>OX465600.1:295287781-297787781 GCA_950022295.1 Bromus sterilis | reverse complement strand
CATTTCTTGCACTAGGAATTGTTAATGCTGCTGCTACGTTTACAATCCTATTCAACTGCATAGCCTGAATTTTGTCGCCCCTTGATGTGCCTTCCTTTATCCTATGCTGCCTATTATTATTATGCATTATTCAGCAGTGAGCCCTGCGCATGGTTAGCTAGGATTAGATAGAGGGCCGTGATCACTCAGGGGAGTGAACGCGGATACAAATATTATAACTGCACAGGTACGGTACAATGCAGACACCGCCTCAGGCCCTACCTGGGTTATGCCTAGTCACCTCAAGTGTGAGCTATCAAGGAGTAATCTTTGTACTCCACTCGAGGCTGACTTTGTCTTACCGCCATAGGGTCCTGTAAACGGTTGTCCTTCAGGTAAGAAGTCGGGCGACCCAACGGTGCCTGCGAGAGGTATTGCGACGGGACGACAGGGAGGGCACGACCAGTGTACCGGTGTGCTTGGCCCCTGATCGTTGGCCGCGAGAGTTACCAACCCACGAAAGTCGAGCTCCTCCAGGAGCCCACGCGAGACAAGGTAAAGAGACGGTTCACCTTGTTGGTAACCGCAGTGACTTGGTGGGACGACGGGGCAGGCACCGATGTACTGGTGGTCCTGGCTGCTGTCGTTGTCCGCGGGTCGGTTAAGTCGAGGCAACGATAACGGTTGTCACGCAGGTTAATTAAAATGCTAAATGGTTCAGTGAATGTCTTGAGTTGGCTATATGCCATGTACGCACTACCTACCCGTGGGAATTACGAGTTATGGGCTCCTCTGCTTCGTAGTGTCGTCCGAGGACTCTTCAGACGTCAGCAGTACCGCGGCCTGCGCCGGGAAGTGGTGTTGTCTTATTTGCTCGCGCGGTGGTGTCTTATTTGGATTTGCTTTAACTTCACCGGCCAGCCACGCACCGTGCAGGAGTACGTTCGGGTTGGGGTCCAAGGCCCGTCGTACTTAGGATGTAGACCGGCGGATGACCTCTCTGTTGAGTTTGAAAGATGGGCTATGAAGTGTCGGATAGCCTCGGTGGAGCGTTCCCTAACAAGGTTCCCGCCACCCTGGAGATCCGTGCGTGTAGCGTAACACAAGTGCACCCCTGCAGGGAAGATTGATCTATCGATAGCCGTGTCCACGGTAACAGGACGCTTTATGCTGAAGCTGGATCCTACCACTAGAAACTATTATTAAACTGTATGGTTCCGGGTTCTTTTCCTCGTCGGGAGGTCAAGGAGGTGAACTCGGAGGCATTGTAAATTATTACAACTTATTATTATTCAATGTCGCAGCAACTTCTGCTTCATTGCTACTTTATTGCTTTATATAAACTGTTGGCTGATTCTTACCTCATGCTGCAAGACATCGTCGGAAGACGCTAGTCTTCGTTAGGCCTAGCTTCTTACCCTTGCTCTAAATTTCTGTCTTCAGTCCACTATATACAGCCTCTTCATTCCGTTGATATCATGCATAATGCTTAGTAGCGGACGTAAGACTCGCGGGTATACTAGATACTCACCTGCTTTATTTCCTTTACTGTTTTGCCTGATCGGCCGCTGCAGCCGACGTTGGAGCCCAGGAGCAGGAGTACCCCGGAGGCGCCTACTACGACGTCGAGTTCCCCGTTGACCAGGAGTAGTACTGTGGATCCCAGGCAGGCGGCCTCGCCTTTTCGTTCTGTATCTCTGATGTGATTTGTGCTAGCCTTCTTAAGGAAAAACTTGACTAACTATGTCTGTACTCAGATATTATGGCTTGTATGACTTATATTTCCGGGTCCGCGTGACCCCCTCTATTGTAATATTTTTTTTTATCCTTTTGTGTTTAGCGTTGTGCTGTGATATTATCACCGTGGCACCCTAATCTCAGTCGTGTACCCTGTGTGTATGATTACTGTACACGGTCTGATTTTGGGGGCGTCACAAGTTGGTATCAGAGCCGAATGCCTGTAGGAAGCCACCCCACCACTACCTGGTCGAAGTTGAGTCTAGACTTTGAAAAAACTATTTTGCTAACTTAATATTTGGCTTATGGGCCCACATCGATGTCACTACGTGTGATATCTATGGTATTAGGATATTTTTCTCCTTACCTATGCTCTGGGAGTCTACTCTCTTATCCTTGCTGGTAAGTTTTACAAGAGCTGACATTAGGATCACGTTCTCTTGATTCCACCCGGCGTTTTTCTGGTGCATCCCCCATTGATTGAGTCGTGTTGCAGGCGTCGTACGCCAGATCCCAGACCGCGGATCCCATTCTCATTCTGGGCAGGCCGCGCGTTCTCTGGCATCAACTCCTGTGGCCAACAGTTTTCTTGCGGCGTGATTGACATAGTGGAATCTATGTCGCGTCGTGTAATCCTTACCGCGGTCTGCGCGCCACCTAGAGAGTCCTTTTTCCTTAATTTCTACGACGTTACGCTGCCCGATTTTCCGTTGATTCTATGTGTGGATGTGTATGTCTTATATGACTACTCCTATATATTCGCGCCTCCTCCTTGTTGTCACTTTACCTCTTACTCGTTTCCGGTATTTTCGTTAAGTTGTTCATCGCTGAAATACCCCTGTTAATTCTAGCAGGATGGCTGGTCGTGGTGGTCGTGGTCGTGGTCGTGCTACCAACGACCCACCTCCGCCGCCGGATTACATGGCCGCGATGATGCAGCAGTTCGAGATGAATCGTCAGTTCATGCAGAATATCATGGCTCAGTTCCCCCAGCCGAATCAGAATGGGCACCACCATCAGCATGCCACCGTGACTCTGCACGACTTCACCCGCCTCAACCCCACTATGTTCCGCAACACTGTTCAGCCGCTGGATGCTGATGACTGGCTTCACGACATCACTCACGAGCTGGAGTCTGCTAATGTCGATCCAGCCGACTATGTGAACTTTGCGTCTTACCATCTGAAAGGCGCCGCTGCTCAGTGGTGGAGCACCCACAAGCGTTCCCTGCCAGTTGAAGAAGTCATCACTTGGGATGAATTTCAGTCTGCTTTCCGCGCCCGCTACATTCCTCAGGGGATCATGGATCGTAAGGCGGAAGAATTCCGTAACCTCACTCAGGGCGACATGACTGTTGAAGCCTATCAGCGCGAGTTCCTCAACCTCTCTCGCTATGCGGAAGGAGAGATCACCACTGATGCTCGCAGACAGCAGAAGTTCCGTCGTGGCCTCAACCCAGAACTCAGGCTCGCTCTTGCCGTTCATGATTTCGCCAACTTCGCCACCATGGTGAACAAGGCTATCACCGTCGAGACTGCCCAGATGGAGCACAAGAACTCTCTGAAGCGTCATCGTGACGTTGGCTCATCTTCGGGCGCAACGCAGAAGCGTCGCATCTGGCTCCCTACCAGTGTGACCCATTCAGCTGTCCCTGCTCCAAGGCCGTCTTATGCTGCACCCCGTCTGCCTCCACCACCACAGTTGCCAAGAGCTCTGCCGGCACCACCCAATGCTACCCCACTTCGTCCTCAGGATGGATTATGCTTCACGTGTCGTCAACCTGGGCATTTTTCTAGGGAGTGTCCCCTAAAACAGAAGCAACTGGTAGTTCACCCCGCTAGCCGTGGAAATGGTCGTGGCAACAACAGGACCCCCAACTATAATACTGGGTCTGCTGCTCATGCTCGTGGTCATGCGAACAACATCACTGTTGATGAAGCTCAGCAACAACCCGCTACCGTGATGGGTACCCTTCTCGTTAATTCCGTACCTGATACTGTTTTATTTGATACAGGAGCATCGCATTCATTCATGTCGGAAGCATTTGCATTGTCACATAACTTCGCATTGGAAAAGATGAACCCACCGATGGTTGTCCGCACCCCGATAGGCCAATGCCGAACCACCAAGATCGTGCCCGAAACCATCGTTGAAATTGAAGGGATTGAATTCCATGCTTCCCCCATAATCCTGATGTCTTCCACCATAGACCTAATTCTCGGAATGGACTGGTTGAAATTCCACGATGCCGCACTTTATTGTGGCACCAAGTCTGTCCAGCTTTTTCACCCCTCCGGTGGGATTGTTAACCACACCGCCCGAGTTACCCGTAATGCTGAAACACAGATCTTTATGATGAATGCCTTGAATGTCTCACCTTTGAAAGGCATCGAGAACGTTCCGGTCGTTCGCGAATTTCCCGACGTCTTCCCAGAAGAACTGCCGGGAATACCCCCGATCAGAGAAGTTGAATTCGTCATCGACTTGAAGCCAGGCACTGTTCCTATTGCCAAGCGTCCTTACAAGATGCCACCACATGAACTCCTTGAACTTAAGGAGGAAATCGACAAGGCACTTCAGAAAGGATTCATTCGCCCCAGTTCCTCAGCGTGGGGAGCACCTTCGCTCTTTGTCAAGAAGAGCGATGGGACAAACCGATTCGTCCAAGATTATCGACCCATTAACCAAGCCACCATCCAGAACAAATACCCACTTCCCCGGATCAACGATCTGTATGATCAACTTGCCGGATCCAAGGTGTTTTCTAAACTCGACTTGAGGTTGGGTTATCACCAAATCCGAGTCCGTGATGAGGACATTCCGAAGACTGCCTTCATTACTCGCTATGGTTCATACGAGTACACCGTCATGTCCTTTGGCTTAACCAATGCTCCAGCCACCTTCTCCAGATTGATGAATTATATTTTCATGGAGTACCTCGACCAGTTCGTCGTGGTTTATCTGGATGATATCTTGATATATTCCAAGAATGAAGAAGAACATGCTGAACATCTTCGTCTTATACTGGAGAAGCTTAGAGAACACAAACTCTACGCTAAGTTTTCTAAGTGTGAGTTCTGGCTTCCCGAAGTAACCTACCTTGGACATGTGATTTCCAAGGATGGCATTGCCGTCACCCCAGAACGTATCCAGGCTATTCTTGACTGGACTCCTCCCAAGACCGTCAAGCAAGTCCGCAGTTTTCTCGGGCTCGCTAGCTATTGCCGCCGTTTCGTCGAGAATTTTTCCAAGATAGCCAGGCCTCTGACTAATCTGCTTCACAAAGGCGTCAAGTTTGAGTGGACAGATAAATGTCAAGAAAGTTTTCAAGCCCTCAAGGACAAGCTAACTTCTCCCCCGGTGCTCGCTCCCCCTGATACTCAGAAGGACTTCGTGATATATTGCGACGCGTCTCGACAAGGATTAGGCTGTGTCCTATTGCAAGAGTGCAAGGTGATTTCTTATGGCTCTCGTCAGTTGCGTACTCACGAAGAAAAATATCCAACCCATGATCTCGAATTGGCAGCAGTAATATATGCCTTGAAACTGTGGTGACATTACCTCGTCGGTAATCATTGCGAGGTCTACACCGACCACCAAAGTCTGAAGTATCTGTTTACTCAGCCAGACCTGAATCTTCGTCAACAACGATGGCTCGAGACAATAGCCGACTTCAACATGGATATTTCATATACCCCGGGCAAGGCTAATGTGATGGCCGATGCCTTAAGCCGCAAGGCTTACTGTTCTGAACTTGAGGTTCAGGTGCAGCAACCACTTCTGTATGAAGAGTTTCGCCAGTTGAATCTCGAGATTGTTCCTCAAGGTTACGTCAATAACCTGGTTCTCGAGTCAAAACTCGACGCCCTCGTCAAGAGTAGACAATCTCTGGCCCCTGACATTGTGAAGATCAAGCAGGACATAGCCGAAGGAAAGCCCTCCTCTTTTACCATTGATGCTAATGATGGTGATACTGTGTACTTCAAGGGCCGCTTAGTAGTTCCTGTGAGCCCGCCCCTCATTAACTGTGGTCCGGATATCATGGAAGGAGCCCATAACTCTACCTTGTCAATCCACCCTGGCAGTACCAAGATGTATAAAGACCTTCGTCAACGATACTGGTGGCCTTACATGAAACAAGACATCGCCCGCTATGTTTCTCAATGTGACGTTTGCAGTCGCGTCAAGGCCGGACATCAGAAACCTGCTGGTTGGTTGCGACCACTCCCTCCTCCTGATTGGAAGTGGGACAAAATCGAAATGGACTTCGTCACCGGTTTTCCTAAGTCACAGAAAGGTAACGATGCCATCTTTGTCGTCATCGACCGATTCTCCAAGATTGCACACTTCCTGCCGGTCAAGGAGATGATCACCGCTAGTCAGTTGGCACACTTGTATATCTGCCGAATTGTGTCACTCCACGGTATTCCGTTGGAGATCAGTTCAGACCGTGGCAGCATCTTCACCTCACGATACTGGAATAGTTTCATGGAAGCTTTCGGGACTCGTCTGAATCTCAGCACCGCTTATCACCCCCAGTCGCAAGGCCAAGTTGAACGAGTTAATCAAGTGCTGGAAGACATGCTTCGCGCTTGTGTCCTTTCTTTCGGCATGAAATGGGAGGATGCCCTCCCGTACGCGGAATTCTCGTACAACAATAGCTATCAAGCTAGCTTGAAGATGGCCCCCTTTGAAGTACTATACGGACGTAAATGTCGAACCCCCCTGAATTGGTCAGGAACTGGGGAACGACCCTACTTCGGACCGGATCTTGTCCAAGAAGCTGAAGAACAAGTTCGCATTGTGCAAGAAAATCTCAAGGCCGCACAGTCTCGTCAGAAGAGCAACTATGACCGCAAACACCGTGAAATGGAGTATCAACCTGGTGAATACGCATACCTCCGTGTCACTCCCATGAGGGGCACTCATCGTTTCGGTATCAAGGGCAAGTTGGCTCCTCGCTACATTGGCCCGTTCCGTATCCTTTCCAGGAGTGGACCCGTGGCATACCGGTTGGAATTGCCGCCGAACCTCTCCCAAGTACACGATGTCTTCCATGTGTCGCAACTCCGTCGCTGCTTCAAGGATCCTATCCGCGAAGTGGAGCATGATATGATCGAGCTGCAACAAGACATAACTTATCGAGAACATCCTAGCCGTATTCTCGATCAGTCTGAGCGTCGAACCCGCAACAAGACCGTCAAGTTCCTCAAGGTTCAGTGGTCGAATCATTCTGAAGATGAAGCCACTTGGGAACGCGAAGATCGCCTTCGCGATGAATACCCCGATCTTTTCCTCGCTACCACTTAAATTCTCGGGACGAGAATTCTTGTAGTGGGGGAGATTTGTAACACCCTCAGATGCCTGTAACAGTAATCATCATCACTGTTGACTACCACTGTTTGTTAATCCCTGTTATTCCCTGACCTTAATCAAACTTTGCTTCTGCTCTATTCAAACCATGCTGGTTGGTAATCTAAACACAAAGCCCAATGCATTTTTCTCATCATGAAACCAACCCTAGTTGAAACTACCTCAAATGGAAATTAAAACAAAAGTGCTCAAATAAAGTTGTTCCAAAAATCATGGAATTATTTTTGTAAATTGCCTAAAATCATTATAATGATGTTGGACCAACTTTGGTAATTTTTGGAGTTGCAGAAAATTCCAAACAATTCAAACAGTAGGTTAAAACCTTAACTTTGGACATTTAATATTTAAAAGAAATACCTAATGAATTTATTTTGCTTCAAAACTTTTTGTGGCACTGACATATAATGTTATACTAATATTGTGACACCTAACCTATTTTACAAAAATGCAAAAGGCACTAAATTAAAATACAAACCACAGGACAGTAAACAAAAACCAGAAAATGGAAAAACACAATAACTCGCCTGGGGCGATGGCCCAGCCCAACCCCCGGCCCACCCCGGCTCTCTCTCTCTCCTTCCACCTTCCCCCTCCCCTGTTCCAACCACCCCGCACGGCGCCATGCCCACGACGTGCTCGACGCCGTGCCCCGGGCCCTCCTGCCTCTCCCGTGCCCACTCCCCTGTGTCCAATCGTCGCGCCCTCGCCGTCTTCGTCTCTGGGCTGAAGAGGAGGAGCCCGGAGCCACTGTACGCGCCGGAATCGTCGCCTTCGTCTACCTCAGGCCGGCGAGCTCGAGCTCGAATTCCGACGCCACCGTTCGTCCCCGCGCCCGCTGCCCTCCTCTACCGTCTCAGGGTGAGCTGGGTCACCTTCCCCATGTACTCGCGCCCCCTCTCTCCCCCTGTACCGGCCGCCGCCATTGGAGCCGAGCGCGTCTCCGCCGAGGGTGGACGTGCGCTCGCTCCAGTGAGCTTTAGCCCGCGCCAACTGCACCGGCATGATCCCCGTTAGCCGTAGGCCCGATTCATCGCGTTAGCTCGTTCGTTTGCACCCCGCACAGCGAATCGCCATGGACGCCCGAGCACAACCGCCGCCTTCCTCGTCTTCGGCGACGTTTCAGTCGCCCCCAGGCCACGGCACCACCACCATTCAACTTGCGGCTCAACGCTCGTTCGAAGGAGCCCAGCCGCACCTTCTCTCGTGCCTTGTGGCGTGCGCAGGCTCGACCTCGTCGGAGTCTGTCTCCGGTGAGTCTCCGGCGACCACCTGTGCCGCCGACATGTGGGTCCCGCCCGCCAGAGGATTAACCGCTGCTAATGCCCCCCCCCCCCGTAAGACACTGACGTGTGGGCCAGGCCTTTCTAATTAACCTATTCAATTAAAAAGATCCCTCTGTGACTGACATGTGGGTCCATCCACTTAATTAACCCCTATTAGATTAAAAATAGCTGTTGGAATAATTTGACTCTATGACAGCTGGGCCCGAGTCCTTGGTTAGATTAAATGAAATGATTAATAATAAACATGTGTCAATGACATCCGAGACCCACTGTCAGATTAATAATTAAAATGAATTTAGATAAATTGAGTCACTGACATGTGGGCCCAGAGGCTTTTCTGATTTTGTTAAATGATTTATAAATAACAGAGGCTGACATGTGGGTCCCACATGTCAGCACTGTTCTGGATAATGTTGTGGATAATGTTTTGGATAATGTTTAATAAATAATAAAAGAAAATCCAAAAAATCATTTAAATTGATTTAAACTTTGAAATTCAGTAACTTTTAAACCGTAACTCGGATTAAAAAACTTTATACATGAAAGTTGATCAGAAAAATACAACGAATACGAATACGCTATCCGTATGTCTACCACACCCCTCTAACACTACGAACATCGAACATTCCCCCTCCGGACCGTTTGTCCGATAAATTGTCCGGTACTGTTAAAGTGCCCGGATGAATTTATTCCGAACACGAAAGTTGTCCGGAATGGTTCAAATAGCACGGATACACCCCCCTTATGTTGTTCCGGTGACCACGACACCTCCGGCTTGATCCTTCCCCCTCCGGACACCCTGTCCGGTAATCACCCGGAGCCGGTAGTTCATCCCCAGATGAATTCCCGCTCCGAGCATATTGCATTACACTGCGTTAGAACCCCGTTTACATTTCATCTGTCATGTCATGCATATGTCTGTATATTATTGTTGTGTATTTACTGTTTTCCTCCCCCCTTAATCTTCGGTAGACCCTGCTGCTGCCGTCGACTACACCGCTGCTGAGTACGACTACGTCGTCGACGACCCTGCTACTACCGTCGAGCTTGCAGGCAAGCAGAGCCATATTATTATTATGCATTATTCAGCAGTGAGCCCTGCGCATGGTTAGCTAGGATTAGATAGAGGGTCGTGATCACTCAGGGGAGTGAACGCGGATACAAATATTATAACTGCACAGGTACGGTACAATGCAGACACCGCCTCAGGCCCTACCTGGGTTATGCCTAGTCACCTCAAGTGTGAGCTATCAAGGAGTAATCTTTGTACTCCACTCGAGGCTGACTTTGTCTTACCGCCATAGGGTCCTGTAAACGGTTGTCCTTCAGGTAAGAAGTCGGGCGACCCAACGGTGCCTGCGAGAGGTATTGCGACGGGACGACAGGGAGGGCACGACCAGTGTACCGGTGTGCTTGGCCCCTGATCGTTGGCCGCGAGAGTTACCAACCCACGAAAGTCGAGCTCCTCCAGGAGCCCACGCGAGACAAGGTAAAGAGACGGTTCACCTTGTTGGTAACCGCAGTGACTTGGTGGGACGACGGGGCAGGCACCGATGTACTGGTGGTCCTGGCTGCTGTCGTTGTCCGCGGGTCGGTTAAGTCGAGGCAACGATAACGGTTGTCACGCAGGTTAATTAAAATGCTAAATGGTTCAGTGAATGTCTTGAGTTGGCTATATGCCATGTACGCACTACCTACCCGTGGGAATTACGAGTTATGGGCTCCTCTGCTTCGTAGTGTCGTCCGAGGACTCTTCAGACGTCAGCAGTACCGCGGCCTGCGCCGGGAAGTGGTGTTGTCTTATTTGCTCGCGCGGTGGTGTCTTATTTGGATTTGCTTTAACTTCACCGGCCAGCCACGCACCGTGCAGGAGTACGTTCGGGTTGGGGTCCAAGGCCCGTCGTACTTAGGATGTAGACCGGCGGATGACCTCTCTGTTGAGTTTGAAAGATGGGCTATGAAGTGTCGGATAGCCTCGGTGGAGCGTTCCCTAACAAGGTTCCCGCCACCCTGGAGATCCGTGCGTGTAGCGTAACACAAGTGCACCCCTGCAGGGAAGATTGATCTATCGATAGCCGTGTCCACGGTAACAGGATGCTTTATGCTGAAGCTGGATCCTACCACTAGAAACTATTATTAAACTGTATGGTTCCGGGTTCTTTTCCTCGCGGGGAGGTCGAGGAGGTGAACTCGGAGGCATTGTAAATTATTACAACTTATTATTATTCAATGTCGCAGCAACTTCTGCTTCATTGCTACTTTATTGCTTTATATAAACTGTTGGCTGATTCTTACCTCATGCTGCAAGACATCGTCGGAAGACGCTAGTCTTCGTTAGGCCTAGCTTCTTACCCTTGCTCTAAATTTCTGTCTTCAGTCCACTATATACAGCCTCTTCATTCCGTTGATATCATGCATAATGCTTAGTAGCGGACGTAAGACTCGCGGGTATACTAGATACTCACCTGCTTTATTTCCTTTACTGTTTTGCCTGATCGGCCGCTGCAGCCGACGTTGGAGCCCAGGAGCAGGAGTACCCCGGAGGCGCCTACTACGACGTCGAGTTCCCCGTTGACCAGGAGTAGTACCGTGGATCCTAGGCAGGAGGCCTCGCCTTTTCGTTCTGTATCTCTGATGTGATTTGTGCTAGCCTTCTTAAGGCAAAACTTGACTAACTATGTCTGTACTCAGATATTATGGCTTGTATGACATATATTTCCGGGTCCGCGTGACCCCCTCTATTGTAATATATTTGTTTATCCTTTTGTGTTTAGCGTTGTGCTGTGATATTATCACCGTGGCACCCTAATCTCAGTCGTGTACCCTGTGTGTATGATTACTGTACACGGTCTGATTTTGGGGGCGTCACAGCAGCCGCCAGCCGCGCGCTGCCTCCGGCCAGCCGGGTCGCCGGAGCGCCGCCTCCCTCACCTGCGCGCCCTCCTTCCCTCTTCCTCTCCCTCTCATCCTCTCCCTCTGCCTCGCCTCGCAGGTCCGTGCCGCGTCCGCCATGGATGGCGAGCTCGATGAGCTCGCTGCACCGCCGCCGTTCCCTGGACCTCGCCGCCGAACGCCCCGGCTCCGCCGCCTGCGCCTCCTCCGCCTCCGTTCTAGCCGCTCCCGCCTGCGCCCCGCTCCACACCGAAGCCCGCCGGCGATGGCCTGCGGTAGCCGCCGCCGCTGCCTCCCCGTGCGGGAACGGGAGGAGCACGACGGGCGAGCCACCAACCGCTGCTGGGCCGGCTGCCCCAGCGGCCCACTCGCCCCTCCACAGCCCAGCCGCGCAGGCCCAGGCCGGCCACCCCTCCAGGCCAGATGGGCCACGGCCCAGAGGTCCAGCGCCCCCCTTCCTCTTTTTTTTTATTTTTTTTATTTGTTTTCTGTTGGGCCTAATTGCTTTCGGCCCGGTTAGCATTTTTTTTCTGTTCTGCTAGTTTTATTTATTTATTTAGGCAGATTAGTTGTTTATTTTTTGCGGTGCCCGTAACTTTTTAACCGTAGCTCCGATTGCGACGATTTAAATATGAAACTTGCTTAATTTTGTGTTTAGTTTAATAATTTGTTGCTTGTTGCCATGTTTGACTTTGTTTACCTGTTGTTTGACTGCTAATTACACTGTCTGCCACTGTAAACTGTAACTGCAATAACTTTTTAACCGTTGCTCTGTTTAAAATGTTCTTTATATGTAACTTGACTAGAATTGCATGTATATTGTGTTTTTGCTGTTCTTGCTTGCTAATAAAAATAATAAAATATTGTTTAGGGAAAAATAGTACCAAATGCAATATTTATCGTGGGGTCCGTAATAGTTTGCATGTCTAGGATTTCACCCCACTTAAATTGACTAGATCAGATAGTTTATTCTTGCTACACCTCTTGACCTGTTTGTGTTATATGCCATGCTTGCTTGAGTTGCCATGTTAACAACCTTTGTTGGTCACCTGTAGCTAAGCAACTTGAACCACCGTAAACGTGCGGTATCGTCGTGTGTGACGAGTACTCCACTTAACCTGTTAGTAACCGCTCTCGACAGTAGGTGCAATGTCTCGTGTTACTTCTTGTTGATGCTTTCTCGTGTTTGCCTCGTAGTAATAGATGCTTGCTCGTTGATTGCTTTCCAGTGTTTACTTCTTGTGTGCTTTCGCGGTTACCTCTCGGAGACGATGCGAGATTACGATCGGCTACACCTTCGGAACCCGACTTATCAACAGGCAAGGACTATACATTACTTATGACCCATTCTATTTGAACCAGCGGTTTGCATGCTAGTCTAGGTTAGGTTCGATGTTTGATCCTACCACATGTTTACAGCCTCTTTCAAACCGATGCAGCCATGTCCCTTCCCAGCAAACCTTGTACTGCTATGTTACTATTGCTCGTTGCTCAGCCCCTGCTTAGTAAGCATTCTTAGGATGCTACGATGTTACCCTGTTACTCTTTGGGTTGGGATATCACCTGATTATTATTATTATTGTTGATGATATGATTATTATAATGTTGACTATATTCGACGAAGGATGGAAGGTCTAGGCTATCCCGCCCCGACGCTTTGTTCCATTCGAGTCACCTAGGATCCGAGTTCCGGGTATTGGTTTTAATAAGGAGCGTGCCTAACCGCGTGTGGGATTTTATGGGGTCCCCTTTTCTTACCTATCTAGCTTCAAACTCGGGCCAGTGGAGTCATAGTTTCTCTATTGGTCCACACCTGGTGAGCTAGAGGCCTGTCCACATGTGAGGGGATCAGTTACCTCGACCTTAGCCAGACGGAAGAGTCCGATCCGAGAGCGTGGCCAGCTTTTGGATTGGGTGTCGACTCCCCGGGGGCCACCCGGATTTGTTCGTTGTTAGCTAGAGGGACTTGTCGTTTCGGATCTCTTGGAACTAAATCATAAAATGGTTGCCTATCATGGGTAGCAACTGAGAGTGATGGACGTGCGTGCGGAGCCTCGTAATGGGCAGTTGGTACACCCCTGCAGGGTTAAATCTTTTCGAGAAGCCGTGTCCACGGTTATGGACGACTTGAGACCTACTCCTTGTTCATAGACAACAACAACTGAGATAATCTTAATATAACTTGATCAACGTGTTTGTGCCTTGACTGCTTCTTCTTCGTTGGGATGCGAAGAGGAGGACAAGGATAGGATAGGTGTTATGTTTGCGACAGTAGTTGATAGCAAGACTTGTTGGAGGCGATTCCTCATCGAATGCTTGGCTTCTTATCTTATTCTCTAGATCGTTAGCCACTTCATAAATGCTAGTGCGGCAGCAACCTCACCACTTACCCCTTCCTTACCATAAACTACTAGTTGTCCTAGAATGACGAGTGATGAAGTCCTTGCTGGGTCAGATGACCACTACAGTTGGATGCTGAGTACCTCTGTACTCATGATACTACCCCCAAACTCTTTTCAGGGTTCTTGATCGACAACAGGTATGGTGATCGACGTTTCACGTGGAGACTCGACGACGACTAGTTAGGCGGATCCCGGCGGAGAGCCTGGACCCGTGTGGTTATGGGATCGATGCTTTTCTCTTTGCCAGTAGGTATTTGCTTGTAGTCTGTACCCAGACATGTATCTTCCGCTGTTGTATTGTAATTGAGGCAGTTGTATTCCAATTGTATGAGATGTTGTATCCTGTATCTGTAATGTTGTGATATCATGTTGGAAATCCGGGGCATATGGCTTTGTCATATGTCGCGGTGGGTCCGATATGTGCTTCGTCCCCGGATCTGGGTGGAAAATTTTAGATCTGGAACAGTACCGCATATCGGGCCTTACATCCTCGTGGGGAAGTCGAGGAAGTAACCATAGTGGTGTATTGATTGGAGACTTGGATAGTGGACTCGTGTACGCTTCTTACCTCAAGTCTGGTATTCGTAGTTCAGGACTAGCCAAGTCAAAGCTGGCACTTCTGCAAGTGAAACCCCACCTCCCTTTACCTTGATACATGTGCATGAGTAGTGTAGTTCTGATGTAAGTCTTGTTGAGTACGACTTTGTACTCATGTTTGCTTATTCTATGTTTTAGATAAGAAACCGGACCCCGATGGAGTCACCTTCGTGAAGCTCGACGTTGACTAAGTTAGCATAGTCCCAGACAGCAGTCTGGTCCCTCGTGGAAGGGCATGTTTGTTGTACAAGGCTTCTCTAAGCCATTTGTTAAACTTGTCTGTACTCAGACCTAATTTGCTTACGTTGTATGATGTAATGTGATCACAGACATGTGATCTTTGTATGCTCTATGTGTATATCAATAAAGAGTACTTTGTAGAGTTATGCGATGATACCTGCTGTTCATACTAGGCATGTGTGCTGCGTGCATGTTTATAACATGCATGTCTTAGTATGGGTTTTCGAGACCTTAGTTGTGATCTGGCTGACGGTCTTTTATACACCAAGTGGACCTTAGATGTGCGCAGCTTGGGGCATCGCGATGCGATTGCTCGTGACTCTGTCACGTGCACACTTTGTTGTATGATCGAGCCCGCCCTAGACCCCGACTAAGTGATCGGGCTGGAGTAAGTTTATGTAAGAGTTAGGATCCAATCGATAACATGGTTGAGGCGACTTGTCTATGAGTATGGGATTCACCACCCATAAGCAGTTAGACTTGTGAGCGGACGTTGAGGACCCATCTCAGTTGATCATCCGGCCTGAATGGGATGCCCCTCACGTTCGATGCTTACCGAGAATGTTATGTGCTTGGCCTTGTCGGCTCGCCATGTGATTGTACCGTGACTGGAATTACATACGCTAACCCCGGGTCCCGACAGACTTGGTATCAGAGCAGGACTGTCTGTAAGATTATTCAACCCTTGGTCGAAGTCGAGTCTAGCATTCTATAGTTATATAGTTACTTGGGTATAAAGGGAACAACGTAAGGCTTCTTTTTCTCCTTACCCTCATCGATCTGAGTTCTGGGTCACCCTTATCTTTTCTACGGCATGATAGGACTAGGCTCATCTATGTGTGACTAGAACATCTCGCTGAGTGTTTCCTTGTAGCCATAGGATTATTGTGGTCGTCCAGAGTCTCCGTGTTTTGAGTTCCTTGAGGAAGTTTTGTCCAGTCTCCTCGAGGTCGTCTTGTTTTCCATCCCGGTGTAGCCGTTATGCTGCCGGATTTGTTCCAAGTTTCTGTGGATCATTGCCTTCGCATTATAATCTTTTCCGCCTTCATCATGTCTTGTTATCCTTGATTCCATCATTCAACATGTTCTGATTGTTGATTTTTTTTATCACACAGGATGTCAGGTGGAACTCGTAGTGCTATTCGTCAGAATCGAGACCGTGTTCGGAATCGAAATGATGACGAACCTCTACCACCGCCTTCTGCGGCGGAAATCTTGAGGGAAGCTGAGAAGAATCAACGTGACCAAACACGCCTTCTGGAGCTCATCGAGCAGAATACCTCACATCATTGCAATGTGGTTGTGAGAATTTAGGACTTCATCCTCCTCAAGCCACCGGTATTCCGATGTTCTTCTGAGCCCCTTAAAGCTGATGATTGGCTCCGTTCCATCGAGCGTAAGCTTGACACTGCACATGTTGCTCCCGATGACCGAGTTATTTTTGCGGTATACTTCTTGGAAGGTTCTGCTCTTCAATGGTGGGAGAACCATGTTGCTATGCAGCCAGATGGTCACATAGTGACTTGGCAGGAGTTCTGTAATTCTTTTCGAGGGTACCACCTTCTAGATGATTTAATGGAGCGCAAAAAGGAAGAGTTCTGCAGTCTGACTCAAGGAGAGAAGTCCATTCACGAGTACGTGAGAGAATTCAACCGTCTTGCCCGGTATGCCCAAGATGAGATCACCACCGATGCCAGAAAGCAGGCAAGGTTCCGCAAGGGACTTAGCCCCATCCTTCGTCATGATCTCAACCTCATCGAATTTGCCACCTTTGAGGATTTAGTCAACAGATCCTTCAGAGCTGAGCATGGCAATGAAGTGTTCGAAGAGTCCCGCAAGCATGCTCTTGAGCTTGCTTCTTCCAGTTCAGCCCCTCAGAAACGCCGAATTTGGATTCCAACCAGAGCCATACCTAAAAACTTTCTGCAGAGACCAACCTCCAATATATGCCATCCACCCCAACACATTATTCCACCCCGGAATGATGGTGTGCGCCCAAGCAATCCCACTCCCAACATTTCAGACAGGGTATGCTTTAAGTGTGGTCTTCCAGGCCATTACTATCGTCAATGCCCTCTGGTCTTGATGGCACCACGTCATTCTCGACCCAAACCTCCAAAGAAACCAACCACCAAAGCCATCCCAGCAAAGCTTTCAGTCACAAGTAGTGGTTGTGTGAACCAAATCTCAGTTGAGGAAACCACTGCTGCTTCAGACGTCATTCTTGGCACACTCCGAGTCAATCATGTCCCCGCCTCCGTTCTTTTCGATCCAGGAGCTTCTCATTCATTCATGTCGGAGAGTTATGCACTTCGTCATGAATTTCCTTTTGAAGAAATGTTTTCTCCAATGATCATTCAAACTCCTGGTTCAAAGTGGCAAACTAATAGAGTAAGCCATGGCAATCAAATTGCAATTGAGGGTTTATTATTCCTTGCTTCTCTTATAGCCCTCAAGTCTTCGGACATTGATGTCATCCTAGGAATGGATTGGTTATCAAGGCAAAATGCTTTCCTTGATTGTAAAGCCAAGTCAGTCAAACTCACCCATCCTTCAGGACAGACCATTGACTACACTTCACCCAGTTCTAGAATCCAGATGCATACTTTGAATGTGCTTCCACTTCCAGACCTTGAAGATGTTCCGGTGGTTCCTGACTTTCCGGATGTCTTTCCTGAAGAACTGCCGGGAATGCCACCCGATAGGTGTGTAGAATTCATAGTGGACCTTATACCAGGCACAACCCCAATTTCTAGACGCCCATATAGAATGGCCCCACATGAGTTAGCTGAGCTAAAAACCCAACTTGATGCTTCGTTGGCAAAAGGCTTCATCCGCCCTAGCTCATCGCCATGGGGTTGCCCCGTTCTGTTCATAACAAAGAAAGATGGAACAGAAAGGATGTGCGTAGACTATCGCCCGCTAAATCTAGCGACGATAAAGAACAAGTACCCACTGCCCAGGATCAATGATCTTTATGATCAACTTGCAGGATCCTCTGTCTTCTCCAAGATGGATTTGAGATTAGGCTATCATCAAATCAAAATCCGAAATGAGTACATTCCCAAAACAGCTTTCACTACTCGTTACGGTCTTTACGAGTATACCGTCATGTCTTTTGGTTTAACCAATGCCCCCGCCACATTCTCACGCTTAATGAATTCGATCTTCATGGAGTACCTAGATAAATTTGTTGTGGTTTATCTTGATGACATTCTCATCTACTCGAAGAACGAAGAAGAGCACGCAGAACACCTTAGGTTGGTATTGATGAAGCTTAGAGAGCACCGCCTTTATGCCAAGTTCTCCAAGTGTGAATTTTGGCTACCAGAAGTGACCTACTTAGGTCACGTGATTTCTGCGAAAGGTGTTGCAGTCAATCCCGAGAGAGTTCAGGCCGTCCTTGACTGGACTCCACCTGAATCGGTAAAGCAAGTTAGGAGTTTTCTTGGCCTAGCCAGCTATTGCCGCCGCTTCGTCGAGAACTTTTCTAAAGTTGCAAAGCCTCTTACTGAACTCCTCAAGAAAGATAAGAAATTCCAATGGACCCCCAAGTGCGAGGAAAACTTTCAAGAGCTAAAAAGAAGATTGACTTCTGCACCCGTACTTGCACCTCCAGACACCAAAAGGGATTTCGAGATCTATTGTGATGCTTCACGGCAAGGGTTACGATGCATACTTATGCAAGATCGACATGTGGTAGCTTATGCTTCACGCCAGTTGCGTCCACATGAAGAGAACTATCCTACCCATGATCTTGAATTCGCTGCCGTAGTTCATGCCCTGAAGACTTGGCGACATTACCTCCTTAGTAATCGTTGTGAGATCTATTCCGACCACCAAAGCCTCAAATACATTTTCACCCAGCCAGATCTTAATCTCAGGCAAAGACGCTAGATAGAGTTGATAAAAGATTATGACTTAGGAATTTCTTACACCCCAGGAAAAGCCAATGTTATGGCTGATGCACTAAGTCGTAAGTCGTATTGTAACAAGCTCATGTTACAACAGTATCAACCACTTCTTCATGAGGAATTTCGCAAGCTTAATCTTGAGATTGTTCCTCGTGGATATCTTTTCAACTTGGTGGCGAAACCAACCCTTGAGGATCAGATCATAGTTTCCCAAAGACATGCACGAGGTGTACGCCGGATCAAGGAGAACATTGCTAGCGGAGTTGCTAAATGTTTCTCCACAGATAGTAAAGGAACGGTATTCTTTGAAAATCGTTTGGTCATACCTAAGAATAGGGATCTAAGGCAACTCATCCTCAAAGAAGCCCATGACACACCCCTCTCAATTCATCCCGGTAGCACAAAAATGTACCGAGATCTACGCCAGTTATTTTGGTGGACTAGGATGAAGAGAGACATTGCTCGATTTGTTGCTGAATGTGATGTTTGTCGTCGCATTAAGGCAGAACACAAAAGACCTGCTGGTACACTTCAACCTTTGCCTATTCCAGAGTGGAAATGGGACAAAGTCGGTATGGACTTCATCACCGGCTTTCCAAAAACCCAGAAAGGAAATGATGCCATCTTCGTGGTCATTGACCGACTTTCCAAAGTTGCTCACTTTCTTCCTGTTCGCGAGTCTATAACTGCTAGCCAGTTAGCGGACTTGTATATCTCTAGAATTGTGTCTCTTCACGGTGTTCCTTTGGTAATCAATTCTGATCGTGGTAGCCTTTTCACCTCTAGATTCTGGGGAAGCTTTCAGAATGCTATGGGAACTCATCTATCCTTTAGTACAGCTTTCCATCCTCAGTCTAGCGGTCAAGTTGAAAGGGTTAATCAAATTTTGGAAGACATGCTCAGAGCTTGTGTTATCTCTTTCGGAAAGAATTGGGAGAAATCTCTTCCCTTCGCCGAATTTGCTTATAACAATAGCTATCAATCTAGTCTGAACATGGATCCTTTTGAGCTCCTATACGGACGACGATGTCGAACACCCCTTAACTGGTCAGAAACCGGTGAAAGATAACTCTTTGGAAGGGATATGATCAAGGAGGCAGAAGAGCAAGTTCACATTGTTCGTGATCGTTTGAAAGCCTCTCAGTCTCTGTCAGAACCCTCTGTTAGGTATGTGCTAGGGTTAGTTAGTGCCTTTGCATCATGTCAAAATTTCAAAAAGAAATCTTGGAAATCAAATTCAAAATCAAAATGGGAGAAGGAACAACCCCCAGATGAATTAATTCAAAAGGCCAGATAAAAATATTTTCCAAAAATTCATGTTAGAGTTTTGAAAAGTCTTATAAATGAGTGTGATCACATATCAAGTGATGTGGGACCCACCCCATGCTCATAGATTTTTCAAATATTCAAACAGTGCCTTGGAATTAAAGAAATACCCCTATTTGATTTAAAATTCAAATCATTTGAATTTTAAAAATGTTGAAAGTTTATGAGTGGCTAGTCTATATTATTATGAGGCCACATAAAAGTTTTCAGCATTTAATAAAATGATTTGGTATTTTTACCAAAGTCAAAACAAATATACGGAAAAACAGAAAGGAAAGATTAACCAGAAAAAGGAAAAGAACTTACCTGTCGCCCAGGGGCGAGGCCCACTCACCTCAACCGGCCCAGCCCACCTGGAGGGGGTACATGCGTCTTCTTCCCTCCAGGCAGGCAGGCACCTCGCGGGCGACCGCCGTGGGCACGACAGGCAGCTGCCTGCCTGCCCCGAGCCCTATCTCCTCGCTTGAGACGTCTGGGAGACATCCCGATCTTTCTCCCTCCCACCAGAACCTCATCCTCCTCCTCCCGTGCTCGTTTCCGTCGCCACCCGAAGACTCGCCGGAACACCGCAGCGCTCCCGCGCGGCCATCGACGCCGAGGAACCCAGCCGAGCTGTCCAGTGTGTTCGCCATCCTCGACTCCGCCGACTAGCAGAAGAAGGAGCTCCAATTTGGACTAGGGGTGACGCCAGCTTCATCGGATCGTCGCCGGCCGCCGGAGCTCGAGTTGATCGATTCGCCGCCGCCGTAACTTCCCAGCCTTCGACGCCTGCTCCAACGTGTTCACCAGCGTCTGGTGAGATTTTCCCCTCAAGCCACGGCTTCCTTGTCCTCCTCTGGCTCGTGCTGCCATGGAAGCCGGAGTACCGAGCCGCCGTGCTCGTCGTCGGCGAGCAACTGTTAAGCCATCGACCCCGCTACCTTGTCCTTTGCGTTCCCCGTGCTCCGTTGCTTCGAACGCACCCAACCACGCGCCAATTGGAGCTTTGTATCGAGTTCGGCCTCTAGCCAGTAGCACCGCCGCCGCCAAAGCTCGACGCCGGCATGCCTACAGGGCCTCCCCACCTTCCCTTTCGGTCTCAATCGACGCGCGACACCGAGAGCTTCGTCTCAGTGGTCGAAGCGCGCGATTTGGACCACGGGAGCGCTCTCCCCGTGCAGTGCCGCCACACTGGTGGCCACCGGCGGCTAGCCGCCGGCAAGCCTGACGTGGCCGGGGTGATTAGCCTCTAAACCAACCCCCCTGGGTCACTTACAGGTGGGCCCAGCCCCCTCTAATCCTCTCTGTTAGATTAATCTAACAGGGAAATTAGATGAGAGGCTGACAGCCCTGGCCCACTGGTCAGTTTGACCGGGGTCAAAACCCCCCTGACGTCATGCTGATGCAGTGCTGGCGCAATAAAGGCTTTTCTAATATAAATAATTCCAGAAATTCCAGAAAATACCCCAAACTTTGGTAATTCATACAAAATTCATATTAACTCCAAATTGGACAAATAATATATGAAAAATGATCAGGAGAAAATTATCTTTCCAAATATGCAACTTTCAACTATGTTTGAGTTGAATTTAAAATGGGACCAGTAGCATATGTCATTTGGTTTATTTGAATTTAATTCAAATTCAAATCAATTGATCTTGCAAATTGGACCATGGAATTAAGCTACAATTTATCCACACTTCAGAGGCATATCATACACATTTGAAAATACTTCAAGATGATCAAACTATATCACATACAACTTGGCTAAGTTGAATTCAAATGTGGATTTTGAATTTGCATTTCAAATGCAATATACTCCACTTAAATGGAATTGCCTCACACATCAAAACTTATACTTCAAGTTTCAACATTCATTCATGTGATTGTGCATTGTACATTATGTTGATCCTATGATTGTCATGTTGCTGACAGACGTGGAGCCGGAGCCCGAGGTCACCCCCTTCGTTGAAGACCCCGAACCCGAACCTCGTCAGCAAGGCAAGCAAACCCCCATTGGTCATGTCGATAAAATCCCACTTCCCTCTCATGTCTCACTTATGCATTGTTTAGGATGATTACCATGCTTCCTTTCTACCGCATAGATGAACCCATTCCTTTGCATGACCTATCCTTTTGTCACAGTAGTAAGCAAACCACAATCCTAGAAAATGTAGGAGTTGTTTGATATCATGTGGCCCCTGCAATGTTATCGCTTATTGCATGCTTAGTATGATACCATGTTGTTACTGTGATGTGAGTCGGGATGGGAATGATCATGTTGATGATGGTAGAAAAGTGTTGGTGAATCGACCCTAATACAAGGTGAACGATGAGAGGCTGTGTAGGAGTACACAGTGGGTTGTCTCGTTGAACACCGCCATAGTACGACTTCTTGTGTGGTGATCCAAGATGAAGAGTACAACCACACATTGGGCTCATTGACCCCTCTCAACTTACTAACTCATCCCCTTCGATGTCCAGATGTCGCAATAGTTCGGAGTTCTGTTAGGCTTGTGGCCTGGATGCTAAGTGAGAGAACGGCTCATCCGAGACCGGCTTATGCACCACGCACACATCACTTGGGTCCACTTCGGTAAACCGGCCGGGTTCACGATTGTGGTAACCAACCCAAGTAGGCGGCTTTCTCGGACTAGATCGGCTATGAGGTAACAGTTGTGGTGAGCATCCTCGCCGACACTTCTTGAACGGTGTCGAGTACAAAGGCGGTAACTGATGATCATGTGTGTGTAGCGGTACACCCTTGCAAGGTTAACAAAACTATTCGAATAGCCGCGTCCGCGGTTATGGACTGCTTGGAAAGCTTAGCTTGATTATTAGATAACTTGAACCGGATACTTCTAAAACACACCAAGATAAGTGTGAGTGCTATGGCGTGCTTCCTCGTGGGGAAGTCGAGGAAGGCACCATAGTGGTGTATTGGTTGGAGAAAGTAGTGGACTCGTGTACACTTCTTACCCCAAAGTCTGGTACTCGTAGTTCAGGACTAGCCAAGTCAAAGCTGGCATTTCTGCAAGTGAACCCCACCTCCCTTACCTTGATACATGTACATGAGTAGTATAGCTCCTATGTAAGTCTTGCTGAGTACGCCTTTGTACTCACGTTTGCTTAATCAATGTTTTAGATGACGCCACTGACCCCGAAGGTGGCTTCTTCATCGAGCTGGACGACTGAAGTTAAACTAGTCTAGTCCCAGTCAGCAGACTGGTTCCCTCGTGGAGGGCTTTGTGTTTAAATAAGGCTTCTTAAGCCATTTGTTAAACTTGTCTGTACTCAGACATAATTTGCTTCCGCTTTATGTTGTAATGTTGGATCACGTGTTTGTGATCTCTGTGTGTACTCTATAAGAGTTATAAATAAAATGTACACTTTGTAGAGAATTGCAATGATACCTGCTGTTCATACAAGGCATGTGTGCTGCGTGTATGTTTATAACATGCATGTCTTTGTATGGGTTTTCGAGACCTTAGTTGTGTTCTGCCTGGCGGTTTTTCATACACCAGGTGGCCCTTAGATGTGCGCAGCTTGGGGCATCGCAATGCGATTGCTCGAGACTCCGTCTCGTGCACACTTTGTGGTATGATCGAGCCCGCCCTAGACCCCGACTAAGTGATCGGGCTGGAGTAAGTCTATGTAAGAGTTTTGAGATAGTCGATAGTATGGTTGAGGCGACTTGTCTTTGAATATGGGAGTTCACCACCCATATCATTAGACTTGTGTGCGGACGATGAGGAGCCATCTCAGTTGATCATCCGGCCTGGATGGGATGCCCCTCACGTACGATGCTTTCCGAGAATGTTCTGTGCTTGGCCTTGTCTGCTTAGACAAGTGGGTACGGTTCTCGGCTCTCCATATGACTATGCCTTAACTGGACTTGCATACGCTAACCCCGGGTCCCGACAGACTTGGTATCAGAGCAGGACTGACTATAGGACTAGTAGCCTTGGCCGAAGTCGAGTCTAGCTTGCTATAGTTATATAGTTACTCTGGGTATATAAGGGAATAACGTAAGGCTTCTTTTTTTCTCCTTACCACCTTCGTTCTGAGTTCTGAGTCACCCTCATCTTATTCTACAGGAAGATAGGACTAGGCTCTCCTCTGTCTGATTAGAACATCTCGTTGTTTGCTTCCTTATAGCCGTAGGAAAGTTGTGATCGGTTTGTTAGATTGGTTATGCTCCCTGTTTTACTACATCGTATGTAAGTGTTGTTTCCATGTTGTAAGAAATTGTCTTTTCTTGCAATTACAGCCGTTATGCTGTCCGAGTCATTCCAGGTTTATCTCATAATCTGATGCATTTGCAAACTCCTTTCTGTTTCAGATGGCAGATCTTCTCCCTCGGCAGATTGTTCGTTTGACCAGGTGCCTCGGTGTGCGTGGCCATCCCGCCACGTTGATCGAGATGATGTCCTATGTGGGATATCGATGGTACCCTGAGTACACCGTCGAGGAGAAGTTCCACGACTTCAACCAGACGCAGTTCCACTGCATTGTCAGGATCTACCCGCACCACGTTGGAGTCACCCAGCCTATCCACTTTGGACATGGCATTGGAGTTACCGAGAACATGGCTGTGCAGGATGCTGCATATTCATGTATTACCCTGCTGAGAGAGGAGCACACCATATTGAGAGAGACTTTATTCCGCTATATCCCTGCTGCACTTCCAGGAAAATAGGGATATTACACCGGACTCTACTCAGATCACTCTGCAGAGGATCCAGCACTTCAGGTGACTGCTAGGTTTGCTAGTGACAGAGATCGTGATGCACGCGCTCTCCGTTTCGAGCTTCACGCCACCCGTGTTCGTCTGTATCGAGCACTGACACTTTTGGCTCCCTTTGTGAGCGTTGGATCAGTTGAGTTTGATGTGATCTACCCAGTGAGGACTCAGATGCCTTCTCGAGTTGCTTGGCCCGAGATTGGAGGCATTTTTCCACCCCGTGGTCCTTTGCTTCCACCCTACACTGGACCTAGGCTCCATCCTTGCCCAAATGGATATCAGGGTCCACAAGCCTCCGTGTTTTCCGATGGTCACCTCCAGCTACCAGCATACGCGGGTAACTTTTATGAGGACTACTATGGAGATGGAGATGAGTGAGACCGCTTGTGGTCTTACTTAGTGAGGATGTAGTAGTATCTTAGTATGTTGTAAGCAAGGTTTCTAAGTTCCAGAGGCTTAGATAAATAATGTATAGGAAGTCAGAGTGCCTCTGAAGGATGTATCATCTTCATCACGTTTGTATTAGCTTAGTGCTTGTACTAAAATGATGTATGGTTTGTATGACAGCTTGTGAATTTATGGCTTGTATGCTTTTATCACCATGTTGTCAAGATGATTACTTCCTTTGCTCTGTAATCCTTCCAGTACTTCAATACCTTGATTAGACTCTTCAAATCAACTCTGTGTGACTTTGGTTTTCACCTTCAGGATGTCTCAAGGAACCTGTGGCCAGGTTGGTCGTAACCAAGGTCGTGGGAATGACCAGGAGGAAGGCAACCTTCCACCCCCACCCACGTGGCCCAAGTTCTGATGGAGGTCGAGAGGAACCGCCGTGACTCTCACCACCTGCTGGAAGTCATCGCACGCAACACCACTCAGCAGCGCAATGAGTAGGTGTCCCTGAAAGACTTTCTCCGACTTCATCCCCCGGTTTTTAGTTACTCCACCGAGCCCCTTGACGCCGATGACTGGCTTCTTAGCATCGAGAGGAAGCTCCAAGCCGGCCATGTTGCAGATGGCGACAAGGTCAACTATGCCACCTAGCACCTTGAAGGTGCAGCAAGTTCTTGGTGGGAGAACTTTCTGAATATGCGCCCCGTTGGACCACCTGCATCTTGGGAGGAATTCTGCACCTCCTTCCGCGAGCACCACATTCCCAAGGGTCTCATGGACCGCAAGCGTGAGGAGTTCTGCAACCTCACACAAGGCAGGAGGACCGTTGACGAGTTCAGTCGTGAGTTCAACCGACTTGCTCGTTATGCAACTGAAGAAGTCTCCACCGACTCCAAGAAACAAGAGAGGTTCCGTCGTGGCCTCAACAGTGGACTCCGTCGTGAGCTCAACCTTCATGACTTTGCCACCTTCCAGGTCCTTGTCAACAAGGCCATCAAGGCAGAGGACATGAACACCCCCAACGACTTTCGCAAACACCCTCGAGATGACGGTTCATCCAGCTCTGGTTCCCAGAAGCGCAAGATCTGGATCCCAAACAGCATATTCCGCCAGAACAACCCACCGAGGCCATCCTATGTGGCGCCTCGTCCACCAACCCAGTTCCACCCAGCTCCACCAAACAACCCAGCTCCACGCACTGTTTTCGGAGCTTGCTACATGTGTGGTCAGGCAGGCCACTACTCTCGCGAGTGCCCCCAGAACCAGGTCCAGAACCAGAATGCTCCACCACGTGCCGGAGGCAACAACAACAACAGTGGTCGTGGCAAGCCACCCCAGAAGGTCTACACCGCCAAACCCGCTCCTCCCGCCACTCGTGGACGTGTGAACCAGATTGCCGCCGAAGAGACTGACGAAACCACTGACGTCATTCTTGGTACGCTCCCAGTCAATTATGTTCCTACTTCCGTTCTTTTCGACCCAGGAGCATCTCATTCATTCATGTCGGAAAGTTATGCACTTCGTCATGAGTTACCTTTTGTTGAATTCTCCACCCCAATGATTATTCAAACTCCAGGGTCAAGATGGCAAACTAATAGAGTGAGCCATGGTAATCAAATTGCAATTGAGGGTTTAGTATTCCTTGCTTCACTTATAGCCCTCAAGTCTTCAGACATTGATGTCATCCTTGGCATGGATTGGCTATCAAGACAGAATGCCTACCTGGATTGCAGAGGCAAATCCGTGAAACTCACCCACCCTTCAGGCAAAACAATCATCTATACCTCACCCAGAACAAGAACCCAAGTGCATTCCTTGAATGTACTTCCCCTTCCCGAACTTGAAGATATTCCGGTGGTTCGTGACTTCCCGGATGTCTTTCCTGAAGAGCTGCCGGGCATGCCACCCGACAGATGTGTAGAGTTTATAGTGGATCTTGTTCCAGGAACCGCACCAATTTCCAAACGCCCATATAAAATGGCCCCACATGAGTTAGCTGAGCTAAAAACCCAACTTGATGCTTCGTTGGCAAAAGGCTTCATCCGCCCTAGCTCATCGCCATGGGGTTGCCCCGTTCTGTTCGTAAAGAAGAAAGATGGAACAGAAAGGATGTGCGTAGACTATCGCCCGCTAAATTTAGCGACGATAAAGAACAAATACCCACTGCCCAGGATCAATGATCTTTATGATCAACTTGCAGGATCCTCCGTCTTCTCCAAGATGGATTTGAGATTAGGTTATCATCAGATCAGAATCCGAAACGAGGACATTCCCAAAACGGCTTTTACTACTCGTTATGGTCTTTACGAGTACACCGTCATGTCCTTTGGTTTAACCAATGCCCCCGCCACATTCTCACGCTTGATGAATTCGATCTTCATGGAGTACCTAGATAAATTTGTTGTGGTTTATCTTGATGATATTCTCATCTACTCGAAGAACGAAGGAGATCATGCCGAACACTTAAGGCTGGTATTGATGAAGCTCAGAGAGCATCGCCTGTACGCTAAATTCTCCAAGTGTGAATTCTGGCTACCAGAAGTGACCTACTTAGGCCACGTGATTTCTGCAAAAGGCATTGCTGTGAATCCCGAGAGAGTTCAGGCCGTCCTTGACTGGACTCCACCTGAATCGGTTAAGCAAGTTAGGAGTTTTCTTGGCCTAGCCAGCTATTGCCGTCGCTTCGTCGAGAACTTTTCTAAAGTTTCAAAGCCTCTAACGGAACTCCTCAAGAAAGATAAGAAATTCCTATGGACTCCCAAGTGCGAGGAAAGCTTTCAAGAGCTAAAAAGAAGATTGACTTCTGCACCCGTACTTGCACCTCCAGACACTAAAAAGGATTTCGAGATCTATTGTGATGCACCACGGCAAGGGTTAGGATGCATACTTCTGCAAGATCGACATGTGGTAGCTTATGCTTCACGCCAGTTGCGGCCACATGAAGAGAACTATCCTACCCATGACCTTGAACTCGCTGCCGTAGTTCATGCCCTAACAACTTGGCGACATTACCTCCTTGGTAATCGTTGTGAGATTTATTCCGACCACCAAAGCCTCAAATATATTTTCACCCAGCCAGATCTTAATCTCAGGCAAAGACGCTGGATTGAGTTGATAAAAGATTACGACGTAGGAATTTCTTACACCCCAGGCAAAGCCAATGTCATGGCTGATGCACTAAGTCGTAAGTCGTACTGTAACAACCTCATGTTACAGCAGTATCAACCACTTCTTCATGAGGATTTTCGCAAGCTCAATCTTGAGATTGTTCCTCATGGCTATCTTTCTACCTTGGTGGCGAAACCAACTCTTGAGGATCAAATGATAGTTACCCAAATGCGTGCACGAGGTGTTTGTCGGATCAAAGAGAACATTGCTAGCGGAGTTGCTAAATGTTTCTCCACAGATAGCAAGGGAATGGTATTCTTTGAAAATCGTTTGGTAGTACCTAAGAATAGGGAACTAAGGCAACTCATCCTCAAGGAATCCCATGACACACCCCTCTCGATTCATCCCGGTAGCACGAAAATGTACCGAGATCTACGCCAGAGATTTTGGTGGACTAGGATGAAGAGAGACATTGCTCAATTTGTTGCCGAATGTGATGTTTGTCGTCGCATTAAGGCAGAACATCAAAGACCTGCTGGTACACTTCAACCTTTGTCTATTCCCGAGTGGAAATGGGACAAAGTCGGTATGTACTTCATCACCGGCTTTCCAAAAACCCAGAAAGGAAACAATGCCATCTTCGTTGTCATAGATAGGCTTTCCAAAGTTGCTCACTTCCTTTCGGTTCGCGAGTCTATAACTGCTAGCCAGTTAGCGGACTTGTACATCTCTAGAATTGTACCACTTCATGGTGTTCCTTTGGAAATCAATTCTGATCGCGGTAGCCTTTTCACCTCTAGATTTTGGGGAAGCTTTCAAAATGCTATGGGAACTCATCTCTCCTTTAGTACAGCTTTCCATCCTCAGTCTAGCGGTCAAGTCGAAAGGGTTAACCAAATTCTTGAAGACATGCTCAGAGCTTGTGTTATCTCATTCGGAAAGAATTGGGAGAATTCTCTTCCATTTGCTGAATTTGCTTATAACAATAGTTTTCAAACTAGTCTGAACATGGCTCCTTTTGAACTCCTTTATGGACGACGATGTCGAACACCACTAAACTGGTCTGAAACCGGTGAAAGACAATTCTTTGGACCGGATATGATCAAGGAAGCAGAAGAGCAAGTTCGTATCGTTCGTGAACAATTGAAAGCAGCCCAGTCTCGTCAGAAAAGCTACTATGATCGTCATCATAGGCAAGAGAGCTACAATCTGGATGAGAAGGCTTACCTTTGGGTTACTCCTTTGAAGGGAACCCAACGTTTCGGTATCAAAGGCAAGTTGGCCCCACGTTACATCGGACCTTTCCGCATTCTTGCTTAACGTGGAGAAGTTGCCTACCAACTTAAACTACCCCCACACCTTTCCCGAGTACACGATGTATTCCATGTGTCCCAACTCAGGCGTTGCTTCAAGGACCCCATTCGCGAAGTCGACCATGAAACGCTTGATCTCCAAGATGACCTTTCTTATCGAGAATACCCCGTTCGTATTCTTGATTCCGCAGAGCGTGTCACTCGTCGTCAGAAGATTAGGTTTCTGAAAGTGCAATGGTCACACCACTCTGAAAGAGAAGCTACATGGGAAAGAGAAGACCGTCTTAGTGCCGAGTACCCCACCTTCCTCCCGCAGACTTCTGAATCTCGGGACGAGATTCTTTTGAGTGGGGGCGAGTTGTCAGAACCCTCTGTTAGGTATGTGCTAGGGTTAGTTAGTGCCTTTGCATCATGTCAAAATTTCAAAAAGAAATCTTGGAAATCAAATTCAAAATCAAAATGGGAGAAGGAACAACCCCCAGATGAATTAATTCAAAAGGCCAGATAAAAATATTTTCCAAAAATTCATGTTAGAGTTTTGAAAAGTCTTATAAATGAGTGTGATCACATATCAAGTGATGTGGGACCCACCCCATGCTCATAGATTTTTCAAATATTCAAACAGTGCCTTGGAATTAAAGAAATACCCCTATTTGATTTAAAATTCAAATCATTTCAATTTTAAAAATGTTGAAAGTTTATGAGTGGCTAGTCTATATTATTATGAGGCCACATAAAAGTTTTCAGCATTTAATAAAATGATTTGGTAATTTTACCAAAGTCAAAACAAATATACAGAAAAACAGAAAGGAAAGATTAAACAGAAAAAGGAAAAGAACTTACCTGTCGCCCAGGGGCGAGGCCCACTCACCTCAACCGGCCCAGCCCACCTAGAGGGGGTACATGCGTCTTCTTCCCTCCAGGATGGCAGGCACCTCGCCGGCGACCACCGTGGGCACGACAGGCAGCTGCCTGCCTGCCCCGAGCCCTATCTCCTCGCTGGAGACGTCTGGGAGACGTCCCGATCTTTCTCCCTCCCTCCAGAACCTCATCCTCCTCCTCCCGTGCTCGTTTCCGTCGCCACCCGAAGACTCGCCGGAACACCGCAGCGCTCCCGCGTGGCCATCGACGCCGAGGAACCCAGCCGAGCTGTCCTGTGTGTTCGCCATCCTCGACTCCGTCGACTAGCAGAAGAAGGAGCTCCAATTTGGACTAGGGGTGACGCCAGCTTCATCGGATCGTCGCCGGCCGCCGGAGCTCGAGTTGATCGATTCGCCGCCGCCGTAACTTCCCAGCCTTCGACGCCTGCTCCAACGTGTTCACCAGCGTCTGGTGAGATTTTCCCCTCAAGCCACGGCTTCCTTCTCCTCCTCTGGCTCGTGCTGCCATGGACGCCGGAGTACCGAGCCTCCGTGCTCGTCGTCGGCGAGCAACTGTTAAGCCATCGACCCCGCTACCTTCTCCTTTGCGTTCCCCGTACTCCGTTGCTTCGAATGCACCCAACCACGCGCCAATTGGAGCTTTGTATCGAGTTCGGCCTCTAGCCAATAGCACCGCCGCCGCCAAAGCTCGACGCCGGCATGCCTACAGGGCCTCCCCACCTTCCCTTTCGGTCTCAATCGACGCGCGACACCGAGAGCTTCGTCTCAGTGGTCGAAGCGCGCGATTTGGACCACGGGAGCGCTCTCCCCGTGCAGTGCCGCCACACTGGTGGCCACCGGCGGCTAGCCGCCGGCAAGCCTGACGTGGCCGGGGTGATTAGCCTCTAAACCAACCCCCCTGGGTCACTTACAGGTGGGCCCAGCCCCCTCTAATCCTCTCTGTTAGATTAATCTAACAGGGAAATTAGATGAGCGGCTGACAGCCCTGGCCCACTGGTCAGTTTGACCGGGGTCAAAACCCCCCTGACGTCATGCTGATGCAGTGCTGGCGCAATAAAGGCTTTTCTAATATAAATAATTCCAGAAATTCCAGAAAATACCCCAAACTTTGGAAATTCATAGAAAATTCATATTAACTCCAAATTGGACAAATAATATATGAAAAATGATCAGGAGAAAATTATCTTTCCAAATATGCTACTTTCAACTATGTTTGAGTTGAATTTAAAATGGGACCAGTAGCATATGACATTTGGTTTATTTGAATTTAATTCAAATTCAAATCAATTGATCTTGCAAATTGGACCATGGAATTAAGCTACAATTTAACAACACTTCAGAGGCATATCATACACATTTGAAAATACTTCAAGATGATCAAACTATATCACATACAACTTGGCTAAGTTGAATTCAAATGTGGATTTTGAATTTGCATTTCAAATGCAATATACTCCACTTAAATGGAATTGCCTCACACATCAAAACTTATAATTCAAGTTTCAACATTCATTCATGTGATTGTGCATTGTACATTATGTTGATCCCATGATTGTCATGTTGCTGACAGACGTGGAGCCGGAGCCCGAGGTCACCCCCTTCGTTGAAGACCCCGAACCCGAACCTCGTCAGCAAGGCAAGCAAACCCACATTGATCATGTCGATAAAATCCCACTTCCCTCTCATGTCTCACTTATGCATTGTTTAGGATGATCACCATGCTTCGTTTCTACCGCATAGATGAACCCATTCCTTTGCATGACCTATCCTTTTGTCACAGTAGTAAGCAAACCACAATCCTAGCAAATGTAGGAGTTGTTTGATATCATGTGGCCCCTGCAATGTTATCGCTTATTGCATGCTTAGTATGATACCATGTTGTTACTGTGATGTGAGTCGGGATGGGAATGATCATGTTGATGATGGTAGAAAAGTGTTGGTGAATCGACCCTAATACAAGGTGAACGATGAGAGGCTGTGTAGGAGTACACAGTGGGTTGTCTCGTTGAACACCGCCCTAGTACGAGTTCTTGTGTGGTGATCCAAGATGAAGAGTACAACCACACATTGGGCTCATTGACCCCTCTCAACTTACTAACTCATCCCCTTCGATGTCCAGATGTCGCAATAGTTCGGAGTTCTGGTAGGCTTGTGGCCTGGATGCTAAGTGAGAGAACGGCTCATCCGAGACCGGCTTATGCACCACGCACACATCACTTGGGTCCACTTCGGTAAACCGGCCGGGTTCACGATTGTGGTAACCAACCCAAGTAGGCGGCTTTCTCGGACTAGATCGGCTATGAGGTAACAGTTGTGGTGAGCATCCTCGCCGACACTTCTTGAACGGTGTCGAGTACAAAGGCGGTAACTGATGATCATGTGTGTGTAGCGGTACACCCTTGCAAGGTTAACAAAACTATTCGAATAGCCGCGTCCGCGGTTATGGACTGCTTGGAAAGCTTAGCTTGATTATTAGATAACTTGAACCGGATACTTCTAAAACACACCAAGATAAGTGTGAGTGCTATGGCGTGCTTCCTCGTTGGGAAGTCGCGGAAGGCACCATAGTGGTGTATTGGTTGGAGAAAGTAGTGGACTCGTGTACGCTTCTTACCCCAAAGTCTGGTACTCGTAGTTCAGGACTAGCCAAGTCAAAGCTGGCATTTCTGCAAGTGAACCCCACCTCCCTTACCTTGATACATGTACATGAGTAGTATAGCTCCTATGTAAGTCTTGCTGAGTACGCCTTTGTACTCACATTTGCTTAATCTATGTTTTAGATGACGCCACTGACCCCGAAGGTGGCTTCTTCATCGAGCTGGACGACTGAAGTTAAACTAGTCTAGTCCCAGTCAGCAGACTGGTTCCCTCGTGGAGGGCTTTGTGTTTAAATAAGGCTTCTTAAGCCATTTGTTAAACTTGTCTGTACTCAGACATAATTTGCTTCCGCTTTATGTTGTAATGTTGGATCACGTGTTTGTGATCTCTGTGTGTACTCTATAAGAGTTATAAATAAAATGTACACTTTGTAGAGAATTGCAATGGTACCTGCTGTTCATACAAGGCATGTGTGCTGCGTGTATGTTTATAACATGCATGTCTTTGTATGGGTTTTCGAGACCTTAGTTGTGTTCTGGCTGGCGGTTTTTCATACACCAGGTGGCCCTTAGATGTGCGCAGCTTGGGGCATCGCGATGCGATTGCTCGAGACTCCATCTCGTGCACACTTTGTGGTATGATCGATCCCGCCCTAGACCCCGACTAAGTGATCGGGCTGGAGTACGTCTATGTAAGAGTTTTGAGATAGTCGATAATATGGTTGAGGCGACTTGTCTTTGAATATGGGAGTTCACCACCCATATCATTAGACTTGTGTGCGGACGATGAGGAGCCATCTCAGTTGATCATCCGGCCTGGATGGGATTCCCCTCACGTACGATGCTTTCCGAGAACGTTCTGTGCTTGGCCTTGTCTGCTTAGACAAGTGGGTACGGTTCTCGGCTCTCCATATGACTATGCCTTAACTGGACTTGCATACGCTAACCCCGGGTCCGGACAGTCTCGTCAAAAGAGCTACTATGATCGTCATCATAGAGAGGAGAGCTACAATATTGATGAGAAGGCTTACCTTCGGGTTACTCCTCTGAAGGGAACCCAAAGATTCGGTATCAAAGGCAAGTTGGCCCCACGTTACATCAGACCTTTCCGCATTCTCGCTAAACGTGGAGAAGTTGCCTACCAACTTGAACTACCTCCGCACCTTTCCCGGGTACATGATGTATTCCATGTGTCACAACTCAGACGTTGCTTCAAGGACCCCATCCGCTGAGTCGACCATGAAACGCTTGATCTCCAAGATGACCTTTCTTATCGAGAGTACCCTGTTCATATTCTTGATTCAGCAGAGCGTGTCACTCGTCGTCAGAAGATCAAGTTCCTCAAAGTGCAATGGTCACATCACTCCGAGAAAGAAGCAACCTGGGAAAGAGAAGACCGCCTCCGTGCCGAGTACCCCACCTTCCTCCCGACGACTTCTAAATCTCGGGACGAGATTCTTTTGAGTGGGGGCGAGTTGTCAGAACCCCAACTAGGGTAAGTGCTAGGTTTTTTTGTGCCCTTTGCATCATGCAAAAATTCAAATGAAATTCAAAAATGGGGAAGCAGAAAGCCCTAAGAAATTATTTGAAATGGCCAGATAAAAATCTTTTTCCAAAAATCATTTGAATGTTTGGAAAATTCCTATAAATGATGCTGATCATTTTAAAAGTGGTTTGGGTATTTTCCCACACTCAAGGAATTTTCTATAATTCAAACAGTGCCTTGGAAAATTAAAATAACCCTATTTGAATTGAAATTCAAAATATATTGAATTTCAAAAATTCCCAAATTCCATATGTGACTAGCTACTGGTCACCTAGTATTTTTAAAAGTATTTGGGCATTATTATAAAATGTGTTGGTATTTTTTTTACCAGGGCAAAACAAAAGGGCAGAAAAATAAAACAGAGAAGAATTAGAAAAGGGAACCCCGGCCAATCTGGCCCAACTGAAGCCCCCACAGCCCAGGCCCACCCTTCCTCTTGTCGCCTTCTTCCCCGCCGAGCCAAGCAGCACGGTGGCGTGCATGCCGTGGCCGCCGACGCCGGCAGGGCCACGCAGCTGCTCCCTGTGCCCTATCTCCTCGCCAGGGGAACCCCCTTGAAGCTCCGCGCCAGTTCCCCCTCTCTCTGGACCTCCTCCACCTCTCCTCTTCACGAATCCAGCGCCGCCCGAAGCTCACGCCGGAGCACGTCGCCGCACCAGCGTGGCCAACGGCGAAGAGGAGCCGCCCTGACTTGTCCAGAAGCCCCAGCATCGCCGTCTTCGTCTTCCCGCGGATCCAATCGAGCCGTGCAAGCTCTCCAGACGACGGCCGCCCCAAGATCTTGCCGCCGGCCGCCTTCGACTCCGATGAGGAATTCGTCACCACCGTAGCCCCTTCGACTCCGGCGCCTTCACCAACGCGTTGCTGGTGAGCTCACGGTCATTTTGCATCTATCCGCGCTTTGCCCCACTGCCCGTAGCTAATTCTCTCCGGAGTCAGTAGCCGGCCGGCGCACACGTCGACTCCGCCGTTGCCATGAAGCCTCCCGATGACCGCTGCGAGCTCCATTGGATGCGGACGACGGCGGAGCACCTCCCAGTGCCTTCCCCTCCTTCTCCCGTGGCCAAATCCCTACTCCGGCGAGCCCTCCGCCGTGTCTGTGGCTGCCGCCGGCTAGCCGCCGGCCGGTTAGCTTAACCACCAGTGTTAACGCCCCCCCCCCCCCCGAGTCAATGACAAGTGGGGCCAGCCCACTAATTAACCCCTGGGGTTAGTTTTAACAGAGGGGATTAACCCCTGAGAGACTGACAAGAAGACCCCACCAGTCAGACCCCCCTGATGTCAGCATTGCGTCATGCTGACGCAATAAACAGTTTCCAGAAATTAAAATAATTAACAGAAATCCAGAAAATTCTAGAAAATCATTTAAACTTTGGAAATTCATAGAAAATTCATACTAACTCCAAATTAAACATATAATATATGAAAAATTATCAGAAAAATCCAAGGATTATGAATATGGGTTCTGTTTTCATGTTTGACCATTTTAAAATGGGTGAACAGTGCAAAACATCCATATAGCTTTATTTCAAATTCAAATTTGAAGCACATTTGCAAATGACTTTGCATTTGGCTCCTTTTAAATGGAATTGTACCCACCTTGTGACCAAGAACATCACCATTTCAATATTGATCATGTGTTTGAGCATTGCAAATAAATTTATACCTTGTTTGATTGTTTGCTCGATAGACGTGCAACCGGAACCGGAGGCCACCCCCTTCGTTGAAGACCCCGATATCGAACCTCCTCAGCAAGGCAAGCAAACCCCATTGATCATGTCTATAAAATCCCAATTCCCTCTTAGTCTCGCTTATGCATGTTTAGGAGATCACTTTGTATCGATTCTACCGCATAGTTGAACCCATATCCGATGCATGACCTATCATCTTGTCACAGTAGTAAGCAAACCACAATCCTAGCTGACATAGGAGTTGTTTGATATCATGGAGCCCCTGCAACTATTATAGCTTATTGCATGCTTAGTGTTACATGAGGTTGCTTTTGATGTGAGTCGGGATGATGGTGAACATGGTGTTGATGAAAGTGAAACTGTGTCGGTGAATCCACCCTAATACAAGGTGAACGATGAGAGGCTGTGTAGGAGTACACAGTGGGTTGTCTCGTTGAACACTGCCTTAGGCATCGAGTTCTTGTATGGTAATCCAAGACAAAGAGTACAACCACACATTGGGCTCACTGACCCCTCTCGGCCTAGTACCTTGATCCTTGTCGACGTCCAGGAGTCACATTAGTTCGGGCTTTCCATTTGGCATATGCATAGAAAAAAAATGAAGGAATGGTTGCATCATCCTAGATATGTGGGTGCACCTGTGAGGCAGGAAAACCATCTGCTAAAGGTGGCGTCTCGGTCACCTACATTGTCTGAGTCCGTTTCGTTGATCCGGCCGGACTCTCGAGCGGTAGCAACTCAGGTAGTCGACTCCTGGAATAGACCGGTTGTGAGCGAAGTGTCGTGGTGAACATCCTCGCTGTCACCTCTTGAACGGTGGCGAGCAAAAGGCGGTAACCGATGGTCATGTGTGTGTAGTTTACACCCTTGCAAGGTTAACAAAACTATTCGAATGGCCGCGTCCACGGTTAAGGACTACTTGGAACCTGTACCTGATTATTAGACAACTTGAATGGATACTTATTAAATCCGCAAGATAAGCGTGAGTGCTATGGTGTGCTCCTCGTGGGGAAGTCGAGGAAGTAACCATAGTGGTGTATTGATTGGAGACTTGGATAGTGGACTCGTGTACGCTTCTTACCTCAAGTCTGTTATTCGTAGTTCAGGACTAGCCAAGTGAAAGCTGGCACTTCTACAAGTGAAAACCCACCTCCCTTTACCTTGATACATGTGCATCAGTAGTGTAGTTCTGATGTAAGTCTTGTTGAGTACGACTTTGTACTCACGTTTGCTTATTCTATGTTTTAGATAAGAAACCGGACCCCGATGGAGTCACCTTCGTGAAGCTCGACGTTGACTAAGTTAGCATAGTCCCAGACAGCAGTCTGGTCCCTCGTGGAAGGGCATGTTTGTTGTACAAGGCTTCTCTAAGCCATTTGCTAAACTTGTCTGTACTCAGACCTAATTTTCTTCCGTTGTATGATGTAATGTGATCACAGACATGTGATCTTTGTATGCTCTATGTGTATATCAATAAAGAGTACTTTGTAGAGTTATGCGAGGATACCTGCTGTTCATACTAGGCATGTGTGCTGCGTGTATGTTTATAACATGCATGTCTTAGTATGGGTTTTCGAGACCTTAGTTGTGATCTGGCTGGCGGTCTTTTATACACCAAGTGGCCCTTAGATGTGCGCAGCTTGGGGCATCGCGATGCGATTGCTCGTGACTCTGTCACGTGCACACTTTGTTGTATGATCGAGCCCGCCATAGACCCCGACTAAGTGATCGGGCTGGAGTAAGTTTATGTAAGAGTTAGGATCCAATCGATAACATGGTTGAGGCGACTTGTCTATGAGTATGGGATTCACCACCCATAAGCAGTTAGACTTGTGAGCAGACGTTGAGGACCCATCTCAGTTGATCATCCGGCCTGAATGGGATGCCCCTCACGTTCGATGCTTACCGAGAACGTTATGTGCTTGGCCTTGTCTGCTTAGACAAGTGGATACGGTTCTCGGCTCTCCATGTGATTGTATCGTGACTGGAATTACATACGCTAACCCCGGGTCCCGACATACTAATCATCCACCTTGAGATATCTATCCAGAACATCTCAGTGTTATTAAATTGCGAGCCCCACCCAAATTGTAAATCCAAAGCAACAGACAACTGCATTAAAAGAACTTTGCGTAAAGTAAACAATCGTTGCAACCTCGGTTACAAGAACCGTTGTTTTCCCCCTTGTGGCAACAGCACATCCCCTAGACTGATGCTTATGTCACTCAAGCGTGTCATCAGGGGGCATGAACCCACAATCGAGCATAACGTTCCCTCTTGGAGTCACTACCTACTACTTGGCCAAAGCAATAAACAACAACGGAGAACATGCAAGAATTACTTAGGAACAAGAATATAAAAGATAAGAACCAACTATATTACTCAATCACAAACTGAACATAGTCTCATAATCCATCAGATCCCAGAAAACTCAGCATAGCTAGAGCAGAAAGAATTACATATGTGCCTTCATCATGTAGGGCAGCTCACAAGGTCTAATCCATGAAGAACAAAGAGGGGAGGAGAACATCACATAGCTACTGATCACGGGTCCATGGTCCAAGGTAGACTACTCACGGATCATCCGGGAAGCGTCCATGATGGAGGGGAAGCTCCCGGAGGTCAATCCTCCCTCTGTCAGGGTGACGGGAAGAGGTCTGCTGGCGCTCCCGATCTTTGAAGCGCGGCAGCGGCGCAACAGATGCTAGATCGCGAAAAAAGGGTTCTATCTTCGGAAGAATCCCATCACGGAGAATATGTATAGGCGAAGGGGGAAGCCAGGGGGCACCAGGGGTCAAGGCGCCCCCTGTCGCGGCCAGCCCCTGGGGCACGCCACGAGGGCGCCTGGGCCCCTGGTGGTGGCCCCCTGGCCCCACCTAGGTGATTCTGGAAGGTTCTGGTACACTGATTTTTTATCTGATTTTCCCGAATTTTTGGAGCACTTTTAATATGGGGGAAACCTGAAATAGAAAAACAGCAGAAAACAGGAACTGGCACTGGGGTGCACTGAGTTAATAAGTTAGTCCAAGTATGATCAAAAGTGTCTGAAAGTGTATCTAGATCATAGCAATATCACACAAAACATGCATGGAGCAAGCAGAAATTATAGATACGTTTGGGACGTATCACAAACACAAAGGAAGATGTTTGCTTGGCCTAAGCTTTGCAAACAACTTACTTATAAAATGATAATGTCAACAAGGATGTGGCATGACAAAACTTAATGCAGCATTATACGGATGAATCCTTGTCAGCATCAAGTGTCTGTTCTCATTAAGAGAAGAAGGAAATAGGAAAAACTGACTCAACATAAAAGTAAAGGACATGCCCCATTAGAGGGAAGTAGGGAAAACTCATGTGCTATCCTTAAATCAAATAGAATGAAAACTAATTTGGGAGGTGCATAGTTTGTCAACGAATGCTAATAGATAGCTCAATTACTTCTCAAGCTGGACAAGTTTCGACGAACGGCTCCCAAGTGGGGACGATCACATCCCCTTAATCTCCTTTGTTTATCACTGCCCAATTTTCTGTTTTCTCATAGACCAAGAGTGAAGGAGGGTTTGTTTGTCGTATTATCTTACGAGCTGGGCGCACTCATGCCAGTTCCTCCTCGTATTAGGGGTTTGCAGATTAGACATACAATCCCGGGGTAAAACTTGTCCAACTTAAGAAGATCCTGAATTACCTACTACTTCCTCATGAGCTAAGCAAGAGGCACAAAACAGAATATTTTGAACATTTAAAGATAACACATAAATTATATTACTTAGGAGTGGTAGTGGAATACCACGAATAGGAAGGTATGGTGGACTCATATGGAAGATATTGGTTTCAGGGTATGGATGCACAAGTAGAAATCTGCTTGGCAAAGAGTTTGGCTAGCAAAGGCTTTGAGAGAACAGACAATTGATGATGACTTAGATGTAAAGCATATAAAGCATAAACATTAAGTTGAGCATAACACATCAAGTTGTCTTCCTTGTCAACATAACACTTCAAGCATAATAACATAAAGGTTTTGGCTATGTCGCTACTTGAGAAAAACATGCATGTCGTTATGACCAAAGCTATGCTTGCCAAGATTAAATAAAGTTTTCAGATCCATACCTGATATAAAGTCAATACTCCCCATAAGAATCATCATATAAGGTCAATTGCGTGAAGAGAATACCGAGTGCAGCGAATGAGCCAATAGACTTCTCATTAATATTCCATCATAGACGACTCCACACTCACGGATACAAGACTCTCCACAAAGGAGTGATAGACCTCAATGCAAACACCTATTTCATAAGATAACTTCCCAAGACATGATACGACTCTACTTGACTCTAAAAGACTAAGATAAGATACGGATACCGGGCACTCCCCCAAGATTGGAACAAGCTAAGGGGATGCCATTACCCAAGGATATTTTACTCCTCATCCATGTTCTTGTTGATCACGTAATCCTTAGCGAAGCGCTTCCCAAAGTAGTCTTCCCCTCTTGAGACGCAAGAAGACATCTCTAACAATAATTTTTTTATCCTGGCAGAAACAGCTCAAAAAGAAAACACACGAAATCACGAGATACGGTGTCAGGACGATCCGGTCAAATATATAGAAAAAAAAAATCTGCAACAAAAGGAAGGTAATTAACAAGCCAAAGTGGGGTCGGAGACGTACTCCGGGGTGCCCAGACGGCCTCCCGGCGTGGCCAAGAGGTAGGCTGCGCCAGGGGGGCGCCTGGGCCCCCTAGAGGTCCTCTCCGGCTCCACTTAGGCCTTGACTTTTCCTAATTTTGCAAAAACCCGCAATATGGAACTTTTATGGCGGTTCGCGGTGTTTCCTTACCGTAATACATACCTTTTCTTATTCTGTTCCTGCTGGTGTCTGAAACAGGGTTGCAACATATTCTTCATGGGTTGTTTTCTGTATCAAATTTACATCAACATTGACAGGATCTCCCGCCATGTAATGCTTGAGTCTTTGCACATTCACAACTTGAGTTTGGTGTCGTCAAAATTGTTAATCTTGATTGCACCGGATCGGTAGACTTCTTCGATATGAAATGGCCCTTCCCATCTACAAAGTAATTTACCTGGGGGAAATCTGAAACAAGATCTGAACACAAAACTTTATCACCAACATTAAATTCACGTTTTATAATCCTTCTATCATGCCACTTCTTTACCTTTTCCTTGAACATTTTAGCACTCTCGTAAGCTTCACTTCTCCACTCATCTAGAGAAGTCAAGTTCATGAGATGATTTTCACCAGCTAACTTTCGGTCAGCATTAAGCTCTCTAACAGCCCAGACAGCTTTGTGTTCTAACTCTAATGGCAAATTGCAAGCCTTGCCATAGACCATCTTATCGTGAGACATGCCCATGGGGTTTTTGTAAGCAGTTCTATACGCCCACAATGCATCTCCTAACTTCTTTGACCAGTCCTTCCAAGAACTGTTAACTGTCTTTTGTAATATCAACTTGATCTCTCTATTGGTGAGCTCAACTTTCCCACTAGTTTGAGGATGGTACGGTGAAGCAATTCTATGATTGACATCGTACTTGGCTAAAGCTTTCCTAAAAGCTCCATGTGTGAAGTGTGAACCTCCATCATTCATGAGGTACCTTGGTACACCAAACCTAGGAAAAGTTACATCTTTGATCATTTTCAAAGATGGCTTTTGATCAGCACTCTCAGTAGGGATTGCTTCAACCCACATGGTTACATGTACTTGTGTGAGGGAGGAAAAGGACCCATAAAATCAAAATCCCAGCAATCAAATGGCTCAATCACTAGAGAGTAATTCATAGGAATTTCATTTCTCCTACTAATATTACCAACTCTCTGACACTTATCACAAGATAAAACATAATTTCTAGCATCTTTAAAGAGAGTAAGCCAATAAAAACCTAATTGGAGAACCTTATGTGCGGTCCTCTCACCGGCATGATGTCCTCCATAGGGACTATCGTGACATTGTCTGAGAATGTCCTTCTGCTCGTGTTCCGGTATGCATCTTATCACGAACCCGTCCGGAACTTCTTTGAAAAGATGAGGGTCATCCCAAAAGTAATGCCTCAAATCGTGGAAGAACTTCCTTTGCTGAAATGTTAAACCTGGAGGCAAAAACTTTCCAACGATAAAATTAGCATAATCTACAAACCAAGGGTCGGAAAGAGATTGTACTTTTTACAACAGCTAGTTGTTCGTATGGAAAACCGTCGTTGACTGGAATGGGATCATGCGGTATATCTTCCATCCTTGAAAGATTATCCGCCACCGGATTGTCTGCTCCTCGCCTATCAATAATCTGCAAATCAAATTCTTGAAGAAGGATACCCACAGGATAAGCCTTGGTTTCGCATCAATAATGGTCAGTATGAATAATAACTGTAGAATCAACAATGTAAGGTCTAAACTTATCACAAGCAAACACTACCGCTAAGAATTCCTTCTCAATAGTAGCATCATTCTTCTGAGCACTATCAAGGGTTTTGCAAGCATAGTGTATAACATTCAATTTCTTGTCAACCATTTGTCCTAAAACAGCTCCAACAGCATAATCACTGACATCACACATAATTTCAAAGGGCAGTTTCCAATCAGGTGGTTGTACTATAGGAGCGGTTATTAAAGCTTTCTTAATAACTTCGAAGGCTTCCTTACAATATTCATCAAATACAAAAGGAACATCCTTCTTGAGAATATTAGTGAGGGCTCTCGAAGAGTTAGAGAAGTCTTTAATAAATCTTCTATAGAAACCAACATGACCGAGAAAACTTTGAATACCTTTGATGTCCCTTGGATAGGGCATCCTTTCAATAGCTTCAATCTTCGCCTTGTCCACTTTAATTCCCCTCTTGGAAATCTTGTGTCCAAGAACGATCCCTTCGTTAACCATGAAGTGGCACTTTTCCCAATTTAGAACTAAATTTGTATCCTCGCACCTCTACAAAAATCTCTGAAATGTATCAGGTGCATTGCATAAACCAAAAGGCATACGCCTATAAGCATAAGTACCGTAAGGACATGTGAAAGTGGTCTTCTCTTGATCAGCTGTATTGACATGAACTTGAGAGAAGCCAGAGTACCCATCGAGATAGAAAAAGTGGGTGTTTTTGGACAACCTCTGTAACATTTGATAAATGAAGGGCAGCGGGTAATGGTCCTTCCTGGTTGCCTTGTTTAACTTCATGTGATCAATACACATTATATATCCAATAACAACTCTTTGAGGTATTAATTCATTTTTATCATTAGGAACAACAGTCATGCCTCCTTTCTTAGGAACACAATGAACTGAACTTACCCACTTACTATCAGTTATAGGATAGATGATACCTGCGGCTAGAAGCTTGAGAATTTCAGTCCTAACCACGTCCTTCATCGTTGGGTCCAACCGTCGTTGATGATCAACAACTAGTTTAGCATCGGGCTCGAGATTGATAGTATGTTGGCAAACTGACAGAGTAATCCCCTTAAGGTCATCAAGGGTGTAGCCAAGGGCGCCACGGTGTCTGCGAAGTGTCTCCAATAATCGCTCTTCTTCAAATGTTGAACGGTTAGCATTGATAATAACATGATATATTTTCTTTTCATCTAAATAAGCGTACTGAGCGTATCGGAAAGTGGTTTGAGGTCAAACACCGGGTCTTCTTTTGGTTGTGCAAGGATTCCTAAAGGTTCAACCGGAAGGTTGTGCTTCAGGATAGCAGTTTTCCTTGAGAATATTTCATCTAACTCATTTATGTCTTGCATATGATATCATTCTCATGGTCTTCAAAGGGTCGTTAGGAAGAATAGCAATGGAAGAAATATCTTCAATAATTTTATCATTACTAGGTAAATTAGTACCACGAGGCTGCTTAGAGAACTTAGAAAAGTTAAATTCATATGGCTCACCATCGAATTCAACAGAAACTTTATCTTTCCTGCAATCTATTATAGCTCCACAAGTTTCGAGGAAAGGCCTATGAAAGATAATAGGGAAAAACTATCTTGCACTGAACCAAGTACTAGAAATTCGGTAGGATACTTTACCTTTCCACATAGGACTTCCACATCTCTCAAAATTGCAATGGGAGAGATAGTTTATTTATTTGCTAGATAAATAGTGACATCAACCTCTTCAAGTTCACAGGGTGAAATCTCACCCATGATCTCCTTATAGAGTGAATAAGGAATAACGCTAGCACTTGATCCCAAATCACATAGCCTATAATAATTGTAATCTCCTATTTTGACAGATACAACTGGTGTACTGTGATGCCCCCAAAATCAGACCATGTACAGTAATCATACACGCAAGGTACACGATCGAGATCAGGGACTCACGGTGAGATATCACAACACAACTCTACAAATAAAATAATACAAGATGTTTAATACAAGCCAGGGGCTACGAGGGCTCGAATACAACAGCTCGAGAGCACAAAATCAGCGGAAGCAATAGTATCTGAGTACAGACACAAGGATACAAGGTTGCCTTAAGAAGGCTAGCACAAAAATCAACACGATCGAAAAGGCGAGGACTCCTGCCTGGGAACCTCCAAACTACTCCTGGTCAAAGGGGAACTCGACATCGTAGAAGGCACCGGGGATCTTCACGTTGCGGTGGTCGGCGACGGGGATCTCCTGCTCCTAGACTCCAAGGCTGCAACGTCGACTGCAACGGCCGATCAGGCAAAACAAAAAGGGGGAAAATAAAGCAGGTGAGTATCTAGCATACCCGCGAGTCTTACGTCCTCTACTAAGCATTTATGCATTGTATCAAAAGGAAGGGGAGGCTATATATAGTGGACTGCAAGATAGAAATCAGAATAAGGAAGAGAAGCTAGGTCTATCGAAGACTAGCATCTTCCGACGAGTCTTGCTGCATGAGGTAAGAATCAGCCAACAGTTAAATAGCAGTAATGAAAGTAACAATGCAGCAGAAGTTGTTGTAGCATTGTATAATAATAAGTTGTAATATTTAAAAATAATAATGCCTCCGAGTTCCCTTCCTCAACTCCCTGCAAGGAAAAGAAACCGGAACCATACAGTTTAATAGTAGTAGTTTGTAGTAGTAGGCTCTGGCTTCAGCATAAAGCGTCCTGTTACCGTGGACATGGCTATTCGAATAGATCAAACTCCCTGCAGGGGTGCACTATTGTTCAGCCTGCACGCTCGGATCTCCAGGGTGGCGTACACCTTGTTAGGGAATGCCCCACCGAGGCTATCCGACACGCCGAGGCCCATCCTACGGCTCATCAGAGAGGTCCCCGCCGGTCTAAAGTCCTAAGCGCAAGGGGGTCTTGGACAGTTGCCCCTCACCCTCCGGGTCGTTGTGTGCCAGGTGATTCCACGCAACTCTTCTAGTATGCGGATCGACCTAACCACAATGATGAACTGGACGTCTTTCAGAGCTTTCGAATGAGACCACAACACGGAGGGCCCACACCGTAACCCCACGTGAAGGTGGTGCGTACAGGCCTTTGCGGCCTCTCAAGTCATCCATCGGAACCGTTAAGTCATTTTATTATTAGCTGTCGGGACAACCGTTATCATTGCCGCTTTCTCGGTGAGTCGCGGACAACGACAGCAGCCAGGACCACCAGTAACGTCGGTGCCTGCCCTGACGTCCCACCAACTCGTGCGGTTACCAACAAGGTGAATCGTCTCCTTACCTTGTCTCGCGTTTGCTCCGAAGAGCTCGAATTTCGTACAACAGAATATCTGTCGGCCACGAACAGTACCAGGCCCGCCGCACACCGGTGGAATACACCTGACCTGTCGTTCCACTAAGATACCCTGCGTGGGCACCGTTGGGTCACCCGACTCCTTACCTGTAAGGACACCAGTTGGTTCGAGTGCGTACCATCAAGTGAAACCAGGAGGAATCACCCTCGATGGTACACTTGAAGAGGTTCGACAGAGACATCAGCGGAATGAACTAAAGATGGAATATTCTCGTATCACCCCGGTGGTGCCGAGACACCAGCGGAATGAACTAAAGAGGAATACCCTCATATCATCCCAGTGATGCTACGCTACTGAGCCTACGAGAGTGAAATAGGAGTTCGTCCACTCGTAAGTCAAACTCGAAGCGACTCGACAGAGTCTCGCCGTTGTAGGTTCCCTAGGGTGTCTGCATTGATGCATACCTGTTGCAGTTTTAATATATCGTAATCCGCGTTCACTCACCAGAGTGATCATGGCCCGCTATTCTAAACCTAGGTAACAATGTGCAGGGTTCACTGCTGAAAAATGCATAAGTAATAATAGGCAGCATAGGATAAAGGAAGGTACATCAAGGGGCGACAAAAACATGCTATGAAATTGAATAGGATTGCAACGTAGCAACAACAGTAACCATGCCTAGTGTAAGAAATATACGGAAAGATAGGCGATATCTGGGGAAGAGAATGGCTCTGCTTGCCTGTAAGCTCGGTAGTAGGGGTACGGTCGTCGACGATGTAGTCGTACTCGACAGCAATGTAGTCGGCGGCAGCAATGAGGTCTATCGGAGAATAAAGGGGGGAGAAACAATAAATACACAGCAATAATAGCAATACAATTGTATGACATAGCAGATATAAAGCAACGGGGCTCTAACGCAGTGTTCGGTGATTTGCTCGGAGCAGGAATTTATCCGGGTATGACTCATCAGTACCGGTTGATTACCGGACCGATGATCCGGAGGGGAAGGTTCCATGTCTGTAGTGTTAGAGACATCAGACAGACATGTGGATAGTGGATCCGTGTTCGGTGATTCGTTCTGAACAACTTTCATGTTCATAACATTTTCATCCGGAAAGTTTTACCGGCTCCGGTCGTCTGACAGACAGATGAACCGAAGGAGAAATGTTCCACGTTCGGTAGGTTAGAGGGGTGCGGTGGATACACGGGTAGCGTATTCTTATTCATTGTATTTTTCTGAGTAACTTTCATGTATAAAGTATTTTAATCTGACTTACGAATTAAAAGATATTGATTTTTAAATATTTAATTATTTTAATCATATTCTGGAAATTCTTTATTATTATTATTAATTCAACATTATCCACAACCTTATCCAAAACAATACACTGACTGGTGGGACCTACATGTCATAGACAGTAGCATTTAAATACAATTTTATTTAATAAATTAGTCCAAAGGGCCCACATGTCATAGAGACATTGTATTGAAACCCTCCGAATTTTGTGAATTACGGGAAACTCCGGTTTTAACATCCATTAGGCGTGTTCGGGAGGCTACGTTTTAGGGTTCCACTCCTCCGATGAATTTGTGTCCTATACCAATCTTTATCAGTTCTCGGTGATCTCGAAGCCGGTACGGATGGAATTTAGGTTAGGGTTCATCTACTCAATTAAAACCTGGCCGGAAAAGTGATGCCCGACGTTAATTCTCAGGATTGTTAAAAGATGCAAATTTCGTCCGATTATTGCCGTTGATCTGTAGCTCAGACGGAGAGGCATCCAGCACGTGTTTTGCGCTATAACATTTGTACAATCATGCCATGCCCTCAGATGGCATAACAGATGTCTGTATCATGTTCAAACACTGGCTAAGGTGGCCATCGGGGCAACTCCTATATGTTGTTAGTAGAAATCCGTGTTTTGCAATTTTATTGGATTTAATATGTGCCTTATCTGGAGACGGTCCAATGGAACAAAACGAAGTCGGTTATGTCCACTACATGCACATATAATTCTTAGCTATTTTACATTTCGTTTTCTATTACGTGTTGCTGTCCAAAGTTAGCATCTAGCAGCAGAATTTTTTAGTTTTTCTTCAGGTTCAGTGTCAGTAGCGCAACAGCGGCAACGATGGGGCTGCACACACGATGACGAGCGTGCTCGAGCTCGAATCTGAGCTCGGGAATAAGCGGAGGAGCAACGAAGCTCACATTGATGTTGAGGGCGAGCTCGACAGAGGCGGGGAGGTGGCAGTGTCAGCAGATCGACGACGAGTCTGCGCCGTGTCAGTGGGCACTAGGGCGGCCGAAGCCGACGAGCACGAGAGCGGCACTGGGCGTGAGGAGATGGCGTGGCCATGCAGAGCAGCAAGACGACCGGGCCACGGCGGCCACCACGGTGGAGCCAAACGCCGGCAAGCCATGGAGGCTAGGGTTCTCCCGTTCCCGCTGGAGGAGAGGCCGATGGCCATCAGAGGCGCGGCGGCACCATAGGGCGACGGGGACGAGCACCGGGGCAGCCCCGGAGCCACGGCTGCATCCATGGCGGGCGTCGTGCACTTGGGAACCTCCACGGCTAGGGTTGGCCGAAGCCGTGCGAGGAGGAGGCGGTTGTCAGATCCGCTTGGTGGAGGAGGTGCACCGCCGCAAGTGGCTTCCGAGGCGGTGCAGCCGGTGGCCGGGCTTGCCGACGGTCGCCGGAATCGGCCGGAGCCGCCGCACCATGAGCAGGCCACGGGCCAGGAGGGGATCGGGGGGAGAGAGGAGATCGAGTCATGGGAGGGGCGGCTCGGGCTGCCTCCTCTGCTTAGGTCTAGGGGCAGGCCAGGTGGGCCGGGGTGGGGGCAGTGGGGTTGGGCCGGGTGGGCTGGGGGAGGGGGAAAGGTTTGCCAGGGTGATTTTTAGTTTAGTTTTATTTTTCTTTCTTTTTTATATTATTTCTGTTTGTAATTATTTAATGCCTTGGGCATTTTTGTAAAATACAATCCTTGCACCATAATTAGTATAGCACCATACCATAGGCCCACAAAAAGATTTGGACTTTTATAAAGTCACTTGCTATTTGTTTCGAATTTGCAATTAGAAAATGGTGTTGTTTTGCTGCTGGTAAGAATTGTTTGCAATTTTCCATAGCTTGATAAATAACCACAACCATAATAGCATGGTCCAGTGATTATTTGAGATTTAATAAAATTGGCTTCATAATTTTTGGACAAAGTTTTATTTGTCACATATTTTTAATATTCACCAAAAAGGCATTTTGAGTTTGTGTTGATCCAAAGATGATCAAGGCATGCTTAGCAACAGTAATTGTGATTACTGTAGGTGATTACTGTAGTTTGACACCCGGGGTGTTACATGTACCTGAAATTGGGATTTTATTCTTGGTTGTAACAATGTTAGTGGAAACAGCACAAAAATTTATATTGGAATCTAAAGCATCATTAGTAACTAGGTATTTAACCACCGCAACTTGAGGATCTACCTTGATCTGGTCCTCAGGCTCGTCGGTTCTTCTCTCACTTTTATTTATTATGCTTGTCACAAAAGAGTTCTCCCTTATCCTTGCGGGAAAAGGGGTTTTTTTATATATAACTGCAGGCAAAATAGGGTCAGCAACATTAATGGCATCAAGTAATTCTTTAAAAGGTTTATGGTGCTAATCCTTCTCCTCCTTAGAAGAGTCAATATGGGAGGAAAAGTTCTTACAAAAATCAATCACTAGCTGGGAATCAAGACCAATTCTAGAGCAAAAGGCACTAAAGTAATCAGTTTTCACATAGCTCTCAATATAATCATGCTTATAATTTATAATGGGTTCAATACCTTTATCAATTTCTCAGTCTTCAGTGTTCTTCTGAATTCTCTCAATGAGATCCCATCTCTCTTCAACGCTTCTCGTTTGAAATACCCCACTAAAGGAGGCATCCAACATCTCCTTATCCTGACGAGAAAGGCTGGCATAAAAATTTGTAAGTATCATATCTTTGGGGAGCTCATGAATAGGACATTTGAGCATTAGGAACTTAAGTCTCCCCCCAATCTTGAGCGATGCTTTCTCCGTCGCGAGACCAAAAGTTATAGATGTAATTCCTTTCTCGATGAATTTCATGAAGAGGATGAAACTTTGTATAAAAGAGAGTCATAAGCTCTTGCCAATTAAGCAAATGTGAGTTATCGAGGAGCTTATACCAATCTGAAGCTTTATCTATAAGTGATACGGAGAATAATTTCCTCATGACAAACTCCATTAATACACATGCAAGCTTAAATAATGAACATAGTTGTGACAAATATAGCAAGTGTTCACCTGGATGTCTGTCTCCTGCATAACGATTAGCCAAGACATAATCGATAATACCAGTTGGTATTTTATAAGGCACAATTTCAGTAGGGGTAGGAGTGACCACCAAAGTAGTGGGACGTTTCCCTAAAAGCGACGAACCAAGAGTAGAGGTGTCCATAAAGACAAAAAGTAGCAACGGTAAAATAAAAACATAAATATAAAAGTTTCCTTACCACCTTCACTTACTAATAGCGCTACGCTCCCCGGCAACGGCGCCAGAAAACAGTACTTGATGACCCTCAGCTGTAGGGGATCTATTGTAGCGTTTTCCATAAGTAAGAGTGTCGAACCCAACGAGGAGCAGAAGGTATTGATAAGTGACTTTGGTAAAGGAATAGCTACAAGCACTGAAAGATAACTTTTTAGGGGTTTTCGGTATAAGAATCAAGAAGATAAATGCAAGCAAAGTAAAAGGCATGAGGAGTAACAAGTGGCCCAATCCTCTTGAGCAAAGGATAAGCCTGGGAACTGAACTTATAAAGGCTAAAGGGTTCTTGAGGACAGACGGGAGAGGTAGTCATGTGCTTTCGCCATATTCCATATCGATACTATGTTTTGTGTTGATAAGTGTTGAGTGGGTGTGTCGGGACCCGGAATATGCGTATGTAATTCCAGTCACAACTCAATCATATGGAGAGGCGAGAGTCGTACCCACTTGTCTAAGCAGACAAGGCCAAGCACAGAACACTCTCGGAAAGCATCAAACGTGAGTGCATCCCATCCAGGCCGGATGATCAACTGATATGGATCCTCATCGCCCGCTCACAAGTCTAAATGATTATGGGTGGTGAAATCCCATACTCATAGACAAGTCGCCTCAACCATATTATCGATTGAATTATAACACTTACATAAACAGACTCCAGCCCCATCACCTAGTCGGGATCTCGGGCGGGCTCAATCATACAACGAACTGTGCCACGTGACAGAGTCACGAGCAATCGCATCGCGATGCCCCGAGCTTCGCACATCTAAGGGCCACTTGGTGTATAAAAGACCGCCAGCAAGAACACAACTAAGCTATCGAACCCCACACTAAGACATGCATGTTATAATCATACACGCATCATACATGTCCAGTGTAAACAGCAGGTACACATTGCATGAACTCTACAAAGTACTTCTTTATTGACTTACACATAGAGCATACAAAGATCACATGTCTGTGATCAACATTACATCATACAATGGAAGCAAATTAGGTCTGAGTACAGACAAGATTAACAAATGGCTTAGAGAAGCCTTGTTCAACATACATGCCATTACACGAGGGACCGGACTGTTGTCTGGAACTATACTATCTTACTCAACGTCGAGCTTCAGGAAGGTGACTCCATCGAGGTCCGGGTTCTCATCTAAAACATAGAATAAGCAAACGTGAGTACAAAGTCATACTCAGCAAGACTTACATCAGAACTAAACTACTCATGCTAAAGTTTCAAGGTAAAGGGAGGTGGGGTTTCAATGCAGAAGTGCCAGATTTGACTTGGCTAGTCCTGTACTACGAGTACCAGAATTGAGGTAAGAAGCGTACATGAGTCCACTACCAAGTCTCCAACCAATAAACCACTATGGTTACTTCCTCGACTTCCCCACGAGGAGCACACCATAGCACTCATGCTTATCTTGCGAGTTTTAGAGTATCCATTCAAGTTGTCTAATAATCAAGCACAGCTTTCCAAGTACTCCATGACCGCGGACGCGGCTATTCGAATAGTTTGTTAACCCTGCAGGGGTGTACCGCTACACACACATGACCATCAGTTACCGCCAGGTCTCGGCACCATTCAAGGGGTGTCGGCGAGGATGTTCACCACAACACTTCGCCCACAGCTCCGTTCTAGTCCAAGGAGTCAACTGTCTGAGTTCCAAACCCAACTGGAATTCCGGCCGAGCTTCTAGTCAGGACTCAAACCATGTAGTCACGACTGACAAGCCCACCTCGACGGATGGTTCTCCGCTTGACAAGCCATGTTCTACAAGCCCTACCATGAATGCCAAATTTCATTTCCTTTATATTTCTATGCATATGCCGAATGGAAAACCCGAACTAGGTGTGACTCCTGGACTTGGATTGGGATGAGTTAATAGGTCAAGAGGGGTCAGTGAGCCCAATGTGTGGTTGTACTCTTTGTCTTGGAATACCATACAAGAACTCGGGCTTAAGGCGGTGTTCAACGAGACAACTTATACGTCCCAAACGTATCTGTAATTTTTGCTTGCTCCATGCATGTTTTGTGTGACTTTGCCATGTTTTTCTTGAACTTTTATACACTTTCGAACCTATTTGGACTAACCTATTAACTCAGTGCACCGAGTTGCTAGTTTCTGTTTTCTACTGTTTTTGTATTTCAGGTTTTCCGGCCATGAAAAGTGCTCCAAAAATTCCAGGAAAAATATATAAAAAATCAGCGCAACAGAAGCTTCCCGAATCACCAAGAGAGGGAAGGGGGGCCACCACCAGCCAGCCAGGAGGGCAGGTGGCGCGCCCCCACCCTGGGCCGCGCCAGGGACCCTCCTGACTGCATCGTGGGTCCCCTCGATGCCCCCCTTCGCCTATGTTTACCCCTCGGGGTGGAAACCCCTAAGATTGATATCTTTCTCGCGAACTCCCCTCTATACCGCTTCCACCGCCGTTTCAAGATCGGGGCTGCCTGGAGAAGCTTCCCCGGCACCCTGCCGGAAGGAGGAACCCCCTCTGGGAGACCATCCATAGCCATGGACGCCTCCCGTATGTACCGTGAGTAGTTTCCCTTGGACCATGGGTCCGTGACCAGTAGCTATGTGATCTATCTCTCCCCCCTTTGTGCTTCCACTTTCAAGTCCTCGTGAGCTGCCTCACATTATCGAGGCATCTATGTAATTTCTGCTGTTTCTATGCTGAGTTTGTTGGGATCTGATGGATTATGAGACTATGTTCAGATTGTGATGATTAATATATTTGGTTCTTCTCTTTTATATTTTGTTCTTGAGTAAATTCTTGCATATTCTCCGTTGCGGTATTTGCTTTGGCCAAGTATTTTATTTGCAACTCCAAGAGAGAGTGTTATGCTCGATTGTGGGTTCAGCCCCTTGATGTCTAGCTTGAGTGGCAGAAACATGAGACTAGGGGATGTGCTGTTGCCACCAGGGATAAAACAACGGTGCTTGTACCTGCGGTGCAAGGATTGTTTACTTTACGCAAAGTTCTTTTAATGTAGTTGTCTGTTGCTTTGAGTTTACACTTTGGGTGGGATTCGCAACTTAATACCAGCGAGATGTTCTGGATAGATGTCTCAAGGTGGATGATTCATAGTAGATGCAGATGGATTTCGGTCTACTTACCTTGGCGTACTGCCCATTGCTTTTGAGCCCTTCCTTTCTTTGTAGCATAGTTAGCATTGCGGTGCCTTCATAATCCTGTCAATTGCCCAATTGTGATTTGTTTACCTCGCTAGCACTTTTATCGTCTTTTGGGAGAGAGACATCACTAGTGAAAATCACGGGACCCCGGTCCATCTTCACATTATTGTTCACACCCTCAATTTACTTTCAGCTTTTACTTTCCTTTGCACCTTTTATCTCTTGCGTTGATCCTTTGTAAACGACAAGGCCGGAGGAATTGACAACTCCTCTGTACTCGTTGGGAGCAAAGTTATTTGTTGTTGTGTGCAGGTCCACGACAACACCCTAGTCAGGAAGAAATTTCTGGCGACGTTGCCACCTACTTGTATCTCCTGAGTCCTACTGGTTCGATAACCTTGGTATCTTCACCGAGGGAAACTTGCTGCTGCACTGCATCTCAAACCTTCCACTTGGGGTAACCAACGAGGGGCGAGAAGCCATCAAAAACCCACTGTGTACTCCTACACAGCCTCTCATCGTTCACCTTGTATTAGGGTAGATTCACCAACACAGTTTCACTTTCATCAACACCATGTTCACTATCATCCCGACTCACATCAAAAGTAACCTCATTGTAAACTCTAAGCATGCAATAAGCAGTAACAGTTGCAGGGGCCACATGATATCAGTCAAGTCCTATGTCAGCTAGGATTGTGGTTTGCTTACTACTGTGACAAGATGATAGGACATGCATCGGATATGGTTTCAACTATGCGGTAGAATCGATAACAAGGTGATCTCCTAAACATGCATAAGCGAGACTGAGAGGGAAGATGGATTTTATAGACATGATCAATGGGGTTTGCTTGCCTTGCTGACGATACACGGGTTTATCGGTCTTCTTCTTCTTCGGGGGTGACCTCCGTCTCGGAAACACTGTTACCGGAACAATCATCAACAAAGGGGGCACAAATAAAGTACAATGCTCAAGCACATGTTAATGTTGTGACATGAGGTATAGGATACTAGTTTGTGGAACATTCAACTTAATTGAAGTGTATTGCAAATAATTTGCAAATTCAAACTTCAAAATCAAATTCAAATTATGCCATATGCATGTTTGCTACTGTTCACCCATTTTAAAATGGTCAAACATAGAAACAAGTTGCATATTCATAATCCTTGCATTTTTCTGATAATTTTTCATATATTATTTGTTTCATTTGGACTTAGTAATTTTCTATGAATTTCCAAAGTTTAATTCATTTTCTGGATTTTCACTGATTTATTTTTAAATAGGAAATGACTTATTGCGTCATGCTGGTGTCATGCTGACGCAAGGGGGGTTGACTGGCCAACTGACCAGTGGGCCAGGCTTATCAGCCACAGTGGGATGTAATCCCTGTTTAAAATAAAACAGGGGGGTTTATTAGGGGTTGGGTCCCACTTGTCATTGGCTTAGGGGTGGGATTGGGGGGTTGATTAGGGACTAATGACGTGCCACGTCGGCGCGTCACCGGCGGCCAGAGGCCACGGCGGAGCAGCACGGGATGGTGCTCCCGGCCACCAAACACAACGCTAGGGCCACCAAACGGCAGCCCGTGGACGCGCTCTTCGCCCTGGCCATCGCAGCGTCGCCGGGAAGCGCTGGAAGCTCGTCCACGGCGAGCTCGCATGGCGGCCGTGGCACTGGCCATGGCAAAGTGGCGTTGCACAGCGTGGGAGGAGGTGCGGGGAGGGGATAACGGAGCAGCTGCTCACCCTGGTGCCAATGGAGCTGTCGGTGAGGCCGGAGGGTGGCCGGTGGCCGCGAATTTGGCGCGAGATCCCTGCGGGTTCTGGCGAGGTGGCGGTGGCGTTTGCAGCGGCTTCAGCTTGAGGAGGCTCTCGATCCAGGGCTCGAAGACGAAGTCGACGGTGCTGAGGAGGAGGGACACAGCCGTTGGGGCTATGGCGCACGGTGGCCGCGAGTTTCCATGGCAGCGTGCTCCGGCGAGCTCTCTGTAGCCATGAAATCCGGCGAGGGTGAGGGGGGAATAGACGTGGCGTGCCCTGGTCGTCTCCTTGGCGCGAGAAGGGGGCAGGGGGCGGCCTAGAAGCACCTCGGTGGCCACGGCGGCCACAGCGGCCTCGGCATGCCGGGCACGCAGTTATGTGCTCGTGCCCGGGGGGAAGACGACAACGAGCTGGCGGGCTCGGCCGGCTTGGTGGGCTGCGGGGGGATGAGTTGGCCTGCTTTGGCTCAGGTGAGTTTTCTGTTTCCTTTTTCTATTTTTATTTTCTATAATTTGTTGTGCCTGCTAAATAAAATAGCTAGGCATTTTATAAAATTTCCCAAATTTTTATTTGGACTTGAAATGCATATAGCTAGCCACTTATAAAGTTTGGGAATTTTTAAAATTCAAATAATTTGAACTTTAATTCAAATAGGGATTTTAATTTAATTCCAAGCTCCTGTTGGAATATTTGAAAAATCTTGGAGCATGCAGTGGGACCCACTTCACTTTATATGTGATCATGCTTATTTATAAGACTTTTCAAAAATAACAGAGGAATTTTTGGAAGAATTTTTTGTCCGGCCATATGAATTAAATTCTTTAGGGCTTTTCTTTTCCCCCAATTCAATTTCTTTTGAAATTTTTTACATGATGCAAAGGGTCAAACAAGCCCTAGCACTTACCCTAGTTGGGGTTCTGACAGGGTGGATCTATGCCAGTACACCTTGTAGACTAAGATAAGTGCACTCTTATGATTAAACACCTTGCAAGCATCCGCAAATACAAGGTAGAAATTAAGGCAAAAGCCTAACCATAGCAATACGATCAAGGATCCATTAATCCCTTGTGCAAAAGTGTGCAAACTGGGGTTCAGGTTTCTGTCACTCCGGAAACCCACCGTAAGCATTCTTTATACACAATGCATTCCCCTAGGTCCTTAGAAAGGCGAATTGTTGAGTGTTCGACTCACACAACACCACTAGGAAAATTAAAACACGACTTAAATATCAGACAACACATATTACTTCAACATCATATGACTACTAACAACTAGACTTCTCCCATGTCCTCAAGAACTAAAGTAACTAATCACAAAACATAAAAGAGATCATGATCAGTGGTGATAAATAGATGATAAACAATCTGGACGTAACAATATTTCTCCAATAAACTCAATAGCATTCACCACAAAGGAGTAGTCAAGACCGGTTGAGTAGAGAGGATAGATAGTACGGATTACAACAAAAGTTGAAATTGTGAGATGAGATAGGATGAAGATGGAGATGGTGCTAATGTTGGGGATGATGTTGATGATGATCTCGATGATGCCTGTGACGATGGGGATGATGATGGAAACGATCTCCCCTTCCGGGAGGTGTTCTCCCCGGCGAAATCTGCCCACCAGAGATGTATTTTCTTCTCTGTAGGTTTCCACCACGGAGCGGCATCAGAACTCGCGAAACTCCTCCTCTTTTAGGTTTTTCATATCATGATGAATATATATAGGCCAGAGGGGGGATCCAGGAGTGGCCCCAAGGGTCCAAGCGGCCTCCCGGCGCGCCCCTGGTGGGGGCCGCGCCAAGGAGGCGCCTGGGCACCTGGTGGCCCCCCTCTGGCTCTTGTTTTGCGTGCCTCCGTCATTCTTCTTGAAAATAACTTACGTAGATTTTTAGGTCATTTGGAGTTCTTCTGATTCAGCAACTCTGTGTCCACTTTTTACCGCTGAATCCTGTGTCTGCTGCTTCAGCATCAGAAAGTTGCAAACTGCGTAAAACAACCCAAAACAATATAAGAATAGCATCATAACATGAAATCTATCAATGAATAGGGGTGAATTACGATATAAAATTGTGATGCATTTTGGATGTATCAGCCTTACCCCTTCTTATATAGGTGGAAGGGGGAGGCTTGCATGTAGAGTCCTATCCTAATACAAACTAGTCAGTGATACGTCCCAAACGTATCTATAATTTATGCTTGCTCCATGCATGTTTTGTGTGACTTTGCCATGTTTTGCTTGAACTTTCATACACTTTTTATCATATTTAGACTAACCTATTAACTCAGGGCACCCAGTTGCCAGTTCCTGTTTTCTTCTATTTTGTATTTCAGGTTTTCCAACCATTAAAAGTGCCAAATAAATCCCGGCAAAATTATATAAAAAATCAGCGACCCAGAAGCTTCCCGAATCATCAAGGAAGAAAGGGGGTGGACCCACCAGGGCCCCAGGAGGGTCCCTAGCGCGGCCCCACCCTAGGACGCGCCAGGAAGCCACCTGGCTGCCCTGTGTCCCCTCTTGATGCCCCCTTTGGCCTATATTTACCCCCTGATGGCTTCTCGCCCTTTGTTGGTTACCCCAAGTGGAAGGTGGAGATGTAGCGCAGCAGCAAGTTTCCCTCGGTGAAGATACCAAGGTTTGTCTCCAGTAGGACTCCGGGGATGATAAGTAGGTGTCAGCGGCGCAACTGACGTGGACCTGCACACAGACACAGAAAACTTTGTTCCCAACGAAGTTCAGAGAGGTTGTCAATCTCTCCGGTCTTCTTGTTCACAAAGGGTAAAACACAAGGGATAATGATAGAAAGTAAATATAGCATGGAAATAATAATAAGGATATGGACCGGGATACGTGATGTTCACTAGTGATGTCTCTCTCCCAAAAGACGATAAAACTGCTATGCGAGGTAAACAAATTACAGAAGGGCAATTGACAGGATTATAAACGCACCGCAATGCTAACTATGCTACAAAAGAAAGGAAGAGGCTCAAAAGCACGGGCAGTACGCCAAAGCAAGTAGACCGTAATCCAACTGCATCTACTACTAATCATTCACCTTGAGATATCTATCCAGAACATCTCGCTGGTATTAAGTTGCGAGCCCCACCCAAAGTGTAAACCCAAAGCAACAGACAACTGCATTAAAAGAGCTTCGCGTAAAGTAAACAATCCTTGTAACCGCGGTTACAAGCACCATTGTTTTCCCCCTTGTGGCAACAGCACATCCCCTAGCCTCATGTTTATGTCACTCAAGCATGTCATCGGGGGGCATGAACCCACAATCAAGCACAACGTTCCCTCTTGGAGTCACTACCTACTACTTGGCCAAAGCAATAAACAGCAACGGAGAACATGCAAGAATTACTTAGGAACAAAAATATAAGAGATAAAAACCAAATATATTACTCTATCACAAACTTAACATAATCTCATAATCCATCAGATCCCATCAAACTCAACATAGCAATAGCAGAAAGATTACAAAGGTGCCTCGATCATGTAGGGCAGCTCACGAGGTCTAAACAATGAAGATCAAAGAGGGGAGGAGAACATCACATAGCTACTGATCACGGACCCATGGTCCAAGGAAAACTACTCACAAGACATCCGGAGAGCATCCATGGTGGAGAGGAGACTCCCGGAGGTCAATCCTCCCTCCGGCAGGGTGCCGGGAAGAGTTCTTCTGGTGCTCCCGATCTTGGAAGCGCGGCGGCGGAATAGAGGCGAGTTTGCGGAATAGGGTTCTTCTTCTGGAGTTTTCCCGTGAAGGAGAATAAATAGGCGAAGGGGGGCAGCCAGAGGTGGACCTGGGCCCCCTGGCTCCCCTCTGGCCCCTCTCGGGCTCTTCGCAGAGCTTCCTTCACGCTGATTTTTTATCTGAATTTCCCCAAAATTTTCTGGCACTTTTTATATGGGGGAAAACTGAAATAGAAAAACAGCAGAAAACAGGAACTGGCTCTGGGGTGCACTGAGTTAATAGGTTAATCCAAATATGATCAAAAGTGTATGAAAGTGTATCTAGATCATAGCAATATCACACAAAACATGCATGGAGCAAGAAGAAATTATAGATACGTTTTGGACGTATCAACATCCCTAAGCTTAATTCCTGCTCGTCCTCGAGTTGGTAAATGATAACAGCATAATTTCTGTGGTGACATGCTAGCAACCATAAAATAACTTTGAAAAGTAAACCAATCAAGGTTAGAGATTCAATTCAAGTCATAACATGCAAGAGTCTATATTAGCATTGAAGCAAGTAACAAAAGAACATTAGGTGCAAGAGATCTCGCTGTCCGTGACTCGAATGTCTCCAAATGGTGTTTGCGTGCAAGAAGGGGGATAGGGAACACGAGAAAAAGTATTTTTGTGTTGAGAACTCAATCTACTAAAGTTTCACACTTGGTCTTCTTTGGAATCTTATCTTGACTCGTCCCCAGACCACTAGCCAGGTACTAGTCCATTTGATCCACTCCTTTTCGATATTTTGAGCACTCATGCAATGGATGAGCGTAAGCACGAGAGTTGACACTTAGGATGGCAAAGAGAGAAATATGGTGGAGGAGGAAAAAAAAGGATGAGAAAGGCTCACATCAATGAGGACAATCATAGGCAAGAGATGCCAAATGATACATATGATGTGAGGAGTAGGGATTGCCATGCAACGGGTCCACATACGAGCCAAGAAGCTCTCCTATATGCATAATGATCATCTCTATGGAGTACAAGGATATAAAGGGAGTACTAGTGTGGATCTCTCAAAAGGATAGTAGTGTTGCCCCTTTCTCTCTTTTTTATTTCTTTTTCTCTTTTTTCTATTTTTTGTATTTTTTTGTGGCCTCAATGGCTCTTTCTATTTAACTCTCATTTGTCCTCTTAGGGATCTTTTGATTTGTCCACTTTGGGATCTTTTCCTCACTTAAGGGCAACACTCTATTTTACAAGAAGGTAAAGGAGATCTTTCACACTTTACAAGGTACTCAAAATCATAAAGAAGAGGTAACTATCATGATGAATGCAAGGTATGTCGCTGCCAGTGTAGCAGGAACATGTATGACATGAAGATCAAGTCATGAAGAGGTGGAAGTTGCATGGAAATGTAACTCGGAAAGGCTATGGAAATGCCTTGATAGGTAGGTATGGTGGCTGTTTTGAGGAAAGATATAAGGAGGCTTATGATGACAGAGCGTATCATGCCAAGGGTTTGGAAGTACCGGCGAAGGTGGACACCAACTCTCGGAGTGAGAAGAAGGCAATGCACGGCACGGAAGAGGCTAGCAAAATATGGGAAGGTGGAAGTGTCAACTTTCAATACTTACATTAGTCCGAAGAACTCATGCACTTATTATCGGTAACTCTCAATCTAATAAGGAGGTTCACAAAGAGACAAGTACCCCGAGGAGGAGTGTATGGGGGTTTGGTTATCCTTGCGCATCCTCGACTCATGGTACGTGAGTGTTCTCTGATATTCGATCCCTCCAAAGAGTAGTGATCCATCTAGTAGCAAGAGTTCTCAACTAGTTTTGTAGGTTTTGAAAATAAACACGGATTGCCCAAAATACGAAACCTATCACTAATAGGCTAGAGGTCTTGACACCAAAAGTTCAAACATTACTCACATCAATACCTCAAAACCATTGCAAGTTACTACTGAAATTAAATAGCAACCTCAATTACCTACTTTCAAGACAAGAGACAACTCAGTGCAACAACCAATTCTCTTTAACAAGATAAACATGAAAACTAAAAAGAGTTCCAGCAAAAAACTAAACAAAAGCCAAGGCTCTTGCTAAAGACAAACTAAAACTAAAACTAAACATGGAAGTAGCTATGAAAAGATAAAGAACACACAACAGCAAAAATATAAGGAGGAAAAATCCTATCATGTGTTCTAAATTTTGAAAGTGGAGCGTGTTTATCTCCCACACAAAGTAAGAAGGGATATAACTTGTTATGAACAGCAAGCAAAGCTAAAGAAAACTAAAAACAAAACCTAAGAGCGAGACGCTCCAAGCATAGCACATAATGCATGAAGTGATAAAAATATAGTGAGACGAAGGACGAATTGATGATTTGTTGATGGAGAAGGGGATGCATGGGGGCATCCCCAAGCTTAGACGCTTGAGTCTCCTTGAATATTTATTGGGGATGCATGGGGGCATCCCCAATATTGAGCGCTTGACACTCCTAGATCTTCTTCATCATCTTCTATCGCACACTTGAAAACTCCCTTCATACATAACTCATCATAGGCTGATTAGAGAGGTTAGTACCCTTAATAAATATTTTTTCTCCACTGGATATAAAGATAATCTTGAAGATCTACTGTTTCTCAAGAGTTCCAAAAAGTTTTTGCAAAGAAAAAGCAAGCTTAAGGTTTGCAAAAGTTAGGAGAGATAAAACGTGGCAGAATCTGTGAAAAACAGAACAGCAGATAGTAAAGAATTTTTTAGGGGCACTTCTGCAACTCAAATCAAAAAACTCAGAACATACGGAAGTTTCATAATTGTATATAGCATACTGTGTAAAAAATTCAGATCAAAAAGATGAACTGGGATTTTTCTGGTCATGAGGACAGAATATGTTTTCTAGACAGCATGTCACAACTTTTACTTCCCTTGCCGTAAGAGGCTATAACTTGGCACAAAGTTGAAAACAAAGGATACAATGATGTTGCTACAGTAGTAACAATCATCAAGACACAACAAAAGCAAAAAGAAAAACCTAAATTCGTTGCGGGCTGCCTCCCGAAAGCGCTTCTTTAAAGCCATTAGCTAGGCATGATGCAAAAAGAAGAGTCAAGTTTTATCAAGAGAAAGAGAACAACTAGCCCGTGTAACGGACTCAAAAGGTAACTTGATTTTCTTTCTAGGGAAGTGTTCCATCCCCTTTTTGAATGGGAATTGGAATTTTATATTCCCCTCTTTCATGTCAATAACCGCACCAACGGTGCGAAGAAAAGGACGTCCCAAAATAATTGGACATAAAGGTTCACACTCTATATCCATAACAATAAAATCAACGGGAACATAGTTGTCATTGACAATGATAAGAACATCGTCGATCTTCCCCAAAGGTTTCTTTATGGAAGAATCAACAAGACGAACACCAAAAGAACATGGCTCATAGGGCTTCAATTCAAACATATCAAATATTCTTTTGGGCATAACGGAGGTACTAGCTCCAACATCACATAAAGCATAGCAAGAGAAGTTATTTAATTTAATTTTGATCATAGGGTCCCAACCATCATCTAGCTTCCTAGGTATGGAGGCTTCTACTCTAAGCTTCTCCTCCCTAGCTTTGATGAGAGCATTTGTGATATGCTCCGTGAAGGCAAGATCAAGTGTGCTAGTGTGGGGGTCTCTAGACATTTTGTGTAGAAAACTGATAACTTCTGAGAGGGTACAACTATCAAAATCAATATCACTACTATCAAAGGTGGTAGTAGTGTCATCTAGGCTCACTTGTTTGAAACCCTCTATGTTCATAGAAGTTTCTTTATCTACGGTTGAGGTATTAGCATCACCATTAATAGGTCCAACGGGACTAGGAGTGCATTGGGTGCTAATAGTTTGGGTGTCCTCAACAATTTGGATAGTGGCAACTGTGTGGTGTGTAGGAAGGCTCTTAATTCTATCCTCTTCCTCTTTTTCTCTAGCCCATCTTTCTTTAAGTTTAGCCATCATCCTAATATTTTCATTAATTTGTAATTGGATAGCATTAATAGGAGTGGCCTTATTCTCCTCAAGGGGAGAGGTTCTAATTTTAAGCATCTCAATATCAAGGGCTAAGCTTTCTACCTTCAAAGAGAGATTATCTATTTTAGCTAATTTCTCTTCTACATTTTTGTTGAAGGCTTTTTGGGTAGTGATAAAGTCTCTAAGCATGCTTTCTAATTCAGAAGAGGGGTTCCTGTTGCTAGGGTAAGTGTTGTTGTTCCCATAGTTGGATGGAAACGGCTAGGATTGCTAGCAAAATTTCCCCTATAGGCATTATTGTTGAAGTTGTTTGTAGCAATAAAGTTCACATCTACTTGTTCTTGAGCAACCAAAGAATTTAAAGGAACATCATGAGGATCAATAGAGGGTTGCTTGGTAAGTAGAGACATAATTAAGTCAACTTTTTCATTGAGGGAGGTAATTTCCTCGACAGAATTTACCTTCCTACCTGTTGGAGCGCGTTCGGTGTGCCATTGGGAATAGTTGGTCATCATTTCATCGAGAAGCTTCGTGACAGCACCAAGTGTAGTTGACATAAAAGTTCCTCTCGCGGCCGAATCTAACAGGTTCCGCAAGGTAAAGTTCAAGCCTGCATAAAAAGTCTAGATAACCATCCAAGTAGTCAAACCATGTGTAGGGAATTTCTTAACAAGAGATTTCATTCGTTCCCAAGCTTGGGAAACGTGTTCATTATCCAATTGCTTAAAATTCATAATATTACTCCTCAATTGGATAATCTTAGCAGGAGGGTAGTACTTCCCTATAAAAGCATCTTTGCACTTATCCCAAGAATCTATGCTATTCCTAGGCAAAGATTGAAACCAGATTTTAGCATCTCCCCTTAAAGAGAAAGGAAAGATCTTTAGCTTAACAACATCACCTTCTACTTCTTTATACTTTTGCATATAACATAATTCAACAAAATTATTCAAGTGTAAAGCACCATCATCTCCAGCACCAGAGAATTGATCTCTCATAACAAGGTTTAGCAAAGCAGGTTTAATTTCATAAGAGGTAGCTGAAGTGGCAGCTGTGGCAATGGGAGTGTAGATAAATTCTTGGTTGTTGTGACTAGTGAAGTCACACAACTTGGTGTTTTCAGTGGAACCCATAGTAGTAGCAAGTGTGGCAGATTTTTTTGTAATTTTTGAAAAAGGACACAAAGATAAAAACTGAAAGATAAACTAACAAGACTAAAAAAACAAAGGTAAAGGGTAGTGTGCAACTCCCCCATCTTAGCACTCGGAGTCCTCGGCAATGGCGCCTGAAATTCGCTTGATGGATTCTCGCCCTTCATTGGTTACCCCAAGTGGAAGGTGGAGATGTAGCGCAGCAGCAAGTTTCCCTCGGTGAAGATACCAAGGTTTGTCTCCAGTAGGACTCCGGAGATGATAAGTAGGTGTCAGCGGCGCAACTGACGTGGACCTGCACACAGACACAGATAACTTTGTTCCCAACGAAGTTCAGAGAGGTTGTCAATCTCTCCGGTCTTGTTGTTCACAAAGGGTAAAACACAAGGGATAATGATAGCAAGTAAAAGCAGTAAAGTAAATATAGCGTGGAAATAATAATAAGGATATGGAGCGGGATACGTGATGTTCACTAGTGATGTCTCTCTCCCAAAAGACGATAAAACTGCTATGCGAGGTAAACAAATTACAGAAGGGCAATTGACAGGATTATAAACGCACCGCAATGCTAACTATGCTACAAAATAAAGGAAGAGGCTCAAAAGCATGGGCAGTACGCCAAAGTAAGTAGACCGTAATCCAACTGCATCTACTACTAATCATCCACCTTGAGATATCTATCCAGAACATCTCGCTGTTATTAAGTTGCGAGCCCCACCCAAACTGTAAACCCAAAGAAATAGACAACTGCATTAAAAGAACTTAGCGTCAAGTAAACAATCCTTGTAACCGCGGTTACAAGCACCGTTGTTTTACCCCTTGTGGCAACTGCACATCCCCTAGACTCATGTTTCTGTCACTCAAGCATGTCATCGGGGGGCATGAACCCACAATCAAGCACAACGTTCCCTCTTGGAGTCACTACCTACTACTTGGCCAAAGGAATAAACAGCAACGGAGAACATGCAAGAATTACTTAGGAACAAAAATATAAGAGATAAAAACCAAATATATTACTCTATCACAATCTGAACATAATCTCATAATCTATCAGATCCCATTAAACTCAACATACCAATAGCAGAAAGATTACAAAGGTGTCTCGATCATGTAGGGCAGCTCACAAGGTCTAAACAATGAAGATCAAAGAAGAGAGGAGAACATCACATAGATACTGATCACGGACCCATGGTCCAAGGAAAACTACTCACAAGACATCCGGGGAGCATCCATGGTGGAGATGAGACTCCCGGAGGTCAATCCTTCCTCCGGCAGGGTGCCGGGAAGAGGTCTTCTGGTGCTCCCGATCTTGGAAGCGCGGCGGCGGCAGAACAGAGGCGAGTTTGCGGAATAGGGTTCTTCCTCTAGAGTTTTCCCGTGACGGAGAATAAATAGGCAAAGGGGGGAAGCCAGAGGTGGACCAGGGGCCCTAGGTGCCCCCCTGGCGCGGCCAGGGGTGGGGCCGCGCCGGGTGGCCGCCTGGGGCCCCCCTGGCTCCCCTCTGGCCCCTCTCGGGCTCTTCGCGAAGCTTCCTTCACTCTGATTTTTATCTGAATTTTCCCGAATTTTTCTGGCACTTTTTATATGGGGAAAACTGAAATAGAAAAACAGCAGAAAGCAGGAACTGGCACTGGGGTGCACTGAGTTAATAGGTTAGTCCAAATATGATCGAAAGTGTATGAAAGTGTATCTAGATCATAGCAATATCACACAAAACATGCATGGAGCAAGCAGAAATTATAGATACATTTTGGACGTATCACCCCCCGTGACGGAAACCCCTAATATCGATCTGCTATTCCTGTTCTCCTCTTTGTACCGCCGCCGCCGCCATTTCAAGATCGGGGCTTCCAGGAGAAGCTGCCCGGGACGCTGCCGGAAGGAGGAATCCCCTCCGGGAGACCATCCATCGCCATGGATGCCTCCCGGATGTGCCGTGAGTAGTCCCCCTTGTACCATGGGTCCGTGACCAGTAGCTATGTGATGTACTCCTCCCCTCTTTGTGCTTTCACTTTCGAGACCTCATGAGCGGCCTCACATGATCGAGGCACTTTTGTAATTTTCTGTGTTGCTATGCTGAGTTTGCTGGGATCTGATGGATTATGAGATTATGTTCATATTGTGATGAGTAATATATTTGGTTCTCTTTTATATTTGTGTTCTTTAGTAAATTCTTGCATGTTCTACGTTGCCGTATTTTACTTTGGCCAAGTGATTTGTTGCAACACCAAGAGGAAGCGTTATGCTTGATTGTGGGTTCAACCCCTTGATGTCTAGCTTGAGTGACAGAAACATGAGACTAGGGGATGTGATGTTGCCACCAGGGATAAAACAACGGTGCTTGTACCTGCAGGTGCAAGGATTGTTTACTTTACGCAAAGTTCATTTAATGCAGTTGTATGTTGCTTTGAGTTTACACTTTGGGTGGGATTCGCAACTTAATACCAGCGAGATGTTCTGGATAGATATCTCAAGGTGGATGATTCGTAGTAGATGTAGATGGATTTCGTTCTACTTACCTTGGCGTACTGCCCATTGCTTTTGAGCCTGTTCCTTTCTTTTGTAGCATAGTTAGCATTGCGGTGCGTTTATAATCCTGTCAATTGCCCAGCTGTGATTTGTTTACCTCGCTAGCACTTTTATCGTCTTTTGGGAGAGAGACATCACTAGTGAACATAACAGGACCCCGGTCCATATTCACACCATTGTTTACACCTTCAATTTACTTTCAGTTCTTACTTTCATTTGCACTATTATCTCTTGTGTTGATCCTTTGTAAACAACAAGGCCGGAGGAATTGATAACTCCTCTGTACTCGTTGGGAGCAAAGTTATTTGTTTCTGTGTGCTGGTCACGACAACTGTCCAATTTCTGGCGTCGTTAGCCTGAAGTAATTTCTGGTGCCGTTGACACCTTCTTGTATTTCTGCGAGTCCTACTGGAGACAAACCTTGGTATCTTCACCAAGGGAAATTTGCTGCTACACTACATCTCACCTTCCACTTGGGGTAACCAACGAGGAGTGAGAGAACTATCCTCACCGTATTAACATACAACAATAGGTCTCCCCCTGTGTAAATAGCCAAGTGCAATGATATGAGAGGTGCATATGAACTAAGATAACCATTGCACAAGAACCTCAAGTGATCTTTAGAAAAATATCAATGACAGGCATAGATCACATGACGAAGATGAGAATGTGAGCTAAACAATTGTGCAAGACTATACATGAAAATGACATGATATAAAAAACATGCAACAAGGCATATGAAATATCATGACATAGATAGAAGATAGCATAGCGCACATAGTCTCACACATAATAGGATAAAGTGGCTCACATCCACACAAGTACTGGAAAGGAAATACTAAAAGTACCACAAGCCAAACATAAAACAAACGAACAAGGTCTCACTATGGCTCGCAACCTAACCAACACACGATCCCTAAATAGAACTCTTCTCCCCCTTTGGCATCAAGACGCCAAAAAAGGAAAAGGCGATGCTAACGGTACTAGACGACCGGCGGCTGGCTCGAAGCATCATCATCATCATCAAAGCGCCAGTTGGCCATGGGGAAGGACTGAGCTGTCGTCTAACTGTCCGTGACCTTTGGATCGGGAGGTGCTGGGTTCCCCGACTCCTAGGCCTTGAGTGCCTTGAGGGCACGCTACTCTGCCTTGATGCGGTTGATGTCCTTGATTTTCCTCTTCTGAATAGACTGGCACATCTGGAACATGTTGTTGATGGTCTTGAATAGGGTCTTCTTCTCGCGGCGCGTGAAGGCAGAAGGAGCATCATCACCAGCAGGAGGAGCCCTCGAGCGAGGGATCCTAGCAGAAGAGGAGCAGCCTAGAGTCTAGGTAGAATGGTCCTCGGGCCTCAGGTTTCGACCCACCTTGGGCGCGACATAAGGAGCAGGGGCAGGCGGCTTCCATTTCAGATCTCTCTTGAGCACACTGACTGGGTACTGGGATTGAGGAATAAACCTCATAGGGCACACAGACTCAATCAGCGCTTGAATGAATGGAGCATAGATCAACGACTTCCTCAGACGAACACACCACGGATCTCAAAGAATATGGTGTCCAAAACATCCACCTTCCGGCGCTCCTTCACCATCAGAAAGATATCAAGCATAGAGGAACGCAGGTGATGAGAGTCACCCGCCTTCATTGTAAGAGTGTACCGAAGGATGTGACGCAGTGTGTCATAGGTGGGCATCAAATCCTTGATCGAACCAGCGACAAACAACTTCTCTTGCTTGTATACAAATGCAATCTCATCCTTGTCCCTCCCAGCCTCAGAAATCCTGTCAAAGTCTGGATGAGGCTCAGAGAAGAACTGATACTGAGGAATAATCTCGGCAAACTTGGCAAAGGGAGAAGAACACACAGTCGTGCCAGACATCCACCACATAGTACGAGCATCATCATTATGAAAATAGACCGTGGCAAAGACCTGCATGACGAGGTCCTCATTGTACTTGTGCATGAACTGACAGAAAGGAATGATCCCTAGCCAACCAAGAGCATCATACACCCCGGGATAGATATGAGCATTGTCCCGCAGGTGCTCCACATTTATCTGCTTGTGGGGAGCAAACTTCTTCGCATTGGCCATCATCAACTCATGAAATATGCGGTGCTGGTACCAGTTGCGTAATTTTGGGTCCATGCCAAGCTCAGTAGCATCCACATAAGGATCCTGCTGACGTAAATCCCAATACTTAGGTTGAGTCCACTCACTGACCGGAATGTTGGCCACATTCCGACCACCTGGAATCGGATGCGCACCGGGACTCGAGCTCTCTCCATCCTCTTCATCATCTTCATTCATGAAACCAGACACTGGAGAGGGCTCATGTTCAGGCTGATATGCATGATACGTCCCAAACGTATCGATAATTTCTGCTCGCTCCATGCATGTTTTGTGTGATATTGCTATGATATAGATACACTTTCATACACTTTTGATCATATTTGGACTAACCTATTAACTCAGTGCACCCCAGTGTCTGTTTCTGTTTTCTGTGGTTTTTCTATTTCAGTTTTTCCCAAGATAAAAAGTGCTCCAAAAATCCGGGAAAAATCAGATAAAAAATCAACGCACCAGAAGGTTCCAGATCCCAGAAGGAGGGTCGGGGGAAACCACCAGGAGCCCAGGCGGCCACCTGGCGCGGCCAGGGGCTTGGTCGCGCCAGGGGGGCTCCTGGACCCCTGGTGGCCCCCCTGGCTGCCCCCTTCGCCTATTTAATCTCCGTCACGGGTAACCTCTCAGGACAGAACCCTTTTTCTCGATCGCGCCTCTGTTCCGCCGCCGCCGCGCTTCCAAGATCGGGAACACCACCAGGACCCTTCTCGGCACCCTTCCGGAGGGAGGATCGACCTCCGGGAGCTTCCCTTCCACCATGGACGCTTCCCAGATGTGTCGTGAGTAGTATTCCTTGGACCATGGGTCCGTGATCAGTAGCTATGTGATGTTCTCCTCCCCTCTTTGTTCTTCATGGTTTATAACTCGTGAGCTGCCCTACATGATCGAGACACATATGTAATCTTTCTGATGTTGCTATGCTCAGTTTGATGGGATCTGATGGATTATGAGATTATGTTCAGATTGTGATAGAGTTATAAAATTGGTTTTTATCTTTTATATTTTTGTTCCTAAGTAATTCTTGCATGTTCTCTGTTGCTGTTTATTGCTTTGGCCAAGTGGTAGGTAGTAACTCCAAGAGGGAACGTTATGCTCGATTATGGGTACATGCGCCCTGATGACACACTTGAGTGACAGAAACATGAGTCTAGGGGATGTGATGTGGCCACAAGGGGGAAAACAACGGTGCTTGTAACCGCGGTTGCAAGGATTGTTTACTTTACGCAAAGTTCTTTTTAATGCAGTTGTCTGTTGCTTTGGGTTTACACTTTGGATGGGGCTCGCAACTTAATACCTGCGAGATGTTCTGGATAGATATCTCCGGGTGGATGATTAGTAGTAGATGCATATGGATTTCGGTCTACTTATTTTGGTGTACTTCCCATGCTTATGAGCCTCTTCCTTTCTTTTGTAGCATAGTTAGCATTGCGGTGCGTTTATAATCCTGTCGATTGCCCATCTGTAATTTGTTTACCTCGCATAGCAGTTTTATCGTCTTTTGGGAGAGAGAGATCACTAGTGAACATCACGGTACCCCGGTTCATATTCTCATCATTGTTTAAAAGCCTATTTACTTTTTTGCTTATACTTTCAGTTGCTACCATTACCATTATCCCTTGTGTTTTTTATCCTTTGTAAACAACAAGACAGGAGAGATTGACAACCTCTCTGAACTTCATTGGGAGCAAAGTTATTTGTGTTGTGTGCAGGTCCAAGCGAGGCAAGTGATTCGTTGCCTAACTTTCCAAACCACCTACTTATCATTGACGGAGTCCTAAGGGAGATAAACCCTATCCTCTACATAGGGGAAATTTGTTGCTATCCTACATCTCACCTTCCACTTGGGGTAACCAATGAAGGTCGAGAAACCATTATCATCATCTCGCACATCAAGCAAATTTCTGGCGCCGTTGCAGGGGACTCCAAGTGATAAGATAGGGGAGTTGCCCACTACCTTTTACCTTTACTTTTTAGTCTTGTTAGTTTACCTTTTCAGTTTTTATCTTCGTGTCTTTAATCAAAAATCAAAAAAAAATCTTTCTTTTACTAGTCCTCCTTGTTTAGATGAACATGTTAGGACTTGGTGCTTTGCGGGAATCGGAAGTTCTCGATTTCCGTCAAAGGGATGGAGAAAATATTAAGAAGGCATGGGACATAATTTCTAAAGTACATAAAAGAATTATGCCTTGGATACCTATAAAACCACGGTCTTTTTAAGTGGTGTAAACACTCTCTTGATATTATAGCTGAAGGAGAATTTTTAGAGTGTGATGAAGCTAGAGCTGTTGATATTTTGCATAGTATATCTAGTTATTTTGTTTATGATCGTAGTATTGATACTGTTATAGATAGACTTGCCACTATTGAAAAGAGGATGGATGCTCTAGATTTGAGGAAAGTAGAAGAACTTAAGTCCAACAAGAAAGAATTGTTGGAGATAGATGATGATTGGGAGCCCTTTGTTAGGATTAGTATCTCTAACCAGGACTTCCTTGCTTTTTGTGACATTGGATCCATGGTTTCTACTATGTCAAAATTAGTTTATGATTCTTTGAAACTAGATATGCATAAATTGTCTTCTTATCATGAACATGCTAATGGAGATATTTCAGATGTTAAAGGAAAGGTAAAAGAAGTCGAAGTTGCATTCCTTCATAGGATTGCACCAATGGATTTCTTCATCATGGAGCCAAACCAAAGTAACATCGTGCTTGGAAGGAACTTCCTCCGAGCTATGAAAGGCTTCATTAATATCGAGAACGGGTTCATACTCTTACGCGGTAAGGCGAAAGGTAAGTACCTCTTTCCTAGGAAGAAGAAAAATGAGCTTATTGAAAATCAATTTGAAGGCTTTTAGGATTCTGACGATCTTGGAGACCTTTGATTCTTCTTTTCCCTTAGCTTAAAGGCGTAAAAGAAAGCGCTTGTTGGGAGGAAACCCAAGATGTTTTTACTTCTGTTTTTAGTGGTCTTGATGATTGTTACTACTGTAGAAACATCATTGTATCTTTATTTTCAAGCTTTGTGCCAAGTTATAGCCTCATATGACAAGGGAAGTGTAAGAGCAAAGTTATAACCCCATGAGTTTTGGATATTGTTGGTCAAAACAGTAGAGGAACTAACAAGTTTTCTAGTGTGAAACAGATGGTTAGGTTCCTGAAGTTATAGGTTGGTGATAAAGCTTCAACGAAGATTTACTTATTTACTGAAGCATATCCTCTGGAGTGAAGCTCTTCACGGATGTCGACCCCTAAAAAGGTAAGGAATCCTGAAGCACGTCTCATCGAAGAAGATGATCAAGATGGCGCAAGACTTAAGTGTTTTTTCATAGTTCTTTTTCACTTCTTTGAGTCGTAGGAAAAACCGTACTATCAAGAGGGGTTAGTAAATGTACTCCGAAGGTTTTGATGAAAAAACTCAGATCGAATCTAAACCAGTGAGAATCCAGAGTTGAAGAAATCTCATGTGCGCTAGGTAATGCTTCACCAGCGAAGACTTAGTTCTTTCGGCTCCTGAAGCATAACCAAGTCCGTGAGTCAGCTTTACTTGGACCGCAAGTAAAGTTGCGCATTGATTGGAAATATGACCGTTGGGGACAGGTGTCAAGCTGTCACATCGGGTCACTTCAGTCATTTCGCACATAGGGATTTCCACCTATAAATACGCCACCCCCGCCCTCATTGGCGAGTTGGCTTCTCCAAGATTAATTCCTTACAGAGGAGAGAGAGAGAGCAACCCCACCGAAGCAAATCAAAAACCCATCCACAGAAGCATAAGTCCTATTGATCTGAGTTGTTTCATTATGACTTAGGAAGAAGTTTGCTAGCCTTTTTTATCTTGGAGAACTGCAATTCTCCTAGACGGTTAGAGATTTATTCTTCAGAGAGCGAAGAGTTATTGTCGCCTCGAAGTCCAGTTTGTCAAAGGTTTCGGTGATTTCCTCAATAATCAACCACGAGTGAAGAACTGACCAAGCTCAAGGAGATTGGTACAGTGGAGATACGGACGGAGAGAGGTTAGCTCCTGTGTTCAATCACAAGTCCCTCCAACCAGACGTAGCACTTTGCAGAGTGTGAACTGGTCGAACAAACATCGCCGAGTCAAGAGTTCGTTTTACTTTCCGCACTTACATTCTGTCTATCAATTGCTTCAGTGATCTGCTTCAATGCAATTGATTCGATGCTTTTGATTCGCTATGTTTTGCTTCAATCATGTTCTTCTTCAATGTTTACCTTTCTGTTGAATCTCTTCGGTTGCTGAGTTATGCTTCACTTCATAGTTTCATGCAAAATTTTGAAGTGATCATTCACCCCCTCCCCCTCTGATCACATACTTGGTCTAACAATTGGTATCAGAGCTAGGCACTCTTTATTTGGATTAACCTCCTAGAGTGTTTTGCAAGTATGTCTTTCGCAGCCATTCGCTCCGGCGAACCCATTCCCGTGTTCAATGGAAAGGATTATTCATACTGGAAGGACAAGATGAAGAGGAATATTATGGCTATCAATTACACCGCTTGGCAAGTTGTCTTGCATGGTGTTACAGTTGCAGACAAGAATGCTATCACTCCTGAAGAAGCTCAACTGATTGATCTTGATTCTGTAGTTTGGGTGTTCATCACCAATCACTTGACACCAGAGAAGTATCATGAAGTGAAGAATATTCCTTCGGCCAAAGGTGTCTGGGACTATCTTGAGAATATTGGTGAAGGTGTTTCTACCCAGAAGGAAGCCAGAATTGACACACTTCAAAGCAAATTCTATAGATTCAAGAGAAATGAGGGTGAAAAAGTTAGCTCCATTTATAGAAGACTCGCTGCTCTTGCAAATGAGTTGATCTCACTTGGTGCTGATGACATTACTCCTCATTCGGTTGTTAGAACTCTGCTTCGCTCATTGGGTGATTCGTTTGATCACATTGTGTTGATGATCAAGGAAAGGACTGATTTCAGACTTCTTGTCGCTGCTGATATTCTTGAGAGACTCAATACCTTTGAGATGGAAGAAGAAGAGAAACGTGACATAAATAGTTCTCGAAGGAGAACTCATGCTTTGAAAGCAAAAGCTTCGCGTCATTCTTCGCCCGAAGTCAGTTGTGCTTCAGGTGTCGAATCAGATTATCCCGCAAGCATTGGAAAAGATTTAGCACTGATCATGAGACGCTTCAATCGTTTTCAGAGAAAAGGTTTTTCTTCACCTAAGAAGAGTTATCCTTCAAGAAGCTCAAGTCATTCTTCTCACCGTTCATCCTCAAGAAGCTCTCCATCGAAGGACAATTGCTGCTATAAGTGCAAGAAACCAGGACACTACATTGCTGATTTCCCTCTGTGGGAAGCTGAGAACAAATCAAAGCATTCACTCAGAGACTCTTCATCGAAGTCTTACAGATCCTCCAGAAGTCATGAGTCAAAGAGACATGATTCCAGTTCAAGAAGGGAAAAGAAGAAAGATTCTGATGATGATGAGAGGAAGAAGGATCATAAGAAGCGTGAGGGTTCTTCATCGAAGACTCACTCGTCTCGTCGAAGCAGCTCTCACCGTGCCAAGGCCTATTTGGGAAAGGAAATGAACTCAGAAGACGAAGCCTCTGGTTCCGAAGCTGAACAAGACTCAAGGTCTGTTTCAGGGTCCGAATCAGATGGTGTTGCTGGTTTGGCCTTCGCTTCGGCAGATGCTTCAGTCAATGCTTCGAGCTCATTCTTCACCAACAACAGTAGTGAAGATGAAACTCCTGCATATTGCTTCATGGCCAAGGCAAAGGTATCTTCATCCAAGTCAAACTATGATACTTCTGATTGTTCCTCATATGAAAGTGACTCAAAGATAAGCTATGCTAAACTTGTTAAAATTTCTTCAATTCAACAAGATGAACTTGATTCACAAAGCAAAACCATTAAGAAATCCGAAACGTTGTTGATCGATGAGATTGAGAAAAGTCAAACTTTAACAAATGAGCATGCTGCTCTGAAGGAGAAGTTTGAAGAATTATCCTCTCGGCATGATCTTCTTTCAGTTGATTATGAGAAGCTCACCTATGAATTTCTTCAGAGGAAAATGGCTCTCGAAAAACTGAAAGAGGCTCATGAAGAATTGGAAAATGTTAATCTCTCTCTCATGGCTCAACAAGGTTCTGAAGCAAATCATAAAACTGAATCAACTTGTTTGGATTGTTTGGAACGAAGAAAAACTGATTCCAAAGGGAAAGCTCCTATTGTTATTGATGATACTAATGCCTCCGATGAGGAAAATCCTGCTGTTACCGAGGAACTCCTCAGGTTGAAAAACTTATTTGAAACAGGCATGTTCAAAAGTGTGCAAGGACACCAATATCTCTGTGATATCCTGAGGAAGGCTCTCCTTCACAGGAATCCCAAGAATGAAGGTGTTGGTTTTGAGAGAAAGATAAATCCTGATGGCACATATTGGGAGCCTGAGCAGTATCCTAAGACTGTTTGGGTTCTAGCAAAGGAGAAACCCATTGATATTGCTAACCTTTCAGGTTTCGACTGCAAAATGAACAAAGTCATTGTGGATGAATCACTTGATTCAGACTACAAACTCATGAAAGATGATCAGGGAAAAGTTTCAGCTGAGTATGTAGGTACTCCACCGAAGAATGGATTCTACAAGAGGCAGATATGGGTGCAGAAAGCACTTGTGGAAAAACTGCCTGCTAACCATTCTATGCAGGGAAGGTCTTCGGTACCACTGAATCATTTCTACTGTCTTGAGACGAGAAATGATCCATTGGTGACCGAATAAAATGTTCCGCAGAAGCAATACTATCGTACTGGTCGCCATACGTATCGTCCTCATAATAATCATACTAAGATTGCATATGCTCATTCTTATGCTAACCATTCGCAGAGGACTTACATTTATGGTGTGCTTGATGGTACACCGAAGCAATACACTCCTGTTCGATTTAATATTGCTTCAACCAGTGCTTCAACATCTTCTCAGTCACCTGCTCAGTTGTGGGTGGTTAAGAAGAACTAATTCTTCTGCAGGGCTATGTCTCCGGTGGATCCGAATGGGTCATCGATAGTGGTTGTACAAATCATTTGACCGGAGACAAGGAGTTATTCACCGAAGAAAAACTATCTCAATCTTCTCTGAAGTACATTACCTTCGGTGATAACAACAAAGGTAAAGTGTTAGGTTTGGGTAAGATTGCCATATCGAAGGATAAGCACATCGACAAGGTTATGCTAGTCCAATCTCTTGGATATAATCTTATGTCTATTTCAAAGTTATGCGATATGGGTATGCTTGTTCTGTTTTCTGCTTCGCGTTGTGTTGTCTTTTCACAGGATGACTATACGTTTGTCTTCGAGTGTTACCGAAAGGGAGATTTATACATTGTTGATTTTTCTTCGGGCCCCGCTGTATCCACTTGCTTAATGGCAAAAGCTTCATCGGGTTAGTTATGGCATCGAAGACTTGGTCATGCAGGGATGAGAAATCTTCATAACTTAGTGAAGAAGAATCATGTTGTTGGTCTTAGCGAAGTAAAATTCGATAAGGATCGTCTCTGCAGTGCTTGCGAAGCTGGTAAAATTACGAAGAAACATCATTCAGCGAAGACCATCATGACTACCACTCGTCCTCTTGAATTGCTTCAATGGATCTCTTTGGTCCTCAAAATTATGCAAGCCTGGGAGGAAACAAATATGGTCTAGTTATTGTTGATGACTTCTCTCGTTATACTTGGGTTTTCTTTTTGGATGACAAGAGCAAAGTGGTTCAAATCTTCAAGTCATTCGCTAAGAGAGCTCAAACAGAATATGAATTATCTCTGAAGCATATCCGAAGTGATAATGGAACTGAGTTCAAAAATACACATATTGAAGATTTTCTTGATGATCATGGCTTTACTCATGAGTTCTCTGCTGCCTATACACCTCAACAGAATGGTGTAGTTGAAAGGAAGAATAGAACTCTTATTGAAATGGCCAGAACTATGCTTGCTGAATACAAGACTCCTATTAGGTTCTGGGCCGAAGCAATCAATACTGCATGTCACATCATCAACAAGGTTTACCTTCACAAATTCTTGAAGAAAACTTCACATGAGCTTATCACTGGTAACAAACCAAATGTCTCATATCTTAGGGTATTTGGTGCTCCATGCTTTATTAGAGATATGAATCATAGCTCCAAATTTGCCCCTAAGGCACATGAAGGTTTTCTTTTAGGTTATGGCTCAAACTCTCACACTTACAGAGTCTATAGCTCTCATTTTGGGAAAGTTATGGAAACTGTGAATGTAAGGTTTGATGAAACTAATGGATCTCAAAAGGAGCATTTGCCTCATGATCTAGATGAACCTCCACTTGATGAAGTGATAAGGTCCATGGCTATTGGTGAGATTCGCCCTGTTGGAGCCAATCAACGTCAAGCTGTTAGGGATGATGATGGTCCAATGTTCCCACACATAGCCCGGGGCGCTGGAGATCAACATCCTGAAGCTAATGATGAACAGGACGAAGAAGGTCAAGGGAACGAAGGAAATGCTGAAGCTGAAGGTGAAGCTGAACCCGAAGCTGATGCAGATCCTGAAGTAGAAGCTGAGCCTGAAGCAGATGATACTGCGTTGTCACGAGTTCGAAGAAGAGTTGATGTGGATTCGATTCTCGAAGATATCAATCAACCAGGTCGTCCCACTACACGATCTCGAACTCGCTTGGCTAACTTCTGTGGAAACTTTTCTTTTGTCTCCATGCTAGAGCCTTCAAAATATGATGAAGCCATGAAGGACCCTGATTGGTTATTGGCTATGATTGAAGAACTTCACCAATTTGAAAGGAACAAGGTCTGGTCACTTGTTGAAAGGCCAGATCCCACGAAGCACAATGTTATTGGCACAAAGTGGATATTTCACAACAAGCAAGATGAAGATGGTATTGTGGTAAGAAATAAGGCTAGATTGGTAGCACAAGGTTACACCCAAATCGAAGGCATTGACTTTGGTGAAACCTATGCTCCAGTAGCCCGTCTCGAATCCATTCGTGTCATGCTTGCTTTTGCTAACCACAAAAATATATTGCTATATCAAATGGATGTCAAGAGTGCTTTTCTTAATGGTGAAATAGAAGAAGAAGTGTATGTTATGCAGCCTCCAGGTTTTGAAGACTCGAAAAATCCTGATATGGTGTACAGGCTTCACAAAGCCTTGTATGGACTGAAGCAAGCACCTCGTGCTTGGTATGAAACATTGAAGGATTTCCTCCTGAAGAAAGGCTTCAAACCAGGAACCACTGACCCCACTCTTTTCACTCGATCATATAACAATGATCTATTTGTGTGTCAGATATATGTAGATGATATCATTTTTGGTTGTACTAACACTGAAATTAGCGAAGATTTTGCAAGGATGATGTCGAAGAAATATGAGATGTCTATGATGGGAGAATTGAAGTTTTTCCTTGGACTTCAGATTCGACAACAGAAGAATGGCACCTTTATTTCACAAGAGAAATACTTGAAGGATTGCCTAAAGAAGTTTGATCTTGCTGAATGCAAGACCATTAGAACTCCCATGCCCACTAATGGTTTTCTTGATGCAGATGAGAAAGGGAAACCCTTCGATCAGAAGAAGTTTCGATCTATGATAGGGTCTCTCTTATACTTATGTGCATCTAGACCTGACATCATGCTATCAGTTTGTATTTGTGCTCGTTTTCAGGCAAATCCGAAGGAATCGCATCATATAGCTGTGAAGCGAATTCTTCGATATCTAGCACATACTCCTTCTTTGGGACTTTGGTATCCCAAAGGCACTCAGTTTGATTTGATTGGATATTCTAATTCAGACTGGGCTGGTGATAGGGTTGACAGGAAATCTACCTCAGGCACTTGTCATTTTCTTGGTAGATCTCTTGTGTGTTGGGCTTCAAAGAAACAGAACTGTGTCTCAATTTCTACTGCTGAAGCTGAATACATTGCTGCTGGCTCATGCTGCACTCAAATACTTTGGCTTAAGCAGACGCTGAAAGATTATGGTATATTTGTGAACAAAATCCCTCTGCTTTGTGATAATGAGAGTGCCATCAAGATTGCTCACAATCCTGTGCAACACTCTCGAACGAAGCATATTGATATTCGTCATCATTTTCTTCGAGATCATGTTCAGCGTGAAGACATTGAGATTAGCCATGTAAGAACTGAAGATCAATTGGCAGATATTTTCACGAAGCCATTGGACGAGAAAAGGTTTTGTGCATTGAGATGTGAGCTAAACATCTTAGACTCACACAATGTTCAGTAAGATCGAAACTTTTCACTGTATATATTCACCTTCGTTGTGTTTTTATTTGTTTAGTTTCGCTTGAGTTTTTCTTCATCCAAGTTTAGCTTCGTTTGCCATTTGCTTTCTGTTCTGTGTTTAGTTTTTTTTATTTATTCGTTTCTTTTGTCCCCTATGCTTATCACTTTTAGCTTCGTTGTTGTTCTTCGAAGTGATAAGTTTCGGACCCTACCCCTCTTTTCTGATTCGCTCCCAATCTTTTCTATCTTGAATGATAAGCACAATTGAAACGGAAAGAATATTGCTTCGAACGTCATTGAGTTCCAAATCAAATGCTTCCAACTTTATCGAAGTTTTTGCTCTCGGTCAAGACTCATTCTTCGGCCGTTGAGTCCCCGTCTTTTTCGGGTCATTGAGATTCGCTCGCGATACGCCACTTCATCTGAGCCATTGAATCGGAAGAGTCACTCGCTGAGAACCGTTCGATTTGATCTGGTAACCGCTCCAGATCAGGCCTATTTAAGGCATTCCCCGGCGAAACGGTTCCCCCCACGATTCATTCTCTCCGATTTCCCCGTCTTCCACCTCGAGCAATCCGCAGAGCTCCCGTCCCCGACATCGCCGTCGTCGCTTCACTGCCGGACCGCCGCCGCCGTGGACATTCCCCGTCGACGAAGAGCACGTCTCCGCACTCCGTCGCCGTAGCCGCTTCGCGTCACCAAGATAGGGTACGCAAAGCTACTTGGATCCAATCGGTTCTCTATGTTCTTCATCTAGGGTTTGGATCTAAGTGTGTTAGGGTTTTTGTTTCTGTTTATAGGACTGTTTGATCCGTGTTGATCTTTGCTCCTTGGGAAAACTGTTCTTAGAATCAAAGTGATCCCATCTCCTCAGGTCAGTGTTTGAGATACGATCTATTCTGTGATTTGGATTAGGTTAGGTCTTGTTCTCGAACGGGTTCTAGCCAAATTAATTAACAGAGTTACATCTGATCTCAGTTTGATCTGGGTTCCTGTCAAAATCGTTTTGGTTTTGGTCGAAATCTTTGCCTGTGCTTATTCATTCCCTCTCTTGGTTTCCCTCTTGTCTATATTTCTGATCACAGGATGTCTGACGAAGAGGCTGCTATGGGGAATGAGTCTCCCATTGTTGAAGGGCTGGAAAATTATCCAGAGCCACCGAAGCAAAAGGGCAAAGGAGGAAAAACGAAGGAAGTCAACAATGCCCGAGGTATACCCGAAGCCATTCGCCTCAAGATGGGCTATGATACTCCTCCAGAAGAAACAGATCATGACAGAAAGATTCGATTGCAACGGATTCGACGATATTGGGCTATCCGGTGGTACAAGTACAAGAGCATCCCATCATGGAAGTGGGCAATGCAGTTTGCCTTCATTATACCTTATAGGTACACGACCGCCATGTGTGCGCAATACACAGCTGCAAACAGGAAGAAGTACTATCCGAAGCCTCCAGCTGTCCCTCACCCTAATTCACTCAAGACTCCGGATGATTATCCTGATGAGCAAGAGAGGCTTGCTATTCTGGCTGAAAAGAAAAGAATTCGAGAAGAGAAGAAAGCAAAAGCACTTGCTGCTGCAGGGCTTGATGAAGCCGAAGCTTCGAAGCCTAAGAAGAGGCGAAAGCTTCGAAAGCTGAGTGATTCACCCCCTCCTGCTTCAGAAGAGGAGGCTGATCACGAAGAAGATGACGAAGCTGATGCAGCTGCACAGCTTGAAGATTCATTTGATGAAGATCCTGCTGACGAAGCAGATGATGAGTCTGAGCACTCTCCCATTCCCCCTAGTCCCAAGAAGAAAAAGATTCAGAAGCCACTGAAGAAGAAGGCTGGAGCAAAACCGTCTGCTCCTAAAGGAGTTGAGTTTCAAGAACCCTCTGAACCTCCTGCTCCCAAGAAAAACATTGACTTAACGAACTTGGTGGTTGAGGCTCCCCTGTCTTCTAAGCCTCCTCGCCATCCAGTTCCCACTGAGCAGAGGACCAAGGAAAGGCATGACCCAAAGGTCAAGCCTGCGGCTAAACCTGCTGCTAAGCCCGAAGCCAAAGCTCCTGAGCAAGCCAAAGCTTCGAAGCCAAAGACAACTGTGGCCAAGCCTGGCCAGACTTATTCCCAGGTCGGCACAAAGAAGCTGTCTGAAGCTGAATTGCGAAAGAGAGACCGTGCTGAAGCTGAACGTCTGCATGCTGAAGCACAAGCCCAAGCTAAGGCTGATAAAGAAGCTAAAGAGAAAGAGAGAGCTGATAGAGAAGCTGCTGAGCTAGAGAAGAAAAGGAAGGAGTTGGCTGCGTCTAACCAGAAAGCTGAAGCAAAGCGCAAGCTAGCTGAAGGTAAAGCTCAAGAGGCTAAGGCTGCCGCCGAAGCCAAACAGCTTAGCGAAGCTGAAGCCAAACGCCAAGCTCAGCTGGATGTTCTTCGCACGAAGAAAGCTGAGCAAGCTGCAAGAGCCGCTCAAAAGGAAGCCGCTGTTGACATGGCACCGAAGGACATTCCTCCGAAGCCAGTCGCAACTCCTGTCCCCGAAGCCCAGGTTGCAGCTGAGCACAGTGAACACAACTTCCCGGATGCAAGAGAAGGTGAACCCTGGGACTGTTTGGGCCTGAATCAGGCATACTGTAAGTTGGCTGAAGCTGTTAATCCCCAGGCTGTGGATATTGGGAATATCTATATTTCACCAAATCTTTCTGCTATGCTTGAAACTTTATACACTCAGCTGAGAGATTTGCATGCAAGGGACAGATCAGAAACTGCTAAGATTCTGAAATTCAAGAAGAAAGCAGATGATGAATCTGATGAGGATTTCAAGAGCGAAGCCATAGCTGCTTCGAAGAAAATTGCTGTTGTGAATGAGCAAACAAAGCAGAATATACAAGTATATCAAGGCAAGATTAAATCTGCCATTGAAGAATGTTGCAAGATGCACAATGCTTCAGTCATGGCTCTTGACTCCAAGAAGCGCGAAGCCATGATCAAGCAATTAGCTTCACCACTTCCCAAGCTGCAACAAAGGAAGAGACGTCTTATTGCTGACACTGAAGAAGCTGATGAGGTGAGCTCTCATCCGGCCAAGAAGGCCTCAAGAAAAGCATCGCCCCCTCAATGCAAAATCATCAAGCTTTCCAAACCCACATCGAAGCCATCCGCCCCCGAAGTCGCTCCACCCCGTGCTCCAACTCCACCTCCACCTCAACCCGCTCCTCAACCATCCGCCCAAGACAACTTTGCACCAGAGCCTTCTCCACCCCCTCAAGAAATTCCTGAAAAGGATTATTCTTCAGCTCACTCTGCTGAGGAGTCTGAAGACAAAGAAGATGAAGCCAAGGATCGTGTTGTTGAAGCAAATGCTGAAGCTGATGCAAATGCAGAAGTCGAAGCCGAAGCCATAGCAAATGAGTTAGCGGTCATAACTCAACCGCAAAGGCGAATCACAGATGCTCGAAGGCACTGTATTCCTGCTCAAGACACTCAACTGGACTCCATCTATCCAAGAGAGACTTTTCCCATATACCTGGGAGAAGGATCGTCTTCAAGACATGGTCCTGAGTTTGATATCGAAGTTCATCGCAAGAAGATTCGTTTCTTTGGCACTAGTCCATATGATTCACCAAGGACTGCTGATGATCTTCGATTCTGGACTGCTGAACAGCAAATCCTTTACACGAAGCTATACTGTCAGAAAGGTGTTCTTTTCAGACACAAGTACTTGGATATGCACAGTCTATCATCTGCAACTTGCTTCCAAAACATCATGGAAACAATCGAAGCACAGAATTTGACTAGCCTGTTTGCCATGGAGACTCCATTCAACTCCGAGCTAGTGAAGCAATTCTATGCCACTCTCTATGTCTCTGGAAACCCTGATGATACAAGCTCATGGATTCTTGAATGGATGATTCAAGGGAAAGTGTTTCGAATGCATACTGATGAATTCATGGAAATAGTGAACATTCCAAGGCACACTGGAGAACTAGCTAAGGTTCATCTGTTGCCTGATCCCACTGAAGCCGAGTTTGCATCACTCTTGGATCCCGAAGTCACTAGAGATCACATGCCTGAGAACATTCGCCCGAAGCATCTAGTTTTCGTTTCGAAGACTTGGTTTTACATCCTGTCAAATTCACTGATGCCTCTCAGCACTGCGAATGAAGAATCCAACATTCACTATCATACTTGTCATGCTTTGTTGAAGCTCACTCATGGTCATGTGTTTGACTTCGAGGATTGTTTTCTTTGATATATGGTACAAGCTGCTGAATTAGTAAATCAACTGAAGCCATATGCTCCTTGGCTGCAAGCCAGTTGCAACCATGGACGCAGCGAAGATTTTGTTGTGAAGCATCATCCGAAGCTGTTCTGCCCTCCTGTACGCGACACTATGAATATCTTCAGAAGGCCAAATGATCCATTTGCCACATATGTCGGAGGCAGACAGCACGTCAATGAACGCAACATGTCGAAGAAGTTCCAGAAAGAAGTTTACCACTTTGAAGTTGCAATTCGTAACCAACAGCTACTTGAAAACTTCATTGAAGGAAATCAACGCCAGATGCAACATCTTTCGGATGAGATAAATAGAGTTGGTAACATTGCCCTAAACAACAACCAATATATGAAGGTTTTGAAGCGCCATTCTTGGAAAGCGTTAAGGAAATTCCATTTTGTGAAGAAACTTGAAGCTGAACGCATCTTCAAGGAGTATCCACATCTGCAGAAGCACTTTTCAAGAAATGATTCGATTGATCGCCCCAACCCCAAGATACCACCGCTGGACAAGATTGATGAAGTCTTATTTGTCAACTCCGCTGAACAGATTCGCCCCGATACCTTCTCAGATGAAGACTCTCACACCTCGAAGCACGAAGATGATCCTCTCGATGACAGCGACCTTGATTTGCTTCAGGCGCCGATGGACTTCGACGAGGAAGAGTCACCTGCTTCGACCGAAGGAGATACTTCAGGAGATGCATCTTCTTCAGGCGAAGACAATCAGCAGGGTCCCAGGGTTGCAGCTGGCGCGTAAATGCTCTTGATCTACCTATCAACCTTTTGTCCAATTATTGACAAAAAGGGGAGAAAGTAGCATCGATTGAGTTTATTTAGATTCGCTGCGGGGTTTAGGGATTTGATTCGATCTTTTGCATGTTAAGTTATGACAAACATTCCATTCTCTTCGATTGGGTTGTAACTTAAAGTTTTACTTCGGTTGTGAACTGCTTCATATTATATGATTAATAACCCCGTGCTTGCAAGTTCATTTCCTATATTTTATCTTGCAGGTGATTATTATCCTTAAGTTCACAGGTCATTGGATGATTGCATATTCTTCAAGACAAATTTTCTTTATATGCAATTGATTCTCTAAGATATGTGTTAGGCTTCCCATTGATGATATTCTTCAACAAGCATTCACTTCGATTACAAAAAAAATCTTCGATGCTTGCATTCAGGGGGAGTCAAAAGCTTCATATCTTAGAGTTTGCTCTCAACTCAAATTCAAAATTCCAAATCTGTTATCGGTGCCTGTTTTGTCAACAATAGTCCAAAAAGGGGGAGATTGTAAGAGCAAAGTTATAACCCCATGAGTTTTGGATATTGTTGGTCAAAACAGTAGAGGAACTAACAAGTTTTCTAGTGTGAAACAGATGGTTAGGTTCCTGAAGTTATGGGTTGGTGATAAAGCTTCAACGAAGATTTACTTATTTACTGAAGCATATCCTCTGGAGTGAAGCTCTTCACGGATGTCGACCCCTAAAAAGATAAGGAATCCTGAAGCACGTCTCATCGAAGAAGATGATCAAGATGGCGCAAGACTTAAGTGTTTTTGCATAGTTCTTTTTCACTTCTTTGAGTCGTAGGAAAAACCGTACTATCAAGAGGGGTTAGTAAATGTACTCCGAAGGTTTTGATGAAAAAACTCAGATCGAATCTAAACCAGTGAGAAGCCAGAGTTGAAGAAATCTCATGTGCGCTAGGTAATGCTTCACCAGCGAAGACTTAGTTCTTTCGGCTCCTGAAGAAGAACCAAGTCCGTGAGTCAGCTTTACTTGGACCGCAAGTAAAGTTGCGCATTGATTGGAAATATGACCGTTGGGGACAGGTGTCAAGCTGTCACATCGGGTCACTTCAGTCATTTCGCACCTAGGGATTGCCACCTATAAATACGCCACCCCCACCCTCATTGGCGGGTTGGCTGCTCCAAGATTAATTCCTTACAGAGGAGAGAGAGAGCAACCCCACCGAAGAAAATCAAAAACCCATCCACAGAAGCATAAGTCCTATTGATCTGAGTTGTTTCATTATGACTTAGGAAGAAGTTTTCTAGCCTTTTTTATCTTGGAGAACTGCAATTCTCCTAGACGGTTAGAGAGTTGTTCTTCAGAGAGCGAAGAGTTATTGTCGCCTCGAAGTCCAGTTTGTCAAAGGTTTCGGTGATTTCCTCAATAATCAACCACGAGTGAAGAACTGACCAAGCTCAAGGAGATTGGTGCAGTGGAGATACGGACGGAGAGAGGTTAGCTCATGTGTTCAATCACAAGTCCCTCCAACCAGACGTAGCACTTTGCAGAGTGTGAACTGGTCGAACAAACATCGCCGAGTCAAGAGTTCATTTTACTTTCCGCACTTACATTCTGTCTATCAATTGCTTCAGTGATCTGCTTCAATGCAATTGACTCGATGCTTTTGATTCGCTATGTTTTGCTTCAATCATGTTCTTCTTCAATGTTTACCTTTCTGTTGAATCTCTTCGGTTGCTGAGTTATGCTTCACTTCATAGTTTCATGCAAAATTTTGAAGTGATCATTCACCCCCTCCCACTCTGATCACATACTTGGTCTAATAGGAAGTGAAAGTTGTGACATGCTGTCGAGAAAAAAGATTTTGTTTACTTGACGGAAAAAATCGTATCAAATCAGAAGTTCATATTTTTAGCTGAATTTTTTACACAGCGTGCTCTATACAATCACGAAACTTTCGTATGTTCTGAGTTTTTTTATTTGAGTTGAAGAAGTTCCCCGAAAGAATTCTCTACTACCCGTTGTTCTGTTTTTCACAGATTCTGCCACGTTTTGTCTCTCCTTACTTTTGCAAACCTTAAGATTGCTTTTTCTTTGAAAAAACCTTTTGGCAAATATGAGAAACAGTATTTATTCAAGTATATCTTTTTATACAGTGGGGAAAATTTATTTTATTAAGGGTACTAACCTCTCTAATCGGCTTATGATGAGTTATGTATGAAGGGAGTTTTCAAGTGTGTGATTGAAGATAATGAAAGAAGATTCGGGAGTGTCAAGCGCTCAAGCTTGGGGATGCCCCCATGCATCCCCAATAAATATTCAAGGAGACTCAAGCATCTAAGCTTGGGGATACCCCCATGCATCCCCTTCTCCATCAACAATCATCAGTTCGTCCTTCGTCTCACTATATTTTTATCACTTCATGCGTTATGTGCTATGCTTGGAGCGTCTCGCTCTTAGGTTTTATTTTTAGTTTTCTTTGGCTTTTCTTTCTTTTCATAACAAGTTAGACCCCATCTTACTTTGGGTGGAAGAGAAACACGCTCCACTCCAATCTAGAACACATCATAGGATTCTTCATGCCTATATTTTTGCTGTTGTGTGTTCTTTATCTTTTCGTAGCTACTGTCATGTTTATTTTTAGTCTTAGTTTGTCTTTAGAAAGATCCTTGGATTTTGTTTAGTTTGTTGCTGGAACTCTCTTTAGTTTTCATGTTTATCTTGTTAAGAGAGTTGGTTGTTGCACTGAGTTGGGTCTTGTCTTTTAAGTAGGTAATTGAGGTTGCTATTTAATTTTAGTAGTAACTTGCAATAGTTTTGAGACATTGATGTGAGTAATGTTTGAACTTTTGGTGTCAAGAGATCTATCCTATTAGTGATAGGTGTCGTATTTTGGGAAATCCGTGTGTATTTTCAAAACCTAAAAAACTAGTTGAGAACTCTAGCTACTAGATGGATCGCTAATCTTTGGAGGGATCGAATATTAGAGTATACTCACGTACCATGAGTCGAGGATGCGCAAGGATAACCAAACCCCCATACACTCCTCCTCGGGATACTTGTCTCTTTGTGAACCTCTTTATTAGATTGAGGGTTACCGATAATAAGTGCATGAGTTCTTCGGAATAATGTAAGTATTGAAAGTTGACACTTCCACCTCCTCATATTTGCTAGCCTCTCCTGTGCCGTGCATTGCCTTCTTCTCACTCCGAGAGTTGGTGTCCACCTTCGCCGATACATCCAAACCCTTGGCATGATACGCTCAGTCATCATAAACCTCCTTATATCTTTCCTCAAAACAGCCACCATACCTACCTATCAAGGCATTTCCATAGCCTTTCCGAGATATATTGCCATGCAACATCCACCTCTTCATGACTTGATCTTCATGTCATACATGTTCCTGCTACACTGGCGGCGGCATACATTGCATACATCATGATAGCTACATCTTCTTTATGATTTGAGTACCTTATAAAGTGTGAAAGATCTTCTATACCCTCTTGTAAATTAGAGTGTTGCCCTTAAGTGAGGAAAAGATCCCAAAGTGGACAAAATAAAAGATCCCAAAGAGGACCAGTGAGAGTTAAATAGAAAGATCCATTGAGGCCACCAAAAAATAGAAAAAATAGAAAAAAGAGAAAAAGAAATAAAAAGAGAGAAAGGGGAACACTACTATCCTTTTGAAAGATTCACACTAGTACTCCCTCTTATCCTTGTACTCCATAGAGATTATCATTCATGCATATAGCTATGTGGCGACCTTCACACTATAGAACTTGGCTTGCATATTTCAAGGATGAGCCTCCTCAAAAGAGCTCTAGGTCTTCATGAGCGAGCAAGTTAGATGCACCCCCACTAGTTCCGTTGTAGAGCTTTTTAGCTCATATGTGCATCCGTTGCATAGCAATCCCTACTCCTCACATCATATCTATCATTTGGCCCTCTCTCCTATGATTCTCCTCATTGATGTGAGCATTTCTTACCTTTTTGTATTCCTCCTCCACCATATTTCTCTCTTTGCCATCCTAAGTGTCAACTCTCGTGATTACGCTCATACATTGCATGAGTGCTCAATATATCGAAAAAGAGTGGATCAAATTGATTTGTACCTGGCTAGTGGTCTGGGGACGAGTCAAGATAAGATTCCAAAGAAGACCAAGTGTGAAACTTTAGTAGATTGAGTTCTCAACAAAAATATATTTTTTCTCGTATTCCCTATCCCCCTTCTTGCACGCAAACACCATTTGGAGACATTCGAGTCACGGACAGCGAGAGCTCTTGCACCTAATGTTCTTTCGTTGCTTGTTTCAATGCTAATATAGACTCTTGCCTGTTATTACTTGAACTGAATCACATACGTTGATAGCTTTACTTTTCAAAGTTCTTATATGGTTGCTAGCATGTCACCACAGAAATTAGGCTAGTTATCATTTACCTACTAGAGGACGAGCAGGAATTAAGCTTGGGGATGTTGATACGTCCCAAACGTATCGATAATTTCTTCTCGCTCCATGCATGTTTTGTGTGATATTGCTATGATCTAGATACGCTTTCATACACTTTTGATCATATTTGGACTAACCTATTAACTCAGTGCACCCCAGTGCCAGTTTCTGTTTCCTGCTATTTTTCTATTTCAGTGTTTCCCAATATAAAAAGTGCTCCAAAAAATCCGGAAAATCATATAAAAAATCAGTGTACCGGAAGGTTCCAGAGCCCTGAAGGAGGGACGGGGCACCACCAGGAGCCCAGGCGGCCACCTGGCACGGCTGGGGGCTTGGTCGGGCCAGGCCGGGGGCGCCTGGACCCCTGGTGCCCCCCCTGGTTGCGCCCCTTCGCCTATTTAATCTCCGTCACGGAAAACCTCCAAGGACAAAACCCTTTTTCGCCATCTCGCCTCTGTTCCGCCGCCGCGCTTCCTAGATCAGGAGAACCACCAGGACCCTTCCCGGCACCCTGCCTGAGGGAGGATCGACCGCCGGGAGCTTCCCCTCCACCATGGACGCTCCCCGGATGTGTCGTGAGTAGTCTTCCTTGGACCATGGGTCTGTGATCAGTAGCTATGTGATGTTCTCCTCCCCTCTTTGTTCTTCATGGTTTAGACCTCGTGAGTTTCCCTACATGATTGAGGCACATATGTAATCTTTCTTCTATTGCTATGCTGAGTTTGATGGGATGTGCTGGATTATGAGATTATGTTCAGATTGTGATAGAGTTATATAATTGGTTTTTATCTTTTATATTTTTGTTCCTAAGTAATTCTTGCATGTTCTCCGTTGATGTTTATTGCTTTGGCCAAGTGGTAGGTAGTAAATCCAAGAGGGAACGTTATGCTCGATTCTGGGTACATGCCCCCTGATGACACGCTTGAGTGACAGAAACATGAGTCTAGGGGATGTGATGTGGCCACAAGGGGGAAAACAATGGTTCTTGTAACTGTGGTTGCAAGGATTGTTTACTTAACTCAAAGTTCTTTTTAGGGGCATTCACATTTGTGCCCCTAACTTGAGCCCACTACTCAGATTTACCCCTAAAAAATCATGTGCTCAAATTTTCCCCTCTTCTGTTAAGTGTACTTATACAAATTCCCTTCCGTATATTTTCCATCCAGTAAAAGGCCTTTGACCGTTAAGTTCTCTTATAGAAAAATTTAACGGTCAATGGTGTCGGGACCCGGGGTTAGCGTATGCAAGCCTCGCTACAACACAATCATATGGAGAGCCGAGAACCGTACCCACTTGTCTAAGCAGACAAGGCCAAGCACAGAACGTTCTCGGAAAGCATCGAACGTGAGGAGCATCCCATTCAGGCCGGATGATCCACTGAGATGGGTCCTCATCGTCCGCACACAAGTCTAACTGATATGGGTGGTGAACTCCCATACTCATAGACAAGTCGCCTCATCCATACTATCGATTGTATTATAACCCTTACATAGACTTACTCCAGCCCGATCACTTAGTCAGGGTCTAGGGAGGGCTCGATCATACCACAAAGTGTGCACGAGACAGAGTCTCGAACAATCGCATTGCGATGCCCCAAGCTGCGCACATCTAAGGGCCACTTGGTGTATGAAAGACCGCCAGCCAGATCACAACTAAGGTCTCGAAAACCCATACTAGGACATGCATGTTATAAACATACACGCAGCACACATGTCTAGTATGAACAGCAGGTATCATTGCAATTCTCTACAATGTATATACATTATTTATAACTCTTACAGAGTGCACACAGAGATCACAAGCATGTGATCCAACATTACAACAGACAAGCGGAAGCAAAGTAGGTCTGAGTACAGACAAGTTTAACAAATGGCTTAGAGAATACTTATCTAAAAACAAGCCCTCCACGAGGGAACCAGTCGTCTGACTGGGACTACACTAGCTGGTCTTGCTCTGAGTCTTCATTCTTCGAGCTTCGGTTAGAAGCCACCATCGGGGTCGGTGGTTTCATCTAAAACATAGAATAAGCAAACGTGAGTACAAAGTCGTACTCATCAAGACTTACGTAGGAGTTATACTACTCATGCACATGTATCAAGGTAAAGGGGGTGGGGTTCAATTGCAGAAGTGCCAGCTTTGACTTGGCTAGTCCTGAACTACGAGTACCAGACTTGAGGTAAGAAGCGCACACGAGTCCACTACTTCCTCCAATCAATTACACCACTATGGTGCCTTGCTCGACTTCCCCACGAGAAAGCACGCCATAGCACTCACACTTATCTTGGTGTGTTTTAGAAGTATCCAGTTCAAGTTGTCTAATAATCAAGCTAAGCTTTCCAAGAACTCCTTAACCGCGGACGCGGCTATTCGAATAGTTTTTTTAACCCTGCAGGGGTGTACTGCTACACACACGTGTCATCAGTTACTGCCTTTTGCGTGTCACCGTTCAAGAGATGACAGCGAGGATGCTCACCACAACTATTACCTCATAGCCGATCTAGTCCGAGAAAGCCCCCTACCTGGGTTGGCTACCACTACCGTGAACCCGGCCGGTTTACCGAAGTGGACCCAGATGATGTGTGCGTGGTGCATAAGCCGGTCTCGGGTGAGCCGTTCTCTCACTTAGCAGCCAGGCCACAGACCTACCAGAACTCCGAACTATTGCAACATCTGGACATCGAAAGGGATGAGTTAATAGGTTGAGAGGGGTCAGTGAGCCTAATGTGTGGTTGTACTCTTCATCTTGGATCACCACACAAGAACTCGGACTTAGGGCGGTGTTCAACGAGACAACCCACCGTGTACTCCTACACAGCCTATCATCGTTCACCTTGTATTAGGGTAGATTCACCAACACCTTTCCACCGTCATCAACATGATCACTACCATCCCGACTCACATAACAGTATCATCATGGTATCACTCTAAGCATGCAATAAGCAGTAACAATTGCAGGGGCCTCATGATATCAATCAACTCCTACATTTGCTAGGATTGTGGTTTGCTTACTACTGTGACAAAAAGATAGGTCGTGCAAAGGAATGGGTTCATCTATGCGGTAGAAACGCATCATGGTTATCATCCTAAACAATGCATAAGCGAGACATGAGAGGGAAGTGGGATTTTATCGACATGATCAATGGGGGTTTGCTTGCCTTGCTGACGAGGTTCGGGTTCGGGGTCTTCAACGAAGGGGGCAGCCTCCTGTTCCGGTTCCACCTCTACTCGACAAACAACAAACAAGGTAGCAAAGTAAATACAATGCACAATCACATGATGGAAGGTTGAAACTTGATGTATATGCTTTGATGTGTGAAGCAATTCCATTTAAATGGAGTATATTGCAATTTGAATTGCAAATTCAAACTCCAATTTGAATTCAATTTAGTCAAGTTGCATATGACATTGTTTGATCAAGTTAACCCATTTTGAAATGTGTATGATATGCCTCTGATGTGTAATTGAAATGTAGCATGTTTCCATGGTTCAAGTTGCAAAAGCAATTGAAATTAATTTGATTTAATTCCATTTAAATCAAATAGCAAATGCTATTGATCACATTTTAAATTCAACTCAAACATGGTTGAAAGTTGGATATTTGGATAGCTTATTTTCTCCTGGTCATTTTTCATCTATTATTTGTCCAATTTGGAGTTAATATGAATTTTCTATGAATTTCTAAAGTTTCAGCCTTTTTCTGGAATTTCTGGAATTTCTTCAATTCTTTTTATTCTGGAAATTCATTTACTGCGTCACTGTGACATCAGCATGACGTCAGGGGTCCACTGACTGCTGGGACCCACTAGTCAGCCTCTCACTGTTTCATTAAAACGATTTGATTTAAGTTTAACTTAACAGGGGGATTAGTGTGGCTGGGCCCACAGGTCAGTGTCACTAGGGGGGGTTTAAGCACGGGGGTTAGCCTAACAGGCCGGCGGCCCTTTACGCGGCGGCGCTGCACGGGGTCGACGCATCCGGCATCCAAAAGAAGCGCTACGAGCACCAGACGAAAGCCCGTGCCCGCGCGCACTCGTTTGAGCACCACGGGGCCACGGGGGGTCACCAGAACGACACCGGCGTTGAGCTTTGCGGCGGCAGAAGCACGACGGAGAGGCAAAGCTCGCTACTGAACGCCATTTGGAGCGGGGATAGGCTAGATCAACGCAGCAGAGGAAGGGGAACACGAAGGACAAGGTTGCGGGCTCGACTGCTTTGCGGTTGCTCGACGACGACGACCGGGGCGGCGAGGTACTCCGACTTCCATGGCATAAAACGAAGGAGACACGGAATGGGGGCTCAAGAAGAGGGGGTTTGACCGTGAGCTCACCAGGAACTCGACGGAGGTGGCGGCGAAGGCTGAGGTGGCTCAACGGCGACGAATTCGACATCGATCTTCCTCGGCTCCGGCGAGAAGGAAACGGCGATTGCGGCGGCTCCTTGATCAATTAGGTCACCATCTTCAACAGCTTGGCGTGGACGACGGCGTAGCGCGAGGGGGACACGGTCTTCTGGCTCTTCTCCGGCGTTGGCCATGGATTCTGTCGACGGTGAACGGCGGAGTCTCTCGCGGAAGAAGGGGAAAACGAGGAGAAGGCGTGAGACGAAGCGGCGATGGGGGGAAGTGGTTCACGGCGCCACGGCGTCTCTCTGGCGCAAGGAGAAGGCACGGAAGGGCCTCCAGGCAGGCAAGCAGGTGGCGCCGGCGTCGGCATGCGCTCCAGCGAGCTGCTTGCCGCGCCGGGGAAGAAGACAAACGGGGGGCAGCGGGCTGGGCTGGCTTGCTGGGCCGCGGGCGATGAGTTGGGCCGAATGGCCAGGTAAGTCCTTTTCCCTTTTTCTTTGCTGTTTTCTTTCTCTCTTTTTGTTTTGCTGTGCTAAATAAATAGCTAGGCATTTTAATAAATGCTGAAACTTTTTATGTGGCATCACAATATACTAGGCTAGCCACTTGTAAAGTTTGAACATTTTTAAAATTCAAATAATTTGAACTTTAAATCAAATAGGGGTTTTTGATTAATTCCAAGGCACTGTTTGAATATTTGAAAAATCCATGAGCATGGGATGGGTCCCACATCACTTGATATGTGATCACACTCATTTATAAGACTTTTCAAAAATCTAACATGAATTTTTGGAGAAGATTTTTATCTGGCCTTTTGAATTAATTCATCTGGGGGGGTTCCTTCTCCCATTTTGCTTTTGAATTTGATTTCAATGATTTCTTTTGAAATTTTTAACATGATGCAAGATGATTTTGATCCTAGCACATTACCTAACAGAGGGTTCTGACAACTCGCCCCCACTCAACAGAATCTCATCCCGAGATTCAGAAGTCTGCGGGAGGAAGGAGGGATACTCGGCACGGAGACGGTCTTCTCTTTCCCACGTAGCTTCTCTCTCAGAGTGGTGTGACCATTGCACTTTCAGAAACCTAATCTTTTGACGACGAGTGACACGCTCTGCGGAATCAAGAATACGAACGGGGTATTCTCGATAAGAAAGGTCATCTTGGAGATCAAGCGTTTCATGGTCGCCTTCGCGGATGGAGTCCTTGAAGCAACGCCTGAGTTGGGACACATGGAATACATCATGTACTCGGGAAAGGTGCGGGGGTAGTTCAAGTTGGTAGGCAACTTCTCCACGTTTAGCAAGAATGCGGAAAGGTCCGATGTAACGTGGGGCCAACTTGCCTTTGATACCGAAACGTTGGGTTCCCTTCAGAGGAGTAACCCGAAGGTAAGACTTCTCATCCAGATTGTAGCTCTCTTGCCTATGATGACGATCATAGTAGCTTTTCTGACGAGACTGGGCTGCTTTCAATTGATCACGAACAATGCGAACTTGCTCTTCTGCTTCCTTGATCATATTTGGTCCAAAGAATTGTCTTTCACCGGTTTCCGACCAGTTTAGTGGTGTTCGACATCGTCGTCCGTATAGGAGTTCAAAAGGAGCCATGTTCAGACTAGATTGAAAACTATTGTTATAAGCAAATTCGGCGAATGGAAGAGACTTCTCCCAATTCTTTCTGAATGAGATAACACAAGCTCTGAGCATGTCTTCAAGAATTTGGTTAACCCTTTCGACTTGACCGCTAGACTGAGGATGGAAAGCTGTACTAAAGGAGAGATGAGTTCCCATAGCATTCTGAAAGCTTCCCCAAAATCTAGAGGTGAAAAGCTACCGCGATCAGAATTGATTTCCAAAGGAACACCGTGAAGGGATACAATTCTAGAGACGTACAAGTCCGCTAACTGGCTAGCAGTTATAGACTCGCGAACTGGAAGGAAGTGAGCAACTTTGGAAAGCCTATCTATGACAACGAAGATGGCATTGTTTCCTTTCTGGGTTTTTGGAAATCCGGCGATGAAGGCCATACCGACTTTGTCCCATTTCCACTCTGGAATAGGCAAAGGTTGAAGTGTACCAGCAGGTCTTTGATGTTCTGCCTTAATGCGACGACAAACATCACATTCGGCAACAAATTGAGCAATGTCTCTCTTCATCCTAGTCCACCAAAATCTCTGGCGTAGATCTCGGTACATTTTTGTGCTACCGGGATGAGTCGATTGGGGTGTGTCATGGGCTTCCTTGAGGATGAGTTTCCTTAGTTCCCTATTCTTAGGTACTACCAAACGATTTCCAAAGAATACCGTTCCTTTACTATCTGTGGAGAAACATTTAGCAACTCCGCTAGCAGTGTTCTCCTTGATCCGACGAACACCTCGTGCACGCCTTTGGGCAACTGTAATTTGATCCTCAAGAGTTGGTTTCGCCACCAAGGTAGAAAGATAGCCATGAGGAACAATCTCAAGATTAAGCTTGCAAAATTCCTCATGAAGAAGTGGTTGATAGTGTTGTAACATGAGGTTGTTACAATACGACTTACGACTTAGTGCATCAGCCATGACATTGGCTTTGCCTGGGGTGTAAGAAATTCCTACGTCGTAATCTTTTATCAACTCAATCCAGCGTCTTTGCCTGAGATTAAGATATGGCTGGGTGAAAATGTATTTGAGGCTTTGGTGGCCGGAATAGATCTCACAACGATTACCAAGGAGGTAATGTCGCCAAGTTGTTAGGGCATGAACTACGGCAGCGAGTTCAAGGTCATGGGTAGGATAGTTCTCTTCATGTGGCCGCAACTGGCGTGAAGCATAAGCTACCACATGTTGATCTTGCAGAAGTATGCATCCTAACCCTTGCCGTGATGCGTCACAATAGATCTCGAAATCCTTTTTGGTGTATGGAGGTGCAAGTACGTGTGCAGAAGTCAATCTTCTTTTTAGCTCTTGAAAGCTTTCCTCGCACTTGGGAGTCCATAGGAATTTCTTATCTTTCTTGAGGAGTTCAATAAGAGGCGTTGCAACTTTAGAAAATTTCTCGACGAAGCGACGGAAATATCTGGCTAGGCCAAGAAAACTCCTAACTTGCTTATCCGATTCAGGTGGAGTCCAGTCAAGGACGGCCTGAACTCTCTCGGGATTCACAGCAATGCCTTTTGCAGAAATCACGTGGCCTAAGTAGGTCACTTCTAGTAGCCAAAATTCACACTTGGAGAATTTAGCATACAGGCGATGCTCTCTAAGTTTCATCAATACCAGCCTTAGGTGTTCGACATGTTCTTCTTCGTTCTTCGAGTAGATGAGAATATCATCAAGATAAACCACAACAAATTTATCTAATTACTCCATGAAGATCGAATTCATCATCGTGAGAAAGTGGCGGGGGCATTGGTTAAACCAAAGGACATGACGGTGTACTCGTAAAGACCATAACGAGTATTAAAAGCCGTTTTGGGAATGTCCTCGTTTTGGATTTTGATTTGATGATAACCTAATCTCAAATCCATCTTGGAGAAGATAGAGGATCCTGCAAGTTGATCATAAAGATCATTGATCCTGGGCAATGGGTACTTGTTCTTTATCGTCGCTAAATTTAGCGGGCGATAGTCTACGCACATCCTTTCTATTCCATCTTTCTTCGTTACGAACAGAACGGGGCAACCCCATGGCGATGAGCTAGGGCGGATGAAGCCTTTTTCCAACAAAGCTTCCAGTTGGGTTTTAAGCTCAGCTAACTCACGTGGGGCCATTTTGTATGGGCGTCTAGAAATTGGTGCGGTTCCTGGCACAAGATCCACTATGAATTATACGCATCTGTCGGGTGGCTAGGTTTAACGAGTTGGGTTACTGGATGGTTTTCCTGAGGATGACCAAGGTTTACTAGGGGCTACAACAGATATGTCAGAGTAGCAAAGTACCCCAATACGATGGTTAGTGTGGTTCTTCTGGCTAGAAGACATCTAAAGTGGGAGGAAGAGTTGCAAATGAATCACTATAGGTTTCTAGAACAACAACTCTATGGAACTGTCAGGCATGCCACCTAGAAAACTTCTGGAAGGACAACCGAAAGGAGGGAAGAATTTTGCAAATGCATCAGATTTTGAAGAAACCTGGAATGATTCGGACAGCATAACGACTGTAATTGCAAGAAAACAATTTTCTTTCAATGTAGATACAGCACTTACATAATACGATGTAAGAAATCAGCATTACAACAATGCTAGGAAACCGGACACAACTTTCCTACGGCTACAAGGAAGCAAACAACGAGATGTTCTAATCAGACAGAGGTGAGCCTAGTCCTATCTTCCCGTAGAATAACATGAGGGTGACTCAGAACTCAGAATGATGAGGGTAAGGAGAAAAAAATAAGCCTTACGTTGTTCCCTTATATACCCAGAGTAACTATATAACTATAGCAAGCTAGACTAACTTCGGCCAAGGCTGATAATCCTACAGTCAGTCCTGCTCTGATACCAAGTCTGTCGGGACCCGGGGTTAGCGTATGCAAGCCTCGCTACAACACAATCATATGGAGAGCCGAGAACCGTACCCACTTTTCTAAGAAGACAAGGCCAAGCACCGAACGTTCTCGGAAAGCATCGAACGTGAGGAGCATCCCATTCAGGCCGGATGATCCACTGAGATGGGTCCTCATCGTCCGCACACAAGTCTAACTGATATGGGTGGTGAACTCCCATACTCATAGACAAGTCGCCTCATCCATACTATCGATTGTATTATAACCCTTACATAGACTTACTCCAGCCCGATCACTTAGTCAGGGTCTAGGGCGGGCTCGATCATACCACAAAGTGTGCACGAGACAGATTCTCGAACAATCGCATCGCGATGCCACAAGCTGCACACATCTAAGGGCCACTTGGTGTATGAAAGACCGCCAGCCAGATCACAACTAAGGTCTCGAAAACCCATACTAGGACATGCATGTTATAAACATACACGCAGCACACATGTCTAGTATGAACAGCAGGTATCATTACAATTCTCTACTATGTATATACTTTATTTATAACTCTTACAGAGTGCACACAGAGATCTCAAGCATGTGATCCAACATTACAACAGACAAGCGGAAGCAAAGTAGGTCTGAGTACAGACAAGTTTAACAAATGGCTTAGCGAAGCCTTATCTAAAAACAAGCCCTCCACGAGGGAACCAGTCGTCTGACTGGGACTACACTAGCTTGGTCTTGCTCTGAGTCTTCATTCTTCGAGCTTCGGTTAGAAGCCACCATCGGGGTCGGTGGTTTCATCTAAAACATAGAATAAGCAAACGTGAGTACAAAGTCGTACTCATCAAGACTTACGTAGGAGTTATACTACTCATGCACATGTATCAAGGTAAAGGGGGTGGGGTTCAATTGCAGAAGTGCCAGCTTTGACTTGGCTAGTCCTGAACTACGAGTACCAGACTTGAGGTAAGAAGCGCACACGAGTCCACTACTTCCTCCAATCAATTACACCACTATGGTGCCTTCCTCGACTTCCCCACGAGAAAGCACGCCATAGCACTCACACTTATCTTGGTTTGTTTTAGAAGTATCCAGTTCAAGTTGTCTAATAATCAAGCTAAGCTTTCCAAGCAGTCCTTAACCGCGGACGCGGCTATTCGAATATTTTTGTTAACCCTGCAGGGGTGTACCGCTACACACGTGTCATCAGTTACCGCCTTTTGCGTGTCACCGTTCAACAGATGACAGCGAGGATGCTCACCACAACTGTTACCTCATAGCCGATCTAGTCCGAGAAAGTCGCCTACCTGGGTTGGCTACCACTACCGTGAACCCGGCCGGTTTACCGAAGTGGACCCAGATGATGTGTGCGTGGTGCATAAGCCGGTCTCGGGTGAGCCGTTCTCTCACTTAGCAGCCAGGCCACAGACCTACCAGAACTCCGAACTATTGCGACATCTGGACATCGAAAGGGATGAGTTAATAGGTTGAGAGGGGTCAGTGAGCCCAATGTGTGGTTGTACTCTTCATCTTGGATCACCACACAAGAACTCGGACTTAGGGCGGTGTTCAACGAGACAACCACACCGTGTACTCCTACACAGCCTTTCATCGTTCACCTTGTATTAGGGTAGATTTACCAACACCTTTCCACCGTCATCAACATGATCACTACCATCCTGACTCACATAACAGTATCATCATGGTATCACTCTAAGCATACAATAAGCAGTAACAATTGCAGGGGCCACATGATATCAATCAACTCCTACATTTGCTAGGATTGTGGTTTGCTTACTACTATGACAAAAATATAGGTCATGCAAAGGAATGGGTTCATCTATGCGGTAGAAACGCATCATGGTAATCATCCTAAACAATGCATAAGCGAGACATGAGAGGGAGGTGGGATTTTATTGACATGATCAATGGGGGTTTGCTTGCCTTGCTGTTGAGGTTCGGGTTCGGGGTCTTCAACGAAGGGGGCAGCCTCCTGTTCCGGTTCCACCTCTACTCGACAAAAAACAAAAAAGGTAGAAAAGTAAATACAATGCACAATCACATGATGGAAGGTTGAAACTTGATGTATATGCTTTGATGTGTGAAGCAATTCCATTTAAATGGAGTATATTGCAATTTGAATTGCAAATTCAAACTCCAATTTGAATTCAATTTAGTCAAGTTGCATATGACATTGTTTGATCAAGTTAACCCATTTTGAAATGTGTATGATATGCCTCTGATGTGTAATTGAAATGTAGCATGTTTCCATGGTTCAAGTTGCAAAAGCAATTGAAATTAATTTGATTTAATTCCATTTAAATCAAATAGCAAATGCTATTGATCACATTTTAAATTCAACTCAAACATGGTTGAAAGTTGGATATTTGGATAGCTTATTTTCTCCTGATCATTTTTCATATATTATTTGTCCAATTTGGAGTTAATATGAATTTTCTATGAATTTTCAAAGTTTCAACCTTTTCTGGAATTTCTGGAATTTCTTGAATTATTTTTATTCTGGAAATTCATTTACTGCGTCACCGTGACATCAGCATGACGACAGGGGTCCACTGACTGCTGGGACCCACTGGTCAGCCTCTCACTGTTTAATTAAAACGATTTGATTTAAGTTTAACTTAACAGGGGGATTAGTGTGGCTGGGCCCACAGGTCAGTGTCACTAGGGGGGATTAAGCACGGGGGTTAGCCTAGCAGGCCGGCGGCTTGACGCCGGTGGCCCTGTACGCGGCGGCGCTGCATGGGGTCGACGCATCCGGCGTCCAAAAGAAGCGTTGCGAGCACCAGACGAAAGCCCATGCCCGCGCGCATTCGTTTGAGCACCACGGGGCCACGGGGGGTCACCAGAACGACGCCGGCGTTGAGCTTTGCGGCGGCAGAAGCATGGCGGAGAGGCAAAGCTCGCTACTGAACGCCATTTGGAGCGGGGATAGGCTAGATCGATGCAGCAGAGGAAGGGGAACACGAAGGACAAGGTTGCGGGCTCGGCCGCTTTGCGGTTGCTCGACGACGACGACCGGGGCGGCGAGGTACCCCGGCTTCCATGGCATAACACGAAGGAGACACGGAATGGGGGCTCAAGAAGAGGGGGTTTGACCGTGAGCTCACCAGGAACTCGACGGAGGTGGCGGCGAAGGCTGAGGTGGCTCGACGGCGACGAATTTGACGTCGATCTTCCTCGGCTCCGGCGAGAAGGAAACGGCGATTGCGGCGGCTCCTTGATCAATTAGGTCACCATCTTCAACAGCTTGGCGTGGACGACGACGTAGCGCGAGGGGGACACGGTCTTCTGGCTCTTCTCCGGCGTTGGCCACGGATTCCGTCGATGGTGAACGGCGGAGGCTCTCGGGGAAGAAGGGGAAAACGAGGAGAAGGCGCGAGACGAAGCGGCGATGGGGGGGAAGTGGTTCACGGCGCCACGACGTCTCTCTGGCGCAAGGAGAAGGCAAGGGAGGGCCTCCAGGCAGGCAAGCAAGTGGCGCCGGCGTTGGCATGCGCTCCAGCGAGCTGCTTGCCGCGCCGGGGAAGAAGACAAACGGGGGGCAGCGTGCTGGGCTGGCTTGCTGGGTCGCGGGCGATGAGTTGGGCCGAATGGCCAGGTAAGTCCTTTTCCCTTTTTCTTTTCTGTTTTCTTTCTGTCTTTTTGTTTTGCTGTGCTAAATAAATAGCTAGGCATTTTAATAAATGCTGAAACTTTTTATGTGGCATCACAATATACTAGGCTAGCCACTTGTAAAGTTTGAACATTTTTAAAATTCAAATAATTTGAACTTTAAATCAAATAGGGGTTTTTGATTAATTCCAAGGCACTGTTTGAATATTTGAAAAATCCATGAGCATGGGATGGGTCCCACATCACTTGATATGTGATCACACTCATTTATAAGACTTTTCAAAAATCTAACATGAATTTTTGGAGAAGATTTTTATCTGTACTTTTGAATTAATTCATCTGGGGGCGTTCCTTCTCCCATTTTGCTTTTGAATTTGATTTCAATGATTTCTTTTGAAATTTTTAACATGATGCAAGATGACTTTGATCCTAGCACATTACCTAACAGAGAGTTCTGACAAATGACCTTTGACTCGACGAAAAATGTACGGAAGGGCATTTCTATAAGTGCAGTTACGGAAGAGCGGCAAATTTGAGCATGCTCCAAAATTAGGGGCAAATCTGAGTAGTTGGTTCCAGTTAGGGGCACAGATGTCAATGTCACTTCTTTTTAATGCAGTTGTCTGTTGCTTTGGGTTTACACTTTGGGTGGGGCTCGCAACTTAATACCAGTGAGATGTTCTGGATAGATACCTCAGGGTGGATGATTAGTAGTAGATGCAGATGGATTTCGGTCTACTTATTTTGGCGTACTGCCCATACTTATGAGCCTCTTCCTTTCTTTTGTAGCATAGTTAGCATTGCGGTGCGTTTATAATCCTGTCAATTGCCCATCTGTAATTTGTTTACCTCGCATAGTAGTTTTATCGTCTTTTGGGAGAGATACATCACTAGTGAACATCACGGGACGCCGGTCCATATTGTCATCATTGTTTACAAGCCTATTTACTTTTCTGCTTTTATTTTCAGTTTCTACCAATACCATTATCCCTTGTGTGTTTTATCCTTTGTAAACAACAAGACCAGAGAGATTGACAACCTCTCTGAACTTCGTTGGGAGCAAAGTTATTTGTGTTGTGTGCAGGTCCAGGCGAGGCAAGTGATTCGGTGCCTAACTTGCCAAACCACCTACTTATCATTGTTGGAGTCCTACGGAAGATAAACCCTATCCTCTACATAGGGGAAATTTGCTGCTATCCTACATCTCACCTTCCACTTGGGGTAACCAACGAAGGGCGAGAAACCATTATCATCATCTCGCACATCAAGCAAATTTCTGGCGCCGTTGCCGAGGACTCCGAGTGATAAGATAGGGGAGTTTCCCACTACATTTTACCTTTACTTTTTAGGGCCAGTTCTTTTGCCGGCTTCTTCTAGAAGCTGCCCTCCCCCCAGTTTCTCTGAGAAGCTGCCCCAAAAATTTAAGGAGACTTCCGCAATGGCCTAACATGGGGCATTCCGAAAGCCTCCCTAACATCTTGGGGCGGTTTCTCACAGAAGCTGGGGGAGGGCAGCTTCTGGGGGAAGCCGCCAAAAAAACTGGCCCTTAGTCTTGTTAGTTTACCTTTCAGTTTTTATCTTCGTGTCTTATATAAAAAATCACAAAAAAAAATCTTGCTTTTAGTAGTCCTCCTTGTTTAGATGAACATTTTAGGACTTGGTGCTTTGCGGGAATCGGAAGTTCTCGATTTCCGTCAAAGGGATGGAGACAATATGAAGAAGGCATGGGACAGAATTTCTGAAGCACATAAAATAATTATGCCTTGGATACCTATAAAAATTGTGCTTAGACATTTTTACCATGGTCTTTTTAAGTGGCGTAAACACTCTCTTGATATTATAGCTGAAGGAGAATTTTTAGAGTGTGATGAAGCTAGAGCTCTTGATATTTTGCATAGTCTATCTAGTTATTCTATTTATGATCATAGTATTGATACTGTTATAGATAGACTTGCCACTATTGAAAAGAGGATGGATGCTCTAGACTTGAGGAAAGTAGAAGAACTTAAGTCCAACAAGAAAGAAATGTTGGAGATAGATGATGATTGGTGGTCCTTTTTTAGGATTAGTATCTCTAACCAGGACTTCCTTGCTTTTTGGGACATTGGATCCATGGTTTCTACTATGTCAAAATTAGTTTATGATTCTTTGAAACTAGATATGGATAAATTGTCTTCTTATCATGAACATGCTAATGGAGATATTTCAGAGGTGAAAGGAAAGGTAAAAGAAGTCCAAGTTGCATTCCTTCATAGGATTGCACCAATGGATTTCTTCATCATGGAGCCAAACCAAAGTAACATCGTGCTTGGAAGGAACTTCCTTCGAGCTATGAAAGGCTTCATTGATATCGGGAACGGGTTCATACGCTTACGCGGTAAGGCGAAAGGTAAGTACCTATTTCCTAGGAAGAAGAAGAAAGAGCTTATTGAAAATTAAATTCAAGGTTTTTACGATTCCGGCGATCTTGGAGACCTTTGACTCTTCTTGTTTTCCATATGCCTAGCTTAAAGGCGTAAAAGAAAGCACTTGTTGGGAGGCAACCCAAGATGTTTTTACTTATGTTTTTAGTGGTCTTGATGATTGTTACTACTGTAGCAACATCATTGTATCTTTATTTTCTTCGTGACAAGTTATAGCCTCATATGACAAGGGAAGTGAAAGTTGTGACATGCTGTCCAGAAAACAGATTCTGTCTACTTGACGGAAAAAATCGGATCAAATCACCAGTTCATCTATTTGAGCTGAATTTTTTACACAGTGTGCTCTATACAATCACGGAACTTTCGTATGTTCTGAGTTTTTTTATTTGATTTGAAGAAGTGCCCCGAAAGAATTCTCTACTACCTGTTGTTCTGTTTTTCACAGATTCTGCCACGTTTTTTCTCTCCTTACTTTTGCAAACCTTAAGCTTGCTTTTTCTTTGCAAAAACATTTTGGCAATCTTGAGAAACAGTATTCATTCAAGAATATCTTTATATCCAGTGGGGAAAAATTATTTTATTAAGGTTACTAACCTCTCTAATCAGCTTATGATGAGTTATGTATGAAGGGAGTTTTCAAGTGTGTGGTGGAAGAGAATGAAAGAAGATTCGGGAGTGTCAAGCGCTCAAGCTTGGGGATGCCCCCATGCATACCCAATAAATATTCAAGGAGACTCAAGCATCTAAGCTTGGGGATGCCCCCGTGCATCCGTTGCATGGCAATCCCTACCCCTCACATCATATCTATCATTTGGCCCTCTCGCCCATGATTGTCCTCATTGATGTGAGCATTTCTTACCTTTTTGTCTTCCTCCTCCACCGTATTTCTCTCTTTGCCATCCTAAGTTTCAAATTACGTGCTTACGCTCATCCATTGCATGAGTGCTCAAAATATCGAAAAAGAGTGGATCAAATTGATTTGTACCTGGCTAGTGGTCTGGGGACGAGTCAAGATAAGATTCCAAAGAAGACCAAGTGTGAAACTTTAGTAGATTGAGTTCAAAACAAAAGTATTTTTTTCTCGTATTCCCTATCCCCCTTCTTGCACGCAAATACCATTTGGAGACATTCGAGTCACGGACAGCGAGAGCTCTTGCACCTAATGTTCTTTCGTTGCTTGTTTCAATGCTAATATAGACTCTTGCCTGTTACGACTTGAATTGAATCACATACGTTGATAGCTTTACTTTTCAAAGTTCATATCTGGTTGCTAGAATGTCACCACAGAAATTATGTTTTTTATCATTTACCTACTCGAGGACGAGCAGGAATTAAGCTTGGGGATATTGATATGTCCCAAACGTATCGATAATTTCTGCTCGCTCCATGCATGTTTTGTGTGATATTGCTATGATCTAGATACACTTTCATAAACTTTTGATCATATTTGGACTAACCTATTAACTTAGTGCACCCCAGTGCCAGTTTCTGTTTTCTGCTATTTTTCTATTTCAGTTTTTTCCAATATAAAAAGTGCTCCAAAAATCCGGGAAAATCAGATAGAAATCAGCGTACCGGAAGGTTCCAGAACCCCGAAGGAGGGCCAAGGGTCACCAGCAGGAGCCCAGGAGGCCACCTGGCGCCCCTGGCCCCTTGGTCGCGCCAGGTGGCCGCCTGGACCCCTGCATCTGCCCCCTTTGCCTATTTAATCTCCGTCACGGAAAACCTCCAAGGACAGAACCCTTTTTCGCGATATCGCCTCTGTTCCGCCGCCGCCGCGCTTCCAAGATCGGGAGAACCACCAGGACCCTTCCCGGCACCCTGCCGGAGGGAGGATCGACCTCCGGGAGCTTCCCCTCCACCATGGACGCTTCCCGGATGTGCCGTGAGTAGTCTTCCTTGGACCATGGGTCCGTGATCAGTAGGTATGTGATGTTCTCCTCCCCTCTTTGTTCTTCATTGTTTAGACTTCATGAGCTGCCCTACATGATCGAGGCACATATGTAATATTTTTGTTGTTGCTATGCTGAGTTTGATGGGATCTGATGGATTATGAGATTATGTTTAGATTGTGATAAAGTTATATAATTGGTTTTTATCTTTTATATTTTTGTTCCTAAGTAATTCTTGCATGTTCTCCGTTGATGTTTATTGCTTTCTCCAAGTGGTAGGTAGTAACTCCAATAGGGAACGTTATGCTCGATTGTGGGTACATGCCCCGTGATGACACGCTTGAGTGACAGAAACATGAGTCTAGGGGATGTGATGTGGCCACAAAGGGGAAAATAACGGTGGTTGTAACCGCGGTTGCAAGGATTGTTTACTTTATGCAAAGTTCTTTTTAATGGAGTTGTCTGTTTCTTTGGGTTTACACTTTGGGTGGGGCTCGCAACTTAATACCAGCGAGATGTTCTGGATAGATATCTCAAGGTGGATGATTAGTAGTAGATGCAGATGGATTTCGGTCTACTTATTTTGGCGTACTTCCCATGCTTATGAGCCTCTTCCTTTCTTTTGTAGCATAGTTAGCATTGCGGTGCGTTTATAATCCTGTCCATTGCCCATCTGTAATTTGTTTACCTCGCATAGCAGTTTTATCGTCTCTTGGGAGAGATACATCACTAGTGAACATCACGGGACCCCGGTCCATATTCTCATCATTGTGTACAAGCCTATTTACTTTTCTGCTTTTACTTTCAGTTGCTACCATTACCATTATCCCTTGTGTTTTTTATCCTTTGTAAACAACAAGACCGGAGAGATTGACAACCTCTCTAAACTCCGTTTGGAGCAAAGTTATTTGTGTTGTGTGCAGGTCCAAGCGAGGCAAGTTATTCGGTACCACTACAAGAAATATGCTAATACTCGACGCTATATTTTCGTCGCTACATCGTCACGGGTTTTAATTTACAACGATCTTACGACAAAAAACCAATCGTCGAAAAGGTGGCGTCAAAAACTGACAGCAGCGACGTTTGGATCGAAATCGTCGTAACTTTCACGACGATTCCTGGATCGTCGTAACCTTTACGACGATCCTAAATCGTCGTTGGCAATCTACCCCAATCCTACGTGGCAGTCCTACGTGGCAAAGTTACGACGAAATCAAAACGTCATGGCTGAAATCAGCCCAACCCATTTCAGTTGATCACATGGGTTGGTTTTAATTTTTTGGGATTTTTCTTATTAGGCCTTGGCCTTTTTCATTTCGGTCTTGGGCTATTTTCAGCCCATTTCAGATTTTTTTCCTATTTATTTCAAATTATTTTATTAAATATATTTTCAGCCCTATATATTTAATCCACAATCCACTTTTAGCCATTTTTTTAATTCAACCTTTTTTTCTCCATTCTACTTCACAACAGTGCCAAGATTACCAAGTGCAAGCCCATAACTTCATATCACAAAATTACAATATCAACCAAGTGACAGGATACAAAATAAGTGCACAACCAAGTGCTACATATCAGCCAAGTTTACGTATGAACCACGATACAAGTGCACAGCCAAGTGCTACATATCAGCTAGGATACAAGTGCACGCCAAGTGCTTCATATCAACCAAGTGCTACAAATCTGCTACATGTATTCAGAATTCAAAATTCAAAATCTGCTACATATATTCATATGGCTCAGGTTGTTGTTGCCTCCGGCACGGGGTGGAGCATTCTGATGCTGGATCTGGTTCTGGGGACACTCACGAGAATAGTGGCCTGCCTGACCACACTTGTAACAGGCTCCGAAAACAGTGTGTGGAGTTGGGTTGTTTGGTGGAGCTGGGTGGAACTGGGTTGGTGGACGAGGCGCCACATAGGATGGCCTCGATGGGTTGTTCTGGCGGAACATACTGTTTGGGATCCAGATCTTGCGCTTCTGGGAGCCAGAACTGGATGAACCGTCATCTCTAGGGTGTTTGCGAAAGTCGTTGGGGGTATTCATGTCCTCTGCCTTGATTGCCTTGTTGACAAGGACCTGGAATGTGGCAAAGTCATGAAGGTTGAGCTCACGATGGAGTCCAGAGTTGAGGCCACGACGGAACCTCTCTTGTTTCTTGGAGTCGGTGGAGACTTCTTCGGTAGCATAACGAGCAAGTCGGTTGAACTCACGACTGAACTCGTCAACAGTCCTTCTACCTTGGGTGAGGTTGCAGAACTCCTCGCTCTTGCGGTCCATGAGACCCTTGGGAATATGGTGCTCGCGGAAGGACGTGCAGAACTCCTCCCAAGATGCGGGTGGTCCAACGGGACGCATATTCATAAAGTTCTCCCACCAAGAACTAGCTGCGCCTTCAAGGTGATAGGTGGCATAGCTGACCTTGTCGCCATCTGCAACATGGCCTGCTTGGAGCTTCCTCTCGATGTTGTGAAGCCAGTCATTGGCGTCAAGGGGCTCGATGGAATAACTGAATACCGGGGGATGAAGCCGGATGAAGTCGTTCAGGGACACCAGCTCATTGCGTTGCTGAGTGGTGTTGTGTGCAATGACTTCCAACAGGTGGTGAGAGTCTCGGCGGTTCCTCTCGACCTCCATCAGAACCTAAGCCATCGTGGGTGGGGGTGGAAGGTTGCCTTCCTCCTGGTCGTTCCCACGACCTTGGTTACGACCAATTTGGCCACGGGTTCCTTGAGACATCCTAAAGGTGAAAAACCAAAGTCAAACAGAGTTGATTTGAAGAGTCTAAACAAGGTATTGAAGTACTGGAAGGATTACAGAGCAAAGGAAGTAATCATCTTTACAACATGGTGATAAAAGCATACAAGCCATATATTCACAAGCTGTCATACAAACCATACATCGTTTTAGTACAAGCACCAAGCTAATACAAACGTGATGAAGATGATACAACCTTCAGAGGCACTCTGACTTACTATACATTATTTATCTAAGCCTCTGGAACTTAGACACCTTTCCTACAACATACTAAGATACTACTACATCTTCACTAAGTAAGACCACAGGCGGTCTCACTCATCTCCATCTCCATAATAGTCCTCATAAAAGTTACCCGCGTATCCCGGTAGCTGGAGGTGACCATCGGAAAACATGGAGGCCTGTGGACCCTGATATCCATTTGGGCAAGGATGGGGCCTAGGTCCAGCGTAGGGTGGAAGCAAAGGACCACGAGGTGGAAAAATGCCTCCAATCTCGGGCCAAGCAACTCGAGAAGGCATCTGAGTCCTCACTGGGTAGATCGCATCAAACTCAACTGATCCAACGCTCACAAAGGGTGCCAAGAGTGTCAGTGCTCGATACAGACGAACACGGGTGGCGTGGAGCTCGAAACGGAGAGCACGTGCATCACGATCTCTTTCACTAGCAAACCTAGCAGTCACCTGGAGTGCTGGATCCTCTGCAGAGTGATCTGAGTAGAGTCCGGTGTAATATCCCTCTTCTCCTGGAAGTGCAGTAGGGATATAGCGGAAAGAAGTCTCTCTTAGCAACGTGTGCTCCTCTCTCAGCAGTGTAATACATGAGTATGCAGCATCCTGCACAGCCATGTTCTCGGTAACGCCAATGCCATGTCCAAAGTGGATAGGCTGGGTGACTCCAACGTGGTGCGGGTAGATCCTGACGATGCAGTGAAACTGCGTCTGGTTGAAGTCGTGGAACTGCTCCTCGACGGTGTACTCAGGGTACCATCGATATCCCACATAGGACATCAACTCAATCAACGTGGCGGGATGGCCACGCACACCGAGGCACCTGGTCAAACGAAAAATCTGCCGAGGGGGAAGATCTTCCATCTGAAACAGAAAGAAGGAGTTTGCAAATGCATCAGATTATGAGATAAACCTGGAATGACTCGGACAGCATAACGGTTGTAATTGTAAGAAATGACAATTTCTTCCAATCATGAAAAACAGCACTTACATAATACGATGTAAGAAATCAGCATTACAACAATGCTAGGAAACCGGACAAAACTTTCCTACGGCTATAAGGAAGCAAACAACGAGATGTGCTAATCAGACAGAGGAGAGCCTAGTCCTATCTTCCCATAGAATAAGATGAGGTTGACTCAGAACTCAGAACGAAGGGGGTAAGGAGAAAAAAGAAGCCTTACGTTGTTCCCTTATATACCCAGAGTAACTATATAACTATAGCAAGCTAGACTCAACTTCGACCAAGGCTACTAGTCCTACAGTCAGTCCTGCTCTGATACCAAGTCTGTCGGGACCCGGGGTTAGCGTATGCAAGTCCAGTTAAGACATAGTCATATGGAGAGCCGAGAACCGCACCCACTTGTCTAAGCAGACAAGGCCAAGCACAGAACGTTCTTGGAAAGCATCGTACGTGAGGGGCATCCCATCCAGGCCGGATGATCAACTGAGATGGGTCCTCATCGTCCGCACACAAGTCTAATGATATGGGTGGTGAACTCCCATATTCAAATACAAGTCGCCTCAACCATACTAACGACTATCTCATAACTCTCACATAGACTTACTCCAGCCCGATCACTTAGTCGGGGTCTAGGGCGGGCTCGATCATACCACAAAGTGTGTACGAGACGGAGTCTCGAACAATCGCATTGCGATGCCCCAAGCTGCGCACTTCTAAGGGCCACTTGGTGTATGAAAGACCGCCAGCCAGATCACAACTAAGGTCTCGAAAACCCATACAAAGACATGCATGTTATAAACATACACGCAACACACATGCCTTGTATGAACAGCAGGTATCATTGCAATTCTCTACAAAGTATACATTTTTATTGATAACTCTTATAGAGTGCACACAGAGATCACAAACATGTGATCCAACATTACAACACAACGGAAGAAAATTATGTCTGAGTACAGACAAGTTTAACAAATGGCTTAAGAAGCCTTATTTAAACACAAGCCCTCCACGAGGGAACCAGTCGTCTGACTGGGACTAGACTAGTTGATCTTCAGTCGTCCAGCTCGATGAAGAAGCCACCTTCGGGGTCGGTGGTATCATCTCAAACATAGATTAAGCAAACGTGAGTACAAAGTCGTACTCAGCAAGACTTACATAGGATCTATACTACTCATGCACATGTATCAAGGTAAAGGGAGGTGGGGTTCACTTGCAGAAATGCCAGCTTTGACTTGGCTAGTCCTGAACTACGAGTACCAGACTTGAGGTAAGAAGCGTACACGAGTCCACTACTTTCTCCAACCAATTACACCACTATGGTGCCTTCCTCGACTTCCCCACGAGAAAGCACGCCATAGCACTCACACTTATCTTGGTGTGTTTTAGAAGTATCCAGTTCAAGTTGTCTAATAATCAAGCTAAGCTTTCCAAGCAGTCCATAACCGCAGACGCGGCTATACGAATAGTTTTGTTAACCCTGCAGGGGTGTACCGCTACACACACATGATCATCATTTACCGCCTTTGATCTCGACACCATTCAAGGGGTGCCAGCGAGGATGCTCACCACAACTGTTACCTCATAGCCGATCTAGTCCGAGAATGCCGCCTACTTGGGTTGGTTACCACTATCGTGAACCCGGCCGGTTTACCGAAGTGGACCCAAGTGGTGTGTGCGTGGTGCATAAGCCGGTCTTGGTTGAGCCGCTCTCTCACTTAGCAGCCAGGGCACAGACCTACCAGAACTCCGAACTATTGCGACATCTGGACATCGAAAGGGATGAGTTAATAGGTTGAGAGGGGTCAGTGAGCCCAATGTGTGGTTGTACTCTTCATCTTGGATCACCACACAAGAACTCGTACCTAGGGCGGTGTTCAATGAGACAACCCACCGTGTACTCCTACACAGCCTCTCATCGTTCACCTTCTATTAGGGTAGATTCACCAACACCTTTCCACCGTCATCAACATGATCACTACCATCCCGACTCACATCACAGTAACAACATGGTATCATTCTAAGCATGCAATAAGCGATAACATTTTCATGGGCCACATGATATCAAACAACTCCTACATTTGCTAGGATTGTGGTTTGCTTACTACTGTGACAAAATGATAGGTCATGCAAAGGAATGGGTTCATCTATGCGGTAGAAACGAATCATGGTGATCATCCTAAACAATGCATAAGAGAGACATGAGAGGGAAGTGGGATTTTATCGACATGATCAATGGGGGTTTGCTTGCCTTGCTGACGAGGTTCGGGTTCTGGGTCTTCAGCGAAGGGGGCAGCCTCCTGCTCCGGTTCCACCTCTACTCGACAAACAACAAACAAGGTAGCAAAGTAAAAACAATGCACAATCACATGATGGAAGGTTGAAACTTGATGTATATGCTTTGATGTGTGAAGCAATTCTATTTAAATGGAGTATATTGAAAATTGAATTGCAAATTCAAACTCCACATTTGAATTCAACTTAGCCAAGTTGCATGTGACATTGTTTGATCATTTTGAACCTTTTGGAAATGTGTATGATATGCCTCTGAAGTGTGGTTGAAATATAGCATAATTCTATGGTCCAAGTTGCAAAATCATTTGATTTGAATTTGAAATAATTCCAAATAATTCAAATGACATATGCTACTGGTCCCATTTTAAAATCAACTCAAACAAAGTTGAAAGTTGCATATTTGGAAAGATAATTTTCTCCTGATCATTTTTCATATATTATTTGTCCAAATTGGAGTTAATATGAATTTTCTATGAATTTCCAAAGTTTGGGGTATTTTCTCGAATTTCTGGAATTTCTTTAATTCAATTTGATTTTCTGGAAATTCATTAATGCGTCATGCTGACTTCAAGTTGGCGTCAGGGGGGGCTGACAAGGGGGTCCCACCTGTCATTGGCTGGTTGATTTAAACCGCTGGGTTAACTTAATCCAGTGGCTTAATTAAGCCACTGGGCCCACTGGTCAGTGACCTAGGGTCACTTAACCCAGGTGGGGTTAAGTCCCTAAGCACGGCCACGTCGGCGGGGCTGCCAGCGGCTAAACGCCGACGCCACAGACGCGGCGGCGCACTCCTAGCTTCTCCTCCTGGCCTCCATTCTCTGCGCCAGGGCCACCGTTTGAAAGCCCGCAATGAGCCGCGTCGAAAGCACCACCTGCACGTCGCCGGGGATGTCACGTTCGTCGATAGCTTCAACCTTGGCGGCGGCCGGAGTCACGGCTTGGAGCTGCGCTCGCAAAACGGCCACGAAATGAAGCAAACGTGGGTGCGTTGGGATGCTGGGGGCTCGAGGAGCACTGCGGACGCACTGGTGAGGACGAAGGTGCACGGGAGCGAGCGTATGGTCAACCTCGGCGGCAACCGTGCTCGGCTTCCATGGCGGATCCGGCTAGAGGAAGAAAACGAGGGGGATAAAAGAGGGGTTTTGATCCCGAGCTCACCCTGAGTCCAACTGAAGCAACGGCTTGCTCGGGGAGGCTCTGGTGCTGCCGGAATTCGAGGTCGATCCACGGCGGCCGGAGACGAAGACGACGAAGCTAGCGAGTTCTTGGGGGCGTCTGGCTCCAATTCCTTCTGCATGGTGGGGTTGTAGACGACGGCGGAGCGGTTGGACTTGACGGTGCGTCTCTTTGTCGACGGTGGCCGCGTGAAGACGGCGGCGTGCTCCACTGATGCCCACGGGCGGCGATGAAATCAGGCGCAGGAGGAGGGGGAAGACGAAGAGGAGGGGGGAATGAACTGGGGCGGCTGCGAGGCGTCTCCAGGACGTGTCTAGAGGGCTCGGGAGGCGCCAGGCAAGCAGGTGGCGTGGCGGCCGTGGCATGCCGGCCACCGAGCTGCTTGCCGCCTGAGGAAGACGACAGGGGAGGGGAGGTGGGCTGGGCCAGCTGGGGAACTAGTTGGGCTTCTTTGAGGTAAGCCCCGTTTTCTTTTCTTCTTGTTTTCTTTTCTACTATCTGTTTTGCTGTGCTAAAATAAATAGCTAGGCATTTTATTAAATGCTGGAAAATTTTATATGGCCTCATAATAATATAGACTAGCCACTTATAAAGTTTCAACATTTTTAAAATTCAACTGATTTGAATTTTAAATTAAATAGGGGTATTTCTTTAAATCCATGCCACAGTTTGAATATTTGAAAAATCTATGAGCATGGGGTGGGTCCCACATCACTTGATATGTGATCACACTCATTTATAAGACTTTTCAAAAATCTAACATGAATTTTTGGAAAAGATTTTTATCTGGCCTTTTGAATTAATTTATCTGGGGGGTTCTTCTCCCATTTTGATTTTGTTTTTTTTTTATTTCCTTTGATTTCTTTCATGAATGCAAAGTGAAATTGATCCTAGCACATTACCTAACAGAGGGTTCTGACACAAGTACTGAGTCAAACAAGTAACAGTCAGTTGGCTGATCATGTCCTATTTTCCTAGATCTCTACACAGAGCAGGCAGCCAAGGATAAACTGCACACACATGTCCAAAAAAATCAACATCTTGTTTCTTTCAGACAGCTTATTATCCTAGGTCTGAAGCTGGATAGCATATAAGTAAGGAGAAAGTTTGTAAATATGTTTTTAATGAGCATTGCAAAGAGGTGAAGAAACGGTGCCAGACATGGGTACCTCGGAAAAAAATAGAGTTAATGCATCCTATGTGCACCGAGCTGTCGCCTCCTTTTCACCCGTTCTTCCCCAACCCCTCACGCGCAGCCCCTTCCACCTCTTCGTCTTCCTCGCCTAGCGACATCGCCCACCTGCAGCCACTCTGTCCTCCACCTGCAGCACCACCTTGACTCCCATCCTTGGTTCAGCCGGTCGCATGGAGCATCACTTGAAGAAGAAGGTCGCAGCAACACCACCTCCCCCTCCTTGTTTCCCAAGGGCACCATCGGATTCGCCTCAGTTCACAGCAACAGCGGCGGCTCCTCCTCGGTTCGCCGCCACCAGCAGGAAATCTGGAATCTAAGCCCATATAATTTGTGTCAGAATTCATGACCTTCTATTTTTATAGAGCTGGAAATCTGGAATCTAAGCCCATATAATTTGTGTGTTGCCAAAACATACTAGCCTATTTTACTCTACACAAATCAGCCTGTAGTGAAATAATTTGTGTGTTGCAATCATTTTTATAGAATAAAATGAACTCAGCTCAGTACAATTCAGATTTAACAAGCAATTTCAGGGTATTGCTATTTAATCAAACAAATTGTCACTTATAAATATTTTCAAATTGCTATCTAGTGATACAAACTACAGTTCAGAATTGTCAAGTAGCTAGCTGCAGTCAGAATTGTTAAGTAGCTCCTTTTTTACTAAATTAACCTGAGATCAATTGTCAAGTAGAACTATGCTGCATATTGGTTGTGAGTTCACATGTGGGACCATACAAATAAATAAATGCACTTCAACCCACACTCATATGTGGGGCATCGTCTCTACACTTCTGGTTCTGTATGAGAAACTCGTTGACGCTTCGTCTCAGATCCATTGAAGTTTGTTCCTGAGCTCCATCTAAAGCACACAGGGAAGAAAACCATTAGATTCGTGAGCACTTGCATCTCCAAATATAGATATGAGTTTATGATAAAAATAATTCCATAATAAACTACCAGTCTGAATCATGGTCCATATTAGGTGATACATCTAACAGTTTGTTGATCATATACGTCCATAGCTCAACTCTTAAACTATTACTGTAAGAAACTTTAAAAACACAGATATAAACAGGGTCATCATGATTTAAGCTCAACTATTACTGTCGGTCACCGCAAAATGAAGAAATTGGGCCAATCAGCACAGAAAACAGATGCCATAACAAGATACACCCTCTCTGCAGAACAAGGCATAATCTCTCCCACTGACTTGTTCCTAGTCTAGGGAAAGATGTGAGGAATGCTTCTGCTGCTACTGCTTCAGGTCACTAGCCCAGTTATAATAGTTATTTTATATTATCACAGTGTATAATAGTGAACTGAAAATCTGGCATCACATCTTTGCCCAAAAATTACAGCATTCAACCAACTCTATCAAAGGCAAGCAACAGTTCCACCAGGAGATAAAATAGAACTAGAACGGTTCCTAAAGAACTACCGGATACATTATATAAACCTTTGGATAGGTAATCATGCAGCACTGCAAGCCCTATATATATATATATTTAGAAGAGTCAAGCCCTTGTTAATGCACAAGACAATCTTAAAGAAACAAAGAAAAAGTAAAACACTCCATGGTTAATCTTAGACGATGGAAAAACATATATCATCAATATGCACAGCAAATGACGGCAGTAGCAACCGGATGAACATCCACACAACTAGAACAGGTCTCAGGCAATAACCATGTCCCAACTAAGCGCCGAACAGAAGGACAAAGCAAAAAATCTCTAGGCTGATAAGACCTCGCAACACGATGTCAGGGTAGATGATGACGACCAATCACGAGCTCAGGACGCCTTCACTGAAACTGAGCTGCCGCTGGTGCTTCTGGCTTCGCCGCTGGAGTTTCCTCTTCCTTGTCCTCAGGCTCGACCTTCTGCCTGCCAAACGTCTGCCACCCATCACAAAGCACTCACGGGTTAGTAATCAGATTCCATCATAATACTACTATTCAGATACATGAGAAAACAGTAGCACATTGGCTACAAGAATTCACAAGTTCAGAGAAAAATCTATAACAGATTGTCTACCAGAATACACAAGCACAACAAGAAACTAAAATCGATGGCATTAGCAAGGAAGTAACCCGAGAAAGGTCCAAAATATATGTATCACTAGGATGCAAGTTTCAGGCCAGGCCTTGGATAAAATCTCCGGATAAGATTAGGGTTACAGAAGAAAGACGATTAAATCAGATAGAGGGGAGGAGGGGATGATGCGTGCATACTTGATTTCGTGACCATGTAGTGAAGAGGATCTAGCCGGAGAGGATATGGTCATCGTAGTTGGTGGCAGATGAACGAGGATTAGGTCGTCTGCTTCCTACTGCATCTTTGGAAGAGACCAGCATCGCCGTTCCTGCACAGAAGCGGTGCATTACATGGGATTGAGGAAGAGGGGAGATGGGTAGAATCAGGTTCCTACGATGGTTGCTGAAGATGTGGGGAGGAACGCACCGTCGCCGGGTGGCTCAGAACATAGGTGGAGGGCGAGGTCGGCGGGCTCGAACGCAAAGCCGGGGTGGAGATGGAAGGCGCCGGGGACGGAGGAGCCGTGTCGTCCTTCATGCCCCGCGAGGTCGACCGCCTCGCCGCGTGGAGATGGCAACGGTGCCTCGTCCGCCGGATCCGGCCAGCGCCGCCAAACTTGTTCGACGGATCCTCGTCTAAACTCGACAGTGTCGCCTCCTTCCCAGTGACTGGAGGTGGGGTGAGAGAGTGCGGCGCGGCGCAGTGCGGCTCGGCGCGGTGCGGCGTCCACAGCGAGGGGAGAGGTGGAGTTTGAGTTTGGATTTGAAGAGCGGCGGCGGTTGAGGGGAGAGGAAATATGTTTAGGGTTTGGGCAAGCCGAGCGCGTGGTGGGAAGGTTTTTCTCTTTGGGGTCGCGCGGTGGGATCTAGATAAATTTCGTTTCCCCGCACACGCCCGCCATACCCCTTGTGAAAATTTTATGATAGTCCCACCGATCAGTCTTTTGTTTCTAGAATTAAAAAAATACTTTTATTTTTAGGTGGATTTTGAGTGGTTACTATGAAGAACAAAATAAAAAATACAAATAGACTACCAAAAATCATAGAAAAAAATAACAAAACAAGTAATACAAGTATTTGAATATATGTTTAAAATAAGAAAACAAGTAAATTCAATTTTAGATACTCGAAAAATAAAAAATAATTTTAGATACAAGTGAACAATGTTGTTGAACGAAGTTTCTATTTTCTTTGCACAAAAAATTTATTTTTGAAATTTTCAAGTATCTAAAGTTGAATTTTTTGTGAAGAAACTATCAAATATATGCTACAATTTTGGACCGAATTGTTTTAGAAAAATATTAGATCACAATTTATGTACAATTCTCTAAATAATTGTATGTAAAATGTTTTTCTTACACCTCTTATAAAAAGACAAAATTTCGTTGATTTAATTGGAACTGTGTAAAATTTAAATGACACATGCTAGATAGTTTGCTTTTTATTTTTGCAAAAAATCATTTCTAGGAGAACTAGTAGTTATTTCATCATAGATACACCAAAATTTTGTCAAGAATAAACACCTAGCTATGAAGGCCCAATAAATGGATGAGGTGTGATCGAATGGACCCCATGAGTGACACGTAAGCATAGTTAAAACAGGTTATGACTTATCATAATCGTCGTAAATGTTATGATGATCTCAATTGGTCGAAATCAACTAAAAATAACATTGTAAGCTATGTGGATTAGTTTACGACGATTTCATCTCATGCGATTATGACGTTCTTGACTCACATCGTCGTAACTTTATAGGGATTTGACCCTCCTCAAACAGTTTATGACCATCTCGTGCAAAATTGTCAGAGATTTCTGACGAATTCGTCCACGGCCACTTAGAGAACGTCATGTATGAGCATATTTCTTGTAGTGTACCTAACTTGCCAAACCACCTACTTATCATTGTCGGAGTCCTACGGGAGATAGACCCTATCCTTCACATAGGGGAAATTTTTTGCTATCCTACATCTCACCTTCCACTTGGGGTAACCAACGAAGGGCGAGAAACCATTATCATCATCTCGCACATCAATGCACCCTCAGAATAAGACTCCTCATAACTGGTGTTGTCTTCAACAATGGGCTCCTTGGCAGAAGCACGGAGGCAAGGACGGCCACCTGGTAGGGAACCCTCTCCCAGTCCCTCTGACGGCTGCAAACGACGAGAGACGGTGTCATCACCGGCCTTGGCACGCTTGCGACAAGCGAACACAGCCGGCGGGTCGGGGGAATCTATAGACGAAAAGACGAGATATGTACAAATGCTCAGTGAAAGGGATAATCAGAAGGTGGAAGTCACCAGATCTGGGATGATTCTTCCTGGAAGGCCCGTGCACACGGGGTATGTACCTGGGCACTAGGGCCCGTGCGCATGGTACAAGTCCCGTGGGCATGGAGGGGCATGCGCACGGTACAGGTCATGTGGACACGGGGTCCTCCCAGCCGTCGCTCAAACCTCGCGAAGAGGGGAGGGACGGGCTGAGAAGGTCAATCCATACGCAGCTCAACGCGGATCTAATACCACACGGATAAACAAACCTAAAACACCATGGATCCGAAGAGAAAACTTCCATCCTAAGGAGGAATCACAGAAAAACGGGGAGGCAAGAGGAGATCCTCACCAGAGGAGGCCATGGGGGCCGGCGGCGAGGAGGGGCGGTGCTGGGTCGGAGGGAGCTGGCCGGGAGCACCCGAGGCGATGGCGGGGGCGACCAGGAGGAGCAAGGACGTGGGAGGAGATGGTAAGAAGTGAACTACCTCCCCCCACACCCGTTCCTAAAATATCCCAATCAAAAACCGCATAACCCCGTGCGCACGGGGGTCATGGCCCGTGTTCACGGGGGCCCCTGCGCACGGTACACCCCGTGGGCACGGGGTACTCAAAGAAAACTGCTTTTGTTTTTCAGGGAGGGAGGAAGCTGGACGATTATATCCTTACCTCTTCCCTAGGTGAAAGTGTACACTTTCCCTTGAGCAACACCGCACAAGAATCTCTAATCTACAGAAGGTGTATACGGAGAGCATTTGCACAGAGCATAATAAGAATGTCTTATGGGATAAGATTGGAATAGGATAGGGCATCTAAATTTAACGAGGAATCTATTCATATCTGGGGGTTGGGAATACAAGGGTCTGAAATGACCCGAAAAACAAACAACGCAATTAAGTGGAAAAAGGCGGTGACCCAAAGGTCACCATGTTTGAGTGTATGTGGTCCGGAACCGCGAAGATTTTACCTTGGGCCCTTCTTCACTACTCATCTTTGAAGCACAAGTACCATCTTTAAATGTCAGATGTGAAATATTTTGATAATTTTATGCACAAGTAGGGTTATGTCGGAATCATTGAGATAATTCTACTCCCCCTACTTATGTGCCTACATCTAAGCAAGATATAGTAAAGCTAGTGTGTGTATGCAAGATCATCAACCCAAGTTACTAAGATCCACGATATTTATCTCATACCTTAACTCACGGAACCTTGATTCATCAAGTGGCTTTGTGAAAATATCCGCAAGTTGTTTCTCGGTGTCCACATGAAAGATCTCAATGTCTTCTCGTGCCACATGATCCCGAAGAAAATGATGACGAATATCAATATGCTTGGTTCGGATATGTTGCACGGGATTATCCGCAATCTTGATTGCACTTTCATTGTCACATAATAGAGGCACTTTCTCACATTTGACACCATAATCCATCAAAGTTTGCCTCATCCATAATAATTGGGCACAACAACTTCCCGTGGCAATATACTCGGCTTCGGCGGTAGATAGAGCAACACAATTTTGCTTCTTGGAGTACCAACTCAATAAGGACCTGCCCAAGAATTGACATGAGCCGGATGTGGACTTACGATCCACCTTTTCACCGGCTTATACGTCTCAAATGTATTGATAATTTCTGCTCGCTCCATGCATGTTTTGTGTGATGTTGCTATGATCTAGATACACTTCCATACACTTTTGATCATATTTGGACTAACCTACAAACTCAGTGCACCCCAGTGCCAGTTCCTGTTTTCTGCTGTTTTTATATTTCAGTTTTCCCCCATATAAAAAGTTCTCCAAAAATCCGGGAAAAACAGATAAAAATCAGCGTGTCGGAAGCCGAAGCCCGAAGTGGGGCCAGAGGGCCACCACTAGGGGCCCAGGGGCACCTGGACCCATGGTGGCCCCCCTGGCTGCCCCGCTTCGACTATTTATTCTCCGTCATGGGGAAACTCCGAAGACAGAACCCTATTTCACAATCTCGCCTCTGTTCCGCCGCCGCCGCGCTTCTAAGATCGGGAGCACCGTCAGAACCCTTCCCAGCACCCTGTCGGAGGGAGGATCGACCTCCGGGATCTTCTCCTCCACCATGGACGCTTCCCGGATGTGTCGTGAGTAGTCTACCTTGGACCATGGGTCCGTGTGTCATCAGTTACCGCCTTTTGCGTGTCACCGTTCAAGAGGTGACAGCGAGGATGCCACCACAACACTTCGCCCACAGCTTCGTTCTAGTCCAGAGAGTCGCCTATCTGAGGGGGATCCGTATGGAAGTCCGGCCGAGGTTCCAGTACAGCCTCAAACGATGTGTGCAGGGTCCAAAGCCGGTCTTGAAAAGTCGTTCATCCACTTCGCAGACCGTGCCACAGCCCTACCAGAACTCCGAACTACTGCGACTTCTGGGTGTCGAACGGGGTGAGGTACTAGGTCGAGAGGGGTCAGTGAGCCCAATGTGTGGTTGTACTCTTCTTCTTAAATCACTACACAAGAACTCGGGCTTAGGGCGGTGTTCAACGAGACAACCCACTGTGTACTCCTACACACCCTCTCATCGTTCACCTTGTATTAGGGTAGATTCACCAACACGTTTCACTTTCATCAACACCATGTTTATCATCATCCCGACTCACATCATAAGCAACCTCATTGTACCACTAAGCATGCAATAAGCAGTAACAGTTGCAGGGGTCACATGATATCAACCAACTCCTACATCTGCTAGGATTGTGGTTTGCTTACTACTGTGACAAGATGATAGGTCATGGAAAGGATATGGGTTCAACTATGCGATAGAAACGTTATCATGGTGATCATCCTAAACAATGCATAAGCGAGATATGAGAGGGAAGTGGGATTTTATCGACCTGATCAATGGGGGTTTTCTTGCCTTGCTGATGAGCCCTTAGATGTGCGCAGCTTGGGGCATCGCGATGCGATTGCTCGAGACTCCGTCTCGTGCACACTTTGTGGTATGATCGAGCCCGCCCTAGACCCCGACTAAGTGATCGGGCTGGAGTAAGTCTATGTAAGAGTTTTGAGATAGTCGATAGTATGGTTGAGGCGACTTGTCTTTGAATATGGGATTTCACCACCCATATCATTAGACTTGTGTGCGGACGATGAGGACCCATTTCAGTTGATCATCCGGCCTGGATGGGATGCCCCTCACGTACGATGCTTTCCGAGAATGTTCAGTGCTTGGCCTTGTCTGCTTAGACAAGTGGGTGCGGTTCTCGGCTCTCCATATGACTATGTCTTAACTGTACTTGCATACGCTAACCCCGGGTCCCGACAGACTTGGTATCAGAGCAGGACTGACTGTAGGAATAGTAGCCTTGGCCGAAGTTGAGTCTAGCTTGCTATAGTTATATAGTTACTCTGGGTATATAAGGGAACAACGTAAGGCTTATTTTTTTCTCCTTACCCCTTCATTCTGAGTTCTGAGTCACCCTCATCTTATTCTACGGGAAGATAGGACTAGGCCCTCCTCTGTCTGATTAGAACATCTCGTTGTTTGCTTCCTTATAGCCGTAGGAAAGTTGTGATCGGTTTGTTAGAGTGGTTATGCTTCATGTTTTACTACATCGTATGTAATTGTTGTTTCCATGTTGTAATAAATTGTCTTTTCTTGCAACTACAGCCGTTATGCTGTCCGAGTCATTCCAGGTTTATCTCATAATCTGATGCATTTGCAAACTCCTTTCTGTTTCAGATGGAAGATCTTCCCCCTCGGCAGATTGTTCGTTTGACCAGGTGCCTCGGTGTGCGTGGCCATCCCGCCACGTTGATCGAGATGATGTCCTATGTGGGATATCGATGGTACCCTGAGTACACCATCGAGGAGCAGTTCCACGACTTCAACCAGACGCAGTTCCACTGCATTGTCCGGATCTACCCGCACCACATTGGAGTCACCCAGCCTATCCACTTTGGACATGGCATTGGCGTTACCGAGAACATGGCTGTGCAGGATGCTGCATATTCATGTATTACCCTGCTGAGAGAGGAGCACACCATGTTGAGTCAGACTTCATTCCTCTATATCCCTGCTGCACTTCCAGGAGAAGAGGGATATTACACCGGACTCTACTCAGATCACTCTGCAGAGGATCCAGCACTCCAGGTGACTGCTAGGTTTGCTAGTGACAGAGATCGTGATGCACGCGCTCTCCGTTTCGAGCTCCACGCCACTCGTGTTCGTTTGTATCGAGCACTGACACTTTTGGCTCCCTTTGTGAGCGTTGGATCAGTGGAGTTTGATGCAATCTATCCAGTGAGGACCCAGATGCCTTCTCGAGTTTCTTGGCCCGAGATTGGAGGCATTTTTCCATCCCGTGGTCCTTTGCTTCCACCCTACACTGGACCTAGGCCCCATCCTTGCCCAAATGGATATCAGGGTCCACAAGCCTCCGTGTTTTCCGATGGTCACCTCCAGCTACCGGGATACGCGGGTAACTTTTATGAGGACTACTATGGAGATGGAGATGAGTGAGACCGCCTGTGGTCTTACTTAGTGATGATGTAGTAGTATCTTAGTGTATTGTATGCAAGGTTTCTAAGTTCCAGAGGCTTAGATAAATAATGTATAGGAAGTCAGAGTGCCTCTGAAGGATGTATCATCTTCATCACGTTTCTATTAGCTTGGTGCTTGTACTAAAACGATGTATGGTTTGTATGACAGCTTGTGAATATATGGCTTGTATGCTTTTTCACCATGTTGTCAAGATGATTACTTCCTTTGCTCTGTAATCCTTCCAGTACTTCAATACCTTGTTTAGACTCTCCCAATCAACTCTATTTGACTTTGGTTTTTCTTTCAGGATGTCTCAAGGAACCCGTGGCCAGGTTGGTCGTAACCAAGGTCGTGGGAATGACCAGGAGGAAGGAAACCTTCCACCCCCACCCACGATGGCCCAAGTTCTGATGGAGGTCGAGAAGAACCGCCGTGACTCTCACCACCTGCTGGAAGTCATCGCACGCAACACCACTCAGCAGGACAATGAGCTGGTGTCCCTGAACGACTTCATCCGGCTTCATCCCCCAGTTTTTAGTTACTCCACTGAGCCCCTTGACGCCGATGACTGGCTTCGCAGCATCGAGAGGAAGCTCCAAGCAGGCCGTGTTGCAACTGGCGACAAGGTCAGCTATGCCACCTATCACCTCAAAGGTGCAGCTAGTTCTTGGTGGGAGAACTTTCTAAATATGCGTCCCAATGGACCACCTGCATCTTGGGAGGAATTCTGTACCTCTTTCCGCGAGCACCACATCCCCAAGGGTCTCATGGACCGCAAGCGTGAGGAGTTCTGTAACCTCACTCAAGGCAGAAGGACCGTTGACGAGTTTAGTCGTGAGTTCAACCGACTTGCTCGTTATGCAACTGAAGAAGTCTCCACCGACTCCAAGAAACAAGAGAGGTTCCGTCGTGGCCTCAACAGTGGACTCCGTCGCGAGCTCAACCTTCATGAGTTTGCCACCTTCCAGGTCCTTGTCAACAAGGCCATCAAAGCAGAGGACATGAACACCCCCAACGACTTTCGCAAACATCCTAGAGATGACAGTTCATCCAGTTCTGGCTCCCAGAAGCGCAAGATCTGGATCCCCAATAGCATGTTCCGCCAGAACAACCCACCGAGGCCATCCTATGTGGTGCCTCGTCCACCCACCCAGTTCCACCCAGCTCCACCAAACAACCCAGCTCCACGAACTGTTTTCGGAGCCTGTTACAAGTGTGGTCAGGCAGGCCACTATTCTCGTGAGTGTCCCCAGAACCAGCTCCAGCATCAGAATGCTCCACCACGTGCCGGAGGCAACAACAACAACAATGGTCGTGGCAAGCCACCCCAGAAGGTCTACACCACCAAACCCGCTCCTCCCGCCACTCATGGACGTGTGAACCAGATCGCCGCCGAAGAGACTGACGACACCACTGATGTCATTCTTGGTACGCTCCCAGTCAATTATGTTCCTACTTCCGTTCTTTTCGACCCAGGAGCATCTCATTCATTCATGTCGGAAAGTTATGCACTTCGTCATGAGTTACCCTTTGTTGAATTGTCCACCCCAATGGTTATTCAAACTCCAGGGTCAAGATGGCAAACTAATAGAGTGAGCCATGGTAATCAAATTGCAATTGAGGGTTTAGTATTCCTTGCTTCACTCATAGCCCTCAAGTCTTCAGACATTGATGTCATCCTTGGCATGGATTGGCTATCAAGACAGAATGCCTATCTGGATTGCAGAGGCAAATCCGTGAGACTCACCCACCCTTCAGGCAAAACAATCATCTATACCTCACCCAGAACAAGAACCCAAGTGCATTCCTTGAATGTACTTCCCCTTCCCATACTTGAAGATATTCCGGTGGTTCGTGACTTCCCGGATGTCTTTCCTGAAGAGCTGCCGGGCATGCCACCCGACAGGTGTGTAGAATTTATAGTGGATCTTGTTCCAGGAACCGCACCAATTTCCAAACGCCCATATAAAATGGCCCCACATGAGTTAGCTGAGCTAAAAACCCAACGTGATGCTTCGTTGGCAAAAGGCTTCATCCGCCCTAGCTCATCGCCATGGGGTTGCCCCGTTCTGTTCGTAAAGAAGAAAGATGGAACAGAAAGAATGTGCGTAGACTATCGCCCGCTAAATTTTGCGACGATAAAGAACAAATACCCACTGCCCAGGATCAATGATCTTTATGATCAACTTGCAGGATCCTCCGTCTTCTCCAAGATGGATTTGAGATTAGGTTATCATCAGATCAGAATCCGAAACGAGGACATTCCCAAAACGGCTTTTACTACTCGTTATGGTCTTTACGAGTACACCGTCATGTCCTTTGGTTTAACCAATGCCCCCGCCACATTCTCACACTTGATGAATTCGATCTTCATGGAGTACCTAGATAAATTTGTTGTGGTTTATCTTGATGATATTCTCATCTACTCGAAGAACGAAGGAGATCATGCCGAACACTTAAGGATGGTATTGATGAAGCTTAGAGAGCATCGCCTGTACGCTAAATTCTCCAAGTGTGAATTCTGGCTACCAGAAGTGACCTACTTAGGCCACGTGATTTCTGCAAAACGCATTGTTGTGAATCCCGAGAGAGTTCAGGCCGTCCTTGACTGGACTCCACCTGAATCGGTTAAGCAAATTAGGAGTTTTCTTGGCCTAGCCGGCTATTGCCGTCGCTTCGTCGAGAACTTTTCTAAAGTTGCAAAGCCTCTAACTGAACTCCTCAAGAAAGATAAGAAATTCTTATGGAATTCCAAGTGCGAGGAAAGCTTTCAAGAGCTAAAAAGAAGATTAACTTCTGCACCCGTGCTTGCACCTCCAGACACCAAAAGGGATTTCGAGATCTATTGTAATGCCTCACGGCAAGGGTTAGGATGCATACTTCTGCAAGATCGACATGTGGTAGCTTATGCTTCACGCCAATTGCGGCCACATGAAGAGAACTATCCTACCCATGACCTTGAACTCGCTGCCGTAGTTCATGCTCTAACAACTTGGCGACATTACCTCCTTGGTAATCGTTGTGAGATTTCTTCCGACCACCAAAGCCTCAAATATATTTTCACCCAGCCAGATCTTAATCTCAGGCAAAGACGCTGGATTGAGTTGATAAAAGATTACGACGTAGGAATTTCTTACACCCCAGGCAAAGCCAATGTCATGGCTGATGCACTAAGTCGTAAGTCGTACTGTAACAACCTCATGTTGCAGCAGTATCAACCACTTCTTCATGAGGACTTTCGCAAGCTCAATCTTGAGATTGTTCCTCATGGCTATCTTTCTACCTTGGTGGCGAAACCAACTCTTGAGGATCAAATCATAGTTGCCCAAAGGCGTGCACGAGGTGTTCGCCGGATCAAGGAGAACATTGCTAGCGGAGTTGCTAAATGTTTCTCCACAGATAGCAACGGAACGGTATTCTTTGAAAATCGTTTGGTAGTACCTAAGAATAGGGAACTAAGGCAACTCATCCTTAAAGAAGCCCATGACACACCCCTCTCGATTCATCCCGGTAGCACAAAAATGTACCGAGATCTACGCCAGAGATTTTGGTGGACTAGGATGAAGAGAGACATTGCTCCATTTGTTGCCGAATGTGATGCTTGTCGTCGCATTAAGGCAGAACATCAAAGACCTGCTGGTACACTTCAACCTTTGTCTATTCCCGAGTGGAAATGGGACAAAGTCGGTATGGACTTCATCACCGGCTTTCCAAGAACCCAGAAAGGAAACAATGCCATCTTCGTTGTCATAGATAGGCTTTCCAAAGTTGCTCACTTCCTTCCGGTTCGCGAGTCTATAACTGCTAGCCAGTTAGCAGACTTGTACATCTCCAGAATTGTGTCCCTTCACGGTGTTCCTTTGGAAATCAATTCTGATCGCGGTAGCCTTTTCACCTCTAGATTTTGGGGAAGCTTCCAACGTGCTATGGGAACTCATCTCTCCTTTAGTACAGCTTTCCATCCTCACTCTAGCGGTCAAGTCGAAAGGGTTAACCAAATTCTTGAAGACATGCTCAGAGCTTGTGTTATCTCATTCGGAAAGAATTGGGAGAATTCTCTTCCATTTGCCGAATTTGCTTATAACAATAGTTTTCAATCTAGTCTGAACATGGCTCCTTTTGAACTCCTATATGGACGACGATGTCGAACACCACTAAACTGGTCTGAAACCGGTGAAAGACAATTCTTTGGACCGGATACGATCAAGGAAGCAGAAGAGCAAGTTCGTATCGTTCGTGAACAATTGAAAGCAGCCCAGTCTCGTCAGAAAAGCTACTATGATCGTCATCATAGGCAAGAGAGCTACAATCTGGATGAGAAGGCTTACCTTCGGGTTACTCCTCTGAAGGGAACCCAACATTTCGGTATCAAAGGCAAGTTGGCCCCACGTTACATCGGACCTTTCCGCATTATTGCTAAACGTGGAGAAGTTGCCTACCAACTTGAACTACCGCCGCACCTCTCCCGAGTACATGATGTATTCCATGTGTCCCAACTCAGGCGTTGCTTCAAGGACCCCATCCGCGAAGTCGACCATGAAACGCTTGATCTCCAAGATGACCTTTCTTATCGAGAATACCCCGTTCGTATTCTTGATTCCGCAGAGCGTGTCACTCGTCGTCAGAAGATTAGGTTTCTGAAAGTGCAATGGTCACACCACTCTGAAAGAGAAGCTAAATGGGAAAGGGAAGACCGTCTCCTTACCGAGTACCCCTCCTTACTCCGCACACTTCTGAATCTCGGGACGAGATTCTTTTGAGTGGGGGCGAGTTGTCAGAACCCTCTGTTAGGTATGTGCTAGGGTTAGCTAGTGCCTTTACATCATGTCAAAATTTCAAAAAGAAATCTTGGAAATCAAATTCAAAATCAAAATGGGAGAAGGAACACCCCCCCAGATGAATTAATTCAAAAGGCCAGATAAAAATATTTTCCAAAAATTCATGTTAGAGTTTTGAAAAGTCTTATAAATGAGTGTGATCACATATCAAGTGATGTGGGACCCACCCCATGCTCATAGATTTTTCAAAATTTCAAACAGTACCTTGGAATTAAAGAAATACCCCTTTTTGATTTAAAATTCAAATCATTTGAATTTTAAAAATGTTGAAAGTTTATGAGTGGCTAGTTTATATTATTATGAGGCCACATAAAAGTTTTCAGCATTTAATAAAATGTTTAGCTATTTATTTTAGCTAAACAGAACAAATGACAGAAAGAAAACAGAAAAGAAAAAGGGAAAAGGACTTACCTGGCCAGTCGGCCCAACTCATCGCCCGCGGCCCAGCAAGCCAGCCCAGCCCGCTGCCCCCCCCCCCCCGTTTGTCTTCTTCCCCGGCGCGGCAAGCAGCTCGCTGGAGCGCATGCCGACGCCGGCGCCACCTGCTTGCCTGCCTGGAGGCCCTCCCGTGCCTCCTCCTTGCGCCAAAAGACGTCGTGGCACCGTGAACCACTTTTCCCCCATCACCGCTTCGTCTCGTGCCTTCTCCTCGTTTTCCCCTTCTTCCCCGAGAGCCTCCGCCGTTCACCGTCGACGGAATCCGCAGCCAACGCCGGAGAGGAGCCTGGAGACCATGTCCATCGTGCGCGCCATCGTCGACTTCCTCGATCTGGAGAAGCTGGAGGACTAATCGAGCTCGAGGCCAACGCAAGCTTCACCGAGACCTCACCGGAGCCGCCGCGCGATTTCTTTAATTCCGACAACCACAGGGCGTCCCCGACCGCGCCACCACCTCCTTTGAACTCACGGTGAGCTCACGGTTCACCCGAGCCATTCCTTCGTCTCCCTCCTCCTCCCTAGCTGGATCCGCCATGAATGCAGGAGCTCGTCGCCGCCATGGTCGACGGCGAGGAAGTTCCCGTGCCCCTTCGACCCATCCATGACGACCACCATGCTCCTGGTGCTCCAAGGATTCGTCCGAGCCATCGCATGCCCACGAAAACACACCGCAGCGTCGTCTTCGTTATCACCGAGCCACGGCCGCCGCTAGGGCTCGTCGCCGGCATCACTCCGGTGCCCCCCGGTGGCGCTGCTGTGCTCTGGGTGATGCGGACGAGCTCGGGCTTCCGTTTGGTGGTCTCAGCGCATCAAATGGTGGCCGGAGCCGCCGTCCCGTGCTTCGCCGCCGCGTCGGATGGTCACCGGCGACTAGCCGCCGGCAAGCCTGACGTGGCCGGGGTGATTAGCCCCTAATCTAACCCCCCTGGGTCACTTACAGGTGGGCCCAGCCCCCTCTAATCCTCTCTGTTAGATTAATCTAACAGGGAAATTAGATGAGAGGCTGACAGCCCTGGCCCACTGGTCAGTTTGACCGGGGTCAAAACCCCACTGACGTCATGCTGATGCAGTGCTGGCGCAATAAAGGTTTTTCTATTTTAAAAGAATTCCAGAAATTCCAGAAAATACCCCAAACTTTGGAAATTCATAGAAAATTCATATTAACTCCAAATTGGACAAATAATATATGAAAAATGATCAGGAAAAAATTATCTTTCCAAATATGCAACTTTCAACTATGTTTGAGTTGAATTTAAAATGGGACCAGTAGCATATGTCATTTGGTTTATTTGAATTTAATTCAAATTCAAATCAATTGATCTTGCAACTTGGACCATGGAATTAAGCTACAATTTAACCACACTTCAGAGGCATGTCATACCCATTTGAAAATACTTCAAGATGATCAAACTATATCACATACAACTTGGCTAAGTTGAATTCAAATGTGGATTTTGAATTTGCATTTCAAATGCAATATACTCCACTTAAATGGAATTGCCTCACACATCAAAACTTATACTTCAAGTTTCAACATTCATTCATGTGATTGTGCATTGTACATTATGTTGATCCTATGATTGTCATGTTGCTGATAGACGTGGAGCCGGAGCCCGAGGTCACCCCCTTCGTTGAAGACCCCGAACCCGAACCTCGTCAGCAAGGCAAGCAAACCCCCATTGATCATGTCGATAAAATCCCACTTCCCTCTCATGTCTCGCTTATGCATTGTTTAGGATGATCACCATGTTACGATTCTACCGCATAGATGAACCCATTCCTTTGCATGACCTATCTTTTGTCACAGTAGTAAGCAAACCACAATCCTAGCAAATGTAAGAGTTGAATGATATCATGTGGCCCCTGCAATGTTACTGCTTATTGCATGCTTAGTGTGATACCATGTTGTTACTGTGATGTGAGTCGGGATGGGAATGATCATGTTGATGATGGTAGAAAAGTGTTGGTGAATCGACCCTAATACAAGGTGAACGATGAGAGGCTGTGTAGGAGTACACGGTGGGTTGTCTCGTTGAACACCGCCCCAAGTCCGAGTTCTTGTGTGGTGATCCAAGATGAAGAGTACAACCACACATTGGGCTCACTGACCCCTCTCAACCTATTAACTCATCCCTTTCGATGTCCAGATGTCGCAGTAGTTCGGAGTTCTGGTAGGCTTGTGGCCTGGATGCTAAGTGAGAGAACGGCTCATCCGAGACCGGCTTATGCACCATGCACACATCACTTGGGTCCACTTCGGTAAACCGGCCGGGTTCACAATTGTGGTAACCAACCCAAGTAGGCGGATTTCTCAGACTAGATCGGCTATGAGGTAACAGTTGTGGTGAGCATCCTCGCTGACACCCCTTGAATGGTGTCGAGATCAAAGGCGGTAAATGATGATCATGTGTGTGTAGCGCTACACCCTTGCAAGGTTAACAAAACTATTCGAATAGCCGCGTCCGCGGTTATGGACTACTTGGAAAGCTTAGCTTGATTATTAGATAACTTGAACCGGATACTTCTAAAACACACCAAGATAAGTGTGAGTGCTATGGCGTGCTTTCTCGTGGGGAAGTCGAGGAAAGCACCATAGTGGTGTATTGGTTGGAGAAAGTAGTGGACTCGTGTACGCTTCTTACCCCAAAGTCTGGTACTCGTAGTTAAGGATTAGCCAAGTCAAAGCTGGCATTTCTTCAAGTGAACCCCACCTCCTTTTACCTTGATACATATGCATGAGTAGTATAGCTCCTATGTAAGTCTTGCTGAGTACGCCTTTGTACTCACGTTTGCTTAATCTATGTTTTAGATGATGCCACTGACCCCGAAGGTGGCTTCTTCATCGAGTTGGACGACTGAAGTTAAACTAGTCTAGTCCCAGTCAGCAGACTGGTTCCCTCGTGGAGGGCTTTGTGTTTAAATAAGGCTTCTTAAGCCATTTGTTAAACTTGTCTGTACTCAGACATAATTTGCTTCCGTTCCGTGTTGTAATGTTGGATCACATGTATGTGATCTCTGTGTGTACTCTATAAGAGTTATAAATAAAATGTACACTTTGTAGAGAATTGCAATGGTACCTGCTGTTCATACAAGGCATGTGTGCTGCGTGTATGTTTATAACATTCATGTCTTTGTATGGGTTTTCGAGACCTTAGTTGTGTTCTGGCTGGCTGTCTTTCATACACCAAGTGGCCCTTAGATGTGCGCAGCTTGGGGCATCGCGATGCGATTGCTCGAGACTCCGTCTCGTGCACACTTTGTGGTATGATCGAGCCCGCCCTAGACCCCGACTAAGTGATCGGGCTGGAGTAAGTCTATGTAAGAGTTTTGAGATAGTCGATAGTATGGTTGAGGCGACTTGTCTTTGAATATGGGATTTCACCACCCATATCATTAGACTTGTGTGCGGACGATGAGGACCCATTTCAGTTGATCATCCGGCCTGGATGGGATGCCCCTCACGTACGATGCTTTCCGAGAATGTTCAGTGCTTGGCCTTGTCTGCTTAGACAAGTGGGTGTGGTTCTCGGCTCTCCATATGACTATGTCTTAACTGTACTTGCATACGCTAACCCCGGGTCTGTCGGGACCCGAGGTTAGCGTATGCAAGCCTCGCTACAACACAATCATATGGAGAGCCGAGAACCGTACCCACTTGTCTAAGCAGACAAGGCCAAGCACAGAACGTTCTCGGAAAGCATCGAACGTGAGGGGCATCCCATCCAGGCCGGATGATCAACTGAAATGGGTCCTCATCGTCCGCACACAAGTCTAAATGATATGGGTGGTGAACTCCCATACTCATAGACAAGTCGCCTCAACCATACTATCGATTGTATTATAACCCTTACATAGACTTACTCCAGCCCGATCACTTAGTCGGGGTCTAGGGAGGGCTCGATCATACATCAAAGTGTGCACGAGACAGAGTCTCAAACAATCGCATCGCGATGCCCCAAGCTGCGCACATCTAAGGGCCACTTGGTGTATAAAAGACCGCCAGCCAGATCACATATAAGGTCTCGAAAACCCATACAAAGACATGCATGTTATAAACATACATGCAACACACATGCCTTGTATGAACAGCAGGTATCATTGCAATTCTCTAAAAAGTATATATCTTTATTAATAACTCTTACAGAGTGCACACAGAGATCACAAGCATGTGATCCAACATTACAACAAACAAGCGGAAGCAAGTAGGTCTGAGTACAGACAAGTTTAACAAATGGCTTAGAGAAGCCTTATCTAAAAACAAGCCCTCCACGAGGGAACCAGTCGTCTGACTGGGACTACACTAGCTTGGTCTTGGTCGAAATCTTCATTCTTCGAGCTTCGGTTAGAAGCCACCATCGGGGTCGGTGGGTTCATCTAAAACATAGATTAAGCAAACGTGAGTACAAAATAGTACTCAGCAAGACTTACATAGGAACTATACTACTCATGCATATGTATCAAGGTAAAGGGGGGTGGGGTTTCACTTGCAGAAGTGCCAGCTTTGACTTGGCTAGTCCTGAACTACGAGTACCAGACTTGAGGTAAGAAGCGTACACGAGTCCACTATATCTCTTCAACCAAATACACCACTATGGTTACTTCCTCGGCTTCCCCACGAGAAGCACACCATAGCACTCACGCTTATCTTGCGAGTTTTAGAAGTATCCAGTTCAAGTTGTCTAATAATCGAGCACAGCTCTCCAAGCAGTCCTTAACCGCGGACGCGGCTATTCGAATAGTTTTGTTAACCTTGCAAGGGTGTACCGCTACACACACGTGTCATCAGTTACCGCCTTTTGCGTGTCACCGTTCAAGAGGTGACAGCGAGGATGCCACCACAACACTTCGCCCACAGCTCCGTTCTAGTCCAGAGAGTCGCCTATCTGAGGGGGATCCGTATGGAAGTTCGGCCGAGGTTCCAGTACAGCCTCAAACGATGTGTGCAGGGTCCCAAGCCGGTCTTGAAAAGCCGTTCATCCACTTCGCAGACCGTGCCACAGCCCTACCAGAACTCCGAACTACTGCGACTCTTGGGGTTCGAACGGGGTGAGGTACTAGGATGAGAGGGGTCAGTGAGCCCAATGTGTGGTTGTACTCTTCTTCTTGGATCACTACACAAGAACTCGGGCTTAGGGCGGTGTTCAACGAGACAACCCACTGTGTACTCCTACACAGCCTCTCATCGTTCACCTTGTATTAGGGTAGATTCACCAACACGTTCACTTTCATCAACACCATGTTTGTCATCCCGACTCACATCATAAGCAACCTCATTATACCACTAAGCATGCAATAAGCAGTAACAGTTGCAGGGGGTACATGATATCAACCAACTCCTCCATCTGCTAGGATTGTGGTTTGCTTACTACTGTGACAAGATGATAGGTCATGCAAAGGATATGGGTTCAACTATGCGGTAGAAACGTTATCATGGTGATCATCCTAAACAATGCATAAGCGAGACATGAGAGGGAAGTGGGATTTTATAGGCATGATCAATGGGGGTTTGCTTGCCTTGCTGACGAAGTTTCGATAATGGAGTCTTCAACGAAGGGGGTGATCTCGAGCTCCGAATCCAATTCTATCAGCAACATGACAATCATAGGATCAACATAATGTACAATGCACAATCACATGAATAAGATTGTAATGGTGATGTTCAAGGTACTGATGTGTTGAGCATTCCATTTAAAAGGAGTATATTGCATTTGAAATGCAAATTCAAACTCCAGTTGATTTATCGATGAATTTCAAATGCATTTGGATGCATGAAAGTTCATCTGAAAAGTTTGATCATGAAGTGATGTTGTATAGTTGAAGTAATATTTCTGAGGTGTGGATGAAACCATTGGAAATAAGGGTGTTGCAAAATCATTTGCAAAATCATCCCAAATTTGAAATTGAAAAGGGTCCATATGCATGTTTGCTACTGTTCACCCATTTTAAAATGGTCAAACATGAAAACAAATTGCATATTCTTAATCCTTGTATTTTTCTGATAATTTTAGACATATTATTTGCTATATTTGGAGTTAGGATGAATTTTCTATGAATTTCCAAAGTTTGGGGTATTTTCTGGAATTTCTGGAATTAAATAAACCATTTAACTGATTTACTGCGTCAGCCTGACGCCAGGGTGACGTCAGGGGGCTGCTGACGCGTGGGTCCGGGCTGTCAGTGGGGGGGTTAATTAACCCGGTTAGTTAAACTAACCAGGGGTTAGTTAGTGGCCTTGGGCCCACGAGTCAGTGGGATTAGGGGGTGATTAGGGGTGGGTTAACTCCTAAGTGCCCGGCGGTTAGCGGCCGGCGTCCAGTGCGCGGCGGCGCTCTACCGGAACGGCGTTACGGGACACGGGGAGGGGGCTGGGGGCACTGGGACGAAGCCCGCGACGTCGCGCGTCGTCTTGACTAGGAGGGGTTCGAGGGGGAGGCTCCAGGCCATGGCTTCGACGTCGGGAGGCGGCGTTCGGAGACACTTTCCATGGCGGACTAGCACAGAGAGCCCGGGGAGACGCACGGATGGGGGGGAAATGGAGCTGGGAGCTCACCAGTGGCGATGGAGAGGACGAAGGGGCGGGGAAAGCAGCACGGCGTCGAAATCGACTTGGGGGTCGTCGACGGCCGGCGGCAACTCGAAGACACGGGCGACGCCTGGGGAGCTCCTCGGTTCGATTCTGTGCGGGAGATGACGAAGACGACGGCAGCGGATGCACTGGACAGCTCGGCTCGGCGAGGGGGGCACGGTGGCCACGTCGGGGCGTCGCCGCGCTCCGGCTGTGCTTCGGGGGTGCTCGGTTTCTCGTCGCCGGAGGGGAAGGAGAGGGTCTGGGAGAGAGCTGGGGTGCGGGGGGGCTTCTTCGCGACTCCGTGGCACAAGAGAGAGGTAGGGGGAGGTCTAGAAGGGCCTGGACGTCGCCGTGGCGTCGTCGCCGTGCTCTGCCCTCCAGCGAGGTGCTTGGAGGGGCGGGGAGGAAGAAGACAAGGTGGCTCGGTGGGCTGGGCCGGGGCCAAGGAGGTGGGCCTCGCCTGGTGCGAGAGGTAAGCTCTCTGCTTTCTCTTTTCTTTTTATTTAATTCTGTTCTATTTGTTCTGCCTAGAAAACAAAATACCTAGGCATTTTATTAAATGCCCCAAATTTTTATGTGGCCTCATAAAATAGAGAGCTAGCCACTCATAACTTTTGGGCATTTTTGAAATTCAAATAATTTGAATTTCAAGTCAAATAGGGTTTTATTTAATTTCCAAAGCCACTGTTTGAATATTAGAAAATTCCATGAGCATGGGATTGCTCCCAAACCATTTTTAAAATGATCAGCACCATTTATAGGAATTTTCCAAATACTCAAATGATTTTTGGAAAAAGATTTGTCTCTGGCTATTTGATTTAATTTCTCAGGGCTTTCTTTTCCCCATTTTTGAATTGCAATTTGAAGTTTTTGCATGAATGCAAGGTACCTCTGATCCTAGCACATACCTAACTTGGGGTTGTGACAACTCGCCCCCACTCAAAAGAATCTCGTCCCGAGATTCAAAAGTCTGCGGGAGGAAGGAGGGGTACTCGGCACTGAGACGGTCTTCTCTTTCCCACGTGGCTTCTTTCTCTGAGTGGTGTGACCACTGAACTTTCAGAAACTTGATCTTCTTTCGGCGAGTGACACGCTCTGCGGAATCAAGAATACGAACGGGGTATTCTCGATAAGAAAGGTCATCTTGGAGATCAAGCGTTTCATGGTCGACTTCGCGGATGGGGTCCTTGAAGCAACGCCTGAATTGTGACATATGGAATACATCATGTACTCGGGAAAGGTGCGGGGGTAGTTCAAGTTGGTAGGCAACTTCTCCACGTTTAGCAATAATGCGGAAAGGTCCGATGTAACGTGGGGCCAACTTGCCTTTGATACCGAAACGTTGGGTTCCCTTCAGAGGAGTAACCCGAAGGTAAGCCTTCTCATCCAGATTGTAGCTCTCCTGCCTATGATGACGATCATAGTAGCTTTTCTGACGAGACTGTGCGGCTTTCAATTGATCACGAACAATGCGAACTTTCTCTTCTGCTTCCTTGATCATATCCGGTCCAAAGAATTGTCTTTCGCCGGTTTCTGACCAGTTAAGGGGTGTTCGACATCGTCGTCCATAAAGGAGTTCAAAAGGAGCCATGTTCAGACTAGATTGAAAACTATTGTTATAAGCAAATTCGGCAAATGGAAGAGACTTCTCCCAATTCTTTCCTAAAGATATAACACAAGCTCTGAGCATGTCTTCAAGAATTTTGTTAACCCTTTCGACTTGACCACTAGACTGAGGATGGAAAGCTGTACTAAAGGAGAGATGAGTTCCCATAGCACGTTGGAAGCTTCCCCAAAATCTAGAGGTGAAAAGGCTACCACGATCAGAATTGATTTCCAAAGGAACACCATGAAGGGACACAATTCTAGAGACATACAAGTCCGCTAACTGGCTAGCAGTTATAGACTCGCGAACTGGAAGGAAGTGAGCAACTTTGGAAAGCCTATCTATGACAACAAAGATGGCATCGTTTCCTTTCTGGGTTTTTGGAAAGCTGGTGATGAAGTCCATACCGACTTTGTCCCATTTCCACTCTGGAATAGGCAAAGGTTGAAGTGTACCAGCAGGTCTTTGGTGTTCGGCCTTAATGCGACGACAAACATCACATTCGGCAATAAATTGAGCAATGTCTCTCTTCATCCTAGTCCACCAAAATCTCTGGCGTAGATCTCGGTACATTTTTGTGCTACCGGGATGAATTGAGAGGAGTGTGTCATGGGCTTCTTTGAGGATGAGTTGCCTTAGATCCCTATTCTTAGGTACTACCAAACGATTTCCAAAGAATACCGTTCCTTTACTATCTGTGGAGAAACATTTAGCAACTCCGCTAGCAATGTTCTCCTTGATCCGGCAAACACCTCGTGCACGCCTTTGGGCAACCATGATTTGATCCTCAAGGGTTGGCTTCGCCACCAAGTTGAAAAGAGATCCACGAGGAACAATCTCGAGATTAAGCTTTCGAAATTCCTCATGAAGAAGTGGTTGATACTGTTGTAACATGAGGTTGTTACAATACGACTTACGACTTAGTGCATCAGCCATGACATTGGCTTTGCCTGGGGTGTAAGAAATTACTACGTCGTAATCTTTTATCAACTCAATCCAGCGTCTTTCCCTGAGATTAAGATCTGGCTGGGTGAAAATGTATTTGAGGCTTTGGTGGTCGGAATAGATCTCACAACTATTACCAAGGAGGTAATGTCGCCAAGTTGTTAGGGCATGAACTACGGCAGCGAGTTCAAGGTCATGGGTAGGATAGTTCTCTTCATGTGGCCGCAACTGGCGTGAAGCATAAGCTACCACATGTCGATCTTGCAGAAGTATGCATCCTAACCCTTGCCGTGATGCGTCACAATAGATTTCGAAATCCTTTTTGGTGTCTGGAGGTGCAAGTAGGGGTGCAGAAGTCAATCTTCTTTTTAGCTCTTGAAAGCTTTCCTCGCACTTGGGAGTCCATAGGAATTTCTTATCTTTCTTGAGGAGTTCAGTCAGAGGTTTTGCAACTTTAGAAAAGTTCTCGACGAAGCGACGGCAATAGCTGGCTAGGCCAAGAAAACTCCTAACTTACTTAACCGATTCAGGTGGAGTCCAGTCAAGGACGGCCTGAACTCTCTCGGGATTCACAGCAATGCCTTTTGCAGAAATCACGTGGCCTAAGTAGGTCACTTCTGGTAGCCAAAATTCACACTTGGAGAATTTAGCATACAGGCGATGCTCTCTAAGTTTCATCAATACCATCCTTAGGTGTTTGGCATGTTCTTCTTTGTTCTTCGAGTATATAAGGATGTCATCGAGGTAAACCACGACGAACTGGTCCAAATACTCCATGAAGATCGAATTCATCATGCGTGAGAAAGTGGCGGGGGCATTGGTTAAACCGAAGGACATGACGGTGTACTCGTAAAGACCATAACGAGTAGTAAAAGCCGTTTTGGGAATGTCCTCGTTTCGGATTTTGATTTGATGATAACCTAATCTCAAATCCATCTTGGAGAAGACAGAGGATCCTGCAAGTTGATCATAAAGATCGTTGATCCTGGGCAGTGGGTATTTGTTCTTTATCGTCGCTAAATTTAGCGGGCGATAGTCTACGCACATCCTTTCTGTTCCATCTTTTTTCGTTATGAACAGAACGGGGAAACCCCATGGCGATGAGCTAGGGCGGATGAAGCCTTTTTCCAACAAAGCTTCCAGTTGGGTTTTAAGCTCAGCTAACTCACGTGGGGCCATTTTGTATGGGCGTCTGGAAATTGGGGCTGTGCCTGGGGCAAGATCCACTATGAACTCTACACACCTGTCGGGTGGCATGCCTGGCAGCTCTTCAGGAAAGACATCCGGAAAGTCACGAACCACCGGAACATCTTCAAGGTCGGGAAGGGGAAGCACATTCAAAGAATGCACCTAGGTTCTTGTTCTTGGTGAGGAGTAAACTATTGTCTGGCCTGAAGGGTGTGTAAGTCTAACTGACTTGGCTTTACAATCAAGAAAAGCATGTTGTCTTGATAACCAATCCATACCAAGGATGACATCAATGTCTGAAGACTTGAGGGCTATGAGTGAAGCAAGGAATACTAAACCCTCAATTGCAATTTGATTACCATGGCTTACTCTATTAGTTTGCCACTTTGAACCAGGAGTTTGAATGATCATAGGGGTGAACATTTCTTCAAAGGATACATCATGTCGAAGTGCATAACTTTCCGACATGAATGTGTGAGAAGATCCTCGATCGAAAAGAACAGAAGTGGGAACAAAATTGACTGAGAGTGTGCCAAGAATGACATCAGAAGTACCATCAGTTTCCTCAGCTGAGATTTGGTTCACACGTCCAAGATTTTCTGAGATGGATGGATTAGCGGTGGGAACCTTTGGAGGTGGTTTGGCACGTACAGTGGGTTTTCCTTTGGCATGGGGTGGAGCATTTTGGTTGACGGGGCACTCACGAGAGTAGTGACCAGGCTGGCCACATCTAAAGCAGGCTCGAAAGATAGTGCGGGGAGCTGGGTTGTTTGGTGGAGCTGGTGGACGAGGCGGCACAAGGGATGGCCTCGGTGGGTTGTTTTGGTGGATCAAACTATTAGGAATCCAGATCATACGCTTCTGAGGGCGTGAACTGGAAGAAGGGGCAAGCTCAAGAGCATGCTTGCGAGACTTTTCGAGAACTTCATTGCCATGCTCAGCTCTGAAGGATCTGTTGACTAAATCCTCAAAGGTGGCAAATTCTATGAGGTTGAGGTCATGACGAAGGATGGGGCTAAGTCCCTTGCGGAACCTTGCCTGCTTTCTGGCATCGGTGGTGATCTCATCTTGGGCATACCGAGCAAGACGGTTGAATTCCCTCACATACTCATGGATGGACATCTCTCCTTGATTCAGATTGCAGAACTCTTCCTTCTTGCGCTCCATCAACTCATCCAGAATGTGGTACCCTCGAAAGGCAACACAGAACTCCTGCCAAGTCACTACGTGACCATCTGGCTGCATTGCAACATAGTTCTCCCACCACTCAAGAGCAGCACATTCCAAGAAGTATACCGCGAAAACAACTCGGTCATCGGGAGCAACATGTGCAGTATCAAGCTTACGCTCGATGGAACGGAGCCAATCATCAGCTTCAAGGGGCTCAGAAGAACATCGGAAAACCGGTGGCTTGAGGAGGATGAAGTCCTGAATGCTGACCACCACATTACGATGGTGGGCGGTATTCTGCTCAATGAGCTCCAGAAGGCGTGTTTGATCACGTCTATTCCGCTCAGCTTCCATCATGATTACTGCCGCAGAAGGCGATGGTAGAGGTTCATCATCATTTCGATTCCGATCACGGTCTCAATTCCGAAGAACAGCACTACGAGTTCCACCTGACATCCTGTGTGATAAAAATCAACAATCAGAACAGGTTGTATGATGGAGTCAAGGATAAAAGGATAAGATTTCAGAAGGAGAAGACTATAATGCAAAGGCAATGATTCAAAGAAACACGAAACAAATCCGGCAGCATAACGGCTACACTGCGATGGAAAATAAAACAACCTCGAAGAAATTGGACAGAACTTCTTCAAGGAACTCAAAATACGAAGAATCTGGACAACCATAACCATCCTACGGCTATAAGGAGGAAATCAACGAGATGTTCTAGTAAGACAGAGGTGAGCCTAATCCTATCTTCCCGTAGAATAAGATGAGGGTGACTCAGAACTCAGATCGATGAGGGTAAGGAGAAAAAGAAGCCTTACGTTGTTCCCTTATATACCCATAGTAACTATATAACTATAGAAGGCTAGACTCGACTTCGGCCAAGGATGATAATCCTACAGTCAGTCCTGCTCTGATACCAAGTCTGTCGGGACCCGGGGTTAGCGTATGCAAGCCTCGCTAAAACACAATCATATGGAGAGCCGAGAACCGTACCCACTTGTCTAAGCAGACAAGGCCAAGCACAGAACGTTCTCGGAAAGCATTGAACGTGAGGGGCGTCCCATCCAGGCCGGATGATCAACTGAAATGGGTCCTCATCATCTGCACACAAGTCTAAATGATATGGGTGGTGAACTCCCATACTCATAGACAAGTCGCCTCAACCATACTATCGATTGTATTATAACCCTTACATAGACTTACTCCAGCCCGATCACTTAGTCGGGGTCTAGGGCGGGCTCGATCATACATCAAAGTGTGCACGAGACAGAGTCTCAAACAATCGCATCACGATGCCCCAAGCTGCGCACATCTAAGGGCCACTTGGTTTATAAAAGACCGCCAGCCAGATCACAACTAAGGTCTCGAAAACCCATACAAAGACATGCATGTTATAAACATACACGCAGCACACATGCCTTGTATGAACAGCAGGTATCATTGCAATTCTCTACAAAGTATATATCTTTATTAATAAATCTTACAGAGTGCACACAGAGATCACAAGCATGTGATCCAACATTACAACAAACAAGCGGAAGCAAGTAGGTCTGAGTACAGACAAGTTTAACAAATGGCTTAGAGAAGCCTTATCTAAAAACAAGCCCTCCACGAGGGAACCAGACGTCTGACTGGGACTACACTAGCTTGGTCTTGGTCGGAGTCTTCATTCTTCGAGCTTCGGTTAGAAGCCACCATCGGGGTCGGTGGGTTCATCTAAAACATAGATTAAGCAAACGTGAGTACAAAATCGTACTCAGCAAGACTTACATAGGAACTATACTACTCATGCATATGTATCAAGGTAAAGGGGGGTGGTGTTTCACTTGCAGAAGTGCCAGCTTTGACTTGGCTAGTCCTGAACTACGAGTACCAGACTTGAGGTAAGAAGCGTACACGAGTCCACTACATCTCTTCAACCAAATACACCACTATGGTTACTTCCTCGGCTTCCCCACGAGAAGCACACCATAGCACTCACGCTTATCTTGCGAGTTTTAGAAGTATCCAGTTCAAGTTGTCTAATAATCGAGCACAGCTCTCCAAGCAGTCCTTAACCGCGGACGCGGCTATTCGAATAGTTTTGTTAACCTTGCAAGGGTGTACCGCTACACACACGTGTCATCAGTTACCGCCTTTTGCGTGTCACCGTTCAAGAGGTGACAGCGAGGGTGCCACCACAACACTTCGCCCACAGCTCCGTTCTAGTCCAGAGAGTCGCCTATCTGAGGGGGATCCGTATGGAAGTTCGGCCGAGGTTCTAGTATAGCCTCAAACGATGTGTGCAGGGTCCCAAGCCGGTCTTGAAAAGCCGTTCATCCACTTCGCAGACCGTGCCACAGCCCTACCAGAACTCCGAACTACTGCGACTCTTGGGGTTCGAACGGGGTGAGGTACTAGGATGAGAGGGGTCAGTGAGCCCAATGTGTGGTTGTACTCTTCTTCTTGGATCACTACACAAGAACTCGGGCTTAGGGCGGTGTTCAACGAGACAACCCACTGTGTACTCCTACACAGCCTCTCATCGTTCACCTTGTATTAGGGTAGATTCACCAACACGTTTCACTTTCATCAACACCATGTTTGTCATCCCGACTCACATCATAAGCAACCTCATTATACCACTAAGCATGCAATAAGCAGTAACAGTTGCAGGGGCTACATGATATCAACCAACTCCTACATCTGCTAGGATTGTGGTTTGCTTACTACTGTGACAAGATGATAGGTCATGCAATGGATATGGGTTCAACTATGCGGTAGAAACGTTATCATGGTGATCATCCTAAACAATGCATAAGAGAGACATGAGAGGGAAGTGGGATTTTATAGACATGATCAATGGGGGTTTGCTTGCCTTGCTGATGAGGTTTCGATAATGGAGTCTTCAACGAAGGGGGTGATCTCGAGCTCCGAATCCACTTCTATCAGCAACATGACAGTCATAGGATCAACATAATGTACACTGCACAATCACATGAATAAGATTGTAATGGTGATGTTCAAGGTACTGATGTGTTGAGCATTCCATTTAAAAGGAGTATATTGCATTTGAAATGCAAATTCAAACTCCAGTTGATTTATCGATGAATTTCAAATGCATTTGGATGCATGAAAGTTCATCTGAAAAGTTTGATCATGAAGTGATGTTGTATAGTTGAAGTAATGTTTCTGAGGTGTGGATGAAACCATTGGAAATAAGGGTGTTGCAAAATCATTTGCAAAATCATCCCAAATTTGAAATTGAAAAGGGTCCATATGCATGTTTGCTACTGTTCACCCATTTTAAAATGGTCAAACATGAAAACAAATTGCATATTCTTAATCCTTGTATTTTTCTGATAATTTTAGACATATTATTTGCTATATTTGGAGTTAGGATGAATTTTCTATGAATTTCCAAAGTTTGGGGTATTTTCTGGAATTTCTGGAATTAAATAAACCATTTAACTGATTTACTGCGTCAGCCTGACGCCAGGGTGACGTCAGGGGGCTGCTGACGCGTGGGTCCGGGCTGTCAGTGGGGGGGTTAATTAACCCGGTTAGTTAAACTAACCAGGGGTTAGTTAGTGGCCTTGGGCCCACGAGTCAGTGGGATTAGGGGGTGATTAGGGGTGGGTTAACTCCTAAGTGCCCGGCGGTTAGCGGCCGGCGTCCAGTGCGCGGCGGCGCTCTACCGGAACGGCGTTACGGGACACGGGGAGGGGGCTGGGGGCACTGGGACGAAGCCCGCGACGTCGCGCGTCGTCTTGACTAGGAGGGGTTCGAGGGGGAGGCTCCAGGCCATGGCTTCGACGTCGGGAGGCGGCGTTCGGAGACACTTTCCATGGCGGACTAGCACAGAGAGCCCGGGGAGACGCACGGATGGGGGGGAAATGGAGCTGGGAGCTCACCAGTGGCGATGGAGAGGACGAAGGGGCGGGGAAAGCAGCACGGCGTCGAAATCGACTTGGGGGTCGTCGGCGGCCGGCGGCAACTCGAAGACACGGGCGACGCCTGGGGAGCTCCTCGGTTCGATTCTGTGCGGGAGATGACGAAGACGACGGCAGCGGATGCACTGGACAGCTCGGCTCGGCGAGGGGGGCACGGTGGCCACGTCGGGGCGTCGCCGCGCTCCGGCTGTGCTTCGGGGGTGCTCGGTTTCTCGTCGCCGGAGGGGAAGGAGAGGGTCTGGGAGAGAGCTGGGGTGCGGGGGGGGCTTCTTCGCGACTCCGTGGCACAAGAGAGAGGGAGGGGGAGGTCTAGAAGGGTCTGGACGTCGCCGTGGTGTCGTCGCCGTGCTCTGCCCTCCAGCGAGGTGCTTGGAGGGGCGGGGAGGAAGAAGACAAGGTGGCTCGGTGGGCTGGGCCGGGGCCAAGGAGGTGGGCCTCGCCTGGTGCGAGAGGTAAGCTCTCTGCTTTCTCTTTTCTTTTTATTTAATTCTGTTCTATTTGTTCTGCCTAGAAAACAAAATACCTAGGCTATTTATTAAATGCCCCAAATTTTTATGTGGCCTCATAAAATAGAGAGCTAGCCACTCATAACTTTTGGGCATTTTTGAAATTCAAATAATTTGAATTTCAAGTCAAATAGGGTTTTATTTAATTTCCAAAGCCACTGTTTGAATATTAGAAAATTCCATGAGCATGGGATTGCTCCCAAACCATTTTTAAAATGATCAGCACCATTTATAGGAATTTTCCAAATACTCAAATGATTTTTGGAAAAAGATTTGTCTCTGGCTATTTGATTTAATTTCTCAGGGCTTTCTTTTCCCCATTTTTGAATTGCAATTTGAAGTTTTTGCATGAATGCAAGGTACCTCTGATCCTAGCACATACCTAACTTGGGGTTGTGACAACTCGCCCCCACTCAAAAGAATCTCGTCCCGAGATTCAAAAGTCTGCGGGAGGAAGGAGGGGTACTCGGCACTGAGACGGTCTTCTCTTTCCCACGTGGCTTCTTTCTCTGAGTGGTGTGACCACTGAACTTTCAGAAACTTGATCTTCTTTCGGCGAGTGACACGCTCTGCGGAATCAAGAATACGAACGGGGTATTCTCGATAAGAAAGGTCATCTTGGAGATCAAGCGTTTCATGGTCGACTTCGCGGATGGGGTCCTTGAAGCAACGCCTGAATTGTGACATATGGAATACATCATGTACTCGGGAAAGGTGCGGGGGTAGTTCAAGTTGGTAGGCAACTTCTCCACGTTTAGCAATAATGCGGAAAGGTCCGATGTAACGTGGGGCCAACTTGCCTTTGATACCGAAACGTTGGGTTCCCTTCAGAGGAGTAACCCGAAGGTAAGCCTTCTCATCCAGATTGTAGCTCTCCTGCCTATGATGACGATCATAGTAGCTTTTCTGACGAGACTGTGCGGCTTTCAATTGATCACGAACAATGCGAACTTGCTCTTCTGCTTCCTTGATCATATCCGGTCCAAAGAATTGTCTTTCGCCGGTTTCTGACCAGTTAAGGGGTGTTCGACATCGTCGTCCATAAAGGAGTTCAAAAGGAGCCATGTTCAGACTAGATTGAAAACTATTGTTATAAGCAAATTCGGCAAATGGAAGAGACTTCTCCCAATTCTTTCCTAAAGATATAACACAAGCTCTGAGCATGTCTTCAAGAATTTGGTTAACCCTTTCGACTTGACCACTAGACTGAGGATGGAAAGCTGTACTAAAGGAGAGATGATTTCCCATAGCACGTTGGAAGCTTCCCCAAAATCTAGAGGTGAAAAGGCTACCACGATCAGAATTGATTTCCAAAGGAACACCATGAAGGGACACAATTCTAGAGACATACAAGTCCGCTAACTGGCTAGCAGTTATAGACTCGCGAACTGGAAGGAAGTGAGCAACTTTGGAAAGCCTATCTATGACAACAAAGATGGCATCGTTTCCTTTCTGGGTTTTTGGAAAGCCGGTGATGAAGTCCATACCGACTTTGTCCCATTTCCACTCTGGAATAGGCAAAGGTTGAAGTGTACCAGCAGGTCTTTGGTGTTCGGCCTTAATGCAACGACAAACATCACATTCGGCAATAAATTGAGCAATGTCTATCTTCATCCTAGTCCACCAAAATCTCTGGCGTAGATCTCGGTACATTTTTGTGCTACCGGGATGAATTGAGAGGAGTGTGTCATGGGCTTCTTTGAGGATGAGTTGCCTTAGATCCCTATTCTTAGGTACTACCAAACGATTTCCAAAGAATACCGTTCCTTTACTATCTGTGGAGAAACATTTAGCAACTCCGCTAGCAATGTTCTCCTTGATCCGGCAAACACCTCGTGCACGCCTTTGGGCAACCATGATTTGATCCTCAAGGGTTGGCTTCGCCACCAAGTTGAAAAGAGATCCACGAGGAACAATCTCGAGATTAAGCTTTCGAAATTCCTCATGAAGAAGTGGTTGATACTGTTGTAACATGAGGTTGTTACAATACGACTTACGACTTAGTGCATCAGCCATGACATTGGATTTGCCTGGGGTGTAAGAAATTACTACGTCGTAATCTTTTATCAACTCAATCCAGCGTCTTTGCCTGAGATTAAGATCTGGCTGGGTGAAAATGTATTTGAGGCTTTGGTGGTCGGAATAGATCTCACAACTATTACCAAGGAGGTAATGTCGCCAAGTTGTTAGGGCATGAACTACGGCAGCGAGTTCAAGGTCATGGGTAGGATAGTTCTCTTCATGTGGCCGCAACTGGCGTGAAGCATAAGCTACCACATGTCGATCTTGCAGAAGTATGCATCCTAACCCTTGCCGTGATGCGTCACAATAGATTTCGAAATCCTTTTTGGTGTCTGGAGGTGCAAGTAGGGGTGCAGAAGTCAATCTTAGTTTTAGCTCTTGAAAGCTTTCCTCGCACTTGGGAGTCCATAGGAATTTCTTATCTTTCTTGAGGAGTTCCGTCAGAGGTTTTGCAACTTTAGAAAAGTTCTCGACGAAGCGACGGCAATAGCTGGCTAGGCCAAGAAAACTCCTAACTTACTTAACCGATTCAGGTGGAGTCCAGTCAAGGACGGCCTGAACTCTCTCGGGATTCACAGCAATGCCTTTTGCAGAAATCACGTGGCCTAAGTAGGTCACTTCTGGTAGCCAAAATTCACACTTGGAGAATTTAGCATACAGGCGATGCTCTCTAAGTTTCATCAATACCATCCTTAGGTGTTTGGCATGTTCTTCTTTGTTCTTCGAGTATATAAGGATGTCATCGAGGTAAACCACGACGAACTGGTCCAAATACTCCATGAAGATCGAATTCATCATGCGTGAGAAAGTGGCGGGGGCATTGGTTAAACCGAAGGACATGACGGTGTACTCGTAAAGACCATAACGAGTAGTAAAAGCCGTTTTGGGAATGTCCTCGTTTCGGATTTTGATTTGATGATAACCTAATCTCAAATCCATCTTGGAGAAGACAGAGGATCCTGCAAGTTGATCATAAAGATCGTTGATCCTGGGCAGTGGGTATTTGTTCTTTATCGTCGCTAAATTTAGCGGGCGATAGTCTACGCACATCCTTTCTGTTCCATCTTTTTTCGTTATGAACAGAACGGGGAAACCCCATGGCGATGAGCTAGGGCGGATGAAGCCTTTTTCCAACAAAGCTTCCAGTTGGGTTTTAAGCTCAGCTAACTCACGTGGGGCCATTTTGTATGGGCGTCTGGAAATTGGGGTTGTGCCTGGGGCAAGATCCACTATGAACTCTACACACCTGTCGGGTGGCATGCCCGGCAGCTCTTCAGGAAAGACATCCGGAAAGTCACGAACCACCGGAACATCTTCAAGGTCGGGAAGGGGAAGCACATTCAAAGAATGCACCTGGGTTCTTTTTCTTGGTGAGGAGTAAACTATTGTCTGGCCTGAAGGGTGTGTAAGTCTAACTGACTTGGCTTTACAATCAAGAAAATCATGTTGTCTTGATAACCAATCCATACCAAGGATGACATCAATGTCTGAAGACTTGAGGGCTACGAGTGAAGCAAGGAATACTAAACCCTCAATTGCAATTTGATTACCATGGCTTACTCTATTAGTTTGCCACTTGGAACCAGGAGTTTGAATGATCATAGGGGTGAACATTTCTTCAAAGGATACATCATGTCGAAGTGCATAACTTTCCGACATGAATGAGTGAGAAGCTCCTGGATCGAAAAGAACAGAAGTGGGAACAAAATTGACTGAGAGTGTGCCAAGAATGACATCAGAAGTACCATCAGTTTCCTCAGCTGAGATTTGGTTCACACGTCTAAGATTTTCTGAGGTGGATGGATTAGCGGTGGGAACCTTTGGAGGTGGTTTGGCACGTACAGTGGGTTTTCCTTTGGCATGGGGTGGAGCATTTTGGTTGACGGGGCACTCACGAGAGTATAAGTTTTGATGTGTGAGGCAATTCCATTTAAGTGGAGTATATTGCATTTGAAATGCAAATTCAAAATCCACATTTGAATTCAACTTAGCCAAGTTGTATGTGATATAGTTTGATCATCTTGAAGTATTTTCAAATGGGTATGACATGCCTCTGAAGTGTGGTTAAATTGTAGCTTAATTCCATGGTCCAAGTTGCAAGATCAATTGATTTGCATTTGAATTAAATTCAAATAAACCAAATGACATATGCTACTGGTCCCATTTTAAATTCAACTCAAACATAGTTGAAATTTGCATATTTGGAAAGATAATTTTCTCCTGATCATTTTTCATATATTATTTGTCCAATTTGGAGTTAATATGAATTTTCTATGAATTTCCAAAGTTTGGGGTATTTTCTGGAATTTCTGGAATTCTTTTAAAATAGAAAAACCTTTATTGCGCCAGCACTGCATCAGCATGACGTCAGGGGGGTTTTGACCCCGGTCAAACTGACCAGTGGGCCAGGGCTGGCAGCCTCTCATCTAATTTCCCTGTTAGATTAATCTAACAGAGAGGATTAGAGGGGGCTGGGCCCACCTGTAAGTGACCCAGGGGGTTAGATTAGGGGCTAATCACCCCGGCCACGTCAGGCTTGCCGGCGGCTAGTCGCCGACGACCATCCGACGCGGCGGCGAAGCACGGGACGGCGGCTCCGGCCACCATTTGATGTGCTGAGACCACCAAACGGAAGCCCGAGCTCGTCCGCATCACCCAGAGCACAGCAGCGCCACCGGGGGGCACCAGAGTGATGCCGGCGACGAGCCCTAGCGGCGGCCATGGCTCGGTGACAACGAAGACGACGCTGCGGTGTGTTTTCGTGGGCATGCGATGGCTCGGACGAATCCTTGGAGCACCAGGAGCATGGTGGTCGTCATGGATGGGTCGAAGGGGCACGGGAACTTCCTCGCCGTCGACCATGGCGGCGACGAGCTCCTGCGTTCATGGCGGATCCAGCTAGGGAGGAGGAGGGAGACGAAGGAATGGCTCGGGTGAACCGTGAGCTCACCGTGAGTTCAACGGAGGTGGTGGCGCGGTCGGGGACGCCCTGTGGTTGTCGGAATTAAAGAAATCGCGCGGCGGCTCTGGTGAGGTCTCGGTGAAGCTTGCGTTGGCCACGAGCTCGATTAGTCCTCCAGCTTCTCAAGATCGAGGAAGTCGACGATGGCGCGCACGATGGACATGGTCTCCAGGCTCCTCTCCGGCGTTGGCTGCGGATTCCGTCGACGGTGAACGGCGGAGGCTCTCGGGGAAGAAGGGGAAAACGAGGAGAAGGCACGAGACGAAGCGGCGATGGGGGAAAAGTGGTTCACGGTGCCACGGCGTCTCTCTGGCGCAAGGAGGAGGCACGGGAGGGCCTCCAGGCAGGCAAGCAGGTGGCGCCGGCGTCGGCATGCGCTCCAGCGAGCTGCTTGCCGCGCCGGGGAAGAAGACAAACGGGGGGGCAGCGGGCTGGGCTGGCTTGCTGGGCCGCGGGCGATGAGTTGGGCCGAATGGCCAGGTAAATCCTTTTCCCTTTATTTTTGTTTTCTTTCTGTCATTTGTTCTGTTTAGCTAAAATAAATAGCTAAACATTTTATTAAATGCTGAAAACTTTTATGTGGCCTCATAATAATATAAACTAGCCACTCATAAACTTTCAACATTTTTGAAATTCAAATGATTTGAATTTTAAATCAAAAAGGGGTCTTTCTTTAATTCCAAGGTACTGTTTGAAATTTTGAAAAATCTATGAGCATGGGGTGGGTCCCACATCACTTGATATGTGATCACACTAATTTATAAGACTTTTCAAAACTCTAACATGAATTTTTGGAAAATATTTTTATCTGGCCTTTTGAATTAATTCATCTGGGGGGGTGTTCCTTCTCCCATTTTGATTTTGAATTTGATTTCCAAGATTTCTTTTTGAAATTTTGACATGATGCAAAGGCACTAGCTAACCCTAGCACATACCTAACAGAGGGTTCTGACAACTCGCCCCCACTCAAAAGAATCTCGTCCCGAGATTCAGAAATGTGCGGGAGGAAGGAGGGGTACTCGGTAAGGAGACGGTCTTCCCTTTCCCATGTAGCTTCTCTTTCAGAGTGGTGTGACCATTGCACTTTCAGAAACCTAATATTCTGACGACGAGTGACACGCTCTGCGGAATCAAGAATACGAACGGGGTATTCTCGATAAGAAAGGTCATCTTGGAGATCAAGCGTTTCATGGTCGACTTCGCGGATGGGGTCCTTGAAGCAACGCCTGAGTTGGGACACATGGAATACATCATGTACTCGGGAGAGGTGCGGCGGTAGTTCAAATTGGTAGGCAACTTCTCCATGTTTAGCAATAATGCGGAAAGGTCTGATGTAACCTGGGGCCAACTTGCCTTTGATACCGAAACGTTGGGTTCCCTTCAGAGGAGTAACCCGAAGGTAAGCCTTCTCATCCAGATTGTAGCTCTCTTGCCTATGATGACGATCATAGTAGCTTTTCTGACGAGACTGGGCTGCTTTCAATTGTTCACGAATGATACGAACTTGCTCTTCTGCTTCCTTGATCGTATCCGGTCCAAAGAATTGTCTTCCACCGGTTTCAGACCAGTTTAGTGGTGTTCGACATCGTCGTCCATATAGGAGTTCAAAAGGAGCCATGTTCAGACTAGATTGAAAACTATTGTTATAAGCAAATTCGGCAAATGGAATAGAATTCTTCCAATTCTTTCCGAATGAGATAACACAAGCTCTGAGCATGTCTTCAAGAATTTGGTTAACCCTTTCGACTTGACCGCTAGACTGAGGATGGAAAGCTGTACTAAAGGAGAGATGAGTTCCCATAGCACGTTGGAAGCTTCCCCAAAATCTAGAGGTGAAAAGGCTACCGCGATCAGAATTGATTTCCAAAGGAACACCGTGAAGGGACACAATTCTGGAGATGTACAAGTCTGCTAACTGGCTAGCAGTTATAGACTCGCGAACCGGAAGGAAGTGAGCAACTTTGGAAAGCCTATCTATGACAACGAAGATGGCATTGTTTCCTTTCTGGGTTCTTGGAAAGCCGGTGATGAAGTCCATACCGACTTTGTCCCATTTCCACTTGGGAATAGACAAAGGTTGAAGTGTACCAGCAGGTCTTTGATGTTCTGCCTTAATGCGACGACAAGCATCACATTCGGCAACAAATGGACCAATGTCTCTCTTCATCCTAGTCCACCAAAATCTCTGGCGTAGATCTCGGTACATTTTTGTGCTACCGGGATGAATCGAGAGGGGTGTGTCATGGGCTTCTTTGAGGATGAGTTGCCTTAGTTCCCTATTCTTAGGTACTACCAAACGATTTTCAAAGAATACCGTTCCTTTGCTATCTGTGGAGAAACATTTAGCAACTCCGCTAGCAATGTTCTCCTTGATCCGGCGAACACCTCGTGCACGCCTTTGGGCAACTATGATTTGATCCTCAAGAGTTGGTTTCGCCACCAAGGTAGAAAGATAGCCATGAGGAACAATCTCAAGATTGATCTTGCGAAAGTCCTCATGAAGAAGTGGTTGATACTGCTGCAACATGAGGTTGTTACAGTACGACTTACGACTTAGTGCATCAGCCATGACATTGGCTTTGCCTGGGGTGTAAGAAATTCCTACGTCGTAATCTTTTATCAACTCAATCCAGCGTCTTTGCCTGAGATTAAGATCTGGCTGGGTGAAAATATATTTGAGGCTTTGGTGGTCGGAATAAATCTCACAACGATTACCAAGGAGGTAATGTCGCCAAGTTGTTAGAGCATGAACTACGGCAGCGAGTTCAAGGTCATGGGTAGGATAGTTCTCTTCATGTGGCCGCAATTGGCGTGAAGCATAAGCTACCACATGTCGATCTTGCAGTAGTATGCATCCTAACCCTTGCCGTGAGGCATCACAATAGATCTCGAAATCCCTTTTGGTGTCTGGAGGTGCAAGCACGGATGCAGAATTTAATCTTCTTTTTAGCTCTTGAAAGCTTTCCTCGCACTTGGAAGTCCATAAGAATTTCTTATCTTTCTTGAGGAGTTCAATTAGAGGCTTTGCAACTTTAGAAAAGTTCTCGACGAAGCGACGGCAATAGCTGGCTAGGCCAAGAAAACTCCTAATTTGCTTAACCGATTCAGGTGGAGTCCAGTCAAGGACGGCTTGAACTCTCTCGGGATTCACAGCAATGCCTTTTGCAGAAATCACGTGGCCTAAGTAGGTCACTTCTGGTAGCCAGAATTCACTCTTGGAGAATTTAGCGTACAGCCGATGCTCTCTAAGCTTCATCAATACCAGCCTTAAGTGTTCGGCATGATCTCCTTCGTTCTTCGAGTAGATGAGAATATCATCAAGATAAACCACAACCAATTTATCTAGGTACTCCATGAAGATCGAATTCATCAAGCGTGAGAATGTGTCGGGGGCATTGGTTAAACCAAAGGACATGACGGTGTACTCGTAAAGACCATAACGAGTAGTAAAAGCCGTTTTGGGAATGTCCTCGTTTCGGATTCTGATCTGATGATAACCTAATCTCAAATCCATCTTGGAGAAGACGGAGGATCCTGCAAGTTGATCATAAAGATCATTGATCCTGGGCAGTGGGTATTTGTTCTTTATCGTCGCTAAATTTAGCGGGCGATAGTCTACGCACATCCTTTCTGTTCCATCTTTCTTCTTTACGAACAGAACGGGGCAACCCCATGGCGATGAGCTAGGGCGGATGAAGCCTTTTGCCAACGAAGCATCAAGTTGGGTTTTTAGCTCAGCTAACTCATGTGGGGCCATTTTATATGGGCGTTTGGAAATTGGTGCGGTTCCTGGAACAAGATCCACTATAAATTCTACACACCTGTCGGGTGGCATGCCCGGCAGCTCTTCAGGAAAGACATCCGGGAAGTCACGAACCACCGGAATATCTTCAAGTTCGGGAAGGGGAAGTACATTCAAGGAATGCACTTGGGTTCTTGTTCTCGGTAAGGTATAGATGATTGTTTTGCCTGAAGGGTGGGTGAGTCTCACGGATTTGCCTCTGCAATCCAGATAGGCATTCTGTCTTGATAGCCAATCCATGCCAAGGATGACATCAATGTCTGAAGACTTGAGGGGTATGAGTGAAGCAAGGAATACTAAACCCTCAATTGCAATTTGATTACCATGGCTCACTCTATTAGTTTGCCATCTTGACCCTGGAGTTTGAATAACCATTGGGGTGGACAATTCAACAAAGGGTAACTCATGACGAAGTGCATAACTTTCCGACATGAATGAATGAGATGCTCCTGGGTCGAAAAGAACGGAAGTAGGAACATAATTGACTGGGAGCGTACCAAGAATGACGTCTGTGGTGTCGTCAGTCTCTTCGGCGGCGATCTGGTTCACACGTCCACGACTGGCGGGAGGAGCGGGTTTGGCGGTGTAGACCTTCTGGGGTGGCTTGCCACGACCATTGTTGTTGTTGTTGCCTCCGGCACGTGGTGGAGCATTCTGATGCTGGAGCTGGTTCTGGGGACACTCACGAGAATAGTGGCCTGCCTGACCACACTTGTAACAGGCTCCGAAAACAGTTCGTGGAGCTGGGTTGTTTGGTGGAGCTGGGTGGAACTGGGTGGGTGGACGAGGCGCCACATAGGATGGCCTCGGTGGGTTGTTCTGGCGGAACATGCTATTGGGGATCCAGATCTTGCGCTTCTGGGAGCCAGAACTGGATGAACTGTCATCTCTAGGATGTTTGTGAAAGTCGTTGGGGGTGTTCATGTCCTCTGCTTTGATGGCCTTGTTGACAAGGACCTGGAAGGTGGCAAAGTCATGAAGGTTGAGCTCGCGACGGAGTCCACTGTTGAGGCCACGACGGAACCTCTCTTGTTTCTTGGAGTCGGTGGAGACTTCTTCAGTTGCATAACGAGCAAGTCGGTTGAACTCACGACTAAACTCGTCAACGGTCCTTCTGCCTTGAGTGAGGTTACAGAACTCCTCACGCTTGCGGTCCATGAGACCCTTGGGGATGTGGTGCTCGCGGAAAGAGGTACAGAATTCCTCCCAAGATGTAGGTGGTCCATTGGGACGCATATTTAGAAAGTTCTCCCACCAAGAACTAGCTGCACCTTCGAGGTGATAGGTGGCATAGCTGACCTTGTCGCCAGTTGCAACACGGCCTGCTTGGAGCTTCCTCTCGATGCTGCGAAGCCAGTCATCGGCGTCAAGGGGCTCAATGGAGTAACTAAAAACTGGGGGATGAAGCCGGATGAAGTCGTTCAGGGACACCAGCTCATTGTGCTGCTGAGTGGTGTTGCGTGCGATGACTTCCAGCAGGTGGTGAGAGTCACGGCGGTTCCTCTCGACCTCCATTAGAACTTGGGCCATCGTGGGTGGGGGTGGAAGGTTTCCTTCCTCCTGGTCATTCCCACGACCTTGGTTACGACCAACCTGGCCACGGGTTCCTTGAGACATCCTGAAGGAAAAACCAAAGTCAAACAGAGTTGATTGGGAGAGTCTAAACAAGGTATTGAAGTACTGGAAGGATTACAGAGCAAAGGAAGTAATCATCTTGACAACATGGTGATAAAGCATACAAGCCATATATTCACAAGCTGTCATACAAACCATACATCGTTTTAGTACAAGCACCAAGCTACTACAAACGTCATGAAGATGATACATCCTTCAGAGGCACTCTGACTTCCTATACATTATTTATCTAAGCCTCTGGAACTTAGACACCTTGCATACAATACACTAAGATACTACTACATCATCACTAAGTAAGACCACAGGCGGTCTCACTCATCTCCATCTCCATAGTAGTCCTCATAAAAGTTACCCGCGTATCCCGGTAGCTGGAGGTGACCATCGGAAAACACGGAGGCTTGTGGACCCTGATATCCATTTGGGCAAGGATGGGGCCTAGGTCCAGTGTAGGGTGGAAGCAAAGGACCACGGGGTGGAAAAATGCCTCCAATCTCGGGCCAAGCAACTCGAGAAGGCATCTGGGTCCTCACTGGATAGATTGCATCAAACTCAACTGATCCAACGCTCAGAAAGGGAGCCAAAAGTGTCAGTGCTCGATACAAACGAACACGAGTGGCGTGGAGCTCGAAACGGAGAGCGCGTGCATCACGATCTCTGTCACTAGCAAACCTAGCAGTCACCTGGAGTGCTGGATCCTCTGCAGAGTGATCTGAGTAGAGTCCGGTGTAATATCCCTCTTCTCCTGGAAGTGCAGCAGGGATATAGCGGAATGAAGTCTCTCTCAGCATGGTGTGCTCCTCTCTCAGCAGGGTAATACATGAATATGCAGCATCCTGCACAGCCATGTTCTCGGTAACGCCAATGCCATGTCCAAAGTGGATAGGCTGGGTGACTCCAATGTGGTGCGGGTAGATCCGGACAATGCAGTGGAACTGCGTCTGGTTGAAGTCGTGGAACTGCTCCTCGATGGTGTACTCAGGGTACCATCGATATCCCACATAGGACATCATCTCGATCAACGTGGCGGGATGGCCACGCACACCGAGGCACCTGGTCAAACGAACAATCTGTCGAGGGGGAAGATCTGCCATCTGAAACAGAAAGGAGTTTGCAAATGCATCAGATTATGAGATAAACCTGAAATGACTCGGACAGCATAACGGCTGTAATTGCAAGAAAAGACAATTTCTTACAACATGGAAACAACACTTACATACGATGTAGTAAAACAGGAAGCATAACCACTCTAACAAAACAATCACAACTTTCCTACGGCTATAAGGAAGCAAACAACGAGATGTTCTAATCAGACAGAGGAGAGCCTAGTCCTATCTTCCCGTAGAATAAGATGAGGGTGACTCAGAACTCAGAATGAAGGGGTAAGGAGAAAAAAAAAGCCTTACGTTGTTCCCTTATATACCCAGAGTAACTATATAACTATAGCAAGCTAGACTCAACTTCGGCCAAGGCTACTAGTCCTACAGTCAGTCCTGCTCTGATACCAAGTCTGTCGGGACCCGGGGTTAGCGTATGCAAGTACAGTTAAGACATAGTCATATGGAGAGCCGAGAACCGCACCCACTTGTCTAAGCAGACAAGGCCAAGCACTGAACATTCTCGGAAAGCATCGTACGTGAGGGGCATCCCATCCAGGCCGGATGATCAACTGAAATGGGTCCTCATCGTCCGCACACAAGTCTAATGATATGGGTGGTGAAATCCCATATTCAAAGACAAGTCGCCTCAACCATACTATCGACTATCTCAAAACTCTTACATAGACTTACTCCAGCCCGATCACTTAGTCGGGGTCTAGGGCGGGCTCGATCATACCACAAAGTGTGCACGAGACGGAGTCTCGAGCAATCGCATCGCGATGCCCCAAGCTGCGCACATCTAAGGGCCACTTGGTGTATGAAAGACCGCCAGCCAGAACACAACTCAGGTCTCGAAAACCCATACAAAGACATGCATGTTATAAACATACACGCAGCACACATGCCTTGTATGAACAGCAGGTACCATTGCAATTCTCTACAAAGTGTACATTTTATTTATAACTCTTATAGAGTACACACAGAGATCACATACATGTGATCCAACATTACAACACGGAACGGAAGCAAATTATGTCTGAGTACAGACAAGTTTAACAAGTGGCTTAAGAAGCCTTATTTAAACACAAAGCCCTCCACGAGGGAACCAGTCTGCTGACTGGGACTAGACTAGTTTAACTTCAGTCGTCCAGCTCGATGAAGAAGCCACCTTCGGGGTCAGTGGCATCATCTAAAACATAGATTAAGCAAACGTGAGTACAAAGGCGTACTCAGCAAGACTTACATAGGAGCTATACTACTCATGCATATGTATCAAGGTAAAAGGAGGTGGGGTTCACTTGCAGAAATGCCAGCTTTGACTTGGCTAATCCTTAACTACGAGTACCAGACTTTGGGGTAAGAAGCGTACACGAGTCCACTACTTTCTCCAACCAATACACCACTATGGTGCCTTCCTCGACTTCCCCACGAGAAAGCACGCCATAGCACTCACACTTATCTTGGTGTGTTTTAGAAGTATCCGGTTCAAGTTATCTAATAATCAAGCTAAGCGTTCCAAGTAGTCCATAACCGCGGACGCGGCTATTCGAATAGTTTTGTTAACCTTGCAAGGGTGTACCGCTACACACACATGATCATCATTTACCACCTTTGATCTCGACACCATTCAAGGGGTGTCAGCGAGGATGCTCACCACAACTGTTACCTCATAGCCGATCTAGTCCGAGAAAGCCGCCTACTTGGGTTGGTTACCACAATCGTGAACCCGGACGGTTTACCGAAGTGGACCCAAGTGATGTGTGCGTGGTGCATAAGCCGGTCTCGGATGAGCCGTTCTCTCACTTAGCATCCAGGCCACAAGCCTACCAGAACTCCGAACTACTGCGACATCTGGACATCGAAAGGGATGAGTTAATAGGTTGAGAGGGGTCAGTGAGCCCAATGTGTGGTTGTACTCTTCATCTTGGATCACCACACAAGAACTCGGACTTAGGGCGGTGTTCAACGAGACAACCCACCGTGTACTCCTACACAGCCTCTCATCGTTCACCTTGTATTAGGGTCGATTCACCAACACTTTTCTACCATCATCAACATGATCATTCCCATCCCGACTCACATCACAGTAACAACATGGTATCACACTAAGCATGCAATAAGCAGTAACATTGCAGGGGCCACATGATATCATTCAACTCCTACATTTGCTAGGATTGTGGTTTGCTTACTACTGTGACAAAAGATAGGTCATGCAAAGGAATGGGTTCATCTATGCGGTAGAATCGTAACATGGTGATCATCCTAAACAATGCATAAGCGAGACATGAGAGGGAAGTGGGATTTTATCGACATGATCAATGGGGGTTTGCTTGCCTTGCTGACGAGGTTCGGGTTCGGGGTCTTCAACGAAGGGGGTGACCTCGGGCTCCGGCTCCACGTCTATCAGCAACATGACAATCATAGGATCAACATAATGTACAATGCACAATCACATGAATGAATGTTGAAACTTGAAGTATAAGTTTTGATGTGTGAGGCAATTCCATTTAAGTGGAGTATATTGCATTTGAAATGCAAATTCAAAATCCACATTTGAATTCAACTTAGCCAAGTTGTATGTGATATAGTTTGATCATCTTGAAGTATTTTCAAATGGGTATGACATGCCTCTGAAGTGTGGTTAAATTGTAGCTTAATTCCATGGTCCAAGTTGCAAGATCAATTGATTTGAATTTGAATTAAATTCAAATAAACCAAATGAAATATGCTACTGGTCCCATTTTAAATTCAACTCAAACATAGTTGAAAGTTGCATATTTGGAAAGATAATTTTCTCCTGATCATTTTTCATATATTATTTGTCCAAGTTGGAGTTAATATGAATTTTCTATGAATTTCCAAAGTTTGGGGTATTTTCTGGAATTTCTGGAATTCTTTTAAAATAGAAAAACCTTTATTGCGCCAGCACTGCATCAGCATGACGTCAGGGGGTTTTGACCCCGGTCAAACTGACCAGTGGGCCAGGGCTGTCAGCCTCTCATCTAATTTCCCTGTTAGATTAATCTAACAGAGAGGATTAGAGGGGGTTGGGCCCACCTGTAAGTGACCCAGGGGGTTAGAGTAGGGGCTAATCACCCCGGCCACGTCAGGCTTGCCGGCGGCTAGTCGCCGGCGACCATCCGACGCGGCGGCGAAGCACGGGACGGCGGCTCCGGCCACCATTTGATGCGCTGAGACCACCAAACGGAAGCCCGAGCTCGTCCGCATCACCCAGAGCACAGCAGCGCCACCGGGGGGCACCGGAGTGATGCCGGCGACGAGCCCTAGCGGCGGCCGTGGCTCGGTGACAACGAAGACGACGCTGTGGTGTGTTTTCGTGGGCATGCGATGGCTCGGACGAATCCTTGGAGCACCAGGAGCATGGTGGTCGTCATGGATGGGTCGAAGGGGCACGGGAACTTCCTCGCCGTCGACCATGGCGGCGACGAGCTCCTGCGTTCATGGCGGATCCAGCTAGGGAGGAGGAGGGAGACGAAGGAATGGCTCGGGTGAACCGTGAGCTCACCGTGAGTTCAACGGAGGTGGTGGCGCGGTCGGGGACGCCCTGTGGTTGTCGGAATTAAAGAAATCGCGCGGCGGCTCCGGTGAGGTCTCGGTGAAGCTTGCGTTGGCCTCGAGCTCGATTAGTCCTCCAGCTTCTCCAGATCGAGGAAGTCGACGATGGCGCGCACGATGGACATGGTCTCCAGGCTCCTCTCCGGCGTTGGCTGCGGATTCCGTCGACGGTGAACGGCGGAGGCTCTCGGGGAAGAAGGGGAAAACGAGGAGAAGGCACGAGACGAAGCGGCGATGGGGGAAAAGTGGTTCACGGTGCCACGGCGTCTCTCTGGCGCAAGGAGGAGGCACGGGAGGGCCTCCAGGCAGGCAAGCAGGTGGCGCCGGCGTCGGCATGCGCTCCAGTGAGCTGCTTGCCGCGCCGGGGAAGAAGACAAACGGGGGGCAGCGGGCTGGGCTGGCTTGCTGGGCCGCGGGCGATGAGTTGGGCCGAATGGCCAGGTAAGTCCTTTTCCCTTTTTCTTTTCTGTTTTCTTTCTGTCATTTGTTCTGTTTAGCTAAAATAAATAGCTAAACATTTTATTAAATGCTGAAAGCTTTTATGTGGCCTCATAATAATATAAACTAGCCACTCATAAACTTCCAACATTTTTAAAATTCAAATGATTTGAATTTTAAATCAAAAAGGGGTATTTCTTTAATTCCAAGGTACTGTTTGAAATTTTGAAAAATCTATGAGCATGGGGTGGGTCCCACATCACTTGATATGTGATCACGCTCATTTATAAGACTTTTCAAAACTCTAACATGATTTTTTGGAAAATATTTTTATCTGGCCTTTTGAATTAATTCATCTGGGGGGTGTTCCTTCTCCCATTTTGATTTTGAATTTGATTTCCAAGATTTCTTTTTGAAATTTTGACATGATGCAAAGGCACTAGCTAACCCTAGCACATACCTAACAGAGGGTTCTGCCACGTGATCAGTAGCTATGTGATGTTCTCCTCCCCTCTTTGTTCTTCATGGTTTAAACCTCGTGAGCTGCCCTACATGATCGAGGCACTTATGTAAATCTTCTGCTGTTGCTATGTTGAGTTTGACGGGATCTGATGGATTATGAGATTATGTTCAGATCGTGATAGAGTAATATATTTGGTTTTGATCTCTTATATTTTTTGTTCCTAAGTAATTCTTGCATGTTCTCCGTTGGTGTTTATTGCTTTGGCCAAGTGGTGGATAGTAACTCCAAGAGGGAACGTTATGCTCGATTGTGGGTACATGCCCCCTGATGACACGCTTGAGTGACAGAAACATGAGTCTAGGGGATGTGTTGTGGCCACAAGGGGAAAAACAACGGTGCTTGTAACCGCGGTTGCAAGGATTGTTTACTTTACGCAAAGTTCTTTTAATGCAGTTGTTTGTTGCTTTGCGTTTACACTTTGGGTGGGACTCGCAACTTAATACCAGCGAGATGTTCCGGATAGATATCTTAAGGTGGATGATTAGTAGTAGATATAGATGGATTTTGGTCTACTTATTTTGGCGTACTGCCCATGCTTATGAGCCTCTTCCTTTCTTTTGTAGCATAGTTAGTACTGCGGTGCGTTTATAATCCTGTAAATTTCCCATATGTAATTTGCTTACCTCACATAGCAAGTTTATCGTCTTTTGGGAGAGAGACATCACTAGTGAACATCACGGGACCCCGGTCCATATTTTCATCATTGTTTTCAAGCTCATTTATTTTCTCGCATTTACTTTCAGCTGCTATTATCATTATCATTATCCCTTGTGTGTTTGATCCTTTGTAAACAACAAGACCGGAGAGATTGACAACCTCTCTGAACTTCGTTGGGAGGAAAGTTAATTTTATTGTGTGCAGGTCCAGGTCAAGGAAGCAACGTTTGTCGTAAACGGTGCCTTTGTTTTCTTGCCACCTACTTATCATTGCCGGAGTCCTACGGGAGACAAACCCTATCCTCCACATAGGGGAACTTTGCTGCTATCCTACATCTCACCTTCCACTTGGGGTAACCAACGAAGGGCGAGAAGCCATTACCACTTCCACGCCATCACCGGCCCAATCCGAATCCAAATATCCAACCAACTTGAAGGAAGATCCTTTGGGGTACCAAAGTCCTAAGTTTGGGGTATAAACCAAATATCGAAGGATCCGTTTCACGGCCATATGATGGCTTTCTTTAGGGGCGGATTGAAATCTTGCACACATACACAACTTAACATAATATCCGGCCTAGATGCACAAAGGTAAAGCAAAGAACCGATCATAGAACAAGTTGTCCATTGGTTGGCATTGGAGTCTTCATAGGCTTGGCATCATCTAACCCGAACCATTTGAGCATGTCTGGAATATACTTTGCTTGGTTAATAAAAGTCCCTCCCCTCAATTGCTTGACTTGAAATCCGAGGAAGAATTTCAACTCACACATCATAGACATGGCAAACTCATTGGTCATAAGATTTTGAAACTCAACATTTCAAGCATGGTTAGTATACCCAAAGATAATATCATCAACATATATTTGGCATACAAACAAATCTCCGTTTACTCTCTTCGTAAAGAGAGTGGAATTTATTAACCCGATCTCAAATCCCTTCTCGATTAAAAATGACGTAAGGTGGTCATACCAAGCACGAGGTGCTTGCTTGAGACCATACAAAGCCTTATGAAGTTGATAAACGTGATTGGGGTGTCCGAGGTCTTCGAAACCGGGAGGTTGTTTGACATACACTAACTCACTCAAAGGACCATTTAGAAATGCACTCTTAACATCAATTTGATATAATTTAAAATCATGATGGGAGGCATAAGCAAGTAAGATGCGAATGGACTCACGACGTGCAACGGGGGCAAAAGTTTCACCAAAATCCAAACCTTCAATTTGGGTGAACCCTTGTGCCACTAACCTTGCCTTGTTACGTGTAACTTGTCCATGCTCATATTGCTTGTTCTTGAAAACCCATTTGGTGTCAATGACATTATGATTTCCCTTGGGTCTTGCAACAAGTGACCACACTTTTTTGCGAGTAAAATTGTTGAGTTCTTCATGCATGGCTTCTACCCAATCTGGGTCATCAAGAGCTTCATCTACCTTGAGGGGCTCAATACAACAGACAAATGAGTGATGTTCAAAAAAGTTTGTCAGACGTTTACGAGTAGTTACCCCTTTTGTGATGCTTCCAAGGATGTTTTCGGTGGAGTGTTGAAGCATTTGAAGTCTCATTGTCGCTTTTTGTCTCTTCTTTTCAAGTTCTTCTTCACTTGGTTGAATTCTTCGTGGAGAGACTCAAACTTCTTTTTGCTTAGTTGGTGGAGAGGCAACTTCTTGAACTTGAGCTTGACCACTTTCTTGAGCTTGATCTTGGGCCTCAATGATAGGCTCGTCACCATTTGGTTGGGCTTTCCCTTGATCTTGCTCGGGAGCTTGAGGGACCTCATCTTGTTCTTGGATAGGTGCTTGTGCTCCCGAAGCTTCTTGTCCTTGTGGTGGAGATGATGACTTACCTTGAGGAGGATCTTCAAGAGGGGCTCTTACTCCTTCTTCTATTACTTGGACTTGGGGTGTTTCATGTGGAAGAATGTGGCCTATCCCCATGGTCCTTATAACTTGAGAAGGAGCCTCATCACCTACAACACTTGGAACAATTTTCTTGGCTTGGGAGCCGTTATCCTCGTCAAACTCCACATTCGATGACTCCTCAATACATCCCGTGAATTTATTGAGAACTCGATACGAATGGGAGTTTGATGCATATCCAACAAACATTCCCTCATATGTTTTAGCCTCAAATTTAGCTAACCGGGTTTTCTTGTTGAGAATGAAACACTTACAACCGAATACTCGGAAGTACTTGACATTTGGCTTCTTTCCGGTTAAGAGTTCATACGGTGTCTTGTTCTTGATCTTGCGGAGATATAGCCTATTAGAGACATGACACGCGGTGTTGATGGCTTCGGCCCAAAGTTTGTATGGAGACTTGTACTCGTCAAGCCTTGTCCTTGCCATCTCAATAAGAGTCCTATTCTTCCTCTCCGAGACACCATTTTGTTGAGGAGTATAGGCCGGGGAATATTGATGGTTGATCCCCTCATCACTCAAGAACTCATCCATAGTGTAATTCTTGAACTCGGTACCATTGTCACTTCGAATAGCCATAATCTCACATTGATGTTGACGTTGAGCTTCTTTGGCAAATGATATAAAGGTCTCTTGAGTTTCATCTTTGGCCTTGAGAAAGAAAACCCATGTATATCTTGTATAGTCATCGAAAATGACAAGGCAATACCTCCTCCCACCCAAACTATCATATGATGGAGGCCCAAAAAGATCCAGATGAAGGAGCTCAAGAGGCCTTGTCGATGTGATGATAGTCTTCACCTTATGTTGCTTCTCATGTTGCCTTCCCGCAATGCAAGCACTACAAACACGATCTTTGGCAAAATAAACATCGCTTAGTCCAAAAATGTGATCCCCCTTTATAAGGGATTGTAAATTTCTCATACCAACGTGGGCTAGCCTACAGTGCCATAGCCACCCCACGTCGGCCTTGGCCATTAGGCATGTTTTTAGGTGAGTGCTCTCTTTAGAGAAATCAACCACATAAAGGTTGCCTTCAACATGCCCAATAAAGACCACTTTGAGAATATCCCTAATAAATACGGTCACATGAAATTCACTAAAAAGCGAGTCATAGCCGGCACGTGCCAATTGGATATTGGAAAGTAGATTGTAATGATAGGATTGGACAAGCATGACATTTTTTAAGTGAAGAATCACTCGAGATGACAAACTTTCCCAATCCCAATACCTTGCCCCTTACTATTGTCTCCAAAGGAGATTTTCGAGGATGACTTGAGCGAGTCAACAAAATCCACGAGCATATCCTTGCCTCTGTTCATATGATTGGCGCAACCACTATCAATCACCCATTGATTGCCACCGGAGGCATAGTCCTGTGAGAATCAAGCTTTGTTTTTAGGTCCCCATTTTTCAATGGGTCCTACAGAGTTGGCAACAAGGTATTAGGAACCCAAATAGTCCATGCATAATCATCATAATTAGTGCCGACAAATTTAGCAAAAATATAGCCATCATTCCTTCTCAAAAGGACATAAGATGGGTTGTTCATGCCGGCATAAATCGAAGAGGGAACCATCTCTTTTGTGATGGTTTCCTCTCCGACCTTCTCCTTTCCCTTTTCCTTCTCCTTGTGCCCTTCATGCACAAATGTGATTTGTTGTTGAGGAGGAGTAGCTTGGTGCTTCTTCTTCTTGTTCTTTTTCTTCTTGTGCTTGTTCTTCTTCTTATTTTGAGAGGGATCATAACCGATTCCCTCCTTGGCTACACATTCCTTTTGATTACTCAAAAGTTCATTCAAGTTCCTTTCACCTTGAATGCAAGACACAAGACCTTTCTCAAGTTGATCTTTAAACTTTTTGTTCTCAACAAGTAAAGATGCATAATCAATGGAGTTAGAAGCACATGCATCATTGGGAGAGAAAGTATCAAGAGACTTATGAGTTGAAGCTTTAAGTTGATTGTAAGCCTCGGTGAGATTTATAAGCTCCCCTTTTATGAGCTTGTGGCTCTTTTCAAGGAGTTTATACTCCTCACCGAGTTCACCATGAACAACTTTAAGCTTAGCAATTTTATCCAAGAGATCATGCTTAATTTCAAGAGAGAGTTCTAACGCATCATTGACTTTAACAAAGTCTATCTCATGTGAAGTGATGGTTTCCTCAAGTGAGGCCTTCATGGTTTTGACTTCATGGAGATTTTTCTCAAGGAGGTCATTTCTCTCCTTTTCCTCTATTAGGAGGGTTCCCGCATTATTGATGTAGCCATCACGTTCGGTGAGTGACTTCATCATGTTGAGGAAACGAGCAAGGGATTCTCCTTTAAGTGTATTCATGAAGGCTAATGAGGCTTCCTCACTACAATCGACACCATCATCTTCACACACATCCTCCAACTCTTCTTGCGAAAAGTTGGGAGAGGGAGATGATGGCATATGGATAGAAGACTTTGATATTACCTCTTTAGCCATGAGGCATCGGTGGGAGTTGGATTTGTTCTCTTTGGGGGAGTCGAAGAGGCTTGATGAGGTGGAGGGGGACTTGGAGTGCGTGGCAAACGCGGCCATGCCTTTGTTCTCATCATCACCATCTTCATCGTCCCCAGATAAGTACTCTTCATGCACAAGTGCCTTGTCACCACACCTCTTGGCAAACTTGTTGAAGGTCTTCTTCTTGAATACGAGCTTCTCGGATTTGTCTTCTCTTCTCTCATAGGGCAAATCCGCAAAAAAGTTCTTTGGACTATCACAATTGTAGCACTTTCTTCTCCCAAAGGTTTTTTCCTTTTAGGTTCTTCCCTCTTGTAGACATGGTGCATGTGTATTTATTGACCAAAAGGGCCAAGACTTCTTTAAAGTCCTTTGCCGGGCAAGAGGCTTCATCTTCATCCTCATAATATTCTTCCACTTCTTCCACCTCAACCAACTTGGAGGGGGAGACCATCTTCTTGGCTTTCAAAGAAAGATTGTTGGAGCTATTTATCCCATGAACAAGGTCAAGGGTTTGCTTGGAATTAGCTTTCAACAAAGAGTTGGTGGTGAAGGATGACACGACTTGATTTGGGGTCAATTGGTCAAAATCTGGGCGTTGATGTATCATGGTGACCATGGTGTCATCCGTTAGGATCATGGCACCCATGAATTTATCCTTGATGAAGTTTTCATCCGCCCATGTGCATCCAAAGTTTCTCAAATCCAATACAATGGACTTGATTCTACGGTAAACATGTTTCGCAGATTCACCATCCTTCCTTACGAACATGTTGACTTCTTGCTTGAGAATAGCCAACCGAGATCTCTGCACACTAATGTCTCCTTCAAATATTTCCCCAAGAGTGATCCCAATTTCTTTAGCCGTCTTCAAAAGAGCAATGTGATCTTTGGACTCCTCGGGCATGGCCAACCGAACCATGTGGCAGGCAGTGTCATTGAGTTGTTCATCAACCTCTTCTCTTGGAGAAAGACTAGAAGGATCTTCTGGTTGAAAGCCCCTCTTGATGATCCACCACATTTGGGTGGAAGCGCTCCGAATATGTGACTCCATAGCTAATTTCCATTTACCAAACGAGTTAGGAATCAAATGGGGGGTCCCCAATATGATTAATATGCGGCATAGGAACATGAGCACGAGCATATGAGGGAGCATCGGCATTGTACAATTGTGCAGTGTTGGTTGAGGGTGGTTTGGGTGTCTCCTTTACTCCATCAACATCCAAAGTGGTGTTTGGACAAAATGTTGATGAGGTCGAGGGAATTTGCGAGAATGAAGAAAATTTCTTGTCAACTTCCTTTCCTACCAAGTCTTTGATCGAAATTTCCATCGAGCTTTTGAAGGACTCCATGAATTTAGCAAATTCGATCAAGGTGAGCGAGTTGGAGGCGCTAGAGCTAGCTCCTCCACTCTATTGGATAGGGATGGTATTTTGTGGCATTAGTGGAGTGGATGGGTTAGCAACGGGTGCTCCAAGTACACCAAGTGTTTCTCCATCCACGGGAATGTTTTCACCTTGATTCCCTAAGTCGTCCATATCCTCTTAGGCGGTAAAGCCCTTAATAAGAGCCCTAGATCTGATACCAATTGAAAGGATCGATATAGTCAACTAGAGGGGGTGAATAGGTGACTAAAAATTTTAACTTAAATTACCAATTTTTAGGGTTAAGAGGATAAAAAAGATTATCTAGATGTGCTCTAGATGAATAACCCTATGTGGCAAGCAAGCTAAACTCAAATGCCAGGAAAAAATACAATAGCAAGCCAACAAGCATATGAAGCAAGAACAAGTAAAGGGGCGGAAAGGATAAACCACAAGTGACGTGGATACGCGGAGATTTGGTTGACCGAAGTTCACACTCTTTTGAGGGAGTGCTAATCTCCGTTCGAGCGGTGGTCAATCCTTGAGAGCGCTACCAACAACGTAGCTCACTGTATTCTCCGTTCTCGAGTCACCCCCAACGGATGAGCCTCGAATTACTAGGGGTTGGTCTTGACGGCGACCACCACACCTTTACAAACTACCCGGAGCACATCACAAGCAAGGAAGCTTCCGGGGGTACACCTAGCCGCCTAGGAGCCAAAGCTCCAAGAGTAACAAAGTCAACGGTGAAGAAATCCTGCGGGGAACACAAAACGGTTTGGTGGAAATGTAGATCGGGCCTTTCTCTCTCAAATCCCAAAAGATCAACAAGTTTGGGTGGAGGACTTGAGAGGAATGAGCAAAATGAAGGTCTAGCAATGGAGCTCAAGGAAGGGGGGAGAAGTTAGGGTTGGAGGTGGAAGAAGGGTGCGTTTATAGTGTAAGGGGATTAGGTGGGGAATCCAGCCGTTGGACCCCCGTGCGCACGGGCTAAGTGAGCCCCGTACGCACGGGCTACTCAGAGAGTATCCACCTACCCCGTGCGCACGGGGGTCAGAGACCCCGTGCGCACGGGCTACTCAGTGGGGTGCGGGGTACCCCGTGCGCACGGGCTACTCAGAATGTTCTTGAGTACCCCGTGCGCACGGGGGTCAGAGACCCCGTGCACACGGGGTGATCAGGAACTTTTCTGATCACACCACTGTGAAGCCCTCCATTGTACATACAAAGTACACACCTTTCGGAGAGTTTTGTGGGAGGCTTGGTGACATGAAAATGTGTTCCCACACATGCTCTAACCTCGTTGACCCCTCTTAATAGTGCGGTGATCCTACGACTCAAATCAAACCGAAAATAAACATTTGAGTCACGGGAAAACCATGCCTTTTATCTTTTTGTGTCGGGGCCAATCATCCTTCAAAATTAGTAACCCTCCACGAGACAAATGACCTGAGATAAATGTTTAGCAACCGTCATTAGTCCCACTAACCACATTGTCATAATACCAAAACACCGTTTAGGAGTAAATGCACTTTCATCAGGCTTAAGTCAGATTTCATAAGCCCCCAAGGTCTCTAAATACAGCAATATAAATGCCTGGTTCCAATAAAAGGGTTGATCAGACCCTCCCAGACTCCAGATGGTGCGTGCAAAACATGAGATGCATGATGTAATTGTATGATGCAATGCATCAATGATGTAAAATAATGGTGCAATGCATAATGATAATGGTGCAATGCATAATGATGTAAAATAATGGTGCAATGCATAATGATAATGGTGCGATTCATAATGATGTAAAATAATGGTGCAATGCATAATGATAATGGAGCAATGCATACTGATAATGGTGCAATGTATAATGATGCAAAATAAAGGTGCAAAATAAAGATGCAATGCATAAGATGGCAGATTATGGGTTCCAGAAGTGCCGAATATGCCGAGATTTCTTGTGAAGCCGGTATTTCATGATGAACCCTGTTTATGAAGGAGCCGGAATTTTTGACGAAAAACGGATCTTATAGAGGAAACGAGATTTTCAATAAATCGGAACTCAAGAAGGGCGACGGGATTTTGCCAAGGTGTGTGAAGGATGGATTGATTTGTCAAGAATTTCCTGCAAACCAGCCCTAATGTGTGCTGATTAATTATAATCCATTGCTAAAATATATTAATATATCAATATCGATCTCTGATGGATCCTAGCGGAGGTATAGCCCCCGAGTCTCGAGTCGACTTGAGGAGTCGGCTGGAGACTCCTTGTACCTGGCTTAATAAAGAAACAAACATCGGATATATTGTTAAGGAAGTCGGACGCCCCTGTTTAGACTTGTTGCAGCGTGCCAACTAGTCTTTTTGGGCATCCGTGTATGCATGTAAGATAGCCCCTGAGTTTTATCTCAAAGGTGCAACATAATAAAATTATTGGAATGAAATATATGAGATATGAATGCGACTTAGCTGATCTTGCGATGCAGAGTAAACCCAAGTCACCATGGAAGTCGACCATGATGAGGTTGTAGTCAATCTCGTCGGAGTCGACAACTGATGACCTGACGGATATATCAAGCCGGCGATGGAAACCGGCGCAGACGGGAGCGTCAAGCACGGTGTGGAACGACGCTGGAGTCAGATTTTTTCCAATGAGCCGGAACTCAATGATAGAGCCGGGGTTTTCCTGTGGACTCTTCATTTTTGGAGAGTCGGAACTTTTCCGTGGACTCTTCACTTTTGGAGAGTCGGATTTTTTCCTTGGACTCATCTATTTTGGTGAGTCGGTTTTCTTTGTGGACTCATCTATTTTGGTGAGTCATAATTTTTCCGTGGACTCATATATTTTGGTGAGTCAGAATTTTTCCGTGGACTCATCTCTTTTGGTGAGTCGGAATTTTTCCGTGGAATCATCTCTTTTGGTGAGTCAGAATTTATCCGTGGACTCATCTCTTTTGGTGAGTCAGAATTTTTCCGTGAACTCATCTCTTTTGGTGAGTCGGAATTTTTCCGTGGACTCATCTCTTTTGGTGAGTCAGAATTATTTTGGACTCTTCTCTTCGGAGAGTCGGAATTTTTTGGACTCTTCTCTTCGGAGAGTCGGAATTTTTTTTGGACTCTTCTCTTCGGAGAGTCCGAATTTTTTTGGACTCTTCTCTTCAGAGAGTCAGAATTTTTTTGGACTCTTCTCTTCGGAGAAGCCAAAAAAATTTGGACTCTTCTCTTCGGAGAGTCGGAATTTTTTTATGACTTCTCTTCGGAGAGTCGGAATTTTTTTGGACTCTTGAACACAGACGTTATTCTTGTCCTACAGGCTGCGCGCGAGGGTCAATGTTGAAGTCGAGTTTCGAGTCACGCGCTCAAAAATTTTCTTGTTTTATCCATGAGATTGATGTAGATGTCGAAGAAACTGAGGTCGCAATGCACCCGAGTCGGATCGAGTCCTGCCAGAGTCGGCGGATCGTCGATTTGTTGATTTAGATTCGTTCGTGTCGATTCTTCTTCGTCCGGCCGATCACGAGTTTCTCGATCCCTGTGAGGACTTCCTCCAAGGTGACAACACCCTTGTGCGTAGGCTCCACAGTGGGCACCAACTATCGTGGGAAAGTCACGACAGATGTCCTCATGAGAGAACTTGATTATGGAGCCTTTGCTACGAGTGTACAAGGAAGAAGAAACATCACAGAGAAAGGGAAACGCGATTTTATACAGCTTCAGGCCCCGGGAAACATCATCCGGTAAAAACCCTACATGTTGTTTGTGGTTAGGTCTTATTCCTTTGCTCACGGGGAGTCATCGGCGTGTCGCCGGCTCTCTTACGGTTGTGTGTAGTTGCCCCGAGATTAGATCACCCAGGACTAATCTCTAATCCAGATTCTTTTGCGGTCTGTTGACTCTATCTCTGTTGAAAACCTACTTTGGTATCTCCAGAAAACCTACTTTGGTTTCTCCATAATACATACTCTCGTCTCTGCAGAAAGCCTACTCTCGAACTTGGCCTCTATGGGCCCCTTACCCCTCCTTATATAGGTGGAAGGGGACGGCTTACATGTAGAGTCCTATCCTAATACAAACTAGTCACATCTTGTATTACAAGTCGGATATCAATCTGGGTCCTACTCTAAGTCTTGTAGCCTTCCAAGTTAAGTGGACTCCTTCCAAGATCGGGACTTCTTTCTTATAGCGGACCCTGTTTTTACTGTAGCAGTCCAACTCACGGATCCTGTAGAGGAGTCCATGTCGGTACTCTAAAAGGCCGACTCACGGATCCTGTAAAAGGCCGACTCATGGATCCTGTAAAAGGCCGACTCACGATCCTGTAAAAGGCCGACTCACGGATCCTCCAAAAGGCCGACTCACGGATCCTGTAGAGGAGTCCATGTTTTCTGGCTGAGTCTACCTTTTGGTTGCTGCCTTCCGGATGAGTCTACCTTTCGGGTGCTGCCTTCTGGTTGGGTCTTAACTATGAGTAATCCCCCCGACACACGGCTTGACTCCTCATGGTTCTCTTCCTGTGTTCGTTGTGGTCCTATTTTGATCCTCAACGGCGCTATGTACAATCATCGCTACTGTGCACAGGATGATGGCGTCCCCAGAGCTGATCGAGTCCTGACATCCATTGCCACCTCTCTTAGGCGCTCAAGGTTGATGGTGGGTCGACAAGCGAAGTTCAAGGGAAGCTGGTGATCTTTGGAGGTACCTGGCATTGGTCGTGACACGGTGTTGTGTTCTGCTAGGACATGCTCTTTTGCCTAGCAGTTTTGCTTTGGTTGTGGGTGGTTGTCTTCGGACTTGTCGGGTGTGGAGTTTGTGCTATGCTTGTTGTTCGCAACGAGTGATGGTGTTCTTGTATTAACTATTCTGTCTTCTATAGAGCTTAGTACGCCTTTGGCCTACTCTTGAAAAAAAAATGGGCTGAAAATAGGAGGTCCGGCTTGGGGATTTTCTCTCCGGGCTGTGCCGCCGAGACAAACGGGTCGGAGCAGGGGTACTTAGCTTGGGGGGATTTGATGATTTTTTCCATCTTACTTTGCCATTTAATGATTTTCCACGGGTTGTCTCAATGACGAGTGGACCAAGACCCCGCTTATCATTCTCAGTGGCGAGGCAAATTATCAAATGGCAAAGTAAGATGGTGCAAAATATCAAATTTGCCCTTAGCTTGCTACCACTACTTCCCAGCACGCTCCGCCTCTTGAGTTCGTTTATTTTCGGTACATGGAAGCCCCCTCCCCCTCCCCCTCCCCCTCCTCTGCTTTGGTTCCGTACATGTGAAGGGGAAATCAAGGCGGCCGGCGGCGCAGCGGTAGGGGCATTGGATCCAAGGTAATAGCGTGAAACGCTCTGAAGCACATCGATTGGATGAACTCTTGGCTTTTCTGGTTTCTTAGATAGTATCTTCTATGGCTCATTAGGTTTTCAATTGGGCGGATTGGTTCTGGTTCGGTGCCGTTTTCACTTCCGCAGCACTCATCGGAGCGGTACTCCCTCTGCGACGCATCGCCGGAGCGGGACTAGGTAAGGTGGTTGCTTTCCTGCTCTGGGCATTTCCCGCTCTCTGCGTTCGGTTTAGTTTGGTTGGGTTTTAAGAAGAAAAGCAAGGGTTTTGATTTGTACTTCAACTGGATGTTCTTACATATACCTTTTTCTGCGACCAGAGTTTAATCGAGCAGAGAGTATTCTGTGTGGTTCTGCCTGCCTTTCCTCCCCGTCCCGACGGATCCATAGGAGCGCTACTACCTCAAGCGAGCCATCGGCCATCGCCGGGCTAGGTGCCTAGGTAGGTAAGGTGTTTGTTCGTGTGCTCTGCTTCTGACCAACTGCCAGATTTCGCTCCCTTGTTGTTTGGGTGGGGAAAAAAGAGAGATTTTTTAACTGGAATCAAATCTGATTTCAACCGTCTGGTATTGTCAAAAAAAGGAGAGTTTTTGAGACACCGCTTGTCCTTGTTCCCTGCTGGGGCCGTCTCCATCTTCATATTTTTGCTATGTTGTTTGGGTCAAAGAAAGAGATTTTGCTCCAGCACTTTCAGTTATGTCCAGTAATTATCTGTTGTTTCTCAATGCGGCGACGAGGGTCTCCATAGCTGGCTCTTGGAAGAAGAATTTTCATGGCCAACACATTAGCCAAGTGGAAGATGCCTCACAATGAGTAGTGTTGCTTCTGCAACTCAATCATGGAAGTGCTCAACATCCTTACATTGGTTGTAGGAGACTGCTAGAACAAGGCTGCAGGGCTCCAGGAAATGATATCTGAATTCCCTGGTCATGCTGGTGATATGGTCCAATTGGAGAGAAGTGAACAACATGATTTCTGAAGATCAAAACGGATGCTTTGCAGTGGGTCTTAGTGAGCAAATCCATAGCCCAGGTTGCCTGCTGAGTGCAAAGTCAGGCTAAGCTGGGTTTTAGCAATACTGTACTTTCTTTCCTCATTTCCTGTTCCTACCTGTGTGTGTGGTGACGGGGGGGGGGGGGGGGGTATTGTGCTTAGTTTGCACTTGTACATGCTGTTTCTGCTGGGCTTTTACTGTCTTCTTCCTTAACAATGGATTGCATGCAATTCTCATACACGGTTCGGAAAATAAAATGATCTATTGTTTTTACGTTGACAGGTGAAACATGTTGCCTCACTCCCCACCGCAACGGAGTTTGCTGGACGTCTTGGTTCTTGTGTTGGTAGTGACTGAGGGGTTCATAGGGCTTGATGTGCTCCTTAAGCGCAAGAAGCTGCGCGAGTTTCTAATTACGCCTGCTGTCTACAAGGGTACACCAATGACCCCCCCTCCCTCACCCAAGAACCGGATTTAGTTTCCACATCATCCAACTTGACAACCCAAACAGGCCTGGTGTCGTTGTACAACTGCTCTTCTGCGACCAGAACCAATACCTCGTTGCATTCCGCCGCTTTATTCCGGGAGAAGGATGGAGCCGGTGGCATTACTTTGCCGGTGAGAAAAAGAGCTTGCCCGAGTTCATACCGGCAGATCAAACCATCGAAATGAAGGGCGTCTCCATCTCCCACAACGATGATACAACGATGCCGTGTGACCCCTTCCTGGTTCTGGTGGACATATTTGGTGTTCTGGCTGATCCACACTCTAGGGACAAGAGGGTGCAGCAAGTCTGCCCCCGCAGTGTGATTCTTTTTTCTGAGGTGGACCGTCTGAGTATCATAGACGAGAACATGAGGCAGAGGATGGATCACTTTGTTGTGAACGACCCAAACATTGTTGAACTTCATTGGGAGTGCATCAGATCGTGGAAGAAGCTCTCCAACTGCGCACTGGATAACCGCAGGAGAGTAATGGCAGGGAATATTGTGCCGGTGCACCCAAGGTTGATGCGATTCATCCTACCATGTGAAGCAACCACAATCGAACAGGTCATTGGCCCTCATGGCCTGCTTCGCTTGATACTGCTCAATGGAAGCTCGGTACATGGGACACTCGGATTCGGAGATTTCGAGTACCCCGCCAACTTTGTTGATCGATTCCCTTTGCCAGAGGAGGAGGACCATATAATGCAGGGCTTGGTGGACAATGAAGACTGAGCACAGAAGAAGGATTAAGAGAGAGCGAGACCGATTCCCTTTGCCAGAGGAGGACAATATAATGCAAGGCTTGGTGGATGATGAAGACTTGGAGCATTGAGAGAGAGAGAGAGAGAGAGAGAGAGCTGCGTCTCATCTTGTATTGAACGGCCTGTTTTCCTAGTTTTTATTGTATCTGTGGATTGCTAACTTAATTAGCTATGAGAGTAGAGGTTCAGAATTTCTTCTCTCTTTTGATTGTTGTTTGACAGTATGTCAATCAATTTCACAGTGTTGGCTATCCATAATGGGAGTAACATAAAACTGATAAGGCGAAGAGTAACATAGATTAGTATCATACTAGTCTATGTTACCACCTTCATATTGGATAATAACATACGTGTGGTATCATGCAAACCTTATTTATTTAGATGTAGACTCATTATATCTTGAGAATCGTTATGTTACGGTATCATATTATGTTACCACAATCATCTTTTTTCTTACTAACTACTTGTCACATAAGCAAGTTTGCATTGGGATGTGTTATGTTACTAGCTATGTTACTCCCACTATGGCCGGCCTTAGGGAGTAACATAAGCAAAATGATGATGTGGTGAGTAATTAATGGAAAGAAAAACAAATAAAGTAACACAATATATTACTATCATCACATAGCGCTTCTCAATGTTAAATAAGTTTACAAAGATAATAAATATAGTCTTTATGTTACTACATCTATGACACTACTCACCATGAAGTTAGTAACATAGATTAATAACATGTACAGTACATGTTAGTAGTCTAAGTTACTTTCCATTATGAGCAGCCTAAGTGGCCTACATCACACATATTTAGACAAAGTCGATGATGTGACAAATAATTAATGAGAAAAGATAAGATTATGAAAACATAATATATTACCGTAACATCACACATACCGAAACAAAATGAATCTACAACCTAACAAATAAAATATTGCATGACACCACACATATATTATTATCCATTATATAAATAGTAATATAATTAGTAGCATATGAATGTTACTAATCTAAATTAAGTCCTTAGGACATCTATAAGGCCGTTGGTCAATGGTGTCCCTTATTTTTCTACTGACACGCAAGGACCGTATTCCACGATCAAAGTGGTATCCCATAAAAGATCGTATACATCGGAAGCAGCGATTCGGTGCCCGGGCGTATCTACATTTGGAGAGACTAAAAAAATTAAATAAATATGAATAAAAACTAAAAATAACTAAATTTTATTGTCGTGGAAGATGCTTATATGCGAGATGTTTCTGCGATTTCTGGAGAAGTTCGGATTTCTGAAGAGCGCGCGGCAAAAAAAGGCAAATTTGCAGTTTCTTGAGAAGACACCGTTCATGCACTATTTCAGCCTGAATTTGTCTTTCTTACCGCGCGCTCTCTAGAAGTTCGAATTTCTCTAAAATTTGCAGAAACATGTCGCATATAAGCATCTTTCATCATAAGAAAATTTAGAATCTTTTGTACTATTTTGAAATGCCTTTTCGACAATCTTTTGCGCAGGAGTAGATGAGTCTGGGCTCATCTTTAAATTTCCCCGTATACACCACATTCAATTTTATAGAAAGAAATGCATCCTAAATTTAAGCATAAAAATCGTATTGCGTACATGATACTCTTATCATCCAAAAAGCTATACACATCCAAATGCATTAGATAAACTTTATTCGCTATTATCTTGGACTACTACCGCCGAGTCGATCGTTCGAAGAGGAGGCTTCCTTGACACGTTGTTAGCATCAGAGAGGGAGGAGTTCGTGGTAGCGGGCCATGGCCACAACCTTGTAGTTCTCCGTATTTTTTGTTGCCTAGGGCGGGCGGTGGGTAGGCGTTTGTCCCTAATTAACGACGGATTCGGCTTCAACGAGGCCTTTCACCACGACCTCCTTGGAGTGAGTATACCGGCCGATCGACGAATGGCCGCTGCACAACGTACGACAACAATGGTGGCGGCGAGTAACTCCTTGGCGGCACGACGGATAGTGCGCGCGCGCACATCTTCTCCTATCGGCGTGACGAGAAGCAGGATGGAAAGGCTACGGTATCATGCTCATCTGCCAGCCACCGTCGATACTTCATACTCAGGTTGCAAGTGGGATGATCCGTGGTCGTCCCACATAATGCCGCAGTTGCCCACCTATTTATGTGGGATTAAACGGGCTGCCCACATGATTTATGTGGAACTAAGCGAGTTACCGCATACCCACATACTTGGCCGTCGAAATCTTAAACAACTATGTTTCAGGTAGTCCAGGACGGCTCTTGCTTCATGTCATGCCCATCAGGAATCCTTTGTGGCCTTGTCCCTGAGCCTCGCCTGTAGCTACAGTGCCTCAGATGAGACAGTCGTGGATCGAGCACAGAGCAGCTCCACCGGCAAGCTAGCTAGCCATGACGAATGCGAGGGCAGGCCACGTCGTGCCAATGTCGTCGCAGACTCTCAGCGCATGAGTACGATGTTGCGCTGGTGGCCGGACAGTAACCAGTCCATGCACGCATGAACTGAGGAACGCATAGAAGCCAAAGCTCTCAAACACATCAAATGGCCCGGCGCCAGCAGCTCCCAGAACACCCCGCTGCTCGCCGGCCCATCCTCCGGTTCATGCTGCCGTGCGCGTGCTTGCCAATGTCAGCCCTCCTTCGCCGTGCGCTGTATCCAATCGACCAGGCACTCCTCGCCGCCGTCCACAGCGCGCCGGCCCATGGCGAGCTCCACTTGCAGCCTGACTCTCCATACATAGTCGGCATCGCGCTCGCAAGCCGTCACACCGATGGACGGACGTTCATCATCGTGTGCGCGCGTGCCTCGCCGTCCTCTATCGCGGCCCGCAGCGATGGTCGGCACGGCAATTGGTGTACACGATGGGCTCTGCTGGGTGCGTCGAGGCATGGGGCTCTCCGCTTGAACGGCACGGCGGACACGAGTGCTTGCTTGCTCGCGCTCACGCATGCACAGGCACAGCATCGTCCCGGTGTCAAGAGTAGTTGTGTGGCTAGTGCCATGGGCCAACTATGTACGTAGCTTGTGCGCCGGTGACTGACGCCCAGTGACGCGGCGATCGGCGCCCTGCCGACGTGCGCATACGACCAACAAGCGCGGCTGCGACGGGGATGCCCGGCCGGGAGCTCTGCGGTGCGTGTGCATGGATGACCTGTAGCCTGTAGCCTGCAGGACGGCGTGCAAGCTCTTGCTTGTTTCACGTGGGACTGCGTTGCATGTGGCTTGCTGCTGCGAGCTATCGCCGCCCCGGAGCAGCTAGCCCACGCCGGAAGCGGATCCTGGGATTACAATGAACGGAAGACTGGGCTCCCTTCCCCGTGCAGTAAAAACACAAGTAACCCTGGACTCTCTGCCAGCCACGCCTGCTGCCTGGCCCGACGGCCTCTGCCTGTGCAGGCCCGGAGTTTGCCTCTGCCGTGATTGTTGCACCAACCCGACAACTCCAAGGAGATGCTGCAACCTGCCTCTTTGGAGATTCAAGGTCAAACCTCCTGCGACCACACCATGCATGTCTTACCCCCTCCACCGTGTGTGGCGTGTGGCCCACCCGTCGACGCTTCTCTCGTCGTCGTCGTCGACATCCGCCCCGATGGTGAGTGACTCACATGCTTCGCCATGCATGCTGGGCTGGACAGACAGGGGCTGCCTCCTCCCGCAGACCATGTGATGGTTGATTCGCAGCGCCTCTGGCTCTGGTTCTGGCGGCGGCCGGATGGCTAGAAAGCTAGCTGGTGATGCCCAAGCGCGGTCTCGCCATTGCTGACAAGGGCGACGTACGTATCTCCGACGACGAGCAGCTAGCTGGAGCGCTACCGTAAAAGATCTCCCAGCAGCCCCTCTCCACCGTGCAGATCGAAGCATTGTCTGTCCGCCCTTGCTAAGGTGGTGCTCTGCTGCCACTGCCTCTGCTAGTCTCCATATTAATTGGTTTCCCCCATGGATCACAGTTTCCTGATTCGGAATGCTAGAGGGCTCAACAACCCTCCCTGCCCCTCGTGTTCCAGTGCAATCGATCGCTAGTCTTCAACCGCAATGTATCAGTTGGCTGTCTGCAAGAGACAAGAATGGAGCTTATGTTTTCTCCCCAGCCACCGGAAACCGGCCCTGGCGCTCTGCTGCTCATTGCTTGGGACAGCAATGTACGTGGTGCAGCTAAGCAACTTTTCTGTAAATCCCAGCTTCATCGATCGCTGCTGAAGGTGTTTTCTCTGATTCTGCTGTCCGATTCAACATCATTAATATCTATGGCCCACAAGATGATGTGCTAAAACAAGCAATGCTTCACAACCTTCGTGCTGTTGTTGCAAACGGCCTTCAATCTGAAGTAGTGAGGTACGTCATCCATTCCTTCTTTCCATACACCCGTGCCATCCAACGGATTTTTTTTTTAGAAACACAGTACAAATTTTACGCTCAGATACACGAGTATACAATCACCCCTATGACGCACACCCTACCCTTATAAGCATATCTTCGCAATACTGAGCCGATAACATCATCTTGAGATTAACGAAGCCACCACCTCGTGTTCGACGGGAACGTCTTCTCCCATTGAAAGCGCATCACCGAAAGCCCTGGAATAAATCCAGAAAAATGCGAGCACCATTGTCAAATCTGGGATTTGAACTCTAGTGGGCTGGGATACAACCATCCACCTAACCAACTCACCCACAGGTTGATTCGCCATCGGTTAGGCTGAACAATTGTATGATTTGATCCCATACATATGTACTATCAAGCGTTACATCATCCAACCACCCACACCCATCATATATATTACTCTATGATAACCACTAGGACAATGCATGTGCGTTGCAACGGAAGAACATTTTAATCTTATAAAAAAATACTTATGATGTGCGCAAAATTAACTTTATATATTTCAAAAAGGCGCAAACGCATTTAAAATAGTATAAATTTAAAACGTGTGAACACTTTTCGTGAGTTTTTTGTGGGTACACTTTGAGTTAGCTACATGTAGGATTTTGGAATGAATGACACAAAAAAATAAATTTCTGTGAACATTGAAGATGAGATTGTGAAAGATGGTGCAGTGAAGTATAGAGTGTGCGCGTCTGACACGTTGTGGGTCTGCTAGAAAGGTTGGTGCTTTCCAGCAGGCGCCGCCAGCATGGTGAAGCCACTGGATTACTTGGTATGTGTTGGTGCGAAGTTAAGGCACATCATCAAGCTTATAAGATTGGCTATAGTGTTTGCCAGAAAGGTAGCTTCGGGTTGAGGTTTATGTATTTATTTTGTAAACTCTTTGTGAAATAATTTAATAAAAATAATTGTGTGTAGTGCTCGACGTAAAAATTGGATTTTCCTAGTTGACGCCCGTAAGCATCAAATAATTGATCCAATGCCTGGGGCACTCGCTCTTGGGAAACGTTTCAAGATGGCGTTTGTTCGCTTTCCAGCAGTTTTACTTATTATTACTTTTTTGTTTGGTTTTTTTTCAAATGATTTATGGGCTTCCTTTTTAAATTCATGGTGAATACTTTTTCGAATGCACATGGTGATTTTTTTTAATATACACTGAAATTTTGTAATACATGATGAATATTTTAAATGCATGATGAATTTGTTAAATATACAATGAACAATTTTTACTATATAACTACATTATAAATATATGCTGATTTTTTAATTCATGATGAACCTATTTTTCTTAATACAACGGACTTTTTCTACACAATGAACTTTTTCTACAGAATGGACTTTTTTTAATGGACAAATTAGTTTTTTCTTAATGAACATTGAACTGTTTTGAAGTATTTTCTAAGTCTGAATAAGCTTCAATCTGCTAAAAGAATATAAACCGTTTTTTTAAGAAGTTGAAAGCCAGAGAAAATAACAGGAAATGAACTTTGTAATGGACAATGTAGTTTCTTCTTAGTAAACATTGAACTGTTTTGAAATATTTTCTAACTCTGAATAAGCTTCAATCTGCTAAAAGAATATAAACCGGTTTTTGTAAGAATTTGAAAGCCAGAGAAAATAACAGGAAATGAACTTTTTTTTAATGGACAGTATAGTTTCTTCTTAGTAAACATTGAATTGTTTTGAAATATTTTCTAAGTCTGAATAAGCATCAATCTGCTAAAAGAATATAAACCATTTTTTTAAGAAGTTGAAAGCCAGAGAAAAAAACAGGAAATCCGCTAATGAGCGAATCCATATCCATTGCCATGGAATTTCGGTTAAATACTCTTAATCTAGAGCCCTCGATCGTTTAAATAGCCTGCCCATCATCTCACAGCCCATAATTAATTCGGCTCACGGGCCTCAGCCAGAACGTTGCTGCCCTCCATTGTGTTTACTGCATGTTTGTTGATGGCTGAACCGTCTGGTCTATTAAGCGGTGAAAATCACTTTAATTTTGCGAGGTGGGACAATTAAACTTCGTAAATTCCAGCTTAGTTGGTCCACCCACCGTGGATTTTTTGGATGGGCAAGGAGGTATCAAGTTCGATTCCCAACGGCCCAAATTAAATTTTCTTAACAAAAAAAAAACTGGCGAACCGGTGGCCCGTGTGTTGTAACCATTGGCGGCCCAATGGAACATGCGATCGTTATTTTCTTAAGAACTCTAGATTGCGGGTTAATTATCAAATAAGCTAGGGGCTGTTTAGTAAAAATATTAAAACGGACTAAGAAAGTTACCTCCCTTTATTATTAGGTAGAGATACGACAATGCCCGTGCGTTACAACGGGAGAAAAAAAATATATAAAATACCTATGATATACACGTAAAATTAACTTTATATATTTTAAAAGACGCAATCGCATTTAAAATAACACAAAAAATCAAAACGTGTGAATATTTTTCGTGAGTTAACTACATGTATGGTTTTGAAATGAATGACACGGAAAATAAAAATCTTGTGAACATTTTATGTGTGATATTTGGATCAATATTATTTAATAAAAATATAGATTGCATATAACAACAAGAGAAAATTTTAATTTTTCATAAAATACCTATGATATACATGTAAAATTAAATTTATATATTTTAAAGAGGCGCAAACGCATTTGAAATAAACATTTAAAACTTGTGAATACTTTTCGTGAGTTTTATTTTGGTACACTTTTTCATTAGTTAGCTACATGTAGGATTCTCGAATGAATGACAAAAAGAAATTGTGCAAACATTTTTTGTGATATATCGAGCAATATTATTTAATAAAAATAAATATTGCTTAAAACAACAGGAGAAAAATGTAAGATTGTGATAAAATACCTATGATGTACACATAAATTTAAATTTATATTTTAAAAAGGCGCAAACTCATTTAAAACAAAAATTTGAAACTTATGAAGAAAATTCGTGATTTTTTGTGCGTACACTTTTTCATTAGTGAGCTACATGTAGGAGTTTGAAATGCATAACACAAAAAATTAAAATTGTGTGAACATTTGTTTTGTGATATTTGGAGAAATATTATTTAATAAAAGTAAATATTGCTTAAAACAACAGAAGAAAAATTTAAGCTTATGATAAAACACCTATCATGTACGTAAAATTAACTTTACATATTTTGAAAAGGCGCAACCGCATTTAAAACAAAAATTTAAAACGTGTAAACACTTTTCATGATTTTTTTGTGGGTACACTTTTTCATTAGTTAGCTAAATGTAGAATTTTGGAATGAATGACATAAAAATAATTAAATTATGTGAACATTTGTTTTGTGATATTTAGAGAAATATTATTTAATAAAAATAAAGATTCTGCGGCTGCGTCCTAAACCAAAGAGGCCCATCAAAACTAACATGTACCGAAAAATATGGTTTATTTGACTCTGGGCGAATTTATTTGGCCCAGCAAACCAGGCCCAACAAGCCTAACGAGCAGCAAATCGTTTTCTTTTTTTTGAACACTGGACGGCGGGTTGATTTCCTAGAAAATGGAGGGGCTTTTTCGCAAAATTACAAAAATGGACTAAGAAAGCCACCTCCCTTTATTATTAGGTATAGATTAGACCGCGAAAAACCTAGACCCCTGGTGCATCACACGGTTCCAACGCCTGGGTAGAATAATTGTATCACAAAGAGGGTTATCATCCACCTCACGAAACTCTGGCTCATTCGCCAGCCGCCATGCATATCTCGTGGTGTCCTTATAAGTATTAACACTAAAAGTCTTCGTCGTGTTTACCCTTTCTATCACAAGCCATCTGACCGCTTTTGATAGCTTAGATATTTCATCCTATCAACAAACACATCATCCAAGTTCGACTCCTTTAGCTTCACGTTCTTCATAGCCGCTTCCAAATCGATCCCTTCATCCCCTTTTATATGTCCTGAAGAGCCCTCAGATCCTCTTGACGTAGATGCCACCATCCGACCAATCTACTATGAAGACCCAAAAGAAGGCAGTAGCGCCTCGATCAGGTGGAAGGACAAATCGACCCCTCGATCAGCCCCATCACGCGCTAAGGTTGGGAAATCCGATAGGCATATTAGAGGCGGGAGAAATCAACTTGACGACGATCAAGTTGTCGGAGTACAAAAACCCTAGGTTATATCAACAATTCGTTTCTTACTTTTTTAGGGTTTATAACAACTTTATTGACCAATAATCATCGGGATACAAGATTCATCATGCGGGTGGACTAACCAAAGGTGTCGACCCAATGACAAACTAACAGAGAACTGGCCTAATAAAGTTGCTTCTACGAAAGAAGATCTACTTTCAGAAATAAACTTGCAAGAATTAAAGCTAGTTAAACGACTATGAATCTCTTTGATAATAGCAGCTTGGTTTCCACCTCCCTTTTGCATGATCTCCTTGACTGACATTCGTTTCTTACTTGCATGCACACAATAATGACTAGTGTTACATTAAGAAAAGCCCAAACATTTAGAAGCCTAAGTTATAAATTAGCCAACGGGCCCATGGACCAGAACCAATCACTGAAAATGTGTAAACAAACCTAGCTAGATAAGCCCGATAAATAAACCGACATGTACGCTCGTCGTGTGCCCTAGCCATGAGGTCTTGGCTCGACATGCCAATAAATGGGCCATGCCAGGCACGCGATCCGCCTCATGACGTGGCCCATGAGATAGGCACATGGGCCGACCTACCACAACGCATTTAACTTTTAAAAAAATATACAAAATCTATTATTAGTCTTAGGATTTTTTTTAAGACAAGGAGGACTAAACGAACGCCCGTCAGGCACACATAATCTACGTATACACATATAAAGCATGAAGCATGGAGAACCAAATCTATCACATTTGTACAATGCCATGATCCTGTGCTCCAAAAGCTTGCAGTGTTTAACGCTAAACGCAATTTTTTCACTAAATTACTTGCCTTCGTCCGCCCTTTCTCACTCCTCCCTCCCATACGTGATATACGTCCCACGCCTACCACCCCTCGGCCGCCCACAACCAGCCGCATCAGCAGCACTGGTCGCCGCGGGACACACGTTGAGGAACGACTACTACCAACTGCCGCAGGCCCCTCTCCCGCCACGGAATGACTACCAGTAGCAAAGGTAGGGCCCTTCTCCCCCGCGCCATAGCTGTTGAGTCTCTCCAGCACTAGTGGACAGACCCCCCTTTCGTCCAGCCCAAAAAAGGCATCGCTCCCGGTTCATTTCAGAACCGGGACCGATGCCGGGCAACGGTCCCGGTTCGTCTGGAATGGGCAACGGTCCCGGTTCATGTGAGGCAACGGTCCCGGTTGTTGCCACAAACCGGGACAAATGCTCTGGCGACCAACACGTGGCGCACTGCGAGGCATTGGTCCCGGTTGTTGGCAAAAACCGGGACTGTTGCCCTGGCTATATAAGCCCCCAACCAGCACTTTGCCATTTTGCCTCAAAAAATTTCAGGATTGTGCTGGGGTGGGGTGGGTGCTAGAATTTTTTTCCTTTGATTGCACACCAGGTGTTCGACGAAATGTCCGAGCCACACTTAGGTCCTCAGAACACCGTATCCTCGGCCGAGGTTAGCAACCTTATCTTCTCCATCTGTAACTGATACAAAAATACTGCACGTGTGCATATATAGTGGTCTTTTCACTATTCACGAAGTTATTGTAATGGTTAATTATATGACGCAGATCGAAGCACGGATGCGATGGATGTACAGCGATCGACGCGGGTCCGAGTTTATTACAAACCTGCATACATTTCTCAATGTGGCTAATGCAAACAAAGTGGATAATTTTATGCCTTGTCCTTGTATTGACTGTCGGAACGTGGCGGAGTACTCTTCCTCGAGAACACTTCAAGGCCACCTGCTTCGGAGAGGTTTCATTCCCGGATATTATTGTTGGTCCAAGCACGGAGAAAGAGGGGTTAGGCAGGAAGACAATGAAGAAGAGGAGAATGATGATAGCTATCCTATGTCCCCTGAAGAATTCGGTGACACTGCAATGGAAGACAATGAAGAAGATGGAGCTCCTCGAGGTGACAATGAAGAAGAACAACGGGAATCGGATGAGACCGCTGATGGTCTTGGTCGGGTCATCTCTGATGCAAAGCGAGACTGTGAAACAGGAAAAGAGAAGGATAAGTTGGAGACCATGCTAGAGGATCACAAAAAGCCCTTGTACCCAAATTGCGAAGATGGCAGCACAAAGCTCGGTACCACACTGGGACAGTTGAAATGGAAGGCAGATTTTGGTTGTTCTGACACCGGATTTGAGAAGTTACTGCAAATAATGAAGTCGAAGCTTCCACCGGATAACGAATTGCCCGCGACAACACACGAAGCAAAGAAGGTTATCTGCCCTCTAGGATTAGATGTGCAGAAGATACATGCATGCATTAATGACTGCATCCTGTACCGCGGTGAAAAGTACGAGAGTATGGATAAATGCCCGGTATGCACTGCGAGTCGGTACAAGATCAGACAAGATGACCCTGGTGATGCTGAGGGAGATGACGAGCCCCCGAGGAAGAGGGTTCCTGCTAAGGTTATGTGGTATGCTCCTATAATACCACGGTTGAAACGTCTGTTCAGAAACAAGGAGCATGCCAGGTTGCTGCGATGGCACAAAGAAGACCGTAAGAAAGACGGGAAGTTGAGACACCCCGTTGATGGGTCGCAGTGGAGAAAAATCGAGAGAGGCCACTCAGACTTTAAAAATGAAGCAAGAAACTTATGGTTTGGTCTAAGTACAGATGGAATGAACCCTTTTGGAGAGCAGAGCTGCAGTCACAGCACCTGGCCTGTGACTCTATGTATCTACAACCTTCCTCCTTGGGTGTGCATGAAGCGGAAGTTCATCATGATGCCAGTGCTCACCCAAGGACCGAGGCAACCCGGCAACGACATTGATGTGTACCTAAGGCCATTAGTCGATGAACTTTTGGAGCTGTGGGCCAAACCAGGTGTACGCGTGTGGGATGAGGACAAACAGGAGGAATTTGACATGCGAGCGTTGCTTTTCGTAACCATCAATGATTGGCCCGCTCTTAGTAACATTTCAGGACAGTCAAACAAGGGATACAATGCATGCACGCACTTTTTAGATAAGACTAAAGGTATATATTTGGATAAATGTAAGAAGGTTGTGTACCTCGGGTGTCGTCAATTTCTGCCACCCAATCATATCGTGAGAAAGAAAGGCAAGCATTTCAACGGTGAGGCAGATCACCGGAAAAAGCCTAAGCTCCCTAAAGGTGCTGATGTATTTGGTATGGTGAATGACCTAGAAGTAATCTTTGGAAAGGGTCATGGCAGTCAATCTGTTCCGAAAGACGTCGTTACCGGACATGCGGCCATGTGGAAGAAGAAATCTATATTTTGGGAGCTACCCTATTGGGTAGACCTAGAGGTCCGTTCTTCAATCGACGTGATGCACGTGACGAAGAATCTTTGCGTGAACCTGCTAGGGTTCCTGGGCGTGTATGGGAAGTCAAAAGATACACTAGAAGCACGGGAGGACCACCAACGTATGAAAGACCCATACCACAGGCATACTGATAAAGGGCGTCTAAGCAGCTACGCTCTTACCAAAGCAGAGAAGGAAATCTTTTTTGAATGCCTTAGAAGTATCAAGGTCCCGGCAGGCTTCTCGTCAAATATAAAGGGAATAATAAATATGGCAGAGAAAAAATTCCGGAACCTCAAGTCTCATGATTTCCACGTGATTATGACGCAGTTGCTTCCGGTTGCATTGCGGGGGCTTCTACCAGAAAATGTTCGAGTACCCATTGTGAAGCTATGTGCATTTCTCAATGCAATATCTCAGAAGGTAATCGATCATGCAAGTCTGGAAAGGCTACAGAAGGATGTGGTCCAATGTCTCGTCAGTTTTGAGTTGGTGTTCCCCCCCGTCCTTCTTCAATATTATGACGCATCTGCTGGTTCACCTGGTCGACGAGATTGCCATTCTAGGTCCTGTATTTCTACACAATATGTTCCCCTTCGAGAGGTTCATGGGAGTTTTAAAGAAATATGTTCGTAACCGTGCAAGGCCAGAAGGAAGCATCTCCAAGGGCTATGGAACAGAGGAGGTCATTGAGTTCTGTGTTGACTTTATTCCTGACCTTATGCCGATTGGTGTTCCTGAATCGCGGTATGAGGGGAGACTGAGTGGAAAAGGAACGCTAGGAAAGAAAGCAAAGATATTTCAGGACGGGCATTCTTTGACTCAAGCACACTACACAGTTCTACAAAGTTCTATCTTCGTCCAACCGTATATCGAGGAACAGAAGAATGTTCTACGCTCCAAGTTCCCGGGGGCGGATGACCAATGGATTCAAGTCAAACACATGGAGACTTTCAGCACTTGGTTGCAATTACGTCTCATGCATGACACCACTATTGGAAATCAACTCTACTTGCTGGCCGCGACACCGTCTGAGACTGTATTGACTTTCCAAGGGTACGAGATAAATGGGAATACATTTTACACGGTCGCCCAAGATAAGAAGAGCACCAACCAAAACAGTGGTGTCCGCTTTGATGCAACAAACGAGGATGGTACAAAGGACACATACTATGGTTACATAGATGAGATATGGGAACTTGACTATGGACCTACTTTTAAGGTCCCTTTGTTTCGGTGCAGTTGGGTCAACATGAATGTAGATGAGGTAAAGGTCGACCAGCTGTACGGAATGACAACAGTGGATCTCAAGAATCTTGGTCACACAGACGACCCATTCGTCCTAGCCAAAGATGTGGCTCAGGTTTTCTATGTGAAGGACATGTCTTCTAGACCGGAAAAAAGGAAAAACAAGGATACGAATACATCAGACAATGAGCCCAGGCGTCACATAGTTCTTTCAGGAAAAAGAAACATCGTGGGAGTCGAGGACAAGACAGACATGTCCGAAGATTACGATAAGTTTCATGAAATTCCTCCATTCACAGTGAAAACTGACCCAACTATCCCATTAAGCAATGAAGATGCTCCGTGGTTACGGCCCAAGAAGCGATCATAAGCAATGTAGGAAACAAGTGATGTGTAATAATGTACTTGTGCACTTGGAAATGTTTTTTTGAAAAAATAAAGAGCAATCTATCAAGCACTGGTAGTTCAAATATCACCCCGTTCCAGCTGAATTGGCGGCAATTTGTCTTTTTCAGCAGAGGTGCATAAGAAACATTTTACATAGAAACTTTTGTAAATCATTTTAAATTAGCTATAACTTTGGCCATTTGGCTTGAAAGCCATGAACCTTCATACTCGATAGCCCATTTTGAGAAGACTTTTTTAATAGTTTTGCATTATTCCAAGTTTGTTGGTTTGTATGGTTACTAGGACATAAATTAGGATGCAACGCAAAGGTTTTATATTTTTTTAATTTTTTTTGAATTGTTTAAGCACCGATTTCAAAATGCGGTCAAAACGGGGGAGGGGGGCATGGCCGGTGATAGCTAGGTGTGGAATCTTGCAAAACTCTTTGTAGATCTCTGATGAAATGAGTACTTGTGCACATGGAAATGTTTTTTTGAAAAATAAAGAGCAATTTATCAAGCACTGGTAGTTCAAATTTCACCCCGTTCCAGTTGAATTGGCGGCAATTTGTCTTTTTCAGCAGAGGTGCATAAGAAACATTTTACATAGAAACTTTTGTAAATTGTTAATAAAATATGGTCTAGTATAATACAAAAATGGGTTGGTTCAAATTGACATCAAATATTTGGTAGATCCTTCACAAAAAGACCCTACTTTCGGCACTCGGAAAATGAAAAATGGATTTTTCGTGCAACGGAAATGAAAACTTCCTTTGGCAAACTTGTTGGCCATTCAAATATACACACATATGAAAAATATGAGATCATTTGGGGAAACTATCATTTCAAATTAGCTATAACTTTGGCCATTTGGCTTGAAAGCCATGAACCTTCATACTCGATAGCCCATTTTGAGAAGACTTTTTTAATAGTTTTGCAGTATTCCAAGTTTGTTGGTTTGTATGGTTACTAGGACATAAATTAGGATGCAACGCAAAGGTTTTATATATTTTTGATTTTTTTTGAATTGTTTAAGCACCGATTTCAAAATGCGGTCAAAACGGGGGAGGGGGACATGGCCGGTGATAGCTAGGTGTGGAATCTTGCAAAACTCTTTGTAGATCTCTGATGAAATGAGTACTTGTGCACTTGGAAATGTTTTTTTGAAAAAATAAAAGCAATCTATCAAGCACTGGTAGTTCAAATTTCACCCCGTTCCAGCTGAATTGGCGGCAATTTGTCTTTTTCAGCAGAGGTGCATAAGAAACATTTTACATAGAAACTTTTGTAAATTGTTAATAAAATATGGTCTAGTATAATAAAAAAATGGGTTGGTTCAAATTGACATCAAATATTTGGTAGATCCTTCACAAAAAGACCCTACTTTCGGCACTCGGAAAATGAAAAATGGATTTTTCGTGCAACGGAAATGAAAACTTTTTGCGAGATCTGTCAACCAGGCGAGGACCGTCTGCAATTTGCCTTGATGGTGTACAGGATGTGGAGTATTCTTCCGTTGACGTTCTATAATGAAATTGCTATACTTTTTTGTTTTTGTTTTCCAATCAAACAATGTGTTTTGTTTGATTGGAAAAAAAACAAAAAAGTATAGCAATTTCATTATAGGACGTCAACGGAAGAATACTCCATATCCTGTACTCTGTCATGGTGAATTTCAGACGGAGCACGCTTGGTTGGCAGATCTCGCAAGTCTACCGACCAGGCGGGAACCGTCTGTAATACCCGTACGGGATTTTCATCCCATACGGGTTTACAGACGGTCCCCGCCTTGTGGGCACATCTGGAAAATCTCCCAACCAAACGAGCTCCGTCCGAAATTTCCCCGGACAGAGTACAGGACAGATGAATTTCTCCATGTACGGCCTTTAGTGAACTTGTTATTCTACGATAAGTCCACGCGGACCTGTGCTTATAAACAGGTCTAACTCCACTTCGGCTAGCGAGGTGGTACTAATTTCCTGTGCTTATGGTCTAACGATCCCGGTTGGTAGCACCAACCGGGACCAAAGACTCAACGGCCCTGGTTGGTGCTACCAACCGGGATCGATGACCCTGGTGCGACGTGGCAGCACCAGGCCCCTCCTCGCCCAGGCCAACGGTCTCGGTTGGTAGCACCAACCGGGACCATTGAGTCTTTGGTCCCGGTTGGTGCTACCAACCGGGATCGATGGCCCTTGCTATAATACCCCGCAACCTCTTCTTCCTCCCCCAACTCCACCAAATCCACCAACCTCTTCTTCCCGCGCGGAATTCGCCGTCGAAGCCGGCAGGCTGCCCGCGGCCGATTCGCCGCCGTTCGCTGCTTCTCCGGCCTCCCCAAGAACATTGCTTCCTCTACGCCTCGACGTGAGCCCCCCCCCCCTCGAATCCCCCATCTCCCTCGTCGGGCGCGTACAAGCCGTGCCCACCGCCCCGTGGCCGCGCCCGGGACGTGCTAGGGCCGCGCTCTGGCCGCGCTGGGCGCCCCTTGGCTGCGCCGAGCCACGCACCCGCCACGCCCTCGCCTCTCCACGCCCTGCACCCCCCCCCCCCTCCCGCCACGTCCCCCTCACCGGAGTGGCGCCCCTTTCCCCTGCTCGACGCGGCCACGCGCCCCCCTGTGGCTTCTCCTGTGGGCGGCAGTGAACTCGCCGCACCGGGCGCCGGCTGCCGTGGCCCCGCCCCCGGCTAGCCAGCCTCGCCGGAACGGCCTCCGCCGTGGCTCTCGTCGCCGGCGTGGAATTAACTGTTAGATTAACTGTTAGATATTAAGCCACTGACTACTGGGCCCCAGCTGTAAGCCATTTAATAATAAATAGAGTTATAAAAATTAGTCACTGACATGTGGGTCCAGGGCTCATTTAAATTAAATTAACTGAATATTTAATAAACAGAGGCTGACATATGGGTCCCACATGTCAGCACTGTTTTGGGTAATTTTTTGGATAAGGTTTTAGATAATGTTGGAATTTAATAATTAAAAGAAATTCAGAAATTCTTTTTAAATGATTTAAACTTTGAATTTGAATATCTTTTAAACCGTAACTCAGATTCAAAAACTTTATACATGAAAATTGATCAGAAAAATATAACGAATACGAATACGCTATCTTTATGTCTACCACCCCCATCTAACGTACCGAACATCGACATTCCCCCCCCCCTTCGGGTCGTCTGTCGATAATTCCCGGTACCGATAAAAGTTGTCCGGATGAAAAACTTTCGTATACGAAAGTTGCTCAGAACGGATCACCGAATACAGATACGATACCCATACCCCCACCGCACCCCTCTAACATACCGAACGTGGAACATTCCCCTCCGGTTCATCTGTTTGCCAGACGACCGGAGCCGGTAAAACTTTCCCCTCTGGTTCATCTGTTTCTCCCCCCCCCTTTAATCTTCGGTAGACTCTGCGCTTTGCTAGTCATAGTGATCGTGGAACTATATATATAAATTGTACAGGTACGTTCATTGCAGACACCGTCATCGGTCCCCCTAACACGGATCTGCCGAGTCACCTCAAGTGTGAGATATCGAGGAGAAATCCTCGGGGCTCCACTTGATGTCGACTCCGTAGCTCCGCCTTAGGGCCCCGAGACACGGATGTCCTTACAGGTATTATAATAGCTTGCAATTATTAATTTGCAGATACTATGGATCCAATATTTCATAGAGATGAAAATGAGGAAAAGTTGCTTCACGATATGATCAACAAAAATGAAGGTCAAGATGTCACCCGCCGGTTTCTGAACGATTCCGATGAGGGAGACGAGTCTCTCCACCGAGAAGAAGCATCGGACGGGAGACAAGTCGGCTCCGGCTCCGCCTCCGGCGGAACCTTTAATCTCGAAAACACCGGCGAGGTTGATTAAAATGTTGTTAATTAAAATGCAGCTGTATATGTATATGCATATATTAACACTCTTTCTTCTTTTAGCCCTCCGGATCCGGATCCGGCCATTCCTCCGCAAGACCGAAACGAGGCCCAACCAAAAAGTTGGCTGACAATGTGAGGTATAGGATCGAAGAGGTCGGTCCAGACGGCGAACCGTTAGCTCCGGATGATGTCAAGAAAAAAAATTGTGAAGGCATGCGGAACTCTTGTGAGGAACAACATCCCGATCACCATTCGAGAATGGATGCAGCTAAAGGACCCTACAATCTCGTTTGTGTGCGACACCATGAAAGACAGGCTTTGGAACATGCTCATGCATAATTTTCTCCTGCGGATTCCAGAGGTGGATAATCCAGCTCAGGAGGCGGCAGCTAGACTGGAGCTAGAGGCTAGAGTCAAGAAGTTTGCTCTCAGCAAGATGGCCGAGCAATTCAAGAATTGGAAGAAAAACTTGTACCTAAAATTTGTCAAGTTAGACAAGACTCCGGATTTCGAACACGGCTATGGTAAGATAAGAGAGCAGTGGGATGATTTTGTGGCGTACAAGAAATCGGAGCACGCGCAGCAAAGGTCTGAAATAAATCAGACGAATGCCGCTAAGAAGATTTACCACCATAAAATGGGGCCTGCTGGCTACGCCGGTTGCATGCCTAGGTGGGAGGCAATTGAGGCCAAGTATTTTGATGCCGGGATCACTCCAGAGCCTACAACATGGAACGAACGGACAAGAAACTGGTTTTACGGCCATGGGGGCACGTTGGACCAAGATGGGAAGGCAATATATAACCAGTCACACATAGATGATCCCCTGCTGCCCATCGATGATATTAGAGATGCAGTACGTGATATTGAAGAGGGACGGTTCATTCCCGATAGAGAGGACGACGAGCTCACACGCGCCCTAAAAAATAAAGAACACCCAGGACGAGCACGAGGCACGCCAGGCTCCAAGTGTTGGAAACTTGCCTTCCCTTCGGAAAGCAAGAAATATCCAGATAAAAGCCATCAGAGGAGGGAGGAAAGGGAGGCAACTGAGAAAGCGGCGGCTGAGAGAGAGAAAGTGGCGAATGAGGCTGAGAAAACGGCCACCAAAGAGCGGCTGCGTAATGTAGAAGAAGGCTTAAAGCGGGCGGAGGAGCTGATCGGCAGACTTAGCCAGCAAAGTGGCGGCCAACCTCAACAGCTCTTGTTAGAAACTGGATTCGATGCTATCGGCGCCCCATCGAATCGGAAAATCTCCCAAGCTTCCACGCAGGTGCAGCAGGATGATGATGATGCACTTACAACGGCTGCTCCTAAACGCTACCCAGTGGATTATATCACGGAGAGCACACGTTGTGAGCTTAAGGTGCAAGTGATGAACTTAAAGGTGACGGTGGCGGTCGGCATGGCCCTATCAATCCCGGAGAAACCAACTTATCATTGCAACCCGACTCCAGAAGGGTACGCTGTCGTCATGGTGGATGATGTGATGGATGATTATGAGGAGCGGAAGCTGGACCACCCTGCAGGTGAAGATGGGGAGCTGAAAGAACTAGGAGAAGCAAAAAAGGGGAGTGTTCTATGGCGAAAGGAGCACATTGTGCTTCCAGATTATGTGCCGCCAATTTCACCCACTCTTCAGAAGAGCAATCCACCTTCGCCGCCACGTGACCATTCTTCACCGCAACCATCGCCTTCACCGCCTCACCACTCTCCGGCTCAGCCGTCTCCACCGTCGCCTCAGCCGTCTCCATCTCCTGAGCCTCAGAGCCAGAAGCGGAAGCGTACCTATACTAGTACGGGCAGCAAGAAATCACCGAAACGTAAGCGATCACCCCTCCCAAAAGTTCCTCATCAGAATATGAAGAAGCTACCCGGAGAGATGACACCTAAGGAACTGGAAGTGTCCGTAAAAATGTCTTATGAAAAGTGGAAGATTGATGTGGCCAACAAGAAGAAGCCGATAGAGCCATTGTTCCCGCGCACCCCAAAAGATCACGCCGCGTGCGCGAAACTGAAGAAGAAGCTTCACAACCCCATACCGCTCACATCAGACTATGAACGCTCTATTAAAAAGTCGGCTGAGGCAAAAGAGCGGAGAGTCGGAAAAGATATTGCCCAGCTCGGACTACAGAAAGAACAATCGATCGAACCGCTCGAAGTGCACACTTGGCCGCGCCCCCAGCAGCATCAGGTCGATGCGTATGATACGAACAAAGATCCGGAGTTTATAAGACAGTACGGAGCAAAAGCCCAGGCAGTAGGATTGTCTATTACTGATTACCTGAGCCGTCTGGATGAGTTCGGGAACGACGAGGAATTCGTACCGGCATACCAATACCAACACGGGTATCCTCTCGTCAAACCCGAGTTAGTCAAGGATCTACCAACAAAGATGCGAAAATTGCATGACTGGTACATGGAAAAATCTGCTAAATCCGAAAACTGGATCTACGCTAAATTTCAGAACGAGCATTACGGGCATGGACAAGGCTTCGATCTGATTGAATTCTCAGAATTATTTCAGTTTTACAATGGAGACGCCATCGACAAATCTATCGTCAGTGCATATTGTCTGTAAGTACCATTAATTTCAGTGATCAAGCCTTTCTAGCTCAGTTCATTCGTTTCATGTACAATCTTACACTCATCACTAAACTAATTATATATGCAGAATGAAGATTCTCGAATGCAAGAAAGGACAAATCTATGACATTGGGTTCGTTGACTGCCAGTTCATTCATGAAAGAACTCTCAAAGAGAAGCCCAACCAGACAGAGAACAACTTGTTGCAATCGTTGACGTATTTCGGCACAAGAAGGGAAATACTATTTCCTTACAACTTCGAGTGAGTGTTACTGTCTCGCACACATTCTATTTTTCTTGCTCGGTGTTAAGCGTATAATTGACTCTTTATGCGTGTGCAGCTTCCATTTTATTCTGTTGATCATTGTTCCGGACGAAGGAGTAGTAAAAGTCATGGACCCGGGACGCAAATCTATGAAATCATGGGAGGACATGCAAGCATGCCTCCAGAAGGTTTGGAAACGGTTCACCGCCAAAACACCGGGTCTTCCGGCAAAGCTTACATTTGAATCACTGAATGTAAGTACTACTTGCTAGATTCGTGCATCTTTTTTATTCTAGTTTCAGTATAATTATCATGCTGATTATAATATTCATTGATCTCCGTTCTCGTAAAGTGTTTGAGACAGGGACCCGGGAATAACTTATGTGGATATTATGTCTGCGAGTTCATTCGCCAGACGACCAAAGAGACGGCCGCAACCCGAAACATAAGGAAAATTGAAGTACGATAAACAACATTCAATACTTTAATTTATTGCGTTAAATTGTGTTTAGTTTCATTCATATATATTGATCCCTTTCTTTTAATTAGATCGAACGAATGCGGGACGGTCTTCTACCACGAGAACGCGTGCGAGCAATTCAAGAGGAAATCGCCGGATTCTTATTAGACCATGTCATAGCTCCGACCGGAGAGTTCTTTCACCCTCATTTTTTGGAAGACAAGCGGCCAAGGACCGATGTAAATTAGATCGAACTCGTGTGAGTACCGTTTGTGTAATACATGTTCGACCAAGCACGAGGAATGAGATGGTGTATATGATATATTCGTGACGATAATGCGTAATATATATTGTGGTTCCTTCATTGTTGCTTTAATTTATATATATATGGTACCATTTAATTGAATACAAAACACAAAATAAATAAATGAAAAAATATATCAGAAAATAGGGCTAAAAAGGGGGGCAGTGGAGCCTCTTCGGCCCCGGTTCTTCCTATCAACCGGGACCGATGACCCCTCCCCCCCTCGCTGCGCGCCTGGCCACGTGGAGCCTCTTCGGTCCCGGTTCGTGGGCCAACCGGGATCATCATTGGTCCCAAGTTATTGGTCCCGGGTGTGGAACCGGGACCGAAGACCCATATGAACCGGGATAGTAAGGGGGTCTGTCCACTAGTGCAGGTTGCACTTGGCCCTTATATCTCCCGTCGATAATCAGCATCCTGCCGCGCCACAGGGTTGCATGTCGTCGATCGTCACCAGGGCCGGCCCTGGTGTATGGCCGGAGGGGCGACGGCCCAGGGCCCAAGCTGGGAGGGGCCCCATTATGTATATGCCATACAAAGCATAGCCCAGTAAAAATAGAAAAAAAAACTAGGAAGAAAAATGGAATTCTGCGAACGCCAAGAGTCCAGAACGCATGCCCGACCCGCTCGTTCCTCATAGTGCCTTTTCGTCTCTCTTCGTTGTACCTGTACACACGCCAGTTTTCGGCGCCTCGGCCGTCGATTGCCGGCTCGCCGCATCGACCTCGCCTCAGCCGGCCGCTGCCACGCCTGCGCCCCTGCCCCAGTGCCCCCTGCCGGCCTGCGGCCTGCCCCTGGACGAAGGACTAACCAGGTTTTTGCCGTTCCCGTTGTGTAATCTGTACGCCATCCATCAGCGCCGTTGCATCCTGTTGTACGTGATCTCCATCCATCCATAATCCATTGAACTATCATATCATAGTGATGCATCCATCGGTCCATCCTCTAAAAACCTAATTCCTGCGGCCTGCCCCTGGACGAAGGACTAACCAGGTTTTTGCCGTTCCCGTTGTGTAATCTGTACGCCATCCATCAGTGCCGCTGCATCCTGTTGTACGTGATCTCCATCCATCCATAATCCATTGAACTATAATATCATAGTGATGCATCCATCGGTCCATCCTCTAAAAACCTAATTTCAGTTTTTTTATCATATATGTCTAGGGTTTCAATCTTTAAACTGAAATTACTGAAAAATTATTTGAGGTCAACTATATTGCAAGATTAATTGAATAGCTTGGATATGTGCTGCTTTTAGAAGGACTAGTAAGCTTGCACGTGCAATGCACGTTTTAATTAATAATATTATTTTCTGGTAAAAACTTGTACAATTTTATTTTCAGCAAGATTATTTTAAAACTATCAGGTTAAAATTATATATTTATTGATATGCGTGAAAACATAACATAAAAAATTTATGCGTAAATACGTAAAACAAAAGTACATATCGTTATTATCGGTCTCGTTGAAAAACAAGTTGTGTTTTCACATTGGATTGTTCCAACCTCTTCATCCACTCAATCAGAGCCACCCACGCCTTCGAGGACCTCCACATCTTCCAACCCGAAGATGTTATAAGGGTGATGTTGCACCTCACCTCACCACCGGCACCGTGGGTTGAGCTTGTGGACCTGGGAACCGAGATCGGGGTGTCGCTCCGTGTCAAGCGCCACCGATGGTCTCGACGCACCACCTTGAACTGTGGAGGCTTTACCGTCGTTGTACTTCCTCACCACCGTTACCACCTCGGGAGTGAGGCGTCTCGACTAATGCACACATAGTTTTTGTTAGTATGAAATTTTAATTTTAATTTTAATTTTACAGGAAAAGAAGTGACGTGCATCACTACATTTGTATTAGTTGAGCATGGAAAAACCTGATCTAGTAACCTATTTTTTGCGTTGGTCCTTTTTACTCTGCATATTACATTTATCTGAAGTTAATTTGTAATTAAAATTATAACTACAGCACCCCCCACCCCACCGACACCCAGCTCGAACCGTCGTCCGCTGAGTGTAGCTTATTTCTGGTCGTGGTCTTGCTAGCGTCCCCGGCGAGCGATGGTGCCGCGCCTCAAGCTCCTTGATGAAATCAGTTACACCACAAAAATCAATCGACTTGCATATAACCCGTTTGGAAAATTATAGTAACACCAATCAAATACAGGGATTAAGATTATAATCCAAGAACCAGGCAAAAAATTTTGAGTATAATTATACTTAATGTACTTAATCTGTAACTGAAGCTTCATTGAGAAAATTCATATCGAATATTAAGATCATCTTTAGACCCGGTGGGTTACAGCTTTGGAGACCTCTTGCTTCTCTTTTTCAGCATTGAAGACATGCTACCATCTGCTAAAGGAAGGAAGGATGACTCGCGAGCGAGTGCAAAAGGAACGGCGCCTGATCGAGCGCCTGAGTGTGTGTATACATACGCATGCTCAAAGGACCCAAATGCATACACATACACGTGCACACGCGTACGTACAGCCTGGCCAAAAAGGATCGAACGACTCGCTCGCTCGCCTCCAGTTCACACGCGAAAACATTTTTTCCTTTTTTAAGGTTTTTTTTTCACTGAATGGATTGGGTTCGCTTCAGCCCTTTTTGTAAGGATTTTTTTTCAGCTGGATGGATTGGATTTTTTTCCTTGGCCAAAGGAACGATTCCTTCGACCGATCTTTCGCGTGTGACGTCATGCTGCCATCCGTTGCATTCTTCTATGCCTTTGGATTTATTAATTAAACGAACCGACATGAGAAATAAAAAGGAACAGTCAATTTGTGCATTGCATTTGCATGCGATAAACAAGGAAGGAAATTAAGGATGACGCCTAATTAAAATGAAGAATTTATGGGCAGCAATAAAGGAAATTGTGCATGTAATTACACTTGGTTTATGGGCGGCAATAAGTGTTTAGACGTGTTGTGCCATACAACATGGGTGTAATATAGTTCATTGGATGAATAGCATTGGACGTACGAGATCAATTGGTCCAGCCCCTCTGGTGCTTTTTATATTAGTAGTAGATATGTTGGACAATGTTGATCTTGATTGTGCCCTTAACGACTTTGCATCAAGAAATGCCCAAAAAAAACTTATTGTGAAGCACTGAAGTAATATTGTTGTCGATGAAATCGGTCGAATTTGGTTTAATAAAGGTAATTATGTCATGTTAGATTGATTTTTACTCTCCTTTTAGTATTTTAATCATAATATGGTGATGTGTGATTGAAAATTTACTCTTAATATTATGCAAATAAAAATAATCATATCATATTAGTATCACATACACACATAAATATATATGGTTTTAATAGATAGGGGCCCATGTCGTTGAGTTCGCTTAGGGCCTTCTGAAACATAGGACCGGCCCTGATCGTCACACGAGCACCAAAAACAACATGAATGCTTGAAGACACAGGGTTGCATGCCGTCGATCGTCCATTGCGGGTTCCGTTAGCTCAAGCCTCAAGGCGTCCCAGCCACGTCACCATCCCCTTCATGGCAGCGGCCTTGGGAGACGGTCACGGTCACATGTGTGATGCCCGAGTGAGCGAAGTCGAGTGGGTTGTTGTGGTCGCCAGCAGCGCGGCGCTGTAGATTGGTACTGTACGCGGTAATCTGCTTGTTGATAGGAGCGGTCATCGACGAACTTGACGATCGCCTGGATCCAAGTGCGTACTAAGCAATGTGTACGTGAGCAGTTTTCCGTGCGTTTGGTGGTTTCTCATCCACGGCCAGCAATTCATTTTTCGTTCGGCGCGTACGTGCATGCATCGTACGTCACAAGCATTGCGATGCAAGCCATGACTATCTTGATTTTCAGTATTGCATGTGTGAGCAAGCAATTATGCTTCTGGTTCCAAACACCCACCCCCATATTTGACTCTGCCAACTAAAAAAGTACACTAGCAAAAATTGCAAAATATAGCCCGCCTACTTTTTGGTCTTAATGCTATATACTTCGTCCAATGTGTTGAACAAGAACAACCATCAACTCACATTGCTCCTAATCATGCGTACACCATCAGCTCACACCGCTTCTAATCATGCGTATTTTTGCCTTTTTTTTAACATTGACCCCCGGCCTCTTTATTGCGGGTCACGCTCCGCCACTGCCAAGACATTAAGTGATTTATTTGTTCTCGTAAATAAAGGTGATTTCTTTGTTACTACTTGTTCATTCTCAAGTTGTAAGAGAATAAAAAAATTCACATTACATTCTGAAGTGCATTTCCAGTTCCATTGAATTTTGTTTAGCACTTGGTGCATTCGCATTTTTTCCACCTAATCTGAATTTGCTCGAAGATGAAAAATCACCCAGATGAATATCGCTATATTGACCATGTCCTGGTTATGGATTTAACGGACCCGGGTGTTAATCAAGAGCATCCCGGGAAGAAGCAAAAAAAATGAGCAAGGATGGTATGCCAGAATGTTCGCCAATAAAAAGGCCGAGTACCTACAAAGGAGAGGCTGCCACGAATTGGCTCAGACACGCCGCATTATCTCCCTCTGACCCGACTTATTTTACATCCAATTGCTCGATGAAATTCCTCAATCGCGTAATCGAGAATTGCACTATATGCACTTTTGTTGTGCATTTTTTTTGCCATCAATCGCTTGTGTGCAGGTTTGTTCACAAGTTGCCTCATGATATTTAGAAGACTAAATTGATCTCACAAATGATGCGTTCCTTAAATTATTGTAAACTACTAATTTTAGAAGTATAACAAGGTACACTCTCTTGCAATCTAAGGCAACTACCATCTATAATACCTAAATAGTTCATCCTCACTAACCTATTTCTCTTCACATGCAAGTTATCCACATCATCAAGTAGTCCACCATGTAAAAATTATTTTCCACTAACTCTTCGTGCACAAGCTCTCATTAATTCCGCATGTCCATCTTTAATAAATTCCACCACAACCTCGGTTGTACCTGTGCTTCGATCTATTTTTATGATGTTTTCCTAGACCTTAGTCCTTTGATTCTTGGGTGTTTGAAAAAAAACACTTCACAAATTAAGCTCTTGTTAACAGTTCCGGAGGTGAAGGCTAGCCTGCAACTTGTGGGTGCAGAGGAGAAGTACACTTCAGATCGGTCTGAGAAGTTGTTGTCGTTGTCCTCGCTGCCATCGCCGGAGACCAAAATTGATGGACAACTCCTTCTCTTGTCTCTCCGTTCTTCCGCTTTTCTCTCGATGACTTATGTCATGTTATTAGTGTTTAAAAAGAATTTTATGATGAAATCATTGATTATTTAGTGATTTTTAGTTCCTCGCCGCTGGTTTTGTTGATGCTTTTGCACATGAAATTGCCTCTTTGTGATACACGTGCCATCTATTTTCTTTAATGATTAATTTTTGTTCTGTTGAAATGCAAGACTAATCATATGTTAGTATCTTTTTTTATATGTGCCATATTCTTCATACGTTCATGCCTATACATTTCACTGATAATGTCGTAACAACGCAAAGTTGCTCCCTGAGAAAGTAGTCGGGGAAGGAACTAAACCAGTCCAACTTGTGATGGGTGTGCTTCTCCACCTATCTATCTATATCTATATCTATACCTTCTATACCTAATAATAAAGAGAGGTGACTTTCTTGCTCCATCATGGCGTTTTTTTCAAAAGAGCCCCTCCTTTTATGGCAAATCAACCCGCAGTCCAGTAATTTAAAGAAAAATATATTTCATTGCTCTGTTATTTTTTTGTTGGGCCAATTTCTCCTGGGCCAGGAACAAAATAAAAAAAAGCAAGGCAAACCAGAGAACGCTTGGGCCTTGTCACGAGTCATTTTTATGTTTCATTCTTCGCGTGAAAAAACCATTTATAGTGTGTTAACTTTTAAAGATATTTGGCTCCAAAATATATGAAATTTGTAAAAATGTTTATAAAATTTAAAAAAATGTTTGCACTTAAAAATATTTGTTCTACACGGAATTCATTTTTTGCATCACTTTTCAAAGATGTTTAAACTAAAGAAAAAATATTTTAATGATTATTTGATTTTTAAATTTTTTCTTGAAAATCATTTATTCTGTTAAGAAAATAAAAAATTGCCTCCAAATTTTATAAAATTTGTAAAGTATTCATAAAATTATAGAAAATGTTTGCACTTGAAAATATTTGCTCTGCCCAGAATCCATTTTTGCAATACTTTTCAAATAAGTTTCAACTAAATAAATCAATTTTACTTACAAAATTTATTAAAATCCATTAACAAATCTATTAAATAGTACACATTATTAAATGTGTTAATTGTTCACGCGCTTAAATGTATTAAATTGTTCACATACAAACATTTTTTGAGTGTAACTTACTGCAAATATTAATTATATAAATGCAAACTATTTTTTAAATATCAAAGCAAAGTGAGCGTGCGAGCGACGTGCTAACATCCTGAACAATTTAATTCATTTTTAAAGTGCAAACATTTTTTTCAATGATTCAAGTACTAACAAATTTAAAATACGTGGTCATCTTTAAGTTTTGATTTTTTTAGTGCGGACGTTTTTTGAAATAACAAGTTTTCTTATTGCGAACACTTTATAAGATTTTTAAAAACATGAGGTCAATTTTATAAGTCATTAAGAAAATGTTGAAAAAATAATTATCATCAGGAAAATAAAAGACAATAATATAAAGTAATTTATATAAAGAAATCAAAGTTAAAAATAAAATAAAAAATGAAAAACAAAGTGTCTCAGCTAGCTACTGCAATAATGGGCCGGCCCGGTACATCCTCATATCCAGCAACCAATGAACAATGGAGCTCAAGGTTTGAAATAGACCAGGATATAAGAGTTCGGTGTGCTGAATTTCAGGATTATAAGTTAAAGATTCTATTTAGATTTTTTCTACAAGTTCAAAGTTTATTTTAGACATTTTACTTTGAGAAAACTGTTCATTATCTGCGATGTGCCAAAAACGAAAGGAAAGAAATCTGCCAAGATAAGACTTCTACAATGCTCTGAACCGTGGTGCTATCCACGTATGCACACTACAAATTTCATATATTTTGGAGCCAAATATTTTTAAAATTTAACACATTATAAATGTTTTTTTCATGTGAAGAATGAAACATAAAAATGACTCGTGAAAAGGCCCAAGCGTTCTCTGGATTATAAGTTAAAAATTCGATTTAGCTTTCGTCTACAAGTTCAAAGTTTATTTTAAACATTTTCCTTTAAGAAAAGTGTTCACTATCTGCGATGTGCCAAAAATGAAAGGAAATGAATCAGCCAAGATAAGACTTCAACAATGCTCTGGACGTTGGTGCTATCCACGTATGCACACTACAAATCTATAATACCTAAATAGTTCATCCTCACTAAACTATTTATCTTACCTACTGCGTATTTGATTCCATCCATAAATCGACTTTCCCTCCTATGCTCTGAGTTCCAGTATCGATAAGAATTCGAGTTCTTATTGTTCTTATGTTATGGTATGAATATACCATACCAATTCGTTATGTATGGATGATGATTGAGATTCCATGGATAGAGAGCCAGTTCCAATAGACTTATGGAATGTTCCCGTTCGTGTGCATCCAACAGGAATTGAACCCTCAAATTTACCAATTATGCAAACTATCCACATCATCAAGTAGGTCCACCATGTAAAAAAAAGTTTCACTAAGTTTGCATTCACATGCTTCCATTAACTCCGCATGCATGCACATGCAACCTATCACAAATAAATTTAAACATTTTTATGCACCGATCCTCACAATTTATAAGAGACTTTTTTTGTACAAAATCAAATTATGTTACCTCATATTTTATTTATCTATGCGACATTTTTTTAATAATGCACATATGTAGTTGATATCATTATTTTAGGTTTAGCCAAGGGTGTGATGTCTCCACTCTCTCTACTCAACGTCTTTTCGTTTCATATCAACTCACCAATATATGGTCAAGCGGATAAATTAACAAAACAAAAAATCACACTTACTTTGAATTTTTCATCAAATTTTATTAGATTTTCACTCTATACAATATTTATTCAATAAATAATTTCTAACCAAGTTATACCAAGTTTCATAATATTTCTCATATCTTAAAACATCAAATTATTTATTCAAAATTCATGCAGCAACGCGCCGGGTATCATCTAGTTTCATATATTTTGGAGCCAAATATTTATTAAATTTAACACACTATAAATATTTTTTTCATGCGAAGAATGAAACATAAAAATGACTCGTGACAAGGCCCAAGCGTTCTCTGGATTATAAGTTAAAGATTCGATTTAGCTTTCGCCTACAAGTTCAAAGTTCATTTTACACATTTTCTTTTAAAAAATGTTCACTATCTGCGAATGCCAAAAACGAAAGGAAATGAATCTGCCAAGATAAGATTTCAACAATGCTCTGGACGGTGGTGCTATCCACGTATGCACACTACAAATTTCATATATTTTGGAGCCAAATATTTTTAAAATTTAACACACTATAAATGTTTTTTTCATGCGAAGAATGAAACATAAAAATGACTCGTGACAAGGCCCAAGCGTTCTCTGGATTATAAGTTAAAGATTCGATTTAGCTTTCGTCTACAAGTTCAAAGTTCATTTTAAAAGCTTTCATGCCCTTTAAATATTTGTGTAGTTTTAAGAAAAGTGTTCACGTATTTAAATAATATTCGTACAACTTTAAAAATATAAACTCTTTCACAAAAAAATATATCATTCAAAACAATGTATACATGCTTAAATATATATTCATATTTAAAAAAGTATATTCATTCTCTTTAAAACAGCTTATATGATTTGAAAAGTGTTTATGTCTTTTAAAAATAATTTTGATGCATTTAAAATAATAAATAAATAATTTGAAAATAAGTGGGTGTATGATGGATGATGTACACCATAGCTCAGGAAGCACAGTCATCACATTCAAATCAACATGATTAGCTTTCAAACTACTAGACATTCACTTGCAACGATGTGGTTCAATAACAGATATGTGTGCAATGGTCGAGATTATTACATTGGTATTCATCACGTCGAACGTATTACCATTAGGTGAACACTGCGAGAATGAGCATTCAAGGCAAGAAGGATAAGCATAACACAATTCAAGTGCTATGTTAAAATATGTAATGTAGACATGTTTATTATCATGGAATCATCATGTGACTCTTTTCTCCCATTGCAACTAACGGGCATGTTCGTACGTCAGTTTTCGTTCGTTTTCGTACGTTATCGTTGTGTCTGTATCCTTCAAAAAGCACGTAACAATTGGCTACAAAGGATGCCCATGCGGAGGATCGAGCTTGCGACCTCGCCTCCGCTATGGGTCAACCATACGATGGGTCTGTTGGTGATAAACGTTCCAGTGGGGCCTCGACCAACTAGGCGCTGAAGACATCAACAAGGAACAAGCTGCTTTGGGAATCAATAAATAGAAGGGAAAACATAAGTCGAAGGTTTAATCGTACCCAATCACAACAATGGCAAGTTGTTGGAGGTGGCCGAACAAGAAGGTTTCAAAATGAATTACCCTACAACCGTGGTGTAGTGGATGGGGTGGCTAGACAAAAAGGACTCAAAATGAATTGGAAATGGATGAACGTGGACCTTCAAAATACATAACAATTACACTCCATGTAAATTAAACAATTTTTTTTGTGTAACGAAAAATTATATTCATCTTAAATAGTAAATTCGCAATTTATACTGCATGTAATTTGCCAGTAACAACTTCTCTTTTTTATGTAGTATTATTTATCTTTTTGTGTTTGATCATTTCGTATTTGTGTATGATTTTGATGTGAATCATGATTCAATAAATAGACGAGGATACGGAAGTGGCGTTTTAGCTCTGGGGTGCACGTACTCTCTAATGAAATGTAAAATTAAAACAAATGGTAAAAAAATCAGATGTTTGTATTAGTGTGGCAAGTGTGCTTGGCAATTTTGACGCCATATGGCACGGTACTGCTTCGTCGGCGAAAAAATAAAATTAAGTGTGACATCTTGCTACATTTTGAGGCAACGTTTGACATTCGATTTGTCTTTTATGCACAAGTCAAATCGCTTAAGTTTTACACCTAAATTTGCATGTACCACTTGGTTGTGACAGTGAACACATATAATTTTTTTTGCCAATTTTTTAACATTTGTAAAATTCATTTTCAGCACGCAGGAGCACGTGCACCCTAGGGCCAAATTGAATATCCCTAAGGAACCCAATATATGTCTCGACACTGCTCGGTTGGCTAGATCATGCAATCTTTTTTCTTCAATATGTATTAGCTGCGAGCATGAGTCATGAAAGAAGGCATGTAAAGGTGCATGGAGGACCACCATCCCTTCATGAAACAAGTCCACGCTCAAAAGCGAACGAGAGTATGACGAAATATATATGTACAGGTGGGGGATGGTGCATAAAACATGTACGAAAAAGGGAATAACTAAAGACGGTCCTCACTAACAACTAGGGAGATTAACTTTTATTTTGTCATGGTGCGATCCAATGATAAGTTTGATAGAGATTGATGAGTTCATCGCATTGGGATTAATCACATCTGAGTGCATTGTGATCAGGTGAATAACTCAACTATCAACCCGAAGGTGAAAAGAAGAATAAACAACGACACAGATAAAAGTCTTTCAAAATAAATAATGCGAAACTGCATAGGATATGAAGTTAGATTAAGTATGTGTGATATTTTTTATCTCCCGTTGCAACGCACAGGCAATTTTCCTAGTATTCAATGAAGAGAGTCTCTCTTTCTAATATCTCCAATGTTTGTCTTCGCTTCACGTTTAGTTCTCCCTGATTCCGCCCGAGTTATATGGTAATTCAACCTGGTTTTTATTTTCTAGCAACTTATAAATGTCGTTTGGTAGTGTTATGAAAAAACTGGTATAGTATTCTACATTTTTTGTAAGGCGTGCAATCCCATTGCTTGGAAGTATTCCCAAATTGTCTCTTCTTACTCCAGGCTCTAGATTTCAGCTGCACCTCATGAATGTAATTATTATTCAAACAAGGTTAGAGCACCCTATTAATTGAACACACAATTTTGAGTTGCTTGATTTACAAAGGCACTAATGCTGAATCATGTGGGAAAATATATTGACATGCACACTCATAATAGGCTATATGAAAATTATTTAGCTATGTTGTAAAATCTAATAGATATTGGTTTTTCAGGAAGTGTTTCTTCTTCAACAAAGATATTAGCATAAGGATCTCTAAGTGTGTTCTTATTTTGTAGCAAATCATTTTGATAGGCAGTTCTGGGCATAGTATGCAATAAACTTGATTTTTAAATAATACCTGATCATACATAATGGTCCCTGGTCCTGTACGGGTAAACAACGAAGACAATAATGATTTTGGATAAAACTATTTTGTAAGGTTCACTTCCATTAGCAATATTTTAGGCCCGTAGAAGGAGAAACACTTTCAAATGCTCTTTAAGCAGTGACCACTCATATTTCAGAAATTCACAAGACCATCAAGATGGTCAAAACAAAGATTCATGTATCCATGAATGCGTGTCATTTTAATGAAAATATTTACATGAACGTGTTTTATGAAGAGTGGCTTGAAAGTCTAAAAGACATCCAAAGGCGACAAAAGCATATGGTTGTGTAGATTATATCTATAATACTATAATAGTTCATCCCACTAACCTATTTATCTTGACATGCAAGCTATCCACATCATCAAGTAGGCCCATCATGCAAAAACTTTTTCACTAACTCTTCATGCACATGCTTCCATTAGCTTTGCATGTGCATGCAATCTCTCACAACTAAATAGTAAGTTTTATGCACTCAACCTCACAATTTATAAGTAAGTTTTTTTTATAAAAGAACAAATTATAAATTACATCGCATTTTATTTCCTATGTAACATTTTATATATATACACATCCGTAGTTGCTATGATTGTTTTAGGTTAGCCAAGGGTGTACACGTTTTCACTTTCTCTACTCAACTATATTTTTGCCTCATATTATCTCGCCAATATATTGTCAACTATCTAATTTAATAAAACAAAAAATTAAACTCTTTTTTGGATTTTTCATCAAAATTTCTTAGATTTTTTACTTTAAACAATATTTCTTTCAATTTTTTTATCAAATTATACTGTGTTTCATAAATTCTCACATGTTTTAAAATATTAAATTATTTCTCAACGGTTCCCGCAGCAACGCGCGGGGTATCATCTAGTTTTCTATAGCTTGCTACAACTACCTATATTATGGAGCAGAGAGAGTACTTGTATTAGAAAAAAAACCACCATCGTTCAAATTTAGAGAAAATCATACAAATGTAGTTGTATCTTTGAAAAAGCATTAATCACTAATAGAGACATGCATTGTAGGTGCAAGCTTATTAGTGAATATATTTTGCCTGGACATGATGTGCAGGCCCACATGTCGGCCTTTTTATAGGGAGATTGTTTATTATTAAATTTTTTTAGCAAAAAAGAACTATTGTTTATTATTTTTTTGAGCTGTAAAAAAGACCCTTTATTCATTAGAATCAAGATTTAGTATAATACATAAAGGATCATGGGGATTCACTATTCACAGATGACGTAACAGGAAGATTTGCAGCAAACTTAGCTAAGTTGTGGGCATCTATGTTAGTATTCCTACTCTCATACATAAAATCACAAGTTTGAAAAATAGGAATTCTTGAAAGAATCTCCTTAATTATGATTCCATGCTGTCCTCCTCATCCTGCATGAATGTCCTTGATCAATGGTTTGCAATCAGTTTTTTTTAGCATAGTGGTTTGCAATCAGTTGATATGATGACATTATGTAAACTTGGTGGGTCATACTGGGCCAGGCCCGTTTAGCCCTTCACATGCTTGGGCCGGCCCGTTGGCCAGCTCTGCCGCAACCAACCCACGGGCACCAAAAACTCGACCGAGACTCTCCGACGGAGGAAAGAGCTGCTGCCGCTCGCAAAATAATCTTCTTACACGCTCTTCTCCCTCCGTTCCGCCCCCAGATTCTGCTCGGCGGCGGCCGGGCGGCCGGACGGCCATCTCCGCCGGCGAAGGCGTCACCTAGCGACCAGGTACCCACCGCCACCCCTTTGCACTTCCGTTGCCCACCCCCGGCTGTTGTTCCCGCTGGTTGGCTGAAGCGCTGCGCGGAACAAACCCTAGGTTTTGATTCGGGATCGAGGCGGCGGCGGCGGCGGGGCCATGGAGGAGGACGCCGAGGGCATGGACCGCCTCGACATGGACGGCGACTTCGTGGGCGGCCAGTTCGACCGCGACGGGGAGTTCTACTACAAGACCCGCCGCGAGCGCGCGCCCCAGACCCGCGACGACGCCCTCTACGGCGTCTTCGCCGAGGGCGACTCCGACTACGACTCCGAGGAGGATGACGCGTCGCGCCGCCGCCGGCGCCGCAAGCGCGCCAGGGAGGAGTCCGAGCCGGACCTCACCAGGCCCGTGCACTTCGTCTCCAAGGGGATGCCCGAGCAGGTGCAGCAGGAGGAGGCGGAGGAGCAGAGGCCTGGGCTTGGTCAGAGCCAGGCCGCGTCCTCCTCCCGCACTGCCGCCTCCGCCCCCGCCGCCTCTGAGGAGGAGGACTCAGAGGGGGACCAGGAGGAGTACATGGACCTGCCCACAGGGTTCGGGCAGCGGATCGCCGAGGGGGTGCGTGCCAGGCGGGAGGAGAAGGAGCGGCAGCACGAGACGGCCAAGCGCCGCCGCCAGGCGTCGTCGGCTGGGATGGGTAACGGACCACCGCCTGCCCCCGGCAGCCTGGAGTCCAACTCGAAGGTGGCTAAGATGATGGCTATGATGGGGTACAAGAAAGGATCGGGTCTCGGCAAGAATGCTCAGGGAATCACCGCGCCAGTGGAGACCACCTTGCGCCCCAAGAATGCCGGACTTGGCAGTGTCGAGGGGTTTAAGGAGCCCAAGCCCTTCACTGTGAAGGAGAAATTACCACCCCCACCTCCTCCGCCGTCTGCAAAGAAGGAAAAGCAACGGTGGTCTAAGAAGGCCAGCTCAAAGAAAGATCAGGTCCTGACAAAGAATGAGTTGCTGGCTATGCGCGCCGAACAGGAACAGGATGAGCAGCCCACTGTTGTTCAGAAAGTGATTGACATGCGAGGGCCTCAGGTTCGTGTGCTGACAGACTTGAAGGGGCTCAGTGATGAACAGGAGATGGAGGCGAATGATGTGCCAATGCCGGAGTTGCAGTACAATCTCCGGGTGCTTGTTGACGAGACTAAGGCTGATATTATCAGGTTGGATGGGCAGCTGCGGCGGGAGCAGGAGAAGGTGGCTAGTTTGGTGAGGGAGAAGGAGAAAACAGCAAAGCATGAAGCTTTGCAGAAACACCAGCTGCAGGTTATGGAGACGATTGAAGGTGTGCTGGAGCAGCTCCGGGTGGATGATACAGCTGGTTTGCTCACACTGGGAGGCCTGCTTAAGACCTTCCAGGAATTGAAGCTGTGCCATGAGGATGAGTTCAAAATTTGCAGTGTTGCATGGATTGCTTGCCGATTTGCACATCCGTTACTGATCCGGGTCTTCCAGGGTTGGCAGCCTCTGCAGAATCCATTGTTTGGCTTGGAAGTCATGTCATCGTGGAAGGATTTGCTGCAGGGAGACCAGCCATATGATTTCTCAGATGCTACTGAATCAATGGCTCCATATGCGCAGCTGGTTAGTGAGGTAATCCTACCAGCTGTGAGGATATCAGGAACTAATTCATGGGAGGCTAGGGATCCAGAACCAATGCTCCGCTTTCTTGAGTCATGGGAGCGGTTGCTCCCCCCTATTGTGCTCCATTCAATATTGGAACATGTAATCATGCCAAAGCTCACAGCTGCTGTCGAATCTTGGGACCCACGTAGGGAGAAGGTACCGATCCATGTATGGGTACACCCATGGTTGCCGACTCTAGGACAAAGGATAGACACCTTGTGTCACTCTATTCGGTACAAGCTGAGTAGTGTCCTCCATGTATGGCAAGCTCATGATGCATCGGCTTACGCGGTGCTGTCTCCATGGAAGGGTGTATTTGATCCAGCAAGTTGGGAAGACTTGATAGTGCGCTATATCGTTCCTAAACTTAAAATGGCACTCCAGGAGTTTCAGATCAACCCAGCAAACCAGAAGTTTGACCAGTTTAACTGGGTTATGATTTGGGCTTCTGCTATCCCGGTACACCATATGGTCCATATGTTGGAAGTTGATTTCTTTAGCAAGTGGCAGCAGGTCCTCTATCATTGGTTGTGTTCACCGAATCCTGATTTTAATGAGATCACGAACTGGTACAAGGGCTGGAGGGGTCTTTTCCCACCAGAGTTACTCGCCAATGAACGCATACGGATGCTTCTAACAGGTGGCCTTGAGATGATGAACCAAGCTGCTGAAGGAGTTGAGTTGGTGCAGCCAGGGGCAAGGGAGAATGTTGGCTACTTGAGAGCAACAGAGAAGCGGCAGTTTGATGCAGCACAACAAGCATCACAATACCCATCTTACCATTCAGTGTCAGGAGCAATCATGGCAGATATGAGCTTCAAGGAGTCTATTCAGGCATATGCGGCTGACCAAGGTTTGCTGTTTATGCCTAGAGTTAACAAATTCTATAACGGCATGCCAGTGTATGAATTTGGCACCGTGAGTATTTGCATAGACTCTGTCAAGCGACTACTCTATGCCCAACTTCAAGAGGGAACTGAAAGATGGAGTTCTGTGTCTCTTACACAACTGCTGGAAATGAACCGGATGGCAAGACCACGCTAGCAAAATCATCTAAGCTTGAAATTTCGTGTCATTTCCATTTTTCCTGCTGTGTAGAAGTCTTCAGAATGTAGCTTTTGAGAGCATTGCTGTAGAATTACTTGCTAAAGAACAAAGTTTCTGATGATGTACCTGAATGTGATTTTCTACATTTATACGTGGAACTCAGTTGTTGCTGCCCAAGAATGAATGATCTATGCGGAACTGTTTCTAGTTGTACTTTGAGATATATATGTTTATTTCTTGAGGTTTACTGTTGTTTTGGTAATTCCATTTCTTGTTTTGTATCCTGACATAAGTCAATATTCCCCACTAGGACTAGTAGTGTGCATCTAACTTCGTTATTGCTGCGGTGCATTTTTTTTTAAATGACAGCAAGTAATTTTGTTTAACTTGAGCTTACCCAGGCTGTTTGTCTGATTCAACTATTTAAGCTACGGAAACCAGATGTAGGGTCTATATTTATACTGCCTAGAGCCGAGAATTCGAGTTATATATACCTATGTTCAGAATTCACCTGTTCAAGTTATCATCAATACATTTTTCTTAGCTTTTTAAAATTTTCTATCATTAAGAGATCAGGACTCTTTTTATTCCCTATTTTTTGGTTGAGTGTAGATGAATGGTGTGTGCGCGCGCGCGTGTGATCACTGCATTCATTTATATGTTGGGCCAGATAGTTATCTAGTATTTTTCCTAGATGAGGTTTCTGAACAGACTTTTTTTGTGTGTAATTTGCGGGCATCCAAAAAATACCAGAGGAAGTTGTTTTTTGTGTGGACATACCAAAGCGTGGGCAGACATGACTATGCTGAGAAAGAGAACTTCACGACAGAGTACGACACCGCACCTGATTGCCGCATCTTCAAGCATGGATCGAAGAAGTTCCTTGTCAGAACATGACTCAAGATTGGTATGGATGTACTTGTGACATTCGATACCAACATCGGCAACTCAGCGACATGGTGGAGATGATAAGTCATCTTCCATGAGCTGTGAGAGGTTCATATGGTCCTAATTCCTTGTGTTCATGAATCTTGAGTTTCTTTTTTTTCTGTCTTTTTTTTTTCCGTTTTGTTGTTCCTAAAACATTCTACCTAGCAAATGAACGTATATTTATGTGTCCAGTTTTGTGTTTTAGGCTAGGAGCCACAAGAAGCCTTTTGCATGGATGTGGCAACAAGTGACTCTTGAGTCTTGAGTCTGTCAGTATTTACCAACAGTCAGCAATCACATAAGGGCTCCTTTTCCTATTATGAAGAAGAGGGGCTTTTGTTCTCTTGTTTATTGTTCATTCTTCAGTCAGTCATTGGTTTCTTCCTATATTCTTCAGTGTGGTTCTCTTACTACAAATCAGAGGGCTTTTCTTTTTTGTCTGCTCTTCTTCATTGTTCAACGGTCAGACAAATCAGAGGAGGTATACATTCTTAACCCAATAGCTTTCTGTTTTTTTTCAAGAAGTTTTTGCAGGAGGAGACATAACAAGAGGGTTCCGCGAGGTACATGTGCTAGCAGAAGATGTTGGGCCTCATCTATTTTGGTTTGCAACTTGTCCCGCCTCTGTCATCTCCACTCGTCCTACTATTCTGTTCTTCTGACCAAACTTGAAACCTAGAGGCAGCATGGTCTTCAGTATATATTTACTTGGTTGTTTTGCAATGTAAGTTTGTATGAATAGAGCGAGCAATGGATCCTCGGATTTTAGTAATTTCAATATGCAATCAAATAGGTTTTGAACTTGTTTCACATCTTCTGACTGAACTTGAAATCTAGAGGCAGCAGAAACAGTTTTTGTCCCTCAACTTGCTGATTGACACCTTTGCACTAATTTGGCTGTAAAATGTGGTTCATCATTACAAATCTTGGCAGAAGAATCCGGGTAGGTGACGTCCTAGCTTTGGTTCGAGATCGACTCTTACAAGATTTTTGAATCACTGCTTAAGTCAATCGAACGTAAACCAACACTTTACTTTTGTGAAGCACCAACCACTTTTCTTTTCTCAGATAATCCGACTTAGAACTAAATCAAAATCAGATGACTGGTTATTAGACACTCCCTTCTCTTAAGGGTATTATTTATAGGAACTTCAGTTCCGTGTTTGGTTCCTCTTAGGTTCAAGACCTTGTTTGGTAAGAGAGAATTTCAAATTGAAAAGGCAAGTATCCGTTACTTCTGTACCTAGACATCTTCACTTGTTTCAGTTAACAGTTTATTGCTAAAATCATCCCCAATAACCGGCGCATGTATTAGATCAACAGACATGACATTTTCAATTTGAATTATTGGCATTTCAGAGTGGAATTTTTCACAGATCTTTCATGCAGATGGAAGTCATGTTATCATCCGTGTGAGATTTGTACTGTATACACTTGATTAACATTGTGGCTATTTCTGTGCACACAAAAAAGGGGTAAATCTCTGAAAGTCCAGCGCTCCTTGCTTGGGTGCCTGGTGCAGCTGTGCCTTCTTTCACTTCACCTATAAACCATGCCCCATAGGACACGCAGGATCTTCAGTTGTTGTTGATCACCAGAAGCACAAACAACTAACAGTAAATCTAACCAGCAATCTAGAAACACAAACAGAATTAAAATGCCTCTCTTTACATGCTTTTCGTCATCCCTCCAATTTACAGCCATTGTTGCTCAAACATATTCCCCTTCATATGCCTTTTAAATTCTCATTTAGGGGCTCTCCCTTATCACAGTGCTACCGGCGAATGCAAGTGTAGACACCAGTGAGTGGTTATCCAGCGGAGACATTGGTGGAGACAGAGTTAACTGAACTGGCTCAATTGTTCTGACTTTCAGGTCCATGACATCTGTGATCAGGCCTGGCCTCATGATCTTGTCGCTGACGGGGCACTCACCCTTTAGCATCTTGGCGACTGTCGACATGGCGGGCCTGACCTTGGGGCTATCCTGGGTGCACAGAAGCCCTATTTTCAAGAACCGATGAGCTTCATCGGTGCCCAAACCATCTTGTAAGGTCTTGTCAATGATGCTCCCAAGATCACCGGACTCATAGAGTGTCCAAGCCTGGCAAAAACAATTGGAGATTTCTGATTAATGCTTCAATGGTAAGAACTAATAACAATATCAAGAAACAATGCTTCAGTTATTTTTGAAATAAAACCTTTTGACCTGTCTTTGCAGAGTAAGAGATTAATGACCTCATAAATTACTGATTTACAGTGTATGAAATAATTGGACAAAAACTAACAGATATGCACTAAGAATGAGAAGACAAGTCAATGCAAGTGACATAGATTTCTTTTCAGAAACTGATCCAGAACCAGTGGGCCAATAAAAAACAATCTCAAGATAAGACAATGAAAGCTGGCAGCACTACCAAAAATAGTAATTTTAAGGACAGAGAGGAAACTAAACTTCCTGGCACTATCCTTCAGAATGCTTCCAGTTGTGGTTGCATATCTACTTGTGGTTATCTATATTGTTCAATCATGTGAACAAAATAGGGAGCATATTGAATCTGTCATAGCTGTATTCTGTATTATTTTGCTAGACAGAAAATAATTGTTTTTGCTGAACTTTCTAGAGAATCAGGCACTACTCTCCAAGTGTTCACACAGCATACATAATAAATAATTAAGCAGAAGTTGTTATAACATTGATCTTTACCGTTTCAAGGAGGAACTGATCTTGCAGAGGCAATCTGGGGTCAGTGTGCCACCTGCCAGTGACAATCTCCAGCAGCAGAACTCCGAAGCTGTACACATCAGCCTTCTTTGTTAGCTGCCCTCGGATCGCATACTCCGGTGCCAGATATCCTCTGAGAAATGAGCAAGTCAACTTGTCACCACACGGTATATATGCAAGATGAAATGAGAACACCAACACGTGTCACTTTGCTTACAGTGTTCCTGCAACCCTCGTGCTGATATGTGTCATGTTGCCTGGGAAGAGCTTTGCTAGCCCGAAATCCGATATTTTGGGGCTCAGGTCCTTGTCAAGCAGAATGTTGCTCGCCTTGATGTCACGGTGGACGATGTGTGGCCGTATTTCTTCATGCAGATATGTGAGACCATCGGCAACACCAATGCAGATCTTTGCCCTTGTCCTCCAGTCAAACCGGATATTACTGTGGGAATTACCTGAAGATCATGACAAACCAGAGAGTTCCAAGGAATAAATTTACCAGCGATTCAAAGATAGGTGGAAAATCGAAATTTAGTTGAACATACCAAAGAGGGTCCTTGCGAGGCTGTTGTTCTCTAGATAGTTGTAGACCAGCATTTTCTGACCTCCATCGACGCAACAGCCGTGTAGTTTTACAAGGTTGTGATGGGTTATGCTGGATATGACACTCAGTTCATTCAAGAACTCCTTTGTTCCTTGCTTTGACTCAGAGGAGAGCACCTTGATGGCAACTTTCTGACCATTCTTCAGCTTTCCCTGCATAATTCAGACCAGAGCCTGAGCACCCATGAAACACTACTGTTTGAATTCTGATAGCTGGTCCAAGTGCTACAGTGATAGTAATCACTTAGGCAGGAAGAGTATAGCCTTTCGCTTTCTAATAATTCAGGATTTTGGAGTGGCTGATTAGTGCACACAACATGTTAGAGGATAAAGAGGTTGTCGTGTTTGAACTTGGAAATGTCAAAGCTTTTATGGCGCAAACTGACCAAACTGGCAACTAAACCTACCAGGTAAACGCAGCCAAAAGAACCCTGTCCAAGCTTGTTTCCTGAGGAGAAATTTCTTGTGGCCTTTTTGAGCTCCTTGGAGGAGTATATCTTCACGTTGCCATGGAGTGGTATGTCTGAACAGAATAGGATAAATAAAGGAGGGTTTTAGGATGCTTCAGAAGAACAAAAGTTGAATGATGTATGCAGGTTTACCTATGTCCTGCTGTACAATTGGGCTTCTGGATTTTCTCCTCCACCGGAACACAGGGCAGCAAGTCATTGCTAGGGAGTGGAGTTTGCTTCTTATAATCTTCATATATGTATTCATTCAAAAGCTCATGCAAAGAAAGAGTTCGACAAGAACCTGAGGAAAATAACACCAATCAAATGGATTATGTAAGTATCTTATTGGAATTGTTTCATTTCCTTTCAGTCGCATAAAACAACTCAAATGTCCTACACAAAATGAAGCTAGTTATATATTTCTGATTTAACTTGAAGGTAATCTGGTAAGTGGTAAGCTGTCCTCTTAAGATAAGAAAATGACATAACAGGTGGCACTCACAATTCAAACAAACACTGATGTTTCTTCTTCCTCCGAGGCGCAGCAGGAAAAGAAAATACACTATGCACACTAACGGAAGAAATAATTTAGAAATTGAGCAAGATGGTTACAGTTAATGGACCTATTAAGAATATTTTGTGCGAAGAACTCTGCTTTTGAGAAAACTAAATCAATGGGAAAGGAAATCACTGTACAGGGAGGAAACCATTTTGAGCATGAACCCTGAACTTCAAATGTTCAACAAGATCATTCTAGCAGAATCAGATAAACTTGATGGTTAAAGAAACACAACAACAGAAGGGTAACTCAACAGCTAATCAAATGTTTTCATGAGAAACAGCCCTTGATGAACTGCAAGAACAATTGAAAATCTAACGAGGGGAAATTGGGTAGATTCAGCAAAAAGGGAGAAAGAGAGACCAAGAAACTCAACTCACCCAAGGATTAGGCGCGGTTGCTCGGTGGAAACTCAGCAGTCTGTAGGAAGAGACAAGAGCGCCTAATAATTCTTGGATGATGGTGTGGTATGAGGAGCAGAGCACGTGTGCCTCCTAGCTTTAGGAGCTAAAGGATGCTGCTCTATATATACTAGTCCAGGCAAAGGACTCAAAAGGTCCCACTGGAATTGACTTGGCCTGTTCTCACCTTGTAGTTGGAGAGAGATGAGATGAGCTGGTTGCAACTTACTTAGGAAGTAGCAAGGAAAGACTTGTGCTCAGCTCCTACCAGGAAACAAAAAGATGACCAGGATTGGGGAAAAATTGCTTTGTTTATCTCTTCCATCTTAGGCTTATTCTTAATGCCCAAGACCTGGCTTTAGTATTGTTGTAGTTGGAGACCGGTCGACGGGTTATCGAGTCGTCCTACACCGTGTTCACTGTTCATCAGGGCATAAACTAAGTACTGTGACTTGAAAAAGACCCCCTCTTTAAGAAAAGATACGTGTCTACTTGGTTTCCTAAAAAATATTCAGTCTTTGGTTTACATTAGGGAGGTATTTCCTCCGCTCAGAATTAACTGACACTGAAACAGATGTATCTAGATGTAGATACATCCGTTTCAGCGTCTAGATACATCCTTTTCAGCATCAGTTAATTCCGAATATAACTGAAAATTTTCATTATATCAGCATAAACTCCATGGTACAGTAATTAAGTAAGGCAGTCCACATGCTTATATTTCACCTCAGAAAGGAAGAACAACTTCTGTGTTTAACGATGGCTCCCAGTGAGAAAGGTTCCTGAATGCTCCTGCTTTCCTTCCAGAATGGTGTACCCGCAACCCTGACTTTAATTGCAGTTTGACATGCTGGTTTTCCCATTGACAATTCAGTGATTGGGACAATAGACACGTTGAAAAGAGGTTCAGAACAACCATCCAGCCACATCTGAAAAGGTATGCCTTGGATCTTGCTACTTTCTGATCATCAAACTGAGATGCACATCTCACACTGTATCGGAGAAAGTGATCGGTGTGACCCATATACACAGTTCTCCTTCGTCGACTAACGCAGGCCGCATAAATTAACAAGGTGAGAAAATTGGATATCTTTGAGGAAAAATGACATAAGTACCCTCCTATAATTGCTTTGGAAAGACGAGAAAGGATGATTTGTGTGGCTTGTAATAAACAGATGCACACGATGGAGAGTGAATGAGCGAGGGTGTTTGGAATAATTATCATCAATACATTTACATTACTCGCCGACATTTTAAAACATAATTTTAAAAATACATACTGTGCATTATTCACTTGAAAAAGGATAAAGTAGATATTCCAGCGGAAATCTCAAACGGCTCATAGGAGCGTATTCCAGTGACTAGTACACATTAGTTTCAGTGGTTGTAGTACTTGTCATTTTAATTACCAGCATTGTTTGTTTTATCCTATACAAGGCACGAAGCTCCAGTTTTTCCTCCAAAGTAAAATGAAGAAAACCCAGGTCCACTTTATGTTTACACAATTTTCTTGTGAATAGTCATATAAAATTGTCAGCATCAATCAGGTATGATGTTGACTTTTTGGAGATCACTGTGATGTTAATGTAAGTTCAAGTTCTTGGCCTTCCCAGGCTATCAAGAGGCAATCTAACCACTGCTAGTGATCTAACAGCTCGACCTAAGAAAACTTCAACCATTTTCCATTGTATACAAAAAATACAAGGGATCAGCCATTGACCACATCTGCAGGTAGATCAAGTCATCCTTAGTTCTCTCCCCATCTCATTTATATTATTGCACTGTCGGTCAATATTGCAGTTGTGACCATCATGGCAAAGGCAAAAATTGTCAACATAGAAGTTTTGAATTTTGATACAATTTAAGGTGATAAATTCAAGAAGTTCAGAAACTTTATTCCCGATACATGTAGAGGTAAAATACAATAGTTTTGTCAACATTGTAGTTGTGACCATCATGTAACATTCTTTTGTCAACATAGAATTTTTGAACTCTGATATAGCTTAAGTTGATAAATTCAAGAAGTTCAGTAACTTATTTCCGATATATGTACAGGTCAAGTACATATTATTGCACCGCTGGTCAATATTTTTTTTGAGGGTCAATATTGCACCGCTGGTCAATATTATGAGCTGTGACCATTATGGTAAAAAATATTTGTTAACACCAACTTTTTGAATTCTGGTACAACTTCAGTTAGTAAATTCAAGAAATTCAGTAAGTTTATTTCTGATACATATACTGGTCAAGTACATATTGCACCATTAGCCAACATTGTAGTTGTGACTGTCATGTAACATTTTTTTTGTCAACATAGAATTTTTATATTCTGATACAATTCAAGAAGTCCAGTAAGTTTATTTCTGATATATGTACAGGTCAAGTACATATTATTGCACCGTTGGTCAATATTATGAGCTGTGGCCATCATGTAACTTTATTTTGTCAACACTGACTTTTGAATTCCGGTACGACTTCAGTTAGGAAATTCGAGTTCAGTAACTTTATTGCCGATACATATACAGGTCAAGTACATATTATTGGACCGTTAGTCAACAATGTAGTTGTGACCATCATAGTGATATTATTTTGTCAGCATAGACTTTTTGAATTCTGATACAACTTAAGTTGATAAATTCAAGAAGTTCAGTAACTTATTTGCGATATATGCACAGGTCAAGTACATATTATTGCACCATCTGTCAATATTATGAGCTGTGAGCCTGTGACAATCATGGTAGAAGAAATTTGTCAACACCTACTTTCTGAATTCTGATACAACTTCAGTTAATGAATTAAAGAAGTACAGTAACTTTATTTCCGATATATGTTCAGGTCAAGCACAATATATCATTTCAGAACTCAGACAAACCTACAAAAGTGTGTGCATCAAATCAGTATCAGTGCCAGTCAGGCTGCCAGCTGTATCAACCAGCAGACTTGTCTAGGTCAAGGAGTACCCATCAGAACGGTTCCTCTCAAGATGTCGAGTTGAATTGTCCCCGAATTTCGTTCTCATGCAAGTCAAGATACTTTTTTTATCCTGAACACTGCAAGAGACAAAAGCAGCGACCCGGTTTCAGTTCATATTCTACCGGATAATACTTGGTCTAGATCATTGCTCATTTATTTTTCCAACAACACAAAAATTAGGCCAAATTCTTTGGCGATACAATTTCTTTATGATACATGGAAATGGTCAAGCATAATCCTTTGTTGTGGGTGGCAGAAGAAATCAAGGTCCTAGGTATACAAAGTAAACCCTAGTGTTTGATTGGTTATATTTTGCCAACAAAGTCTTGGAACTGATGGTGTAAACATAAATAATTACTGGTTAATTAACGCAATTTGTATGGCATTTGACAAATGTGCACGTGATGCTTGACATCACGCACCCATTCATATAATCAGGAGTAGAACAAAGACATGGCAATCATTTGCTAGAGCAAAGATGCACACGAATGCTGGTGTCATCATGTGTCAATCAAGACCTCCTTCTTTTGTTTTAAAACAATGAGAGAACAACTCTCTTACTGGGGGATCATAGCAAGCTTGGTAGATTTGTGAAAGAGGCCAATTCCTTCCATTACTCCACATTTCCGAGTGAGCGCGATGCGTTTACTTCCTTCGGACTCGGAACCGTGGTAGGAGGGACCTTGTTGCTGCGAGAAGAGACTTCAGCAAATGTAGCCACCTGCATTGCATATTTGCATCCTTCTTGTACTCCCGTAGAAATGGGATATTGTCCTCCTTAGACCCTGCACTTGGTCAAGTTTGCTTTCTTCATGGCAGAAGCTGTGAGTTCAACATCGTCGCCCGACCCGTCAGTATTAGTTTGAGTAGCGTCCTCGTTGTCTTCACCTAAGTCAGTGCTATCATTTTGTACACAGAAAATAATAATAATGGTGAAATTAATAACAGTTCTGATATGACATTGCTGCAATGTGATTCTTCCACCAAACATATATAGTCAGACCCAATGAATCCTGATTTAGGATCCCACTCCCACCCCAAGCCCGGTTGAAGATTTCAGTTTTATCCCTCCTCTGCACTCCTTCAGTGAGCGTGAGTCCCATGTATGCTCGAACTGCTCCTTCACATACCTCTTCCCAGCTTTATTGTAGAATCTGAGCTCAAGGTTCATGTAACCTTCGGCACTGAAACACATGCCCGGACTATTGCCAACAACCGTTTCATCTTGGCCTATTTCGCAAGAGACCTTTGTCTCGGATGGCCCTCTTCCATCTGTTCCATTTTCAGTTAAGAGAACTTGCGAAGTTGCATTCAGTAAAAACTTCTTGGATAAACTATCAAGCAACACACTGTGCATAGCCCTGCAGAATTCCTCAACATTTTTTTTACAACCAACACCAAGGACCTGGTTATTACACTAACTAGATGATACCCCGCGCGTTGCTGCGACAACTATTAACAAATACTTTGATTTTTTTAAACATGAGAAAAGCTATGAAACATATAATAATTTGATTATAAATAATTTAAAAAAATATATTGTTTAGAGTACAAATCTAAGATAATTTGATGAAAATCCAAAAATATGTATGATGTTTTGCTTTGTTAATTTATTACCTTGACAATATATCGGTGAGGTGATAAGAGACGAAAAAAAGTTGAGTAGAGATAGTGGAAACATCTCCACTCTTGACTAAACCTAAAACAATGATAGCAACTACAGATGTGCATTTATAGAAAATTTGTCGCATAGAAAAATGACATGTGAGGTAACTTGTAATTTGATTTTCTATAAAAAAATCATTTATAAATCATGGAGCTAAGTGCATAATTATTTTTATTTTTTTATGCATGGAGAATTAAACGTGAGCATGTGCATGAAGAGTTGGACAATGATAGCAACTACAGATGTGCATTCATAGAAAAAAATCGAATAGAAAAATAACATGCGAGGTAACTTATAATTTGATTTTTTATAAAGAAATCGTTTATCAATCGTGGAGCTAAGTGCATAATATTTTTTAAATATTTATTTGTGATGCATGAAGAATTAATGGGAGCATGTGCATGAAGAGTTGGTGGAAATTAGTTTTTGCATGATGGACTCATTTGATGATGTGGATAGCTTGCATGTCAAGATAGAAAGGTTAGTGGGGATAAACTATTTAGGTATTATAGATAACTACTAAAAGCATTGTGCTGTTGCCAAATCTTTATTTAACAAACATGGAAGAGCTGTTCCAAGTCTACAATTCATCAACCAAGACAAGGACAGACAGATCATATCACGCTAATATAAACTAGTAGCACTAAGCAGTCACGGAGTACGGAATCATGCAAAATAATCACCAACCAATCAGCAACCTTCAAATGCATTTTCCACCATAAGCAATGACAACCACCCACAGCAATCCAGCATAAGCAATGACGACACGCCACATCAATCCACCAGAAGCAGCAATTCAACCATAAAAGCACAGAAAAAAAGAAGGGATGGCGTGTAGTAGTTCCAGGAGGGTGTCTGGGTCGTAGATACCTTGCACTGCCTAGATGGATGATCGACCGACCTAGTTGCTGCCGCCACCACAACCAAAATAATCTTCGGTTTCTTCTCTGTTCCTGCATACAATAGGTGCACACTCTAGAAATTAGTTGAACTATTGTCTACCAAAAACATTCAAATTTCGACACACATTGCCAACTCACCTTTGGGCAGTACAGAGGAAAATGGGGGAAGTATCGGCACGAGATCACCAGCAAAGAATCGATACAGCTTGACACGGTAACTGCATCACGTCGTATCCCTCCTGCCACCCACCACCACCTGATAGTCGGTAGAAACCAAATCGTGGAGACACTTGCCACACTCGGTGTGTCTCAGCTCTCCTATGCACTGTGCCATGCCATAGGCCTGGTAGCGGTTGCCATCTGCATAAAAACTATAGCACTAAGCAGTCGCGGAGTTTGGAGTCATGCAAAATAATCACCAACCAATTAGCAACCTTCAAATGCATTTAAGAAAAAAATGAGGGATGGATGAATTGATGTCGGATGGGCGTTAACAGTGGCGGAGCTACACACAAGTCAGAGGGGGCCACCGCCCCCCCCCTCCCCAAGACTTGGAGCATTCTTTAAAGTTTTTTTTGTAGGCACAAATGTTGTCTTTTGCCTCCCCCCCCAGGAAAGCTGGGCTAGCTCCGCCACTGGGCGTGAAGGCCGGCCCGGGAGGGTGCATCTGGCTGGCGGCGGCCTATTATGATGGCTTACAGAAAATTTGTACTCCCTCCGATCCATAAAAAGTGTCGTACATTTTGTACTAAGTTTGTACGACACTTTTTATGGATCGGAGGGAGTACATGATAATGAATGCTCATGTCTAGTACACACAAATATACATAAAGTTGGAAAATTATCAATCCATTAGACTCATATTTTCATTGATACCTTTATCATTTCTCAAGATGCTTCTGACATATAAATATTTAATTTATTCTGCATACCAATAAAAAAATACATTATCAGATTACCAAGCACAGAATACAAAACAAGAATCTTATCATAAGTGTGCCACAAACGAGTACATGAGGAAGTGCAATGGGTCGTAGATACCTTGCACTGCATGGCCATGTACGTATATATGTATGCGTGTGTCTTGTGTACATTTATAAGACGCTTTAATACCTAATACTAGTAGTGATCTTTTTTCCAAGGTAAACGCTTTGTATCTATAGGCTGAAAAACTTTCATCGTCAGACCTGTTCTTAGCCATAGATATAAACGAAATCTGACGGTCAAATTTATGAATGCTTCATTAAAGAAGAAAAAGGAAACTAGCAGTGCCGCATCAAACGCCCCTAATCCCTCCCCAATCTTCTCCGCTGCCGCCTGCCGTCCTAGAGATACACCTGAGACGAGATACACACGCGCCGGCCATATCATCTCCTTCCTCAACCATACTCCGGCCTGCTCAGGGCCCTGCTTCCCCTCACGTCCTCCTCGCCGAGCAGCACGGATACCCCATATACATCACCGCCGATGTAAAACTGGTGAGTAGTATCCAACCTTTTCACGATCTTCTTTACAACCGTAGTTCATAACCCCCCCCCCCCCTTCCCCACACCCTCCCAAACTGATGTTATTTTTGCTACAGATTTTGTAGATTTTTACCAGGCCGTCTGATAACAATTTCAAAATATAGCCTACAATCGAATCCCCTACCACTGAAAATTTAGGTAATGCTCTGTGTTCATCAGATCCAGTTTATTGTTTTGGGATGTTAGCAGGTAATATGTACACAATGCGATCACCCACACCTATGCACAAGTACATGTAATCATGTTTTGTAACTTCCGCTTCCAATGAAATTGATAAATGTTCAGAAACAATTTTTTAATCGCTTACTGTTCGTACACCATAAGAATACAGTGTATCGGTGGCAGGTTTATCCATTTTCCTTTTCAAAAATTAATGCTTCCAAACAACATTGGTATTGCACCATTAGTAATTTTCTAGAGCTTCTAGTACACATGTTTCCACGTTGTGCTCATCATGCTTCGGTGGATTAAAATTATGCATCTTTGATTTCATAGTATAATGACTTGCAAGGGTCAGCTAGTATGTTCGCGATATTATAGGTGCATCATCATGACGGTACATACGTGGCTAGTATCAATAGGTTTTGCTTCATACATACATATAGTATTTTTGTGCTTCCTACATTTTTTGTGTATGTCATATGCATTGGTCCTCGAATACGCTTTCTCATTTGTAATGTTTTCTCAAATATAATATTATTCATAACATATAGATTGCGCGAGCTTGCATAGATTTTAATTGATATAACAACCTTTACATGCTTCCTAAATATGGATCAGAGCTTCTAAAGTTTTTGCAATTGGTAGTTAGTGTTTGATGCATAAGCTTCAACACTTTTTGTTGAATTTCCAGTATAGTTGGCAGAAACACACATCTTACTCACTAATTCTGCACCTCACTGTTTCCATGCTTCATTTTCAAGTTTGTTCTAATTCAAAATTTCCATGCTTCCAACTAACTTTTTTTTCTATCCCTAAGCTCTCTTTTCATGTTTCTTTTTCATGGATCTACTATCTATATAGCATATTTGCACGCTTCCTGCAAATGGTGCTTCCGAATCACACTTTAACTACTTCAACCTGTATCAGTTTATGCTTAAGGCATGGTCTGTGTTGTTTCTAATAATTAAGTTGGCAGAAACACACATCTTACTCACTAATTCTGCACCTCACTGTTTCCATGCTTCATTTTCAAGTTTGTTCTAATTCAAAATTTCCATGCTTCCAACTAACTTTTTTTTCTATCCCTAAGCTCTCTTTTCATGTTTCTTTTTCATGGATCTACTACTTCAACCTGTATCAGTTTATGCTTAAGGCATGGTCTGTGTTGTTTCTAATAATTAAGTTATTGTACATATATTTTTCTTATTGCAGTGTGAATCTCTGTTTCAACCACTACAATGTGTGCTTCATGGTTTCTCTTTGATGTTTCCATGAAAACATACGAGATGCTTCTAAAATTTAATTATATATGTTTCCATGGTTGTGATTTCCTGCTTCAAGCATTGGCAATGTATGCTTCCAGTCAACGACGGCGCCAGGCCCCAGGCAGCCCGGGCCGCTGCCTGGGGCGTGAGGCCTGTTTCGTTCGGCAACTGTAGCAATTACTGCAGCAGCGTGCTACAATATAAGAAGGTTGTCTGGGTCTTCGCTGAGGCTGCCTGGGTCTTCGTTGATTCCTGCCGCCGCCACTTCTTCTAGTGTTGTATAGACATAATGGTTCCGCAAATAATAGTGTGCTTTAAGAAATGTCGGCATGTCTTCTTTTAATGAAATTGTTGTACATGCATTTTGCTTCTTGTAGCTACCTTGCTTCAACCGATATCAGTGTTAGCTTCCTTGTTTTTTACTTATGCTTCCGTGTACATGGCATTTTTCACCACCTAATTCAGCCATTCTTTTTCATTTCCAACACAATGGCAAGTGTGTTAGACCTGCCATTGTTTTATTGAAGGCTACCTCGTTGACAAAGAACTCGTGAAATGTGTGCGGAGCTATCCAGTGATTAGCTAATTCCATATGTGCATCGGTATGCACAAGTGATTCTATTGTTGTTGTTGTTGAAAAAAGAGTTGTATATTGTACACATGAAATGAACTTTGTGGTTGTGTATATTCTTTTTTTGTGCTTCCGTACTATTCGGTTTGCAAAGCAACGATTTCTCTCAAATGTGAATATTATTTTTGGTTCACCAAATAATGCTTCCAAAGCAACTAAAAATGCTACCGTATCATGGAAATAATGCTTCCATACATATAAAATAAAATGTTTTTTTATCATATTATCGAATAATACTTTTTAATGTTCTAAAAAAAGAATAATATGTTTTGATCACAACATGAAAGGATGCTTCCATTGATAAAAAGTCATGATTCTATGCAACCTTATACCCTTAAAAAGTTCCATCTGCAATTTAAAAAAAATTGCATCTGCATAAATAGTTTTTTTACTTGTTGTCAGATGCAAATCACTATTTTCAAGAAATAAAAATATGTTACACCATATCAAAAAATTCACCCACAAAAATAAATATACTTTTAGATATTTGTTTGTTAGAAGCAAATTACAAGCAGATACTACAAAACTGATTGACGTAATTAGTGGGAAATCCCGTAACTAACACCACACACCCTTCTTTAATGAAGCAATCAAACACATCACGTATTGGAGTGTACCACCAGATCTAACGAATATGATACATCTCATCCTACGGCCATCTACTGGTCTGATGGGAAGCAGGGATCAGTAGTCTGATCCCTAGCGGCCTCCTCAGGTAAATGATCTGGTCATGCATATAGGCTTTGTGTCTTTTATGTGCATATATAAGAGTTTTAATACCTAGTAGTAATACGTAAGTTATGATACATGTGCATGAGCTATATGTATCATCCATAGTGATTTCTCACAATTCATGCCTCTGGTGTTCACACATTTGGGCCATTAATTAGGTTTCTTAGAGCATCTTCAGCCGTGCGGGCCCCCAAGCCGTTTTTGGCGCTATTTGAGCGCCGCTTAGGGGGGGGGGGGCTCGGGCGGCGAAAAGGCTTGGGGCGACCGCCTCCCCGGCCGCGGCCCCAAGGTCGCCCCCCCGGGATGGATGATCGACCGACCTAGTTGCCCTGCATAAAGGAAAGTACTAGGATGATAACTACTAGTAGACTCACTACTGCCGCCACCACAACCAAAATAATCTTCCATTTCTTCTCGGTTCCTGCATACAGTAGGTGCACACTCTAGAAATTAGTTGAACTATTGTCTACAAAAAACATTCAAATTTAGACACACATTGCCAACTCACCTTTGGACACTACAGAGGAAAATGGGGGAAGTATCAGCACGACATCACCAGCAAAGAATCGATACATCTTGACACGATAACTGCACCACGTCGTATCCCTCCTGCCACCCACCACCACCTGATAGTCGGTAGAAACCAAATCGTGGAGACACTTGCCACACTCGGTGTGTCTCAGCTCTCCTATGCACTGTGCCATGCCATAGGCCTGGTAGCTGTTGCCATCTGCATCAAAACTATAGCACTAAGCAGTCGCGGAGTTTGGAGTCATGCAAAATAATCACCAACCAATTAGCAACCTTCAAATGCATTTAGGAAAACATTGAGGGATGGATGAATTGATGCCGGATGGGCGTGAACAGTGGCGGAGCTACACACAAGTCATAGGGGGCCACCGCCCCCGCCCCCCTCCCCAAGACTTGGAGCATTCTTTAAAGTTTTTTTTGTAGGCACTTAGATGAGAGAATTTTGTGTCATTTGCCCCACCCCCAAACATGCAAATGTTGTCTTTTTCCCTCCCCAGGAAAGCTAGGCTAGCTCCGCCACTGGGCGTGAAGGCCCGGGAGGGTGCATTTGGCTGGCGGCGGCCTATTATGATGGCTTACAGAAAATTTTTACATGATGATGAATGCTCATGTCTAGTACACACAAATATACATAAAGTTGGACAATATCAATCCATTAGACTCATATTTTCATTGATACCTTTATCATTTCTCAAGATGCTTTTGACATATAAATATTTAATTTATTCTGCACACCAACAAAAAAATACATTATCAGATTACCAAGCACAGAATACAAAACAAGAATCTTATCATAAGTGTGCCACAAACGAGTACATGAGGAAGTGCAATGGGTCGTAGATACCTTGCACTGCATGGCCATGTACGTATATATGTATGCGTGTGTCTTGTGTACATTTATAAGACGCTTTAATACCTAGTACTAGTAGTGATGTTTTTTTTTCAATACCTAGTAGTAGTGATCTGGTCATGCATATATGCTTGTGTCTTTTATGTGCATATATAAGAGTTTTAATACCTAGTAGTAATACGTACGTTATCATACATGTGCATGAGCTATATGTATCATCCATAGTGATTTCTCATAACTCATGCCTCTGGTGTTTACAGATTTGGGCCAGTAATCAGGTTTCTTAGAGCATCTTCAACCGTTCGCCCCCCCCCCCCCAAGCCGTTTTTGCCGCTATTTGAGCGCCGCTTGGGGGGCGCTCGGGCGGCGAAAAGGCTTGGGGCGACCGCCTCCCCAGCCGCGACCCCAAGGTCTCCCCCCCGGGCGCCTGGAATCGATGCAGATTCGTCCCAGATTCGGCTCTGTCGGCGCAAATTCGCTACTTTCGGCTATAAATTCAACGCAAACATGAAATTTCGGCGCCACTCAACGCACAACATGCAGTACAAATACATAGTTCGACACAAATACTAAAAACAGTACAAATCAAACTAGGCATTGCCTTTGCGCATCCATAGATGATCCACTAGATCTTCTTGCAGTTGACGATGCACTTGCGGGTCTCGGATCTCCTGACGAATGTTGAGGTAGGTTGTTCAATCTGCCGGTATCTCGTGATCAACAACTGCAAGAGGCCCCTGGTTGAGACATGGTTCAGAGTCATACACTGGATATCCTCTTTCTCGCTCTCAATGATCATGTTGTGCAAGATGACACAGCAATTCATCACTTGCCACATTTGATCTTTCGACCAAGTCTGAGCGGGGTACCGAACAACGGCAAATCGAGATTGGAGCACCCCAAATGCCCGCTCGACATCCTTCCTGCAAGACTCCTGACACTTGGCAAAGTGGGCGTACTTTTCTCCTGGCACAGGGTTTGAGATAGTCTTCACAAATACTGGCCATCTTGGATAGATGCCATCAACTAGGTAGTATCCCTTGTTGTACTGGTGCCCATTGACCTTGAAGTTCACCGGAGGAGCATGACCTTCGACAAGCCTGGCAAAGACATCTGAGCACTGCAGGACGTTGATGTCATTGTGTGTTCCTGGCATGCCAAATAAGGAGTGCCAAATCCAGAGGTCATGTGTAGCAACTCCCTCAAGTATCACACTGCAGTGACCTTTTGCGCCCTTGTACATCCGCTGCCAAGAAAATGGACAGTTCTTCCATTCCCATCGCATGCAGTCGATGCTTCCAAGCATCCCAGGAAATCCTCTTGCTTTATTCTCTGCTAGGATCCGAGCAGTGTCTTCAGCATTGGGTGCTCGCAAGTACCGTCGTCCAAAGCAGCCCACCACTTCTCTGCAAAACTTTTACATACACTCAAGGGCGGTGGACTCGACCATTCGTGCATAGTCTTCCTATTGATCACCAGGAGCTCCGTATGCAAGCATCCTCATGGCCGTTGTGCACTTCTCAAGTGAGGAGAACCCAACTGTGTCGGTGCAATCTTTCTTGCAAACGAAGTATTTGTCATACTCTCGAAGTGAATTGAAAATGCGAATAAAGAGCTTTCGACCCATGCAATACCGACGCCAGAATACCTTCTCGCCGTGCAGGGGAACGTCGGCAAAGTAGTCGGAGTAGAGAAAACAGTAGCCCTCCGAACGTCGCCTCTCTTTTTTCTTTCCAGCGGCCCATATTGGAGTCGCCTCGCTGCGGCGCCGTTTTGGCGCCGAACAGGTCGCCCAGGGCGGCGAGCATCAGGAGGTGCTCCTCTTCCTGGGCGCCGGCGGCGGCCTCTTCTTCCATCAGCCGGCGAACAGCGCCTTGTCGTCGGAGTCCATCACGACGCGTGGTTCAGGAAATTCGCCGAACACTTGGGGGCGCGGGGTGGGCACGACCAGCCGCCGGTGTGCTCGGTTGGGCACCGGCAGCCGGCCAGCCGCCGCTGTGCTAGGTCGGGAAAGGACAGCGGGGCGAGGAACGGCCCTTTTGCGGCGTGTTTGGCGGCGGGGCAACGACTGCCTTGCGGTGGCGCGGCGGCGACGACAAGGGTGGTGGGGAGAGAGGTGGCCGATTTTGGACGGTTTGATCTGAGAGTGGGCCACTCGGTGCTTTTCGCTTCATCCGGCGCCCCAAGCGACCCCCAGCGCGCCGGGTCGGCTTGGGATCGTCGACTGGGGCGCTTGGGGCGCGACTGGGCGGAATTCGTCCGTCCGGCGCAAATAGCGCCGACTTGGGTGCCTCTTGGGGGCGCGGCTGGAGATGCTCTTAGGGTAATCATTTGGGCCAGTAACTCATGCCTCTGACAGTTCGACATTTTTTCCTATTAGATGGACCTACATTGTCTTTACTGGATTTTTTCTTTTTTTCCCTTTTCATTTTTATGTTTTCTTCGGGTTTTATTTAGCTTTTCTTCTTTCTTTTACGTTTTTCATTGTTTCTTTATTTTGTTGTCTGCATATATATTTTTTCTTTTTTTAGGTTTTCTGTGTCGGTTCTCAAAGGTTTTTTCTTGGGTTTTGATTGTCATTATATTTTCTTTACTTTTTCTGTGTCGGTTTTAGAACATTCCAGTTGGTTTTTTATACATGAAGAATACATATTTTTATATTTTTTAACATTTTGTAGATACATGTTTAAATTTTTATATCAAATACTTTTTTCATGTCTATTTTTTAACGTATGAAACAATATTTTTATATACATTAACATTTTTAAATATTTATTTGCATTTATTTTGATGTTTATTTTTGTGTATGCATTTTTTTTCTTATACATCTGGAACATTATTTTTACACTTTTTTTTAATTTTGAAAACATGATTTTTTTTTCAAACACATGTTTTGATGTCTACCTTTTTTCATACATATTATGCATTTTTTTTATTTTTTCAGATGTTTGAATTTGTTTTTCAAATACGTATTTTGATGTTTTTTTGTACGCTTGTTGTGCATTTATTATACATAAGAATTCTTAGCATTTATCAGAAACATGTTTTTGAAAAACAATTAACATATTTTTTTTGAAATACACATTGATTTTTTGTTTTGATTGACATATTTTATTAAACTATGTGTATTTTTTTATATGTCATGAACAATTTTAATATGTGATTGACAATAGTGCCTATGCAATTAAATAGGAATGTAACGTAGCAGCAGCAATGCCTAGTGCAATAGCTAAATATAGATAGACAGGTGATATCTGGGAGAGGTGAAGGGGCATTGCTTGCCTGGAAGCTCAGTGGTAGGGGTACGGTTGTCGACGTAGTAGTCGTACTCAACACGGTGTCGTCGGCGGCAGTCTCGGGGTCTACCGGAGAATAAGGGGAGGGGACAGTAAATATAAAGCAATCATATACAAACAGGTGCATGACATGACAGATGCAAACAGTGTTCCAACGCAATACAGTGTGCTTTGCTCGGAGCGGAATTCATCCGGGGATGAACTGCCAGTCTCTGACAGTTCGACAATTTTTCCTACTAGATGGACCTACATTGTCTTTACTGGATTTTTCTTTTTTCCCTTTTCATTTTTATGTTTTCTTCGGGTTTTATTTAGCTTTTCTTCTTTCTTTTACGTTTTTCATTGTTTCTTTATTTTGTTGTCTGCATATATATTTTTCTTTTTTTAGGTTTTCTGTGTCGGTTCTCAAAGGTTTTTTCTTGGGTTTTGATTGTCATTATATTTTCTTTACTTTTTCTTTGTCGGTTTTAGAACATTCCAGTTGGTTTTTTTATACATGAAGAATACATATTTTTATAATTTTTTAACATTTTGTAGATACATGTTTAAATTTTTATATCAAATACTTTTTTCATGTCTATTTTTTAACGTATGAAACAATATTTTTATATACATTAACATTTTTAAATATTTATTTGCATTTTTGTTATCAAAACACGTATTTTGATGTTTATTTTTGTGTATGCATTTTTTTTCTTATACATCTGGAACATTATTTTTACACTTTTTTTTAATTTCGAAAACATGATTTTTTTTTCAAATACATGTTTTGATGTCTACCTTTTTTCATACATATTATGCATTTATTTTTATTTTTTCAGATGTTTGAATTTGTTTTTCAAATACGTATTTTGATGTCTTTTTTGTACGCTTGTTGTGCATTTATTATACATAAGAATTCTTAGCATTTTTCAGAAACATGTTTTTGAAAAACAATTAACACATTTTTTTTGAAATACACATTGATTTTTTGTTTTGATTGACATATTTTATTAAACTATGTGTATTTTTTTATATGTCATGGACAATTTTTATATGTGATTGACAATAGTGCCTATGCAATTAAATAGGAATTTAACGTTGCAGCAGCAATGCCTAGTGCAATAGCTAAATATAGATAGACAGGTGATATCTGGGAGAGGTGAAGGGGCATTGCTTGCCTGGAAGCTCAGTGGTAGGGGTACGGTTGTCGACGTAGTAGTCGTACTCAACACGGTGTCGTCGGCGACAGTCTCGGGGTCTACCGGAGAATAAGGGGAGGGGATAGTAAATATAAAGCAATCATATACAAACAGATGCAAACAGTGTTCAACGCAATACAGTGTGCTTTGCTCGGAGCGAAAATTCATCCGGGGATGAACTGCCTGCCTCTGACAGTTTGACATTTTTTCCTACTAGATGGACCTACATTGTCTTTACTGGATTTTTTATTTTTTCCCTTTTCATTTTTATGTTTTCTTCGGGTTTTATTTAGCTTTTCTTCTTTCTTTTACGTTTTTCATTGTTTCTTTATTTTGTTGTCTGCATATATATTTTTCTTTTTTTAGGTTTTCTGTGTCGGTTCTCAAAGGTTTTGATTGTCATTATATTTTCTTTACTTTTTCTGTGTCGGTTTTAGAACATTCCAGTTGGTTTTTTTTATACATGAAGAATACATATTTTTATATATATATTTTAAAAAAATTAGATACATGTTTAAATTTTTATATCAAATACTTTTTTCATGTCTATTTTTTAACGTATGAAACAATATTTATATATATATATATATTAACATATTTAAATATTTATATGCATTTTTTATCAAAACACGTATTTTGATGTTTATTTTTGTGTATGCATTATTTTTTTTTCTTATACATCTGGAACATTATTTTTACACTTTTTTTAAAATTTCGAAAACATGATTTTTTTTTCAAACACATGTTTTGATGTCTACCTTTTTCATACATATTATGCATTTTTATTTATTTTTTCAGATGTTTGAATTTGTTTTTCAAATATGTATTTTGATGTCTTTTTTGTACGCTTGTTGTGCATTTATTATACATAAGAATTCTTAGCATTTTTCAGAAACACTTTTTTGAAAAAAAATTAACACATTTTTTTAAATACACATTGATTTTTTGTTTTGATTGACATATTTTATTAAACTATGTGAATTTTTTTATATGTCATGAACAATTTTAATATGTTATCAACTTTTTTTATAAAGTTGTGCAAACATTTATTCAGGAGAGACACCATCTTTCACCACCCTTCACACTAAAACTGGCTGATTTACATGTTATAGGAGAGGGATATCTCGAGGTCGCTAAAACCAAGCCCGCACGAGCGCCAAAAATGATTAAGCTAGCTACCGGGCCGATTTTGCATGATTCTCTTTAATACTTCCTCCACTTCAAATTATTTGACCTGACTTTAGTTCAAACTTGGTTTAAACTTGAACTAAATCCATGCCAAGTAATTCGAAATGGAGGGAGTACATAATAGTAATATGTAGGTATGAAATTCAACAATATCATGAAACACTTAGCTTGTAAAAACAAGAAAGGTAATCTTAGTCAACACTATTGTAGGAAACTGTGTATGTTTCTGTGCCCGTGCTCATAGGAGCATGGTCTATTTACGAGCCTAGCTACCAAGACATTCACAAGCAATCGCATGATCAATATATCGATTGGTCGTCCCGAGCGCATAGATGGGTGCTCTCACTCGTTTCATCCTTATTTATCCTTTTTAGAAGAAAAACACACCTAAGAGCTACACACATTTGAAAAAGTGGATCATATACAAAAAATAAAGGCATGCAGCCAGGTGCAACGGCGGCGTCAGGACGGGGAAACGCCCCAGGCAAGATGACGCCAAGATGAACAAGACCCAGGAAGCCTTCCTTAACTGTAGCTACAGTAAACTGTGCATGCTACAGTATACAAAGGCATGCATGGCTACGCCCCAGGCCAGCGCCCAGGCTGCCTTAGGCCTGGCGCCGCCGTTGGCCAGGTGGACCATGCATATGTACGCACGCACACATATGTTGACTTGCCATATCTGTCTTTTCTGTTTTCTGTTAGTGCATGCAAAATTGTCAAAACTCCTTTTTTTCATACGAACATTTTATAATTTCATTAAGATATTTAATTTATGAGTTATACCATGTTGACGTAATTAGTGACATTGCTGCATAATTAATAGTAAATCTTAGGGGCTATTAAACGTGTTGTACCCCTCTAAACAGAAAAGTAAACTGGATCGTTAGAACAACATGGTTTAAAAATGGAGATGATTTGATCCAACACCCCTCGTACTTTCTATATGTAGCTCATGGGTCGTGGAAAAGTGGCGCCGACAACACACGACGAACTTTAATATGGTGATACTTTTTCAGTACCTTGTCTCGAGTTCCAGGGTGTAAAACCTATGTCTGACTCGAGTGATTATACCTAGCAATGGCGATATTTTTGCATCTTCACCTTGCTGAAAACATGCTCAGACTTTTTGTTTGGGTGAAAACCTAGAATCCAATCTTTCCCTTCCTGAAGTCGTCACTGTTGAAGAACATTGTTGTCCTTGTGGTACTAAAAGATGGTTGATGCAGATATGGTCACTGTTAAAGTTTATTGATCGTCGTTGATCACTTTAAGGCTTGGTATTTTATATCTATCGAGGTGTTTGGTTGTATGCATCCTTGATATGTAGAGACCGGGTGTGTGATCTTTGTGTTTGTCTCTTCTTGATGCTTCATTATGAGTCAATAAAATCCACTCTTTGTTAGAAAAAATGATGATCTCATGTTAGAGAATAGTGAAGTAGAGATGAAACGTTTGGTTGTATGAACTTTTGCTATAACCAGCCACTTAGATTCAATCACCTCATCCTTGAATTCATCCTCCCACACAAAAGTTTCCTCTTCATCCTCTTGTATATCCAGGTGACTTAGGAAATCTTCCACCCGTTCCTTCCTTTGGCCAGAACTGCTAAATGCCTCTTGGTTTTCCATCAACTCTGGGTTCACTTAAAGCCTAACTCTAATTGGGAGAGTTCACGATAGGAGAAAACTCAACCCTTACGATTACTGTCCATGCCTAGCCTGCGAGACAAGCCCATGTGATGGATGTGAGACGTAGGAGAGGATGTTGATCGGCTGTAAGCAGAACTCGTGGAGGCCGCGCTGTTCGAGGAATATGAAACCCTACTCGCCCAGACTAGGGAAAAATCAGAATTACTGTAATATTTTCTTAAGTGATCACTTAACCTAACCATCTATCTATCAACACGCTTATGCAAATTCTTTTTGATCACCTTTGTTCTAAATTTAGGATAGTAAAACCAGACCTAATCCGAGCTCTCTCACGCCATTAGACTTTGTGGCTGTCAATTTTGCTGATTTGATTAATTCTAAATGTCAGATTTACTTCATGTGCCTACTGTAGCGATTTAGCCCAACTTCTGTTGCGACGGGGTCAACTGCCCTAAGGGGATGCTACTCTGGAAGAAAAAAACGAAACCTTGTGGTTAGTTGGGCCTTGAGACAACCCACTTAACCGACCAAGGTCACTATTCTTGGTCGATCCAGCGATCTGGGACAGGAACAGAGGAGGAAGGAGGTCGAGAGACTCAAGATCACGAGGGGATCGAGCGCCTTCGTGTGTGCATACTAGATGCTATCATCTTGCGTTTCAGTGTATGCAACGCTATACCTAAAACTTTGAATAAACATATTGAACCACACACACACACACACACACACACACACACACACACACACACACACATACACATAAATTTATACTTATAACATTTTTGTAAAACGGCACAAACATGAATTGCATGCTTTAGAAACACATACCTCACATATGTTCTGTGACTACTACTTCTCAAGTTTCTCTTTATGTACACAATGTATTCCTCAATGTAATGTGTATGTGCAATTGTTACTACCAAAAAGACAAAAAGGAAAGTAGCTGAGGCGCACCCGTGTGTCTTGTTCTACACCCAAATTCAATAGAATATTTGTCTTTGTATTTAGTTTTTCAATGTTATGTAATACTTCACCCAAATCTGTTTGTTGCATCCACAAAGATACAACTCGGAAATGAAAAAAAACATCTGGATGGATAAATGGTTCTTGGACATTCCTCTTAAGTACTTTGCTCCTAGCATGTTCAGGTTAGCATATATTGAAAAATAAAAACTCTCAATTAGAGATGGGTTACATAATTATAGATGGATGAGAGGGCTCCATAGAATCAACGGTGAAGAGAAGGTCGATATGTGGATTGCTATTTGGACCGAGGCCTGAGTTATCTCTCTTAGTGATAGTGCGACAATATCTCCCGGGTTCTCATGTCGGGTAATGGTTATTCTGCCAGTTTTTTTATGAGGTTCATTCGGTTTTTGGAAAAAATAAATACCATATTCTGATAAAGTTTGGGATGTTAAAGTGGAGGCGAAAATCACATTCTTTCTATTGTTCATTTTGCAAAATATACTGCGACTGCGAATAGATTGAATGCACGAGGAAGGCCTCACAATGATATCTGCTTTCTGTGTAATCAAGAGAGGGAGTCGTCCATACATCTGTTTTTTTTTTGCTAAATAGGTATTGTTTAGCTGAGTGCGGATTTTTGGCTCCCGAGCTCCAGGGAGGACTTTATTTTGAAAATTTCAAAAATCATATTTAAACTTTTCAAAAAAATTAAAAAAAAAATCCACAGGAACCTATACGTATTTCGCACAAGCGTGTGAAAATTCGCTTCAAAAAATTATGATTTGAATGCTGTGCAAAAAAGATAAATTTTCAGCCCAACAACAATTTTTTTTGGCCCATTTTGAAAATAAGATTTGTCTTTTTTTTGTACATCACGTTTAAAAGATATCGTTTTCAAATTTTGCACATATGTTCATTCAAAAAAATTTCAAATTTTTTGACCATGTGGAAAATTGGATTTTGAAAACGAGCTCCTTGGAGCTCGTCCTCTGATTGCAATATTCGTTGTTTAGCTTCACTTCTTCATATTCCTAGGCATCAAAGATTGCTTTGGCTATTTCTTGTGGAGGAAGGTCGCAAAGGATATAAAGAAGAGGGAAATGAGGGGCAAAATCACGATGGTTGTTTATGTTGTTTGGCATCTCTGAAAAGAAATGAACATGAAAAAAAAATCAGTACAAAACAACCACATCTGATGAGGTGGTGAACTTGATCCGAGATGATCTGCAGACAATAGTTCCCGTTTTATGTGAATGATCTCGATATGTAATAAGTTGCCATTTTTTCCTTTCTCTATAACCGAACTTCCAGTAAAAAATAAAAAAGCTCTTGTGATTCCAGTAAAAATATATATTAGAAATCGTGAAGGTGCCTCCAAAATTGGTACAAAAACTCTTGAAACATGTGTATTTCAAAATATATTTATTGGCATAATCTTTACTTTTTTTTAACACAGTACAATTAATTGGTTGAAGGTACAATTATGGATGCGTCCACTGCTGAATGCATGTCACTTTCGTAATGGATTAAGTCCTGCTGAGAATCTCGAATGCTCACCAGTTATTGTAGAATCGGATTGTATGACAGTTATGAGTGCTTGCAATGAGGAAGAAGACATTCTGAGTCCGTTCACTCTAATATTGGTAGAATGTTTTCAAAGTTCTCAAAGCTTGGGATCTACTATCTCTGTAAATGTTTATAAGCCGTTTTAGGATACTAAAGTAGTAACCCAAAACATCTTATAAAATTTTATGGAGGGAGTATTTTTTTAGGCAACGCCCAAGAGAGGCAAACTTGGTGGCGTACAAATTAGCTAGGAAGTCTTTTGACTTAAATCTTATGTATAATTGGGATGCACTGGTAGAAAATCGCTCATCAATACCGGTTTGAGAGGGCCTTTTGTACCGGTTTCTTAACCGGTACAAAAGGCCCGGTACAAAAGCCCCCCCCCCTTTGGTACCGGTTCCTTGCGAACCGGTATTAAAGGGGCCTCCAAGTGGGCGTCCAGGAGAGTGCGCAGGCCAAAGGAGCTTTGGTACCGGTTTATAATACGAACCGGTACCAAAGGTTAATTCAGGGTTTAGGGTTTTAAGGAGGGGTTTAGGGGTATCGGACCGTTTCATATCGCGTCGATGCTTAGGGAGGGGTTTAGGGGTATCGGACCGTTTCATATCGCGTCGATGCGCCTGCTACGCGTTTGGGTTTAGGTAGTACATGAAGATAAAGGTGATGCATAGTGTAACACCCTCACTGTCAGTGAACAATAATCACTGTTACTGTTCACCTGTACTGTTCAAAAACTTTTTGTCTGATCAACTGGTTCAACTCAAACTCAATTCTCCTTTGATATTGTTGCAAGCAAAGTGAACCATGGGCCTTGATCATCATTGGCCAACTAAAGTCCAAGCCATTTAGAATAAAATTCAAACAAACCCTAAAATGCCTTTTAGTGATTATTAAAAATATGGTGGAAATAAATCTTCTCCAAAAATTGTGAAACTACTTTTATAAAATCACAAATATTCATTGGATCAAATCCATATGGGTTTGGGTATATATTGTGCTATAGAAAATTCTAAACAAAACAAAACAGTGGCCAAAAACCCCAAACAAATCATTTAATATTAAATCAAATATTAAAGGATTTTCTTTTGACCCCAAATCTTTTGTGGCACTAGCCTAGGGTATAAAAACAATTATGGGTCACATGCCACATTTTATAAAAATGCCAAGGTATATAAAATAATTACAAAAAGAAAATTACAGAAAAGAAAAAGAAAAAAAGCAAAGTAAAGGCCTAATCTAACCCCCCCTCCTCGCTGGGCCACCCAGCCCATTCCCCTCCCCACCCCGAATCCGGCCCACCCAACCCACCTCCCCTCCCCTAACCCCCCGTTGTCTTCTACCTGGGGAGGCCGTGGCGACCATCCCCGGTGCCACGCCGGCAACCCCCTCCGTGGCGGCCATCCCGCGCCTCCGGCGGGGCTTAAGACCCCGAGGCCCCCGAGCCCCCGCCTAGTGAACCCTAACCCTAGAACCCCCCCTCTCGCGCCACGCCACCCCTTCCCTCGTCCTGTTCCTCGTTCCCCCCGCGCAGGAGCTCGAGCGGCGTCGCCGTGTCCGTCGCCCCCGCCGCAGCTCCGGACTCCCCACGCCCCGCCGGACTGGCCTTCCCCGACGACCAGCTCCTCCGCCCCGGCCTCCTCCGTTCCTCCCCGGCAGCAGAACCGGCCGCGACGAACCCCCCCATCCTCTGTGAGCTCAGGCCATGGCCATGGCCATGCGCCCCCTCCCCTCTCCCCCATGCTTCCCCGGCCCCCCTGCCGCTGACCGCGCGCCCCAGCCACCCCGTGTTCGCCCCCTGCTGCTCGCCCCGCTCTGGCCTCGTCCGTCGCCGGCACCGGCCTCACCGGCGAGGACGCCACTGACCCCATGGAACCCCCCCTTTAATTACCTTGTTAAGATTAAGATTAATGGTTAAGTTAATTTCACCCCAGAGACTTACATGTAGGCCCCTTTTGTCAGTTTATTAAATTGGAAAATTAATTAAAACTAGCAGAGTATGACACTTGGGCCCCAGCTGTAAGTAATATAAAAAATATTGATTTATTAAATCTGTGAGTCAATGACATGTGGGTCCAGTGAATATTTGAATTTAATTAAATGTTTTATTAAGCATGTGAGGCTGACCAGTGGGTCCCACTGGTCAGGTTTGACCAGTCAACCCTGTTATGGATAATGTTCTGTTTAATAAGTAAAAGAAATGCAAAAATGATTATAAATTGATTTAAAAGTGATTTAAACTTTGAAAATTCATATAAAATAATCCGTATATTGGATCAAAAAACTTTATACATGAAAGTTGATCAGAAAAATATAACGAATACAGATACGCTATCCGTATGTCTACCCCACCCCCCTAACACACCGATCGTCGACATTCCCCCCCTCCGGGCTGTCTGTCGATAATTTCCGGCACCGATAAAAAGTACCCGGATGAATTTATTCCGAACACGAAAGTTGTCCGGAATGGTTTAACTAACACGGATACCCCCCTTATGTTTGTACGGTACCCACGACACCTCCGGCATGAACCTTTCCCCCTCCGGACACCCTGTCCGATAATCACCCGGAGCCGGTAGTTCATCCCCGGATGAACTCCCGCTCCGTGCAACGTGCATTGCACTGCGTTAGAACACCGTTAACATTTCATCTATCATGTCATGCATATGTTTGTATATTATTGCTGTGTATTTACTGTTTCCTCCCCCCCCTTAATCTTCGGTAGACCCCGCTGCTACCGCCGACTACACTACTGCCGGGTACGACTACTTCGTCGACGACCCTGCCCCTACCCGCGAGCTTCCAGGCAAGCAGAGCCATTCTCTTCCCTAGATATCGCCTACCTTTCCGTACTTTCTTGCACTAGGCATTGTTACTGCTGCTGCTACGTTATACTCCTATTCAATTGCATAGCCTGATTTTGTCGCCCCTTGATGTACCTTTCCTTTATCTTATGCTGCCTATTATTACTTATGCATTATTCAGCAGTGAGCCCTGCGCATTGTTAGCTAGGGTTAGATAGCGGGCCGTGATCACTCAGGGGGGTGAACACGGATACAATATATACAACTGCACAGGTACGGTACAATGCAGACACCGCCAAAGGCCCCTATCTGGGTTATGCCTAGTCACCTCAAGTGTGAGCTATCCAGGAGTAATCCTTGTACTCCACTCGAGGCTGACTTTGTCTTGCCGCCATAGGGTCCTGAACAGCGGTTGTCCTTAAAGGTAAGAAAGTCGGGCGACCCAACGGTGCCCGCGAGAGGTATATCGTCGGGAACGACAGGGAGGGTACGACCGACGTTACTGGCGTGCTTGGCCCCTGCTCGTATCTCGCGAGAGTTACCAAACCACGAAAGTCGAGCTCTACCAAGAGCACACGCGAGACAAGGTAAGGAGACGGTTCACCTTGTTGGTAACCGCAGTGACTTGGTGGGACGACAGGGCAGGCACCGACGTTACTGGTGGTCCTGACTGCTGTCGTTGACCGCGAGTCGGTTAAGTCGAGGCAACGATAACGGTTGTCACGCAGGTTAATTAAAATGCTAAATGGTTCGGCGGATGACTTGAGAGGCCCGTTGGTCTGTACGCACTACCTTCACGTGGGATAAGGAGTTATGGGCTCCCCTGCGTCGTAGTTTGCCCGAAAGCTCTTCAGACGTCAGCAGTACCGCGGCCTGCGCCGGGAAGTGGTGTCTTCTGTTGGAAATATGCCCTAGAGGCAATAATAAAATGTTATTATATATATATTTCCACGTTCGTAATTAATGTTTATATTTCTGTGCTATAATTGCAATGACCCTGACTGTGAGATTCAGAAGAAAACTCATTTGCATGTGTGGAAATGTAAACACCAAGAGTTCCTGGTTTAGCCTCTAAGACCAGCTCATGTGCTAACTGATGATTACGTTTTCTTAATCATGGACATTGTTCTTGTAACAAGGATGTCAGTATCAATGGGAACATATTGTTAGCAGAACAATGATGTTGAACCGACCCCAGTATTGAATGATATACTTAGAGATCACATCGTAACTACGTTATAAGTCATATCATGAAATGTTATCATATACGTAATTCCTTAGACCATGAGAGTATCGAGTTGCTTCACACAGGAAGACATGCTTTGGTTCTTAGATGAATCCTCCCGTAAATGGGAAGTAGTAAAATAAGTTCTGGGTATGTCAGATGGTGTGGCTAGTGACTGTGATAGTTCAAGAATGGGATTTGCTCCTTCACGATGAAGAAGATATTCACTTCGGGCCCACTCGGTATGACGGTATCCATTATAGTCTGGCCAGACGCATTGTGATTCAGTCACGGGGATACCGGAATACGATAACGAGAAAATGGACGAACTAGCAAAGAGGATAACGAGTGGCTTGTGTTCAAGAAGTTGTTACACATGGGTGCCAAACTTCTCTCCTCTAACTTTGTCATATATCGCGAAGCAAAGGGAATGGTACATGAATAAACATAATGGTTCACTCGAAGTTTCTTCGTGTATGTGCGGGAGTCAACATGGGTGTCCATGGCTCCGCTGTTGATTATTGGCTATTGACGAAAGGCTGTTGACCTATGTCCGGAAGATGTTCTGAGTCATGTACGCATTATACCGAACCTATTGGGTCACACACTTAACGAGCAGTAGTCTGTTAGAATACTAGTATGGTAGAAGGTTTAGTGGAAGCAAAGCAGAATAGTTCATACGGGTACCGGAAGTAGTTCCGGAGATTTATGGAATTGTTCATAAGGGCACCAGAAGTAGTTCTGGGTATTTAAGGTTATGTCCGGATCACTCTGGAGTAGTCCCAGGTGGTTTCGGAACATATGAGAATGGTACTGGGGAAGTCCTGGATCAACCGGAATAGTTTCCGGATAATCGCTGGGCGTCCCGACAACCTTCGCGGTCATCCGGTGGCTTAAACTGTAACTCGGATGGTCTTGGAAACTATCCGGATGGCTCCGGAACGTCCGAGAACGGTCTCGGAAGGTCCTGGAAGTGCTCCAGAAGTGTCCGGAATGTCCCGAAACGGTCCCGGTATGTCCCGGAAGGTCCTGGAAGCTTCTAGAAGGTCATGGAAGGTTCCAGAAGGTTCCGGACAGTACCACCCACTCCCCTGCGCCCCTAGCCTTGGGGGGCAAGCCACCTAGGCTGCCCTGGCCGGCCAAGGGGTGGGGGCACACCAAGGGGAAGGAATCCCCCTCCAGGTGGAAAGTCCAACTCTCCAATATGGCAGGTTTCCGGTGGGAAGGTTTGGGAGGTTTGGGAGTCCAAGTTGGACTCCCCACCCCCCTTATTGCGCCCCAAGGGCCTCTTGGCCACCTATATAATGTGGGGGAGGGGTGGGGGGCGCAACACAACTTGTCCCCAAGGCCTATGCGCCACCCTCCCTCCTCTAAACCCCGTTGCTCCACTTTTAGACCCCGGTTTAGACGATGTTCTAGATCGGAATCCGTTAGGGTTTTCTCCCTCTAGTTTTCTCGGTGGCGTTCATCTCTGGACGGCGGAGCGCTGCTGGATTGCTGCTACGGGATGTGTGGATACTAATGGAGGGGTCGTACCTTCGACCCTTCTTCGAGGAGCTTGTTCATGGGACTTGTCCGTGGGACTAGATCGCGGGACTTGTTCGTGGGATTGATCGAGGGACTGTTCCTGGGAGAACTTGCGAGATCTACTTCCACTACGTCCACGAGCTTCACCAACTCTACTTCCGCTACATCGGTTGGTGAGCCATGACCTAAAACCTTGTATGCAATCTTCTTGGATGATCTTGGGTTCTTGATTCGTAGGCCGAAAATTTTTGTTTTCTACTACGTTTCCCAACATCTTCTTCGTCCGGACGGTGTGTTTTTGGATTTGCTTTCGCTTCGCCGGCCAGCCACGCACCGTGCAGGAGCGTGCAAGGGTGAGGGTCCTAGACCCCTTGGCGCATAGGATATAGTCCGGCGGATGGCCTCTCTGTTGAGCCTAGGATGGGTTGCGTCGTGTCGGATAGCTTTGGTGGAGCGTTCCCTAACCAGGTTCCCGCCACCCTGGAGATCCGAGCGTGCAGGCTGAACAGTAGTGCACCCCTGCAGGGAGTTTAATCTATTCGAATAGCCGTGTCCACGGTAACAGGACGCTTTATGCTGAAGCTGGATCTTACCACTAGAAACTATTACTATTAAACTGTATGGTTCCGGGTTTTCTTCCTCGCGGGGATGTCGAGGAGGTGAACTCGGAGGCATTATTATTATTGTTAATCATTACAACTTATATTATACAATGTTGCAGCAACTTCTGCTTCGTTGTTACTTTATACTTTATATGAACTGTTGGCTGATCCTTACCTCATGCTGCAAGACATCGTCGGAAGATGCTAGTCTTCGTTAGGCCTAGCTTCTTACCCTTATTCTGATTTCTGTCTTTCAGTCCACTATATACAGCCTCTTCTTTCCGTTGATACAATGCATAATGCTTAGTAGCGGACGTAAGACTCGCGGGTATACTAGATACTCACCTGCTTTATTTCCTTTATTGTTTTGCCTGATCGGCCGCTGCAGTCGACGTTGGAGCCCAGGAGCAGGAGTACCCCGGAGGCGGATACTACTACGTCGAGACCCCCGCTGACCAGGACCAGGAGTAGTTTCGGAGGCTCCCAGGCAGGAGGCCTTGCCTTTTCGATTTGTATCTCTGATGTTATTTGTGCTAGTCTTCTTAAGGCAAAACTTGACTAACTATGTCTGTACTCAGATATTATGGCTTGTATAACTTATGTATTCGGGTCCGAGTGACCCCCCCTTTATTGTAACATTTTGGTTTATCCTTTTGTGTTTAGTGTTGTGCTGTGATATTCTCACCGTGGCACCCTAATCTCAGCCGTGTACCCTGCGTGTATGATTACTGTACACGGATTGATTTTGGGGGCGTCACACATAGCAACTTGGTGCATATAATATAACACATGTAATTGCATAAGATCGCAAATTAAGTAGTACATATGCATGAAGATCGATCTTCATGCATATATAGTGGTACTCTCCGAGGCATACTATCTATTACATGTAGCATAGTGGTACTCGATCTCCGAGTCAAACTATATGTTACATGTACATCTTCATTCATAGTGGAACTCTCCGAATGGCGGTATGCCGTCCCGACGAAAAAATCCCGCCAATTCGTCGCTAATTGCTTTGAAGCGTTCCTCGATTGAGATCTTGTCCCGCTTTCTTGCCAACTGTAAAAGAATGAGATACAAATGAATACATGAGCTATGTGTGTGTGTGTATATATCAAATCACAATCAAACAATTATTACTGAAACTAAGCACAACTTATATATGATAACAAAATAAATTTGTGAATATTGTTTTCGTATCTCTTTATTTATTTCATTATTTGTTCTCTCGCTGACAATTTTATGGATGTTCTCGCAAACGTAGTATCCACATAGATTAGTCCCCTGTGGTTGTTGCGGGCATTTCTGTACAAGAATATAATTCAATTAAACAATAATCAAGTATGATAAAGATGTGTGGACCTAGGTAGTACTACTTACTTTGTTCAAACGCCATGTCAGCTTCGGTTTCCATTCATGGGACTGATCTTCCTTGATGAACGTTTCCCATATGCTGCCCGATAAAAGAAAATGCATAAAAAGTTATCAATTAGTTGATATTATATTAGGAAATTAACGAAAAAACCCGATATGAATTAAAATTACTTTTTGAGCATAAGAAAAGCCGTCTTGTATAGTATAGGCTCTTTGTTTTTTGAGTCAAAGACTTCAACTTTTCCTTCGTACATATCAATAACGATAAGAATAAAGTGGAACCTGCGCACGTTTAAATATGCAGTGCCATATATATAAGTCATCAGTTAAAATTTGAACATCTCGTGAGCAAAAGAGAAATGTCTTATAAGACAGTAACACTCACTTGAAGTTGTAAGGCCAAAGTATTATCTTTTTGTCACGTTGTCGCTTCAAAAACCTTAGCAAAGTCTCCGGTGTATCCCTGTTATAGATGGGATCCTCTATGGTTATTTCATGCATTGTATCCGGGTCAATGAACCCAATGTGCTTGATTTCATCCCTTTTGCATTCGAGCATCTTCGATCTGCATAATATAGCGCACAAAAGATTATAATTTGCAGACAAAGAACGAGCTGAGCTAAAGACTTCTCAAATTACATAAATAAATCACTTACAGACAATAGCAACTGATGATAGATTTGTCGAGGGCCCGGAGATTGTATAACTGAAAAAGTTCGCTGAAGTCAACGCTCACAGAGTATTCTTTGAAGTAGTGCTCTTCCTTAACTCGCACCATGATACACTGGATCCCTCTCTTTGTGGCATTACTGTACCACGTATGCAAATTACGCATACTTGTTGGTAGCTTCCTGAGATTCTCGACCAAATCTTTCCCTTGAACAAATTGATATGCTACTTCATGTAAGGGGTAATCGATGGATTGTCGAGAACTTTTAACGGCCTTCTTGTCAAACACCATGAGAGGGGGGACCGATTGGACGGGTTGTTGTCCGAGCTGGTGCACTTGTTGTTTCCCTTTTTTCGCTGTGACACCTGATTGAGTGGGTTTTTTAGCCCTCATCATCTCGTCATACGACTTTTGTATAGAACGCCTATAGTCAGATGGCGGCGATGGTACAGGGTCATATAGATTCTCAACGGTACGCACAACTTTCACCGGATCTAGAGTCTTCTTAAAAGGGATCTCTGGCACTTTCTTAGCAAAAAATGCTTTCAGCTCGGACTTACAGGTTTCCATGTTTTCCTCGATAGTTTTTTCCCAAGGTAACTTCTCAATAGGCGGCAGTGGTTTCTCCTTTCTAGGTCTCTTCCTAGGCGGTGTACCGTTCCGCTTAAAGGACGATGTCTTACGCAGAGGATCTCGAGATGGCGGACTCACGCTGGGGTCCCTCTCAGGTAGGTGTGGACTTTGATGCTCATGTGGACTGCTACCAGGAGGAGTCGATGGCCTTTGCTGCTCATGTGGACCGCTACGAAGAGGAGTCGGTGGCCTTTCCTGCTCAGGTGGACTACGAGGAGTCGGTGGCCTTTGCAAAAGGACGATGTATTTCTTGGGCCATAGGGTGAAACCGTGCTTGACATCGGCCATTGTCTTCTCATCGTCACCTCTAGGAAAATCAAGCTCCAATGTTTCAAAACCCGAAACAACTTCATCCACCCCGACACGAACACAGCCAGGTGGAATGGGCATATGATGGTGTGTTGCTCCATCTTCATTTGGGTAAACATAGCCGACCGCCACCTTAACGGACACGTTCCTGAATAACATATGTAGATCGCAATCTGTCTTCTCCGTGACATAATCCACGGGGTAGCTTCCTCCACATCCGTCAAGATGCGAGGAACCCACACTGCTTCTTCGCTGAGATGGGGCGGCATCGACTTGAGGATCCTGTATAAACAGCGCCTGATCAGGTTCCCTCTGATTTTTCTCAAGCGCCTCCACCCTATTTAACAATTCCGTTAACCTGTCTGACTCCTTCTTCTTCTTTCGCGAATGGTTTCTATAAGTGTCAGCGCACTCCGGCCACGCTTCCTTCTTGTTGAGACCTGGGCGAGCTCGAACCCGTCCAACGTGTTCAGGATTGCCCAAAGCGAGTGTCAGCTCGTCATTCTCTCTATCGGGAATGTACTCTCCCTTTCTGACCTTTTCAATTGCATCTATAAGCTTCTTCGTGATTGCTTCAATTTTGTCCTTCCATTTCCCCTGCGCAACGATCTTCCCTGTCATTGGGTCCAACCCTGCCCCATGCGCGAACAACCAGAGCTTGGACCGGTCGGGCCAGTCCCATGTCTGTGGAGTGATTCCTGCATCCATCAGTTTATCTTCAAACGCTCTCCACTTCGGAATGGCAGTCTTGTAGCCACCTGACCCCAAATGATGGAAAAATTCCTTCTTTGAAGAATTTTTCGTATTTGTGACCGATCGGGACACATGAGTAGACGATTGCTTATACCTCTTAAATGCGGGCCAGTGATCTTTTATCTTCACTAGATTATCATTGAATACTGGATCTTCATGCTTATATTTGTCCCATAATTTTTTCTTCCATGTCTGGAATAGCATGGCCATCTTCTTGAGAGTCCATTCCTTGAGTTTCTTCTTCTGGCCTTCCGTCATGTCTTCCGGTAGGCTGAAGCGTGTCAGTAGATTGTCGCAAAGAAAAATTTTCAACGCGTCGTTGACATAACTAGCTTCAGTCCCCGCGTTCTTCGGCTTATGCCACTCTTGAATGCTGATCGGTACATGGTCCCTAACAAGAACTCCAGCTTGATTTATAAATTTGCGGCAGTGCTCTTTGGGATGCACCGGTTCACCGTTATCATTAAATGCGATGAGGGCTAACCTACCCTCGCCCTTTAGCAATTGCGTCGGGCCTCGTTTTGTTTTAACAGACTTGCTCGATGATCCAGAAGGCTAAAAGAAAAATGATTCGTTAATAAGTGCAACACAAATAAATGAATGCATCTACTGATGAACATAGACTTGATACATAAATATACACCTCGCCGGAGTTTGTTATGGACACTTCGTTCTCTCTTCTAATCACTTCAGACTCAAGTCCCTCACCGACATCGTTCAGAAATTGTGTGAGCTCAAAGTCATCTCAATCGGGTTCCGGCCCACGGGCACTCTCAAATATCATTCTCTGCACAGCTTCTTCTTGATCCTCATTTCGGACGAAGGTGTCGTCCTTCATAGCTCAATGTCACTACAAAATTAAGAAAACAATTAATTCATTCATCATGTCATGATCATAACAGATTAACTAAACTGATCGATCGATTGGTCGAGTGAGGCGATGGTCGGCGATGAGGTGCAGCTGGAGGCGGTGGCGCCGGAGGCCGACGAGCGTAGCCGCTGGACGGTGAAGTGGATTGTGGCCTGCGCCGGCGTCTCGCTTAGTAGCATCATCCCATCTCATGTCGCCCACGACGACCACGTTTCGACGCTCCTCCAGCTCCTGATCAACCTCGTTGTCTTTCATATTTTCTCCCACTTATGGGATATTCTCATCATCCAAAGGCAGGTACCTTTATTCATTTCTCAAAACAAAACAAACACAGAGGCAATCTTGATTCTTGTTGCTCTATTCATTCGTTTATTTCTCAAAATAATTAAACAATCCCCATCCATCAAGTATTAGTATCATACATGATACTTTCTTTGTAACTAATATAAGACGTTTTAGATCACTATCATACTATACATCTATATTCCTGTCAATCCATGCTCTATTTAATATCACTATAATTTCTGGATAAAAAATAAAATTTTCAGGCACGAATGTATGCATATCATATTTTTTTACAAAGAAAGCATATATCTATATAGTGATGTGGCCAACGACGAGCCGGTGCCGGAGCTAGATGTGGAGCTGGTGGTGCTAGAGGTCGACGAGCGTAGCAGATGAGCTGCGGGGCGTGCTGGCAAGGAAGGGCGGCGGGAACAGGGCGAGGGAGGCGGGGATGCTCACCGGCAACAGGGCGAGCTTCTCCTCGGGGGGGGGGGAGGCGCATCAGTGTGAGAAGGTGTGAGAAAGTGGCTCACGCGGGGTTGATTTGGGGAAGGAAAGGACCTTTCGTACCGGTTCCAACCCCAAACCGGTACCAAAGGTCTTTGGTACCAGTTGTAGGGACGAACCGGTACAAAAGGTCCAGCCCTGGCCCCACCCCACCGTCTGAAATTTGGCCGAAAACCTTTCGTACCGGTTCCTAACACGAACCGGTACGAAAGCCCCTTTTTCTTTTTATTTTCTATTTTTTTTCTTTTCTTTTCTGTTTCTTTCTCTTTTTCTTTTTCTTTTCTGTTTCTTTTTCTATTTCTTTCTGTTTTCTATTTCTTTTTTTTCAATTTCTATTTATTTTTTTCTGTTTCTTTCTCTTTTCTATTTCTTTTTCTTTTATTTTCTGTTTCTTTCTCTTTTTCTTTTCTATTTATTTCTCTTTTCTATTTCTTTTTTTTTCTATTTCTATTTCTTTTTTTCTCTTTCTTTCTCTTTTCTATTTATTTTTCTTTTATTTTCTATTTCTTTCTCTTTTTCTTTTCTATTTATTTCTCTTTTCTATTTCTTTTTTTTCTATTTCTGTTTCCTTTCTATTTCTTTTTTTATGTTTCTTTCTCTTTTCTATTTCTTTTTCTTTTATTTTCTGTTTCTTTCTCTTTTTCTTTTCTATTTCTTTTTTTTTCTATTTCAGTTTCTTTCTCGAAATCTCCCGTGGCGCAGCTTTTCTATTTCTTTTTTTGTATTTCTTTTGTATTTCTTTTTCTCCAACACTTGTGCACATGCACTTTTTTCACCCCTGCCCCTTGTCCTTTCTCTCTCTTTTTCGCTCTTTGTCTCTGGATGTGCGGGAATAAAATTTTATTACGATTGAACTCGAATTAAAGTACATAGCTCAACTGAAAATTAAGATACACATGGCTAGATTCCATATTGAGATACACAAGTTATGATCCCTATCTAGCTAGTCTTTTGAGTTTTCTTCGTGTGTTTCCCTTTCTTCTGATTGCGACGCAACCATGGACAATCTTCATTATTTAAGATGATGCTTGGGTCAGTTTTTACCTTGAAGGGTGGAATATCATCAAACTTATTATAATCTTCTGACATGTCTGTCTTGTCCTCTACTCCCACGATGTTTCTTTTTCCTGAAAGAACTATGTGGCGCTTTGGCTCATCGTATGATGTGTACTCTTGCCTTTCTTTTCTTTTTTTCGGCTTGGTAAACATGTCCTTCACATAAAAAACCTGAGCCACTTCACTGGCTAGGACGAATGGTTCGGTGTCGTACCCTAGATTCTTGAGATCCACTGTAGTCATTCCGTACTGCGGGTCTACCTGTACCCCGTCTTTCAGGTTGAACCATTTGCACCGGAACAAAGGGACCTTGAAATTAGGTCCATAGTCAAGTTCCCATATCTCCTCTATGTACCCATAATATGTGAACTTCTTCCCATTGCCCTCTGCTGCATCAAAGCGGACACCACTGTTTTGGTTGGTGCTCTTTTTATCTTGGGCGAACGTGTAAAATGTATTCCCATTAATCTCGTACCGTTGAAAAGTCGATATAGTCGAAGATGGTTGCTTGGCCAACAAGTATAGTTGTTCATCATCAGTGACATTCATTAGACGATTTTGCAACCAACCGCCGAAAGTCTTCATGTGTTCTCCATCAATCCAATCTTCACGTTGCTCTGGGTATTCGGAGCGTAAGATATCCTTGTGTTCCACTATGTACGGAGCCACCAAGATAGAATTATGTAGAACTGTGTAGTGTGCTTGAGTGAAAGAATGTCCGTCCATACACGTTGTTTCTTTCTTCCCTAGAGTGCCTTTTCCACCCAGTCTCCCCTCATAGCGCGATTCAGGAACACCGATCGGCTTAAGGTCAGGAATAAAGTCAACACAAAACTCAATGACCTCCTCTGTTCCATAGCCCTTGGAGATGCTTCCTTCTGGCCTAGCACGGTTATGAACGTACTTCTTTAAGACTCCCATGAATCTCTCAAAGGGAAACATGTTGTGTAGAAATACAGGATCGAGAATGCTAATCTCTTCGACCAGGTGAACTAGGAGATGTGTCATAATATTGAAGAAGGATGGTGGGAACACCAACTCGAAGCTGACTAGACATTGCACCACATCCTTCTGTAAATTTTGTAGAGTTAGTGGATTGATCACCTTCTGAGAAATTGCATTGAGGAACGCACATAGCTTGACAATGGGTACTCGAACATTTTCCGGCAGAAGCCCCCTCAATGCAACCGGAAGTAATTGTGTCATAATCACGTGGCAGTCATGAGACTTTAGGTTTTGAAACTTTTTCTCTGACATGTTTATTATCCCCTTTATATTCGACGAGAAGCCAGACGGGACCTTGATGCTACTCAGTACTTCAAAAAAGATCTCCTTCTCTTATTTGGTAAGAGCGTAGCTGGCAGGACCTTGATACTTCTCTGGATTCAGGTTGTTTCCTTCGTGGATACTTTGCTGGTCTTGCCGTGCATCCGGTGTATCTTTTGTCTTCCCATACACGCCCAAGAAGTTTAGCAGGTTCACGCAAAGATTTTTCGTCACGTGCATCACGTCGATTGCCGAGTGAACCTCTAGGAATTTCCAGTAGGGTAGGTCCCAGAATATAGACTTCTTCTTCCACATGGGTACGTGTCCGTCAACATCATGCGGAACAGATTGTCCGCCAGGACCCTTTCCAAAGATCACTTTTAAATCCTTGACCATATCATATATAACATCCCCAGTAGGGCGGGTAGGCTTCGTTCGGTTATCTGCCTCACCTCTGAAATGCTTTCCTCTCTTTCTTACGTGATGTTGTTTTGGAAGAAATCGACGATGCCCCAGGTACACATTCTTGTTTCCCAAATATATACTGTCAGTCTCACCTAAACAGTGTGTGCATGCATTGTATCCCTTGTTTGACTGCCCTGAAATGTTACTAAGAGCAGACCAATCATTGATGGTTACAAAAAGCAAGGCATGCAGGTCAAATTTCTCCTTTTTGTGCTCATCCCACACACGTACACCTTCTTCACGCCACAAATGTAAAAGTTCTTCAACCAATGGCCTCAGGTACACATCAATGTCGTTGCCTGGTTGCCTCGGGCCTTGGATGAGCACTGGCATCATAATGAACTTCCGCTTCATGCACAACCAAGGAGGAAGGTTATAGATACATAGAGTCACTGGCCAGGTGCTATGACTGGAGCTCTGCTCCCCGAAAGGATTAAAGCCATCTGTACTTAGACCAAGTTTTAAGTTCTTGCGTCATCTGAAAATGACTTGAACCGTCTGTCAATTTTTCTCCACTGCGACCCGTCAGCGGGGTGTCTTAGCATCACATCTTTCTTACGGTCCTCTTTGTGCCATCGCAACAACTCGGCATGCTCTTTGTTTTGGAACAAACGTTTCAACCGTGGTATTATAGGAGCATACCACATCACCTTCGCAGGAACCCTCTTCCTGGGGGTGGACTCGCCCTCAACATCGCCAGGGTCATCTCGCCTGATCTTATACCTCAATGCACTACATACCGGGCATGCATTCAAATTCTCGTACTCCTTGCGGTAGAGGATGCAGTCATTGATGCATGCATGTATCTTCTGCATCTCTAATCCTAGAGGGCAGGCAACCTTCTTTGCTTCGTACGTACTAGAGGGCAATACGTTCTCCCCTGGAAGCATCTTCTTTATTATTTTCATCAACTTTTCAAATCCCTTGTCAGTAGTACCATTCTCTGCCTTCCATTGCAGCAATTCCAGCGTGGTACCCAGCTTTTTCTGGCCATCTTCGCAATTTGGGTACAACAGTTTGTTGTGATCCTCTAACATTTTCTCCAACTTCAACCTCTCCTTTTCACTTCCGCGGTTTATCTTCACATCAAGAATGGCCCGACCCAAATCGTCATCGGGGTCATCAAAAATCGGCTCATAAAAAATGGGCTCTTCTTCAGCTTCGTCTTCCCCCATTCTACTATCACCGTCTTCAGTGAAAATAGGATAGTTGTCACTATCTTCTTCTTTTTCGTTGTCTTCCAATATAACCCCACTTTCTCCGTGCTTGGTCCAACAATTATAGCTGGGCATGAAACCGTTCTCCAGCAGGTGGACGTGAATGGTCTTTGAGGTAGAGTAATCCTTCATATTCTTACAGGAACTACATGGACAATAGATGAAACCATTCGTCCGGTTGTTTGCCTCAGCCACGCTGAGAAAATAATGCATGCCTTTAATGAAGTCGGGATGGCACCGGTCACCGTACATCCATTGCCGACTCATCTGCATTATATATGTATATCAAAAATCATTAATTACACAACATCATAGATATATGAGTGACCAACTTAATTAATATTCAAGTTTATCACATAAAAATAAGTTTTTTTTATAAAAAAGAAGGGGCTCACCGAGGTGGTACGGTGTCGGCTAGGGGACGACGCTGGCGATCGACAGCGGTGAGGACGGGGATGATACTAAAACCTACAAAACATAATATAATTTCAGCTCAAATTTCATATAAATAAAATAAAATCCCTAACTTAGGCATTTCATCGAACATCTTGCTAGCACTAGAAAAATAATACGAGTTAACTAGCAAAGAGATGAGCTAAATTAGGAACGCCGGAAGAAAGGATGATATTGCTAACCCTTGGATAGATAGATGTCGTTAATCTTGTTAAAATGGTGGACAAAAAATGAAGATTTGTTGGAGTGTGAGAGGTGCAAAAAATTTAGAAATGTGAGAGAGAGAGGAAGAAATGAAGGATGAATCGGGTGGGCATGGGACAGGGATGAATCGGGTGGGCATGAGCTAAATTAGTACCGGTTCTCCACATGACCCCTTTAGTACCGGTTCGTAAGGAAACCGGTACTAAAGGCTTAGACGGTTGCCCCATTTTCTACTAGTGATGGTGAACCTCCCTCGTTTCTCCTAGTTGATATTGTTAGAGAGATATGGGGATATTCCCTTTGGCTCTGGGGTGCACCTGCACCTGCGTGCCAAATGTACATTTTGTCAATGCCAAAAGATTTGAAAAAAATTGTACGTGTTTATTGTCATACCCAAATGACACATGCAAAATTTCAGGTGAAAAGCTTTAGTATTTTCGCTTGTGAAGAAAAGATAAATCGAACGCCAAATGATGCCTTCAAATGTAGCAAAACGTCATACGTACTTTTGTTTTTTTCATCAAGGAAGAACCACTGCACCATATGGCATCAAAATTGGCAAGCACACATGCCACACTAATATGAACATCTACAAAAAAATTCAGAATTTTTTGAATTTTTTTTATTTGTTTTGATTTTACTATTCATTAGAGAGCGCGTGCACCCCAGAGCCAAATAGCCGCGTCAGAGAGATATCCATTTTATAAGTTTAAATGAAGTGTGCCCCAAGTTCAATAAAAAAATGTTGGGGTTCGCAGCAAAAAACACAAATTTTTCTAACTAGCGTTCCCTTAACCCAAGATCTAGCTAGCCGTATTATCGTAACGGACAGTAGTGCGGAAATAACATACCTCGGGGTGTAGAAATAAAATGATTTTTAATTATTAATTCAATTAATTAATAACTAAAACATATTATTTCATCTCCCGGTGCTCCGGAAACCCTTCCGGCTCACTCCGAACTTGTTTCGGTTCAATACGGTACTCCTCCGATATTGTCTCCTTTATTCTCTGGTTGCTCCGATGGTTCCGAAAAGGTCTCCGATTTCATCGAGCCCTTAAGTGTGTTACCCTACGGTCCGAGAACACTCCAGTCATGACCGAGCAGAGGCTACAATCAATGATCATCAGCGGGACCTGGATGCCCATAATGAGCCCTATGCATTCCGGATATCAACACCGATTGGACCTTACGTCGTATAGCATTCCCTTTGTCAACAATACTGGATTGTTCCAAGATTCGATCAATGACATCCTATGTCTGGTTCAACCTCGTTCCGAACTAAATCCTCATTCACTCGTTCCCGTGATATTCATCCCCGTGACCTAGTCACACGCTGCGCAGCTTTATGGATGGAATCTCACCGAGTGGGCCCCGAGTATCTATCCATCATATGGATTGACAAATCCCGCTCTTGTAAACAATACTCCTCAACGTATCTCCACGGAATACCTAAGATACAACCGTTATGACCCGCATATTTCAGTCAGGTGGTGGGATGTAAGTCAAAGCATCCGGGAAGATAGTGATTATGCACGTACTCACGGTCAAAGGAACGGTCTACCACGTTCTGTAATTACAACACTGAACCTTCATAAGATTTGATCATGTTGCAATGCTTACTTTGGGTAATGTTCATCACGTCACTTAATCCGTGAGGTGACCTCATAGTCAAGAGACTTAATTGTCCATGATCGCGAAACCACGACCATCATGCTGACCATGAACTAGTTATCGATGTAGAGGCTAACTAGGAACTCTGGGGGTTTCTATACCACACCTGCATCATTGTTTCACTGACACAGTTCTAGCACGGTATGAAACTGGTTTATGAACTTGCTTAGATATATTGGAATAATCATATATTATTTGCCTCTAGAGCATATATCCAACAGTCTCCCACTTGCACTAGAGTGCTAATAATCTAGCCGCATTTTTCCGATCATAATCATCTTTTCACATAAGTGTTTCATTGATCATGCATGCTCATGGAAGAGGGTTCGTCAACGAACTGCACCAATTCAGATTCGTATGTTTCCTTTGCAACTGGTATAGGTCAAAAGCTCTTTTGACATACCACTCATTATCATATAATGGTTGGATATAAGTTTCGCGGGAGAGTGAGACTATTATTTCACAGTATCCTCCAATGATCTCTTGGTTTAGTCTTTAGAAGACTCATCCTTAGTCATATATACTGGGAAATACACTCAGCCAGAAGTCCAATACTTCTAACGCTAAACCTTTTATCCATACGTCTACTTTCTTAAGTAGTATTATGTTTGTAGTACCGTGAATTTTTCTCACGTTTCTTTCATGTCTTTGGTGATGTCTCTAATTCCATATAGACCCATAATATGGCTTGCAATTGTAATCTTGCATTACATTCAAGTCTATTATCCTTTCTATATTTTAGAGAATAGTCCTCAGTATTCCTCTCTATACTGAATGCATGGACTTTATTCAGATTCTGTGTTTTACTCCTAAAGCACATCGGAATCTGTTCTTCTTCCAAGAACTTTTGAGTCATTCTGTTGTTGGATTCACAACGCATGTTATATGGTAGAATCATATGTCAAGAACATATGAGATCACATGTCCGGTACATGGTGCATCTCTATTCTTCCATCAAGACATTGCTTGTGATATTTGGATTTCATCCATTATATAATTTCTAGCCACAAGAACCTGTTTCTTGTCTAGAAGATTATTCCAACATTTACTTTGTTTCATTATCCGTATCTTAATCTACTCATCTAGATTTCAACGTGTAATGCGTTGGTATTTCATATAAAAGAAGATTCTTGCAATCTTGTATTTTATTTGCCTTATGCTCTATATATATCATAATGCACATATGTATATGAGACGATTCTCTATATACACAATCAATGCATATCCATATATATACATATGAGATCATTCTTCACATATATCAATGCATATATGTTTGAGACAATGATCATGCTCCCACTCAAATATATCCATCTTATACTCATATATTTGTGGTTCAGCTTTCATCAAGTCATTCTATTGTTCACTATGTCTCACATAATGACAAAGCTTTCCAAAGCTCCCACTCAGAAAATGCCCTCTGCATTCCAAGTTTCCGGGAAGTCTTCAAAGCTCCACTCAGTTTCATGAAACTGCAGGCCCACTCAATATTTTGGTCATCACAAAATCACTTGATCAAATCAAGGTTGAGGGTTCTGTCTTGAGGTACTATAGTCCATCCTTTTACACGAAGCAACCTTCGTCATGCCCATTGAAATTCTCTTTCAAATCCCAATTTGACTGAGATGCAATTTCAGGCTATGGTCCATCGTAGTGTAAATGAAATATTTTATTGATTAAAGCATTCCTACGTTTCTGTAGTCAATCGCCATTGAACTTTGGTCATAACCAAATAATGCCTTATGCCCATTACATTATTCTCAATAACTCTCCAGTTTGTCGAGAATATGAAATAACCGATTTATTTCACAGGACGTGAGCCATCCTTAATGTAATTCAATATTATTTCATTTCTCCTCGTGTTCTAGGCTACCATCATTCCTTTGTGTCTTCAAGCAATATTATTCCCTTATTGTTTTATTAAGAAGACTCATGATTATTGTTCTGTACAGAACGTATTCATGATAACCTTCTGAATTCAACAATGGCTTCAACTCATATACCAAGATCAATCATCTTTGGCATATCCTTCCTTATATAGCGTCATTACAGCGGAACATGCTTCCGTTGCAATACTCTGATATTCTGAAGGCAAGGTCCAATACCCCGGTCAAAGTTTCCATTATCTCCCATTGGATCTGTGTCGAGAGACTTCTTCTCGCATTACCAATCAAGCAACACAAATTTTGCTGTTCGGGGAGAATATGTAATTTTCAATTGCTTGTAGTTTTATTACAAAGAAATTCTTTCTTTAAAGAAACCTTATAACACCATCAGTTATGGAGCTATCATGTCTCGTTAGATTCAGGATGGTTTCCTATTCATGAAGTGGGTGTTTTAACTTAATGAATTAAACAACTTATTCAACAATAACTATAGTGCTAGGGGAAAGAACGTTTAGACCATACTACGGTTTAGTATGCTACGAATGGTTTAAGTAGTCTAGCACTTTCAACTTCCATCGTAGTTTGTGGCACAACTTCCACAAGTCTCCCATTATGTCAATATCAATACTTATCACTTCGGATCATAGCGTAGTGATATGTATCCTTGTATTCTCACTTCTCACTGTGATTCCCGAATCTCAGTTTTATGATCTCAATTGAATACAACTTTCAATTAATCATATGAAGTCTTTAATGATAACTCACATGCCCATTCTACATCATTTATGTATAATGATTGGCACAAGTTCTACTTGCTAGAACCTTGTCACGATTATATTTATTGCAGAGGTTCATAGATCGTGTATCTAATCCATCTCATGCAATCAAGTTATGATTTTCATTCGATAATGAACTCACAAGTTAATAGATCATACATTTAATGAATTCATCAGTTATGAAGTCACCTCATGCAATCAAATCTTTGACTTGTTATAATCAAGACAACTTTATCATTAAACATTGAATATTTCTTGACAATAATAGTAGTATTATAAATGCTTTCTATCATATCATAAATCAAGACGTAATCAAAATATAAGCACACTTTTATTCATAAAGATGGAACAACTGACTTGTCTCATTACATGAATAACTTTGTCTCGCGAGATGCAAGACATACAACTAAGTGTTCATACTATAATGATTACATAAGATTTATCTAATACTCTAAGTATCTCCTATGATAGATGTCTCGGTGGAATCCATGCTGGCCATCAACTGACTTGATATCCATCAATCCTTGATTTCACCTCTTCCCGTCCATGCAACGGCAGGTCCTGTTTTCATAAAACAGAATAAGTATCATATACTCATTTACTGCCAATGTTGTATAAGGGAGTAAACATTTATAAAGTATATCAAGTATATACCTTCTCCATCCACGACTTCTGCATCCTCGATAGGAGCAATGTCCGCGGCCAAGAGATCAGTCATGAAGTTCTGGAGACTCATATTAGCTCCTCTTCCGACATAGCTATGAACATAATCACCATAACTCGGAGGGAGTGAGTGCAATAACGTATTTATTGCAAACTCTTCCGTGGTGCTTTCGTTCATTGTCCAATATTCATAGTCCTCCACCAGGGTCAGGTACATCTCATGCATCCTGTCTAAGTGATCATCAAGGCTTGTGTGTTCTTCCATCTTTGTAGATAGAAACTTGCTTTCTAACTCAAATCTGGCAATTCTGAACTCACGTACGAACATTGTCTTTAGCGTGTCCATCATGTCATATGGTCCAGTGTCCTGTAACTGTATGCCCAACTCCTCTGACATGCTGAAGATCATGACATTCCTGACTACGGAGCATTTCTGTCGGCGAGCATAGTGATCAAGTATCTCTTGATCGCCAACATCATCGTCCGGATGTTCTTCCACATGCATTTCTATTGTAAACAAGATGTCTGCTCTCTTGAGCGACGTCCTAAGGCGTGAATACCAATCACCAAAGTTTGACCCATTTTCTCTAAGTCTTTCACCTTCCATGAAGAAAGATAGTTCACGTTGCTCTAGTGCATTCATCTTCTACAAACATAATTGCAAGGAACACAATTAAGACTAGTTCACAACAAATGAGTTCATATAAACATATGAGCTCGCACTAAAACATTTCATCCCTAAGAAGTTTAAGTGATTACATGATCCAGATTCACTGCCCGACCTCGAATATCACACGGCCGACGGGTCAGTTTCAAAGGTAGACAACAACTTGTGCGATCACATTATCTTATATGTACTGTGACTCATGCTCGATCTTTCGATCTCTAGTATTCCGAGGCCATATATGCATATGCTAGGCTCGCCAAATTAACCTCCATGTTATATGCTGCTCAGCAAGGCCATATTTGCATATGCCAGGCTTGCCGAACCCAACCTCATGCGAACTCCATTGAATATGTAGGACAACTCCGGTATGTACGGAGCATCAGGCCATATGGGAGAACCTTCCAGGTGGTGCACACTTCGGTAGAATACTTGTGTTTGGCTTTGTTAAGGGATCATCTTATCACATGCTACCGTCGTGTATCCTATACTAGCAAGTTTTAAGATGTCTGGGCTATGGCAACACTAAGTCTACAGTGTCTCCATTTTAGTTTGTTTTATGATGACGATTACTACTTATTAGTAACACATAGCAAAGCTATCACTACATCACAAACAAACAAACGATAGCCCCCACTTAGCAATACAAGGTTTAGACGATCTAGTTGTATATTGCAAGTTTTACGTGGCTGCTAGGGCTTTCATAGTTAAACAAGTTTTAACCTACGAGTCAACCACAACGTCAACCATACGATTGTCTCTATTACACCCCGCACGGGGCCCTCCGTTGCAAATGCCACATCCGCTAAAGTAGAAAGACAGACACCCCCCTAGCCACTTTATACGGTACAAGCCGCATGTCAAGCGTGGAACCAGTCTCGCGTAAGAGTACGCGTAAAGTCGGTCGGGGGCCGTTTCATCAAACAATGCCGCAGATGTGAACAAGTACACGTGGGAGGGTAACAATCATACAATCAACGCCCACATCCCCGATGTGTTCTATCGTACAGTAATACTAAGCATAGACCTAGATCATGATACCACTGTTGGGGTTCGCAGCAAAAAACACAAAATTTTCTAACTAGCGTTCCCTTAACCCAAGATCTAGCTAGCCGTATTACCGTAACGGACAGTAGTGCGGAAATAACATACCTCGGGGTGTAGTCCGTTGCGCGGGAAACGTTCCCGCAAACGTGGTTGATGTAGCCGATCAAGTTTCACAGCCCCCTGGCTGTGTTGAGCACCCGGATGGGTGTAGTGCCACACGTGCAGCACCTCGTAGTACTCGCACACATACGAGACTCGATGACGACCTCCGTTCTCCGATCCAGCGGAGGGGGCGGAAGCAGACCTCCGGACGGAGCTTCGGCAGCACGACGGCCTCCGATTCTAGCAGAGAAGCCTCAATCCCACTATAGACTCACACTAGGGAGTCCACCGTGGAAGAGACAAGAGAGGGGAGGAGACCGGAGAAAACCGATCTCAATTTGGAGTTATATTTATTTTCTCACGAATTTTTCTCTCTTAATTATGTGCACCCTGCCCTTCTTTATATAGGCTGGGGGGAGGGAGTCAACCCACCTCCCTTAGTAATGTGGGACTAAAGTCCCCTTGCTAAGGGGGTGGCCGGCCAAGGGGGGAGAGGGGGCGCACCCCTCATGGGCCCTAGGGCCCATGGCGCCTCCCCCCCTTTTTTTCTTTTTCTTTTCTCCCTTTAATTCCCTAATGGGCCTTTTTCTCCACTAAGGCCCATAGCACATATTAATTAGAAATAAAATGATTTTAATTATTAATTCAATTAATTAATAACTAAAACATATTATTTCATCTCCCGGTGCTCCGGAAACCCTTCCGGCTCACTCCGAACTTGTTTCGATTCAATACGGTACTCCTCCGATATTGTCTCCTTTATTCTCTGGTTGCTCCGATGGTTCCGAAAAGGTCTCCGATTTCATCGAGCCCTTAAGTGTGTTACCCTACGGTCCGAGAACACTCCAGTCATGACCGAGCAGAGGCTACAATCAATGATCATCAGCGGGACTTGGATGCCCATAATGAGCCCTATGCATTCCGGATATCAACACCGATTGGACCTTACGTCGTATAGCATTCCCTTTGTCAACGATACTGGATTGTTCCAAGATTCGATCAATGACATCCTATGTCTGGTTCAACCTCGTTCCGAACTAAATCCTCATTCACTCGTTCCCGTGATATTCATCCCCGTGACCTAGTCACACGCTGCGCAGCTTTATGGATGGAATCTCACCGAGTGGGCCCCGAGTATCTATCCATCATATGGATTGACAAATCCCGCTCTTGTAAACAATACTCCTCAACGTATCTCCACGGAATACCTAAGATACAACCGTTATGACCCGCATATTTCAGTCAGGTGGTGGGATGTAAGTCAAAGCATCCGGGAAGATAGTGATTATGCACGTACTCACGGTCAAAGGAACGGTCTACCACGTTCTGTAATTACAACACTGAACCTTCATAAGATTTGATCATGTTGCAATGCTTACTTTGGGTAATGTTCATCACGTCACTTAATCCGTGAGGTGACCTCATAGTCAAGAGACTTAATTGTCCATGATCGCGAAACCACGACCATCATGCTGACCATGAACTAGTTATCGATGTAGAGGCTAACTAGGAACTCTGGGGGTTTCTATACCACACCTGCATCATTGTTTCACTGACACAGTTCTAGCACGGTATGAAACTGGTTTATGAACTTGCTTAGATATATTGGAATAATCATATATTATTTGCCTCTAGAGCATATATCCAACAACAAAATGATTCCGCCAAAAAGAGTGCTTATTGGGAAAGTCTTCTTTTACTAAATACATCTTCAAGTCTTCTCGTAAAAGAAAAAATCATCTTCAAATCATGTAGACGTAGCTTTCTTTCAGGTGGTAGTAGGATCAACAAGAAAATGTGTTGGAAATTGCAAGGACGCTCTTTCATGGGCCCATAATTGGCAGCTTCCGAAATTTGGCCCAATATCTAGGACGTACCGGAAACCTAAGCATAGTGAGGGCCACATCTCAGTCGCTACCCGCCTCCATTTGCTCGCCGCTGCCGGAGCCGGACGCGAAACCCTTGTCGTCGCTGGCCACCCCCTCCCTCCCTCCCCTCTCCAACAGTGTGCGTCCAGGATCACCTGCATTCCTCCCATGAGCAAGATGCTCGAGGAGCGACACGGAGCATCATGCGACCACCTCCCGCACCCCCTCGAGTTGGCCACTGCCACCTCCACGCTCCCCGCGGCGTCGTAGGATGACCACGACAGCGTTGCCTGAGACGGGAGCTCGGAGTCCACGTGCGGCGATCCCAGCGCCGTACTGGCCTCGCGCTCGTTGGCCTTCGCAGTGGATGCTCATGTTCTTCACAGCGCCTAGATTGAGCTCCGGGAAATTGACTTCCGTCTTCCCACCAACGACGCCGAGCACGCCGCCGGCCTCGCCAGGCGAGCCATCCGGACATCGGAGTTCTTTGCGCTGATCGCAATCGACCGCCTTCTCGCATACACGCGGCTCGTCGTTGGAGCTCCCTCTTCCCGCCCCATCATCGACGAGCCCAGCGCCGTCCTCTCCTCGCGCTCGGTGGCCTTCGCCGCCTCCCTTCTTCCCACCAGCGGCGCGGAGCATGCCGCCGTCCTCTCCGCGCGTTTGCTGGGTTTCACCGTGGAGCTCCTGTTGGAAATATGCCCTAGAGGCAATAATAAAATGTTATTATATATATTTCCACGTTCGTAATTAATGTTTATATTTCTGTGCTATAATTGCAATGACCCTGACTATGAGATTCAGAAGAAAACTCACTTGCATGTGTGGAAATGTAAACACCAAGAGTTCCTGGTTTAGCCTCTAAGACCAGCTCATGTGCTAACTGATGATTACGTTTTCTTAATCATGGACATTGTTCTTGTAACAAGGATGTCAGTAGCAATGGGAACATATTGTTAGCAGAACAATGATGTTGAACCGACCCCAGTATTGAATGATATACTTAGAGATCACATCGTAACTACGTTATAAGTCATATCATGAAATGTTATCATATACGTAATTCCTTAGACCATGAGAGTATCGAGTTGCTTCACACAGGAAGACATGCTTTGGTTCTTAGATGAATCCTCCCGTAAATGGGAAGTAGTAAAATAAGTTCTGGGTATGTCAGATGGTGTGGCTAGTGACTGTGATAGTTCAAGAATGGGATTTGCTCCTTCACGATGAAGAGATATTGACTTTGGGCCCACTCGGTATGACGGTATCATTCTAGTCTGGCCAGACGCACTGTGATTTAATCACGGGGATACCGGAATACAATAACGAGAAATAGAGACAAACGAGCAAAGAGGATAACGAGTGGCTTGTGTTCAAGAAGTTGTTACACATGGGTGCCAAACATCTCTCCTCTAACTTTGTCATATATTACGAAGCAAAGGGAATGGTACATGACTAAACATAAAGGTTCACTCGAAGTTTATTCGTGTATGTGCGGGAGTCAACATGGGTGTCCATGGCTCCGCTGTTGATTATTGGCTATTGACAAAAGGCTGTTGACCTATGTTCGGAAGATGTTCTGAGTCATGTCCGCATTATACCGAACCTATTGGGTCACACACTTAACGAGTAGTAATCTGTTAGATAACTAGGAGATGAAAAGAGAAAGGGTACCGAAATTGTTTCGTGTGGAACCGGAAGTGTTTCCGGGTAGCACTAGAAGTGTTCTAGGTTGTGCCGAATGGTTTCAGAATATTCATGAACGGTCTCGGATGATTCCGGAACATTCAAGAAGAGTCTTGAAGTAGTAACAAGACATCCGTAATAGTCTCGGAAGGTTTTGCAACATTCGGTAATAGTTGTGGAAAGGTTACGGAACATCGGGAAAATTGTTCCGGGACTTCCGGAAATGTTCTGGGAGGTTTCGGAAGGTTCCCGGGAGCTTATGGAAGTATCCGGAGGGTTAAGGAACTCCCCAAACCGCGGAAACCGACGTTATACCAAGTAGGAAGGTCCACAAGGTCGTAACTTGGAAGGAAAAGGACTTTCCTTGAGTCCAAGGCCCAGACGCCAGGGTCCCTGGCGTTTTGGACCAGGACGCCGGGGTCCGCGGCGTTTCGGCGGGGAATCCGTGTTGGACTCCTCCTGGTGGCCAAAACCGACTTTGGGGAGAACCCTCGCCCAAGTTGCGACCCCAGGCTTCCACCTATATATTCGGGGGCAGGGGTAGCCCCAAAGACACACCAGAAAAGCCCCAAGGCTTCCCTAGCTAAATCCCACGCGCCTCTAATTCTCTTCGGGCTAGATCGTTCTAGTCCGTACGCCGCTAGCCTCTTCTCCCTCTAGTTTCTCTCGGTGGCGTTCTTTTCTGGACGGCGGAGCGCTGCTGGATTGCTACATCGGGATGTGTGGATACCGGTAGAGGGATCATACCTTTGATCCTTCTTCGAGGTCCTTCTTCTTCCTCGTAGATCATGTTCGAGGGACTTGTTCGTGGGACTTGATCGGCACGGATCGCGGGACGATTCACGGGATAGATCGCGCAACGGATCGTGGAACGGTACGCGGGATCGATATCCTCGCGGTTGGGAGGTCATTGAAATTCCTAGCTGCGGGATCTGCATCAACGGTCTTCACCAACTCTACTTCCGCTACATTGGTTGGTGAGCCATGACCTAAAACCTTGTATGCAATCTTCTTGGATGATCTTGGGTTCTTGATTCGTAGGCCGAATTTTTTTATTTTCTACTACGTTTCCCAACAGTGGTATCAGAGCGATCCTTGATTAGATGCATGTTTAGGTCTAGATCATATGTGTGATATGAGGCATTGATTTTCTTGTTGCTTCCCTGTCATGTGATTTTTTCTATGCTTGATGGAAAGTTGAGGTTTTGCTACAAGGATTGAGTTTTCCATCAATCCCTCTATGCTGCTTTCAGTATGCCGGTTGCCTTGATCATGGTCTACATCAAAATCCTTGGATCTCATCTTAATATCGCACTAGAAGATTTAACATGGAGGGGCTTGTGGATTTTATGAACTCAAATCCACATGGGGGTCACGCGTTGAACGAAGTTTGGCTTGTGGCATTAGTTGCTACAGGCACCCCGAACGTTAAACTAGCAACATTGAAGTATCGTGTTTGGTTTGTATAGGGAACAATGTTTGCCTGTAACCTGCTAATCAACCACGATAAAATTTGCAACAACCCGTGTAGATGGCGATCTAACTCGTTTTTGCAGAATGTGCATGTGATGTGGTATAGCCTTCAAGATTTGCAATGTGTTTGTATGAGATGCTATATGTTATGTAATATTTATTCGCGACCTGCGTGTCGTGGTACGGCATGATGACTGGAGTCATATGATTGTCACTTAATTATGGCCTGCGTGCCAGAACTGGTTATTAGCTCGAGGCAAAGCAATAGATAGATGCAAGGTGATGATCTACGATGCGGAGGTGGACCCCGACGCACATGCCGGAAGCCGTGGTGATGGTCCCGGCACCAAGGACATAGTTGGTGGACACGATGACTTCTACCACGACGACGTGAAGACAACGAAGACTTCACGAAGCAAAGGGCTATACTATATCACATAATTTTATGAACTGCCTGTGATGTTTATCCATTTGATGCACCCTTGTTTGATGCGCGGTAGTCGTATTTTATTAGGGTGATCTCTCGCAAAACAATATCAAGTTGATAGTGTTCTTCCAACTGTAACACCGTCTATACTATGTTTCACACCGGAGCAGGTCATGTCACATGGGTGCACACGGTGTGACGCATAAAAGGCGGGTGTGTTAAAAGAACACACAACACATTACACTTGGTTGTCTTGACGGTTTGGATAAAAGTTTGCTACCGGAACACGCCCATCGAAAGATGAACAAGAATCACATGCGTCGTGATTGGCAAGTTGGCCTACCGGTCCAGTCTAAGTCATCAGTGATGTCACATCAATGGCGGACGATTGGGTCGGATCTTGAATCACTCCAGCATCAATTACGAGAGATATTGATCTGAGTGGGAGCGCACTTAGAAATTAAATTGATTAATAACAAGTGCAACTTAATTATGAACAAAGTCTTAGTATTTGCATTATCGTTGTAGAATAATGGCTCGCGTTACCACCTTCCCAATTGTTTTTGATTAACTGTATTATCTGGTAAAAACTTTACGATTGGTACCGTATTGTGAGGACTATCCTCAATAGTGCCGAGAAGGACCATGTCCTATCGCAAAAATTTTATGCTCTCTCGCTGATGCTATGGATGATGTGACTTACGTCCATAATCCAAAATGCTAGAATTCCACCACAGCTAAGTACGTTGTCTTCACCACATGAAACCCGAACTTCGAAAAGTTTGGGATAGTTATGTTATATTCATGGAACTGAAAAATTGTTTTCAGTGGTAAGACAATTAATGTTGGATATAAGATATCTAGTACAATGTATGATTGTAAGGATTAGTGAAAATATTCACTGTGCTCTTAACGAAACTGATAAGTGTGGGATCCAGAAGAACACTGATCATATGATGATGAGGATTAAGGGAAAGGAAGTTCCATAGGGTGTTAGTAAGACTTACACGCCGGAAAGTCCATGGCCTGCGCCACCCTTGATCATGTGTGATCTTCTGTGAGTAGGAGTGACATTGGAAATAGAACTATGATACGTATAAAGGCAAAACGAAAAAAAACTGGAATATCCAGCTCAGAAATGAAAGTCATACGGAGTTATAGATGAATTCATTGCTGGTCAAGAGATGTAATTCTTGGGAATCATGATTAAGCAGTTAATTGTGGATTCTGTATATTGTGATTAAACTGTTGATCATCGGAATATCACTTCAATTGCATATCGTTGCAAGTTGATGCAAGAAATACTATGGCTTTTATGACAAGCTAATGATGAGTTTTGACACGCTCGGGAACACGGTAAAAGGTTTACTATACCGTGTGTTGACTCTATGATTATCTTCATAATTCATTTTAGAGTTGAGTAAATTGTTACTACACTTTAGCCTTGTTGCAAAACATCATTTTGAATCATGTTTGTTGCAAGAGAGTTCTTCAAAGCTATGAATAACGTAAAGGCCATACTTCCATTATGAATAGGTTGTATGTTATGAATCTTGATAATAATATTAAACATCCATAACACTGACGCTAAACATCGCAAGACTGACAGAAATACCACATAGATGTGGCACTGTCGTTTATCATAAGTGACATGACATGCATGAAGAATTTCCATAAGTGATGGACTTTCGAGTCATATGATTATGAATCACTTGACGCTTGCGATCTTTGTCTCGAAGTAATGTGACTAAAACACCGTTGATAGGCCATACATGAACGGGCAACTAAACCATTGGTAATCATACATGATGATGTGTGTAGTCCAATAAGTGTAGTTGTGTGCAGTGGATTCCCTATCTTCACTCATGAGTTGAAGTAGATATGTGGATATCTGTTCAATAGAGACATACGTCTGAAATCTTTGAAATGTTCAAGGAATTTTAGAGTGAAATAGAAATTCATTGTAACGAGAAAATAAAGCTTCTGCAAATTAGATTGTAGAAAGTAATATTTGAGTTACAAGTTTAGTGAACGTCTGATGAGTTGTGAAGAAGTGTCATAACTTGCGTCTCCCGGAACACCACTATGAGTAAAGTGTTCGAGAGATGTAATCAAGCCATGTATGACACGGTAAGATCAAATATGATGTTTATCAATTTTCCATTATACTTATTAAAGTTATGCGTTAGAGACTACGGCTTTTACACTGAAAAGAGCACCATCAAATCTGTTGAAATGACACCATATTAGATGTGGAATGGAAGTGTTAAAACCATATTGTCTTTTCTTAAAATTTGGGTATATGAGACATGTGTTTGACATGCTCAAAACACCAAATCAGATAAGTGCTACTTTGTTAAGGTTATTCCAAAAGGTTTGGTATTCCTCTATCACTACACAAAAGCAAAACTGTTTGCAGTTAAGAACAATGTGTTTGAAAAAAAATAGTTTCTTGCAAAAGAGTGAGTGGGAGGACAGTGCAACTTGTTAAAGATTGTTGAATCTTCAGAGAAGCGCGCAGTTAAACCACACAGGTTAGACAAAACTCGTACGAATATTCATGATATGTAAAACGAGATATTGTTGTTCGACAATGATAAACCTGTGATATACAAAGAAGCGTTGATGGGCCCTGACTCCGGGATTTGGCTAAATGCCAAATAAATCCGAGATAGTATCCATGGAAGTAAGTCAAGCTTTGAACTTGGTAGACCCTCTGAAAGACTAAAAGTCTGAAGAATATATATATGGATCTATAAATTGATTCGGATGAAATTGTTTTATCCATAAAGCTCAACTCGTTGGAAAATTATTTTCTAAGAAGTTCAAAGGTTGACTACGGCGAAATAGTTTCGACCGTAGAGATGCTTTAGTCAGTTCGGGTTATATTAGCAATTGCTACATATCTCATTTATAGGATATGGTAAAATGAACGTCAAAACAAAGTTCCTACACGGAAATATAACAAAGGACGTATATGTGATACAACCGGAATGTTTTGTCGATTCAAAGGATGCTAAAATAGATGCAAGCCTTGGATATCCAGTGATGGACTGGAGCTAGCACAATGGAGTTGGAATTTTCGTTATGATGAAATTGCCAAAAGAGTTTGTTTTCATCGGGAATAAACGAAGATGCTTGAATGTTCAAGAAAGTAAGTGGGAGCTGAATGATATTTCTAAAACCTTATGTAGATGACATATTGTTGATTGGAAATGATTTAAATTTCTTGACACGAATAAGGACTTCATTGGAAATAGTTTTCAGTTGAAGAACTTGGGCTAATATAGCATTAGTATTGAGCACAGTGATCTATGTAGATAGTAAGTGCCTGATCATGCTAAAGCCAACATTACATGTTGACATGATACTAAAGTAGTTTAGTATGAAAACGCCAAGAAGGATGTTCTTGCCGAGGTCATGGTGAAAAGTTGTTTGCAGAAATTGGTGTTCATGAACACAGGTAAGCAAAACACATGAATTGGATTTCACTCACCTATGTGTTTGGATTAATCATGTACACCATAATATGTAAAACGACCAGATATGTCCAGTGCTCCAAAAGGTTGTGAGAAAGATACCAAAGTGATCAATATGTTGATCATTGGACAAACAGTGAAAAGTTAAACTTATGATAGATAAGATATGTTTCTCGGAAAATGGAGATAATGAAGAGCTCGTTGTAACAAGTTACACCAGCTGAATTTTGATGTAAACAGTTACACCAATTCAGTCTTCATACTTACTCCAACCGATTTTCGATTTTAATTGGGATTATGTGTTTCACACATAAGGGTGGCACAATATGGAGGAACTGTGTTAAGTTAGATACTGTGGCAAATTCTATAACAGAGGCTAAGTATATTGTTGCTTAAAGAAGTAACAAGGGAGGGTATTTTGAATCATCAGTTCATTTATGAACATGGTATGGTTTCCAAGATACTTGAAGCTCATGGAACATTGATGAATGATTTCATGACTTATTCTAAAGGAACCAAGGTCCTGCCAAATGATTCAAACATATACAAAGCTAAACTGATAAAATTAGTGAATTTTATGATAGCGTAAAAACGCGAAGATATGCAAGATACAAACGGGCCTGAAACGTCAGATCCGATGATGAAGTCTATACCACAAATGAAGCATGTATTACACCGGTATGCCATAGGTGTAAGGTGCTCAAGCACTGATAATATTATTGACTCTAGTGCAAGTGGGAGACTGTTGGAAATATGCCCTAGAGGCAATAATAAAATGTTATTATATATATTTCCACGTTCGTAATTAATGTTTATATTTCTGTGTTATAATTGCAATGACCCTGACTATGAGATTCAGAAGAAAACTCACTTGCATGTGTGGAAATGTAAACACCAAGAGTTCCTGGTTTAGCCTCTAAGACCAGCTCATGTGCGAACTGATGATTACGTTTTCTTAATCATGGAAATTGTTCTTGTAACAAGGATGTCAGTAGCAATGGGAACATATTGTTAGCAGAACAATGATGTTGAACCGACCCCAGTATTGAATGATATACTTAGAGATCACATCGTAACTACGTTATAAGTCATATCATGAAATGTTATCATATACGTAATTCCTTAGACCATGAGAGTATCGAGTTGCTTCACACAGGAAGACATGCTTTGGTTCTTAGATGAATCCTCCCGTAAATGGGAAGTAGTAAAATAAGTTCTGGGTATGTCAGATGGTGTGGCTAGTGACTGTGATAGTTCAAGAATGGGATTTGCTCCTTCACGATGAAGAGATATTGACTTTGGGCCCACTCGGTATGACGGTATCAATTCTAGTCTGGCCAGACGCATTGTGATTTAATCACGGGGATACCGGAATACAATAACGAGAAATAGAGACAAACGAGCAAAGAGGATAACGAGTGGCTTGTGTTCAAGAAGTTGTTACACATGGGTGCCAAACATCTCTCCTCTAACTTTGTCATATATCACGAAGCAAAGGGAATGGTACATGACTAAACATATAGATTCACTCGAAGTTTATTCGTGTATGTGCGGGAGTCAACATGGGTGTCCATGGCTCTGCTGTTGATTATTGACTATTGACAAAAGGTTGTTGACCTATGTTCGGAAGATGTTCTGAGTCATGTCCGCATTATACCGAACCTATTGGGTCACACACTTAACGAGTAGTAATCTGTTAGATAACTAGGAGATGAAAAGAGAATGGGTACCGAAATTGTTTCGTGTGGAACCGGAACTGTTTCCGGGTAGCACTAGAAGTGTTCTAGGTTGTGCCGAATGGTTTCAGAATATTCATGAACGGTCTCGGATGATTCCGGAACATTCAAGAAGAGTCTTGAAGTAGTAACAAGACATCTGTAATAGTCTCGGAAGGTTTTGCAACATTCGGTAATAGTTGTGGAAAGGTTACGGAACATCGGGAAAATTGTTCCGGAACTTCCGGAAATGTTCCGGGAGGTTTCGGAAGGTTCCCGGGAGCTTATGGAAGTATCCGGAGGGTTAAGGAACTCTACAAACCGCGGAAACCGACGTTAGACCAAGTAGGAAGGTCCACAAGGTCGTAACTTGGAAGGAAAAGGACTTTCCTTGAGTCCAAGGCCCAGACGCCAGGGTCCCTGGCGTTTTGGACCAGGACGCCGGGGTCCGCGGCGTTTCGGCGGGGAATCCGTGTTGGACTCCTCCTGGTGGCCAAAACCGACTTTGGGGAGAACCCTCGCCCAAGTTGCGACCCCAGGCTTCCACCTATATATTCGGGGGCAGGGGTAGCCCCAAAGACACACCAGAAAAGCCCCAAGGCTGCCCCAGCTAAATCCCACGCGCCTCTAATTCTCTTCGGGCTAGATCGTTCTAGTCCGGACGCCGCTAGGCTCTTCTCCCTCTAGTTTCTCTCAGTGGCGTTCTCCTCTGGACGGCGGAGCGCCGCTGGATTGCTACATCGGGATGTGTGGATACCGGTAGAGGGATCATACCTTTGATCCTTCTTCGAGGTCCTTCTTCTTCCTCGTAGATCATGTTTGAGGGACTTGTTCGTGGGACTTGATCGGGACGGATCGCGGGACGGTTCACGAGATAGATCGCGCAACGGATCGTGGAACGGTACGCGGGATCGATATCCTCGCGGTTGGGAGGTCATTGAAATTCCTAGCTGCGGGGATCTGCATCAACGGTCTTCACCAACTCTACTTCCGCTACATTGGTTGGTGAGCCATGACCTAAAACCTTGTATGCAATCTTCTTGGATGATCTTGGGTTCTTGATTCGTAGACCGAATTTTTTTGTTTTCTACTACGTTTCCCAACAGCTCCGGGAAATAGCCACCTTTCTTCCCACCGCCGTCCTCGCCGCGCATTTGCTGGGCTTCTCCGTGGAGCTAGCCTCCGTTCTTCCCACCAACGATGCGGAGCGCGTTGTCGCTTCACGCTTGCTGGGAATCGCCGTGGAGCTAGCGTCCGTTCTTCCGACCAATGACGCGGAGCACGCCGTCCTCGACGGGTGCTCTCTGGGCTTCGCCGTGGAGCTGCGGGAAATAGCCTCCACTCTTCCCATCAACGACACCGAGCGCATCATCGCCTTATGCTTGCTAGGCTTTGCCATGGAGCTAGCGTCCGGTCTTCTCACCAAAGACCCGGAGCACGCCGACATCCGCTCAAGGTTTACTCTCCTAGGGGCTTCCTCTTCGCCAAGGGCGTTCAAAGGCTCACCAGGAAGGCTGCAGATAACACTGGCTTGGGTTTGCTTACAAAAACAAGGTTTTTTGAGCGTTCAGTCCCTAGTAAGGTATCACGACTGTATAACAACATCTCTAGCTATCGTCTTGATTTGCATGCTAGTATTTGAATTGGGTACTAAGTCCTCAGCTAACCCTTTTTTTGGTTCTATTGTGGATTGACCAACAAGAAGTGGATGTTTTTCGGCACTGGCTTGGGGGATCAATTGTTTTGTGGATCTCCGGGCCGTATTTGAAGATTGCATGGTGCGCATTGACATTGCTCAGGTTCACTTGTTAAGATCTTGGGAAGGCTCAATACACCAACCTTTGGAGCAAAATGCACCAAGTAAGTAGTGCTACTTCATTTGGACTACTTTCTCATCTCCGTACCGCTATGTTACCTACATTGTCGTCGATTTAGTAGCGTCGCTGGAGAACCTCGTCCTTGGCACAGCCCTCTAGTAAGATCTAACCTTACCTATCCAGTTCAGAGTTAGTTGCTGCTCGCGGTGGCGAGGGTCATTTTTTACTAAATTTTTATTATTATCAAAATCTTATTTTTAGCATGTTATAATCTTAAAAGAATATTTTTCATTGTTAGTATAATTTAACCATATGATAATGTTAATAAATATATTTGATATGTTTTGTGTTTGAGCTAAAAATATGTTTCTACAATACATATTTATAATGTTTATGGTAAATATTTGTAAAGAGTATAATCAATAAATATTATAATTAGTAGTGATTTCTAATATATATGACAATAGTGCTTTCTAGTGTATGAGTAAATAAGCATATGCATACAAAGCTGTAGAATATGAATTGAGCCAATGAGATTATTTTTTAATCGTTTTTATAATCAAATTTGTGCGTGCTCGATGGTATGTGAGCGCGGCCATGCAGTTGAATTTATCCCTGCCCTCCCACCGAAGAAATAAATGGCAAGGTTCACTTCGTGGTCATCTTGCGGCACAATAATATCAATATTAGAAGATGACTGATTTTAGCCAATGCTGTGGCATGGCTGTTTTTCCTCCCAATGCAAGTACATCAGTCATCATTAAGGCTTCCGCCAATGCAACCAATATCTCCAATGCATAGGTGCTTATTCATTGCTTAAATTACTTAGCAACCAATATTTCTAATTCGTAGGTGCTTATTCATTGTAGGTAAGCTTGCTTTATTTAATTGTTTAGCTATTAAACTTCATTGTGCATTGGTTGATAGACATTTTTGCATAGGTTTACATCCTTAGCATGGTTTTCTCGTGGAGTCATCAAAGTGTTCTCTCTCCTCTTTAATTGCTTTGCCACATCAGTTTTTTTTACCTATGTGGCACTCTTAGTATCGATACACCTTGGAGCATGGGAGCAGCCTGACAAATAGTACTATATATGCTATTCGAACTACTAGATGGCCAAAACTCTGCATCTCCTTTGTTATAGCTAGATGGCAACCCGTGCTTTGCTGCGGAAATGCGTAGCATTATATAGAAGGGGTATGTCGTTAAAAGTAGTAAACAATGATACACAAATAAATATATGTCTATTTGAACTTTTGATGTATGATATGAAAAGTCACAAGATTTGGTATATTGTAAAGCATCTCTATATTTACGTAGTTAGAATGCATGACTTTTTCTATGAGGAAATTTAAATGTATATCTAACATGAAAAAAAAAGAAACATATAATATGATAATTATTACTCTAAACATATTCTTACCTGAAAACAAAGCCGAAGCTAGCCCCAATACAAAAGCTCAGGAAATCTGAAGCATAGCTTGAAGCGATACAAAACCACGGAGCCAAGCTTGAGGCCAGACAAAACCACTAACACAACTGTTTGTTTTTTTTACAGAAAAGCAAATGATTTGTTGAATTAGTATAACACAAACCGTTCAAAAGCGAAAGCACAAAATAAGCACACATCTATACATCTTAGATTTTTTACATGACCACAATGCACATATTAATCGCTAATACATGGCCTCCAGCCCCATATCAATCACTGAAAATATTACAAAGGAATGAGTGTAAACAATGATACACATCAGCCATGAACAACACATATATCTGCATCTCTTTCCACCAATACAAAAACAAATACGCATCTTGCTTTTAGTCACCTCACACACTGTCCATGCCTTCAGGGGAAAAGCACAAGCGTTGAAATACAATTAAAAAACTAACGGGAGGAACCTCATCTTCCTGTTCCTACCTTGGCGCCGGAGAGTCTGAGAGACCGAGACACTACTTCGAATGGGATCCTGCGGACCTGCACATGCTCCGCATCGAAACGGACTCCCACAGTGCCGCCAAACTTCACCTGAGGCTGGCGCCTTTGTCCTTCGTAGCTACACTCCGGCTGGGAACGATAGCTTCCAACCAACCAACTAAAAGAAACTTTGAGATCCGAGGAGCTACACAGAATGGAGAGTCCCCCACCTTTAGTGCGTATGATGTTGAAGGAGGATGCCGACAGTGTCATGCATGGTTCACTGAGAGATTGGGTCGACACATGGGCATATGGCTTGGGCCAGCAAAGGGGATTCCGGACGAGGTCAGCGCACAGATCTTTGGCTGGGATAGCTCACAAAATCTTGACTGGTGGTGGCGAGGAATGGAGAGTGGTGCAGATAAATAAGGGAGAAGAAGAACCGTGAAGACCTTGATGAAGATTTATTGATGGAGGGGAGATAAAAAGAACCCGTGAAGATATTGGTGGAGTTAATTGATGGAGGGAAGATGAAATGAACACCATAGGAACAGGATGTGGGATACTGCTGCCTGCATGTTTATCTGGGTGTATTCATTTATCGAAACTAAATGCATCATGGTGTGGCGTTGTGCATGTGTTGAGAGTTGCTGATGTGGCAGGTTCGCTGAGGTGGATAGGCTGCATGTTGAGATAAATCTTGTAGTGGGGATGAACTTCTTAGGTATATAGGATGTCTAACATTTACCAATCCCATCTAATCTCACTTGCCATTTTTTTTAAACATAAAGAGGCCTTGAAGGCCCTGGAACTGCATTAATTCGTCGATGGGTGCACAATTACAACGGAGACCTCGAAAAATAAAGAAAGTACAACATAGTCCCTGGATTTTACAAAGAACACCCTAAAGAAGATCGCAGAAAAGTGATCGGGTGCGAACACTCGGACGCAAGATCTCCACACGCGAGCACCAACGCCACCACCGTGGACGACGCCACTTGGGAAGCACCGGCGTTCATCTCCGCGTTGAAGACAATATAGATCCTCCACTGTCATCTCCGCGTTGAAGACAATATAGATCCTCCACTGAAGGAGGAAGAAGAAGGCAAGGCAAATTACCTTGAGCACAACGGGGCCATCCCTTTGGCCATGTATAGCTGCAGCACTAGTTTGCCACCGCTTGAGAGCCGCTGAAAAGAGCCAGAGACTTCCAGACACTTAGGACGGGCGCAGCAGCAACCCCAGCCTCCTCCTCCTAGTCGCCATGGCTAGCAAGGACAAGAATCGAAGCCGCTGCGAAACCACACCAACAAACGGATCGTGTGTGGATCCTTCCATACTGCATTTCGACTTTCCGATCACCGCTACATACAATGTCGTCGATTTAGTGTGTGTCGCCGGACAACCTCGCTGCAGTATGGGTGTCTGCGGACTGGTTAGGTTAAATTTAAATGCAGAGGACGGACAAACGCCGCACCGCGCCACCGATGACTACTTCTTTGTGAAGTGGTCGTGGTGCGTGGTGCATCTAGCATCGGTTTTGTGGGACGTTCGTCGTCGGGTCGGATGCGACACTAGCTACACGCGATGGGTACCTGGAGTGGAGAGTGGATTGAAGACGGTTGGAGATCTTCACGGAAGGATCAGTCGGTTGCACCTCGCCGTCAACACTCAGCACTGGACTCGGTGGTTACGCGCGACGATGCGGACGACGCCACATATACAGGAAATAAATCCTATGAGACCAGGTTTCATAGGTGAAGATGTGAGACCCAATTGGATGAGCGACACGTAGTGCATACAATCTCAAAGCATCCGAATCCCACTTGCCACACTTCATCTTCCTCCTCTAATAGATGGCGGCTCACAACTGTATGATTAGTTTTTATTTTATTTTTCGTTGCCTCAATGGCGACCACTCCGAAAGGACCCCGGCAGCGGCGGTCGAACAACACCACCCAACGATGACCTCTTGATTGTGGCCTAGCTGAAGGAGCTCGGCGCCGCCGGCCTGTCGAACGGGTCGTCCATGGCGGCCGCAAGAATGCAGGATGGATGTGTACAGGATATTACATGAAAGATGAGAAGTAGTACATGAACAAAAATTCAACAAGCAAAGTAAGGAACGGAATTCAACAAGCAAAAGTTGCATGTAGCAGGGACATGAACACATTGATGAGCGATATAGATCAGCTTGATGCGTCTGGGCGCTGTTGTCGAAAATGAGTTTGTACGAGTAGTCAGGCCAACAAAAAGCACGACGTCTTACGTGCGGGCGGCATCACCATGGAGTCCGGCCAGCCAGCCATCAATCGTGGGGTGCGGTCGCCATGGACGAGCAGTCTATCTCGCCGCGACGACGGTGACAAGCTCCGGCGTGAATGAGTGCAAAATGATGGCAAGGAGCAGTACGGCTGCCGTCTTGGCACCCGGCCATTGTCGACATGGAGTTGGCCGGCCATCCGCGACAACGCCTTGGCGCACGGCTGCCGTGAGCGTCCTGTCCATTGGGCCAACAACGTGCCGTGCATCTGCCATGGACAAATCGTCAAACAGACTGCCGCTGACGAGCTCCTTGTCCTTCGGCGAGGCAATGGAGTAGAGGTCGTCTCTACATCGTGCCGTTTCGCTGTCATCGTCGAGGCTATTCGGCATGGCCGCCAGGAGCTGAGCCGCGTTTGCCACGGCGTCCTCGCCACCTACTCCGTCGACGTCGTGCTCGACGACGTCCGCCGCTTCCTTGCCGAGACCGTACTCCGAGGTGCTCGTCCTTGAGGTCCGCACCGAGTTCGCCAAGTACCTCGTGGAGCGGCTCGGGGAGCACCTCATCCCGCAGGACGAGGTGGTGTTTGGCAAGACGGTGGCGGAGCTGCTCCCGCGCCGGGTGATCTACGTGTGGAAGCCCCGCAAGTCGCCGGCGCCCGGCCGCGGCAAGCCGCCGTGGAGCGCGGGGTACCTTCGGGACAAATGGATCGATACCGACCTGCCGGAGACCAAGTTCGAGAGCAACCTCAAGTTCCTCGGCGAGCAGCCGCCGGTCAAGGACCGGCGGTACCTGTATCGGGTGGAGAACACGGTGACGCCGCAGGCCGACAACCCGGTGAGTTGTTTAGGATTGAGAATTAACGTGAAGTGGGATTGGGTTGCTTTAAGATTGTTGAAGCCATGTGTCACTCATCCGATAGGGTCTCATAGGACTCTTTTTTCCACATATACATAGCCAAAATTTTCACCAATTTTGTTTTTCGCACACCAGTTTTCATCGGTGACGGCGACATATCCACGTGGGAGCCTGTTCGTGCACCCATTGTGTATTTCCACCAATGCGCACATGTTGTGGTATCTCACGAAATTAGCGGCCACATTGGAGGACATTTATTTAAGACAGTAAAACTGGGCTGTTTTCCAGCCCTCCCATGCTATCAATATCCTGACCATTTAATTTGACGTTTGAATCATTTTTGACCGTTCGATCTACATTTTTTTCTCAGGTTCACGTTATCCATCTAATGGGTTAGTTGTCCTGCGCGCGCTACTCTGAGAGAAAAATCCGAGCCCGCTGGTTGATTGGGCCTTTGTGAGGCCCATATAGTCGACCCGATCAAGTCAATCGTCTTGCTGTGACCGCCTCCGCTCGTCCCCGACTGCGCTCCGCCATCCATCCTCCGACCCCTAGGTGCGCCGCCGTCGCCACCATCTTCGTTCGTCTCGCAGCGCGCGCACGACTCTTGCACGGCGGCTACGCGTATTTGCAGGCGTCATCGCCGTCACACGTAAAGGACGCACTGCCCCATCTTCCCATGCCCCCATCTCTCTCTCGCAGCAGTAAGAACCCTAGCCGCACGCATGTTCTCCTCCCTCCTGATCAATTCTTTATTTTCACGCGAGCTATAACAGCGCCAAGGCACGAACTCAGAAGCGCGAGAAGAATATGGGGGACAATGATGCACTTGATCCCTTCTGATCCATTCAATTCTACATCTCCGTGAAGGTGCACCAAACCACTTCCCTTACCCTTTATTCAGATTAGATGAAGTTTACCTTCTACAGTATTTTTCCAAGGATGTATGATTATTATTTGTTTCTGTGGCTCCAGTAAATTAGTTGCTGGCATCTGATGTGTATACATCACATCCCTTATCCTTATCCTTATCATCTCTTTTTATTTAAATGGATAGATTTATTATTGGCAGGAGTCTGTCCAATGCAAGAGGAGACATGTTCATACATCATTCATATTGTTTGCAGCTAACAGGTTGGAAAATTGAGTGGATGATTGCACACGAACAGTCGGTTTTTGAACGCACATCCTGGCCTGCACCCTCCTCTTATGGAACCGTTGACGGGGAGCAGCCGGTGTGCCAGCACCTGAAGATGACCCAGGCCATCTCACTTCTTCATCAAAGCAATGCGACCAAGCGCCATAATATGTGGTGGTGTCGACTTCACACGGTGCTGGAGACCAAGAAGCGCAGACTGCACGCCGCAAGCAAGCGCTTATGGAAACTCATCGGACGCTGCACTCCTCTATCCTTTGCACTGACATTCCTGTCAGCAAGGTAAAGAATCTCTTATTACATTATTACGTATTCCATAATATAATTCCTTTTATCTTGCATGTTCTGAAAGTTACTGATGGAATGGATTTCCCACTGGATATTGAACCAGCAACCATCTCAAATTTGGATTGGACAATATGTACTGTTGCAGTTCAAATTTTTGCAGATTTTATATATCTGTACACAAGTTGTTTGATGTAAGTCCATGAAGGCTGCAGATAATTGTTGCTGAACTAATTTATTAATTTACTCTCTATTTATATTTCGTAAACTTGGAATTTAAACAGTTATAGAAATCAGAATAGTCCAATTGACATGTGCATCATGCAGATCTAGCATACTTCATATTTATCACACACATGTAGTGTGATTGGTCTGATGCATGTTAGTGCCAACCATACAACTAAGCCATCAGACTACCTTTCTATTTTAGAGGTATCTTTATATCATTGAAATCTGGTAGTTTGTATCCAGTCAGGTATATTATCTCTGTACATCGACAAGGCCACAATGCTGGATGAAGCTATAGAGTGAAAACACAAGTTGTGGCTATTGGATATGCAATACAACATGATTACTTTTCATAATATAATTTAAAATCTTCTGTTCCCTACTGCTCCCCTTTTCTCACTACCTATTTTCCTAGAAATTTCTTGCATGACGTTCCTTATGGAAAATATTTCTGGACATCTGTGGCCATCCCTGACAGGTACTTGGATGCCGCTGCATTCCATTTAAGACTTAATTCAGCTGTTGGTAAGTGCAAGGCTATCACCAGCCAATGCATGGTGATAAAATTTTGTACTTTCCGATGCAAAGTAGAAAGACTAGAGTGAAATCCATGTACTTATCAAAATCTTGGCTGGTTGCAGCTTCACTAGAAACATTCCTTCAGGACTAGGAAACCTCTTGCAAATGACATTCCTGTAAGAAGCTACCTGATTCAAATGAAACTTGTCCCATTTGCAAACTTCTGGTCTTGTTTCTTTTCATTGGATAGAAAAACTAACTTGTTATGTGGAACAGTATCGGTATATAGGGCACTGAATTCGAACAAGTTAACAGGCACAATACCACCATCACTTGGCCTACTCTCGAAACTCTTCTGGCTAGACCTGGCAGATAATGCCCTCATAGGGACTGTCCCTGTGTCTACAGGAACGGCACCGGGCCTTGACCTTTTTATCAACATGAAGCACTTGTAAGTTTGAGAATATCATTCCTTTTGTCTCGATCAATTAAGGAAGATCATCGATTCGCAAGCACATCTCTTCAACAAGAACCAGCTATCTAGAACGCTTATAGGCCTCTTCAACTATAATATGACTCTCATACACCTGTAATGGATTGCCAAAGTTTCCAATTTATATTATATGGATAAATATATTCTGCTAATTTTTATTTCCATTTTTTCTCAGATTGTTTGATAGACATCAGTTCACAAGCTCATTTCCGCGTGAGCTTGGAGGTATTAGCTCGCTCCAAGTACTGTAAGTATATTCAGAACAATGAAACGCATATTTTCCCTAATAATTGTTTTTATCACAAATTTTGACACATTTCTGGTCTTCGACGGTCGATTGGATGGGAACCAATTTTCGGGAGCAGTTCCTAATATCACCAACTTGGCATTGAATGAGATGTAAGTGTCTTAAGAAGAAAACTAATAAGTTTTCTCAATAAATAATAGCATGCTATTTGTCCTTGGAAGTTCACACGTAATAAAAATATTCATGTGAAAAATGGAAAAATGTATTTTATCTTGTTTGTTTGGATATGCAGTATCATGATTTGAGCGCCAAAAAGATTATTATGCAGACTGCTTTTACTCAAAGTTGGTCATGACATGCTAGGATAACACAGGATTATTATTTTGCATTCAGGATCACATTTTGGAGATATCATCATGGGAAGAAAATTCTAACTTTCATATTTGTGCACTTCAGAAATAAAAATAATACTATTCAGCCAATGAAATGAATACCAATTTTCATTTTCCATATTTTTTATCAAGTGAAGAAACAACCCATCTCAGCTTTAGCATGCCTAGGGGAAGTTTGCAGCTTCATTATCTTCGAGTGATTTCTTATCTTAGTTTCAAACACTGGCAGGGCTCAAAATTCGTACTTGTCTAATTTAGAGAAACATATGGGAGCTACGTTTGAGAATTGCCCTCAGCCTTTGGTTGCTACTATAAGGAGGGTATCTGGTCACTTTGTTGTTACGTCAAAAATATTCAAGGACGATGATTTGGGTTCGAGACATGGCCTCTACACTCCCCTGTAATATTCTTAATCTTTGTGATAATCGAATCTTTGATTCAGATTGCTGCTAGCAAAAGAAAATCTAATTATATTGCAATTTGCCAATGGAGCTAAGACCCGTTCAGTGAGATTATAAGCTTATGGAACAATATGCCTACCACCAAGCCCCTTTGGGACATACCTAATCCTGTAACCTGCATGTGGAATTCTTTCCTGTCTCGGCACATTAGATGTTCTCACAATTGATGATGAATACAAGATTAGTGAGGCTTTGTAATGTTGTTTTTCTTTGACACTTTTGGGTAGAATTAAGCTTAATAAAATATTTTCATTCATCCAATTTAGATGGGTATGGTTAATGTCTTCACGGTGTATATGCATGAATGCATTGTCGTTCACTAATAATGTACTAATTCTTTTTTTTTGGAAAAGGAGGTTTTACCCCCGGCCTCTGCATCAAAATGATGCATGCAGCCATCTTATTAAAATGAAATAAATAAGTTTGATACACCATAAGTCATAAAAAAATCATGGCCACAACCGGCAAAAATAGGACTAGAAGCCTATGCGCCTATCCTATTATTGGACCGCCATCCAAACCGGTTGTAAGTAGCCTGTGCTACCGTCTCCCAGCGGCTGCACCCAATATCCAAAAGCTCCTTGGCTCCCGCAGTGCTGAGTAATGACCACATACGGATCAACCCCGATGCTCTGAAGATAACCTGCAAGAAATTTTTGATATTCAACCTATTAAATATAACATCATTACGACATAACCATAGAGCCCAAATTAATGCACACATTCCAACTCGAATATGCGCCGCTATATCGGACTCTACCCCACTCAACCAATCTCCAAAAAGATGATCTACGTTGTGGGGAGGACTAACGTTGAAAGTCACATGCAAAGAACGCCAAAGTAACCGAGCTAACGGGCACTTGAGAAAAAGGTGTTGTATTGTCTCCTCTTGATCGCAAAAACAACACCTTTTGCTACCCGCCCATCGACGTTTTGCCAAGTTATCTTTGGTCAAGATTACCCCTTTGTGGACAAACCACATGAACACCTTGATTTTTAAGGGTACTTTAACTTTCCAAATATTTAAAGACTTGGGTATCGTTCCGATATTGATCAAATCCATATACATAGATTTAACAGAGAAAACCCCAGAAGAGGTGAGTTTCCAGATCACTCTGTCAGGCTGATCTGTAAGATTGACCTCCATCAACCTACGCACTAGATGAAGCCAACTAGTCCATCGTGCTCCCACAAGAGAACGTCTGAACTGAATATTTAGGGGAACCGTACCCAAAACCGAGCTAACGGAATTTTGTTTTCTTTGCACAATATTATAAAGATTTGGATATTGCATGGCAAGAGACATCTCTCCTAACCATGTGTCTTCCCAAAATCTGGTGGAATCACCACCACCAACGACGAATTTGGATCTATTGAAAAAGGCTACCTTAACTTTCATTAATCCCTTCCAGAATGGAGAATCATTCGATTTTGACGTCACTTGTGCCAGAGTCTTAGTGTGCAAATACTTATTTCGCAATATCTGAATTCACATACCCTCTTCTTCCACTAAAAGTCTATAGAGCCATTTACTGAGCAAACATCTATTTTTAACCTCCAGATTTTTGATGCCTAGGCCACCTTGATCCTTCGGCCGACAAATGATGTCCCATTTAGCTAGTCTGTATTTCTTTTTATTCTCATCACCTTGCCAAAAGAAACAAGAACGATAAAAGTCCAATCTTTTCCGTACGCCCACTGGCACTTCAAAGAAAGAGAACAAGAACATTGGCATGCTTGTCAATACAGAGTTAATCAAAATTAACCGACCACCATATGACATCAGCTTACCCTTCCAGCAACTAAGTTTCTTCTCGAATCTATCTTCGATACTCTTCCATTCTTTATTGACAAGCTTTCTGTGGTGTATTGGGATCCCCAAGTAACTAAATGGGAGACTCCCTAATCCACAGCCGAACAATTGTTTATAGTTCTCTTGTTCTTCCACAGCTTGTCCAAAGCAGAACAATTCACTCTTGTGGAAGTTTATCTTTAAACCAGACAGTTGTTCGAAAAGACACAACACTAGCTTCATATTTCTGGCCTTGGCTAAGTCATTTTCCATGAAAATGATAGTGTCATCCGCATACTGCAGAATGGATACACCTCCATCCACAAGATGAGGAATAAGCCCACCCACTTGACCGTCCTCTTTGGCTCTACCAATGAGAATAGCAAGCATATCCGCGACAATATTAAACAGGATCGGGGACATTGGATCTCCTTGTCTCAGTCCTTTGTGCGTCTGGAAATAATGACCTATGTCATCGTTAACTTTTATTCCAACGCTCCCCTTTTGCGTGAAAGATTGAACCTGTCGCCTCCAGGCTTCATCGAATCCCTTCATACGCAAAGCCTATTGTAAGAAAGTCCACTTGACTTTGTCATAAGCCTTCTCAAAATCCACTTTGAAGATGACCCCATCCAACTTCTTTGTATGGATCTCATGAAACGTTTCATGTAGAACGACCACACCCTCTAGGATGTGTCTTCCTGGCATAAACGTCGTTTGAGAGGGTTGTATGACCGTGTGCGCGATTTGGGTGAGCCGATTTGTGCCAACTTTAGAGAAAATCTTGAAGCTGACATTGAGCAAGCATATCGGTCTGAACTGCTCAATGCGTATAGCCTCCTATTTTTTTGGTAACAACGTGATAGTACCAAAATTGAGTTGGAAAAGATTAAGCTGGCCACAGAACAAATCATGGAACATTGGTAAAAGATCCCCTTTAATTATACCCCAACATCTCTTATAAAATTCTGCAGGAAAGCCATCGGGTCCCGGGGCTTTGTTATTTTTCATTTGCGATATGGCCTGAAACACCTCCTTCTCAGTAAAAGGAGCCGATAGAACCTCATTCTCATCGGTCCTTAGTTGAGGAATATCTTCCACCGAGCGCTCATCTAACGAGACAAAGTTCTCATCAGTTGGCCCAAAAAGCTTTTTGTAGAATTCAGAAATATACAATTTTAGTTTCTCGTGCCCAGTAACAGTTCCTTCATCTTGTTCTAGTTGAATGATTTTTTTCCTCCTATGTTTTCCATTTGCTATCAAATGAAAGAACTGAGTATTATTATCCCCTTGTATAACCTGGCACACCTTAGCTCGAAGGGCCCATTTCATTTCCTCTTCTCTAAGTAGTGCTTGAAGTTTCTGCTCAGCCTCCCGCTTAGCAAGCCGATCAACCGGACTTAGCGAATTAATCTCTGCTCTTAAGTCTAAATCATTAATGAGGAAGAGAAGTCTATCTTTCTCTTTTTTATATATGCCGCTTTCATTTTTTGCCCAACCCCTTAAGAATTGCCGCAAGTGGCGAATCTTGAACTGCCATCTCTCAATGTTCGATTGACCCCTATTCTCTCTGGCCCACTCTTTGGCTACCAAGTCGAGGAATCCCTCCTTTTCAAACCACGCTAGTTCGAAAGAGAAGGTGTTTTTGTTGCCTACATGGGTCGCATCCCCTGAGTCAACAAGAAGAGGAGCATGGTCCGAAAGTCCTCTTTGTAACGCTCGCACTGTCACAAAGGGAAATTTATGCTCCCAATCCACACTAGTAAGAACCCGGTCTAGCTTCTCGTAAGTCGGATTCTCCAGGTAGTTAGCCCATGTGAATTGTCTGCCAGTGAGGTCTATCTCTTTTAGATCTAGACTTTCAATGATAGCATTGAACATAAAGGACCACCTAGCATCGAAATTATCATTATTCTTTTCTTCACGCCGTCTAATCATGTTGAAATCGCCACCGACTAATATAGGTAACCTCTCATCCCCACAGATCCTCACCATATCTGCTAGAAAGGCTGATTTAAGCTCTGGCTGCGCTGCTCCATATACAGCAACCAAGGCCCATAGAAAACCATCGACTCTTGATTTAACCTGGAATTTGACGGCGAAATCACCCAGAATGACATTCCCAACCTCAAGGGTCTCGCGGTTGACCCCAAGTAAGATCCCCCCAGATCTACCTCGTGGCGGCAGACAGTGCCAGTCATAATCTAAACCACCAGATATAGTTTGGAGGAATTGGGAAGTAAAATTATCTCTGCACGTTTCTAAAAGGGCAATAAAGTCTAGTTTATGTTCTCTAGATGCATCGGCGAGGAATCTTCTTTTAGCCAAGTCTGCAAGACCTATGCTATTCCAAAAAATGCCCCTCATCTTTCATCATGGAATTTTTTCTTGTATTTGGTGCGAGTACTCCGCCGTATAGCCGATTCCACATAAATCTTTCTATACCATTTTTGTTTTGGTTTTTCTAATGTGACCTCTGTGTCCGCATGACCAAGGTCATCACTAGATGCCAAATGTGAACGATTAGGAGCCGCATACTCCTGCACATCCACATCCGCAACACCAAAATCACCCGCAGGAATAAGATCTTCACATAACCCCTCCAAATCATGAACGCCTAATTCTTGTAATTCAGTTTCAACCATAGGTTTCACCGCCGCAATATTCCTCATAACTTCCATCGTTCTATCCACCTCCAAATCAAGTAAAGCATTAATCGACGACACAACTTCCCGATCATTACTACCCAAGGATACCCCCAGCCTATTAGCTTTACTGATTATATCATCTTCTGAAAAATGAAGAACTGAAAAGCTAGTATCCACGGACATACCTGTAGATGTTTCAATGTCACGAAGCTTGGCGTTGCGCATAGCACGCCCCATCAGCAAGTCATCAGCGTCCTGTTGACCCTGGATCCTTTGGCTCACCCTCCTATCCAACGAAGCCGTGTCGGGGATTCCCCCGAAGGCCACGACGTCCGCCACATCGCGTTCAGTGGAATGAATGCCTCCTGCACTCACGCCGACTGAAACGCTAGACTCGCGCACCGCCATAGATGAACTCCTGCGAGAATCAATTGGGGGTGAAACCGAGACCGCCTGTCTCGGGCTCACCTCCAAGGGCGCCATCGAAGCTATCTCCAAGCCGGAAGAAGACGACCCCTCCTGGGGTGCGACCAAGGCCGACTGTCTCAGACTCATCTCCACGACAGAGTCGGGGGACGGCAAGACCGAAGTCGAGGCCACCTGCCCCACGCTTCCAGTCCATGGCGCAACAAGTGATGAGCGTGGCGAGGCCGCCTGCCTCGGTGACTCAACAGCGAAAGGAGAAAACCCGCCAGAGGAAGCGTCCAAACGCAAGGGAGTAGAGGCCGCCTACCCCAGTACCCCGACAACCAAAGAAGTTACCTCGCAAGTAGTATCTAAGATAGGTGCGGTCTCCACATTCTCCACACGTGGAGATAAACATGCCGAAGAGAAGGCCTCCTGCCTCAGACTCGTATACGGCACAACCGGAGACATCGGTGGAGATATCTCGGTGAGGTCTTCCTGCTCAACCCTATCTCCCCAGTGTCGACTCGGTGGTGAAGAAACCTCAAAAGAACCAAACTGAAGCCCCGCCATGGGCATCGAGGATGAAGTGGAAGTTCCAACTTTCCTTTGTTTCTCCGCAGCCTTGGGCGCCTGCCCAGACGCGTTACTAGCATTCTCACCCCCAGTTGCATCCGTTATATCATCATGTTTCCCATCCCCCTCATCCATCAAGTCCTCGTCCATATCTTTCGTGATGTCATTTCCCACAATCGTCTCCTCAATTTCAACGGTGAGAAAAAAAGTCGCCCCACAATACGTCCATGGCACCTCTTCGGGCACATCCTCAACCGCAATAACACTCACTCGGAGCCTTGCAATATCATGACTGCGAGTAAAAGGCATATCCACCTCCTCTGTCTTACCAATCAGCGAACCAATACTCCAAGTCTCTAAGTAGTCGTTAAGAGGCCTCGAAGGTGCTCCGTGAAATCTGACCCAGATCTAGTGCAAAGGAACCCCTTCAGGTTCCTTCTTCTTCCACTCATCAAATTCTAGAAGACAAGTCGAATTAGGCACTCTACAGGACGCATAAAGGCACAACTGAGCCAATTGATCTTTCCTCGGAAATTCAACCTTGAACACTTGGTCCTCCAGTCGAATCAAAGTCCAGTTGAAAGTAGCCGAAACTAATCTCCGCAGCTGCGAAATAATTTGGTCCTCAGTCAGGGTTCCACCAGTGACCCGCACGCGTCCTGTACGCGAGCTCTCGAGTCTAGGACGTCTAGAATGCAGACTGGTAGTCTCGAAGAACATCAATCTACTGTCACATACACCATAGACGGTGACAACTGGTTTAGGAGCAGACAGCAAAGGGCACTCCCCATTCACATGCTTAGGTTTAAGGCATAAATCACATAGTTCCGCAACACACCCTGCTGCAAAGTGCCCTGCCTCGCCACATCTGAAACAGTATAACTTGTCCTTTTTACGAGATCCTTTGTTGATCCTCTCAATATCAGATGCTTCAGTTGCCTTGTCACTGCTGCTCACCAAATGAGTCGACGCCTGACTCAACACCGCAGAAGGAGCAGCCGCCTGAGCTCTCACAGCGTCCATAGCCGCGCCGGGCAGAGCGGGCACAGGGGCCCCGGACGCCGTGAGAACCACCGAGGTTAGCGCAGCCATCGGCGACACTGTACCTCCGCCCGAGGCATCCGTCAACGGAGGAGGTGGCTCACGGCGTTGGTGGTAGCGGCCCGCATAACCACCTCGACCACCATTACGGTTCCACACGCGATGCTGCCTGAAGCCACCGCTGTACCGCTGCTGTCTAGGTCTCGTCGTCCCCTGAACGAAAGAACCAGGTGGCGCAACGAACACACCACCATAGTCGTGACCCCGTCCTCCACCACCGGAACCGGATCCTCTGTATCGATCATCACCATAAGCACCATATCCATCATAGTCATAAGAATCCTCCCAATATCCGTCATTAAAACGCCGGCGGCCACCATTAGCTCCAGCGCGGCGAGCACGACCACCGTCGTACCCCCCGCGACCACGAAAACCAGTATGACGAGCACCCTCCTGCGCCCCAGCATGACCTTGCCCAGCGGCCGGAACAGTTCGCTGGTGTTGTGCCGTCATGGGTTGCGTTGCCTCCGAGCCACCCGGCGGTATCCGCTGTCCAACTGAAAGCTGCTGGATTCCCTGCGAGGGCTGGAGGCCAGCCGGCAGAACCTGCTGCTGCTCCACGGGCGAGCGGACAGGAGGTGTGTGTCGGGGCTGCTGGCTCCCAGAACCAGCCGACGCCGATCCGGCACTTTGCAGGTCGGGCGAGGGCACACCGGAGCCACCGCCGTCACCCGCCATCATCCGATGGGATTGCGTCACAGTCCCCCTCGACGGAAAGCCAGGTACAGAAAACCTAGGCCGACTCCCAATCTCGTGCGCGTTCACGTAATCAGGGTTGATCTCTTTCTGCAAAACTTGCCGAGTCGCATACTCGTTCCGGTTCGGAGCTAGGGCCGCAAACCCTCGGCCCACATCAACATAGTCCAAAACTGGCCCAACATGAGAATTCAAAAACTCCTCCCTGATCGCACGGATCTCGCTCACCTTCGTCACCGACGCCGGCGTGTCTTCGGCCGCCAGTCGAGTGTCTCCGGCCGCCAGTCTAGTCTTTGATCTTCGGCGTGAAACGACCTTCCATCCATCAAGGTCCAAGAAATCACCAAAAGTGACAGGAGGGAGACATACCTTGGGTAAAGGTCCTCGCCATGGCTTCATCACCGGCGCCGCCACTCGCCGCTCGGCCATGGTCCGGTGAGCATCAACCCTAACGTCACCCAGTCGCTTCCTCCTCGACGTGGCCATCTGGCCTAAACCGGAAGACATGGACGCCATCCCTCCTTCGAAGGGCAACGCCGGCGTCGCCGAGCTCCTCGCCGCGAGGGACTCAAGCTCGTCATCTTCGCTGTCCTCCCCGTCAGCGTCGGAAGAGATCGCCCAGAATCTTCCCCCGACGAGACTGCCGGAGGTGGCCGATCCCGGGACGGCCGTGGACGACATCCCTTGATGGAGCGGCCAATGTACTAATTCTTAGAAACACCTATGATTGTTCTGTCTACCACCTATTAAATTGTCTACATAGATGTACTTTCAAATCACTACATGCATTGCTGAGTTCTCAGTTTTACTTGGGCTACTAGATAATCCTTGGACGAAGGAATAACAACATGCCTTTTGCAGCTCAATTTTATCTCACATTCTAGATACCCGTTGGTGAGGGAAATAAGAAAAAAATGCTTCCATCTAGACCTGCTTTACAACTAAATCATTAATTGATATTTTTTTGGTTTCACATAAATGGTTTCTCTTAAAGCTGGCTGAGTGAAGCTACATCTATTTCTCCTATAGAAACAAATAATTGCATCTATTGTTTACCATGGTGCACCACATTGTTGTATAGCTTATCCAAGTGCTCTAAGAAATGCTTGTCTGCATCGCATGAAGTCCCTCTGGTGCACAATTATTCGTTGCAGCAAAACATATGCTTCTAGATCAAAATTATCACAAGTGAACACAATTCACACTAGTGGAGAGACCCCCATATTGTCCCGGTTCAAATGGGCCTTTGGTCCCGGTTCAACACCCGGGACCAATAACCCAGGACCAATGCTGGTCCCGGTTGGCCCACGAACCGGGACCGAATAGGGGGGAGGGGTCATTGGTCCCGGTTGATAGGAAGAACCGGGATCGGGCCTCCATATTTTTTTTATATTATTTTTTTATATTATTTATTATTTATTATTTATTATTATGGTTAATCTCAGATCAAATTGACCTTCGTGGTCAAACTTCCCCAAGGGTCACCCATCCTCACACTACTCCAGCCCCAGCACGCTTAACTTCTCAATTCCATTCAACACCTACCCCAACTCGCTTAACAGACACTTGTTAATATATGTATCATATCAATCATATTAAACCTTGTTGATGTCTAGGACCTTGTTGATGTCTATGTTGTGATGAAATTTAAAAAAAAATTGAAACTTCCCGATCGGTTACCTATTATATTTTAAATGTTTTTAAATTATTTTTCTGAAAAAATATATTTCTTTTTAATTTTGAAAACACATTTTTCATTTTCCGAGTGACAAAAATGGGGTTTTTTGTGAAGATTCTACCAAATATTTGATGTAAACTTGAACCACTTTATTTTTGTAAAATACTATACCATATTTTATTTACAATTGACCAAAGTTTCCATGTAATATGGTTTTTATATACCTCTTCTGAAAAAGACAAATTTCCGAAGATTCAGCTGGAACGGGGTCAAATTTGAACTACATGTGCTTGATAGTTTGCTCTTTATTTTTTCAAAAAAAATCATTTCTAGATACACAAGTAGTCATTCCATCAGGGATCCACCAAGACTTTTGTAAGATTCCACCCCTATCTATTACCGGTCATGCCCTCCGTTTTGACCACTTTTTGAAATCGACAAAAATAATTCAAAAAAAATAAAAAAAAAATGTAAAATCTTCGCGTTGCATCCTAATTTATGTCTTAGTAACCATACAAAATAACAAACTTGGAATAAGGCAAATATCTTATAAAAGTCTTTTTAAAATGAGCTATCGAGTATGAAGATTCATGACTTTCAAGCCAAATGACCGATGTTACAGCTAGTTTGAAAGGATAGTTTTCCCAAATGATCTCATATTTTGCACATGTGTGTATATTATACTAGCCAACAAGTTTGCCAAAGGAAGTTTTTATTTTCTTTGCACGAAAAATCCATTTTCCATTTTCTGAGTGACAAAAGTAGGGGTTTTTTGTGAAGGATCTACCAAATATTTGATGTCAACTTGAACCACTTTATTTTTGTAAAATATTAGACCATGTGTTATTTACAATTGACCAAAGTTTCCATGTAATATGGTTTTTATATACCTCTTCTGAAAAAGACAAATTTTCGCAGATTCAACTGGAACGGGGTCAAATTTGAACTACATGTGCTTGATAGTTTGCTCTTTATTTTTTGAAAAAATCAATTCTAGATACACAAGTAGTCATTTAATCAGGGATCCACCAAGACTTTTGTAAGATTCCACCCTATCTATTACCGGTCATGCCCTCCGTTTTGACCACTTTTTGAAATCGACAAAAATAATTCAAAAAATATAAAAAAAATGTAAAACCTTCGCGTTGCATCCTAATTTATGTCTTAGTAACCATACAAAACAACAAACTTGGAATAAGGCAAATATCTTATAAAAGTCTTTTTAAAATGAGCTATCGAGTATGAAGATTCATGACTTTCAAGCCAAATGACCGATGTTACAGCTAGTTTGAAATGATAGTTTTCCCAAATGATCTCATATTTTGCACATGTGTGTATATTATATTAGCCAACAAGTTTGCCAAAGGAAGTTTTTATTTTCTTTGCACGAAAAATCCATTTTCCATTTTCCGAGTGACAAAAATGGGGTTTTTTGTGAAGGATCTACCAAATATTTGATGTCAACTTGAACCACTTTATTTTTTTAAAATATTAGACCATGTGTTATTTACAATTGACCAAAGTTTCCATGTAATATGGTTTTTATATACCTCTTCTGAAAAAGATAAATTTCCACAGATTCAGCTGGAACGGGGTCAAATTTGAACTACATGTGCTTGATAGTTTGCTCTTTATTTTTTGAAAAAATCATTTCTAGATACACAAGTAGTCATTTCATCGGGGATCCACCAAGACTTTTGTAAGATTCCACCCCTATCTATTACCGGTCATGCCCTCCGTTTTGACCACTTTTTGAAATCGACAAAAAAAAATCAAAAAAAATAAAAAAATTGTAAAACCTTCGCGTTGCATCCTAATTTATGTCTTAGTAACCATACAAAACAACAAACTTGGAATAAAGCAAATATCTTATAAAAGTCTTTTCAAAATGAGCTATCGAGTATGAAGATTCATGACTTTCAAGCCAAATGACCGATGTTACAGCTAGTTTGAAATGATAGTTTTCCCAAATGATCTCATATTTTGCACATGTGTATATTATACTAGCCAACAAGTTTGCCAAAGGAAGTTTTTATTTTCTTTGCACGAAAAATCCATTTTCCATTTTCCGAGTGACAAAAGTAGGAGTTTTTTGTGAAGGATCTACCAAATATTTGATGTCAACTTGAACCACTTTATTTTTGTAAAATATTAGACCATGTGTTATTTAAATGGAGTATATTGCAAATGAATTGCAAATTCAAACTCCAATTTGAATTCAAGTTAGCCAAGTTGTAAATGCTATTGTGTGATCAAAGTAATTCATATTGAAATGTGTATGATATGCCTCTGATGTGCAATTGAAATGTGTATGATATGCCTCTGATGTGCAATTGAAATGTGGTATGTTGCTATGGTTCAAGTTGCACAAGCATTTGAAATGAATTTGATTTAATTCCAATTAATCCAAATAGCAAATGCTACTGGTCCCATTTTAAATTCAACTCAAACATAGTTCAAAGTTGGATATTTGGATAGATTATTTTCTCCTGATCATTTTTCATATATTATATGTTAAATTTGGAGTTAATATGAATTTTCTATGAATTTTCAAAGTTTCACTTAATTTCTGCCATTTTCCGATTTATTCTTTAATCAGAAAAAATAAAAATATTGTAAAACCAACGGTCCCGGTTTTTGCGACAAACCGGGACCAATGCCTCGCCAGAGCATTGGTCCCGGTTGTTGACAAAAACCGGGACCATTGTAAAACCAACGGTCCCGGTTTTTGCCACAAACCGGGACCAATGCCTCGCCAGAGCATTGGTCCCGGTTGGTGTCAAAAACCGGGACCGTTGCCCCAGTTGAACCGGGACCAATGCCATATCCAGAAGAACCGGGACCGTTGCCCGGCATCGGTCCCGGTTCTGTAATGAACCGGGAGCGATGCCTTTTTTGGGTTGGACGAAAGGGGGGTCTGTCTACTAGTGTTAGTTTGTTCTTAGAACTTATGACTACTAAAACTTTATCCTTTCCCTCTTATTTTCTTATGAACCAGGCTGAGAAAGGCATGATTGTTCTTTTTGTAGTGTAACCAAGCTGTTAGATGGAGTATCACAACTTCGCCTTTTTGCAGCATGCCAAAAAATGAAAGGAACGGTCATTTCAAACAAAGGCAGGAAGCATGACCAAATAACCTTGTGTAGTTTCTGTTAAATATATTTATTTGTTAGTTGCAGAAATGTGGAGGGTATTTTCTTTCGTGATGATATGCTATTGACATATGTACATCTGGAACCAATTATAATTTTTTCTATTTGTCATCAACATAGTTTAAAACTTCACAAGAATAATATTTTCCAACTTATAAATTCTATATCAATCTGTGATCAAACTCCAATGTGTTTCCAGTATTATTATTCATTTGAGGCAACCCCATCTCAACCCAATAAAATAATAGCTACCGATTTATGCTTATCTAGCGGAACTTTTATGTTTATTTTCTTGATATATGTATGAAAAATTCTATCATTCCACTGGAAAAAAAAGATGGGCGCTTGAGACCCGAACTCAAGCTATCTAAGATAAAAATGCTGAATACACTAATTTCTTGCAATCAAATTAATTTCCCCCTCTTCAATTATGTACCAATAGTTTGAAAATTTAAGAGACAAGCACAAACGCAAGAAAACACAATACTTCAAAACAGTGTAAACAAATGTATAAAAATTACTTCATGCCTGTAATAATTATAAGAGGTAAAATAGACGGGCGCGGCAACGCGCGCCTCCAACGATCTAGTGAGGTCAGTGTGACTGAGATGAGTTCGCGGCTGCACGCGCCTACGAGCCAATCCCCTGCTACTACCCTACCACCGCTACCGCAACATTGTTTCCCACACCCACCTCGCAACCACCCATCACGGTCGAGTAACACCTCTAGGCTCTACTACCGACTACCCCGACCTCGCCGTCGATCTCAACACCAACATGACATCAATTCAGAGTTGGTTGGTGCACACGGTGGTGAGGGTGACCCCCCACAGCTACCTCGCATGTCGATCTTGCTCCAGTCCGGTCGCTGCTACTTTCATTCCAGCGGTAGCCCTGGTCGTGCTCAGCACCGACATTATCACCGCCCCGACGCCTTCCCCACCGCCACCCATGCTCAGGAGCTCCCCTCAGTCTGCTTCGAGATGGTGCCCATCACCTGTTCGAGATGGTGCCCAGGTCGGTCATCGCCATCGCCAGCGTCGACGAGATCCAGGACGCTGCCGCAACCGTTTGTCCCGTCCCGATCCTGCGGTCGACTTCAACGACAAGGAGGCCGAGCAACTCACGCCGGTGACGATCAAGGTGCCCACGCCATCTCCAACAACCTTTCTGCACCCGCGCTGACCACTTGTTCCGCAGAATGCCTTGTTCGACAACCTTTGTCGCATTGAGCAGTCTTCCTTCAACCTGCGTGTCACCTTTGCAAGTGAGTATTAGATATATGGAACATCCATTCAGGCTTAGACAGTGGACATCATTCAAGTCTCATTCAGATAGATAGTTGCCAAATTCCCGGGTCGACAGGGTGAATGAACGGGTACGAGAGGGTTGAGAATCGTTGGGTGGCGAATAACACAGAACAATTAGAGTATATACATCTTTCAAGCGATTAATATTTTTTATGAAAACACACTACAACACAAACGCTCACATACACGATCGATTGACAGGTGGAAAGCGATCCAACTAAGTTCGGACCGATGATCAGGATAGGGTTGAGAAACTCAATTATCCTTATGCGAATTACATTTATTTTCGTTGTACATATATAATCCCTACATCCAAAGTATAAGGTATATTATTTTCCGTGCAAGTTAAACTTATGTATGTTTGACCAAAATTATAGAGTAAAATATAAACACCTACAATACAGAAGAAATAAAATATGTAAATATTGTTCATGATAGATCTAATGATACAAATTTAATACTGTGGATATTTATATATTTTTTCTAAAAACTTGGTCCAATTTAACTTTAGAAAACTAATACATCGTATATTTTAAAATGGAGGGAGTATTTTGCAAAATGTTCGAGACCGGGAAAGTGAGAAAATCCGGCAGAAAATTTTTGTGTGGGAAGGGAAAGTGAGAAAATCCCACTGAGAGTTTTCAGCGTAGAAAGTTATCGACTACTCCAATCTTCTTCATCCACATTTTCTCCATTATACTGTTCCCAAATTCCAATCATGATTTCGCACATGCAGCCAGCCGGCAGCATCTACGAACCAGCTGAGCCACGGCGCTGCTACACGCCACGCCACCGTCAGACATTGTAGTAGGTTGATCAGCGAGAATTAGCGATCGATGCATTTCGTCATTGGTTGGACATGATAAATCGTCATGTCAATTTTCAAATAATTTTTGAAGACTGTGTTCGCACACAAACACGTCATCGTGTATCTTTGACGTCGGAGATGATACACCGCAGCTCATGTCGAAAGAGACCCATCCGAATACGTGATACACAAGTAATCTGACGGACGCTTTTAAAGACCATTTTTGCCCAACGACATGCCGATACTAAGGAGGATAGTGATCCCACCTCTCCCAGTCGCCGCTACTAACTCGCCTCCACTTGCTCGCCGCTGCCGGAAGCCAAAGCGAAACCCTTGCCGTCGCCAGAACCCCCCTCCCTCCATCGGCATCTGGAGGACCGACATTCCAAAGAAATATGCTCGACAGGAAGGAGTGGGACGGCGTGTCATGCGACGACCTCCCGCGCCCCCTCGAGTTCGCTGCTGCCACCTCCACGCTCTCTGCCGCATTGTGGGACGTCCACGACGGAAAAGACCGCGACGAGCGCTCGGAATCCACGAAAGGCGATCCCAGAGGCTTCCTCACCTCGTCGTCGCTGGCCTTCGCCGTCCGGAGGGAGCTCCGGGCAATCGCCTTCTGTCTTCCCACCGACGACCCCGAGCACGCCGCCGTCCTCGCCTCGCTCTAGCGCACCATTTGGACGTCGGATCCCCTCGAACTCGTCGCAATCGAGCACCTTCCCGGCAGCAGCGCATACAGGCGGCTCTCTATCGTCGGGGATCCCAACACCATGCTCGCCACGTGCTTTCTTGCCTTGGGCGTACCCTCCACAGCTGGATGGAGCTTCTGGAAACCGCCTCCTTTCTTCCCAGCAACGGCGCCGAGCAGGCCGCTGTCCTTCCCTTGCGATCGCTAGCGTTCGCCGGCTCCCACCTTTCTAGCAAGGACACCGAGCATGCCCCGCTTCTTGCCTCGCTAGCGTTCGCCAGTTCTCTTCTTCCCAGCAACGATGTAGAGCAGGCCGCAGTCCTCGCTTTACGGTCGCTGGCGTTCGCCGACTCCCTCCTTCCCAACAATGACGCCGACCACGCCACCGTTCTTGCCTCGCTAGCATTCGCCGCCTCCCTTATTTCCAGCAACGATGCCGAGCACGCCACCGTCTCGCTGGCATTTGCCCACTCCCTTCTTCCCAGCAACGACGCCGAGCAAGCCGCCGTCCTCGCATCACGCTTGCTGGCATTCACCCGCTTCCTTCTTCCCAACAACGACTGCGAGCAGGCCGCCGTCCTCGCCTAATGCTCGCTGGCATTCGCCGCCTCCCTTCTTCCCAGCGACGACGCCGAGCACGCCGCCGCCCTCGCCTGGCAGTCGCTGGCCCTCACGCTCAATGGTTTTACTAACAAAAAATGCTACTTTAACAGATGATGTAGATGCTATATTCGTACGACAAGTAACAAAAAATGCTACTTTAACAGATGATGTAGATGCTATATTCGTACGACAAGTAAAACCATTGAGCGCGAGGGCCAGCGACTGCCAGGCGAGGGTAGGGGCATTGGCAGTTCTGATGCATCCCTCCTTGAGAACAAAATTCAGAACTTTCCCCACAAAATTCAGAACGATAATAAATACATTATTTACTAAATGTATATACTTATTTAGATCTTATTTTTAGCATTTTATAGTGTTACAAGTACAATTTATTTTATTGACAATGTTTAACCACATGACAATGTAAATAAATATTAATTGGTATATTTTATATTTGTATTTTAATTTCATAGATATATGTATTTTGTCACAAAACTTGGAATAAAAACCATTTTTTCATTAACACATAATTTATATTATTTTATGGTAAATATCTGCAAAGAGTATGATTCAATAAATATCACAATATAAGTTTCTAGTATGTGATTAAGTAAGCATATGTATATAAAGTTTTAGAATATAAATTGGGTATAGTTCGTCCTTCTCCATGCTATATTTTTATCTCTTTATGTGTTATCTGCTAAATTTGGAGCGTCTCGTATTTATTTTTTAGTTTGTTTTATTTTTTTTGCTGTTTATAACAAGTTGGACCCTAGCCTTCATTGTTTGGGAGAGAAACACACTCCACTCCACCCTAGAACTCTTGCTGTCCGTGACTCGAATGTCTCCAAATGGTGTTTGCGTGCAAGAAATGAGATATGAGTTTAAAGCATAAAAGATATTATATAGTTTAATTGAGAATTCAATCTACTAAAACTTCACACTTGGTCTCCTTGGGAATTTTATTTTGACTCGTACTCAGACCACTAGTCAGGTACAAGTCAAATTGATTTTAGTAGATTGACTTTGACTTTGAGCACTCATGCAATGGATGAGCGCGAACAAGATATGTTGATACTTAGAATGGCAAAGAGAAAAATGATGGGGAAGGAACACAAAAAGGTATGAAAGGCTCACATCAATGAGGACAATCATATGCGAGAGAAAGCCAAATGATAGATATGATGCGAGGAGTAGGGATTGCCATGCAACATATGCACATAGAGCTAAGGTAAGCTTCCCAATGGAATTAGTGGGGGTGCATCCAACTTGCTTCCTCATGAAGACCTAGAGCTCTTGTGAGGAGACTCATTCTTGGAATATGCAAGCCAAGTTCAATAGTTTAAAGATCTGTGACGCCCCCGATTTACGATCATGTACAGTAATCATACACGCAAGGTACACAATCGAGATCAGGGACTCACGGTAAGATATCACAACACAACTCTACAATTAAAAAAATTATAAGTTGTTTAATACAAGGCAGGGGCCACGAGGGCTCGAATACAACAGCTCGAGAGCACAAAGTTAGTGGAAGCAATAGTATCTGAGTATAGACACAAGGTACACATGATTTTCCTTAAGAAGGCTAGCACAAAAACAACAACAATCGAAAAGGCGAGGCCTCCTTCCTGGGAACCTCCAAACTACTCCTGGTCGACGGGGAACTTGACGTCGTAGTAGGCGCCTCCGGGGTACTCCTGCTCCTGGGCTCCAGTACCTGGTTGCAGAAATCCGGATATATAAAACAGATGGGGGAAATAAAGCAAGGGTGAGTATCTAGCATACTCAATGAGACTTAAACTCAGGCTACCAAGAATTTATGCACTTGTAAAAAATGGATGAAGAGGCTGTATAGTGGACTATATGATAGCACTACCAGGGTAAGAGGGAATATGCTAGGCCTATCGAAGACTAACATCTTCCGAAAATTCCTGCAGCACAAGAAAAGGATAGCCAACAGTTATATATAAAGCATAAAGTAACAATGCAGCAGAAGTTGCTGCAACATTGTATAATAGTAAGTTGTAATAATTATCAATGCCTCCGAGATCACTTCCTCGACTTCCCTGTGAGGAAAAAAACCCATAACCAACATTTTAATAGTAGTAGTTTGTAGTAGTAGGATCTGGCTTCAGCATAAAGCGTCCTGTTACCGTGGACACCACTATTCGAATAGATCAAACTCCCTGCGGGGGTGCACTAATGTTAATCCTGCACGCTAGGATCTCCAGGGTGGCGTAGACCTTGTTAGGGAATTCTCCACTGAGGCTATCCGACACGCCGCCGCCTATCCTAGGCTCAACAGAGAGGCCATCCGACAGACTAAATACTATGCGCTCAGGGGTCTAGGACCCTCACCCTTCACGCTCATGCAGGGTGCGAGGCTGGCCAGGGAAGCAAAAGCAAATACCACAGCTCGAGCAAAGAAGACACACCACTTCCCGGCACGTCGCGGTACTGCTGACGTCTGAAGAACGAGACTACGATGCAGGGGAGCCCATAACTCATTATCCCGCGTGTAGGCAACACGTATAGGCATAAAGCCACTCAAGTCATCCACCGAACCATTAGTCATTCTATTATCTCAAGGACAACCGTTATCTTTGCCCGACTAATTCACACAACGAACAACATTCAGGGCCACCATTGCATCGGGGCCTGCCCTGTCGTCCCGTCAAAGCACACGGTTACCAATAAGGTGAACCGTCTCCTTACCTTGTCTCGCGTGTGCTCCTGGAGGAGCTCGACTTTCGTGGTTTGGTATCTCATGGCCAACGAGCAAGGACCAGGCCCACGATGGTATTCTCCTGTCCTGCCGTCCCGATACAATACCTCTGGCACCGTTGGGTCACCCGACTACTTACTTTTAAGGACACCAGATGATTTGGGTGCCTACCATCAAGTGAAACCAGGAGGAATCACCCTTGATTGTACACTTGAAGTGGTTCGACAGAGACATTAGCGGGAATGAACTAAAGAGGAATATCCTCGTATCACCCCGGTGGTGCTTCACTACCGAGCCGGCGACGAGAGTGAAATACGAGTCCATCCACTCGTAAGTCAAACTTGAAGAGACTCGGCAGAGTCTCACCGTTGTAGGTTCCCTTGGGCGTCTGCTCTGTATCGTACCTGTTGCAGCAATTTAAATCGTTTTTGTTCTGCGTTCACTCCCCAGATTGATCGTGGCCCGATTACTAAACCTAGTTGACTAACATTGCGCAGGGCTAACTGCTGAATATTATATTTATATACTAGGAAGCATAGGATAAGGAAGGTACATCAAGGGGCGACAATGACACGCTATGCAATTGAATAGGAATGTAACGTAGCAGCAACAATGCCTAGTGTGATAGCTAAATATAGATAGATAGTTGATATCTAGGAGAGTTGAAGGGGCATTGCTTGCCTGGAAGCTCAGTGGTAGGGGTACGGTTGTCGACATAGTAGTTGTACTCAACACGGTGTCGTCGGCGACAGTCTTGGGGTCTACCGAAGAATAAGGGGGACAGTAAATATAAAGCAATCATATACAAACAGATTCATGACATGACAGATGCAATGTTAACGGTGTTCCAACGCAATACAATGTGCTTTGCTCGGAGCGGGAATTCATCCGGGGATGAACTGCCAGCTTCGGGTGATTATCGGCAAACCATCCGGAGGGGGACGGTCTCGTGTTCGTTATGATAGAGGGGGCTGGTTGGTATATGAGTAGTGTATCCTTGTTTATTCTATTTTTCTGAGCAACTTTGATATATAAATTATTTTCATCGGAGTTACGGTTTAAAAGATATTGAATTTCAAAATTTTAATCATTTTAAAAGAAGTTCTAGATTTCTTTTATTATTAAAATAGCAACATTATTCAGAATAGTATATTTGAACAGGTCAACTGACAGAAGGGGGCCACATGTCATATACCCCTTTTGGATTTCTTTGGCGATACAGTTTCTTTATGATACATCGAAATGGTCAAGCATAATCCTTTGTTGTGGGTGGCAAAGGAAATCAAGGTCCTGGGTGTACAAAGTAAACGCTAGTGTTTGATTGGTTATGTTTTGCCAACAAAGTCTTGAAACTGATTGTGTATACATAAAAAGGTATTGGTTAATTAACGCAATTTGTATGGCATTTGACAAATGTGCACGTGATGCTTGACATCACGCACCCATTCAAATGATCAGGAGTAGAACAAAGATATGGGCAATCATTTGCTAGAGCAAAGATGCACACGCATGCTGGTGTTATCATGTGTCAATCAAGACCTCCTTCTTTTGTTTTAATATGAGAGAACAGCTCTCTCTTACTGGGGGGTCATAGCAAAGCTTGGTAGATAAGTGAAAAGAGGTCAGTTCCTTCCATTACTCCGCAGTCCCGAATGAGCGCGATTATCAACAAATGCAGCCACCCACATTGCATGATTTCTTGTACCCCCTTAGAAAGGGATATTGTACTACTTCAGCGACACATCGACCATAGCAGGGGAGACCCTGCACCTGGTCAATTTTGCTTTCCTCATGGCAGAAGCTGTGAATTTCAACATCGACGCCAGACCTGTCAGTATTAGAGCATCTCCAGCCGTTCGCCCCCAAGACGTTTTGCGGCGCTATTTTAGCGCCGTTTGGGGGTGCTCGGCGCGGCGATAGGTCTTGGGGCGAGTTTCCCCTCAGCCGCGCCCCCAAGGCGACCCCGAAGACTAGCGGGGTCAGCTCAGATTCGGTCCAAATTCGACCAAAAAACGGTGTAAATTGATTTTTTTTTTGGCACAGATTCAACACAAACATGGAAATATAGGCGCAAATTCGACGCAGTTCGACGCAAATTCAACATGGTATTACACATAGTTCGGCACAAATAAAAAAAAGATAAAACTAGACATTGCCTTTGCGCATCCATAGATGATCCACTAGATCTTCCTGCAGTTGACGATGCACGTGCGGGTCTCGGATCTCCTGGCGCATGTTAAGATAGGCTGTCCAATCTGATGGTATCTGGTGATCAACAACTGCAAGAGGCCCCTGGTTGATATATGGTTCAGAGTCATACATTGGTTCCGCTTTCTCGCTCTCAATGATCATGTTGTGCAAGATGACACAACAATTCATCACCTCCCACATTTGATCTTTCGACCAAGTCTGAGCGGGGTACCAGACAACAGCAAATCGAGACTGTAGTACGCCAAAAGCCCGCTCGACATCCTTCCTACAAGCCTCCTGGCACTTGGCAAAATTGGCATGCTTCCCCCCTGACACAGGGTTTGAGATAGTCTTCACAAATACCGGCCATCTTGGATAGATGCCGTTTGCCAGATAGTATCCCTTGTTGTAGTGGTGCCCATTGACCTCGAAGTTCACCGAAGGAGCATGACCTTCGACAAGCCTGGCAAAGATATTTGAACACTGCAGGACGTTGATGTCATTGTGTGTTCCTGGCATACCAAAAAAGGAGTGCCAAATCCAGAGATCATGTATAGCAACCGCCTCAAATACCACACTGCAGTGACCTTTTGCACCATTGTACATCCCCTGCCAAGCAAATGTACAGTCTTCCATTCCCAATGCATGCAGTCGATGCTTCCAAGCATCCAAGGAAATCCTCTTGCTTCATTCTCTGCTAGGATTCGAGCAGTGTCTTCTGCATTGGGTGCTCGCAAGTACTGTTTTCCAAAGCAGCCAACTACTGCTCTGCAAAATCTGTAGAAACAATCAAGGGCGGTGGACTCGGCCATGCGTGCATAGTCGTCCTGTTCATCACCAGGAGTTCCGTATGCAAGCATCCTCATGGCCGTTGTGCACTTCTGAAGTGAGGAGAACCCAACTGTGCCGGTGTAATCTTTCTTGCAAACGAAATAGCTGTCGTACTCTCGAAGTGAAGTGACAATGCGAAGAAAGAGCTTTCGGCCCATGCGGTACCAGCGTCGGAATGTCTTCTCGCCGTGCAGGGGAACATCGGCAAAGTAGTCGGAGTAGAGCAAATAGTAGCCCTCCGAACGGCCCCTCTCCTTTCCCTTCCGGCGGCCCATCTTGGAACCTCCTCGGTGCGGCTCCTTGTTGGCTCCGAACAGGTCGGCCAAGGCGGCGAGCATCGTGAGGTGCTCGTCGTCCTGGGCGCCGGCGATCGCCTCTTCCTCCATCAACGCGGCGAAGAGTGTCTCGTCGTCGGAGTCCATCTCGGGGCCGCAATTCGTCGAACAGGTGGGGTGCGAGGTGGGCGCGACTTTGCGCCGGCATTCTCGGCTTGGCGTTCCGCGCCGGCCAAACGCCGGTGAACTAGGGGAGGCGTGGGAGAAGCAGCGGCGTATTTTGGGCGGCAGAAACGGCTATCTAGCGGCGGCGCGGCGGCCGGCGACGGCAAGGGCGGTGGGGAAAGGTGGGGGAGAGAAGTCCCTTTTGGGTCGGCTTGGCCTGCCAGTGGGCCAGGTAAACGATTTCGTTTCGTCCGGCGCCCCCAAGCGACCCCCAGCGCGCTGGGTTCGGGTTGGGTTCACCGGACTCAAAATCGGCCCGATCCGGCGCTAATTGGGGTCTTGGGGGCGCGACTGGGCGAAATACGTCCGTCCGGCGCTATTTTCGCCGTCTTGTAGGCCTCTTGGGGGCGCGGCTGGAGATGCTCTTAGTTCGAGTAGCGTCTTCGTTGTCTTCACCTAAGTCACTACTATCTGTTTATACACAGAAAAAGTTAAATAATGGTGAAATTAATAACAGTTCTGATATGACGTTATCGCAATGTGATTCTTCCACCAAACATAGTCAGACCCAATGAATCCTAACTTAGGATCCCACCCCAAGCCCGGTTGAAGATTTCAGTTTCATCCATCCTCTGTACTCCTTCAGTGAGTCACATCTATGCTCGAACTGCTCCTTCACATACCTCTTCACAGCTTTATTGTAGAATCTGAGCTCAATGTTCTTGTAACCTTCGGCACTCAAGCACAAGCCCGGACTACTGCGATCACCGGACTATTTCACAAAAGTGATATGCATCTCAGATGACCCTCTCCATCTGTTCCATTTCAGTCAGAGAACTCGCGAAGTTGCATGCAGTAAGAACTTGGATGAACTATCAAGCAACACACTCTGCACAATCCTTCAACAACATAAAAAAAATCTTCAACCAACACAAGGACCGACCATATCACGCTAACAATTACTAAAAACATTGTGCTGTTGCCAAATCTTTCTTTAACAAGCATGGAAGAGCTGTTCCAAGTCTACAATCCATCAAACCAAGACAGGGACACATTATATCACGCTAATAAAAACTAGTACCACTAAGCAGTCACGGAGTTTGGAATCATGCTAACCAATCAGCAACCTCCAAATGCATTTCCCACCATAAGCAATGACGACAGCCCCGCAGCAATTAGCATAAGCAATGACGACGCCCCGCAGCAATGATGTGAAATGATGAATACTCATGTCTAGTACACACAAATCTTACATCATACATCGTACATCTTACATTTTTAAGAAATTGGTTTCAATTTTCTCAACATGCAAAATGTTCATCTCAACATCCCCATTAAGCCACTACCTCAACATGCACACATGGATGGCACCTCATCAAAGGTCCACCATAATATGCATTAGATAAAGGTTTTCATTAATAGTTAATCCCATGCAAAAATCCATCTCACTACACATGCCACCACATCAAGGCTTAGTCAACATGCATAGGATTTTTTTTTTCATTGTGTCATGTCACTTATATTAAACAAATATTTTCAACTGCACAATAATCAAATACAATACATAATACTATTTTTAGTTTTAATTTATATATTATTAATTCAACTATTTATGCTTCATACAAACCAAATATATTGCAGTTGATTCACGTAGCAATGCGTGGGGTATCTAGTATACATAACGTTGGACAACATCAATCCATAAAACTCATATTCATTGATGCATTTATCATTCCTCAAGTTTTTTTTTTGAGAAAATATCATTCCTCAAGGTGCTTTTGGTATGTTTATGTTTAATTTATTTTGCACACTAATGTAGGAAAAAAATACAATATCAGACTACCAGCCACATAATACAAATCAAAAACCTTACCACATATGTGTGCCAAGTATATGAGGAAGTGCAATGGGTCGTAGATACCTTGCACTGCCTAGATGGATGATCGAACGAGGCCATGTATGTATGCTTGTGTCTTGCTTGTGTCTTGTGTATACATTTATTAGACGGTTAGAAATACGTAGTGATTTGGTTATGCATTTATGCTTGTGTCTTTTATGCAATGTTGGGGATACTGCTTATCGAAAAGTTATCGATTGACCCAAGATAAAGGGTAAATTGCTCGGTATATCCGCATATCGGCCGACTTATCAGTATATCGGCCAATTTATCAACCGATTTATCTTATCGGTCAGGCAACCTGTAAGTGATAAATTGGCCGGTTTATCGAAATATCGAAAGATATCTTGAACAATGCTTTTATGTGCATATATGAGATGCTTTAATACCTACTAGTAGTATGTAAGTTATCATATGTGCAACCACGTGCTCTACCATCGAGCCTTCCTTTCCTAGGAATAAACCAGCCCACGCCTCTTCTATTTTCTACTCCCTCCGATCCATAATAAATGTCGTTCATCTAGTACAAAATTTGTACTAACTTAGAGGGAGTATTAAAAATCGGAAGCTGGGCAGCAAGGAGGACCGCCGGCGAACAGGGACGGAAGGAGGCCGTGGCTGCCGGAACGACGCGCAGACGATTGTGAAAGGTTGTGGCTGGGATCGTACGCAGCTCACCCGAGCGCTTTGTCGGGGAGGACCATGGGCATGGGTATCATAGATATGACGAGCTCGTCGAGAAAAGACGACAACGTAGCTGCACACACCAGGAAAGCAAGGGAGGTCGTGGTTGCCACCTGAAGCAAAAGATAGGTCGACGGCGAGGTCGTTGTGGCAGGGAAGGGATCACGCACAGGCTCGCCGATGAGGGCCGTGTCGGGTAGGACGAAGGTGAGGACCATGGAGTCATGGAGATGTCGTGCTCGCCGATGAAAGAGGACGGTGCGTGGCTCATGAAGCCGCGGCTGCAGGAGTGCAGGGATAGTGCATAACACATCAATGGCGGGGGCGGACTCGCCTTGCCACTCCAACTCAACGCCACCATCCATGTCTTCTCCTTTTTCTGTACACCCTCACCTCCAAGAGAGCTGCCTCTCCACAGTTCGCACGGAAGAAGGCCTACACCTACAAGATCAGCGTGAGAATTGTCGTCACAAATTAGCACATGTTGATTGTCCGTTCACAAGGAAAGAAATACATCACGCACATAAACTGATCATTTTCATCAAGGATACCATACAGGCCACACCCACCTAAATCCATCATCAGAGTGCACGCTGATCGCCGGGCGCGGCAGAGTGCGCCGCCCCTCTAGTATAGCTCATGCGCACATATGATAACTTACATACTACTAGTAGGTATTAAAGCATCTCATATATGCACATAAAAGCATTGTTCAAGATATCTTTCAATATTTTGATAAATCAGCCGATTTATAGCTTACCGGTGTCCAATCGATAAGATAAGACAACCGATATACCAATAAATCAGCCGATATGCCGATAAACCGGCCGATTTATCCCTTATCTTGGGTCAACCGATAAGTTTCCGATAAGCGATATCCCCAACATTGCCAATAATATGCCAATATTTCTTGAAAAAATAGTGAAATCCATCCGGACCAGGTGCCTTTAAATCACCAATGCTAAAAACTGCCTGTTGAACATCGTCAATTGTGAATGATGAAAAAAGGAAAGAATTGTCTGAATTGATTGAATATTTACTGTAATTGGAGGAGATCCAAGTTATGCAGAGGTCTAGGGCTAATTGGTTGAAAAGTGGTGATCGAAACACTGGTTTTTTAGGCTTATGCATCGTCTAGGAGAAAGAAAAAATATCAAAAAATTGAGCAATGATGGAGGTGACTAGATAGAAGGTATACCAGCTTTGAATTCTCATATACAAGATTACTTCACTTATTTATTTTCTTAGGAAGTACAACATACAGATCCCTTAATTCTGCAAAAAAATAATAGGAAAGTTTCTAAGAAAATGAACAATTTTCTGTTGACCACATTCACGACTGATCAGGATGTTCAACATGCAGTTTTTAGCATTGGTGATTGGAAGGCACATGGACGGAATGGACTTCACTCTTTTCCAAGAAACAGGCAGTTCTCAGCTACTCGCTTTCCCAATGAATAATGAAGGAACCCACCACGCAGAGGACATGGGCATGAGAACAACGTCGTCGTCATCAAGAGGACGACAAAGGCTTTGCCATCGATGCTTCGGCCATTTATCGTCCGTCGTTACAGACGGTAAACTAGATGATTCCAGTAGTGATAAGTCCACAACAGATGTCTCTAATGGGGAAGTGCTTATAATGTATCCATGCCACATACAAATTGTTAAAATACCTTGTGCAAGGTGTCGATGCCAAATTTCGGTACATAAGGGGCTCTATTCATATGGACCCAATATAATGCAGGTGCAAAGTTCCCGTATTTGATGGACTTCAACGGATGGTTATGAAAAGTATTGGCGGGTGAGAAAAGCATTTAGGATGTGAAATTAAAGATTGATCGCATTCGTTGAGCTTATCTATGGTATGGTCAAGATGAGGTTCCTGTAATCAAATGCCTGGTTTGTTGGAAAAACGTGTGTTCTCCTAAAAAATATGGTGGGCTTAAATTTAAAGATCTAGGATGCCTTAAGTCTAAGGTGGCGATGGTTGCATGTGTCTTGTGATGAGGTGGATACAAAATATGTTTGTTGCATGCACCAAGATAGAACTCGGAAATGAAGAAAATGTGAAAAGGACGTGTGTCCTTTTGGATGGATAAATGGCACATGGACGTTTCTCTTAAGGACTTTGCTCTTAGCATGTCCAGGTTAGCATATAGCGAAAAACTCTCGGGTGGAGATAGGTTACATAATGATTGGTGGAAGCGAGGGCTCCATAGAATCGACTCTGAGGAGAAGGTCGATCTGAGGATTGCTATTTGCAACGAGGTCAGGGACATCTCTCTTAGTGATACCGCGACAATATCTCCCGGGTTCTCATGGCGGATAATGGTTATTTTGCCAGATTTTCTTACGGGGTTCTGTTTCCGGAAAAAAAATATGGAACCATATTATGCAGAAAGTCTGGGATGTTAAAGTGGAGGCGAAAATCACATTCTTTCTATGGTTCATTTTGCAAAATATAATGTCACTGTGAGTAGATCAAATGCATGCGGAAGGCCTCACAATGATATCGGCTTTCTGTGTAATCAAGAGTCAGCTATACATCTGATGCTTTCGTTAAATAGGTACTCCTTCCGGTCCTTTTTAGTTTGCATGTAAGTTTTTTCTTAAGTCAAACGTAATAAAATTTGACCATGTTTATATTATAAAATATCGACATCTACAATACTAACTTTATACATTATGAAAATTAAGATCATGATGCATCTAATGATATCGATTTTGTATTGTAAATGTTGATATTTTTACTATAAAGTTGGTCAAATTTTATAAAAAATGATTTTAGATAAATCTTATATGCAAAGTAAAAAAGGATATGAGGGAGTATTATTTAGCTTTACTTCTACGTATCCCTAGGCATCAACAATTGCTTTGGCTATTTCTTGTGGAGGAAGGTCTCAAAGGATATAAAGAAGAGGGAGATGAGGGGCAAAATCACGATGGTTGTATATATTGTTTCGAAAGTCCTATTGTGATCCCGGGCTCATGTGATCCCGCATGAACAGTAAAATCGGAAAAAATAGTAAAAATATTCAAAAAAATCTGGATTTTTTTTATAATAAACTTTGATGTTTTTTCTATATGCATGCAAACTTTCAGCAAGAACTAACATAGGATGGACGCGTGAGCAAAAAAACAAAATTTGATGTTCTAAAAAGTGTTCGAACTAACATAGGGATGGCATCAATTTTGTTTTTTTTCACACGTTCATCCTACGTTAGTTCTTGACGAAAATTTGCACGCATATAGAGAAAACATCAAAGTTTATTCCCAAAAAAAATTGGAATTTTTTGAATTTTTTTACTAATTTTTTTGATTTTACTGTTCATCCGGGATCACAAACTCCGCGTCCATGTTGTTTGGCATATCTGAAAAGAAAGGAACATGAAAAAAAAATCAATAAAAAACAACCACGTCTGATGAGGTGGTCAACTTGATCCGAGATGATATGCAAACAGTAGGTCCGGTTTTATGTGAATGATCTCGATATGTAATAGGTTAGTTTTTTTTCTTTCTCTATAACTGGACTTCCTATGAGTGTATAATGTTTCCCTTGCTTTAGTAAAATAAAAGAGCTCTTGTGATTCCAGTACAAAAAAAATCTTAGAAATCATCGAGGTACCTCCCAAACTTGGTACAAAAACTTTTGAAACATGTGTATTCAAAAGCAATTAATTAGCATCATTTTTCCCTTTTGAACACAGTGCAATTATTTGGTTGAAGCGCGCATGTGTAAGTAAAATGATTCCACCAAACTTTCGCAAAATTAATAGGCCTTCATCGTGGACGCATATGTTCCTCACAACGCCTCTCCCCGCGCCATCTATGTCCGCCTCACCAGCAAGATGGACGAGCATCGGGGGGCCTCCGTTTGACATCCTTGTCTATGCAATAATCAACCAACCTTGTCTATGCTTTTCGGTCACATTTGTCAGCTGTGTCTCTCTTACCTGGCTTACCTCAGCGTCTCAAATTTACTGGACACCATCACTCTTGTGCGTCGTGCCACCTTTGCAAACATCCTAGACCTCAGCATGTCTTACGACTTAATGGAGCTCAGTGGCTGGCATGAAAAATCAGATATGTACAGCTAATACACATGTTCAATTCACTAAACAAAGGTCAAAACACATTGACACTACGCTAACTGCCTAATTGTAACATATAACAACGGCCTGAGTTGCTTACAAAAACATGATTTTTTTCACCGCTCAGTCACAAGCAAGGTATCATTGCATCGATAACATTTCAAGCTATCTTCATGGACGCATGCAGGCCCGGTCCAACGAATGTTTTGGCCTGGGTTGAAATTTTTTTTTTACTAAATTTTTATATTATCTAAATTTTATTTTTAACATGTTATAGTTTTAACAAGAATAATTTTGTTGTTTAACATAATTTAATCACATTGTAATGTTAATAAATGTATGTTGATCTGTTTTGTGTTTGAACTGAATATCATAGAAATATAGTAAGTATTTTATAACAAAATTTTGAACTTGAACAATGTTTCTATAATACATAATTTATAATATCTAGGGTAAATATATGTAAAGAGTACGATCCAATAAATATCACAATTGTGATTTCTAGTATATAACACAATAGTGCTTTTAGTATATGAGTAACTAAGCATATGCATAGAAAGTCGTAGAATATAAACTGAGCCAATGATATCATTTTTAATCATTTTTTTAATTAAATTTGTTTATCAAGAGATAATATTTATTAAAATGTGCATAATTTTTATTAAAATTTGTACCCATTACTTCCATAAATATTTGATTGGCATTTTTTACTAGGCAGCAGCTAATATGTGCTAGTAATCTTAGGATATTGCTGAGAAGGTTTATTTGTAGTCCTTCAGGTTTAATTTTTTTTAAAGTGGTTGAAAACTGGTTCAATAGTGCATTGCAAACATTCATAACCGAAAATAAAATAAGTGGCTCAAATTTAGAAGTGGTCGAATGGTACATTGCAAGTTTCAAAAATAAGCGGTTAAAATTTCAAAAATATGAGGCTCAAATTTGAGAGGTTGAGGACGAGATAAAGGCTAGCAAGACATGCAGTGAAAACGAGGGGCAACTTTCTATGTACCGATCTTGATGCATCAATGGATAGTGAAGATATGACATGTACCCACTTGTACAAGTACATAATCTGCACACTAAGAAGAAATGACCTTTATTCTAAGATGATCCTTGATGAGTAGTAGCATATTACCCATATAAAAAGAAAGCATAATGTAATGTCAGTCAATGTCAATTTTTACATTGTTGTAGACAAAATAAAAAAGAGGGATCGTACAAAAAAACAGGTTACCAACTATCCTAGTTAGTCTCAGTGTGATGCCGCTAATTTTTTTTAATAGTACACTTTTTCTAATTACAGAAATAATACATGTTTTCGGAAATTTGCAAAAATAATACACTATTGGGCTTTCTTGTGGCCGAAAGGCCCCTATCGGGCTAGCCAAAGCCGACAGCCCCTATCGGGCAGGCCCAGGCCGACAGAAGGCTGGACCGAGCAAATCGGCCGCTGGCGCCATGCAAGTCGGCCACGCCCAGGCCGAGAGGCCACTTGGACCAGCCCAAGCCGACCGGGCTGTTTTTTTTTTCATTTATTTTATAGTATTACTTTCCTATATACCTTTGCAGTTCAGTTATTTTATGTGTACATTTTTCATATATATAATATATTTTAAGTGCAGTTATTATAATGGTTAACATTTTTACGTGTTTTTAAATATAATTATTAACATTTGTATACACATTTAACATTATTTTAAGTTTAGTTATTATAATTTGAAAAATTCAATATATATGTTTGTAATTGTAAGAGAATTTTATTTTGAAATACACAAAAAATTTCTACATTTTATAACATTTTTTTAAGTCTGAACATTATATACCTTTAAAAAATGTCTTATACATTTTTTGAACTTTATATACCTTCATAAAATGTTATTTATAAAATTTAATAACATTTTATAACATGTTATACACATGACTTTATATACCTTTATAAAATGTCTTATACACATGACTTTATATACTTTTTAAAATGTTATAACATTTTATAACATTATATACAATTTATAACATTTTGTAAAGGAAAGAGACATTTTATACACCTTTAAAAAAATTATATAATGTCATAAAATGTTATAACATTTTTATAAAGGTATATAAAGTTAAAAAAATGTATAAGAGATTTCTTTAAAGGTATATAAAGTTCTGACATTTTTAAAGGTGTATAAAATTTCTCTTACCATTAAAAAATGTTATATAATGTAGTTGGTCCATAGTATTCTTTATTTAATTAGATGTGAAATATTTTGGTGCCAGAATTCTTTTAGTTGATCCAGTAGTATTCTTTATTTATTTAGATGTTAAGTATTTAAGTATGAGAATATTCCACATCTAATTAAATAAAGAATACTACCTAACCAATTACATTTTATAACATTTTATAAAGGTATATAAAGTTCAAAAAATGTATAAACATTTTTAAAGGTATATAAAGTTAAGACTTTTAAAAAATATATAAAATGTAGAAAAGTTATTGTGTATTTCAAAATAAAATTACCTTACCATTACAAACATCTATATTGAATTTATGAAATTATAATAACTGAACTTATAATAATGTTAAAGGTGTATACAATTGTTAATAATTATATTTAACAACACATAAAATGTTAACCATTATAATAACTGAACTTAAATTATATTTATATATGAAAAAGATACACATAAAATAACTGAACTACAAAGGTATATAAAAAATTAGTATACAGAAATTGAAAAAAAAAACATCCCGGTCGGCCTAGGATGGGCCGAGTGGCCTCTCGGCCTGGGCGTGGCCGACTTTGTGCATGGCGCCAGAGCGGCCGATTGGCTCATGCCTGTCGGCCTGGGCTGCCTGATATAGGTGCGTCTCGGCCTGGGCTAGCCCGATAGGGGCCTTTCGGCCACAGGAAAGACCAATGATGTATTATTTTTGTAAATTTCTAAAAACGTGTATTATTTCTGTAATTTTCAAAAAAAAAGTTTATTATTTTAGAAAAAATAGCGTGTGATGCCTATGGTCTACTTCCTATGCTTCAACAACCTACACATTCAAATTACTTAAGCTTATCAGAATTTCATATTTATTTTATTGATTGTGTCCTACTATTTGTACACATTGCTAAACAATACAACTTTATTTCATAAACAAAGACATACTTATTTTTCTTAGAAAATCACGATGTTGCCACACTTGCAGAAAACTGGTACTCAATCCGGTCCTTTTCATTCTGCATATATGATTTGTCTGAAGTCAAACTTCGTAAAATTTGATAGACTTTATAGGGCAAATAATCAACATTCACAATACAAAATCAAAATCATTAGATGAATCATGAATTAATTTTTGATGTTCATAATTTTAAATATAGATATTGTCAAACTTTTTGAAGGTTGACTTTAGATAAATCTTATATGGAGAGTAAAAAGGACCGGGGGAGTATTAGATAGGGTCTATGCAGCATGAAGATATAAGTAGTCAAAAGTCCACCAACTTGCTCATTGAATATCTGAAAGTGACAATAAAAATACCGTACAAAACAATCTATTCTCCAAGCATGGAGCCAATTCCTCGATTGTTAAACTTAGTATTGTAGATCTTCAAATTTTAATACCACGTATATATTTGAATTCCTTAAAGTAAGTTTTTTTTAAACGAGGCAAAAGACTTGCCATTTCATTGATTAAGAAGAAGAGAGTTGCTCGGTTAATTAACGAAAATCCGAACGAAAACCGATACAACACGCCCAAAAAAGGGCACATCGGCCGACCTGGCACCCACAAGACCACAAACACCGCCTAGGACAGAACATCATCGAGGTTGCCTCAAGTGCTATTGGTTGTACAAAACTTGGTTGGCCAGCCATGCTGTTGCCTGTAGAGGTCATATCTACTATATCATCTCCTACATGAATGTTCGAAATATTTATCTATAGAGTAGCGAAAAGGTGATTAAACATCAAGATGCTATTACAAATATAATATCCATAGTATATTGTTTTACAATTTTTTTTGAAATGATGATATTGCTATTTATAGAAAAAACTATAAAAAGAAAAAATCTCACAAAGTCCAAAAGTTATTTTTTTATTGAAGTTTCAACATCTATTTTTGGATTATGTTAAATCACTTTTTATGTGTTCTATATGGGGTTTACCATTTAGTTAATATGTTTATATTTTAATTTCTTGTGCAACAAATAAATTAACTAAAAAAATGCACCAAGTGTCTTGTTGATGCTGACCACTTGATGTGGGGCATGGCTTGTGCATAGCCGCCACATCGGCCCAAACCACATTGGACCAGCCAACACCACTGTAGTGTAGGGCATAAGTGTGGGTAACAAAAGATGATAGATAAAATGAACACTTCGCCATATACAATTTTCTTCTTTTTCATGCAGTAAAAACACGTGATTTTTCTTGTGATCGAGGAGTAATTTTGGGCACTACTGGTATCGAAACCAAGCAATTCATATGTAATCTATATGACTTGTTGATCTCCCAATACCTTGTTACTCATACTAAGCAATATATGGCTGATAGGTTACTTCGTAATTCTTACTGCTCCACACCACAAGTTACTCATAGTTGCAACTCGATTGCAAAATTCAAGAAAAGGTAAATAATGTCATCTACTATGGAATTATGTTCCTTAACTCGTAAACAGAAATAAATGATACATGAGGCTAAGAAAAATCATGTGGTGGAATTCCTATGATACAATCAATAGTCCAGTGCCTTTGACAATATATGACTAGCTCAACAGCTAGCTTCATCAGAACCAATTGCTGAGACGCTAGAACTTTTAAAAATAATTATTTTGGAAGTAATTGACAATGTAGTGTGCAAATCATGGAGACAGAAAATGAAACTTTGACCATGCTCGCTTGGTCATGTCATACCATGTTTGTCCTATAAGCAAAGTTTAGAAACAATTTACCCGAAGGAGGAAGCTGATATTAGTATTTAGATCCTGTGTTGGGACGTGACAGGACACAAACATGGGGCTTGGTGCCTCCTTGCTGATCAGATGTACCATGCTTCATTGTCGATGTTGCTTTTTCGCTGAAAGGAATTTTTTTCGCATGCAGGACTATTAAAATTGCGGCACGTGTGCATGCATGCACAAAGAAACAAAAACAGAAGACATAAGCGGATTTTTTTAGGTTTTTCAATTTTTTAAATGATTTATCTTTTAAATAAAAATTCCGATTGAAAAACCGTTTTCATTATTAAATTCGTCACGACGAGATCTTCGAAACTAGATCCCATATCGTTTCTTCTTTTCATGGAAGGTGGGGGGATGCTGGAGTCGGGTGGCAAGTGAATGGCATTCCAAGAAATTGAGAGTATACACGAGGCTTCAGTTGTTGTTGCATCCGGTCCTTGTCATTCCCACAAACAAACTTACGGCAACCCACAGGGTGCAAAATGTCCCAGTCGCTAGGACAGAATGCGCAGCTCCTCCTGTACCGGGCAAGAGGCTCTTCTGCGACCGCATGCACGTTAACACATTAATTAAAACTAATGAACCAGTTGAGAAGAAAAGACATGACAGGCACAGATACATACCAATGATGATGCACACTTCAACGATGGGATTTGGGTTGTAGTGCACCTCAGCAAAGAATCTCTTGATCTTATTGCTTTTGCGGCTGCGAGCCCAGAAGTTGACATGGGCCCACGTTTGATTCCTGAAACTGGCTTTTGATTGCATCAGAGGCTTCACAACATCAAACTCGTCACCCTGCAGAAATCACATGTCATGTCATGAAACACACGGCAGGAATTAATTTGTGATATAAAATTGATCCTGATCAATTAAATTACTGCTTTGAATGGGAAAAACTGCATGTACCGGGTGCCTGGCATTGTAATGTTGGAGAGCACGTCCGACATTCGGCATGATGAAGGTGTCGCGCTTTCTGCATCAAATGAGATTGGTGCAATTTATTTGATATGTCAGTAGTTTAATATGGGCACAAGTACAGATAAAAGATGCTATGCCCCACCATTGAATGTGAACAAGTCTTCTAATTAAGCCACATCATGATCAATAGAACTGGAGCTGATGAGTAATCTCACACAAACCTTTCCATAATAATGCATTTGTCCAGCCACAATAAAAGTGCAAGATTTTTATATAACTGCAAGCTTGGGAATGTCGTGACAGTGTGCACAGATCATAACAGCAATTGGAATTACTTGGTCGCATGAGCATGTTATGTATATAGTTGTACGGTTCCAAAAAAAAGATATATAGCTGTTTGACTTCAACCAAAGTTGTCAAAGACTCGTAAGCTTTCATTCCAACACAGGACAACAAAAGAAGAGTTTGTATGAACATGTCTATTCTTGAAGAGTCAGCACCTCTTCGGTTGAAACCGAAGGCGAGGATGTCAGTTTGTCTATGTCACAACTGTCAAAGATAACCTTTCGTTGACCATAAATAGATCTACCTGTGATATGCGCAAGCAGAGATCACATGACTGAACTTATGTACAGTAGCATGGTATTTTTAAATTAATTGCTGCAGTGATCTTTGAGTTTGTTCCTTCCATGTTTGACGGGACCAATTCCTAAAGCTCCAAACCAAGGAAATTGGTGCAGGCCAGTTTATGTACTAACTCCCATTTTTTTAACAGCACTATAAAGCATGCACTAAATGATTGGACATAGTTTCAACTACAAGTAGGAACTGCATAATTTGTTTCATATTCTGGACACTGGATAACACTATACCCAAAGAGTATCTCACGGTTATGCTACTTTGGATCAATAACTTTAATGTAGGAATTGGTACGCGCTTCAAATTGTCAGAAACCTTAACAGCAGGAATGCCTGTTTCAGGCGGACGAGACGTACCCTTCTGAGTGCAACGAAGGTACTTGAGGGCACTTCTTGTTCAATCGCTTCTCTTTGCGCTCGTGCTCACGCAGTTGGCTCTGCAATCGTAGCTGCTCCTCACGGGACAGCTGTGGCATCAGGTCCTCCAACGATGGCGCGTTAAACAGCTCAAGCTCCCTTCTTACGAGACCCTTCCGAGATTCCATAATTGATTTGGCAATACACTCCGACTGAAGGTGATCTGTAGAAGGAATATGCCATTAGTTTTCTGCAAAGGATCTTCAAATTAAGAGGGCATCAAATTACAAATAGTTCAGTGCAGTTGGTATTAACAATGATTGTAGATGGTTATCCTGCTAGATGCACCGTGGCTCTAATGTTATTTAGAAACATTGCAATTACCACTTGCGAAAATCATCAGACAACCATTGCACAACAGATTAGGGACGGTTTGTCGTAATTAGTACTGAAATCGCAACAGGTGTTTACATCCCCTAGGGCTTGCTCGGTTAATTCCCTCTCGAGGGGGATTGGAGAGGATTGGGGGGGGAGGGGGCGGGGGTGTTATTTTGGCAAGTAATTTAATCCCCTTGAATCCACATTTCACCGACCAAAGCCCAAACTGTCACATCGCAGGCAATCATCAGAAAGAACAACCATGGTTCATCGCTTGTTTTCTCCAGAGTAGCGCGCGCAGATCTAAGGTAAAAAAATAAGAGGGGGAGAGTTTACGTCGTCTTGGGGGCGTGGGTGGCGGCGGGACTCCGACGTCGCGCTGGCGTCTTCTGGGGAGGAGGAGGGCGGAGGCCGAGCTTCTTGAGGAGGGCGCTGCGAGGAGACGGCGGAGCGTGTGCGCCGGGAGGGGAACGCCGGAATAGGAGTCCGGGGATTTGGGGTAGTAGTTTTTGTTTTGCGAAAAGCTTCTTTCGATTTTTATGGACGAGTCCCTCCCGCCGCTCACCTGGGCCGGCCCATGAAGCACGCCGGTTGCTGTACCGCCGGCCCGTTTCGATTTTGTTGTGCCACTTCCCTCTCGTTCCCCCCTCAAAAAAAAAACTTCCCTTTCGTTAGGGTTTACGTCCTCTCTCGGCGGCGATTGACGACGAGTAGAGATCTTCTCTTCTCCGATCACATCTCCTCGTTAGTCTTCTCCAATCCGTGGTGCTGGTCGCTGCGGGCTAGACGCTGGCATTGGAGAGATCAAAGTGGGGCTGCTCGCAGTTGGTCCAGTGTTCATCGGACTAGGGTTCTCGTGATGATGGTTGCAGGAGCTTTAGGCTCCTGGACCAAAGGGGATGATCTGGAGAAGCTCATGCCGGAACTAGGGCTGACAGAGGACGACATGGACGATCTTGTCGTGGAATAAGAGGCTCTATACCTGAAGATCTGACTAGACGGATGGCGGTTGCTAGGCTTCACATATCTATACCTAATAATAAAGGGAGGTGGCTTTCTTAGTCCGTTTTAGCATTTTTTTTCTAAAAATCCCCTCCCTTTTTAGGTAATTAACCCGCAGTCCAGATAGTCCAAAATAAAAAAAACAATTTCATCATTTGGTTCAGCTTGTTGGGCCTGCCTGCTTGGTGGGCCGAGGGTCTGCTTCGCATCTTTTTCTCATATTGATAACTACTAGCCCGCCCTGTTAGCTATTTTTTTCATTTTTATTAAATAGCATTAGTAAATAAATAAAATAATCTACAGATCCTAAAAATATAGAGTAATTTTGCGCTCCTAAATTATAGCTTCACTTTTTGGATCAATCAGAATTACTCTTTGAATAATTAAAAATTGACCATACGATAATTTGTTGTGAATTATTCCTGCCTAGATTAGTTTTAATTAATTTTCTGATAATATCTAATTGAATTAGATTAAATATATTATTAATGCTACTGTTATGTATGCAATCGTAGCGGTAATAAAAATTAAAATAAATAAATAAACAACAAAAAATTTAGATCAATTAGAATTATTGTTCAAAGAATTAAAAAAAAGCTCATATCATTATTAGTTGTAAATTATTCTTGCCTAGATTAATTTTAATTAATTCTCTATTTATCTAATTGAATTAGATTAAATTTGTTATTAATGCTACTGTTCTGTACCTAATTGTACCACTAATAGATAATTAAAATAAAATAAATAAAAACAATGCTAAAAGTATTTAATCTTTGTTTCCAGTAAAGCATATGGTCCTATTTTTTTAGAACGGTCGTGTGTTTGTTTGTAGTACATAAACTTCTTATTAATTTTATTACACTATAATTTTTCTTTTTTGTTACAATCGCACGGGCATGCCACAAGTTCCAACTATGAGCATATGTTCGCAAAGGAAACACAGTGATCTATCGACATCAGTTTGTTTCGGCTAATCGATGTGCGCTATAAGAAGGATAAAAAGTGATACAAATGATATATTGTCTTTATCTACTCTATTTTTTATTTAAAAAATATAAGATTCCATCTTTCATCCACTTCCACATATGAAGCAGCCACCTTAATTTACTTATCTTCTGAACAAATTTACTTAGCTTCGGCCTCCGGGACCAAAGGGGATGATCTGGGGAAGCTCATGGAGGAACTAGGGCTGACAGAGGACGACATGGACGATCTTGTTGTGGAATAAGAGGCTCTATACCTGAAGATCTGACTAGATGGATGGCGGTTGCTAGGGTTCACATATCTAAAACCTATAGTCAGTATTGGTTCTTCAAGAATATGCGAGCAGCTTGGGATCTCGCAAAACCAGTCTCGATCTGGCGTCTGGAAGCTAATCTTTACACCCTCCAATTCTCATGCTTGGGTGATTGGGAGAGGGTCATGCAAGAAGGATCCTGGAACTTCTGAGGCTATGCGGTAGTTCTAGCCCCCGATGATGGTTACGCCAAATCTTCGACTATCCCTTTGTATACGATTGAGATATGGGCACAAATCGATGACTTCCCGGAAGGTTTTTGTCCGTTGATTCAATCTCTAGCCAAAAAATTGGGTACGTTCGTGTATGCGGGCCCAAATCTCAAGACTTCGAAGGGAATTTTTTCAGGGTGAAAGTGAGAATTGATGTGAATAAACCCCTCAAGAATGTTGTTTCGCTCATCAAAGGGGGTAGAAGAAAAAATTTCATTGTCAGGTATGAGAGGTTGATCGATTGGTGTGTTGTCTGCGGGCATCTAGGACATCTATACAAGGAGCATGGAGATGGTGTCCACCCACTGTCTGCATTGGTGTTCAAAAACTTACGGGCTGACTGATTTCGCGGTGTTGGTCCAGGTCCTAGGCGTGCGAAGAGGGGCAAGTCCCAATCTAATAACACTGAGATGGTGGTCATCCCGACCGATCCCTCAGTGAAACCAGATGCACACAAGGACACCCCTATGGCTGAGGTTGGTCTATCAAAGAAGAGGGGTTTTGTAATTGATGATGAACCGGGAACTGGGGAGCAGTCTGACCTGGCAAGTGAAGCTGCCCCAACAGCGACGGCTATGTCTTGTGATCCTCCGGGAGTTCCACCAAGCCCTCCCCTGAAGCAAGATCCGAAGAGGCCTAAAACTATGGTATCTGGCAAGACAATGGATCCAAAAACCACCAATACAACTGCAAAATCGGCGGGCTCCCTCGAGGAGCGCCGCCGGGCATAATGTGTATCTTAAGTTGGAATTGTCGCGGTGCGGGTAAAGTTGCAAAAATTCGAGAGCTCTGCCATCTCGCGAGCAAATTTACCCCTACCATCTTTGCATTGTTGAAACTCAAGTGAGGAAAGGGAAGGTAGAAGCTCTTGCAAGTAGAATTGGATATGATAATTGCTATGTTATTGATAGTCAAGGTGCTTGTATGCTTGCATGATGGATTGTATATTTGTTGTTTTATCTATAAAAAAGGGTAAGGCCTGGAGTAGGGCATTTTGGAGGCCAAGCTCCATGAAGGTCGAAAATATAAGAAAACTAAAATTAAAATTTCTGAGTTTTAAAAATGAAAGCAAATGTACACATATACAAGAATGTAATGTACATGTGTGTACAATTTTATGAAAAAAATATACTTTGAATTGGGAGCTACACCAACAAAAAACATAAGCTTTGATAAATGAATGGTACACATATTGAAAAGTCATAGATTATTATTTTTTGCAGCTCTTATTTTAACGTATCCCATCATGAAAAGGTCTATGGGTATATGCGTATTTTTTTCAGAATTTTTTAAACATGAAAGATCGAATTAAAAAAAATCCAGCCTCCATGGAGGTCGAGCTCCAAAAAGCATTTTCGCAGAGACCTATTGCTTTATCTAATTTTTAAAACATGAAAGATTGAATTTTGATTTTTTTTAAATCCAGCCTCCATGGAGGCGGAGCTCCAAAAAGCATTTCATCCAGCCTCCACGGAGGTCGAGCTCCAAAAAGCATTTCCGCAGAGACCTGCTGCTTTATCTATAAAAATGGGCAAGGCCTGCGGCCTTTTCAGATATATATCCCTGTCCTGATCCATTCTATTGTTTAGCTAACCCAACATAAAAGTAGTAACACACACAAATAAGCAACAAGCTAAGGAAAACAACATCCAAAGATAGCATAGCATGTTCTATGTTTGCACGAGATCTACGAACATTTATTCCATATATCTGCTAAATGTCACCTGATCTAATCCATTTACATTGTTTAGCTAACGCAACATAACAGATAACACACAGAAATAACCAACAAGCTTAGGAAAACAATATACAAAGATGGCATACCGTCTACGTCTGCACAAGATCTATGAATATTTATTCCATATATCCGCTAAATATCATCTCATCTGAACTGATCCACATGGTCAGAAACTAAACACGGCAGAAGATAGCATCCAAAGGGACAAGTTCAGAACTCCCTCTTTTCTTCTTTCTCTTGAATGGTGGGGGAGGCTGGAGTTGGGCAGCAAGTGAAAGGCATTCCAAAAAAATGTGAGTATGCACGAGGCTTCAGTTGTTGTTGCTTCCAGTCCTTGTCATTTCCACAAACAAACTTACGGCAACCCACAGGGTGCAAAATGTCCCAGTTGCCAGGACAGAATGCGCAGCTCCTCCTGTACCGGGCAAGAGGCTCTTCTGGGAGCACATGCATGTTAACACAGTAATCAAAACAAATGAACCAGTTGAGAATAAAATATGTTACGGACACAGATACATACCAATGATGATGCACACTTCAACGATGGGATTTGGGTTGTAGTGCACCTCAGCAAAGAATCGCTTGATCTTATTGCTTTTGCGGCTGCGAGCCCAGAAGTTGATATGGGACCACGTTTGATTCCTGAAATTAGCTTTTGATTCCATCAGAGGCTTCACAACATCAAACTCGTCACCCTGCAGAAGTAATTTGTCATGTCATGAAACACGCGGCAGGAATTAATTGATATGAAATTGATCATGACAAATTAAATTATTCCTTTGATGGAAAGAACTGCATGTACCGGATGCCTGGCGTTGTAATGTTGGAGAGCATGTTGGACGGGCGGCATGATGAAGGTGTCGCGCTTTCTGCATCAAATGAGATTGGTGCAATTTATTAGATATGTTAATAGTTTAACACGGGCACAAGCACACAAAAAAGACAGAACAAGTCTTCTCATTAAGCCACATCATGCTCAACAAAATTGGAGCTGATGGGTAATCTTATACAAACCTTTCCATAATAATGCATTTGTCCAGCCACAATAAAAGTGCAAGATTTTGTTATAACTGCAAGCTTGGGAATGTTCTGACAGTGTGCAAAGATCATAATAGCGATTGGAAATACTTGGTCGCATGAGCCTGTTATGTATCTAACTTCCCTTAGGACTTTCTCAATTGGTGCATGAGAAACGAAAGAAAATCGAAAGACTTGTGTTTAAGATATACAGTTGTTTGACTTCAAACCAAGTTGTCAAAGACTCATAAGCTTTCATTCCAACACAGGCCAACGAAGAAGAGTTTGTATGAACATGTGTACGCTTAAGAGTCAGCAGCTCTTCAGTTGAAACCGAAGGTGAGGATGCCAGTTTGTTTATGTCGCGGCTGTCAAAGATAACCTTTGGTTGACCATAAATAGATCTACCTGTGATATGCGCAAGGCAGAGATCACATGACTGCACTCATCTAAAGTAGCATGGTAATTTTAAATTAATTGCCACAGTGATCTTTGAGTTTGTTCCTTCCAGGTTTGACGGGATCAATTGCTAAAGCGCTTTGGATCAATAACTTTAACATAGGAATTGGTAAGCGCTTCCAATTCTCAGAAACCTCAACAGCAGGAATGCCTGTTTCAGGCAGACGAGACGTACCGTTCTGAGTGCACCGAAGGTATTGGAGGGCACTTCAATCGCTTCTCTCTGCGCTCGTGCTCGCGCAGTTGGCTCTGCAATCGTAGCTGCTCCTCACGGGACAGCTGTGGCAGCAGGTCCTCCAACGATGGCGCGGTAAACAGCTCCCTTCTTACCAAAGGGTTCTGAGATTCCATTAATTGATTTGGCAATACACTCCGACGGAAGGTGGTCTGTAGAAGGAATATGCCGTTAATTTTCTGCAAAGGGATCTGAAAATAAGAGGGTAACAGATAATTCACTGCAGTTGGTATTAACAATGATTGCACATGGTTATCCTGCTTGACGCACTGCGGCTCTAATGTTGTACACAACACAACCGATGCAACAATTGTCTAATACTCCACTGACAGTGTTTGCATCTAACCGTACATTTACAAACATTGCAATTACCACTAGCGAAAATCATCAGACAAGCATTGCACAAGAGATTAGGGACCGTTTAGCGTAATTAGTAATGAGATTCCCTAGGGCTTGTTGGGTTAATCCCCTCCCGAAAGGGCTTGGAGAGATTGGGGGGTATTTTGGCTAATAAGTGATTCAATCCCCCTCAATCCCCTTGAACAGAAACAACCCTGATTCATCACTTGTTTTTAACAGAGTAGCGCGCGCAGATCTAAGGTAGAAGATACTGTGAGAGGCAGAGAGTTTACGTCGTCTTGTGGGCGTGGGTGGCGGCGGGACTCCGACGTCTCGCCGGCGTCTGCGGGGGAGGAGGAGGGCGGAGGCCGAGCTTCTCGAGGAGGGCGCTGCGAGGAGATGGCGGAGCGTGTGCGCCGGAATAGGGGTCCGAGGATTTGGGGTTATTTTCCCTTTTTTAATATATTTTTTAAAAATGACTGCCGCACATTAGATGGATACCTCCTTCACCCTGACGTTTTTAAAATCTAAAATTGCTATTAAAAAAACGACAACTGCCATATACTACTAACATGAAAGTTGTTACCCGTGTTAAAATAAACATAAATGTTCAGAATTGCCATCTCTTCGGGCTTGACGTTCAAGTAATTATTAGCAGCCCCGTTGACATTTCTATTACGGTTCGTCGAGGTCTACGGGCCAGTACATACGAAGTTGTCTTTAATATCCTAAATATGATTTATCCGTGCTCATTGTAAATGTTGTTACTTATGTCGATGCATGTTGTTTCTAACCACGAGGAATTTGCTATGTGGCCCTTTCCATGCGAAGGCGAAGATTTATGTAAGTTGACAAAACTTTATCATAGATAAAAAGAAGATATATAGCTACTAAAATTTACTAGTATAAACCAAAAGAAAAATCTAGAAGCATCACCACGAGACTTGTATCTCTTGCCACAATAGTCAAGCACCACTAGATTCAACGAGCTAAGCGCAACGATGAGCCAGAAGAACCGATCAAGGTGGGCCTCGTTAAGGTCATAAGGTATCCACCCTAGCTCGTCGCCCCTTGTTGTGATGATGGACGCCAGGATCACCACGAGCGAGCTGAGGTAGCTCCTAGGCGACAACGTGAGGAGCCCCAGCGTGGAGCTGAGGCTCTTGATCGACTCTTGTGCCTCATTGTAGAAGAACTCCGACTGCCCCCACGCTCGCGTCCACCATGAGGTACTGGGGCACCTTCCACAGGATGGATATCGACAATGGCGCCGATGCCAACCGCCTCGTCTCGACCGTCGCTGCGGTCGTCATGACCAGTGCGGAGTGGAATATGTCGATGTGAATCGCTGCAACTCCGAGAACCCCAGCTCATTGCCGGTTAACCTCCTCGCCGCCAAAATGAGCACCCTGTCGTAGACCAGCACGAAGAGGATGACGTTGACAGCGTTGAAGGAAGCCAAGCATGTCGGATGGGATGTTGAACTTGTCAATGATTCATACACGATATCTCAAGAGCAATTATAACAATTTAAATATGTGAACCAGATGTGATCAATTAGATTTTAGGATGAGGTAATAGAGATATCACACAAGTTTTGATGGTTTGTTTTGTTAGAAATAATGGGCTATAGGCCCATGTACATCTTTCCCTCATAATAAAGGGAGATAGGTTTCTTCTTCCGTCATGATGTTTTGCAGAAAAACCCCTCGCGTTTTAGTAAATCAACCCGCAGTCCATAGTTAATGGCAAAACAAAAAAGTGAAAAAGTTGGCTGCCTGGGCCTCAACCCATCTTTCGCATGTCGCGCCTGGGCAACGAACGAAGCTGGCCCATCTAATGGGCCAAGCTAGATTCTATTTTTTTCGAGGATGTAAACGCAGTCGCTTGCATGCTTCCTCTGCACTAACACTTTTCATAAAATTAAAAGTCTATGATTTTTTTAAATAACCACACATTTTAATAATTGTTTGCACTTAAAAATAATTATTATTTATAAATTGAAACTAAAAATGTTTATGTGTAAATAATTAAACACATTTAAATGCACCAATATTTTAAGTCACTCGCGTCCTTCCTCTGCATTAACACTTTTCATAAATTTAAAAATCCTTTGATTTTTCAAATAATTAAACATTTTAAAAATTGTTTGCACTTAAAAATGATTATTATTAAACATATTTTTAAAGTATAAAATATTTAATAAAATGCGATCACGGATTTATACACTCTTTTATGTATAAACATTTTTGTAATATTATTATTTTTTGAGTGCAAACATCTTACTGATGTAAAAGAATAATTAAAAAGAAATGAAATTGTTTCGAAGAGAGCAAGTATTTTGAAGTGCAAGCATTTTTATTTTTTAAATTTTTTTAGTACGAAAAGTTTTTTCTGCGCTAATGGGCTGGCTCAGTTTGTTCTAATATCCACACACACACACCCCGACGAGATCCTTCATTTCCTGGTGCGCCAAAGAGATATCGTTTCAATTTAGATCGGGATTCGTTAGTTCAGTGTACAAACGATAGGGATTTTGATTTCAGGTTTAAAATCACGAACAACTACGAGTTTAGGGTTTAAAATAAACTTTTTTATTTTGTTCCGTTGCAACGCACGGGCATGTTTGCTATCTATCTTTCCCTAATAATAAAGGAGGTGGGTTTCTCCTTCCGTCATGGCGATTTTGCAGAAAAGCACCTCACGTTTTAGTAAATTAACCCGCAGTCCACAGTTTCTAGAAAAAAGAAAAACTAGAAAACGTTGCACTGTCTGGGCCTCAGCCCATCTTTCGCAACAAACGAAGCTGGCCCATCTAATGGGCCGAGCTAGGTTCTTTTTATTTACGCTTTTCCATTATGTATTTTTTTTAACAAAAAAAATGTTCGAGGATATAAACGCAATCGCTCGCGTGCTTCCTCTGCACTAACACTTTTCATAAATTTAAAAGTTTTTTTTTTAATAAACACACATTTTAAAAATTGTTTGCACTTAATAATAATAATAATTTTGTAAAACTTGAAACTAAAATTTTTTATGTGTAAATACTTAAACGCATTTAAATGCACCAATATTTCAAGTCGCTCGCGTGCTGCCTCTGCACTTTCATAAATTTTAAAAGTCTTTGAATTTTTTAAATTATCACACATTTTAAAAATTCTTTGCAATTGGAAATAAACATTATTTTGTATAAATTGAAACTAAAAACGTTTATGTGTAAATAAATAAACAAATTTAAATGCAACAATATTTTAACGCATTTTTAAAGTACAGAATATTTAATAACTGCATTCACGGATTTTTATACACTTTTTTATGTATGAACATCTTTTGAAATATTATTTTTTGAGTGCAAACATCTTACTGATGTAAAAGAAGAATAAAAAAGAAATAAAAATGTTTCAAGGAGAGCAAGTATTTTTAAGTGCAAGCATTTTTTATTTTTAAAATTTTTTGAGTCCAAATATTTTTTTCTGTGCTAATGGGCTGGCTCAGTTTGTTCTAATATCCACATACACACACCCCGACGGGATCCTCTATTTCCTGGTGCGCTAAAGAAGTATCATTTCAATTTAGATTGGGATTCATTAGTTCAGTGTACAAACGATAGTCATTTCAATTTCAGGATTAAAGTCACGAACAACTACGAGTTTAGGGTTTAAAATAAACTTTTTTATTTGTCCCATTGCAACGCACGGGCATGTTTTCTATCTATACCTAATAATAAAGCGTGATGGATTTCTTAGTCTCCCTGTTCTTTTTGTTCGGCTTGTTGGGCCTCTTCCGATGGGAAAAAAAATGCGCACATGAGATAAATCGACCACGCTTTTTGCTGCATGTTCGTTCGGCTTTGTTGGACTTTTTTTCTTGGGCCGTAGCCGCTGAAAAAATGCGACTGAGCAAGTTAAATGGATGACCACTTTGCCCATTTTATCAAATTACATAATGTAAGATGCATTTTCTTAAATTTGTTGTAGTTATTTTAGCGCTCCAAAATGAAGAAAAGTACCTTTTATATCTTCTTCTTGAAAAATAAAAATATATCTCATTTTATTATAAATATCTTATATTTCTTCTTAAACTTTTTTCCAATGGGTGTGACTTGATGTTGGTTTTAATCCAAAATCCTACATGTATCTAACTCACGAAAAAATATACCCACAAAAAACTTACGAAAAGTGTTCACACATTTTAATTATTTGTATTATCTTAAATGCGTTTGCGCCTTTCTGAAATATATAAAGTTAATTTTACGTAAAATATAGGTATTTTTCATAAGATTACAATTTTCTCCCATTGTTTTAAATAATTTTTATTTTTATTAAATAATAATGCTCCAAATATCCCAAAAAAAGGTTCACAGGATTTTATTTTTTTGTGTGATTCGTTCCAAAAACCTTCATGTAGCTATCTCATGAAAAAGTGTACCCACAAAAAAATCAAGAAAAGTGTTCACATTTTTTAATTTTTTATATGTGTTTGCACTTTTTAAAAATATATAAAGTTAATTTTTCATATATCATAGGTATTTTATCACAAGGTTAAAATTTTATCCCGTTGCAACGCACGGGCATTGTCCTAGTACCTAATAATAAAGTGTGTTGGATGTCTCGTTGTTATGTTTGTTCGGCTTGTTGGGCCTCTTTCGGTGGGCCAAAAAAATGCGCCCATGACGTAAATCAACCACGATTTTTGCTGCATGTTCGTTCGGCTTTGTTGGTCTTCTAATTGGGCCGTAGCCGCTGAAAAAATACAACCGAGCAAGTTAAATGGATGGTCATTTTGCCCTTTTTATTAAAATTAAATAACGCAAGATGCATTTTATTAAATTTGTTGTAATTCTTTTTAGCTCTCCAAAATAAAAAAATACCCCTTATCTTTTCTTCTAGAAAAATAAAAATATCTCTATCTTATTTTAAATATCGTTTCCTTCTTCTTAAACTTTTTTTCATCGGGTGTGACTTGATGATGATTTTAATCCAAAATTCTACATGTATCTAACTCACGAAATAGTGTATCCACAAAAAAAAAACTTATGAAAAGTGTTGACATGTTTTTTTGTATTGTTTTAAATGCGTTTGCGCTTTTCTGAAATATATAAAGTTAATTTTACGTAAAACATAGGTATTTTATCATAAGATTAAAAAAAACTCCCGTTGTTTTAAGCAACCTTTATTTTATTAAATAATATTTCTTCAAATATCAAAAAAAATGTTCACATGATTTTATTTTTTTGTGTCATTCATTTCAAAATCCTACATGTAGCTAACTCATGAAAAGTGTTCACATGTTTTAAATTGTTATATGCGTTTGCACCTTTTTAAAATATATAAAGTTAATTTTACATACATCATATGTATTTTATCATAAGATTAAAACTTTATCCCGTTCCAACGCACAGGCTTTGTCCTAGTTTTATAAAAGTTTCAAAAGGCCTGTATGTAAAATATCAAGTGAAAGTTTTGAAGCTTAGTCACACCCTGGAAGTTGAGGAGGTGTTGAACCTCTTTACATAATTGGGTTCTCCCCCATTACACTTAGTGATGGATTGAGGAGAGAAAAAGAAGAGCACTCGCACGCGCTCACCAGGCTTGGGCCACGGTCGAGCCGTCACAGGCGGTGCAACATGCGCGTGAATGGTCCACCGAAATCTAGTCTGCGGACTTCCAGGAGTAGGTCTTCGAAACCATTATATGGTCATACATATGTGAATCAACATACTTTTATATGTAAAACATTGTCATATTACCCGAGCATAGTAATTTTCAGTAAAACTTATCGTATAAAATTGTGTATTATCATTATAATTTGTATGTCTAATGAAATTTAAGTATTCTTACATGCTTAAAGGATAGTATCACAAAAATATCATAATATGTTTTTAATTTGGCTTCTTAATGTCAATCGCATCAGACCCAATAAAAAAGGACACGAGAAGAAAAAATTATCCCACTAGGTAAATGGGGATGGGGATGGGGATGGGGATGGGGATGAAAGGCAATCTCCACTGAAAGCAGCCCCATTGACTTCCCTATCTATGGATATGGCTCGTCCAGGTCTACGGATCACTACATACGTAGCCCTAAAGCAGGCCGCTTCAATAGTCCAGATTTGATTTAATTTATCCCTGCTCGTTGTTCCATGTTTTTTTTTAATTGAACCTCACAACCTTTCTTCTGAGCGAGACCCTGCCCAACCCTCTTCGTCCCGATCCAATACACACAGCCGCCGCCTCCACCACTAGCCCCACGACCGATGCATCTTCCTCTCCTCCCCGTTCCCTCCTCTCGGGTCCTGCTCGTCTGCCACCGTTCAACCCTGACGGCCATGGCCCCACGACCAACTCCAAGGTTTGTCCTTTCCTCTGTCCATCCTTTTGCTCACCAACGATCTGCACAAGGATGCAGCAGCAGCAGCATCCTTTGCTGCTAAGATAGAACAAAAGCCCACTGGTCGTGCATATTTAATTATTTATGTAGATAAGTGGGAGGTTGTGTTAGCCGGTTCAGATATGTTTGATAAAATGTGCAAAAAAAAGCTGATCCATGGTTCTGTTTCTTCATGATTAATTGTGCAGCATCGTGGTCATCTTGCTGCACATGTACCTCTCCTCCACTCAGCCTTCCTTTGTTCCTGCTGTGAACATCAAGAGTATGAAGACAAGCAGTGGAAGTAGGAGTGCTAGCTGAGGAACATGCAACAGTTGTTGTACATCCGTGTAGTGGCCGCGGCGTGGGTGTGATAGAGTATAGTTATCTAGTTGTTTTTATGATGTAATTTCAGGCCGAGTGTTTGTTGGTTCTGCTTATACAGAACAGAGAATATAGGTAATGTTCGTCCGCCACTGTCCAGATGTTTATATGCTAATGCAGATTTTTACTAATTACAGTTTCTAATACAATGATATTTTTTCTTCATGCTCACTTATTGTAGCTCCCACCTCTCTATGTATCTTCTTCGATTAAAAAAGATTTCTTCCAAGTATATTGAGTTTACTCTGAACTTGGTACATCACTATAAAAGCATGTACAAATATGATCAAAGCAGAAAGGTAACTACAGTGGTGAAGACGCCGAGGAGCATGAGATTACAAAAAATCTGTCTGGTATGCATTGTCTTCAAAACAGTTGAAGTACCATGCTTAAGAGATATAAATGCTAAGCTCAACAAGGTTCTGTCGTATACATAATCATTTTCACCCTCCAGCAATGTTTTTTTCTAGAAACTCCAGCAATGTTGTTAGATACCACACAAAATCCTGTAACACTATGCGAAAGATTATAATTTTAAAATTGACATTATAAGTTTCGGACCTTTCTTGATATGGGTGGTGCTGGTAAATTGCCATTCCTACTAGCATGCCTCGGAAGTTTGGCCGCAAAGAAGCCGAGGCGATAGCTTCTCAGCTATGTTCATTTTTGGTGTGTGCGGCTCATGAACCCAGAGTGGTGTCCTTTCAAGATTGAAAAGGCTGGAGGCATCTCTGAGGTACGGTGAGTTCTTTCACCGACCATAGCTTATGTTCCATCAATTCTTGGAGGTGGAACCTGACAATTTATATTCTACTCCCTCCGTTCCGAATTATATGTCATTATGGCATCGTTCCAACCAGATGAAAAGTTATGAAGTTACGCATGTACCCTTATGAAACATTATCTTCTAGATTAGTGAGGGGAAATTGGATTAGCACAGCGCCGAATAAGATGGGAAATCGGGACTGGATGGCCTGCTCGGAATGGATGGCTTTCGCTGCAGGGAGGTGACCGGGCTGCCCCTATGCTGCTCCGGCGACGGCCGCTTGACCTTGGGCGACGGCGACGGCCGCTTGACCTTGGGGCGACGGCGACGGCCGCTTGACCGCGGGCGGCGGCGACGACGACCTCCGCACAGAGCGTTCCCGAGGCCCTCGCCGCGCAGGAGAGGACGGTGAATCCTGGCAGCTACGGGACCTACGCCATACGCGGCAGCGACAACGCAGACACGCCGGATTTGCCAAGGCTTGCCGGACCAAACAGGGCGGCTCTTGACCGGCTTCCCCAGCGACCGCTCCGGTCCAGCCACTGATATGGTCGCGGTGGACAACGCGGATTGGATCTGGCAAGGGATTGTATGTGCGGCGGCGGCCGCCGTATGGTTTGTACGTGCAGCAACGCTGGAAGGATTGGATCTTGCTGTGAGAGTGTAGACGAGGACAGCGAGGGGAGCGAGCGGTGGGTGGGAGGATAAAACTGAAAAGCAGAAAAAAAAATAACGTGACCAGATTTGCACGGGTGGGCTCCGACGACATATATTTCGGATCAGAGGGAGTACACTGCTACTTGTGTGATCTAGAGACTATTGATGACGATGATGTCAAGCTACAATACACTCTTTACCTCGGGTCGTCGGGCGCTCTCTCTCTCTAGATTTTCTGAGATGAATAAACATATACAAGGCTTTGGTGAATGGTTTGATGGAAAGGAATGTGGGAGGCAGACTCGTGTCAAAGAGGACCGTAAGGCCATTCTCAGTGATAGTACTAAGTACATGTGCAACAAAGGGAAGAGCCTCATCAACGAGAATGGTAGGACGACTCGCAGGTACGTATGATTGGCATTGACCTATTTTTATATTTATTTGTTCTGGACAAAAAGTTTGTTCAGCTTCTCTGATGTTAGTTTGTTTCTGTCCATATCTGTACATGATATTTGTGTGATCAGGCCCGAAAGTTGGTTGTACTTCTTCGCTGTGTTCACTTGGCATTTGCCGAAAATATAAGTTCTTCTCAGTTTAAAATGTAGTATTGTAAGCTGATGACTAGGAGAACATAAAATTACGTATGATTGGCATTGACCTATTTTTTATTTATTTGTTCTGGACAAAAAGTTTGTTCAGCTTCTGTGATGGTAGTTTGCTTCTGTCCATATCTGTACATAATATTTGTTTGTTCAGGCCCGAAAGCTGGTCGTACTTTTTCGCTGTGTTTACTTTGCATTTGCCGAAAATACAAGTTCAATTCCGAGTTTAGAATGTAGAATTGTAAGCTGATGATTACTAGGAGAACATAAAATTGATCTTTTCTGAAACTCATCCTAGCATTGTGCAGTCTAAGCAGTTGTACTAACGGCTCCTAATGGCGAAAAATATGCACCTTTCTTGTGCATGTGCAATTAATATTTTTCTTATTGTATTTGCATTAATAATATGCACAAATATTCATCGTATTGACGACTCAAGAAGGTGCTTATTGTGCAATATGAGCTAGATAGTCACTTTCTTAGCAAAATGACTTTCTAACGACTCAAGAAGAAGAAAACCTGTACTTATCACGACACAAACTATCTAATCGCAAGCACATATGGTTTGTTGCTCGTTTTGTAGAAATTGGTGTGTTTTTGTGTTTTAATGTATTATCTGAATTTGTTGGCTGCTTGAATGGTTAATAAACATCAATCACACCAGCCCTAAGATGAACCCTCAATCACACCAACTCTAAGATGATGTAATAAACATCAAATTGATTTTATCTTCTCTTTAATGGCATGTTTTATTTCATGCCATGGCAATATCACTGAGGACCTTAATTATTGATTCTTTGTTCTTGTGTTGTTCGCTCGCACCCCCTTCGTCCCTCATAGCGTAAAAGTAATATACATGAAACCAAACCCCATATAATCCTAACAATAATTAACCCGATTATGTACTAAACATTGAAACAGACCCAAAGCATCACGTACAATAATTAGTCTTTGTCCCACCATCATAGTGCAAAGGTAATATACATGGAAAAAATCCCAAGTAATCCTAGCAATTCTTATCCTGATTACATACTAAACATGAGGCATAAGATATGGAAAAGAATCACCAATTATCATGAAGATATTTGGTTGCCCAACAATCTATACTATTAAAAGGGATGTATACTATACATGGAAACAAACTTAAATAATCCTAAAAATAATCAAATTGATATAATAGCTTGATAACATACTAAACATCGAGTAAAAGATACGCAAAAGAATCTCCTAATATCATACAGATATTTAGTTGCCAAACAAAATAGACAACCCCTCAAATACTCGTTGTTATTTAAGTATGTTTTGTTATTGATCATTACTAGTCACCCTTGGCTCATCTGCCCCCCATAAGACACAGGTTGGACCGCGAGGAAAGTTTATCATCAACTACGCTCGTCACAATCTATCGACCAACTCTGCAATCTCTCTTTGCCGCCCAGAGGTGAGTTTACTCATGATGCCAGCTCTATTAAGAATCTTATTCCATGGTGCCATGGTGTCATTTCTCAGTAGTCATAACAATCCTGATAGATGCAATCTTATACCATCAGTTTCGTGGTGTCGTTCTATGTGTCTTCATAGTCCTCGTAGATGCCAAATGAATTAAAAGTTTTTATGATGGCATGATAACCAAGCATTTATATGTTAGATAAGCTATTATTACACAAAAACTCTTCTTGAGCAATACTATGGAGCATCTTAATTTGAATCAAATTAAATAATAATTACAACAAAAGGCATAGAAGACATCTTAACCTGTTATTCACTTGGAAGATTCATATGCTTTCAAACAACTCCTGGTCTCTCTCCACCAGGAATGTTTAACCTGGGCAACGAGATCTGCATACTCACCAAGCAAACCTGACTAGTAACTGTAGGAGATAATTATGTGTGAATGGAACACAACTGCATAAATAGTTAATTATTTTCTTTGTTTATGAGCCTCGATGCTCAAGGTTCAAAGGCCCTTCAGAATCACTACCATTTTACTACTAAATTTATTTGAAGTTGTCAGTTTTTGTTTGAGTTCTCCACTATGAAATGATTATTGCCTGAAATGATAGTGCTAACTATTTATTTTTGTTTATGAACTACGGTGCACAAGGTTTTGAAGTCGTTAATCATTATCCGCACAACAATTGCTTATAAGATGTCACAGGATACAAAAACCGTATCTGATAAGGGGGAAAGAGGTGTGTATATTCTATCAAAATGTGTAGAGTAAGGTCTTAATGGACATTTGTAATTGACTATGTGACAATCTAATGTTTGATGTGGAACAGCTGGTATGTTCATATGTGACCCATCTATCCAATTAACTACGATATTTCCCACAACCAGTACCCTCATTGCATTGGAGAGGAGAGAACATGAGGAAACATCAATTGGTATCATCCTTTCATATGGCATTTTTTTTCATTTGAGTATGGTTATTTATAGGCCTGGATTTGTCAAGTCTAACATGCAGTGGCTATTTCTTCAGATTATATTTTAGGTTTAACAATTTACACAATTCCCTTGCAGAAAACCCTACAACACTTCAAGGAACACCAAGCGTTGCGGAACATATTGCTTCCAATGCAAGTGTTACAGAAGACAAAAATCAACAAAAAAGGGCCCGTGATAAAGCACGACGAGATAGGCTAACACCTGAGCAGACAGAGGAAATAAATGCACGACGAAGAGAAGCTAGGAAAAATAAAATAATTGAAGAGAGGAATGCAAGCCAAAGGACATCTAGGCAAAGTCTGACGGGCGAGGAGAGGCAAGAGATGAATGCCCGTAGAAGGTTCGCCCGTAAAAATAAGCCAGATGCATGTGCAAAGACAAGAAGTTAATGCCCGCCGAAGAGCACGCAGGCAGAACATACCACTCGAGGAGAGGCGGGATCTTCGTGCTCAGCGCAATGCAGATCTTGCAGCTAGGCGAAAAATCCGTGTGCTGAATCCATCGCAATGCCTCGCCCAGATGCACATCTCTTTTCAATCATCGTGTTATGTTACTAAGGTTTTCGTGTGTCCAGTCTATATTTATTTGGTAGCAGCATCCTCATTTAAATATTTTTCTATTGAAATTGCATACCTTCCAATAGATAGTGTTTGACACTGAAGGTTGTTCAATATGATGATTTAATGTTTATCTGTTTGTCATTTGACCTGAGCACAATAAGAAACGTAGCTCAAATACTGAAGGTTGTATAGTTTTTATGGATCATTGGGTTAGTGATGCATATGAAGTGCAGTTTTCTCGAACATATAATGAGGAATGTGTGCATTTCTAAATATGTGATTTCTTTCCAAGATTCTATCAGCATGGACATAGTGAAAGGACGTGGATGTCGCCTAGAGGGGGGGGGTGAATAGGCGTTTAAAATAATTACGGTTTCGGCTTGAACAAATGCGGAATAAAACTTAACGTTTAATTTGCCAAGAAAGAAACCTAAATAAGCTAGGCTCAACTATGTGCACCAACAACTTATACTAAGAAAGATAAACAACTATGTGATAGCAAGATATATGACAAGAGCACTATGGCTATCACAAAGTAGGTGCACAAGTAAATAGGTTGACTAGATGAACAACCTAAGGGACAAGCAATGCACAATAATATGAGCAAGCACAAGATAAACAATGTAATAAGCTTGCTCAAAGTAAGGTTAGAGATAACCGCAAGTGGAGCCGATGGAGACAAGGATTTGTTACCGAAGTTCCTTCTCTTGCGAGAAGTACGTCTCCGTTTGGAGAGGGTGAGGAGCAAAATGCTCACACGAAGCCAACGAGGGCCACCCTATTTCTCCTCACGCTCTTACCAATGCAAGATGCCGTGATTCCACTATTAGGACACTTGAGGGCGGTCACCGAACCCGTACAAATGGCAACCCTTGGGGGCGGTCACCGAACCCGTACAAATGCTCGGGCAATCTCCACAACCGAATTGGAGGCTCCCGTAGCGTCCCGAAGCTTTCCACCACAATGATTGAGCTCCGCAACAACAAGCCTCTAGGTGCCAACGCACCCACGAGGTACAAGCTCTAGAGTGCCAACGCACTCAAGAGTAGCTATCTTCTCAACTTCACTCACTACAAAGAATCCTCGGAGAGAACTCAAACCGATGCACCAAATGCAATGGCAAGAACACACAAAGTGCTCAAGTCCCCAACTCTCAAATCCCACCAAAGCAACAAAAGCTATGGAGGAATATGAGAGGAAGAACAAGGAGAACACAAAGAACTCCAAGATCTAGATCCACAAGGTTCCCCTCACTTAGAGGAGAGATGGCTTGGTGGAGAATGTGGATCTAGACCTCCTCTCTCTTTTCCCTCAAAAAGGAGCAAGAATCATAGGAGGGAAAGGGAGTAAGCAAGCTCAAAGAGGTCAACAATGGGGGGAAGAACTTGCAAGAAACGGATGTGGAGAAAGGAGGAAGAAGACCCCCTTTTATAGGTCCCCACGAATCCAACCGTTGGCAGCCCACCAACCACGGTACTACCGGACAGCGAACGGTACTACCGTGGAGCGGTACTACCGCTCAAGCGGTACTACCGCTCAAGCGGTACTACCGGACACTAAAAAGTTGTACTACCGCTCTAAGACAGAGGATTTGCGGTAGTAGTTGCGGTAGTAGCCACGGTACTACCGCTCGGGCGGTACTACCGCACTTCCGGGCGGTACTACCGCACAGGCAGAAACAACACGGCCGAAACAAGCATAACTTTTCCATACGAACTCCGATTTTGATGATCTTGGGCTTGTTTTAAAGCTAGGAAAAGCTCTAGATCCTCACATAGAGAACCACCCAAGATAAACAAAAAGAAATGATGCAAATCATGGAAAGGTTAAAATGCCAACAAGGTACAAGGTGAAACCTTCACAAGATAAGAGCCAACTTTTCCATACGAACTCCGATTTTGATGATCTTGGGCTTGTTTTAAAGCTATGGAAAAGCTCTAGATCCTCACATAGAGAAACACACAAGATCAACAAAAAGAAAAGCTTCAAACCAAGAAAAGGTTAAAATGCCAACAGGGTAGAAGGTGAAACCTTCACAAGATAAGAGTCGACAAAAACACCAACATCGAAAACACAAAAGTAGATGTATATGAAATCCGTTTTCGATGAAGAAGAGCTTGTCATGAAGAAGACCACAAGCTCCAAAACTCACACGGAGAAAATCCAAACAAGAATCAATAAAGATGATGCCAATGATGCAAAGGTTTGAGCTCTCCACAAACGATGTGGCCTAGCCTATAACCCGGTCTCCTAACTACCACCATGAGACCGGTAAACTAGAAACCTATAAAGGTCAAACCTTTGTCTTGCGCATAATCCACTTGAGCTTGATGATGACGATTATGCCCGCCTCAAGTTGGATCATCCTTGATTCCGCCGGCTCGATGAAGACTAGTAGATTGCTCCCCCATACTCCATTATGGGTGAGCCACTTTAGGCACATCTTCACAAGACCAGTAACACCAAATGGTCGGCAAGCTTCAAGCATATGAGATCTTCGTGATGCTCCTCTTGAACTTGCACACATCAACCTTGATGGACATCACCACTTGATGCCATCCTCTCTCGGGCTATATGTAGTCTTCCTTTTGACGCGAGCCCACATACCAAGGGATCACATGATCTCACAAGGTACATCTCCTATGCTTTGTGTGTTGATCAACTTGATACCACTTTTTGCACTTGTCTTGATCAACCTTGAATCTTTCCAAACAATCTTCATTAAGATGATGTCTTAAAGGTAGTCATGAATGTTCACGCAATCTTCTTTCTTCAAGACATGCTAGCAATATGCTTAACTCTCATATGACCAATATATGGATAACTCCATGAATAACACCTTGGTCATCACATAATCTTCTACAATCATCCTTGAAGCCAACCTATGATCTTCAAGCATGCCTACGGACAAACCTTAAAATATAACTCAAGCAAACCATTAGTCCATAGGGATTGTCATCAATTACCAAAACCAAACATAAGGGCACATGCCCTTTCATATAGTAATATAAATGATGCTTGAACATAGTAATTATAAATGATAGGATTCTATTACATACTAATCTCTACTATCTAAAAAGAAGCTAATGGTTTCTCATGGTCCTTTCAAGCATTTTTTTCGACAGTTTTGTTGACCAGTTGATACGTCCCAAACGTATCTATAATTTCTGCTTGCTCCATGCATGTTTTGTGTGACTTTGCCATGTTTTGCTTGAACTTTCATACACTTTTGAACATATTTGGACTAACCTATTAAATCAGTGCACCCAATTGTCAGTTTCTGTTTTCTGCTGTTTTTGTATTTCAGGTTTTCCGGCCATTAAAAGTGCTTCAAAAATTCCGGGAAAAATATATAAAAAATCAGCGCAACAGAAGCTTCCGGAATCACCAAGAGAGGGAACGGGGCCACCACCAGGCAGCCAGGAGGGCAGGTGGCGCGGCCCCACCCTGGGCCGCGCGAGGGACCCTCCTGACTGCCTCGTGGGTCCCCTCGATGCCCCCTTCGTCTATATTTACCCCTCGGGGTGGAAACCCCTAATATCGATCTCTTTCTCGCGAACTCCCCTCTGTACCGCCGCCGCCGCCGTTTCAAGATTGGGGCTGCCTGGAGAAGCTGCCCTGGCACCCTGCCGGAAGGAGGAACCCCCTCCGAGAGACCGTCCATATCCATGGACGCCTCCCGGATGTACCGTGAGTAGTCTGAAGGGTTCGTTGCATAGAAAACAAAAATTTTCCTACGATTGCAACTGCCAAGATCACATCTAGGAGATAACTTGTAACGGTTTGAGAAGGACTCACCCTCGAAGACCAAAAAGATTTAACGAGAACGATTCTCGTGGGTGATGTAGTCGATCACTTGCCGACCTCAAGGTCGTGATGAAGATGGGCGCCACAAACGGGCAGCGCCTCCGTAATCGGTCACACGTACGGATCAGCGACGACCTCCGCCCCTTGCTCCAGTTGGGCAGCGGAAGTAGTGGATCCTCGGGAACTCCAGCAGCACTACAACATAGTGGTGGTGGTGGTAGATAAGATCTTGAGCAGGGCTTCGCCTAAGCACCGTACTCGTGAAACTGGATCAGCTAGCAAGGGGAGGAAGATGCCAACCAAAGGGCATATGAGAGATGGAGGAATGAGTGACTAGAGGGGTCTCCACCTCCTCCTTTTATAGGAGAGGGGGGCAGCACCCAAGGCGCCCCAAGAGGTGCCCCCACCTCTCCCCTCTTGATTGCTAGTGGAGTCTCCACTCACACATAATCAAGTGGCACTTTCTCCCATTTAACCTCCACTCAAAAACCAAAGGTCTTCCAATTAAAACTCCTTTTAATTCACTTGTTTAATGTCACTCAAATTAATTAACACTTCATTTAATGAGTACTTCATTGATGAACACTTCATTCAATGAACACATTAACAATTATCCCCTTGCACTATTTCGATATCCCGAAACTATTCCGGCAGTTTTATCGAAACAGTCCCTGTGCTGTCCTGTGCTATCCAGTATTTTCTCCTGCGTTCCGTATCCACTTAAAACACGTCGACGAATCCTTAAGTGTGTCACTCTACGGTTCGTGAATAAAATGGACATGACTGAGACTCTTCTCCGATCAATAATCATCAGAGGGATCTGGAGATCCATGATGACTCCCACTTACTCAACGATGAACTAGTGATCGTGTGAACCATTACTCCGTAACCAATTCCTTTTGTCTCGCGATATTTTACTTGTCCGAGATCCGATCATTTGGTATCATCCATACCTAGTTCGATCTCGTTACCGACAAGTACTCTTTACTCGTTCCGTGATATAACATCCTCGTGAGCCAGTCACGTGCTTGCAAGCGATGTCAATGTGATATCACCGAGAGGGCCCAGAGTATATCTCTCCGTCATCTGGATGGACAAATCCCACTCTTGATCCACGAGCCTCAACTAACACTTTCCAAGTACCCAACGACACCTTTATAATCACCCTGTTACGGTGTGACGTTTGATGGAATCAAAGTACTCTTCCGGTGTCAGTGATTGACGTGATCTCATGGTCTAAGGATTAGAGTTACTTCGTGAAAGTTTGATACAGCAATAGAAACTTGATGACATGATCGTATTGCTATAACTACTATGGGTGTATGTTCATCACATCATTCTCCAATGACATGACCTTGTTATTAACAACATCCAATGTTCATGACCAGGAAACCTTGATCATCCGTTAATCAACAAGCTAGTATAAAGAGAGGCATTACTAGGAACCTTTTCTCTGTTTATTAAACACACATGTATTAACGTTTCCGGTTAACACAATTATAGCATGAAAATAAACATTTATCATAAACATGGAATAAGATAATAACCACTTTATTATTGCCTCTCGGGCATATTCCCTTCAGTCTCCCACTTGCACTAGAGTCAATAATCTAGTTTGGTACTTGCGCATCCAACACCTATGGCATTCAGTTGTTATCCATACGCATTGCTAGTGGTAAACCTAATCTCCAGATCTGACACTTCAGGTCCGTGTGTATTTGTATTTCTTTGCGTCTCTACGCATCACTCATTCACTAATGAGATGGCATTGCATAAATTTGATCCTCCGGTGAGACCTTAGTCCCTTGAGCTCAAAACATGTTGAATCTATTGTCGTACAATAGATCTTCATAGTATTAGCTCGCTTGGAACTACACCTAGTTTGTCAAACAAACTTCTTGACACAAATGCCCTCCTTTGCTGCTGCTAGAGCAGTCATATACTTAGCCTTTCCTTGTAGTATTCGTTATAATGTCTTAACTTTGGAACTCATCCAAATCCATTTGGAACTATTCCAAATCTATCATGGAACTTTTTTCCATTACATTTTTCCACCTTAACATACCGCCAAAATTGAGATAAATTTAGATTGTATCTTGCGACAAAACTAGTATCAATGTAACACTTTACAATGAACTATTGTCCAACATACATAATATATATTCTTAGTCCTTCCAAAGCACGTAAGGATATCTTTACTATTGTCCAATGATCATCTTATGAATCATTCTGGTATATGCTCATAACATTTAGAGCATAGGACATTCTTGGAATTGTACATATCATGGTGTACATGATTGATCAAATCATTCATGTGATTTTACTCACCAAGTGTCAAAACACTTGAATCTCGCTTCAACCTTTTCCATGCGGCAAGAACTTTTCTCGTCGTTTCCATATTGAACTTATTCAATATTTCATATATGTACTTCGGCCCAACCATATTAGCACCTCAATCTATCTATATAGACCATATTAGCCCAATATACTGGTTTTGCCCAAATCTTCCATTAAAATTAAATTTTCAATGAAACTTCACCCGTGTCAATAAAATATACATCATTTCCAATCAACAATATGTCTTCTACATAATGTATTAGAAATATGTCTCAGCGCTCCCACTTAATTTCTTGCAAAAGCAAGCATCTTCACCGTCTCTGATGAAACTAAACGTTTTAACAATTTCATCATGATGAAGATTCCAACTCCGTGAATTCTTATTTCAACCATTGAAATTTGCATGCTATTTTAGCATCCTTTGAATTAACAGAACCCTTTGGACCGTGTCCTGTACACGTCTTAGGTAACCATTCTATTAGAAGAACGTTGTTATGTTTGTTCAACTACCATATACCAAAACTAGCATATGTAGTGGTTGCTACAATAATCCGTCCAGACTAAATATCGTTATGAAAGATCAAATCTTGTCATAGCCAACTCTTTGAACATAATCGTAAACCATTTTAACGATATGTCGAATATTTCATAGATGTGAGAACATCCACGTCTGTTTCTTTATAGATCCAAACACGGTATCTAGAGGGTCTTCCAAGTTCAGAAACTTGGTTTCTCGTGTATGGAACTATCACGGATTTTATAGCTTCTAGCCATTTTGACGGAGTCAGGGCCCATCATCGCTTCTTTGCATGTAGTTGGTCCATTATTATCAAATAACAATGATTCAATCTCAAATCTTACTATTTGATCGATTATCCGAACTACGCAGTTCAATAGGAACTTAGATCGCCGTGACCACAACCTTTGGGACACGGGAGCCAAGAGCATTGCGGCCGCTTCCGGGACACTTTCCGGCGCTGCGCCACTTAGCACATAAAGCTTAGGTTCAACAACCTAATCGAAGTTCTACTGTCCTCCCACTTAACTTTTCGCAAAAATTCCTTCTCAAGAAACTTGATGCTCTTAGCCACAAAAAAAACTTTTGTCTTTAGTGTTCTGGAGGAATACCCAACGGTTACTTTGGGATAACCTACAAAGACGTACTTTATCCGACTTTGGTTGTAAACATTTTACATATGCCTTGCATACCAAAATTTAAGAAAAGACAAATTGGGTTTTATCCCATTCCATAACTTATATGGTGTCATTTCAACGGATCTCGATGGCGCTCTTTTCAGTGAAAAGCGGTAGTCTCTAAAGCTTAATCCTTAAAATATAATGGCAATTTTATAAATAACACCTTTGATCCTTACCATGTCAAACAAGGTTTGATTACATCTCTCGAACACTCCATACTCCTATGGTGTTTCGGGAAATGCAAGTTTTGGAACGATTCCTAAACTCTCAGGCATTTGCTAAACTTTTAACTCAAAAATCTTCTTTTATGATCCAATCATAAACTCTTATTTTCTCGTTACAATGATTTTCACTTCATCTTGAAATTTATTTGAACATTTTCAAACATTTCATACTTCTTCCTTATCAAGTAAATATACACATATATTCACTCAAATCCTCGGTTAAAGTATATGAAGTTATAAGACCCACCACACACGGCTACACATAATGAACTATACACATCAACATGTATAATGTCCAATAAGTTAGTCGTCCGTCCTTATTTGGCCTATGAACGGAGTTTCAATCATTTCTAGGAAATTCTTACAAGCGTCAGTTGATTCAAAATCAAAAGACTCCAAAATTCCACCAACATGGAGTTTCTTCATGTTATCTTTCCAATATGATTTAAACGGTGTTTCAATCATCTCTAGAAATTTCTCACAACCGTCAATTGATTCAAAATCAAAAGACTCCAAAATTCCATCACCATGGAGTTTCTTCATGTGTTTCTTTCCAATATGATTCAAACGGTGGTGTCACTCATAAGTGATCTTCTAATCATTTGTCTTGCGACATGTTTAGCATCAGTTATTATGGATGTGATTTCTCCAACAAGATTTATAGAGTTCATCCATCTTCTATGAATATGGTGATAATTTGAACAACTATTGTTCGTATAACACCAGAACAGAATAATAATTATTCAAATAAATCTTGAAGGCTAGGTTTAATTCCAACGATAAACACAATAACACTTTATTTTGTTCTTGATGAGAATCATCCCATATTCATTTGCTAGTTACTCAGGCCATTGCAACTCTTGTATTGCGTTGTTCCGTATGACACTTCATACCAACCAATCAGTATCCAATACTCAAGAATCACACTGTTTAACAAGCAATGAATATACCCATAACATGTATATCATCTATATACCCGAGCTGGACATTTCCAGTCTTTTCCTTTTTCTTTTCGCCAAAATATTTTTCAGATCCTCTTTCAGCAATTCCTTTCCTTTTTAGAAGAATTTATCAACATCACTTGTGGCACCATTCATATGACACATAATCCAAAGTGTGTTAGTCAAATACTAACACCCTTTGATTCTCACTTTGATGTAGATCACCGTCATCAAATGTTTGGTGTTCTTCCAAATTCCATTCTTTAGTAATCTTATAGTGTAGTAAACATTTTACCTACATCTTCCATTCATCCTATCATGACAACTTTCATGACAGAACTACCATAGCTCATAGGGACAAACTATGAGTACAATATTAGTTCCCAAAACCTTTTTGGGAGATTAGGAAACATAGTGTCTCCAACCTTCACAAATTCTCATACAATATGAGAACATGTTTCTCACTAAATTTTACTCTATCACATTGCAACTAAACATTGTTTCAGATATCGCTATATCTTCCACACATGATAGTTTCTGAAACAATCATTTCAGCTCCTAGATAACCTTGATAATAACAAACAACATTTGAATATCAAGGATCATGGAGGCAAGTGTGATACTTAGACACTAACACTGGAATTGTTACTCTCGATTTAATACACATTATTAAACTTCATGGAGCAAGCAAGGTTTGCTAAAGTTTGCAATAAGACTTTAAACTTTAGATTGACACTCAAACAATACGGTACCAGTCCGTAAAGTTAAATATCCAGAATTCTATAGTTCTATTATCTCAATTATAGCTAAGCGCAAAGGTAGTAAACAAATGCCAATGACTACAACGAACTATGCAAATTCACTTTGATTTAGTTCATGATAAAATGAGTTCATCTAACTCCCACTCAAAAACAACATCCCTCGAGTCGTCTTTGGTGATTACACGAACCAAATTCACTACACCACGACCGATCATCACGTGAGGCAGTGTAGCTGCAATGGCGAGCATCTCAATATGGTTCATCATATCATCCATATGACTCGTGCTTAACCTTTCGGTCCATGTTCCGAGGCCATGTCTGTACATGCTAGGCTCGCCAAGTAGAACCTTAGTATTTGCATGTGTTTTAAGGCCATGTCTGTACATGCTAGGCTTGAAAACACCCGTTGTATGCGAACGTAGAGTCTATCACACCCGATCATCACGTGGTGTCTCGAAACGACGAACTTTCTTAACGGTGCATACTAAGGAAGAACATATAATTATCTTGATATTAAGTGAGAGGGATCATCTTATAATGCTACCGAAGCGATCATGATCGTAACTAAGCAAAATAAGATGCATAAAAGGATAAACATCACATGCATGGATAATGTGATATGATATGGTCCTTCTCGCATTAGATCTCCATCTTGTGCGTCTTGGTATGATCTCCATCATGCCACCGGCGCGGCACCAAGGTCCATGGCGCCACCACCATGGTCGTCCTTCTCCATTACAATATATCTCATGGATATATCTACAGCACGCAGGCCTTAAAAAGGAAAAACACAACCATATGGCTCCTGCCGGTTGTTTACAATAAATCTCATTTCATACAACAATTTTGTAACAATGACCATATCACATCACAAGCCCTGCAAAAACAAGTTAGACGCTTCTAAATTATCTTTGCAAATTTTACGTGGTTTTGGGCTTCCTAGGAAAGAACCGATCTTACCTACGGACAAGAACCACAACGTTGATTCGCTAGTTGTTTCTTTTCGTCCCTTTCCAGGGCCCTCCGTTGCAAATGCCATATCACTAATGTTAGAGAAACAGACACCCCCAAAGCCACTTTATACGGTACAAGCCGTATGTCAAGCGTGACACGCAATCTGCGCTTAGGGCCGCTTCAATCCAACATTGCCGCAATATGAACAAGTGCACAAAAGAGGGTAACAACTAGAGGATCAACGCCCACATCTCTATGTGTTCTAACCGTACAAAGCATATACGCATAGACGAGGCTCTGATACCACTGAAGGGTTCGTTGCATAGAAAACAAAATTTTTCCTACGATTGCAACTGCCAAGATCACATCTAGGAGATAACTTGTAACGGTTTGAGAAGGACACACCCTCGAAGACCAAAAAGATTTAACGAGAACGATTCTCGTGGGTGATGTAGTCGATCACTTGCCGACCTCAAGGTCGTGATGAAGATGGGCGCCACAAACGGGCAGCGCCTCCGTAATCGGTCACACGTACGGATCAGCGACGACCTCCGCCCCTTGCTCCAGTTGGGCAGCGGAAGTAGTGGATCCTCGGGAACTCCAGCAGCACTACAACATAGTGGTGGTGGTGGTAGATAAGATCTTGAGCAGGGCTTCGCCTAAGCACCGTACTCGTGAAACTGGATCAGCTAGCAAGGGGAGGAAGATGCCAACCAAAGGGCATATGAGAGATGGAGGAATGAGTGACTAGAGGGGTCTCCACCTCCTCCTTTTATAGGAGAGGGGGGCAGCACCCAAGGCGCCCCAAGAGGTGCCCCCACCTCTCCCCTCTTGATTGCTAGTGGAGTCTCCACTCACACATAATCAAGTGGCACTTTCTCCCATTTAACCTCCACTCAAAAACCAAAGGTCTTCCAATTAAAACTCCTTTTAATTCACTTGTTTAATGTCACTCAAATTAATTAACACTTCATTTAATGAGTACTTCATTGATGAACACTTCATTCAATGAACACATTAACAATTATCCCCTTGCACTATTTCGATATCCCGAAACTATTCCGGCAGTTTTATCGAAACAGTCCCTGTGCTGTCCTGTGCTATCCAGTATTTTCTCCTGCGTTCCGTATCCACTTAAAACACGTCGACGAATCCTTAAGTGTGTCACTCTACGGTTCGTGAATAAAATGGACATGACTGAGACTCTTCTCCGATCAATAATCATCAGAGGGATCTGGAGATCCATGATGACTCCCACTTACTCAACGATGAACTAGTGATCGTGTGAACCATTACTCCGTAACCAATTCCTTTTGTCTCGCGATATTTTACTTGTCCGAGATCCGATCATTTGGTATCATCCATACCTAGTTCGATCTCGTTACCGACAAGTACTCTTTACTCGTTCCGTGATATAACATCCTCGTGAGCCAGTCACGTGCTTGCAAGCGATGTCAATGTGATATCACCGAGAGGGCCCAGAGTATATCTCTCCGTCATCTGGATGGACAAATCCCACTCTTGATCCACGAGCCTCAACTAACACTTTCCAAGTACCCAACGACACCTTTATAATCACCCTGTTACGGTGTGACGTTTGATGGAATCAAAGTACTCTTCCGGTGTCAGTGATTGACGTGATCTCATGGTCTAAGGATTAGAGTTACTTCGTGAAAGTTTGATACAGCAATAGAAACTTGATGACATGATCGTATTGCTATAACTACTATGGGTGTATGTTCATCACATCATTCTCCAATGACATGACCTTGTTATTAACAACATCCAATGTTCATGACCAGGAAACCTTGATCATCCGTTAATCAACAAGCTAGTATAAAGAGAGGCATTACTAGGAACCTTTTCTCTGTTTATTAAACACACATGTATTAACGTTTCCGGTTAACACAATTATAGCATGAAAATAAACATTTATCATAAACATGGAATAAGATAATAACCACTTTATTATTGCCTCTCGGGCATATTCCCTTCATAGTCCCCCTTGGACCATGGGTCCGTGACCATTATCTATGTGATGAATCTCTCCCCCTTTTGTTCTTCCACTTTCGAGTCCTCGTGATCTGCCTCACATGATCGAGGCATCTATGTAATTTCTGCTGTTGCTATGCTGAGTTTGGTGGGATCTGATGGATTATGAGACTATGTTCAGATTATGATGAGTAATATATTTGGTTCTTCTCTTTTATATTTTGTTCTTGAGTAAATTCTTGCATGTTCTCCGTTGCGGTATTTGCTTTGGCCAAGTATTTTATTTTCAACTCCAAGAGAGAGCGTTATGCTCGATTGTGGGTTCAGCCCCTTGATGTCTAGCTTGAGTGACAGAAACATGAGACTAGGGGATGTGCTGTTGCCACCAGGGATAAAACAACGGTGCTTGTACCTACGGGTGCAAGGATTGTTTACTTTACGAAAAGTTCTTTTAATGCAGTTGTCTGTTGCTTTGAGTTTACACTTTGGGTGGGATTCACAACTTAATACCAGCGAGATGTTCTGGATAGATATCTCAAGGTGGATGATTCGTAGTAGATGCAGATGGATTTCGGTATACTTAGCTTGGCGTACTGCCCATTTCTTTTGAGCCCTTCCTTTCTTTGCAGCATAGTTAGCATTGTGGTGCCTTCATAATCCTGTAAATTGCCCAATTGTGATTTGTTTACCTCGCTAGCACTTTTATCGTCTTTTGGGAGAGATTGAAAATCATGGGACCCCGGTCCATCTTCACATTATTGTTCACACCCTCAATTTACTTTCATCTTTTACTTTCCTTTGCACCTTTTATCTCTTGCGTTGATCCTTTGTAAACGACAAGGCCGGAGGAATTGACAACTCCTCTGTACTCGTTGGGAGCAAAGTTATTTGTTGCTGTGTGCAGGTCCACGACAACACCCTAGTCAGGAAGCAATTTCTGGCGACGTTGCCACCTACTTGTATCTCCTGAGTCCTACTGGTTCGATAACCTTGGTATCTTCACCGAGGGAAACTTGCTGCTCCACTGCATCTCAAACCTTCCACTTGGGGTAACCAACGAGGGGCGAGAAGCCATCAAGCAAATTTTTAGCGCCGTTGCCGGGGACTCAAGTCTACAAGATAGGGGAGTTGCACACTATCTTTTACCTTTGCTTTTTAGTCTTGTTAGTTTACCTTTCAGTTTTTACTTTTGTGTCCCTAACCAAAAATACCAAAAATACCTATTACCCTTCTTGTGTGGTTAAGTATGTTAGAGTTGGTACTATGAGGGAATCCAAAGTCTTGGATTTCCATCAAAGGAACGGGGAGAATATGAAGAAGGCATGGGACAGAATTTCTGAAGCACATAAGGCAAATATGCCTTGGTTACCTATAAGAATTGTGCTTAGAAATTTTTACTTTGGCCTTTTTAAGTGGTGTAAGCACTCTCTTGATATTATAGCTGAAGGAGACTTTTTAGAGTGTGATGAAGCTAGAGCTCTTGAAATTATACATGGTTTATCTGGTTATTTTGTTTATGATGGTCTTAACACTGTTGTAGACAGAATTGCTACTATTGAGAAGAGACTTGATACTCTAGACTTAAAAGAAGTAGAGAAGTTAAATCCCCCTAGAGAGGAGATTTTGGAAATAGAAAATGACTGGGAGCCTTTTGTTAGGGTTGTTATCTATAATCAAAACTTCATTGCTTTTTGTGACATTGGATCTACAGTTTCTATAATGCCAAGCTTTATTTAGGATTCTTTGTACCTTGCAAGCATGGAAAAATTTCCATCTTTCCATGAACATTCCAATGGTGATATTTCTGAGATCCAGGGAAGATGTCCAGGTCATGTTTCTTAAAAGGAGTGTAGAGATTGACTCTGCCATCATGAAGGCCAACAAAGGAAATATAGTGCTCGGAAGGGACTTCCTCCGAGCCATGAAAGGCTTCATTGATATAGGTAAAGGACAAATACGTTTGCGTGGTAAGGCAAAAGGTACGTACCTCTTCCCTCGGAAGAACAAAGATGAGCTTATTGAAAACCCTTTTGAAATCCTTGGTGAACCTTTCGATGATTTTGGAGAATTTTGATCTTCTGCTTTAAGCCTAGCTAATGGCTCTAAAGAAGCGCTTTCGGGAGGCAGCCCGCAACGAATTTAGGTTTTTCTTTTTTGCTTTTGTTCTGTTCTTAGTGGTCTTGATGATTGTTACTACTGTAGCAACATCATTGTATCTTTACTTTTCAAGCTTTGTGCCTTTTATAGCCTCATAAGACAAGGGAAGTGAAAGTTGTGACATGCTGCCCAGAAAACAGATTCTGTCCTCGTGACTAGAAAAATCAGAGAAAAATCTCAGTTCATCTTTTTGAGCTGAATTCTTTACACAGCGTTCTCTATACAATTACGAAACTTGCGTATGTTCTGAGTTTTTTTATTTGAGTTGCAGAAGTATCCCTAAAAAATTCTTTTCTATCTGTTGTTCCGTTTTTCACAGATTCTGCCACGTTTTGTCTTTCCTTACTTTTGCAAACCTTAAGCTTGCTTTTTCTTTGCAAAAACTTTTTGGCGATCTTGAGAAACAGTAGCTCTTCAAGATTATCTTTATTTCCAGTGGAGATTTATTTTATTTTATTAGGGTACTAACCTCTCTATTCAGTCTACAATGAGTTATGTATGAAGGGAGTTTTCAAGTGCGCGATGGAGGATGATGAAAGAAGATTCAGGAGTGTCAAACGCTCAAGCTTGGGGATGCCCATGCGCACCCCCAATAAATATTCAAGGAGACTCAAGAGTCTAAGCTTGGGTATGCCCCCGATGCATCCACTTCATCAACAATTATCAGTTCGTCTCTCGTTGCACTATATTTTTATCACTTCATGCGTTATGTGCTATACTTGGAGCGTCTCACTCTTTACTTTTCTAGGTTTGTTTTTGCTTTGTTTGCTGTAGTAACAAGTTAGATCCCAGCTTACTTAATCTTTTGTGTGGGAGAGATACACGCTCCGCTTGAATTAGAACTCCTCATAGGATTTGCATGCTTATTCTTTTAGCCGTGAGCTGTTCTTTTTATTTTCCTAGCTACTGTTCTGTTTAGTTGTAGTTCTTTAGTTTTTCTAGAGCTTTTATTTTGTCTTAGGTTGAACTTTCTATAGGTTGCATGTTTTATCTTGTTAGAGAGTTTGCCTGTTGCACCGAGTTCTGTGTCTTGACTGAAAGTAGGTAGTTAAAGTTGTTGTTCTCTTTGTAGTAGTAACTTGCAATATTTTTGAGGTATTGACTAGAGTAATGTTTGAACTTATGGTGTCAAGAGCTCTTGCCTATTAGTGATAGATGTCGTATTTTGGGCAATCCGTGTGTTTTTCGAAAACCAAAAACCCCTGTTGAGAACTCTAGCTACTAGATGGATCACTAACCTCTGGAGGGTTCGAATATTAGAGTACACTCACGTACCATGAGTCGAGGATGCGCAAGGATAACCAAACCCCCATACACTCCTCCTCGGGGTACCTGTCTCTTTGTGAACCTCCTGATTAGATTGAGAGTTACCGATAATAAGTGCATGAGTTCTTCGGACTAATGTGAGTATTCGAAAGTTGACACTTCCACCCACCTATACTTTTTCTAGCCTCTTCGGTACCGTGCATTGCCCTTTCTCACCTCGAGAGTTGGCGCATACTTTGCCGGTGCATCCAAACCCTTGGCATGATTCGCTCTGTCATCGTAAGCCTCCTTATATCTTTCCTCAAAACAACCACCATACCTACCTACAAGGCATTTCCATAGCCTTTCCGAGATACATTGCCATGCAACATCCACCTTCTCATGACTTGATCTTCATGTCATACATGCTACTTGCTTGATCGATGAGCCGCATGCTAGTTGGGCCTTGCCCTAATCATTGCTACATGACGCGCTAGTATCATTGCATATCCTGCTACCCTGGCAGAGGCATACATTTGCATCATGATAGGTACATTTTCTTTATGTGGGTACCTTTGTAAAGTGTGAAAGATCTCCTATATTCTTGTAAAATATAGAGTATTGCCCCTAAAGTGAGGAAAAGATCCCAAAGAGAACAAAATCAAAAGATCCCAAAGAGGACAAATGAGAGTTAAATAGAAAGAGCCATTGAGGCCACCAAAAAATACAAAAAAAGAGAAAAAAGAGAAAAAGAAAAATAAAAAGAGAGAAGGGGGCATACTACTATTCTTTTTGAGAGATCCACACTAGTACTTCATCTTCTATCCCTTGTACTCCATAGAGATCATCATCATGCATATAGCTATGTGGGGACCCTTCACACTATAGAACTTGGCTTGTATATTCCAATGATGAGCCTCCTCAAACGAGCTCTAGGTCTTCTTGAGCAAACAAGTTAGATGCACCCCCACTAGTTCCCTTGGAGAGCTTTTAGCTCACATGTGCATCCGTTGTATGGCAATCCCTACTCCTCACATCATATCTATCATATGGCCTTCTCTCGCCTATGATTGTCCTCATTGATGTGAGCCTTTCACACCTTTTTGTCTTCCTCCTCCACCTTCTTTCTGTTTCGCCTTTTAGGTGTCAACTTTCTTGCTCACGCTCATCCATTGCATGAGTGCTCAAAATATCGAAAGGGAGTGGATCAGTTTGACTTGTACCTGGCTAGTGGTCTGGAGACGAGTCCAGATAAGAATCCAAAGGAGACCAAGTGTGAAACTTTAGTAGATAGTTGTTCTCAACAACCTTTTTTCTCTTTCTTCCCAGTCCCTTGCTTGCACGCAAACACCATTTGGAGACATTCGAGTCACGGACAACAAGAGCTCTTGCACCCTTTGTTCTTTTGTTGCTTGTGTCAATGCTAATATAGACTCTTGCTTGTTAAGACATGAATTGAATTGCATGCTTTGATTGCTTTACTTAAAATTCCTTATTTGGTTATGTGGCATGTCACCACAGAAATTATGCTTATTATCATTTACCTACTCGAGGACGAGCAGGAATTAAGCTTGGGGATGTTGATACGTCCCAAACGTATCTATAATTTCCGCTTGCTCCATCCATGTTTTGTGCGAATTTGCCATGTTTGGCTTGAACTTTCATACACTTTTGAACCTATTTGGACTAACCTATTAAATCAGTGCACCCAGTTGCCAGTTTCCGTTTTCTGCTGTTTTTGTATTTCAGGTTTTCCGGCCATTAAAAGTGCTCCAAAAATTCCGGGAAAAATATATAAAAAATCAGCGCAACAGAAGCTTCCGGAATCACCAAGAGAGGGAAGGGGGGCCACCACCAGGCAGCCAGGAGGGCAGGTGGCGCAGCCCCACCCTGGACCGCGCCAGGGACCCTCCTGACTGCCTAGTGGGTCCCCTCGATGCCCCCCTTCGCCTATATTTACCCCTCGGGGTGGAAACCCCTAATATCGATCTCTTTCTCGCGAACTCCCCTCTGTACCGCTGCCGCCGCCGTTTCAAGATCGGGGCTGCCTGGAGAAGCTGCCCCGACACCATGCCGGAAGGAGGAACCCCCTCCGGGAGACCATCCATATCCATGGACGCCTCCCGGATGTACCGTGAGTAGTCCCCCTTGGACCATGGGTCCGTGACCAGTAGCTATGTGATGAATCTCTCCCCCTTTTGTGCTTCCACTTTCGAGTCCTCGTGAGCTGCCTCACATGATCGAGGCATCTATGTAATTTCTGCTGTTGCTATGCTGAGTTTGGTGTGATCTGATGGATTATGAGACTATGTTCAGATTGTGATGAGTAATATATTTGGTTCTTCTCTTTTATATTTTGTTCTTGAGTAAATTCTTGCATGTTCTCCGTTGCGGTATTTGCTTTGGCCAAGTATTTTATTTGCAACTCCAAGAGAGAGCATTATGCTCGATTGTGGGTTCAGCCCCTTGATGTCTAGCTTGAGTGAAAGAAACATGAGACTAGGGGATGTGCTGTTGCCACCAGGGATAAAACAACGGTGCTTGTACCTGCGGGTGCAAGGATTGTTTACTTTACGCAAAGTTCTTTTAATGCAGTTGTTTGTTGCTTTGAGTTTACACTTTGGGTGGGATTTGCAACTTAATACCAGCGAGATGTTCTGGATAGATATCTCAAGGTGGATGATTCGTAGTAGATGCAGATGGATTTCGGTCTACTTACCTTGGCGTACTTCCCATTGCTATTGAGCCCTTCCTTTCTTTGCAGCATAGTTAGCATTGCGGTGCCTTCATAATCCTGTAAATTGCCCAACTGTGATTTTTTTACCTCGCTAGCACTTTTATCGTCTTTTGGGAGAGAGACATAACTAGTGAAAATCATGGGACCCCGGTCCATCTTCACATTATTGTTCACACCCTCAATTTACTTTCAGCTTTTACTTTCCTTTGCACCTTTTATCTCTTGCGTTGATCCTTTGTAAACGACAAGGCCGGAAGAATTGACAACTCTGTACTCGTTGGGAGCAAAGTTATTTGTTGCTGTGTGCAGGTCCACGACAACACCCTAGTCAGGGAGCAATTTCTGGCGACGTTGCCACCTACTTGTATCTCCTGAGTCCTACTGGTTTGATAACCTTGGTATCTTCACCGAGGGAAACTTGTTGCTGCACTGCATCTCAAACCTTCCACTTGGGGTAACCAACGAGGGGCGAGAAGCCATCACCGGTTTACTTCCTTTCATTGGCCCTTTATTGTTTTTTCTCTTTCAACTGGTTTTTTTATCTCACCACATCTTATTTGATCGTACATGACCATATACCACTTCATCACATTAATTCCTTCCCATATGTGTTCAATCATAGTAATTAAACCTTCTCATATGCTATTTAATCATATTAATTAAATCTTTTCATACCACTAATCACGTTAATGCCTTCCCGTACATTGCTGATTGATTAACTTACGTATTATCTTTATTTTTATCTACTACTTAAAAAATAAGAAATCTTTTAAAAAATAAGCAAGGTTCATTTTTCGACCGATTGCTATCTCTTTCCATCCCTTTGGCCGCCCTCCGCTTCCACTCGTCGGCCCATTTTGCACCCATGATGACCTAAAGTTTTGCCTCTTTCTTAATGGTCTCGAAAAATATTACTAAAAGAAGTTAATGATTTATTCATCATACAAATTAGAGAATGGGTATAATATAATGTCCCCCGTAACAACGCGCGGGCACTGTCCTAGTTATTGTAGTTGTCATCAACCACGAGGAGGTTGCTATGCGGCCCTTTCCATGCGAAGGCCAAGGTAAATGGTAAGTTGATAGAACTTTATCATGGATATAGAGCAGAGATATAACTATTACCTTCGATCCATATTAATGAACTCAACTTTGTTTAGATTCGTATGTATTTAGTTAAGTATTTAGACTAGATGCATATGTATCTAGAAAAAATTAAGTCAATTAATATGGATCGGAGAGAGTACTAAAATTTAGAAGTATAAATCCAAAGTATAATATAGCCTATTGGATGAAAAGCGCAGCTGCGCTCGCGTGTCGCACCGAGCGCATCCACTACACGACGAAACATCTTCATTAATTTTTGTTTCTGCATGTGACTGTTAACAGTTGATAGCGACAGCGGTTCTCGCGTATGTGAATGAAAAGCATTTACGTGCATGCGTGTGCTGACCTCATCTATTTATTATGACACTAAAAAAGCTATAACTTTTGAATCGAGTGTCGAAACAAAGATATGCTTTTACCGTTAGGTTTCTCGCGACGAGATCTTCAAAACTAGATCTCATATGAGCATGTTTCGATGATTTTTTAAAAACAAGCAACTTTGATGCTAAACGAGGCAACTTTAGTTTTAAACATAAGCAACTTTATTAAGTTATATGTACTAATAAATTTATCAAGCAAGTATGTCATAGACTACTTAGAAATCACGACAAATAATTTTTGACTGTATATGGGCAACTAAGCATCTTCGGTAGCCATGTCTCGTGATGAAAACATATTTTGATAGCGCCATTTTTGTATCGTATTTTTTGGTAATCTAGGTGCTTAAATTTCCGAGGATAGTTGCTTTTATTTATAGGATAGTTATTTGATTTTATCTAGTATAGTTGATTCGTTTCGTTAGGATAGTTTCTTGGTTTTTGCTAGGATAGTTGTTTGGCTTTGCTAGGACAGTTGCTTTGTTTTATTATGGCAATTGCTTGGTTTTGCTAGGATAGTTGCTTGGCTTTTGCTGGAGAGTTGCTTTGTTTTATTATGACAGTTGCTTGATTTTTGCTAGGATAGTTTATTGGCTTTGCTAGGACAGTTGCTTTGTTTTATTATGATAGTTGCTTGGTTTTTGCTAGGATAGTTGCTTGGCTTTGCTAGGACAGTTGCTTTGTTTTATTATGACAGTTGCTTGGTTTTTGCTAGGATAGTTGTTTGGCTTTGCTAGGACAGTTGCTTTGTTTTATTATGACAGTTGCTTGGTTTTTGCTAGGATAGTTGCTTGGCTTCGCTAGGACAGTTGCTTTGTTTTATTATGACAGTCGCTTGATTTTTTCTAGGATAATTGCTTTGTTTTATTATGACAGTTGCTTAGTTTTTGCTAGGATAGTTGTTTGATTTTGCTAGGACAGTTGCTTTGTTGTATGAAAGTTGCTTGGTTTTTGCGAGGATAGTTGTTTGATTTTTGGTAATATTGTTACTTGAATTTTATAACATTGTTTTTCTTATATAGTGGTTTTGGATCTTGCTAGAAACATTATTATAGGCAACTGATAATCAATGTTGGGCAACTAGGCAACCATGATAGGGAAGTTGAGACAATATTAATAAATTTCTTGGTTTTACACAAACCAAGATGATAGAAAGTCATACTAGACAAATAAAAAGAGTTGCTTACTTATAGTACTAAAGTTGCCTACATACACACAAAGTTGCTAAAAAAAATCGTTGAAAACTATGAATATGGGATCTAGTTTTGAATAACTCGTCGCGAGAAACCCAACGGTGAAAACGGATTTGAATTTTAAATTCGGTTTAAAAGTTATAGCTTTTGTAACTTTTGAAATCAACAATAAATGCACGTACGCAAGGATGGAAAGGGATGGATTCTTTCCTTTTCTAGAGATAGAAACAACGCATGAGTAGTACTTTCTTTATTGGGAAAGGCCGCTCAGTACAATCGCTGGGAGGGCGGGCGCTCCCTAGCCGTGTCCATAGAAGCATCTCTAAGATCTGGAAACACCGTTGCACTTGCTCTTGGACTTGTATCTCTTGGCACAACAGACGAACACCACCAGATTCAACGAGCTGAGCGCAGCGATGAGCCAGAAGAAGCGATCAAGATGCCCCTCGTTAAGGTCATCAGGTATCCACCCTGGAGCGCCGCCCCTCGTCGTGACGCTGGACACCAGGGTCACCACGAGCGAGCTGAGGTAGCTTCCGAGCGACACCGTGAGGAGCCCCAGCGCGGAGCAGAGGCTCCTCATCGACTCCGGCGCCTCATTGTAGAAGAACTCCGACTGCCCCACGCTCGCGCCCACCAGGAGGTACTGCGGCACCTGCCACAGGATGGACATCGACGACGACGACGGCGCCACCGCCAACCGCCGCGTCTCCACCACCGCCGCCGCCACCATGACCAGCACGGAGAGGAACAGCCCGATGCCGAACCGCTGAAGCTCCGAGAACCCCCGCTCGTTGCCGGTCAACCTCCTCGCCGCCGGGATGAGCACCCTGTCGTAGACCGGCATGAACAGGATGACGCTGACGGCGTCGAAGGAGGCCAGGGACGCCGGAGGGATGTTGAAGGTCCCGACCGCCGTGTCCATCATCCTCCCTTGCTCCAGGAAAGTCGAGGAGAACTGCGCGAGCACGGAGAAGAACACGATGCCGGTGGCCCAGATCGGGAGCATGCCGATCACCATCTTGAGCTCCTCCACTTGCGTCACGGTGCAAAGCCTCCATGGAGCACAGTAGCAAAGCTCTTGGGCAGATGAGATCACCGCAGCCTTGTCCAGGAAACTGGCCAAGAAATTATACTACTTTCAATCAATCATTCACGTCACAGCAAACAAGATTGTCGATCTCGATCCAGTGAATGTATGTACGGAAATTAAGAAAGTCGTCAGTTACCGGATCACCGGTGTATGCTGCAATTTCTTGGTGCCGTCCGCCATCGATACATCCTCGGGTAGCTCGTGGAGAAGAGAAGCATCACGCGGCAAAGCTACATTCCGCTTCCGAACAGCTGCGACAACGACCTGGCAAACGCTTACCAGTGGACTTCCGAGAGGCTTCTGCACTCTGTAGGAACTGGAGCCAAAGAAAAAGCTCGCCATGGCCAACGCGATGAACATAGTCGGGATCCAAAGGCCTATGACCCACCCGTAATGGTCCTGCACCCACACAACCACGGTGCCGGAGACGAAGCTGCCGATGTAGACGGAGAAGAAGAACCAGTTGAAGAAGGAGTTCTTCTTCAGCCTCTCCGCCGGGACGGTGTCGTCGAACTGGTCGGCGCCGAAGGAGGAGACGCAGGGCTTGATGCCGCCGGCTCCGATTGCCATCATGTACAAGCCAAGGAAGAAAACGACGGACTGGGTTGAAGACGACGATCCATCCTGCTGGCAGACGAGCCCTGTGCACGCCCCCGCCGCCGCCGGCAACGATGCTGAAATTGACATCGCGGCCATTCCCTTGTGTTGCATATGCAAACATAGTATTGTTAAGAAATTAGTTCCATCAACACATTATTCATGACATCAAAGGATTACATTCTGTATGTGCGCTTACGATTAGATAAACCGCAAAGAAAGCCAGTGTCGTCAGGTATCTTCCCAGATAGGAGTCGGCCACGATTGCTCCGACGAGCGGAGCGACGTAGCAAGTCCCTTGCCAATTCGTGTAGTTTCGTGCTGCGGAGACATTACTCTCATGCAAGATGGTCTTGAGGAAAGTTACAAGGTTGAACTGGATCCCATAGTATGCTAGCTCCTCGAAGCACTCGGTCACTGCAGTGTAGGTCGGAACTCAGTTGTCGTTAGAGCTTCTCGAGCAATTACCTCAAAATACTATTACTCCCTAAGAGATAAAAAGAACAATTTGTTTCACTTAACTCCACATAGTCTTTCTCTCAAAAAGTTAAACTCTCTAAATTTTCAGGGGCTACTCCTCAAACCTCTCCCCCTGTTCTACTTTGAGCACCCTCTGTCCGTAGTCTTCCTAAACTGTCTCACTCTCCCTCTAGATGATGGCGCCAAGAGCATCCATCCCCCAAAGATGGCGCCGACATCATCCATACCCCAACCATTGGCACCGATCCGGCCACCTCGTTCGTCGTGCTACCCTATTCAAGCCTATGCCGCCAAATCAACCCGTGACCCCAAAATCAACAATGTGATGGTCCTAAGGTTGCATATTGTGCCAGTCCAACTGTCGTCACATTGGAGTGCGGAGTTATCCGTCGTCGTGGCATCCGCTGTGTTGCCGTCCTTGTCGAGCTTCGAGGAGGAGGACAATGAAATGAAGTCATCGGAGCAGGAGGAGGAAGGATGAGGATGATAATAAGATAATGATGCTAAGCTCCAACCACGTGAGTTTGCTGGATGCGAACTCGAGGAGGAGAAATAGGCGGAGGCCTCCGCAAACATCGACGGGACAACTCACTAGAATTCACGATGATCCTCTCGTTGTCAAGGAGCACCTCGTAATCGAGGCCTCCGATGAATCAACGTGTGAGGATGATGGCTACCGTGCGGTGTTTATGACGAGGGATAGAGAGCGGGAGGAGCTTTTCGTCGAGCTCGACGCCCTCTTAATCTAGTTCTAAATCATGTTTGAAAAGACTAGTTTGTGCAACTTAATGTTTTCCTGAGTTAAATTTGAAGGAAGGACTAGGTGCACAAATTGTTAACTGCTCAAATTTTAAGGAATGAAATTTGAGAAAGTGGTTTTAGGAGTTAAAAGTTTGAAGAAGGGGTTAGATATGCTATAAGTATTTGTCAAGCAAATTCCAAGAGGATTGATTCCCTAGATAATAAGCTGTCAATGAAAAAGGATTCTCTAGATAATAGAACGATCACACTTCCACATTCTGTTCTGCATCATGCGAGGCACTTCCTAAAGTAGTTAAGGGCAGCACAATGAGCAAAAAATTTGAACTATTTAATTGAAACGAGGTACCCTTTATATTTTTCTAGCAGATCTGCATAAGAACTTTAGATTTTAAATTCCTGTTTACCTAAGATAAACTTGCATGCTTTCCAACTGCCGGTACCATGCTTCCCTACAGGAGTTGGAGTTCCTTTAATGTCAACATTCTGGTCCCCTATATGAACTATTGAATCCTGTAAAAGACTAATCCAATTCTTGTTAGTAGTATCTTTCTGCAAAAAAGTTCAAAAAAAAGTATCTTTCTGCAAAAGCAAAAAATGACAGCACAGCAGAATGTGAATACCATGCATAAGGTGGAGTCAATTTAATTGCTAATAATGCTTTTGTCGTTTTGAATGAGAATATATTTTTAAACTATGTGTTTTGAAGGACGATGTTATTTAACTATATGTTTTGAAGGACAATATTATGAGAAAATCATCGGTGTTGTATCAGGCATGTAACTGAGAGGATTTCGGAGACCACAGCAAAGCAGTATGCAGATCATAAATATCTGCGCTCTCTGCAAGTTTACCAAGATACACACGTATATGTTTGTACACATTGGTGCATCGAATCACATAGAAATAAATCATTGCTTCAGAAAATCAAAGCTACTGCAAGACTTGAATGTGAAAGAACTAGCAGAGAAACTGACCTCAAAAGTTGGTTCTTCCAGCGGCAAGTTTTCCTTGGGAGATGTCATGATTGTCAAAGACCCAGCCTAACTAGCCAGACAGAGACCGTGTACACAGGTTGAACACAACAAGGAACCTCAATTTATAAAGATCCTGTAGAAATATGCACAACCCCATATTATGTATTAATATTGATATTAATTATTAATCAATATTAATATTAATTAATCTCTACCTATATAATATTAAAAGGAGGAAGCTTTATTGGTTCTTCGTCCGTCGCCACCGCACACTAGGTCCTTTTCCAGCGCCACACGATCTATCACCCGTAGTCGAGTCCCTCGTTACCTGCACTTTTAACCGGAGTCGAACTCCCTATCATGTGCTGCCTCTGCTAGCCTCCTCCATAAATGTGTCGCCGGAAAGTAGACGGAGAAGCAACATACGGAGCCACCGAATGACCAGACGTAAACCGAGGACGACCCCGCGGACAATTCATCTGGCCGCATGAGCAACAGCCGAAGTCAACACCAACTGATCAATGTCGTTCAGACACCTTCCTTCACTAAACATGCACTACGGTAACATCACCGGCGTTCACGCACACGAGCTATGGCTCCCCTGCCGGTCGGCTGCAGGAGGTCGTCCGCGTCGTCCCGTGTCGTCAAATCTCCTAGCCTCTTGATTTCATTTTATCGATTCATGCATGAACCGAATTTTCCCTCGCGGGCCTCTCTCCCTCTCCCCACCCAAAATGTTGCCGCCTTTGGCGACTAGCTAGTGATTCACTCGGTTGGACATTGGGTAGAGCTCCCGGGCAACGCCAACAGATCCATGTCGTTTGGACACCTTCCTTCACTGAACCTGCACTACTATAACCATTGGCGTCCGCGCGCACGAGCTATGGCTCCACTTTAAGCCCCAGTTCTTTTGCAGCTTATTTTCAGCGGTGAAAATAAGTTGCCCCTCCCACATCTTATTCTATAAGCCCAACTCAAGTTTTTATTGTAGAAGCATATTACTTAACCTTTAACTAGTAGGCTTCTAAAATAAATTTTTAAGTTGGACTTCTAAAATAAGCTGGGGGAGGGGCAACTTATTTCCACCGTTGGAAATAAGCTGCAAAAGAACTGACCCTTAGTCGGCTGCAGGAGGTCGCCGACGTCGTCCCATGTCGTCAAATCTCCTAGACACTTGATTTCATTTGCCCAATTCATGCACAAACCGGATTTTCCCTCGCTGGCCTCTCTCCACCCCAAATGTTGTCGGGCAGTGATTCACGCGGTTGGACATTGGGTAGAGCTCCTGGGCAACGCTAACAGACCCATGTCGTTCTAACACCTTCCTTCACTGAACCTGCACCTCTATAACATCACCGGTGTATGCGCACGAGCTATGGCTCCACTGCCGGTCAACTGCAGGAGGTCGCCGGCGTCGTCCCGTGTCGTCAAATCTCCTAGCCACTTGATTTCATCTGCCCGATTCATGCACAAACCGGGTTTGCCCTCGTTGGCCTCTCTCCCTCTACCCACCCCAAATCCTACCAACGGTTGGGCATTGATTCACGCGGTTGGACATTAGGTTGAGCTCCTGGGGAATGCCAGAAGATCCACGTGTCCTTCGGATACCTTCCTTCACTGAACCTGCACTACTGTAACATCACTAGTGTCCGCGCGCACGAGCTATGGCTCCACTGCTGGTTAGCTGCAGGAGGTCGTCGGTGTCGTATTGTGTCATCAAATCTCCTAGCTACTTGATTTCAACTGCCCGATTCATCACAAACCGGATTTGCGCTTGTTTGCCTCTCTCCCTCTAGCCACCCAAAATCATGTCGCCGTCGACGGCTGGGCATTGATTCGCGCGGTTGGAAATTAGGTAGAGCTCCTGGGCAACGCCAACAGATCCACGTCGTCCGGACACCTTCCTTCAACCTGCACTACGGTAACAATCATCGGCGTTCGTACGTACGAGCTACGGCTATATACTGCCGGTCGGTTGCAGAAGGTCGCCGACATTGTCCTGTACAGTCAAATTTCCTAGCCATTTGATTTCATCCCCGAATTCATGCCAATCCGGATTTGCCCTCGTTGGCCTCCCTGCCTAAGGTAAAACCCTATTCACCCTTGTTTTCGGGTTATATATAGGGAGGCTACATGTTCAGTTCGTTCAGGCACTAGTGGACAGACCCCCATATTGTCCCGGTTCATAAGGGCCTTTGGTCCCGGTTTCACACCCGGGACCAATAACTCGGGACTAATGATGGTCCCGGTTGGCCCACGAACCGGGACCGAAGAGGCTCCACGTGGCCAGGCGCGCAGCGAGAGGGGAGGGGTCATTGGTCCCGGTTGATAGGAAGAACCGGGACCAAAGAGGGGTCATTGGTCCCGGTTGATAGGAAGAACCGGGACCAAAGAGGCTCCATTTTCTGATTTTTTTTCCATTTATTTATTTTGTTTTCCATTTTATTATTTATTATTTATTATTTATTACTTATTACTTATTACTTATTACTTATTACTTATTACTTATCATTATGGTAATCTCAAATCAAATTGACCTTCATGGTCAAACTTCCTCAAGGGTCACCCATCCTCACACTACTCCAGTCCCAGCACGCTTAACTTCTCAGTTCCATTCAACACCTACCCCAACTCGCTTAACACACACTTGTTGATATATGTATCATATCAATCCTATTAAACCTTGTTGATGTCTAGGACCTTGTTGATGTCTATGTTGTGATGAAATTTTAAAAAAAATTTAAACTTCCCGATCGGTTACCTATTATATTTTAAATGTTTTTAAATTATTTTTTTGAAAAAATATATTTCTTTTATAATTTTGAACACACATTTTTTATTTTCGGAGTGACAAAAATGTGGTTTTTTGTGAAGATTCTACCAAATATTGATGTAAACTTGAACCATTTTATTTTTGTAAAATACTGGACCATATTTTATTTACAATTGACCAAAGTTTCCATGTAATATGGTTTTTATATACCTCTTCTAAAAAAGACAAATTTCCGCAGATTCAGCTGGAACGGGGTCAAATTTGAACTACATGTGCTTGATAGTTTGCTCTTTATTTTTTGAAAAAATCATTTCTAGATACACAAGTAGTCATTTCATCAGGGATCCACCAAGACTTTTGTAAGATTCCACCCCTATCTATTACCGGTCATGCCCTCCGTTTTGACTGCTTTTTGAAATCGACAAAAATAATTCAAAAAAAATAAAAAAATTGTAAAACCTTCGCGTTGCATCCAAATTTATGTCTTAGTAACCATACAAAACAACAAACTTGGAATAAATCAAATATCTTATAAAAGTCTTTTCAAAATGAGCTATCGAGTATGAAGATTCATGACTTTCAAGCCAAATGACCGATGTTACAGCTAGTTTGAAAGGATAGTTTTCCCAAATGATCTCATATTTTGCACATGTGTGTATGTTATACTAGCCAACAAGTTTGCCAAAGGAAGTTTTTATTTTCTTTGCACGAAAAATCCATTTTCCATTTTCCGAGTGACAAAAGTAGGGGTTTTTTGTGAAGGATCTACCAAATATTTGATGTAAACTTGAACCACTTTATTTTTGTAAAATATTAGACCATGTGTTATTTACAATTGACCAAGTTTCCATGTAATATGGTTTTTATATACCTATTCTGAAAAAGACAAATTTCCGCAGATTCAGCTGGAACGGGGTCAAATTTGAACTACATGTGCTTGATAGTTTGCTCTTTATTTTTTGAAAAAATCATTTCTAGATACAAAACTAGTCATTTCATCAGGGATCCACCAAGACTTTTGTAAGATTCCACCCCTATCTATTACCGGTCATGCCCTCCGTTTTGACTACTTTTTGAAATCGACAAAAATAATTCAAAAAAAAATAAATTTTTTGTAAAACCTTCGCGTTGCATCCTAATTTATGCCTTAGTAACCATACAAAACAACAAATTTGGAATAAAGCAAATATCTTATAAAAGTCTTTTCAAAATGAGCTATCGAGTATGAAGATTCATGACTTTCAAGCCAAATGACCGATGTTACAGCTAGTTTGAAAGGATAGTTTTCCCAAATGATCTCATATTTTGCACATGTGTGTATATTATACTAGCCAACAAGTTTGCCAAAGAAGTTTTTATTTTCTTTGCACGAAAAATCCATTTTCCATTTTCCGAGTGACAAAAGTAGGGGTTTTTTGTGAAGGATCTACCAAATATTTGATGTCAACTTGAACCACTTTATTTTTGTAAAATATTAGACCATGTGTTATTTAAATGGAGTATATTGCAAATGAATTGCAAATTCAAACTCCAATTTGAATTCAAGTTAGCCAAGTTGTAAATGCTATTGTGTGATCAAAGTAATTCATATTGAAATGTGTATGATATGCCTCTGATGTGCAATTGAAATGTGGTATGTTGCTATGGTTCAAGTTGCACAAGCATTTGAAATGAATTTGATTTAATTCCAATTAATCCAAATAGCAAATGCTACTGGTCCCATTTTAAATTCAACTCAAACATAGTTCAAAGTTGGATATTTGGATAGATTATTTTCTCCTGATCATTTTTCATATATTATATGTTAAATTTGGAGTTAATATGAATTTTCTATGAATTTTCAAAGTTTCACTTAATTTCTGCCATTTTCTGATTTATTCTTTAATCAGAAAAAATAAAAAAATTGTAAAACCAACGGTCCCGGTTTTGCGACAAACCGGGACCAATGCCTCGCCAGAGCATTGGTCCCGGTTGGTGGCAAAAACCGGGACCGTTGCCCCAGTTGAACCGGGACCAATGCCATATCCAGACGAACCGGGACCGTTGCCCGGCATCGGTCCCGGTTCTGTAATGAACCGGGAGCGATGCCTCTTTTGGGCTGGACGAAAGGGGGGTCTGTCTACTAGTGAGGGCAACCAAACAATTCATGAAATTTAATATTATTAAAATAATGTTTTGGCAAATCTAATGGTATCTTCTTTGCTTTGTTAATGTAAACATGGTTTCATAAAAGTCAATTGTTTACAAACAGATGTAGTAAACTAGGTGATAATATATATGCCTACCTCAGGTGAAGTTTATTGGAAAGTTTGATCTTACAAATAACTTCATTTTACTAGTCATTAACTCGTGCATCCACTCTGAAAAATTAATTAGCTGAACTTCTTGATCACGCGTTAATGAATAAAAAAGCAAGCACCACCTGGACCAGCTTATAAAAAGACTGTACAGTTGAATGCAGTAGTGCCGCCCCATCGTTTCTTACATAGCTGTAATGGCTGTCGAGACGATTATTGTGTCCATTGACAGCACGCAGATCAATCGTAGTGGACCATTCCACGATACGCATGGATTTTTGCAGCAGCTCAGCACGTCACCAAGATCAAGATCCTTGACACCTGAGGTCAGATCAGGAACTGAAAATGATTGAGACAGCAGACGTGTAAGTTAAAGCCACATGGTTTACAAACTTTATTAACAAAAGGGCAAGGTAACCCTGTTCCCATTATCCGTGTAAAATTAATATTGCATCCAACTTATCACAGTGTATGTAAGACTCTACTTTACGGAAGAGAAGAGACCGACAATATGCACATGTACACTTTTCTGTACAATATGTTGTAGTAAGTTGCCCGTGCTAGGCTACGGAATCACAAATATCGAAGATCATGTTGTTTACTTATTATGTTATAACCAGGAGTTTTGTTACTACAAAATAGTAAAATAATGTATGATGATATATTGATGATATATTGATGATAGTTACACAGCGAGCCCAGTCAAAACATATTATTTCCAACCGATAAACCCTTTCGTTCAAGCCAAACAAACTTCTTTTCCATGTTCAACTTGCAAAAAACTTGCTCTTACTGCGAAAAGTGATGTTGTTAGCTCGAGCTGAAATCCTCTCTATGTGAACAGTAAAAAAATAATAATTAAAAATAGAATTTTTTTTTCAAAAAATCCGATTTGTTTTGTGATGAACATTGATAAAAGTTTTACATGTGCGCGAAATTTCATGATAAAATCACATTTGTGGAAGTGTGAGCAAAAAAAATCAATGCTCCAAACTGATTTCAAAAAATAGTCTTTTTTTAGCATCCATTTTTTCCCACACATCTAAAAATGTGATTAAATCATGAAACTTTGCACACATATAAAACTTTTGTCAATGTTCACCAAAAAATCAGAATTTTATGATTCTGTTTTCTAAGTTTTTCTATTTTACTGTTCACCCGAGCTCAACATACACCGTGTCCTCTTACTACAGGCTTTTTAATTGCTCTCTCCATCTTATATTGAGGGTACAAAGAGCATACAACAAATAGAAAAATCATCCACACAGATATGGCAATTGCGATGACACTATCCAACTTTATCTCTCAATCCAAATCGTTTTGTCTTTGGCTCTTCTTTTCTTAGTACAACACCTCTAGCACATGCACTATTCTCCACAAGTGGTGAGTGGTGACACATTAAGCACCTCACTTGAACCTAATCTTCTATATCTAAATAGCAATCCCCCACTAACATATTACTCTCAACATGCAAGCATGCCACCTCATCATTCAACATGTAAGATAAAAGGTCCACCTCAACATCCCACTATGCACAATAAACCCACTCTAACATGCAACATGCATGCATGGGATTTCCATTCTATTATTTTTCAACCCTCGATCACTATATTTCAAATATATGTTTCATTGAATCAAATTTCATTGAAATATGTTACAAAAAATTCCGCAACAACGTGTGGGGCATGATCTAGTTTTAATATCAACGATGGAAGAATAACTACTACGATACCGATGTGTCCCCACCAATATGTAGAAAGCTCCTTATACTACGAAAAAACTACACATAACATAATATAACTCTTAACGGAAATGTTCACCGGCTTTAACTTTCACTTGGATATAGATCGGCACACACCTTCGAATTGATTCCTGAGCTCATTGTTTTGGGTCTCCAGAATTGCAAATTTCATTCCAAGTTCAGGGATCGGTAAAAAAATACTTTGTTAAAACGCATTTTGTCAAGTATAACAAGGCAATAATTTCTTTTGTAGTATGTTGGTTGTTCAAACAATGACCAATGATTATTTTCTTTCGAAGGCAGAGTAAGACATAGAAAATGTATTTAAACAGCTCATGTATGCTGGTATACTTACTTTTCCTTGGCCCCCCTCCCATGAATTTCATCATGTTATTTTTATTAAATATATAGGGGGCCAATGCCCCCCTACATGTTATATATTTTGTATTTTACTTAGAAAGGAAAACATATTGGGCCCCTAATTTAAGATGGATCTTAGAGAGTGAATCGAGCGACCGACCTGCAACGACGACGAGGGGCAGGGACGAAGGACAACTAGGACCAACAAAAAAATACAACATCACAGAGTACATTCCATTGGGGTTCAATAAAATCGTTTTGCGACATCGTATGTTAAATCCCATTGGCACAGTGCATAGGAGAGCAGGGACACACCGAATGTGGCAAATGTCTCCACGATTTGGTTTCTACCGACCATCAGGTGGGCGGCAGGAGGGCTACGACGTGGTGCAGTTACCGTGTCGAGCTGTATCAATTCTTTGCTGGTGATCCCGTGCTGACAAAAACTGTAAAGAATTGTTCTTCTATGCATACTTATTGTGTTCCGAAACGTAGACCTACAGAATGTGAGTTTTTATTTGATCTTGCCAAACCAAAATCAATGATTTTTGGAACCATATATGTCCCATCTAGTAATATATTTCCCGGTTTAAGGTCCATGGGAACAATATTTTTTTCCTCGTGAAGATAAAGCAGACCCTTGCAAATCCCAATGATGATTTCATAACGTGTTTCCCATTCAAGTCCACTTAATTCATCTGTAAAATAATTAAACCATAAAAAGGTAAGGAGTTATGTTAAACTACATTCCTATAAATGATTGTAGATTTTAGTTTTTGTAAGAGCAAGTTTTGCCCCCGAAGGTTTTGGACATTGTTGGACAAAGCAGAAGTGGAACTAATATTGTTTTCGAGTATAAACAGATAATTAGGTTCCGAAAGAATGGAGTTTGCAAGTAGAAGGTCGAAGGACAACTCACTGCAGCGAAGTTGCAGTCATCTACCGAAACCTTTGAAGGAAGAAGACCCCTAAAAATGCTGTCGAAGAAGATGACTCTCTCGAGTAAAAGCGCAACGAGGAGAAAGCTGAAGTTGGTCGAAGACTTAGTCTTTTTACTAGTTTCTCTTTATTTTCTTGAGTCGTAAGAAAAACCGTACTATTAAGAGGGGTTTGCTAGTTGAGATCTTAGTCGAAGTGAATTTGCTCTGCTCAACCTAAACCCACGAAAGCCTACCGAGAGAAATCTTACTGAGTCGAGTGAATAGCTCGAAGGCAAAGTCATCGCACTTCGTGCCTTTGAGAGAGAACTCGTTCGGTAAGTCAGCTTACTTGTTCCTCAAGTAAAGTTGCGCAGTGATTGGATTCCGACCGTTGTGGACACGCGTCAAGAGGTCGCATCGGGTCACTTCAGTCATTTTACCCATCGGGATCGCCAACTATAAATACCCCGCACCTACCCGCCATTTCGGGTTGGTTTCTCCACTAAAGATTCTAAGACAGAAGTCTGTGAGCATCCCAAAGAGATCCATCGAGAGAAAACCAAAACCCAAGTCTAAGCTGAGTTGAGCAATTCATAGATCCATCTTTTTATCTTGGAGAACTGCAAGTCTCCTAGACGGTTAGGCGTCGCCTGTCAAGCAGTCGAAGAGTAATTGTCGCTGCTGAAGGAAGTTTGTAAAGGTCTCGAAGATGTCCTGAATCATCTACCACGAGTGAAAACTAGACAAGCTCGAGGAGGTTGTTGCAGTGGAGAATAGGACGGAGAGAGTTTTGCTCCAGGTGTTCAATCACCAGTCCCTCCAACCAGACGTAGCACTTTGCAGAGTGTGAACTGGTTTACCAAACATCGTCGTGTCAGGCTCGTTTTCCTTCTAGCATTTACATTAAGTATTTACTCGTTGCCTGTTTGTCTTCGATGTTTTCCTTCGCTCCAAATCCTTTTGAGCCATGCATTACTTTCGATACTGTATTTCCTTCGAGATGTCTTTAGTCCTACTATGTTTTCATGAATTCCTTCTGAGTTCCTTAGAATTTTTAGAAGTGATCATTCACCCCCTCCCCCTTGATCATTCTTGAGATTTCAATTGGTATCAGAGCTAGGCACTCCCTACGCTATGCGTATTTTGGTCTAATCACCTGGAGTGTTGTCAAGAATGTCGTTTGCAGCTGTTCGCTCGGGGGAACCGATTTCCATCTTCAATGGGAAGGACTATCCCTATTGGAAGGACAAAATGAAGAGGAACATCATGGCCATCAACTCTGCCGCTTGGGAAGTTGTCAAAAATGGTGTAAATGTCAAAGACAGAAGTGCGATCACTCCTAAAGAGGCTAAGAAGATGGCCCTCGATGCTGAAGTCTGGGTATTCATCACAAATCATCTGATTCCAGAAAAATATCACGAGGTCAAGAATATTCCTTCGGCCAAAGGTGTTTGGGATTATCTCGAGAAGATTGGTGAAGGTGTCTCTACTCAGAAAGATGCTCGCATTGACACCGTTCGAAGCAAGTTCTATCGTTTCAAGAGGCACGAAGGGGAAAAAGTTAGTTCCATATACAGCAGACTCACTGCGCTGTCAAATGAACTGATTTCCCTCAGTGCCGATGACATTACCAATCGGATTATTGTCAGAACTTTGCTCCGTTCCCTTGATGATTCCTTCGACCACATTGTGCTGATGATTAAGGAAAGGACTGATTTCAAGGATCTAGTTGCCGCTGATATTCTTGAGAGACTCAATACCTTCAAGATGGAAGAAGATGAAAAACGAGATGTTAATGGGACCCGAAGGAAATCTCATGCACTCAAGGCCAGAGCTTCACATCACTCCTCTCCTGAAGCAAGTTCTGAATCTGGAGGTGCCTCTGATGACCCCGAGAACATTGGAAAAGATCTGGCACTGATAATGAGAAGATTCAACCGCTTTCATAGAAGGAACTCCTCTTCACCGAAGAAAAACTACTCTTCAAGACATTCGAGCAATTCATCACAGCATTGATCATCATCCAGAAACTCATCAGCGAAAGATAACTATTGCTACAAGTGCAAGAAGCCAGGTCACTTCATTGCTGATTGTCCTCTCTGGGAAATTGAACATAAATCAAAGCACTCTCACAGCAGCTCTTCGAGCAAGTCACACAGATCGAGCAAAAATTATGATTCGAAGAGATATGATTCAAAGTCCAAAAAAGACAAGAAAGATGGTTCTGATGATGACAAGAAGAAGAAGTATCACAAGCATCGAGAGAGTTCTTCCTCAAAATCACATTCCTCTCGACGAAAGAATTCTCACCGTGCCAAAGCCTATCTGGGTAAAGAGATGAACTCTGAAGATGAAGCATCCGGTTCCGAAGCTGAATCAAAGTCAAGATCTGGTTCTGGTTCTGAATCCGATGGTGTTGATGGTCTAGCATTTGCCTCGTACAAGAATTCAAGTTCATTCTTCTCCAACCAAAGCAGTGAAGATGAATCTCCAGCTTACTGCTTCATGGCCAAGGCTAAGGTATCCTCATCTAAGAATTCCTACGATACTTCTGATGGATCTGCTTATGAAAGTGACTCTAGGATAAGCTATGCTAAACTTGCTAAAATTGCTTCTATCCAACAAGATGAACTAGATTCTCTAAGTGAAACTATTCAAAAATCTGAGACTTTGTTGATCGATGAGATTGAGAAAGGTCAAACTTTGACAAACGAGCATGCTGCTCTGAAGGAAAAGTATGATGAACTCTCCTCTCGTCATGATCTTCTCTCAGTGGACTACGAGAAGCTAACCTATGAATTCCTTCAAAGGAAAATGGCTCTCGAGAAATTGAGAGAGGCTAATGAAGAGTTGGAAAGTGTCAATCTCACTCTCATGGCTCAACAAGGCTCAGAAGCTAAGAATGAATCTACTTCACCTTGCTTAACTTGTTTGGAACGAAGTAAAATTGAGTCTATTTCTGAGAAATCGAAAGGAAAGCAACCTATTGTTATTGATGATTCTAACCCCTCGAACGAGGAAACCATTACCGAGGAACTCCTCAGGTTGAAATTTTTATTTGAAATAGGCATGTTCAAAAGTGTGCAGGGACACCAGTACCTATGTGATATCCTACGAAAAGCTCTCCTTCACAGGAATCCACGAAACGAAGGAGTTGGCTTCGAAAGGAAAATCAACACTGATGGAACCTACTGGGAACCCGAGCAGTATCCTAAAACTGTCTGGGTTCTTGCGAAAGAAAAGCCCATTGACATTACTAACCTTTCAGGTTTCAGTTGCAAAATTGATAAGGCTATTGTCGATGAATCACTTGATTCTGACTACAAGCTTGTCAAAGATCAGGAAGGAAAGGTGTCGGCTGAATTCGTTGGTACTCCTCCAAAGAATGGTTTCTATAAGCAACAGATTTGGGTTCGCAAATCTCTCGTAGAAAAACTGCCCCTAACCATTCTATGCAGGGAAAATCCTCGGTACCACCGAATCACTACTATTCTCTCGAGGATAGAAATGAACCCTTGGTGCCTACTTAAAATGTTCCCCAGAAGGAATACAATCGTGTCGATAGAAATGTTTATCGTCATCGTGACAATAACACCAAAATTGTTGTTACCCATCGATACTCTAACCCCTCGTCGAGGAATTATATTTATGGTGTGCTTGATGGTCCTGATTGACAATGCAATCCTGTTCGATATAATATTGCTGCCCCATCTAGCTCTACCATGCCTTCTAAGTCACCTGCTCGTTTGTGGGTGGTTAAGAAGAACTAATTATTCTGAAGGGCTATGTCTCCGGTGGATCCGAATGGGTCATGGATAGTGGATGTACAAATCATATGACCGGAGACAAAGATTTGTTCACCGAAGACAAACTTACTGAATCATCACAGAGATACATTACCTTCGGTGACAACAACAAAGGAAAAGTTCTTGGTTTGGGTAAGGTTGCCATATCGAAAGATAAGCATATCGATAAGGTTATGCTTGTTCAATCTCTAGGATATAATCTTATGTCTATCTCAAAACTTTGTGATATGGGTATGCTTGTATTGTTTTCTGCGTCTCGTTGTGTTGTCTTTTCACAGGATGACTATTCCTTCGTGTTCGAAGGATATCGCAAGGGTGATCTTTATATTGTTGATTTTTCTTCGGGACCTGCAGTGTCCACATGTTTAATGGCCAAAGCCACTTCTGGTTGGTTATGGCACCGAAGACTTGGTCATGCAGGAATGAAAAATCTTCAAACTCTTATCTCGAAGAAGAACATCGTTGGAATTGATAATGTGAAATTCGATAAAGATCGTCTATGCAGTGCCTGTGAAGAAGGAAAGATTGCCAAGAAACATCACTCAGCAAAAACCATTATGACTACTACTCGTCCTCTTGAATTACTTCATATGGATTTATTCGGTCCTCAAAATTATGCTAGTCTTGGAGGTAATAAGTATGGTCTGGTTATTGTTGATGATTTCTCTCGATATACTTGGGTTTTCTTTCTAGATGACAAGAGCAAGGTTGTTGAAATTTTCAAAACTTTCGCAAAGAGAGCTCAGACTGAATATGAATTATCTCTCAAGCACATCAGAAGTGATAATGGTACAAAATTCAAAAACACTCATATCGAAGAATTTCTTGATGAATATGGCTTTACTCATGAATTCTCGGCTGCTTATACACCACAACAAAATGGTGTGGTCAAGAGAAATAATCGAACACTTATTGAAATGGCCAGAACAATGCTTGCTGAATACAAGACCCCTATCAGGTTCTGGGCCGAAGCTATCAATACTGCATGTCATATCATCAACAAGGTTTATCTGCACAAATTTCTGAAGAAAACTTCACATGAACTCATCACTGGTAAAAAGCCGAATGTTTCATATCTCAGGGTTTTTGGTGCTCCATGCTATATCAGAGATATGAATCACAGCTCCAAGTTTTCCCCAAAGGCTCACGAAGGTTTTCTCCTAGGTTATGGTTCGAATTCTCACACTTACAGAGTTTACAACTCACATCTTGGCAAAGTTGTAGAAACTGTAAATGTTCGATTTGATGAAACTAACGGCTCTCAAAAAGAGCAATTACCTCTTAACCTGGATGAACCACCTTTAGATGAAGTTATCAGGTATATGGCTATTGGAGATATTCAACCTATCGAAGGAAATACACATCAAGCGAACAGGGATGATGATGGTCCAATGTTCCCACACATAGCCCGGGGCGCTGGAGATCAACATCCTGAAGCAATTGATGCACAGGTCGAAGGAGAACGCATAAACGAAGAAAATGCTCATCCCGAAGGACAAGCTGAACCCGAAGGAAATGATCCCGAAGGACAAGTTGATCCCGAAGATCAACCGGATCCACAAGATGATGAAGGAGTTTTACCTCGTGTTCGAAGAAGAGTGGACATTGACTCAATTCTCGAAGAGATTCGTTTACCAGGTCGTCCCGCCACTCGTTCTCGTACTCGATTAGCTAACTTCTGTGGAAATCTTTCGTTTGTATCCATGCTAGAACCATCAAAATTCGATGAAGCCATGAAGGACTCAGACTGGATGACTGCTATGCTCGAAGAACTTAATCAGTTCGAGAGAAATAAAGTCTGGTCCCTTGTCGATAGACCTGATCCCACGAAGCATAATATCATTGGTACGAAGTGGATCTTTCGCAACAAGCAAGATGAAGATGACATTGTGGTAAGGAACAAAGCTCGACTGGTTGCACAAGGCTACACCCAAATCGAAGGTATTGATTTCGGTGAGACTTATGCCCCAGTTGCTCGACTTGAATCCATTCGTGTCATGCTTGCTTTTGCCAATTACAATGGTATATTGCTATATCAAATGGATGTCAAAAGTGCATTTCTTAACAGTGAAATCGAAGAAGAAGTATATGTTATGCAGCCACCAGGTTTTGAAGACCCAAAGAATCCTGAAAAGGTGTACAGGTTGCACAAGGCCCTATATGGGTTAAAGCAAGCACCTCGTGCTTGGTATGAAACTCTGAAGGATTTTCTTCTGAAGAAGGGCTTCAAACCAGGAACAACTGATCCGACTCTTTTTACTCGTGCATACAAAAATGATCTTTTTGTGTGTCAAATTTATGTCGATGATATTATTTTTGGCTGTACTAACCCTGATATTAGCGAAGAATTTGCTCGCATGATGTCGAAGAAATATGAAATGTCTATGATGGGAGAATTGAAGTTCTTTCTCGGGCTTCAAATCCGTCAACAGAAGAATGGGACTTTCATTTCTCAAGAGAAGTATCTCAGAGATTGCCTGAAGAAGTTTGATCTTGTCAGTTGCAAAACTATCAAGACTCCAATGCCTACGAATGTTCATCTAGATGCAGATGAGAAGGGCAAATCCTTAGATCAAAAGAAATATCGCTCGATGATCGGTTCGCTTCTTTACCTGTGTGCATCTAGACCTGACATTATGCTATCAGTTTGTATGTGTGCTCGTTTTTAGGCAAACCCGAAAGAATCACATCATATTGCTGTCTAGCGAATTCTTCGATATCTGGCTCATACACCAACCTTGGGACTTTGGTATCCCAAGGGTGCCCAGTTTGATCTCGTTGGATATTCTGATTCTGACTGGGCTGGTGATCGATTCGACAGGAAATCTACCTCAGGCACATGTCATTTTCTCGGTAGATCTCTTGTCTGTTGGGCTTCGAAGAAACAGAATTGCGTATCTATTTCTATGGCTGAAGCCGAGTACATTGCTGCCGGTTCATGCTGCACTCAGATTCGGTGGCTCAAGCAAACGCTGAAAGATTATGGTATTCTCGTGAAGAAAATTCCATTGCTATGTGATAACGAGAGTGCTATCAAAATTGCCCATAATCCAGTGCAACACTCTCGAACGAAGCATATTGATATACGTCATCATTTTTCTTCGAGATCACGTTCAAAAGAGAAGATACTGTTATCAGCCATGTTCGTACCGAAGATCAATTGGTTGATATCTTTGCGAAGCCCTTGGATGAAAAGACGTTCTGTGCACTAAGGTGTGAGTTGAACATCTTGGACTCACGCAATGTGCATTAAGATCATAACTATCGGTTCTATGTATTATACGATTTTTTTGTTATTTACTTACGTTAATTTTCTATCGTGTTTCTTTATCGTTTATTTTTTCGTTTGGAGTTGTCCTATACACTTGTCACTCCGAGTCTTATCTTTGTTTTCCCCTCGGATTGATTAAGCATCGGACCCTGTTTTCCCTCTATTCTATCCCTACCCCATCTGTGCTTTTCTCTCGTGAACATGTATATTTTGTACTCGATCAAGATTCCCTTCGAATGTCATTGATTCCGAAGGAAAATCTATCGAACTTTTATCTACTTTAATACTCGATGTTCGATGAGTTTGGTCTCGGACGTGGAGCAACATTCTTTCGGTTCGTTGGGATTTCCCGCGATTACCGCCACAATATCCGTCCGTTGAATGCGGAGAGACGCGAAATCTGCGCCGTTGGATCAGATCTGACAGTTTTGTCAGACCCCTCCCCTATAAATACTGATCCACCCCACCGGCTCAACCATTGCAATTTCCTCGGCTTCATCTCTCCGCTCCCGAAGTTCTCTCTCACGCGCCGCCGTGCTTCTCGTCGCCGTCGACTCCCTCGCCGCTTTGCTGCCGGAAGGAAGCCGCCGGAGACCTTCTCATCGACGAGGAACTTCATCCACGTCGCCGTAGTCGCCGCACATCGCCAAGTTAGGGTATGTGTGGCTCTGGACACGATTCCAATCTCGTCTGTTCATCGTATCCAGATTTGTTCTTGATTTTCCGTGATTTTTTTAGGTCTGTTTGATCCGTTTGGATCATTGAATCTTGGGAAATCTGTTTCTAGCATTTTCAGTCGATTCCCCATCTGAACTAGGTAAGAAATCCCTTAGATTTACTCACTTAGGCAATTCCTACAGAATCGTATCGAAAGATTTACACTTGTGTGATTAATTCATACAAGTTCTTCGTTAGATTTGCACCCGATGGAAATCTAGCCTAGCACTTTCATGAAAACTTGTGTCAAGACAAATCTCTCGATATGTTTGCTGCATTCAAAATGTTTTCCTCGAAAACCGCTGGTACTTGTTCACAACTTTCCTATATTCCCTCGTACAACATGTGTCAAGTCAAATCTATCTACTTCGCAGGAAAATGTCTGGAAACGAAGGAAACGTCAGAGCACCCAAGCGTGTAGGAGGCCGAACAAGAATCACCAACAACTCTGAAGGTTTGTCAGAGGATTTGATCATAGAAAAGAAGTTGAGAATGTTGGGGTTCGGGGCAAAAAACACAAATTTTTCATAACCTACGAGACCCATACCCAAGACCTATGCTATGCTGATGCAAGTAACGGACAGAAATAGGTCACATACCAGTATGTAGTCCGTTAAGAGGGAAACGTTCCCGTATGAACGTGGTTGATGTAGTCATACCGGCAATCCCCGATGTCGCGCAGATCCACGATGACTCCTGTAGCCACCCGATCCTTGTAGGCCGATGACGGGATTACGTCCCCGTCGGAACGTTGTCGATGAAGACCTCGCGATACGGCCACGACGATGAAGTAGCACCACAAGTGTAGTGCCTCGCGGGATTATACACATACAGTATACCCGACGTCCCTCCGGGCTCCGAACCAGTAGAGTAGCGGAAAGAAGATGTATCCGGATCCCAATTCCAGCAGCACGACGGCGTGCGTATAGTGGAGAAATCCCCAACCAAGTGTAGACTCCAAACAAGGGGAGTCCACTCGAGGAAGGAGAAAGGAGGGAGAGAGAGATGAGAACTTATCTCAAAATATGATGATTAAAAGGGCACCTCTACCCCTCCTTATATAGGCCAAGGAGGGGTGTCACCCCCCCTCCACTTCCGGGGTGGGACTAATCCCAAGGGAGGGGGGTGGCACACCTATAAGGGGGGTTGGGCCCCCTCATGGCGCCATGGCCCATGGGGGAGGACTCCCTCTCCCCCTAATGGGCCCTATGAGGCCCATATGCCTTTTAATTCATTTTTAATTATATTTAATTATATTTTAATATTTAATTCAGATAATTAAATAATAAAACATTAATTAAACATTATTAAATATATTTTGAACCTTTCAAAATACCCGGAACAACTTCCGGCCTTCATCGGAACAATTCCGGCCATCACCGGAACAATTCCGGTGTTCTCTCCAATTTCTCCGGTGATCCCGAATCAATCCTTACTGCGTCGAGAACCCTTAAGTGTAACACCCTACGGTCCGGGAAACATCAGACATGATCGAGACAATTCTCATTGATCAATGACTAATCAATTGGACCTGGTTACAATCCTTGATAGCCCCTGCGCTTCCATCGAATGAACTTCAATCGCTGTTGGATCCGTTAACCGTGTGCCTGTTCCCTTTGTCCTATGGTACTTTGCTTGTCCGAGGTTTGATCATCGGTATCCAATATACCTAGTTCGTCCTCGTTCTCAACAAACAAGTTTACTCGTTCCCGTGATATTACAACTCCGTGACCTAGTCACACGTTTGCAAACTTTATGATGTAACATCACCGAGTGGGCCCAGAGTACCTATCCGTCACACGGATGGACAAATCCCGCTTTGATCTATTTGCATACTCATCAACCATCTATTTCGGAATACCCAAAGTGCACCGTTATGGCCAGCATATTTCAGTCAGGCGGTGGGATACAAATCAAAGTCTCCTCATAGATGACAATTACGTATGATCATTACGGTCAAAGGATCTGGTCACTATGTTATAGTTATCGCAATGTCGAACTATGTGACTTGATCACATCGCAACACTTCTGGTGGGTGTATGTCCATCATATCATTATCCAATGATACGATTCCATTGTCAACAGACGCCATTGTCTCATGATCAAGAAACCTTGATCATCAATCGCCCAATGGACTAGTATACTAGGGTTAACTAGGGACCTGGTTGTTTGTATACCACACATGTATTAATGTTTTCGCTTAATAAAGTTATAGCATAGTATCAAACATATTATGAACTAATGGAATATGCTTGATAAAACATATTTTATTTGCCTCTAGGGCACATTCCCAACAGTCTCCCACTTGCACTAGAGTACAAATAATCTAGTTGCATTTTCTCTGGATCATAACTCCTTATTGATCATGCTTGCCTGTGGAAGAGGTTGTATCAACGGTCTGGATACCATTCAGAACCGTATGTCCTTTTGCAAATCATAATGTCACCTAATTTGACATTCCTTCATTATCCACTATAATGATGATGTATATATATTTGGCGGTGAAGTGAGACTTTGTTTGCTGTGTCATAGCAATGACATCCGGTGGGTCACGAGGACTTTCCCATAGTCATGCACACTTGAAACTCACTCAATCAGAAGTCGAACTTCTTAAGCCATAATATAACTCCTGCTACTTCTAAAGCATCCACATCAATGTAGATTCAATCCTTAGTGCATTGTATGCAACTTTGATGTCTAACCATGTTTCTTTCAACTTAGGCATTCATTAGTATGATATCTCAATTTTCTAGGTTAGTGTCAAAACTTCAACCAGCATAACATTTATGGTCAAGTCCACTATTCTTTACAAATTTGAGATGTATCCTCAGTTCTCTTCAGACACTGAAGGATAAACTTAACTCTTTGTTCAATGATTTACTCATAAACCATATCACAACATGTTCTTACTACTAAGAACTTGGGTCACATTACGTCGAGTACATAACTCTGGTTTTATATGAAAGAACCTATGACAAAGGCATAGAGGATCCAACACATCCATTTCTTTCATTAACCATTAACCATTGTTCTTGTACTGAGATTAACTCAACACTTCTCTTGGATATACAAGTAAGGACCATTTCTTGACTTGTTCCATTCTGAACTCCTTCAGAATCTTATCCAGGAAAGTATTACGACTCAATGTTATTAAACACATATCTATCTTAATAGATCTTCAATGCGTAATACTTATTCATCTTCATTTATGAAAGATTCAAATAATCATTAACACCAACTGCACCATTCATAATATGTTATCCATATATGAGAATGTTATCATGCTCCCACTCAAATATGTCATGCACATATTAAGTTATAGGATAACACTCATATTGCTCCCACTCAAATATGTCGGCCACATATAAGACAAGGATAACATCCACATGGCTCCCACTTAGATATGTCAGACACATATTAAGTTCAGGATACTAACCACATGGCTCCTACTCAAATATGTCATTTACATATAAGTCTAGGATAATACTCCCATAGTTCCCACTCAAAATATGTCGTCTACATATTAAGTTTCAGGAAACTATTCAGCTCCCACTCAGTTTCATGCAAATGCATGTTTCCTCGATATTTTGGTTAAGTCCAAAATCCTTTGATCATCCATCAAAATGAGAATTCAGTTTACGAGACACTAGTATCCATATGTTTTTCCAAAACCTTCTTGTTGTACCAATTACAACACTTCTTCAAATACAGGATTTGAGGAAGTCACGGTATTGATAACAATCTTGGATCAATCGTAGTGAATATCCCTTTGACTCAAGCATTGCTACACATTGTAGTCAACCCATTGAATTTGTCAGAAACAATCTTTGTGATAAACCAATCTTGACGTCCCTTTGATGTTCACATTTATTCCTCATAACTCTAAAGTTATTGTGAATATCAAGTAACCTCCTTACTTGATAAGATTCAAGCAATCTTAAATGTAACTCAACATAGGATTTTATGACTCATAGTCATTTCTCGTACTTAGGTCCACCATCGCTTCTTTGTAGTTCGTAGGAATGTCTTGTTCCATTAACATGACAATTGAATCATGAATATCATTTTGCACCAGGGGCAAATATATATTCTTGAATCCTACCTTTCTCAGTAGAAGCTCCCATCAAAAGATCATGATCATTATCATTAGTTTCTCCTCTTATTGTAGAGTTTTGCTTCCAGAACATATTCCGTTGCACTACTCTGACATTTGGAGGAAAGGTCAATTACCTTGATTGAACTTTCACTTTTCTTCCATTACCACATTTATCAAGAACAATTCTTGAAAAACACCAAACATAGCAATACAAATTTTGCTCCTTTTGGTTCTAGTTGTGGAAGATGCATCCATAGTTGTCTAAGGATACACTACAAAGATAATTTATCTTATATAAATCAAGCTTCCTAGAAACCACAACACACCATGACTTATATAGTGTTGGTTTCCACGAACTCAGATGGTTCCCTATGCTGAAGTGAGTGTTTGCATATTAAATTAATAAATCTAAACAATAATAACGTAACTTGGTAAGAGATAACTTAGACCATACACTTTTCGATAGAATATGATCACAATGTTCATGCACGTCAATCATATTGAAGTGTCTCAAGACATTGCAATTTGTGGAACAACTTTCACACAAGTCTTTATGCCCAAGACTAACTCAAAACATTTGTCACTTTGATCAAATCGTAGAGACTTGTCTTTCTTGTTAATTTAATATCCATATTTACTCTGAAATCCCTTTTGATCATATCAAATTATTTCAGACTCATGTTTCATTAGTGAATACAAATATTCATCTAAGTCCACATACGAAGTTCACGAAATAATGAAATTCACCACATGCTGACATATGATACATCACAATGTATGATATTCAACAATCAGTACACATTCTGTTTACCAGAATGCGAGGTTTTAGTCATCTCACCTAAAAGGCATGGTTTGCATGTGTCAAGAGATCAAGTATCTTAAGACATCATACCATTCATGACTTAAACTGTAGTGTCATTATTAAGCTTGGATATTTCTTGGCATTACAATATTTCTTATAAATGATCAAATAACTATCATCAAATATAAGAATAACTCATTCATAATCGTAATGTGACCATAAGAGATATCATTCATAAAAGGAGAACAACTGACTTGTTTCTCACTAATATGAATAATTGTCTTCGCGAGATGCAAGACACACTAATAAAGTCCTCATTCAAACGATCATAAAATTTATTCATATATTAATCAATTGATAGATGTAGAGGGAGAGTGTTGTCGACCATCAACTATCTTGATTGACGTCAGCACACATTGTCACCTCATCCCTTCCAAGTCACTCTCAAGCAGTAAGTTCAAGCATCGAATACTTAATCAACCGCAATTAGTATTTCGTGGGAAAGACATTTATAACTCGTATATCATATATACCTTCTCCGTCAATGACCATTTGTGACGCCCCCAAAATCAGACCGTGTACAGTAATCATACACACAGGGTACACGACTGAGATTAGGGTGCCACGGTGATAATATCACAGCACAACACTAAACACAAAAGGATAAACAAATATATTACAATAGAGGGGGTCACACGGACCCGAATATATAAGTCATACAAGCCATAATATCTGAGTACAGACATAGTTAGTCAAGTTTTTGCCTTAAGAAGGCTAGCACAAATCACATCAGAGATACAGAACGAAAAGGCGAGGCCTCCTGCCGGGGATCCACAGTACTACTCCTGGTCAACGGGGAACTCGACGTCGTAGTAGGCGCCTCCGGGGTACTCCTGCTCCTGGGCTCCAACGTCGGCTGCAGCGGCCGATCAGGAAAAACAGTAAAGGAAATAAAGCAGGTGAGTATCTAGTATACCCGCGAGTCTTACGTCCGCTACTAACGGAATGAAGAGGCTGTATATAGTGGACTGAAGACAGAAGTTCAGAGCAAGGGTAAGAAGCTAGGCCTAACGAAGACTAGCATCTTCCGACGATGTCTTGCAGCATGAGGTAAGAATCAGCCAACAGTTGATATAAAGCAGTAAAGTAACAATGAAGCAGAAGTTGCTGCAACATTGAATAATAATAAGTTGTAATAATTAACAATGCCTCCGAATTCACCTCCTCGACATCCCCGCGAGGAAGGGAACCCGGAACCATACAGTTTAATAATATTTTCTAGTGGTAGGATCCAGCTTCAGCATAAAGCGTCCTGTTACCGTGGACTCGGCTATCGATAGATCAATCTTCCCTGCAGGGGTGCACTTGTGTTACGCTACACGCACGGATCTCCAGGGTGGCGGGAACCTTGTTAGGGAACGCTCCACCGAGGCTATCCGACACTTCATAGCCCATCTTTCAAACTCAACAGAGAGGTCATCCACCGGACTATATCCTATGTACGCGGGGCTATGGACCCTAACCCCGACGTACTCCTGCACGGTGCGAGGTTGGCCGGTGAAGTTGAAGAAAATCCAAATAAGACACACCGCTCGAGCAAATAAGACAACACCACTTCCCGGCGCAGGCCGCGGTACTGCTGACGTCTGAAAAGTCCTCGGACGACACTAAGAAGCGGAGGAGCCCATAACTCGTAGTTCCCACGGGTAGGTAGTGCGTACATGGCATATAGCCAACTCAAGACATTCACTGAACCATTTAGCATTTTAGTTAACCTGCGTGACAACCGTTATCGTTGCCTCGACTTAACTGACCCGCGGACAACGACAGCAGCCGGGACCACCAGTACATCGGTGCCTGCCCCGTCGTCCCACCAAGTCACTGCGGTTACCAACAAGGTGAACCGTCTCCTTACCTTGTCTTGCGTGTGCTCCTGGAGGAGCTCGACTTTCGTGGTTTGGTAACTCTCGCGGCCAACGATCAGGGGCCAAGCACACCGGTACACTGGTCGTACCCTCCCTGTCGTCCCGTCGTAATACCTCTCGCGGGCACCGTTGGGTCGCCCGACTTCTTACCTTTAGGACAACCGTTACCCAAAACCCTATGGCGGTAAGACAAAGTAAGCCTCGAGTGGAGTACAAAGATTACTCCTTGATAGCTCACACTTGAGGTGACTAGGCATAACCCAGGTAGGGCCTGAGGCGGTGTATGCATTGTACCGTACCTGTGCAGTTATAAATATTGTATCCGCGTTTACTCCCCTGAGTGATCACGGCCCTCTATCTAATCCTAGCTAACAATACGCAGGGCTCACTGCTGAATAATGCATAATAATAATGGGCAGCATGGGATAAAGGAAGGCACATCAAGGGGCGACAAAAATACAGGCTATGCAGTTGAATAGGATTGTAAACGTAGCAGCAGCAGTAACAATGCCTAGTGCAAGAAATGTACGAAAAGATAGGCGATATCTGGGGAAGAGAATGGCTCTGCTTGCCTGCAAGCTCGACGGTAGTAGTAGGGTCGTCGACGACGTAGTCGTACTCAGCAGCGGTGTAGTCGACAGCAGCAGCGGGGTCTACCGAAGATTAAGGGGGGGGGGAGGAAACAGTAAATACACAACAATAATATACAAACATATGCATGACATGATAGATGAAATGTTATCGGTGTTCTAACGCAGTGCAATGCAATATGCTCGGAGCGGGAATTCATCTGAGGATGAACTTCCGGCTCCGGGTGATTACCGGACAGGGTGTTCGGAGGGGAAGGATCAAGCCGGAGGTGTCGTGGTTACCGGACAAACATAAGGGGGGGTGTATCCGTGTTAGTTGAACCATTCCGGACAACTTTCGTGTTCGGAATAAAATCATCCGGGCACTCTAACAGTACCGGACAATTTATCGGACAGACGGTTCGGAGGGGGAATGTTCGACGTTCGTGGTGTTAGAGTGGTGTGGTAGACATACGGGTAGCGTATTCGTATTCGTTAGATTTTTCTGATCAATTTTCATGTATAAAGTTTTTGAATCCGAGTTACGGTTTAAAAGTTATTGAATTTCTAAGTTTAAATCAATTTAAATGATTTTCTGGATTTTCTTTTATTATTTATTAAACATTATCCAAAACATTATCCACAACATTATCCAGAATAGTGCTGACATGTGGGACCCACATGTCAGCCTCTGTTATTTATAAAACATTTAATTAAATTAGAAAATGCCTCTGGACCCACATGTAAGTCTCTGGATTTTTAATAAACCTTTTAATAAACAAAATGACAGGTGGGGCCGAGGTGTCATAGACTCCAGAGCTGATTAAACATGTTTAATTAAACTAAACGGCTAGGGGACCCACAAGTCAGTGCCTAAGGGGGGTTTATTTTCTGTTTATCTACTCAGTTAACCTAACAGGTTAATTAGCCGGAGGGGGGTCCACTGTCAGTGGCCCATTAGGGGTGAGATTAACCCCTAAGCAACTGACTGACACCGGGGTCCCACCTGGCAGCCTCACCGGAACCTCACCGGCGACTCGCCGGCGACGAGGTTGACGGCGACGACGCCACAGGGCACGGGGGGTTTCGTGGTTAGTCCCAATCGAACGGGGAGACGACGGGGCGGCGTTTGGTTGCGGTGGCGGGGGCTGGAAGTGGCCGGAGCGAGCTCGGGCTCAACAATGGCGGAGAGGGTCTCGGGCTCTAATGGCGGATCACGACACGGGGCGATATCGAGCGCTCTATCGGGTGGGAGGGAACCTACGGGTTGCCAGGAGTATGATAGGGCCAAGGGCGTGCGCTAGAACGGCTTGGGAGCACGGTAACGCCAACAATGGCGACGGCCGGAGCAAAGCGAAAGGGGGTTTCTGCACGGAGACCTAGCGGGCGTCAGCGGGCAGTTGGCGACGAACGGGAAGCTCACCAGGAGCACGACGGAGGTGGCAGCGGGCTCGACGCGGGCTTGTGGTGGCCGGAATTCGTCGCGGATCCCGCCGGAGCCGAGGACGAAGACGATGAGGTAGAGCTCGACGTGGTGGACTAGGGCTCGATTCCTCGCGGGACTTGACGAAGACGTCGACGACGCGGCTCCTGGACAGCACGGCGAGGCGGCGTGAGCGCGTTGGCCGCGCTTGGCCACGGCAATGGCGACGGCGGCGCTCGGGAAAACTTTCCCCGAAGCGTGAGAGAAGAGGAGAAGGGGAATGGAGTGGGGGGCGTGTCCAGGGGGTCGGGGGCTTCGACCTTATCGCGACAGCGGCGGCAGGGAGCAGTTGGAGGGCGGGGCCGGGCTGGCAGCGGCGCGTCCACGACGGGCGCCGAACGGGAGCAGGTGGGGGAGTGGTTGGGGAAGAAGACAACCGTGGGGGGTTGGGCTGGGCTGAGGTGGGCTTCGCCCCAGGCGAGATATAACGTTTTTCCAATTTCCTATCTTCTGCTTATTCAAATTCCTTTCTGAAATTGATTTGTTAACCCTAGCATTTTTGAAAAATATTATTGGTGTTTTAAATTAGGTTTATATATTACTGAGGTGCCACAAAAAGTTTTGCAGCAAAATAAATTCATTGGATATTTCTTTTAGATATTAAATGCCCAAAGTAGGGGTTTTAACCTACTGTTTGAATTGTTTACAATTTTCTGCAACTCCAAAAATTACCAAAGTTGGTCCCACATGATTGTAATGATTTTAGGCAATTTACAAAAATAGTTCCATGATTTTTGGAACAACTTTATTTGAGCACTTTTGTTTTAATTTCCATTTGAGGTAGTTTCAACTAGGGTTTGGTTTCATGATGAGCAAAATGCATTGGGCTTTGTGTTTTGATTACCAACCAGCATGGTTTGGAAAGAGCAGAAGCAAAGTTTGATTAAGGACAGGGGATAACAGTGATTAACAATCAGTGATAGTCAACAGTGATGATGATTACTGTTACAGGCATCTGAGGGTGTTACAAATCTCCCCCACTATAAGAATTCTCGTCCCGAGAATTTAAGTGGTAGCGAGGAAAAGATCGGGGTATTCATCGCGAAGGCGATCTTCGCGTTCCCAAGTGGCTTCATCTTCAGAATGATTCGACCACTGAACCTTGAGGAACTTGACGGTCTTGTTGCGGGTTCGGCGTTCAGACTGATCGAGAATGCGGCTCGGATGTTCTCGATAAGTCAAGTCTTGTTGCAGCTCGATCATATCATGCTCCACTTCGCGGATAGGATCCTTGAAGCAGCGACGGAGTTGCGACACATGGAAGACATCGTGGACTTGGGAGAGGTTCGGCGGCAATTCCAACCGGTATGCCACGGGTCCACTCCTGGAAAGGATACGGAACGGGCCAATGTAGCGAGGAGCCAACTTGCCCTTGATACCGAAGCGATGAGTGCCCCTCATGGGAGTGACGCGGAGGTATGCGTATTCACCAGGCTGATACTCCATTTCACGGTGTTTGCGGTCATAGTTGCTCTTCTGACGAGACTGTGCGGCCTTGAGATTTTCTTGCACAATGCGAACTTGTTCTTCAGCTTCTTGGACAAGATCCGGTCCGAAGTAGGGTCGTTCCCCAGTTCCTGACCAATTCAGGGGGGTTCGACATTTACGTCCGTATAGAACTTCGAAGGGGGCCATCTTCAAGCTAGCCTGATAGCTATTGTTGTACGAGAATTCCGCGTACGGGAGGGCATCCTCCCATTTCATGCCGAAAGAAAGGACACAAGCGCGAAGCATGTCTTCCAGCACTTGATTAACTCGTTCAACTTGGCCTTGCGACTGGGGGTGATAAGCGGTGCTGATGTTCAGACGAGTCCCGAAAGCTTCCATGAAACTATTCCAGTATCGTGAGGTGAAGATGCTGCCACGGTCTGAACTGATCTCCAACGGAATACCGTGGAGTGACACAATTCGGCAGATATACAAGTGTGCCAACTGACTAGCAGTGATCGTCTCCTTGACCGGCAGGAAGTGTGCAATCTTGGAGAATCGGTCGATGACGACAAAGATGGCATCGTTACCTTTCTGTGACTTAGGAAAACCGGTGACGAAGTCCATTTCGACTTTGTCCCACTTCCAATCAGGAGGAGGGAGTGGTCGCAACCAACCAGCAGGTTTCTGATGTCCGGCCTTGACGCGACTGCAAACGTCACATTGAGAAACATAACGGGCGATGTCTTGCTTCATGTAAGGCCACTAGTACCGTTGACGAAGGTCTTTATACATCTTGGTACTGCCAGGGTGGATTGACAAGGTAGAGTTATGGGCTTCTTCCATGATATCCGGACCACAGTTAATGAGGGGCGGGCTCATAGGAACTACTAAGCGGCCCTTGAAGTACACAGTATCACCATCGTTAGCATCAATGGTAAAAGAGGAGGGCTTTCCCTCGGCGATGTCCTGCTTGATCTTCACAATGTCAGGGGCCAGAGATTGTCTACTCTTGATTAGGGCGTCGAGTTTTGACTCGAGGACCAGGTTATTGGCGTAACCTTGAGGAACAATCTCGAGATTCAACTTGCGAAACTCTTCATACAGAAGTGGTTGCTGCACCTGAACCTCAAGTTCAGAACAGTAAGCCTTGCGGCTCAAGGCATCGGCCATCACATTAGCCTTGCCCGGGGTATATGAAATATCCATGTTGAAGTCGGCTATTGTCTCGAGCCATCGTTGTTGACGAAGATTCAGGTCTGGTTGAGTAAACAGGTACTTCAGACTTTGGTGATCGGTGTAGACCTCGCAACGATTACCGACGAGGTAATGTCGCCATAGCTTCAATGCATAAATTACTGCTGCTAATTCGAGATCATGTGTCGGGTATTTGTCTTCGTGAGCACGCAACTGACGAGAGCCATAAGCAATCACCTTGCGCTCTTGCAATAGGACACAGCCTAATCCTTGACGAGACGCGTCGCAATATATCACGAAGTCCTTCTGAGTATCAGGGGGAGCGAGCACCGGGGGAGAAGTTAGCTTGTCCTTGAGGGCTTGAAAACTTTCTTGACATTTATCTGTCCACTCAAACTTGACGCCTTTGTGAAGCAGATTAGTCAGAGGCCTGGCAATCTTGGAGAAATTCTCGACGAAACGGCGGCAATAGCTAGCGAGTCCGAGGAAACTGCGGACTTGCTTGACGGTCTTGGGAGGAGTCCAGTCAAGAATAGCCTGGATACGTTCTGGGGTGACGGCAATGCCATCCTTGGAAATCACATGTCCAAGGTAGGTTACTTCGGGAAGCCAGAATTCACACTTGGAAAACTTAGCGTAGAGTTTGTGTTCTCGAAGCTTCTCCAGTATAAGACGAAGATGTTCAGCATGTTCTTCTTCTTTCTTGGAATATATCAATATATCATCCAGATAAACCACGACGAACTGGTCGAGGTACTCCATGAAAATATAATTCATCAATCTGGAGAAGGTGGCTGGAGCATTGGTTAAGCCAAAGGACATGACGGTGTACTCATATGAACCATAGCGAGTAATGAAGGCAGTCTTCGGAATGTCCTCATCACGGACCCGAATTTGGTGATAACCCAACCTCAAGTCGAGTTTAGAAAACACCTTGGATCCGGCAAGTTGATCATACAGATCGTTGATCCGGGGAAGTGGGTATTTGTTCTGGATGGTGGCTTGGTTAATGGGCCGATAATCTTGGGCCAATCGGTTTGTCCCATCGCTCTTCTTGACAAAGAGCGAAGGTGCTCCCCAAGCTGAGGAACTGGGGCGAATGAATCCTTTCTGAAGTGCCTTGTCGATTTCCTCCTTGAGTTCAAGGAGTTCATGTGGCGGCATCTTGTAAGGACGCTTGGCAATAGGAACAGTGCCTGGCTTCAAGTCGATGACGAATTCAACTTCTCTGATCGGGGGTATTCCCGGTAGTTCTTCTGGGAAGACGTCGGGAAAATTGCGAACGGCCGGAACGTTCTCGATGCCTTTCAAAGGTGAGACATTCAAAGCATTCGCCATAAAGATCTGTGTTTCAGCATTACGGGTAACTCGGGCGGTGTGGTTAACAATCCCACCGGAGGGGTGAAAAAGCTGGATAGACTTGGTGCCACAATACAGTGCGGCATCGTGAAATTTCAACCAATCCATTCCTAGAATGAGGTCTATGGTGGAAGACTTCAGGAGGATGGGCGACGCAAAGAATTCAACTCCTTCGATTTCAATGGTGGTGTTTGGCACAATCATGGTGGTTCGGCATTGGCCAATCGGGGTGCGAACAACCATCGGGGGTTTCATCGTTTCGTACTTGAAGTTATGCGAAAATGCAAATGCTTCCGACATGAATGAATGCGATGCTCCTGTATCAAATAAAACAGCAGCAGATACAGAATTAACGAGAAGGGTACCCATCACGGTAGCGGGTTGTTGCTGAGCTTCTTCAACATTGACGTGGTTAGCATGTCCACGAGCATAAGCAGCAGACCCAGTATTATAGTTGGGGGTCCTGTTGTTGCCACGACCATTTCCACGGCCAGAGGGGTGAACTACCAGTTGCTTCTATTTCTGGGGGCACTCTCTGGAAAAATGCCCAGGTTGGCGGCACGTGAAGCATAGCCCATCCTGAGGATGAAGGGGTGTAGCATTGGGTGGTGCAGGCAGAGCTCTTGGCATCTGCGGTGGTGGAGGCAGACGGGGTGCAGCATAAGATGGCCTTGGAGCAGGGACAGCTGAATGAGTCACACTGGTAGGGAGCCAGATACGACGCTTCTGCGTTGCGCCCGAAGATGAGCCAACGTCACGGTAGCGCTTCAGAGAGTTCTTGTGCTCCATCTGGGCAGTCTCGACGGTGATAGCCTTGTTCACCATGGTGGCGAAGTTGGCGAAATCATGAACGGCAAGAGCGAGCCTGAGTTCAGGGTTGAGGCCACGACGGAACTTCTGCTGCCTGCGAGCATCAGTGGTGATCTCTCCTTCCGCATAGCGAGAGAGGTTGAGGAACTCGCGCTGATAGGCTTCAACAGTCATATCGCCCTGAGTGAGGTTACGGAATTCTTCCGCCTTACGATCCATGATCCCCTGAGGAATGTAGCGGGCGCGGAAGGCAGACTGAAATTCATCCCAAGTGATGGCTTCTTCAACTGGCAGGGAACGCTTGTGGGTGCTCCACCACTGAGCAGCGACGCCTTTCAGATGGTAAGACGCAAAGTTCACATAGTCGGCTAGATCGACATTAGCAGACTCCAGCTCGTGAGTGATGTCGCGAAGCCAGTCATCAGCATCCAACGGCTGAACAGTGTTGCGGAACATAGTGGGGTTGAGGCGGGTGAAGTTGTGCAGAGTCACGGTGGCATGCTGATGGTGGTGCCCATTCTGATTCGGCTGGGGGAACTGAGCCATGATATTCTGCATGAACTGACGATTCATCTCGAACTGCTGCATCATCGCGGCCTTGTAATCCGGCGGCGGAGGTGGGTCGTTGGCAGCACGACCACGACCACGACCACCACGACCAGCCATCCTGCTAGAATTAACAGGGGTATTTCAGCGATGAACAACTTAACGAAAATACCGGAAACGAGTAAGAGGTAAAGCGACAACAAAGAGGAGGCGCGGATATATAGGAGTAGTCATATAAGACATACACATCCACACATAGAATCAACCGAAAATCGGGCAGCGTAACGTCGTAGAAATTAAGGAAAAAGGACTCTCTAGGCGGCGCGCAGACCGCGGTAAGGATTACACGACGCGACATAGATTCCACTATGTCAATCACGCCGCAAGAAAACTGTTGGCCACAGGAGTTGATGCCAGAGAACGCGCGGCCTGCCCAGAATGAGAATGGGATCCGCGGTCTGGGATCTGGCGTACGACGCCTGCGACACGACTCAATCAATGGGGGGAAGCACCAAAAAACGCCGGGTGGAATCAAGAGAACGTGATCCTAATGTCAGATTTTTTTAAAACTTACCAGCAAGGATAAGAGAGCAGATTCCCAGAGCATAGGTAAGAAGAAAAGGATCCTAATACCATAGATATCACACGTAGTGACATCGATGTGGGCCCATAAGCCAAATATTAAGTTAGCAAAATAGTTTTTCAAAGTCTAGACTCAACATCGACCAGGTAGTGGTGGGGTGGCTTCCTACAGGCAGTCGGCTCTGATACCAACTTGTGACGCCCCCAAAATCAGACCGTGTACAGTAATCATACACACAGGGTACACGACTGAGATTAGGGTGCCACGGTGATAATATCACAGCACAACACTAAACACAAAAGGATAAACAAATATATTACAATAGAGGGGTCACACGACCCGAATATATAAGTCATACAAGCCATAATATCTGAGTACAGACATAGTTAGTCAAGTTTTTGCCTTAAGAAGGCTAGCACAAATCACATCAGAGATACAGAACGAAAAGGCGAGGCCTCCTGCCGGGGATCCACAGTACTACTCCTGGTCAACGGGGAACTCGACGTCGTAGTAGGCGCCTCCGGGGTACTCCTGCTCCTGGGCTCCAACGTCGGCTGCAGCGGCCGATCAGGCAAAACAGTAAAGGAAATAAAGCAGGTGAGTATCTAGTATACCCGCGAGTCTTACGTCCGCTACTAAGCATTATGCATGATATCAACGGAATGAAGAGGCTGTATATAGTGGACTGAAGACAGAAGTTCAGAGCAAGGGTAAGAAGCTAGGCCTAACGAAGACTAGCATCTTCCGACGATGTCTTGCAGCATGAGGTAAGAATCAGCCAACATTTGATATAAAGCAGTAAAGTAACAATGAAGCAGAAGTTGCTGCAACATTGAATAATAATAAGTTGTAATAATTAACAATGCCTCCGAATTCACCTCCTCGACATCCCCGCGAGGAAGGGAATCCGGAACCATACAGTTTAATAATATTTTCTAGTGGTAGGATCCAGCTTCAGCATAAAGCGTCCTGTTACCGTGGACTCGGCTATCGATAGATCAATCTTCCCTGCAGGCGTGCACTTGTGTTACGCTACACGCACGGATCTCCAGGGTGGCGGGAACCTTGTTAGGGAACGCTCCACCGAGGCTATCCGACACTTCATAGCCCATCTTTCAAACTCAACAGAGAGGTCATCCGCCGGACTATATCCTATGTACGCGGGGCTTTGGACCCTAACCCCGACGTACTCCTGCACGGTGCGAGGCTGGCCGGTGAAGTTGAAGCAAATCCAAATAAGACACACCACTCGAGCAAATAAGACAACACCACTTCCCGGCGCAGGCCGCGGTACTTCTGACGTCTGAAAAGTCCTCGGACGACACTAAGAAGCGGAGGAGCCCATAACTCGTAGTTCCCACGGGTAGGTAGTGCGTACATGGCATATAGCCAACTCAAGACATTCACTGAACCATTTAGCATTTTAGTTAACCTGCGTGACAACCGTTATCGTTGCCTCGACTTAACTGACCCACGGACAACGACAGCAGCCGGGACCACCAGTACATCGGTCCCTGCCCCGTCGTCCCACCAAGTCACTGCGGTTACCAACAAGGTGAACCGTCTCCTTACCTTGTCTTGCGTGTGCTCCTAGAGGAGCTCGACTTTCGTGGTTTGGTAACTCTCGCGGCCAACGATCAGGGGCCAAGCACACCGGTACACTGGTCGTACCCTCCCTGTCGTCCCGTCGCAATACCTCTCGCGGGCACCGTTGGGTCGCCCGACTTCTTACCTTTAGGACAACCGTTACCCAAAACCCTATGGCGGTAAGACAAAGTCAGCCTCGAGTGGAGTACAAAGATTACTCCTTGATAGCTCACACTTGAGGTGACTAGGCATAACCCAGGTAGGGCCTGAGGCGGTGTATGCATTGTACCGTACCTGTGCAGTTATAAATATTGTATCCGCGTTCACTCCCCTGAGTGATCACGGCCCTCTATCTAATCCTAGCTAACAATACGCAGGGCTCACTGCTGAATAATGCATAATAATAATGGGCAGCATGGGATAAAGGAAGGCACATCAAGGGGCGACAAAAATACAGGCTATGCAGTTGAATAGGATTGTAAACGTAGCAGCAGCAGTAACAATGCCTAGTGCAAGAAATGTACGAAAAGATAGGCGATATCTGGGGAAGAGAATGGCTCTGCTTGCCTGCAAGCTCGACGGTAGTAGTAGGGTCGTCGACGACGTAGTCGTACTCAGCAGCGGTGTAGTCGACAGCAGCAGCGGGGTCTACCAAAGATTAAGGGGGGGGGGAGGAAACAGTAAATACACAGCAATAATATACAAACATATGCATGACATGATAGATGAAATGTTATCGGTGTTCTAACGCAGTGCAATGCAATATGCTCGGAGCGGGAATTCATCTGAGGATGAACTTCCGGCTCCGGGTGATTACCGGACAGGGTGTTCGGAGGGGAAGGATCAAGCCGGAGGTGTCGTGGTTACCGGACAAACATAAGGGGGGGTGTATCCGTGTTAGTTGAACCATTCCGGACAACTTTCGTGTTCGGAATAAAATCATCCGGGCACTCTAACAGTACCGGACAATTTATCGGACAGACGGTCCGGAGGGGGAATGTTCGACGTTCGTGGTGTTAGAGGGGTGTGGTAGACATACGGGTAGCGTATTCGTATTCGTTAGATTTTTCTGATCAATTTTCATGTATAAAGTTTTTGAATCCGAGTTACGGTTTAAAAGTTATTGAATTTCTAAGTTTAAATCAATTTAAATGATTTTCTGGATTTTCTTTTATTATTTATTAAACATTATCCAAAACATTATCCACAACATTATCCAGAACAGTGCTGACATGTGGGACCCACATGTCAGCCTCTGTTATTTATAAAACATTTAATTAAATTAGAAAATGCCTCTGGACCCACATGTAAGTCTCTGGATTTTTAATAAACCTTTTAATAAACAAAATGACAGGTGGGGCCGAGGTGTCATAGACTCCAGAGCTGATTAAACATGTTTAATTAAACTAAACGGCTAGGGGACCCACAAGTCAGTGCCTAAGGGGGGTTTATTTTCTGTTTATCTACTCAGTTAACCTAACAGGTTAATTAGCCGGAGGGGGGTCCACTGTCAGTGGCCCATTAGGGGTGAGATTAACCCCTAAGCAACTGACTGACACCGGGGTCCCACCTGGCAGCCTCACCGGAACCTCACCGGCGACTCGCCGGCGACGAGGTTGACGGCGACGACGCCACAGGGCACGGGGGGTTTCGTGGTTAGTCCCAATCGAACGGGGAGACGACGGGGCGGCGTTTGGTTGCGGTGGTGGGGGCTGGAAGTGGCCGGAGCGAGCTCGGGCTGAACAATGGCGGAGGGGGTCTCGGGCTCTAATGGCGGATCACGACACGGGGCGAAATCGAGCGCTCTATCGGGTGGGAGGGAACCTACGGGTTGCCAGGAGTATGATGGGGCCAAGGGCGTGCGCTAGAACGGCTTGGGAGCACGGTAACGCCAACAATGGCGACGGCCGGAGCAAAGCGAAAGGGGGTTTCTGCACGGAGACCTAGCAGGCGTCAGCGGGCAGTTGGCGACGAACGGGAAGCTCACCAGGAGCACGACGGAGGTGGCAGCGGGCTCGACGCGGGCTTGTGGTGGCCGGAATTCGTCGCGGATCCCGCCGGAGCCGAGGACGAAGACGATGAGGTAGAGCTCGACGTGGTGGACTAGGGCTCGATTCCTCGCGGGACTTGACGAAGACGTCGACGACGCGGCTCCTGGACAGCACGGCGAGGCGGCGTGAGCGCGTTGGCCGCGCTTGGCCACGGCAATGGCGACGGCGGCGCTCAGGAAAACTTTCCCCGAAGCGTGAGAGAAGAGGAGAAGGGGAATGGAGTGGGGGGCGTGTCCAGGGGGTCGGGGGCTTCGACCTTATCGCGACAGCGGCGGCAGGGAGCAGTTGGAGGGCGGGGCCGGGCTGGCAGCGGCGCGTCCACGACGGGCGCCGAACGGGAGCAGGTGGGGGAGTGGTTGGGGAAGAAGACAACCGTGGGGGGTTGGGCTGGGCTGAGGTGGGCTTCGCCCCAGGCGAGATATAACGATTTTCCAATTTCCTATCTCCTTCTTATTCAAATTCCTTTCTGAAATTGATTTGTTAACCCTAGCATTTTTGAAAAATATTATTGGTGTTTGTAAATTAGGTTTATATATTACTGAGGTGCCACAAAAAGTTTTGCAGCAAAATAAATTCATTGGATATTTCTTTTAGATATTAAATGCCCAAAGTAGGGGTTTTAACCTACTGTTTGAATTGTTTACAATTTTCTGCAACTCCAAAAATTACCAAAGTTGGTCCCACATGATTGTAATGATTTTAGGCAATTTACAAAAATAGTTCCATGATTTTTGGAACAACTTTATTTGAGCACTTTTGTTTTAATTTCCATTTGAGGTAGTTTCAACTAGGGTTTGGTTTCATGATGAGCAAAATGCATTGGGCTTTGTGTTTTGATTACCAACCAGCATGGTTTGGAAAGAGCGGAAGCAAAGTTTGATTAAGGACAGGGGATAACAGTGATTAACAATCAGTGATAGTCAACAGTGATGATGATTACTGTTACAGGCATCTGAGGGTGTTACACCATTCCTGCATTGGTTCTACTCTTAAAGTTCTTGACTTTAACCATGACCTCATGACAGGTGAACGATTCTCCTTCATGACATAGTCCAGACATGGTCTTTGTAACTGGGAGGAAGCGGATGCAACTCCCCAGTTATCGCAAAGTAACCAGTCATTCAGTAGTCCAAGTTATACACAAGGTGTTCCATGTATCTTATACATTTTCCAAGTGACTTTCTCAGCAGGTTGTTCCTTCCACCATAGTTGAAAGAAACCCCGTCCATATACTCATATTCTATTACTCTGATTTGTGACCAAGTGCTTTCAAGTTCACCTAGCACGTCATACGTGTTGGTTAACATGCATTCACAATTCAGATTCCATAGAATGAATTATGGTGTATTGGACTGTCATTCATAAGTGACGGTGAGTGTGATACTCATCATCATCTTCCTTGATTACGGAGTTGTCAGGTGTATCTCCTAGCAGTTCTTCGTATTATGTTTAGCAAGTCATTACTAATGAGTATGTCTCTAATGGTGTTGGTACACATCAATGAAGTAAGACCCATTTACCTTAAGTTCTATCATACTAAAAGAGCCATAGTTCTAAACATTGGTATGACGTTATCTACAATGGTATTTGCTAAGACATGAAGATTAAGTTCATAATATGGAGTTCATGTTTCAAAAACAATTCTGGAACTCCCACTCAGACAAACATCCCTCATAGTTTATTCTAAGTGATTACATGATCCTTGAACACCATACCTCCCCCGTGTGACACGACCATCAGTATGTTGTTCAAGGTAGGCCATCATGCCAATCACATCATCCATGTGACTCATGCTCGACCTTTCGGTCTCTTGTGTCCCGAGGCCATGTCTGCACATGCCAGGCTCGCCACAATAACCTTAGTGAGTATATGCTGCGTATGCAAGGCCATGTTTCTGGACATGCTAGGCTTGCTCCACCCATCTCTTGTGAACGTAAAAATGTTTGACACCCGTGTGACACGTGATGCCTCCATAATGAAGAACTTTCCAGATGGTGCTTCACTAAGGAAGGACACTTTGTTGGATTAGTGAGGGATCATCCTATTAGTCTACCGTCGTATATCTAACATATTAGCAAAACAGGATGCAACAGTATAAATCATACATGCTATGATTCCCCCCGACATGCAAATTAAATTTGAAAACGCCTTTCTACTTTATCTTTTGCAAGTTTTACGTGGCTTCTAGGGGTTTCGAGAAAAGAACCGCTTTCTATCCTGCGAAAACAAGCCACAACACCAATCCCGCAATTGTCTCTATTACGCCCCTGTCGGGGCCCTCCGTTCTAAACATCTTCGCATCGCTAATGCAGAGAGACAGACACCCCCAGCCACTTTATATGGTACAAGCCATATGTCAAGCATGGAACCAGTCTCGCGTAAACACGTAAGGTCGGTCGGGGGCCGCTTCATCAAACATTGCCGCAATGCTAAATGAGTACACGTGAGAGGGTAACAATTGGAGAATTTATGCCCACATACTAGATGTGTTCTATCCGTACAATACATCTACGCATAGCCTTGCTCATGATACCACTGTTGGGGTTCGGGGTAGAAAACACAAATTTTTCATAACCTACGAGACCCATACACAAGACCTATGCTATGCTGATGCAAGTAACGGACAGAAATAGGTCACATATCAGTAGGTAGTCCGTTAAGCGGGAAACGTTCCCGTATGAACGTGGTTGATGTAGTCGTACCGGCAATCCCCGATGCCGCGCAGATCCACGATGACTCCTGTAGCCACCCGATCCTTGTAGACCGATGACGGGATTACGTCCCCGTCGGAACGTTGTCGATGAAGACCTCACGATACGGCCACGACGATGAAGTAGCACCACAAGTGTAGTGCCTCGCGGGATTATACACATACAGTATACCCGACGTCCCTCCGGGCTCCGAACCAGTAGAGCAGCGGAAAGAAGATGGATTCGGATCCCGATTCCAGCAGCACGACGGCGTGCGTATAGTGGAGAAATCCCCAACCAAGTGTAGACTCCAAACTAGGGGAGTCCACTCGAGGAAGGAGAAAGGAGGGAGAGAGAGATGAGAACTTATCTCAAAATATGATGATTAAAAGGTCACCTCTACCCCTCCTTATATAGGCCAAGGAGGGGTGTCACCCCTCCTCCACTTCCGGGGTGGGACTAATCCCAAGGGAGGGGGGTGGCACACCTATAAGGGGGGTTGGGCCCCCTCATGGCGCCATGGCCCATGGGGGAGGACTCCCTCTCCCCCTAATGGGCCCTATGAGGCCCATATGCCTTTTAATTCATTTTTAATTATATTTAATTATATGTTATTATTTAATTCAGATAATTAAATAATAAAACATTAATTAAACATTATTAAATATATTTTGAACCTTTCAAAATACCCGGAACAACTTACGGCCTTCATCGGAACAATTCCGGCCATCACCGGAACAATTCCGGTGTTCTCTCCAATTTCTCCGGTGATCCCGAATCAATCCTTACTGCGTCGAGTACCCTTAAGTGTAACACCCCACGGTCCGAGAAACAGCAGACATGATCGATACAATTCTCATTGATCAATGACTAATCAATTGGACCTGGTTACAATCCTTGATATCCCCTGCGCTTCCATCGAATGAACTTCAATCGCTGTTGGATCCGTTAACCGTGTGCGTGTTCCCTTTGTCCTATGGTACTTTTCTTGTCCGAGGTTTGATCATCGGTATCCAATATACCTAGTTCGTCCTCGTTCTCAACAAACAAGTTTACTCGTTCCCGTGATATTACAACTCCGTGACCTAGTCACACGTTTGCAAACTTTATGATGTAACATCACCGAGTGGGCCCAGAGTACCTATCCGTCACACGGATGGACAAATCCCGCTTTGATCTATTTGCATACTCATCAACCATCTATTTCGGAATACCCAAAGTGCACCATTATGGCCAGCATATTTCAGTCAGGCGGTGGGATACAAATCAAAGTCTCCTCATAGATGACAATTACGTATGATCATTACGGTCAAAGGATCTGGTCACTACGTTATAGTTATCGCAATGTCGAACTATGTGACTTGATCACATCGCAACACTTCTGGTGGGTGTATGTCCATCATATCATTATCCAATGATACAACTCCATTGTCAACAGACGCCATTGTCTCATGATCAGGAAACCTTGATCATCAATCGCCCAATGGACTAGTATACTAGGGTTAACTAGGGACCTGGTTGTTTGTATACCACACCTGTATTAATGTTTCCGCTTAATACAGTTATAGCATAGTATCAAACGTATCATGAACTAATGGAATATTCTCGATAAAACATATTTTATTTGCCTCTAGGGCACATTCCCAACAGAGAACGCCTTCAGGTTCAGAGGATGAACGTACGAGAGAAAACCGTCTGCAAGAAATTCGAAGGCTTCAAGCTCTTCGTTGGTATGAGTACACGTCTCTTATTCCTCGCTGGGAGAGGCTGTTTGCAATGAAAAATCCTTGGTCTGATGTCAAATCTTTAAGGCCCAAGTGGACGAAAGACAATCGACCACCTCCTCCAGCTGATGCTCACCCAACTGCTCTCAAAACACCTTCTGATTTCCAAGAGCTGGTTGATGCTCGGTTAGCACGAGCACAGAAGAGAAAAGAAGCCAAAGCAAGAAAGGAAGCTGCTGCTGCTGCTGAGGATGCCGAGGAAGTTGGCCCTAGTGCCAAATCGAAGACTAGCAAGAAATCAGCCAAGCGAAAGAAAAAGGTGGTAATTGTCTCGCCACCAGATGCAAGCTCCGATGAAGAAGCAAACTCAGATGATCAAGACCCTGGTACAGAGGCTGATGTCGAGGACATTCCTCTGAAGAAGAAACCGAGCGGTAAAGGAATCAGGATCCAGGAGCTAGCTGCCCAGGCTCCTCGAGCAACAATTGGTATGACCAATTTGGTCACAGATCCACCCATTTCATCTGCTCCTCCTGTTCAAGCTTGCCGGCCCAAACCTTCGGCCACATCGAAGGGAAAGCAAGCTCATGTTGCTGAAGACGATGAAACACTTATTCAGCGAAAGGACAGACTGGCTAAGCAAAAGGAACAAGAAGAGAAAGACTTGATAAATTCCAAGCTCCTGAACTTTCACAGTCAGCCCGAGCATAAAAAGGCTCAGGTTGCTCAACAGCTAGGCATTCTACTTTTGGTCAGTGAAAAGTATCGACGACAGATTTCTGAAGGCACAATTCCTCGTGACCCGAAGGAAAAGGTCGTGGCCCCCAGCGCCACCGAGCAAGTAGTGACTCCCACAGTCACGAAGGAAAAGGTTGCAGCCGCTTAGTTCTGTGAAGAAAAATGCTGAGGCCCCTAGTGCCTCGAAGGATAAAGCTGCGATCCATAGTGCCGTCACAAAACCCATTGCTGCTGCCAAGGCCACCAAGGAGGCCGAAAAGAAAGCCAAGGAGGCTAGGCAGAAGGCTCAGGCTACTCCCGTTCCTCGAGATGCTCCAGCTCCTGCCCCTGCCCCTCTTGCGCCAGTTGTTTCCGACCCTCATGCCGATGAAGAGAGCTCCAACGAAGGAGAGTCTGCTGCCCATGCTCCTTGGGATGCTGACAATATTTCACATATCCTCTGGAAGATGGCTACCACACCGAACAGAGTCACTGCCGAGGATGATGTTCCTGCTGAAATCCAAGAGCAAGTTTCTCGATATATGATTCGCTGGGAAGGATATATCACCCAGGATCGAAAAGATAAGGAACAAGTAAGTTTTTACACCAGGCAACTTCAAGAAGAAACCGAGGACATTGAGTCCCGAAAGTTTTTCAAATCCAAGATTGCCACTGCTGAAGCATCCAGAAGGGCGCAGAATGAAAACTTGAACGCTGTATATGAAAAGGTTCGACAAATTGTGTCTGCTGTATGTAAAGAGCACAATGATGCGCTGTACCAAAGAAAATCTCGAAAGAGAAAGTCTGCTGCCCCAACCTCTGAGCGTGGGACGCCAGAGATCGAGAAGAATGCCAAGAAGTCCAAGCCAACCGAGGTCGTTGCTGCCACAGCATGACAGGAAACTACACCAACCCCCACCAAGCAACCCACTCCTCCTCGTGAGAAAACTCCACCCCCTCGCCAAACAACTCCACCCCCTCGCCAAGCCACTCCTCAACCTCGACAACAAACACCTCCACCTAGTAAACCATCACCACCAAAAGACTCGTCACGACCACCAAACCCACCATCACCACCTCACATCATTCCATCGACCACCCCAGCCATCGAGACCCAAGCTCATGCAGAGACCGAGCAACCTGCTCAGGTCGAGCAAGAAACTCAAGTCCCCATTTCCTCTGCTCAGAAAGATTATTCCTCTGCACAAACTCTGCATGAAGGAGAAGACGCTGATGTTGATATCACGACAGTTACTTCTCGCCAAGATGCCATCGAAGAAAAAAGTTCTGGCGATGCCAGTTCGAGTGACAGTTCTTCCTCCTCATCAAGTTCCTCAAACGAAGAAATGGTTGATGCTTTCGCACAACTAGACGAAGATTTGGAGGCCATGGAGAATGAAGAGGCCGCTCAAAATGCTAAAACCGACGAAGGAGTTGCCGTCGAAGCGCAGGCCGAGGAGAATGCCCCTGCAGCCATCCCAGCTCAGGATATTGTCAACGTTCCATCTTCTATTCCTCGTCCTGCTGAGCCTGTTTTCCAGATGCCTGATAATGCTGCCGAAGTTTTTCCTATTGATGAGCTGCTCCATTCTGCTCATCCGAGAGAAATGCTGCCACTGTTCCGCTCAGATGTTCCTCGAGGAGGTCCCATCTTCAAAAGGCGTGAACACAAGCCATTTTTCTTCGGGGCCAATCCCTACGAGAAGCCCAGAAGTGCATATTCTCTTCGGTTTTGGACCCAAGAGAAAGCCATATATTATACTCGTGTGTTGTACTGTTGGGGTTCGCAGCAGAAAACACAAATTTTTTCTAACTAGCGTTCCCATAACCCAAGATCTAGCTAGCCGTATTACCGTAACGGACAGTAGTGCGGAAATAACATACCTCGGGGTGTAGTCCGTTGCGCGGGAAACGTTCCCGCAAACGTGGTTGATGTAGCCGATCAAGTTTCACAGCCCCCTGGCTGTGTTGAGCACCCGGATGGGTGTAGTGCCACACGTGCAGCACCTCGTAGTACTCGCACACGTACGAGACTCGATGACGACCTCCGTTCTCCGATCCAGCGGAGGTGGCGGAAGCAGACCTCCGGAACCAGAGTTTCAGCAGCACGACGACGTGCGTATAGTGGAGACATCCCCAACCTAGTGCAGACTCCAAACAAGGGGAGTCCGCTCATAGGAGGGAGAAATAGGGAGAGAGAGAGATCTACAGAATTTATCTGTATTTTTCTGTAATTTTCTGTGTTGAAAAAGGGCTACCCACCACATCTATATATAGGGGCAAAGGGGGCGTGCAGCTACGTAGCTAAGCAATGTGGTACTAATACCAATTGCTAGCCACGCATGCTAGCATGGCCGTGGCCATTGCCTTGGCCGGCGGTGCACACAAGGCCAAGTGGCCATGTGGCCTTTGCTAGCCGTGGTGGCACATGGGCCCCATGGCCCATGGCGCCACCCACTTTTTTTTTCTTTTTCTTTATTCTTTTTTTTCTTTCTTCTTTCTTTAAAGAAAAAACAAAAATCTAAAAGAATACTATTCCATTAATTATTTTAATTATATTTTAATATTTAATTCACTTAATTAAATAATAAAACATATCTAAATAACTTTCCGAACAATTCAGAAACCACGGAACTTTTCCGTCTCCCCTCCGAACCGATTTCGGAGTTCTCTCTTATTCTCCGGTAACTCCGATAGTTCCGAAAAGGTCTCCGATTTCATCGAGCCCTTAAGTGTGTTACCCTACGGTCCGAGAACACTCCAGTCATGACCTCGCAGAGGCTATGGTCAATGATCATCAGCGGGACCTGGATGCCCATAATGACCCCTGTGCATTCCGGATATCAACACCGATTGGACCTTACGCCGTATAGCATTCCCTTTGTCAGCGATACTGGATTGTTCCGAGATTCGATCAATGACATCCTATGTCTGGTTCAACCTCGTTCCGAACTAATCCTTATTCACTCGTTCCCGTGATATTCATCCCCGTGACCTAGTCACACGCTGCGCAGCTTTATGGATGGAATCTCACCGAGTGGGCCCCGAGTATCTATCCATTATATGGATTGACAAATCCCGCTCTTGTAAACAATACTCCTCAACGTATCTCCACGGAATACCTAAGATACAACCGTTATGACCCGCATATTTCAGTCAGGTGGTGGGATGTAAGTCAAAGCATCCGGGAAGATAGTGATTATGCACGTACTCACGGTCAAAGGAACGGTCTACCACGTTCTGTAATTACAACACTGAACCTTCACAAGATTTGATCATGCTGTAATGCTTACTTTGGGTAATGTTCATCACGTCACTTAACCCGTGAGGTGACCTCATAGTCAAGAGACTTAATTGTCCATGATCGCGAAACCACGATCATCATGTTGACCATGAACTAGTTATCGATGTAGAGGCTAACTAGGAACTCTGGGGGTTTCTATACCACACCTGTATCATTGTTTCACTGACACAGTTCTAGCACGGTATGAAACTGGTTATGAACTTGCTTAGATATATTGGAATAATCATATATTATTTGCCTCTAGAGCATATATCCAATAGTCTCCCACTTGCACTAGAGTGCTAATAATCTAGCCGCATTTTTCCGATCATAATCATCTTATCACATAAGTGTTTCATTGATCATGCATGCTCATGGAAGAGGGTTCGTCAACGAACTGCACCAATTCAGATTCGTATGTTTCCTTTGCAACTGGAACAAGTCAAAAACTCTTTTGACATACCACTCATTATCATATAATGGTTGGATATAAGTTTCGCGGGAGAGTGAGACTAATATTTCACAGTATCCTCCAATGATCTCTTGGTTCAGTCTTTAGAAGACTCATCCATAGTCATATATACTGGGAAATACACTCAGCCAGAAGTCCAATACTTCTAACGCTAAACTTTTATCCATACGTCTAATTTCTTAAGTAGTATTATGTTTGTAGTTCCGTGAATTTTTCTCACATTTCTTTCATGTCTTTGGTGATGTCTCTAATTCCATATAGACCCATAATATGTCTTGCAATTGTAATCTTGCATTACATTCAAGTCTATTATCCTTTCTATATTTTATAGAATAGTCCTCAGTATTCCTCTGTACACTGAATGCATGGACTTTATTCAGATTCTGTGTTTTACTCCTAAAGCACATCGGAATCTGTTCTTCTTCCAAGAACTTTTGAGTCATTCTGTTGTTGGATTCACAATGCATGTTATATGGTAGAATTATATGTTAAGAACATATGAGATCACATGTCCAGTACATGGTGCATCTCTATTCTTCCATCAAGACATTGCTTGTGATATTTGGATTTCATCCATTATATAATTTCTAGCCACAAGAACCTGTTTCTTGTCTAGAAGATTATTCCAACCTTCACTTCGTTTCATTATCCGTATCTTAATCTACTCATATAGATTTCAACGTGTAATGTGTTGGTATTTCACATAAAAGAAGATTCTTGCAATCTTGTATTTTATTTGCCTTATGCTCTATATATATCATAATGCACATATGTATATAAGACGATTCTCTATATACACAATCAATGCATATCCATATATATACATATGAGATCATTCTTCACATATCAATGCATATATGTTTGAGACAATGATCATGCTCCCACTCAAATATATCCATCATATACTCATATATTTGTGGTTCAGCTTTCATCAAGTCATTTTATTGTTTCACTATGTCTCACATAATGACAATGCTTCCAAATCTCCCACTCAGAAAATGCCCTCTGCATTCCAAGTTTCCGGGAAGTCTTCAAAGCTCCCACTCAGTTTCATGAAACTGCAGGCCCACTCAATATTTTGGTCATCACAAAATCACTTGATCAAATCAAGGTTGAGGGTTCCTGTCTTGAGGTACTATAGTCCATCCTTTTAACGAAGTAACCTTCGTCATGCCCATTGCAATTCTCTTTCAAATCCAAATTTGACTGAGATGCAATTTCAGGCTATGGTCCATCGTAGTGTAAATGAAATATTTTATTGATTAAAGCATTCCTACGTTTCCGTAGTCAATCACCATTGAACTTTGGTCATAACCAAATAATGCCTTATGTCCATTACATTATTCTCAATAACTCTCCAGTTTGTCGAGAATATGAAATAACCGATTTATTTCACAGGACGTGAGCCATCCTATATGTAACTCAATATTATTTCATTTCTCCTCGTGTTCTAGGCTACCATCATTCCTTTGTGTCTTCAAGCAATATCATTCCCTATTGTTTTATTAAGAAGACTCATGATTATTGTTCTGTACAGAACATATTCATGATAACCTTCTAAATTCAACAATGGCTTCAACTCATATACCAAGATCAATCATCTTTGGCATATCCTTCCTTATTCAGCGTCATTACAGCGGAACATGCTTCCGTTGCAATACTCTGATATTCTGAAGGCAAGGTCCAATACCCCGGTCAAAGTTTCCATTATCTCCCATTGGATCCGTGTCGAGAGACTTTTTCTCGTACTACCAATTAAGCAACACAAGTTTTTTGCTATTCGGGGAGAATATGTTATTTCAATTGCTCGTAGTTTTATTACAAAGAAATTCTTTCTTTTAAGAAACCTTATAACACCATCAGTTATGGAGCTATCATGTCTCGCTTAGAATCAGGATGGTTTCCTATTCATGAAGTGGGTGTTTTAACTTAATGAATCAAACAACTTATTCGACAATAACTATAGTGCTAGGGGAAAGAACGTTTAGACCATACTATGGTTTAGTATGACTACGAATGGTTTAAGTAGTCTAGTACTTTCAACTTCCATCGTAGTTTGTGGCACAACTTCCACAAGTCTCCCATTATGTCAATATCAATACTTATCACTTCAGATCGTAGCGTAGTGATATGTATCCTTGTATTCTCACTTCTCACTGTGATTCCTGAATCTCAGTTTTATGATCTCAATTGAATACAACTTTCAATTAATCATATGAAGTCTTTAATGATAACTCACATGCCCATTTAGTACATCATTTATGTATAATGATTGGCACAAGTTCTACTTGCTAGAACCTTGTCACGATTATATTTATTGCAGAGGTTCATAGATCGTATATCTAATCCATCTCATGCAATCAAGTTATGATTTTCATTTGATAATGAACTCACAAGTTAATAGATCATACATTTAATGAATTCATCAGTTATGAAGTCACCTCATACAATCAAATCTTTGACTTGTTATAATCAAGACAACTTTATCATTAAACATTGAATATTTCTTGAAAATAATAGTAGTATTATAAATGCTTTCTATCATATCATAAATCAAGACGTAATCAAAGTATAAGCACACTTTTATTCATAAAGATGGAACAACTGACTTGTCTCATTACATGAATAACTTTGTCTCGCGAGATGCAAGACACACAACTAAGTGTTCATACTATAATGATTACATAAGATTTATCTAATACTCTAAGTATCTCCTATGATAGATGTCTCGGTGGAATCCATGCTGGCCATCAACTGACTTGATATCCATCAATCCTCGATTTCACCTCTTCCCGTCCATGCAACGGCAGGTCCTGTTTTCATAAAACAGAATAAGTATCAGATACTCATTTACTGCAACTGTTGTATAAGGGAGTAAACATTTATAAAAGTATATCAAGTATATACCTTCTCCATCGACAACTTCTCCTTCAATGGGTTTGACCTCCAGGTACTGAAGTCTATCCATGAAGTCAGAGAACTCGAGGCTTTCACCTCTGCCGACATAGCCATGGACATGGTCTGTATAGCTCAGTGGAAGCGAGTGTAACACCGTGTATATCGCAGACTCATGTGTGGTATCATAGTCAAAGTCATCTACGAGGCTCAGATGTATCTCATGCATCTTGGCCAAGTGTGCCTTCAGGCAAGAGCCTTCTTCCATCTTTGTAGAGAGAAACTCACTTTCTAACTCAAATATGGTGACTCTAAACTGATGCAAGTTTGATGACTTCAGCTCATCGATCATATCGTATGTATCCAAATCAGCATACTCATCACGCAAAGGTTGCAGAATGCTGGTTTCTATGATACCCTTAGCTATGGCATATGTCCTTCGACGATATTGATAATCAATCGCCGCTTGTGCATCCATGTCGTTTTCTGGAGGGTTTCCCACGTGCCTTTTAGTTAAGAATGAAAGGTTGATTCTCTTGAGCACGACTCTAAGGCGTAAGTACCAACTAATGAAGTTTGACCCATTTTCTCTAAGTCTTTCACCTTCCATGAAGAAAGATAGTTCACGTTGTTCTAGTGCATTCATTTTCTACAAACATAATTGCAAGGAACACAATTAAGACTAGTTCACAACAATGAGTTCATATAATCACATTATAAATGAGCTCGCACTAAAACATTTCATCCCTAAGAAGTCTTAGTGATTACATGATCCAGATTCACTGCCCGACCTCGAATATCACACGGCCGACGGGTCAGTTTCAAAGGTAGACAACAACTTGTGCGATCACATTATCTTATATGTACTGTGACTCATGCTCGATCTTTCGATCTCTAGTATTCCGAGGCCATATCTGCATATGCTAGGCTCGCCAAATTAACCTCCATGTTATATGCTGTTCAGCAAGGCCATATCTGCATATGCCAGGCTTGCCGAACCCAACCTCATGCGAACTCCATTTAATATGTAGGACAACTCCGGTATGTACGGAGCATCAAGCCATATGGGAGAACCTTCCAGGTGGTGCACACTTCGGTAGAATACTTGTGTTTGGCTTTGTTAAGGGATCATCTTATCACATGCTACCGTCGTGTATCCTATACTAGCAAGTTTTAAGATGTCTGGGCTATGGCAACACTAAGTCTACAGTGTCTCCATTTTAGTTTGTTTTATGATGACGATTACTACTTACTAGTAACACATAGCAAAGCTATCACTACATCACAAAAAAACAAACGATAGCCCCCACTTAGCAATACAAGGTTTAGACTGTATATTGCAAGTTTTACGTGGCTGCTGGGGCTTTCATAGTTAAACAGGTTTTAACCTACGAGTCAACCACAACGTCAACCATACGATTGTCTCTATTACACCCCGCATGGGGCCCTCCATTGCAAATGCCACATCCGCTAAAGTAGAGAGACAGACACCCCCCCAGCCACTTTATACGGTACAAGCCGCATGTCAAGCGTGGAACCAGTCTCGCGTAAGAGTACGCGTAAAGTCGGTCGGGGGCCGCTTCATCAAACAATGCCGCAGATGTGAACAAGTACACGTGGGAGGGTAACAATCATACAATCAACGCCCACATCCCCGATGTGTTCTATCCGTACAGTAATACTAAGCATAGACCTAGCTCATGATACCACTGTTGGGGTTCGCAGCAGAAAACACAAATTTTTTCTAACTAGCGTTCCCATAACCCAAGATCTAGCTAGCCGTATTACCGTAACGGACAGTAGTGCGGAAATAACATACCTCGGGGTGTAGTCCGTTGCGCGGGAAACGTTCCCGCAAACGTGGTTGATGTAGCCGATCAAGTTTCACAGCCCCCTGGCTGTGTTGAGCACCCGGATGGGTGTAGTGCCACACGTGCAGCACCTCGTAGTACTCGCACACGTACGAGACTCGATGACGACCTCCGTTCTCCGATCCAGCGGAGGTGGCGGAAGCAGACCTCCGGAACCAGAGTTTCAGCAGCACGACGACGTGCGTATAGTGGAGACATCCCCAACCTAGTGCAGACTCCAAACAAGGGGAGTCCGCTCATAGGAGGGAGAAATAGGGAGAGAGAGAGATCTACAGAATTTATCTGTATTTTTCTGTATTTTTCTGTGTTGAAAAAGGGCTACCCACCACATCTATATATAGGGGCAAAGGGGGCGTGCAGCTACGTAGCTAAGCAATGTGGTACTAATACCAATTGCTAGCCACGCATGCTAGCATGGCCGTGGCCATTGCCTTGGCCGGCGGTGCACACAAGGCCAAGTGGCCATGTGGCCTTTGCTAGCCGTGGTGGCACATGGGCCCCATGGCCCATGGCGCCACCCACTTTTTTTTTCTTTTTCTTTATTCTTTTTTTTCTTTCTTCTTTCTTTAAAGAAAAAACAAAAATCTAAAAGAATACTATTCCATTAATTATTTTAATTATATTTTAATATTTAATTCACTTAATTAAATAATAAAACATATCTAAATAACTTTCCGAACAATTCAGAAACCACGGAACTTTTCCGTCTCCCCTCCGAACCGATTTCGGAGTTCTCTCTTATTCTCCGGTAACTCCGATAGTTCCGAAAAGGTCTCCGATTTCATCGAGCCCTTAAGTGTGTTACCCTACGGTCCGAGAACACTCCAGTCATGACCTCGCAGAGGCTATGGTCAATGATCATCAGCGGGACCTGGATGCCCATAATGACCCCTGTGCATTCCGGATATCAACACCGATTGGACCTTACGCCGTATAGCATTCCCTTTGTCAGCGATACTGGATTGTTCCGAGATTCGATCAATGACATCCTATGTCTGGTTCAACCTCGTTCCGAACTAATCCTTATTCACTCGTTCCCGTGATATTCATCCCCGTGACCTAGTCACACGCTGCGCAGCTTTATGGATGGAATCTCACCGAATGGGCCCCGAGTATCTATCCATTATATGGATTGACAAATCCCGCTCTTGTAAACAATACTCCTCAACGTATCTCCACGGAATACCTAAGATACAACCGTTATGACCCTCATATTTAAGTCAGGTGGTGGGATGTAAGTCAAAGCATCCGGGAAGATAGTGATTATGCACGTACTCACGGTCAAAGGAACGGTCTACCACGTTCTGTAATTACAACACTGAACCTTCACAAGATTTGATCATGCTGTAATGCTTACTTTGGGTAATGTTCATCACGTCACTTAACCCGTGAGGTGACCTCATAGTCAAGAGACTTAATTGTCCATGATTGCGAAACCACGATCATCATGTTGACCATGAACTAGTTATCGATGTAGAGGCTAACTAGGAACTCTGGGGGTTTCTATACCACACCTGTATCATTGTTTCACTGACACAGTTCTAGCACGGTATGAAACTGGTTATGAACTTGCTTAGATATATTGGAATAATCATATATTATTTGCCTCTAGACCATATATCCAACATGTACAACAAGGCAAGAGTTTTCCAACATCAATACCTTGATATGCCTTCGGTGTACTCCACTTCATGTTTCGAGAATGTTGCCGAAACAATTGATGGTCTTCATGCTCACAAGATGTTTGCTCTCGATTGTGGCTATAATCCTGAGCTTATCAAGCAATTTTATACAACGCTCTATGTCACTGGTGATCCCGAGAACTCGAAGACGTGGAAATTTGATTATATGATTCAAGGCCAAGTTTTCCATATGAATGTCGACCAGTTTCTGGCCATCATAAATTTACCTCGGTTCGAAGGATTACCACACAAGCTCCATGAATTACCTGCTCCAACTCCTGCTGAATTCTCTACGCTCATGACTCCAGATGTCGTAGGAGATCACTATCCCGCTGAGCCGAAGCCAAGACACTTAGTCTTTGAAGCAAAGGCATGGTTTTATATTCTTTCGAAGACCTTGATGCCAATGCTCGATGTGCAAGATGATTTTCCCATTCCCAATGATGTGCAACTTGCTCTGTTGAAGTTAGTCCACGGTCTTCCTTTCGATTTTGAAAACTACTTCATCAGAACTTTGGTGTCTTGTGCTGATGATGACAATTCCCACAAGCCGTATGCACCATGGTTGATGGAAATCTGCAATTACTCTCGGGACGTGCCATTTCCCGTGTCAATTTTCCCGAAGATTTTCACTCCACCAGTTAGAGAAGTGTTGCAGATTGTTGCTCGACCCAACGATCAATATGCTGAGCACACTGGCATCCGCGCCCATTTAACTGAGCGGAATGTTCGCTCGAAGTTTATCAAGCCAGTGCATCACATGGAAGTTTCCCTTCGGTCCCAGCAAATGCTTCAACATCACATCGACCAAGATTTCATTCAGAAGCAAACATTGATGGACGAGATCAATCATTTGCGCAATATTACCATGAACAACAATCAGATGCTACGTGAATGCCTTCGGCGTGATCGGAAAGGCCTGCGGAAATTCAATTCCCTTGGTCAACTTCAACGATGCGGTTTCGAAGAATATCCTCCTCATCTGAACAGAAATTGGACTAATGATGATCGAGTAGATCGCCCGGATCCCAATATCCCTCGGCTGCCGAAGAACAGAGATGTGCTCAGTGTCGATGATTATTATCACATCACCGTGAACACCTTCTCCTCCGACTCCGAGCAAGATGAAGCCCCTCAACGTCAACCGAGAGTTTTCACTCCACTCCCTCGAAGCCCCCGGACCCCGCCGGAATCGCAGCTGGAATCTTCTGGCGATCAACACTCCTTTCGCACGAAGATCACTCCTCCTGGCGCTCGCCCAATTTGTCGTGCTCCAACACTCGCCGAATCTTCTCATCGCCGCCGGAGTCATCCAAGCGTGTAGGGATTTCTTTCGACCTTATTCTCTCGACTTTTTTTGTACGTTGTGACAAAAAGGGGGAGATGTAGTGGCATCGAAGAAATTAGTTTGCCTACGGGGTTAAGGGCTTTGCTTTTCATTCGATAAACTTTTGATTTTTGAGGTTCTTCTGAGTAGTTTCAACAAACTTTCGATTCATATTCGATCTGGTTGTAACTAACTCTAAGTAGGTCTTTGAACTGCTACTCCTTTCGTAAGATATCTATCTGCTGCTTGCGATACTTAACCTTTTTGCAGGATGCTATCTTTCATATAAGTTCACAGGTCATTCGAGGAGATTGCATATTTCTCATTGGATATTATCTGGAATGCAATTTCACTCGCTAAGATTATTGATATTTTTCCCTCGACTCTACTTGTCAAATATGCACTTCGCAGGAAATTCTTATCTTCCGTGCATACATCAAGGGGGAGTATTTCATCGATCTTAGCACTGGTTTATCATCGAAAACTCAAACCTTTTTCAAATTATTTATCGATGCCTGTTTTGTCAACAATCGTCCAAAAAGGGGGAGATTGTCAGAGCAAGTTTTGCCCCCGAAGGTTTTGGACATTGTTGGACAAAGCAGAAGTGGAACTAATATTGTTTTCGAGTATAAACAGATACTTAGGTTCCGAAAGAATGGAGTTTGCAAGTAGAAGGTCGAAGGACAACTCACAGCAGCGAAGTTGCAGTCATCTACCAAAACCTTTGAAGGAAGATGACCCCTAAAAATGCTGTCGAAGAAGATGACTCTCTCGAGTAAAAGCGCAACGAGGAGAAAGATGAAGCTGGTCGAAGACTTAGTCTTTTTACTAGTTTCTCTTTATTTTCTTGAGTCATAAGAAAAACCGTACTATCAAGAGGGGTCTGCTAGTTGAGATCTTAGTTGAAGTGAATTTGCTCTGCTCAACCTAAATCGACGAAAGCATACTGAGAGAAATCTTACTGAGTCGAGTGAATAGCTCGAAGGCAAAGTCATCGGACTTCGTGCCTTCGAGAGAGAAATCGTTCGGTAAGTCAGCTTACTTGTTCCTCAAGTAAAGTTGCGCAGTGATTGGATTCCGACCGTTGTGGACACGCGTCAAGTGGTCGCATCGGGTCACTTCAGTCATTTTACCCATCGGGATCGCCAACTATAAATACCCCGCACCTACCCGCCATTTCGGGTTGGTTGCTCCACTAAAGATTCTAAGATAGAAGTCTGTGAGCATCCCAAAGAGATCCATCGAGAGAAAACCAAAACCCAAGTCTAAGCTGAGTTGAGCAATTCATAGAGACTTAGGTCGAGATTAGCCGATCTTTTTATCTTGGAGAACTGCAAGTCTCCTAGACGGTTAGGCGTCGCCTGTCAAGAAGTCGAAGAGTAATTGTCGCTGCTGAAGGAAGTTTGTAAAGGTCTCGGAGATGTCCTGAATCATCTACCACGAGTGAAAACTGGACAAGCTCGAGGAGTTTGTTGCAGTGGAGAATAGGACGGAGAGAGTTTTGCTCCAGGTGTTCAATCACCAGTCCCTCCAACCAGACGTAGCACTTTGCGTTACCAAACATCGTCGTGTCAGGCTCGTTTTCCTTCTATTATTTACATTAAGTATTAACTCGTTACCTGTTTGTCTTCGATGTTTTCCTTCGCTCCAAATCCTTTTGAGCCATGCATTACTTTCGATACTGTATTTCCTTCGAGACATCTTTAGTCCTACTATGTTTGCATGAATTCCTTCTGAGTTCCTTAGAATTTTTAGAAGTGATCATTCACCCCCTCCCCCTCTGATCATTCTTGAGCTTTCAGTTTTCAAGTCTGTCCCTGACTAGAAAATCGAAAACTAGTGAAGGCAGTAAACAAAGAGAAAATCAAAAACTAGTAGATTTTAGTTTTCAAGTCTGTCCCTGCATCAAATGAAATAAGATCATACCAGTAATATACTTATCAAGACTTCCATTGTTGATATACTCAAACAGAGCAATCTTTCTCGAAAATTTACAAGGTTAATTTCTCCATCCTCTTTTCTTGATTTATGATGTGTATTAGAACAGAAGCCATGAAACCAGACTACATTTTGATGGTTGGTATTCATGAGGCTATGAAACTCACGGCGAAATGACACACCATCAATTGTGATTTGATTCACTTCGATCCTCTTCACAACAACAATAATTCCGTTTCGGAGTTCACCCTGTTGATCAGCATTTAAATGATGTTCAGCCCTACAATACCAAAACAGAGGGGATTTTTTACGGTACATCGTACTGCCTAATATGATGGGTAGTATTAAGTCGATCAAAGGGTTAACATGCGTCCATTTATAATATTGCTTGAGGACAAATTAGTAATTTCTTATTAGAGATGGATTTTTAATATTTTAATCCGAATGAATGAAAATAGCAAAAATGACACCGCCGGGTGCTGCCCACATGTCCCCCGCCGTCCCGACGGTGCCTGCACGCTCACCGCCTCTAGCCAGCCGGCGGCATGCAGCCGCATGCCCTCGCCTTGTCTACCAGGAGAACGCCCATGGCGTCCTCATAGACCGCGCCGCCGCCGCCGAGCCCATTGCCCAGGTGCTCATCCCGCCCCCGCGCCCCTCACTAGGAATCGTTCGTCACACAGTCGCCCCAGTCACATGGTTGAGTGCTGACCTTGCTCTGGTCTAGCAGCGTGATTCATGTGGAACCTTTTACTGAATCTGGTATCTTGTGATTATTACGATCCTTATGGCGGATCTTGTTAGAGAATCGACACGCAAATAACAATGAAGTAGAACGAAAAGCAACACAGGGGACACGCAGATTTAACGTCGAAAACCCTTTCGCGAAGAAGGGAAAAACCACGGGCGCCAGCCAGCGAACTATTCCTTATTGTGGAGGTGTTACAAACGCCGAGGGATTTACAACTTGAGGAACTATCCCGTACGGCGGCTTACAAGGTATATTTATAGGCGGTAGGAAAGACCTAGGCCAACACTGATCCGTACCGGCGACGGGCCTCCGCTCCGCTCCGTCAGAAGTTTCCTCTTAACTTCATGAATGAATTTGGATCAACTTCAACAGATCTACTACTGGGGCGAGCCGGGGCCGCAGCCCCTAGTCTCCGGCTGCGGAGCAGGGTATCTCCCCTTCCTAGCGACCAACCGGCCGTCCCGACGGCGCCTGCACGCTCACCGCCTCTAGCCAGCCATCGCGCCCCAAAACAGGTGTCCATCACCTCGGCGTTTAGCTTGATGCGTCAGGCGACGCTGGACTCCTCAACGAAGTCGCGCAGGGAGGAAAGCACCTTCCGGTGGCTCGGGAACGTGCGCAACTTGCCGGCGAAGACCTTGTCCATGAGGCTTTCATGGCCCGAGATGCTCATTAGCTCACGCGGCAGGTTGATGTGTAGTGATGCGTATAGGCTGTACGTCCTGGACGGCGGCGTCCAGCAGGTCGATTTCGGCAGAGCGCAGCCGGTGAGCTTTTGAGCGACTGGAGCGCGTGAGTATGTGGTGGTGACGGTGTGTTCAATGAGACAATGAGAGACTTGAACGATTTGTTAGAATGGGGAGATTACGAAGGATGCACCAGGATTGAACTGTTTTTGCCCCCAACGAATTAAAGGATTATTATTGTGTTATTCCCATTTTACCACTCGGAACAAAATACTACACAGATTTCGGAAAAAAATACTACACAAATTGACAGGTAGTATTGGTTAATCTAGTCCGTTCAATGGATAAAATGAATGGCTCTTATTATTTTGATGTACTGTAAAGGTCTCAAACAGAGTGGCCGAGTTCTGTTCTAGTTGTGGTACTCTTGTTTTTTGAACAAAAACTTTGACTGGACTCAAGATCTTTATGTATTTTGTAGATGATAAATTGTACCTTGTAGACCTCTCCAAATCCACCTTGACCATTTTTTTTCTCTTCGGAGAAATCATTCGTGATGTGCTGTAACAGTGCTAATGGAAGATCCTTCGGTTCCTCGTCTGTGTTAAGTATACGCTCCAGTACACTTTCGTCCCCCATTTAGAACTAGAGCATGGAAATATTAGATTGCTCGATACAGATAGACTTGCAGAAATTCTTAGAAAGCAAATGCGTAGCTGCTGGAGATTTAGAACTAGAGTATGTGTGTAGCTCAGGAAGCACAAACTGGAACTACCTACAAGCGATTTTAGCACACTTAACGAGCGACAAAGATTGTTCTTAAGATATATGCACTAATGTGTATAAGAGACTGATAACTCAGAAAGAGAACAAATATTGAAGCACAATCAATCAAGATGACTTAAGCTGGTCAACACACCTGTTCGGCACGAAGCACCCTGGCCAGGAATGAAAACGTGGATTTGTACTTGGTTTGTGAAACAAACCTTCAGAGTGCGGACATGGATAATCTGCACATGGGAGCATATGCTCCCAGTTTTTAAAATACATTTTAAATATATTTTGAAAGTTAAAAAAATTGGATCAAATTTTTTGGATGTACACCTTGATGTCTTATGTGTTCGCGAAGTCGTTTGACGAAAAACCGATATATGTTATGTTATATGTAAAAAAGAAATTATTTTTTTGTTAAAAAGGCTTTTCATGAGACATTTTTTTGTCTTTTTTACAGTGGTCATAAAAAATATTGGATTTCCATGAAACTTGGTGTGAACACATGGAATGTTGACATGTACATGCTCCATTTTAATTATAATTTTTTTGATATTTGAAAATATCATTTTCAAAAACCAGGAGCATATGCTCCCATGTGTAGAATCGAATATCAGTCAGAGTGCCTCTTATCTATTTCTTTCAGTGCAAAGACTTGAGAAAGTCTACACCTACCACTATCGGTCAGCATGTTCTATAAAATTATCTCAGCAATAATTGAAGCAAGTTTGAAATTTGATCCCATGACATATTTACAGCATCAACAATTCTCTAACTCTAAGGCTCTCCCAATGAATTATTTCTTAGTACAATATCATAGGAGCAATTAAAACTTAAGATACAAGCCTCACAATGCATTGTTTCTTAGAGCTTGTATCTAATTTAATGATATTTTAGCCTCATGCATACATGTAATTGGTCTAGCCATGCTTTTTGCATATGACCACGTGCAAAGGTTGTATCTTAACTAAGGCTTCCTCCAATGCAAATGTGCTAAGTCAGGTGCTAGAGGCATTAAATATGCTAAGTAACTATAGTCTCCAATGCATTGGTGCTTAGCTTGTTGTTGCTAAGCTTCCCTCATTTAATGATTTAGCAACTAAATTACATCTTATTTGCTAAATTATACAAATAATATAAAATTTTAAAAATTTACAAAAATATTGTATAATCGGGCTTGAGAAAGCCGATAGGGAGTCGTCGTCCTGGCCAAAGTCGAGACAACCCAATCGATCGACCTAGGCGTAGCCGATTGATGGGCTGTCAGCTACGCGGGACTACTCTCCTTCTTCCTCATCTTATCTCTCTCTCATACATACACCTAGCCCGAATTAATTATCCTTTTTCAACCGATTTGCTGCTCATTTTCATCTTTTTCCTCATCTTATCTCTCTCTCACACCTACACCTAACCCGAATTAATACTCTTTTTTCAATCGAATTTCTGCTCATTTTCCACTGTATTTTCATTGTAGATGGTTGAGGCAGCCACGGGAATCTTCGATCTGTCGATGGGAATCTTCGATTTGTTGATGGGATAGCAAAAACAAACCAAGCGTTCAAAGTCTTAAGTCGCGGCAATTCTCGCGAGCGTACGCGCTATACATGTATAGTATTTTTCTGTTATCACCTCATCCAAGTGTACAATGAAGAGTTCCTTAGACTAGCCATAGTGGGGAGTAACTTCGACTAGTAACATTACGTTGTTACTAGTCTATGTTACTATATCTATAGTGGTGAGTAACATAGATGTGGTGTCATGCAATACTTTATTTATTGTGTTGTAGACTCATATTGTATTGGTATGTGTAACTACCTAAGGGCATCTCCAATGGTTGTAAGATAGGTGTTGGTTAGTTTGCCACCTAAGATCTAAATATGATGTGGCATGTAATAAATGAGGTGAGAGAGCAAAGTAGTATGTAGATTAACCAACACCTCTTGCACAAGCTCCAAGGTAGACTAGAGAGCAACTATATTATTTTTTTACTTTTCATTGGATGCCTTACATACAACCCATTGAAGTGCTTGTATGATAGCTTGTTGGTTGATGACATGAACAATTTACCAACAACACCTACATACAAACTATTGGAGATGCTCTAAGTTACCACATCCCTCCCTTTCCTCATTAACTACTTGCCACATCATCTATTTTGCATAGATAAGTGTGATGTTACTAGTGATGTTACTCCCACTATGGATAGTATTATATGCTGGTGTAAATGCTTCTCAGGTTTCGAGGTGGGATTAAACTCATCCTACCCCAGTTCCTGCTACCCTTTGAATACTTTACTGGGCCTAGTGAAAATGATTCATTGGACAAATGCAGCTCATACGACTGAAGTGTATCCTAGTAAATAAATACTTCCGCGATGGTAAAGACTTCCGTAATAGGTTTGCATCATTTCAGTTGTATGAAAAATGAAGTTAGAGAATAGGCAGTCAATTTTTATCTTCCTTTTTTCTAATATTTCCAGTAGCCTAATTTATTTATGCCAAACCCCTAGAGTTTAAAAGGTTCATACAAAATGGCCTTGATTTTCATAACTGTAAAAGGATGAGGGGTCCGAATTTTAGGAAGCATATTATTGATATAACTCATTAAAATTATGATGGAATTAGTCATTTATACATAATTAAATAATCTTTGTATTCCGGTGATTTCTAACCGACTTGTGTACTTTTTCCCCATCAATACCACAATCAGGGAGTACAATATAGCTAGTACTACTCACTTGTTCCTCCATGTCCGCAAATCAAGCACGATGCATTGTAGTGGCGTGAGTCGATGTAGAAACCTTGGCGAGTTATCCATAGCATGTCGAGTTGGAGTAGAAGCCTTGTGGGTCAAGATTGAACCCGAATTCGTGATCTCGCGTAGATCTGAAAACGCGTTGCAATGCGAGAGCCGCTGACGGAGATCTAACCGTTGGAATTTTTGGAATTTGTTTGTGCTGAGGATGGATTGAATCCTGCATGCTTTCACCGGAGCGATCGTCGAGTTGATGTCCGAGCCGACGTTAGGAATTTTTGTGCTGAAGTCGCGCGGAATTCTGTCAAATTCCAAGAGTGCTTCAGTGTAGGGGTCGCCGAGGCAGATCCAGCCGTTGGAATTCACTGAAAATTTCACAAATTTTTGAAATTTTAATTTTGAATATTTACACAGAAGGGATCGTCGAGATGAGTTCCAAGTCGCCGTCGTGAGCGTCCGCAACGCAGACGTTCTTCCTGTCCTGTAGGCTGCGCGTGAGAATTTTTGTTGAGGTCGATCTTCGAGTGACGCGCTCAAATTTTTTCTTGTTTTCTCTGTGAGCTTGATGTAGATCTTGATGTAGATTTTGAAGAAGCCGAGATTGCAATAAACCCAAGTTGGATCGAATCCTTTCGAAGTCGATGAATCGTCGATTGTCGATGTAGATTGGACCCGCCGAATTCATGATTCCAACGTGTGTGCCTTCCCCACGGGCGGCGCAAATTGACATGGTATGATCACGACAAATCCTAGGGTTAGGTACCCTAGGTTTCATATAGGAAGAAGGTGGTCGTGCGTTGGTAGGATTCGGACCGTGGACAAGTGACACATAAGGCACGATTTACCCAGCTTCAGGCCCCCGAAGGGAAAACCCTAAATGCTGCTTGTCTGATCTTGTATTGATGATTATGTACAAGGGTGTCGCGAGGGCTATGGTGGAGGCGTGTTGCTTGTCTAGAGGTATGCGTGGAGAGAAATATATCTAAAGGGGTGCCCCTACCTTCCTTTATATAGATAGCAATGTAGGGGTTTACATGAGTCCTAATCAACTACAAGTAGGAGTCCTTGTCTTGTGCCTCAAGTCTTGGGCTTCATGTCTTATTCCATCATGTCGGTTTGCTCGAGTGGGCTTCTGGTGGGTCGCCGGTCTTGACACGCACCAGGTACCCTCACGAAGAGGAGTCGTGGGGGTATCCCCTCGTCAGGTATAATCCAAACATCAAAGTTGTCCAACCTCTCCATTTGAAGAACTGTAACGCCCCGGTCACAACCACCGGTTCCCGGCGTATGATACGTCTCAAACGTATCTAATTTTCCAAACACTTTTGCTATTGTTTTTCCCTCATTCTTGCATGATTTGGACGAAACTAACCCGGACTAACGCTGTTTTCAGCAGAGCTTCCTGTATGGTTATTTTGTGTGCAGGAAAATGGATTTTTAGACGTTCCAGAAAATTCCCAGAAAATTACCAGAAAATCCACGCACCCGATGGAGCCAGGTGCCAGAAGTGGGACCAGAGGGGAGCCCTGGGGGCCCCAGGCGCCCCCCTGGCGCGGCCAGGGGTGGGGCCGCGCCCTTTGGCCGCCTGGGCTGCTCCCCCCTCCTCTGGTGCCCTACCGAGGCTCCTATTTATCCCCGTCACGAGAAAACCCCAGAACAGAAGTCGTTTTCCCAGTTTCCGTCGCGGAGCCTCCGCCATCCTCTGTTCTTCTTCGGGAGGGCTAATCTGGAGGCTGATTTGGCCTCCGGAGAGGGGAGATCGTCGCCATCGTCTTCACCATCCCCACTCCATCCATCCTCCATGACTTCTCTTCATATGTGTGAGTAATTCCCTGCTATAGGCAAAGGGGATGGTAGGGATTGGATGAGTTTAATCATGTAATAGTTCGCCAGATTGTTGGGGGCATGTTGCCTATCATCTAGATTGGTGTTTATCTTCTTTGCTACAACTTGTTGTTCTTAATGCTTGTCACTTTGGGCCCGAGTGCCATGTTTTCAGATCTGAACCCTATGTGTTTTCATGAGTATATTTGTGTTCTAGATCCTATCTATGAGTTGTATGCACCTATTATGGTCCAGAACCGGCGATCCCAAAGGTGACAGCTTGGGACACCAAAGGGGATGGTCCATAATTTGAGGATTCCTTGTATCCATTGAGTTTATTGCTTTGTTCCGGTGCTCTTTGACAGGAGCACCTTAATCTCCATAAGTTCCTTTGGCCCCGTTCGTAGCGGGATGGTAGGACAAAAGATGTTGTGCAAGTTCTTATTGAAAGCACGCACAACTACCTACGGGATAGTTGCCTATTGTTTGATATTTTCCTAGATGATCATTACTTTTCTGTGTGCCTTGCCCCGTTAGAATCTATTACATGTTTACTCTCATCCATGCAGCGCCCAACCATCCATCTCCCTAGCCTATAGTGTTTTCAATCCTGCTGGTTATTAGTTGTTACTTTTTGCTATTTAATTTTGCTGTTTCTATTATCACTATCATATTACCGTTACCACTTATCTATTGTTGCAAGCAAGTATATTTCAGGTGCGGTTGAATTGACAACTCAACTGTCAAAGCTTATAAATACTCTTTGGCTCCCCGTGTGTCGAATCAATAAATTGGGTTAACTAACCCGCGGAGACTATCTCGATCCCTTACGCCTGTGGGGCATCAAGCAGCGTTTTCTGGCCGTTGCCGGGGAGCATAGCAATATTTACAAGTCTACTTGAAGTATCCTTCCTGCTGCATATCATCCGCTATGGGTAAGAAAGGAGACCCCAAGGTTCCGATCTTACCATCCCGTACAAGAAAAGGTATTGTTCTGAACACTAGTGCTACACTTGATTCACCTTCTGTTATGAGTAAGTTTACTTCACCACCACTACATGATGCTTCTATTGAGTCTGTTACTATGTCCGATACTTTTGATGATGCTTCCACTACTCTTGATGATGCTACTTTTCTTGGTCACTATATTGAAACTCAGACTGCTAAGGCTGCAGCAAAATCCAAGACCGAGACCCCTGCTACCTATATTCCTACCTGCAAAACCTTTGGTTACCCGAGCTTAGATGAACTCAAGGAGAGAATCCTTAATGATGATTATGTTACTCTTGATGATGATTTTTGCAGGGAACTCAGAGAGTGTGTCGACTCTAACCCTGGTGTTGTTAAGGAGTTGCTCAAGAGGCACGCCATGAAGAAAAAAGTTATTCCTGATCCTAAATTTGCCACATCTCCTATATGCATCACTGATACTGATTATGATTTCTCTGTTGATCTTTCACTTATATCTACAGTCGAGGCTGACCCCTTTTATGGCAGAGAAAATGATGATGCTATAGCACATTGACCAAACTCGCTGAGTTAAGCAACCTATTCACTACTGATGAGAAGATACGAAACTTCTACGTGGCCAAGCCTTTTCCTTTTTCTCTGAAGGAAGACGCTAAATCATGGTATGATGCACTACCTTATGGTTCCATTAAAAGTCCTCAGGACCTAGTTCAATTCTTTGTTGATAAATATTTCCCAGCTCATCTGTAACATGCTTCTTTGCAAAGAATCTATAACTTTAAACAATTGCAGGATGAGCACCTCCCTAAAGCTTGGGGGAGGTTTTGTGATTTACTTAAGGTTATCCCGGGACATGGAATCCCCAAGTATGAACTGCTTGATATATTTTACGCTGGTTTAACCGATGAATCCAGATCCTACCTGGATAGTTGTGCTAGTTGTGTTTTCAGGGAAAGAACGCCGGACGATGCAGAAGAATTAATGTGCAAAATCGCCAAAAACTTTGAAGATTGGTCCGTTCCTGAACCAGTTCTACCACCGAAAAAGAGGGGCATGCTTGTTCTGAACCCCGAAGATATGCAAGAAGCGAAGAAGTCTATAAAGGAGAAAGGTATTAAGGCCGAAGACGTGAAGAATTTACCGCCTATTGAGAAGTTGTGTGAGCCTACTACTCACCCTCCCTTGGTAGAGGTACACTCTCTATTAGAGTTTACTGAAAGTGACATCCCTAAAGGTAAGCCTCCCGACCAATGTTTAGATGAGCTTGATAATTTTATTGTTAAGCAAGACCATTTTAATAGGAGATTACAAAGTCAGTTGCATGATAATTCTCTTGCTAACAAAAGTTTGTGCGATGTTCTATAAAGAACAGTTAATGATGTTAAGTGTCTTGTTAAGCATTTTCATATGGTTCAAACTCAGCTTGAACAAATTTCTAATGTGCAAAAAGATTTGCTTGCTAATAATGCCGAAGAGGACATACAAGCTTATGGAATCAAAACTAGGGGTGGAACATACACCCAGGACCCACTCTATCCTAAGGGGCATCCAAAGAGGATCGAGCAAGATTCTCAAGTACAAGAAGAAGACGAGATTGTTAGCTCTCCGAAGAAGAAAAAGAAGAAGAAGAAACACAAGGAGGCTGACAATCCCGATGATCCTATTACAAGTGAAAAGCCAGTTGTTGATCGTAACATCATATCTACCTCCGATGCTGAAACAGAAGACGGTGCCGAGCCTGAAGAAAAGGATGTGGAGAAGGATGATTCTCCCAATGTAAGAGAAGAAGAAGCACCCGATAAACGCAAAAGGTACTCAAAAGAAGACTTCATCGCAAGGAGACATGGGAAGGAAAGAGAACCATGGGTACAGAAATCCATGCCCTTTCCAGTTAAGTCCCTCAAATCTAAAGAAGAAGAGCATTATAATAAATTTTGTGAATGGATGAAACCTCTTTTTCTTCAAATTCCTTTGACTTATGCTATTAAGTTTCCTCCCTATTCGAAATATATGAAAGATATTGTTACTAATAAAAGAAAAGTTCCTAATGAGGCAATTTCTACTATGCTTGCTAACTACTCTTTCAGTGGCAAGATTCCTAAGAAGCTCGGTGACCCAGGTATACCCACCATTCCTTGCTCCATAAAGAATAATTACGTCAGAACTGCTTTATGTGATCTTGGGGCAGGAGTGAGTGTTATGCCTTTCTCTCTTTACAAAAGGATTTGTTTAGAGAAACTAATCCCTACAGATATCTCCCTTCCGATGGTTGACAAATCAACGACTGTCCCAATTGGTATTTTTGAGGATGTACCCGTTGAAGTTGCTAACTGTTTGATCCTTACAGATTTTTTTGTGCTTGACATGCCCGAGGATGGGAGCATGTCCATTATTCTTGGTAGACCTTTTCTTAACACCGCAGGTGCTATCATTGATTGCAATAAAGGAAAAGTCACTTTCAACGTTGATGATAAAGAACACACGGTGTATTTTCCAAAGAAGATCGACAAGAGGCATGGCCTTAACTCTATAGAGAATATCGAAACCGTGAAGATTGGAGAATGGGACTGTCCACTACATGTGCACCACAAATACAAAACCATTATTGTAACAGCCCAATTTTCACTAAAAGTAAAAATTTTGTTTTCGGTGTGAATTGATTGATTGCCTGATTTTTTTGCGGTGTTTGCATCCCCGATTTATCGATCGGCGATTATTTTCCCCCCTCTTATCTCGTACCGGACGGAGACCGACCCTTGCCACTCTGACACTCGACCTTTGCGACACCGGGTTTCACCCGATCACCGTCGCGAAAACCGCACGAGACCAGCCGCAACCAACGGAACAAAACCTCCGTTTAATAATTAAACGGGATATTTTTATAGCGCGCCGGAAAGTGTTCTCGGAACGGTTCCAGCGCGAGGTGAACGCCGCCGGCTCGACTCTCTGATCGCGCAGTTCAAAGTTTTACCCGAATCGGAGGTACTGCGGACCCCCGGCGGTCAGAAACGTGAACACCGCGCGCGAGAGAGAAAAACCGGGGATGTTTTTGCAAACTGCCAGCCATCGGGGCTATATAAAGACCACCACACTCCCATCCCTTTCTAGGGTTTCCCTAGCACAAATTTGCAGCCACCCCCTCAACTTTTCCCTAAATACCCCAATTTTCGCAGTTTTAACCCCAAATTTTAGCAAAACCTAGCCCCAAACACTCCTGACCGTCAGATCAACTGATCCAACGGCCAGGGTGTGCCCAGCCTTCACCTACCTCCAGCCGTGGGCTCACCCACACGCCCGAGCTGCCGCATCGAGGCCGCCGCCGCCGGAGCCGGCCACCGGAGCTGCGCGCCCCGGCCACCTCCTCCTCAGCCGCGTCCCTTCTCCTCTCCCTCTCCCCTTCTCCCTCTTCCTCTCATCCTCTCTGCTCTCTTCCCAGGAAATCTCGGCCGCCATGGACACCTCAAGATGTAGCTCGCCGTCGCGTCGTGTGGGACCTCGTCGTGGTCGCCCCTGCACCTCGCCGCCGACCCCCTCCGAGCCCGATCTGGCAGCTCCAACCTCCGCCGCCCGAGACCTTCCCAGCCGGGCGCGCCGCCTCGACGGATCCGGACGCCGGCCGCGTCCGCAGCCCCGATCCAAACGGGGACGGGAACGACGCCCGCTCGGGTGAGCTAGCTGGGCCTCCAACGGCCTCAGCCGCGCGGCCCACCTCTCCCCAGGCCGGCCCGTGGCCTCCCCTTCGCCTGGGCGACGCCCAGCTAAACCGCGCCCACCGCTGCGGCTGGGCCAGTCCCAAGTGTTTCCGTCTTGTGTGCTTCCGCGGGTACCTCTCGGAGACGATGCGAGCTTGCGATCAACTACACCTTCGGAACCCGACTTATCAACAGGCAAGGACTATACATTACTTATGATCCATTCTATTTCAACCAGCGGTTTGCATGCTAGTCTAGGTTAGGTTCGATGTTTGATCCTACCACATGATTATAGCCCCTTTCAAACCGATACAGCCATGTCCCCTCCCAGCAAACCATGTACTGCTATGTTACTATTGCTCGTTGCTCAACCCCTGCTTAGTATGCATGCTTAGGATGCTACGATGTTACTCTGTTACTCCTTGGTTTGGGATATCACATTATTAATATTATTGTTGTTGATGATTTGATTATTATAATGTGACTATATTCGACGAAGGATGGAAGGTCTAGGCTATCCCGCCCCAACGCTTTGTTCCATTCGAGTCACCTAGGACCCGAGTTCCGGGTATTGGTTTTAAGACTGAGCGTGCCTAACCGCGTGTGGGATTTTATGGGGTCCCCTTTTCTTACCTACCTAGCTTCAAACATTTCTAGTGGTGGCCCAAGCTGATTTACCATTTGAAACCGTGTGTGTGCTGGTCGGCCGCCAGTTGTTTACAAACCAACCTGGACCAGTGAGGACTTAGTTCCCTTGCTGGCCCACCTTGTCCGGCTGAGGACCCGGTGTCCCATGTGTGATTAACCGGCTATCCAAACCTGCGACAGAGGGTTGAGACCAGATCGAGAGCACGACCGGCTCCTGAGATGGATGTCGACTCACCGGGGGCCACCCGGATTTGTTCGTTGTTAGTTAGAGGGACCTGTTGTTTCGGATCTCTTGGAACTAAATCATAAAATGGTTGCCCATAATGGGTAGCAACTGAGAGAGATGGACGTGCGTGAGGAGCCTTGTAATGGGCAGTTGGTACACCCCTACAGGGTTAAATCTTTTCGAGAAGCCGTGTCCACGGTTATGGACGACTTGAGACCTACTCCTTGTTCATAGACAACAACAACTGAGATAATCTTAATATAACTTGATCAACGTGTGTGTGGGCCTTGACTGCTTCTTCTTCGTCGGGATGCGAAGAGGAGGACAAGGATAGGATAGGTGTTATGTTTGCGTAAGTAGTTGATAGCAAGACTTGTTGGAGGCGATTCCTCATCGAATGCTTGGCTTCTTATCTTACTCTCTAGATCGTTAGCCACTTCATAATGCTAGTGCGGCAGCAACCTCACCACTTACCCCTTCCTTACCGTAAACTACTAGTTGTCCTAGAATGACGAGTGATGAAGTCCTTGGTGGGTCAGTTGACCACTATAGTTGGATGCTGAGTACTTCTGTACTCATGATACTACCCCCAAACTCTTTTCAGGGTTCTCGATCGACAACAGGTATGGTGATCGACGTTTCACGTGGAGACTCGACGACGACTAGTTAGGAGGATCCCGGCGGAGGGCCTGGAACCGTGTGGTTATGGGATCGATGTTTTTCTCTTTGCCACTAGGCATTTGATTGTAGTCTGTACTCAGACATGTATCTTCCGCTGTTGTATTGTATTTGAGGCAGTTGTATGACGATTGTATGAGATGTTGTATCCTGTATCTGTAATGTTGTGATATCATGTTGGAAACCCGGGGCATATGGCTATGTCATATGTCGCGGTGGGACCGATATGTGCTTCGTCCCCGGATCTGGATGGAAACATCTAGATCTGGAACAGTACCGCATATCGGGCCTTACAATTATGGTGGGGACAATGTCCATCAAAGTAAAGGTGTAATGATTACTTCATAAGAGGGGAGACTTCTTGTTATATATATCGCTGGTTTGTTGGTAAGACTTGATCAACCTTACTAGTGAAGCTTGTTTTATATAGGTAAAAAGTCAAGCTTGTTATGTTTTCATTTGCTTTAGCTTTCATTCTCTTTGCTGTACCAAGTTTTTATGTTTTTGAAGCTTCACAATACTAATCACCGCTTTAAGTTTTCAGAAAGTTTTGCAGATTTTTGAACTCCAAGAAATTTTTAACAGTGAAGTCTTCAGAAAAATTCCAGAAAAATAAAAATAAAAATTTCCATGCCGGGAGTGACCCAGAGGCACCTGGGGCTGAACAGGGGGGCCACCAGTGGCCCAGGCGACCAGCTGGCGCGGCCTGCCCGCTGGCCGCGCCCACAGGGCGCCTGGGGACCACAGGCCCCACTTCCAGGTATGACTCCTTCCTCCTCCTTCCTCTCTCTCCAAAAACACGAGTTCTGCACTTTGTTCTTGCGTTCTTGCTGTTCTTGGAGGCGATTTTCGATCTCGCTCTACAGCCCACCATTCGAGCTGAAATTTTGAGCAAATACTCCCTGGTATGTAACTCCTTCACCCCTCCAATTAGATTTTTGATTGGTGGCTTCATTTGTGAGTATTTAGTAGCTCTTGGTGCTGTTTATATGAGCTTGCATGCATGTGTATAATTTTATTTTCCAAGTTTTGATGCAAGTTTATGCCTTAGGTAAGTGAGTTGAGTAGTTTTCCTTAACTCACTTGGTTTAAATCCTTGTTTTTGTAATTTGTCAAAAATTTCAGAAATGAGTTTGCTAGGAAGAGCAAAGGGGTGGCTTGGGAAGAAGAGTCCCGAGCGCTCCGACCGAGTTACAAGAGCTTCAGCTTCACCCTCGACTGCTAGGGTGAGCTACAACGAAGATCATGTGCCCTTAGAGTTGTTGGAGGACACAAATCAAGCACGTGGAATGACTTTCCTGTGTGATGAATTACTTGAAGCGGCAGGAATTAGGGAGGAGTTCTATAATCTTTGTGCTAATGCAGGTTTGCGCGGCTCGTAACGTGCCGTGTTACTAAGTATCAAAAACTCACCTCCTGTTTTATTAACAGTTTTAGATATAACCTTGATGCTGGTTCTGTTGAGTTTAAAATTTAATATGATCTTTTGACCATGCCTTTGGAAAAGTTTTGTGAAATAATAGGTGTGACGAACGTGGGACTGACGACGAAGATGAGCTCTCAGCCCTCCGAGCTGAGGACCTTCTTCAACTCTCTCTGTAGCATGGATACAAGGGATATTCATCGGTCAAAGATCTCCAGCATCTTATTTCCACACCTCAGGTATTTTGCGTATTATATTTCTAGAGGGGTGTTAGCTCGTGACAACACGAGCAACATAGCTGCGCCGGATATTGATATCCTGGCAACCGCCCTTTCAGGGAGGTTTGATTATAATGTGGGTGCCTTAATTGCTCAACGCCTTGCTATGAACGGTAACAAGGGAGACTTATTTGGTGGCGTTTACGCCACACTTATCCTAGAATCTCTTAATGGCACCCCACACCCCGATGATAAGGCTTTTACTTATTTAAGTTTTGATCTTTCTGCTATGAAAAGGCATAAGTTTGTTACCATGACTTCCAAGTTTGGTAACCTTGATTATATCTTGCGTTTCGGAGCTACCACGGAACGCAAGATCCGTCTACCTGCACCTCTTTTGTTTGATTTTTCTCACAGGAACGGATGGTCCTTTGATGTTATCCAGTTCGATGAGTTCGTGGTCCAGCATCAGTTTCATAACCCCATGGAGGGGGTTGTGCCCGACGAGGAGGAGCATGGTGAGTTCCGACCTTCCCAGGGGGAGACCTTCACCCAGTTTGGTGAAGGGTCTTCCTCTGCGTGGAGCGCGGATCCTTCTTCGTGGGAGGAGCCGAGGAATTCGGTGTACGCACCGAAAGCCTCATACGACCCTTGGACTCACCCGTACTACCCTGGAGCAGGAGGCTCCTGGGGACATTAGCCACAACGAACTTAGGCCAAAAGCCTAAGCTTGGGGGAGTACATTCCCTTCTCACTTTTCCATTGTATTATCCATTTTTTATTCGCTTTGATCTTTTCGAAGTTTTTGCCCGTTCTTCTTTCTTCCTTTCTTTGCAAAAACAACAAAAAGATTTCCTTTCTCTCTTTAGTTTTCTTTGTTTTCAGAGTTCAGCTCAAGTCCGTGATGGCATTTGATTATATTTCCCACGTTCGATCGTGCAAGTGACAAGGCAGTAATGACAAAGATCGACGGAAGGTAAGAAACAAGGAAAACCGGTATGAACTCTTCTTGTTTCTACTTTTGTACATATGCCTGTACTTATGATCTAGAGACCAGCTTGTAGCGACATAGTGCTATGTTTACAATGCTTTCCCAGTGTTCATGCTTTCCTTGTGGCTAGTCTCAAATATCTAGAGTACATAATGTGTTGCTGAAATGATTTACATGCATTGCATTGTTCATGGTTTGGCATACTGGAGTGGTATTTCCCTTCGGAGAATTTTTGGATTGACTTGGCACATGTTCACACATGCTTATGACTAGAAAGTCTATTTTTGCCTTGATGATCTTTTTGTTTCAGAATAGTTATATCACTTTCATGCCCGATTCAATGTTGCTTTGTCGCTCTGCATGATTATGACAGTTATTGCTCTCTAGTTGGTCGCTTCCCAATCTTTTGCTAGCCTTCGCTCGCACTAAGCGGAATTCTGCTTGTGCTTCCAAACTCCTTTTCAAAACCAGTTGTTCCATTTGAGTCCACCATACCTACCTATTTGTGGTATTTACCGGCCACTCCTAACTTAGACTTTCTTGTGCCATCTCGATATTTATTCAAAAGCTTCCCTTTTGTAACCATACAAGCTCATGGTGCGGTGAGGGGAAATCAGTATCTTTCATGCCAAAAATATTTTGACGGAAGTTTTAACTAGTCAAACAGAAAAAAGGAAAAAATATGAGAGTTACACCTCCCCCATACTTGATGATGGAGTGAAATGGACCAAATGCTGCTTATGATAGGTGGAACGATGCCCTCCTTCCATCCTTGAGGCAAAATAAAAGGTTCCGTAGACCATCGAAGGATTCATGGATAAGGGAATATGTGTAAGCAAAAGACACTGTATATGGTTGGCATGGGGGATATTGAGAGACCTTTACCGTTCACCGTTGACTGGAAAGTTGCACTTCTAAAAAATATTTTATCTCTGTTTTCAAAACCAAGAGCTCTGGCACATGTTTAGTCTTTGCTTCCTTTCACGGGTTTTCAACCTTGCCATCAAAATCCACGGCTCGAGAGTCTCCTCTTCTTTCTTCAAAGCACCAACTATGAGAGCATAATTGTCATTCTTAGTGTAACATGCATTGTCCCAAAGTATTACATTGTCTTCTGCATGCTTGTGTTATTGCTAGTCTGAAATACTGAGTTCTAGTCACCTTTAAAACACCGGAGGAGTTTCTGCATTTATGTTTTGCTTCACTCATGGAGGCTAGCGAAATGCCACTCAAGTATCTTCAAGCTATGTGCATTGTGATCCTGTCTTGATTTTCAGTAGCTTATTATTTACTTTTAGCTGTTTGTGACTGATCACATGAAAGAAGAATTGCTTCATGAATTGTCCTTATAGCATTGTTTCAATACCTTCTACACTCTTTTCATAGTACATGCTTATATACATCTAATGAAGCAAAAGAGTTTGTCAAAGTTTTCTTTGTCGCGTCCATTTCATTGAACTAAATTGCTTGAGGATAAGCAATATGCTAAGCTTGGGGGAGTTGATACGTCTCAAACGTATCTACTTTTCCAAACACTTTTGCTTTTGTTTTGCCCTTGCATGATTTGGACGAAACTAACCCGGACTAACGCTGTTTTTAGCAGAGCTGCCTGTATGGTTATTTTGTGTGCAGGAAAATGGATTTTTAGACGTCCAAGAAAATTCCCAGAAAAATACCGGAAAATCCACGCACCCGAAGGAGCCAAATGCCAGAAGTGGGACCAGAGGGGAGCTCTGGGGGGCCCAGGCAACCCCCTGGCGCGGCCAGGGGTGGGGCCGCGCCCTCAGGCCGCCTGGGCTGCTCCCCCCCTCCTCTGGTGCCCTACCGATGCTCCTATTTATCCCCGTGACGAGAAAACCCCAGAACAGAAGTCGTTTTCCCAGTTTCCGTCGCGGAGCCGCCGCCACCCTCTGTTCTTCTTCGGGAGGGCTAATCTGGAGGCTGATTTGGCCTCCGGAGAGGGGAGATCGTCGCCATCGTCATCACCATCGCCACTCCATCCATCCTCCATGACTTCTCTTCATATGTGTGAGTAATTCCCTGCTGTAGGCAAAGGGGATGGTAGGGATTGGATGAGTTTAATCATGTAATAGTTCGTCAGATTGTTGGGGGCATGTTGCCTATCATCTAGATTGGTGTCTATCTTCTTTGCTACAACTTGTTGTTCTTAATGCTTGTCACTTTGGGCCCGAGTGCCATGTTTTCATATCTGAACCTTATGTGTTTTCATGAGTATATTTGTGTTCTAGATCCTATCTATGAGTTGTATGCACCTATTATGGTCCGGAACCGGCGATCCCAAAGGTGACAGCTTGGGACACCAAAGGGGATGGTCCATAATTTGAGGATTCCTTGTATACATTGAGTTTATTGCTTTGTTCCGGTGCTCTTCGAAAGGAGCACCTTAATCTCCATAAGTTCCTTTTGGCCCCGTTCGTAGCGGGATGGTAGGACAAAAGATGTTGTGCAAGTTCTTATTGCAAGCACGCACAACTACCTACGGGATACTTGCCTATTATTTGATATTTGCCTAGATGATCATTACTTTTCTGTGTGCCTTGCCCCGTGTTAGAATCTATTACATGTTTACTCTCATCCATGCAGCGCCCAACCATCCATCTCCCTAGCCTACAGTGTTTTCAATCCTGCTGGTTATTAGTTGTTACTTTTTGCTATGTACTTTTGCTGTTGCTATCATCACTATCATATTACCGTTACCACTTATCTATTGATGCAAGCAAGTATATTTCAGGTGCGGTTGAATTGAAAACTCAACTGTCAAAGCTTATAAATACTCTTTGGATCCCCGTGTGTCGAATCAATTAATTGGGTTAACTTACCCGCGAAGACTATCTTGATCCCTTACGCCTGTGGGGCATCAGCGTACGTCTGGCGGGATCTAGACTAGTCCCCACGGACCAACACTAGTCTTTCCTGCGCACTTAGTCCTCACTTGTGCACACTTGGGAAGAACTTCCCAGTCGGTCACCCATCCTCAAATCGCTCTAGGCCAAGCAGGCTTAACTTTGGTGTTCTTTGGAGATGAGCTTCCAAAAAAGAAGGTGCACCTTATTGATATGAGTAGTATATCATTCCTATTAACCCAGGATGTCACATACACCCCCACTCAAAGAAAGTGATGTCCTCATCGGCCCACAATAACGTTCCCTCTTGGCACAAGTTTGTGCATCCAGTGTCGACACATGTCCCACATGTTCGTGCAACTGACCCACACATACCCGTGTAACCACGAGGGTCAACTCTAATACCATTTGTAACGCACCGGCCACAACCAATGGTTCCTGGCGTACGCCTGGCGGGATCTAGACTGTCCCCACAGACCAACACTAGTCTTTCCTGCGCACTTTGTCCTTACTTGTGCGCACCTGGGAAGAACTTCCCAGTCGGTCACCCATCCTCAAATCGCTCCAAGCCAAGCACGCTTAACTTTGGAGTTCTTTGGAGATGAGCTTCCGAAAAAGAAGGTGGACCTTGTTGATATGAGAAGCCTATCATTCTTATTAAGCCAGGATGTCACAAGAACTATGATGTTAAACATTATTTCATTAAAGTTTATATTGAGGGCTTAGTAACTGGGGACATGTCATTTGGATTAGGCCCCAGTTTACTTGTTTCAAGATGAACTCGGATGGAGATTGATGAAACATCAAAGTTGTTCTCTTTGATGATACATACATTTTTTGGTATTGGTTACTTATTTATTTAAGATCATTTCAGTTAAAAAAATTCCTAACCAAAATCTGGTGTCAAAAGTGGGAATCTGAGATATATATGTAAAAATACACCGAGTAATATTCGACCGATTAATTCTGATTAATTGGACGAATTACGATTAATCCCTACCTTCTAGTTGACCGAGCAGTTACCAGTTACCGATTTCCTTAACATTGGTTTCAATGTAATTTTTATGCTAAGGACCCAATTGTCATCTATGTTGTATTTATAAGGGTTTTTATGCTATCTTGTAGAGATTAGTTGTAATTTGTAGAATGGGTTTGCAATATCTGTTCCCGTAGACACTTCGTGATATTGCAAATATTTTTGTGGATAGACCGATGCGGGTTGGAATTATAGCGGGTTTGCTATAGTTGCTCTTGGGGTTAGGGTGGTTTCCTCCTCACGATGCCGGCTGCCGGAGATGAAGCTTCTCCTCGCGTTGCGAGCTGTCGGGCTCAGATCTCCTTCTCTTTGTGGTGTCGGCTGTTGGACTCGGAGCTCATCCACCTCACGTCGTCGAGCACTACTATTCTTCCCGCCTCGATATGCAAGTGCCATCTCCTGGTGAGCTCTCCGGTCTCTGTCCATCTTCCTTCTCCGTTTCTCTCATTGGCGTCATGTTTAGTTGTTGGGTGCCTTTCAGTTTAGCGATCAATTAGAAGATTTCACCCGGACTAAGAAAGGTATGTGATGCTATCATCCCTTTGACACGAACATTGAGGAAGCTTAAATTTTGCACCTACTATACTAGAAAAAACGACAGCTCTTTATTCTATTTATAGACAATGCAATCTATGTAGAATGTTCTTTGGGATTGATTAGCTCATGTGATGCTAATTTAGACCACAACTAGTTCAGTTTCACTGAAACCTCATAAGTTTTCTTGGAGTTCAATTGACTAATAACAATATATCGTACCACACTCTTCTCGTAGGATATTTAATGATATATTGTACAATGAAAAATTATTATAAAGACACAAAGGCACAAACACCAAAATGTAATCTTGATTAATAATTAATACATCATGCATATATGATTATATGACACAAATAAAAATTATATATATATGTATATTTTTTCAATTATAAGCAACCATTTAATAAACATAACATGATGAAATTCATGGGAGGGGGCAATGCCCCCCTACATGTTATACATTTTGTATTTTACTTAGAAAGGAAAACATATTGGGCCCTTAATTTAAGATGGATCCTAGAGAGTGAATCGAACGACCGACCTGCAACGACGACGAGGTGTGGGGACGAAGGACAACTAAGACCGACGAAAATATACCACATCACAGAGTACATTCCATTGGCACAGTGCATAGGAGAGCAGGGACACACCGAGTGTGGCAAGTGTCTCCATGATTTGGTTTCTACCGTCCATCAGGTGGGTGGTCGGAGGGCTAGGACGTGGTGCAGTTACCGTGTTGAGCAGTATCAATTCTTTGCTGGTGTTCCCGTGCTGATACTGCCCCCATTTTCATCTGTACTGCCCAAAGGTGAGTTGGCAATGTGTGTGTAAATTTGAATGTTTTTGGTAGACAATAGTTCAACTAATATATAGAGTGCACGCCTACTGTATGCAGGAACCGAGAAGAAACGAAAGATTATTTTGGTTGTGGCGACGGCAGTAGTGAGTCTGCTACTAGTCATCATCCTAGTACTTGCCTTTATGCATGACAACTAGGACCGATGGAAATATACAACATCAAAGAGTACATTCCATTGAGGTCTAGTAAGATCTTTTTGCGACATCGCATGTTACATCCCACTATTACATCGATTTCGCTCAAAAGATGTCTGCCATGCACATGTTGCCAAAAGGATTCCAAGAAACCATGTTATGACGCACCAAGCTGTTGCACTAAGATACTTTGCAACAATCCTGGGGATGCACTAGGTTCTTGTGATAGTCATGCGACCTCTTGTAATTGTGATAATAGATGCAAATGATCAATGCTTTGCCGCATGGTGAATGGTGATAATAAATTTGTTTCTCTTAAAAAAATTGTCAGCTCTTGAGAAGCACATATTTAAATATTATTTATTCCTTATAATATATATTACATCAACCCAAAACATGTCAGTCATATTCCAAGTGTAAAATCCAGTAAAAAAACTAGATGGAAAATACAGAGAATTGGAAACAATTCATAAAAAAGGTGTAATATGAACGTTGCTTGTAAAGATTAGGAAGAAAGGTGTGTTGGATATATGCTCTAGAGGAAAATAATATATGATTATTCCAATATATCTAAATAGGTTCATGACCAGTTTCATACTGTGTTGGAACTGTATCAGTGAAACAATGATACAGGTGTCGTATAGAAACAACCAGAGTTCCTAGTCAGCCTCTCATGATGACTAGTTTATCGTCAACCGATGATTGTGGTTTCACGATCATGGACAATCAAGTCAATTGACGGTAAGGTCACCTTATTGAATGAATGACGTGGTGAACATTACCCAATGCAAGCATTGCAACATGATCAAATCGTAAAAGTTCAGTGTTGTAATTACAGAACGTAGTAGCCTGTTCCTTTGACCGTGAGATCACGCATAATTGCTATCTTCTGAGGATGCTTTGAGTGCATTAACCGTCACACTAAAATATGGTGACCATAAAGGTGTATCTTGGGCTATCCGATGGGATATGTTGAGGACTGTTGATTCAAGAGCGGGATTTGTCAATCCATATAATGGAAAGATACTTCATGGCCAACTCGGTGAGATTGCATCCATAAAGCTGCGCAGCGTGTGACTAGGTCACAAGGATGAATATCACGGAACGAGTGAATAAGATTTGTCGGTAACAAGATAGAACTAATGCATTGGATGCAGTTGATCAAATCTTGGACTAATCTAGTATCGCATGACAAAGGGAATGGTATACAACGTGTACGGTTCAATCGGTTACTTCCGGAATGCATAGGGGTCATTATGGGCATCCAGGTCCCGCTATTGATCATTGGCCGTAGCCTTTGTCTCGATCATGACTGGAGTGTTCTCGGACCGTAGGGTAACACACTTAAGGGCTCGATGAATATCGGAGACCTTTTCGGAACTATCGGAGTTACGGGAGAAGAGAGAAAGACGTACCAGAAAAGTTCCGTGTTGGTCCGAAGGACGTTCAGAGTGAGCTGGACGGAGTTCCGGATCATCGAGAGATGAAATAATATGTATTATTTATTAATTAAGTGAATTAATAATTAATAATAATTTATTTCAGATTAAAAAGTGCAATGGGCCTTATTTGTGAAAGAAGCCCATTAGGGGAAGGAGGAAAAGGGAAAAGGAAAAGAACAAAAAGGGGGGCGCCATGGGCCTTGGGGCCCATGTGTGTGGCGCCTGATGCCCCACAAACGTAAGGGATCGAGATAGTCTTCGCGGGTAAGTTAACCCAATTTATTGATTCAACACACGGGGAACCAAAGAGTATTTATAAGCTTTGACAGTTGAGTTGTCAATTCAACCGCACCTGAAATATACTTGCTTGCAACAAAAGATAGGTGTTAATAGTAATATGATAGTGATGGTGGCAACAACAAAAGTAAACAGCAAAAGTAACAACTAATGACCAGCAGGATTGAAAACACTATAGGCTAGGGAGATGGATGGTTGGGCGCTGCATGGATGAGGGTGAACATGTAATAGATTCTAACACGGGGCAAGGCACACGGAAAAGCAAAGATCATCTAGGAAAATATCAAACATTAGGCATGTATCCCGTAGGTAGTTGTGCGTGCTTGCAATAAGAACTTGCACAACATCTTTTGTCCTACCATCCCGCTACGAACGGGGCCAAAGGGAACTTATGGAGATTAAGGTGCTCCTGTCAAAGAGCACCGGAACAAAGCAATAAACTCAATGGATACATGGAATCATCAAATTATGGACCATCCCCTTTGGTGTCCCAAGCTGTCACCTTTGGGATCGCCGGTTCCGGACCATAATAGGTGCATACAACTCATAGATAGGATCTAGAACACAAATATATTCATGAAAACACATAGGGTTCAGATCTGAAAACATGGCACTCGGCCCCAAAGTGACAAGCATTAAGAGCAACAAGTTGAAGCAAAGAAGATAAACACCAATCTAGATGATAGGCAACATGCCCCCAACAATCTGGCGAACTATTACATGATCTAACTCATCCAATCCCTACCCTCCCATTTGCCTACAGCAGGGAATTACTCGCACATGTTAAGAGAAGTCATGGAGGAGGGATGGATTGCTGATGGTGATGACGATGGCGACGATATCCCCTCTCCGGAGGCCAAATCAGCCTCCAGATTAGCCCTCCCGAAGAAGAACAGAGGGTGGCGGCGGCTCCGCGACGGAAACTGGAAAAGCGACTTCTGGTCTCAGGTTTTCCCGTCACGAGAATAAATAGGAGTCGAGGTAGGGCACGAAAGGAGGTGGAAGCCCCCCAAGCGCCCGCCCGGCGGGGCCAGGGGTGGGGCGCGCCAGCCAGGCGCCTGGGGCCCCTGTGCCCCCCTCTGGCCCCACTTCTTGCTGGTGGAAGCTTCTGGTGCGTGGATTTTCTGTGAATTTTCCCGGAATTTTCTGAGATACCTAAAAATCCATTTTCCTGCACACAATAAAACCTTACAGGTAGCTCTGCTGAAAACAGCGTTAGTCCGGGTTAGTTTCGTCCAAATCATGCAAGAATGAGGGCAAAACAATAGCAAAAGTGTTTGGAAAAGTAGATACGTTTGAGACGTATCAACTCCCCCAAGCTTAGCATATTGCTTGTCCTCAAGCAATTCAGTTCAACGAACTGGAAGCGACAAAGAAAACTTTGACAAACTCTTTTGCTTCATTAGATGTATATAAGCATGTACTACGAAAAGGGTTTAGCAAGTATTGAAACAATGCTACAAGGACAATGCACGAAGCAATTCTTCTTTCAAGTGATCAATCACAAACAACTAAAAGTAAATAATATGCTACTGAAAATCAAGACAGGATCACAATGCACATAGCTTGAACATACTTGAGTGGCATTTCGCTAGCCTCCATGAGTGAAACAAAACATAAATGAAGAAACTCCTCCGGAGTTTTAAAGGTGACTAGAACTCAGTATTTCAGACTAGCAATAACACAAGCATGCAGAAGACAATGTAATACTTTAGGACAATGCATGTTACACTAAGAATGACAATTATGCTCTCATAGTTGGTTCTTTGAAAAAGAAGGGGAGACTCTCGAACCGTGGCTTTTGATGGCAAGGTTGAAAACCCGTGAAAGGAAGCAAAGACTAAACATGTGCCAGAGCTCTTGGTTTTGAAAACAGAGATAAAACTCTTTTGAGAGGTGTAACTTTCCAGTCAACAGTGAACGGTAAAGGTCTCTCAATATCTCCCATGCCAACCATATTAATGCCTTTTGCTTACACATATTCCCTTATCCATAAATCCTTTGATGGTCTACGGAACCTTTTATTTTGCCTCAAGGATGGAAGGAGGGTATTGTTCCATCTATCATAAGCAGCATTTGGTCCATTTCACTCCATCATCAAGTATGGGGGAGGTGTAACTCTCATATTTCTTTTTCTTTTTCTCTTGACTAGTTAAAACTTCCGTCAAAATATTTTTGGCATGCAAGATACTGATTTCCCTTCACCGCACCATGAGCTTGTACGGTTACAAAAGGGAAGCTTTTGAATAAATTTTGAGATGGCACATGGAAGTCTAAGTTAGGAGTGGCCGGTAAATACCACATATAGGTAGGTATGGTTGACTCAAATGGAACAACTGGGTTTGAAAAGGAGTTTGGATGCACAAGCAGAATTCCGCTTAGTGCGAGCGAAGGCTAGCAAAAGACTGGGAAGCGACCAACTAGAGAGAAATAACTGTCATAATCATGCAAAGCGACAAAGCAACATTGAATCGGGCATGAAAGTGATATAAATATTCTGAAACAAAAAGATCATCAAAGCATAATAGACTTTTTAGTCATAAACATGTGTGAACATGTGCCAAGTCAATACAAAAATTCTTCGAAGGGAAATACCACTTCAGTATGCCAAACCATGAACAATGCAATGCATGTAAATTATTTCAACAACACATTATGTACTCTAGCTATTTGAGACTAGCCACAAGGAAAGCATGAACACTGCGAAAGCATTGTAAACATAGCACTATGTCGCTACAAGCTGGTCTCTAGATCATAAGTACAGGCATATGTACAAAAGTAGAAACAAGAAGAGTTCATACCGGTTTTCCTTATTGCTTCCCTTCCGTCGATCTTTGTCATTACTGCCTTGTCACTTGCACGATCGAACGTGGGAAATATTATCAAATGCCATCACGGACTCGAGCTGAACTCTGAAAACAAAGCAAACTAAAGAGAGAAAGGAAATCTTTTTGGGTTTTTTAAAGGTTAAACGAGAGCAAAAGAAAAGAGAAAATCTTTTTGTTGTTTTCGCGAAGAAAGAAAGAAAGAAGAACGGGCAAAACTTTTGAAAAGATCAAAGCGAACAAAGATAAAACGGATAATACAATGGAAAAATGAGAAGGGCACGTACTCCCCCAAGCTTAGGCTTTTGGCCCAAGTTGGTAATAGCTAATGTCCCCAGGAGCCTCCTGCTCCAGGGTGGTACTGGTGAGTCCAAGGGTCGTATGAGGCTTCCGGTGCGTACACCGAAGTCCTCGGATCTTCCCACGAAGAAGGATCCGCGCTCCAAGCAGAGGAAGACCCTTCACAAAACTGGGTGAAAGTCCCCCCATGGAAAGGTGGTAACTCACCATGCCCCTCCTCGTCGGGTACAACCCCCTCCATGGGGTTATGAAACTGATGCTGGACCACGAACTCATCGAACTGGATAATATCAAAGGACCATCCGTTCCTGCGAGAAAAATCGAACAAAAGAGGTGCAGGTAGACGGATCTTGCGTTCCGTGGTGGCTCCGAAACGCAAGATATAATCAAGGTTACCAAACTCGGAAGTCATGGTAACAAACTTATGCCTTTTCATAGCAGGAAGATCAAAACTTAAGTAAGTAAAAGGCTTATCATCAGGGTGTGGGGTGCCATTAAGAGACTCTAGGAGAAGTGTGGCGTAAACGCCACCAAATAAATCTCCCTTGTTACCGTTCATAGCAAGGCGTCGAGCAATTAAGGCACCCACATTATAATCAAACCTCTCCGAGAGGGCGGTTGCCAGGATAGCAATATTCGGCGCAGATATGTTGCTCGTGTTGTCACGAGCTAACACCCCTCTAGCAATATAGTACGCAAAATATCTGAGGTGTGGGAATAAGATGCTGGAGATCTTTGACCGATGAATATCCCTTGTATCCATGCTACAGAGAGAGTTGAAGACGGTTCTCAGCTCGGAGGACTGAGAGCTCATCTTCGCCGTCAGTCCAACATTCGGCACACCTATTATTTCACAAAACATTTCCAAAGGCATGGTCAAAATATCATTGTAAATTTTAAACTCAACAGAACCATTATCAAGGTTATTTCTATAACTGTTAATGAAACAACAGGTGAGTTTTTGATACTGAGCAACACGGCACGTTGCGAGCCGCGTCAGACCTCCATTAGCACAAAGATTATAGAACTCCTCCTTAATTCTTGCAGCTTCAAGGAATTCATCGCACGGGAAAGTCATTGCACGTGCTGGATTTGTGTCCTCCAACAACTCTAAGGGCACATGATCTTCGTTGTAGCTCACCCTAGCAGCCGAGGGTGAAGCTGCAACTCTTGTGACTCGATCGGAGCGCTCGGGCCTTTTCTTCCCAAGCCACCCCTTTGCTCTTCCTAGCAAACTCATTTCTGAAATTTTTGACAAAATACAAAAACAAGGATTTAAACAAAGTGAGTTAAGGTAAACTACTCAACCCACTTACCTAAGGCAAAAACTTGCATCAAAACTTGGAAAATAAACTTCTAGACATGCAAGCAAGCTTATCTAAACAGCACCAAGAACTACTAAATACTCACGAATGAAGCCACCAACCAAAAATCTATTTGGACGAGTGGAGGAGTTACATACCAGGGAGTATTTGCCCAAAATCTCATCTCAAATGATGGGTTGTGGAGAGAGATTGAAATTCTAGACGGAGAGCAGCAAGAACACAAGAACAAAGTGCAGAGCTCGTGTTTTTGGAGAGAGAGGAAGGAGGAGGAAGAAGACTTACCTGGCTGGCAGCCCTGTGGGCCCCAGGCGCCCTGTGGGCGCGACCATGGGGCAGGCCACGCCAGCTGGCCGCCTAGGCCACTGGTGGCCCCCCTGGCCAGCCTCAGGTACCTCTGGGTCACTCCCGGCATGGAAATTTTTATTTTTATATTTTTGGAATTTTTCTGAAAACTTCACTGTTGAAAATTTCTCGGAGTTCAAAAAGCTACAAAACTTTCTTAAAACTTAAAGCGGTGATTAGTATTGTGAAGCTTCAAAAACACAAAAACTTGGTACAACAAAGAGAATAAAATCTAAAGCAAAATGAAAACATAACAAGCTTAACTTTTTACCTATATAAAACAAGCTCACTAGTAAGGTTGATCAAGTCTTACCAACAACCCGGCGATATATAGAACAAGAAGTATCACCTCTTATGAAGTGATTGATTGATGCCCCACACGTAAGGGATCGAGATAGTATTCGCGGGTAGGTTAACCCAATTTATTGATTCGACACAAGGGGAGCCAAAGAATATTTATAAGCTTTGACAGTTGAGTTGTCAATTCAACCGCACCTGAAATATACTTGCGTGCAACAATAGATAAGTAGTAACGGTAATATGATAGTGATGATAGCAACAGCAAAAGTAAATAGCAAAAAGTAACAACTAATAACCAGCAGGATTGAAAACACTGTAGGCTAGGGAGATGGATGGTTGGGCGCTGGATGGATGAGAGTAAACATATAATAGATTCTAACACGGGGCAAGGCACACAGAAAAACAATGATCATCTAGGAAAATATCAAACAATAGGCATGTATCCCGTAGGTAGTTGTGCGTGCTTGCAATAAGAACTTGCACAACATCTTTTGTCCTACCATCCCGCTACGAACGGGGCCAAAAGGAACTTATGGAGATTAAGGTACTCCTGTCAAAGAGCACCAGAACAAAGCAATAAACTCAATGGATACATGGAATCCACAAATTATGGACCATCCCCTTTGGTGTCCCAAGCTTTCACCTTTGGGATCGCCAGTTCCGGACCATAATAGGTGCATACAACTCATAGATAGGATCTAGAACACAAATATACTCATGAAAACACATAAGGTTCAGATATGAAAACATGGCACTCGGGCCCAAAGTGACAAGCATTAAGAACAACAAGTTGTAGCAAAGAAGATAGACACCAATCTAGATGATAGGCAACATGCCCCCAACAATCTGACGAACTATTACATGATTAAACTCATCCAATCCCTACCATCCCCTTTGCCTACAGCAGGGAATTACTCACACATATGAAGAGAAGTCATGGAGGATGGATGGAGTGGCGATGGTGATGACGATGGCGACGATCTCCCCTCTCCGGAGGCCAAATCAGCCTCCAGATTAGCCCTCCCGAAGAAGAACAGAGGGTGGCGGCGGCTCCGCGACGGAAACTGGGAAAACGACTTCTGTTCTGGGGTTTTCTCGTCACGGGGATAAATAGGAGCATCGGTAGGGCACCAGAGGAGGGGGGAGCAGCCCAGGCGGCCCGAGGGCGCGGCCCCACCCCTGGCCGCGCCAGGGGGTTGCCTGGGCCCCCCAGAGCTCCCCTCTGGTCCCACTTCTGGCATTTGGCTCGTTCGGGTGCGTGGATTTTCTGGTATTTTTCTGGGAATTTTCTTGGACGTCTAAAAATCCAATTTCCTGCGCACAAATAAACCATACAGGCAGCTCTGCTGAAAACAGCGTTAGTCCGGGTTAGTTTCGTCCAAATCATGCAAGAATGAGGGCAAAACAATAGAAAAAGTGTTTGGAAAAGTAGATACGTTTGAGACGTATCAACTCCCCCAAGCTTAGCATATTGCTTGTCCTCAAGCAATTCAGTTCAACGAACTGGACGCGACAAAGAAAACTTTGACAAACTCTTTTGCTTCATTAGATGTATATAAGCATGTACTACGAAAAGAGTTTAGCAGGTATTGAAACAATGCTATAAGGACAATGCACGAAGCAATTCTCTTTCACGTGATCAGTCACAAACAACTAAAAGTAAATAATAAGCTACTGAAAATTAAGACAGGATCACAATGCACATAGCTTGAACATACTTGAGTGGCAATTCGCTAGCCTCCATGAGTGATGCAAAACATAAATGCAGAAACTCCTCCGGAGTTTTAAAGGTGACTAGAACTCAGTATTTCAGACTAGCAATAACACAAGCATGCAGAAGACAATGTAATACTTTGGGACAATGCATGTTACACTAAGAATGACAATTATGCTCTCATAGTTGGTGCTTTGAAGAAAGAAGGGGAGACTCTCGAACCGTGGCTTTTGATGGCAAGGTTGAAAACCCATGAAAGGAAGAAAAGACTAAACATGTGCCAGAGCTCTTGGTTTTGAAAACAGAGATAAAACATTTTTGAGAGGTGCAACTTTCCAGTCAACGGTGGACGGTAAAGGTCTCTCAATATCTCCCATGCCAACCATATGTAATGCCTTTTGCTTACACATATTCCCTTATCCATAAATCTTCGATGGTCTACGGAACCTTTTATTTTGCCTCAAGGATGGAAGGAGGGTATCGTTCCACCTATCATAAGCAGCATTTGGTCCATTTCACTCCATCAAGCATGGGGGAGGTGTAACTCTCATATATATTTTTTCTTTTTTTTCTGCTTTGACTAGTTAAAACTTCCGTCAAAATATTTTTGGCATGAAAGATACTGATTTCTCCTCACCGCACCATGAGCTTGTATGATTACAAAAGGGAAGCTTTTCAATAAATTTCGAGATGGCACAAGAAACTCTAAGTTAGGAGTGGCCGGTAAATACCACATATAGGTAGGTATGGTGGACTCAAATGGAACAACTGGGTTTGAAAAGGAGTTTGGAAGCACACGCATAATTCCTCTTAGTGCGAGCGAAGGCTAGAAAAAGACTGGGAAGCGACCAACTAGAGAGCAATAACTGTCATAATCATGCAGAGCGACAAAGCAACATTGAATCGGGCATGAAAGTGATATAACTATTCTGAAACAAGAAGGTCATCAAGGCAAAAATAGACTTTTTAGTCATAAGCATGTGTGAACATGTGCCAAGTCAATCCAAAAATTCTCCGAAGGGAAATACCACTTCAGTATGCCAAACCATGAACAATGCAATGCATGTAAATCATTTCAACAACACATTATGTACTCTAGCTATTTGAGACTGGCCACAAGGAAAGCATGAACATTGGGAAAGCATTGTAAACATAGCACTAAGTCGCTACAAGTTGGTCTCTAGATCATAAGTACAGGCATATGTACAAAAATAGAAACAAGAAGAGTTCATACCGGTTTTCCTTGTTGCTTCCCTTCCGTCGATCTTCGTCATTACTGCCTTGTCACTTGCACGATCGAACGTAGGAAATATAATCAAATGCCATCACGGACTCGAGTTGATCTCTGAAAACAAAGAAAACTAAAGAGAGAAAGGAAATCTTTTTGGGTTTTTCAAAAATTAAAAGAAAACAAAAGAAAAGAGAAAATCTTTTTGTTGTTTTTGCAAAGAAAGAAAGAAAGAAGAACGGGCAAAAACTTCGAAAAGATCAAAGCGAATAAAATGGATAATACAATGGAAAAGTGAGAAGGGCACGTACTCCCCCAAGCTTAGGCTTTTGGCCTAAGTTGGTAGTAGCTAATGTCCCCAGGAGCCTCCTGCTCCGGGCTAGTACGGGTGAGTCCAAGGGTCGTATGAGGCTTCCGGTGCGTACACCGAAGTCCTCAGATCCTCCCACGAAGAAGGATCCGCGCTCCAAGCAGAGGAAGACCCTTCACCAAACTGGTGGACGGTCTCTCCCTGGAAAGGTGGGAACTCACCATGCTCCTCCTCGTCAGGCACAACCCCCTCCATGGGGTTATGAAACTGATGCTGGACCACGAACTCATAGAACTGGATAACATCAAAGGACCATCCGTTCCTGCGAGAAAAATCAAACAAAAGAGGTGCAGGTAGACGGATCTTGCGTTCCGTGGTAGCTCCGAAACGCAAGATATAATCAAGGTTACCAAACTCGGAAGTCATGGTAACAAACTTATGCCTTTTCATAGCAGCAAGATCAAAACTTAAATAAGTAAAAGGCCTATCATCGGGGTGTGGGGTGCCATTAATAGACTCTAGGATAAGTGTGGCGTAAACGCCACCAAATAAGTCTCCCTTGTTACCGTTCATAGCAAGGCGTCGAGCAATTAAGGCACCCACATTATAATCAAACCTCCCTGAAAGGGCGGTTGCCAGGATAGCAATATCCGGCGCAGATATGTTGCTCGTGTTGTCACGAGCTAACACCCCTCTAGCAATAAAATACGCAAAATACCTGAGGTGTGGAAATAAGATGTTGGAGATCTTTGATCGATGAATATCCCTCGTATCCATGCTACAGAGCGAGTTGAAGACGGTTCTCAGCTCGGAGGGCTGAGAGCTCATCTTCGCCGTCTGTCCCACGTTCGGCACACCTATTATTTCACAAAACCTTTCCAAAGGCATGGTCAAAAGATCATTATAAATTTTAAACTCAACAGAACCAGCATCAAGGTTATATCTAAAACTATTGATAAAACAGGAGGTGAGTTTTTGATACTGAGTAACACGACACGTTGCGAGCCGCGTCAAACCTGCATTAGCACAAAGATTATAGAACTCCTCCTGAATTCCTGCAGCTTCAAGGAATACATCGCATGGGAAAGTCATTGCACGTGCTTGATTTATGTCTTCCAACAACTCCAAGGGCACATGATCTTCGTTGTAGCTCACCCTAGCAGTCGAGAGTGAAGCTGCAGCTCTTGTAACTCGATCGGAACGCTCGGGCCTTTTCTTCCCAAGCCACCCCTTTGCTCTTCCTAGCAAACTCATTTCTGAAAATTTTGAAAAATTACAAAAACAAGGATTTAAACAAAGTGAGTTAAGGCAAATACTCAACTCACTTACCTAAGGCATAAACTTGCATCGAAACTTGGAAAATAAAATTCTGCACATGCATGCAAGCTCACATAAACAACACCAAGAGCTACTAAATACTCACAAATGAGGCCACCAATCAAAAATCTAATTGGAGGGGTGAAGGAGTTACATACCAGGGAGTATTTTCTCAAAATGTCAGCTCAAATGGTGGGCTGTAGAGAGAGATCGAAAATCCCCTCCAAGAACTGCAAGAACGCAAGAACCAAATGCAGAACTCGTGTTTTTGGAGAGAGAGGAAGGAGGAGGAAGAAGACATACCTGGCTGGCTGCCCTGTGGGCCCCAGGCACCCTGTGGGCGCGGCCAGGGGGCAGGCCGCGCCAGATGGCCGCCTGGTCCACTGGTGGCCCCCCTGGTCAGCCCCAGGTGTCTCTGGGTCACTCCCGGCATGGAACTTTTTATTTTAATTTTTCTGAAATTTTTCTGAAAACTTCACTGTTGAAAATTTCTCGGAGTTCAAAAATCGGCAAAACTTTCTGAAAACTTAAAGAAGTGATTACTGTTGTGAAGCTTCAAAAACATAAAGACTTGACACAGCAAAGAGAATGAAAGCTAAAGCAAATGTAAAACATAACAAGCTTAACTTTTTACCTATATAAAACAAGCTCACTAGTAAGGTTGATCAAGTCTTACCAACAAACCGGCGATATATAGAACAAGAAGTCTCCCCTCTCATGAAGTGATCATTGCACCTTTACTTTGATGGACATTGTCCCCACCATAATGGTTTTGTATTTGTGGTGCACATGTAGTGGACAGTCCCATTCTCCAATCTTCACGGTCTCGATATTCTCTATAGTGTTAAGGCCATGCCTTTTGTCGATCCTCTTTGGAAAATATACCGTGTGTTCTTTATCATCAACGTTGAAAGTGACTTTTCCCTTATTGCAATCAATGATAGCACCTGCGGTGTTAAGAAAAGGTCTACCAAGAATAATGGACATGCTCCCATCTTCGGGCATGTCAAGAACAACAAAATCTGTTAGGATTAAACAATTAGCAACTTCAACGGGTACATCCTCGCAAATACCTATTGGGACAGCTATTGATTTGTCAGCCATCTGAAGGGAGATATCTGTAGGGATTAGTTTCTCTAAACAAAACCTTTTGTAAAGAGAGAAAGGCATAACACTCGCTCCTGCCCCAAGATCACATAAAGCAGTTCTGACATAATTATTCTTTATGGAGCAAGGAATGGTGGGTATACCTGGATCACCGAGTTTCTTGGGAATCTTGCCACTGAAAGAATAGTTAGCAAGCATAGTAGATATTGCCTCATTAGGAACTTTTCTTTTATTAGTAACAATATCTTTCATATATTTGGAATAAGGAGGTAACTTAACAGCATCAGTCAAAGGAATTTGAAGAAAAAGAGGTTTCATCCATTTCACAAAATTTATTATAATGCTCTTCTTCTTTGGATTTGAGGGACTTACCTGGAAAGGGCATGGGTTTTTGTACCCATGGTTCTCGTGCCTTCCCATGTCTCCTTGCGATGAAGTCTTCTTTAGAGTACCTCTTGCGTTTATCGGGTGCTTCTTCTTCTCTTACCTTGGGTGGATCATCCTTCTCGGCGTCTTTTTCTTCAGGCTCGGCGCCGTCTTCTGTCTCATCATCGGAGGTAGATATGCTGTTGGGATCAACAGCTGGCTTTTCACTTGTAATAGGATCATCGGGATTGTCACCCTCCTTGTGTTTCTTCTTCTTTTTCTTCTTCGGAGAGCTAACAATCTCGTCTTCTTCTTGTACTTGAGAATCTTGTTCGATCCTCTTTGGATGCCCCTCAGGATAGAGTGGGTCCTGGGTGTGTGTTCCACCCCTAGTTTTAATTCCATAAGCTGGTATGTCCTGTTTGGCATTGTTAGCAAGCAAATCTTTTTGCACATTAGAAATTTGTTCAAGCTGGGTTTGAACCATATGAAAATGCTTAACAAGACATTTAACATCATTAATTGTTCTCTCTAGAACATCACATAAACTTTTGATAGCAAGAGAATTACCATGAAACTGACTTTGTAACTTCCTATTAAAATGGTCTTGCTTAACAATAAAATTATCAAGCTCATCTAAGCATTGGTCGGGAGGCTTACCTTTAGGGATGTCACTTTCAGTAAAGTCTAATAGAGAGTGTACCTCTACCAAGGGAGGGTGAGTAGTAGGCTCACACAACTTCTCAATAGGCGGTAGATTCTTCACATCTTCGGCTTTAATACCTTTCTCCTTTATAGACTTCTTTGCTTCTTGCATATCTTCGGGGTTCAGAACAAGCATGCCACTCTTTTTCGGTGGTAGAAGTGGTTCAGGAACGGATCATTATTCATAGTTCTTGGCAATTTTGAACATTAATTCTTCCGCATCGTCCGGTGTTCTTTCCCTGAATACACAACTAGCACAACTATCCAGATAGGTTCTGGACTCCTCGGTTAAACCAGCATATAAAATATCGAACAGTTCATTCTTGGGGATTCCATGTCCCGGCATAACCTTAAGTAAATCACAAAACCTCCCCCAAGCTTTAGGGAGTTTCTCATCCTGCAATTGTTTAAAGTTCTAGATTCTTTGCAAAGCAGCATGTTGGAGATGAGCTGGGAAATACTGATCAACAAATTTTTTGACTAAGTCCTGAGGACTTTTAACGGAACCATAAGGTAATGCATCGTACCATGATTTAGCATCTCCCTTCAAAGAAAAAGGAAAAAGCTTGGCCACATAGAAGTTTCGTATCTTCTCATCAGTAGTGAATAGGTCGCTCAACTCAGCAAGTTTGGTCAAGTGTGCTATAGCATCATCATTTTCTCTGCCATAAAAGGGGTCAGCCTCGACTGTAGATATAAGTGAAAGATCAACAGAGAAATCATAATCAGGATCAGTGATGCATATAGGAGATGTGGCAAATTGAGGATCAGGAATAACTTTGTTCTTCATGGCGTGCCTTTTGAGCAACTCTTTAACAACACCAGGGTCAGAGTCGACACACTATCTGACTTCCCTGCAAAAATCATCATCAAGAGTAACATAATCATCATTAAGGATTCTCTCCTTGAGTTCATCTAAGCTCGGGTAACCAAAGGTTTTGCAGGTAGGAATACAGGTAGCAGGGGTCTCGGTCTTGGATTTTGCTGCAGCCTTAGCAGTCTGAGTTTCAATATAGTGACCAAGAAAAGTAGCATCATAAAGAGTAGCGGAAGCATAATCGAAAGTATCAGATATAGTAACAGACTCAATAGAAGCATCATGTAGTGGTGGTGAAGTAAACTTACTCATAACAGAAGGTGAATCAAGTGTAGCACTAGTGTTCAGAACAGTACCTTTTATTGTACGGGATGGTAAGATCGGAACCTTGGGGTCTCCTTTCTTACCCATAGCGGATGATATGCAGCAGGCAGGATACTTCAAGTAGACTTGTAAATATTGCTATGCTCCCCGGCAACGGCGCCAGAAATACGCTACTTGATGCCCCACACGTAAGGGATCGAGATAGTATTCGCGGGTAGGTTAACCCAATTTATTGATTCGACACAAGGGGAGCCAAAGAATATTTATAAGGTTTGACAGTTGAGTTGTCAATTCAACCGCACCTGAAATATACTTGCTTGCAACAATAGATAAGTAGTAACGGTAATATGATAGTGATGATAGCAACAGCAAAAGTAAATAGAAAAAAGTAACAACTAATAACCAGCAGGATTGAAAACACTGTAGGCTAGGGAGATGGATGGTTGGGCGCTGCATGGATGAGAGTAAACATATAATAGATTCTAACACGGGGCAAGGCACACAGAAAAGCAATGATCATCTAGGCAAATATCAAACAATAGGCATGTATCCCGTAGGTAGTTGTGCGTGCTTGCAATAAGAACTTGCACAACATCTTTTGTGCTACCATCCCGCTACGAACGGGGCCAAAAGGAACTTATGGAGATTAAGGTACTCCTATCAAAGAGCACCGGAACAAAGAAATAAACTCAATGGATACATGGAATCCACAAATTATGGACCATGCCCTTTGGTGTCCCAAGCTGTCACCTTTGGGATCGCCGGTTCCGGACCATAATAGGTGCCTACAACTCATAGATAGGATCTAGAACACAAATATACTCATGAAAACACATAAGGTTCAGATCTAAAAACATGGCACTCGGGCCCAAAGTTACAAGCATTAAGAACAACAAGTTGTAGCAAAGAAGATAAACACCAATCTAGATGATAGGCAACATGCCCCCAACAATCTGACGAACTATTACATGATTAAACTCATCCAATCTCTACCATCCCCTTTGCCTACAACAGGGAATTACTCACACATATGAAGAGAAGTCATGGAGGATGGATGGAGTGGCGATGGTGATGACGATGGCGACAATCTCCCCTCTCCGGAGGCCAAATCAGCCTCCAGATTAGCCCTCCCGAAGAAGAACAGAGGGTGGCGGCGGCTCCGCGACGGAAACTGGGAAAACGACTTCTGTTCTGGGGTTTTCTCGTCACGGGGATAAATAGGAGGATCGGTAGGGCACCAAAGGATGGGGGAGCAGCCCAGGCGGCCTGAGGGCGCGGCCCCACCCCTGGCCGCGCCAGGGGGTTGCCTGGGCCCCCCAGAGCTCCCCTCTGGTCCCACTTCTGGCATTTGGCTCCTTCGGGTGCGTGGATTTTCTGGTATTTTTCTGGGAATTTTCTAGGACGTCTAAAAATCCAATTTCCTGCGCACAAATAAACCATACAGGCAGCTCTGCTGAAAACAGCGTTAGTCCGGGTTAGTTTCATCCAAATCATGCAAGAATGAGGGCAAAACAATAGCAAAAGTGTTTGGAAAAGTAGATACGTTTGAGACGTATCAGTGATCATTGCACCTTTACTTTAATGGACATTGTCCCCACCATAATGGTTTTGTATTTGTGGTGCACATGTGATACGTCCAAAACGTATCTATAATTTCTGCTTGCTCCATGCATGTTTTGTGTGATATTGCTATGATCTAGATACACTTTCATACACTTTTGATCATATTTGGACTAACCTATTAACTCAGTGCACCCCAGTGCCAGTTCCTGTTTTCTGCTGTTTTTCTATTTCAGTTTTCCCCCATATAAAAAGTGCCAGAAAAATTCAGATAAAAAATCAGCGTGACGGAAGCTTCGAGAAGATCCCGGGAGGGGCCAGAGGGGAGCCAGGGGGGCCCAGGCAGCCACCCGGCGAGGCCCAACCCCTGGCTGCCCCCTTCGCCTATTTATCCCCCGTCATGGGAAAACTCCAGAAGAAGAACCCTATTCCGCGAACTCGCCTCTGTTCCGCCGCCGCCGCGCTTCCAAGATCGGGAGCACCAGAAGACCTCTTCCCGGCACCCTGCCGGAGGGAGGATTGACCTCCGAGAGTCTCCTCTCCACCATGGATGCTCCGCGGACGTCTTGTGAGTAGTTTTCCTTGGACCATGGGTCCGTGATCAGTATCTATATGATGTTCTCCTCCCCTCTTTGATCTTCATTGTTTAGACCTCGTGAGCTGCCCTAAATGATCGAGGCACCTTTGTAATATTTCTGCAATTGCTATGTTGAGTTTGATCGGATCTGATGGATTATGAGATTATGTTCAGATTGTGATAGAGTAATATATTTGGTTTCTATCTTTTATATTTTTGTTCCTAAGTAATTCTTGCATGTTCTCCGTTGCTGTTTATTGCTTTGGCCAAGTAGTAGGTAGTGACTCCAAGAGGGAGCGTTGTGCTAGATTGTGGGTTCATGCCTCCCTGATGACACGCTTGAGTGACAGAAATATGAGTCTAGGGGATGTGTGTTGGATATATGCTCTAGAGGCAAATAATATATGATTATTCCAATATATCTAAGCAAGTTCATAACCAGTTTCATACCGTGCTAGAACTGTGTCAGTGAAACAATGATGCAGGTGTGGTATAGAAACCCCCAGAGTTCCTAGTTAGCCTCTACATCGATAACTAGTTCATGGTCCACATGATGGTCGTGGTTTCGCGATCATGGACAATTAAGTCTCTTGACTATGAGGTCACCTCACTGGTTAAGTGACGTGATGAACATTACCCAAAGTAAGCATTACAGCATGATCAAATCTTATGAAGGTTCAGTGTTGTAATTACAGAACGTGGTAGACCGTTCCTTTGACCGTGAGTACGTGCATAATCACTATCTTCCTGGATGCTTTGACTTACATCCCACCACCTGACTGAAATATGCGGGTCATAACGGTTGTATCTTAGGTATTCCGTGGAGATATGTTGAGGAGTATTGTTACAAGAGCGGGATTTGTCAATCCATATAATGGATAGATACTCGGGGCCCACTCGGTGAGATTCCATCCATAAAGCTGCAGCGTGTGACTAGGTCACGGGGATGAATATCACGGGAACGAGTGAATGAGGATTAGTTCGGAACGAGGTTGAACCAGACATAGGATGTCATTGATCGAATCTCGGAACAATCCAGTATCGCTGACAAAGGGAATGCTATACGGCGTAAGGTCCAATCGGTGTTTGATATCCAGAATGCACAGGGGTCATTATGGGAATCCAGGTCCCGCTGATGATCATTGACTGTAGCCTCTGCTCGGTCATGACTGGAGTGTTCTCGGACCGTAGGGTAACACACTTAAGGGCTCGATGAAATCGGAGACCTTTTCGGAAGCATCGGAGTAACCAGAGAATAAAGGAAACAATATCGGAGAAGTACTGTGTTGAACCGAAACAAGTTCGGAGTGAACCGGAAGGTGTTCCGGAGCACCGGGAGATGGAATATTATGTTTTAGTTATTAATTAATTGAATTAATAATTAAAAACATTTTATTTCTAATTAATATGTGCAATGGGCCTTAGTGGAGAAAAAGGCCCATTAGGGGAAATAAAAGGAAAAAGAAAAAAGAAAAAGAGGGAGGAGGCGCCATGGACCCTAGGGCTCATGAGGGGTGCGCCCCCTCCCCCCCCCTTGGCCGGCCACCTCCCCTTAGAAAGGGACTTTAGTCCCACATTGCTAAGGGAGAGGGGTTGACTCCCTCCCCTCTGCCTATATATAGATGGGCAGGGTGCACATATTTAATACACAGAAATTCGTGAGAAAATAAATATTACTCCGAATTGAGATCGGTTTTCTCCGGTCTTCTCCCCTCTCTTGTCTCTTTCACGGTGGACTCCCTAGTGTGTTTCTATAGTGGAATTGAGGCTTCTCTGCTAGAATCGGAGGTCGTCGTGCTGCCGAAGCTTCGTCCGGAGGTCTGCTTCCGCCACCTCCACTGGATCGGAGAACGGAGGTCGTCATCAAGTCTCGTATGTGTGCGAGTACTACGAGGTGCTGCACGTGTGGCACTACACCTATCCGGGTGCTCAACACAGCCAGGGGGCTGTGAAACTTGATCGGCTACATCAACCATGTTTGCGGGAACGTTTCCCGCGCAACGGACTACACCCCGAGGTATGTTATTTCCGCACTACTTTCCGTTACGGTAATACGGCTAGCTAGATCTTGGGTTATGGGAACGCTAGTTAGAAAAATTTGTGTTTTCTGCTGCGAACCCCAACAGTGGTATGAGAGCTAGGTCTATGCTTAGTATTACTGGACGGATAGAACACATCGGGAATGTGGGCGTTGATTGTATGATTGTTACCCTCCCACGTGTACTTGTTCACATCTGCGGCATTGTTTGATGAAGCGGCCCCCGACCGACCTTACGCGTACGCTTACGCGAGACTGGTTCCACGCTTGACATGCGGCTTGTACCGTATAAAGTGGCTGGGGGGTGTCTGTCTCTCTACTTTAGCGGATGTAGCATTTGCAACGGAGGGCCCCGTGCGGGGTGTAATAGAGACAATCGTATGGTTGAAGTTGTGGTTGACTCGTAGGTTAAAACCTGTTTAACTATGAAAGCCCTAGCAGCCACGTAAAACTTGCAATATACAACTAGATCGTCTAATCCTTGTATTGCTAAGTGGGGGCTATCGTTTGTTTGATTGTGATGTAGTGATAGCTTTGCTATGTGTTACTAGTAAGTAGTAATCGTCATCATAAAACAAACTAAAATGGAGACACTGTAGACTTAGTGTTGCCATAGCTCAGACATCTTAAAACTTGCTAGTATAGGATACACGACGGTAGCATGTGATAAGATGATCCCTTAACAAAGCCAAACACAAGTATTCTACCGAAGTGTGCACCGCCTGGAAGGTTCTCCCATATGGCCTGATGCTCCGTACATACCGGAGTTGTCCTACATATTAAATGGAGTTCGCATGAGGTTGGGTTCGGCAAGCCTGGCATATGCAGATATGGCCTTGCTGAGCAGCATATAACATGGAGGTTAATTTGGCGAGCCTAGCATATGTAGATATGGCCTCGGAATACTAGAGATCGAAAGATTGAGCATGAGTCACAGTACATATAAGATAATGTGATCGCACAAGTTGTTGTCTACCTTTGAAACTGACCCGTCGGCCGTGTGATATTCGAGGTCGGGCAGTGAATCTGGATCATGTAATCACTAAAACTTCTTAGGGATGAAATGGTTTAGTGCGAGCTCATTTATAATGTGATTATATGAACTCATTGTTGTGAACTAGTCTTAATTGTGTTTCTTGCAATTATGTTTGTAGAAAATGGATAATACCCAGTACCTTGAAATGGTTTCTTTCTTACATGGTGAAAGACTTAGAGAAAATGGGTCAAACTTTGTTGATTGGTACTCACGCCTTAGGACGTCGCTCAAGAGAGCAGACATCTTGTTTACAATAGAAGTGCATGTGGAAGAACATCCGGACGATCATGTTGGCGATCAAGAGATACTTGATCATTATGCTCGCCGACAGAAATGCTCCGTAGTCAGGAATGTCATGATCTTTAGCATGTCAGAGTTTTTGGGCATACAGTTTCAGGACACTGGCTCATATGACATGATGGACACGATAAAGACAATGTTCGTACGTGAGTTCAGAATTGCCAGATTTGAGTTAGAAAGCAAGTTTCTATCTACAAAGATGGAAGAACACACAAGCCTTGGTGATCATTTAGACAGGATGCATGAGATGTACCTGACCCTGGTGGAGGACTATGAATATTGGACAATGAACGAAAGCACCACGGAAGAGTTTGCAATAAATACGTTATTGCACTCACTCCCTCCGAGTTATGGTGATTATGTTCATAGCTATGTCGGAAGAGGAGCTAATATGAGTCTCCAGAACTTCATGACTGATCTCTTGGCCGCGGACATTGCTCCTATCGAGGATGCAGAAGTCGTGGATGGAGAAGGTATATATTTGATATACTTTATAAATGTTTATTCCCTTATACAACATTTGTAGTAAATGAGTATTTGATACTTATTCTGTTTTATGAAAACAGGACCTGCCGTTGCATGGACGGGAAGAGGTGAAATCGAGGATTGATGGATATCAAGTCAGTTGATGGCCAGCATGGATTCTGCCGAGACATCTATCATAGGAGATACTTAGAGTATTAGATAAATCTTATGTAATCATTATAGTATGAACACTTAGTTGTGTGTCTTGCATCTCGCGAGACAAAGTTATTCATGTAATGAGACAAGTCAGTTGTTCCATCTTTATGAATAAAAGTGTGCTTATACTTTGATTACGTCTTGATTTATGATATGATAAAAAGCATTTATAATACTGCTATTATTGTCAAGAAATATTCAATGTTTAATGATAAAGTTGTCTTGATTATAACAAGTCAAAGATTTGATTGCATGAGGTGACTTCATAACTGATGAATTCATTAATTGTGTGATCTATTAACTTGTGAGTTCATTATCGAATGAAAATCATAACTTGATTACATGAGATGGATTAGATACACGATCTATGAACCTCTGGAATGAATATAACCATGACAAGGTTCAAGCAAGTAGAACTTGTGCCAATCATTATACATAAATGATGTAGAATGGGCATGTGAGTTATCATTAAAGACTTCATATGATTAATTGAAAGTTGTATTCAATTGAGATAATAAAACTGAGATTCAGGAATCACAGTGAGAAGTGAGAATACAAGGATACATATCACTACGCTACGATCCGAAGTGATAAGTATTGATATTGACATAATGGGAGACTTGTGGAAGTTGTACCACAAACTACGATGGAAGTTGAAAGTACTAGACTACTTAAACCATTCGTAGTCATACTAAACCATAGTATGGTCTAAACGTTCTTTCCCCTAGCACTATAGTTATTGTCGAATAAGATTGTTTAATTCATTACGTTAAAACACCCACTTCATGAATAGGAAACCATCCCGAATCTAATGAGACAAGATAGCTCCATAATTGATGGTGTTATAAGGTTTCTTAAAAGAAAGAATCTCTTTGTAATAAAAGTACAAGCAATTGAAATTACATATTCTCCCCGAATAGCAAAATGTGTGTTGCTTAATTGGTAATACGAGAAAAGTCTCTCGACACTGATCCAATGGGAGATAATGGAAACTTTGACCAGGGTATTGGACCTTGCCTTCAGAATATCAGAGTATTGCAACGGAAGCACGTTCCGCTGTATTGACGCTATATAAGGAAGGATATGCCAAAGATGATTGATCTTGGTATATGATTTGAAGCCACTGTTGAATTTAGAAGGTTGTCATGAATACGTTCTGTATAGAACAATAATCATGAGTCTTCTTAATAAAACAATAGGGAATAATATTGCTTGAAGACACAAAGGAATGATGGTAGCCTAAAACACGAGGAGAAATGAAATAATATTGAATTACATATAGGATGGCTCACGTTCTGTGAAATAAATCGGTTATTTCAAATTCTCGACAAACTGGAGAGTTATTGAGAATAATGTAATGGGCATAAGGAATTATTTTGGTTATGACCAAAATTCAATGGTGATTGACTACAGAAACGTAGGAATGCTTTAGTCAATAAAATATTTTCATTTACACTACAATGGACCATAGCGTGAAATTGCATCTCAGTCAAATTTGAGATTTGAAAGAGAATTGCAATAGGCATGACGAAGGTTATTTAGTTAAAAAGGATGGACTATAGTACCTCAAGACAGGAACCCTCAACCTTGATTTGATCAAGTGATTTTGTGATGAACAAAATATTGAGTGGGCCTGCAGTTTCATGAAACTGAGTGGGTGCTTTGAAGACTTCCCGGAAACTTGGAATGCAGAGGGAATTTTCTGAGTGGGAGCTTTGGAAGCATTGTCATTATGTGAGACATAGTGAACAATAAAATGACTTGATGAAAGCTGAACCACAAATATATGAGTATATGATGGATATATTTGAGTGGGAGCATGATCATTGCCTCAAACATATATGCATTGATATGTGTGAAGAATGATCTCACATTTATATATATGGATATGCATTGATTGTGTATATAGAGAATCGTCTTATATACATATGTGCATTATGATATATATATAGAGCATAAGGCAAATAAAATACAAGATTGCAAGAATCTTCTTTTATATGAAATACCAACACATTACACGTTGAAATATATATGAGTAGATTAAGATACGGATAATGAAACGAAATGAAGGTTGGAATAATATTCTAGACAAGAAACAGGTTCTTGTGGCTAGAAATTATATAATTGATGAAATCCAAATATCACAAGCAATGTCTTGATGGAAGAATAGAGATGCACCACGTACTGGACATGTGATCTTATATGTTCTTGACATATGATTCTCCCATATAACATGCATTCTGAATCCAACAACAGAATGACTCAAAAGTTCTTGGAAGAAGAACTGATTCCGATGTGCTTTAGGAGTAAAACACAGAATCTGAATAAAGTCCATGATTTCAGTATATGAGGAATACTGAGGACTTTACTCTAAAATATAGAGAGGATAATAGACTTGAATGTAATGCAAGATTACAATTGCAAGCCATATTATGGGTCTATATGGAATTAGAGACATCACCAAAGACATGAAAGAAATGTGAGCAAAATTCACGGCACTACAAACATAATACTACTTAAGAAAGTAGATGTATGGATAAAAGTTTAGCGTTAGAAGTATTGAACTTCTGGATGAGTGTATTTCCCAGTATATATGACTATGGATGAGTCTTCTAAAGACTGAACCAAGAGATCATTGGAGGATACTGTGAAATAATATTCTCACTCTCCCGCGAAACTTATATCCAACCATTATATGATAACGAGTGGTATGTCAAAAGAGTTTTTGACCTATACCAGTTGCAAAGGAAACATACGAATCTGAATTGGTGCAGTTCGTTGACGAACCCTCTTCCATGGTCATGCATGATCAATGAACACTTATGTGATAAGATGATTATGATCGGAAAAATGCGGCTAGATTATTAGCACTCTAGTGCAAGTGGGAGGCTGTTGGATATATGCTCTAGAGGCAAATAATATATGATTATTCCAATATATCTAAGCAAGTTCATAACCAGTTTCATACCGTGCTAGAACTGTGTCAGTGAAACAATGATGCAGGTGTGGTATAGAAACCACAGAGTTCCTAGTTAGCCTCTACATCTATAACTAGTTCATGGTCAACATGACGGTCGTGGTTTCGCGATCATGGACAATTAAGTCTCTTGACTATGAGGTCACCTCACTGGTTAAGTGACGTGATGAACATTACCCAAAGTAAGCATTACAGCATGATCAAATCTTATGAAGGTTCAGTGTTGTAATTACAGAACGTGGTAGACCGTTCCTTTGACCGTGAGTACGTGCATAATCACTATCTTCCCGGATGCTTTGACTTACATCCCACCACCTGACTGAAATATGCGGGTCATAACGGTTGTATCTTAGGTATTCCGTGGAGATATGTTGAGGAGTATTGTTACAAGAGCGGGATTTTTCAATCCATATAATGGATAGATACTCGGGGCCCACTCGGTGAGATTCCATCCATAAAGCTGCAGCGTGTGACTAGGTCACGGGGATGAATATCACGGGAACGAGTGAATGAGGATTAGTTCGGAACGAGGTTGAACCAGACATAGGATGTCATTGATCGAATCTCGAAACAATCCAGTATCGCTGACAAAGGGAATGCTATACGGCGTAAGGTCCAATTGGTGTTTGATATCCGGAATGCACAGGGGTCATTATGGGCATCCAGGTCCCGCTGATGATCATTGACTGTAGCCTCTGCTCGGTCATGACTGGAGTGTTCTCGGACCGTAGGGTAACACACTTAAGGGCTCGATGAAATCGGAGACCTTTTCGGAACCATCGGAGTAACGAGAGAATAAAGGAAACAATATCGGAGAAGTACCGTGTTGAACCGAAACAAGTTCGGAGTGAACCGGAAGGTGTTCCGGAGCACCGGGAGATGGAATATTATGTTTTAGTTATTAATTAATTGAATTAATAATTAAAATAATTTTATTTCTAATTAATATGTGCAATGGGCCTTAGTGGAGAAAAAGGCCCATTAGGGGAAATAAAAGGAAAAAGAAAAAAGAAGAAGAGGGGGGAGGCGCCATGGGCCCTAGGGCCCATGAGGGGTGCGCCCCCTCCCCCCCCCCTTGGCCGGCCACCTCCCCTTAGCAAGGGACTTTAGTCCCACATTGCTAAGGGAGAGGGGTTGACTCCCTCCCCTCTGCCTATATATAGATGGGCAGGGTGCACATATTTAATACACAGAAATTCGTGAGAAAATAAATATTACTCCGAATTGAGATCGGTTTTCTCCGGTCTTATCCCCTCTCTTGTCTCTTTCACGGTGGACTCCCTAGTGTGAGTCTATGGTGGAATTGAGGCTTCTCTGCTAGAATCGGAGGCCGTCGTGCTGCCGAAGCTCCGTCCTGAGGTCTGCTTCCGCCACCTCCGCTGGATCAGAGAACGGAGGTCGTCATCGAGTCTCATATGTGTGCGAGTACTACGAGGTGCTACATGTGTGGCACTACACCCATCCGGGTGCTCAACACAGCCAGGGGGCTGTGAAACTTGATCGGCTACATCAACCACGTTTGCGGGAACGTTTCCCGCGCAACGGACTACACCCCGAGGTATGTTATTTCCGCACTACTTTCCGTTACGGTAATACGGCTAGCTAGATCTTGGGTTATGGGAACGCTAGTTAGAAAAATTTGTGTTTTCTGCTGCGAACCCCAACAATGTGTTGTTGCCACAAGGGGGAAAACAACGGTGCTTGTGACGGCGGTCACAAGGATTGTTTACTTTACGCAAAGTTCTTTTATTGCAGTTGTCTGTTGCTTTGGGTTTACACTTTGGGTGGGGCTCGCAACTTAATACCAGCGAGATGTTCTGGATAGATATCTCAAGGTGGATGATTAGTAGTAGATGCAGATGGATTTCGGTCTACTTATTTTGGCATACTGCCGGTGCTTTTGAACCTCTTCCTTTCTTTTGTAGCATAGTTAGCATTGCGGTGCGTTCATAATCCTGTCAATTGCCCTTCTGTAATTTGTTTACCTCGCATAGCAGTTTTATCGTATTTTTGGAGAGAGACATCACTAGCGAACATCACGTATCCCGGTCCATATCCTCATTATTGTTTCCAAGCTATCTTTACTTTTCTGCTTTTACTTGCTATCATTATCACTTGTGTTTTTCCCATTTGTGAACAACAAGACCGGAGAGATTGACAACTTCTCTGAACTTCGTTGGGAACAAAGTTATCTGTGTCTGTGTGCAGGTCCACGTCAGTCGTGCCGCTGACACCTACTTATCATATGCGGAGTCCTACGGGAGACAAACCTTGGTATCTTCACCGAGGGAAACTCGCTGCTGCACTGCATCACGCCTTCCACTTGGGGCTCACCAACGAAGGGCGGGAAGCCGCTAAGCAAGAGAATTTCTGGCGCCGTTGCCGGGGACTCCGGGTGCGAAGATAGGGGAGTTGCACACTACCCTTTACCTTTGTTATTTAGTCTTGTTAGTTTATCTTTCAGTTTTTATCTTTGTGTCTTTTATCAAAAATACCAAAAATACCTACCACACTTGCTTCCACTATGGGTTCCACTGAAAACACCAAGTTGTGTGACTTCACTAGTCACAACAACCAAGACTTTATCTTCACTCCCATTGCCATACCTGCCACTTCAGCTACCTCTTATGAAATTAAACCTGCTTTGCTAAACCTTGTTATGAGAGATCAATTCTCTGGTGCTGGAGGTGATGCTTCTTTACACTTGAATAATTTTGTTGAATTATGTGATATGCAAAAGTATAAAGAAGTAGAAGGTGATGTTGTTAAGCTCAAGCTCTTTCCTTTCTCTTTAAGGGGAGATGCTAAAATCTGGTTTCAATCTTTTCCTAGAAATAGCATAGATTCTTGGGATAAGTGCAAAGATGCTTTTATAGGGAAGTACTACCCTCATGCTAAGATTATCCAATTGAGGAGTAATATTATGAATTTTAAGCAATTGGATAATGAACACGTTGCCCAAGCTTGGGAACGAATGAAATCTCTTGTTAAGAAATGCCCTACACATGGTTTCACTACTTGGATGGTTATCCAGACTTTTTATGCAGGCTTGAACTTTACCTCGCGGAACCTGTTAGATTCGGCCGCGGGAGGAACCTTTATGTCAAATACACTTGGTGCTGCCACAAAGCTTCTCGATGAGATGATGACCAATTATTCCCAATGGCACACCGAACGCGCTCCAACAGGTAGGAAGGTAAATTCTGTCGAGTATATTACCTCCCTCAATGAAAAAGTTGACTTAATTATGTCTCTACGTACCAAGCAACCCTCTATTGATCCTCATGATGTTCCTTTAAATTCTTTGGTTGCTCAAGAACAAGTAGATGTGAACTTTATTGCTAGAAACAACTTCAACAACAATGCTTATAGGGGAAATTTTTCTAGCAATCCTAGAACGTTTCCATCCAATTATGGGAACAACAACACTTACCCTAGCAACAAGAATGTCAGAACCCCAACTAGGGTAAGTGCTAGGGTTTGTTTGTGCCCTTTTCATCATGAAAAAATTCAAATGAAATTCAAAAATGGGGAAAAGAAAAGCCCTAAGAAATTAATTCAAATGGCCAGATAAAAATCTTTTTCCAAAAATCATTTGAATATTTGGAAAATTCCTATAAATGATGTTGATCATTTTAAAAGTGGTTTGAGTATTTTCCCATGCCCATGGAATATTCAAAAATTCAAAATGTGCCCTGGGAATTAAATTTGACCCCTATTTGAATTGAAATTCAAATGTTTTGAATTTCAAAAATGCTCAAATTCTACAAGTGACTTGCTACTGGTCACCTAGGATTTATAAAAATGTTTGGGCATTTTACAAAAGTGCCTAGCTATTTAATTCTAGGCAAAACAAAATAACAGAAAAAGAAAAGAAGAAGAAAAAGAAAAGAGGACCCCCCCTGGCCATCTGGCCCAACTTGTTGAACCAGCCAGCCCAGCCCACTAGGAGGGCATGGTCGTCTTCCTCCCCGTGCCAGAAGGAAGGCACTGAGGCCGCCGTCGACGTCGCATGGTTGCCACCTCCTGCTTCGCGCTGGAGCCTCCCCTTCCCCTCTTCTTGCGCCACGGAGACCCCCACATCACGCCGCAGCATTTCCCCCTCCTCTGGATCGCTCTCCCTCTCTCCCCCTCGTCGTATTCGCCGCCACCCTTAGCTCTCAGTCGCCGCCGCACTCGCGCACTCGCGGCCAATGACGAAAAATTGCTGCCCCGACGTGTCCGTTGAGCTCGCCTCCGCCTGCTTCGTCTTCCCACGGATCGAATCGATCCTTGAGGCCCCGGAGACGACGCCCGCCTCAAGAACTCACCGCCGGCCGCCATGTTTTCCGACGACGAATTCTCCACCTGCTGAACCTCCCCGGCGACGCCGACGCCGTCTTCGAGCTCCTGGTGAGCCTCTGCTCACGTTGCCCCTTCTCGTGTCATCTCCCGTGCTTGATTTCATCTTGTCACCATCAACAGTAGCCCAGCCGTCGCCATTGCCGTCGAGGGCAAGCTCCAGTACACCCCGTGTTGCCCCGATGGCCTGGACAGAGGCACACGGTCAAGGGTTAGCTCCCAGTGCTCTCCCCTCCTTCTCCCGTGCCCTCCCGCTCATTCCCGGTGAAGCTCCGGCCGTCTACAATGCATTTCGGCGACCCCGCCATTAGGCCCCCCCTAATAACCCTCTTAACCCCTAACCCTAGTCACTGACAGTCGGCCCCTGGCCCTTAACTAACCATTGTTAGTTTTTAACTAACAGGGAATTAACCCCACTGAGGCTTACAGGTGGGCCCCTGTTGTCAGCCCCCCTATGACATCAGCATTGCATCATGCTGATGCAATAAACCAATTTTTTCCAGAGAATTAAAATAATCCAGAAAAATCCAGAAAAACCAATTAAACTTTAGAAAATCCTAACTAATTCATATTAACTCCAAATTGGACATATAATATATGAAAAATTATCAGAAAAATGCAAGGATTAAGAATATGTAATTTGTTTTTATGTTTGACCATTTTAAAATGGGTGAACAGAAGCAAATGTGTATATGACTTAATTTGAATTTGAATTTGGAGTTTGAATTTGCATTTCAAATGCAATATACTTCAATTAAGATGAATATGCTACAAAACAGTACCATTCACATCATGGAAAAACTTATCATGTGCTTGTGCATTTACTTTCGAAGTTGTCCCCCCTTGTTGATGATTGCCTCCGATGACAGACGTTCCGAGACGGTGATCACCCCCGAAGAAGAAGACCACCGTTAAGACCCGTGTATCGTCAACAAGGCAAGCAAACCCCATTGATCATGTCTATAAAATCCCACTTCCCTCTCAGTCTCGCTTATGCATGTTTAGGAGATCACAGAGACATGTTCTTTCGCATAGTTGAACCCATTCCGATGCATGACCTATCATTTTGTCACCGTATTAAGCAAACCACAATCCTAGCAGATTTAGGAGTTGAATGATGAGCATGTGGCCCCTGCAAATGTTACTGCTTATTGCTTCTTAGTGATACAATGAGGATGTTATGATTTTGAGTCGGGATGGAATGAACACAGTGGTGCTGATGACAACGTGTTGGTGAATCCACCCTAAACAAAGGTGAACGATGAGAGGCTGTGTAGGAGTACACAGTGGGTTGTCTCGTTGAACACTGCCCTAGGCCCCGAGTTCCTGTTTTGTGATCCAAGACAAAGAGTATGACCACATGTAGGGTTTATGGGAGCCCCGTTTGGCCTCTTTACGTACCCGATCCGGTCCAGGAGTCACACTAGATTCGGGCTTTCCATTTGATTTATGCATAGATATGTGGGTGGACCTGTGAGGCAGTGAAACCATCTGTCAAAGGTGGTGTCTCGGTCCCTTGCATTATCTGAGTCCGTTTCGTGGAACCGGCTGGACTCTCGAGCGGTGACAAACTCAGGTAGTCGACACATGGATTAGAGAAGGTGATGTGAGGGTAGTGCCTTGGTTTCATCCACGTCCGACACCCGCTTGAAGGGTGACAAGAACGAGGCGATAAGTGATGACACGCGTGTGAAGATGTACACCCCTGCAGGGTTAATGAACTATTCGAATAGCCGTATCCACGGTTATGGACTACTTTGAGACCTTTACTTGATCATAGACAACTTGAACGGATACTTATAAAAATCGCAAGATAAGCGTGAGTGCTATGGCGTGCTTCCTCATGGGGAAGTCGAGGAAGTGATGTCTACACACACTTCTATTCTTGTAGACTATGTTGGGCCTCCAAGCGCAGAGGTTTGTAGGACAGCAGCAATTTCCCTCAAGTGGATGACCTAAGGTTTATCGAACTCAGGGAAGTAGAGGTTGAAGATGGTCTCTCTCAAGCAACCCTGCAATTAAGAAACAAGAAGTCTCTTGTGTCCCCAACACACCTAATACAACTAGGAGTTGTATAGGTGCACTAGTTCGGCGAAGAGATGGTAAAATATGGGTGATAGGTGCGGTAAAGCAAGGTAATATAAATCTGAATAAAAAGTGCAGCAAGGTAACAAGTGGTAAACGTGAGCACAAACGGTATTGCAAAGCTGGAACAAGGCCTAGGCTTCATACTTTCACTAGTGGCAACTCCCAACAACATTAACATAGTCTAATCACATGATATTTCCCATAAAACATGCAATGGAGACGTACTCGGAGGTCATTCCTTTGTGGTCAAGAGAGGATGAGAATTGTGTAGGGCTACAAAAGCACACCTCAAAGTTCGTAGTTCTCAATCTATGGATTTCCCAATGTCACCGCGGCCATCCAAAGAGAGTACCACAATCACCACAACATATCTAAAGGATAGTCAAAGACAAGCACCAAAAGACTCTTAATCTTCATTCCACACACAACAGAGGAAATCACTCATGAAAATATTCTTCTAATTCCATGTGCAATAGACCAGCTGTCACCATGGTGTTGGAGATTATACTAGATAAGATCAATTGAGTACATCAATCCAATACATAGAAGAAGGGGAAACATCATGGGATCACCCTAGATTAACATTGCCTATGATCACAATCAATATCACATCATGGGAGAGAGAGAAGACCACATAGCTACTGTAGAAGACCTTAGCCCCGAGGAGGAACTACTCCCGCTTCATGGAGAAGGGAAGCAACGTCGATGGAGATGAATCCGGGGGCACTTCCCCGTCCCGGCAAGGTGCCGGGGCAGCTTCTCCAGGCAGGCCCCAACTGAAAACGGCGGAGACGGCGGAACAGAGAGGTTTCCGCCAAAAAGAGTTCTTGTTTAGGGGTTTCTACCCCGAGGGGGTTATATAGGCGAAGGGGGGCGTCGAGGGGCCACCCAGGGCAGCCAGGAGGGTGCCTGGCGCGCCCTAGGGTTGGGGTCGCGCCAGGGACCCTTCTGGCTCCCTGGTGGTGGTCCCGGCTCTCTCCCTTGGTTATTCCGGAAGCTTCCTGCCCGCTGATTTTTAATATAATTTTTGCGGAATTTTTAGGGCACTTTAATCAGCCGGAAAACCTGAAAAACAAAAACAGCAGAAAACCAGAAGCTGGCAACTGGGTGCACTGAGTTAGTAGGTTAGTCCAAATTGGTTTAAAAGTGTAATAAAGTTCAACCAAAACATGGCAAAGTCACACAAAACATGCATGGAGCAAGCAGAAATTATAGATACGTTTGGGACGTATCAACATCCCCAAGCTTAATTCCTACTCGTCCTCGAGTACGTAAATGATAACAAGCATAATTTCTGTGGTGACATGCCACACAACCAAATAAGGACTGTTAAGTAAAGCAATGAAAGCATGCAATTCAATTCAAGTCTTAACAGGCAAGAGTCTATATTGGCAATAACACAAGCAACAAAAGAACAAAAGGTGCAAGAGCTCTTGCTGTCCGTGACTCGAATGTCTCCAGATGGTGTTTGCGTGCAAGAAATGGACTGGGAAGAAAGAGAAAAAGGTTGTTGTGAAAAACTATCTACTAAAGTTTCACACTTGGTCTCCTTTGGGTTCTTATCTGGACTCGTCCCCAGACCACTAGCCAGGTACAAGTCAAACTGATCCACTCCCTTTCGATATTTTGAGCACTCATGCAATGGATGAGCGTGAGCAAGAAAGTTGACACCTAAAAGGCGAAACAGAAAAAGGGTGGAGGAGGAAGACAAAAAGGTGTGTGAAAGGCTCACATCAATGAGGACAATCATAGGTGAGAGAAGGCCATATGATAGATATGATGTGAGGAGTAGGGATTGCCATACAACGGATGCACATGTGAGCTAAAAGCTCTCCAATGGAACTAGTGGGCGTGCATCTAACTTTCTTGCTCAAGAAGACCTAGAGCTCGTTTGAGGAGGCTCATCATTGGAATATACAAGCCAAGTTCAATAGTGTAAAAGTTCCTCACATAGCTATATGCATGATGATAATCTCTATGGAGTACAAGGGATAGAAGATGAAGTACTAGTGTGGATCTCTCAAAAGAAATAGTAGTATGCCCCCTTCTCTCTTTTTATTTTTCTTTTTCTCTTTTTCTCTTTTTTTTATTTTTTTGGTGGCCTCAATGGCTCTTTCTATTTAACTCTCATTTGTCCTCTTTGGGATCTTTTGATTTTGTCCTCTTTGGGATCTTTTTCTCACTTTAGGGGCAACACTCTATATTTTATAAGAATATAGGAGATCTTTCACACTTTACAAAGGTACTCTCATAAAGAAAATGTAACTATCATGATACAAATGTATGCCTCTGCCAGGATAGCAGGATATGCAATGATACTAGCGCGTCATGTAGCAATGATTAGGGCAAGGCCCAACTAGCATGCGGCTCATCGATCAAGCAAGTAGCATGTATGACATGAGGATCAAGTCATGAGAGGGTGGATGTTGCATGGCAATGTATCTCGGAAAGGCTATGGAAATGCCTTGTAGGTAGGTATGGTGGATGTTTTGAGGAAAGATATAATGAGGCTTATGACGACAGAGCGTATCATGCCAAGGGTTTGGATGCACCGGTGAAGTATGCGCCAACTCTCGAGATGAGAAAAGGGCAATGCACGGTACCGAAGAGGCTAGAAAAAGTATGGGTAGGTGGAAGTGTCAACTTTCGAATACTCACATTAGTCCAAAGAACTCATGCACTTATTATCGGTAACTCTCAATCTAATAGGAGGTTCACAAAGAGACAGGTACCCCGAGGAGGAGTGTATGGGGGTTTTGTTATCCTTGCGCATCCTCGACTCATGGTACGTGAGTGTACTCTAATATTCGAACCCTCCAGAGGTTAGTGATCCATCTAATAGCTAGAGTTCTCAACAGGGGTTTTTGGTTTTCTAAAAACACACGGATTGCCCAAAATACGACATCTATCACTAATAGGCAAGAGCTCTTGACACCAAAAGTTCAAACATTACTCTAGTCAATACCTCAAAACTATTGCAAGTTACTACATCAAAAAGAAAAGCAACTTTAACTACCTACTTTCTAGTCAAGACACAGAACTCAGTGCAACAGGCAAACTCTCTAACAAGATAAAACATGCAACCTATAGAAAGTTCAACCTGAAAATAAAAGCTCTAGAAAAACTAAAGCACTACAGCTAAACAGACCAGCAGCTAAGAAAAGAAAAAGAACAACTCACAGCTAAAGGAAATAAGCATGCAAATCCTATGAGGAGTTCTAGTTCAAGTGGAGCGTGTTTCTCTCCCACACAAAAGAGTAAGTTGGGGTCTAACTTGTTACTATAGCAAAGAAAGAAAAACAAACCTAGAAAAGTAAAGAGCGAGACGCTCCAAGCAAAGCACATAACGCATGAAGTGATAAAAATATAGTGCAACGAAAGACAGACCGATGATTGTTGATGAAGAAGGGGATGCACCGGGGGCATCCCCAAGCTTAGACGCTTGAGTCTCCTTGAATATTTATTGGGGGTGCACTTGGGCATCCCCAAGCTTGAGCGCTTGACACTCCTGGATCTTCTTTCATCACCTTCCATCGCGCACTTGAAAACTCCCTTCATACATAACTCATTGTAGGCTGATTAGAGAGGTTAGTACCCTAATAAAATAATTTTCCTCTACTGCAAATAAAGATTTCCAGGAAGAGCTACTATTTCTCTAGCCTGCCCAAAAAAAGTTTGCAAAGAAGAAGCAAGCTTAAGGATTGCAAAAGTGTGAAACGAAAAACCGGGGCAGAAGCTGAGAAAAACAGAACAGCAGAGAAAGGGGAATTTTTTAGGGGCACTTATGCAACTCAAATCAAAAAAACTCAGAACATATGAAAGTTCTGTGATTGTCTAGAGCACGCTGTGTAAACAATTCAGCTCAAAAAGATGAACTGGGATTTTTCTATGATTTTTCCCGTCACGAGAACAAAATCTGTTTTCTGGACAGCGTGTCACAACTTTCACTTCCCTTGTCCTATGAGGCTATAACTTGGCACAAAGCTTGAAAATAAAGATACAATGATGTTGCTACAGTAGTAACAATCATCAAGACCACTAAAAACAAAAAGTAAAAACTCAAAGTAAAGATAACCAGGGTTGTCTCCCTAGAGCTCTTTCTTTATAGCCATAAAGATAGGCTTAAGATTTTAATGATGCTCCCGTAGGAATAAGAGTTGAAGAACAAAAGAGAGCATGAAGAAGCAAATACCAAACACATTTAAGCCTAACATGCTTCCTATGCAAAGGGATCTTGTAGAGAAATAACTCATGGGAGCATAAAGATATTAGCATAGGAAGCCAAAATAAGTGCAACTTCAAAACCTTCAACATAAAGAGAGGGAACTTGATATTATTGAAATATCTATAAGCATATGTTCCCCTCTCATAATAATTTTCAGTGGGATCATGAATAAACTCAACAATATAAGTATCACATAAAAAATTCTTATCATGATCCACAAGCATAGAAAATATATTACTCTCCACATAAGCAAAATCCTTCTCATAAGTAATAGTGGGAGCAAACTCAAGAAAATAGCTATCACATGAATCATTCTTATCATGACACACTTCCAAACATTCATTCTTTATAGCATAAGTGTCATCACAATAATCATCATAGATAGGAGGCAAAGTATCATCAAAGTAAATTTCCTCATCAAAACTTGGGAGGCTAAAAAGATCATCTTCATAAAACGTAGCATCCCCAAGCTTATGGCTTTGCATATCATTAACATCAAATGTATTCAAAGAAGACATAATAATAACATTGTTATTATCATGAGTGTTGTGCAAATAATAGAGCTCCATAGGCTTTTTGATTTTCTCTTCAAACACTTCATGTCCCAACTCAAGGTAGAGCTCATAAAGCTCTCTCATAATTTTTTTGTTGTTTTCCATAAAGCCTAACTAGTGAAAATAAAAACAAGAAACAAAAAGAATTAATTGCAAGATCTAAAGATATACCTTCAAGCACTCACCTCCCCGGCAACGGCGCCTGAAATATCTTGATGTCTACACACACTTCTATTCTTGCAGACTATGTTGGGCCTCCAAGCACAGAGGTTTGTAGGACAGCAGCAATTTCCCTCAAGTGGATGACCTAAGGTTTATCGAACTCAGGGAAGTAGAGGTTGAAGATGGTCTCTCTCAAGCAACCCTACAATTAAGAAACAAGAAGTCTCTTGTGTCCCCAACACACCTAATACAACTAGGAGTTGTATAGGTGCACTAGTTCGGCGAAGAGATGGTAAAATATGGGTGATATGTGCGGTAAAGCAAGGTAATATAAATCTGAATAAAAAGTGCAGCAAGGTAATGATGTCTACACACACTTCTATTCTTGTAGACTATGTTGGGCCTCCAAGCGCAGAGGTTTGTAGGACAGCAACAATTTCCCTCAAGTGGATGACCTAAGGTTTATCGAACTCAGGGAAGTAGAGGTTGAAGATGGTCTCTCTCAAGCAACCCTGCAATTAAGAAACAAGAAGTCTCTTGTGTCCCCAACAGACCTAATACAACTAGGAGTTGTATAGGTGCACTAGTTCGGCGAAGAGATGGTAAAATATGGGTGATAGGTGCGGTAAAGCAAGGTAATATAAATCTGAATAAAAAGTGCAGCAAGGTAACAAGTGGTAAACGTGAGCACAAACGGTATTGCAAAGGTGGAAACAAGGCCTAGGCTTCATTCTTTCACTAGTGGCAACTCCCAACAACATTAACATAGTCTAATCACATGATATTTCCCATAAAACATGCAATGGAGACATACTCGGAGGTCATTCCTTTGTGGTCAAGAGAGGATGAGAATTGTGTAGGGCTAAAAAAGCACACCTCAAAGTTCGTAGTTCTCAATCTATGGATTTCCCAATGTCACCGCGGCCATCCAAAGAGAGTACCACAATCACCACAACATATCTAAAGGATAGTCAAAGACAAGCACCAAAAGACTCTCAATCTTCAATCCACACACAAAAGAGGAAATCACTCATGAAAATATTCTTCTAATTCCATGTGCAATAGACCAGCGGTCACCATGGTCTTGGAGATTATACTAGATAAGATCAATTGAGTACATCAATCCAATACATAGAAGAAGGGGGAACATCATGGGATCACCCTAGATTAACATTGCCTATGATCACAATCAATATCACATCATGGGAGAGAGAGAAGACCACATAGCTACTGTAGAAGACCTTAGCCCCGAGGAGGAACTACTCCCGCTTCATGGAGAAGGGAAGCAACGTCGATGGAGATGAATCCGGGGGCACTTCCCCGTCCCAGCAGGGTGCCGGGGCAGCTTCTCCAGGCAGCCCCGATCTGAAAACGGCGGCGGCGGCGGAACAGAGAGGTTTCCGCCAAAAAGAGTTCTTGTTTAGGGGTTTCTACCCCGAGGGGGTTATATAGGAGAAGGGGGCGTCGAGGGGCCACCCAGGGAAGCCAGGAGGGTGCCTGGCGCGCCCTAGGGTTGGGGCCGCGCCAGGGACCCTTCTGGCTCCCTGGTGGTGGTCCCGGCTTTCTCCCTTGGTTATTCCGGAAGCTTCCTGCCCGCTGATTTTTAATATAATTTTTGCGGAATTTTTTGGGCACTTTAATCAGCCGGAAAACCTGAAAAACAAAAACAGCAGAAAACCTGAAGTTGGCAACTGGGTGCACTAAGTTAGTAGGTTAGTCCAAATTGGTTTAAAAGTGTAATAAAGTTCAACCAAAACATGGCAAAGTCACACAAAACATGCATGGAGCAAGCAGAAATTATAGATACGTTTGGGACGTATCAACATCCCCAAGCTTAATTCTTGCTCGTCCTCGAGTAGGTAAATGATAACAAGCATAATTTCTGTGGTGACATGCCACACAACGAAATAAGGACTGTTAAGTAAAGCAATCAGAGCATGCAATTCAATTCAAGTCTTAACAGGCAAGAGTCTATATTGGCATTAACACAAGCAACAAAAGAACAAAAGATGCAAGAGCTCTTGCTGTCCGTTACTCGAATGTCTCCAGATGGTGTTTGCGTGCAAGCAAGGGACTTGGAAGAAAGAGAAAAAGGTTGTTGAGAACAACTATCTACTAAAGTTTCACACTTGGTCTCCTTTGGGTTCTTATCTGGACTCGTCCCCAGACCACTAGCCAGGTACAAGTCAAACTGATCCACTCCCTTTCGATATTTTGAGCACTCATGCAATGGATGCGCGTGAGAAAGAAAGTTGGCACCTAAAAGGCGAAACAGAAAAAGGGTGGAGGAGGAAGACAAAAAGGTGTGTGAAAGGCTCATATCAATGAGGACAATCATAGGCGAGAGAAGGCCATATGATAGATATGATGTGAGGAGTAGGGATTGCCACACAACGGATGCACATGTGAGCTAAAAAGCTCTCCAATGGAACTAGTGGGGGTGCATCTAACTTTCTTGCTCAAGAAGACCTAGAGCTCGTTTGAGGAGGCTCATCATTGGAATATACAAGCCAAGTTCTATAGTGTAAAAGTTCCCCACATAGCTATATGCATGATGATAATCTCTATGGAGTACAAGGGATAGAAGATGAAGTACTAGTGTGGATCTCTCAAAAGGAATAGTAGTATGCCCCCTTCTCTCTTTTTATTTTTCTTTTTCTCTTTTTCTCTTTTTTTATTTTTTTGGTGGCCTCAATGGCTCTTTCTATTTAACTCTCATTTGTACTCTTTGGGATCTTTTGATTTTGTCCTCTTTGGGATCTTTTTCTCACTTTAGGGGCAATACTCTATATTTTACAAGAATATAGGAGATCTTTCACACTTTACAAAGGTACTCTCATAAAGAAAATGTAACTATCATGATGCAAATGTATGCCTCTGCCAGGATAGCAGGATATGCAATGATACTAGCGCGTCATGTAGCAATGATTAGGGCAAGGCCCAACTAGCATGCGGCTCATCGATCAAGCAAGTAGCATGTATGACATGAGGATCAAGTCATGAGAGGGTGGATGTTGCATGGCAATGTATCTCGGAAAGGCTATGGAAATTCCTTGTAGGTAGGTATGGTGGCTGTTTTGAGGAAAGATATAATGAGGCTTATGATGACAGAGCATATCATGCCAAGGGTTTGGATGCACCGGCGAAGTATGCGCCAACTCTCGAGGTGAGAAAGGGCAATGCACGGTACCGAAGAGGCTAGAAAAAGTATGGGTAGGTGGAAGTGTCAACTTTCGAATACTCACATTAGTCCGAAGAACTCATGCACTTATTATCGGTAACTCTCAATCTAATAGGAGGTTCACAAAGAGACAAGTACCCCGAGGAGGAGTGTATGGGGGTTTGGTTATCCTTGCGCATCCTCGACTCATGGTATGTGAGTGTACTCTAATATTCGAACCCTCCAGAGGTTAGTGATCCATCTAATAGCTAGAGTTCTCAACAGGGGTTTTTGGTTTTCGAAAAACACACGGATTGCCCAAAATACGACATCTATCACTAATAGGCAAGAGCTCTTGGCACCAAAAGTTCAAACATTACTCTAGTCAATACCTCAAAACTATTGCAAGTTACTACTTCAAAGAGAAAAGCAACTTTAACTACCTACTTTCTAGTCAAGACACAGAACTCAGTGCAACAGGCAAACTCTCTAACAAGATAAAACATGCAACCTATAGAAATTTCAACCTGAAAAGACAAGCTCTAGAAAAACTAAAGCACTAGAGCTAAACAGACCAGCAGCTAAGAAAAGAAAAAGAACAACTCACAGCTAAAAGAAATAAGCATGCAAATCCTATGAGGAGTTCTAGTTCAAGTGGAGCGTGTTTCTCTCCCACACAAAAGAGTAAGTTGGGGTCTAACTTGTTACTACAGCAAAGAAAGCAAAACAAACCTAGAAAAGTAAAGCGCGAGACGCTCCAAGCAAAGCACATAACGCATGAAGTGATAAAAATATAGTGCAACGAAAGACAGACCGATGATTGTTGATGAAGAAGGGGATGCCCCCCCGAGGCATCACGAAGCTTAGACGCTTGAGTCTCCTTGAATATTTATTGGGGGTGCACTTGGGCGTCCCCAAGCTTGAGCGCTTGACACTCCTGGATCTTCTTTCATCACCTTCCATCGCGCACTTGAAAACTCCCTTCATACATAACTCATTGTAGGCTGATTAGAGAGGTTAGTACCCTAATAAAATAATTTTCCTCTACTGCAAATAAAGATTTCCAGGAAGAGCTACTGTTTCTCTTGCCTGCCCAAAAAATTTTGCAAAGAAAAATCAAGCTTAAGGATTTCAAAACTGCGAAACGAAAAACCGGGGCAGAAGCTGAGAAAAACAGAACATCAAAGAGAAAAGAATTTTTTAGGGGCACTTGTGCAACTCAAATCAAAAAACTTTGAACAGACGCCCGAAAGGTAATTGTATGGATCATACTGTCAAAAAAATTCAGATAAAAAAGATGATCTGGTGATTTATTCCGATTTTTTCCATCAAGCAGACAGAATCGGTTTCTGGACAGCATGCACAAACTTTTGACCTTTCTTGCAATCTGAGGCTAAACTTGGCACAAATCTTGAAAGTAAAGATACAATGATGTTGCTACAATAGTAACAATCATCAAGGCCACTAAGAACAGAAGAAAAACAAAAAGTAAAGATAACAAGGGTTGTCTCCCTAGAGGTCTTTCTTTATAGCCATAAAGATAGGCTTAAGATTTTAATGATGCTCTCATGGGTATAAGAATTGAAGCACAAAATAGGGCACCAAGAAGAAAATACCAAACAAATTTAAATCTAACATGCTTCCTATGCAAAGGGATCTTGTAGAGAAATACCTCATTGAAGCATAAAGATATTAGCATAGGAAGGCAAAACAAGTGCAACTTCAAAACCTTCAACATAAAGAGAGGGAACTTGATATTATTGAAATATCTATAAGCATATGTTCCTCTCTCATAATAATTTTCAGTGGGATCATGAATAAACTCAACAATATAAGTATCACATAAAAAATTCTTATCATGATCCACAAGCATAGAAAATTTGTTACTCTCCACGTAAGCAAAATCCTTCTCATTAGTAATAGTGGGAGCAAACTCAAGAAAATAGCTATCACATGAATCATTCTTATCATGATACACTTCCAAACATTCATTCTTTATAGCATAAGTGTCATCACAATAATCATCATAGATAGGAGGCAAAGTATCATCAAAATAAATTTCCTCATCAAAACTTGGGGGGCTAAAAAGATCATCTTCATAAAATGTAGCATCCCCAAGCTTATGGCTTTGAATATCATTAGTATCAAAAGTATTCAAAGAAGACATGCAAATAACATTACTACTATCATGAGTGTTATGCAAATAGTAAAGCTCCATAGGATTTTTGATTTTTTCTTCAAACACTACATGTCCCAACTCAAGGTAGAGCTCATAAAGCTCTCTCATAATATTTTTGTTGTTTTCCATAAAGCCTAACTAGTGAAAATAAAAACAAGAAACAAAAAGAATTAATTGCAAGATCTAAAGATATACCTTCAAGCACTCACCTCCCCGGCAACGGCGCCAGAAATATCTTGATGTCTACACACACTTCTATTCTTGTAGACTATGTTGGGCCTCGAAGCGCAGAGGTTTGTAGGACAGCAGCAATTTCCCTCAAGTGGATGACCTAAGGTTTATCGAACTCAGGGAAGTAGAGGTTGAAGATGGTCTCTCTCAAGCAACCCTGCAATTAAGAAACAAGAAGTCTCTTGTGTCCCCAACACACCTAATACAACTAGGAGTTGTATAGGTGCACTAGTTCGGCGAAGAGATGGTAAAATATGGGTGATAGGTGCGGTAAAGCAATATAATATAAATCTGAATAAAAAGTGCAGCAAGGTAACAAGTGGTAAACGTGAGCACAAACGGTATTGCAAAGGTGGAAACAAGGCCTAGGCTTCATACTTTCACTATTGGCAACTCCCAACAACATTAACATAGTCTAATCACATGATATTTCCCATAAAACATGCAATGGAGACGTACTCGGAGGTCATTCCTTTGTGGTCAAGAGAGGATGAGAATTGTGTAGGGCTACAAAAGCACACCTCAAAGTTCGTAGTTCTCAATCTATGGATTTCCCAATGTCACCGCGGCCATCCAAAGAGAGTACCACAATCACCACAACATATCTAAATGATAGTCGAAGACAAGCAACAAAAGACTCTCAATCTTCAATCCACACACAAAAGAGGAAATCACTCATGAAAATATTATTCTAATTCCATGTGCAATAGACCAGCTGTCACCATGGTCTTGGAGATTATACTAGATAAGATCAATTGAGTACATCAATCCAATACATAGAAGAAGGGGAAACATCATGGGATCACCCTAGATTAACATTGCCTATGATCACAATCAATATCACATCATGGGAGAGAGAGAAGACCACATAGCTACTGTAGAAGACCTTAGCCCCGAGGACGATCTACTCCCGCTTCATGGAGAAGGGAAGCAACGTCGATGGAGATGAATCCGAGGGCACTTCCCCGTCCCCGCAGGGTGCCGGGGCAGCTTCTACAGGCAGCCCCGATCTGAAAACGGCGGCGGCGGAACAGAGAGGTTTCCGCCAAAAAGAGTTCTTGTTTAGGGGTTTCTACCCCGAGGGGGTTATATAGGCGAAGGGGGGCATCGAGGGGCCACCCAGGGCAGCCAGGAGGGTGCCTGGCGCGCCCTAGGGTTGGGGCCGTGCCAGGGACCCTTCTGGCTCCCTGGTGGTGGTCCCGGCTCTGTCCCTTGGTTATTCCGGAAGCTTCCTGCCCACTGATTTTTAATATAATTTTTGCGGAATTTTTTGGGCACTTTAATCAGCCGGAAAACCTGAAAAACAAAAACAGCTGAAAACCAGAAGCTGGCAACTGGGTGCACTGAGTTAGTAGGTTAGTCCAAATTGGTTTAAAAGTGTAATAAAGTTCAACCAAAACATGGCAAAGTCACACAAAACATGCATGGAGCAAGCAGAAATTATAGATACGTTTGGGACGTATCAGGTAACAAGTGGTAAACGTGAGCACAAACGGTATTGCAAAGGTGGAAACAAGGCCTAGGCTTCATACTTTCACTAGTGGCAACTCCCAACAACATTAACATAGTCTAATCACATGATATTTCCCATAAAACATGCAATGGAGACGTACTCGGAGGTCATTCCTTTGTGGTCAAGAGAGAATAAGAATTCTGTAGGGCTACAAAAGCACACCTCAAAGTTTGTAGTTCTCAATCTATGGATTTCCCAATGTCACCGCGGCCATCCAAAGAGAGTACCACAATCACCACAACATATCTAAAGGATAGTCAAAGACAAGCACCAAAAGACTCTCAATCTTCAATCCACACACAAAAGAGGAAATCACTCATGAAAATATTCTTCTAATTCCATGTGCAATAGACCAGTTGTCACCATGGTCTTGGAGATTATACTAGATAAGATCAATTGAGTACATCAATCCAGTACATAGAAGAAGGGGAAACATCATGGGATCACCCTAGATTAACATTGCCTATGATCACAATCAATATCACATCATGGGAGAGAGAGAAGACCACATAGCTACTGTAGAAGACCTTAGCCCCGAGGAGGATCTACTCCCGCTTCATGGAGAAGGGAAGCAACGTCGATGGAGATGAATCCTGGGGCACTTCCCCGTCCCGGCAGGGTGCCGGGGCAGCTTCTCCAGGCAGCCCCGATCTGAAAACGGCGGCGGCGGCGGAACAGAGAGGTCTCCGCCAAAAAGAGTTCTCGTTTAGGGGTTTCTACCCCGAGGGGGTTATATAGGCGAAGGGGGGTGTCGAGGGGCCACCCAGGGCAGCCAGGAGGGTGCCTTGCGTGCCCTAGGGTTGGGGCCGCGCCAGGGACCCTTCTGGCTCCCTGGTGGTGGTCCCGGCTCGCTCCCTTGGTTATTCCGGAAGCTTCCTGCCCGCTGATTTTTAATATAATTTTTGCGGAATTTTTTGGGCACTTTAATCAGCCGAAAAACCTGAAAAACAAAAACAACAGAAAACCAGAAGCTAGCAACGGGGTGCACTGAGTTAGTAGGTTAGTCCAAATTGGTTTAAAAGTGTAATAAAGTTCAACCAAAACATGGCAAAGTCACACAAAACATGCATGGAGCAAGAAGAAATTATAGATACGTTTGGGACGTATCAGGAAGTAACCATAGTGGTGTATTGGTTGGAGACTTGGTAGTGGACTCGTGTACGCTTCTTACCTCAAAGTCTGGTACTCGTAGTACAGGACTAGCCAAGTCAAAGCTGGAACTTCTGCTTGTTGAACCCCACCTCCTTTACCTTGATACTTGAGCATGAGTAGTATAGTTCTGATGTAAGTTTTGCTGAGTACGACTTTGTACTGACGTTTGCTTATTCTATGTTTTAGATGAGAACCCGGACCCCGATGGAGTCACCTTCGTGAAGCTCGACGTTGACTAAGTTAGCATAGTCCCAGACACACTACAAGAAATATGCTAATACATGACGCCATATTTTCGTCGCTACATCGTCCCGGGTTTTAATTTACGACGATGTTACGACGAAAAACCAATCGTCGAAAAGGTTGCGTCAAAAACTGACAGCAGTGACCTTTTGATCGAAATCGTCGTAACTTTCACGATGATTCCTGTATCGTCGTAACCCTTACGACGATCCTAAATCGTCGTTGGCAATCTACCTCAATCCTACGTGGCAGTCCTACGTGGCAAAATTAAGACGAAACCAAAACGTCATGCCTAAAATCAGCCCAATCCATTCTGATGGTCAATTTGGGCCGAGCCCAATAACTCTAGCCTTTTATGGTCCATTTTCATTTGGGCCATAGCCTCTTTACAGCCTTTTTATTTTAGGAGTTTTGGCCTTTTTGATTATCTATTTATATTTTTAGCTATTTTTCTGTTTATAAAAAATGGGCCAGAACCTACTTTAGGAATTTCTATTTGGGAATTCAATTTTTTCATTGTTCAAGCAAAGCTATGAATTATTATTTTTTGATCTACTTATTTCTAGGCCATGGCCACTTTGCATACAGAACAACCCATATATTTTTATGCCATTTTTGGATAAGGCAAATAAACAAGAATTTTATTAATAGGAAATTGCACAATAAGTTCAATTTCTGCAATGAGCAAACTTCATAGAACTGCAATACATCACATAAGATGGAACATTACATTCAATTACATAAAGAGCCAGGAACACACATTTCACAGGAAAATTAGTAGCAAAATATAGGATGCGAAGAGGCCGTCGTTCTTGTTTTGGGAACAATGGAAGGTTTGTTGTCCTTGCGCCTTCAGCACTCTTTTTAGTGTCTGCACAAACAAATATATTATTTTTTTCTAGCAGTGTGTCACCAATTCACCAACAAATCCCTATCTTTAAAACAGAATTACCATTATATATATTTGCACAGAAAAAGAACTGCAATTCTAAGATAACTTGTTTAAATTAGAGCATTTTCTTTAACTTGCTCAATCTAGGAGTCTACCAAGAACCAAGATATCTTGAGTAGATTGAATAAAATGCTTCTGTCTTTGTATGTATGAATTAAAAACTGAGCCAAACTACTTATAAACAGTGAGCATGCAACTGTAGGTGCAGTTTTAAGTTAAAATAGGCGCTACTCTCAGGAACACACTATATTTTAGTGGACAAAGGGTTTCGGTTTAGCCCTGAATTTTTTTCATGTTCTTACAATAATATTACAACAGCACAACCCCCTAAACAGGTTCAATTTAACACAACATAAAGGGATTCGATTTAGAGAGAATTTACTGGACAAAAAATCCAGAAGTAACAACTTGGTCAAATAACAAGAGCATGGCAATCTTATGCTGTTCTATAACCTTCAAATATAATAGTTACTACAGTAGGCTCGCATGTCGATACACAGACCAATCTTTGTGTGCATGCACTCTTAATATGATTTTTATAACATGTGGTGCTCCTAACTGAATATGATGATTGTTACAGTAACCCTGACAATGCATGAATGGATTGTAGAAATAAAAAAATGTGAAACCAAACTGTCAGGTTCTCCTCAAAGTTACTGAAACTAACAGTGCGTACAATAATTGCTGCCACTGTACAAGCTTTCAGAAACCTATTGCAGTCCAGAGAGCACATAACAAAAAAAATCTAATAATATGACACTTTTCCAAATGCAAAACAATAGTTAGAGATATTCGAATAATGAACTTACACTGTAAAGATACACGCCAAGAGTAAGTTGACAGCATCATCCATCACGAAGGATGAATGCAAAGGAGACGAGGAAGACACAAGTTAGTCAAACACTTGAAACAATTTGCAGGATATAAGAAAGATAGATATTGATAACTACTCAAGAGTGCAAGAATTTAATATAAATACTGAAACTGGACCAGAGGGTAACTGCTCATTACAGAGCATTAATAATTCATGTAGACAGTAGAAAACCCTACAACAGATTGAACCCAAAGCAGATCATCGCAATCTAAATTCTCATGGGAAGGAAGGAAGAACAAGGAGATACCCTGAGGCACTCAGAGAGGATGGAGGGCGTGATGTGCTTGTACTTGGGGATCTACTGGCTTGAGTGGATTGACACCATCCTGATGAGTCCCCTCTCAATCAGGTCCTTGATAGCAGTGCGAGCCAGAGACTCGTTGACCTGCAAGTAGGTAAACACAGGCTGAGATCATAGACATCAAATAAACAGACAATGCACTAATATATGTGTACATGCCAAAGTAGGAGTTCAAATTATTAAATTGAGACACTTGAGGTACAGATACATGAAAGGGAAAATAAGTAAACACAACTTGCAGTCAACAGATCAAGACACAACTTGCAGTCAATAGATGCTTAGCCCCATGTTAGAAATTGGAGAGGTTGTATCTGCCTTTAAAAAAAATAGTTGTTTGTTTTCTAAAACTAAGCATTAGTGCAGACTGAAAGAAGTAACCTTGTTTTTTTCAAAGAAAGGAGAGAGTATTATATTATCAAGGAAGTTAGTTTTGCAAAGCACCTCTTATCAGTGAAAGACATATGTTGCCAGCATCCAGTTATAATAGTTATTTTATATATATTATCATAGTGTATAATAGTGAACTGAAAATCTGGCATCACATCTTTGCCCAAAAATTACAGCATTCAACCAACTCTATCAAAGGCAAGCAACAGTTCCACCAGGAGATAAAATAGAACTAGAACGGTTCCTACAGAACTACCGGATACATTATATAAACCTTTGGATAGGTAATCATGCAGCACTGCAAGCCCTATATATATATTTAGAAGAGTCAAGCCCTTGTTAATGCACAAGACAATCTTAAAGAAATAAAGAAAAAGTAAAACACTCCATGGTTTATCTTAGAAGATGGCAAAACATATATCATCAATATGCACAGCAAATGACGGCAGTAGCAACCGGATGAACATCCACACAACTAGAACAGGTCTCAGGCAATAACCATGTCCCAACTAAGCGCCGAACAGAAGGACAAAGCAAAAAATCTCTAGGCTGATAAGACCTCGCAACACGATGTCAGGGTAGATGGTGACGAGCAATCACGAGCTCAGGACGCCTTCACTGGAACTGAGCTGCCGCTGGTGCTTCTGGCTTCGCCGCTGGAGTTTCCTCTTCCTTGTCCTCAGGCTCGACCTTCTTCCTGCCAAACGTCTGCCACCCATCACAAAGCACTCACGGGTTAGTAATCAGATTCCATCATAATACTACTATTCAGATACATGAGAAAACAGTAGCACATTGGCTACAAGAATTCACAAGTTCAGAGAAAAATCTATAACAGATTGTCTACCAGAATACACAAGCACAACAAGAAACTAAAATCGATGGCATTAGCAAGGAAGTAACCAGAGAAAAGTACAAAATATATGTATCCACAACAGACATTCAGGACATCCACAAGCAGAACAGCTTAAGCTCACAAGTAAGACATTATGGAGCATTAGTAAGGAAGTAAAAAGAGCAAAGAAACTACTCCTGCTACATAGTTGTATCTGTATCTATCTATTTGCCATTGTAGGTCAAAGAACTGGAGGCCTTTTGTAAGTGCCAGAGATTACTGCGATACTACATGTGTTTTCCTTATAAAAAAGGAAGTACTCTTCTTCTATAGCTTGCATCCTATTCTCGCAACAATATGGTGTTGCATCACATTGGATACTTTCACACTTTGCCTCTGCCTTCACACTTTCATCTATGGTAGCCCAAATTTCAACAATGTTCTATATTAAGAAAAGATAAATGAAAATTAAAAAGATACAAGGAGGAAAAAAGGAAATAACGTAGTTGAAAATTGAAAATGTAAGAAACTAAATTGAAAAAGATAAAAGGATGAAAAATATATAGCATTTACGTTTGTAGTATGTTTCATAAGAAAATATAGTCCAGATATGTCAGCCAAATATCTTTTACTTTGATATTTACAATTTTGATATTTACAATTTACGGTGGAAGGAATGGGCACCCAATGTGGACAAGACAACTAATCTCAATGTTAAACTTAAGCAGGGTGGATGTATGAATGTGAACTACCTGCTTCTCTGCTAATTGGCACTATTCCCCTTCAGCACACAGAGAGAGAATTAAGTAGACTACCATTTGTCCAGATTTGTACTGGAGTACAGTTTTTCTGCACTACTACTACTGCTAATTGGCAATAACTATATACAACTCACAAATGTAAACAGGCGTAGGAAATCGAAGCCTGGCAGGCTAATGATGCAAAACAAGATCCTTCAGTGAACGAGATGCAAGTTTCAGGCCAGGCTGAAAACCACTAGGCTGCGAACCAAAAACTAACAATTACACCACGGGGAAAGTAAAATTACATCTAGAAATACCTTCGGTGGTGTTCTTGCAAAGATGGAGCATGGAGGATATCTCTGGCGCCTCCCCCCTCTCCAGCCATCTGTCAAACCTGCTTGGGATAAAATCTCCGGATAAGATTAGGGTTACAGAAGAAAGACGATTAAATCAGATAGAGGGGAGGAGGGGATGATGCGTGCATACTTGATTTCGTGACCATGTAGTGAAGAGGATCTAGCCGGAGAGGATATGGTCATCGTAGTTGGTGGCAGATGCACGAGGATTAGGTCGTCTGGTTCCTACTGCATCTTTGGAAGAGACCAACATCGTTGTTCCTGCACAGAAGCAGTGCATTACATGGGATTGAGGAAGAGGGGAGATGGGTAGAATCGGGTTCCTACGATGGTTGTTGAAGATGTGGGGAGGAACGCACCATCGCCGGGTGGCTCGGAACATAGGTGGAGGGCGAGGTCGGCGGGCTCGAACGCAAAGCCGGGGTGGAGATGGAAGGCGCCGGGGACGGAGGAGCCATGTCGTCCCTCATGCCCCGCGAGGTCGACCGCCTCGCCGCGTGGAGATGGCAACGGTACCTCGTCCGCCGGATCCGGCCAGCGCGGCCAAACTTGTTCGACGGATCCTCGTCTAAACTCGACAGCGTCGCCTCCTTCCCAGTGACTGGAGGTGGGGTGGGAGAGTGTGGCGCGGCGCAGTGCGGCTCGGCGCGGTGCGACGTCCACAGCGAGGGGAGAGGTGGAGTTTGAGTTGGGATCTGGAGAGCGGCGGCGGTTGAGGGGAGAGGAAATATGTTTAGGGTTTGGGGAAGCCGAGCGCGTGGTAGGAAGGTTTTTCTCTTTGAGGTCGCGCGGTGGGATCTAGATAAATTTCTTTTCCCCGCACACGCCCGCCATACCGCTTGTGAAAATTTTATGATAGTCCCACCGATCAGTCTTTTGTTTCTAGACTTAAAAAAAGACTTTTATTTTTAGGTGGATTTTGAGTGGTTACTATGAAGAACAAAATAAAAAATACAAATAGACTGCCAAAAATCATAGAAAAAATAACAAAACAAGTAATACAAGTATTTGAATATATGTTTAAAATAAGAAAACAAGTAAATTCAATTTTAGATACTCGAAAAATAAAAAATAATTTTAGATACAAGTGAACGATGTTGTTGAACGAAGTTTCTATTTTCTTTGCACAAAAAAATTATTTTTAAAATTTTCAAGTATCTAAAATTGATTTTTTTGTGAAGAAACTATCAAATATATGTTACAATTTTGGACCGAATTGTTTTAGAAAAATATTAGATCACAATTTATGTACAATTCTCTAAATAATTGTATGTAAAAAAAATTCATACACCTTTCATAAATAAGACAAATCTTTGCCGATTTAGTAGGAACCAAGTCAAATTTGAACTATAGATGCTTTATTGTTTCCTCGAGATTTTTTTAAGAATTATTTTTAGGTACTCAAGTAGCCATTTAATCAGAGATTCTCCTAGAGTTTGCCAAGATTTCACCCCTAGCTAAGAACAGGCATGCCCGCCGTTTTGACCGTATTTTGAAACTGGTATAAAAAATTCCAAAAAAAAAGGAAAACCTTTACATTGTCTCGTCTTACATAACCTAGCATCTAGGGAAAATAACAAACTTGGAATACATAACATTTCTTAGAAAGATATTCACAAAAATAGGCTATGATAAACAAAGATTCATGGCTTCAATCCAAATGACCAATGTTATTACCACGCTTGTGGCATAGTTTATTGAAATGTGCTCCTACTATGCGCAAGTGTGGAGTTTGGGATGGTGAACAATGTTGTTGAAGGAAGTTTTTATTTTCTTCGCACAAGAAAGTCATTTTTTATTATCGAAGTATCGAAAATGATGTTTTTTATGAAGGAACTACCAATATATCTTAAAAAATTGGAACAAACTATTTTACAAAAATATTAGATCACATTTTACGTACAATTGACAAAATAGTTGTATGTAAAATGTTTTTCTTACACCTCTTATAAAAAGACAAAATTTCGTTGATTTAATTGGAACTGTGTAAAATTTAAATGACACATGCTAGATAGTTTGCTTTTTATTTTTCCAAAAAATCATTTCTAGGAGAACTAGTAGTTATTTCATCATAGATCCACCAAAAGTTTGTCAAGAATAAACACCTAGCTATGAAGGCCCAATAGATGGATGAGGTGTGATCGAATGGACACCATGAGTGAAACGTAAGCATAGTTAAAACAGGTTATGACTTATCATAATCGTCGTAAATGTTATGATGATCTCAATTGGTCGAAATCAACTAAAAATAACATTGTAAGCTATGTGGATTAGTTTACGACGATTTCATCTCATGCGATTATGACGTTCTTGACTCACATCGTCGTAACTTTATAGGGATTTCACCCTCCTCAAACAGTTTATTTCCATCTCGTGCAAAATCGATTTCTGACGAATTCGTCCACGACCACTTAGAGAACGTCATGTATGAGCATATTTCTTGTAGTGACAGCATTCTGGTCCCTCGTGGAAGGGCATGTATGTTTACAAGGTTTCTCTAAGCCATTTGTTAAACTTGTCTGTACTCAGACCTAATTTGCTTCCGTTGTATGATGTAATGTTGATCACAGACATGTGATCTTTGTATGCTCTATGTGTAAGTTAATAAAGAATCACTTTGTAGAGTTATGTTATGATACATGTTGTTCATACTAGGCATGTGTGTTGCGTGTATGTTTATAACATGCATGTCTTAGTATGGGTTTTCGAGACCTTAGTTGTGATCTGGTTGGCGGTCTTTTATACACCAAGTGGCCCTTAGATGTGCGCAGCTTGGGGCATTGCGATGCGATTGCTCGTGACTCTGTCACGTGGCACACTTTGTTGTATGATCGAGCCCGCCCTAGACCCCGACTAAGTGATCGGGCTGGAGTAAGTCTATGTAAGAGTTAGGATTCAATCGATAACATGGTTGAGGCGACTTGTCTATGAATATGGGATTCACCACCCATAAGCATTTAGACTTGTGAGCGAACGTTGAGGACCCATCTCAGTTGATCATCCGGCCTGAATGGGATGCCCCTCACGTTCGATGCTTACCGAGAACGTTATGTGCTTGGCCTTGTCTGCTTAGACAAGTGGGTACGGTTCTCGGCTCTCCATGTGATTGCATCGTGACTGGAATTACATATGCTAACCCCGGGTCCCGACAGACTTGGTATTAGAGCAGGACTGTCTGTAGGCTTATCAAACCATTGGTCGAAGTCGAGTCTAGCATTCTATAGTTATATAGTTACTCTGGGTATAAGGGAACAACGTAAGACTTCTTTTTTCTCCTTACCCTCATCGATCTGAGTTCTGAGTCACCCTTATCTTTTCTATGGGATGATAGGACTAGGTTCATCTATGTCTTACTAGAACATCTCGTTGAGTGCTTCATTGTAGCCGTAGGATTGTTGTGGTCGTCCAGAGTCTCCGTGTTTTGAGTTCCTTGAGGAAGTTCTGTCCAATCTCCTCGAGGTTGTCTTGCTTTCCATCCCGGTGTAGCCGTTATGTTGCCCGATTTCTCCCGTGTTTCTATGAATCGTTGCCTTCGCATTATACTCGTTTCCGTCTTCATCATGTCCTTCTAGTCTTTGATTCCATCATACAACCTGATCTGATTGTTGATTTTTATCACACAGGATGTCAGGTGGAACTCGTAGTGCTGTTCGTAGGAATCGAGACCGTGTTCGGAATCGAAATGATGATGAACCTCTACAACCGCCTTCTGCGGCGGAAATCATGATGGAAGCTGAGAAGAATCAACGTGACCAAACACGCCTTCTGGAGCTCATCGAGCAGAATACCTCACGTCATTGCAATGTGGTTGTGAGCATTCAGGACTTCATCCTCCTCAAGCCACCGGTATTCCGATGTTCTTCTGTGCCCCTTGAAGCTGATGATTGGCTCCGTTCCATCGAGCGTAAGCTTGATACTGCACATGTTGCTCCCGATGACCGAGTTATTTTCGCGGTATACTTCCTGGAAGGTGCTGCTCTTCAATGGTGGGAGAACTATGTTGCTATGCAGCCAGATGGTCACCTAGTGACTTGGCAGGAGTTCTGTGTTGCCTTTAGAAGGTACCACATTCTGGATGAACTGATGGAGCGCAAGAAAGAAGAGTTCTGCAATATGACTCAAGGAGAGATGTCCATTCATGAGTATGTGAGAGAGTTCAACCGTCTTGCTCGTTATGCCCAAGATGAGATCACCACCGATGCCAGAAAGCAGGAAAGGTTCCGTAAGGGACTTAGCCCTATCCTTCGCCATGATCTCAACCTCCTTGGATTTGCCACCTTTGAGGATTTAGTCAACAGATCCTTTAGAGCTGAGCATGGCAATGAAGTGTTCGAAGAGTCCCGCAAGCATGCTCTTGAGCTTGCTCCTTCTTCTAGTTCAGCCCCTCAGAAACGCAGAATATGGATCCCAACTCGTGCCATACCTCAAAACTTTCTTCAGGGACCACTATCCAATATATGCCATCCACCTCAACACATTGTTCCTCCCAGGAATGATGGTCTGCAATCAAGTAATCCTGCTCCTAGCAATTCAGGCAGGATGTGTTTCACGTGTGGTCTGACAGGCCATTACTTCCGACAATGCCCTACAGTGTTGGTGGCACCACGTCGACCTAGTCATAAGCCTCCAAAGAAATCCACCACCAAAACCTTTCCAGCAAAGCTTTCAGCCATAAGTAGTGGATATGTGAACCAAATCTCAGTTGAGTACACCACTGCTACTTCTGACGTCATCCTAGGCACACTCCCAGTCAATCATGTTCCCGCCTCCGTTCTTTTCGATCCAGGAGCTTCTCATTCATTCATGTCGGAGAGTTATGAACTTCGTCATGAGTTCCCCTTTGAAGAAATGTTTTCTCCAATGATCATTCAAACTCCTGGTTCAAAGTGTCAAACTAATAGAGTAAGCCATGGTAATCAAATTGCAATTGAGGGTTTAGTATTCCTTGCTTCTCTTATAGCCCTCAAGTCTTCGGACATTGATGTCATCCTAGGAATGGATTGGTTATCAAGGCAGAATGCTTTCCTTGATTGTAAAGCCAAATCAGTCAAACTCACCCATCCTTCAGGCCAGATCATTGACTACACATCACCCATCTCTAGAATCCAGGTGCATACTTTGAATGTGCTTCCACTTCCAGACCATGAAGATATTCCGGTGGTTCGTGACTTCCCGGATGTCTTTCTTGAAGAGCTGCCAAGAATGCCACCCGACAGGTGTGTAGAATTCATAGTGGATCTTATACCAGGCACAGCCCCAATTTCCAGACGCCCATATAGAATGGCCCCACATGAGTTAGCTGAGCTAAAACCCAACTTGATGCTTCGTTGGAAAAAGGCTTCATCCTCCCTAGCTCATCGCCATGGGGTTGCCCCGTTCTGTTCGTAACGAAGAAAGATGGAACAGAAAGGATGTGCATAGACTATCGTCCGCTAAATCTAGCGACGATAAAGAACAAGTACCCACTGCCCAGGATCAATAATCTTTATGATCAACTTGCTGGATCCTCTGTCTTCTCCAAGATGGATTTGAGATTAGGCTATCATCAAATCAAAATCCGAAACGAGGACATTCCAAAAACGGCTTTCACTACTCGTTATGGTCTTTACGAGTATCCCGTCATGTCCTTCGGTTTAACCAATGCCCCCGCCACATTCTCGCGCTTAATGAATTCGATCTTCATGGAGTACCTAGATAAATTTGTTGTGGTTTATCTTGATGACATTCTCATCTACTCGAAGAACGAAGAAGAGCACGCAGAACATCTTAGGTTGGTATTGATGAAACTTCGAGAGCATCGCCTGTATGCTAAGTTCTCCAAGTGTGAATTTTGGCTACCAGAAGTGACCTACTTAGGCCACGTGATTTCTGCAAAAGGTGTTGCAGTCAATCCCGAGAGAGTTCAGGCCGTCCTTGACTGGACTCCACCTGAATCGGTTAAGCAAGTCAGGAGTTTTCTCGGCCTAGCAAGCTATTGCCGCCGCTTCGTTGAGAACTTCTCCAAAGTTGTAAAGCCTCTTACTGAACTCCTCAAGAAAGATAAGAAATTCCAATGGACCCCCAAGTGCGAGGAAAGCTTTCAAGAGCTAAAAAGAAGATTGACTTCTCCACCCGTACTTGCGCCTCCAGACACCAAAAGGGATTTCGAGATCTATTGTGATGCTTCACGACAAGGGTTAGGATGCATACTCATGCAAGATATACATGTGGTAGCTTATGCTTCACGCTAGTTGCGGCCACATGAAGAAAACTATCCTACCCATGATCTTGAACTCGGTGCCGTAGTTCATGCCCTGAAAACTTGGCGACATTACCTCCTTGGTAATCGTTGTGAGATCTATTCTGATCACCAAAGCCTCAAATACATTTTCACCCAGCCAGATCTTAATCTCAGGCAAAGACACTGGATTGAGTTGATAAAATATTATGACTTAGGAATTTCTTACACCCCAGGAAAGGCCAATGTCATGGCTGATGCACTAAGTCGTAAGTCGTATTGTAACAACCTCATGTTACAACAGTATCAACCACTTCTTCATGAGGAATTTTGCAAGCTCAATCTTGTGATAGTTCCTCGTGGATCTCTTTTCAACTTGGTGGTGAAACCAACCCTTGAGGATCAAATCATAGCCGCCCAGAAACAAGATAGTAGTATTCAAGAGATCAAGCAGAACATTGTTAGCGGAGTTGCTAAATGTTTCTCTGCAAATGATCAAGGAACGATAATCTTTGAAAATCATTTAATAGTTCCTGAAAATGAAGACCTATAGAAGCTGATCCTTAAGGAAGCTCATGAAACTCCCCTCTCAATTCATCCCGGTAGCACAAAAATGTACCGAGATCTACGCCAGAGATTTTTGTGGACCCGGATGAAGAGAGACATTGCACAATTTGTTGCCGAATGTGATGTTTGTCGTCGCATTAAGGCAGAACACCAAAGACCTGCTGGTACTCTTCAACCATTGTCTATTCCCGAGTGGAAATGGGACAAGGTCGGTATGGACTTCATCACCGGCTTTCCAAAAACCCAGAAAGAAAATGATGCCATCTTCGTGGTCATTGATCGACTTTCCAAAGTTGCTCACTTTCTTCCAGTTCGCGAGACCATTACTGCTAGTCAGTTAGCGGACTTGTATGTCTCTAGAATTGTGACTCTTCACGGTGTTCCTTTGGAAATCAATTCTGATCGTGGTAGCCTTTTCACCTCTAGATTCTGGAAAAGTTTTGAAAATGCTATGGGAACTCATCTCTCCTTTAGTACAGCTTTCCACCCTCAACCTAGCGGTCAAGTTGAAAGGGTTAATCAAATCTTGGAAGACATGCTCAGAGCTTGTGTTATCTCTTTCGAAAGAATTGGGAGAAATCTCTTCCATTCGCCAAATTTTCTTATAACAATAGCTATCAATCTAGTCTGGACATGGCTCCCTTTGAATTCCTTTATGGACGACGATGTCGAACACCCCTAAACTGGTCAGAAACCGGTGAAAGACAACTCTTTGGACCGGATATGATCAAGGAAGCAGAAGAGCAAGTTCGCATTGTTCGTGATCGTTTGAAAGCCGCTCAGTCTCGTCAAAAGAGCTACTATGATCGTCATCATAGAGAGGAGAGCTACAATATTGATGAGAAGGCTTACCTTCGGGTTACTCCTCTGAAGGGAACCCAAAGATTCGGTATCAAAGGCAAGTTGGCCCCACGTTACATCGGACCTTTCCGCATTCTCGCTAAACATGGAGAAGTTGCCTACCAACTTGAACTACCCCCTCACCTTTCCCGAGTACATGACGTATACCATGTGTCACAACTCAGGCGTTGCTTCAAGGACCCCATCCGCGAAGTCGACCATGAAACGCTTGATCTCCAAGATGACCTTTCTTATCGAGAGTACCCTGTTCGTATTCTTGATTCAGCAGAGCGTGTCACTCGTCGTCAGAAGATCAAGTTCCTCAAAGTGCAATGGTCACATCACTCCTAGAAAGAAGCAACGTGGGAAAGAGAAGACCGCCTCCGTGCCGAGTACCCCACCTTCCTCCCGACGACTTCTGAATCTCAGGACGAGATTCTTTTGAGTGGGGGCGAGTTGTCAGAACCCCAACTAGGGTAAGTGCTAGGGTTTGTTTGTGCCCTTTGCATCATGCAAAAATTCAAATGAAATTCAAAAATGGGGAAAAGAAAAGCCCTGAGAAATTAATTCAAATGGCCAGATAAAAATCTTTTTCCAAAAATCATTTGAATATTTGGAAAATTCCTATAAATGATGTTGATCATTTAAAAAGTGGTTTGAGTATTTTTCCCATGCCCATGGAATATTCAAAAATTCAAAATGTGCCCTGGAAATTAAATTTGACCCCTATTTGAATTGAAATTCAAATGTTTTGAATTTAAAAAATGCTCAAATTCTACAAGTGACTTGCTACTGGTCACCTAGGATTTATAAAAATGTTTGGGAATTTTACAAAAGTGCCTAGCTATTTAATTCTAGGAAAAACAAAATAACAGAAAAAGAAAAGAAGAAGAAAAAGAAAAGAGGAACCCCCCTGGCCATCTGGCCCAACTTGCTGAACCAGCCAGCCCAACCCACTAGGAGGGCATGGTCGTCTTCCTCCCCGTGCCAGAAGGAAGGCACCGAGGCCGCCGTCGACGCCGCATGGTTGCCACCTCCTGCTTCGCGCTGGAGCCTCCCCTGCCCCTCTTCTTGCGCCACGGAGACCCCCACCTCACGCCGCAGCATTTCCCCCTCCTCTGGATCGCTCTCCCGCTCTCCCCCTCGTCGTATTCGCCACCACCCGTAGCTCTCAGTCGCCTCCGCACTCGCGCACTCGCGGCCAACGACGACAAATCGCTGCCCCGACGTGTCCGTTGAGCTCGCCTCCGCCTGCTTCGTCTTCCCGCGGATCGAATCGAGCCTTGAGGCCCCGGAGACGACGCCCGCCTCAAGAACTCGCTGCCGACCGCCATGTTTTCCGACGACGAATTCGCCACCTGCTGAACCTCCCCGGCGACGTCGACGCCGTCTTCGAGCTCCTGGTGAGCCTCTGCTCACGTTGCCCCTTCCCGTGTCATCTCCCGTGCCCGATTTCATCTTGTCACCGTCAACAGTAGCCCAGTCGTCGCCATTGCCGTCGAGGGCAAGCTCCAGTACACCCCGTGTTGCCCCGATGGCCTGGACAGAGGCACACGTTCAAGGGCTAGCTCCCAGTGCTCTCCCCTCCTTCTCCCGTGCCCTCCAGCTCGTTCCCGGTGAAGCTCCGGCCGTCTATAGTGCATTCCGGCGACCCCGCCATTAGGCTCCCCCTAATGACCCTCTTAACCCCTAACCCTAGTCACTGACACTGGGCCCCTAGCCCTTAACTAACCACTGTTAGTTTTTAACTAACAGGGAATTAACCCCACTGAGGCTTATAGGTGGGCCCCTGTTGTCAGCCCCCCTGTGACATCAGCATTGCATCATGCTGATGCAATAAACCAATTTTTTTCCAGAGAATTAAAATAATCCTGAAAAATCCAGAAAAACCAATTAAACTTTAAAAATCCTAACTAATTCATATTAACTCCAAATTGGACATATAATATATGAAAAATTATCAGAAAAATGCAAGGATTAAGAATATGCAATTTGTTTTTATGTTTGACCATTTTAAAATGGGTGAACAGAAGCAAATGTGTATATGACTTAATTTGAATTTGAATTTGGATTTTGAATTTGCATTTCAAATGCAATATACTTCAATTAAGATGAATATGCTACAAAACAGTACCATTCACATCATGGACAAACTTATCATGTGCTTGTGCATTTACTTTCGAAGTTGTCCCCCCTTGTTGATGATTGCCTCCGATGACAGACGTTCCGAGACGGTGATCACCCCCGAAGAAGAAGACCACCGTTAAGACCCGTGTATCGTCAGCAAGGCAAGCAAACCCCATTGATCATGTCTATAAAATCCCACTTCCCTCTCAGTCTCTCTTATGCATGTTTAGGAGATCACAGAGACACGTTCTTTCGCATAGTTGAACCCATTCCGATGCATGGCCTATCATTTTGTCACCGTATTAAGCAAACCACAATCCTAACAGATTTAGGAGTTGAATGATGAGCATGTGGCCCCTGCAACTGTTACTGCTTATTGTTGCTTAGTGATACAATGAGGATGTTATGATTGTGAGTCGGGATGGAATGAACACAGTGGTGCTGATGATAATGTGTTGGTGAATCCACCCTAAACAAAGGTGAACGATGAGAGGCTGTGTAGGAGTACACAGTGGGTTGTCTCGTTGAACACTGCCCTAGGCCCCGAGTTCCTGTTTTGTGATCCAAGACAAAGAGTATGACCCCATGTAGGGTTTATGGGAGCCCCGTTTGGCCTCTTTACGTACCCGATCCGGTCCAGGAGTCACACTAGATTCGGGCTTTCCATTTGATTTATGCATATATATGTGGGTGGACCTGTGAGGCAGTGAAACCATCTGTCAAAGGTGGCGTCTCGGTCCCTTGCATTATCTGAGTCCGTTTCGTGGAACCGGTCGGACTCTCGAGCGGTGACAAACTCAGGTAGTTGACTCATGGATTAGAGAAGGTGATGTGAGGGTAGTGCCTTGGTTTCATCCACGTCCGACACCCGCTTGAAGGGTGACAAGAACGAGGCGATAAGTGATGACACGCGTGTGAAGATGTACACCCCTGCAGGGTTAATGAACTATTCGAATAGCCGTGTCCACGGTTATGGACTACTTGGAGACCTTTACTTGATCATAGACAACTTGAACGGATACTTATAAAAATCACAAGATAAGCGTGAGTGCTATGGCGTTCTTCCTCGTGGGGAAGTCGAGGAAGTAACCATAGTGGTGTATTGGTTGGAGGCTTGGTAGTGGACTCATGTACGCTTCTCACCTCAAAGTCTGGTACTCGTAGTACAGGACTAGCCAAGTCAAAGCTGGCACTTCTGCATGTTGAACCCCACCTCCTTTACCTTGATACTTGAGCATGAGTAGTATAGTTCTGATATAAGTCTTGCTGAGTACGACTTTGTACTCACGTTTGCTTATTCTATGTTTTAGATGAGAACCCGGACCCCGATGGAGTCACCTTCGTGAAGCTCAACGTTGACTAAGTTAGCATAGTCCCAGACAGCAGTCTGGTCCCTCGTGGAAGGGCATGTATGTTTACAAGGCTTCTCTAAGCCATTTGTTAAACTTGTCTGTACTCAGACCTAATTTGCTTCCGTTGTATGATGTAATGTTGATCACAGACATGTGATCTTTGTATGCTCTATGTGTAAGTTAATAAAGATACACTTTGTAGAGTTATGTGATGATACCTGCTGTTCATACTAGGCATGTGTGTTGCGTGTATTTTTATAACATGCATGTCTTAGTATGGGTTTTCGAGACCTTAGTTGTGATCTGGCTGGCGGTCTTTTATACACCAAGTGGCCCTTAGATGTGCGTAGCTTGGGGCATCGCGATGCGATTCCTCGTGACTCTGTCACGTGGCACACTTTGTTGTATGATCGAGCCCGCCCTAGACCCCGACTAAGTGATCGGGCTGGAGTAAGTCTATGTAAGAGTTAGGATTCAACCGATAACATGGTTGAGGCGACTTGTCTATGAATATGGGATCCACCACCCATAAGCATTTAGACTTGTGAGCGGACGTTGAGGACCCATCTCAGTTGATCATCCGGCCTGAATGGGATGCCCCTCACGTTCGATGCTTACCGAGAACGTTCTGTGCTTGGCCTTGTCTTCTTAGACAAGTGCGTACGGTTCTCGGCTCTCCATGTGATTGCATCGTGACTGGAATTACATATGCTAACCCCGGGTCCCGACAAAGAACCCCTCTTCTGAATTAGAAAGCATGCTTAGAGACTTTATCACGACCCAAAAAGCCTTCAACAAAAATGTAGAGGAGAAATTAGCTAAAATAGATAATCTCTCTTTGAAGGTAGAAAGCTTAGCCCTTGATATTGAGATGCTTAAAATTAGAACCTCCCCCCTTGAGGAGAATAAGGCCACTCCTATTAATGCTATCCAGTTACAAATCAATGAAAACATTAGGATGATGGCTAAACTCAAAGAAAGATGGGCTAGAGAAAAAGAGGAAGAGGATAGAATTAAGAGCCTTCCTACACACCACACAGTTGCCACTATCCAAATTGTTGAGGACACTCAAACTATTAGCACCCAATGCACTCCTAGTCCCGTTGGACCTATTAATGGTGATGCTAATACCTCAACCATAGAAAGAGAAACTCCTATGAACATAGAGGGTTTCAAACAAGTGAGCCTAGATGACACTACTACCACCTTTGATAGTAGTGATATTGATTTTGATAGTTGTACCCTCTCAGAAGTTATTAGCTTGCTACACAAAATGTCTAGAGACCCCCACACTAGCACACTTAATCTTTCCTTCACGGAGCATATCACAAATGCTCTTATCAAAGCTAGGGAGGAGAAGCTTAGAGTAGAAGCCTCCATACCTAGGAAGCTAGATGATGGTTGGGATCCTATGATCAAAGTTAAATTAAATAACTTCTCTTGCTATTCTTTATGTGATGTTGGAGCTAGTACCTCCGTTATGCCCAAAAGAATATTTGATATGTTTGAATTGAAGCCTCTTGAGCCTTGTTCTTTTGGTGTTCGTCTTGTTGATTCTTCAAACCTTTGGGGAAGATCGACGATGTTATTATCATTGTAAATGACAACTATGTTCCCGTTGATTTTATTGTTATGGATATAGAGTGTGAACCTTTATGTCCAATTATTTTGGGACGTCCGTTTCTTCGCACCGTTGGTGCGTTTATTGACATGAAAGAGGGGAATATAAAATTCCAATTCCCATTCAAAAAGGGGATGGAACACTTCCCTAGAAAGAAAATCAAGTTACCTTTTGAGTCCGTTACACGGGCTAGTTATTCTCTTTCTCTTGACAAAACTTGATTCTTCTTTTTGCATCATGCCTAGCTAATGGCTTTAAAGAAATGCTTTCAGGAGGCAGCCCGCAACGAATTTAGGTGTTTCTTTTTTCTTTTGTTGTGTCTTGATGATTGTTACTTCTGTAGCAACATCATTGTATCTTTATTTTTCAACTTTCTGCCAAGTTATAGCCTCTTACGGCAAGGGAAGTAAAAGTTGTGACATGCTGTCCAGAAAACAGATTCTGTCCTAGTGACCAGAAAAATTCCAGAACAATCCCAGTTCATCCTTTTGAGCTGAATTTTTTACACAGTATGCTCTATACAATTACGAAACTTCTGTATGTTCTGAGTTTTTTTATTTGAGTTGCAGAAGTTCCCCTAAAAAAATCTTTACTATCTGCTGTTCTGTTTTTCACAGATTCTGCCACGTTTTGTCTCTCCTAACTTTTGCAAACCTTAAGCTTGCTTTTTCTTTGCCAAAACTTTTTGGCACTCTTGAGAAACAGTAGATCTTCAAGAATATCTTTGTATCCAGTGGAGAAAAATTATTTATTAAGGGTACTAACCTCTCTAATCAGCTTATGATGAGTTATGTATGAAGGGAGTTTTCAAGTGTGCGAGGGAAGATGATGAAAGAAGATCCAGGAGTGTCAAGCGCTCAAGCTTGGGGATTCCCCCATGCATCCCCAACAAATATTCAAGGAGACTCAAGCATATAAGCTTGGGGATGCCCCCGTGCATCCCCTTCTCCATCAACAAATCATCAGTTCGTCCTTCGTCTCACTATATTTTTATCACTTCATGTGTTATGTGCTATGCTTGGAGCGTCTCGCTCTTAGGTTTTATTTTTAGTTTTCTTTAGCTTTGCTTGTTGTTCATAACAAGTTAGATCCTTTCTTAATTTGTGTGGGAGAGAAACACGCTCCACTTTCAAAATCTAGAACACATCATAGGATTCTTCATGCCTATCTTTTTGCTGTTGTGTGTTCTTTATCTTTTCATAGCTACTGCCATGTTTAGTTTTAGTCTTAGTTTGTCTTTAGCAAGAGCCTTGGATTTTGTTTACTTTGTTGCTGGAACTCTTTTTAGTTTTCATGTTTATCTTGTTAAAGAGAGTTGGTTGTTGCACTGAGTTGTGTCTTGTTTTGAGAAATAGGTAATTGAAGTTGCTATTTAATTTTAGTAGTAGCTTGCAATAGTTTTGAGGTATTGTTATGAGTAATGTTTGGACTTTTGGTGTCAAGAGCTCTAGCCTATTAGTGATAGGTGTCGTATTTTGGGAAATCCGTGTTTATTTTCAAAACCTACAAAAACTAGTTGAGAACTCTAGCTACTAGATGGATCACTACTCTTCTGAGGGGTCGAATATCAGAGAACACTCACGTACCATGAGTCGAGGATGCGCAAGGATAACCAAACCCCCATACACTCCTCCTCGGGGTACTTGTCTCTTTGTGAACCTCCTCATTAGATTGAGAGTTACCGATAATAAGTGCATGAGTTCTTCGGAATAATAGAAGTATTGAGAGTTGACACTTCCACCTTCCCATATTTTGCTAGCCTCTCCTGTGCCGTGCATTGCCTTCTTCTCACTCCGAGAGTTGGTATCCACCTTCGCCGGTACATCCAAACCCTTGGCATGATACGCTCTGTCATCATAAGTCTCCTTATATCCTTCCTCAAAACAGCCACCATACCTACCTATCAAGGCATCTCCATAGCCTTTCCGAGTTACATTTCCATGCAACATCCACCTCTTCATGACTTGATCTTCATGTCTTACATGTTCCTGCTACACTGGCAGAAGCATACATTGCATACATCATGATAGTTACATCTTATTTATGATTTTGAGTACCTTGTAAAGTGTGAAATATCTCCTTTACCTTCTTGTAAAATAGAGTGTTGCCCTTAAGTGAGGAAAAGATCCCGAAGTGGACACATTAAAAGATCCCAAAGAGGACAAGTGAGAGTTAAATAGAAAGAGCCATTGAGGCCACCAAAAAATACAAAAAAAATAGAAAAAGAGAAAAAGAAATAAAAATATAGAAAGGGGCAACACTACTATCCTTTTGAGAGATCCACACTTGTACTCCCTCTTTATCCTTGTACTCCATAGAGATGATCTTTATACATATAGTTTGGAGAGCTTCCTAGCTCATATGTGCATCCGTTGCATGGCAATCCCTACTCCTCACATCATATCTATCATTTGGCATCTCTTGCCAATGATTGTCCTCATTGATGTGAGCCTTTCTCATCCTTTTTGTCTTCCTCCTACACCATATTCTCTCTTTGCCATCCTAAGTGTTAACTCTCGTGCTTACGCTCATCCATTGCATGAGTGCTCAAAATATCGAAAAGGAGTGGATCAAATTGACTTGTACCTGGCTAGTGGTCTGGGGACGAGTCAAGATAAGATTCCAAAGAAGACCAAGTGTGAAACTTTAGTAGATTGAATTCTCAACACAAAAATACTTTTTCTCGTATTCCCTATCCCCTTTCTTGCACGCAAACACCATTTGGAGACATTCGAGTCACGGACAGCGAGAGCTCTTGCACATTTTGTTCTTTTGTTACTTGTTTCAATGCTAATATAGACTCTTGCATGTTATGACTTGAATTGAATCTCTAACCTTGATTTCTTTACTTTTCAAAGTTCTTTTATGATTGCTAGCATGTCACCACAGAAATTATGTTGTTATCATTTACCTACTCGAGGACGAGCAGGAATTAAGCTTGGGGATGTTGATACGTCCAAAACGTATCTATAATTTCTTCTTGCTCCATGCATGTTTTGTGTGATATTGCTATGATCTAGATACACTTTCATACACTTTTGATCATATTTGGACTAACCTATTAACTCAGTGCACCCCAGTGCCAGTTCCTGTTTTCAGCTGTTTTTCTATTTCAGTTTTCCCCCATATAAAAAGTGCCAGAAAAATTTGGGAAAATTCAGATAAAAAATCAGCGTGGCGGAAGCTTCGAGAAGAGCCCAGGAGGGGCCAGAGGGGAGCCAGGGGGGCCCAAGCGGACACCCGGCGAGGCCCCACCCCTGGCCGCGCCAGGGGGCGCCTGGGGCCCCTGGCCCACCTCTGGCTGCCCCCTTCGCCTATTTATCCCCCGTCACGGGAAAACTCCAGAAGCAGAACCCTATTCCGCGAACTCGCCTCTGTTCCTCCACCGCCGCGCTTCCAAGATCGGGAGCACCAGAAGGCCTCTTCCCAGCACCCTGCCGGAGGGAGGATTGACCTCCGGGAGTCTCCTCTCCACCATGGATGCTCCCCGGACGTCTTGTGAGTAGTTTTCCTTGGACCATGGGTCCATGATCAGTAGCTATGTGATTTTCTCCTCCCCTCTTTGATCTTCATTGTTTAGATCTCGTGAGCTGCCCTACATGATCAAGGCACATTTGTAATATTTCTGCAATTGCTATGTTGAGTTTGATCGGATCTGATGGATTATGAGATTATGTTCAGATTGTGATAGAGTAATATATTTGGTTTCTATCTTTTATATTTTTGTTCCTAAGTAATTCTTGCATGTTTTCCGTTGCTGTTTATTGCTTTGGCCAAGTAGTAGGTAGTGACTCCAAGAGGGAGCGTTGTGCTAGATTTTGGGTTCATGCCTCCCTGATGACACGCTTGAGTGACAGAAACATGAGTCTAGGGGATGTGCTTTTGCCACAAGGGGGAAAACAACGGTGCTTTTGACCGCGGTCACAAGGATTGTTTACTTTACGCAAAGTTCTTTTATTGCAGTTGTCTGTTGCTTTGGGTTTACACTTTGGGTGGGGCTCGTGTAGGAGATATGCCCTAGAGGCAACAATAAATGTTATTATTTATCCCCATGTTCCTAATTATGTTTATATTCCATGCTATAACTGCTATGGTTCTCGAGTCTGCAATAACCACGAGGCTCGGAGGAAGACTCATATGCACGTGTGGAATAATAAACGGATAAAATATATATTCCTAGTCTCGCCTCTAAGACTAGCTCAAGTGTTGCATGATGGTTCTGTTTTCCTGATCATGGGCATGACTATGCCGGCAATTTTGAGGGCACAATGTTAGAAGAACATTTGTGTTGAATCGACCCAGATTGATGTTATGCTATGAGATACATTCGTCGCCAGTTAATGGATTATAACACAGAGAAAGTTGAGCGTTTGCATAATTCCTTAGACCATGAGAGTATCGAGTTCCTTCGTACTTGCTTCGTGAACTTTGGGGTTTGTTAAACGTCATCTGTAAAAGGGTGGCTATTACGGCGGCTTACGGGTTCACGGAAAAGTATGACAAGGAACTAGGTAGCTCAAGATTGGGATTTGCTCCTCCGTCGATGGAGAGATATTCTTCGGGCCCTCTCGGTGTTACGGTATCCACCATCGTCTGGCCAGACACAGTGTGATTTGATCACAGGGATGCCGGAACGCGGGAACGAGAAAAGACAACAATACCAGTAACGAGGTAACTGGCATAGTGGACAAGTGTTGATCCACGGGGATGCCGATAAGTCTCACCTCGGGTATTTGTAACATATCGCGAAGCAACAGGAATAGCACACGGCAACTGGAGGTTCACTCGAATATTTATTCGTGTGGGTATAGGGGTAAATATGGGTGTCCACGGCTCCGATGTTGATCATTGATCGGAAAGTGTTCCGGGTCATGTCTATACTTCACCGAACCTATAGGGTCACACGCTTAAGGGTCATCTATCTGCTGAATACTAGACAGGGAGTCTGAGAGAAAGTCACCGGAATGGTTTCGGAGAAAACGGAAAAGTTCCGGAAAGAGAACACCGGAATAATTTCGGTAAAACCGAAAAGTTGTTTCGGAATATATCATTAAGTCAAAATGATTTCGGCACACGCCTGGAAATTCTTGGAGGGTGCCAGAATTGTTCTGGGAACTTCTGGGATTTTTCCAGAGAGAAAAAACCGGAAATGTTCCGGAGCTGCCGGAACCGCTTTGGTTGCTTTTCGCAGATGAAAATCACTAATCCGGAATTGTTTCGGAACGCGTCCAAAATCCTTTTAGTGGGTACTGGAATTTTTCTAAGACCTACGGAAAAGTTTTGGATTTTACGGTCACAGATAAATGTCTTCATGAATAGTGGATACACTATTCATGATGATGCAGGCGATGATGCAGCTTGCATGATGATGCAGGCGATGATGCAGCTTGCATGATGATGCAGGCGATGATGCAGCTTGCATGATGATGCAGGCGATGATGCAGCTTGCATGATGATGCAGGCGATGATGCAGCTTGCATGATGATGCAGGCGATGATGCAGCTTACATGATGATGCAGGCGATGATGCAGCTTGCATGATGATGCAGGCAATGATGCAGTTTGGAGGGCATTTTGGGTTTTTCCCCATAGCCTCTCACCCTATAAATAGGGGTGGAGAGGGGTCTCTCAAATCTGATCCAAGTTCTCACTTGAACTCTCAACAAGTGCCATTGCATGATCTGGCTTTCTTCTCTCCCTCCCACGAAATAGTTTCGTAGAGCCGAAAGGCTGTCTGGGTTCCGGCAGGAACTAGTTCTGGACGGCGAAGCCCTGCCGGATAGATGACACCGTATGTGTGCAACCCCGTAGAGAGGTCGTAGTTTCGATCTTTTGCCCGAGGGACTGTTCGAGGGTCCTCCCGAAGGGCTGTCCGAGTTACCGTTCAAGTTTCGAGGGTCCTCCCGAAGGGCTGTCCGTGACATCGTCCGAGGGACTGTCCGACCGCCTCTCGGAGCGCTGTCCGAGGAGCAGACGAGGGAGAACATCCTCGCGGTTGGGAGGTTGTAAATCCTAGCTGCGGGGGTCTGCACCAACGATCTACATCGACTCTACTTCCGCTGCGCTACGAGTCGGTAACGATCAGATCAAAACCTTGTATGCAGTCTCCATAGTGGTCCTGGGCTGTTCGTAGTGCGGATTTTTTTTTGTTTTCTGCCGCGTTCCCCTACAGTGGCATCAAGAGCCGTGCTATGCGTAGATGCATGTTGCGATCTAGAATACATAGAGATGTATGGGTATTGCATAATATAATTTTGGAGTAGATCAGATCTATTGCTGAAAATTATTTATGCGGGTGGCAGATGAAATCTGTTACCCGATGTTCTTGTTGCTTCCCTGGAATTTGTGTATTTCTGATCTCAATAACAGTATGGTGGAGTTTCAAAGTTCTGGCAATCTGCGATCCTGATTGATCAAAGAAGTGCTAACAGTTCGTTGAATTCCACCGTAGTTAGAGAAAGAAGAAATTCTGCAGACTAAAGGGCAATGCAGATATGATCTGCACGGGGCTCACGCGTATGACGAAGTTCAGTATGGGGCTCGAGATTTTATTATCTTGTGTTTCATACACCCCACAAAGTTAATCTAGCGACTTGAATAATCATGCTTGATGATAAACGTTGGTAGCTGCGGTTTAAATCAAAACCTTAGAAGCCACGTAAAATAAAATTTTGCATAAACCGATTAGAGGCGTCTAACTTGGTTTTGCAGGATGTGCATGTGATGTGGTATAGCAAAGCTCATATTAATTTGATTATGTATGAGATGACTATATAATGTAAATTTATTAACATGACCTGCGTGTCATGATTTGGCATGATGGCTGGAGCCATATGATTGTCACTTTAATGACCTGCGAGTCAACCTTATGTAATGCACTTATTTTATTAGCTATAGAGATAGCAATATTATTTGGTGCATCGACAAGGTGGTGGCAAACTTCGCGAAGGTGAACTCCGACGCAAATGCCAAAGACGAAGAAATACTTGACTTCTCCGTCAGAAGGGGCTATACCATATCATGCAATTATGAATTACCTGAGATGTTTATCCCTTAAGTTGCACCCTTCTTGATTGCGCGGTAGTCGCTTTTTATTAGGGTGATCTCTCACTTAAAATATCAAGTAGTTAGTGTTCTCCCAAATGTAGCACCGTCACAGCATCTATCCTTTCGGGGTGCGCCATGGATGCATGGGTACGAACGACTGGAGAAATGTAAGGCGGGTGAGGTCAGACCTCGCAGCAAGATCACTTGGTTGTCTTGACGTTCATGGCAGGATCGTCCTGAGCTCGGAACACACGCATCGAAAGATGAACAAGAGTCACATAGAGATGTGATCGGCAAGTTGGCCTACCAAATCAAAATCCTCGTCATGAGATGATGATTCTATGGCGTTGTATTGATATTTGGATCTTGAATCACTCATAATCAATTTTGAGAGATATTTATTTGAGTGGGAGCGCATTTTAGAATTAACTTGTTTAATTCTGAGTGAAATTAATTATGAACACTGTCTAAGTATAATTTGCTAATAGTTGTAGAATAATGGCTCGCGTTTCCACCTTCCCTATTAAAATTGAATAAGCTGTTAAATATCTGGTCAAAACTTTACGGTTGGTAACGTAATGCGAGGATTGTCCTCAAGAGTGCCGAGAAGGATTTTGTCCTATCGCATGCTTTCGGTGTCCTCCCGCTAATGCTATGGATGATGTGACTCTCGTCCTTCGATCCAAAAGCTAGAATTCCATTGTGGTCAAGTGCAATACGTTTGCTTCCATAAGACCCGAACTTCACAAGTTTGGGATAGTTATGTAGTATTCATGGAACTGAAAATTGTTTTCAGATACAGACAAAGGCTAAAAGATATGAGATATCCAAAGCAATATTTGTTTGCAAAGTATTAGTAAAGTGTTTACTGGGCATTTGACTGATAAGAGAGGGATCCAGAAGAACGCCTGTCATATGATGAAGGTGAATAAAACAAACAACTTAAAGAGAAAGGAAATGTCCAAAGGGTGTTAGTGTGACTCACACGCCTAGGAAGTCCGGGGCTAACGCCACTCTTAAAGTTGGGTGCTTCTTCTGAGAGTAGGAGAAATATATTGAAAGTTAAACTGTTAAAAGTATAAGGGCAAAAAGAAAGAAGACTGGAATGTCCAGCTCATGTATAAAAGTCATGAAAGTTATTGATGTATGGAAGGCTGGTCAAAAATAAATAGTTCTTGGGATTGTGATTAAACAGTTAGTCCATAATTCTTGGGTATTATGATTAAAAGTTGATCACAGGAATACCCGCTCGATTGCATTCTGTTGCAACTCGATGCAAGAACCACTACGGCCTAAAAGACTTGCCAGTAATGAGTTTTAGATACGCGCTGGGAACATAGTAAAAGTTACTATACCTTCCATCGGTGTATCACCATCTGTATTTATTTTCATAATTCGTTTTAGAGTTTTATACACTCTAGCCCATTGCATAAAGTATGTTGCAAGAAGGTTGTTCATAAAAGAACAATTGTTGTTCAGTATTATGAATAACATAAAGGGCCATGCTTCCATCGGGGATGGGATGTATGTTACGAATATTGATGGTAATATGATACATCCATAACAATGACGCTAAATGTCGAAAGACTAAAAGAATACCACATATGTGTGGCACTGCATTTGGTCACATTGGAGAAACCCGCATGGAGAAATTCCATAATGATGGATTTTGAAGTCATTTGATTATGAATCATCTCACACTTGCAACTTTCGTCCGAAAAGTTAAGTGACTAAAATACCGTTCACAGGCCATGAGGAACGAACAACAAACTTATTGGTGATCATACATTTGATGTGTGTAGTCCGATAAATGTTGTTAGTAGTGGATTTATCTATCTTCAGAAAAGACTCAAGTAGATATATGGATATTTACTTGATGAGACGTAAGTCTGGATCTTTTGAAATCATTCGAAAGGTTTTCAAAAATGAAGTGAAAGTTATTGTGACAAGAAAATTATGTTTCTACAATTTGATTGCAGAAAGGAATTTTTGAGTTACAAGTTTAGCCAATGTCTGATGAGTTGTGAAAAGAGTTTTCATAACTTGCACCTCCCGGAACACCACTGCAAGTGGAATGTCCTTGAAGATGTAATCAAACCATTTATGACATGGTAAGATCAAAGATGACATAAATCAATTTGCCATTATCCCTTTTAATGTAATGCTTTAGAGACTACGGCTTTTACACTTAAAGGAGCGCCATCAGGTCTGTTGAAATGACGCCATGGTATGGTACGCCCAACCATGTTTTATCTTTTCTTAACATTTGGAATATGGGGATTGTGTAAACTGTTTACAAACCTATTCCAAATCAGACAAGTGCTACTTTGTAGGTTATCCCAAATTATTGGGAATTCCTCCACCACTATACCGAGGCAAAAGGTTTTGCCACAAAGAACGGTATGCTTTTAAAGAGAATGGTTCTTGAAAAAAGGTGAGTGGGAGGACAGTGCAACTCGACGAGATAACAGTATCTTCGTCATCAGATCAAAGGAAAGGAACCTTGGAAGTGATTCCAGAGTTTCCTACTGCAACTGATACGGAAGCCTCTACATGAGATGTATGGACTTCGGTCAAACTTGCAACTGAGCCACGTAGGCAAAACTCGTGCAAACCTCTCAGGTGCGCAAACGAGATATTGTTGTTAGACAACAGCATACCTACGATAATCAAGGAAGCGATGATGGGCCCTGACTCCGGAATTGGCTAAATGCCAATACAAATCCGAGATAGTTTCCATATACGTAATTCAAGATTGTATCTTGATGGACCATTCGGAAGACTTAGAGTCTAAAGAATATTAATGGAACTATAAACTGATACGGATAAAAATGTTTTATCCATAAAGCTCGACTTGTTGCTTATAACAATTTCAAGGAATTAACTACGGCGAGATTGTCTCTCCGTAGCGATGCTTAAAGTCGGTTCGGGTTAAACTAGCAATTAATACGTATTTCATTCATGAGATATGAAACATGGATGCCAAAAGGATTTCCATGAGATGGAAATACTGCCTTGGAGATACAGTCCAAGGTATTTTGTCAGTCCAGAGGATGCTAGTAAGTATGCAAACTTCAGAGTTCCTGTTATGGACAAAAGAGAGCATAATGGAGTTGGAATCTTCGTTTTTGATGAAATAATCAAAAGAGTTTGATTTCATCGATGGATAACGAAGATGCTTGTGGCTACAAGAAAGTAAGTGGGAGCATAATAATATTTCTAAAAACCTTGTGTGCCTAACACATTGTTAATTGGAAATAATATAAATTTCTTGACACAAATTAAGACTTCATTGAAAATAGTTTTTCAACGAAGTGCTTGGGCTAAGTTGTCTTGATATTAGGCATAATTATCTACGAGATATAATTGCCTAATAGGGCTAAGCCAAAATACATATTGACAAGGTGCTAAAACAGTTTAGCGTTAAAAACGACAAGGAGTGATTCTTGCCAAAGTCACATGGAAAGAGTTTTTGCAAGACTCAGTGTCCCAAAACACTGATGAGCAAATTACATAATGGAGATTCCACACACCTTCGTGTTGGGATTAATCATGTATTCCATGGTATGTAAAACAACCAGATATGTCCAATACTCCAAAGTTGTTGCGAGTATAGATACCAAAGTGATCAAAGAACTGATCGTGGGACAACAGTGAAAAATGTCATTGAGTACTAAAGTAGCACTGATGACATGTTTTCTCGCAAGAAGAGATTATGAAGAACTTGTTGTAAGTAATTACATCGATACGGTTTTCATCAATGCTCCATGCGATTTTCGATTTGAGTTAAAGTTTTTGTGTGTGTAATACACAATATGGTGGCACAGTAAGTTGGAATTGTTCATAACAGGTTACTGTGGCGAAATTCTATAACAAATGGCTATGTATGTTGCTGCTTTAGAAGCAACAAAGAAAATGTTGAATCATATAGTTCATTCATGAACTTAGTATGGTTCCAATATGGCTTTGGTCAATGGAACACTATTGAAGATAGTTGCTCCATAGCTCAGTCTGAGGAATCAATGTTCGACCAGTGATTCGCATATATACAAAGCCAAGTCCACACAAAATATGAATTTTGTGAAAGCGTGAAAACGCGAGGATATGCAAAGATACACACGGAGTTGAAGTTGTCAGATCCGTTGGACATCAGGCTATACCACATGTGAAGCATATTTTACACCAGTATGCCATAGGTGTAAAGTGCATTAGCATTGACTAGATTATTGACTCTAGTGCAAGTGGGAGTCTGTAGGAGATATGCCCTAGAGGCAACAATAAATGTTATTATTTATCCCCATGTTCCTAATTATGTTTATATTCCATGCTATAACTGCTATGGTTCTCGAGTCTGCAATAACCACGAGGCTCGGAGGAAGACTCATATGCACGTGTGGAATAATAAACGGATAAAATATATATTCCTAGTCTCGCCTCTAAGACTAGCTCAAGTGTTGCATGATGGTTCTGTTTTCCTGATCATGGGCATGACTATGCCGGCAATTTTGAGGGCACAATGTTAGAAGAACATTTGTGTTGAATCGACCCAGATTGATGTTATGCTATGAGATACATTCGTCGCCAGTTAATGGATTATAACACAGAGAAAGTTGAGCGTTTGCATAATTCCTTAGACCATGAGAGTATCGAGTTCCTTCGTACTTGCTTCGTGAACTTTGGGGTTTGTTAAACGTCATCTGTAAAAGGGTGGCTATTACGGCGGCTTACGGGTTCACGGAAAAGTATGACAAGGAACTAGGTAGCTCAAGATTGGGATTTGCTCCTCCGTCGATGGAGAGATATTCTTCGGGCCCTCTCGGTGTTACGGTATCCACCATCGTCTGGCCAGACACAGTGTGATTTGATCACAGGGATGCCGGAACGCGGGAACGAGAAAAGACAACAATACCAGTAACGAGGTAACTGGCATAGTGGACAAGTGTTGATCCACGGGGATGCCGATAAGTCTCACCTCGGGTATTTGTAACATATCGCGAAGCAACAGGAATAGCACACGGCAACTGGAGGTTCACTCGAATATTTATTCGTGTGGGTATAGGGGTAAATATGGGTGTCCACGGCTCCGATGTTGATCATTGATCGGAAAGTGTTCCGGGTCATGTCTATACTTCACCGAACCTATAGGGTCACACGCTTAAGGGTCATCTATCTGCTGAATACTAGACAGGGAGTCTGAGAGAAAGTCACCGGAATGGTTTCGGAGAAAACGGAAAAGTTCCGGAAAGAGAACACCGGAATAATTTCGGTAAAACCGAAAAGTTGTTTCGGAATATATCATTAAGTCAAAATGATTTCGGCACACGCCTGGAAATTCTTGGAGGGTGCCAGAATTGTTCTGGGAACTTCTGGGATTTTTCCAGAGAGAAAAAACCGGAAATGTTCCGGAGCTGCCGGAACCGCTTTGGTTGCTTTTCGCAGATGAAAATCACTAATCCGGAATTGTTTCGGAACGCGTCCAAAATCCTTTTAGTGGGTACTGGAATTTTTCTAAGACCTACGGAAAAGTTTTGGATTTTACGGTCACAGATAAATGTCTTCATGAATAGTGGATACACTATTCATGATGATGCAGGCGATGATGCAGCTTGCATGATGATGCAGGCGATGATGCAGCTTGCATGATGATGCAGGCGATGATGCAGCTTGCATGATGATGCAGGCGATGATGCAGCTTGCATGATGATGCAGGCGATGATGCAGCTTGCATGATGATGCAGGCGATGATGCAGCTTACATGATGATGCAGGCGATGATGCAGCTTGCATGATGATGCAGGCAATGATGCAGTTTGGAGGGCATTTTGGGTTTTTCCCCATAGCCTCTCACCCTATAAATAGGGGTGGAGAGGGGTCTCTCAAATCTGATCCAAGTTCTCACTTGAACTCTCAACAAGTGCCATTGCATGATCTGGCTTTCTTCTCTCCCTCCCACGAAATAGTTTCGTAGAGCCGAAAGGCTGTCTGGGTTCCGGCAGGAACTAGTTCTGGACGGCGAAGCCCTGCCGGATAGATGACACCGTATGTGTGCAACCCCGTAGAGAGGTCGTAGTTTCGATCTTTTGCCGAGGGACTGTTCGAGGGTCCTCCCGAAGGGCTGTCCGAGTTACCGTTCAAGTTTCGAGGGTCCTCCCGAAGGGCTGTCCGTGACATCGTCCGAGGGACTGTCCGACCGCCTCTCGGAGCGCTGTCCGAGGAGCAGACGAGGGAGAACATCCTCGCGGTTGGGAGGTTGTAAATCCTAGCTGCGGGGGTCTGCACCAACGATCTACATCGACTCTACTTCCGCTGCGCTACGAGTCGGTAACGATCAGATCAAAACCTTGTATGCAGTCTCCATAGTGGTCCTGGGCTGTTCGTAGTGCGGATTTTTTTTTGTTTTCTGCCGCGTTCCCCTACAGCTCGCAACTTAATACCAGCGAGATGTTCTGGATAGATATCTCAAGGTGGATGATTAATAGTAGATGCAGATGGATTTCGGTCTACTTATTTTGGTGTACTGCCCGTGCTTTTGAACCTCTTCCTTTCTTTTGTAGCATAGTTAGCATTGCGGTGCGTTCATAATCCTGTCAATTGCCCTTCTATAATTTGTTTACCTCGCATAGCAGTTTTATCGTCTTTTGGGAGAGAGACATCACTAGCGAACATCACGTATCCCGGTCCATATCCTCATTACTGTTTCCAAGCTATCTTTACTTTTCTGCTTTTACTTGCTATCATTATCACTTGTGTTTTACCCTTTGTGAACAACAAGACCGGGGAGATTGACAACCTCTCTGAACTTTGTTGGGAACAAAGTTATCTGTGTCTGTGTGCAGGTCCACGTCAGTCGCGCCGCTGACACCTACTTATCATATCTGGAGTCCTACGGGAGACAAACCTTGGTATCTTCACCGAGAGAAACTCGCTGCTGCACTGCATCACGCCTTCCACTTGGGTCTCACCAACGAAGGGCGGGAAGCCACTAAGCAACATGTAGTGGACAGTCCCATTCTCCAATCTTCACGGTCTTAACATTCTCTATAGAGTTAAGGCCATGCCTCTTGTCGATCTTCTTTGGAAAATACACCGTGTGTTCTTTATCATCAACGTTGAAAGTGACTTTTCCTTTATTACAATCAATAATAGCACCTGTGGTGTTAAGAAAAGGTCTACCAAGAATAATGGACATGCTCCCATCCTCGGGCATGTCAAGCACAACAAAATCTGTAAGGATCAAACAGTTAGCAACTTCAACGGGAACATCCTCACAAATACCAATGGGGACAGCTGTTGATTTGTCAGCCATCTGAAGGGAGATATCTGTAGGGATTAGTTTCTCTAAACAAAGCCTCTTGTAAAGAGAGAAAGGCATACCACTCACTCCTGCACCAAGATCACATAAAGCAGTTCTGACGTAATTATTCTTTATGGAGCAAGGAATGGTGGGTATACCTGGATCACCAAGCTTCTCAGGAATCTTGCCATTGAAAGAGTAGTTAGAAAGCATAGTAGATATTGCCTCATTAGGAACTTTTCTTTTATTTGTGACAATATCTTTCATATCTTTCGAATAGGGAGGTAACTTAATAGCATCAGTCAAAGGGATTTCAAGAAAAAGAGGTTTCATCCATTCACAAAATTTATTATAGTGCTCTTCTTCTTTAGATTTGAGGGACTTACCTGGAAAGGGCATGGGTTTATGTATCCATGGTTCTCTTTCCTTCCCATGTCTTCTTGCGATGAAGTCTTCTCTAGAGTACTTCTTGCGTTTATCGGGTGTTTCTTCTTCTCTTACCTCGGGAGAATCATCCTTCTCCGTGTCCTTTTCTTCAGGCTCGGCACCGTCTTCTGTTTCAGCATCGGAGGTAGATATGCTGTTAGGATCAACAGCTGGCTTTTCACTTGTGATAGGATCATCGGGATTGTCAGCCTCCTTGTGTTTCTTCTTCTTCTTCGGAGAGCTAACACTCTCGTCTTCTTCTTGTACTTGAGAATCTTGTTCGATCCTCTTTGGATGCCCCTCAGGATAGAGTGGGTCCTGGGTGTGTGTTCCACCCCTAGTTTTGATGCCATAAGCTTGTATGTCCTGTTTGGCATTATTAGCAAGCAAATCTTTTTGCACATTAGCAATTTGTTCAAGCTGAGTTTGAACCATATGAAAATGCTTAACAAGACATTTAACATCATTAACTGTTCTTTCTAGAACACCACATAAACTTTTGATAGCAAGAGAGTTATCATGCAACTGACTTTGTATCCTCCTATTAAAATGGTCTTGCTTAATAATAAAATTATCAAGCTCATCTAAGCATTGGTCGGGAGGCTTACCTTTAGGGATGTCACTTTCAGTAAAGTCTAATAGAGAGTGTATATCTACCAAGGGAGGGCGAGTAGGCTCACACAACTTCTCAATAGGCGGTAAATTCTTCACGTCTTCGGCTTTAATACCTTTCTCCTTTATAGACTTCTTTGCTTCTTGCATATCTTCGGGGCTCAGAACAAGCATGCCCCTCTTTTTAGGTGGTAGAAGTGGTTCAGGAACGAATCAATCTTCATAGTTCTTGGCAATTTTTCACATTAATTCTTCTGCATCGTCCGGTGTTCTTTCCCTGAAAACACAACTCGCACAACTATCCAGGTAGGATCTGGATTCATCGGTTAAACCAACGTAAAATATATCAAGCAGTTCATTATTGGGGACTCAATGTCTCGGCATAACCTTAAGTAAATCACAAAACCTCCCCCAAGCTTTAGGGAGGTGCTCATCCTGCAATTGTTTAAAGTTATAGATTCTTTGCAAAGCAGCATGTTGCATATGAGCTGGGAAATATTTATCAACAAAAATTTGGACTAAGTCCTGAGGACTCTTAATGGAACCATAGGGTAATGCATCGTACCATGATTTAGCGTCTTCCTTCAAAGAAAAAGGAAAAAGCTTGGCCACATAGAAGTTTCGTATCTTCTCATCAATAGTGAATAGGTTACCTAGCTCAGCGAGTTTGGTCAAGTGTGCTATAGCATCATCATTTTCTCTGCCATAAAAGGGGTCAGCCTCGACTGTAGATATAAGTGAAAGATCAACAGAGAAGTCATAATCAGGATCAGTGATGCATATAGGGGATGTGGCAAATTTAGGATCAGGAATAACTTTGTTCTTCATGGAGTGCTTTTTGAGAAACTCCTTAACAGCACCAGGGTCAGAGTCGACACACTCTCTGAGTTCCCTGCAAAAATCATCATCAAGAGTAACATAATTATTATCAAGGATTCTCTCCTTGAGTTCATCTAAGCATGGGTAACCAAAGGTTTTGCAGGTAGGAATATAGGTAGCAGGGGTCTCGGTCTTGGATTCTGCTGTAGCCTTAGCAGTCTGAGTTTCAATATAGTAGCCAAGAAAAGTAGTATCATCAAGAGTAGTGGAAGCATCATCAAAAGTATCGGACATAGTAACAGACTCAGTAGAAGCATCATGTGGTGGTAAAGTAAACTTACGCAAAACAGAAGGTGAATTAAGTGTAGCACTAGTGTTCAGAATAGTACCTTTTCTTGTACGGGATGGTAAGATCGGAACCTTTGGGTCTCCTTTCTTACCCATAGCGGATGATGTGCAGCAGGCAGGATACTTCAAGTAGACTTGTAAATATTGCTATGCTCCCCGGCAACGGCGCCAGAAAACGTTGCTTGATGCCCCACAAACGTAAGGGATCAAGATAGTCTTCGCGGGTAAGTTAATCCAATTTATTGATTCGACACACGGGGAGAGAAAGAGTATTTATAAGCTTTGACAGTTGAGTTGTCAATTCAACCGCACCTGAAATATACTTGCTTGCAACAAAAGATAGGTGGTAATAGTAATATGATAGTGATGGTGGCAACAGCAAAAGTAAACAGAAAAAGTAACAACTAATGACCAACAGAATTGATAACACTGTAGGCTAGGGAGATGGATGGTTGGGCGCTGCATGGATGAGGGTGAACATGTAATAGATTCTAACACGGGGCAAGGCACACGGAAAAGCAAAGATCATATAGGCAAATATCAAACATTAGACATGTATCCCGTAGGTAGTTGTGCGTGCTTGCAATAAGAACTTGCACAATATCTTTTGTCCTACCATCCCGCTACGAACGGGGCCAAAGGGAACTTATGGAGATTAAGGTGCTCCTGTCAAAGAGCACCGGAACAAAGCAATAAACTCAATGGATACATGGAATCCTCAAATTATGGACCATCCCCTTTGGTGTCCCAAGCTGTCACCTTTGGGATCGCCGGTTCCGAACCATAAAAGGTGCATACAACTCATAGATAGGATCTAGAACAGAAATATATTCATGAAAACACATAGGGTTCAGATCTGAAAACATGGCACTCGGGCCCAAAGTGACAAGCATTAAGAGCAACAAGTTGAAGCAAAGAAGATAAACACCAATCTAGATGATAGGCAACATGCCCCCAACAATCTGACAAACTATTACATGATCTAACTCATCCAATCCCTACCATCCCCTTTTCCTACAGCAGGGTATTACTCACACATGTGAAGAGAAGTCATGGAGGAGGGATGGATTGGTGATGGTGATGACGATGGCGACGATCTCACCTCTCCGGAGGCCAAATCAGCCTCCATATTAGCCCTCCCGAAGAATAACAGAGGGTGGCGGCGGCTCCGCGACGGAAACTAGAAAAGAGACTTCTGTTCTGGGGTTTTCCCGTCACGAGAATAAATAGGAGTCGAGGTAGGGCACGAGAGGAGGTGGAGGCCCCCCAGGCGGCCCCCCGGCGCAGCCAGGTGCATGGGGCCCCTGTGGCCCCCCTCTGGCCCCACTTCTGGCTGGTGGAAGTTTCTGGTGCGTGGATTTTCTGTGAATTTTCCCGGAATTTTCTGAGATACCTAAAAATCCATTTTCCCGCACACAATAAAACCATACAGGCAGCTCTGCTGAAAACAGCGTTAGTCCGGGTTAGTTTTGTCCAAATCATGCAAGAATGAGGGCTAAACAATAGCAAAAGTGTTCGGAAAAGTAGATACGTTTGAGACGTATCAGCGCCCCACTTCCCCCCTTCTCCTAGCCGCACCCTCCCCCCTTGGCAAGGGATTAGTCCCACATTGCCAAGGGAAGGGGGGTTGACTCCTTCCGTCTGCCTATATAAAGATGGGCAGGGGTGCACTTCTTTACACTACTAGGGAATAGCCTTATAGTGGCGCACTGTTTTTGCGTTTAGTGGCGCATTTCAAATGCACCACTAACGACAAGCCACTAATAAGGCCTTAATAGTGGCGCATTTCAAATGCGCCACCCCTAAGAATCTTATGCGTGGCGCATTTCGAAATGCGCCACCTATAAGCCCAAATGCGCCACCCATAAGAGTCTTAGGGGTGGCGCATTCTGAGAATGCGCCACTATTAAATTTTGAATTTTGAATCTGGATCTGGAAAACAATTTTTTTATTTTTTATTTTTTCTTAATCTCAGGTTAGTATGCTTAATGCCCGATCACTATGCTTAATCTCAGGTCAAACTAACCTCCGTGGTCAAACTTCCCCGAGGGTCACCCATCCTAGCACTACTCCAGCCCCAGCACGCTTAACTTCTCGGTTCTATTCAACTCTCACTCCAGCTCACCTAGCAGGCACTTGTTTATATATCTAACATATAAATCCTGTTAAACCATGTTGATGTCTAGGACCTTGTTAATGTTCATGGGTGTGCTAAAATTTTCAACATTTTTTTGAAACTTTCTCGATGGGACCATTAGCATATTTTGAAATTTTTAAAAAAATTAGAATTTTTTTTTAAAAAAAAATATTTTTTTTTATTTTTTAATGTTATATAAAATTTTCAACTTTTTTTAACTTCCCGATTTTTCCTCTAGCCTATTTTGAATTAAAAAACTAAAAAATTAAAAAAATTTTGTTAGTAGTGGCGCATTTCATACAAAATGCGCCACTACTAAGTTCAAAAAAAATTTCAATTTTTTCTCTTTTTTTTGGCCTCCATATCTTCAAACGCCCGTAACTTTTTTCTGTTAGGTTTTTGAGGATTCTAAAAATGTTCAACGGGTTACACCCGATTGAATTTGGATATAACTTTTCGAGTAGATGATTTTTCATATAAAAAACTTTTTCATCGGAGGTCGTATGCAAAAGTTAAGCCCATTTTACGTAATTCTCGGGAGATTTTGCAAAAAAAGTCGAAATTCATATTTGTAAATTTTCCTTACAACTAGACCACATATCATTTGGAAAACTGATTTTCTTTTATTTTTTTGACATTTCTATCATTTTCTTTTATTTTTTTTCAAATTGAAAAGGCGGTCCACGAGGGGGGGGGTGCATATGGGAATTTTCCCGCCCAGTTTTTTCTTATTAGTGGCGCATATGGGAAATGCGCCACCCCTAAGAGCTTATGGGTGGCGCATTCTGGATGCGCCACTAATAATTTCTTAGGGGTGGCGCATTTCCAGAAATGCGCCACGTATAAGGGGATCCAGGGCTGGCCCACTCTTAGGGGTGGCGCATTTTGGAAAATGCGCCACCTATAAGGGCTTATAGGTGGCGCATTTTTTACCAGTGCGCCACCCCTTACAACATAGTGGCGCATTACATATAAAATGCGCCACTAATAAGCTTTCCATGTATAGCTATTTCCCTAGTAGTGTTAACACAGAAAAATTCGCAGAGAATTCAATATTACTCCGAATTGAGATCGGTTTTCACCGGTCTTCTCCCCTCTCTCGTCTCTCTCAAGCCGGGGTCCCCTTGTCTGGAACCTGTGCTAAGATTGAGGCTTCTCTGCTACGCTGACGCCGTCGTGCTGCCGAAACTCCGGTTCCGGGAGGTCTACTCCCGCCACCTTCGCTGGATCGGAGAACGAAGGTCGTCATCGAGTCCGTACGTGTGCGAGTACTACGAGGTGCTGCACGTGCGACACTATCACCCCATCAGGGTGCTAACACAGCCAGGGGGCTGTGAAAGATTTAGGGCTTCATCAACCACGTTTGCGGGAACGTTTCTAGCGCAACGGACTACACCCTGAGGTATGTTTCCGTAAGTCTTTCCGTTACAGCATTACAGCTAGATAGATCTTGGGTTAAGGGCGACGCTAGTTAGAAAAATTATTATTTTCTGCTGCGAGACCCAACAGTGATATCAGAGCTAGATCTATGCTCCGTATTGCTGTACGGTTAGAACACATCGGGGATGTGGGCGTTGATTCTACGATTGTTACCCTCTCACGTGTACTTGTTATATCTGTGGCATTGTTTGATGAAGCGGCCCCGACCGACCTTACGCGTACGCTTACGCGAGACTGGTTCCACGCTTGACATACGGCTTGTACCGTATAAACTGGCTCTGGGGGTGTCTGTCTCTCTTACTTTAGCGGATATGGCATTTGCAACGGAGGGCCCCGTACGGGGTGTAATAGAGACAATCTATAATCAGCGTTGTGGTTCCACGTAAAACATGCAATATACAAAATAGAGGCGTCTAACTTTATATTGCAGAGGGGGCTATTGTTATTTGCTTAATCTTGATGTAGTGATAGCTTTGCTATGTGTTACTAGAAAGTAGTAAACATTCATCATGATGAAACAAACTTAAATGGAGACACTGTAGACTTAGTGCCACCATGATCATACATCTTAAAACTTGCTAGTATAGGATACACGACGGTAGCATTAAATAAGATGATCCCTTATAAAATGCCAAACATAAGTATTCTACCGAAGTGTGCACCACCTGGAAGGTTCTCTTTATGATAGGCAGGCCGTGACGATCGGGTGTCATACATACATTAGAGTTCGCATGAGGTTGGGCCTGTCAAGCCTAGCATATGTCGATATGGCCTTGCTAAGCAGCATATAACACTAAGGTCAATTTGGCGAGCCTAGCATATGCAGATATGGCCTCGGAATACTAGAGATCGAAAGATCGAGCATGAGTCACATATAGGATGTGATCGCACAAACTAGTTGTCTACCTTTGAAATTAATCCGTCGGCCGTTGTGATATTCGAGGACGGATAGTGAATCTGGATCATGTAATCACTAAAACTTCTTAGGGATGATTGTTTTAGTGTGAGCTCATCTATAATATGATTATTATGAACACATTATTATGAACTAGTCTTAATTGTTTTCCTTGCAAATATTTTGTAGAAAAATAAAATGGACATGAATCAGTATCATGGATTGGTTACTTTCTTACGTGGTGAAAGACTTAAAGATGATTGGTCAAATTTTGTTGATTGGTACTTATACCTTAGGACTGTGCTCAAGAGAGCTAACCTCTTGTTCGTGATACAAGAGCGTATGGGAGACCCTCCCGTAGACAACATGGATGAAAAAGTAATGCTTGATTACCATAATCATCGAAGGCCTTACGCCATGGTTAAAAGTGTCATAGAAACTAGCTTTCCGCAAGATTTACGTGAAAAATATGCGGATATGGACACGTTTGAAACAATCGACATGATGGAGTCATTGTTTATACATCAGTTCAGAGTGGCAAGATTTGAGTTAGAAAATTAGTTTCTTACTACAAAGATGGAAGAGAACACTTGTCTGAAAAATCACGTAGCCAAGATGAATGGGATACATCTGAAACTCATGGAGGACTTTGACTATTGGACCACAGAGGAGTCTGCTATAAACACGGTGCTACACTCACTTCCACCGAGTTACACAGACTTTGTCCATGACTATGTCGGAAGAGGTGAAAGCCTTCAGTTCTTTGAGTTCATGGTCAACCTCCGAGATTTAGAGGTTGAACCCATTGAGGGAGAAATTGTTGATGGAGAAGGTATATGTTTGATATACTCGTTATAAATGTTTGTTCCCTTATACAAAATTTGCAGTTTAATAAGTATTTGATACTTGTTCTGTTTTATGAAAACAGGGCCTGCCGTTGCATGGACGGGAAGAGGTGCTATCCAGGATTGATGGCAACCAAGACAGTTGATGGCCACCAAGATTTCACCAAGACATCTATCATAGAATTATACTTAGAGTATTAGATAAATCTTTTGTAATCAATCGAATATGAACACTTAGTGGTATGTCTTGCATCTCGCGAGACAAAGTTATTCATGTTTTGAGACAAGTCAGTTGTTCCAGTTTGATGAACAAAGTGTGCTTATACTATGATTGCAATTGAGTTTATAATATGATAGAAGAATTTATAAAACACCATAATTGTCAAGTGATATTCAATGTTTAATGATTAAGTTATTATGAATAACAATAAGGTCAAAAGTCATAACTATACTAAATGCATGAGATGAATTCATAAATGATGAAGTCATTAGATACTCGATCTATTAACTCATGAATTTATTATCAACCAAGATGACTAATGACGGAGTTCTAGCAAAGTAGAACTTGTGCCAAACATTGTACATAAATGATGTATTAAACAAGCGCATGAATAATCATTAAAGATGCTTCGCATGATTAATTGAACAAGGCATTCAATTAAGATCATAAATCTGAGATTACGGAATCACAGTGAAGTTGGATATAAGAATACAAATCACCATGATGTGATCAAAGTGATGAGTATTATAGTTGACATAAATGGGAGACTTGTGGAAGTAATACCACAAATTACGATGGAAGTTTAAAGTGCTCAAGCACCTAAAACCATTCGTAGTCATGCTAAAATGTAGTGTGGTCTAAATACATTCCCCTTACGCTAATGCTATTTTGAATTGTTATAATTTATTAAGTTAAAACACCCACTTCATGAAATAAGGAAACCATTCTGAATTTAATGAAGCTGATGACTCCATATGATGATGGTGTTAGAAAGTTTCTAGAAGTTTTATATGATATAACTTTCTTTGTATTAGAGTTGTGAGCAATTGTAAAACACACCTTCTCAAATAGCAAAACTTGTATTGCTTAATTGGTAAATGAGAAGATGGTTCTCAAGGAATAAACCAATGGGAGAAAAGTGAATTCTTTGACCAGGGTGATTGACCCTACCTCCAGATAACAGAGTAACGCAACGGAAAATGTTCCGCTGAAATGACTCCATGAGAAGAGGAAATATGCTATTGATGATGATCATGGTATATTAGTTAAAGCCTTAGTTTAAAAATAAGAAAATTGTCATGAATACGTTCTGTACAGAACAATAATCATGAGTCTTCTTAAGTGAAACAAAAGGGACACTGCTCATAAATTACGAAGGATTGATGGTTACCTAGGAAACGAGGAGAAATGAAATCATATTGAGTTGCATATGGGATGGCTCACATCCTATGAAATAAAGTAGTTATTTCACATTCCGAATAACCAGGAAGTTATTAAGAATGATGCAACACATAAAGGCATGATTTGGCACATAAAAGATGTTATGGCTAAATTCAATAATGATTGACTACGGATGCGTAGTAATGCTAAATCAATATGGGTATTTCATTCACAAACACTATATATACTGGGACCATAGCCTAAAGAAAATTGCATCACATTCAAATTTGGAATTTGAAGAAAAGTAGCAAATGGCATAACGAAAGAATGTTTTGATAAGATGGACCATAGTACCTCAAGGCAGAAACTCTCAACCTTGATTTGATCAAGTGATTTTGAAGTAATCAAAATATTGAGATGGACTGCAATTTCATGAAACTGAGTGGGAGCTTTGGAGACTTCCTGAAAACTTGGAATGCAGAGAGAATTTTCTGAGTGGGAGCTTTGGGAGCAATATTATTATGTCTGGCATAATTAGAATAGAAACTTAATAAAAGCTTACTTACAGATATATGTTAAATATATTTGAGTGGGAGCACAATGTCAATTTCATATATATACGATGATATATGTGAAAACAATCTCATATATATACGTTGATATACATGGAGATTAAGGCTAATAAGATGAAAGGATTACGAGAATCTTATATGAACGAAATACAGATGTGTCATACACTAAAATCTATAAGGATAGATTAGGACACGTGTAATGAACATCAAAAGGATTGGAATGATATCCTAAACAAGAAAAGGTTCTTGTGGCTAGGAATTATATAAAGGATGTAAAACCTTAATATCACAAAATAATGTTTTAATGGAAGAATAGGAATGCACTTTGTCTCAAGACATGTGATCCTATAAGACCTTTGACATATGATTCTACCCTAAAACGGAAGTTGTGAATCCAATAACAAAATGACTCAAAGGTTCTTAGAAGAAGAACAGGTTCCGATGTGCTTGGTTGGCAAAACACAGAACCTGAGCAAAGTCCAAGCATTCAGTATCTGAAGAGAAACTGAGGACAATACTCTAAATGATAGAAAAAATAATATACTTGAATGTAATACTGGATTATGATTGCAAGTCTTATTATGGGTCTATATGAATTAGAGATATCACCAAAAGGAATAGAAAGGAAATGTGAGCTATAATTTCACGAACCAAAAGTCTACAAAATATAAATATCTACTTAAGGAAGTAGAAGGTTCAATAAAGTTTAGCGTAAGAAGTTTAGACTTCTGGCTGAGTGTATTTTTCAGTATACATGACTATGGGAGTCCTAGGGACTAAAACCATTTTGTCATTAGAGAATACTGTAAAATAAGAAGTCTCACTCTCCCACCAAACTTATAATTCAAGCATTATTAGATAGTGAAGGGTATATCAAGCAAGTTGCCCAATACCTGTTGCAAAGGAACATACGAATCTGAACGGGTACAGATCGTTGACGAAACCTCTTCCATGAGCAAGCATGATCAATAAACACTTATATGATAAGATGATTATGATCGAGAAAATATGCAGCTAGATTATTTGCTATCAAGTGCAAGTGGGAGGCTGTTGGATATATGCTCTAGAGGCAAATAATATATGATTATTCCAATATATCTAAATAAGTTCATGACCAGTTTCATACTGTGCTGGAACTGTATCAGTGAAACAATGATACAGGTGTGGTATAGAAACAACCAGAGTTCCTAGTCAGCCTCTCATGATGACTGGTTTATCGTCAACTGATGATTGTGGTTTCACGATCATGGATAATCAAGTCAATTGACGGTAAGGTCACCTCATTGAATGAATGACGTGATGAACATTACCCAATGCAAGCATTGCAACATGATCAAATCGTAAAAGTTCAGTGTTGTAATTACAGAACGTAGTAGCCTGTTCCTTTGACCGTGAGATCACGCATAATTGCTATCTTCTGAGGATGCTTTGAGTGCATTAACCGTCACACTGAAACATGGTGACCATAAATGTGTATCTTGGGCTATCCGATGGGATATATTGAGGAGTGTTGATTCAAGAGCGGGATTTGTCAATCCATATAATGGAAAGATACTTCATGGCCAACTCGGTGAGATTGCATCCATAAAGCTGTGCAGCGTGTGACTAGGTCACAAGGATGAATATTACGGAACGAGTGAATAAGATTTGTCGGTAACAAGATAGAACTAATGCATTGGATGCAGTTGATCGAATCTTGGACTAATCTAGTATCGCATGACAAAGGGAATGGTATACAACGTGTACGGTTCAATCGGTTACTTCCAGAATGCACATGGGTCATTATGGGCATCCAGGTCCCGCTATTGATCATTGGTCGTAGCCTTTGTCTTTGTCATGACTGGAGTGTTCTCGGACCGTAGGGTAACACACTTAAGGGCTCGATGAATATCGGAGACCTTTTCGGAACTATCGGAGTTACCGGAGAAAGAAGTGCAATGGGCCTTATTTGTGAAAGAAGCCCATTAGGGGAAGGAGGAAAATAAAAGGGAAAAGGAAAAGAAAAAAAAGGGGGCGCCATGGGCCTTGGGGCCCATGTGGGTGGCGCCCCACTTCCCCCCTCCTCTAGCCGCACCCTCCCCCCTTGGCAAGGGATTAGGGCCAGTTCTTTTGGCGGCTTCTCCCAGAAGCTGCCCTCCCCCCAGCTTCTCTGAGAAGCCGCCCCAAAAAGTTAGGGAGGCTTCCAGAATGCCCCGTGTTAGGCCATTCCGGAAGCCTCCCTAAATTTTTGGGGCGGCTTCTCAGAGAAGCTGGGGGGAGGGCAGCTTCTGGGAGAAGCCGCCAAAAGAACTAGCCCTTAGTCCCACATTGCCAAGGGAAGGGGGGTTGACTCCTTCCGTCTGCCTATATAAAGATGGGCAGGGGTGCACTCCTTTAACATAGAAAAATTCGCAGAGAATTCAATATTACTCTGAATTGAGATCGGTTTTCACCGGTCTTCTCCCTTCTCTCGTCTCTCTCAAGCCGGGGTCCCCTTGTCTGGAACCTGTGCTGGGATTGAGGCTTCTCTGCTACGCGGACGCCGTCGTGCTGCCGAAACTCCGGTTCCGGGAGGTCTACTTCCGCCACCTTCGCTGGATCGGAGAACGGAGGTCGTCATCGAGTCCGTACGTGTGCGAGTACTATGAGGCGCTGCACGTGCGAAACTATCACCCCATCAGGTGCTAACACAACCAGGGGGCTGTGAAAGGTTTACGGCTTCATCAACCACGTTTGCGGGAACGTTTCCCGCGCAATGGACTACACCCCGAGGTATGTTTCCGCAAGTCTTTCTGTTACATCGTTACAGCTAGATAGATCTTGGGTTAAGGGCGACGCTAGTTAGAAAAATTATTGTTTTCTGCTGCGAGACCCAGCAAGGTGCATGTTACATGAATGTTGGATGTAAATAATCTTTTTAAAGTTGACGCTTGTCGGCACTTTATTCATTAGGCGAAAGCATGTCTCTTTTCTTACCCATGGTGGATAAAGTGCAGCATGCAAAAATACTTCAAGTAGACATGTAAATAAATCTATGCTCCCCAGCAACGGCGCCAGAAAACAGTACTTGATAACCCTCAACTTTAGAGAATCGAGACAGTCTTCGCGGGTAAAAATAACCCAATTTATAGATTCGACTCAATGGGAGCCAAAGAATATTTATAAGATTTAACAGTTTAGTTGTCAATTCAACCGCACCTGAATTATACTTGCTTGCGACAAAATATTAATAGCAATGGTAATATGGAAGTGATGGTGGCAATGGAAATAGTGATGGTGAAACTGCGAAAGTAAAACAACAAAAGTAAAAAACTAGTAACCAGCATGATTAAAAGTCTGTAGGCTAGGGAGATGGATGGTTGGGTGCTGCTTGGATGAGAGTGAACATATAATAGATTCTAACACGGGGCAAGGCACACATAAAAGCAAGGATCATCTAGGCAATATCAAACATTAGGCATGCATCCCGTAGGTAGTTGTACGTGCTTGCAATAAGAACTTGCACAACATCTTTTGTCCTATCATCCCGCTACGAACGGGGCCAAAAGGAACTTATGGAGATTAAGGTGTTCATGTCAAAGAGGATCGAAACAAAGCATTAACACTCAATGGATACATGAAATCCTCAAATTATAGTTCATCCCCTTTGTTGTCCCAAGCTTTCATCTTTGGGATCGCCGGTTCCGGACCATAATAGGTGCATACAACTCACAGATAGGATCAAGAACACAAATAAACTCATGAAAACACAAGTGGTTCAGATCGAAAAATATGGCACTCGGTCCCAAAGTGACAAGCATTAAGAGCAACAAGTTGTAGCAAAGATGATAAACACCATACTAGATGATAGGCAACATGCTCCCAACAATCTGACGAACTATTACATGTTCCAACTCATCCAATACATACCATCCCTTTCTCTATAGCTGGGAATTACTCACACATGAAAGGAGAAGTCACGGAGGGTTGATGATGTAGTGGCGATGGTGATGACGGCGGCAATGATCTCCCCTCACCGGAGGCCAAAACAGTCTCCAGATTACCCCTTCCGGAGAAGAACAGAGGGTGGCGGTGGCTCCGCGGCGAGAATTGGGAAAACAACCTCTGTTCTGGGGTTTTCTCGCGATGAGGATAGATAGGAGTCCTGGTAGGGAAACAGAGGGGGGAGGACCCACCCAGGCGGCCTCCCGACGCGGCCAGGGGTGGGGCCGCGCCAGCAGGGCGTCTGGGCCCCCGTTGGCTGCCCTCTAGCCCCACTTTTGGCTCAGGGTCCCTCCGGGTGCGTGGATTTTCTGTGATTTTTCCTGAAATTTTCTGAGACACCTAAAAATTCATATTCCTGCACATAAGAAAACCATACAGGAAGCTCTGCTAAAATCAGCGTCAGTCCGGGTTAGTTTCGTTCAAATCATGCAAGAATGAGGTCAAAACAATAGCAAAAATGTTTGGAAAAGTAGATACGTTTGAGACGTATCATCGGTATACAATATCAAATCAAGGCATAAATTTTTAGCACATATTGTCCTCCATCAAGTGACCAGCATACTATGAAAAGAGTTTATAAAAACCATGTGAATCCACACTACCAAATAGTTGCGATTTCTTGCTGCAGATTTTCATAAATTCAACAATATCTAATTTTCAGAACTGTTATATCTAAATGTCAAAGTAATACATGTTTAGAGAAAAAAAGATAGGTTCAGATTGGGTTATACTGCAGACTCACATACCTGCTATACTGATGTGCTGCAGGCGGCCAGAATCGAGCGTCCTTGGTCGATGGAGCAAGGAGCTTGGTCCGTGAGGGGGCCCCCTTAGGCCTACGGCGGCGCTCCTCCCCAATCCGCGGCGGCGGCGACCTTCCCAATCTACGGTGGCGCTCCTTCCCTGCCCGTCGTGGTGGTTCACGGCAGCAAATCTCATCCCGCTGTTGTGCTCCTGTCTGGTCCCCACGGTTGTGCGGCGCGGGATCTCCTCTATGACGGCGGCGCTCGGCTGGTCGGAGCCGGCTCTCCGCGGCGAAGCGCGCGAGAAGCCCGCGCTAATCTCTTCTTTTTTCCGGCACTTTCTCGTTCTGCTCCAGCCCCTGAGATGCATATGTGTGGGCATTTGTGTACTGCTGTCCGTTGGATGCGTTTTAGAGTGCTGATATGTGCCGCATGTTACAGCGTGACTTGTCATGGGCAAGTCACCTGGTCTATGTGCTAAATGTACACCCAAGTCTGTATATAGCTTTATCCATGTAGCAGATCTAGAAGTAAATAAAGAGTGCGTGGTTGGTACAGTGCCTTGTGCCCTTCTGACTTTGGTGTGATAAGTTTTTGCTTAGAAATGTAACCAAAAATACGATAACAAAGAAGCAAGTGTATAAACTATCCAAAAGAGATAAAGTACATTTTTTCCATGATGATACATGATTAGATCGTCATGAATTGAGGGTGCTCTTCTTGACTAGAAATTGAAAACAAAAATGTTCCTTTGCCATCCTGTTCGATCGACGTAGACAAGTGCTTTACTTCAAATCGGGAATAAACATGGAGAGACGGAGATTTTGGTTGGTTATTTCTTATTTGTAAGAGGATGAATGTTGAGCACGCGGGGGCAAATTGAACACCAGGCCCAGGGGCACCACCGCCAGCTCCGGGATCGGCGGTTCCACGACGGCGTCCAGGCACGGCCCGATCAGGCTCACGCACGACATCCTCTTGTACTCCCGGTGCACCAGTGCGCGGTGGAGCACGCCTTGTACCTCACCCTGTGCAAAACCGAATCGAAACCGAAAACCGAATCGAAAAAACCGAATTAAAATCAAAATTTCGGTTTTTCAGTTTTAGGTTTTAATTTCAGTTTTCAAAATAGCAAACCTTATTGAATTCGATTTTTTCGGTTTTAAACCGAAATAAACGGTTAACAGAATAAAACCGAAAACAACCAAAGTTTTTGTTTTTTTAGGGTGAAAGGTTGAAAGCCTGCCCAGACGCCCAGCCCATCCAGCCACCAGCCAGGCAGCCAACCCAACTTCAAGTCACACACGCGACACGTGAGTCGCAACCCTAGCCAGACGCCGCACTCGGGAACACAGCGGGAGGGAGAGCCAGACAGCCACCGAGAGGGAGAGCTAGAGGCCGCGCATCTTGCGGCTTCTCAGAGTCCTCGGCGTCCTCGGCCTTGGCGCGGCGTCCTCGACATCCTCGCCGGCCGTCGCGCCTGTCCCGCTGGCCGTCGCGCTCGCCCCGCTTGTGGCTCAGCTTTTGTTGACGCTGCTCGGTGGTTGCTGTCGCCGCTTGGGCAGCTGTCTCCGCGTCACCCTCCTCCACGGCATGGGATCTGGGAATCCCCTACCTTTGCTCGGCAGCTGCTGCCGGTCATACCGCTGCCGGTTTGTCTCTCCGGTTAAGGATAACGAATGTCTCTCTAGCAATGGTATTTTTTTCATCTTGCTAATGCAAGGGAAAAATAGAATTTTCATATCACACATAACATTTTATGGCTAAAACTGACAAAAATGTCATAAAAGAAGCAAAATGAAGTTTAGATGTCAAAACAAGAATAAAAAAATTAAGACCATAAAAGGAAGCAGATTTTAAAAACAGGTTAAATAAGAAATTTTTCTCATAAATGTATTGGTTGAAACTTTAAAATCGTCTCAACTTTGGTTATTTTGGTTATTACCGAAACCAACCGATAACAAGTGGTTATTACCGAAACCGAACCGTATCTATGTACAAAACCGTATAAACGAAAGTATAAAAACGGTATAAACTGAAAACCGTATAAACCCGACCGAATCGAACCGAAAAAATCAAATGCACAGGCTGACTTGTACCTTCCGTTGCTCACCATCTGCATGCATCCACGTTCCACATGAACCCCATGAACTCGGAAAAATGTCCATCATAAACGACAATTAACGGTCACCTCTAGCTGGTCGCCGGTGATGACGAAGAATGACCCCCGGAGGTGGCTTGGCGAGGAGCCACCGGCCGTCGTGCTTCACCTGGGGGTCGTCGACGTCGTTCTAGAAGAGCAGGGTGAGGAGGCCGTGGTCAGAGTGAGCCGGCAGCCCGACAACCCCGGCGTCGCCGTTCGTGCCGCACGGCGGGTAACGGTTCCCGACGAGGATCTGGAAGCAGGAATCGAGGCCCAGCCGCTGGGCGATGCGGCTGCCATCCAGCCCCAGGCTCTCGGAGATGGCCGCCGTCAGCTCCAGCCAGGGCCGGCCCTGAGCAGGTGCAGGTGGTGCGGCCGCACAGGGCCCTCACCTGCCAGGGGCCCTCACCTAGATAAGTAATGTGTAGTTGTGTACGTACATGAAGAATTATTAGGAAGACCCAATCGCAAAAAAAAATGAAGTAGCGGCAGCTGGACCGAACCATGACCGAACACAACAATCAATAGTTTTTGTGTGAGAGAAATAAATCGATCGACCTGTGAGCTGCTGAGCGTTGACTGCTTCAACTCTTCCATCCTTTTTTTTTCTTTACGGACCATCCTCAACTCCTCGTTCTCCACTTCTTCTTCCCCAATGGAGGAACGACCCAATCCCAATAACGCCAATAATAGGGCGCTGCTGCCCGAAGCAATTTCTAGCGGTCTGGCCGGAATAAATGGAGGAGGAGATCTTGATTTTCCTAATTTTCAAGAATCTGTAATTATTAGTTCTTGCTAATCCCCTTCTATAAATATTCCTAGGTTTTTTTGGTTTTCTTCATTCGAATTTGATCTGCAGGACCTTATTTGATTTGTTCCTGTCTTTGCATAGTAGAAAGGGACGAGAGGGCAGGGATCAAGGATGATTGGCCGACGGCGGTGAGGGAAGGTTGACTGCTGCTGCAGGATTGTGGTGGATTCGTTTGTGGGCAAGCTGCAGCAAGCAAGGGCAATCGCCAACCATATCCACGTGTTTTTGTTCAAATTAAATATATCATGTCTTAATTTTTGTAATCCTTGTGTACTATTTTTTGAGATGTCTTCTAAAAAGTGTAAATCTGTTGTGAAAAGAGACAAAAGAGAAAGAGAGATAATCAATTTATAGAATCTTAAAATGGAGCCTGGAGCGCAGAGCTGGAGCGTGCAAGCTTTTTATGTTATCTTTGAAAAGTACTAGTTGCTTTTCCAACTGAAAATTATCAGTTTGTCACCAATAATAATATAAAATAATGGGTAATTTATGTGATTTAATGTGTCTACTAAGAATATATAGAGAATTATGTCTAATATATAAGTTGTTATCAAAATATAAAAATAAGCTATAAAATTGTTTTTGTATAGGGCGCCCATTTTTTGGTCTTGCACCGGGCCCAGGACTGCTCAGGGCCGGCCCTGGCTCCAGCATCACCCCTCGTGCGCGCCCGGGTACTCCGCGGCGACGTCCCTCAGAGTTTCGTGCTTGGCGGGGCAGTGCAGGTTAGGGTGGGCGAACATCTTCACATAGTCCCGCCAGTACCTAGCGCCGTGCCGTCCACGGCGGAGTTGAAGCCCGTGCCGACACGGACAGGGTCCATCGGCCCGGCGTTCATGCGCTCCTGCTTCTGCTCGGGTGACATGCTGAACAGTTCTTTGCACGCCTCCATGAATCTGGTTTGGAGAGCCTCGGGCACACCATGGATGGTCACCTTCACTCATATTGATCATCCAGACTTAGAGCCGAGCAAGCGAGTTAAAAAAAAATTCTAACACAGAAAAAAACAAAAAAAAACAGAGCCACGGTATATGGGCCAGCTTCGTTGACCAGGCGGCGGTACGTCGCAGATGGGTTTAGGCCCAGGAAGCCTATATGCGAGGCAGAACTACACTTTTATATTTTCTTTGCCAGAAATTATGGACTGCCAGAGGGGGTTTTCTATAAGACACCATGACGGAAGAACAAACCCACCTCCCTTTATTATTATTAGAAAAATATTAGGAAAATAAGTAAAAAAATGTAATGTAGAATTGTGAGCATTAATAACAGGATCTTTTTCAAATGCGATTTTGTTGAGTAATTACGAGAATAATTTCTGATGGCGCTGATTTTAATCATAAAATAAATGTCTATGATTTTTTTGCGAGAGAATGGTATGTGTGCTTTCGACTTTGAATCCCAGCAATCACAATTTTTCCATCCTGTTATAGGAATACTAAATAAATTCAAAAAACAAAATGGGTCGCCGGTACTCGAGCGGTTCATGGGCCGGCCCAATACCTACGCGCGACCCAACGGGGTTCGTCAGATTAAAACACAATTTTCTTTTTTTTCCTGAATTTGCAATTTTCTTTTTTTTCCTGGATTGCAGATTAATTACCTAACAAGGGAGGGGGCTTTTTGTAAAATAACCATGATGGAAGAAGAAAATCGCCTCCCTTTTATTATTACTAGGAAATGTGCCTGTGCTTTCCAACGGGAGAAAACATGAGGTCCGTTATTGATTTGTAGTTTTGCAGATGTTGAGATCATCATATGAGATGCATGGTGGTCCACTTTGTCGCGCTTCACCTAGCGAATTGTTTTCCATCGTCCATCCTCCCTTTTAACTTCCTAATTGGCCAAGTTAGGATGTCTTGAGCCATGCATCTTTGAAAATATAATACGAAAGGCAATCAATAGTAGAACAATATTTCATAAAAGAGTTGCATCATGTTAATTGTGTCTTGATGTAGAGCAATCATGGAGTTGTCATCATTGGCTGCCTCGTCGACCACCCATCGGTTTGGCATGAAGAAAAAACTACAACATGTTCCTGATGTCCAGGTGCAAAGTGATGATGAAGTTGTAATACTTGGTGGCCTCATTGAACACCAACCAGTTTGATGATTTGTTAAATCTCGTGAACCGCTATGAAGTTGTCCTTCCACTTGGGCGCCCTATGCATTCAAAATAAATGCAGCCATACATGTTTTTCATGTGATATATATCACATGTGCTTTTTTTATTTACCATCATTTTTCTTGCGAAAATAATAGTAGAATGATGATGCATAGAACTAATAGAAGAGTAAAGGAGGAGTGGAAATAAATTTTTAACCGTAATGCTATTGAACATGTATCATTTGGAAAATCGAACATATTTATGATAATTAATATTATCGCGACAATGGTAAAAAAACTATCTTTTTATCCTAAATTAATTCCTGATTCATGGCTGTGTGTAGGCCGCTGTGCAACGTTCTCCCCAACCATCCATGGATACCAAAGTAGACACCTTGTCAACCACCCATCGGTTCGGCAGATGAAAAACATGTCCATGATGTCTAGGTGCAAAGTGATGATGAAGTTGTATTATTTGATGGCCTCGTCGAACACCAGTCTGTTTGGTGATTTGTTAAATCTCGTGAATTCCTATGTAGTTGTCCTTCTGCTCAGACGTCCTACACATTCAAAATAAATGCAGGCCTACATGTTTTTCATGTGGTACATATCACATGTGCTTTATTTATCATCGTTTATTCTTACAACCTTTTCCAAAAAACAATTATTCTTACGATATATTTTTTTGAAATTTTCTTACAGAAATATTAGAAAAATGATGGTTCTTAGTGAAAGGGGTGCCGCAAAACCGGCAAACTTAGAGCGGTCTCTGAAAGTGGACTAATAGAAGAGTAAATAATATTATCGCGACAATAATAAAAAATATGTCATTTTTGATCCCTAAATTAATTCCTGATTCATGTGCAACCGTTCTTCCCATTCATTTTATTAAACCCCATCTTCCAACGTCATGGCATGCACACAATTTCTCTAAGATTTTATCCTGCATGCAACGTCCTTTTCTTAACTCTTCTCCTGGAGTTAGTTTCCTTAATTATATTTCCATGCATGGTAGGCCCACACACCTCCTAACTAATTTTCTCCTGCATGCAACGTCCTCTTCTCCTGTGAATCACTAATTAGCGGGTACCCTTCCGCGCGCCCCCACAAAGGTCACTTTTGACGCTCTCTGGATCCGACACATGTCGCATTTTTACTTCGTCACGCGCGAACAACAATTGTGGTTGCGCGCGGACTTTTCTGTGGCAGCGCGCGGACCTGTGGCTTGGACTGTGGCTGAAAAAAAGTGTGGTTGTGGCTGAAAAAACTCTTGTTGTTGCTGAAAAAACTGTGGCTTTGGCTGAAAACTGAGTTGTGGCAGGAAGCTGTGGCTGAAAAAATTGTGGCTTTTGGCAGAGGTTGTAGCTGAAAAAACTGTGGCTGTGACTGAAAAACTGAGCTGTGGCAAGCTGTGGCTGCGTGGAAAACTGTGGCTGACGCACTATGATTGCGCGCTGTGCGTCCAAAACGTGCCACGTGGCAACACCGGAGCGCGCGAAAAGTGACCTCTACGGGAAGATACCCGCTAATTAGTTGCGCCTCTTCTCCTAGAGTTAGTTTCCTTAATTACCTCCTGGATCCGTTTTAATTCTTTTGCCTTCTTTGATTTCTGTGGACCCTTCGATATTTCAAGTGAGTTGCAAATATATATAAACTGTGGGTCATCATGTAAAGGTACCGAGGTGGGACTAATCACGAACGGATGTTAAGGTTGACTTCGGTATGTGATCAATCACTAATTAGCGGGCACCCTCCCGTGCGCCTTCGTAGAGGTCACTTTTGGCACTCTCTGGATTCGACAACTGTGGCTGCGCGAGGACTCTCCTGTGGCAGGGTTGTGGCTGAAATAACTGTGGCTATGGCTGGAAAAACTCTTGTTGTGGCTGAAAAAAACTATGGCTTTGACTGAAAACTGGGTTTTGGCAGGGAGCTGTGGCTGAAAAAACTGTAGCTTTTGATAAAGGTTGTGGCTGAAAAACTGTGCTTGTGGGGCTGTGGCTGAAAAATTGAGTTGTGGCAGGATTGTGGCTGCGCGAAAAAATGTGGTTGTATCTGACCTACGATGTGGCTGCGTGTTGTGCATCCAAAACGTGTCACGTGACGATACCGGAGCGGATGAAAAGTGACCTCTACGGGGTCGTGCGGGAGGATACCCGCTAATTAATTGCTCTATGACGTTCTGGCCCAGGCCCAATTCACGTGTGAGTGCGCGTGCTCGTGAGGAGTGGCCCAAGTCTCGTACGTGCCTGTGTGCGCGTGCACTGGAGGAGGGGTTACCTATGTTCCTAGACGATACTGGTACGTACGGAAAATAGGAGTGGGTTGGACTGCAGGTTAATTTAGCTAAAAGCGAGGAATTATTTAAAAATAATACAAAAATGGACTAAAAAAGGTCACCTTCCTTTATTATTAGGTAAAGATTAAGAAAAAAAGTAAAAAATATGTAATGCAGAATTGTGAGCATTAATAACAAGATCTTTTTCAAATGCGGTTTTGTTGAGTAATTACGGGGATAATTTCCAATGGCGTTGATTTTAATCATAAAATAAATGTCTACGATTTTTTGCGGGTGAATAAATGCATACCATCAATGGCATTTGTTGCTTGCTGCATATATACTACCTTCTCTTGTCCAATCTGATTCAGAACACAAAACCAAAGAGCGACCACCTACGTTGGATATGACCATGGCAAGATATGTACATGTTTTTGTCATCTTTATGGTGTTTGTTCTACGCGCCAGCTTCCAAGCCCAAGGTAAGTACGCACTTTCGATCACAAAAATTGTATACTTCTTCGAGAAACGAGTTGTAGAAATTCACTTACGCGATGTTGAAACTAATATAACAATCATGCATTGCATGATGATGTACTTAGGGAATTTGCCTTTCTGTAAAACGCAATGAAATTTTAATATCTGTCTTTTCTACAAATGATCTCAAAGAATTTCAAAGGTTTTGGTATACCTTGTTTCTCTTCATGAACTTGATCCGATAAATAATTACTTGACATGCAGGACAACTAGGACTGGCGGAGACATACAACATCACAGAGTATATTCCATTGGAGTCCAATAAGATCTTTTTGCGACATCACATAGTACATCCGAGTGATACATCGAATTCGATCAAAAGATGTGAGCCATGCACATGTTGCCCAAAGAATTCCAAGAAACCATGTTATGAGGCACCAAGCTGTTGCGTTGAGATAGACCGCGACATTCCTGGGGTTCCATCAGGTACTTGTACTAGACGTGCGACCTCCTGTAATTGTGACAATAGTTGTAAGTCATCAATGCTTTGCGGCATGCTCAAGGATGGTAATAAAATTTGTTTCCCTTAAAATCTGTTTTTTGTTAGCTCTTGAGAAGCACATATTTAATTATTATTTATTCCTTATATGATGTATTACATCAACCCAGGACATGTCAAGCATATTCCAAGTCTAAAATCCAGTAAAAAAAACTAGGTGGAAAATACTGAGAATTGAAAACAATTCATAAAAAAAGGTGTAATAGGAACGTTCCTTGTAAAGATTAGGAAGAAAGGTGTTACATGAATGTTGGCTGTAAATATTATTTGGAACGGTATATGGTGCATTTTTGTACTATGATTTTCTTTGAAATGTTCGGATTTCACAAGAATTCTGGGGACAGGCAATTTCAGTTCATGAAGATGGATGGCAAGAAAGAATGTTTCTAACCATAAAAAAAAATCTTTTCGTTCAAGAATAACAAAGCATCAAATTCAAAAAATTAGATATTATTTGGTGTGATATGTTTTTGCTTAAAAATGGTAACAAAGAAGCAAATACGGAATACATTTTTTCCATGATGATGCATGATTGGTTCATCATGAATTCAGGGTGTTCTTCTTGACTACAATTGAAAACAAAAATGTTTCTTTGCCATCATGTTCGACCGACGTAGACAAGTGCTTACTTCAAAACTGGAATAGACATGGAGGAGATGGAGATTTTGGTTATTTGTAGCACGATGAATGTTGAGCACGCGGGGGCACCCGAACGAGCTCGAGCGCTGCGTTGCTGTTGAGCCTGTTGCTCTGCTGGTGTTACATGTAATCCCTGTACTTGATCCCTCCGAACTCCAGGCCCAGGGGCGCCACCGCCAGCTCCGGGACCGGCTCCACCACGGCGTCTGGCCCGATTAGAGCATCTCCAGCTTCGCCCCCCAAGAGCCTCCAAGCCGGCGTTATTTACTTCGGACGGACGAAATTCGCCCAACCGCGTCTTTAAGGGCCCAAATATCGCCGGATCGGGCCAAAATTAAGTCCGGCGATCCCAAGCGAACCCGGCGCACTGGGGTCGCTTGGGGCGCCGGACGAAACGAAAAGATCCGGCTGGGCCACTGGCAGAGCAAACCGCCCAAAAACGACTGCTTCTCCCCCACCACCCTTGTCGCCACCGGTGCCGCGCCGCTGTAAGGTAGCCGTTGCGCCGCCTCCAAACACGCCGCCGCTCCACCCCACCTCCTCTCTTTTCCAAGCTTGCCTAGTACATCGGCGGTTGGCCGGCGCGACGCGAACAGCCGAGACCACCGACGGCTGGCCGCGACGACACCGCACCCCACGTGTTCGACGAATTACCGCGCCGAGATGGACTCCGACGACGAGGCGCTCTTCGCCGCGCTGATGGAGGAGGAAGAGTCTGTCGCCGGCTCCGGGGACGACGAGAACCTCATGATGCTCGCCGCCTTGGCCAACCTGTTCGGCGCCGCAGCGGGGCGGCTCCAAGATGGGCCGCCGGAAGGCAAAGGAGAGGCGCTTTCGAAGGGCTATTGCTTGCTCTACTCCAAGTACTTTGCCGATGTTCCCCTACACGGCGAGAAGACATTCCGGCGCCGGTACCGCATGGGCCGAAAGCTCTTTCTTCGCATTGTCAATTCACTTCGAGAGTACGACAACTACTTCGTTTGCAAGAAAGATTGCACCGGCACAGTTGAATTCTTCACACTTCAGAAGTGCACAAAGACAATGAGAATGTTTGCATACGGAGCTCCTGGTGATCAACAGGAAGACTATGCACGCATGACCGAGTCCACCTCCCTTGAGTGTATGTACAAGTTTTGCAGAGCAGTGGTGGGCTGCTTTGGAGTACAGTACTTGCGAGCACCCAATGCTGAAGACACTGCTCGGATCCTAGCAGAGAATGAAGCAAGATGATTTCCTGGGATGCTTGGAAGCATCGATTGCATGCATTGAGAATGGAAGAACTGTCCATTTTCTTGGCAGGGGATGTACAAGGGCGCAAAAGATCACTGTAGTGTGGTACTTGAGGCAGTTGCTACACATGATATCTGGATTTGGCACTCCTTCTTTGGCATGCCAGGAACACACAATGACATCAACGTCCTATAGTGCTCAAATGTATTTGCCAGGCTTGTCGAAGGTCATGCTCCTCCGACGAACTTCGAGGTCAATGGTCACCAGTACAACAAGGGATACTACCTAGCAGATGACATCTATCCAAGATGACCAGTATTTGTGAAGACTGTCTCAAACCCTGTGCCAGGAGGGAAGTACGCCCACTTTGCCAAGTGCCAGGAGGCTTGCAGGAAGGATGTCGAGCGGGCATTTGGGGTGCTCCAATCTCGATTTGCCGTTGTCCGGTACCCCGCTCAGACTTGGTCGAAAGATCAAATGTGGGAGATGATGAATTGTTGTGTCATTTTGCACAACATGATCATTGAGAGCGAGAAAGAGGATCCATTGTATGACTCTAAACCATATCTCAACCAGGGGCCTCTTGCAGTTGTTGATCACGACATACCACCAGATTGGACAGCCTATCTCAACATGCGTCAGGAGATTCGAGACCCGCACGTTCATCGTCAACTGAGAAAGATCTAGTGGATCATCTATGGATGCGCAAAGGCAATGCCTAATTTGATTTGTATTTGTGCCGAACTATGTGTTTGTATTCCACGCTGTGCATCGAACTGTGACAATATTTCATGTTTTGTGCCCAATTGTGCTGAACTATGTGTTTGTATTTGTGCTAAACTATGTGTTTGTATTTGAATTTGCGCCGAGTTGTGCCGAACTGCGTTTAATTTGCGTTCAAAAGATCAATTTGTGCCGCTTTGGGTCGAATCTGGACCGCAACTGCGCCCACTTGAGGGGCGCCCTGAAACCGCGGCTGGGCGGGCGGCCAACCCAAGCATGTTTCCCCGCTCGAGCGCTCTCCAAGCGGCGCTAAAATAGCGCCGAAATCCGGCTTGGGGGGTCGAACGGCTGAAGATGCTGTTAGGCTCACGCACGAACATCCTCGCTCCCGGTCCACCAATGCGCGGTGGAGCACGCCCTTGTACCTTCCGTTGCTCACCACATGCATCCATCGACGTGTAAAAGCAGCACATGAACCCCAGGTACGCATAAATACATACTCTCAGATTCTTCGTGGAAAAATGTCGATCACCTCCAGCTGGTCGCTGGCGATGACAAAGAAGGACCCCGGGAGGGGCTTGGCGAGGAGCCACCGGCCGTCGTGCTTCACCTGGAGGCCGTCCACGCCGTTTTGGAACAGCAGGGTTAGGAGGCCGTGGTCGGAGTGAGCCGGCAGCCCGACAGCACCCGCACCCGCGTCGTCGCCGTCCGGGGCACCGCACGGCGGGTAATGGTTCCCGACGAGTCTGTAAGCACGACTCGAGGCCCAGACGCTCGGCGATCCGCCCGCCATCCAGCCCCAGGCTCTCGGAGATGCCCGTCGTCAGCTCCATCGGCAGGCCCCTCGTGCCTGCCGCGTACTCCGCAGCGACGTCCCTCGGGCTTTCAGGCTTGGCGGGGTAGTGCAGGTCAGGGTGGCTGAACATCTTCACGTAGTCCCGCTAGTACCTGGCGCCGTCCACGGCGGAGTTGAAGCCCGTGCCGACACGGACGCGGCCCGACGTTCATGCGCTCCTGCTTCTGCTCAGACGACAGGCTGAACAGTTCTTTGCATGCCTCCATGAATCTGGTTTGGAGAGCCTCGGGCACACTATGGTTGGTCACCTTCACTCATATTGATCATCCAGACTTGAGAACCGAGCACGCGAGTTTTTTTTTGCTAACGCAGAAAAAAAAACAGAACCACAGTATATGTGCCAACTTCGTTGCCCGGGCGATACGCCGCAGATGGACTTAGGCCCAGGAAGCCTATATGTGAGGCAACACGACACTTTTATATTTTCTTTGCCAGAAATTATGGACTGCGGAATGATTTAGTAAAATGAGAGGGGGTTTTCTATAAAAAGCCATGACCAAAGAAGAAACCCACCTCCCTTCATTATTAGGAAAAGATTAGGGAAATAAGTAAAAAAATGTAATGCAGAATTGTGAGAATTAATAACATGATCTTTTTCAAATGCGATTTTGTTGAGTAATTACGAGAATAATTTTCGATGGCGCTGATTTTAATCATAAAATAAATGTGTACGATTTTTTTGCGGGAGAATGGTATGTGTGGTTTCAAGTTCGAATCCCAGCAAGCACAATTTTTTCTATCCTGTTATAGGAATACTAAATAAATTCAAAAATCAAAATGGGCCGCCAGTACTCGAGCGGTTCATGGGCCGGCCCAATACCTGCGCGCGACCCAGTGGGTTCGTCAGATTAAAACGCAATTTTGTTTTTTCTTGGATTCGCAATTTTCTTTTCTTCCTAGATTGCGGGTTAATTACCTAGGAAGGGAGGGGGCTTTCTGTAAAATAACCATGACGGAAGAAGAAACTCGCCTCCCTTTTATTATTACTAGGGAAAGAAGTAAAAATGTAATGCAGAATTGTGAGCATCAATAACATGATCTTTTTCAAATGCGATTTTGTTCAGTAATTACGAGAATAATTTTCGATGACGCAGATTTTAGTCATAAAATAAATGTCTACGATTTTTAGCAGAAAACTGAAACTGGCACTGTTGTGCACTAAGTTAATAGGTTAGTCCAAATATGATCAAAAGTGTATGAAAATGCATCAAAAGTATAGCAATATCACCCAAACACATGCATGGAGCAAGCAGAAATTATAGATACGTTTGGGACGTATCAGCAATTGATAAAATTATAAATGCACCGCATTGGTAATTATGCTACAAAAGGTAACAGGCTCAATCGTATGGGCATTACACCAAGACAAGTAGATTGTTTATTCATCAGCATCTACTCACTAATCCTCCACCTTGAGATATTTATCCAAAATATCTCGCTGGTATTAAGTTGTGAGCCACAACCAATGTTATGAACTCAAAGCAAGAGACAACTGCATTAACACTCTATGTGTAATGTACGCAATTTTCTTATGACACGCAGTCATAAGCACCTTTTTTACCCTTAATGGCACCAACACATTCCCTAGTCTCGTGTTTCTGTCACTCAAGCGCTAGACATTAAGAGGCATGAACCCATCATCTAGCATAATGCTCACTCTTGGAGTTACAATCTACTATTTGGCCAAAATAATAAACGGTAACAGAGAACATGCATGAATACTCAAGAACACAAATATAAAGAAAACCAAATATATTACTATCACAATCTAAACCTAATATCATAATTCATTGGTTCCCAGCAAACACAACATTAACAATGAAGGAATCATAATAGAAGTGCCTTGATAATGATAGGCAGCTCACAAGGTATAAACATTGAAGCACAAGATTGAAGAGAAGACATCTACTAGTTTGTTGTGATGGACCCATGGTCCAAAGTGGGACTACTCACGGAGTATCCCGTAAGCGATCATGGTGATGGAGGAGCCTTTGGAGATGTCCTTCCTCCGGCAAGGTGTCGGGACAGAAACTTCTGTTGATCCCGATCTCGGAATCGCGACGACAAAACAATAGGGTATTTCGCGATAAGGAGTCCTCCTCGAGGTTTTTTGGAGACGGAGATAAATATAGGCCAAAGGGGGGCACCCGAGTGGGTCCCACCTGATCAGGCGGCCAAGGGGCGCGTCTAGCCCCTGGTCACGCCCTAGGGTTTCCTAGCCAAGGGGTGGCCCCCTTTGGCTGCCCGTCGGGCTTCTGGAATCTTACGGAGTTATGGAATTTTGCGAAATTTTACTGGATTTTTTCGAGCACTTTGATTTTTTAGCCTTTTTCTGTATTGCACGGACAAAAACAGACAGAAAATGACACTAGGCACTAGGTTAATAGGTTAGTCCCGAATATGTTGTAAATGATATGAAAATGAATCAAAACATATAGCAATATCAGTATATCACCAAAAGAGGCATGGAGAAAGCAAAAATTATGAATATGTTTGGAACATATCAACCTCTACCTGGTTTATGTGTGGATAAATGTGAGTTTTAAGGCCATTATCCTTCTGGCAAACTACGTACCCTATGGGGCCTAGCTGGCAGCTTTCTCACGACTCCTATATGATCAGTTTTTTCAGCACACTGTCAGGTGGTTGGTGTGGTGTAGCATGTAGTGATGTTACCCCTAGGTATGGTTCCACAGACAACTATGTTAAACTCCTGCCACTCTTTTGTGGGTCTGTTCTTAGGTCTTTTTTACATGATTTTTTAGGTCATCAGTCCCTTACAACAAAACTCATGCACTAGCATCCCCTACCCTCCTAATCCAAACCAAAAAAGAAACAAACACAATTACTTTTTCTCTTGAACACTTCTCTTGATATTTTACATTTTGTTGATTTGTCTATGCTATTTTTTACTTATTTTTATGGGAAAATTACATTTCTACCCCTAGTTATGTCCCACTCGTCTGATTTACCCCTAGTTTCAAAAACACACCTGTTCTGTCCTAGCCACTTTGCAAATCTTATGTTTTTCCCTTTGACCGTTTGACCGTAACTTTGAAAACTTTAGAGAAGATTCATACTAACTCGAAAAATGCAAAAGATATCAAAATGTTCAGAAAAACATCACATATAGGTGCGTGTCATTTGCAATCATTAAAAAAGTGTTCGAAATTCCCCATCTGAGTTCGAGCTCATATGATCTTAGCATGAATAACAAAATCTCAAAAAATAAAAAAATGAATTGTTTTTCCTGTAAACATTGACAAATGTTTTAAGTGTTTGCAAAGTTTCATCATGAAATAACATTCATGAAAGTCATGTTAAAAAAGACAAATTCAACACTGCAAAATTATTTGTTTCAAAGTGTTGGATTTGTCTTTTTTCCACGACATTCATGAATGTTATTTCATGATGAAACTTTGCAAGAACACAAAACATTTGTCATTGTTTACGTAAAAAATAATTCAGCTTTTTTTGAATTTTTTGAGATTTTGCTATTCACGCTAAGACCATATGAGCTCGAACTCAGATAGAGAATTTCCAACACTTTCTTCATGATTGCAAATGACACGCACATATAGGTGATGTTTTCCTGAACATTTTGATATCTTATTTGCATTTTGCGAGGAATGTGTGTGAAATCTATATTTAATCACATATGAACAAGTTTTATAAAATGTATGCTTTAAAAATAAAATAAATTTTAATACATAAATATATTTTTTCTATATATGAAAAGTTATCAAATATGCCATGAAAATTTATTTGATATATGAACCTTTTCTACCTACACACATGAATATTTTTCCATTTTTTAATATACTATTTTCCTTTATTAAAAGTATATTTTGACAACACTTTTTAAATAATTTAAAATATAGAATAACATGATCTTAGTGTGTTGTGTCCACGACTAATCCATGTATCCGGCGCCACCTTAGGGGCTAGTATGGGCGGAGAGAATTTCACCCACGGTCACTGAAGTTAAGACTGAAATTTACTTTGCTCCACATACTTAGAAATACCCAAAATATGTTCATTAATGTTGTATCAGTAAACACCAATGGTCACCGACATACACTTTGACTACGTATTTTGCCTACATGACATATTCTTTAACCAATTGACAATCCAGTATGTGCTAGCAGGCGTAAATTTCATCGGTGGTCACTAAACTTGTCTTGAAAATTTATTTTGATCATTGGTTCAAATACGTAATACATCACTTTATTCATTGGTTAGTCTTTTCTCATAGTTTTTTATATATTTAAAATTTATGTATTGAAAAAGTTAATTTACGTAAAACTGTAAAAATATTTTTGACACATACAAAAAATATTCATGTTGTGAAAATAATGTTCAAGCTATTTTATAAAAATATTGCTAGCTAAAAAAATATTAGTGACATTAGAAAAATATTCAGGTTTTCAAAAATAGTTTCATGAAAATTAATTATTTCAATACAATATAAAATTACGCAATTTATAAAGAAATACCATTCATAAACAAATCGTGATATTTTAAAAAAGGTTCATGTGTTTGAGAAAATGTTTCTGATTTTTTTTGAATATTACAAGCAAAAAAATATTCTCATAAATTTCATAAAATGTTTTCTACCATCCAAAAAAGTACATGACATTTGAAAAAATTGTCACATGATGTAAAATATGTACATGATATATTTTAAATATTAATATAGTATTTTAAAATGTTCACATGTAATTAAACCGGTATACATGTCTAATATTAGACATGTATGTAAACCGGTATATCTTCCAAAAAAACTGTCTAACGAGCCACCCCCTAAGAGAGAATGCATCCTAGCATGGGGCACAGTCTTCACATGCAGTAAACCTATTTTCCTAAAGTACCACAATATTATTGTTCATGCAATAGACCATACAGTGATGATGGGAAAGGAACTACATTAAATTACTATCATAAACCACATTCTCTGATTTTTGTAAACATGAACATTCTTCTAATGTCACAAGTATTTTTGTGAAAGCTTGCAACATTTTTGATAAATAGCTTGTACTTTTTTTTATGCTACATGAACTTTTGTGTATGTGTGATGAATAATTTTATAATTTTAGATAAAAAAATTACATACATATATTTTAAATATATAAACAAAATTAAAAAACTAACCAACGAATATAATGATGTGTTGTGAATTTTGAACCAATGATCTATCGATAAATTTCAACCCCGCTAGCACATGTGGAAGGTGATCGTATTTCGGGTATTTCTAAATACGTGACCAAAGTAAATTTCGGTCACAACTTCAATAACAGGGAGTAAACTTCTCTCGTATGGGCGGCCGCCCCGGATAGCCAAACAAAAGTTGAATGCAGTCTAAAGTATCAAACGAGCAGCCCAGCTTTTCCATACAGCCACACACTAAAGCCTCCAGCTAGAGCAGGAACAACCATGCGCCCATGCCACACGTCAAGAAAATCTCCAATCGAGAATGCCATCCCTAACCTCTGGCGCCGCCAACACAGAGCCCCGGCCACCGGTCGCCTGCACCTGGCAAATCTGCGAATGGCCGACAGAGAAGAAGCAGACTCAGATGGTACCAGTGTGGGAGGCAGCAACTGCAGCACGACATCGAGCTCGTGCAAAAGGGAGTTTATAGCACTATGCACAGGCAGCAAGTGCAAAAGGGAGGTTGCAGCACTATGCACATGCATTTTTGGTTGGGCAATGACCGATTCAAGAAGTAGGATTCCATGTTAGTAGTTGTCTGTGTGAGCATTTATGTTGTATTTTAAGATTTTTGGTGGTTGCGTCACTTGTCCAGAATGTTGAACTATATCAAATCTTTAGTTATGTTGATTTTCTACTGCATTTAGCTTCACATTTTAATTTTACGAGTTTTGCTTAAGTCGATTTACATTTGTACCTAAAAAATTAGACTTTAAATATTTCTCCTCGATTAGTTTCAATTCCTGGATCCACCACTGGTCACACATGATTATTTTCGGTAACAAACACGAAAGAAGAGTATTCTCCATAGTGCTTCATGCAAACATCCATACCGATAACTAACAAGCCAATCGTCAAACAACAAAATACACACACAAGTCCAAATCATAAAGTTACCCTACCGAAATTACCTAAGGATGCACACCACAACCATTCACAAACACTATGTGGCCCAAGCTTAACGAAACTTGCATGTGAATGATACAATTATATCCACAACTAATAACCATCCAATTGTGTATTCAGTAAAAGTAACAAAGCACACAAAATATATCCACAAAAAGGGAACAATGCATGTTTGCCGACGGTAATAAGAGGCAATGCATAAATTTTACAAAAGATGCCCAAAATGATACATTGCATATCAAGTCATGTAGTTCCAGCACTGCACATACAAATATTTGAGTAGTAATACTCATGTGAAATGTGGTGCAATATATAAAATGCTAAAATCAAAGGACAAAATTTAAAGGGAAGATTCCTGCAAGCAATTGATTAAGAAAAATTAGTACCTTCATAATTGTATTGCAAAATATGTAGAAAATTCTCAAAAAAGGATTAAAAAATAGTATGAAGGCTCTTTCCATTTTTTGTATACAGAGTGGATTTATCACAGAACTGGACTTGATAGCTAACCAGCCAATGTTTTCTTAATAGAATACTCACAGAACTGGACCTCGTCGATAACAAGCCAAAATTCGAAAAAAAGGAAAGGAGAAAATGGAAACTTCAAATAGAGATTACATCCTCACGGATCCCAACAACACTAACTTATTGAAATGAAAGAAGCAAATGTAATATATACTTATAACAACAATAATTTGAACATAACATTTTCTATCTTATTATCGGTAGCATGCGATGTAATTTCCGTCAAAGACAGAGGCAATTAATATGACATAACCGAAATATGGAGAAATTTTATTTCCTTTACTAGTAAGATATAGATAGATTTTAAAGCGTTGCTAATCGGTTTATGTTAGTCCTGCAATAACAAGATCAACAGCAGAAGCTAGCACATTTAATCCACATGGTTCTAGTGATCCATGACTTCTATGTTTGTATCGTTTCATTGGCATCCTAAGTGCTCATGGATCCATCTTGGAGTATTGGTTCGCAACAACAGTAATATTTTTCATTATCTTTTAGCAAGCAGACACCTCTGCCTTTTTTTATAGCATTTCTCCTTACAATTTTCTTTTGAGCAAAACTGAAGGCCGGAATCTGAAAATCAGATGAACTCACACATGTTACTCATAAAATTGCATCAATTAACTTGCCAGGTCTAGAAATAGTGGATGCGGTAATACTAATATCCACATGTCTGATAAATAGTAAAATGTACGTACTATGTAAAATTCGATTTTGATGACTAGAGAAAATGTCATGAATGAAAAAATGAATCATAGTCAGGGTCTTCACCATCGGCATTTGAGGAGAGAACGGTGGTCATGAGCACCAGAGCTTCCAGAAACAAGGCCTTACTACTCTTTGCGAGGATTGCCATGAAGAGATGCTATCTAAACCTTTTACCTTTATCATCTTGGTGGTGGTGTTTCAATGTTTACTCTTGAGACTTGGTTATGCGTTTATATAGAGGAAATCTAGGTTTGAATGCATGAAATGTTTCCCTAATTTTCTATTCTATTTTAACCTTTGTACTATAAAAGAGTACCATGTATAGAATATGGATAACTATTGATGATAAAACTTTGAGTCAAACATTAAATCTCTACTACCTAAAAAGAACCTAAGTGTTCCTCACGGTCCCTCCAAGCGTTTTGCTAATAGTTTCGTCAACCGGTTCACTTCCTCCCACCACATCCCTTCATTGGTTTTTTCATTCATCCGGTTTTTTGTCCCACCATGCCTAATATATCCATACCTTGTCATATGGCGCTCAATCACATTAAATATCTTCCCATACGTGGTTTATTCACATTAATTAAACCTTCTCACTTGTCGTTTAATCACATTAATTAAACCTTCCATATATCACTGATTGATTAACTTACCGTATAATCTTTCTATTTACATATATATAATCTCTACTTTTATCTATACAGTGATATTAATAGAAAAAGGTAAATCACACAACATAACGTGCTAAAATATTTATATCCCGTTGCAACGCACGGGCATTGTCCTAGTACTAACTAAAATATCATGCAAAAAGGTGGAAACCTTGTGTTCAACCGCTAGTTTTCAGTGATCTTCACACATTCTTCCAAAGTTCCGCGTAAAGTTTTTAACCCGGTGAAAAGTATAGTTCTAAAGACATAACTTTACTCTCCCAAGGCAGGAGGTACACGGTCTCTGGGTGAAAGCGAGATAAGGTTATATGTTGGTCGTCCATCAGATCGGTCATACAGTATAGTGATGGACTTTTTCTTCTTGTTGAAACTCACTACACTAGCAAGTGTGAAGCAAAAACCTTCTGATGAAACAGTCATTCAATTATCCCACCTTCACAAGTTTTTCTTAACTATGATCACTTTTTGACATAGCTTCTCATGCTTATATTCCATGAATAAATTAAAGTAGAAACATTTGTACCTGGCTTATGTGTGGATAAATGTGAGCCTTCTGAGGTCATTACCCTTCTGGCTCACTACCCTATGGGGCTAGCTGGCAGCTTTCTCATGACTTCTCTACCTTGTCATTACTTGTGCTAAAAAAAACTGACCACCTGGTGGGGGCCTGTTTAGGATTTCTAAGCACATCAGTCCCTTACAATAAAACTCGAACACTAGCATCCACCACCCTCCTAATCCAAACAGAAAAAACAAGCAGAGTTGCCGTTTCTCTTGAACATTTCTCTTGATATTATACAATCTTTTGATTTGTGTATGCTATTTTTTACTTATTTTATACTCAAACATTTTTTATGTAGTATATATAAGATTTCTTTTGCGAAGAAGGTGTGTGTAATCTATATTTACACACATATGAGCAAGTTTCCTAAAATGTATGCTTTAAAAAATACATTAACTTTTATCTAACTTTTAATACATAAATATATCTTTCTATCTATGAACATTTCTCAAATATGCTACTATGATTTTTTTCAAATTTTTCAATATAGATTTTTACTTTCATAAAAGTATATTTTGACAACATTTTTAAAACATGTAAAAAGAATTTAAAATATAAAAAAACATGATCTTAATGTGTTGTGTCCAGGACTAATCCGTCTATGGCCGGCACCACCATAGGAGCTGGTATGGCTGGCCGCCCCGGACAGCCAGAAATATACGTACAAAAATACGCTACGCTTGATTTTCTATATGGACTAACAAATACTGTACTATATGACAAACAGCACAGCGCTTGTTTTGCAGTCTAGCCGTTCCCCCAAAGAGCCCCCCAGGAGCACAACGGCTGAAGATGCCCTGACTCGACGTCTTCATTTGAACCAATGGTCTTCCTATTAGAATTACTTGACTGTGCAGCTAAAAAAAAGAGATGTGTACATAAGTGCAGCTCTCAGAACACTTCTTGAGAGTAAAAAATATGCACACTTAATACACAATTAAAAGAGGAATACAGTAGAGCTACCTAAACTAGGCTGAGGGAATGAAAAAATTGTGACTTCTCCATCTTTAAAAGTCCATTTATATTCACGTGTTAGTAGAACAACATCATACCTTGCTAAACACATCAGCCTTAAGTCGTTCAAGGGATTGCATCCACAACAAATGAGAGCGCACCGTTTTTATTTTTATTTTTGAAACGGGCAAAACCATTTTTTTATTATGATTACTACAGAGCATGCCATCCAAAAAAGAGAGGAAAATATACCTCTTTCATGCCTATCCATGGTTCTAACATGCACCATTACAATTTCTTTTGAGAACTAGTGAGTTTTATTGATTAATCACAGGGATTACAATCATGCTGAATGGCATCTGAGCAAGGTAGGGTGGAACAAAGTTAAGCCAGAAACATCTTCTAGCCTCACTAGCTCGCTTAGCACAGCAATGAGCTACTGTGTTAGCTTCCCTACCTATAAAACTCAACTTAAATACGGAGAAAGATGAGCAGATGTCCTTCACTTCAGCTAGAATTCCTCCTATCTCCGATCATTGTTAAGTGTTACTATTCCACAGTTTGACAAGCTCTTGGGAAATGGGAATCTGTCTCTACATGAACCATATTAAGACCTCGATCTTGGGCCATTATAGTACCATCTCTGACTGCAAAAGCTTCCATGACGAGCGAGTTTGCTGCATGTGCATCCCTTGATACAGCCTCAAGAGACTCTTCATAGGAACAGTATAGCTCTGCATTCCTCAAAAGGCAAAGGCTCAAAGCCTCTAATGTATTTGGTAGATTCAAAGCTTCCAGGAACAGACTGAAGTTCAGACTCCTCTGCTTAGATGAGAAACATAAAAAGTTCAGACTCCCCTGCTTAGATCAGAAACATAAAAAGTTCAGCCTCTGCTTAAGATCAGAAACACAAAATGTTCAGACTCCTCTGCTTAGATCAGAAACATAAAATGTGTTTTGGCAAATTAAAGGCACGCGTGCAAACAATTGTCTTTCCATCAATGATGAAATAAGAACTTTCCACCAAATAAGAAAGTGCAGAGTATCAAGACGGAACAGATTAAACTCTACTTTGAGCAAACTATAACAACTTTGAATGCAGAATGTAAAGCAGCGAGCTGTATAATTTTTCGAAAGCAAAACATAACTCCTTTTCTCATCGCACAGCATACAATTTTCCAGACTAAGCAATTGTTAAACTGCTATGGTGTTACTTAAACTAAAGAGATCCAAAAGAAACATGGATAATGTAGGAAAACTAACCTGGATTGTGCAAGAACTTATGACTTGTAACTTTCTGTAAAAGTAATAGATGTGTCATGACATGTATTATTTGCTGAAGCTTGTTTCTTGGAAGCTCAAGAGACCTCTTATTGGCTCGTTTCTGATCTGCAGTGTTCTGTCCTGTTATTTCCGCTCTCTGATAAGAGACTGGTCGGCCCTTGATCTGGCTGGAATCAATGGTTTTCCTCTAATAGACCTGCCTTGGTACATACTGTTGGTATCCATCTGAAGAGGGTTCTTCAGCATTCATTTTGTTTAACCAGACCTGAGATACCAACTCGAAATCACCATTAAATTCAGCATTTCGGTAACTTGGGCCGGCAGAATTACTTCATTCTGAACCCATCGTTTCAAATTGCCTCTGTTACTTGATGACCAATTGGTTTTGTGTTTCTGCAGCTCCTTCACCAGCACCAGGTGACTATCTCCTGAGTGTTGATATTGTCATTATGCCAGCTTGCCTTGCATCCTCATCATTAATTATCACAGTTTATGTGGCTCGATTTTGCCCCAGCATTGCTATTTTGTGTTCATCCAACTTAGATCTCTTTGGAGGGTTGTTCGCGAGATTCAAAGCATAATTGGCTCCTACTTAGTATCCTTTGACGTGTTTCGCAGGTCTAAAATCTAAAGCATCCCCTGGTTGATTTCCTTCGCATTCCAAAGTTTTCATCACAGGTATAAGTTCTAAGGTCTGCTCTCTCCAAGACATTTTTTTTATTTTTAAATTCCTTGGAGCACCAAAGCAACGCAACTCTATACAATGCCAACTTATTTTGATGTGGATTCAACTGGACATGATATCCAATTTGTGTATTTTTTTCATATTTATTCGACTTTATAATCTCCTTTTTGCCAAACATATCCTAAATTGGCAAGGACAAGGAATCCTACTCTTAGCAACGGCCACCGGCCATTACTGCCTCACTGGGGCGGCCAACCCTGGGCCTCTTGCAGTATAGTTATATCCTCACAATGAGATACCTGGGTTATGTGTTTATAACTAGTCATAAATACCTAACCTTACATATATGTGTTTTTGACTGGTACTCTCCTTCATATTTAAGAGATTTGTGCAGCAAAGAAACTGTAAATATCTTCAGATAAGCGACACACCTGGTTTTGCATCCTCGAATTGGAGAATGAAGCTTTATAACTGCAGTTCAATGAATCCGCTGTGGAATGGAAGAACACTCACTGTAAAATTATGCTCACCTAACATAAAGAATATAACTTCGTATGCTCTACCAAAATTTTCTTAATTTGCAACCCAATCTTGTTAGTAATTACTCCCCCTGATCCATATTAATTATCGCTGATTTAGTACATCTTGTACTAAATCAGCGACAATTAATATGGATCGGAGGGAGTACCTGCTGGTGATCTCATAATTATGTGTAGAAAATTATAAAACAAAGTGCAGCACTGTTCTCTCAAAGTAACATGTATATATTCCATGGATAAGTCTTCTTGATCGATGCAAAACAAATAATAGTCAGGCCCTACATCAGGAATAAAGTTCCTGGTCCACTAAGACAATGGCCCCTTGGAGCACAAAATAAGAAACATGTCTCAGCTAAGTCATGTTACAGGGCTGTGCTTGCAATGCGCCACCTTTTCAAAGTTCCACTGGAACCTGAAATCTGCTCAAGTTTGTTGTATCTGCTACCAGACACATATAGTGAATCCAGTGACTATGATTTACAGGCCAACTATCAAAGATCTGTGTGTCTTAGTCTCATTGCAGCCACTTCATCCTTCATTGCCTGACAGTATTTTTCTGCAGCTTCTACTTCCTTCTCCAAGCTGACTAGATTTATTCCTTCACTCGATTCATTATGCACCGATGCACTATGAGCTTGTTTATTTCCATCCAAATGCCTCTCCATTGTTAGTATATTGTGTTTCAGCTTACTCAGATGGTTTGAAAGTGATTTAACACCTTTTGATTCTTGTGATTTAGTACGGGCATACTCAAGCCTTGCCCTGGAATCCTGAAGCCTTTTAAGTCGGGTCTGTGGTTCCTTCAGGCGTGCAATTAAGTGCTTCACATTGAACCCATTTTGTTCCAACCCCCAAGCTTTTTTCATCAAATATGCAACCTCCGGAGCATCAGTATCACATGATGTCATGAGCACCTCCCTTGCCAAGCCAACCAACAAAAACCATACTCCACTGCAGGCCAGATCTCGTAGAGTGTCATCCATGTTCACCAACCCTCTGTAATGTGGTCTCTGGGGAATGAGATCAAAGAACACAGGGTACTCTCTCAGGGCTGCTTCAGCATAAGGGTCATTGCTGCCATTCTTCAATGATTCTTGCTTTCTACCACCCCCTTCATCTTCATCAGAGCTTTCCTCCCATTGTGAGAAAAGCCCAGAGCGCACAAACTCTTCTAGCTCCAGGACAAGTTGCCTATCATGATCTTCAGGATCAAGGATACTCCCTTCCTGATCATCATCGAGGTTTATTACTTCACATTTCTCACCATGTGATTCAAGAACTATACATTCATCATCACCACTCATAATGCAAGGTCCGTCATCACATACCTGGAGACCTTCATGGCTGCCAAATACCTTGTTTCTCTTATTCCTATCGCCATTTTCTGAGAGTTTGTCTAGCCTTTTTTTCTTCGCAATCTTTCTTTTCACCGCAGTTGCACTGCACTCCATATCACTCGAACTATGGTCTAGGACAATCGTTTCGTTCTCCTGAGCTAGCAGATCTTCTGTGATGCATATTCTGTTATCTCGCGTGATATTCTCTCTATAATCATCAACTGCCGTCTCTACAACATTCTTCTTATCTGCATTCAGTGGAGATGAATTAGCACTGTTTTCCTGGTATGCTATTTCTGAGCTACAATATTGGTCAGTTTCATGGTGCCTCACAAAGTGTCCATTCAACCATGCAACATATTCCTCGCTAGCCACCCCGCGTCTACAGACACCAGGTATCCACACCTTGATTCCCTTGGACTCAAATCCCTGGACAAGAGGAAAAGGAGCGTCCTGATCATAACCGAGCTGCCTTGCAACAATGTGGGGATTGTACATTGTCGAATTATACACGCCATCACCGCACAATCCATTCAGCACCGCTTGCCTTATAATTGCAAGGTAATTGTGCAACCACTCGGGCTTATCCTTACCTCTAGAGCTCACCAAAACAGTTTCCTTGCTGAACCAGTCGGGCTCAGTCCAGCTGAGAGAGTTGTGCAGGTAAGGCCTCCACTGAAAATATATCCATCCATTGCACACCATGGATGATCCAACACCATTGCACTGTTTAACAAAGATGATACACAGATCATGGTTACGGTGATGTGGGAGGTTTGGCACTCACGAAATGAATACACACACGGGGAGAAGGAGTATGAGCCAGCCCAGTCAATGATAATAATTGAAGAGATTGTCCGGGCCTTAGAAGTGCCCGCAACAACAGAGAAGGTTAAGCTGCTGGCCAAACCTCAGTGGCAAGTCCCTGATAATGGGTGGATCGAATTTAACACTGATGGAGCTATGGATGCCGGACGTGCTAGGGGAGGCGTGGAGATCATTGGATGATCCTGGTTGTCTTGTGAGAGCTTGTTGTGTGCAATATGAAGGTGTAAGTGTGTAACGGATCCTCTCTCGATCGTGCTATTGGGACATGGGACTGCAAAGAGTGGTAATTGAGACTGATTGTCAGGCTATCCTGCAACTCTGGGAGTCACCTCAAAAATCAATTGGAGTCCATATTATTGAAGAAATGAAGGAGAGTGCTGCTTTGATTCAGGGATTTAAGCTTCGATTGTCTGGTCGCTTAACTAATACAACTGCTCACCGGTTAGCTAGACATGCTTTAGACATTTTTGGTTTATCTCAAACTCCCAGGCTGGCTGACTGCTCTTACGCAGTCAGACATGCTTTCGCCTAATGAATAAAGTGCCGACATGCGTCAACTTAAAAAATTATTTACATCCAACATTCATGTAACACCTTTCTTCCTAATCTTTACAAGCAACGTTTATATTACACATTTTTTATGAATTGTATCCAATTCTCAGTATTTTTCATCTAGTTTTTTTACTGGATTTTACACTTGGAATATGACTGACATGTTTTGGGTCGATGTAATACATCTCATAAGGAATAAATAATATTTAAATATGTGCTTCTCAAGAGCTAACAATTTTTTTAAGAGAAACAAATTTTATTATCACCATTCACCATGCGGCAAAGCATTGATCATTTGCAAATATTATCACAATTACAAGAGGTCGCATGACCATCACAAGAACCTAGTGGATCCCCGGGATTGTTGAAATGTATCTCAGTGCAACAGCTTGGTGCGTCATAACATGGTTTCTTGGAATCCTTTGGGCAACATGTGCATGGAAGACATCTTTTGAGCGAAATCGATGGAATAGTGGGATGTAACATGCGATGTCGCAAAAAGATCTTACTAGACCCCAATGAAATGTACTCTTTGATGTTGTATATTTCCGTCGGTGCTAGTTGCCATGCATTAAGGAAAGTACTAGGATGACGACTAGTAGTAGACTCACTACTGCCGCCAAGACAACCAAAATAATCTTTCGTTTCTTCTCGGTTCCAGTATACAGTAGGCACACACTCTGTATAATAGTTGAACTATTGTCTACCAAAATCATTGAAATTTAGACACACATTGCCAACTCATCGTTGGGCACTACAGACGAAAATGGGGGCAGTATCAGCACGGGATCACCAGCAAAGAATTGATACAGCTCGACACGGTAACTGCACCACGTCGTAGCCCTCCTGCCACCCACCTGATGGACGGTAGAAACCAAATTGTGGAGACACTTGCCACACTCGGTGTGTCCCTGCTCTCCTATGCACTGTTCCAATGGAATGTACTCTATGATGTGGTATATTTTCGTCTGTCTTAGTTGTCCTTCGTGCCCGCCCCTCGTCGTCGTTGCAGGTCGGTCGTTCGATTCACTTTCTATGATCATATTAAATTAAGGGCCCAATATGTTTTCCTTTCTAAGTAAAATACAAAATATATAACATGTAGGGGGGCATTGCCCCCCACCCATGAATTTCATCATGTTATGTTTATTAAATGGTCGGTTATGATTGAACATATATATATATATTATAATTTTTATTTGTGTCATATAATCATATAATATACATGATGTATTAAGACTTTAGTTATTAATTAAGATTACATTTTGGTGTTTGTGCCTTTGTGTCTTTATAATAATTTTTCATTGTACAATATCTCGTTAAATATCCTACGGAAAGAGTGTGGTATGATATATTGTTAGTAGTCAATTGAACTCCAAGAAAACTTATGACGTTTCAGTGAAACTGAACTAGTTGTGGTCTAAATTAACATCACATGAGTAAATCAATCACAAAGAACATTCTACATAGATTGGATTGTCTATAAACAGAATAAAGAGCTGTCGTTTTTGTCCAGTCTGTATATTTCTGTCGTTTCTAGTTGTCCTGCATAAAGGCAAGTACTAGGATGACGACTAGTAGTAGACTCACTACTGCCCCCAAGGCAACCAAAATAATCTTCCGTTTCTTCTCGGTTCCTGCATACAGTAGGCGCTCACTCTATATATTAGTTGAACTATTGTCTACCAAAAACAGTCAAATTTAGACACACATTGCCAACTCACCTTTGGGCACTACAGACGAAAATAGGGGCAGTATCAGCACCGGATCACCAGCAAAGAATTGATGCAGCTCGACACAGTAACTGCACCTCGTCGTATCCCTCCTGCCACCCACCTGATGGTCAGTAGAAACCAAATCGTGGAGACACTTGGCACACTCGCCCCTCGTCGTCGTTGCAGGTCGATTGTTCGATTCACTTTTTAGGATCCATCTTAAATTAAGGGCCCAATATGTTTTCCTTTCTAAGTAAAATACAAAATATATAACATGTAGGGGGGCATTGCCCCCCGCCCATGAATTTCATCATGTTATGTTTATTAAATGATTGGTTATGATTGAACATATATATATATATAAATTATAATTTTTATTTGTTTCATATAATCATATATACATGATGTATTAAGACTTTAGTTATTAATTAAGATTACATTTTGGTGTTTGTGCCTTTGTGCCTTTATAATAATTTTTCATTGTACAATATCTCGTTAAATATCCTACGAGAAGAGTGTGGTACGATATATTGTTAGTAGTCAATTGAACTCCAAGAGAACTTATTAGGTTTCAGTGAAACTGAACTAGTTGTGGTGTAAATTCACATCACATGAGTTAATCAATCACAAAGAACATTCTACATAGATTGCATTGTCTATAACCAGAATAAAGAGTTGTCTTTTTGTCCAGTCTGTATATTTCCGTCGGTCCTAGTTGTCCTGCATAAAGGCAAGTACTAGGATGACGACTAGTTGTAGACTCACTACTGCCGCCAACACAACCAAAATAATCTTCCGTTTCTTCTCGGTTCCTGCATACAATAGGTGCGCACTCTATATATTAATTGAAATATTGTCTACCAAAAACATTCAAATTTAGACACACATTGCCAACTCACCTTTGGGCACTACAGACGAAAATGGGGGAAGTATCAGCACGGGATCACCAGCTGCAAAGAATTGATACAGCTCGACACGGTAACTGCAGCACGTCGTAGCCCTCCTGCCACCCACCTGATGGTCGGTAGAAACCAAATCGTGGAGACACTTGCCACACTCGGTGTGTCCCTGCTCTCCTATGCACTGTTTCAATGGAATGTACTCTGTGATGTTGTATATTTTCGCCGGTCCTAGTTGTCCTTCGTCCCCGCCCCTCGTCGTCGTTGCAAGTCGGTTGTTTGATTCACTCTCTAGGATCCATCTTAAATTAAGGGCCAAATATGTTTTCCTTTCTAAGTAAAATACAAAATATATAACATGTAGGGGGCATTGCCCCCTCCCATGAATTTCATCATGTTATGTTTATTAAATGGTTGGTTATGATTGAACATATATATATATATATATTATAATTTTTTTTGTCATATAATCATATATACATGATGTATTAAGACTTTAGTTATTAATTAAGATTACATTTTGGTGTTTGTGTCTTTATAATAATTTTTCATTGTACAATATATCGTTAAATATCCTATGAGAAGAGTGTGGTACGATATATTGATATTAGTCAATTGAACTCCAAGAAAACTTATGAGGTTTTAGTGAAACTGAACTAGTGGTGGTCTAAATTAAAATCACATGAGTTGATCAATCACAAAGAACATTCTACATAGATTGAATTGTCTATAAACAGAATAGAGAGCTGTCGTTTTGTCCAGTCTGTATATTTCCGTCGGTCCTAGTTGTCCTGCATAAAGGCAAGTACTAGGATGTCGACTAGTAGTAGACTCACTAATGTCGCCAAGACAACCAAAATAATCTTCCGTTTCTTCTCGGTTCCTGCATACAGTAGGCGTGCACTCTATATATTAGTTGAAATATTGTCTACCAAAAACATTCAAATTTAGACACACATTGCCAACTCACCTTTGGGCACTACAGAAGGTCTTGGGGGCAGTATCAGCACGGGATCAGCAGCAAAGAATTGATGCAGCTCGACATGGTAACTGCACCACGTCGTAGCCCTCCTGCCACCCACCTGATGGTCGGTAGAAACCAAATCGTGGAGACATTTTCCACACTCGGTGTGTCCCTGCTCTCATATGCATTTGTGTCAATGAAATGTACTCTGCGATGTTGTATATTTTCGTCGGTCCTAGTTGTCCTTCGTCCCCGCGCATCGTTGATACGTCCCAAACGTATCTATAATTTCTGCTTGCTCCATGCATGTTTTGTGTGACTTTGCCATGTTTTGCTTGAACTTTTATACACTTCTGAGCATATTTGGACTAATCTATTAACCCAGTGCACCCAGCTGCCAGTTGCTGTTTTCTGCTGTTTTTGTATTTCAGGTTTTCCGGCCATTAAAAGTGCTCCAAAGAATCCGGGAAAATCAGATAAAAAATCAGCGCAACGGAAGCTTACGGAATCACCAAAGAAGGGAAGGAGGGACACCACCAGGCAGCCAGGAGGGCAGGTGGCGTGGCCCCACCCTGGGCCGCGCCAGGAACCCTCCTGACTGCCTCGTGGCCCCTCTCGGTGCCCCCTTCGCCTATATTTACCCCTCGTGATGGAAACCCCTAATATCGATCCCTCTTTCGCCATCTCGCCTTTGTACCGCCGCCGCCGCCGTTTCAAGATCGGGGCTTCCTGGAGAAGCTACTCCGGCACCCTGCCGGGAGAAGCTACCCCCTCCGGGAGACCATCCATATGAAGGGAATATGCCCGAGAGGCAATAATAAAGTGGTTATTATCTTATTCCATGTTTATGATAAATGTTTATTTTCATGCTATAATTGTGTTAACCGGAAACGTTAATACATGTGTGTTTAATAAACAGAGAAAAGGTTCCTAGTAATGCCTCTCTTTATACTAGCTTGTTGATTAACGGATGATCAAGGTTTCCTGATCATGAACATTGGATGTTGTTAATAACAAGGTCATGTCATTGGAGAATGATGTGATGAACATACACCCACAGTAGTTATAGCAATACGATCATGTCATCAAGTTTCTATTGCTGTATCAAACTTTCACGAAGTAACCCTAATCCTTAGACCATGAGATCACGTCAATCACTGACACCGGAAGAGTACTTTGATTCCATCAAACGTCACACCGTAACAGGGTGATTATAAAGGTGTCGTTGGGTACTTGGAAAGTGTTAGTTGAGGCTCGTGGATCAAGAGTGGGATTTGTCCATCCAGATGACGGAGAGATATACTCTGGGCCCTCTCGGTGATATCACATTGACATCGCTTGCAAGCACGTGACTGGCTCACGAGGATGTTATATCACGGAACGAGTAAAGAGTACTTGTCGGTAACGAGATCGAACTAGGTATGGATGATACCAAATGATCGGATCTCGGACAAGTAAAATATCGCGAGACAAAAGGAATTGGTTACGGAGTAATGGTTCACACGATCACTAGTTCATCGTTGAGTAAGTGGGAGTCATCATGGATCTCCAGATCCCGCTGATGATTATTGATCAGAGAAGAGTCTCTGTCATGTCCATTTTATTCACGAACCGTAGGGTGACACACTTAAGGATTCGTTGACGCGTTTGAGTGGATACGGAACGCCGGAGAATATACAGGACAGCACATGGACTGTTTTGATAAAACTGCTGGAATAGTTTCGGTATATCAAAATAGTGCAAGGGGATAATTGTTAATGTGTTCATTGAATGAAGTGTTCATCAATGAAGTACTCATTGAATGAAGTGTTCATTAATTTGAGTGACATTAAACAAGATAATTAAAAGTGTTTTAATGTGATAAAACTCTTGGAATTTTGAGTGGAGAATTATGGAAGTTATGGGAATAATGTGTGACCCTTTGTTTTTGTGAGTGGAGAGTCCACCCACATGATGAGGGGAGAGGTGGGGGCACCTCTTGGGGCGTGCTACCCCTTGGGGGCTGCCTCCCCCTCCTATATATAGATGGGTGGAGACCCCTCTACACACCAATTCCTCCATCTCTCATATGCCCTTTGGTTGGCATCTTCCTCCCCTTGCTAGCTGATCCAGTTTCACGAGTACGGTGCTTAGGCGAAGCCCTGCTCAAGATCTTCTCTACCACCACCACCACTATGTTGTAGTGCTGCTGGAGTTCCCGAGGATCCACTACTTCCGCTGCCCAACTGGAGCAAGGGGCGGAGGTCGTCACTGATCTGTACGTGTGACCGACTACGGAGACGCTGCCCGTTCGTGGCGTCAAGTCTTCATCACGACCTTGAGGTCGGCGAGTGTTCGACTACATCACCCACGAGAATAGTTCTCGTTAAAGCTTTTGGTCTTTGAGGGTGAGTCCTTCTCAAACCGTTACAAGTTATCTCCTAGATGTGATCTTGGCAGTTGCAATCGTAGGAAAATTTTTTGTTTTCTATGCAACGAACCCTTCACCATAGCCATGGACGCCTCCCGTATGTACCATGAGTAGTCTCCTTGGACCATGGGTCCGTGACCAGTAGCTATGTGATCTATCTCTCCCTTCTTTGTGCTTCCACTTTCGATACCTCGTGAGCTGCCTCACATGATCGATGCACCTTTGTAATTTTCTACTGTTGCTATGCTAAGTTTGTTGGGATCTGATGGATTATGAGACTATGTTCAGATTGTGATGAGTAATATATTTGGTTCTTCTCTTTTATATTTTGTTCTTGAGTAAATTCTTGCATGTTCTCCGTTTCCGTATTTTACTTTGGCCAAGTGATTTATTGCGACTCCAAGAGGGAGCATTATGCTTGATTGTGGGTTCAACCCCTTGATGTCTAGCTTGAGTGACAGAAACATGAGACTAGGGGATGTGCTGTTGCCACCAGGGATAAAACAACGGTGCTTGTATCCGCGGATGCAAGGATTGTTTACTTTACGCAAAGTTCTTTTAATGCAGTTGTCTGTTGCTTTGAGTTTACACTTTGCGTGGGATTCGCAACTTAATACCAGCGAGATGTTCTGGATAGATATCTCAAGGTGGATGATTCGTAGTAGATGTAGATGGATTTCGGTCTACTTACCTTGGCGTACTGCTGATGGCAAGAGAGTGTTATACTTTTCAAGCCCTCATTGATTACCCCAAGTGCAGGGTGAGATATAGTGCAGCGGCAAGTTTTCCCTTGGCAAAGATACCAAGGTTTGTCTCCCGTAGGACTCCGAAGGATAAAAGAAGGTGGTAAAGTGAACAATGGCGCCGAGGTTGCTAACTTCACCTGGACCTGCACACAGATACAAATAACTTTGCTCCCAACGAGTACAGAGGAGTTGTCAATTCCTCCGGCCTTGCCGTTTACAAAAATCAACGCAAGAGATAATGATAGCGACAACTGAAAGTAAAGACTGAAAATAAATTGAGGGTGTAAACAATGATATGAAGATGGACCAAGGTCACGTGATTTTCACTAGTGATGTCTCTCTCCCAAAAGACGATAAAAGTGCTAGCGAGGTAAACAAATCACAGTTGGGCAATTGACAGGATTATGAAGGCACGCAATGCTAACTATGCTGCAAAGAAAGGAAGGGCTCAAAAGAAATGGGCAGTACGCCAAGGTAAGTAGACCGAAATCCATCTGCATCTACTACGAATCATCCACCTTGAGATATCTATCCAGAACATCTCGCTGGTATTAAGTTGCGAATCCCACCCAAAGTGTAAACTCAAAGCAACAGACAACTGCATTAAAAGAACTTTGCGTAAAGTAAACAATCCTTGCACCCGCAGGTACAAGCACCGTTGTTTTATCCCTGGTGGCAACAGCACATCCCCTAGTCTCATGTTTCTGTCACTCAAGCTAGACATCAAGGGGCTGAACCCACAATCGAGCATAACGCTCTCTCTTGGAGTTGCAAATAAAATACTTGGCCAAAGCAAATACCGCAACGGATAACATGCAAGAATTTACTCAAGAACAAAATATAAAAGAGAAGAACCAAATATATTACTCATCACAATCTGAACATAGTCTCATAATCCATCAGATCCCAACAAACTCAGCATAGCAACAGCAGACATTACATAGGTGCCTCGATCATGTGAAGCAACTCACGAGGACTCGAAAGTGGAAGCACAAAGAGGGGAGAGATAGATCACATAGCTACTGGTCACGGACCCATGGTCCAAGGGAAACTACTCACGGTACATACGGGAGGCGTCCATGGCTATGGAGGGTCTCCCGGAGGGGGTAGCTTCTCCCGGCAGGGTGCCGAAGCAGCTTCTCCAGGCAACCCCGATCTTGAAAAGGCGGCGGCGGCGGAACAGAGGCGAGATCGCGAAAGAGGGATCGATATTAGGGGTTTCCATCACGGGGGGTAAATATAGGCGAAGGGGGGCACCGAGAGGGGCCACGAGGCAATCAGGAGGGTGCCTGGCGCGGCCCAAGGTGGGGCCACGCCAGCTGCCCTCCTGGCTGCCTGGTGGTGGACCTCCTTCCCTCCTTTGGTGATTCCGGAAGCTTCCGTCGTGCTGATTTTTTATCTGATTTTCCGGGATTTTTTGGAGCACTTTTAATGGCCAGAAAACCTGAAATACAAAAACAGCAGAAAACAGAAACTGGCAACTGGGTGCACTGAGTTAATAGGTTAGTCAAAATAGGTTCAAAAGTGTATGAAAGTTCAAGAAAAACATGGCAAAGTCACACAAAATATGCATGGAGCAAGCAGAAATTATAGATACGTTTGGGACGTATCAACTGCCCATTGCTTTTGAGCCCTTCCTTTCTTTGCAGCATAGTTAGCATTGCGGTGCGTTCATAATCCTGTCAATTGCCCAACTGTGATTTGTTTACCTCGCTAGCACTTTTATCATCTTTTGGGAGAGAGACATCACTAGTGAAAATCACGGAACCCCGGTCCATCTTCATATCATTGTTTACACCATCAATTTACTTTCAGTATTTACTTTCAGTTGCCACTATTATTATCTCTTGCGTTGATCCTTTGTAAACAGCAAGGCCGGAGGAATTGACAACTCCTCTGTACTCGTTGGGAGCAAAGTTATTTGTTGCTGTGTGCAGGTCCACGTCAACTATCTAGTCAGAAAGCCAATTTCTGGCGCCGTTGTCACCTTCTTGTATCTCTTGGAGTCCTACTGGTTCGATAACCTTGGTATCTTCACCGAGGGAAATTTGCTGCTACGCTACATCTCACCTTCCACTTGGGGTAACCAACGAGGAGTGAGAGAACTATCCTCACCGTATCAAGCTAATTTCTGGCGCCGTTGCCGGGGACTCCAGCCTACAAGATAGGGGAGTTGCACACTATCTTTTATCCTTGCTTTTTAGTCTTGTTAGTTTACCTTTCAGTTTATACTTTTGTGTCCCTTATCAAAAATACCAAAAATACCTATTACCTTGTCAGTAGTTACCACTATGGCTGGTCCTTTTGCCTTTGTGGAGGCAGAAGTACTTACCTTTACTCAAAGAGGTGGTGAAAGTTTGAAAGATGCTTGGTATAGAATTAACGATTCTCAAAAAAGATCCACCAAGAAGCAATCCACTACTATCTTGCTTAGAAATTTTTATGTTGGGATCACTTCTCGGAATAGGTTTCTTTTAGACACTGCTATCAATGGGAACTTCGTAGAGGCCCCAGTTTGGGAAGCCCTTAATCTTATTGAAAATCTTGTTGGAAGTCTCCCAGTTGTTAGTATTAAGGAGGACATCACTTTAGCTCACATTATGAGAAAACTTGAAAAAATAGAGCTAGAGATGCCAAGTATCGATAGGGTGAATGAGTTGGATCGTAAGATTCAAGGGAATTTGAATAGGTTAGATGACTCCATGCAGAAAATTATCAAAACTTTGGAGACTATCAAATCCCTTGATGAGAAGTCTTCTAGGACAGAAAAGATTGAGGAAGTTATTGAAACTCTAGGAACTACCTTTTCCTCAATCAAAACCAAAAAGGATGAAACTCCGGCAAAGAAGGAACCTAAGTTCGTTTACGTCCCCAAGGTTCCTCGAGCTAAATCACACACACCCATTGCCAAGAGAGTTGAAACAGTGAAAACTTTGGGAGAAACACCTATCTTTAACTTTAATGAAACTCCAATTGATTTCCCTCCTTTTGATTTTATTCTAAGAAGCATTTTCATTCGTCCTTTATTTGAGAAACCTATTAAGACTAGTTGTACTATTGAAGAGCTTTTTGATGATCTTGATGATGGTTCAATGGATACAACTTGATCTTTTACATTAAGCCTAGCTAATGGCTTTAAAGAAGCGGTTTCAGGAGGCAGCCTGCAATGAATTTATGTCTTTCTTTTTGCTTTTCTTCTGTTTTTAGTGGTCTTGAAGATTGTTACTACTTTAGCAACATCATTGTATCTTTACTTTTCAAACTTTGTGCCTTTTATAGCCTCATACGGCAAGGGAAGTAAAAGTTGTGACATGCTGTCCAGAAAACAGATTCTGTCCTCGTGAATAGAAAAATCAGAAAAAAAATCCCAGTTCATCTTTTTGAGCTGAATTCTTTACACAGCGTGCTCTATACAATTACGAAACTTCCGTATGTCTTGAGTTTTTTGATTTGAGTTGCAGAAGTACCCCTAAAAAATTTGTTTCTATCTGCTGTCCTGTTTTTCACAGATTCTGCCACGTTTTGTCTCTCCTTACTTTTGCAAACCTTAAGCTTGCTTTTTATTTGCATAAACATTTTGGAAATCTTGAGAAACAGTAGCTGTTCAAGATTATCTTTATTTTCAGTAGAGGAAAATTTATTTTAGTAGGGTACTAACCTCTCTAATCAGTCTACAATGAGTTATGTATGAAGGGAGTTTTCATGTGCGCGATGGAAGATGATGAAAGAAGATCTTGGAGTGTCAAACGCTAAAGCTTGGGGATGCCCATGTGCACCCCCAATAAATATTCAAGGAGACTCAAATGTCTAATCTTGGGGATGCCCCCGTGCATCCCCTTCTTCATCAACAATTATCAGTTCGTCTCTCGTTGCACTATATTTTTATCACTTCATGCGTTATGTGCTATTCTTGGAGCGTCTCGCTCTTAGTTTTTTTTAGTTTTCTTTTGCTTTGTTTGCTGTAGTAACAAGTTAGATCCCAGCTTACTTACTCTTTTGTGTGGGAGAGATACACGCTCCGCTTGAACTAGAACTCCTCACAGGATTTGCATGCTTATTCTTTTAGCTGTGAGTTGTTCTTTTTCTTTTCTTAGCTACTGATTTGTTTAGTTGTGGTGCTTTAGTTTTTCTAGAGCTTTGATTTTGTTTTAGGTTGAACTTTCTATAGGTTGCATGTTTTACCTTGTTAGAGAGTTTGCCTGTTGCACTGAGTTTTGTGTCTTGACTAGAAGTAGGTAGTTGAAGTTGCTTTTCGCTTTGTAGTAGTAACTTGCAATAGTTTTGAGGTATTGATTAGAGTAATGTTTGAACTTTTGGTGTCAAGAGCTCGAGCCTATTAGTGATAGATGTCGTATTTTGGGCAATCCGTTTGTTTTTCGAAAACCAAAAACCCCTGTTGAGAACTCTAGCTACTAGATGGATCACTAACCACTGGAGGGTTCGAATATTAGAGAACACTCACGTACCGTGAGTCGAGGATGCGCATGGATAACCAAACCCCCATACACTCATCCTCAGGGTACTTGTCTCTCTATGAACCTCCTGATTAGATTGAGAGTTACCGATAATAAGTGCATGACTTCTTCGGACTAATGTGAGTATTCGAAAGTTGACACTTCCACCCACCTATACTTTTTCTAGCCTCTCCTGTGCCGTGCATTGCTCTCTTCTCACTCCGAGAGTTAGCGTCCACCTTCGCCGGTACATCCAAACCCTTGGGACGATACGCTCTGTCATCATAAGCCTCCTTATATCTTTCCTCAAAACAGCCACCATGGCTACCTACAAGGCATTTCCATAGCCTTTCCGAGATACATTGCCATGCAACATCCATCTTCTCATGACTTGATCTTCATGTCATACATGTTCCTGCTATCCTGGCAGAAGCATACATTTGCATCATGATAGTTATATCTTCTTTATGTGAGTACCTTTGTAAAGTGTGAAAGATATCCTTTATTCTTGTAAAATATAGAGTGTTGCCCCTAAAGTGAGGAAAAGATCCCAAAGAGGAAAAAAATCAAAAGATCCCAAAGAGGACAAATGAGAGTTAAATAGAAAGAGCCATTGAGGCCACCAAAAAAATACAAAAAAATGGAAAAAGGGAAAAAGAAAAATAAAAAGAGAGAAGGGGCACACTACTATTCCTTTTGAGAGATCCACACTAGTACTTCATCCTCTATCCCTTGTACTCCATAGAGATCATCATCATGCATATAGCTATGTGGGGACCTTCACACTATAGAACTTGGCTTGTATATTCCAATGATGAGCCTCCTCAAATGAGCTCTAGGTCTTCTTGAGCAAGCAAGTTAGATGCACCCCCACTAGTTCCCTTGGAGAGCTTTTAGCTCGCATGTGCATCCGTTGCATGGCAATCCCTACTCCTCACATCATATCTATCATATGGCCTTCTCTCGCCTATGATTGTCCTCATTGATGTGAGCCTTTCACACCTTTTTGTCTTCCTCCTCCACCTTCTTTCTGTTTCGCCTTTTAGGTGTCAACTTTCTTGATCACGCTCATCCATTGCATGAGTGCTCAAAATATCGAAAGGGAGTGGATCAGTTTGACTTGTACCTGACTAGTGGTCTGGGGACGAGTCAAGATAAGAATCCAAAGGAGACTAAGTGTGAAACTTTAGTAGATAGTTGTTCTCAACAACCTTATTTTTTCTCTCGTATTTCCCTATCCCTTGCTTGCACGCAAACACCATCTGGAGACATTCGAGTCACGGACAGCGAGAGCTCTTGCACCTTTTGTTCTTTTGTTTCTTGTGTCAATGCTAATATAGACTCTTGCTTGTTAATACTTGAATTGAATTGCATGCTTTGATTGCTTTACTTAAAAGTCTTTTTATGGTTGTGTGGCATGTCACCACAGAAATTATGCTTGTTATCATTTACCTACTCGAGGACGAGTAGGAATTAAGCTTGGGGATGTTGATACGTCCCAAACGTATCTATAATTTCTGCTTGCTCCATGCATGTTTTGTGTGACTTTGCCATGTTTTGCTTGAACTTTCATACACTTCTGAGCATATTTGGACTAATCTATTAACCCAGTGCACCCAGCTGCCAGTTGCTGTTTTCTGCTATTTTTGTATTTCAGGTTTTCCGGCCATTAAAAGTGCTCCAAAAAATCCGGGAAAATCAGATAAAAAATCAGCGCAACGGAAGATTCCGGAATCACCAAAGAAGGGAAGGAGTGCCACCACCAGGCAGCCAGGAGGGCAGGTGGCGCGGCCCCACCCTGGGCCGCGCCAGGCACCCTCCTGACTGCCTCGTGGCCCCTCTCGGTGCCCCCTCTCGGTGCCCCCCTTCGCCTATATTTACCCCCCGTGACGGAAACCACTAATATCGATCCCTCTTTCGCAATCTCGCCTCTGTACCGCCGCCGCCGCCGCCGTTTCAAGGTCGGGGCTGCCTGGAGAAGCTGCTCCGGCACCCTGCCGGGAGAAGCTACCCCCTCCGAGAGACCATCCATATCCATGGACGCCTCCCGTATGTACCGTGTGTAGTCTTCCTTGGACCATGGGTCCGTGACCAGTAGTTATGTGATCTATCTCTCCCTTTTTTGTGCTTCCATTTTCGAGACTTCGTGAGCTGCCTCACATGATCAAGGCACCTTTATAATTTTCTATTGTTGCTATGCTGAGTTTGTTGGGATCTGATGGATTATGAGACTCTGTTCAGATTGTGATGAGTAATATATTTGGTTCCTCTCTTTTATATTTTGTTCTTGAGTAAATTCTTGCATGTTCTCAGTTGCCGTATTTTACTTTGGCCAAGTGATTTATTGCGACTCCAAGAGGGAGCGTTATGCTTGATTGTGGGTTCAGCCCCTTGATGTCTAGCTTGAGTGACAGAAACATGAGACTAGGGGATGTGATGTTTCCACCAGGGATAAAACAACGGTGCTTGTATCCGCGGATGCAAGGATTGTTTACTTTATGCAAAGTTATTTTAATGCAGTTGTCTGTTGCTTTGAGTTTACACTTTGGGTAGGATTCGCAACTTAATACCAGCGAGATGTTCTGGATAGATATCTCAATGTGGATGATTCGTAGTAGATGTAGATGGATTTCGGTCTACTTACCTTGGCGTACTGCCCATTGCTTTTGAGCCCTTCCTTTCTTTGCAGCATAGTTAGCATTGCGGTGCGTTCATAATCCTGTCAATTGCCCAACTGTGATTTGTTTACCGCGCTAGCACATTTATCGTCTTTTGGGAGAGAGACATCACTAGTGAAAATCACGGAACCCCGGTCCATCTTCATATCATTGTTTACACCATCAATTTACTTTCAGTATTTACTTTCAGTTGCCACTATTATTATCTCTTGCGTTGATCCTTTGTAAATAGCAAGGCCGGAGGAATTGACAACTCCTCTGTACTCATTGGGAGCAAAGTTATTTGTTGCTGTGTGCAGGTCCACGTCAACTATCTAGTCAGAAAGCCAATTTCTGGCGCGTTGTCACCTTCTTGTATCTCTTGGAGTCCTACTGGTTCAATAACCTTGGTATCTTCATCGAGGGAAATTTGCTTCTACGCTACATCTCACCTTCCACTTGGGGTAACCAATGAGGAGTGAGAGACTATCCTCACCGTATCAATCGTCGTCGTTGCAGGTCGGTTGTTCGATTCACTCTCTAGGATCCAGCTTAAATTAAGGGCCCAATATGTTTTACTTTCTAAGCAAAATACCAAATATATAACATGTAGGGGGAATTTCCCCCCTCGCATGAATTTCATCATGTTATGTTTATTAAACTAGAGAATACCCCGCGTGTTGATGTGGGAATTAATTACAATATATTTTGAATGCATAAAGCATGAATAGTTGAATTAATAATATATAAACTAAAACTAAAAATACTATTATATATTGTATTTGATTCTTATGTAGTTGAAAATATTTATTTAATATAAGTGACATGATAGAATGAAAAAAAAAATCTTCATGCATGTTGATTGAGCCTTATGTGGTGGCATGTGTGGTGAGATGGATTTGTGCATGATTAATTATTAACAAAGATATTTATCTCATGCATATTGTGGTGGGCCTTTGATGATGTGTCATGTGTGCATGTTAAGATAATAAAAGTATTGGCTTAATGGGGATGTTGAGGTGGACACCTTGCATGTTGAGAGAACTAGAAGAATACCCCGCGCGTTGCAGCGGAATTTTTTATGAGAACTCTACAATGTAAATTGGAATGATATAAATTCATGTAAATAAAAGTGGATGACATGGATAAATTATTGAATACAATAATGAGTGTTGTGGATAGCTTGCATGTTGAGATAAATGCCATAAGTGCATGTTAGTTGAATTTGTTTGGATGCCATGGTTAAATGATTGGATGCAATAGTGGGTGATGTGGATAGCTTGCGTGTTGAGATAGATAGAACAAATGCATGCTAGTTGAGTTTTCTTAATATATGACATGGACAAATGATTGGATACAATAGTGGGTGATGTGGATAGCTTGCATGTTGAGATAGACACCTTAAATGCATCTTAGTGGGGGTTTGTCTTATAAGAGATATAGATTAGGAGCAACTTCTTGAGAATGTAAGATGGTTGGTTATGATTGAACATATATACATATTATAATTTTTAGTTGTGTCATATAATCATATATACATGATGTATTAAGACTTTAGTTATTAACTAAGATTACATTTTGGTGTTTGTCCCTTTGTGTCTTTATAGTAATTTTTCATTGTACAATATATCGTTAAATATCCTACGAGAAGAGTGTGGTACGATATATTGTTAGTAGTCAATTGAACTCCAAGAAAACTTATGAGGTTTCAGTGAAACTGAACTAGTTGTGGTCTAAATTCACATCACATGAGCTAATCAATCACAAAGAACATTCTACATAGATTGCATTGTCTATAAACAGAATAAAGAGATGTCGTTTTGTCTAGTATAGTAGGTGCAAAATTTAAGTTTCCTCTATGATCGTGTCAAAGGGATGATAGCATCACATACCTTTCTTACTCCGGGTGAAATCTTCTAATTGATCGCTAAACCAAAAAGCACCCAACAACTAAACACGACGTCAATGGGAGAAACAGAGAAGGAAGATGGGCAAAGACTAGAGAGCTCACCATGAGGTGGCCCTTGCAGATCGACACGAGAAGAATAGTAGTGCTCGACGACGCGAGGTGGATGAGCTCCGAGTCAAACAGCTGACACCACAAAGCGAAGGAGATCTAAGCCCGATAGCTCGCAGTGCGAGGAGAAGCTTCAGCTCCGGCAGCCGACATCGTGAGGAGGAAACCACCCTAACCCTAAGAGAAACTATAGGAAACCTGCTGACGGGGATCAACCCCGGAAAATCCCATGGTCAAGGACCCTGGGTTAGTCATGAGATGCATAGGTTGGACGATAGCTCGTCGGCAAACAGGAAGGCTTGCTCCTGCTCGATATTATTGATGGGGAAGATGCGATTACAGTGGAGGCCAAGGCTGGAGCGCTCAAGGCTAGGGTTACAGGTGATATGAGATGTCTTTGGCGTCACCCCCCCCAGCCCTTATATACTGGGCTAGGTCTCGGGGAGTTCATCTACGTTTACAGGTATGCTTTCCTAACCCTAGCTTGCTCCGTACGGCAGGTCCTCGCACCTTCCTTGTGAGTCGTGGACTCCTACGTCGGTGCCAACTAACAGGCCGGGGCTGTATCTTCATGGGCCTTCTGTCTTCATGGACACCAGGTAGGCTTATACGTAGGAGTCGTGGGGTCACCCCCTCGTCAGTAGCCCCCGAGTGCCTGGGGGACTCGAAGAGTCGCGCAGGGACTCGAGTACATTCATTTGTTGGTTATTGGTATGCGCGGTTCATCCGCGGGTCGCTGGCAGTCTGGTGGCCATGAAAAAACCTGTTTCGAGGGATGCTAAGCTGAAAGGGCCCAAGGAGTCGACGGGTCGAGCCTTGGTGAATTGCACTAGGGCAAATACCACAGTAGCCCCATCAAACCCACGTCCCTCGGCGTGAGCTTGGAACAAAAGTCCGGCCGCCTCAGGTCTTATGGTGTTCAATTGCCGCCAGTAATGTGCATAGCCTAAGGCGCGTCCGCCCGGCTTTTCTATCATGCGCAGCGCATGGGAAAGGTTGGGAGTGACATCGCTCTTCGGCAAGTCCCAGCCCGGCCGTACTTCGCAGCGGGGTCTTACCTACACGCTAATCTTGCGTGGCATCTGGGCACAGTGTATCGTGTTCCAGGGATGTGTGTTTTTGAGGCGCGAAGCCTTATAGCATTGCACCCGCTTGGAACAAAACATCAAGCGAGTTGTTCACTCATTCACCCGAGGAGCTTGCTTCGAGTGCTCAGTCGGGGGGTTTTTCGCGAGTAGTCTGTCGGGACCCGGGGTTTGCGTATGCAAGTACAGTTAAGACATAGTCATATGGAGAGCCGAGAACCGCACCCACTTGTCTAAGCAGACAAGGCCAAGCACTGAACATTCTTGGAAAGCATCGTACGTGAGGGGCATCCCATCCAGGCCGGATGATCAACTGAGATGGGTCCTCATCGTCCGCACACAAGTCTAAAGATATGGGTGATGAACTCCCATATTCAAAGACAAGTCGCCTCAACCATATTATCGACTATCTCAAAACTCTTACATAGACTTACTCCAGCCCGATCACTTAGTCGGGGTCTAGGGCGGGCTCGATCATACCACAAAGTGTGCACGAGACGGAGTCTCGAGCAATCGCATCGCGATGCCCCAAGCTGCGCACATCTAAGGGCCACTTGGTGTATGAAAGACCGCCAGCCAGAACACAACTAAGGTCTCCAAAACCCATACAAAGACATGCATGTTATAAACATACACGCAACACACATGCCTTGTATGAACAGCAGGTACCATTGCAATTCTCTACAAAGTGTACATTTTATTTATAACTCTTATAGAGTACACACAGAGATCACATACATGTGATCCAACATTACAACACAGAGCGGAAGCAAATTATGTCTGGGTACAGACAAGTTTAACAAATGGCTTAAGAAGCCTTATTTAAACACAAAGCCCTCCACGAGGGAACCAGTATGCTGACTGGGACTAGACTAGCTTAACTTCAGTCGTCCAGCTCGATGAAGAAGCCACCTTCGGGGTCAGTGGCGTCATCTAAAACATAGATTAAGCAAACGTGAGTACAAAGGCGTACTCAGCAAGACTTACATAGGAGCTATACTACTCATGCACATGTATCAATGTAAAGGGAGGTGGGGTTCACTTGCAGAAGTGCCAGCTTTGACTTGGCTAATCCTGAACTACGAGTACCAGACTTTGAGGTAAGAAGCGTACATGAGTCCACTACTTTCACCAACCAAAACACCACTATGGTGCCTTCCTCGACTTCCCCACGAGGAAGCACTCCATAGCACTCACACTTATCTTGGTGTGTTTTAGAAGTATCCGGTTCAAGTTATCTAATAATCAAGCTAAGCTTTCCAAGCAGTCCATAACCGCGGACGCGGCTATTCGAATAGTTTTGTTAACCTTGCAAGGGTGTACCGCTACACACACATGACCATCATTTACCGCCTTTGTACTCGACACCATTCAAGGGGTGCCGGCGAGGATGCTCACCACAACTGTTACCTCATAGCCTATCTAGTCCGAGAAAGCCGCCTACTTGGGTTGGTTACCACTATCGTGAACCCGGCCGGTTTAATGAAGTGGACCCAAGCGATGTGTGCGTGGTGCATAAGCCGGTCTCGGGTGAGCCGTTCTCTCACTTAGCATCCAGGCCACAAGCCTACCAGAACTCCAAACTACTGCGACATCTGGACATCGAAAGGGATGAGTTAATAGGTTGAGAGGGGTCAGTGAGCCCAATGTGTGGTTGTACTCTTCATCTTGGATCACCACACAAGAACTCGTACTAGGGCGGTGTTCAACGAGACAACCCACCGTGTACTCCTACACAACCTCTCATCGTTCACCTTGTATTAGGGTCGATTCACCAACACTTTTCTGCCATCATCAACATGATCATTCCCATCCCGACTCACATGACAGTAACAACATGGTATCATACTAAGCATGCAATAAGCAGTAACATTGCAGGGGCCACATGATATCAAACAACTCCTACAATTGCTAGGATTGTGGTTTGCTTACTACTGTGACCAAATGATAGGTCATGCAAAGGAATGGGTTCATCTATGCGGTAGAAACGTAGCATGGTGATCATCCTAAACAATGCATAAGCGAGACATGAGAGGGAAGTGGGATTTTATCGACATGATCAATGGGGGTTTGCTTGCCTTGCTGACGAGGTTCGGGTTCGGGGTCTTCAACGAAGGGGGTGACCTCTTGCTCCGGTTCCACCTCTACTCGACAAACAAAGCACGAAGTAGCAATCAATATGAATGCAATGCTCAAGCACATGAATGAATGTTGAAACTTGAAGTATAAGTTTTGATGTGTGAGGCAATTCCATTTAAGTGGAGTATATTGCATTTGAAATGCAAATTCAAAATCCACATTTGAATTCAAAGTAGCCAAGGTGCAATTGACATAGTTTGATCATTTTTAAACATGTTCACTTGTATAAGATGTGCCTCTGATGTATGGTTGAAATGTAGCATGTTGCCATGGTTCAAGTTGCAAAAATATTTCATTTGAATTTGATTTAATTCCATTTAAATCAAATAGCAAATGCTACTCATCACATTTTAAATTCAACTCAAACAGAGTTGAAAGTTGCATATTTGGAAAGATAAGTTTCTCCTGATCATTTTTCATATATTATTTGTCCAATTTGGAGTTAATACGAATTTTCTATGAATTTCCAAAGTTTGGGGTATTTTCTAGAAAATCTGGAATTCTTTTAATTCAAATAATCTCTGGAAATTCATTTAAATGATTTACTGCGTTAGGCTGACGTCAAGCTGGCGTCAGGGGGGGGCTGACATGTGGGGCCACCCTGTCAGTGGCTGGGTTCACTTAACCCGTGGGTTAAATTAATCCAGTGGCTTAATCAAGCCACTGGGCCCACTGGTCAGTGACCCAGGGGTCACTAATTAGGTGATTAACCGGGGGATTAAGAGCTGACTCGCCGGCGGCTAAACGCCGGCGGCCTGGCCACGGCGGCGCAGCACGGGAACACGATTCCGGCCACGGGAGGGGAAACGGAGGGCACCACTGGATGCAGCGTCGTCTTCCGCGTCTTCTGGAAGCATCGGGGGTCCACAGGGAGCTCTGTATCGACGACGGCGACGAATCCGGCGGCAGCAGAACCACGGCGAAGTCGCAGTCGACGCTACCGTGCAAGACTAAGGCTGATCTTACTTGCGTTCGAACGCTGGCATGCTCAGGAGCCAAGCGCGCGCTCTAGTTGAGACGAAGGGGCACAGGGGCGACCTCGGGCTCATCCATGGCGGCGAAGTGCTTCGGCATCCATGGCGGATCCGGCTAGAGCGAGTAAAGGAGGGGGAAAGGTGAGGGGTTTCACTCGCAAGCTCACCCTGAATCCAGTAGAGGTGGTGGCGAGGGCTGGGGTGGCTCAACGGCGGCGGAATCGACGAAGTCCTTCACGGCGGCCGGCGGAAGCTCGAGGAAGAATCCGGTGACTTCGAGGGCTCCGAGCTCGATTCCTTCTGCAGTTCGACGAGGACGACGACGATGAAGAGCTTGGACACGTTGGCTTGACTCCTCGACGTCGATGGCCACGAGTTCTTGCGACGGCGAACGGCGGCGCTCTCGGGTGGCGATGGAAACGAGCACAGGAGGAGGAGGAGGAAGCTCTGGAGGGGGGGAATGGATGCGTCGTTCTCCAGGGCGCGTCCAGGTGCGAGAAGGGCCACGGGGAGGGCTGGAAGCTCCTCGGCGATGACGTGGCGTCACCAGCTAGCTCGGTGGCATTCCACCGAGCAGCTTGGAGGCGCGGGGTGGGGAAGAAGACTCCCCTGCCCCTGTGGGCCAGCTGGGCTGGGTGGGCCTTGCTTCTCCTGGGCGCCAGGTAACGTTTTCTAATTTCTTCTGTTTAATCTTTCCTTTCTTTTTCTGTAATTTGTTTTGGCTCTGATAAAAATACCAAACCATTTTATTAAATGCTGAAAACTTTTATGTGGCCTCATAATAATATCAACTAGCCACTCATAAACTTTCAACATTTTTAAAATTCAAATGATTTGAATTTTAAATCAAAAAGGGGTATTTCTTTAATTCCAAGGTACTGTTCGAATATTTGAAAAATCTATGAGCATGGGGTGGGTCCCACATCACTTGATATGTGATCACACTCATTTATAAGACTTTTCAAAACTCTAACATGAATTTTTGGAAAAGATTTTTATCTGGCCTTTTGAATTAATTCATCTGGGGGGTGTTCCTTCTCCCATTTTGATTTTTAAATTGAGTTCCAAGATTTCTTTTTGAAATCTTGACATGATGCAAAGGCACTAGCTAACCCTAGCACATACCTAATAGAGGGTTCTGACATAATCACTCGAATGCTGTTTCGGCTCTTGAGGTGAGGGAGCACCTGAGACGCTTAGCGTCGTATGGTCTTGGCGAATGCATGTTTGTGTTACGTCGGGTTGAGGGAGCACCCGAGACTCTCATAAATGCGAGTGATCACTCGAGCACATGGCTGACCTTTAGGTGAGGGAGCACCTGGGACTCTTATGATGTACTCTCCCGATGGGAGTAAGATGTTTTTCTCCCTTGGGGAAAAGATCTGGAAGATGGAATATTTGGGCCATGATGTCTATTTGGTTTTCTTCGCCGCTTGTCAGGGATAGCAATGCCTCTGTTTGATGGCTGTCAGGGATGCTCTGTCAGTGAACCGTCACGTCTTCATGACCGGTCATAATAATGGCCGTTGTGGCATGCGGCAGGCGCCGGTTGAGTTTCCAATACGCGCGGGTGAAACGCGCGTGAGTTGAAGCGTCTCGTGCATAGTGCGTCCCGTGGGAAAGCATCTTCGTCTTGGGGTCCGAGACGTCTGGGACGTTTGGTCTTTGAATTAATTGCTGCTGTCGCTTTGGCTTCTCTGTGCTTTGAGGATTGTTCTATAAATAAGCCTTGTATTTCCACAGCGTTCCGCCTCTATCCAACTCGCTGCTTTGCCTCCTTCTTCATCTCTTTTTCCGCTCATGGTTCCCAGGCGAGGTGTTGGCCGTGGCCGTGTTCGTCGTGGCCGCACACCACGCTCATGCCGTGGTGGTCGCCATGGTACGGCGCCAGTGGCTTCCTCCTCTCCCATGGAGGAGGGATTCTGGCGCTATGATTTTCTTTTACGCGTTCGTGGCCAGAGTGCCAATCGCGTTCTTCTTCCCTCTTCTTTTTCTTCCATTGTCTCTGAACGTGGCTTGGATGGCTTGCTTCTGCATCTTCAAGGGAGCTGTCGATCTCCTTCTTATGTTGACTTGGAGGTTGATAGCTCTCGCTTGATTTTTCTTGGCTCTGGTTGGCGTTTGTTTGCTCGGCGGTTGAATTTGCGAGATGGCGATATGCCCAGCTATCGCTTTGACGGCGAAAACACTGTCACTGTCCGCGCATTCGACCCGAGCGGCAATAGCATGGATCCGTGTGGGCAGGAGTTGAGCAGCGACAGCTCCACAAAGTCGAGGAGTCCTTCGCCTGCGTCTTCGACTTCTTCTTCCTCCAGGGACTCTTCTGGTGCTGGTGGTGAGCCATCTTCAACTGCTTCCCCCTCTGGCTCTGAAGAAGACCTCGATGTCAAGCCACCAGTTAAAAGAGCGCGGCAGGCGACCTTGTAGAGCTGGAGGCAGCGGCGTCATCTTCGCCGGCAGCTTGGGCGGAGCTGGAGAAGAAGCTAGAGGAGCAGGAGAAGAAGCTGGTGGAGCATTGAAAGTGCAATATATCGACCAGAGGGGGGGGTGAATGGGAGATTTTCAATTTTACTACCAAATTTTGGTTTTCTTCAGGACTGAAGCAATCATGAAGCTGAAGAAAATTATGAAGCTGAAGAAGTAACCAAAATCATGAAGAAATAAAACTTCACAGAATGTAATCATTAGGGCAGCTCATCATAATGCAACAGAAATAAATCAATTCAGATAAGCAGAAGTGCTTCAGATGCATAGTATGAAGACAAAGAGCAGAGGGAGAGCTGAAGCATATCATATCAAATACTGAAGCTTAAGAGGTTGAAGAGATAGCACCAGAGATTGAAGACATTGGTTTGGTAGACCAGTTCAAGTTGCTGTGACAACTCTACGTCTGGTTGGAGAGGCTGAGATTCAACTCAGAAGACATAGTCTTCACCTTGTTCTCCTTGAACTAAAGTCCTCAGACTCCGTCCAATAACTCAGGTGAGTCTTCAAGGTAGACTCCCGAAACCTTCACAGACTCAGTCACTCCGGGAGGTCACAATTGCATCTTGACTTCCTCAGACTGAAGACTACTACACCGGCTGGAAGATCACAGTCTTCAAGAGTAAAAAGCTTCGGATCACTCGAACCGACTTCCTCAGAAATGCTCAACTACTCAGGATGGTGGTTTTCCTCACAAAGGTTCTTCAGTTTCCTCAGAGGTGGGTTGCTCTCAGATGACAAGTGTCAGTTTTTCTATCGGAGCAGCCAACCCACAAATGGGGCTGGGGGTGGCTATTTATAGCCGCGGAGCAACCCGAGGTGAAAGGACAAAAATGCCCATGCATGCAATTACTCTCATGCCCTCGGAAATGACCGTTGCTCGACAAGTTCTAGCCTCTCACCACGCAACACGTGGCACGGTGAAAGTATTCTCTCTCCAGACTCCTCAACCGAAGTTAGTTACCTCAGTGTTCTGAAGAACAACGTCTCAGACACATGAGGACTGAACTTCTACTGCAGGAGATCTCACTCTCTTCAGGAGAACTGCACTCGCAGTCTCCAGACTCCTCAACCGAAGACAAATTCCTCAGTGTCCTGAAGAACAACGTCTCAGACACCCGAGGAACTGAACTTCTACTGCAGGAGATTTCTCTCTCTTCAGGAGAACTGCACTCGCAGTCTCTAGACTCCTCAACCGAAGACAGATTCCTCAGTGTCCTGAAGAACAACGTCTCAGACACCCGAGGAACTGAACTTCTACTGCAGGAGATTTCCTCAGGGTTTTTTTTCTTCAGGATTCCTAACTGAGCACTTCCTCAGACCTTCGGAACTCGTTTTCTTCAACCCCTCCAACAGTGCAGTGTTTTCCTATGACTCAAGAAGTATAAAAAGTCTTAGCGAAGACTACGCTTCAACTTCGTCTTCAGCGCGAACTTCCTCAGGATCGTCTTCAGCTTCAGCTTCAACCGAACGCTCCAGGATCCTACTTCCTCAGGATTTCGCGCAACTTCATTACTCAAGAAGTATAAAAAGTCTTAGCGAAGACTAGGCTTCAACTTTGTCTTCAGCGCGAACTTCCTCAGGATCGTCTTCAGCTTCAGCTTCAACCGAACGCTTCAGGATCCTACTTCCTCAGGATTTCGCACAACTTCATTCTTTAGGAAACACACCGATTTCTCCAATGTTCCTCAACATTTTGGGGGTCGACATTGGTGGTTAAACACCTCATCCGGGACTGTTCTCCTGTGTATACTCACAAACACATCAGTCCCTTAACCGTTTTGTCATCAAACTCCAAAACCTCAAGGGGAGGGCACTTGATGCACTTACAATCTCCCCCTTTTTGGTGATTTGATGACAATCAGGTTAAGCTTAAACGGGGATAAAATTATGAGTTTGAAGAATAAAAACTTTGAAGAACATTTTTATCATTAAGCTGGATATAATGAAGCTCCCCCTGAGGATATGCATATAAGTTGAAGAATGTTTAATATCTAAAGAATTTTGAGGTATATGAGGAGCTCCCCCTATATCCAGGCATTTCTGAAGCAGTGCATGTTATGAAGTGTTTGAGGAAATTAAACAACGCACTGAGAGAGGTGTTTGCAGAGACAATCACATGCATATATGATAAACTTGAGGAAATAGCATGTGGTAACTGAGGAATAGTATCAGGCAAACACCAAAATTACAGTTTACAACTCGTTACAAAAAAAAAACTGAAGAACGAGAGTTGTAACTGAAGAACCCCATAACTAAAGACCCGCTTGAAGACTAACAGATTTCTCCCCCTTTGTCATAAAATGAACAAAAAGGGAAAAACTGAAGCTAACGCCCCTTTGAAGTTGCTTCAAGGCTGAGGTGAGTCACGCCTGAGACAGTCCGTTGCGGTGTGAGGGCAGGCAGCAGTGTCTTCAGCTTCTTCAGCAGTCATCTCCTGGTTTGAGGAATAAGAATCCATGGCCGGAGGAGGAGTCGTGCAGCGTCTGAATTGCCTCGGTGGTTTGATTGCTGGAATCGGAGGCTTTTGAAGATCCAACTGTGCAATGTCTTCAGGAGTGAGTACTTCTTTCATCAAGGCATCAAGATGTTGATATGTATGATGAGTATACTGATGTACTTTCTTCACTGAAGAATGTGTCTGAGCCATATAGCTGAGGATCTCAGAAAACTGACGCTTTACCCAGTCATGATTTCTGTCAACTTTCTGATGAAGGCTAATCAGAAGCTCTCGATCAGTCATCACTCGAGCCTGAGTTGTATCCTCAGTTGAAGCATGAGTGCGGGTTTCATCAGTTGTGCGAGACTGAGGATGACGAATATTTCCAGCGAGGGAATTGGTCGGGAGAACTTCTTCATAAAAGAGGCCTTTTCCTTTGTCATTTGTGGCAATTGTATGCTGAAGCACTTCGACAGGTGGCAGATAGGTCCTGTGATTCGGGTGATCAGGTTGATACTCAATTCTTGTGACTGCGCGGATGAGCTTCATGATCCATGGCGCGTATGGCTTTAGGATGTGTGGATTCTGTGCAGCATCAGCAAGAGTTCTAAAGAAGAAGTCAGGGACGTTGATTGGCCCAGACATGCAGAGGTTGTGAAGGATGTTCTTCATGACGCCAACAAATTCTTCAGCTGAGGATTCATAGCCTTTGATGGGGCAAAAGGTTTTCGCCAGAATCCGATACAATGTACTCGGCAGATACTGAAGCTCAGAGACTGGAAACGTTGTGCGAGCTGGGGCTTCAGGGGCCTGAGGCTTCATGAGCATGTTCATCAGGTCATCGCGAAGAATCTAAGACCCATAGGAGCAGGCCGCAGGGGAAGTGCACTGAGGCAACTCAAGTATCTCAATTGCGTCAGGAACAGTGATGGTGTAGTGATGATGCTCAGTCATCCACTCGAGGGTCCAGGTGTTCATATCTAGAGGATTTCCTGAAACATACAAAGTGGCATAAAACTGAAGCACAAGCTCTTCATTCCAGTGTATGCATTCAGAGCAGAATTGAAGCAGCTTGGCATGATGCAGATCCTGAAGCACATTGTTGAAGCAGGGAAGAGCTTCCATATCCATCAGAGGAATGTGCTTGTGAGGAAACAGTTTGTTTTGCTTGTAGAGCACTAAAGCATAGTAGTTCTTCTGAGTGGCAGTCCAGAACCTCAGCAGCTGGCGAGGTGGAGCAGAGTGATACGGATTTTGAATCCCCTCTTGAAAGAAACTCATGGCGTTGAAGAAATCAGTAGCATCAAAGCTTGGAGTATCATCAGCTTCAAGGTCACGGAAGAATGGTCGCTTCTGCTTTGGACACAAGGACCGAGCTTGAACTGGGCCTTGAGGTGGGGAAGGCACTTGAGGCACTTCAATCTGAAGAGTAGCTTGAGGATGAGGCGGAGTCGCTGCAGATGCATCAGGCACAGATGTGTTAATGTCCTTGGGGAGACGAGGTGATGTGGCCTGTTTGTCTTCAGAGCCATCCTTCGAGGCTTCAGCATTTGTACTGGTTTCTGCTTCAGGAGGGGCAGTTGTGCTTTGGTCGGCTTCAGCTTCAGTTTCAGCAGCAGGTGGGTCTGGCTGAGGATCAGCAGTTGTAGTGTCAGCTGCATCAGTATTAGCAGCAGAATTTGTTGGAGCACAAGAGGCTTCGGGGTCATCAGCATCAGACGCTGAGGACGATGCACCAACAGAGGCTTCAGACTGCAGAGAAGTGTCAGGAAGCACCTCGGTCACTGTGTTGGAGTGAGGTTCAGGTGAGAAGACAGTATGAGTGGGTGAGTTTGTCAGCTCATAGTCCTCATCATAAATGCGAGGAGTTCCATCATCCATAATATCAACGTCCATGTCTTCAACCTCAGTGATAACTGGTGGCGGTGGGGACGGTGGAGTTGGAACAAAGGGTGTTGCAGCAGGGGGTGGAGTGAAGACAATTAAGCTGCGCTGAGGATTTTGAGGTGGAGTTGAGGCAGCAGTGATATGAGTGGTGGTATCAGCGGGCTGTGTTGTAGGAGGAGCTGAGGAAAGGGGTGTAGCATCAATGGGATCCTCAACAGCAGGCTTCTTTGCAGCAGGTGGGGTTGAGGGTTGTGCTTCAGGCGTGCGCTTGAGGCTTTTGGCAGAGGCATCAGCAGGCTGTCGAAGCTTCATCAACTTGGTCATCTGTTGTGAGATCCGTTCCTTGGATTGACCAATATAAGCACGATTGGCAGCGAACTCAATGTTGAGACGTTGAACTTCGCATTGATGCTCAATAAACTCCTGAGGAGTAACTTCAGTGATAGGTTTCTTCTTGAAGTCACTGTGGACTTTCTTCAGTTTGGCCTTCAACTGTTTCTGAAGATCACGTTGATGAATCTCATTTATGAGGAACTGTTGAACATAGAACTTGATGTCTTTCGGAATGTCCAAATCATCAAGCGGAGTGTCAGGCTTAACAGACCAAATTTCAATGTACTCCAAGATCTTCTTGGGATCAAGGAGAAGCGGGATTTCTGAACCCGTTGCTTCATCTTTGCGTCTGGCCGCAGCACGCACGTATTCAATCTTATCAGCTTCAGTGGCGACGAAGCCGACCAGATCCTCAAATTCATCTTCATCATCAGAAGATTGAGGAGTATGATGGATGGCGCCACGCATAGCAGTTTTCTTTGGTGAAGGACGAGGGCCCCGTTGAAGAACAGTTTTGGTCTTCAGGTGATGCTGAGGCATTGTGGTTGAGGCCTCAGGAGCACCAGATTCATCAGTGCGTATTCTTGAAGAGGGGGCAGCACCATCTGTTCGTTGACATGAGGAGCCAACAACTTGAGGCTTAGTTGAGGTCTTAGAGAAAGGTTTCATGCCCGGAGCCTTTTTGCGGTGCTGAGGCGGAGGTTGTTGTCTAGGTTGAGACTGATCTTGAGGCGGAATTTGTATTGAAGCAGTCATGTCACGGACCAGATTTTTGACACGGCTGCGAGAGCGTTTGAGGTAAAGCTCATATGCCGCAGGAAAGTCTTCAGGTCTGCGCAGTGTGGTTGGATCAGGAACAACACCAGGAGCTGGTGGAGGTCGAGCCTTGATACCCAAGGTCTTCAGGGGCGGATTAACTGCGAACATTTCCTCATGTTGAGGATTCAGCCATTGGTAGGCCACCCAACGCTTGGCCCATTCTCTTGTGATTTTCTGAACCCGTTTCTTACGTTGTTCACCGGTTTCTCTTTCGGGAGTCTTCAGCTTTTCATATAGCTTTAGGGGCAGGTCTTTTGCGGTATCAGTGATTTTACGTCGAGGAGCCATTTTCTTCAGCTGAGGAGACTGAGGAATTGTACGTTCGAGCTGAGCTGCAAATGAAGTGAGACTATGAGAACCATGCGATTCCTCAGCAGACATGTACCTGTGACAGAATTAAGTTTCGAGGGAAGTGGGGTACGGTTATATGCGTTCATGAGGAATAGGCTGAGGAAAACAAAGGAATGAGGCATAGGTACAGGTCTCAGAAGGCTAGTAGTACAGTTGAGGATGAACTGGCTTGAGGACACAACAGTACTGAGGAATAATATGCTGAGGAATAAGCCACTGAGGAATAAGCATACCAGACTGAGGCGAATGCTGAGGAACAATGTGTCTTCGTCCCCGGCGACGGCGAACTCCGGCGACGTTAGCGCTCGAGCTTGAGGAGCTCAAGGACGGCGGCGCGAGAGTGAGAGAAGCGTTGGGGGGTAAATGACCGAAGGAGGGGGGTAGAGGGCTATTTATAGAGGGGTAAAAACTGAGGGGTTGCGAAATTAGTGGACGAGATAGCCCCTGATTGTTGGGATCCTCAGTGGATATCGTGATGGTGGATAATTACGGCGTGCGGTAAAATCGCAACAAATTGAAGACAGTTGTAACAGAAAATCCGTGATTTGAGGATCTTGAGGACAAAGGCTGAAGACGAAGACAAATGGTCTCAGGCGAATGATGATGACTTAAGGTCTCAGCCTGAGGAATATATAATTTTCGGATGAACGCATATGAGATAGACAGATTAGATAAGTGAGCACAGAGGGATGGGTCCGATCACGTTCACCTAGTTGAAGAAGCAAAAACTGAAGATCAATAACTATAGGTGAACGCTGTTGAGGACAAACACAATAATCATCAGTAATGATGACTTAGAATCCTGAGGAAGATCAATAACATCAAATCCTGAGGAAGTTGAGGAACACCAAATCCTGAGGTGTTTGGGTGGTGGCGCTACCCACCTTATAGGGAATGAGACACCTGATACCATACAATTGTCGTATGGATCTTGAGTCAATTCCACGTTAATTTCTTCACACTTAGCAAGGTAGTTCCTCATGAGTTGAGGAGTACGACGCATCGTGTGTTGTGCATCAGGATTCTTCAGTATTGTTTAAGCGTTAGGATGTGTGTCCATTCACTGGACGTTTGAGGAATCTAAGATATTTAGCTCACACCTCAGAGTGCTAAATCGCTTCTCATCCAAAGGCTTAGTGAATATATTAGCAAGTTGATCTTCAGTCTTCACGTGGCTGATGACGATATCTTCCTTTAAGACATGATCCCGAAGAAAGTGATACCGTATCTCAATATGCTTCGTCCTCGAGTGTTGTACCGGATTCTGAGAGATCTTGATGGCGCTCTCATTGTCACATAGTAGTGGTACTTTCTTCAGGTTGATGCCGTAGTCCTTCAGGGTTTGCTTCATCCAAAGAAGCTGTGAGCAGCTTGCACCAGCAGCAATGTATTCAGCTTCAGCGGTGGAGAGGGAGACGCAGTTCAGCTTCTTCGATGACCAGCACACAAGAGAACGTCCGAGGAAATGACATGTTCCTGAGGTAGACTTCCGATCCACTCGATCTCCAGCATAATCTGAGTCTGAGTACCCGACGAGATCCAGCTGTGTGCCTTTTGGATACCATAAGCCTAGCGACGGAGTGTGAGCCAAATATCGAAGAATTCGTTTCACCGCTTGGTGATGCGATTCCTTTGGTGCCGCTTGGAATCGGGCACACATGCAAACGCTCAACATTATATCAGGCCTGGATGCACATAGATATAGCAGAGAACCTATCATGGAGCGGTATACCTTTTGATCGTAGTCCTTGCCATTTTCATCGAGGCCAAGTTGTCCGTTTGTAGGCATCGGTGTCTTGATGCCCTTGCAGTCTTGCATTCCGAATTTCCTCAGGCACTCCTTGAGATACTTCTCCTGAGAGATGAAGATGCCATTGCATTGTTGACGAATTTGGAGTCCTAAGAAGAACTTCAGCTCGCCCATCATCGACATCTGATACTGTTCACTCATCAAGAATGCAAATTCTTCACAAGCCCGAGGGGCTTGCTTCAGTCCATAGAGGGCTTTCTTCAATCTGTACACCATATCAGGCTTCTTGGCGTCTTCAAAACCTGGAGGTTGAGCAACATATACTTCTTCCTCGACATTACCATTGAGGAATGCACTTTTTACATCCATTTGATATAGCTTGTGATTATGATGGTTAGCGAATGCAATTGTTTTCTTCGATGAAGGACTCAGAAAAGATTCCATGAGAAGATTTATGTCACCAGTCATATGATTCGTGCATCCACTATCCATAATCCATTCAGTTCTCCCCGAAGAATTTTCCTACAGAAGAGTTAGTATCTCACACAACAAGTTATGAGCCAGCATCACTTTGAAGAATTCGTGTATTCTTCAGGACTGTATTCCTCAGGATTTTAAGCCTCAGGATTTCAGTATAACAATATTCTTCAGCTGACACATAATTTCCGTCCTGGGCATATGATCTGCAATATGGTTAGTTTGCCTCAGGACGCGTTCCTATAGAAGAGATTAGTTCTTCTTAACCACCCACATTCGCACGGGTGGTTTTGAAGCATTTGAGGAACGACGAGGAGAGTATTGCCTCACGGGTGAGGTATCAGGATAATCATAGGAGTAAGCATTCTTGTTCTGAGCTTCCCTGTGAACAAAGTGATTAGATGAAACATGCTCATATTCATGACTTTTTGAAGAAGTGTCCACTGAGGACATCCTAAACTCATTTGCATCTGCATTCACAAGAAGGTTAGTGACGAGGTCCTTCTGAACCCAGATCTGCTTGACTGGAGGACCGTTCCTGCAGTTAGTTACGATGTATCTGGTGAATACCTCACCATTACCATTCTTAAACAGTTTATAGTTTGAGTCAAAAGACTCATTCATCACAACTGAAGAAACAGTATCATAACCAGATAAAGTATCGGGATCAGGAGGAGGCGTCTTTGCCCGAACCCAAGTGGTCTCTGGATATTGTTCAGGTTTCCAGTAAGACCCATCAGGGTTGAGTTTCCGAGTGAATGCGATGCCTTCTTTCCTCGGGTTTCTGTTGAGGATCTGTTTCTTGAGGATGTCACAAAGGGTCTGATGTCCTTTCATACTCTTGAACATGCCGGTTTCCAGTAGACTCTTCAACCTAGCATTTTCTTCAGCAATGTCTATGGTATCCTCAGATGAGGGGTTAGATACCACAGAAGAAATAGAAATAACAGATTCTGAAGACATTGAGGAACTAGGCACAGAGATGATACGATCATGTTCAATGCATTTTAAACAGGGAGGATTAAATCCTTCTTGTGGCATGATGATCTGTTGGGAGAGGAGTGAATCATTTTCTTTCCTCAGATCGTCATGAGACATCCTTACGCGTTCAAGTTCTTGTTTCCTCATGAGGAACTCATGAGCCAGCTTTTCATGATCGGTAAGGAGTGCCTCATGACGATTGAACAAGTCATCAAACTTTGACTGAAGAATTTTTGATTCATCAGTCAACTTTTGAGTCTTCGTCATTTCCTTAACCAACATATCATCACTCTTGTTTAGTGAGATCTGAATCTTTTCAAGTGCACGTTGTTGCTTAGATGAAAGTTTAGCAAGTTTAGCATAGTTTTCATCAGGTTCTTCATCAGAGGGATCATCTGATGGTAAGAAGATACCTTGGAGGACTTGGCCATGAAGCAGAAGGAAGGGGTTGTGTCTTCAGCTTCATCATCAACATGTGATAGACCAGATTCCTCAGTGCTAAAGATTGACTTTGAGACAAGCGTCCTGGCAAGAGCCAGACCGGCCACACCCTCAGATTCTTCAGATTCTTCTTCCTCATCATCAGGGTTGGAACCAGATTCTTCCGAGTCCAATTCTTTTCCGAGATATGCGTGAGCCTTACGGGAACTGCTATTCCTGTATCCAGCAGGCTTTGAGGATCTTGAGGATTTCTTCTTAGTCGTTTCATCAGAACTGTCATCTTTCCCTTTCTTCTTCTTCTTCAGTCTAGCTTCCTTTTCCCATAGAGGACACTCAGCGATGTAATGCCCAAGTTTCTTGCACTTGTGGCAGACTCTCTTTCTTGCTTCGACAGAGTCATCATCTTTGCTTTTTCTTGAGGACGATCTTGAGGAATTTCTGAAGCGATTCTTCTTCGTGAATCTTTGAAACTTTCTGGTGAGGAGAGCAAGTTCACGGCTGAGGGTTTCAGGATCATCAGTATCAGCCTCAGACTCTTCATCAGAGGACACTCTTCGTGCTCTAGCTTTTAGCGCGCGGACCTTAGGCGTGGAGCTGTATAAATCTCGTTTTTCAGAGAGCTTCAGTTCATGAGCATTGAGGCGCTCGAGAATGTCCGCTGGATCCAGAGTCTTGAAGTCAGGCCTTTCTTGAATCATCAGTGATAGGAACTCAAACGAGTCATCCAGTGACCTCAGTAGTTTCTTCACAACTTCATGATCTGTGATATCAGCGGCACCCAGTGCTTGAAGTTCATTGGATATGTCAGTGAGTCTATCAAAGGTTTGTTGCACGTGCTCATTGTCCAGCCTCTTAAACCTGTTGAAGAGACTGCGAAGTGTATCAACCCGAGAGTCTCGTTGAGCAGAGACTCCTTCATTGACTTTAGACAGTCTTGTCCATATCTTCTTTGCAGTATCCAGACCACTGATACGGTTGAACTGAGCCTTGTTGAGATGACCACCAATGATGCTTCGAGCTTTTGCATCAAGCTGCCAGTTCCTCTTGACAACTTCAGGAGCAGTCATCAGATTTGCTTCAGGAATGCCTTGATCAACAATATCCCACAGATCCTTGTCAATGGCTTCAAGATGTATCCTCATCTTGTTCTTCCAATATGGATAGTCTGTCCCGTCGAAGATGGGGCAGTTTGAGGCAACGCTCATTGTACCTGAGGTCGACATAACTAAAACTCCAGGTGGTTAAACCGAATCACACAGAACAAGGGAGTACCTAGCTCTGATACCAATTGAAAGTGCAATATATCGACCAGAGGGGGGGTGAATGGGAGATTTTCAATTTTACTACCAGATTTTGGTTTTCTTCAGGACTGAAGCAATCATGAAGCTCAAGAAAATTATGAAGCTGAAGAAGTAACCAAAATCATGAAGAAATAAAACTTCACAGAATGTAATCATTAGGGCAGCTCATCATAATGCAACAGAAATAAATCAATTCAGATAAGCAGAAGTGCTTCAGATGCATAGTATGAAGACAAAGAGCAGAGGGAGAGTTGAAGCATATCATATCAAATACTGAAGCTTAAGAGGTTGAAGAGATAGCACCAGAGATTGAAGACATTGGTTTGGTAGACCAGTTCAAGTTGCTGTGACAACTCTACGTCTGGTTGGAGAGGCTGAGATTCAACTCAGAAGACATAGTCTTCACCTTGTTCTCCTTGAACTAAAGTCCTCAGACTCCGTCCAATAACTCAGGTGAGTCTTCAAGGTAGACTCCCGAAACCTTCACAGACTCAGTCACTCCGGGAAGTCACAATTGCATCTTGACTTCCTCAGACTGAAGACTACTACACCGGCTGGAAGATCACAGTCTTCAAGAGTAAAAAGTTTCGGATCACTCGAACCGACTTCCTCAGAAATGCTCAACTACTCAGGCTGGTGGTTTTCCTCACAAAGGTTCTTCAGTTTCCTCAGAGGTGGGTTGCTCTCAGATGACAAGTGTCAGTTTTTCTGTCGGAGCAGCCAACCCACAAATGGGGCTGGGGGTGGCTATTTATAGCCGCGGAGCAACCCGAGGTGAAAGGACATAAATGCCCATGCATGCAATTACTCTCATGCCCTCGGAAATGACCGTTGCTAGACAAGTTCTAGCCTCTCACCACGCAACACGTGGCACGGTCAAAGTATTCTCTCTCCAGACTCCTCAACCGAAGTTAGTTACCTCAGTGTCCTGAAGAACAACGTCTCAGACACATGAGGACTGAACTTCTACTGCAGGAGATCTCACTCTCTTCAGGAGAACTGCACTCGCAGTCTCCAGACTCCTCAACCGAAGACAAATTCCTCAGTGTCCTGCAGAACAACGTCTCAGACACCCGAGGAACTGAACTTCTACTGCAGGAGATTTCTCTCTCTTCAGGAGAACTGCACTCGCAGTCTCCAGACTCCTCAACCGAAGACAGATTCCTCAGTGTCCTGAAGAACAACGTCTCAGACACCCGAGGAATTGAACTTCTACTGCAGGAGATTTCCTCAGGGTTTTTTTTTCTTCAGGATTCCTAACTGAGCACTTCCTCAGACCTTCGGAACTCGTTTTCTTCAACCCCTCCAACAGTGCGGTGTTTTCCTATGACTCAAGAAGTATAAAAAGTCTTAGCGAAGACTACGCTTCAACTTCGTCTTCAGCGCGAACTTCCTCAGGATCGTCTTCAGCTTCAGCTTCAACCGAACGCTTCAGGATCCTACTTCCTCAGGATTTCGCGCAACTTCATTACTCAAGAAGTATAAAAAGTCTTAGCGAAGACTAGGCTTCAACTTTGTCTTCAGCGCGAACTTCCTCAGGATCGTCTTCAGCTTCAGCTTCAACCGAACGCTTCAGGATCCTACTTCCTCAGGATTTCGCACAACTTCATTCTTTAGGAAACACACCGATTTCTCCAATGTTCCTCACCATTTTGGGGGGTCGACATTGGTGGTTAAACACCTCATCCGGGACTGTTCTCCTGTGTATACTCACAAACACATCAGTCCCTTAACCGTTTTGTCATCAAACTCCAAAACCTCAAGGGGAGGGCACTTGATGCACTTACAATCGTCTTCAATGGCTCCGCAAATAAGTCGAGCTTCACCTTTTGTTATGTCATTGACATCATGAGCCGGCTGTTTCGACTCCTCCTTTGTCTGTGATGATGCTCTTGTACTAGAGTCGATTACCCTTCATGGGCACACATGTAGAAGTCATAATTCCTTGGGTGATTCCCTCTTGTAACAGGAGCTGCCTTCTATCCAAATGTAGTTGAGTCCTTTGTGTTCTGAAGATGATCCTTATGATGTAAACTGTGCTTGATCCTTTGCAATGGAATTTATATTTTGTCCTTTACACAACCGAATACTGTGTTCGAGTCCTTGACGATTAGGAGCTGTCTGAGAGTTGTGTTCGAGTCCTTTGCGGCCGAGAGCTATCTTCGAGTCCATCCCGATACTTTGCACTGTCGGTTCTATCGGGTGCGCGACAGCGATCCCGATGGGAGTAGCCCCCGAGGCTACGCTTGAGTCGAAGGGTCGAGCGTAGGCTAAAGTATGTTTCCTTTGTCGTTAGTTTCTTTCTTTTATCGGGTGCGCGGCAGTGCTCCCGATGGGAGTAGCCCCCGAGTCTTTAGGTGATCGTTGGCGATCGGGTGAAGACTAAATGAGCCTGTGTCATGTGCTTCTTCCAGAGTTGCTGCAGAGTACTTGGTGCTTCATCTGATTGCGGACATGTTTTTCGAGCCTTGTTTCAGCAAGTGGGGCTGGCTGGGTATTTTTGCTTGAGTGTTTTTTAAACTTCGTGCTGCGCGAACGGTTCTCGGCAGGCGATGGTCCTCGAGCTCCCGAGTGCTTGGATGTAGAGGTCGCGTGGGTGACGATAGTGTCCTTCGGGGGGAGTCCTTGTGCTTGAGTCCCCAAGTGCTTTGGTTAAGATCACGTAGGCGATAGCGTTGCTCGGGGGGATTTTGCTCTTAAGCCCCCGAGTGCTTTGATTAAGATCGCTTAGGCGATAGCGTTGTTCGGGGGATTTTGCTCTTAAGCCCCCGAGTGCTTTGATTAAGATCGCGTAGGCGATAGTGTTTCTCGGGGGGATTTTGCTCTTAAGCCCCCGAGTGCTTTGATTAAGATCGCGTAGGCGATAGCGTTGCTCGGGGGGATTTTTCTCTTAAGCCCCCGAGTGCTTTGATTAAGATCGCGTAGGCGATAGCGTTGCTTGGGGGGATTTTTTGTTGGAAATATGCCCTAGAGGCAATAATAAAATGTTATTATATATATATTTCCACGTTCGTAATTAATGTTTATATTTCTGTGCTATAATTGCAATGACCCTGACTATGAGATTCAGAAGAAAACTCATTTGCATGTGTGGAAATGTAAACACCAAGAGTTCCTGGTTTAGCCTCTAAGACCAGCTCATGTGCTAACTGATGATTACGTTTTCTTAATCATGGACATTGTTCTTGTAACAAGGATGTTAGTAGCAATGGGAACATATTGTTAGCAGAACAATGATGTTGAACCGACCCCAGTATTGAATGATATACTTAGAGATCACATCGTAACTACGTTATAAGTCATATCATGAAATGTTATCATATACGTAATTCCTTAGACCATGAGAGTATCGAGTTGCTTCACACAGGAAGACATGCTTTGGTTCTTAGATGAATCCTCCCGTAAATGGGAAGTAGTAAAATAAGTTCTGGGTATGTCAGATGGTGTGGCTAGTGACTGTGATAGTTCAAGAATGGGATTTTCTCCTTCACGATGAAGAAGATATTCACTTCGGGCCCACTCGGTATGACGGTATCCATTATAGTCTGGCCAGACGCATCGTGATTCAGTCACGGGGATACCGGAATACGATAACGAGAAAAGGGACAAACGAGCAAAGAGGATAACGAGTGGCTTGTGTTCAAAAGTTGTTACACATGGGTGCCAAACTTCTCTCCTCTAAATTTGTCATATATCGCGAAGCAAAGGGAATGGTACATGAATAAACATAATGGTTCACTCGAAGTTTCTTCGTGTATGTGCGGGAGTCAACATGGGTGTCCATGGCTCCGCTGTTGATTATTGGCTATTGACGAAAGGCTGTTGACCTATGTCCGGAAGATGTTCTGAGTCATGTCCGCATTATACCGAACCTATTGGGTCACACACTTAACGAGCAGTAGTCTGTTAGAATACTAGTATGGTAGAAGGTTTAGTGGAAGCAAAGCAGAATAGTTCATACGGGTACCGGAAGTAGTTCCGGAGATTTATGGAATTGTTCATAAGGGCACCAGAAGTAGTTCTGGGTATTTAAGGATATGTCCGGATCACTCTGGAGTAGTCCTAGGTGGTTCTGGAACATATGAGAATGGTACTGGGGAAGTCCTGGATCAACCGGAATAGTTTCCGGATAATCGCTGGGCGTCCAGACAACCTTCGCGGTCATTGGGTGGCTTAAACTATAACTCGGATGGTCTTGGAAACTATCCGGATGGCTCCGGAACGTCCGAGAACGGTCTCGGAAGGTCCTGGAAGTGCTCCAGAAGTGTCCGGAATGTCCCAAAACGGTCCCGGTATGTCCCGGAAGGTCCTGGAAGCTTCTAGAAGGTCATGGAAGGTTCCGGAAGGTTTCGGGCAGTACCACCCACATCCCTGCGCCCCTGGCCTTGGGGGGAAGCCACCTAGGCTGCCCTGGCCGGCCAGGAGGTGGGGGCGCACCAAGGAAAGGGGAATCCTCCTCCAGGTGGAATTAAAAAATCACATTATGGCAGGTTTCCGGTGGGAAGGTGTGGGAAGGTTTGGAAGGCTTGGGAGTCCAAGTTGGACTCCCAATCCTCCTTGAGCTGCGCCCTAGGCCTCTTGGACACCTATATAACGTGAGCCAGTGGGAGAGGGAGAGATAGACAACTTGTCCCCAAGGCCTATGCGCCACCCTCCCTCCTCTAAACCCCGTTGCTCCACAATTAGACCCCGGTTTAGACGCTGTTCTAGATCGGAATCCGTTAGGGTTTTCTCCCTCTAGTTTTCTCGGTGGCGTTCATCTCTGGACGGCGGAGCGCTGCTGGATTGCTGCTACGGGATGTGTGGATACTAATGGAGGGGTCGTACCTTCGACCCTTCTTCGAGGAGCTTGTTCATGGGACTTGTCCGTGGGACTAGATCGCGGGACTTGTTCGTGGGATTGATCGAGGGACTGTTCGTGGGAGAACTTGTGAGATCTACTTCCACTACGTCCACGAGCTTCACCAACTCTACTTCCGCTACATAGGTTGGTGAGCCATGACCTAAAACCTTGTATGCAATCTTCTTGGATGATCTTGGGTTCTTGATTCGTAGTCCGAATTTTTTTGTTTTCTACTACGTTTCCCAACAGTGGTATCAGAGCGATCCTTGATTAGATGCATGTTTAGGTCTAGATCATATGTGTGATATGAGGCATTGATTTTCTTGTTGCTTCCCTGTCATGTGATTTTTTCTATGCTTGATGGCAAGTTGAGGTTTTGCTACAAGGATTGAGTTTTCCATCGATCCCTCTATGCTGCTTTCAGTATGCTGGTTGCCTTGATCATGGTCTACATCAAACTCCTTGGATCTCATCTTAATCTCGCAATAGAAGATTTAACATGGAGAGGCTTGTGGATTTTATGAACTCAAATCCACACGGGGGTCACGCGTTTAACGAAGTTTGGCTTGTGGCATTAGTTGCTGCACGCACCCCGTATGTTAAACTAGCAACAAAAGAAGTATCGTGTTTTGTTTTATCTAGGGTTTCTCGTTTGCCTTGTAAACCTGCTTAACAACCACGATAAAAGTTGCAACAACCCGTGTAGATGGCGATCTAACTCGTTTTTGCAGAGTATGCATGTGATGTGGTATAGCCTTCAAGATTTGCAATGTGTTTGTATGAGACGCTATATGTTATGTAATATTTATTCGCGACCTGCGTGTCGTGGTACGACATGATGACTAGAGTCATATGATTGTCACTTAATTATGGCCTGCGTGCCAGAACTGTTTATTAGCTCGAGGCAAAGCAATAGATAGATGCAAAGGTGATGATCTACGATGCGGAGGTGGACCCCGACGCACATGCCGGAAGCCGTGGTGATGTTCCCGGCGCCAAGGAGAAAGTTGGTGGACGCGGTGACTTCTACCACGACGGCGTGAAGACTACGAAGACTTCACGAAGCAAAGGGCTATATCATATCACATAATTTTATGAACTGCCTGTGATGTTTATCCCTTTGATGCACCCTTGTTTGATGCGCGATAGTCGTATTTTATTAGGGTGATCTCTCGCAAAACAATATCAAGTTGATAGTGTTCTTCCAACTGTAGCACCGTCTATACTATGTTTCACATCGGAGCAGGTCATGTCACATGGGTGCACACGGTGTGACGCATAAAAGACGGGTGTGTTAAAAGAACACACAGCACATTACACTTGGTTATCTTGACGGTTTGGATAAAAGTTTGCTACCGGAACACGCCCATCGAAAGATGAACAAGAATCACCTTTGGCGTGATTGGCAAGTTGGCCTACCGGTCCAGTCTAAGTCATCAGTGATGTCACATCAATGGCGGACGATTGGGTTGGATCTTGAATCACTCCAGCATCAATTACAAGAGATATTGATCTGAGTGGGAGCGCACTAAGTAATTAATTTGATTAATCACAAGTGCAACTTAATTATGAACAAAGTCTTAGTATTTGCATTATCGTTGTAGAATAATGGCTCGCGTTACCACCTTCCCAATTGATTTTGATTAACTGTAATATCTGGTAAAAACTTTACGATTGGTACCGTATTGTGAGGACTATCCTCAATAGTGCCGAGAAGGACCATGTCCTATCGCAAATTTTTGATGCTCTCCCGCTGATGCTATGGATGATGTGACTTACGTCCATAATCCAAAATGCTATAATTCCACCACAGCTAAGTGCATTGTCTTCACCACCATGAAACCCGAACTTCGAAACGTTTGGGATAGTTATGTTATATTCATGGAACTGAAAAATTGTTTTCAGTGATAAGACAATTGATGTAGGATATAAGATATCTAGTACAATGTCTGATTGTAAGCATTAGTGAAAATGTTCATTGTGCTCTAAACAAAACTGATAAGTGTGGGATCCAGAAGAACACCGATCATATGATGATGAGGATTAAGGGAAAGGAAGTTCCATAGGGTGTTAGTAAGACTTACACGTCGGAAAGTCCATGGCCTGCACCACCCTTGATCATGTGTGAGTAGGAGTGACATTGGAAATAGAACTATTATACGTATAAAGGCAAAACGAAAGAAGACTGGAATAACCAGCTCAGAAATGAAAGTCATACGGAGTTATAGATGAATTCATTGTTGGTCAAGAGATGTAATTCTTGGGAATCATGATTAAGCAGTTAATTGTGGATTCTGTATGTTGTGATTAAACTGTTGATCACCGGAATATCACATCGATTGCATATTGTTGCAACTCGATGCAAGAAATACTATGGCCTTTATGACTAGCTAATGATGAGTTTTGACACGCTTGGGAACACGGTAAAAGGTTTACTATACCGTGTGTTGACTCTATGATTATCTTCATAATTCATTTTAGAGATGAGTAAATTGTTACTACACTTTAGCCTTGTTGCAAAACATCATTTTGAATCATGTTTGTTGCAAGAGAGTTGTTCAAAGCTATGAATAACATAAAGGCCATACTTCCATTATGAATAGGTTGTATGTTATGAATCTTGATAATAATACTAAACATCCATAACACTGACGCTAAACGTCGCAAGACTAACAGAAATACCACATAGATGTGGCACTGCCGTTTATCACAAGTGACATAACATGCATGAAGAATTTCCATAAGTGATGGACTTTCGAGTCATATGATTATGAATCACTTGACGCTTGCGATCTTTGTCTCGAAGTAATGTCACTAAAACACCGTTGATAGGCCATACATGAACGGGCAACTCAACCATTGGTAATCATACATGATGATGTGTGTAGTCCAATAAGTGTAGTTGTGTGCAGTGGATTCCCTATCTTCACTCATGAGTTGAAGTAGATATGTGGATATCTGTTCAATAGAGACATACGTCTGAAATCTTTGAAATGTTCAAGGAATTTTAAAGTGAAATAGAAATTCATTGTCACAAGAAAATAAAGCTTCTGCAAATTAGATTGTAGAAAGTAATATTTGAGTTACAAGTTTAGCGAACGTCTGATGAGTTGTGAAGAAGTGTCATAACTTGCGTCTCCCGGAACACCACTATGAGTAAAGTGTTCGAGAGATGTAATCAAGCCATGTATGACACGGTAAGATTAAATATGACGTTTATCAATTTGCCATTATACTTGTTAAAGTTATGCGTTAGTGACTACGGCTTTTACACTGAAAAGAGCACCATCAAATCTATTGAAATGACACCATATTAGATGTGGTATGAACTATTAAAACCATGTTGTCTTTCCTTAAAATTTGGGTATATGAGGCATATGTTTGACATACTCAAAACCCCAAATCAGATAAGTGCTATTTTGTTAAGGTTATGCCAAAAAGTTTTGGTATTCCTCTATCACTACACAAAAGCAAAACTGATTGCTGTTAAGAACAATGTGTTTTGAAGAAAATGGTTTCTTACAAAAGAGTGAGTGGGAGGACAGTGCAACTTGTCAAAGATTGTTGAATCTTCAGAGGAGTGCGCAGCTGAACCACATAGGTTAGAAAAAATCGTACAAACATTCATGATATGTAAAACGAGATATTGTTGTTCGACAATGATAAACCTGTGATATACAAAGAAGCGTTGATGGGCCCTGACTCCGGGATTTGGCTAAATGCCAAATAATCCGAGATAGTATCCATGGAAGTAAGTCAAGTTTTGAACTTGGTAGACCCTCGGAAAGACTAAAAGTCTGAAGAATATATATATGGATCTATAATTGATTCGGATGAAATTGTTTTATCCATAAAGCTCAACTCGTTGGAAAATTGTTTTCTAGCAAGTTCAAAGGTTGACTACGGCGAAATAGTGTCGACCGTTGAACTGCTTTAGTCAGTTCGGATTATACTAGCAATTACTACATATCTCATTTATAGGATATGGTAGAATGAACGTCAAAACAAAGTTCCTACATGGAAATATAACAAAGGACGTATACGTGATACGACCTGAATGTTTTGTCGATTCAAAGGATGCTAAAATTGATGCAAGCCTTGGATATCCAGTGATGGACTGGAGCTAGCATAATGGAGTTGGAATTTTCGTTGTGATGAAATTGCCAAAAGAGTTTGTTTTCATCAGGAATAACGAAGATGCTTGAATATTCAAGAAAGTAAGTGGGAGCTGAATAATATTTCTAAAACCTTATGTAGATGACATATTGTTGATTAGAAATGATATAAATTTCTTGACACGAATAAGGACTTCATTGGAAATAGTTTTCAGTTGAAGAACTTGGGCTGATATAGCATTAGTATTGAGCATAGTGATCTATGAAGATAGTAAGTGCCTGATCATGCTAAAGCCAACACTACATATTGACATGATACTAAAGTAGTTTAGTATGAAATGCCAAGAAACATGTTCTTGCCGAAGTCGTGGTGAAAAGTTGTTTGCAGAAATCGGTGTTGATGAACACAGATAAGCAAAAACACGTGAATTGAATTCCACTCACCCGTGTGTTTGGATTAATCATGTACACCATAATATGTAAAACGACCAGATATGTCCAGTGCTTCAAAAGGTTATGAGCAAGATACCAAAGTGATCAATATGTTGATCATTGGACAAACAGTGAAAAGTTAAACTTATGATAGATAAGATATGTTTCTCGGAAAATGGAGATAATGAAGAGCTCGTTGTAACAAGTTACACCAGCTGAATTTTGATGTAAACAGTTACACCAATTCAGTCTTCATACTTACTCCGATCGATTTTCGATTTTAATTGGGATTATGTGTTTCACACATAAGGGTGGCACAGTATGAAGGAACTGTGTTAAAGTTAGATACTGTGGCGAATTCTATAACAGAGGCTAAGTATATTGTTGCTTAAAGAAGTAACAAGGGAGGGTATTTTGAATCATCAGTTCATTTATGAACATGGTATGGTTTCCTAGATGCTTGAAGCTCATGGAACATTGATGAATGATTTCATGAATTATTCTAAGGAACCAAGGTCCTACCAAATGATTCAAACATATACAAAGCTAAACTGATAAAATTAGTGAATTTTATGATAGCGTGAAAACGCGAAGATATGCAAGATACAAACGAGCCTGAAACGTCAGATCCGAAGATGAGGTCTATACCACAAATGAGGCATTTATTGCACCGGTATGCCATAGGTGTAAAGTGCTCAAGCGCTGACAATATTATTGACTCTAGTGCAAGTGGGAGACTGTTGGAAATATGCCCTAGAGGCAATAATAAAATGTTATTATATATATATTTCCACGTTCGTAATTAATGTTTATATTTCTGTGCTATAATTGCAATGACCCTGACTGTGAGATTCAGAAGAAAACTCATTTGCATGTGTGGAAATGTAAACACCAAGAGTTCCTGGTTTAGCCTCTAAGACCAACTCCTAACTGATGATTACGTTTTCTTAATCATGGACATTGTTCTTGTAACAAGGATGTTAGTAGCAATGGGAACATATTGTTAGCAGAACAATGATGTTGAACCGACCCCAGTATTGAATGATATACTTAGAGATCACATCGTAACTACGTTATAAGTCATATCATGAAATGTTATCATATACGTAATTCCTTAGACCATGAGAGTATCGAGTTGCTTCACACAGGAAGACATGCTTTGGTTCTTAGATGAATCCTCCCGTAAATGGGAAGTAGTAAAATAAGTTCTGGGTATGTCAGATGGTGTGGCTAGTGACTGTGATAGTTCAAGAATGGGATTTGCTCCTTCACGATGAAGAAGATATTCACTTCGGGCCCACTCGGTATGACGGTATCCATTATAGTCTGGCCAGACGCATCGTGATTCAGTCACGGGGATACCGGAATACGATAACGAGAAAAGGGACAAACGAGCAAAGAGGATAACGAGTGGCTTGTGTTCAAAAGTTGTTACACATGGGTGCCAAACTTCTCTCCTCTAACTTTGTCATATATCGCGAAGCAAAGGGAATGGTACATGAATAAACATAATGGTTCACTCGAAGTTTCTTCGTGTATGTGCGGGAGTCAACATGGGTGTCCATGGCTCCGCTGTTGATTATTGGCTATTGACGAAAGGCTGTTGACCTATGTCCGGAAGATGTTCTGAGTCATGTCCGCATTATACCGAACCTATTGGGTCACACACTTAACGAGCAGTAGTCTGTTAGAATACTAGTATGGTAGAAGGTTTAGTGGAAGCAAAGCAGAATAGTTCATACGGGTACCGGAAGTAGTTCCGGAGATTTATGGAATTGTTCATAAGGGCACCAGAAGTAGTTCTGGGTATTTAAGGATATTTCCGGATCACTCTGGAGTAGTCCTAGGTGGTTCTGGAACATATGAGAATGGTACTGGGGAAGTCCTGGATCAACCGGAATAGTTTCCGGATAATCGCTGGGCGTCCAGACAACCTTCACGGTCATTGGGTGGCTTAAACTGTAACTCGGATGGTCTTGGAAACTATCCGGATGGCTCCGGAACGTCCGAGAACGGTCTCGGAAGGTCCTGGAAGTGCTCCAGAAGTGTCCGGAATGTCCCGAAACGGTCCCGGTATGTCCCGAAAGGTCCTGAAAGCTTCTAGAAGGTCATGGAAGGTTCCGGAAGGTTCCGGGCAGTACCACCCACATCCCTGCGCCCCTGGCCTTGGGGGGCAAGCCACCTAGGCTGGCCTGGCTGGCCAGGAGGTGGGGGCGCACCAAGGAAAGGGGAATCCTCCTCCAGGTGGAATTACCAAATCACATTATGGCAGGTTTCCGGTGGGAAGGTGTGGGAAGGTTTGGAAGGCTTGGGAGTCCAAGTTGGACTCCCAATCCTCCTTGAGCTGCACCCTAGGCCTCTTGGCCACCTATATAAGGTGAGACAGGGGGAGAGGGAGAGATAGACAACTTGTCCCCAAGGCCTATGCGCCACCCTCCCTCCTCTAAACCCCGTTGCTCCACAATTAGACCCCGGTTTAGACGTTGTTCTAGATCGGAATCCGTTAGGGTTTTCTCCCTCTAGTTTTCTCGGTGGCGTTCATCTCTGGACGGCGGAGCGCTGCTGGATTGCTGCTACGGGATGTGTGGATACTAATGGAGGGGTCGTACCTTCGACCCTTCTTCGAGGAGCTTGTTCATGGGACTTGTCCGTGGGACTAGATCGCGGGACTTGTTCGTGGGATTGATCGAGGGACTGTTCGTGGGAGAACTTGCGAGATCTACTTCCACTACGTCCACGAGCTTCACCAACTCTACTTCCGCTACATAGGTTGGTGAGCCATGACCTAAAACCTTGTATGCAATCTTCTTGGATGATCTTGGGTTCTTGATTCGTAGTCCGACATTTTTTGTTTTCTACTACGTTTCCCAACATTTTTCTCTTAAGCCCCCGAGTACTTTGATTAAGATCGCGTAGGCGATAGCGTTGCTCGGGGGGATTTTTCTCTTAAGCCCCCGAGTGCTTTGAGATGGCAGTGTTTCGGCAACATTTATTTTATTGCGGTCAAGCGGTTACATGAGTTGCCAGTCATGTCTGACCGACAGGGGCTATGGATAGAACAATCGCAAGTTTTCTACGTTCCATGGGTTGCCCACGTTCTCGTCTGTCTTCGGGTTCTTCAGCCTGTAGGCGCCACCTCCGATGACTTCTGAGACTATGAATGGTCCTTCCCATTGGGGGCAAGTTTATGGACCTTCTCTTGTATTAGTCGTAGGACTAGGTCACCTTTGTTGAAGGTTCTAGTGCGCAATCGACTGCTTTGGTAGGTACGTAGTTTGTCTTGGTACCCCTCTGATTTTGTCAGGGCTGTGTCTCTTGCTTCGTCAGCCGTATCTTTGTCATCTTGTAGAGCTTCTTCTGCTTCCTCTTCTTCGTATCCGGTGACCCGGGGTGCTCCGAACTTGAGGTCATGTGGTAGGACTCCCTCTGCCCCATACACCATGAAGAAGGGTGTGTATTGGGTCGCGGCGTTTGGTGTAGTACGTAGGCTCCACAGGACCGCGGGGAGTTCTTATACCCAGTTGCCTGCGGCTTGCTCGAGTGGTGTGAGGAGTCGTTTCTTGATTCCCCCGCAGACAAGGCCGTTTGCTTTTTCCACCAGCTGGCCGTTGGACTGCGGGTGTGCGACTGATGCGTAGTTGATTTTGATGCCCAGTTCTTCGCAGAAGTTCTAAAATTCTGCGGCTGTGAAGTTCGTGCAGTTGTCCGTGATGATGTTGTGTGGCACTCTGAATCTGAAGATAATCGACTTGATGAAGTTGACCGCCGTGAGGGCTGTGGAATTGGTGATATGCACTGCTTCAATCCATTTAGTGAACTTGTCGACTGCGACGAGCAGGTGCGTCCTTCCGCCCTTTGATGATTTCTTGAGTGGGCTCACCATGTCGAGTCCCAGGCGAACAACGGCCAGGATAACGGTGTGGTCTTGAGCTCTGATGCGGGAGCGTGTGGCCTGTTGGCGAATTTATGGCAAGCGATACAACGTCGCACGATTTCCTCTGCGTTTTTCATGGCTGTGGGCCAATAGAACCCAGCTCGGAATGCTTTGGACACGAGTACTCGACTGCTCGCGTGGTGCCCGCAGGTGCCTTCGTGGATTTCGAGCAGCAGGGCTTTGCCGTTCTCTTCGTCGATGCACCTTTGGAGTATCTGGGTGATGTTGCGTTTGTATAGTTGTCTGTTGATCACCGTGAACGCCTTGGATCGGCGGCTGATGCGTCGTGCTTCAGCCACGTCTTGCGGTAGCGTTCCTTCGATTAGGAATCGGAGGAACGGTTTTGTCCAGACGGGTCCTTTGAGCTCTGTCGGAGCTGTGTTGTCGGATGCGCTGGTGCTTTTGCCTTCTGATGGGGTTGCTGCTGCCACCTGCGCTATTTCTGTTGCGTCTCCGCCGTCCACGACTGCTTCAGGTGTTTTTTCCTGTACCTTGATGGATCTCCGGCTGATGCTTTCGAGAAAATGCCGGGTGGTACAGGCCCCCGGGTTGAACCGATGTTCGCAAGCTCGTCAGCTTCTGTGTTGTTGTCCCTGGTGATGTATTTGAGCTCGCAACCGTCGAAACTTCCTTCGAGTTTGTTGTAGAGCTTTTGGTAGGCCGCCATGTTGTCGGCTATTGTGTTGCAGTTTCTCATCGTTTGCTGGACGACGAGATTGGAGTCCCCGTAAATTATGAGGCGAGTGGCTCCGCATGTTTTGGCCATGCACATGCCATGGAGGAGTGCCTCGTATTCTGCTTCGTTGTTAGAGGCGTGACTGAAGTTGATCTGGAGGACATATTTCACCTTTGTTCCTTTAGGGGAGATGAGCACGACTCCTGCCCCAGCTCCTTGTTGTCTCTTGGACCCATCGAAGAACATTGACCATGAGCTTGATAGGTCTGGGGGGCCTGGCGTCTGAACCTCCATCCACTCGACCAGGAAATCTGGGAGTACTTGGGCTTTGATGGCTATTAGGTGCTTGAACTGCAGGTCCCGTGGGCTGAGCTCAATGTTCCACTCGGCGACTCGCCCGGTTTCTCCAGGGTTGTTGAGTATGTCGGCGATTGGTGCGCTGCTCACGATTGTGATAGGGTGCTCGTCGAAGTAGTGGGACACCTTTCTTGAGGTCATGACGATGGCCAGTAGTAGCTTCTGATAGTGCGGGTACCGCTGTTGGGATTTGGTCAGGAGCATGCTGAGGTAGCATATTGGTCTCTGGATGCTCTGGACCTTGCCTTCTTCTGCGCGTTCAACAACGAGCGTTCTGCTTACTACACTGCTACGTGCTGCCATATAGAGGTATATCTTCTCTCGTTCCTTGGGTACCGCCAGGATTGGTGGGGTTGAGAGTGTCTTTTTCAGGTCCGCGGATGCTTGGCGGGCTTCCTCCATCCACTCGAATTTCTCTCCTTTCCTGAGCAGCTGATAGAAGGGCAGCGTGCGTTCTCCCAACCTGCTGATGAAGCGGCTTAGGGCTGCGAGCTTTCCAGTGAGTTGCTGTACTCCTTTGACGTCAGTTGGTTCTTGCATGCGGGTGATGGCTTGGACTTTCTCAGGATTTGCCTCGATTCCGCGGGAAGAGACCATGTAGCCAAGCAGATTTCCCGCCAGTACGCCGAATGCGCACTTCTTTGGGTTGAGTTTGATTCTGTATTTGTTGAGCACCGCGAAGGTTTCGCGCAGGTCGTCGAGTAGTGTGGCTGCTTTGTAGGTCTTGATGATGATGTCATCCACGTAGACTTGCACGTTTCTTCCGATTTTCTCCTTCAGGAAGGCCTTCATCATTCGTTGGTAAGTGGCGCCTGCGTTTTTGAGCCCGAAGGGCATGGTCCTGTAGCAGAATACGCCATAGGGGGTGATGAACGATGTGTGCTCTTCGTCTTCTTCCTTCATCCTGATCTGGTTGTATCCTGAGTTAGCGTTGAGGAAGGAAAGTAGATCGCACCCTACTGTTGAGTCGATTATCTGATCGATTCTAGGAAGGGGGAAGTGGTCCTTCGAGAAATGCTTGTTGACTGGCCCGTAGTCGACACACATGCGCAGCACGGTCGTGTCTTTCTTGGGCACCAGCACTAGATTGGCTATCCAGGTGGATTTATTCGTTTCTCGGATGAACTGAGCGTCGAGTAACCGGTTGAATTCCTCTCCGATTGCTCTGCGCTTGGGCTCCGAGAATCGTCTCAGCGCTTGCTTCACCGGCTTAGTGTTTTGCTTGATGCGTAGGGCGTGTTCCGCGAATTCGCGTGGTATCCCAGGCATGTCGGCTGGGCACCAGGCGAATATTTCCCACTCGTCTCGAAGGAAAGCGACGAGAGCCGTCGCCTGCTCCTCTGGTAGGTGGGCGTACACGCGGACTGTTTTGTCCGGGTCCGTCGGGTGCACTTGTTGAGTGACTGTGTCGCTGTCGATGCTGAAGTCGCGTCCGTACTCCCTGGATTCGCATCGGTTCACCAATGGGAAGGTACTCTTGTCCGTCACCATGGCTATTTCTCTGAGTTCTTGTTCGGCTCCGAATGTGTCGGAGATTCTGTGAAAGTTACGATCACATTGATCTGATTTGATGAAGCTTCCGTTGATCGTGAGGACTCATGATGATCCTGGCATCTTGAGCTTGAGGTAGGCGTAGTGTGGGACCGCCATGAACTGCGCGAATGCTGGCCGTCCCAATATGGCGTGATACTGCGATTTCCAGTCGAGTACCTCGAACTCGAGGACGTGCTTTGCGAAGTTGCGTCGGCTGCCGAAGACAACTTCGAGTTCGATGACTCCGAGGGATGTGGCTGCTTCTCCTGGGAGTACCCCGTGTAACTCGGTGCTTGATTTTCTCCATACAGATCGTGGGATCAGCATCTTTTGCAGGGTGCTGGCGAAGATGATGTTCATGCTGCTGCCTCCGTCCATGAAGACCCTATCCATGTCGTACCCCCCGATTTGTGCATCGAGTACTAGGGGCGCATGCCCCGGTCTTGGGAATGTGGGTGGATGGTCATCCTGTGAGAATGTGATGTTGGTCTCCGTGTCGTGTAGCTGGTAGATTTCGACTATGTTTATGCTCTCAGCTGCTCTGTCCTGCAGGGTTTGGGCGTCGCGCTGTGCTTGCGGTACGCTTCCTTCTTGGATCATGAGCACCTGTGCTTGCCGCGGGCTGTGACGTCCTTCCGGGCTTGAGGTCGGCGATTGCTCGGGTCGCCTGTTGCGTTTGTCTTCTTTCTGCTTCTCTTTCTTGAGGTCGTCGGCTAGCTCGTTGAACAGGCGGAAGTCTCTCAAGGTGTGACCTGACCTGACGCGTCCCCAGTCATCCTCGAAGCTGTGGATCGTGCAGGGTCCTGCTAGCTGTTCTCTAGCCGTGAGTTTGCTAGATCCGGCGTGCCTCTTCCTTCTTGAGATTCTGAAGATCTGCTCGTGATCCTCCGGGTGTTCGTGGAAACGAGGGTCGGTTTCGATTCCTCGACTCATGTCTTGGTTCTTGATGAGGTTGGCGAATTCATTCGGTCTTCGATCTAGGTCGTAGTACTCGCCTCCAGGTGTCTCGGAGTCGCTTTCTTGGTTGGCGGCAGATGTTCGCGTGACGGCGTGTCGTCGAGTGGTTGTCGGTTGCGCGGCTGCGTGATGTGGCTCGTTCATTGGGCCCTCGCCGTAGTTCTCCCATGCGCGCCTTTTGGGTCGTCGGTTTCTTCTTCCTTGGCGGTGGTTCTGTTGATTGCTGGATTCGATCTCGTAGTCATTGTCTTCATGTGCGGCGGGTGCCCGGGCGGAGGTGGGTTGTCGGAAGATTTGCGAGTCCTCCGCTGCGCATCGCAGTTCGTCGAGTGGAATTCCTTCGTAGAGGCCCCTCGTCGTTCTTCCGGGTCGCCGACTCCTTCGGCGCCGGCGCTGCACTTGGCCGTTACCGTAGTATCGGTCCTGGCACAACTATAGCTCGAGTGGTCTTGATGGGGTGGCGGAGATGTCCGCCGTGATCTTGAATCCTTCGAGTGGGCTAGATCTGGTTCTTGCCCTTGAGTTGTAGCTTGCTGCAGACGGGACCGCCGAGATCGTGATCCCAACCTGTGTAGTTCCCACAGACGGCGCCAATTGACGGGGATCAACCCCGTCAAATCCCATGGTCAGGGACCCTGGGTTAGTCATGAGATGCACAGGTTGGATGATAGCTCGTCGGCAAACAGGAAGGCTTGCTCCTGCTCGATATTATTGATGGGGAAGATGCGATTACAGTGGAGGCCAAGGCTGGAGCGCTCAAGGCTAGGGTTACAGGTGATATGAGATGTCTTTGGCGTCGCCCCTCCCAGCACTTATATACTGGGCTAGGTCTCGGGGAGTTCATCTACGTTTACATGTATGCTTTCCTAACCCTAGCTTGCTCCGTACGGCAGGTCCTTGCACCTTCCTTGTGAGTTGTGGACTCCTACGTCGGTGCCAACTAACAGGCCGGGGCTGTATCTTCATGGGCTTTCTGTCTTCATGGACACCAGGTAGGCTTATACGTAGGAGTCGTGGGGTCACCCCCTCGTCACCTGCTATAATTCCAACCCGCATCGGGCTATCCACAAAAATATTTGCAATATCACGAAGTGTTTACCGAAACAGATATTGCAAACCCATACTACAAATTACTAAAAATCTCTACAAGATAGCATAAAAACCCTTACAAATACAAGATAGATTACAATTGGGTCCTTAGCATAAAAATAACATTGAAACAAATGTTAAGGAAATCGGTAACTGGTAACTGCTTGGTCAACTAGCGGGTAGGGATTAATCGCAATTCTTCCAATTAATCATAATTAATCGGTCGACTATTACTCGGTGTATTTTTACATATATATCTCAGATTCCCACTTTTGACACCAGATTTTGGTTAGGATTTTTTTTTATTGAAATGATCTTAAATAAATACGTGAACAATACCACAAAATGTATGTATCATCAAAGAGAACAACTTTGATGTTTCGTCAATCTCCATCGGAGTTCATCTTGAAACAAGTAAACTGGGGCCTGATCCAAATGACATGTCGCCGGTTACTAAGCCCTCAATATAAACTTTAATGAAATAATGTTTAACATCATAGTTCTTATGAGATCCTGGCTTAATAAGAATGATAGGCTTCTCATATCAACAAGGTCCACCTTCTTTTTCGGAAGCTCATCTCCAAAGAACTCCAAAGTTAAGCGTGCTTGGCGTACGCCGGGAACCAGTGGTTGTGGCCGGGTCATTACAAATGGTATCAGAGCCTCCCCTCGTGGTTACACGGGCGTGTGTGGGCCAGGTGCTCGAACATGTGGGACATGTGTCGACACTGGATGCACAAACTTGTGCCAAGAGGGAACGTTCCTATTGGCCAATGAGGACATCGCTTTCTTTCAGTGGGGGTGTATGTGACATCCTGTCTTAATAGGAATGATAGACTACTCATATTAATAAGGTGCACCTTCTTTTTTGGAAGCTCATCTCCAAAGAACTCCAAAGTTAAGCTTGCATGGCTTGAAGCGATTTAATGATGGTGACCGACTGGGAAGTTCTTCCCAAGTGCGCACAAGTGAGGAGAAAGTGCGTAGGAAAGACTAGTGTTGGTCCGTGGGGACAGTCTAGATCCCACCAGATGTACACCGGGAACCGGTTGTTGTGGCCGGGGCATTACAGTTCTTCAAATGGAGAGGTTGAACAACTTTAATGTTTGGATTATACCCGACGAGGGGATACCCCCACGACTCCTCTTCGTGAGGGTACCTGGTGCGTGTCAAGACCGGCGACCCACAAAAAGCCCACTCGGGCAAACCGACATGATGGAATAAGATATGAAGCCCAAGACTGGAGGCGCAAGACAAGGACTCCTACTTGTAGTTGATTAGGACTCATGTAAACCCCTACATTGCTATCTATATAAAGCGAGGCAGGGGCACCCCCTTTAGAAAGATTCTCTCGATGCATACCTCTAGACAGGTAACACTCCTCCACCATAGCCCTCGCAACACCCTTGTACATCATCATCAATAAAAGATCAGACAAGCAGCATTTAGGGTTTTCCCTTCGGGGGCCTAAAGCTGGGTAAATCGTTCCTTACGTGTCACTTGTTCACCGTCTGAATCCTACCAATGCGCGGCCACCTTCTTCCTATACAAAATATAGGGTACCTAACCCTAGGATTTGTCGTGATCATACCACGTCAATTTGCGCCGTCCGTGGGGAAGACACACGCGTTGGAATCATGAATTCGGCGGCTCCAATCTACATCGACAATCGATGATCCATCGACTTCAGAAGGAGTCGATCCAACTTGGCTTCTTCAAAATCTACATAAGATCTACATCAAGCTCACTGTCACAACCCCAAGTTAGGTATGTGCTAGGATCAAGTGCTACCTTGCATCATGTGAAAAATTCAAAAAGAAATTCAAAAATGGGGAAAAGAAAAGCCCTGTGAATTAATTCAAAAAGCCAGATAAAAATCTTCTCCAAAAATTCATGTTAGATTTTTGAAAAGTCTTATAAATGAGTGTGATCACATATCAAGTGATGTGGGACCCACCCCATGCTCATAGATTTTTCAAATAATCAAACAGTGCCTTGGAATTAAAGAAATACCCCCATTTGATTTAAAATTCAAATCATTTGAATTTTAAAAATGTTGAAACTTTATGAGTGGCTAGTCTATATTATTATGAGGCCACATAAAAATTTTCAGCATTTAGTAAAATGCCTAGCTAATTATTTTAGCACAGCAAAACAGATGGCAGAAAAGAAAAATAAGAAAAGAAAGACAGAGAGCTTACCCTTCGCCTAGGCGTCGGCCCACCTGGCCCAGCCCGGCCCCCTCCCCTGTCGTCTTCCTCCTCGCCAGAAGGAGAGACGCCCGAGCCGTGCGCCCATGGCATGGACGCCACGGCGACGCCTCCAGGCCCTTCTAGACCTCCCCCTCCCTCTCTCTTGTGCCACGGAGCCGCACACAACCCCCCCGCACCCCTTCCTCTCTTCCTGGACGCCCTCTCCCTCTCTCACGTCGTCTAGGTCGCCACCCCGTAGCTCACCGTCGCCGCCGCGTGCGCGCGCTCATGGCCAACGGCCTTTTCAAGACCCTTCGATCTGTCCCCCGTGCGAGCCTCTGACGTCTTCATCGCCGTGCCAAAGGAATCGAGGCCGGAGCCTCTGTAGCCACCGGATTCGACGACGAGCTGCCGCCGGACCCCGAAGCTCACCGCCACCGATTCGTCGCCGTCAAGCCTCCTACGACCCCATCGACCTCACCGTTCAAATCCTGGTGAGCACACGGCCAAAAACCCCCAAGGACCGCAGTCGTTCGTGCTGTACTTCGCGTTTTTCCATGTTCGCCGGAGAGCAGAGCCGCCGCAGAGGTCGCCGGCGTGCGTACGGGAAGCAATCCACGCTCTGGCCTTGTCCTTTGAATCCGCGGGGTTCCTGCGCTTCGAACGGGCCTAACCGCGCCCCTTTTGGTCGCCGGATTCGGCCGCACGCCCAACGCCGCCGCGTCCAGAGGTCGCCGGCGGATAAACGCCGGCCGGCCTGGCTAATCTCCCCCTTAATCTCTCTCTCTCTCTCACTGATGGGTGGGACCCAGCCCCCCCTTAATCCCCTGTTAAACTTAATTAAACCGGGGTTAACCCCAGAGTCTTTGAAAGATGGGCCCCGCACGTCAGTTTGACCAGTCAGCGCCCCATGACGCCATGCTGATGTCATGCTTGCGCAATAAAACCTTTTCTATTTAACAGAAATTCCAGAAAATACCCCAAACTTTGGAAATTCATAGAAAATTCATATTAACTCCAAATTGGACAAATAATATATGAAAAATGATCAGGAGAAAATTATCTTTCCAAATATGCAACTTTCAATTATGTTTGAGTTGAATTTAAATTGGGACCAGTAGCATATGTCATTTGGTTTATTTGAATTTAATTCAAATTCAAATCAAATGCTTTTGCAACTTGGACCATGGAATTATGCTACAATTCAACCACACTTCAGAGGCATATCATACACATTGAAGATGATTCAAATTGATCAAACCATGTCACATATAACTTGACTAAGTTTGAATTCAAATTGGAGTTTGAATTTGCAATTCAATTTGCAATATACTCCATTTAAATGGAATTGCCCAAACACATCAGAAACATATACATCAAGTTTCAACCTTCAACCATGTGTTTGTGCATTGTATTTATATTGCTTCCTTATTTGTTGTTTGTCGAGTAGAGGTGGAACCGGAGCAGGAGGCTGCCCCCTTCGTTGAAGACACCGTTATCGAAACCTCGTCAGCAAGGCAAGAAAACCCCCATTGATCATGTCGATAAAATCCCACTTCCCTCTCATGTCTCGCTTATGCATTGTTTAGGATGATCACCATGATAACGTTTCTACCGCATAGTTGAACCCATATCCTTTGCATGACCTATCATCTTGTCACAGTAGTAAGCAAACCACAATCCTAGCAGATGTAGGAGTTGGTTGATATCATGTGGCCCCTGCAACTGTTACTGCTTATTGCATGCTTAGTGGTACAATGAGGTTGCTTATGATGTGAGTCGGGATGATGATAAACATGGTGTTGATGAAAGTGAAACGTGTTGGTGAATCTACCCTAATACAAGGTGAACGATGAGAGGCTGTGTAGGAGTACACAGTGGGTTATCTCGTTGAACACCGCCCTAAGCCCGAGTTCTTGTGTAGTGATCCAAGAAGAAGAGTACAACCACACATTGGGCTCACTGACCCCTCTCATCCTAGTACCTCACCCCGTTCGAACCCCAGAAGTCGCAGTAGTTCGGAGTTCTGGTAGGGCTGTGGCACGGTCTGCGAAGTGCATGAACGGCTTTTCAAGACCGGCTTGGGACCCTGCACACATCGTTTGAGGCTGTACTGGAACCTCGGCCGGACTTCCATACGGATCCCCCTCAGATAGGCGACTCTCTGGACTAGAACGGAGCTGTGGGCGAAGTGTTGTGGTGGCATCATCGCTGTCATCTCTTGAACGGTGACACGCAAAAGGCGGTAACTGATGACACGTGTGTGTAGCGGTACACCCTTGCAAGGTTAACAAAAACTATTCAAATAGCCGCGTCCGCGGTTATGGACTGCTTGGAAAGCTTAGCTTGATTATTAGACAACTTGAACTGGATACTTCTAAAACTCGCAAGATAAGCGTGAGTGCTATGGTGTGCTTCTCGTGGGGAAGTCGAGGAAGTAACCATAGTGGTGTAATTGATTGAAGAGATGTAGTGGACTCGTGTCCGCTTCTTATCTCAAGTCTGGTACTCGTAGTTCAGGATTAGCCAAGTCAAAGCTGGCACTTCTGCAAGTGAAACCCCACCTCCCTTTACCTTGATACATGTGCATGATTAGTATAGTTCCTATGTAAGTCTTGCTGAGTACGATTTTGTACTCAAGTTTGCTTAATATATGTTTTAGATGAACCCACCGACTCCCGATGGTGACTTCTACCTGAAGTTCGAAGAATGAAGACTCAGACCAAGACCAAGCTAGTGTAGTCCCAGTCAGACGACTGGTTCCCTCGTGGAGGGCTTGTTTTTAGATAAGGCTTCTCTAAGCCATTTGTTAAACTTGTCTGTACTCAGACCTACTTTGCTTCCGCTTGTTTGTTGTAATGTTGGATCACATGCTTGTGATCTCTGTGTGCACTCTGTAAGAGTTATTAATAAAGATATATACTTTGTAGAGAATTGCAATGATACCTGCTGTTCATACAAGGCATGTGTGCTGCGTGTATGTTTATAACATGCATGTCTTAGTATGGGTTTTCGAGACCTTAGTTGTGATCTGGCTGGCGGTCTTTTATACACCAAGTGGCCCTTAGATGTGCGCAGCTTGGGGCATCGCGATGCGATTGTTCGAGACTCTGTCTCGTGCACACTTTGATGTATGATCGAGCCCGCCCTAGACCCCGACTAAGTGATCGGGCTGGAGTAAGTCTATGTAAGGGTTATAATACAATCGATAGTATGGTTGAGGCGACTTGTCTATGAGTATGGGTGTTCATCACCCATATCATTTAGACTTGTGTGCGGACGATGAGGACACATTTCAGTTGATCATCCGGCCTGGATGGGATGCCCCTCACGTTCGAGGCTTTCCGAGAACGTTCTGTGCTTGGCCTTGTCTGCTTAGACAAGTGGGTACGGTTCTCGGCTCTCCATATGATTGTGTTGTAGCGAGGCTTGCATACGCTAACCCCGGGTCCCGACACTCACGGAGAAAATAAGAAAATTTTCGAGCGCGTCACTCGAAGATTGACCTCAACAAAAAAGCTCACACGCAGCCTACAGGACAGGAAGAACGTCTGCGTTGCGCACGCTCGCCACGGCGACTTGGAAATCCTCTCGACGATCCCTTCGATGGAAATATTCAAAATTAAATTTTAGAAAATCTATGAAAATTTTAGTGAATTCCAACGGCTGGATCTCCCTCGGCGACCCCCGCACTAAAGCACTGTCGGAATCTGACGGAACTCCGTGCGACTTCAGCACAAAAATTCCTAACGTCGACTTGGACATCAACTCGACGATCGCTCCGGTGAAAGAATGTGGGATTCGATCCCTCCTCAGCACAAACAAATTCAAAAAATTCCAACGGTTAGATCTCCGTTAGAGGCTCTCGCACTGCAACGCGTTTTTGGATCTCCTCGAGATCGGGAATTTCTGATGCTGACTCCTCGTTGGTTACCCCAAGCGGAAGGTTGAGATATAGTGTAGTGTAATTTCCCTAAGTGAAGATACCAAGGTTTGTCTCCCGTAGGATTCCGGCAACAACAAGTAGGTGATTTGGAAAGTGAGGCGCCAAGTCACTTGCTTCGCCTGGACCTGCACACAAATACAAATAACTCCGCTCCGAACGAGTTCAGAGAGGTTGTCAATCTCTCCAGCCTTATTTTTTACAAAGGGTCAAACCGCAACAGATAAAAGGTAGTGATAGATAAACTGGAAAGTAAAAGCAGGAAGTAAATTGAGTGTGTAACAATGATGGAAATATGGACCGCGGTCCCATGATGTTCACTAGTGATGTCTCTCACAAAAGACGATAAAACTTCTATGCGAGGTAAACAAATCACAGCTGGGCAATTGACAGGATTAAAAATGCACTGCAATGCTAACTATGCTACAAAGAAAGGAAGATGCTCAAAAGCATGGGCGGTACGCCAAAATAAGTAGAACGAAATCCATCTGCATCTGCTGCTAATCATCCACCTTAAGATATCTATCCATAACATCTCGCTGGTATTAAGTTGCGATCCCCACCCAAAGTGTAAACCCAAAGCAACAGACAACTGCATTAAAAGAACTTTGCGCAAAGTAAACAATCCTTGCAATCACGGTTACAAGCACCATTGTTTTCCCCTTGTGGCAAAAACTCATCCCCTAGACTCATGTTTCTGTCACTCAAGCTAGTCATCATGGGTCATGAACCCACAATCAAGCATAACGCTCCCTCTTGGAGTCACTACCTACTACTTGGCCAAAGCAATAAACAACAATGGAGAACATGCAAGAATTACTCAAGAACAAAAATATAAAAGATAAGAACCAAATATATTACTCAATCACAATCTTAACATAGTCTCATAATCCATCAGATCCCAACAAACTCAGCATAGCAACAACAGAAAGAATTACATATGTGCCTTGATCATGTAGGGCAGATCACAAGGTCTAATCCATGAAGAACAAAGAGCGAGGAGAACATCACATAGCTACTGATCATGGACCCATGGTCCAAGGTGGACTACTCACAGATTATCCAGGAAGCGTCCATGGTGGCGGAAATGCTCCCGAAGGTGAATCCTCCCTCTGGCATAACAAAAAACTCTAAAAAAAGCTCCCGAAGGTGAATCCTCCATGACACGCTTGAGTGACAGAAACATGAGTCTATGGGATGTGGTGTGGCCACAAGGGGGAAAACAACGGTGCTTCTAACCGCGGTTGCAAGGATTGTTTACTTTATGCAAAGTTCTTTTTAATGCAGTTGTCTGTTGCTTTGGGTTTACACTTTGGGTGGGGCTCACAACTTAATACCAGCGAGATGTTCTGGATAGATATCTCAAGGTGGATGATTAGTAGTAGATGCAGTGTATTTTGGTCTACTTATTTTGGCGTATTGCCCATGCTTATGAGCCTCTTCCTTTCTTTTGTAGCATAGTTAGCATTGCGGTGCGTTTATAATCCTGTCAATTGCCCATCTGTAATTTGTTTACCTTGCATACCAGTTTTATCATCTCTTTGGAGAGAGACATCACTAGTGAACATCACATGACCCCAGTCCATATTCTCATCACTGTTTACAAGATCATTTACTTTTCAGTATTTACTTTCAGTTGCTATCATTATCATTATCCTGTGTTTTTGATCCTTTGTAAACAACAAGAAAGGAGAGATTGGCAACTTCTCTGAACTTTGTTGGGAGAAAAATTATTTGAGTTGTGTGCAGGTCTAGGTCAATTAAGCAACGTTTGTCGTAAACGGTGCCATTGTTTTCTTGCCACCTACTTATCATTGCCAGAGTCCTACGGGGAACAATCCTAAAACCTCGGTATCTTCACCGAGGGAAACTTGCCGTTACGCTGCATCTCACCTTCCACTTGGGGTAACCAACGAAGGGCGAGAAGCAATTATCCTCTCTCGCGTATCAAGGAAATTTCTGGTGCCGTTGCCGGGGACTCCGAGTGATAAGATTGGGGAGTTGCCGACTATCTTTTACCTTTACTTTTTAGTCTTGTTAGTTTCATTTTTCTGTTTTATCTTAGTGTCCTTCATCAAAAATAAATAAATAAATAAATATATATATATGTATATAGTATGTCTAGTTCCTTACTTGCCAATCAATGTCTGACTTCTTTGAAACCAGATCTTATTGGCATGGAGGATTCAGCGATGATCAACAAAAGTGGTACAAGGAGCACCGCTTGTCTCAAAAGGGGACACACTTATGGAAACAAATACATCAATTGTATGAGTATGCTAGAAACTTGTGCTCAATATATAATAGAGTGCGGATTTTGTACATGTGTAAGCGGGTGCATGTGATATCTTATACGTGCGTTGTTGTTTGAGATTTTTTCCAAAATTTTCTATATTTTTGCACTATGCGTTTATTTTTATTATAGCTTTTATAAGATTTAGTTATTTGAATACATACCATAACTTCCTACCAACATATATGAAATGGAACTTAAAATTGCTTCATTGTTTGTAGGATTTTAAAAATATAGGAGCAAGAAAAACATAAGACTAATATCCTATTACGTATTGGTTCCTATATGATTTGAAAATGCATGGTTGAATTCACTGGAAAAAGGAAGAATTTTTCTTAAGGATTAGGTACATTGCATTGATTTTTATATAAAACTAGATGATACCCCGCGCGTTGTTGCGGAATTGTTAAGTAATAATTTGATATTTAAAAACATGATAAAATATTGTAAACATATTATAATTTGATTATAAATTATTTTTGAAACAAATTTTGCTTAGAGTAAAACACTAAAAAAAATTAACAAACAATCCAAGATGACCGTGATTTTTATTTTTTTAAATTATTACATTAAAAATATATTGGTAAGTTGATATGGGATGAAAACAACATTGAGTATAGACAATGGAGTCGTCTCCACCCTTGGCTAAATTTAAAACAATTATAACAATTATAGATGTGCATATAAAAATAAAATATGAGATAACTCATAATATATATTTTTATAAAAATACCGCTTATAAATCGTGAAGCTAAGTGCATAAAAAACTTATTACTTATTTAGTTGCATGCACATGCAGAGTTTTAATTGAAGAATGTGCATGGAGATTTACTGGAAAAGAATTTTTGCATGGTGAACCTACTTGATGATGTGGATAGCCTGTCAAGATAAATAGATTAGTGGGGATGAACTATTTAGGTATTATAGATATGCAATGTTCCTAGCACAGTTTTTACGGATCTCAAAGCAATCTTGTAGCATTGTGCGGATATGATATCACATGTACCCGCTTGTACATGTACATATGCATTTCTGAAAAATCATGGGTATTAAAGTTTTGTACGTATATTTCTGGCTATCCGAGGCGGCCAGCCATACCAGCCCCTATGGTGGTGCCCGCCATAGACGGATTAGTCCTGGACACAACACATTAAGATCATTTTTTTATATTTTATATTCTTTTTAAATGTTGTCAAAATATACTTTTAAGAAAGTAAAAATCTATATTGAAAAAGTTGAAAAAAAATCATAGCATATTTCAGAAATGTTCATAGATAGAAAGATATATTTATGTATTAAAAGTTAGAGAAAAGTTAATGTATTTTTTAAAGCATACATTTTAGGAAACTTGTTCATATGTGTGTAAATATAGATTACACACACCTTCTTCGCAAAAGAAATCTTATATATACTACAAAAAAATTGTTTGAGTATAAAATAAGTAAAAAATAGCATACACAAATCAAAAGAATGTATAATATCAAGAGAAATGTTCAAGAGAAACGGCAACTCTGCTTGTTTTTCCTGTTTGGATTAGGAGGGTGGCGGATGCTAGTGTTCGAGTTCTATTGTAAGGGACTGATGTGCTTAGAAATCCTATAAAGAAGACCTAAAAACAGGCCCCCATCATGTGGTCATTTTTTTGGCACAAGCAATGACAAGGTAGAGAAGTCGTGAGAAAGCTGCCAGCTAGGCCCCATAGGGTAGTGAGCCAGAAGGGTAATGACCTCAGAAGGCTCATATTTATCCACACATAAGCCAGGTACAGATGTTTCTAATTTAGTTTATTCATGGAATATAAGCATGAGAAGCTATGTCAAAAAGTGATCATAGTTAAGAAAAACTTGTGAAGGGGGGATAATTGAGTGACTGTTCCATCGGAAGGTTTTTGCTTCACACTTGCTAGTGTAGTGAGTTTCAACAAGAAGAAAAAGTCCATCACTATACTGTATGACCGATCTGGTGGATGACCAACATATATCCTTATGTCGCTTTCGCCCAGAGACCGTGTACCTCCAGCCTGCCTTGGGAGAGTAAAGTTATGTCTTCAGAACTATACTTTTCACCGGGTTAAAAACTTTACGCGGAAATTTGGAAGAATGTGTGAAGATCACTGAAAACTAGGGGTTGAACACAAGGTTTCCACCTTTTTGCATGATATTTTAGTTAGTATTTAATGTTTGAGTCAAAGTTTTATCATCAGTAGTTATCCATATTCCATACATGGTACTCGTTTATAGTACAAAAGTTAAAATAGAATAGAAAATTAGGGAAACATTTCATGCATTCAAACCTAGATTTCTTCTATATATACGCATACCCAAGTCTCAAGAGTAAACATTGAAACGCCACCACCAAGATGATAAAGGTAAAAGGTTTAGATATCAGGGAAGTACCCAAGTGAACCCGAGCTCATATGAGCTCGGGATGAACAGTAAAATAAATAAAAAATTCAAAAAAATTCAAAAAAATCTGAATTTTTTTGTGGCGAACGTTTGACAAATTTTTGATATGCTTGCAAAATTTCATCACAAAATAACATCTGTGGAATACACAGCAAGAAAAACAAAATCGATGCTCCAAAATGCTATAAAAAAATAACATTTTGGAGCATCGATTTTGTTTTTTTTTCTGTGTATTCCACGGATGTTATTTTGTGATGAAATTTCGCAAGCATGTCAAAAATTTGTCAAATGTTCGCCACAAAAAATTTCATAATTTTTTGATTTTTGTTTGAATTTTTTTCGATTTTGCTGTTCATCCCGAGCTCTGTGTCCTAGATATCATCTCTTCACTAGATTGTTGATGGCGCACGTTGCCGCACCCATCTATTTTGCGATCGAATAGTAAGTTTTTTCATAAATAAAGTGTGGAAAGATGGATATGATTTTTTTATTAAAATTGAAATGGCAGCATGGCAGCACTAATTAACACCGTTATCATCCCTACTATGGTGCTCTTTTTGCATTCGAGTGTGAAGCAAATTTATACACAAAAGCCTAATCCAAAAGGTAGCAGGTAAGCCTAATTTTCTTGGCGAACTCTGAAATAATAGGAGTACTAAAAATTAATAAGAATGCACTAGAATAAAAATAGTGAAGAAATATTGTTGTTTCATCAACCCCCCATTCATGAGAAGAGATCGTGCAAAAAAAATGAACACAACAAAAATTTATAACATTCTATGGCAAGCAACTTATGTTATGTACATAATCCAAAGAACCGAAATGTTGTTTTCTTGAAGAATTCTTCAAGTGGAATATCATTACGGAATTCCTTGCATCCACACAGGTTATAAGTGCATACCTCCTAGTCATCATATCTGTTATACCAACACAAATTATTGAATGCTGAGCCTCTAGGATTGAGGAACAAAGTTAAGGAATCTACTATACAAACCAGTACTACTCACTGGAGAGTATCAATCCAACAGAAATTATCAATAAATAAATAGAAAGGGCAACACGTACTGTAGAAGGAAACCACTAAGAAGAACCTCTTGACCTTGCCTCGTCAGGTGCCGATGATTCAATAATGGGGCAGAGAAGTTGTTAGCGTACTCCACTGGCCAGGCACCGAATCTATGCCTGGCCGTCGGATCCCATTGTCACACAGCAGGGGACGAAAGGGGGAGCCAACGCAGCAGTTTTTGTGGCGGTGAGCTCCTCTTTTCCGGTGAAGAAAGGACATGGCTGCATCGCTGGGAGGAATTGGTGGGCTGTTCTTAAGGGAAGCTACTCCAGGAGGATATCCTGGAGTAGCTTCCCTTAAGAACATCCCACCAATTAGCAATCCGACGACCAAAAACAATCAGATCACACAATCCAACAGACGGAAATGTACATAGCGTGAGATGACTCAAAAGTGGTCCAGTTTTCCTGTTCTTATAAGGGCAATCCTCGCAAAGAGTAGTACGACCTTGTTTCTGGCAGCTCTGGTGGTCATGACCACCGTTCTCTCCTCAAATGCCGACGGTGAAGACCCTGAATATGCTTCATTTTTTTCATCCATGACATTTTCTCTAGTCATCAAAATCGATTCTTACATAGTACATTTTACTATTTATCAGACATGTGGATATTAGTATTACCACATCCACTATTTCTAGACCCGGCAAGTTAATTGATGCAATTTTATGAGTAACATGTGTGAGTTCATCTGATTTTCAGATTCTGGCCTTCCGTTTTGCTCAAAAGAAAATTGTAAGGAGAAATGCTATAAAAAATGCAAAGGTGTCTTCTTGCTAAAAGATGATGAAAAATATTAGTGTTGTTGCGAACCAATACTCCAAGAAGGATCCATGAGCACTTAGGATGCCAATGAAATGATACAAACATAGAAGTCATGGATCACCAGAACCATGTGGATTAAATGTGCTAGCTTCTGCTGTTGATCTTGTTATTGCAGGACTAACATAAACCGATTAGCAACACTTTAAAATCTATCTATATCTTACTAGTGAAGGAAATAAAATTTCTCCATATTTCGTTTATGTCATATTAATTGCCTCTGATTTTGACGGAAATTACATCACATGCTACCAATAATAAGATAGAAAATGTTATGTTCAAATTATTGTTGTTATAAGTATATATAACCTTTGCTTCTTTCATTTCAATAAGTTTGTGTTGTTGGGAGCCGTGAGGATGTAATCTCTATTTGAAGTTTCCATTTTCTCCTTTCCTTTTTTTCGAATTTTGGCTTGTTATCGATCAGGTCCAGTTCTGTGAGTATTCTATTAAGAAAACATTGGCTGGTTAGCTATCAAGTCCAGTTCTGTGATAAATCCACTCCGTATACAAAAAATGGGAAGAGCCTTCATACAATTTTTTATTCTTTTGTTGAGAAGTTTCTACATATTTTGCAATACAATTATGAAGGTACTAATTTTTCTTAATCAATTGCTTGCAGGAATCTGGAATCTTCCCTTTAAATTTTGTCCTTTGATTTTAGCGTTTTATATATTGCCCCAAATTTCACATGAGCACTAGTAGAAAACAGGGCTTTGGTTCAGGCTTGGCCAACCCATTAGTCCCGGTTCTGTTACAAACCAGGACCCATGGGGGCATACGTCCCGGTTCGTGCGCCCAGGGGGCCGACCGAGCCTCGTGGGGCATTGGTCCCGGTTCGTCTGGACCCTTTTGTCCCGGTTCCAGACACGAAACGGGACTAAAGGGTGTCGCAACCTTTAGTCCCGGTTGGTGTCTTGAACCGGTACTAAAGGTAGGACCTTTAGTCCCGGTTGGAGACACCAACCGGTACTAAAGGTCTATTTTTTTTCTTTTTTGTTTTTCTAAACAGAAGAGTTTCTGTTTTTAGATTTTGAATAACTGTTAGAATATTTAGAGTTTTTTTGAATGAATATTTTTTCTTTAGGTCAAAAAAATTATAAACTTTCTGTTAGTGCCAGTAGTTTTCAAACTTAAATAGTTTAAACTTGAATTATTTTGAAATTTGTGTCAATCACTAGTTTGTGAATAACTTTAGTTTAAAAATAGATTTTTGAGTGATTATTTTTCCTGTTATTTAATATTAGTATGTTTTATCAACATGTTCAATATGGGAATTTTTAGGATATTTTAAATAGGTGTTTTAATCAAAACCAGACTCTGTTTAACTCTTTATGATGGTTTCGAACGAAAACTCATATGTTACAAGGCATTTCTTTTTTTAACTTATTTCAACTCCAGAATTTTTGTGCATTAACTATGCACCATACAAAGCCACATCCTCAAGTTTTAAACCTTTCTAACTTCATTTGATAGTTTTCATGCATTTAATGATTGTTTTTGCGCTAAATGGCTCGAAATTGAAAAGGCAGTAGAAATGAACTCTAAAAAGGTGGAAACTTGGCATGGTATCATCATTTCACCCACATAGCATGTGCTAAAAAGATTAGAGGGTTACGACAAAAACTGGATGCACTTCGTGTACAAATTGGACCATCTCTTTCGAAGTATGAGGGTGTTCGGACGAAAACCCATTTGTTACAAAGGCATTTTTTTAACTTATTCAACTCCAGACTTTTTGTGCATTCAATATGCATCATTCAAAGCCACATCCTCAAATTTCAACCCTTTCTAACTCCATTTGCTATTTTTCATGCATTTTATGATTTTTTTTTGCGCTAAATGACCATGAAATTGAAAAGCAGTACAAATGAATCCTGAAAAGGTTGAAACTTAGCATTGTGTCATCATTTCACCCACATAGCATGTGCTAAAAAGTTGAGAGGATTACGGCAAAAAATAGATGTACTTCGTGTACAAACTGGACCATGTCCTTCGAAGTATGATGATTTTGGAAGAAAACTCATCTGTTGCAAAGACATTTTTTTACCTTATTTCAACTTCAGAATTTTTGTGCATTCAATATGCACAATTCAAATCCACATCCTCAAATTTCAACTCTTTCTAACTTCATTTGTTATTTTCATGCTTTTAATGATTTCTTTGCGCTAAATGACCCTAAAATTGAAAAGCCAGTACAAATGAACTCTAAAAATGTTGAAACTTGGCATGGTATCATCATTTCACCCACATAGCACATTCCCAAAAGTTGAGAGGATTACGACAAAAACTGGATGCACTTCGTGTACAAACTGGACCGTCTCCTTCGAAGTATGAGGGTTTTGGAATAAAACTCATATGTTACAAAGACATTTCTTTTTTTTTAACTTATTTCATCTCCAAACTTTTTGTGCATTTAATATGTACCATTCAAAGCCACATCCTCAAATTACAACATATTCTAACTTCATTTGTTATTTTTCATGCATTTAATGATTTTTTTTGCGCTAAATGACCCTAAAATTGAAAAGACACTACAAATGAACTCTAAAAAGGTTGAAACTTGGTATGGTATCATCATTTCACCCACATAACATGTGCTAAAAAGTTGAAATGGTTACGACAAAAATTGGATGCACTTCGTGTAAAAATTGGACCATCTTTTAAAACTCATATGTTAAAAAGGCATTTCTTTTTTTAACTTATTCAACTCAGAATTTTTGTGCATTCAATATGCACCATTCAAAGCCACATCCTCAAATTTCAACCCTTTCTAACTTTATTTGCTATTTTCATGCATTTAATGATTTTTTGCTCTAAATGACCATGAAATTAAAAAGTAGTACAAATAAACTCTGAAAAGGTTGAAAATTGGCATTGTGTCATCATTTCACCCACATAGCATGTGCTAAAATTTTGAGAGGATTACGACAAAAATGGATGCACTTCGTGTACAAACCGGACAATCTCCTTCGAAGTATGAGAGTACTGGAAGAAAATTCATCTGTTATAAAGTCATTTCTTTTTTTAACTTATTTCAATATCCTATGAACCAAAGGAGGCCTCAAAGCCACATCCTCAAATTTGAATCCTTTCTAACTTCATTTGTTAATTTTCATGCATTTTATGATTTTTTTGCAAAATTAACAAGCATGAAATTTGACATTTTTTACAAAATCTATCTAGAATTTGTAAAATGGTCATAACTTTTGCACACGACCGCCGATGAAAAAGGTTTTTTGTATGATGCTTTTAAGATTTGGAGGAAAAATAATTCAAAAAAAGTTGGCATAGAAATTTAAAAGAGCACCCATCCACTTACCCATTCATTATTCTCCTCAATAAAATAATACAACAAAAGTTGGGATAGAAATTTAAAATTGGCAAATATGAAATAAGGGTTTTCCGACTACTATTGAGGGAAATATGAAAAATTTCAAATTTTAGGTTTTGCAAAAAAAATATTTATTTTTATTGAAGATTATTATTATTACATTACTTTAGTTTATTAAAATAATTATTTAGAATTAAAACAATATATAAGTGTAACATTGGAATCAAGAGGTTAATAGGATTGATATGATAGTAATAGCAACAACATGTGCGAGGTGTAGTTGGAAGTGGAGACGGAAGGAACTCAGAAGTTAAGCGTGCTATTGCTGGAGTAGTGTTAGGATGGGTGACCGATCGGGAAGTTTGACTACGACTAAGTAATTTGACTAAACATTAAGGGTAGTTAAGGACTAAACTAATCAAATAACTCAATTAATAGAAATTGTGAAAATATATGAAAAAAGGGAGTGAAAAAAACTGGTCAAATAATGGAAATAATATAATTTTTGAAAAAATAGAAAAAAGAAAGAGGAAAATATTTGAATGATTTTTTCCCCATGGAGGCCTTTAGTACCGATTCGTGTTAGCAACCGGGACTAAAGGTCCTCCGCCCCAGTGCACCAGAACAGCCCACGTGGAGGACCTTTAGTACCGGTTCGTGGCAAACCGAGACTAAAGGTTTTGGGCATTAGTAACGACCCTTTAGTCCTGGTTCCAAAACCGGGACAAATGGGCCTCTAGAACCGGGACAAATGAGCCTTTTCTACTAGTGGTATTACTACTCAAAGATTTGTATGTGCAGTGCTGGAACTAAATGACTTGATATGCAATGTATCATTTTGGGTATCTTTTGTAAAATTTATGCATTGCCTCTTATTACCGCCGGCAAACATGCATTGTTCCCTTTTTGTGGATATATTTTGTGTGCTTTGTTACTTTTACTGAATACACAATTGGATGATTATTAGTTGTGGATATAATTGTATCATTCACATGCAAGTTTCGTTAACCTTGGGCCACATAGTGTTTGTGAATGGTTGTGGTTTGCATTCTTTAGGTAATTTCGGTAGGGTAACTTTATGAATTGGAATTGTGTGTGTATTGTGTTGTTTGACGATTGGCTTGTTAGTTATCGGTATGGATGTTTGCATGAAGCACTATGGAGAAAACTCTTATTTCGTGTTTGTTACCGAAAATAATCATGTTTGACCAGTGGTGGATCCAAGAATTGAAACTAATCGGGGAGAAATATTTAAAGTCTAATTGTTTTAGGTACAAATGTAAATCAACTTAAGCAAAACTCATAAAATTAAAATGTGAAGCTAAATGCACTAGAAGATCAACATAACTAAAGATTTGATATAGTTCAACATTTTGGACAAGTGACGCAACCACAAAATCTTAAAATACAACATAAATGCTCACACAGACAACTACTAACATGGACTCCTACTTCTTGAATCAGTCATTGCCCAGCCAAAAATGCATGTGCATAGTGCTGTAACCTCCCTTTTGCACTTGCTGCCTATCCATAGTGCTATAACCTCCCTTTTGCACGAGCTCGATGTCGTGCTGCAGTTGCTGCCTCCCACACTGGTCCCGTCTGAGTCTGCTTCTTCTCTATCGGCCATTCGCAGATTTGCCAGGTGCAGGTGACCGGTGGCCCGGGCTCTGTGTTGGCGGCGCCAGAGGTTAGGGATGGGATACTCGATTGGAGATTTTCTTGACGTGCGGCATGGGCGCATGGTTATTCCTGCTCTAGATGGAGGCTTTAGTGTGTGGCTGTATGAAAAATCTGGGCTGCTCGTTTGATACTTTAGACTGCATGCAACTTTTATTTGGCTATCCGGGGCGGCCGCCCATACGAGAGAAATACCCGAAATACGATCACCTTCCACGTGTGTGCTAGCGGGGTTGAAATTTATCGATAGATCACTGGCTCAAAATTCACAACACATCATTATATTCGTCGGTTATTTTTTTAGTTTTGTTTATATATTTAAAATATATGTATGTAATTTTTTTATTTAAAATTATAAAATTATTGATCACACATACAAAAAAGTTCATGTAGCATAAAAAAAGTACAAGCAATTTATCAAAAATATTGCAAGCTTTCACAAAAATACTTGTGACATTAGAAAAATGTTCACGTTTACAAAAATTAGAGAATGTGGTTTATGGTACTAATTTAATCTAGTTCCTTTCCCATCCTTACTAGACGGTCTATTGCATAAAAAATAATATTGTATTATTTTAGGAAAATAGGTTTACTGCATGTGAAGACTGTGCCCCATGCTAGGATGCATTCTCTCTTAGGAGGTGGCTGGTTAGACAGTTTTTGTGGAAGATATACCGCTTTACATACATGTCTAACATTAGACAGGTATACCGGTTTAATTACATGTGAACATTTTAAAATACTATATTAATATTTAAAATATATCATGAACATATTTTACATCATCTGACAATTTTTTAAAATGTCATGTACTTTTTTTGAATGGTAGAAAACATTTTATGAAATTTATGAGAATATTTTTTGCTTGTAATATTTTTTTAAAAATTTCAGAAACATTTTCTCAAACACATGAACCTTTTTAAAAATATCAAGATTTGTTTATGAATGGTATTTCTTTATAAATTGCGTAATTTTAAATTGTATTGAAAGAATTAATTTTCATGAAACTATTTTTGAAAACCTGAATATTTTTCTAATGTCACTAATATTTTTTAAGCTAGAAATATTTTTACAAAATAGCTTGAAAATTATTTTCACAACATGAATATTTTTTGCATGTGTCAAAAATATTTTTAAAGTTTTACGTAAATTAACTTTTTCAATACATATATTTTAAATATATTAAGAACTATGCGAAAAGACTAACCAATGAATAAAGTGATGTATTATGTATCTGAACCAGTGTTCAAAATAAATTTTCAAGACAAGTTTAGTGACCACCGATGAAATTTACGCCTGCTAGCACATACTGGATTGTCAATTGGTTAAAGAATATGTCATGTAGGCAAAATACGTAGTCAAAGTGTATGTCGGTGACCATTGGTGTTTACTGATACAACATTAATGAACATATTTTGGGTATTTCTAAGTATGTGGAGCAAAGTAAATTTCAGTCTTAACTTCAGTGACCGTGGGTGAAATTCTCTCCGCCCATACTAGCCCCTAAGGTGGCGCCGGATACATCGATTAGTCGTGGACACAACACACTAAGATCATGTTTTTCTATATTTTAAATTATTTAAAAAAGTGTTGTCAAAATATACTTTTAAGAAAGGAAAAAAGTATATTAAAAACAGGAAAAATATTCATGTGTGTAGGTAGAAAAGGTTCATATATCAAATAAATTTTCATGGCATATTTGATAAATTTTCATATATAGATAAATATATTTATGTATTAAAATTTATTTTATTTTTTAAAGTATACATTTTATAAAACTTGTTCATATGTGATTAAATATAGATTTCACACACTTTCCTCGCAAAAGAAGTCTTATATGCTACGAAAAAAATGTTTGAGTATAAAAATAGGGACAATTACATTTCTACCCCTAGTTATGTCCCACTCATCTAATTTGCCCCTAGTTTCAAAAACACACCTGTCGGGGGATTGGTACCCGGGTAGGCTAACCCAAGCGGAAGCAAGCTTTCAAGACAAGGATGGACCAATTGGGCTGCAGCTGGGCCGAGCTGGGCAGAGGTCCAAGGCAATCGACCATACCAAATGCGAGCAGTCGGCCCAGGCGCAATCGGTCCACCCTTCCTTCACCAAAGACGATCATCCGATTGGTCCGCAGCTGGACCGAGGCCGATTCCTAGAAGGCCGATTGCCCAGAGCAATCGACCCTACCAGGAACCACCAGTCGGTCCAGGCGCAATCGGAGCAACCTACCACCCAGTCGGGGATATGATTACGAGGTCATAAATACCATATCCCGAGATATCCGGGTGGCAGGAGGGCCAGGTCACGTCGAGGATTTGCTCGAGATACGGTGTCGACCTCCCCGCCGATTCCGCGGACAGGCCGACAAGACCGCACCCCTAGCTCCACTGTTCACTCCTAGGTTCTACGAGGTAGCAGCATGGGCCGCCGCTCGTAGGCTCCGGATCACCCGGAGAGGAGCAGTCGGTGGGCCCAGGCCGATTAGAGGATGACAGCTGGGCCCTTTCGGCAATGAAGTTACCATAGTACCCGGGACTCACACTATAAGAGCCCGGGTACCCCTCCTGCGCGAGGGACGCCACACCTTAGATTCTCATTAACTCATTCTCACTCCAGTTCATTCACTGCTCGTAGTTACTCCTCCGGGAAGCAGGAGAGGACCTTGCCCACGGCGGCGGTGTTCTCCTTCCCCTGAGAAGATAGAAGAGCAGTTATTGTAGCCCGTTCATTGATATACAAGAGACAAGCAGGAGTAGGGGTGTTATCTCTCCGGAGAGCCCCGAACCTGGGTACATCGTGGTGTCTTCACCGTGCTTGTGCCCAACCCGATTCCGGCACCATCGACATTCTCTCCCTCGCAGCACCTGGCCAAGAGGAGGGCCGACTGCACGCCGCTGTCATGATGGCAGGAGCGTCTTCATCGACCAACCGTGACCCGGCAAGCGCAGCAAGAAAGGCCAAGGAGGTAGCTGATGCGGCAGAGCGAATCGGCACCAATGCGTTGCGGGATGTGTTATACACACCCGTGAACAGGAATGGTGATCCGGAGCAGGTGCATACCGAGCTGGAAACAGCACGGCTTGCTCTGGCTCGCAGGGCTGAACAAGTGCTAGCAGAGGAGCGTCGGCTGGGAGCCATCACAAGGGAGTACAATGCAGCACATGCAGGACCGCGCCGGCCGATTGAGCCCGCAGTCCTGGAAGACCTGAGAAGCCGAGGAAGAGCAGTCAACCAGCAGCTATCAGGGGCTGAGCAGCCGGAGCATCCAAGAAGGCCGATGCAACCGGAGCAACCAGCGCAGTCGACATTCATCCAAAGGCCAACATATAGCACACCGGACAAGAACTTGAGAGCAGCCGAGCAGATAGCGCTCGAGCTGGAAGAGTTGGAGGGAGACGAGCGGCGCGAACAGTCGCGCCGAATGCGTGAGCTGATAGCGGCCGCAAAGGAGCAGAGGCTCGTAGCAATGGGCAATAAAAATGCTGAACCAGAGGCATCAAGAGGAACTGTGAGGCCGAATGCGGGAGCTAGCCAGCGACCAAATGCATCGCGCTAGAACAGGCATCAACCTGCACCATCTCGGCACGACAGCAAGGTCAGAAGCAATCGGCCACCCCCGACAGCAAGCAGAAGAATGGAAGAGCCGGCCGTTAACAGCAGGCGTCATGACTTGCCGCAGAAATCGGCACCAAGACCAGCAATCAGCACCCGACTTGGCCCTCGCGAAATCGGCCAGAATGACGCAAGACATCACATTGAGCTCCTGGAGAAGGAGGCTCAGGAAGATGAAGAAGGAGAAGCTGGCCCATCATGTTTTGGTCATCGCATTCGGACGGAGAGATTCCCCAAAGGCTTCACGTTGCCGAGAGACACTCCCAAGTACAATGGCTCTGTGAAACCGGAAGACTGGCTGTCCGATTACTTGACGACAGTCCGCATTGCAGGAGGCAATCGGCGTGTAGCAGTCCGCTATGCACCTCTCATGCTGCAAGGCTCAGCTCGGACATGGTTTCACGACCGCATTCATCCACCACTTCACAAGCACGTATGAGAGGCCCAACCTCCCGCGGCAGTTAGCTTTGTGTGTGCAAGGCAAGGACGAGCCCCTCCGAGATTACTTATCTCGGTGGATCAAGCTGAAAAATTAATGTGAAGGAGTCCATGAGATCCATGCCATTCGGTATTTTACTGATGGATGCCTGGCTGATTCAATGTTGAAGCACAAGTTGCTCCGCAAAGACTTCACGTCGCTCGCCGAGCTCATGAAGGTGGCAAATGCGTTCGCTATGTCCGATTCTGCGATGCGCCCTATCCAACTCGGAGTTGGAGGTGTGATCCAGTCACCAGGGGCTCCGCAGTCGGACACAGGGAACCAAGGCCTCAGTCGGAAGGAGAGAAGAGAGAACAATCGCAACAACAACAACAACCAGCAGAACAACGGCATGCGCAAGGACGAACAGCCTGATACTCAGTATGGCAGTCGGCAGGTGGCCGCTGTCCAGAATGAAGAAGATCCAGCGGCTGCAGGAGGCAGTCGGAAGATGAGACCAAATGTGAGACCCCCAGGGCAGATGAAGCCCAAATACACGTTCGAGGACATGTTGGACGCACCATGCAAGTTGCACAGCACGCCTGGGAGGCCGTCTGCGCACACCACTCGGCAGTGCGATTTTGTGAGAAGGATTGCAAAGGGAGAAGCTTTACCACCACCACCACCACCACCACCCCAGAACAGAGGACCACCTCAACAGCAGAACCAGTACCCGCAGCAGGATGCGGCTTACATGATTTTCACTAGCGAATCCACAGACAAGGGCAGTCGGAGAGCCCGAGCCCAAGAAGTTAATGCCACGATGCCGCCGATTCCCCAATTCATGCACTGGTCCGAGTGTCCGATATCCTGGGACAGAGCAGATCATCCCACCATTTTGCCGAATCCAGGCAACTATCCGCTGGTAGTGGACGCTCTGGTCGCAGGACCAAGATTTTCATGCAAGTTTTCTAGAGTGCTAGTTGATGGAGGAAGCACAATCAACATTCTGTACCGAGATACAATACTCAAGCTAGGGCTCATAGAGAGGGACTTGGTGCGCAGTCGGACGACATTCCATGGGATTGTTCCTGGATTGTCTTGCACCCCCATGGGTCGTATTCGGCTGGACGTCATATTTGGCACGGAAGAAAATTTCAGGAGAGAGCCGATTTGGTTTGAGGTGGCCGACCTCAGTAGTCCTTACCATGCTCTGTTGGGATTGCCTGCGTTTTCCAAGTTCATGATCAATGCACAGCAGACATACCTGAAGATGAAGATCCCGGGGCCAAACGGCGTCATCACCGTCACCGGGGACTTCAGGAAGTCCCTCGAATGCACATCTGCTGGCAGCAGTTTGGCTGAGTCTCTAGTGGTGGAGACGGAGAAGCGTCAGCTCGGCAAAGTGATTGCAATGGCGCAAGCACAAAGCAAGAATCCACTTCGGTTGGCCCAGCCAAGAGAGTAGATGAGGAATCGGCTTTTCAGTCGGCCAAAGACAGCAAGAAGATCGCTCTAGATCCCTCCGACTCAACCAAGTTCGTTGTAGTCGGAGCTAGACTTAGCGATAAATAGGAAAGCGAGCTCGTCGAGTTTATCCGTGAGAATCGGGACATCTTTGCATGGTCTCCACAAGACATGCCTGGTGTTCCGAGAGAACTCGCTGAGCACAAGCTGCACATTCGGCCAGGCTCGAAGCCGGTCAAGCAACCCCTGAGACGTTTTTATGAGGACAAGAGAAGGGCAATCGACAAAGAGATTGCGAAGTTGCAAGCTGCAGGTTTCATCATGGAAGTGTTTTACCCCGAGTGGCTGGCGAACCCAGTCCTCGTCATGAAGAAGAACAAGACTTGGCGTATGTGTATAGATTATACTTGCCTGAACAAGGCGTGCCCGAAGGATCCGTTTGCTCTGCCCCGTATTGATCAAGTGATTGATTCTACGGCCGGCTGCGAGCTGTTGTCTTTTCTGGATGCTACTGTTGGATATCACCAGATCAAGTTGGATGTGGAAGATCAGATAAAAACTGCATTCATAACCCCTTTCGGGGCCTATTGTTAGATCACCATGCCTTTTGGTCTGAAGAATGGAGGAGCCACTTATCAGCGCACGATTCAAAGGTGCACACATTCTCAGCTCGGCAGGAATCTCCATGTGTACGTGGACGATTTGGTGGTGAAGTCGGCAAAGGGGATCACATTGCTAGATGATCTCAGAGAAACATTCGCGAATTTGAGAACTTATCAGATCAAGCTCCACCCGGAGAAGTGTGTGTTTGGAGTCCAAGCTGGCAAGCTCTTGGGGTTTCTCGTTTCCGAGAGAGGAATCAAATGCAACCCCGAGAAGATAGCCGCAATAGAGCGCATGGAGCAGCCCAAAACCCTGAAGCAAGTGCAGAAGTTCACCGGTTGCCTTGCATCCCTCAGCCGATTCCTCAGTCGGCTGGGTGAAAAGGCAATCCCATTGTACCAGTTGATGAAGAAGACAGAGAAGTTCGCCTGGACCCCTCAAGCAAATGAAGCATTCCGAGAGCTCAAGCGCATGCTCTCCACGGCACCTATTCTGGCTGCCCCGATTGAGAAGGAGCCAATGATGTTATACATTGCGGCAACCAATCGGGTGATCAGTGCAGTCATGGTGGTGGAGCGGCCCGAGAAGGACAAGGCACAGCAAATCCAGCGTCCAGTGTACTACATCAGCGAAGTGCTCTCGGCATCCAAGCAGAACTACCCTCACTATCAGAAGATGTGCTATGGAGTGTACATGGCAGGCAAGAGATTGAAGCCATACTTTCAAGCTCACTTGATCACTGTTGTCAGCTCGGCTCCATTGGCCGACATCATGGGGAGCAGAGATGCAACCGGAAGAGTGGCAAAATGGGCAATCGAAGTTGCTAGTCACGGTATCCAGTATGAACCAAGGACTGCAATCAAGTCGCAAGCACTAGCTGATTTCCTGGTGGACTGGGCTGAAACTCAGTACATGCCGCAGCTCCCAATGTCGGATTGCTGGCGAATGCACTTTGATGGCTCCAAGATGAAGAATGGCCTAGGGGCTGGGGTGGTACTTACTTCCCCAAGAGGAGATCAATTGCAGTATGTGCTCCAGATTCACTTCGCAACATCAAACAAAGTCACCGAGTACGAAGCCCTTGTGCATGGTATCAAGCTTGCCAAGGAAATCGGTATTCGGAATATTGAGTGCTTTGGTGATTCCGACCTGGTGGTACAGCAGTGCTCGGGCACCTGGGATGCAAAAGATGCTAACATGGCAAGCTATCGATTCCTAGTGCAGCAGATCAGCGGATATTTTGAAGGTTGCGAGTTCCATCATGTGCCGAGAGCAAACAACGAGGCAGCAGATGCGTTGTCCAAGCTCGGCTCAACAAGGCAAGCAATCCCACCAGGCGTATCTCTGGAGCACATCAAGAAGCCGTCTATCATTCCATCCCCAGAATCCGAGTCCATCTTCATCTTGGAGGCAGATCTTGAAACACTAAGAAAGGCAAAAGAAGTTCAACCGGCAAAGCGCGCAACCGCGAAGAAGCATTCCAGCGCCCAGGGTGTCTCGGCAACAGCACCAGGGGCTGCTGATTGCGAACCAGGGGCTGCAGAGAAGAAGAAGAAGAAGAAGAGCAAAGCCAAAGGGAAGGAAGCAGAGGCTGCACCAGAAGGCACAACCTCCGAAGAGCCAACGACATCAGAAATTGCCGAGTGTAATGATGAAGCTCCAGCTCCAGATGAGAAGTCGGCACCAGGGGCTGCCGAATGCGTGCCAGGCGCCGCGGTCGGCAGTTCAGAAGCAGAGATAGAAATGATAGACGTCCAAGTGGCCGAGATCGAGGAGGCCAGTGTTCAAGAGGCCGAGATCCAAGAGGAAGTCTCACCCCAGCATGCGGCCGTAATGGTGGTCGTCAGTGCGCCGTCATGGGCACAGCCGATTAGAGATTTCTTAGCAGATGGGATCCTCACACCAGATTTAGCAGAGTCCAGATAGATCAGCCGCCGATCTTGGGCATATACAATAATCAACAATGAGCTGATGCGCAAGAGTGCAACTGGTATCCTCCAGAGGTGTGTTGAAGAGGAAAGAGGCTTGGAGCTGCTCAGAGACATCCATCAAGGTGAATGTGGTCATCACGCGTCGGCAAAGGCAATCGCCAACAAAGCTTTCCGACATGGTTTCTACTGGCCAACTGCACTTGCAGCGGCTGAGAATTTGGTGAAGCACTGCAAGGGTTGTCAGCGATTCAAGGCAAGGAGTCATCAGCCAGCATCGGCAAGACCATCCCAATAGCGGGTTCTGCACTTGTCCAAGGCACTTTGCAAATCTTATACTTTTGTCCTTTGACCGTTTGACCGTAACTTTGAAAACTTCAGAGCTGATTCATACTAACTCAGAAAAATGCATATAAGATATCAAAATGTTCAGAAAAACATCACCAATATGTGCGTGTCATTGGAATCATGAAAAAAGCGTTGGAAATTCCCCATTTGAGTTCGAGCTCATATGGTCTTAGCGTGAATAACAAAATCTCAAAAAATTCAAAAAAAATATCTGAATCATTTTTTCCGTAAATAATGACAAATGTTTTATGTTCTTGCAAAGTTTCATCATGAAATAACATTCATGAATGTCGTGGAAAAAAAAGGCAAATCCAACACTCTGAAACAAAAAAATTTGGAGTGTTGAATTTGTCTTTTTTGACATGACTTTCATGAATGTTATTTCATGATGAAACTTTGCAAGAACTTAAAACATTTGTCAATGTTTACAGGAAAAACAAATGACACACACCTATATTTTATGTTTTTCTGAACATTTTGATATCTTATTTGCATTTTTCGAGTTAGTATGAATCTGCTCTGAAGTTTTCAAAGTTACGGTCAAATGGTCAAAGGGAAAAAGCATAAGATTCGCAAAGTGGCTTGGACAGAACATGTGTGTTTTTGAAACTAGGGGCAAATTAGATGAGTGGGACATAACTAGGGGTAGAAATGTAATTGTCCCATAAAAATAAGTAAAAAATAGCATAGACAAACCAACAAAATGTAAAATATCAAGAGAAGTGTTCAAGAGAAAAGGTAATTGTGTTTGTTTCTTTTTTGGTTTGGATTAGGAGGGTAGGGGATGCTAGTGCATGAGTTTTGTTGTAAGGGACTAATGACCTCAAAAATCATGTAAAAAAGACCTAAAATCAGACCCGCAAAAGGGTGGCAGGAGTTTAACATAGTTGTCTGTGGAACCATACCTAGGGGTAACATCACTACATGCTACACCACACCAACCACCTGACAGTGTGCTAAAAAAACTGATCACATAGGAGACGTGAGAAAGCTGCCAACCAGGCCCCATAGGGTACGTAGTATGCCAGAAGGCTAATGGCCTTTAAACTCACATTTATCCACACATAAACCAGGTAGAGGTTGAAACGTCCCAAACCTATTCATATTTTTTTCTTTCTCCATGCCTCGTTTGGTGATATTGCTATATTTTTGATTCACTTTCATATCATTTAGAACATATTCGGGACTAACCTATTAACCTAGTGCCTAGTGTCAGTTTCTGTCTGTTTTTGTCCGTGCAATGCAGGAAAAGGCTAAACAATCAAAGTGCTCGGAAAAATCCAGTAAATATCCCCAAAATTCCATAACTCCGAAAGATTCCAGAAGCCCGACGGGCATCCAAAGCCCCCCTTGGCTAGGAAACCCTAGGACGCGACCAGGGGCTGGACGCGCCCCCTGGCCGCCTGATTAGGTGGGACCCACTCGGGTGCCCCCCTTTGGCCTATATTTATGCCCGTCTCCGAAAAACCTCGGGGAGAACTCCTTATCGCGAAACCCTATTGTTTTTTCGTCGTCGCGATTCCGAGATCGGGATCAGCAGATGTTTCTGTCCCGACACCTTGCCGGAGGAAGGACATCTCCGGAGGCTCCTCCATCACCATGATCGCTTACGGGATAGTCCGTGAGTAGTCCCACTTTGTACCATGGATCCATGACAACAAACTAGTAGATGTCTTCTCTTCAATCTTGTGCTTCAATGTTTATACCTTGTGAGCTGCCTAACATGATCAAGGCACTTCTGTTATGATTCCTTCGTTGTTAATATTGTGTTTGCTGGTATCCAATGGATTATGAGATTATGTTTAGATTGTGATAGTAATATATTTGGTTTCCTTTATATTTGTGTCCTTGAGTATTCATGCATGTTCTCCGTTACCGTTTATTATTTTGGCCAAATAGTAGATTGTACTCCAAGAGGGACCATTATGTTAGATGATGAGTTCATGCCTCCTAATGTCTAGCGCTTGAGTGACAGAAACACGAGACTAGGGAATGTGTTGGTTCCATTAGGGGTAAAAAAAGGTGCTTATCACTGCGTGTCATAATAATTGCGTGCATTACACATAAAGTGTTAATGCAGTTGTCTCTTGCTTTGAGTTCATAACATTGGTTGTGGCTCACAACCTAATACCAGCGAGATGTTTTGGATAGATATCTCAAGGTGGAGGATTAGTGAGTAGATGCTAATGAATAAACGATCTACGTGTCTTGGTGTAATGCCCATACGATTGAGCCTGTTACCTTCTGTAGCATAATTACCATTGCGGTGCGTTTATAATTCTGTCAATTGGTGATACATCCCAAACGTATCTATAATTTCTGCTTGCTCCATGCATGTTTTGGGTGATATTGCTATACTTTTGATGCACTTTCATACACTTTTGATCATATTTGGACTAACGTATTAACTTAGTGCACACCAGTGCCAGTTTATATTTTTTGCTGTATTTTTATTTCAGGTTTTCCCATTACGAGAAGTGCCAGAAAAATTGTGGGAGAAATATATAAAAAATCAGCATACCGGAAGCTTCCAGATGCCCTAAGGGGGGACAGAGGGGGCCCACCTGGTGCCCATGCGGCCAAGGGGCGCGGTCTAGGGTGGGGCCGCGCCAGGGGGTCGCTTGAACTCCTTGTGGGCCCCCCTGGCTGCCTCCCTTCACCTATACATTTCTCTCGTCCAGAAACCCCCGAGGACAGAACCCTTTAACGTGATCTTGCCTTTGCTCCGCCGCCGCCGCTCTTCCAAGATTAGGAGCACCAGAAGACCTCTTCCCGACACCCTTCCGGAGGGAGGATTGACCTCTGGGAGCTTCTCCACCACCATGGACGCTTCCCGGATGAGCGGTGAGTAGTCCACCTTGGACCATGGGTTCATGATCAGTAGTTATGTGATTTCCTCTCCCCCTATTTTTTCTTCATGGATTAGACCTTGTGAGCTGCCCTACAGGTTCAAGGCACATATGTAATTCTTTCTGCTGTTGCTTTGTTGAGTTCGCTGGGATATGATGGATTATGAAACTATGTTCGTATTGTGATGGGTAATATATTTGGTTCTTTTCCATATATATTTTTGTACTTGAGTAATTCTTGCATGTTCTCCATTACTGTTTATTGCTTTGGCCAAGTAGTAGGTAGTAACTCCAAGAGGGAGCGTTATGCTTGATTGTGGGTTCATGCCCCCTGATGACTAGCTTGAGTGACAGAAACATGAGTCTAGGGGATGTGTTGTTTCCACAAGGGGGAAAACAACGGTGCTTGTAACCGCGGTTGCAAGAATTGTTTACTTTACGCAAAGTTCTTTTAATGCAGTTGTCTGTTGCTTTGGGTTTACACTTTGGGTGGGGCTCGCAACTTAATACTAGCGAGATGTTCTGGATAGACATCTCAAGGTGGATGATTAGTGAGTAGATGCAGATGGATTTCGGTCTACTTGTTTTGGCGTACTGCCCATGCTTTTGAGCCTCTTCCTTTCTTTTGCAGCATAGTTAGTATTGCGGTGCGTTTTTAATCCTATCAATTTCCCAGCTGTAATTTGTTCACCTTGCATAGTTTTTTATCGTATTTTGGGTGAGAGACATCACTAGTGAACTTCATGGAACCTCGGTCCATATTTCCATCACTGTTTACACCCTCAATTTACTTCCTGTTTTACTTTTTAGTTGCAGTTATCATTATTTTTATTTCTTGTGTTTGACCCTTTGTAAACATCAAGGACGGAGAGATTGACAACCTCTCTGTACTCGTTGGGAGCAAAGTTATTTGTATCTGTGTGCAGGTTCAAGTTAACTCTCGTGCTAGTAATTTCTAGCGCCGTTGTCACCTACTTGTCATAGTTGGAGTCCTACTGAAGATAAACCTTGGTATCTTCACCGAGGGAAATTACGATACGCTACATCTCAAACTTCCACTTGGGGTAGCCAACGAGGAGCACTACTTCACTGCCATCAATTGCCTAGCTGTAATTTTTTCACCCAACATAACTGTTTACCATCTTTTGGGAAAGAGACTAATAGTGAGAATCATGGTACCCGGTCCATATTCTCATCATATATTTACACCGCTTTCATTTACTGCTTCATTTTCCTTAGTTGCATTATCACTACCACCCTTTGCGTTTGATCCTTTGTAAACGACAGGGCCGGAGATCGAGATTGACAACCTCTCTCTACTCGCTGGGAGAAAAGTAATTTGTGTCTTGTATGCAGGTCCAGGTTAAGTAGGCAACCTCAAGGTTGTAAACGGTACCATTGTTTGCTTGTCACCTTCTTGCTGTCTTCGGAATCCTACGGAAGGCATAACCTTACTCGCTCACGTGTAAGAAATTACTGTTGTCTACATCATAACCTTTCACTTGGGATAATCAACAAGGAGGCGTTACTCAGCAACCATCAGAGAATTTTCTACTTTAATTTATTCATGCAATCTAAGCGCGAGAAGCTATGTTAAAAAGTGTACATAGTTAAGAAAAACTTATGAAGGGAGAATAATTTAATGGTTGTTCCATAAGAAGGTTCTTGATTCACACTTGTAGTGTATGAGTCATCAACTATCGTGTGCAAATCCAGTAGTGAAGTGAGTTTCAATAAGAACAAAAAGTTCATCAATTTAGATACATTACAACTGAGCGCTAATTGAGCTTTCTTAGATCATTAGCATGTTCAACCATTTATTTTGATGATCGAAATGTTTCTAGCCGTCAGATCAACCTTTCCGTGGAAGTTTTCCGCGACCTGAGCGATCCAGCGGACGCCAGTGCACGCAAACTGCATACGCCAATCTCCTCTCTTGTGGTCCACCGCGACAAGGGGATCTCTACATGGCGCCACCCTCGAATTATTTTTTTCAATAATACATTATTTTTAAAAAATTCTAAAAATAATGCATGGTTTTAAAAATTTATAAAAATAATACACCTTCGGCCTTGGGGTTGCCGATTAGGCCCAGTCGGCCACGGGCTGGCCGACAGGAGGCTATCCTCCGCCTGGCCGGGGCAGTCGGCCAACCTGGCCATGCAGTCGGCCTTGGGCTGGCCAACAGGCCCAGTCGGCCACAAGCAGGCCGACAGAAGATTTTTTTCATATATATGATATATTTGCTTCGTGAAAAAATATATATAATATATTTTTATTAAAAATATTTTATATGTGTTTCATTTCGTGTTAAAAAATGTTCCACGCAGCTATTAAAAATATTTATATCATTAGAAATCTACGAATATTTAAAAATGCTAATTTTTTCAAAAAATGTGTACTGAAATTTCCAAAAAATGTTATAAAATGTAGAAAAATGTTATTGTGTATTTCAAAAAAATAATCTTACCATTACAAACATATATGTTACATTTATCAAATTATAATAACTGAACTTAAAATAATGTTAAAGGCGTATACGTTAAACATGTATATAAAACTGTCCCTGGTGTATACAGAAAATGTACACCATACATATAAAAGTTCACATCAAAACACTTATTAAAAAATGAAACTAAGAAATGTTAAACATAAATAAAAAAGTCCTTATATATAACACATATACATCAGGACATTTTTTAATTCATGTTTAACATTTCTCAGTTGACGTGTTTTCAACTAAATATTTTATGTGTATATTTTTCATATATATATATATAATATTTTAAGTTAAGTTATTATAATGATTAACATTTTTACATGTTTTTAAATATAAAAGTTAACATTCGTATATACATTTAACATTATTTTAAGTTCAGTTATTATAATTTGATAAATATAATATATATGTTTGCAATGGTAATAAACATTAAAAAACACAATAATTTGTCTACATTTTATAACATTTTTTAGAAATTTCATGGACACATTGTTTGAATAAATTAGCATTTTTAGATATTCGTAGATTTCTAATGATATATATATTTTTAATAGCTGCGTGAAACATTTTTTTACACGAAATGAAACACATATAAAATATTTTTAATAAAAATATATTATATATATTTTTTCACGAAGCAAATATATTATATATATGAAAAAAAATCTCCTGTCGGCCTGCTTGTGGCCGACTGGGCCTGTCGGCCAGCCCAAGGCCGACTGCATGGCCAGGTTGGCCGACTGCCCCCGGCCAGGCGGAGGATAGCCTCCTGTCGGTCCTGTCGGCCAGCCCATGGCCGACTGGGCCCAATCGGCCAGCCCAAGGCCGAAGATGTATTATTTTTATAAATTTTTAAAACCATGCATTATTTTTAGAATTTTTTAAAAATAATGTATTATTTAAAATAATAATTCGCCACCCTCCCCCTCGTCCACTCTCTTGACGCTCGCCCTGTGACCCCTCTTTTCTCCACCTCCGCACACCATGAAAGTGCACTCATGCCCTTAACCGTATTTTGATGTTGATCACAATATACAAATAGTGGACTAATAATGTTTGTCAAATATATCACAGGTATTAGTTCCCAGAGACATTTGTGTGGATGGATCATGGACCCATGCAATATGTTATATGCTCAAGAAGATTGAACCAACAGAATGGAAGCGTAAGATTTTTCGGTTATTCTTGAGTATAGGGATCCCCGCACTATTAAGAGGGGATCAATGGGATTGTGCTCGTAGATTTTCTCAAACAATAAAAATGGAAAAACACTTGTCATGCACATAAAACAGAACATCATCTCTTTGTTCTTATGGGACGTCCGGTAGGGATCTGACGTCCGGTAGGGATCTGACGTCCGATACATCGTTGTATCGGATGTCCGGTTGTCACCGGAAATAGGGTCACGGAGGTCAGTAGCCCTCCCCACTATTTTGTCGGATGTCCGACCCGTTTCGGACGTCCGACCGTCGGATGTCCGGTAGCCACCAGAAACAGGGCCAGGGAGGTCAGTGGCACTCGCCTCCATTTTGTCGGATTCCCAACAAGTTTTGGACATCCGACCGTCGGATGTCCTTCATGGTTCGGGCGTCTGGTACCTCACCTTTGGTCTAGTCAGAAGGCCTCTTTCAAAATGGACAGACGTCGGACGGCCTTCGGACATCCTTTCTGGTGGACGACCACTATGTAGCCTTTCCTCGCTTTCACCTAGAGACCGTGTACCTCCTGCCTTAGGAGAGTAAAGCTATGTCTTTAGAATTATACTTTTCACCGTGTTAAAAACTTTACGTGGAACTTTGGGAGAATGTGTGAAGATCACTGAGAACTAGCGGTTAAACACAAGGTTTCCACCTTTATGCATGATATTTTAGTTAGTAATTAATTTTTCAGTCAAAGTTTGATCAGCAAGAGTTAGAGTTATCCATATTCTATACATGGTACTCGTTCGTTTATAATACGGAAGTTAAGGTAGAATATTAAATTAGGGAAACATTTAATGCATTCAAACCTTGATTACCTTTATATAAACGCATGCCAAAGTCACAAGAGTAAACATTCAAATGCCACCACCAAGATCATAAATAAAAAAGGTTTAGATAGCATCTCTTCATGGGGGAAGTACCCAAGTGAACCCGAGCTCATATGAGCTCGGGATGAACAGTAAAATCAAAAAAAATTCAAAAACAATTCAAAAAAATCTGAATTTTTTTGTGGTGAACATTTGAATTTTTTTTGATATGCTTGCAAAATTTCATTACAAAATAACATCCGTGAAATACACAGAAAAAAAACAAAATCGATGCTCCAAAATGCCACAAAAAAATAACATTTTGGAGCATCGATTTTGTTTTTTTTGCTGTGTATTCCACGGATGTTATTTTGTGCTGAAATTTTGCAAGCATATCAAAAATTTGTAAAAGGTTCGTCACAAAAAAATCGGTTTTTTTTAAATTTGTTTTTGATTTTACTGTTCACCCGAGCTCATATGAGCTCGGGATCAATTGCTCCTCGTCCTCTTCATGGCAATCATCGGGAATAGTAGGGCCTTGTTTTTGGCAACTCTGGTGCTCATGGCCACCGTTCTCTCCTCAAATGCCGAAGGTGAATACCCCGAGTATGCTTCATGTTTTTACATCCATGATATTTTATTTAATCATCAAAATCGATTTTTTACATAGTACATTTTACGATTTATCAATATGCGGATATTAGTATTACTGGATCCACTATTTCTAGACCTGGCAAGTCACTTCATGCAATTTTACGATTAACATGGTGAGTGCATCTGATTTTAAGATTGCGACCCTGATCCGTTTCCCTCAAAAGAAAACTTCAAGGATAAATGATATACAAAATGCAAAGGTGCCTTCTTGATAGGAGATGACGAAAAATATCACTGTTGTTGCCAACCATTATTCCAAGATGGATCCATGAGCCCTCAGGACGCCATTGAAATGATACAAACATAGAAGTCATATATCACCATAACCATTTGGATTAAATATGCTAGCTCATGTTGTTGATCTACTTATTGCATGGCAATCTTCTATATCTAAATAGGAGCACCCCCACTATTTGATTTTCCTTGCTCCTCATGAAGCCACGTCATCTGAATTGTTCTAGCCGTTGATTTGGATAGATCAGCACTCTCCAGCCGTATGATCACGAGTTGTCAAAAATTACGGATAGTTGCTACCGCCAAGTCAAAAATAACGCTTCGATCCACCACCAGCGTATCTGTTGTGATTAAGTTAATTACATCAATTAGAGAAATCTCCACTTGGTGTGCCGCATAACAGTTGCATGCAGAGCAACGGACGCATCCTTCTCTCCAATGGTCGCTTCCTTGATTGATCATCCAAACCGACATAGATGACGTCGGTTCCATTGTATAAATTGTAACTATCTATCCAGATCAATGAAAGGATTCACTTTGATTCTTCACACGTTATCAGCACGCTCGAACCAGCGACTTGCGCCGGCGTACGCCCCGGGCACCTGCTGTCTCCTTTCGGTCAGCGTCCAGACCCTACGCGGTGGCGCCAGGCCTCCGCATCGTTCAGCTGGCCGCACCCGTGGACGTGCGCCGTCTGACCAGCACGCCAGGCCAGGGCCTCCGCGCCGTCCGGCTGCCCCTCGCCCGTGGTCTCACCCGTCTGTGCCGCTCCCCGGCCTCCGCGCCGCGCCGAGCCTGTCCGCGCCACCGGACTTGGGCCCCCCGCCCGGCCTACACGCCCGGTAGCCCGGCTTTCGCGCTGGCAGGCCGGCCTCCTCGCCGCGCCTTCAAGAGATGATGGAAATGAGATAATGGGACTCAGTGTTCCATAATGCCATTGGATCCACCAAACACAATTCCGCGCCGCGCACTCCAGCTCGCCCGATGTTGGCCGCGCCCCTCGCCCCTGGCTGCGCTTCACCTAGCTACCCGTGGCCGTGCACGGCCTCTGCGCCGCCGACCGCGCCCCTCGCCTGGCAGTGCCCGCCCGCCTGCGCTGGCAGCGCCAGGCCATGGCCGCTCCTGGCGGCGCTCGCCCACGGCCGCCCGCGCTGGCACATGGAGCCCAGCGGCGCTCTGGCTCGCAAGCGGCGCCTGCAACGGTGTCGCTCCAGGCACCGACCTTCCCAGCGTCTCCTCCTCCGAGGACCTCCAGTCGCCTGTGATTTTCATGGTAGTCTCCGTGAGTGGGGAATTGAATCTGGAGATTTTCATATCTGTTTCAACTTTCCTTATCTCTTCGGTTGACTAGCCCCTGGGCTGCCACACATAGCTTTACGTGGAAGATTCACATGCAAAGTGGCTGGGATCAAGCTATCCAGCCGAATTATTGCTACTGCTATTTTTAGCATTTTAGCGTATTGGTGTTTTAACAACACTCTAGCAGAGATTTTATTCCCGTTTTTAAACATTAAATTCGGTACATATACTTCAGTATCGTTTTTGTTGTTGAATACCAATGTATTCTAGATCCTCACATTTGAGATTAATTACATCTATTTGCAACTGAGATTTTTAATCTCTTGCAAAGATTAATTAAGTACTTTTACAGTACTGATTTTCCGTCGAGTACAATTTTTTCTGGATATTCTATGATGTATCTAAATCCATGTCATACACATGTCGAGATTAATACGTCTATTTGCAATTGAGATTATCAACTTGCAAATACATATGCAAAATTTGAAGTGATTTTCTTTAAATTGATGCTTGGGATCACAAGGTAGTCTTATGGATCTACTGCCTACGCAGATTATCGATGACTACTGGTAAAGTCTACATTTTGTCTCCTCGATATTATAATTGCTTTACAAAGTGCTTTCTCACACATTTTACTAAGTCATGACATAAGGCATTAGGAGTGAGTATCTACTGATTTCATCATATTATACTTCCTAGTGCTGTGAGATCTACTCCATTTTGGAGATTATCTTAAAGATGTCATCCTTAGCAATTTGAGATTCAAACTAATGATTTCAAGCCACCTTCTTGAAATCTATTAATTTTCCAACATAAGGATGTATTTATATTACACAATCTGTAATATAAATAAATTATCAGTTTTCACCGGAGATGATATGTTCTATGTGTTTACCACATTGCCATTTTTCATGAACATGTCTTAGCGGTCGAGAATTTATTTCTGCCGCACAACAGATGATATGTTCTATCTGTTTACCACATTGCTATTTTTCATGAACATGTCTTAGCGGTCGAGATTGATTTCTCCCACACAACAGACTTGTAAATTTTGACAATCACATCTTCCTCATTATATTAGGAAAACACTAGGTAATGAGTTCGATCTACTTCCCATGTGCAGACTATCACTCTTACGGAGAGGCCTACGTTTTGTCAATCTCGACAAACGATTACCTCCAACGTGTGTTTCCTTATATTTAAATTGTGCCATACACAAGGTAATAGAACCATGCGCATCTACTAACATTGTCAGATTTGCAGCCTATTACTGTGAGATCTATATGATCTTCAACGTGCTATATTCCCACAATTGAGGTTGAGCATTTTCAAGTTATACACTTGAGTCAAAATTTTGCATTTTTATTACAAATCATGATGGTTTAAATTTACTATTGGTAAATTAATTATCGCTGGTTTGCCCCTATAAGTAATCGATGGCTAAGTATTTTGAGGCTCGTTCCCTCAATGGACACAACTTACTTAAGCAGGTCATGGACATCAAGATCAGTCTTGCATCACATGGGATAATGCCTGCAATCCAAGCCACACCTCCGGGACGCAAAGGACCTCAAGGGTAGCGGTTTGAAACTCACGTCAAACCCTCAACCTGACACAATCAAGCTGTCACGGGACCCTATGAGAATGGGGAGCATGATGGTTGAATATGCTTCAACCGACATGTTTGGAGAGTATACATTTAGTCCCTCAATCTCCTTAGTGATCTATTTATTTATGTCCATTTATGATGTTTTAATAAGAACATAAGTATTGTTGTCATCATATATTGTATATCACAATATATTGTATCAGCATTTTGATACAAATACATTTGTATGTATTCTATATATATGATAGAGGTTTTCTTGTTGAAAATCTTCAAATTTATATATAGATTTCTACGGGGGTCAATCTGTTGAAAGATGATATGTGCCATGTGGACATATGCACCACAACTCTATATTCAGGGAAATATAATGTTTCCACTCTTACTAAGAGGCCAGGAAATATTTCAATAATCGCTGGACGCGATGATGTAATTGTTGACTCAACTCGAGTCATATTTACTATCCCTATGGGTACTCAAGTATTATCAAAGATGCTCTACTGTATCTCGATATAACTCGTACCCTACTACTATCGAGATATCCATCAAAATAGTTTCCATAGCGAAACTTGTGTTGACAACAAAGAGAAAATCTTCTCTTCACCCTATACGGATATGGCAAGCACATTATCTTCTTATCGTCCGGATTGCACTGTACATACTAAAAAACCCGTAGCATATATGTTGCATTCATGATAGCTTCCATAATGTCTTCTACGTGACAAACTTGGCATACTCGCCTTGGTCATGTCGACATTGGGTTGAAACAGAAACTGTCAGCAATTTTTATTGATCATGACTAAAATGATGCTACATTCTAACATATTTGGATTTTATGTGCATTACATGCAATGCAAGGAAGATAACTTTAAGGCGCATACACCTTAAAGTCTACGTTGAACCACTCAAACTCCTTGAATTCATCAAGTCAAGGTATGTGGCTCTTCCCAACCATTGACTAGACTATTCAAGTATTCCATGGTTAAAAGACACATTTACATGATGTCTCATGTGTGCATTTAGCCATACTAAACCATTGGCTCATTATCCTGAACATCGATTTCAAGCAAATCGAATAGACAACATGTTACAAAATTCTTCTTGTGTGCCTTTAATATGGCCTTATAATTGAATTTTAGCACTTTGTCCTATGTGTCTAGATTCAATATGGTTTGGTAGAATCCTTTATCCAAATAATTAAGATCATTACATGGTTTTTACTTTAAAATCGTAAATTACCAACTTTACGTTGGAGTCATGCAGTTTTACACGCTCATGACAAACTGCACAATATTATTCTCCTTTATCTTTGATACGTGGAAATCTATCAAGCATTTCCCATCTGCGGTAATTCGGTTATACACCGATATCACCACCACGGCATACATCATTGGCCCCTCAACATATATGTGGGATCTATGTGAGGAATAACTGTATTTCCATCAATACCTCAAGCCCCTCTCATGGGGAGTTATTCTAGGCCAGTATGCTGCTACACCGAGGAATATTTCCAGGCATTAAGGGGAGAATTCAAGTACCATGCATAATGCCAGGAAATTATTGGAATGTTCAACACATTTCTACCTCAAATCCACGTACTCAAAGATTTGAACCATGCGTTCAGAAGATTTGCAATACATTGCAAATAACCTGCCAAATTCATTTACTGAATATAAAGGTGTCACACAATCATACAATCCTGCAAAAATATGCCTGAAAGAGTGAAGGTACCAACAAAAATCACTCCACTCCCCGTTCAAAGCAACAGGGGGAGAAGCATGGCAACAATACATCAAGATTCAGCTTCTCGCAAGCAAGGATATTAAGGCCATTGAATCAGTAAATGCAAGTCAACTTCACGTTGATAGACACCTAACGGGTAGTATACACCCAGTGGATGGGAAACCTCCACCAACCCAGGTCATAGTGCGCACAATGGACGGGACATCGGAATACTCGACTCAACCGCATTGGGAAATCACGAGCAGTCACCATGGGTAACGATATTTCCATCAACTTTATATAAACATATATATTCTGGAGAAACATTTAACTGTAAGTCTACAGTTATCGACATACATTTCTCAACTAGATTGCAAAAACCTTTCAAATGATTCGTGTCCAAAGACCATGGCCATGGCAAAGTGTGAACAACACTCGGACTGAACTCAAGCAAAGGATGTAATTCTAAGAAGAAATAATCTTGCTCAATAAGGGAAGGTATTCACATAAGCAATACCTACACCTGTTTTCTTCTGGAAACAAAATGAGAACACCGAGGTGGTGAAACATAGAGCAAGTATTGTAGCACAAGGGTTTACGCAGATACCCAATTATTCTCCAGAAGTGAAATCTCTTTCCGATAACTTATATCATTGGCAGTATAAAATCATCTATCTATGTAGTTGATAGATGTAGTGATCACATATCCGTGTGGATCAATAGATTCAGACATATATGATTGATTTCCGATGGAATCTCAATTCTGAATCGAATTACAAAATGCAACATACATTGTGTAAAATCAGTAAGTCACTATACGACTTATTGTTGTCGATACATATGGTACAACCGACGTAGTGAGTTCCTTATACACAAGGATTACTTCTACAATGATGATTATCCATGTTTATGTGTCATACACGGTGACTACTCCTGCAATGATTACACATGTAATCATCTAAATGATGGAGTTTAAAATGAAGGATTTGGGTAAAACCAAAATATCGCTCGTTACTACAACTTAAGCACCTTCATTCATTCATTATGGTATACTATATTGTCTATGTCCAAAATATATTGGAGAAATTCATTGTGGACAACTCTTATCCATCCATAACTCTCATGGAATTTCATTCTCTAGACGTAGAGAAAGATCTATTTAGTCCAAAAGATGATGGAAATGAGATAATGGGACTCAGCGTTCCATAATGCCATTGGATCCACCAAACACAATTGGTTGGGACTCAAGAATATCTTTCGATATGTCCAAGGCATCAAACATCTTGTCCTTATTTTCCAGTTTCAAGGAAATATGAATACCAATATCATTGGATACATTGATCAGATCCCCACTATGTCAAATCATAGACAAGCTTAGTATTCATACTAGATGTATGATAGCCATTCCATGAATGTCTTTCAAACAGACCTTAGTGGTTACATCCACCAAACATTATCTCAAAGATAATGTTGTTTGTGTTGCCCGGACGTAACAGGTTACGTAACAAGCAATATCACTATATTGCTCGTCTTGCAAGTCAAATCATACTACAAACTCATACGTTTGTTCACAAAGTCTCTACCAACTTCGACATCCAGAAAATGTTCCTGGAATTGGTATTCAACGACTTTGAGATATGCAAGAATCAGGGGGAGTATCTTCCTGGATTACTCTTGTTCAATGCATCATATTATACTCCTTTTCCCTTTATGAGTTTATTTCATAGGTTCTTATCAAGGTTTTTAATGAGGTAATATCAACACAAGATCAGATGTCATACTTCCTTTTTTTCCCCACCGGGTTTTTTAGGAAAGTACATATGACATATTTATTGTCCTTTTAATTCTATGGGTTTCCTCATATTGAGTTAAAATAGAGAATAACCATTATATGTTGCAGCATTTTCTCCTTATTTTTCCACTAGATTTGAAGGAGTTTTGACAACATATCAAACACTATACCCCTCATATTTTTTCCCACAGGTTTACTATGTCTATACCAAATTCTACATTCCATAAATATGTTCATGGGATTGGTACGCAACGACTTCGGAACTTTCAAGTTTCAGGGGGAGTCTCAACTTGAGACACCTCTGCTCATAACATCACATTATGTTCTCTCTTTGTGATTTTATGTTCCAGGTTCTCTTGAAGATTTTAATGAAAAATTATTAAGGGAGAATGCTCTAAGATGATGGCATTACACGAATGATCGTGGGATAATTCTACATAGTCAAGTGTAGATTAGGGGGGGTGTTGTGATTAAGTTAATTACATCAATTAGAGAAATCTCCACTTGGTGTGCCGCATAGCAGTTGCATGCAGAGCAACGGACGCATCCTTCTCTCCAATGATCGCGTCCTTGATTGGTCATCCAAACCGACATAGATGCCGTCGGTTCCATTGTATAAATTGTAACTATCTATCAAGATCAATGCAAGGATTCACTTTGATTCTTCACAGTATCCTCTGCCTCCGTACAAAAAACTGACTCGGTATGAAATGCATTGTTCCTGTTCCTTGCCACCTTACCCCAGCCGGCCCCGTCCCCATTACCCAATCCACCCAGCCGTCGCCATGCCCCAGCCTGCCCTGCCTTTGTGGCGTTCACGATGGTTCAACACGCGCCTGCAAGCCGGCCTCAGGTACTCCTCCTCCAACGATGACATCTCCTGCATCAAGTTCAGTTTCCTGCGCGCCGTCGACTCCTAAGGTCCTCCTGACCATGTTCATTCCCTCGCCCAGTCCACTGTTGCGCACCTTGACGCCTTAGCTTCCCTCTTTTCCCTCTTCAATCCCATTGATTGATTTTTTTTTTGATTGATTGGTTAGTCCTTAATGCATTACGCCATTACCCCTCATTGATTCCGTTGGTAACTGATCCACATGTCCAGAAGCTTCAAGTAAGTAACGATGCTTCATATCCATCACTCACGTACCATATAGAAGATATCTCCACATTGCTGGTCACTTTGGATAGTGCCTCACGCCTTTGCTATTGCATATCAGGTAAGCAACATGTAGGTGACCTTTCTGTTGTTTGATGAAATGCCAATACTATTAACAAACCTTCTCAAATTATTTCTGCTAGGTACGCCTAGCCCAAGTCGCACATCAACAAGTTGAAGATTCCACCTCCTGATCGTATTCTCAACTCAGGTAATTCTCCTAAATATCACATTTGTTGCAACTGGCTGTCCAAAAATTTCGTCACAGTGTGATCTGGGGTGTCGCTTTGCCATTTTTTCTTGCTTAATTAGTTAGCTCTAGAGTTTTTGTATCATGTAAAGCTTATAAAGTTCTTCACATTTACCGTGGCGTTTCACGACATTACTTATAGGATTTCTTACAAGCAGTAAATTGCAGTTCAATTGTCCCAACATTAGAGGCAACACATGAAATTACACCTCCATTTGATGCTATTCGGACAGGAAAATGACTAATTAGGTACTACTTTCTCAACCTCGATTTTCGTTCAATACATATCACACTATAAAAAATGAATGTTCCTACCATTGTTTCATTTTACAGCAACTCTGCTACAAAGACAACCTTAGATTTTGCTGATAGTATAGAATCCCAAAGGTACCATATAAATTTCACAATTTCTACTTTATTTTTGCCAATCACCATGCATTTTCTTACAATTGTACTGGTGCAGATTATTTAACAAGGCAACTTTGACAACTAAAACATCAGTTTCAGTGAGAGAATTCAAATCGTCTCAGCAGCACTATAATAGGTGAGTCCAGTTTCTCAAGTTTTTATATGTAGTTCCTTCCATACAAATGAAGCAATATTACCATGAACGACAATGAAGAGGAAGATGATCTTGCAGCATTGAAACACCATAGGAAAGAGTATGTATAACTTCTAGCAACCTCTAGAAGAAAATGCAAATGCTCACCAATAGCTTTCTCACTTCTCATTACCAGAGAACATTTCAGGCCACAATACAATACCAGACATCACTAAAGAGCCAGAGGGAACATCAAAATGACAAACAAAATTAGAGGCACGACAAGGTATGACCCAAAACCACACAAAATATTTACACTCTTAAAAACTGAATCAAGACTTTCCATATTACCCACTTTTCCTTTCTAAAGTTCCTATATTTCTTTAAATCTTGCATGACAAAATACACTATCCAACGTGCTTCACTGCCTTCGCTCCCTTACAGTACTCCATCAACAATGATTGCTTACTATATTGACCAGCTTCTATGGCATTCTTTAGTTATAAGCTATATATGTATCACATCAATATGCATATAACTATTTTCACATATTTATAGTTGGGAAAAATATGGACATGTGCACCTGCTTTTCTTTACGATTTGGCAAAGGTGCAATCAAATTTATTAATAACAAACGTGGTGTCATTTTATACTTATTGAAACATAAGTTTTTCTATAAAAATTGCCGCCGCAACGCGCAGGGTATTTTTCTAGTATAAATAAATTAGGGAGCCGCTTTAAAATCTATCAATATCTATATCTTACTAATAAAGGAAATATTTTTTCTCCAGATTTTGGTATTGTCTTCTCAATTGCCTTTGTTTCTTATGGAAATTACATCACATGCTATCTTTAATAAGATATAAAATGTTGTGTTGTGGTGCTTACCCCTATTTCTCCGTTGTGGTGTTTACCCTTATTTCTCTATTGGACGTGTTGTGTTGTGGCCTCAGTTGGATGTTGTAACTTGAGCATGCGGTTTGGACATGTGGTTTTTGCTTTATATATAAAGTTCATAAACGATCCTTATTGCGATGTACTCGCTCCGTCCCATAATATAGTAACGTTTTTTGAGCTAGTCTAGCTCAAAAAACGTTACTATATTATGGGACGGACGGAGTAATAGGATAGAGTGACAACTAAGTTATGGTTCTCGACTACTCAGCTACATTGCTGTTATGTGTTAACGTACTTCAAAACATGATGCCTAGCTATCTTAATTAACTAGATGATACCCCGCGCGTTGCTGCAGGAACTGAGTTTGATTTTGTTTTGTTAATTTAGATACTTGACAATATATTGGCGAGATGATATGAGACGAAAACAATGTTGACTAGAGAAAGTGAAGACGTGTTCAGCCTTGGCTAAACCTAAAACAATGATAGGAATTATGGATGTGTATTTATAAAAAAGTCACATAGAAAATAAAATGCGATGTAAATCATAATTTATTTTCTATAAAAAAAGTTGCTTATGAATTGTAAGGTTGAGTAGATAATTTTTTTTATTTAGTTGTGATAGGTTGCATGCACATGCAAAGTTAATGGGAGTATGTGTATGAAGATTTAGTGAAAGAGTTCTTGCATGATGAACCTACTTAATGATGTGGATAGCTTACATGTCAAGATAAATAGGTTAATGAAGGATGAACTATTTAGGTATTATAGATTATGTAGTACTTTGTTATGTAATGCGATAATTGATTTTTATTGATGTTGTTTAATTGAATATTATGTGTTGTGATTTGGCTGTCAATGTGCTCTCCTATATTTTTAATACAATTTTTTATACGTTTAAATTATATTGGTGGCGTGGCGCCAACATGGCAGCTGACCGGTGAAAATATTACTTATAGCGTTTATATATATGACACACCATCAGTTTAGGAAATAATGCTAGTGTGGGCTTCCAACGACACCACTATTTGTTATCACTGGCACAATATTGCTGGCGTTGTGTTCCTACGCCAGCAAGGTCATTTTTGGCACGCCATAGATGAGCTTTTTTGTATTTGTGTGGGATCGACCCCCTTAAACCTTGGCTACTACCTAGCAATGTGAAAGTTGACGACCATGGTAGCCACCACAAAATCTTCATCGTCCTATGAATCATTCGATGAACACACGTCATTCTCAACAACAACAAAAACTCATCTTCGTTATCCATGGTACCTTGTGTGCAAAGTATCAAACTTCTTGTGGGTGTGATGGAGCAGTGGCCTGCGGGGCACATTGGAACGGATGCGCGGTACGGAGGGAGTAGAAAACTAGACATTGGATTCCCAACATTACGCATGATATTTTAGGAAATATTATTGTTCGAATCAAAGCTTGGTTAGCAAGAGTTATCCATATATATGACATTCATTACAGTAGTTAATGCTTTTAACACTAAAATAGGAAATGTAAGCAAACATTTAATGCGTTCAAGCATGGTTTCCTCTATTTAAAAGTACTACACCATTCAGACCGCCACAACACCCCCGGACTAGCATCTCCTCATGGCAATCTTCAGTAAGAGCACTAGGGTCATGTGCTTGGCAGTTCTACTGATCATGACTATTAATTCCAAATGCGCGGCTTGGAGGGCCCCATAGGTTAGTGGATGAATTACATTGGAGAAGATAGTATATTTTTTCATTGCCGCAAAAAAGCAGTAATACACTCCAACTACCTATATTTCGATACGAAAGAAGTAGAAAACTAGACATTGGATTCCCAACATTATGCATGATATTTTAGGAAATATTAATGTTCGAATCAAAGCTTGGTCAGCAAGAGTAATCCATATATATGGCATTCATTTACAATAGTTAATGCTTTCAACACTAAAATAGAAAATGTGAGAAAACATTTAATGTGTTCAAGCACAGTTTCCTCTATTTAAACCAAGGTTTAAAATAGTGGGATACGGGATATATCGGCGTGCTTTTTTGGCAACTATTTGGGGATATTTGATACAAAGAATGCAGCTATATCGGCGATATATCGGGCTATTTGCCGATATTCAATGAAGGAAAAAAATATCGGCGAGCTTTCCTAGAAGATATATCGGCTAAATATCAGGCTATCTTAAATCATGATTTAAACGTACACCATCCAGACCGCCACAACCCCCCCCCTCCTCCAGAAGAACGACTAGGGAAAAAAGACTAGCACCTCATGGCAATCTTCAGTAAGAGCTCTAACGTTGTGTGCTTGGTAATTCTACTGATCATGACTACTAGTTCCAAATGCGCGTCTTGGAGCGTCCCATCAGGTTAGTGGATGAATTACATTGAAGAATATAGTATATTTTTTCGCCGCCGCAAAAAATTGCACCGTCATCGCCGACTACACTCTCAAATAGATGTATGTAACATTGAAATACATCTAAATACATCCGTTTAAATGATCATCCACAGATTATCCATTTAGTGTACCTAGGAGATTTGGCTCATCATCCATCACAATATATACATGCAAGGGATAGTAGAAACCTCTCCCTGAACCTTGTAGCAAACAGACTATCGGATTCAGCTCCAAACCTTTCGTGAGCATCATGTTCGTACAAGACCCATGTGAGTTTAATTTAGCTTAGCGGAACAGGGAGGTGACAACGAAGCTAATCAATACCATTAAATCAAAATTTGGACCAGGTAGAAATAGTGAATGAATGTGCAACAGACTATCGTATAGTGATAAGTTAGCGAGGAAAGCAAAGAGAGCAGCAGGACGATCAAAACCAGTGTTTCAAATATCGGCCGATATTCCGATATATCGGCCGATATATCGCTTATCGAGGTCCTATCGATAGGATAAACACTTATCTTCATGATTTATCGCTCTGGCCGATATATCGGCTGTCAGACCGATTTTTTACCGTTTTTTTCTGATTTTTACAGATTTTTACAGAAGAGCGGCACCACGGTAAATTTTTTTTTCTCCCTTGATTTTATTTCTCTAGTCAGCAAATTTTGAGATGATATTAGACAGTGCAACGGGTGATGCATGATTTTATCATCTCAAATTTATTAGTTGGTCCATTAAATGGCAGATTGTATTAGGCAGATTGTAATTATATTATTTATTCATTGGTAAACTATGTAGATGGCTGATATGGTTGTTTCCTTTTATTTATGTAGATATCTGCTTCAGATTGCTCGCGCTTGTACACTGATATAGCATATTTTGAATGCTGAGAGAACTTATTTGTCTTGTGTGTGATAGTTAATATAGCATATTTTATATTATTTCTCTTAGGAAAACATAAGTTTTAAAAAAACTTGCCGATAAATGATCGATCGCTATAACCAATAAATCAGCCGACAAGCCGATTTATCCCATATCGGGGTTCGACCGATAAGTTAACGATAAGAGATATCTTGAACATTGATCAAAACCACCACCTTTGATGGTCTCAATGGTTCTTGCCAAAAGGTTTCGCGCCAGCACCTCGAAGTCCTGGAAGAAAATGAAAACACAGAATTTAACGGAAAGTACCACATGCAGCAACATCACCGCAAAACAATGGAACTGAAGTAATAAGCTATACCCGCAGCAAGGTTTTCAATTTTGTTTTCTGTTTTGTACCGGACCTTCGCGAAATAGGCGAATATCGGCATTTCGGAAAAATTTCGAAAAATTCCGGACGAAATGCACAAACTGAAATTTGAATTTTGAAAAAAAAGTTAACCAATAAATTGCTATTTTCCTGGAATTATTCAAAAAAAATGTATATCACAATCTTTAACAAAATATGTATGTAAAGTTGTAAACATCAATATTACACTTTCATATAATTAAAAGGTTATCTTGGAAGTTGATCTTCAACCCACACATGAATTCAAACATGTACAATAAGAATTTCACATTAACAACCCCTGCAACATTATGGTCTAAACACAACACAGTATCGTCCGCATACTGGAGAATAGCCACACCCTTATCAATGAGGTCAGGAGCTAAACCAGTGACCAGCCCATTCATCTGGGCAGTAAAAAACATTTTGCATATACACTCAACCGCAATGTTAAAAAGGAAAGGCGATAAAGGATCGTCTTGTCTCACCCCTTTGTAAATTTGAAAATAATGGCCCACCGTGTTGCTAATCTTCACACTAACAGTACCTCCTTCCAGGATCTTTTTAACCCAACCACACCAAATACTGTTAAAACCACGCATGTGTAAGAATTCGAGCAAAAAGACCCAATTAACCTTGTCATAGGCCTTCTCAAAGTCGAGCTTGACCACAACACCACACTTTTTCCTAATGTGAGTGTGGTGATTCCCAATGCATTATCTTGGGGTACCTGTGAGTTACTCTCACTTGAGGGGAGTTGACTGGAACTTTATGGAATCTAGATTTGCTAAGAAATGTGAATCCTAGTTGGGCAATATTTCCTCTTCTGGTGGACGTTTGATTTTGCTCAATGCTAATCTTTCTAGCATTTCTTACTACTACATGTCCATGTTTATGCTGAACAAAAGCTTTATTAAAATGTTGTACACGCATAGACAAAGATTTTTCGGACATGCTAATGGTGGTAAAAAAAATACTATTTGGTGAGATGGGATAGGATATGTAGATCCAAATTGATAGGGGGCATTGGAGTTAGAAATCTGCATAGACAGAATGTGAGCCTCCTTGTGAAATGGTGGTGGAAACTGAAGAAATATAAGGGTCTTTGGCAAGACATTGTAATGGCCAAGTACTTTAAGAGAGATACTGTGACCTTGGTGCGAGAGAAATTTTCTGATTCCCCATGCTGGAAGGCTATTTTAAAGGTGAAGGGGTTTTATATGGCTGGTCGGTGAAAAATTGAAATCTGGAAACATTGCTCGATTCTGGCATGATCCTTTATTCAAAGAGACTCCTTTCAGTTCCTTTGATTTTTGAGATGTGCAGCTTCCCTGAGTGTACTGTCCAGGAGGGTTGGGCATTATTGGCGTGATCGTGCCACGTTTTACAGGAGGCGGTTAACCTCTGATATGATAAAGCAAGTGGACTATATAGTGGATAAATTTAACGGTGAGATAAGTACCGAGGGTGATGAGGTGTATTGGGCACTTGGTAAGAGGGGCCACTTTTACCACAAAATCTGTGTATAAATATTTAGAAAGAAACATACATGGAAGTAACTTCCGGTGGTATGGAATGCATGAATTCCTTTGAAGATTCAAATCTTCATCTGAAAAATGATGCAAAATGCAGTCTTGACCAGAGATGTGTTGCGTCGAAAAAATTGGCCGTGTAACCCGAAATGCTCCTTTTGTAGAGAGCAGGAGACGATGAATCATCTGTTTTTTCATGTCCAGTGGCTAGAACTACATGGAGAACTTTAGCATATGTTTTTGGGACTGATAAGTGTCCTAATACTGCTTGGTAGTTTTACTCTTGGTGCGTTGCGTTTTTCCCAGAAGCGGAAGCTTTATACACTATTGGGTTGGCCGCAATTTGTTGGGCTATCTGGAACTTACGCACCGGGGCGACGTTTGAGTTCAAAATGGTCAAAACTCCCTTCGAAGCAATCTTTTTGGCCTATGCCTATCTTATTTATTATGCAGGTCTGCAGAAGAGCAAGGATGCAGAAGATCTTAGCAGGAGGCTGAGATGATGAAGGTGAATGCGCACAAGATGATGCGCATCTGTGGGGCTCTTGGTGATGCTAGAGCGATCTCCAGTCAGGTTGCATGACGCTCCAGGGGTGGACAAGGATCCCTGGGAGTATTGCTTTGAATATGGTTTTGTTGTGCACGCCTGGATTTGATGCTCGGTTTGATCAAGATTGTGGTTTTGGTAATTTATTGCCTTTTGTTGGATGTTGCTCCTGCGTGAGTGCCCTTTTCGTTGTACTGAACTTCCGCATGTAGGCTAGTCTTTTGTTGCCGGAGGGTTTTCGTCCCATGGCTTGGTGTTTCGATATCGAGCACCAGGATGTGGGTTTTCACACGATGCTGGAACTTATTGTATCTCCTTTCCCTTTTCCATGTGACTGCTATATTTCCGTTAAGAAATTAATGGAAATGGGTATATACCCCGGTTCTAAAAAATGATATATTGGGGTATTATCAAACATAGACCGATCTAAAAAAATTAAAAGACAAATTTTTTGGCTAGCTAATACTAAAACCGGGCCCAACCGAAACCGGCGAATTTTGACCGAAATCGGTGATTTTGACCGAAAGTCGTTTTTTCAGACGAAATTCTAAACTCTGACCCGCGGTATGCATATGCCAAATGTGTTTCTGAGAACCCCCTTTGAGTGGTTATACTGGCAATAGGTGATCCCTGCAATCTACAGGAAGAGGGAGAACCAAAGAAGGGGTCGGCCAAAGGGTCTATGAGCCCCCACTGCATGAGCTTGTTGCTCATTGAGGTCACTACATGTCCACTGGGTCCATAGGAAATCCATGGAATCTATGCTTTTTTCCACGAAATTCGATTCGTACGGGTTTCAAGACGAGCACCATCAAAGCCAAGGGCCAACTCACGATCATTAGAAAAACCAAAAGCATGTGTTCTTATCAGATCGACTTTCAGGCTAACTAAAAAAACCACAAGTTTTGACAATGTTGTTTGGTGGTGTTACAACACCTGAACGACGCTCAACACAAGGCTCCATTTCGCTTTCGGCATGGATCTAGAATCTGGATGAAGAAGTACCGTCCATGAGGGTGCTAGATCCAAGGCGACGCCCGTGGCCTGGAGGCGGTGGTGCGGCCTGCGCATCGAACGGGAGCACGCAGAGAAGATGATGAGCGAGGGGAGCCGACGGCGGCTGGCTGGGAATAGACGTTGGTCGTCCGGTGGGTGATCTCCCTGCATCGTGCTACCTACATTGATCTCCTTTTTTTAGATGGCATTGATCTCCTTGGTGCGTGTGGGTGGCAATCGGGGCGGACAGACGGGCAATGGACGAGGAAACCTTTATTTTTTTTCTTTGTTATTACTAGGACAATGCTCATGCTTTGCAATGGAAAATAATATTCATATGTTTGCCCGTGATTTATCTTTTCAGATTAACATGATTGTGTAATAAATATTTATAAAATCTTACCCGTGATTTACGTGACTTTTAATTTACCTTCACACATTAAGGATTTCATCAGAGATTTTAGCAAGGGGATCCGATGATTTTAGTGGCAAATAATGTTACTTATTTTCCCGTGATTTACCTTTCCACATTAATGTGATTGTGTGATAAATGTTTATAAAATCTTGGCCATGATTTCATTTACCATCACAATTAAGGGTTTCGTCAGAGATTTTAGGAAGGGGATCCAGTGATTTTGGTGGCAATTAATGTTACTTATTTTTCTGTGATTTACCTTCCCACAATAGTGTGATTCTGTAATAATTTTTTTATAAAATCTTGCCCGTAATTTAAGCGGCCTGTGATTTACCTTCACACATTAAGAGTTTCGTCAGAGGTTTTAGGAAGGGGATCCGGTGATTTTTGTGGCAATTAGCGTTACTTATTTCTCGGTGAGAGAGGCATAAAATGGTAGATGGACGAAATAGACGATGCACGAAGGAACATTGCATTCTTTTTAAGAAGTAGAGATAGTACAGATTAGGTTGACGGGTGGGGTTAGATGATTTCTAAAGTATTTGCAAAACGCTTTGAAGGGACCATGAGGAACTGTTAGGGCACTCCCGATGCTTGTATGTTAGCACGTAATCATATGCATTTTTGCTTATGTGGCATGGTATTTAATGAAGAAAGAGATGGAGGTTCACTATAAGAAATATGCTAACTTGTGACCCTACATATTGGTCACTGAAAGGTCACTGTTCTTCATTTGTGACCTTTTTGTGACGAAAATCAGTTGGTCAAAAGTTGAGGGTCGCAAAGCGGACACTGTGACCTTTTTTTCTGAAATGGTCATAGATGATTGTGACCAAACCAAAGGTCGTAGATGTTGTGACCAATTGGTTTGGTCGTTGGTTGTTTGGTCCAATCCACGTTAGATCCTACGTGACAAATTTTATCAGAATCAGCCTGATCCAATTCATTCGTTCATATGGGCCAAGCCCAACAATTTAGCCCATTTATTCAATCAATTTTGGTTAGCAAAAGGGTCAAGCCCAACAATTCTGCCATTTTCATTTCAGCCTTTTTTTCACGATTGTCCCATTGGTCAGTTTTCTTTTATTTCTTTTCATTATTTAAAAAGAATCAATAGTCGGTATTTGTTGCTTAGGTCCCATACGTCAGTTCTCTATTTGTGCAATTACCAATAATTTGATTCAAACAGAGCCAACAACACATAATATTTCATATATCAACCAAACAATGTACATTACAATCATGCACTGTACAAATCTGGTATTCAGCTATATAAATACAATTAAATATATACAAAACTATCTCCAATGAGCTAGAACACATTGTTGGGAGCGGGTTTTCTTCCTCCTGAAGCTCTTGTACACCCATATTTTGGAGAATAAAGGCCAGCATCCACATCTGCAAATATTAAGTAGAAAAGTTCAGAACAAAATCAAGTGAATCTGTTCATAGAACATTCTCAGAAAAATGAAAAAATGCTGCAAAAATTTAGATCTAACAAGAAACCGTCCATGTAACATTCTCGTAACAACGAGACATGAGATATATTTTGCAAATGATAGGTACCAACCATAGTTTAAAAAACCGAACCACTGAGGCTACCGGTTCAGGTTTTTACCGGTCAGACCACCGGTTCAACGGTTCGATTGTTGGTATTTTAAGTCATAAAATAATACAATTTTAGCGATAAATACATAAAAATTTAATAATCACATGAAAATTTAGCCAGCAACTAGATGACAAAGTAGACAGTAAGTAGTAGGCTAGCAGCAAGCAATATCAAATGATCTAGCACACTGATACTGTAGACAGTAGTAGTAGCTTGCAATTGAAAATTTGCACTGTCAAGTAGTATCAAACTAACAGCAACCATATAAATCTACTAGTAGGCTAGCAGCAGCTTTCAATTTCACAAGGAAATGCAACAAATTAGTTCTTGTCATGGGCGTTTCAGACGAACACATCCTAATGTTGTTGCTACCCTGCAATTTGACAAAGAAATGCAACAAAATCAAAATTTTGCGCAATATCCAAATAATATTTAATTGGTAGCAAGCTACTGCCTACTGCTCTATGCCTCAAATTAGCTATCAAACTAATCTGTCTAAAATGGCAAAAATAACATACTTCTATAGGCTGTAGCTCACTGCTCGCATACATAATTACCAACACATTATTGGTGATTCATAGAACAGTGCTAGTCTGCTGGATAGAATAGAACTAGAACTAAAGGATCATACCAGCGTTAGGACGTGGAGTCCAGCCTGCGTCCTTCCTCGCGGTCCTAGTCCTGGCGACTGGCTTGGTGCCACTGCCGGCGTGCAGAGCTGCTGGCGACTGGCCTGCTACTGCGTTCCCCACTGTCTCGGTCACCCGGTGCCCCCACTCCCCACTTACCCAGCAGCCCTACCGTCGACCCTATCGGCCCTTGGTGGCCGGTGGCCAGGGACAGAAAGAGAACGGGGATGGTGAGAGATTGTGGGAGGGGGAGGACGACTCACAGGGGGATTGACGGAGAGGAGCAAACGCGGGGAGAACGTGATGACGATGACCTACAGAGGTGCTCCGATGGCTCGAAGCAGACAGAACCGCCCGGCTCAATTGGGGTGCTCGGGGTCGCGATCTCAACGGCGAGGACTCTTTCCTCGAGGGGTCGACGGCGACTACGAACGGGCGTGATGAAGATGAACATCGCCGAGAAGGAACAAAGCGTAGAAGAGCAACCGAGCCACCCTAGGCTCAATTGAATGCGCTCGGTGCTGCTCGCTATCATGGAGAAGAAGAAGGATGGGCGCGAGGTCGACGAGGTCGTGGAACTGATGTCTATGGCGGCTGCATCCTTCCTGATCTGCGAGAGAGAGAGAGAGAGGGTGTGAGGGAGAGAGGAGAAGGAGGAGAGGGAGAAGAGCGGTGACCTGCGGAGCGAGGAGCAGCGGTCGGAGCTCGCTGGTGCAGGTGTGGAGGCGTCCACGGGCTGGCGGCGGCTGTGCGGGGCTGGCGGGTGAGGAGGGGATCTGGATCGGGGAGAGGCGGATCGAGAGACGAGGTGAGTGAGAGAGGCGTGCGTTACAAGGGTTTGGGTTGGGGCATGCGTTTAGAGACGTTGGATCGATAGGGTGTGGACGGCTCAGATCAGCTACAGTGGGGTGATCCGTGGGAAGGGTAATACTGCTTTCTGATTGGTTGGGAACATGTGTACTTTAAAATACATTCGAAGTGCTAAAAATAGGTGGATTTTGTGAAGAAACTGTCAAAAATATTTATTCAAATGTGCCCATATTATTCACAAGTGTGCATATTGGGTTGGCGAACAATGTTGTTGACAGAGATTTTCATTTTCTATTTATAAAAAAAACATTTTCCATTTTCCGAGTACCCAAAATGAGTTTTTTTGTGAAGGACCTACCATATATTTGTTGTAAAATTGGACTAAATCAATTTTCTAAAATATTAGGCCATATTTGATGTACAATTGATCAAATGGTTGGGTTCAAAAGCTTTGATCCACCTCTCGTAAAAAAGACAAATTTCCGCCGATTCAACGGGAAGTGGGTCAAGTTTGAACTACAGCTGCCTCACAGTTTGCTCATGGTTTTTTCCAAAAACAAAATTTATGTACAAAAGTATCTATTGAATTAGAGAAACACCAAAAAAATCCAAGATTCAACCACTAGCTAGGAACGGTCATGCCCGCCGTTTTGACCGCATTTTAAAATGGGCATGGAAAATTCAAATATTTTTTTTGGAAAACCTTCGCATTGTGTCATTGTATGTGACCAAGTTACCAACATAATAAACTTGTAATACGGCAATTATTTTAAAATAGTGTTCTCATAAATGAGTTATCATGTGTGTAGATTCATGCATTTCAAGCCAAATAATAAATCTTATGGCCACATTTCGAGTGCCCAAATGGCCGATGTTAGGGCTAGTTTCAAAGGATGGTTTTCCCAAATGATCTCATATTGTGCAAATGTGTGCATGTTGGAATGGGCAACAAGTTTGCCAAAGGAAGTTTTAATTTTCTTTATACGAAAAATCCATTTTTCATTTTCCGAGTGCCAAAAGTAGGGTTGTTTTGTGAAGAAGCTACCAAATATTTTGTGTGAATTTGAACAACTCTATTTTTGTAAAATAGTAGACCATATTTTATTAACAATTGACCAAATGTTTGCATGATAAATAATTTTTATACATCTCTCCTGAAAAAGACAAATTTCCGCGAACTCAACTGGAACGGGGTCAAATTTGAAGTACATGTGCTTGATAGTTTGCTATTTATTTTTTCAAAAAATCATTTGTAGGTACACAAGTGGTCATTTCATCAGAGATACACTAGGAGTTTTGCAAAATTCCGCCCCTAGCTATCACCAGTCATGCCCCCCTCCCCGTTTTGACCGCATTTCGAAACCGGCTTAAACAATTAAAAAAACAAAAAAATGTAAAACCTTCGCGTGGCAACCTAATTTATGTCCTACTAACCATACAAACCAACAAACTTAGAATAATGCAAATATCTTAAAAAAGTCTTCTCAAAATGGGCTATCGAGTATGAAGGTTCGTGGCTTTCACGCCAAATGGCCGATGTTAGTGCTAGTTTCAAAGGATAGTTTTCTCAAATGATCTCATATTGTGCAAATGGGCGCATGTTGGAATGGGCAACAACAGTTATAGAGCCAAAGATCGTAGTTCTCGAACAAGCACTCGAAAAGATTCTGGAGGATCCTCATGATTAGGTATTCTTTTTCCCCAGATCTTAGCATTAAGTATTTCTTGGCGGGCTATAAGATGGTTTGCCAAAGGAAGTTTTAATTTTCTTTGTACGAAAAACATTTTTCATTTTTTGAGTGACAAAAGTAGGGTTGTCTTGTGAAGAAGCTACCAAATATTTGGTGTGAATTTAAACCACTCCATTTTTGTAAAATACTATACCATATTTTATTAACAATTGACCAAATGTTTGCATGATAAATGATTTTTATACACCTCTCCTGAAAAAGACAAAGTTCTCAGATTCAGCTGGAACGGGGTCAAATTTGAACTACATGTGCTTGATAGTTTGCTATTTATTTATTTTAAAAATCATTTCTAGATACACAAGTAGTCATTTCATCAGAGATACACTAAGAGTTTTGCAAGATTCCGCCCCTAGCTATCATCGGTCATGCCCCCTCCCCGTTTTGATCGCATTTTCGTAGATGTAGCTCATTTATGTGAACACTTTTTCGAGATAGTTATCGTATTTCAAGTTTATATTTTTGTGTGGATACTAGGTAACATACAATGACACAACGCGAAGGGTTTCTATTTTTTGTTTTTTTTATAATTTATGTCGGTTTCAAAATATGGTCAAAACGATGGACATGACCGTTCGTAGCTAGGTGTTTAATCTTACGAAAATATTGGTGTATCTCTGATGAAATAGATACTTGTATACCTAAAAATGATTTTTACAAAAAATCATGAGCAAACTATGAAGCACCTGTAGTTCAAATTTGACCCGCTTTCAGCTGAATCGACATAAATTTGTCTTTTTCAAAAGTGGTGGATGTAAAGCTTTTGAGAGGCAACCATTTGGTTATTTGTACATAAAATGTGGTCTAATAATTTAGAAAAATATGTTGCTCACATTTTGCAACTAATTTTTGGAATGTGCTTCATAAAAAAACTCAACTTTGGCACTCCAAAAATGGAAATTGATATTTTTATTCAAAGAAAAAGAAAAGTTTCTTCGTCAACATTGTCCGGAATTCCAATGTGCACGCTTGTGTGCAATATGAGGTCTTTTGAAGAAATCATGAAATGAATGTGGCCATAACATCCTTCATTTGGCCTGAAAGCCATGAATCTTCGTAGATGATAGCTCATTTATGTGAACACTTTTTCGAGATAGTTATCGTATTTCAAGTTTATATTTTTTTGTGGATGATAGAACACACATAATAAAAATGGACTTCTCAAATTTTGAAACATATTTTTGGTATGTTCTTCACAAAAAAACCAGTGCAATGAAAATGAAAACTTTCTTCGTCAACATTGTCCGTGGTTCTATGATGCACGGTTGTGTAGAATATGGGCACATTTAAACAAACTATGCCATGAAAGTGAACATGACATCCGTCATTTGGTCCGAAAGCCATGAATTTTTTGAATTTGTATGTCGATTTTAAAATAAGGTCAAAACGAATGACATCGTTGTTCCTATTTATAATCAACCATCACAATATCCAAACACAGTAGTAAATAATTCTTAGTATTATAACCCCCTTTTTTACAGTATTATAACACTCAGAAATATTTCTTAGTTAACAAATCGTAGATTTGTTCTTTCTTGTCAAAAAAAGAGGAAGGGGCTGACCTTACATGCAGCCACTCTTGCGGGAGAAGCAAATGTACCAAAAGAAACGAGGACCGTGGAGGGAAATATTTTGGAAATAACCGTGCGGCCTCAAAATTTCAGATCGACCCGCCCGAGTGCTAACCCTAATCCCTCTCCTTTCCTTCGTGCGCCACCGCCCCCATCCTTTTCCCCTCCACTCCTGTTCTCTTCCTTTGCTCTCCACCGATCTTCGCCTCTCTCTCCCTTCCATGGCGCGGCCGGTGCCCCCCGACGACGATAAAATCCAGCCGCTTGGGAGCCTCTGCTCAGCCGCTCCCATCGGCGGCGGATGCGAGATGGGATCTGTGGTGTTCTCTCGTCGGCTGCGGAGGCGTGATGGGAACCCCACCCAAGGATTAAGATCCGTCACCTCCTGCATCTCCTCTCTTTTTCTTTCGCCTTGCTCTCGGTTTCACTCTCTCAGTACACCTCTCTTTCCCTGCAGATGCTGACGGACACAGGGTGGATCCCGTGCCTCCATCGTAGCCGCGTATCCTACGGTGCCGCCCTCAGGCCTCTCCCGCCTCTGCGTCCACTTCGTCGCCTCCCTGGACGCACACCTCGACGCCTCCCTCATCGAGCCACCCCGAGCCCGCGCCGCCGCCAGTAGTAGAGGAGCACGACGACGAGGTTTCCCCAGATCTCGGAGTACAACGGCGCTTCGCGACCGCCGTCGACCTCAAGCTCGGCGAGCAGCTCCAAACCGCCGCCATCTACTTCCAGTGGGTGTTCAAGATCCATGGAAAAACTTTATATCGTACCTCATTGCCCTCCAGGAATGCGCTCTCCTTCCGTGTGAAGGTATGCCCCTCCTGTCCTTGTCCTTCCCGAACAGATTAATCCCCGTGGGTGGTTCTGATATTGCCATTGTTGGTTCTGTGTTGTTGGTGATGAGGGTTTGCAAGCCACGAGCTCCGGAACGAACAAGAATCTCAAAGGAAGAGGGTATATTGAGCTCATGAACAAGGTATGCCGACCGCTTCTCTGAAACAGTTGCCTTGCTAATCAGTGACACACTTGTACTAATCAGTTATCTTGCAAACTGGAAGCGTAGTTCTTATCTACTATTTTCATAGGATTATCTCTGATCACAAATGTGTTTCTGTAGTAAACTCAATGTGATAAAATGTCATCAAAATGTTGTATGCTTAGTTGATCATTGTCTGGTGTGATGACCATGGTTTTCTTTATAAAACTGATGTTTTGTGTACATGAAAAATTACTGTCCTTTCCTTTAAATAGCCTCCTTGTTTAACAGAATAAAACTAGAATACAAAGAGTTTCTGATATAGGTGTTGTATAATCTGTAGGGAAATCTTGGTTATTTCCCGCAGGTGCTCATTCCATGGTTGTTCTCTCTCAAGGCTTCTCATGGATCTTATGGTGGTTGCAGAAGTGGAACAAGGTCAAGGAGGTTGTGAACAACACACTACTGTTCCGGCAGGCTACCTTCAGCAAGCCTTGACATGCTGAATTGCAAGCTTGTCAACCCCGTTGTCTTCTTGGAACTCATCAGGGTAGGTCATCCTACAGATCTCAATTGGGATATGAAGATTTATTTTCTGCTAGCAGATGTACTGAAATTGTGTCGTGCAGTTTCTGTACTATTATAGTGCATCAGTTTTGAAAATTTGAATTCATGGCGTTCGTGCGCGTCGGTGGGACGGCGAAGTGGAACAACCCCGTCGCGACGGCGCGAATGTGGTTATGTGTCTGCCTCCTTGCCGTTCAGGGACGTCCGCGATGAGCTCTGCCACAACCGCGGCAGGATGAGCTACTGCCTTGGCTACAGACCCGCATGGTGAGCTCCTCTCCTTCTGCCTTACTGCTGCTCCTACTACCTTGGCCATGGCCGCCGCTATCTTCATGATCCGTGTCGTTTGTGCCTTCAAGTTCTGGTTGATGCCTATGGGATTACTATTGTGCACATGATCATTCTTTTGTTCTGTACAACTCCTAATTTTGGGCCAAATCCTAGGGTTCATAGTTCATGTTTATGTATGTTTCATGTTGTACCTAGTTCATCTACTCAAGTTAAGTGCTAAGTATGATGTGTGAGGCATGTGTAGTTATCTTACTTGTTGACTTGTTAATGTTGGTCTACTTATTTACTTATGCTCATTTTCCCTGAGCTGTTGAGTCATAAGTTACTGGTGTATAGTTTAATTGCTATATCCAGCTCTAATGGTATATGTGATGTTGCTGCTGTAGTTTATTTTAAGTGCAGTAATGATTGTTGGTCTTGTTATACTCTTGTAGATATTCAAGCACTAGTTATAGATGGTTATATAGCTAGTGCCATGCTAATATTCCTTTTCTTATACTAGCTAATCTGATATGTTCTGTATATATGTATATGCAGCTTGTCTTGCTGTGTTAATTAGTTATATAGTTCCTGCTCTACTTGCTATGTAATTTGGCTCCTGATAGAACATGATCGTATACTTACATGAACTGGTTTGAAGTAGATGGACAGAAACTACTGTACTAGTGCATGAACAGAAACTTCATATCTGAATAAATTTGGCTAGAATTTCATATCTGAATGTCACAAAAATAAAGCAGATGGACAGAAACTACTTGTCTTGTCTTGCTCTAGAGGTATATGAACTGGTTTATATTTGTGTGCTAGTGCTACTGTTTCTTATTAACATGGTTGTAGATTTCCATCCGTTGTACCACTATGCTTTTGTTAACACACTCCGTCTTCCTGTATTGTTCTTTTGCAGATCTTGAACTTGAGAAGGGGAAGATTAGACGAAGATCAAGAGAAGAACTAGAAAAAGATTTAGTCTAGGTTTAGTTTAGGTTTACTTCCTTTTCTTTATTTCATTTCTTCTATTCCACAATGTAATTCCTAAATACTTTGTATTTTTATTTATAGTAATAAAATGTATTGTTTCTTTTATCCAGATTGTAAGATTTATATTATTACTTTGTACTAATTCATTTATTAATAAAGTTTCTTTTATACCTTATTGGATCAAGTTTTGATAATATAACTTTGTAATAAGAATGCCATTTTTAATTCTTATTCCTTTGTTATTTGCATTTCCAATTCATTTATGTCAATGGGTTCCACCCGTCAGTGGTAGATGCAACCTAGTGTTATCCAGACACGTAAGCCAAAATTGACACATCGACATGACACATAGGAAAAAATTGACACATAGACATGACACAATAGACAAAATTAATGAGGTGGCACCCAGTCATATCAATGCATCCACGTTTACAACATCATGATCATCTAGATTGGTCGTAATCAGCTAGAAATAAGGCCGTCGACCAGTGTTGTTTGCTTTATGACCATTTTGTGTAAGGTAATTATGACCTTTTCTCCCCAAATGGTCGTTATGATTTAGGGTTTGGACCCTCACAAACATCTTAAGACCAATTGGTTTGAAATGGTCGTAAATTTATGACTATTTCTTCCAGGGTCATTGACAGAAGGTCACAAGTTAGCATATTTCTTGTAGTGGTTGTGTCTTAGCTAAGATACAATCCTTGAACGTGACCATATGCAAAAAGCATGGTTAGACCAATCACAATTATGCATGGAGCTAAAATCATTCAATAAGATACAACATATAAGAAAGAATGCATTGTGGGCTTGTATCTTAAATTTTTTATTGCTCCTATGATATCGTGCTAAGAAACAATGCATTGAAAGAGCCCTTAGATTCTATTTAGATAGTAGAGATAGAGATAATTAAAGATAGAGATAGAGATAAGGATAGAGATAGAGATAAAGATAGAGATAGACATAAAGATAGAGATTAATGATTGAGTCAAAGTTTGATCAGCAAGAAATATCCATATTTTATACATGATACTCATTTATAGTAGTACAAAAGTAAAAGTAGAATATAAAATTAGGGAAACATTTAATGCATTTAAACCCAAATTTCCTTATATAAACCCATACCCAAGTCTCAAAGAGTAAACATTGAAACACCACTACTAGAATCATAAAGAAAAAAAAGGTCTAGCTAACATATCTTCATGGCAATCCATGGGAAGAGTACTAGGGCCATGTTCCTGGCAGCTCTGGTGCTCATGGCCACTGGTCTCTCCTCAAATTCCGATGATGTATACCCGGGTATGCTTCGTTTTTTATCCATGATATTTTCTCTAATCATCAAAAACCGAATTTACATAGTATATTTTATCATTTATTAGACATGTGTATATTAGTATTTCTGCATCCACTATTTCTAGTTCTGGAAAGTCACTTGATACAATTTTTTGATTAACATATGGTAGTGCATCTGATTTTCAGACAATTGCAACCCTCCGCTTTCCTCAGAAAATTGTAAAGAGGAATGTTATAAAAAGTGCATGGGTGTCTGCTCGATAGGACATGATGAAAAGTATCACTGTTGTTGCGAACCAGTACTCGGAGATGGATCCAAGATCCCTCGGGATGCCATTGAAATGATACAAACATAGAAGTCATGGATCACCAGAACAATGTGGATTAAATGTGCTAGCTCCTACTGCTGATCTAGTGATTGCAGGGCTAATATAAACCTATTAGCACCCGCTGTAACATATCTATATTTCTACATATTTTTGGTATGTCATATTAATTGCTCCAGTAATTCATGGAAGTTTCATCACATGCTACCGATAATAAGATAGAAAACGCTTCATGCCACTTGCCACCAATAAGTGAAAAAACGCTTCATCTGAGAGTTTCTTCCTGTTTTCTCGCTGCATATGGGCCTCCACTCCACCTCTCCTCGTCTACCAAACAAAGCCTAAAGCAAAATAAAAAGTTTATTGCATAGTAGGCCCAGCACATCGTTGTGGATAGCCCAATACGGGAGGGCTACGAAGCTAAATCACGAAATCACTAGTTAGCGAGTATTCATTGCACTGATCGCCCCATTCCCTCCGAACTCGCCAAGTGGCGCTCCTTACACGCCAAGTGGCATGATCTTGCGGTTCCCCTTTTCCCTTTTTTGGAGCACACCGTGTGCCTTTTACGCAAATACATTAGTGTCTCCACGGGAGGCACGTCGTGCCTTTTATTAGAGGCATGAGTCGTGCCTCTTTTTTTATAAGCACGTTCGTACCTCGTTTTTTAGAGGCATGCGGTGTGCCTCCCATGGAAGGAAATTCATGCCTCCGCAGAGGCACGATCGTGCCTCTTTTTAGAGTCATGACTCGTGCCTTTTTCTTTGAGGCACGCGGCGTACCTCTCGTGGAAGAAGATCGTGCCTTTCGTTTTTTTGAAAAAAAATTGGTTTTCGTTTTCACCAAAACGTAAAGAAAAAGCGTGTTGTAAACCGTGAAATCCAATTTTTTTCCAAAAAACCTATTTTAAACACCGAAAATACGAAAAAAAAATGAAATCCCAAGGGAACGTTGAGGACACAACATGTGGCGTGCTATGAGCCTAGGAAAGCTTTCGCTGCGAGGGTCGCGAACGAGTACTTGTTAGTTAGTTCCTCTCGCTGAATCACGGTTTTTCACGATTATTTTTCAATGTTAGATGTGGAGCAGCCCAACAATATGGTTCTGGTGATCCATGGCTCTGGGGGTGGATATGGATCCCTGGGAGTATTGCTTTGAATATGGTTTTGCTGTGCACGTCTGGATTTGATGCTCGGTTTGATCAAGATTGTGGTTTTGTTAGTTTATTGCCCTTAGATGGATGTTGCTCCTGCGTGAGCGTGCTTTTCGTTGTACTGAACTTCCGCATGTAGGATAGTCTTTTGGTGCCGGAGGGTTTTCGTCCATGGCTTGGTGTTTCGATATCGAGCATCAGGATGTGGGTTTTCACACGATGCGTAGAACTCGCTGTATCTCCTTTCCCTTTTCCATGTGACTGCTATATTTCCGTTAAGAAATTAATGGAAATGGGTATAACCGAGTTCTAAAAAAGGATATATTGGGGTATTATCAAACATAGACCGATCTAATAATTTAAAAAGACACAAACTTTTTGGCTGGCTAATATTAAAACCGGGCCCAACCGAAATCGGCAAATTTTGATCGAAATTCATTTTTTTAGGCGAAATTCAAAACCCTGACCCGCAGTATGCATATGCCAATTTGTTTCTGAGAACCCCCTATGAGTGGTTGTACTGGCAATAGGTGATGCCTGCCATCTACAGGAAGAGAGAGAACGAAAGAAGGGGTCGGCCAAAGGGTATATGAGCCCCCACTTCATGAGCTTGTTGCTCATTGAGGTCACTACATGTCCACTGGGTCCATGGGAAATCCATGGAATCAACGCTTTTGTCCACGAAATTGGATTCGTACGGGTTTCAAGACAAGCACCATCAAAACCAAGGGCCAACTCACGATCATTAAAAAAACCAAAAGCATATGTTCTTATCAGACTGACTTTCAGGCTAACTAAAAAAACCACAAGTTTTGACAATGTTGTTTGGCGGTGTTACGACACTTGAACGGTGCTCAACACAAGGCTCCCACTCGCTTTCGACATGGATCTAGAATCTGGATGAAGAAGTACCGTCCATGAGGGTGATAGATCCAAGGCGCCGCCCGTGGCCTGGAGGTGGCAGTGTGGCCTGCGCAACGAACGGGAGCATGCAGAGAAGATGATGAGCGAGGGGAGCTGACGACAGCTGGCTGGGAATAGACATCGGTCATCCGGTGGGTGATCTCCCTGCATCGTGCTGCCTACATTGATCTCCTTTTTTAGATGGCATTGATCTCCTTGGTGCGTGTGGGTAGCAATCGGGGCGGACAGACCGGCAATGGACGAGGAAACTTTTCCTTTTTTTCTTTGTTATTACTAGGACAATGACCATGCTTTGCAACGGAAAATGATATTCTTATGCTTGCCCGTGATTTACCTTTCCAGATTAACGTGATTGTGTAATAAATATTTATAAAATCTCCCCCATGATTGACGTGACATTTGATTTAACTTCACATATTAAGGATTTCATCAGAGATTTTAGGAAGGGGATCCGATGATTTTAGTGGATAATAATGTTACTTATTTGCCCGTGATTTACCTTTCTATATTAATGTGATTGTGTGATAAATGTTTATATAATCTTGCCCATGATTTGATTTACCTTCACAATTAAGGGTTTCGTCAGAGGTTTTAGGAAGGGGATCCGGTGATTTTGGTGGCAATTAATGTTACTTATTTTTCTGTGATTTACCTTCCCACAATAGTGTGATTGTGTAATAAATGTTTATAAAATCTTGCCCGTAATTTACGTCACCTGTGATTTACCTTCACACATTAAGGGTTTCGTCAGAGGTTTTAGGAAGGGGATCCGGTGATTTTTTTGGCGCATTACTTATTACACCGTGAGAGAGGCATAAAAGGGTAGATGGACGAAACAGACGCTGGACGAAGGAATGTTGCATTCTTTTTAAGAAGTAGAGATAGTACAGATTAGGCTGACGAGTGGGGTTAGATGATTTCTAAAGTATTTGCAAAACGCTTTGAAGAGACCACGAGGAACCGTTATATTCTATTTAGATAGTAGAGATATAGATAGAGATAGAGATAATTAAAGATAGAGATAGAGATAAAGATAGAGATAAAGATAGAGATAGAGATAACGATACAGATAGAGATTAAGGATTGAGTCAAAGTTTGATCAGCAAGAAATATCCATATTTTATACATGATACTCATTTATAGTAGTACAAAAGTAAAAGTAGAATATAAAATTAGGGAAACATTTAATGCATTTAAACCCAAATTTCCTTATATAAACCCATACCCAAGTCTCAAAGAGTAAACATTGAAACACCACTACCAGAATCATAAAGAAAAAAAGGTCTAGCTAACATATCTTCATGGCAATCCATGGGAAGAGTACTAGGGCCATGTTCCTGGCAGCTCTGGTGCTCATGGCCACTGTTCTCTCCTCAAATGCTGATGATGTATACCCGGGTATGCTTCGTTTTTTATCCATGATATTTTCTCTAATCATCAAAAATCGAATTTACATAGTATATTTTATGATTTATTAGACATGTGTATATTAGTATTTCTGCATCCACTATTTCTACTTCTGGAAAGTCACTTGATACAATTTTTCAATTAACATATGGTAGTGCATCTGATTTTCAGACAATTGCAGCCCTCCGCTTTCCTCAGAAAATTGTAAAGAGGAATGTTATAAAAAGTGCATGGGTGTCTGCTCGATAGGACATGATGAAAAGTATCACTGTTGTTGTGAACCAATACTCGGAGATGGATCCAAGATCCCTCGGGATGCCATTGAAATGATACAAACATAGAAGTCATGGATCACCAGAACCATGTGGATTAAATGTGCTAGCTCCTGTTGTTGATCTAGTGATTGCAGGGCTAATATAAACCTATTAGCAACCGCTGTAACATATCTATATTTCTACATATTTTTGGTATGTCATATTAATTGCCCCAGTAATTCATGGAAGTTTCATCACATGCTACCGATAATAAGATAGAAAACGCTTCATGCCACTTGCCACCAATAAGTAAAAAAACGCTTCATCTGAGAGTTTCTTCCTATTTTCTCGCAGCATATGAGCCTCCGCTCCCCCTCTCCCCGTCTACCAAACAAAGCCTAAAGAAAAAATAACACTTATTGCATAGTAGGCCCAGCACATCGTTGTGGATGGCTCAATATGGGAGGGCTACGAATCTAAATCACGAAATTACTAATTAGCGAGTACTCATTGCAACGATCGCCCCATTCCCTCCACGCTCGCCAAGTGGCGCTCCGAGCGCGCCAAGTGGCGCGATCTGACGGTTCCACTTTTCCTTTTTTGGAGCACACCGTGTTCCTTTGACGCAAATACATTCTTGTCTCCACGGGAGGCACGTCGTGCCTCTTCTTTTATAAGCACGTTTGTGCCTCTTTTTTTAGAGGCATGCGGTGTGCCTCCCACGGAAGGAAATTCTTGTCTCCGCAGAGGCACGATCGTTGCTCTTTTTAGATTCACGACTCGTGAGAGTCACGACTCATGCTTTTTTCTATGAGGCACGCAGCGTGCCTCTCGTGGAATTAGATCGTACATTTCTTCCTTTTGAAATTTTTTTGAATTTTTCTTTTTCACCAAAACGTAAAGAAAAAGCGTGTGCAAACCGGAAAAGCTGAAAAAACTGAAAAAACCTATTTTAAACACCGAAAATACGTACAAAAAATGAAATCCCGAAGGAACGCTGAGGACGTGACATGTGGGAAGCTATGAGCCAGGAAAGCATTCGCTGCGCGGGTCGCGAACGAGTACTCGCTAGTTAGTTGCTCTCGCTGAATCACTGTTTTTCACGATTATTTTTCAATGTTAATTGTGGAGCAGCCCAGCAATCATTGTGAGTGGCCCAGTAGGTATACATTAGGAACTAGATGCTCGATCATTGATGACCCGAGCGACCATCAGGCGTCTAGCTAGTTTTAGATTTAGTTGTTCTGCATTCATGTTGTGGTAATTTAGTTTTAGATTTTATTGTTCTACATACAAAGCATGCACCTTCGTCTACAATGTTAATGTAATGCAAACTATTTTTTTGAGAATTAAAACAAGCTATTACAGATTACCCCGGAGGGTTTGGCGGTCTTTTTGAAGCTGGTCTTGGGGCGTAGTCAGGGGCACTACCAAGCATCTTCAGATCATCTGAGTCCCTGGCACTGGCCGCTAGGAGGTGCGCCAGCATATTCCCATCCCAGCTGGTAGCCCTGACTTCCACAACTCTGAAGAGTTTCAGCGCCTCCTTTATGTCGCAGATGGCCGTACATAACTCTGCCTTCGAGGAGCCAGGTGACATGATCTCGTGGATCACTGCCGAACAGTCCATCTGATACGTCCCAAACGTATCTATAATTTCTGCTTGCTCCATGCATGTTTTGTGTGACTTTGCCATGATTTGCTTGAACTTCCATACACTTTTGAGCATATTTGGATTAATCTATTAACCCAGTGCACCCAGCTGCCAGTTGTTGTTTTCTGCTGTTTTTGTATTTCAGGTATTCCGGCCATTAAAAGTGCTCCAAAAAATACAGAAAAATCAGATAAAAAATCAGCGACCCGGAAGCTTCCAGAATCACTAACGCAGCGGAGGGGGGCCGCCACAGGGACTCCAGAAGGGTCCCTGGCGCGGCCCCACCCTAGGCCGCGCCAGGGGGCCTCCTGGCTGCCATGTGGGTCCCCTCGACACCCCCCTCCGCCTATATTTAGCCCTCGGGGTGGAAACCCCTAATATCAATCTCTTTTCCGCGAACTCGCCTATGTACCGCCGCCGCCGTTTCTAGATCGGGCTGCCTGGAGAAGCTGCCCCGACACCCTGCCGGGAGGAGGAACCCCCTCTGGGAGACCACCCATAGCCATGGACGCCTTCCGGATGTGCCGTGAGTAGTCCCCCTTGGACCATGCATCCGTGATCAGTAGTTATGTGATGTACCTCTCCCCTCTTTGTGCTTCCACTTTTGAGACCTCGTGAGTTGCCTCACATGATCGAGGCACTTTTGTAATTTGTTGCCAAGTGATTTGTTGCAACTCCAAGAGGGAGCGTTATGCTTGATTGTGGGTTCAGCCCCTTGATGTCTAGCTTGAGTGACAGAAACATGAGACTAGGGGATGTGATGTTGCCACCAGGGATAAAACAACGGTGCTTGTACCCGCGGGTGCAAGGATTGTTTACTTTACGCAAAGTTCTTTTAATGAAGTTGTCTGTTGCTTTGAGTTTACACTTTGGGTGGGATTCGCAACTTAATACCAGCGAGATATTCTGGATAGATATCTCAAGGTGGATGATTCGTAGTAGATGCAGTTGGATTTCGATCTACTTATCTTGGCGTACTGCCCATTTCTTTTGAACCCTTTCTTTCTTTGCAGCATAGTTAGCATTGTGGTGCCTTCATAATTCTGTCAATTGCCCAGCTGTGATTTGTTTACCTCGCTAGCACTTTTATCGTCTTTTGGGAGAGAGACATCACTAGTGAAAATCACGGGACCCCGGTCCATCTTCATATCACTGTTTACACCTTAGTTTACTTTCAGTCTTTACTTTCAGTTGCCACTATTATTATCTCTTGCGTTGATCCTTTGTAAACAACAAGGCCGGAGGAATTGATAACTCCTCTGTACTTGTTGGGAGTAAAGTTATTTGTTTCTGTGTGCAGGTCCCGACAACCGCCTAATTTCTGGCGCCGTTGACACCTTCTTGTATCTCTTGGAGTCCTACTGGTTCGATAACCTTGGTATCTTTACCGAGGGAAATTTGCTGCTACGCTACATCTCACCTTCCACTTGGGGTAACCAACGAGGAGTGAGAGAACTATCCTCACCGTATCAAGCTAATTTCTGGCGCCGTTGCCGGGGACTCCAGTCGACATGATAGGGGAGTTGCACACTATCTTTTATCTTTGCTTTTTAGTCTTGTTAGTTTACCTTTCAGTTTTTACTTTTGTGTCCCTTATCAAAAATACCAAAAATACCTGTTACCTTTCTTGTGTGGTCAAGTATGTTAGGAGTTGGTACTATGAGGGAATCCGAGGTCTTGGATTTCCACCAAAAGAACGGGGAGAATATGAAGAATGCATGGGACAGAATTTCTGAAGCACATAAGGCAAATATGCCTTGGTTACCTATAAGAATTGTGCTTAGAATTTTTTTACTTTGGCCTTTTTAAGTGGTGTAAGAACTCTCTTGATCTTATAGCTGAAGGAGACTTTCTAGAGTGTGATGAAGCTAGAGCTCTCGAAATTATACATGGTTTATCTAGTTATTTTGTTTATGATGGTCTTGATATTGTTGTAGACAGAATTGCTACTATTGAAAAGAGACTTGATGCTCTAGACTTTAAAGGGGTAGAAAAACTAAATCCTCCTAGAGAGGAGATTTTGGAAATAGAAAATGACTGGGAGCCTTTTGTTAGGGTTGTTATCTCTAATCAAAACTTCCTTGCTTTTGTGACATTGAATCTACAGTTTCTATAATGCCAAGCTTTATTTATGATTCTTTGTACCTTGCAAGCATGGACAAATTTCCATCTTTCCATGAACATTCTGATGGTGATATTTCTGAGATCCAGGGAAGATTGAAAGATGTCCAGGCCATGTTTCTTAAAAGAAGTGTGTAGATTGACTTCTTCATCATGAAGGCCAATCGAGGAAATATAGTGCTTGGAAGGGACTTCCTCCGAGCCATGAAAGGCTTCATTGATATAGGTAAAGGACAAATACGTTTGCGTGGTAAAGCAAAAGGTACGTACCTTTTCCCTCGGAAGAACAAGGATGAGATTATTTAAAACCCTTTTGAGATCCTTGGTGAACCTTCCGATGATTTTGGAGAACCTTGATCTTTTGCATTAAGCCTAGCTAATGGCTTTAAAGAAGCGCTTTCGGGAGGAAGCCCGCAACGAATTTAGGTTTTCCTTTTTCTTTTCATCTGTTTTTAGTGGTCTTGATGATTTTTACTACTGTAGCGACATAATTGTATCTTTACTTTTCAAGCTTTGTGCCTTTTATAGCCTGATAAGACAAGGGAAGTGAAAGTTGTGACATGCTGTCCAGAAAACAGATTCTGTCCTCGTGACTCGAAAAATCAGAGAAAAATCCCAGTTCATCTTTTTGAGCTGAATTTTTTACACAGCGTGCTCTATACAATTACTAAACTTTCGTATGTTCTGAGTTTTTTGATTTGAGTTAAATAAGTACCCCTAAATAAATTCGTTTTTACCTGATGGTCTGTTTTTCACAAATTCTGTCCTGTTTTGCCTTTTCTTCGTTTTGCAAACCTTAAGCTTGCTTTTTATTTGCAAAAACTTGTTGGCAATCTTGAGAAACAGTAGGTATTCAAGGTTATCTTTATTTCTAGTAGATAAAAAATTTATTTTAGTAGGGAACTAACCTCTCTAATCAGTCTACAATGAGTTATGTATGAAGAGAGTTTTCAAGTGCGCGATGGAAGATGATGAAAGAAGATCTTGGAGTTTCAAACTCTCAAGCTTGGGGATGCCCATGTGCACCCCTAATAAATATTCAAGGAGACTCAAGCGTCTAAGCTTAGGGATGCCCCCGTGCATCCCCTTCTTCATCAACAATTATCAGTTCGTCTCTCGTTGCACTATATTTTTATCACTTCATGCGTTATGTGCTATTCTTGGAGCGTCTCGCTCTTAGGTTTTATTTTTTGTTTTCTTTAGCTTTGCTTTCTGTTCATAACAAGTTAGACCCCATCTTAATCTTTTGTGTGGGAGAGATACACGCTCCGATTGAACTAGAACTCCTCATAGGATTTGCATGCTTATTCTTTTAGTTGTGAGTTGTTATTTTTCTTTTCTTAGCTGCCGCTCTGTTTAGTTGTAGTACTTTAGTTTTTCTAGAGCTTTTCTTTTGTTTTAGGTTGAACTTTCTATAGGTTGCATGTTTTATCTTGTTAGAGAGTTTGCCTGTTGCACTGAGTTTTGTGTCTTGACTAGAAGTAGGTAGTTGAAGTTGCTATTCTCTTTGTAGTAGTAACTTGCAATAGTTTTAAGGTATTGACTAGAGTAATTTTTGAACTTTTGGTGTCAAGAGATCGAGCCTATTAGTGATAGATGTCGTATTTTGGGCAATCCGTGTGATTTTCGAAAACCAAAAACCCCTGTTGAGAACTCTAGCTACTAGATGGATCACTAACATCTCGAGGGTTCGAATATTAGAGTACACTCACGTACCATGAGTCGAGGATGTGCAAGGATAACCAAACCCCCATACACTCCTCCTCGGGGTACTTGTCTCTTTGTGACCCCCCTGATTAGATTGAGAGTTACAGATAATAAGTGCATGAGTTCTTCGGACTAATGTGAGTATTCGAAAGTTGACACCTCCACCCACCCATACTTTTTCTAGCCTCGTCGGTACCGTGCATTGCCCTTTCTCACCTTGAGAGTTGGCGCGTACTTCGCCGGTGCATCCAAACCCTTGGCACGATACGCTCTGTCATCATAAGCCTCCTTATATCTTTCCTCAAAACAGCCACCATACCTACCTACAAGGCATTTCCATAGCCTTTCCGAGATACATTACCATGCACCATCCACCTTATCATGACTTGATCCTCATGTCATACATGCTACTTGCTTGATCGATGAGCCGCATGCTAGTTAGGCCTTTCCCTAATCATTGCTACATGACGCGCTAGTATCATTGCATATCCTGCTATCCTGGCAGAGGCATACATTTGCATCATGATAGTTATATCTTCTTTATGTGAGTACCTTTGTAAAGTGTGAAAGATCTCCTATATTCTTGTAAAATATAGAGTGTTGCACCTAAAGTGAGGAAAAGATCCCAAAGAGGACAAAATCAAAAGATCCCAAAGAGGAAAATTTTGAGTTAAATAGAAAGAGCCATTGAGGCCACCAAAAAAATACAAAAAAATAGAAAAAGAGAAAAAGAAAAATAAAAAGAGAGAAGGGGGCACACTACTATTCCTTTTGAGAGATCCACACTAGTACTTCATCCTCTATCCCTTGTACTCCATAGAGATCATCATCATGCATACAGCTATGTGGGGACCTTCACATTATAGAACTTGGCTTGTATATTCCAATGATGAGCCTCCTCAAATGAGCTCTAGGTCTTCTTGATCAAGCAAGTTAAATGCACCCCCACTAGTTCCTTTGGAGAGCTTTTAGCTCACATGTGCATCCGTTGCATGGCAATCCCTACTCCTCACATCATATCTATCATATGGCCTTCTCTCGCCTATGATTGTCCTCATTGATGTGAGCCTTTCACACCTTTTTGTCTTCCTCATCCACCTTCTTTCCGTTTCGCCTTTTAGGTGTCAACTTTCTTTCTCACGCTCATCCATTGCATGAGTGCTCAAAATATCGAAAGGGAGTGGATCAGTTTGACTTGTACCTAGCTAGTGGTCTGGGGACGAGTCAAGATAAGAATCCAAAGGAGACTAAGTGTGAAACTTTAGTAGATAGTTGTTCTCAACAACCTTTTTTCTATCTTTTTCCCAGTCCCCTGCTTGCACGCAAACACCATCTGGAGACATTTGAGTCACGGACAGCGAGAGCTCTTGCACCTTTTGTTCTTTTTTTACTTGTGTCAATGCTAATATAGACTCTTGCTTGTTAAGACTTGAATTGAATTGCATGCTTTGATTGCTTTACTTAAAAGTCCTTATATGGTTGTGTGGCATGTCACCACAGAAATTATGCTTGTTATCATTTACCTACTCGAGGATGAGCAGGAATTAAGCTTGGGGATGTTGATACGTCCCAAACGTATCTATAATTTCTGCTTGCTCCATGCATGTTTTGTGTGACTTTGCCATGATTTTCTTGAACTTTCATACACTTTCGAGCATATTTGGACTAATCTGTTAACCCAATGCACCCAGCTGCGACTTGCTATTTTCTGCAGTTTTTGTATTTCAGGTTTTCCGGCAATTAAAAGTGCTCGAAAAAATCCGGAAAAATCAGATAACAAATCAGCGACCCGGAAGCTTCCGGAATTACCAAGGCAACGGAGGGGGGCCGCCACAGGGACTCCAGAAGGGTCCCTGGCGCGGCCCCACCCTAGGACGCGCCATGGGGCCTCCTGGCTGCCCTGTGGGTCCCCTCGACACCCCCATCCGCCTATATTTAGCCCTCGGGGTAGAAACCCCTAATGTCGATCTCTTTTCCGCGAACTCACCTCTGTACCGCCGCCGCCGCCGTTTCTAGATCGGGGCTGCCTGGAGAAGCTGCCCCGGCACCCTGCCGGGAGGAGGAACCCCCTCCGGGAGACCATCCATAGCCATGCACGCCTTCCGGATGTGCCGTGAGTAGTCCCCTCTTTGTGCTTCCACTTTCGAGACCTCGTGAGCTGCTGATAAGTCCAAAAAGCATCAATATTTTATATTGTTATTTCACCTTATTCATTGATATATTCCACTTTAAAGTACCGTTCTTATGTTGTTTTGGCTTATTTTACACAGTTTACAACTTTCCGGTGCCGAAACAGCAGAACCAGAATTCAGCGGTAAAAAGTGGATACCAAGTTGTTGAATCAGATTAAGTCCAAATGCGATGAAATTTTACGGGGAGAGTTTTTATGAAGATTGACTGGGGATCACCGAAGGAGGAGGTGAGGGTACCCACCAGGCAGCCAGAAGGGTGCCTGGCGCGCCCCCCCTCCTGGCCGCGCAGGCACCCTCCTGGATGCCTGGTGGCCCCCTCGGTGCCTCCTTTCTCCTATATAACCCCCATGGGGTGAAAACCCTAAAATAAGAGTCGTTTCCGTGTTTCTCCGCCGACATGGGGCGGAAACCTACAGAGGAGAAAAGCCATCTCCGGTGGGCATATTCCGCCGAGGAGATGACCTCCCGGAAGGGGAGATCGTCGCCATCATCATCATCATCGTCACGGGCATCATCGAGATCATCATCAACATCATCCCCAACATCAGCACCATCTCCATCTTCATCCCATCTCATCTCACAATTGCAACTTGTGTTGTAATCCATACTATCTATCCTCTCTACTCTGTTGGTGTTGATTACTACTTTGTGGTGAATGCTATTGAGTTTTGTTGGAGAAATATCATTGTGTCCAGATTGTTTACCACCCATCTATCACCTCTGATCATGATCTCTTTTATGTCTTGTGAGTAGTTACTTTAGTTCTTGAGAACATGGGAGAAGTCTAGTTGTTAGTAGTCATACTATGTTGAAGTATTATGTGTTGTTTGATACTTAAGTTGTGTTGTTATTTCTCTAGTGGTGTTATGTGAGTCAAACACATAACACTTCACCTTTCATGGGCCTAGAGGAATACATTGTGCACAAAGGATGCTTATGGTGGGTTGTCGGAGTGACAGAAACCTTAACCCCAGTTCGCAGACTTTCGCACAAGGGAGTTATGGATACTTGATCGTAATGCTGTGGTTAGGCTTATGCCTTAATTACTACCTTGTATTTGCGGATGCGTACAAGGTGTGTAATCATAAGAGTACACTCATCTTATTCTAGAAGGTGTACTAGCATTGATCCCCCACCGACACTTATCAACACGATACATATTACTTGGCGGAGTATGGTGAAAGTGACTTGACTATCTCTCCCGTGTTTTCTCGAGAACACTTTAGCTTTTATAAGTTGTGTTCCTAGGCTTATCCTTATCCAGTGTCACTTATCAGTACCTTCTTCTCCTCGTTGGGATCGACATCATTATTTATCGAAAAGCTACAATTGATCCCCTAGACTTGTGGGTTATCAAGAATCGTTTATTGGCGCGGTTAACGGGCGAGGCGATCCCACTAAACCTATTAACTTCTCCGCCATCAACGAGCTTTTCTGGCGCCGTTTCCGGAGAGTGTAGCGCTATTGGTAAGTGAAGCCGGTAAGGGAATTTTTATTTTCTGTTGTTACTTTCAGTCCTTATGGACTCTTCCGCTGTTGGTTCGTTGCTGGTAAGGATCCGCCCCACGACTGTGGTGGTCACTCCTACCCCTACTGAAATTGTGCCCTATAAAATACCATCTGGTATTGTTGATTATGTCTTGGCTAATCGTTATACAGGAGAAGGACATCCGGGAGAACACCTGCTATATTTATCACAATTATGTTCTTTATTTAAGCTTGCAGGTGTGAAGATGGAGTTCGTCATGAAGAAACTATTCTCCATATCACTCAAAGATAAAGCTTCAGATTGGTATAAGCTACTCGATAACTCTGATCTGCTTGAATGGCCTGAGCTTATGTCTCTCTTTTATGAAAAGTTTTATCCTCTTCGTGAAATTCACCAAGACAGGAACTACATCTACAACTTTTGGTCTCGCGACGGAGAGAGCACCGCTCAAGCTTGGGGGAGACTGAAGTCCCTGATGCTCAAATGCCCAAACCATGAGCTCCCCAAGGAAATTATACTTACAAATTTTTATGCCAGGCTTTCTCGTCAGGACAAGGAGATGTTGGATGCCTCCTCTAGTGGGGTATTCCAGACCAGAAGTATGGAAGAGAAATGGGATATTATAGAAAGGATCCAGAAGAACACTGAAGACTGGGAAATTGATAAAGGTATTGAACCCGCTATAAACTATGAGTATGACTACATTGAGAGTTATGTGACGACTGATTACTTTAATACCTTTTGCTCTAAAATTGGCCTTGATTCCCAGCTAATGGTTGACTTTTGCAAGGACTTTGCTTCTCATATTGATTCTTCTAAGAAGAAGGAGAGTCAACATCATAAACCTTTTCAAGGAGTCACCTATTGAGATTAATGTTACTGATCCTGTTTTACCTGCAGTTATGTATTACCAGCCTCCTTATCCCTCAAGGATAAAGGAGCACTCTTTTGTTACAGGTATTCTAAACAAAAATAGAAGGACCACTGACGAACCTGAGGTCATGATCAAGGTCCAGCCTCAAGTTGCAATGGTCAAGGATTTGGTAACCAGTAATATCGAAGAATCCACTATTAGTTTTTGTGCTGTTGCCACTAACATTGTCACAGCCAGGAACAAAGGCCCAATTTCAGGTACACCAGTTGTATCTGTCAAAATAGGAGATCATAATTGCTATGGGCTATGTGATTTGGGATCTAGCGTCAGCGCTATTCCCTTCACACTTTATCAAGAGATCATGCACAAGATTCAACCGTGTGAGATCGAGGATATAGATGTCACCATCCATCTTGCAAATAAACAAACAATCTCTCTAGTTGGTATTGTGAGAGATGTTGAAGTACTTTGCGGGAAGGTAAAATATCCTACAGATTTACTTTTACTTGGTTCAATGCAAGATAGTTTTTGCCCTATTATCTTTGGTAGGCCCTTCCTCAGTACTTGCGGAGCTATAATAGATTTCAAGAAAGGTAAAGTTTCCATTGAATTCAACGGTGAGCCGTATGAATTTAATTTTTCTAAGTTTTCTAAACAGCCTCGTGGTCCTGACCTGTCAAGTAATGAAAAAATTATTGAAGAAATTGCTTCCATTGTTATTCCTCCTATTGACACTTTGCAGCAATTTATGGAAGACCACGAGAATGATATACATATGCAGGAGAGGGATGAACTAGAAGACATATTTTTAAGACAAACTCCCATCCTGAAGCACAACCTCCCGGTTGAACCTTTAGGAATCCTCTCGCAACCGAAAGAAGACCCGGTGTTCGACCTAAAACCACTACCCGATACGCTCAAGTATGCTTATTTAGATAAAAAGAAAGTATATCCTGTTATTATCAATTCTAACCTTTCAGGGTATGAAGAAGAGAGATTATTGGAGACACTCCGCAGACACCGAGGTGCTATTGGCTATACTCTTGATGATCTCAAGGGTATTAGTCCATCCATTTGCCAACATACTATCAATCTCGAGCCCGATGCTAAACCGGTTGTTGATCATCAACGACGGTTGAACCCAAAGATGAAGGACGTGGTTAGGACGGAGGTTCTCAAACTTCTAGCCGCAGGTATCATCTATCCTATAGCTGATAGTAAGTGGGTAAGTCTCGTTCATTGTGTTCCAAATAAGGGAGGTATGACTGTTGTTCCTAATGATAAAAATGAACTAATACCTCAGAGGACTATTATTGGATATAGAATGTGTATTGATTTCAGGAAGTTAAACAAGGCCACCAGGAAGGACCACTATCCTTTGCCCTTTATTGATCAGATGCTCGAAAGGTTGTCTAAAAACACCCATTTCTGCTATCTTGATGGGTACTCTGGCTTCTCCCAGATTCACGTCAACACCGCGGATCAAGAGAAGACCACTTTCACGTGTCCTTACGGTACTTATGCTTATAGGTGTATGCCTTTCGGTTTGTGTAATGCACCTGCTACTTTTCAGAGGTGTATGTCTGCAATATTTCATGGTTTCTGTGAGGATATTGTAGAAGTTTTCATGGACGACTTTTCCGTCTATGGAAACTCTTTTGACCACTGTCTCCACAATCTTAATAAAGTTTTGCAGAGATGTGAAGAAACAAATTTTGTGCTCAATTGGGAGAAGTGCCATTTCATGGTTAACGAAGGGATAGTTCTTGGACACAAGATTTCTGAAAGGGGAATTGAAGTGGACAAGGCAAAAATTGAGGCTATTGAAAGGATGCCTTATCCAAGGGACATTAAAGGTATTCGTAGTTTTCTAGGTCATGCTGATTTCTATAGAAGATTTATCAAGGACTTTTCTAAGATCTCGAGACCCCTTACCAATCTTCTCCAGAAGGATGCTCCTTTTGTATTTGATGAAGATTGTAAGGAAGCTTTTGAAATTCTTAAGAAAGCCTTGATAACCGCTCCTATAGTACAACCACCTGACTGGAATTTGCCCTTTGAAATTATGTGTGATGCTAGTGATTCTGATGTTGGAGCTGTTTTAGGACAAAGGGTTGACAAGAAGTTGAATGTCATCCACTATGCCAGCAAAACACTTGATAGTGCTCAAAAGAATTATGCCACTACCGAGAAGGAATTCTTGGCAGTGGTGTTTGCTTGTGATAAGTTTAGGCAGTATATTGTTGATTCTAAAGTTATTATTCATACTGACCATGCTTCCATTAAGTATCTTATGCAGAAAAAGGATGCCAAACCAAGACTCATTAGGTGGGTACTCCTTCTTCAAGAATTTGATTTGCAGATTGTCGATAGAAAATGAGAAGACAATCCGGTGGCGGATAATCTTTCAAGGATGGAAGACATCCCGCACGATCCTATTCCATTCAACGATAGTTTCCCAGATGAACAGCTTGCTGTTGTAAAAGTAAAATCTCATTCTGACCCTTGGTTTGCAGATTATGCTAATTTTATCGTTGCAAAGTTTTTGCCTCCAGGTTTCACATTTCAGCAGAGGAAGGAATTCTTCACGGATTTGAGGCACTACTTTTGGGATGACCCACATCTTTATAAAGAAGGTGTGGACGGGATCGTAAGAAGGTGTATACCGGAGCACGAGCAGCAGGACATTCTTCGACAATGTCACGATAGTCCCTATGGAGGACATCATGCCGGTGAAAGGACCGCACATAAAGTTTTACAATCAGGTTTTTATTGTCCTACTCTCTTTAAGGAAGCCCGAAGGTACGTTCTATCTTGTGATAAGTGTCAGAGAGTTGGTAACATTAGCAGGAGAAATGAGATACCTATGAATTACTCACTAGTGATCGAACCTTTCGATTGTTGGGGTTTTGATTTTATGGGTCCTTTTCCTCCTTCACACAAGTACACACACATCTTAGTTGCTGTTGATTATGTAACCAAGTGGGTTGAAGCAATCCCCACTGAGAGTGCTGATCAAAAGATATCTTTGAAAATGCTCAAAGATGTAATTTTTCCTAGGTTTGGAGTACCAAGGTACCTCATGACAGATGGAGGGTCACACTTCACACATGGAGCTTTTAGGAATGCTCTAGCCAAGTACGATGTCAATCATAGGATTGCATCATCGTACCACCCTCAAACTAGTGGGAAAGTTGAGCTCACCAATAGGGAGATCAAGTTGATCTTGCAGAAAACAGTAAACAGTTCTAGAAAGGACTGGTCAAAGAAGTTAGGAGATGCTTTGTGGGCGTATAGAACTTCTTACAAAAACCCCATGGGCATGTCTCCGTATAAGATGGTCTATGGCAAGCTTGCCATTTGGCATTAGAGTTAGAGCATAAAGCTTTATGGGCTGTGAGAGAGCTGAATGCTGACCCAAAGTTAGCTGGTGAAAAGCGTCTCATGAACTTGACTTCTCTAGATGAGTGGAGAAGTGAAGCTTACGAGAGCGCTAAAATGCTCAAGGAAAAGGTAAAGAAGTGGCACGATAAAAGAATTCTGAAACTTGAATTTAATGTTGGTGATAAAGTTTTATTGTTTAGATCTCGTTTCAGGTTTTATCCAGGTAAACTACTTTCCAGATGGGAAGGACCTTTTCATATTGAAGAAGTATATCGGTCGGGTGCAATCAAGATCAATAATATCGAAGGCACCAAACCCCAAGTTGTGAATGGACAAAGACTCAAACATTATATGGCAGGTGATCCAATCCATGTGGATGCAAACATGATATATACAAGTACTCATAAAGAACATGTTGCAGCCCAGTTTCAGACTCCGGCAGGAGCAGAATTAGAAAATGTATGAATTATGGTAAGAAAACACCGCTAACATCAATAAAAGTTAACTTTTCAGAGTTTTTGCAAAATTAGGAAAATTCCAAGCCCAAGTGGAGCCGGAGAGGAGCTCCAGGGAGGCCAGGAGGCCCCCTGCCGCGGCCCCACTCCTGGCCGCGCCGGGCACCCTCCTGGCTGCCCTGGACTCCGTCTCCGACTCCACCTAGGCTTGAAACCTTCCTTTTGTTGCGGAAATTTTTGCTATATATTTGCCCGGATCGTCCCGGCATTGTATCTCTCGATTTCGCGTGTTTTCTTTCTCGGTCTGTTTCTGCCAGAGCGAAAAGCTACTGCTAGAGATGTCTTCTTGTGGCTCAAGCGGAGAGGACTTCTTGGTAAGGCGTCTACGTCAAGTTCAGAAGGATCTTAATCAAGGGAAGCACGTTGACTGGGCTACCGAAGAAGAAATTGCCGCAATACAAGCGGAGATGGAGTGCTCCGTGAGAGAGAAAGTCAAGACTATCATTGCTCAACAACAAGGAGGTCCAAGCAATCCCATCATGGTGGGATCTGTCCAACCTCACTATGATCTTTCTATTAACCTTTCAGGGCCCTCCACTTCACTTGAAGATCAACGCATGCTTTCCACCATCTCCGAGGCCTATCGCGTCACCAACCAACTCATTGAAGATTTCCGTGTACTAAAAATACAAGTGGAAGTCTTGGAGTTAGAGAACCAAACCCTTCGCCGTGTCATCAGGGATCTGAAGAAACAACCACAACAAGAATGAGGAGTAAAACTCCTCGGGTAATGGCATCCCCTTAGCTTGTTCCAAGCTTGGGAGAGTGCCCGGTATCTTTATCTTTATCTTTGTCTTTAGGAGTCAAGTAAAGTCATATCATGTCTAGGGAGGTTACTTTATGAAATAGGTGTTGCTTTGAGTTCTATCACTCCTTTTGGAGAGCTTTGTACCCGTGAGTGTGGAGTCGTCTATGAAGGAATATTAATGAGAAGTCTATTGGTTTCTTCGCTGCACATGGTATTCTCTTCACGCAATCGACATTATGAGCTGATTCTTATGAGGAGTATTGACCTTATATCAGGTATGGCTTCGAAAACTTTATTTAATCTTGGCAAGTATAGCTTTGGTCATAGCAACAAGCATGTTTTTCTCAAAGTAGCGACATAGCCAAAACCTTTGTGTTATTATGCTTGAGGTGTTATGTTGACAAGGAAGACAACTTGATGTTTCATGCTAGTTTTAATGTTTATGCTTTGTATTGCTTGCATCTAGGTTGTCATCAATTGTCTTCTCTCTCAAAGCCTTGCTATCCAAAACTTTGTACTAAGCGGAATTCTGCTTGTACTTCCATACCTTGAAACCAACTTCTTCCACATGAGTCCACCATACATTCCTACTTGTGGTATTTCACTACCACTCCTAAAGTATATAATTTATGTGCTATCTTTAGATGTTCAAAATCTTCTATTTTGTGCCGCTGATTCAGTTCATGAGGAAGTGGTGGGTGACCCATGATCTTCTTAATTTGGACAAGTTTTATCTTGGGATTGCATGTCTAATCTGCAAACCCCTAATACGAGAACGTACTGGCATGAGTGACCAGCTTGTAAAAGATAAATACTAACACACAAGTTACTTCGCCCTTTTACGAGTGATAAACAAAGGAATCCAAGGGGATGTGATCGTCCCCACATGGGAGCCGTTCCTCGAAACTTGTCCAAATCATGAAGTGAGTGAGTTATCAATCAGCAGTCGTTGACGGGTCATGCACCTCCCAAAAAGTTTGTTTTTATTCTGTTTGATCCAGAGATGACACATAAGTTTTCCCCGCTTACCCTTTTGCACGAGGTTTATCTTTATTTTGTGCTGAGTCAGTCCTTCCTACTTCCTTCCTTTCTAGAGAGAGAACAGACACTTGATGTTGATAAAGATGCTTGCATATAAAGTTGCATTGAAGTCTAGCATGTTACATCTTTGTTGACATTATCTTTTGATAAGCAAGTTGTTTACAAAAGCTTATGCTTAGTAAACATCTTCCTTTGTGTTGATATGTGCACTTCTTGACTAATAGCATGTTCTTTCAAAAGCTTCAACTATTCCATTATAAGTGAAAGAGAAAAAGTAAAATTTATTAGTTGTTCCTTGACCAAGGCTATGTTTGTCATGATTTGATGAGTTTTCCAGGTCCTACTTTGTTATAATTATTACTACTTTCTCATAACGACCTTATGAGTTGAGGTTGCTGTTGAGGATGTTTAAGTTTGGTGAGGAATCTTGATGCTTCCTGTTCGTATTCTTTTATCGACACTTCACTCTCTAAACTTGTGGACAGGTTTACCAAGCTCAGCAATCGCTTGAGGACAAGCGAGGTCTAAGCTTGGGGGAGTTGATACGTCCAAAAAGCATCACTATTTTATATTTTTATTTCACCTTATTCATTGATATATTCCACTTTAAAGTATTGTTCTTTTGTTGTTTTGGCTTATTTTACACAGTTTACAACTTTCCGGTGCCGAAGCAGCAGAACCAGAATTCAGCGGTAAAAAGTGGATACCAAGTTACTGAATCAGATCAAGTCCAAATGCGATGAAATTTTACGGGGAGCGTTTTTATGAAGATTGACTGGGGATCACCGAAGGAGGAGGTGAGGGGACCCACCAGGCATCCAGAAGGGTGCCTGGCGCGCCCCCTCCCGGCCGCGCCAGGCACCCTCCTGGATGCCTGGTGGCCCCCCTCGGTGCCCCCTTTCGCCTATATAACCCTCCTGGGGTAAAAACCCTAAAATAAGAGTCGTTTCCGTGTTTCACCGACGCCACGGGGCGGAAACCTACAGAGGAGAAAAGCCATCTTCGGTGGGCAGATTCCGCCGAGGAGATCACCTCCCGGAAGGGGAGATCGTCGCCATCATCATCATCATCGTCACGGGCATCATCGAGATCATCATCAACATCATCCCCAACATCAGCACCATCTCCATCTTCATCCCATCTCATCTCACAATTGCAACTTGTGTTGTAATCCGTACTATCTATCCTCTCTACTATGTTGGTGTTGATTACTACTTTGTGGTGAATGCTATTGAGTTTTGTTGGAGAAATATCATTGTGTCCAGATTGTTTACCACCCATCTATCACCTCTGATCACGATCTCTTTATGTCTTGTGAGTATTTACTTTATTTCTTGAGAACATGGGAGAAGTCTAGTTGTTAGTAGTCATACTATGTTGAAGTATTATGTGTTGTTTGATACTTAAGTTGTGTTGTTATTTCTCTAGTGGTGTTATGTGAGTCGAACACATAACACTTCACCTTTCATGGGCCTAGAGGAATACATTGTGCACAAAGGATGCTTATGGTGGGTTGCTGGAGTGACAGAAACCTGAACCCCAGTTCGCAGACTTTCGCACAAGGGAGTTATGGATACTTGATCGTAATGCTGTGGTTAGGCTTATGCCTTAATTACTCCCTTGTATTTGCGGATGCTTGCAAGGTGTGTAATCATAAGAGTACACTTATCTTAGTCTAGAAGGTGTACTAGCATTGATCCACCCACCGACACTTATCAACACGATACATATTACTTGGCGGAGTATGGTGAAAGTGACTTGACTATCTCTCCCGTGTTTTCTCGAGAACACTTTAGCTTTTATAAGTTCAGTTCCTAGGCTTATCCTTGTGAAAGGATTGGGCCACTTGCTACTCCTCAGTTACCCTGTTTACTTTGCCTGTCTTTTACTTTTCTGTTGCTTAAACCAAAAACCCCTAAATATTTATCTTTCAGTGTGTGCAGCCTTTTCCTTATCCAGTGTCACTTATCAGTACCTTTTGCTCCTCGTTGGGATCGACATCCTTATTTATCGAAAAGCTACAATTGATCCCCTAGACTTGTGGGTTATCAAGAATCGTTTATTGGCGCGGTTAACGGGCGAGGCGATCCGACTAAACCTATTAACTTCTCCGCCATCAACTGCCTCACATGATCGAGGCACTTTTGTAATTTCTGTTGTTGCTATGCTGAGTTTGCTGGGATATGATGGATTATGAGACTATGTTCAGATTGTGATGAGTAATATATTTGGTTCTTCTCTTTTATATTTTGTTCTTGAGTAAATTCTTGCATGTTCTCCGTTGCCGTATTTTACTTTGGCCAAGTGATTTGTTGCAACTCCAAGAGGGAGCGTTATGCTTGATTGTGTGTTCAGCCCCTTGATGTCTAGCTTGAGTGACAGAAACATGAGACTAGGGGATGTGGTGTTGCCACCAGGGATAAAACAACGGTGCTGTACCCGCGGGTGCAAGGATTGTTTACTTTACGCAAAGTTCTTTTAATGCAGTTGTCTGTTGCTTTGAGTTTACACTTTGGGCGGGATTGCCAACTTAATACCAGCAAGATGTTCTGGATAGATATCTCAAGGTGGATGATTCGTAGTAGATGCAGTTGGATTTCGATCTACTTACCTTGGCGTACTGCCCATTAATTTTGAACCCTTCCTTTCTTTGCAGCATAGTTAGCATTGCGGTGCCTTCATAATTCTCAATTGCCGAGCTGTGATTTGTTTACCTCGCTAGCACTTTTATCCTCTTTTGGGAGAGAGACATCACTAGTGAAAATCACGGGACCCCGGTCCATCTTCATATCACTGTTTACACCTTAGTTTACTTTCAGTCTTTACTTTCAGTTGCCACTATTATTATCTCTTGCGTTGATCCTTTGTAAACAGCAAGGCCGGAGGAATTGACAACTCCTCTGTACTTGTTGGGAGCAAAGTTATTTGTTTCTGTGTGCAGGTCCCGACAACCGCCTAATTTCTGGCGCCGTTGACACCTTCTTGTATCTCTTGGAGTCCTACTGGTTCGATAACCTTGGTATCTTTACCGAGTGAAATTTGCTGCTACGCTACATCTCACCTTCCACTCGGGGTAACCAACGAGGAGTGAGAGAACTATCCTCACCGTATCAAGCTAATTCCTGGCGCCGTTGCCGGGGACTCCAGTCTACAAGATAGGGGAGTTCCACACTATCTTTTCTCTTTGCTTTTTAGTCTTGTTAGTTTACCTTTCAGTTTTTACTTTTGTGTCCCTTATAAAAAATACCAAAAATACCTGTTACCTTTCTTGTGTGGTCAAGTATGTTAGGAGTTGGTACTATGAGGGAATTTGAGGTCTTGGATTTCCACCAAAGGAACGGGGAGAATATGAAGAAGGCATGGGACAGAATTTCTGAAGCACATAAGGCAAATATGCCTTGGTTACCTATAAGAATTGTGCTTAGAAATTTTTACTTTGGCCTTTTTAAGTGGTGTAAGCACTCTCTTGATCTTATAGCTGAAGGAGACTTTCTAGAGTGTGATGAAGCTAGAGCTCTTGAAATTATACATGGTTTATCTAGTTATTTTGTTTATGATGGTCTTCATACTGTTGTAGACAGAATTGCTACTATTGAAAATAGACTTGATGATCTAGACTTTAAAGGAGTAGAAAAACTAAATCCTCCTAGAGAGGAGATTTTGGAAATAGAAAATGACTGGGAGCCTTTTTTAGGGTTGTTATCTCTAATCAAAACTTCCTTGCTTTTTGTGACATTGGATCTACAGTTTCTATAATACCAAGCTTGATTTATGATTCTTTGTACCTTGCAAGCATGGACAAATTTCCATCTTTCAATGAACATTCTAATGGTGATATTTCTGAGATCCAGGGAAGATTGAAAGATGTCCAGGTCATGTTTCTTACAAGAAGTGTGTAGATTGACTTCTTCATCATGAAGGCCAATCGAGGAAATATAGTGCTTGGAAGGGACTTCCTCCGAGCCATGAAAGGCTTCATTGATATAGGTAAAGGACAAATACGTTTGCATGGTAAAGCAGAAGGTACGTAGCTTTTCCCTCGGAAGAACAAGGATGAGATTATTGAAAACCCTTTTGAGATCCTTGGTGAACCTTCCGATGAATTTGGAGAACCTTGATCTTTTGCATTGAGCCTAGCTAATGGCTTTAAAGAAGCGCTTTCGGGAGGCAGCCCGACACGAATTTAGGTTTTCCTTTTTGCTTTTCTTCTGTTTTTAGTGGTCTTGATGATTGTTACTACTGTAGCAACATCATTGTATCTTTACTTTTCAAGCTTTGTGCCTTTTATAGCCTCGTACGACAAGGGAAGTGAAAGTTGTGACATGCTGTCTAGAAAATAGATTTTGTCCTCGTGACTAGAAAAATCAGAGAAAAATCCCAGTTCATCTTTTTGAGCTCAATTTTTTACACAGCGTGCTCTATACAATTACGAAACTTTCGTATGTTCTGAGTTTTTTGATTTGAGTTGCATAAGTACCCCTAAAAAAATTCAATTTTACCTGCTGGTCAGTTTTTCACAGATTCTGTCCTGCTTTGCCTTTTCTTCGTTTTGCAAACCTTAAGCTTTCTTTTTCTTTGCAAAAACTTGTTTTCAATCTTGAGAAACAGTAGCTCTTCAAGGTTATCTTTATTTCCAGTAGAGAAAAAAATTTATTTTAGCAGGTCACTAACCTCTCTAATCAGTCTACAATGAGTTATGTATGAAGGGAGTTTTCAAGTGCGCGATGGAACATGATGAAAGAAGATCTTGGAGTTTCAAACGCTCAAGCTTGGGGATGCCTATGTGCACCCCTAATAAATATTCAAGGAGACTCAAGCGTCTAAGCTTAGGGATGCCCCCGTGGATCCCCTTCTTCATCAACAATTATCAGTTCGTCTCTCGTTGCACTATATTTTTATCACTTCATGCGTTATGTGTTATTCTTGGAGCGTCTCGCTCTTAGGTTTTATTTTTAGTTTTCTTTAGCTTTGCTTGCTGTTCATAATAAGTTAGACCCCAACTTAATATTTTGTGTGGGAGAGATACACGCTCCGCTTGAACTAGAACTCCTCATAGGATTTGCATGCTTATTCTTTTAGTTGTGAGTTGTTCTTTTTCTTTTCTTAGCTCCTGTTCTGTATAGTTGTAGTGCTTTAGTTTTTCTAGAGATTTTCTTTTGATTTAGGTTGAACTTTCTATAGGTTGCATGTTTTATCTTGTTAGAGAGTTTGCCTGTTGCACTGAGTTTTGTGTCTTGACTAGAAGTAAGTAGTTGAAGTTGCTATTCTCTTTGTAGTAGTAACTTGCAATAGTTTTGAGGTATTGACTAGAGTAATGTTTGAACTTTTGGTGTCAAGAGCTCGAGCCTATTAGTGATAGATGTCGTACTTTGGGCAATCCGTGTGATTTTCGAAAACCAAAAACCCATGTTGAGAACTCTAGCTACTAGATGGATCACTAACATCTGAAGGGTTCGAATAGTAGAGTACACTCACGTACCATGAGTCGAGGATGTGCAAGGATAACCAAACCCCCATACACTCCTCCTCGGGGTACTTGTCTCTTTGTGAACCTCCTGATTAGATTGAGAGTTACCGATAATAAGTGCATGAGTTCTTCGGACTAATGTGAGTATTCGAAAGTTGACACTTCCACCCACCTATACTTTTTCTAGCCTCGTCGGTACCGTGCATTGCCCTTTCTCACCTTGAGAGTTGGCGCATACTTCGCCGGTGCATCCAAACCCTTGGCACGATACGCTCTGTCATCATAAGCCTCCTTATATCTTTCCTCAAAACAGCCACCATACCTACCTTCAAGGCATTTCCATAGCCTTTCCGAGATACATTACCATGCAACATCCACCTTATCATGACTTTATCCTCATGTCATACATGCTACTTGCTTGATCGATGAGACGCATGCTAGTTGGGCCTTTTCCTAATCATTGCTACATGACGTGCTAGTATCATTGCATATCCTGCTATCCTGGCAGAGGCATACATTTGCATCATGATAGTTATATCTTCTTTATGTGAGTACCTTTGTAAAGTGTGAAAGATCTCCTATATTCTTGTAAAATATAGAGTGTTGCCCCTAAAGTGAGGAAAAGATCCCAAAGAGGACAAAATGAAAAGATCCCAAAGAGGACAAATGAGAGTTAAATAGAAAGAGCCATTGAGGCCACCAAAAAAATAAAAAAAGAGAAAAAAGAGAAAAAGAAAAATAAAAAGAGAGAAGGGGGCACACTACTATTCCTTTTAAGAGATCCACACTAGTACTTCATCCTCTATCCCTTGTACTCCATAGAGATCATCATCATGCATATAGCTATGTGGGGACCTTCACACTAAAGGACTTGGCTTGTATCTTCCAATGATGAGCCTCCTCAAACGAGCTCTAGGTATTCTTAATCAAGCAAGTTAGATGCACCCCCACTAGTTCCTTTGGAGAGCTTTTAGCTCAAATGTGCATCTGTTGCATGGCAATCCCTACTCCTCACATCATATCTATCATATGGCCTTCTCTCGCCTATGATTGTCCTCATTGATATGAGCCTTTCACACTTTTTTCTCTTCCTCCTCCACCTTTTTCTGTTTCGCCTTTTAGGTGTCAACTTTCTTGCTCACGCTCATCCATTGCATGAATACTCAAAATATCGAAAGTGGGTGGATCATTTTGACTTGCACCTAGCTTGTGGTCTAGGGACGAGTCAAGATAAGAATCCAAAGGAGACTAAGTGTGAAACTTTAGTAGATAGTTGTTCTCAACAACATTTTTTCTCTCTTTTTCCCAGTCCCCTGCTTGCACGCAAACACGATCTGGAGACATTCGAGTCACGGACAGCGAGAGCTCTTGCACCTTTTGTTCTTTTGTTACTTGTGTCAATGCTAATATAGACTCTTGCTTGTTAAGACTTGAATTGAATTGCATGCTTTGATTGCTTTACTTCAAAGTCCTTATATGGTTGTGTGGCATGTCACCACAGAAATTATGTTTGTTATCATTTACCTACTCGAGGACGAGCAGGAATTAAGCTTCGGGATGTTGGTATGTCCCAAACGTATCTATAATTTCTGCTTGCTCCATGCATGTTTTGTGTGACTTTGCCATGATTTGCTTGAACTTTCATACACTTTTGAGAATATTTGGACTAATCTATTAACCCAGTGCACCCAGCTGTGAGTTGTTGTTTTCTGCTGTTTTTGTATTTCAGGTTTTCCGGCATTAAAAGTGCTCCAAAAAATCCGGAAAAATCAGATAAAAAATCAGCGACCCGGAAGCTTCCGGAATTACCAAGGCAGCGGAGAGGGGCCATCACAGGGACTCCAGAATGGTCCCTGGCGCGGCCCCACCCTAGGCCGCGCCATGGGGCCTCCTGGATGCCCTGTCGGTCCCCTCGACACCCCCTCCGCCTATATTTATCCCTCAAGGTAGAAACCCCTAATATCGATCTCTTTTCCGCGAACTCGCCGTTGTACCGCCGCCGCCGCCGTTTCTAGATCGGGGCTGCCTGGAGAAGCTGCCTCGGCACCCTGCCTGGAGGAGGAACCCCCTCCGGGAGACCATCCATATCCATGGACGCCTTTCGGATGTGCTGTGAGTAGTCCCCTCTTTGTGCTTCCACTTTTGAGACCTCGTGAGTTGCTGATACGTCCAAAAAGCATCACTATTTTATATTGTTATTTCACCTAATTCATTGATATATTCCACTTTAAAGTATTGTTCTTATGTTGTTTTGGCTTATTTTACACAATTTACAACTTTCCGGTGCCGAAGCAGCAGAACCAGAATTCAGCGGTAAAAAGTGGACCTCTCCCCTCTTTGTGCTTCCACTTTCGAGACCTCGTGAGCTGCCTCAAATGATCGAGGCACTTTTGTAATTTCTGTTGTTGCTATGCTGAGTTTGCGGGGATCTGATGGATTATGAGACTATGTTCAGATTGTGATGAGTAATATATTTGGTTCTTCTCTTTTATATTTTGTTCTTGAGTAAATTCTTGCATGTTCTCCGTTGCCGTATTTTACTTTGGCCAAGTGATTTGTTGCAACTCCAAGAGGGAGCGTTATGCTTGATTGTGGGTTCAGCACCTTGATGTCTAGCTTGAGTGACAGAAACATGAGACTAGGGGATGTGATGTTGCCACCAGGGATAAAACAACGGTGCTTGTACCTGCGGGTGCAAGGATTGTTTACTTTACGCATTGTTCTTTTAATGAAATTGTCTGTTGCTTTGAGTTTACACTTTGGGTGGGATTCGCAAATTAATACCAGCGAGATGTTCTGGATAGATATCTCAAGGTGGATGATTCGTAGTAGATGAAGTTGGATTTCGGTCTACTTACCTTGGCGTACTGCCCATTGCTTTTGAGCCCTTCCTTTCTTTGCAGCATAGTTAGCATTGTGGTGCCTTCATAATTCTGTCAATTGCCCAGCTGTGATTTGTTTACCTCGCTAGCACTTTTATCGTCTTTTGGGAGAGAGACATCACTAGTGAAAATCACGGGACCCCGGTCCATCTTCATATCACTATTTAAACCTTAGTTTACTTTCAGTCTTTACTTTCAGTTGCCACTATTATTATCTCTTGCGTTGATCCTTTGTAAACAGCAAGGCCGGAGGAATTGACAACTCCTCTGTACTCGTTGGGAGCAAAGTTATTTATTTCTGTGTGCAGGCCCCGACGCCTAATTTCTGGCAACGTTGACACCTTCTTGTATCTCTTGGAGTCCTACTGGATCGATAACCTTGATAACTTTACCGAGGGAAATTTGCTGCTACGCTACATCTCACCTTCCACTTGGGGTAACCAACGAGGAGTGAGAGAACTATCCTCATCGTATCACCATCTCAAGAGTAATTGGTCCATTGCAGACTTTAGCGAGCACCCGTACCCCGATGAGCGCAGCCCTGGCTTCCGCCTCCTCCACTGAAGTGCTGCAACCCATCTTCCTGCTAATGGACAGGAACACAAGGTCCTCATGGTTTCTAGCGACAGCTCCCGCTGTACTCGCTCCCGTGGATGCAAAGAAAGACGCATCTGAATTCAGCTTTACAGTTCCTTCCTTGGGAGCAATCCAACATTTAGATGCCGAACGTCCACATAGGGGACCGGGAGTCGGCAGACATTTTCCTCCCTCATCCGCACTGCTGTCGAGCACTAATTTGGCCATGGATAGCTCCTCCCAGTACCCAGTCAGGAAGTGCATCGACTCGTTAATTCTTGCTTTACCATCCCCAAAGACACAATTGTCCCTCAAGTGCCAACATCTCCAAAGGAGAAGTACGGTTCTTGGCTTCTTGCCCGGTTTTCCACCGATTCAGTACTCACAAGCACTTGTAACCAGTCTTCGCCGGTGCTACTGAATTTTGCCTCCAGAGGTAGAGCTCATATCTCCCGCATGGCATGCCTCAACGCCATATATACTCTTCCTGCAGTGGACAAGGGCGTGGAACTCGTCCTCCTCCCGGGACCCGCATATGTTGCAAATACTATCATGTGTGATTGTTCTTCGGAACTTGTCTTTCTTTGTTGCGAGAGAGTTTGTGGCCACTCTCCAGCCAAAAATTTTCACCTTCTCAGGGACCTTTGCCTTACATATGACATACCATATTACTTTGTTGGATGCACCAGCCGATGAGCTGGAAGCTGATCCCGCCTTGGAAGGCCGTAGAGAGGCCGCGAGCCTATACGCACTCTTGAAAATAAAGACATCGTTCTGTTCGTAATGCCAAGCGATTGTATCCTCCATATTGCATGTGGGCAACGGGAGCTTGCATATTTCATCCGCATCAAAGGAGTAGAAAATCTGCCTTATAAGATCTTCATTCCACTCTTTACTATCATGGTGGATTAGCTGGTTAACCCACAGTAGTCTAGATCTCCGGATGAATTCCGCAGGTTTGAGACCTCTTTTTCTGGGTATCCATTGGTCTCTCGTGATTTGTATCTTGCTGTCATCACCTACTCTCCATATTAGGCCTTTCTTCAGAAGCTCTAACCCGAAAGTGATGGCTCTCTAGACCGGGGAAGCATCTCTCGCAAAAACTGTATCCAGTAGTTTGCCATTTGGGTAGTATTTGGACTTGAGGACACGGCGCAAAGGGACTCCGGATTCTGAAGTAATCTCCATCCCTATCTGGCTAACAGTGCTTGGTTAAACAGGTGCATATCCCTGAATCCAATGCCACCCACCCGCTTAGGTTTTGTCATCTGATCCCAAGCCATCCAGTGCACCTTCCTCTGGCCAGCTTATCTCCCCACCAAAAGTCTCGGATCATCTTTTCATATTTATCACAAAACCCTTTGGAGAGTTGGAAGACACCCATAGTATATGTCGGTAGGGCTTGGACTACTGATTTCACGTGCACTTCTTTTGCCGCAAACGGCATAAATTTCTCTCACCAATCATTGCATCTCTTCTCAAATCTGTCCATGATCGGTTGGAACTGACCATCCTTCATTCTTCCCTCTGGATTGGGAAGACCAAGATACTTACTTTCACACTACAAGAAATAAGCTCATACATGACGTTCTCTAAGTGGTCGTGGATGGATTTGTCATAAATTTATGACAATTTCATATGAGATGGTCGTAAACCATTTGAGGAGGGTCAAATCCCTATAAACTTACGACGATGTGAGTCAAAAATGTCATAATCGCATAATATGAAATCATCGTAAACTGATCACACATCTTACGATGTTACATTTAGTGGATTATGACCAACTTATATCGTCGTAACATTTACGACGATTATAATAACGTCTTAACCTGTTATAACTATGCTTACATGTCACTCGTGGGGTCGATCCGAACCCAGCTCATCTATTGGGCGTTCGTAGCCAGGTGTTTACTCTTAACAAACTTTTGGTGGATTTATGGTGAAATAACTACTTGTTTATTTTAGAAATGATTTTTATGAAAAATAAAGAGCAAACTATCTAGCACCTACAGTTTAAATTTTATCTAGTTCTAGCTGAATCAACAAAATCTTGACTTTTCTACGAGAGGTGTACGAAAAAAAATTACATTAACTATTTGGTTAATTGTACATAAAATATGGTCTCATATTTTTGTAAAATGGTTTGGTACAATTTTCCAACAAAGATTTGGTATGTTCTTCATAAAAAATAGTCCCTCCGATCCATAATAAATGTCGCTCATCTAGTACAAAATTTGTACTAGCTTAGTACAAAATGCACGACACTTATTATGGATCGGAGGGAGTAGCTAATAATAATCACCACTATTACTTAGTATTAATTAAAACTTCCCTAAATGAATTGTTTGTTGTGAAATTAATTACGATTTAAATAAATAAAATTTCCTCTATAGCAGAAGCTATTTAGTTTAAATATTGAAAAAGGGCAAAGATAATTAATTGTTATTCATATAATAGTAATAATTGTATTAACTTTAATATAAGTTCAGCAAAACCCCAAAACATAGGATAATAAAGTGAAATATTTAAATTAATTATGAAGTTTAATTTTGAATTTTGAATTTAAATTTAAACTAGGATCATAAAAATATGAAAAGTAAATCAAAACAGAATGAAAAGAGAAAACCTATCCCTAACTCTACTGGTCTAAATCGCACTAGTCTCTCTCCTTAAACCTCACCCTCTTTCTCCAATAGAGGTCACCTGCTATAGGCCCCACATTAAGTGACACTTGCTGGCTAAACCCGGGGTAGCAAAAATAATTTACTGGATTTTTACATGCAATCATTTGACCAATTGTACATAAAGCGTGGTCTAATATTTTCAAATAATAGTATGATCCAATTTGTCATTTAATATTTGGTAGGTTCTTCATTAAAAAACTCATTTTTAGCACTCGAAAAATAATAAATTATTTTTAGTGTAATGAAAAGGAAACTCTTAGTGTATCTCTTATAAATTAAATACTTGTGTACCTAGAAATTATTCTTAAAAAAAAGCGAGCAAACTATTAAGCACATGTAGTTCAATAGCAAAAGGTATTATTATAGCCTCACGTGACCGTAGAACTGGTCTTTCCGTGAGTATACAATATTTGCTTTGCTATAATTTTAATGTGGATACAAATCCCTCCTTATAAACACCACTGTGCACCCTTCAACCAGTGAGGTGAGACTAAAAATGGGGTGCGTTAAAGACGCAGACACGCGGACTAGGAAGACAATGCATCAATCTGGCCAAATACGTTGCGCCCGTACTGTCGGATGAAACGACCTAGGCACGACAGACTGAGGACGGATATTGATCCGTTTTAATGACCCAAATGAATAAAGAATGAACAAAATCATGGTCAATTTGGTTGTTCTTAGGGCAACTCTAACACGCAGACGCAAACGGACGCGAGATTTGTCCGGTTTGCTCGGGCGCGTCCGCGCGTGTGTTTGTTTTTTGTCTGGCGCCTGTGGCGGTGGCGCCTGCACGTCGTGGATGACGAGCGCTCCGCCGACGCGTTCTAGATGCTCTCCTAGATGGCGAAGTCGAGCCTCGATGACATGAGCTTCTCCTCCTCGATTAAGAGCTTAATGGCGCGGGCGACCACCTCCTCCTCCTCCGCCACAGTGCGCCGGAACGCCGCCTCCTACTCTGGCTGAACGACGGGCGGGGGGAGCACGCGGGCTAGAACACGTTCTCATGACGCAACATCGATGCCAAGTTGGTCGGCATGTGGTGATTAAGAGTAAGCATGTCCAACCAATCTCCCAACCCCCTACCCCTCACTGAATTCTTTCACTGTTAGTTTTGATTTGAGTTCGAATCTGGAATACCACTAGTGGAGAGACCCCCCTTTCGTCCAGCCCAAACAAGGCATCGCTCCCGGTTCATTTCAGAACCGGGACCGATGCCTCGCAACGGTCCCGGTTCAACTGGGGCAACGGTCCTGGTTTGTGCCAATAACCGGGACCAATGCTCTGGCGACCAACACGTGGCGCACTGCGAGGCATTGGTCCCGGTTGGAGCTATCAACCGGGACCAATAGTGCGCACTGCGAGGCATTGGTCCCGGTTGGAGCTATCAACCGGGACCAATAGTCTATAATTAGTACTTTGCAGTAATACCAAATGGAAAAAAGGACCTTCAGTCCCGGTTGGAGCCACCAACCGGGACCAATAGTCTATAATTAGTCCCACCTCGCTAACCGAAGGTGGGTTAGAGTTGTTTATAAGCACGGTCTGTCCAGCACTTATTGTAGCATATCAAGCTTATTAAAGGTCTATACCAAGGAATTCAACCCGAGCGGGGTGCTGTGTATCTCTTTAAGCAGGCAGGAGGCTGACCTTCCGCCTCTATCAGTTTGAATAGGCATAGGTTCTTCTGGTCCAGAAGGACTTGTGTCTGTTGAAGCCGATAAAGGCAGATGTCACCCTCCCGCATGCTCAAGGAGATAGATATCACCCTCCTTGGGAGGATTCCTCTGTCTACCTCTTATAATAAATTTGCTATATTTTTTGTTTTTGTATAATTTCCCGCATGCTCAAGGAGATATATATCACCCTCCTTGGGAGGATTCCTTTGTCTACCTCTTATAATAAATTTGTTATACTTTTTGTTTTTGTATAATTTTAGTTTTAATAATACAAAGATTTCAAAACAAAACACTGATTTTAAAATATAATAGGTAACCGATCGGGAAGTTTCAATTTTTTTTAAATTTCATCACAACATAGACATCAAAAAATAAAGAGCAAACTATCAAGCACATGTAGTTCAAATTTGACCCCGTTCCAGCTGAATCTGCGGAAATTTGTCTTTTTCAGAAGAGGTATATAAAAACCATATTACATGGAAACTTTGGTCAATTGTAAATAAAACATGGTCTAATATTTTACAAAATTAAAGTGGTTCAAGTTGACATCAAATATTTGGTAGATCCTTCACAAAAAACCCCTACTTTTGTCACTCGGAAAATGGAAAATGGATTTTTCGTGCAAAGAAAATAAAAACTTCCTTTGGGAAACTTATTGGCTAGTATAATATACACACATGTGCAAAATATGAGATCATTTGGGAAAACTATCCTTTCAAACTAGCTGTAACATCGGTCATTTGGCTTGAAAGTCATGAATCTTCATACTCGATAGCTCATTTTAAAAAGACTTTTATAAGATATTTGCCTTATTCCAAGTTTTTTGTTTTGTATGGTTACTAAGACATAAATTAGGATGCAACGCGAAGGTTATACAATTTTTTTTTGAATTATTTTTGTCGATTTCAAAAAGTAGTCAAAACGGAGGGCATGACCGGTAATAGATAGGGGTGGAATCTTACAAAAGTCTTGGTGGATCCCTGATGAAATGACTACTTGTGTATCTAGAAATGATTTTTTCAAAAAATAAAGAGCAAACTATCAAGCACATGTAGTTCAAAATTGACCCCGTTCCAGCTGAATCTGCGGAAATTTGTCTTTTTCAGAAGAGGTATATAAAAACCATATTACATGGAAACTTTGGTCAATTGTAAATAACACATGGTCTAATATTTTACAAAAATAAAGTGGTTCAAGTTGACATCAAATATTTGGTAGATCCTTCACAAAAAAAACCCTACTTTTGTCACTCGGAAAATTGAAAATGGATTTTTCGTGCAAAGAAAATAAAAACTTCCTTTGGCAAACTTGTTGGCTAGTATAATATACACACATGTGAAAAATATGAGATCATTTGGGAAAACTATCCTTTCAAACTAGCTGTAACATCGGTCATTTGGCTTGAAAGTCATGAATCTTCATACTCGATAGCTCTTTTTAAAAAGACTTTTATAAGATATTTGCCTTATTCCAAGTTTGTTGTTTTGTATGGTTACTAAGACATAAATTAGGATGCAATGCGAAGGTTTTACAATTTTTTTAATTTTTTTTTGAATTATTTTTGTCGATTTCAAAAAGTAGTCAAAACGGAGGGCATGACCGGTAATAGATAGGGGTGGAATCTTACAAAAGTCTTGGTGGATCCCTGATGAAATGACTACTTGTGTATCTAGAAATGATTTTGTGAAAAAATAAAGAGCAAACTATCAAGCACATGTAGTTCAAATTTGACCCCGTTCCAGCTGAATCTGCGGAAATTTGTCTTTTTCAGAAGAGGTATATAAAAACCATATTACATGGAAACTTTGGTCAATTGTAAATAAAACATGGTCTAATATTTTAAAAAATTAAAGTGGTTCAAGTTGACATCAAATATTTGGTAGATCCTTCACAAAAAACCCCTACTTTTGTCACTCGGAAAATGGAAAATGGATTTTTCGTGCAAAGAAAATAAAAACTTCCTTTGGCAAACTTGTTGGCTAGTATAATATACACACATGTGCAAAATATGAGATCATTTTGGAAAACTATCCTTTCAAACTAGCTGTAACATCGGTCATTTGGCTTGAAAGTCATGAATCTTCATACTCGATAGCTCATTTTAAAAAGACTTTTATAAGATATTTGCCTTATTCGAAGTTTGTTGTTTTGTATGGTTACTAAGACATAAATTAGGATGCAATGCGAAGGTTTTACAATTTTTTTTATTTTTTTTGGATTATTTTTGTCGATTTCAAAAAGTAGTCAAAACGGAGGGCATGACCGGTAATAGATAGGGGTGGAATCTTACAAAAGTCTTGGTGGATCCCTGATGAAATGACTACTTGTGTATCTAGAAATGATTTTTTCAAAAAATAAAGAGCAAACTATCAAGCACATGTAGTTCAAATTTGACCCCGTTCCAGCTCAATCTGCGGAAATTTGTCTTTTTCAGAAGAGGTATATAAAAACCATATTACATGGAAACTTTGGTCAATTGTAAATAACACATGGTCTAATATTTTACAAAAATAAAGTGGTTCAAGTTGACATCAAATATTTGGTAGATTCTTCACAAAAAACCCCTACTTTTGTCACTCGAAAAATGGAAAATGGATTTTTCGTGCAAAGAAAATAAAAACTTCCTTTGGAAAACTTGTTGGCTAGTATAATATACACACATGTGCAAAATATGAGATCATTTGGGAAAACTATCCTTTCAAACTAGCTGTAACATCGGACATTTGGCTTGAAAGTCATGAATCTTCATACTCGATAGCTCATTTTGGTCTAGTATTTTACAAAAATAAAGTGGTTCAAGTTTACATCAAATATTTGGTAGAATCTTCACAAAAAGCCCCATTTTTGTCACTCGGAAAATGAAAAATGTGTTTTCAAAATTAAAAAGAAATATATTTTTTCAAAAAAATAATTTAAAAACATTTAAAATATAATAGGTAACCGATCGGGAAGTTTCAATTTTTTTTAAAATTTCATCACAACATAGACATCAACAAGGTCTTAGACATCAACAAGGTTTAATATGATTGATATGATACATATATCAACAAGTGTCTGTTAAGCGAGTTGGGGTAGGTGTTGAATGAAACTGAGAAGTTAAGCGTGCTGGGGCTGGAGTAGTGTGAGGATGGGTGACCCTTGGGGAAGTTTGACCACGAAGGTCAATTTGATCTGAGATTAACCATAATAATCTTAGATAAATAATAAATAAAAAATAAAAAAATAAAAAAATATGGAGGCCCGATCTCGGTTCTTCCTATCAACCGGGACCAATGACCCCTCCCCCCTCTTCGGTCCCGGTTCGTGGGCCAACCGGGACCAGCATTGGTCCCGAGTTATTGGTCCCGGGTGTTGAACCGGGACCGAAGGCCCATTTGAACCGGGAAAGTATGGGGGTATGTCCACTAGTGTACCGAGGAGTAAGTTCACTAGGGCGCTGGTGTGGTTAAACGTAGTAGTGAGTGCGTCAGTGAAAAAATAGATGAGATGAATGTTAGTATGGTGTTTAGGTCGTATCAGCAGTGCTTACTGCTTGGCATCACATCAGTGTAGTGAATGTCAGCCTATGTGCTTTTCTATCCCTAAGTTGTTGGTTTTAGACAACATAGTTATCTATCGCTGTGTAACAATTTTGTAATAATTAAAGTCACATTTGGTTGCACACACAGAAAAAGAAACATGATATCGGCTAAATATATTACTTTTTGTGCTTCTTGTTTGTTTATTGGGAATACATTGCTTATATTATGGTCCTAAGAAGCTACGACAAGGCAACATGTTCATGTTAGGTTAATATAATTGAAATTTGTATAGTTTTGTACCTGAAACATGTCAGGTTATGTTGTCGGTGTCCAACGAAAAATGGAAAGAAATAGATGAGTACTGTGTAAGGCCTCCACCACCACACTCTGAACAGAAGACAGAGCTATCGTTTGATTCTGATTTAGAATATTCAGTTTTCATTCTTCATATTTTACTGAGTGTTACTTCATTGAAAAAATTACATATGCATGGAAGAATTTAACAATGGCATGATGGCTATTTTCAGTAATCCGTACAATACTAATCAGTTTGCTAGATGCCACAAAGAATTTATTTTATTTATTCATAGCAAGATAGATATCATCATATGTCCATATAAAGAGACAAAGTTCTAGTTAAAGCAGATCTTGCAATGTGTATTAACAAAACTTACATGTTTAAAACTAGAGCATCCATTATAGGGATGCTTGATTTTTTTTTCAAGCAAAATCGTACACTATTAGCTTTGTTCAGTTTCTACTATGTATGTTAGCTTTGTGTTGTGCATTTCTAGAATCAGATGTTGCTCATCTCACATATGCAAGTCCATATGCAGGGCTCGTCCACGAGAGGAGGGGCCATGCTACTTCTCCTGCTGTGCACGAATGGGGGATGGTGTCAGCGATGTGCTGGATGCAGATTGAGTGGTTCATGTGAGTTTTTTGCTCCCTCCCCTTTCTGGTCTACGTGGTCTGTGATACCACAGTCTTCAAGTGGTTGTTGATTTTGTGTTCCTAGTTGAGTACTTGATGATATTGTATTTGTCATGATGTACATGGTTCAAGAACTATGCTAACCTGATTTCTTTGTATTTATCCTCACAACTCATAAATACAATATTAGGCTTAGGCATGACATTATTTACACTGATTCTTTCCTCTATATCCATCTTTTCTCATATGTACCTTCATCTATGTGTTTGTTGCATTGTTTCTTGACAATATGGTTTGTATTAAACCACAAAGGAATTACCATGTTTGCAATGCTAGATTTTGTTGCTTTGTTGTTATAGTGCTCTTGCAGAACATCAAGTGATTAAATTTCTCTTGCAGAACATCAAATGATTAAAGGTCTTGCAACTATTTACTTGATAAAATATGCTCGTGTGTACATGTAGGATTTATTCTTGTTAGTTGCTTGCTAGTACTTCCTCTGTTCACAATTATAAGATGTTCTACCTCACTCACTAGTGTTAAGCATGTGTTATTTTCCAACACTTGCATATGATGTCTTCCGGCAATCAACCCTGGCTTAACTACTCTTAAGAATGTACAATTGTCTTGTTAGTCTGCTACGATGCCTTGGCGTTTATTTTCGTTGCTTTCCTGTTTGACAGCAATGGTAACTTTTGTTAGATAATGACCTTGATGAGATTATTTTCTTTGTCCCTGTTGCGTGTCTGTCGTAATCGCCACTAGTTTGGACCCTTCTTTGGTGTCCTTAAATTTTGGTTGGCATGTTGCTGTATCCTATGGTTGATGGTTTAAAAGTCGGTGTCACGCGGTTGGTTGAACTGATGTGCAAACTTGCAAAGTTCTGGAGCTTTGCTTGGTGCCTGCCAGGTTTGGATTTCGATACAGGGGTGGGTTATGAATCTTCCCTCTATTGTTTCTGTAACCTAAGTAGATTCTTCTTTTTTTGGTTCATCTGATGTGGTTGTAGATCGGCCTTAGACCATTACCAGATCTGCTCCGTGCGTGTCTAGAAGTTCCATCTCTTTTCTGTTTTATTTCCATGTCCTTCTTTACCTGTTCCTAGTGGGCCTCTATTTTTCCTTCAAGCTTGTAGTTATGTACATGAACATAGTGTACCTGCAGCTAGTGGTAATTGTGTAGAGCTACTACTCGTGCTTGGTACTTTAGTATTTTGCTTTCCTTTGTACTAGTATATTATTTTATCGATAAGATGAATGATGGATACTCATTTTTTGTGCGCTTTGTTGCAGCATCGTATATCTAGATGGTTCACTTGATTTAGATGTTGTGGGCTTGCGGCTTCATCTTTACTTGATTAACTAAGCTTTCCGATGATCTACTTTAGTTAGCAAGTTTCAGGTGAGCACACCACTATAATATGATTTGACACTTGATCTGAACCTTATCAATTATTAGCAGTTATATATGCTATTATCTACAATGATGACCTTACCCTTGTACCATGTGGAATGACTGTTATTTTTTGCATTGTTTAAACATATTTGTTTTCTGTTGTATAGTTTCTTACGCATAGTCCTTCTACTGCTAGGTGAATGTGGTTTTCAACAAGTTGGAGGAGGACGAGAGAGTTCTGTTATTTTTTATCATCTAATTTTCCGTTTTTTTCTGTGGTAGAATAGTTTTTCAATGGAAAGATATGTATTGCTGGAATGAATGGTTGTAATATTTGCAATATTATATTTTGGGCTCTTGTAATATTTAGGTTGCATTGAAAATGTATGTCAACTGGGCTAGGCTCAAGATATCTTGCGGTGATGTATTATAATTTCAATGGTCTATAAAAAAACAGTGGATCAATTGTTTGGTCCTAGTTGACCAAAAAGGCTGTAGTGATCTACATATTATCAGATCTTGAATTGGCTTCAAAATTTGTGGTGTGGGATGCTATTTGGAGATGCTTTAGAATTATTTGTATGGGGCTAAACTTGTGTATGGGTTGTTATTTGTAGGTCCATTAAAAGCATAAGAAGCAAAAATAAAAAAGGCCAAAACTGTACTGGGCCAAATGTATTTTGGCACTAAAAGGCCAGGGCCTAAATTATAATAATAAAATTCGAAAAAAGAAATCTAGAAGGGTTGTAAAAAGGCTAAGGCCCCAAAAGAAGATCAATAAGAAAAGCCCAAGAATTCAAAATCAACTCATGTGATCAATTGGAATGGGTTGGGCTGATTTCAGCCATGACGATTTGATTTCGTTGCAATTTTGCCACGTAGGACTGCCACGCAGGAATCGATTAGATTGCCAACGATGATTTAGGATCGTCGTAAAGGTTACGACGATCCAGAAATCGTCGTAAAAGTTACGACAATTTTGACCAAAACGTCATTGCTTCCACACCTAGGACAACTTTGATCTCCTCTTTTTAGAGTCACGACTCATGCCTTTTCTATGAGGCATGCGGCGTGCCTCTCGTGGAAGTAGATCGTGCCATTCTTCTTTTTGAAAAAAAATGAATTTTCTTTTTCATCAAAACGTAAAGAAAAAGCGTGTGTAAACCGGAAAAAACCGAAAAAACTATTTTAAACACCAAAAATACGTACAAAAAAATGAAATCCCAAAGAAACGCTGAGGACGCGACATGTGGCACGCTATGAGCTCAGGAAAGTGTTCGCTGCGAGGGTCACGAACGAGTACTCGCTAGTTAGTTGCTCTCGCTGAATCACTGTTTTTCACGATTATTTTTAAAATGTTAGATCTGAAGCAGCCCAGCAATCATTGTGAGCGGCCCAGTAGGTATACATTAGGTACTAGATGATCGATCATTGATGACCCGAGCGGCGATCAGGCGGCTAGCTAGTTTTAGATTTAATTGTTCTGCATTCATGTTGTGGTAATTTAGTTTTAGATTTATTGTTCTACATACAAAGGATGCACCTTCGTCTACAATCTTAATGTAATGCAGACTTAATGAGTAATATTCTCATGATATCTTATTTCATATTACTGGGAGGGGGATAGAGGAGTATCATCGTCCATAGTTATTAAAAACAAACCATCGGAGATAGATATAAGTATCGCCCATAGTTTAGTTAATTTCATTGTTTGCCTCACAGGGCTCATAGTTCTCAACACAGAATCATATAAGTTGTCAAGTGTAATTTTAAACGGGCGGCATTTACAAAATGTGTGCCTACTAAGTAGGTATTGTCGATAATTCACCTGTTTATGTTATACCATATTATAGCACATATCTTTTTAACTAAGAACGATTGTCAAGAAAGGCAGGCGGTAAATTATTAGCAACCATAGGCTTTCTAACTCCTTATCGCGGATGGTTATTTGTACGAACTATCAATCACGCATCACCCATAAATAGATTTTCATAAGCGTACCTGATAAATTACGGATCCCACATATTTTTGTATCTGGCGCACATATTTTTTTCTAGCATTTGCAAAACTTCTATTGAAGACGTTTTGGTTCTATGGTTTGGCAAATGTGTGTCATGATACTCACAGATTTGTATGTGTATAGTCCTGGAGGCTGGAACTAAATGACTTGACACGCAACGGATCATTTTGGGCACTTATAAATTTACGCATGGCCTTTTATAACCACTGGCAGACATGCACTTTTCCCTTTTTGTGGATATATTTTGTGCGCAAGTTTAGAAAGAAGACTACTAGGACGACAAGCAAAACAGTAAGTAAGAGAGAAATTAACTAAAGATAACAGCAGACCATTGACTTCCCTCACTAAGGACGAGTAGATGGATCTACTAGCTTCTGGCTCCTCCAAAAGCTTAAGCGTCGATCTTGAAGAACATTCGATGTTTATATGTGTGTAATTCCTGTTTATAGCAATCTGCACGCCTTCTCTTATTGCATGAAGAACAGCTTCCAGATCATCCTGACATGATAAAAACTCCCTACAAGCTGAGAAGAGGATCTCCCCAAGATGATTCCTAAGAATCATACCGCAGCCAAATTTCCCAGAGCTCCCACTTGAGGAGCAATTCAATTTCACCTGTCCATCCGTGGGTGGCTTCCAGCAAGGGGAACTCTCTTTGTTCATTATCACATGTGTTTGTGCTGCATTTGGAATGATAGGGGACTTCCCTTTAATGTCGCCCATCGGTCTGTGACTGCTGTAAATTGATATGAAATACCCGATCAAGAAATCCCTAGACACATGAACTGGAGGAGGGTTTTTGTTATGGGTTATCTCATTCCTAACGAACCAATTGCGCCAGAAGATCAGCAACACCATGGTTCTTTGAGTACTGTCCAGGCCCGCCAAAAGATGTAGCAACCATTCATCTCCAGTATGCACAATTTCCGCCAATCTTGGAAGGGGCCAAACTTCCGACATAGAATTCCAGAGTTCCACTGAGAGCGGGCATCGACAGATAGCATGGAAGATACTTTCATGTTCCCGCTGGCAAATGGGGCACCACTCAGACGTCACCAGAGTGCGTTTGAACATATTAGGCCATGTAGGAAGTGAATTTATCGACGCTCTCCAAGCAAAATTCTTCACTGTAGGGGGGCCAGCGTTGTTCCTTATTAGCGACCAGCAAGATCGTCGACCATCAGGAATTGAGCTGGATCCCGTGGCAGCTTCTAAGTGAATTTCCTCGAAACCAAGGTCATACGCTGATTTAACAGAGAATAACCCAAACTTATTCGGTCCCCACGCCAAGGTGTCCGGCACCCCACTGTTAGTCCGGATCCTTTCGATCGCCATGACGTCCGCAGGCATAAAGTACTGCCTTAGGAGGTTATGATTCCATGTGCCGTTAGGATTGAGAAACCCTGCTACAAATCTTATGCGACACCTTCCTTGCTGGCTGAACGGTTTGTAAGAGAAGGGCTCGCACCCAGTTGTCTCTCCACACACGGATATTGGTTCCATCCCCGACACGCCAGATTAGGCCCCTTTTTAGCAATTCCAAACCATGGCTGATGGAAGTCCATGTGGGTGATGCATTCCCTGTGAAAACCGTGTCCTCTAACCTCCCATTTGGGTAATATTTAGCTTTTAACAGCCTAGCACAGAGACTGTCCGGACGAGCAATAAGTCTCCAAGCTTGTCTAGCCAACAGTGCTTGATTAAAGATTCTGAAATCCCTAAAACCCAGCCCACCTTTGTCTTTCAGTTGCTGAAGCCGAGGCCATGCTTTCCAATGCACCTTCCGTTGGCCTTTTCTTGCACCCCAATAAAAAGCTCGTACCAAAGCCGTAAGGTCATCACAAACCGAAAAGGGTAACTTGAAAATTCCCATGATGTAGGTAGGGAGTGCCCGAGCCACAGATTTTATAAGAACTTCCCTGCCTGGTTGTGCTAAGAATCCATCTCCCCAAAGCATTAATCTCTTCAACAGTTTTGCTTGCAGATTTTGAAATTTCCCTTTGGTCATCCTGCCATCGGGAGTCGGAAGCCCAAGTTATTTATCTTCAAAGCAATCTGTAGTAATAGTTAGGGCGCCTTTGACCAAATCCTGGGCCTTAAGGGAACACTGATCACTAAATAAAATAGAGCACTTGTTGTAGTTCAAAGATTGTCCCGTAGCTTCTTCAAAACTCACTAAACAATCCTTGATTACATTAGCTTGGGGACCCGTAGCCTCAAAAAAGAGCATTGTATCATCTGCGAAAAGAAGGTGGGAAATCCAGGGCGCATTGCGACAAATACGAAGGGGGTGGAGAATATTGGTGTCGACCTTCTTCCTTAGGAGAGCTGATAAACCATCCGCCACAAACAAAAACAGAAACGGAGACAAAGGATCCCCTTGCCGAAGTCCACGCGACGGTGCAAAAGAATCAAGGATGGTTCCATTAAATTTGACTGAATATCTCACCGTGGCTATACATGTCATAATCTAGCTAACCCACCGTTGAGCGAAACCCATCCTCTGCATCATTTGCTTCAAGAAATCCCAGTCAACCATGTCATAAGCTTTAGACAGATCTAGCTTGTACGCACAAAAATTCCTATCATTTTCCTTTTCCTGTCTGATATGATGAATACACTCAAAGGCAATCTGAGCGTTATCCGTAATCATCCTACCCGGGATAAACGCACTCTGTTCTGGAGAGATAATATCATCGAGAAGAGGCCTCAGCCTATTGACCATGCATTTAGAAACCACCTTGTATATAATGTTGCATAAACTGATAGGTCTGAAGTCAGTAATCTTTGAGGGTTTTGCAACTTTTGGAATAAGTACTATAGTAGTGTCATTAACCCCTTGCGGCATTACACCCGTGGAAAAGAAAACCTTAACAGCCCGGATTATGTCATCTTTTAAAATTTCCCAATTCCTCTGAAAGAAACGAGATGGAAAGCCGTCTGAACCCGGGGCTTTCAACGGTCCAATTTGAAAAAGTGCGTTAGATATTTCTTCATCCAAGAACTCTCTACATAGCCTTGCGTTATCAACCTCTGAGATGATTGGATCAAAAAGCTCCACTATGGGTCCTGCGTCCAAAGATACATCTTTGCTGAAAATACCCTGAAAATATGCAGTAGCCATACCTCCCATCACGGCCGGCTCCGAGTGAGACACACCATCATCATCCAGAAGCTGACGGATTTTATTCTTCCTAGCCCTCCATACCGCCTTCTTTTGTAAGAACTTGGTATTGCGATCGCCTTCCTTTAGCCATTGAATTCTTGAGCGCTGAAGCCATATCATCTCTTCTTGGTACAGCATGGAGTTTAGTTTTTCAGAGATATGTCGTATTTCCTCCCTGTCCGCGTTCATACTCATGAGTTCCTCGAGATGTGATCTAGTTTTGTTTATCTCCTTTACAACGTTGCCGAAACGGCTACTGCTCCACTTGTGCAATAGCTTCATGGTGCCCTAACTGGAACGAAGCAATTACTAACTGAACCAAGATCAGATTTCGGCCCAGCATCCTCCCACATCCTTTTTATTATATCACCCAGGCCGGGTTCCGTCTCCCAAAATATCTCATCTCGCATGTGACGAGGCCCAGCGACGTACACCTCCGGTATACACCGAACCAGCACCGGAAGATGATCTGAAGAACCACTAGCCAAGTGGATGATTTCATTAAAGGCGAACAAATTCCTCCAGGCATTAGTAGCAGTAGCTCTGTCAAGTCTAACACGCACATTAGCGGCTCCCGACCTCATATTGTCATAGGTATAAGGTGCCCCCTTCAAACCCAAGTCGATCAAACCACAGCTCATCAACATATCCCGGAACGCAGTCATTTGTGGCTCAGGTCCTGGGGTTAGAGAAAAGTTCTCAAAACCCCATTGTGCTTCATTGAAATCGCCGAACACAAGCCACAGTAGATCAGACCGGGATTTCAATCGCCTCAATTTGTCCCACATTTGCGGTCTATTTTCCACCCGTGGTTCACCATAAACACAAGTTATTCTCCATTGTGTCTCTCCTTCCTCAAATCTTATCATAGCATCAATGTATCTATCGTCTGTTTCCAGAATCTCAACCACACAGTTTTCATGCCAATAGAGTGCTAAGCCGCCACTCATGCCATTACTATCCACACCGAAATAGCCTCTCAAACCCAACCGATTCCTTAATCATTTCATCTTGCTAGCCTTTTGCCGAGTCTCACACAAAAACACCAATTTGGGGGAATGCGACGTCACCAAGGTCGCCAGATCGTGAACTGTCCGGGGATTCCCCCCACCCCGACAGTTCCAACATAGGAGATTCATTGGTCCTGGCGGTCACCAACACGTGGTGCCGCCAATACATTTTCAAACTCGTCATTTAGATCTGTCCCCATCACCTCATCACCAAACTCATCAGTGCGTCCTTTCTGCTTCTTCTTATTGATGTTCTTCTGCGGGATATTATTAGCCTCCTCCGTGCTATCCCCCCTTCGAACTGATCCACTATTTGAGCCACTGAAGTACTTGCACCCAAGGGCACTAAAGCCTTGGCCATATTATCATTACCGGCAGACGGAAACATTACCCGTTTGGTCAGCCACGGAGTCAACAGCATGTCGCTTCCCCAGAGTTCCTTCCATCGTTTTATCTTGAGATGAAGGCAACGTCAGTTGTGTTCCAGGCTGTAGATCTGGATCTTGAAAGGCAGCATTAAAGCGCCAGCTAGCCGATGTATCAACATCTGGTTTAAACACTCCACGGCCAAACCCTCTTCCCCTACCATAAGGAGGCCCTCTTCCCTCAAACCCATTGTTGTTCAGATCTGTATATCGGCCTGCTGCCACCAGGTCGTCCCCGGCCTCTGCCTCTACCACCCCCAGCAAGGATGAAATCTCCCCACTCGAGTTTTTATTCATCGTGTACCCCGTCTCCGCACTCTTGGTGCCAGTGGCCCATCATACCGCATACACCACAAAAAATTGGTAATCGTTCAGACTTGAACTGGTACCATTCTTTCTTCCTATCTTTTGTGATTGAGATGAAATGAGAGAGCTGTTGGGAGACTGTTGGAAATTGATAATATTATTGACTCTAGTGCAAGTGGGAGACTGTTGGAAATATGCCCTAGAGGCAATAATAAAATGTTATTATATATATTTCCACGTTCGTAATTAATGTTTATATTTCTGTGTTATAATTGCAATGACCCTGACTATGAGATTCAGAAGAAAACTCACTTGCATGTGTGGAAATGTAAACACCAAGAGTTCCTGGTTTAGCCTCTAAGACCAGCTCATGTGCTAACTGATGATTATGTTTTCTTAATCATGGACATTGTTCTTGTAACAAGGATGTTAGTAGCAATGGGAACATATTGTTAGCAGAACAATGATGTTGAACCGACCCCAGTATTGAATGATATACTTAGAGATCACATCGTAACTACGTTATAAGTCATATCATGAAATGTTATCATATACGTAATTCCTTAGACCATGAGAGTGTCGAGTTGCTTCACACAAGAAGACATGCTTTGGTTCTTAGATGAATCCTCCCGTAAATGGGAAGTAGTAAAATAAGTTCTGGGTATGTCAGATGGTGTGGCTAGTGACTGTGATAGTTCAAGAATGGGATTTTCTCCTTCACGATGAAGAGATATTGACTTTGGGCCCACTCGGTATGACGGTATCCATTCTAGTATGGCCAGACGCATTGTGATTTAATCACGGGGATACCGGAATACAATAACGAGAAATAGAGACAAACGAGCAAAGAGGATAACGAGTGGCTTGTGTTCAAGAAGTTGTTACACTGCCAAACTTCTCTCCTCTAACTTTTTCATATATCACGAAGCAAAGGGAATGGTACATGAATAAACATAATGGTTCACTCGAAGTTTCTTCGTGTATGTGCGGGAGTCAACATGGGTGTCCATGGCTCCGCTGTTGATTATTGGCTATTGACAAAAGGCTGTTGAACTATGTCCGGAAGATGTTCTGAGTCATGTCCGCATTATACCGAACCTATTGGGTCACACACTTAACGAGCAGTAGTCTGTTAGAATACTAGTATGGTAGAAGGTTTAGTGGAAGCAAAGCAGAATAGTTCATACGGGTACCGGAAGTAGTTCCGGGGATTTATGGAATAGTTCATAAGGGCACCAGAAGTAGTTCTGGGTATTTAAGGATATGTTTGGATCACTCTGGAGTAGTCCCAGGTGGTTCCGGAACATATGATAATGGTACTGGGGAAGTCCTGGATCAACCGGAATAGTTTCCAGATAATCACTAGGCGTCCCGCAACCTTCGTGGTCATCGGGTGGCTTAAATTGTAACTCGGATGGTCTTGCAAACTATCTGGATGGCTCCGGAACGTCCGAGAACGGTCCCGGAAGGTCCTGGAAGTGCTCCAGAAGTGTCCGGAATGTCCCGAAACGGTCCTGGTATGTCCCGGAAGGTCCTGGAAGCTTCTAGAAGGTCATGGAAGGTTCCGGAAGGTTCCGGGAAGTACCACCCACTCCCCTGCGCCCCTGGCCTTGCGGGGCAAGCCACCTAGGCTGCCCTGGCCGTCCAGGAGGTGGGGGCGCACCAAGGAAGGGGGAATCCTCCTCCAGGTGGAATTACCAAATCCCATTATGGCAGGTTTCCGGTGGGAAGGTGTGGGAAGGTTTGGAAGGCTTGGGAGTCCAAGTTGGACTCCCAATCCTCCTTGGACAGCGCCCTAGGCCTCCTGGCCACCTATATAAGGTGAGCCAGGGGGAGGGGGAGAGACACACAACTTATCCCCAAGGCCTATGCGCCACCCTCCCTCCTCTAAACCCCGTTGCTCCACAATTAGACCCCGGTTTAGACGTTGTTCTAGATCGGAATCCATTTGGGTTTTCTCGGTGGCGTTCATCTCTGGACGGCGGAGCGCTGCTGCATTGCTGCTACGGGATGTGTGGATACTAATGGAGGGGTCGTACCTTCGACCCTTCTTCGAGGAGCTTGTTCGTGGGACTTGTCCGTGGGACTAGATCGCGGGACGGTTCGAGGGATCGATATCCTCGCGGTTGGGAGGTCATTGAAATTCCTAGCTGCGGGGATCTGCACCGACGGTCTTCACCAACTCTACTTCCGCTACATCGGTTGGTGAGCCATGACCTAAAACGTTGTATGCAATCTTCTTGGATGATCTTGGGTTCTTGATTCGTAGGCCGAAATTTTTTGTTTTCTACTACGTTTCCCAAACAGTGGTATCAGAGAGATCCTTGATTAGATGCATGTTTAGGTCTAGATCATATGTGTGATATGAGGCATTGATTTTCTTGTTGCTTCCCTGTCATGTGATTTTTTCTATGCTTGATGGCAAGTTGAGGTTTTGCTACAAGGATTAAGTTTTCCATCGATCCCTCTATGCTACTTTCAGTATGTTGGTTGCCTTGATCATGGTCTACATCAAACTCCTTGGATCTCATCTTAATCTCGCAATAGAAGATTTAACATGGAGGGGCTTGTGGATTTTATGAACTCAAATCCACACGGGGGTCACGCGTTGAACGAAGTTTGGCTTGTGGCATTAGTTGCTACATGCACCCCGAATGTTAAACTAGCAACATTGAAGTATCGTGTTTGGTTTGTTTAGGGAACAACATTTGCATGTAACCTGCTAATCAACCACGATAAAATTTGCAACAACCCTTGTAGATAGCAATCTAACTTGTTTTTGCAGAGTATGCATGTGATGTGGTATAGCCTTCAAGATTTCCAATGTGTTTGTATGAGATGCTATATGATGTAATATTTATTCGCGACCTGCGTGTCGTGGTACGGCATGATGACTGGAGTCATATGATTGTCACTTAATTATGGCTTGCGTGCCAGAACTGTTTATTAGCTCGAGGCAAAGCAATAGATAGGTGCAAGGTGATGATCTACGATGCGGAGGTGGACCCCGACGCACATGCCGGAAGCCGTGGTGATGTTCCCGGCGCCAAGGACAAAGTTGGTGGACACGGTGACTTCAACCACGACGACGTGAAGACAATGAAGACTTCATGAAGCAAAGGGCTATATTATATCACATAATTTTATGAACTGCCTGTGATGTTTATCCCTTTGATGCACCCTTGTTTGATGCGCGGTAGTCGTATTTTATTAGGGTGATCTCTCGCAAAACAATATCAAGTTGATAGTGTTCTTCCAACTGTAGCACCGTCTATACTATGTTTCACACCGGAGCAGGTCATGTCACATGGGTGCACACGGTGTGACGCATAAAAGGCGGGTGTGTTAAGAACACACTGCAATTACACTTGGTTGTCTTGATGGTTTGGATAAAAGTTTGCTACCGGAACACGCCCATCGAAAGATGAACAAGAATCACCTTTGGCGTGATTGGCAAGTTGGCCTACCGGTCCAATCTAAGTCATCAGTGATGTCACATCAATGGCGGACGCTTGGGTTGGATCTTGAATCACTCCAGCATCAATTACGAGAGATATTCATCTGAGTGGGAGCGCACTTAGTAACTAAATTGATTAATCACAAGTGCAACTTAATTATGAACAAAGTTTTAGTATTTGCATTATCGTTGTAGAATAATGACTCGCGTTACCACCTTCCCAATTGATTTTGATTAACTGTATTATCTGGTAAAAACTTTACGATTGGTACCGTATTGTGAGGACTATCCTCAATAGTGCCGAGAAGGAGCTTGTCCTATCTCAAATTTTTGATGCTCTCCCGCTGATGCTATGGATGATGTGACTTACGTCCATAATCCAAAATGCTATAATTCCACCACAGCTAAGTGCATTGTCTTCACCACCATGAAACCCGAACTTCGAAAAGTTTGGGATAGTTATGTTATATTCATGGAACTGAAAAATTGTTTTCAGTGGTAAGACAATTAATGTTGGATATAAGATATCTAGTACAATGTATGATTGTAAGCATTAGTGAAAATATTCACTGTGCTCTTAACGAAACTGATAAGTGTGGGATCCAGATGAACACTGATCATATGATGATGAGGATTAAGGGAAAGGAAGTTCCATAGGGTGTTAGTAAGACTTACACGCCGGAAAGTCCATGGCCTGCGCCACCCTTGATCATGTGTGATCTTCTGTGAGTAGGAGTGACATTGGAAATAGAACTATGATACGTATAAAGGCAAAACGAAAGAAGACTGGAATATCCAGCTCAGAAATGAAAGTCATACGGAGTTATAGATGAATTCATTGCTGGTCAAGAGATGTAATTCTTGGGAATCATGATTAAGCAGTTAATTGTGGATTATGTATATTGTTATTAAACTGTTGATCACCGGAATATCACATCGATTGCATATTGTTGCAACTCGATGCAAGAAATACTATGGCCTTTATGACTAGCTAATGATGATTTTTGACACGCTCGGGAACACGGTAAAAGGTTTACTATACCGTGTGTTGACTCTATGATTATCTTCATAATTCATTTTAGAGTTGAGTAAATTGTTACTACACTTTAGCCTTGTTGCAAAACATCATTTTGAATCATGTTTGTTGCAAGAGAGTTGTTCAAAGCTATGAATAACGTAAAGGCCATACTTCCATTATGAATAGGTTGTATGTTATGAATCTTGATAATAATACTAAACATCCATAACACTGAGGCTAAACGTCGCAAGACTGACAGAAATACCACATAGATGTGGCACTGCCGTTTATCACAAGTGACATAACATGCATGAAGAATTTCCATAAGTGATGGACTTTAGAGTCATATGATTATGAATCACTTGACGCTTGCGATCTTTGTCTCGAAGTAATGTGACTAAAACACCGTTGATAGGCCATACATGAACGGGAAACTATACCATTGATAATCATACATGATGATGTGTGTAGTCCAATAAGTGTAGTTGTGTGCAGTGGATTCCCTATCTTCACTCATGAGTTGAAGTAGATATGTGGATATCTGTTCAATAGAGACATACGTCTGAAATCTTTGAAATGTTCAAGGAATTTTAGAGTGAAATAGAAATTCATTGTAACGAGAAAATAAAGCTTCTGCAAATTAGATTGTAGAAAGTAATATTTGAGTTACAAGTTTAGCGAACGTCTGATGAGTTGTGAAGAAGTGTCATAACTTGTGTCTCCCGGAACACCACTATGAGTAAAGTGTTCGAGAGATGTAATCAAGCCATGTATGATACGGTAAGATCAAATATGACGTTTATCAATTTGCCATTATACTTATTAAAGTTATGCGTTAGTGACTACGGATTTTACACTGAAAAGAGCACCATCAAATCTGTTGAAATGACACCATATTAGATGTGGTATGAACTGTTAAAACCATGTTGTCTTTTCTTAAAATTTGGGTATATAAGGCATATGTTTGACATGCTCAAAAACACCAAATCAGATAAGTGCTAGTTTGTTAAGGTTATTCCAAAAGGTTTGGTATTCCTCTATCACTACACCAAAGCAAAAAATGTTTTTGTTTAGAACGGTGTGTTTTGAAGAAAATAGTTTCTTGCAAAAGAGTGAGTGGGAGGACAATGCGGCTTGTTAAAGATTGTTGAATCTTCAAATAAGTGCGCAGCTGAACCACACAGGTTAGACAAAACTCGTATAAACATTCATGATATGTAAAACGAGATATTATTGTTCGACAATGATAAACCTGTGATATACAAAGAAGCGTTGATGGGCCTTGAATCCGGGATTTGGCTAAATGCCAAATAATCCGAGATAGTATCCATGGAAGTAAGTCAAGTTTTGAACTTGGTAGACCCTCTGAAAGACTAAAAGTCTGAAGAATATATATATATATATATATATATATATGGATCTATAATTGATTCGGATGAAATTGTTTTATCCATAAAGCTCAACTCGTTGGAAAATTTGTTTTCTAGCAAGATCAAAGGTTGACTACGGCGAAATATTTTCGAACGTAGAAATGCTTTAGTCAGTTCGGGTTATACTAGCAATTACTACATATCTCATTTATAGGATATGGTAGAATGAACGTCAAAACAAAGTTCCTACACGGAAATATAACAAAGGACGTATACGTGATACGACCGGAATGTTTTGTCGATTCAAAGGATGCTAAAATAGATGCAAGCCTTGGATATCTAGTGATGGACTGAAGCTAGCATAATGGAGTTGGAATTTTCGTTGTGATGAAATTGCCAAAAGAGTTTGTTTTCATCAGGAATAACGAAGATGCTTGAATATTCAAGAAAGTAAGTGGGAGCTGAATAATATTTCTAAAACCTTATGTAGATGAAATATTGTTTATTAGAAATGATATAAATTTCTTGACACGAATAAGGACTTTATTGAAAATAGTTTTCAGCTGAAGTACTTGGGCTAATATAGCATTAGTATTGATCACAATGATCTATGTAGATAGTAAGTGCCTAATCATGCTAAAGCCAACACTACATATTGAGATGATACTAAAGTAGTTTAGTATGAAACGCCAAGAAGGATGTTCTTGCCGAGGTCATGGTGAAAAGTTGTTTGCAGAAATCGGTGTTCATGAACACAGATAAGCAAAAGCACGTGAATTGAATTCCACTCACCTGTGTGTTTGGACAAATCATGTACACCATAATATGTAAAACAACCAGATATGTCCAATGCTCCAAAAGGTTTTGAGCAAGATACCAAAGTGATCAACATGTTGATCATTGGACAAACAGTGAAAAGTTAAACTTATGAAAGATAAGATATGTTTCTCGGAAAAATGGAGAGAATGAAGAGCTCGTTGTAATGAGTTACACCAGCTGAATTTTTGATGTAAACAGTTACACCAATTCAGTCTTCATACTTACTCCGACCGATTTTCGATTTTAATTGGGATTATGTGTTTCACACGTAAGGGTGGCACAGTATGGAGGAACTATGTCAAGTTCGATACTGTGGCGAATTATATAACAGAGGCTAAGTATATTGTTGCTTAAAAAAGTAACAAGGAGGGTATTTTGAATCACCAGTTCATTTATGAACATGGTATGGTTTCCTAGATGCTTGAAGCTCATGGAACATTGATGAATGATTTCATGAATTATTCTAAAGAACCAAGGTCCTACCAAATGATTCAAACATATACAAAGCTAAACTGATAAAATTAGTGAATTTTATGATAGCATGAAAACGCGAAGATATGCAAGATACAAACGGGCCTGAAACGTCAGATCCGATGATGAAGTCTATACCACAAATGAAGCATGTTTTACACCGGTATGCCATAGGTGTAAAGTGCTCAAGCACTGATAATATTATTGACTCTAGTGCAAGTGGGAGACTGTTGGAAATATGCCCTAGAGGCAATAATAAAATGTTATTATATATATTTCCACGTTCGTAATTAATGTTTATATTTTTGTGCTATAATTGCAATGACCCTGACTATGAGATTCAGAAGAAAACTCACTTGCATGTGTGGAAATGTAAACACCAAGAGTTCCTGGTTTAGCCTCTAAGACCAGCTCATGTGCTAACTGAGGATTATGTTTTCTTAATCATGGACATTGTTCTTGTAACAAGGATGTCAGTAGCAATGGGAACATATTGTTAGCAGAACAATGATGTTGAACCGACCCCAGTATTGAATGATATACTAAGAGATCACATCGTAACTACGTTATAAGTCATATCATGAAATGTTATCATATACGTAATTCCTTAGACCATGAGAGTGTCGAGTTGCTTCACACAGGAAGACATGCTTTGGTTCTTAGATGAATCCTCCCGTAAATGGGAAGTAGTAAAATAAGTTCTGGGTATGTCAGATGGTGTGGCTAGTGACTGTGATAGTTCAAGAATGGGATTTTCTCCTTCACGATGAAGAGATATTGACTTTGGGCCCACTCGGTATGACGGTATCCATTCTAGTCTGGCCAGACGCATTGTGATTTAATCACGGGGATACCGGAATACAATAACGAGAAATAGAGACAAACGAGCAAAGAGGATAACGAGTGGCTTGTGTTCAAGAAGTTGTTACACTGCCAAACTTCTCTCCTCTAACTTTTTCATATATCACGAAGCAAAGGGAATGGTACATGAATAAACATAATGGTTCACTCGAAGTTTCTTCGTGTATGTGCGGGAGTCAACATGGGTGTCCATGGCTCCGCTGTTGATTATTGGCTATTGACAAAAGGCTGTTGACCTATGTCCGGAAGATGTTCTGAGTCATGTCCGCATTATACCGAACCTATTGGGTCACACACTTAACGAGCAGTAGTCTGTTAGAATACTAGTATGGTAGAAGGTTTAGTGGAAGCAAAGCAGAATAGTTCATACGGGTACCGGAAGTAGTTCCGGGGATTTATGGAATAGTTCATAAGGGCACCAGAAGTAGTTCTGGGTATTTAAGGATATGTTCGGATCATCTGGAGTAGTCCCAGGTAGTTCTGGAACATATGAGAATGGTACTGGGGAAGTCCTGGATCAACCAGAATAGTTTTCGGATAATCACTGGGCGTCCCGCAACCTTCGTGGTCATCGGGTGGCTTAAACTGTAACTCGGATGGTCTTGGAAACTATCCGGATGGCTCCTGAACGTCCGAGAACGGTCCCGGAAGGTCCTGGAAGTGCTCCAAAAGTGTCTGGAATGTCCCAAAACGGTCCAGGTATGTCCCGGAAGGTCCTGGAAGCTTCTAGAAGGTCATGGAAGGTTCCGGAAGGTTCCGGGAAGTACCACCCACTCCCCTGTGCCCCTGGCCTTGCGGGGCAAGCCACCTAGGCTTCCCTGGCCGTCCAGGAGGTGGGGGCGCACCAAGGAAGGGGGAATCCTCCTCCAGGTGGAATTACCAAATCCCATTATGGCAGGTTTCCGGTGGGAAGGTGTGGGAAGGGTTGGAAGGCTTGGGAGTCCAAGTTGGACTCCCAATCCTCCTTGGGTTGCGCCCTAGGCCTCATGGCCACCTATATAAGGTGAGCCAGGGGGAGGGGGAGAGACACACAACTTGTCCCCAAGGCCTATGCGCCACCCTCCCTCCTCTAAACCCCGTTGCTCCACAATTAGACCCCGGTTTAGACGCTGTTCTAGATCGGAATCCATTAGGGTTTTCTCCCTCTAGTTTTCTCGGTGGCGTTCATCTCTGGACGGCGGAGCGCTTCTGGATTGCTGCTACGGGATGTGTGGATACTAATGGAGGGGTCGTACCTTCGACCCTTCTTCGAGGAGCTTGTTTGTGGGACTTGTCCGTGGGACTAGATCGCGGGACGGTTCGAGGGATCGATATCCTCGCGGTTGGGAGGTCATTGAAATTCCTAGATGCGGGGATCTGCACCGACGGTCTTCACCAACTCTACTTCCGCTACATCGGTTGGTGAGCCATGACCTAAAACGTTGTATGCAATCTTCTTGGATGATCTTGGGTTCTTGATTCGTAGGCCGAATTTTTTTGTTTTCTACTACGTTTCCCAACAATAGCTTCATGTCCACCTTCACCCGAACCCTAACACGTGCAAATTCACCAACAAAACCTGCAGGTAGACGCACTTGAACCTCAAGAACCTCGCCAAGAGGTCTGCACATGCCCCTTATAATTTTGTCCTGCAAAAAATTGTCGGGCAATTTATGAACTTGGACCCATAGATCGATGTTGTCCAGCACAACTGATCTAGGGTTCGCAAAGCCGTCATACTCTTCCATTAGCAAAGCTTGATCACGGAAAATCCAAGGTCCCAAAGTCATATCTTTGTTCCAATCTGCGAGGCAGCCAAATTGTATTGTGAACAAATTCCCCTCTCAACTCTTCTCCAGACAACGTCTTTCGCGGGATTCCATGCAGCCCTCATGTCACCAAAGAGGGTGCTTTGGCTAAAAGTTCTCTCAGTGTGCACCTTGACGATAGCTAACCACTTTGCCTGGACTATGGGTTCTGAAAGGACGTGGATGTCGCCTAGAGGGGGGTGAATAGGCGATTAAAATTATTACGGTTTCGGCTTGAACAAATGCGGAATAAAACTTAACGTTTAATTTGCCAAGCAAGAAACCTAAATAATCTAGGCTCAACTATGTGCACCTACAACTTATACTAAGCAAGATAAAAAACTATGTGATAGCAAGAAATATACCAAGAGCACTATGGCTATCACAAAGTAGGTGCACAAGTAAATAGGTTGACTAGTGAACAACCTATGGGACAAGCAATGCACAACAATATGAGCAAGCACAAGATAAACAATGTAATAAGCTTGCTCAAAGTAAGGGTAGAGATAACCGCAAGTGGAGCCGATGGAGACAAGGATTTGTTACCGAAGTTCCTTATCTTGCGGGAAGTACGTCTCCGTTTGGAGAGGGTGAGGAGCACAATGCTCACACGAAGCCAAAGAGGGCCACCCTATTTCTCCTCACGCTCTTACCAATGCAAGATGCCGTGATTCCACTATTAGGACACTTGAGGGCGGTCACCGAACCCGTACAAATGGCAACCCTTGGGGGCGGTCACCGAACCCGTAAAAATGCTCGGGGCAATCTCCACAACCGAATTGGAGGCTCCCGTAGCGTCCCGAAGCTTTCTACCACAATGATTGAGCTCCGTAACAACAAGCCTCTAGGTGCCAACGCACCCACGAGGTACAAGCTCTAGAGTGCCTATGCACTCAAGAGTAGCTATCTTCTCAACTTCACTCACTACAAAGAATCCTCGGAGAGAACTCAAACCGATGCACCAAATGCAATGGCAAGAGCACACGAAGTGCTCAAGTCCCCAACTCTCAAATCCCACCAAAGCAACAAAAGCTATGGAGGAATATGAGAGGAAGAACAAGGAGAACACAAAGAACTCCAAGATCTAGATCCACAAGGTTCCCCTCACATAGAGGAGAGATGGCTTGGTGGAGAATGTGGATCTAGACCTCCTCTCTCTTTTCCCTCAAAAAGGAGCAAGAATCATAGGAGGGGAAGAGAGTAAGCAAGGTCAAAGAGGTCAACAATGGGGGGAAGAACTTGCACAAAACCGGTGGAGACAAAGGAGGAAGAAGACCTCCTTTTATAGTCTCCCACGAATCCAGCCGTTGGAATCCGTTGGCAGCCCACCAACCACGGTACTACCGCAGTGGGTGCGGTACTACCGCGCTGCTGTAGTACTGCAGCCTAGTGCCGTGTCCACTACCGCTTAGTCAGTACGCTTGCGGTAGTGGTTACGGTACTAGCCTGCCGTACTACCGTAGCGCCGTACTACCGCGCTGGGTGCGGTACTACCGCGATGCCGTAGTACCGCAGCTTAGTGCCGTGCCCAGTACCGCTCGGTCAGTACGCTTGCGGTAGTGGTTGCGGCACTAGACTGCCGTACTACCGTAGCGCGGTACTACCGCACTGGGTGCGGTACTACCGCACACCAAGCGGTACTACCGCCCTGGCAGGACCAGGGAGCCCATGCCACACAACAGATGAACTCCAAATGAAACAGGAAAACCCTGAACTGCCACAACCTCTGCAAATGAACTCCGATTAAGGCAAACTCAAGCTTGATGGAAAGCTAACGAACAAAGCTTCCTAATCACGACTGGAAATATTTCAAAGAGGCAAGGGATAAATGCCAAACACATAGAGGTGTGAAACCTCTAACCAAGAATAACCGGAAAATCTCCCGCATCGAAAATCATAAGAGAAGATGCATATGAAATCCGTTTTCGATGAACACGAGCTTGTCATGAAGAAGACCACAAGCTCCAAAACTCACGAAGAGAAAAGCCAACCAAGAACCAATAAAGATGATGCCAAGGATGCAAAGGTTTGAGCTCTCCACGAACGACTCGGCCTAGCCTATAACACGGTCTCCTAACTACCACCAAGAGACCGGTAAACTAGACACCTAACTAGTCAAACCTTTATCTTGCGCATAATCCACTTGAGCTTGATGATGACGATCATGCCCGCCTCAAGTTGGAACATCTTCCTTGATTCCGCCGGCTCAATGAAGACTTGTAGATAGCTCCCCCATACTCCATTATGGGTGAGCCTCTTTTAGGCACATCTTCACCTGACCATTATCACCAAATGGTCGGCAAGCTCCAAGCATACGATATCTTCGTGATGCTCCTCTTGACCTTGCACACATTACCTTGACCAATCTTTGGATAGCTCCATGAAGAACACCTTGGTCAACACGAAATCCTCATCCTACATCCTTGAAGCCACCATATGATCTTCAAGCGTTGCCTATGAACAAACCTTAAAGTATAACTCAAGGAAACCATTAGTCCATAAAGATTGTCATCAATTACCAAAACCAAACATAAGGGTGCATGCCCTTTCAGGTTCCTTGATCTCATCTTCAAAGACAAAATCCTCCGCTTCCTCTTCATGCAGTTGCAGCCGATCGAGTAGTTCATCAACCGAAGGAGACACACCACTTCCGTCAGGCTTTTCCGCCCCAACTCTAGCCTATGATGGAGACGATGTACTCATTGTCGCAGAGGTCACTGAATTCCACAGGAATAGGATTCCACCGATCGCAGCGACGGGGAGAAAAACAAACCCTAGACGTCAGGGACCAGGGGAGGAGAAAACCCTAGCCGCTGAGACTAGGGACAGAAAACGTTTCACACTTTCCTCTTCCTCCTATTCCTCCTTGCCGTGCGCCGCCGACACGGCGTAGCCACTTCCTCCTCGCCCACGGTGCTGCCAGGCCTCTCAATTGTCGCCTGCATGGACCGCAGCCGGGAGAAGATATCGGCGCCCTCGCCTCAGTTCGTCGCCGCATTTATCTCCTTGGGCCAGTCACAAGCTGCTCAACGGTAATGTCGTATTCCACATAATCAGAACTACGTACTTTTTTTTGTTATGCATCCAAATGCGCCTCATTCTCCGGTACCTTCAATTCTTGCTTAGATGAGATTTCAGTTGAGTCCAGTTCAGTTCAGAACGTTCTTGATTTCAGAACGAAATAGCTCATCTCAGAACGCACAATCTATTTTTTTTCAAAAAACATACAAATTATCAGGTAACTGTTTTGAAGGAATCAAACTAAGTTCTTCTTTTATCATGAAATTTTTGTTAAGTACTTAACCTCCATGTCATTGTTCTCTTGTTCAGGAATCTAAACAGTGCCACCCGCCCACCCTGCTAGTTTTTTGCTTCAATCTTATTGTGATATGTACAATTTTAGTCATGTTTGTTACTCCCTCCGGTCCTTTTTACTCTGCGTATTACATTTGTGTCAAGTCAAACTTTATAAAGTTTGACCAAATTTATATTAAAAATATCAATATTTACAATATTTCATATATATAATATGAAACAACATTTTATGGCGAATCTAACCATATAGATTTGGCATTATGAATGTTTATACTTTTTCTATAAGTTCGGTTAAAGTAGAGATACTTTGACTTTGGAAAAAACTTATATGCAGACTAAAAAGGACCAGAGGAAATACATCTTTCAAACCTAGGTATATGAGTATATCAACATGGTTATTACCTTGTAGACAGTATCAACATTGGTAGTGATACTACATGCAAGGAGATAAGATTTACATTATCCATCTTACTAAAGATTAATGCATCCCAGACAAGAAGGCCACTCTGTTCTGTGTATTCATGAGACCTATACTCACTCAATTTAGGGCACTCCCAATGCTAGTATCTTAGCACGAAATCATAGGTATTTTGCTTATGTGGCATGGTACTTAGGGCTCTACCAATGCATTGTATCTTAGCACAGTATCATAGGAGCAATAAAAACTTAAGATACAACCACCACAATGCATTGTTTCTTAGGGGTTGTATCTTATTTAATGATTTTGGTCTCATGCATACATGTGATTGGTTTAACAATGCTTTTTGCATATGGCCACGTGCAAGGGTTGTATCTTAGCTAAGATACAACCTTCCTCTCTTTCTTCATTAAGTGCTATGCCACATAAGCAAAATGCCTATGATATCGTGCTAAGATACTAGCATTGTTTCTTAGAGCTTGTATCTTATTTAATGATTTTGGCTCCATGCATAAATGTGATTGGTCTAACCATGCTTTTTGCATATGGCCACGTGCAAAGGTTGTATCTTAGCTAAGCACAAATATATTATTTAATTCCTTATAGCCAGCTGACTAGACACTATTGTACTTGCTCTTAATGAAGAAAGAGAGGGAGGTTGTATCTTAGCTAAGATACAACCTTTGCACGTGGCCATATGCAAAAAGCATGGTTAGACCAATCACATTTATGCATGGAGCCAAAATCATTAAATAAGATACAAGCTCTAAGAAACAATGCATTGTGGAGATTGTATCTTAAGTTTTTATTGCACCTATGATATTGTGCTAAGAAACAATGCATTGGGAGAGCCCTTATGAGAAATGACCTATACCCCGTTAATTAATGATATAAAACTACTACATATTTTTTTGCTTATGGAGGCACTTCTGTTAACTTGTGCTTTTGTTCTTGCATCATTGTGCTGCCATTAAATTGAATATATATATATATATGTAATGCATTAATAAAATAATTGTTAAGCGACAGGAAACAAAATAGCTTCTGTTGATCTATTGGGCTTTTGTCTTGTTATGTGTTTCAGGCCACTAGTTACCCATCCAGAGGATGACCCTGATGATACACATCAACAAGATGATAGTGTTTCCAGAAATGCTACAAATCCAGCTGACTTATACACACTTGATGAATTGATGGTGTTTCAGTTACATCTCTGGGACTGGTTGTTGGCAAAAACCGGGACTGTTGCCCTGGCTACATAAGCCCCCAACCAGCACTTTGCCATTTTGCCTCAAAAAATTTCAGGATTGTGTTGGGGTGGGGTGGGTGCTAGAATTTTTTTCCTTTGATTGCACACCAGGTGTTCGACGAAATGTCCGAGCCACACTTAGGTCCTCAGAACACCGTATTCTCGGCCGAGGTTAGCAACCTTATCTTCTCCATCTGTAACTGATACAAAAATACTGCACGTGTGCATATATAGTGGTCTTTTCACTATTCACGAAGTTATTGTAATGGTTAATTATATGACGCAGATCGAAGCACGGATGCGATGGATGTACAGCGATCGACGCGGGTCCGAGTTTATTACAAACCTGCATACATTTCTCAATGTGGCTAATGCAAACAAAGTGGATAATTTTATGCCTTGTCCCTGTATTGACTGTCGGAACGTGGCGGAGTACTCTTCCTCGAGAACACTTCAAGGCCACCTGCTTCGGAGAGGTTTCATTCCCGGATATTATTATTGGTCCAAGCACGGAGAAAGAGGGGTTAGGCAGGAAGACAATGAAGAAGAGGAGGATGATGATAGCTATCCTATGTCCCCTGAAGAATTCGGTGACACTGCAATGGAAGACAATAAAGAAGATGGAGCTCCTCGAGGTGACAATGAAGAAGAAGAACGGGAATCGGATGAGACCGCTGATGGTCTTGGTCGGGTCATCTCTGATGCAAAGCGAGACTGTGAAACAGGAAAAGAGAAGGAGAAGTTGGAGACCATGCTAGAGGATCACAAAAAGCCCTTGTACCCAAATTGCGAAGATGGCGGCACAAAGCTCGGTACCACACTGGAACTGTTGAAATGGAAGGCAGATTTTGGTTGTTCTGACACCGGATTTGAGAAGTTACTGCAAATAATGAAGTCGAAGCTTCCACCGGATAACGAATTGCCCGCGACAACACACGAAGCAAAGAAGGTTATCTGCCCTCTAGTATTAGATGTGCAGAAGATATATGCATGCATTAATGACTGCATCCTGTACCGCGGTGAAAAGTACGAGAGTATGGCTAAATGCCCGGTATGCACTGCGAGTCGGTACAAGATCAGACAAGATGACCCTGGTGATGCTGAGGGAGATGACGAGCCCCCGAGGAAGAGGGTTCCTGCTAAGGTTATGTGGTATGCTCCTATAATACCACGGTTGAAACGTCTGTTCAGAAACAAGGAGCATGCCAGGTTGCTACGATGGCACAAAGAAGACCGTAAGAAAGACGGGATGTTGAGACACCCCGCTGATGAGTCGCAATGGAGAAAAATTGAGAGAGGCCACTCAGACTTTACAGATGAAGCAAGAAACTTATGGTTTGGTCTAAGTACAGATGGCATGAACCCTTTTGGAGAGCAGAGCTGCAGTCACAGCACCTGGCCTGTGACTCTATGTATCTACAACCTTCCTCCTTGGGTGTGCATGAAGCGGAAGTTCATCATGATGCCAGTCCTCATCCAAGGAACGAGGCAACCCGGCAATGACATTGATGTGTACCTAAGGCCATTAGTCGATGAAATTTTGGAGCTGTGGGCCAAACCAGGTGTACGCGTGTGGGATGAGGACAAACAGGAGGAATTTGACCTGTGAGCGTTGCTTTTCGTAACCATCAATGATTGGCCCGCTCTTAGTAACATTTCAGGACAGTCAAACAAGGGATACAATGCATGCACGCACTGTTTAGATAAGACTAAAGGTATATATTTGGACAAATGTAAGAAGGTTGTGTACCTCGGGTGTCGTCAATTTCTGCAGCCCAATCATATCGTGAGAAAGAAAGGCAAGCATTTCAACGGTGAGGCAGATCACCGGAAAATCCCTAAGCTCCCTAAAGGTGCTGATGTATTTGGTATGGTGAATGACCTAGAAGTAATCTTTGGAAAGGGTCCTGGCAGTCAATCTGTTCCGAAAGACGTCGTTACCGGACACGCGACCATGTGGAAGAAGAAATCTATAATTTGGGAGCTACCCTATTGGGTAGACCTAGAGGTCCGTTCTTCAGTCGACGTGATGCATGTGACTAAGAATCTTTGCGTGAATCTGCTAGGGTTCCTGGGCCTGTATGCGAAGTCAAAAGATACACCAGAAGCACGGGAGGACCAGCAACGTATGAAAGACCCATACCACAGGCATACTGATAAAGGGCGTCTAAGCATCCCGGCAGGCTTCTCGTCAAATATAAAGGGAATAATAAATATGGCAGAGAAAAAATTCCAGAACCTCAAGTCTCATGATTGCCACGTGATTATGACGCAGTTGCTTCCGGTTGCATTGCGGGGGCTTCTACCAGAAAATGTTCGAGTACCCATTGTGAAGCTATGTGCATTTCTCAATGCAATATCTCAGAAGGTAATCGATCATGCAAGTCTGGAAAGGCTACAGAAGGATGTGATCCAATGTCTCGTCAGTTTTGAGTTGGTGTTCCCCCCGTCCTTCTTCAATATTATGACGCATCTGCTGGTTCACCTGGTCGACGAGATTGCCATTCTAGGTCCTGTATTTCTACACAATATGTTCCCCTTCGAGAGGTTCATGGGAGTTTTAAAGAAATATGTTCGTAACCGTGCAAGGCCAGAAGGAAGCATCTCCAAGGGCTATGGAACAGAGGAGGTCATTGAGTTCTGTGTTGACTTTATTCCTGACCTTAAGCCGATTGGTGTTCCTGAATCGCGGTATGAGGGGAGACTGAGTGGAAAAGGAACGCTAGGAAAGAAAGCAAAGATATTTCAGGACGGGCATTCTTTGACTCAAGCACACTACACAGTTCTACAAAGTTCTATCTTCATCCAACCGTATATCGAGGAACACATGAATGTTCTACGCTCCAAGTTCCCGTGGGAGGATGACCAATGGATTCAAGTCAAACACATGGAGACTTTCGGCACTTGGTTGCAATTACGTCTCATGCATGACACCACTATTGGAAATCAACTCTACTTGCTGGCCGCGACACCGTCTGAGACTGTATTGACTTTCCAAGGGTACGAGATAAATGGGAATACATTTTACACGGTCGACCAAGATAAGAAGAGCACCAACCAAAACAGTGGTGTCCGCTTTGATGCAACAAACGAGGATGGCACAAAGGACACATACTATGGTTACATAGATGAGATATGGGAACTTGACTATGGACCTACTTTTAAGGTCCCTTTGTTTCGGTGCAGTTGGGTCAACATGAAAGTAGATGGGGTAAAGGTCGACCAGCTGTACGGAATGACAACAGTGGATCTCAAGAATCTTGGTCACACAGACGACCCATTCGTCCTAGCCAAATATGTGGCTCAGGTTTTCTATGTGAAGGACATGTCTTCTAGACCGAAAAAAAGGAAAAACAAGGATACGAATACATCAGACAATGAGCCCAGGCGTCACATAGTTCTTTCAGGAAAAAGAAACATCGTGGGAGTCGAGGACAAGACAGACATGTCCAAAGATTACGATAAGTTTCATGAAATTCCTCCATTCACAGTGAAAACTGACCCAACTATCCCATTAAGCAATGAAGATGCTCCGTGGTTACGGCCCAAGAAGCGATCATAAGCAATGTAGGAAACAAGTGATGTGTAATAATGTATTGAACCATTGGTGATTTTTTTGTGATGTTTACAATTAGCCAAGTTGGAACATGATGCTTTCCAATTTCAAAATGCGGTCAAAACGGGGGAGGGGGGCATGGCCGGTGATAGCTAGGTGTGGAATCTTGAAAAACTCTTTGTAGATCTCTGATGAAATGAGTACTTGTGCACTTGGAAATGTTTTTTTTTGAAAAAATAAAGAGCAAACTATCAAACACTTGTAGTTCAAATTTCACCCCGTTCCAGCTGAATTGGCGGCAATTTGTCTTTTTCAGCAGAGGTGCATAAGAAACATTTTACATAGAAACTTTTGTAAATTGTTAATAAAATATGGTCTAGTATAATACAAAAATGGGTTGGTTCAAATTGACATCAAATATTTGGTAGATCCTTCACAAAAAGACCCTACTTTCGGCACTCGGAAAATGAAAAATGGATTCTTCGTGCAACGGAAATGAAAACTTCCTTTGGCAAACTTGTTGGCCATTCAAATATACACACATATGCAAAATATGAGATCATTTGGGGAAACTATCATTTGAAATTAGCTTTAACTTCAGCCATTTGGCTTGAAAGCCATGAACCTTCATACTCGATAGCCCATTTTGAGAAGACTTTTTTAATAGATTTGCATTATTTCAAGTTTGTTGGTTTGTATGGTTACTAGGACATAAATTAGGATGCAACGCGAAGGTTTTATATTTTTTTGATTTTTTTTGAATTGTTTAAGCACCGATTTCAAAATGTGGTCAAAACGGGGGAGGGGGGCATGGCCGGTGATAGCTAGGTGTGGAATCTTGCAAAACTCTTTGTAGATCTCTGATGAAATGAGTAGTTGTGCACTTGGAAATGTTTTTTTGAAAAAATAAAGAGCAAACTATCAAGCACTTGTAGTTCAAATTTCACCCCATTCCAGCTAAATTGGCGGCAATTTGTCTTTTTCAGCAGAGGTGCATAAGAAACATTTTACATAGAAACTTTTGTAAATTGTTAATAAAATATGGTCTAGTATAATACAAAAATAGGTTGGTTCAAATTGACATCAAATATTTGGTAGATACTTCACAAAAATAAAGAGAAAATATTTGAAAATGCATTTTTAATTGAAAATAGTAAAATTGTATAGTTAAAAAAATATTTTTCAAAACAAAAGATGGTTTTGGATTAGTTAATTAAATTGAAGCACTTTTGCTGTTAAAAGTTTTTTCAAATTTCAAACAAAAAATCATTTAAATTGAAACACCTAACTAATTAAAAAAGAAAATAAATTTGAAAAGGGCGGGAAGCCGAAACATTGCATAAAAGGGCCATCGATCCCGGTTGGTAGCACCAACCGGGACCAAAGACTCAACGGTCCCGGTTGGTGACCCTGGTGCGACGTGGCAGCACCACGCCCCTCCCCGCCCAGGCCTATGATCCCGGTTGGTAGGACCAACCGGGACCGTTGAGTCTTTGGTCTCGGTTGGTGCGACCAACCGGGATCGATGGCCCTTACTATAATACGCGCAACCTCTTCTTCCTCCCCCAACTCCACCAAATCCCCCAACCTCTTCTTCTTCCGCGCGGAATTCGCCGTGAGCTCCTCTTCCCCGAGGCCGGCAGGCTGCCCGCCGATTCGACGCCGTGGATACGCAGCACCGAGCCCCGTCCCCGAGCCCGCTTAACGGCTACACAATCGCCGTGAGCTCCTCTTCCCCCTCCCAACCTCCCCTTGTTGGCTTCTCGTGCGCCGCCGTCGAGCTTGGAACCGCTCCCCGCCGCCGTCGAGCTTCTCACCCGCGCCATCTTGCTCCCCGTGTCCCCAGCTGTCGAACGCACCCACCTAAGCCCCTCTACATGCGCTGAATCGTCGACGCCGTCGGAGCTGTCCCCTGCACCGCCGCTGTACTCGTCGCCGTCGTCACTCCGGCAGGTCTCCGGCGACGCCACCACCCCAGATCGATGCGCGGCCCACCCCTGGTTCGAACGCGACACGCCCCGCTCCCTCCCGTGGCCTGCAGCGAGCTCGGGCTCGACCTCGCCGGCGGCCGTCTCCGGTGGCCTCTCCGGTGAGGCTGACCGGTGGGCCCGCCCAGTCAGGTCCACTGTTAGTGCCTAATTATCCACTGAATGGTGGGCCACCCCCTCCTAATTGGCCTGTTAAAAAGAAATTAATATTTAATTAGTTAACTGTTGTGAATGACATGTGGGCCCTGCCTAATTTAATTTAATTAAAATGATTAATTAGCACATGTGTTAGTATGACATGTGGGGACAACCCCTGGTTATTAGTTAAATTAATTTAATTTAATTAAACAGTCACTGACCAGTGGGACCCACTGGCCAGTTAATTAAAAATGATTATTAATTCATTTAATAATTAATAAAAGAATTATTAAATAGGAAATTTGATTTAATTGATTTAAATATTGGATAAAACATAATAAATTAATATCTTTTAATCCGTAACCCGGATTAAAATAATTTATATATGAAAGTTGCTCAGAAAAATTCAACGAATCCAAATACGGTATCCGTTGCTCTACCACACCCCCCTAACATACCGAACATCGAACCGCCCCCCTCCGGACTGCCAGTCCGATGAATTGTCCGGTACTGCTACAGTACCCGGATCAATTTATTTCGAACACGAAAGTTGTTCGAAATAGGTCAACTAACCCGGATACACAACCCACACGCGTGTCGGATGTCCACGACACCCCCGGCTTGATCTTTTCCCCCTCCGGACACCTTGTCCGGTAATCACCTTGTCCGTTAATCACCTTGTCCGGACGAGTAGTGTGGTTGGGTTGTTGAGTGTGTCATGATAGTGAAAGCCTTCATAAAATCCTTTGTCGCTGACACCTTAAGGTTTACGAGTCCATCATACTATGCCCACATTATCTGGTGAATTTGCTATGATTGCCGTGTATTTAATGTTTCTCCCCCCCTTTAATCTCCGGTAGACTCTGCTTCTACCGTTGACTACACCGCTGCCGCCTACGATTTGCATTATAATAGCTTGCAATTCTTAATTTGCAGATACTATGGAACCAATATTTCATAGAGATGAAAATGAGGAAAACTTGCTTCACGATATGATCAACGACAATGAAGGTCAAGATGTCACCCGCCGGTTTCTGAACGATTCCGGTGAGGGAGACGAGTCTCTCCACCGAGAAGAAGCATCGGACGGGAGACAAGCCGGCTCCGCCTCCGGCGGAACCTTTAATCTCGAAAACACCGGCGAGGTTGATATATATGTAAATTACTGTTAATTATAATGCAGCTGTATATGTACATGCATATATTAAAACTCTTTCTTCTTTTAGCCCTCCGGATCCGGATCCGGCCATTCCTTCGCAAGACCGAAACGAGGCCCAACCAAAAAGTTGGCTGACAATGTGAGGTATAGGATCGAAGAGGTCGGTCCAGACGGCGAACCGTTAGCTCCGGACGATGTCAAGACAAAATTTGTGAAGGCATGCGGAACTCTTGTGAGGGACAACATCCCGATCACCATTCGAGAATGGATGCAGCTAAAGGACCCTACAATCTCGTTTGTGTGCGACACCATGAAAGACAGGCTTTGGAACATGCTCATGCATAATTTCCTCCTGCGGATGCCAGAGGTGGATAATCCAGCTCAGGAGGCGGCAGCTAGACTGGAGCTAGAGGCTAGAGTCAAGAAGTTTGCTCTCAGCAAGATGGCCGAGCAATTCAAGAATTGGAAGAAAAACTTGTACCTAAAATATGTCAAGTTAGACAAGACTCCGGATTTTGAACACGGCTATGGTAAGATAAGAGAGCAGTGGGATGATTTTGTGACGTACAAGAAATCGGAGCACGCGCAACAAAGGTCTGAAGTAAATCAGACGAATGCCGCTAAGAAGATTTATCACCAAAAAATGGGGCCTGCTGGCTACGCCGGTTGCATGCCTAGGTGGGAGGCAATTGAGGCCAAGTATTTTGATGCCGGGATCACTCCAGAGTCTACAACATGGAACGAACGGACAAGAAACTGGTTTTACGGCCATGGGGGCACGTTGGACAAAGATGGGATGGCAATATATAACCAGTCACACATAGATGATCCCCTGCTTCCCATCGATGATATTAGAGATGCAGTACGTGATATTGAAGAGGGACGGTTCATTCCCGATAGAGAGGACGACGAGCTCACACGTGCCCTAAAAAATAGAGAACACCCAGGACGAGCACGAGGCACGCCAGGCTCCAAGTGTTGGAAACTTGCCTTCCCTTCGGAAAGCAAGAAATATCCAGATAAAAGCCATCAGAGGAGGAAGGAAAGGGAGGCAGCTGAGAAAGCGGCGGCTGAGAGAGAGAAAGTGGTGAATGAGGCTGAGAAAACGGCTACCAAAGAGCGGCTGCGTAATGTAGAAGAAGGCTTCAAGCGGGCGGAGGAGCTGATCGGCAGACTTAGCCAGCAAAGTGGCGGCCAACCTCAACAGCTCTTGTTAGAAACTGGATTCGATGCTACCGGCGCCCCATCGAATCGGAAAAGCTCCCAAGCTTCCACGCAGCTCCAGCAGGATGATGATGATGCACTGACAACGGCTGCTCCTAAACGCTACCCAGTGGATTATATCACGGAGAGCACACGCTGTGAGCTTAAGGTGCAAGTGATGAACTTAAAGGTGACGGTGGCGGTCGGCATGGCCCTATCAATCCCAGAGAAACCAACTTATCATTGCAACCCGACTCCAGAAAGATACGCTGTCGTCATGGTGGATGATGTGATGGATGATTATGAGGAGCTGAAGCTGGACCACCCTGCAGGTGAAGATGGGGAGCTGAAAGAACTAGGAGAAGCAAAAAATGGGAGTGTTCTATGGCGAAAGGAGCACATCGTGCTTCCAAATTATGTGCCGCCAAGCTCACCCACTCTTCAGAAGAGCAATCCACCTTCGCCGCCACGTGACCATTCTTCACCGCAACCATCGCCTTCACCGCCTCACCACTCTCCGGCTCAGCCGTCTCCACCGTCGCCTCAAGCATCTCCACCGTCGCCTCAGCCGTCTCCATCTTCTGAGCCTCAGAGCCAGAAGCGGAAGCGTACCTATACTAGGAGGGGCAGCAAGAAATCACCGAAACGTAAGTGATCACCCCTCCCAAAAGTTCCTCATCAGAATATGAAGAAGCTACCCGGAGAGATGACACCTGAGGAACTGGAAGTTTCCGTAAAAATGTCTTATGAAAAGTGGAAGATTGATGTGGCCAACGAAAGAAGCCGATAGAGCCATTGTTCCCGCGCACCCCAGAAGATCACCCCAGAGTCGGAAAAGAGATTGCCCAGCTCGGACTACAGAAAGAACAATCGATCGAACCGCTCAAAGTGCACACTTGGCCGCGCCCTCAGCAGCATCAGGTCGATGCGTATGATCCGAACAAAGATCCGGAGTTTATAAGACAGTACGGAGCAAAAGCCCAGGCAGTAGGATTGTCTAGTACTGATTACCTGAGCCGTCTGGATGAGTTCGGGAACGATGAGGAATTCGTACCGGCATACCAATACCAACACGGGTATCCTCTCGTCAAACCCGAGTTAGTCAACGATCTACCAACAAAGATGCGAAAACTGCATGACTGGTACATGGAAAAATCTGCTAAATCCGAAAACTGGATCTACGCTAAATTTCAGAACGAGCATTACGGGCATGGACAAGGCTTCGATCTGATTGAATTCTCAGAATTATTTCAGTTTTACAATGGAGACGCCATCGACAAATCTATCGTCAGTGCATATTGTCTGTAAGTACCATTAATTTCAGTGATCAAGCCTTTCTAGCTAAGTTCATTCGTTTCATGTACAATCTTACACTCATCACTAAACTAATTATATATGCAGAATGAAGATTCTCGAATGCAAGAAAGGACAAATCTATGACATTGGGTTCGTTGACTGCCAGTTCGTTCATGAAAGAACTCTCAAAGAGAAGCCCAACCAGACAGAGAACAACTTGTTGCAATCGTTGACGTATTTCGGCACAAGAAGGGAAATACTATTTCCTTACAACTTCGAGTGAGTGTTACTGTCTCGCACACATTCCATTTTTCTTGCTCGGTGTTAAGCGTATAATTGACTCTTTATGCGTGTGCAGCTTCCACTTTATTCTGTTGATCATTGTTCCGGACGAAGGAGTAGTAAAAGTCATGGACCCGGGACGCAAATCTATGAAATCATGGGAGGACATGCAAGCATGCCTCCAGAGGGTTTGGAAACGGTTCACCGCCAAAACATCGGGTCTTCCGGCAAAGCTTACATTTGAATCACTGAATGTAAGTACTACTTGCTAGATCCGTGCATCTTTTTTATTCTAGTTTCAGTATAATTATCATGCTGATTATAATATTCATTGATCTCCGTTCTCGTAAAGTGTTTGAGACAGGGACCCGGGAATAACTTATGTGGATATTATGTCTGCGAGTTCATTCGCCAGACGACCAAAGAGACGGCCGCAACCCGAAACATAAGAAAAATTGAAGTACGATAAACAACATTCAATACTTTAATTTATTGCGTTAAATTGTGTTTAGTTTCATTCATATATATTGATCCCTTTCTTTTAATTAGATCGAACGAATGCGGGACGGTCTTCTACCACGACAACGCGTGCGAGCAATTCAAAAGGAAATCGCCGGATTCTTATTAGACCATGTCATAGCTCCGACCGGAGAGTTCTTTCACCCTCATTTTTTGGAAGACAAGCGGCCAAGGACCGATGTAAATTAGATCGAACTCGTGTGAGTACCGTTTGTGTAATACATGTTCGACCAAGCACGACGAATGAGATGGTGTATATGATATATTCGTGACGATAATGTGTAATATATATTGTGATTCCTTCATTGTTGCTTTAATTTATATATATATGGTACCATTTAATGGAATACAAAACACAAAATAAATAAATGAAAAAAATCAGAAAATAGGGCTAAAAAGGAGGGCAGTGCAGCCTCTTCGGTCCCGGTTCTTCCTATCAACCGGGACCGATGACCCCTCCCCCCCTCGCTGCGCGCCTGGCCACGTGGAGCCTCTTCGGTCCCGGTTCGTGGGCCAACCGGGATCATCATTGGTCCCGAGTTATTGGTCCCGGGTGTGGAACCGGGACCGAAGGCCCATATGAACCGGGATAATATGGGGGTCTGTCCACTAGTGATAAGGAGTATGTGATTTGCGTCCGACGCATCACAACCACTATAGGGATGTAATCGTCCAGCATTATTCTGCCATTTGATTTGATTTCAGACAAAGGATCATAAGCACGCCAATTTCGCATCTGATTGATGAAAATAGTTGGTTTCTGTAATGGAAACCTCATCAAAGTTTGTAGTAGAATGTACAAAGAAAGGACTATTAAAAAGGATCAGCAAAGTCGAAGAAGCGTGTGGCCTGCCCAATGTTCTTTAGCAAATACAAAATTTGGAGCCAAGTGCAGCGACATAGAGCATCAGCCAATTGTAGCACCGAAGAGCTTGATGGCCATGGAGGGTGTAGCAATGGCGGAAGCCTGTGTACCGGTGGAGGAGCTCGGGTCAGAAGCTAAGTTACGACAAAAAGGTGTTAACCAATCTTGTGTTGCTTCTGTGTCGGCATCGGAATCCTAGACCACCCGTGAAACCCAAAAACATTGATGTCAAGTGTCTGAACCCAAAGCATTAACTGAAAAATATGACAAGTGATGATTTGATCAACGCAACATTCAATTACCAAAATCTTTTTCCAAATATTCACTTACACCGCCTTGACTATCCCGTGCACTAAATTGAACACATGTGGTGGCTCGTGTCCGCACAAACCGTCACGGTGAAGATGCTCACCTGCATTCCGATTGCCCAATTGTAGTGTTGCGCATCGCCTCAATTTCGACCATTGGCACGAAAAATTCCGCCGCATGACGAGGGAGCACCAAACGACGGTGAAAGGCCTGTCCTCCGAAGCCAGACGGATACTTCCGCCACGTCCTCGGTGCAGAGCCTGTCCAAACCATTTTTGTATTAAATTTTTATACTTATTTAAACTAATTTTGTCATATTAAATTTAATTTATATTCTCGCAAATTTTTTATATATTTTTTCTATTACTTATCCATCACAGTTATCCGCATATGTACCAATGTTCCTAAATAATATTTAGAATATATCTTGTTATATAATTGTAATATACTTCTTTTGTCTGAAATCACTTGACTCAAATCTGTCTAGATATAGATGTACCTAGACATAAAAGTAATTTGAGACGGTGTGAGTATATTTTTTAAGAATTTTTTTGCGAAACTTAAGTTATACGATGTAAAAATATATATCTTTAATTTTAAATAATCAATTGAATTAGATTTTTTATTATTGGATAAATTATATAATGCATACACATATTATATATATATATATGTATGTTTTAATATTATTGAATATCATGTAGAGATTTTCTAAATCATACATATATAATAATAAAAATGTAATACTCCCTCCGATCCATATTAATGTACTTAAGTTTGTCTAGATACACATGTATCTAGTCCAAATACTTAACTAGATACATATGAATCTAGACAAAGTTGAGTACATTAATATGGGTCGTTGGTAATAGTTCTTATTAGTGTACGTTAGACAATTATATTCATAGAAATTTTTAGAGCATGATAAATATGACTTGCAAGTTAGATCGGTAATATTATGTTGACGACATATATGCATGATTTCTAATTATATTTTAATTATAATTAGCGTCATTATTATAATAATTAAAGAACATAAAATGTTGTTGATTGTACTTTTGAGGGGATAGTGGTTAGGTTTTTTTTAGGGGATAGTGGTTAGGTACTAGTATAATTTATATTGGGGACCATTTCTCTCGTGGCCTGGGGAAGTGGTCCCTTCCGCCCGGCCTTTGGGTCGGCCCTGCCTTCGAATTGACGTGGGAGGCAGGGATCGTAGCTCGCTGTACCGCTATCGTCGGACATTCAACTGCTCTGATGAAAAGGACCAAGTCCTCTACGATGGGGACCTTGGCGTGGAGGTAGGCATCATCCCGCTGCTGAGGAGATGACGCTTTCCATCCTCACTAATGAAAAAATAGCGCGCGTTATAACGTCGCTATAACGGCGTTATAGCATATTAGAAAAGTATACGCTATATTTTAGCAAATTTAGTTACTACGGCACTATTTGCGCTATTAGCGCGTTATATGCGCTATAACGTTGTAACTTGTAGCGTTATAACATACACATGATGATCTAGAAAAAAAAACCAGGTCAAAGCCCAGCAAGCCCAAAACCTTCCTCGACCATACCCCTCTCACTCCCCTTTTTACACGACAAGGACCATAATATACCTTATGTTTAGAAAGAAACATGCACTTGCCCAGGTAGTTAACTGATTGAAAAAATGACATCTAGTCGATGTTGTACTTGGTTACCATGCATAATAATGGATGAAAATGGTTTCCTTGGACTGCATTTTGTTCCCTGTAGCTTCTACTTTCTTCGATGTTGATGTTGAGATGTGGTACTTTGTTTGAGTATATAAAATTTGTTCTTCCACTTAAATATAGAGTATTTTTTCTGAATATGAATACTAATGTTGCGCTTGAATTTGGCTAAGAATAGAGACAAACTGCCTTGGATTTGGCCCTTATGCATGTATTACTTTTGGGAAAAATTTAGTTGTTGGAATACTTTATTTTTCGATATATTTATAATTTTTTGGAAACGCTATTTTGAAATATAGCAAGGGCAGTCGGGCTTCCGCCTCCGGCGTTTAGAGGCGAGGAGTATCTTAGCTAAGATACAACCCTTGCACGTGACCATATGCAAAAATCATGGTTAGACCAATCACATTTATGCATGGAGCTATCACTTGTGCTACAACTACAATACCTGCCACAACACACCATTGAAAAGCCTATGTGTGCTTGTCGTAGCCGCCGAGCTATGATTTTTGCTTTATATATAAAGCGGGGCGAAAGCCTTTTTTCAAGAATTATCTCATTTGATAGAATTTCATTCACTATTCCACATTTAGCTAAAGTTTATCCAAATTGTACCCTTTGTAGTTTTATGAATGTTCTGACCAAAGAGTCTCGGTTGTTAGGTCCACATGGTGAGCCATGTCGCTAGTTTTCTCTCAAAAAAATTCTATACATTTATTGAAAATGGTGGACATCACTACATGTTAACAACTTACATGGATTCACACAAGAATACAAGAATTGATTATAGTAATTTAATACATATACAAGCACAAGTGTGCAAGGATCAACAACAAGAAAGAGGAAGGGTTGAGAGCTAAGGGTGGGAGAGGAGGAGACGCCGTTGTGCCCTTCGTGATCCTTTGGATAACTTCTTTGATGCCCTCCTCGTGCTATTTGTAGTTGGCTTTCATAGCTTGGCATTCGGTCCAGTACTCTTATGCAAGGCCAAGGCCCAACCGTGGAGGGTTGCAAACACCCCTCCCTCCCTGAAAACCGGCTCCCAAGCCGAAGCTTCGGTGAAGACTAAAACTCTGACTTTCCCGGATTCCATGGTGCTTGAAGTTCCTTGATCTTGCTAGGATCTCCTTGGTACTCTTCAAGATAGTAGCTGAGGTTGGTGTAGTCTCGACTGAAGTAGTAAGCTTGCTCGTGTGTCTTGCCGAAATAGCCTTCCTATTCATAGCCATGGCCAGAGTTGGATGCATACTAATATTAAGGAGGCGCTGGATATGTATGCTAATGCTACGGGTCAACTTTTGAACTACAACAAGTGTTCGGTGTTCTTCGGGGAGTGTTGCTCTGCGGTCTCACAAGACAGTGTCAGGCAGGTTTTGAACATCACGCAGCTTGTGTTTGAGGAGAAGTATCTTGGGTTGCCTACGCCGGATGGACGCATGACTAAGGGGAAATTTCAGAACCTTCAAGCAAACTTGTCTAAGAGATTGGTCCAGTGGGGAGACGGGCACATGGCGCAGCCTGGACGGGAAGTTCTCATTAAATATGTTGCACAAGCACTGCCTACGTATGTGATGGGAGTGTTCAAAGTACCGTTCTCCGTCTGCGATGAGTTAACCACTATGGCCCGGAATTTTTATTGGGGTTCATCGAAGGGCAAGAGGAAGGTCCATTGGAAAGCTTGGGACCATCTTATGCAACCAAAAGCCAAAGGAGGTGCTGGCTTCCGAGACTTCAGAGCTTTTAACCAGGCGCTCCTCGCCAGACAAGCTTGGCGACTCATTACAAGACCCCATAGTTTATGTGCACGTCTCTTGAAGGCACGGTACTATCCTAACGGGGATTTACAAGATACTGTCTTCAGCGGGAATCCATCACCAACTTGGCAAGCGATCAGTTATGGTTTGGAGTTACTCAAAAAAGGCCTGATCTGGCAGGTAGGTAATGGTAAGAGTATTCGCATCTGGCGCGATAACTGGATACCTAGGCCTTTCTCGTATAAACCTATAAGCCGTCAAGGCAGGAACCGTAACCGTTTTGTCTCAGAATTGTTGACGGAATATGGCGCGTGGGACAATGCAAAACTGAACAGTATCTTTTTGCCGATGGACGTACATGAAATTCTGAAGATCAAGGCGTCACCTAGATTGGAGGCTGACGTTATTTCATGGGGGCTTGAGAAGTCTGGACAGTTTTCGGTTCGGAGCGCTTATGAGCTTGCTTTCCAGGAGCAAACGGGATCGGATGCTATGTCTACGAGCTCGGCTCCGGATGGGACAAGATCGATCTGGTCCTTGATCTGGAAGTCGGATGTGCCTCCTACAGTCAAGAATTTCGCTTGGAGGATGGCTATCGACTCACTCCCGACTTGGGAGAATAAGCAGAAGAGAACGCTTGAAGTTTCTGCTCTTTGCCCGGTATGTGTAGTTGAGACAGAGGACAATTTCCATCCATTCTGTAGGTGTCCGTTGGCGCGGCAATTCTATAAATTAATGGCCTCGATATGGCCTATCCCTGATGTGGACGAGATTCAACATACAGGGAAGGAATGGCTGTTACAGCTGCTGAATACTTTGTCAAGGGTACAGTGCAATATGATCCTTATGATTTTTTGGCGTTGTTGGCACATTCGTAATGAGATCGTCCATGATAAGCCGCCCCCACCTATGGAGTCATCCAAGAATTTTCTTATGAGCTACTTGGACTCTTTGTTTGGGGTGCTACAATTTCCTTTGGATGCCTCAGGAAAGGGCAAGGGAGTTTTATCTTATAACAAGGAGCTTACTTCACCAACGCCCCCTGTCCTGGGTGATCTTCCAGTATGGAACAAACCGATGCATGGGTATGTGAAGCTTAATACCGATGGCTCTTACACCCCTGATGCTGCTGGAGCTGGAATGGTGCTTAGAGATGAGGAAGGAAGAATAATATTCTCATCTTGCAGACAACTTTTTAACTGCCGGGATGCCATAGAAGCTGAGTTGTGTGCATGCATGGAAGGGTTATCTTCAGCCCTGCAAAGAAGCAATCTTCCGATAATTGCAGAAGTGGATTCTTATACCGTCTTCAAAATGATCCAGAATAAGGGTCTTGATAGATCTTCCTATTCTTCTTTAGTTAGGGAGATTCGTTTGAACCTTTCGTTTCGTGATTCTTGTATTACTCTCATCAACCGCTCTCAAAATAGAGTTAGTGATTGTCTTGCTAGCTTTGCTAGGATAGAAGGTAGAACAATGACCTGGATAGATTCCGGGCCACCAGCTGTTCTTGAGCTAGCCATTACCGACTGTAATTCTGTTGTGATTTGAGTAATACAAGTGTTTTCACCCCGCAAAAAAAAAAATATTTTCTACGGTTAAATTCAAATTCATTAAAATTTTTTGGACGGTAGTACTACCTCCTTTACGGGTCATAAGGCTTGCGCTTATCCCTCAATCTATAATTTGATCAACATAAAATGAGTTATATAGTCTCAAAATTATACCATTAGAAAGTAAATGATTTGAAGTTTCTAATGATATTTTGTATGATATACACCTTATATTATGTTGGTTTATTTGCCAACCTAGAGATACGTGCAAATCTTATAAACTGAAAAGGAGGTAGTAAACATTGTCGGTGGAGAATAGTATATCCTATAACCCGTTTCGTGACTGAGAACCTTATAAACTGGAAAGGAGGTAGTAAACATTATCGGTGGAGAATGGTACATCCTATAACCAGTTTCGTGACCGAGAATCTGTAGAAAAAAACTTTCACAACACTAATGAACAAATACCGTGTATCTCCCTTGCTCGTCTGCTCATGCCTTGGAAGCGATCAACATGATAAATACCTTTTTGTATAGGAAACTTATATATAGCGTATGCATTAACATCGTACAAACTACATTTATACATTTATTACAATTTAATAGTATTATGGTACATGCGCATTGGCAACAGCAGATATCATGGATCGCCAACTCCGGCAGACACACATAATCCTTCCAATTGTGTGTTGTGGCAGGCATTGTAGTTGTAGAATCAGAGATATGGCCTATGTAGACGGCGAGGAGATGAAGACGGTTTATTTGCAAGGATGTCTCCCGGGGGAGACGGTGCTTTCTTCGTATACGACAGCAAATGTTAAGCCCAAGGTGGGAACACGATCGGATGAACCGCTCCAATCAAGGAGGTCCTCGATATCGTTTGTGACAAGGTTGTATGCATACATTTGGTCCGGTGTCTCGTTATACTCGGCAAGAAGTATGCGGCGGCCATTGTCAATGATGAAGAGCGGGATAAGCCCGTGTGGCATGATCTTTGGTGATATGTCGATTTGGTACTGGAGATCCCATGTAGCTCTAGCTGTTCCATATTGATTCAGTAGCCAGATGTTGTAATATTGCCCGGCGTAGAAAATGTAGGGCGTAAAAAGATGTGTCAAATCATGATCCTGCTTGATGTCCATGTTCCACGGTGGTTGTCTGATCCCAAACTTTTCATCGATGAGCGAGAAGGACATTATGAACATCTCTTCGCATCGATGTGGGTGATGGACCGAATAGGCCACCCAGTACCGATGCTTTTGAACGAAGACACCGGGACCGGATTGGTCTATCCAACCCATGGGCTTCTGGCTGATGGGCCGCCACGTCCTTGTGGGGTCATCGTCCTTTATCGTGTAGATCTCACAGCCAGCGGACATGAGGTCGACCCAACGGTAATAAATGTGCACGACCTTGTGTTTCCTGGTGCGGATGTCGTAGCCGAGCCCTAGGCTGTGATACTTCTCCATGAAGTCGGTAGAAAAACCTCGGCAGCCTGTTGTGCGGACTTCTAGAAGAGCCGTCGTCTGGTCGATAGACGGGTTGCAAACATAAGACATGTGGGGGCGAAAGGCCTTTGCTATGGGCGTAGCTGTCAGTACGACGAGGCCACGACACGACGTGGTGACTAGCTCCGGGACAATGGGGCGAGCGTCGCTTCGTGCTCTTCTTCTTCTTCTTCTCTCATGGATGATGGCAAGGCAGTTGTGAAGCGTGGGGAAGTGTCAAGTGGGATGATGCGCATGGTCGTTATGAGCGGTGTGAGCAGCTTGGGATGACAGGCGAATAATCAATCCCGCTGCATGCCCAAGATCATGAGCGTTGTCGAGGTCAGTCATGCGGTGCCTCTGGTAGTACAAGTTCGCGAAGTCGGACAAGGAGAGCGTGGCAGCCCAGGCGCGGGAGAGGCGGCGACACACAAGCACTGACTTTGCCGGCAAGCGCAGGAATATTTCCTCCATGAGATGGTCGGATAGTAGGGCGCATCTGCCCCACTTAGACGGGACTTCAATTATGTACTCCTCCGTCTTTGAAAGAGTGTACTTTCAACATTTTTTAAGAATAAAACTATTTTACACTTTGACCAAGTTTTAACAAAAATATAACAATGCTTATGAAACAAAATAGTTATATAATAAAAATATACTTCATAATAAATCTAATGATACTAATTTGATGGTATAAATGTTGATGCATTTTTATATAATCACAGTCAAAGTTTAAAAAGTTTGAGTTTTCAACAAAGTTGAAAGTACACTTTTTCTAGGATGGAGGGAGTACGCAACAACACCTTGCTAACAAATATCACCGTTTTTTTCTTAGCTTTAGAAAAAAGAGGGTGAAACCTCTTTCTCAAATACTTCAAAAAAACCACGCGGTTTTGAAGAATACAGAGTACTTAAGTTTTCAAACCACAGTATTTGTTGAATCCAACCACCTTAAATTAATTGAAAAATATTTTTTAATGTAACAATATTTGTTGAATCTCACTTCTTACCCCATAATGTAACAATAATGAATGAAATTCTATCAAATGAGATAATTCTTGAGAAAGCTTTCTCCCTTCTTTATATATAAAGCAATAATCAAATGAGATAATTAACTTAAAAAATGTTACATTATAGGGTAAAATGTGAGATTCACTCTATAGATAACTGCAAATCATAGATCGCCAACTCCGGCAGACACACATAAGCCTTCCAATGGTGTATTGTGGCAGGCATTGTAGTTGTAGCATTAGAGATAGGGCTTGTGTAGACGACGAGGAGATCAAGACAGTTTCTTTGGAAGGATGTCTCCCCGGGGAGACGATGCTTTCCTCGGATACGGTACCAAATGTGAAGCCCAAGGTTGGAACATTGTTGGATGAGCCGCTCCAATCAAGGAGGTCCTCGATATCATGTGTGACAAGGTTGTATGCATATATTTGGTCTGGTGCCTCGTTATACTCCGCGAGAAGTATGCGACGACAATTGTCAATGATGACGAGAGGGAAAAGCCCGTGTTGCATGATCCTTGGTGATATGTCGATTCGGTATTGGAGATCCCATGTAGCTCCAGCTATTTCATATTGATTCAGTAGCCAGATGTTGTAATATTGTCCAGCGTAGAAGATGTGGGGGGTAAACAGGCAGAGTCGCCCATCAAGCTGTGTCAAATCATGATCCTGCTTGATGTCCATGTCCGACGGTGGTTGTATGATCCCAAACTTCTCATCGACTAGAGAGAAGGACATTATGAACATCTCTTCGCATCGATGTGGGTGATGGACCGGATAGGCCACCCAGTACACACGCCCTTGGGAGAAGACACTGGGATCGGATGGGTTGATCCAAGCCATGGGCTACTGGATGATGGGCCGCCACGACCCTGTCCATGTGGGGTCATCCTCATTTATCGTGTAGATCTCACAGCCAGCGGACATGAGATCGAGCCCGCGGTAATAGATGCGTACGACCTTGTGTTTTTTGGTGCGGTCGTCGTAGCCGAGCCCTAGGCTATGATACTTCTCCATGTAGTCGTCGGTAGAAAAACCTCGGCAGCCCGTTGTGCGGCCTTCGGGCAGAGCCGTGATCTGGCCGGTAGACGGGTTGCAAACGTAGGACATGTTGGGGCGAATGGCCTCTGTTGTGAGCGTGGTTGTCACTATGAGGAGGCCACGACACGGCGTGGTGACCGCCTCGGCGACAATGGAGCCGAACAACGCTTCTTCGTGCTCTTTATCTTCTTCTTCTTCTTCTCTCATGGACGATGGCAAGGCGGTTGTGAAGCGAGGGAAAGTGTCGAGTGGGATGATGCGCAGGGTCGTTATGAGCGGTGCGAGCACCTTGGGCTCACAGGCGAGTAACCAGTCCCGCTGGATGCCGAGGATTTTGGGGCCGTTGTGAAGGTCGGTCATGCGGTGCTGCTGATAGTACAACTCCACGAAGTCGGGCGAGGAGAGCGTGGCGGCCCAGGCGCGGGAGAGGCGGCGACACCCAAGCACTGACTTGGCCGGCAAGCGCAGTAAGATTTCGTCGATGAGATGGTCTGGGAGTAGGGCGCATCGGCCCCGCTTAGCCATAGGAACCGAACTGATCGATGTAAGAGATGCTCGGAGAAACGTACGAGATAGCTTGGAGCACAGAGGTAAGAGCTGCATATTAAGATATATATCAGCGGGTTGAGTCCGTACTGGTCACGAATATTGCAGGAGCTAACCGAAACGGATTGTGCTTCACGAATCCCAGTATTCGAAACGGCGGGGAGCCGCGCGTGGAGATCGAGCGGGGCTGGGAGGTTCTAAACGGCGCTCTGCCGCCCAATCTCTGTACCGCACTACCCCACCAAGCAACGTCTCATCCTAGCTGCTGGCGGCCACAAGCCCACAACAATGGCGACGACCCGCTAGCCGTGACAGCTGAGGAGGATGAATTCGGAGGGGTCGCGGAAGGGGTGCATTCTAGGCGCCCAAGACATGCGGTGAGTCTATTTTCCCGGTGCTGGACGCCACGCAGTTCTACACTTCTACCCAACTCATTCCCTCAAGATGGCAGATCTTGCCGGCCGTGAGTTCACTCTTCACCCACATCTTGTTCGGTGAGAATCAATGAAAAAAATAACGGGCTACAAAATATAGCGAGACCCTTTTTCAAATGCTACACAAGTCGAGTCGAGTTGAGTTGGTTGGCCCTTCGTCAACAACGCCCCTGCGCCGTCCCGCAGCGGGCGGCTAACCCTAGCCACCGGTCCCTGCCCCCCCCCCTCGCCGCCGCCGCCGCCAGCGCGCACCGCCGGGCTAAGCCCATGTGGTAGGCGCCGGCGAGGGTCTTCCCTTCCGTGTCGTTCGATGTGGCTCGCGGGAGTTCGTGCAGGGAGCTGCAGGGGCTGGGCCACTCCGGCCGGGCGGTGGTGTGCTAGGCGGCGGCGTCCCCCTCCAGCGCCGGGGGGGGGGGGGGTGTCGGCCTGTGGGCGTACGCCCGTGGACATGGGTTCTCGCGTCCAGATCTACGGCGGGACTGCGCTGGCCGGATTCGTTGTCGCCGGGCCAGATCCGGTGTTGTGGAGATGGCTGACTGGGAGGCACGAAAGAGGCAGAGGTGGACGCGGCGATGCAGATCGGAGGCAGCGACACGAGCATCCTGAGGCGGCGGTGCTGCACCTACGGGTCTCGCGGATGCACGGTCCTGGTCTGTGTGTCAGCCGCAGGCTCGTCTGAGCCGAAGGTCGGCCATCTCGTTTCGATTGCCGGAAGTTGGCCGGTGGTGTGGGGACTGCTGGTACGGTTTGAATAAAGGTGGTGGTCCTAGGGTTTCAAGTTGCGTCGGAGAGAAGATCTGCCTGTCGTTTGTCCTCTTTGATCTGGCCGGAGTGTCGGGTTTCGGAAGGCCCCGCCGGCGATTTCCCATGGGCATTTGCCTGGAGATTGCTGGATCGGGGGAATTCGGTCGCAACGCAAGGAGTGGCGCGAAGCTCTGCTTCTGTTGCCATCATGGGCAAATCCATGGTGAAGTCAGAGGTGACAATGTCATGATGGCTGAGATTGGAGGACTTGCAATGGAGATTGGAGCCTTTGCGTCGATGAGGAACTGGCTTGGAGTTTCAGGAATTGTGGCAGTGGTATGTAAGTGGGGGCGGCAGCACAGGTGAAGTTCAAAGCCTTGTCTCTCAGGGTGAAAATCCAAGGTATGGCCTTAATTAGTTGTGCCTGGCAATGGTCTTGCTGAAGACATTGTTTTGAGAGCGGGGACTATCTTCAGGGTGAAAACCTAAGGTCTGGCCTTAATTGGTTGTGCCTGGCACTGTTTCCTTCTTGAAGGCGTTGCTTTTGAAGAATTGGACATCAGGTGTTGGTTTGGTGGTGGTTGTGCTACTGTTGCAAGGATTGTAACTCTGTAGCGGGACTTTTCTTTTTTACTTCTTCTTCTCTCTTTTTATTTTGGTTGGCTGAGTGCATCTGTATTGCCTTTTTGGCATTGCGTAGTTGCAGAGACCGAGTGTAATTAGTATCTTTTCGATATTAATATATTCTCCTTTTCCAAAAAAAAGCTATAGCTAATAGCGTTTGCTTCTTGGGCATCCGCCGACGCTAGACCCTGACCCCACCTCCACCTCGGGTGTGTGGCGCTCGCCTCCCCACCCCCACCCTTTGTTGTAGAACTGCCTCGGCATATTTTTGAACTGATCGACCCGACCGCATCGACCTGTAGAGAGGGCTTGCTTCGGAGGGCTATTTTTTGAGAGATAATTGCATCTAACATCCCTGTGGTCGCGGGCTAGGTCCATCTCAGTCCGAGGTTGCAAAGTGCTTCACTACGGTCCTTATACGGTAAAATACGCTTCAATACAGTCCTAGAGGTTGATATTGCAGTCCTAAGCATACGCGGATTATACACGAGGAGAACGTCATCGCCATGCTCTTTGAAGAGGTGGCCCAGATGGCCACAAACCGCACACCAATCTGGGAGCCGTTCATACCGAACTCAAAAGATTTGGCGCCTGCCTCCCTTGATCACGGACACGGCAATTTTCAGAGCTTGCTGGACATTGATCCTTACTTTTACTCGCACAAAATTCCCTTCAAAATCTTGCGAGCGGGGTTCCGCATAAACGAACTGGCCAATTTTTCCACCAAGTGATGGGAGGAGCCCGAAGAAGCCATCTGGAAAATCATGGATTTGCGCTCAGATTTCCATTGTATCCAGAGGTATAGACGATGGTTTTGAGAATCCATCGTACTCTACAAAAACCACAGCGTGGCCCTTTTAGTTCCAGGGACCGTCCTGGGTGACTCTCTCCCAATCGCCTAGGCACCAAAACTGCATTGTGTACAAATTATCATCCAGGGGTCTAATTGCCACCGGCATCCAGTGGATGTTATTATCTGGTAGATCCACCTCCTCAGCAACTAGGTCATCGAGATCCTCTTCTGCAAGCCCTAACTCTGTCATCATCCTTGTCACGTCGTCCTCCTTGGTGCCTGACGCTGAAGCGCCCGACGCCATGGCGATTGATGGAAAACCCTAGCCCGATGTAGATCAGACTGTTCTCTGTAGGCCCCAAAGCCCCTAGCAGACGCCAGGGATGGGGGGAATAGGACCCGATCGACAGTCCAAGCACCGTCGCCAAAGCTCCGAAGGGGTTGCCGCCGGTAGGAAGATTCTCTAGGCAGTGGAGACTATGTCGCCGCCGTCAGAGAAGAAAACCCTAACAAGAGGTGACTTTCTCCGTCAGAGAGAGAGTGTGTGCAAATCTAGTAGTGTAGTGAGTTTCAACAACAAGAAAAATCTCGTCAATTTAGAACGCGCCCAATCCCAGCCCTGTCACGTTGGCCGTTTGATTCCGTCTGGTAGACATTGCAGATCGGACGAACTTTTTTGTTCGATGCTGCGATTAGCGTAAAATGGGCCAACCGTCGTAGCTCTTGTTGATTGGGCTAGGATCTGGTTGTCTGGCCCGTTTTCTGTGCTCAACCCAATACAGTGCTTTAGCAGTTTGCCCTTGCCCAAAAAAAACAGTTTGTCCGTATGTGAGAAAATCTATTCTATACCTAATAATAAAGGGAGGTGGTTTTCTTAGTCCGTTTTTACATTTTTGCTAAAAAAATCCCCTCCCTTTGTGCAAAATCAACCCGCAATCCTATTTTAAGTGAGAAAACGATTCGGCCCAGGCTGCTTCTTTGCAATGTGACGCTCACAGCTGCCTCAACCAAGTCTTAAGTCGCGGCAATTCTCGCGAGCGCACGCGCTATTTACGTGTAATACAAGACTTGCTAGCCAGTGTAGTTGTAGCATTTTAGACAACATGGAAAGTCCAGCTTATAAGCCGGTGCACACCCACTCCTCTTAGCGAGGTGGGACTAAAGAGGCAAACCAGCAGCCATGCATTGCTCGGGCCCGACCAGAGCATGGTCCGACCTTTTCTGAAGTTGAATGGACCACGGTATTGAAGCCCATTAAATCAAGGGTCTGTTGGGTCGTCTTATTTCATTGAAGGATTTCTCAAAAGCGTGTGTGGAAAAGTGACTTAATCCAGCACGGTTGGCGACAAGGACGACGGCAATGTGGACGCCAAGCTACCGACTAAGTTGATGATTACATGTAATATATGATGGTTGTGGTGATTCTTTTTTTGTAGTTTTTTTTTGTAGTTGTGGTGATTCGAGTTGAAGTTGCGGTGATTCGATTTGGCAGCTCGTGGAAGTCCTCTTGGACGGCGGCGGCGGTCATGCATGACAAGCAGACGTCGACCTCGTGGAGGACAAATGTCGTCTGCACTCCATTGATGTTCATGCAGAGGACAACACCCAGGTAGATGGCAGCGTCAACGAGAAGGGCATCGAGCTCGCGAAGGACGGCATGGCATACGTGCCTGCAGTTTGTGTGGACGACGACGAGACGGCTGCATGTGTCGCCATGAACGGCATTCTCACGTATGGCATGGCCGTGACCTGCATCACTATGTGCAGCACCGTCATGTCCAAGGATTACTGGACAGCCCTCCTAGTATTCATCTGGTTTTTTTATTCGAATTCTGGAATGGTTGTTGGAATTAAGTTTTGAGGGTCAAGGGCTGAGTTGGTTTTCTTCTGAAATTGGAAATTGCACAAAATCATTAACCTTTGGTGCTGATTTTGCACAGACAACAGCAACACGTTGTACAGGGCAACAAGAACGGTTTAGAGAGACAGACATCGAGGGATCTGATGGGCACGTCGTTCAGGGCGGCGTTGCTGTGCTTCAATGCTTCTTCGACGCATGCACGTAAATTCTGCCATAATATTAATGGGAACAGTTTAGCCCTTTCACTAGGGTGTTAATCAAATGGTAGTGGCACTTTTGCAAAGGCAATCCGCAAAGCCACACAAACAATGCGGCATATATCCAAATTTCTCTTCAAAATCATCCTACTAAAGCATCAACCCAACATGTTCCACCACAAAAATCAAACACATCCAAGAGGGACATCATCTGGTAACTGTCGCTGAAAATTCCCTGCCATCACGATGGCCTCGGGGTTCACCAAGTCCCTTCTACAGGAAGGCCATGATGAATCTAACCCAAGAAACGGCAAGCATACATAAGTTATGGTCAACAAACCTGTTAGTTCATGAGTAGTCAGCGATAACAATCAAAGCACGAGTTACAAGTGGCATGCATGATCCAGCTACTAGTCTTGCCATTTTACTAGTGCTTCCAAATCTCGACACAGGAATTTTAGGGGCTACTTTCTATCCTCAGCGCCTTGCGAGACATCGTCATCATCAATCCCAGTGCCACTGCCTTCATCTGAAGTACAACACGTGCACCAAGTCAATAAGAACTCACACATAACAAATCCGACAGAAAATAAATATGGCAACAAGTCAAAAACAAATATGACAACAAGTCAAAAATAAATATGGCAACAAGTCACGTGCAACAGAAAATTACTTGTAAATCTGGCAAAGCAAACTCATCTATCAATCAAGTCATGCAAACAAAATGTCAAGACTTCACATCCGACAAGTATATGTAATCTGAACCATACCAAGAAACATACTCCCACCGTCCAATAATATAAGACATTTTTGTACTTCAAATTGAACTGCAAAAACATCTTACGTTATGGGACAAAGGTAGTATGTAACAGCCAAGGGGACCAATCGATATTTTCTTGATTTGAAGCACTTGGCAATCATTAATTCATCTGGAAGTAGTAAAAAGGTGTGCATGTAATAACGACCTCAGAGAGAAAGAGAAAAGCGACGAAAATCCCTCCAGGCAGCAACAACACCCTTTATATAAGGAGCCAATGGCCAATGCAGTCAGGAGGAGGAAATCTTCGAATTAAAAATCTCCAAACACTAAATCATTGGCTTGATGGCTGGCACCACAGCCGCCCACAGCTCAACAGCCAAACCATCTCATATCAACACAGAGAGAGAGAGAGAGAGAGAGAGAGAGAGAGAGGAGACAAACGGCTCACCTGAACTGAGGAAGAGGCAGCCACCACTGCCGCGGTTGCATGTGGCATATCTCAACTTCCCTCCCTATCAGCATGTGACTTCCCAGGTCTTTCCCACTTTCAGCTGGCACCTCCTGTGACAAGAAAACTGAACCAGAGTCAGGTCTCCGGTCTCCCTCTAATCAACACAACACAAACACAAGGAGAGGTGGATGCGGACAAAATATACAAGTGAGAAAGGTAGATAAACACTATAGACCACCTGGTAATAGCAGCTACTCCGAAACAGTGCATCTAATTTGAGCTATCACGGTATTCACCAAACAAGATTTTAAAAGCAAAAGCTATGTTCTGGAACCCATTCAAGAAGAGAACATCCGCCATCATCTAAGAAATATACATTGCATCTAGGAAAAAAATAGTCTCTGCAGTATGTAACTATCAAGCTTGAATCTTCATTTTTATTGTATGATAGTGAGTGTGGTCTGAATCTATGAACTGCACTGTAGGAAACTCATAAACACCTATAGCATGTCTATGACTAAAATATAAATAGATAAACCACAACCACAGATCAAACATGATGCTATTGTTATTATCGCAAACTGATGTTATTAAAAAGTGGCATAGAGTGTCTCTCTCCAGTTCATTATGCAGGGGCAGAATAGCACTGCTGAGACATCTATGTGCTATTTTTAAGGCTCTAATCTTGGAGCCCGTATGAACTTTTTGTGGGGAACATGAGCTCCCGTCACAGGGGATGTTCAACGAGAGTCATCTCCAAAGCACCCTGGTGACGGCTCATCGAGCGCCACGGTTAGGATTTTTAGGGCACTTCTGGGGCGCTCAAGTACAGAACCTAAAATAAGAGGATCTTTCCCGTGCACTTCGGGGGCACCCTTGACATCATCGGGACCTTTCAAAACACTTCCAGGATCATTGAGAGCGGTTTTAGAACCAATTCTCTATTTCTACTTTATCTCCTAGTACCTTCATTTCCTAAGTTATTCTAGTACAGAATTCTCTTATCTCTTCGAGCGCCCCAGAATTCTCTTATCTCTGAAAAGAGTCCGGTCGCAAAGTGGCAAAGGTTATTTTACAAACCTAAGTACCACAAGAGAGCTTTCAGGTATAGAGCTTGAGTTCTACTCAGCTGTGTTGTCAGTAAATTAACTGAGAATATTTGTTTGCTTCCGGTTGTTAAAACTAACTTAATGTTCCGATCATCATACTCACCCAGAGCAAGGGTAGAAAGAGAAGGCATGAGGTCTAACCTTTACTATTTGTAGCCGTAAGCGACAGTGGTGAGCTGGACCAATACGATGTGATTGAGCCGAACCTACACGTCCAGCAACCACACACACTTTTGAGATGCTAGGTCGCTTTGTCCTGGTTGAATGTGACTTCCTAAACAAACGAAATAGGTTAGTGACCTTATTGACATGTACCGAGTGTTGCTTCCATTAATAACAGTAACAGCAGTGCATACTTACAATTTATTACATTACATGAGAAGCAAGAAAATCCCCCCAGAAAACATTAAGTTAACTTATCAGCACGCGAACGTAATTTTGCATGCTTTTTCAACAGAATTACGATCTTAACCAACGGTAATCACACAGAACAGGGCAGAAAATCATCAGCAGACAGCAGATAAAATAATCCATGGCACAGCACTAAACAACAGCGAACCCTCAATGACACAGAACGGCACCGTATATAGCCCCATATTCAGTGAAATGAATCAGTGTGTATCGTACGAGTAGGGTAGAATTTAACCCAACAATCGCAATGAACTATGTATCGACGTTCTGGTATCGGCGCTTTTGTATAGAATTTAACCCAACAATCGCAAACTGATGTTATTAAAAAGTGGCATAGAATGTCTCTCTCCAGTTCATAATGCAGGGGCAGAATAGCACTGCTGAGACATCTATGTGCTATTTTCAAGGCTCTAATCTTGGAGCCCGGATGAACTTTTTGTGGGGACAGGTGCTCCCGTCACAGAGGATGTTCAACGAGAGTCATCGCCAAAGCCCCCTGGCGACGGCTCGTCGAGCGCCACGTCCTCTGAAAAGAGTCCGGTCGCAAAGCGGCAAAAGTTATTTTACAAAGCTAAGTGCCACAAGAGAGCTTTCATGTATCGAGCTTGAGTTCTACTCAGCTGTGTTGTCAGTAAATTAACTGAGAATATTTGTTTGCTTCCAGTTGTTAAAACTAACTTAATTTTCCGATCATCATACTCACCCAAAGCAAGGTTAGAAAGAGAAGGCATGAGGTCTCACCTTTACTGTTTGTAGCCATCAGCGACAGTTGTAGCTGGACGAATACTACGTGATTGAGCCAAACCTACACATCCAGCAACCACACACACCTTTGAGATGCTAGGTCGCTTTGTCCTGGTTGAAGGTGACATCCTAAACAACCCAAAATAGATTAGTGACCTTATTGACCTGTACCCAGTGTTGCTTCCAGTAATAACAGTATAGCCTTTTAAAAATAAATAAACTAAGCAATTTACAGCAGTGCATACTTACAATTTATTACATTACATGAGAAGCAAGCAAATCACCCCAGAAAACATTAAGTTAACTTATCAGCACGCGAACGTAATTTTGCATGCTTTTTCAACATAATTAGGATATTAACCAACAGTAATGTACTTCACAAGTAGACAAATCTATTGATCAATAATGCTAGAACAGAATCAGTTGGTAACAAAAAGATACTAGAACGGGGCCTTTCCATAGCTACAGAGAAATTGACTAGCTAGCAGGAAACCATTGGGCTAGAACATCATATTTCTGGAAGCAATCCAATTGAGACTAAACCCAGCACCTATGTAGCCATGGCAGCAAGGCCATGACCAAGGGCTATACAGCATACCCGTGGCTCAATGACCATGTGCCCAGAGAAAAGGGGAAGAACAGAGGGGAAAAATACAGTACCTTCAATGTTTGTAGCCGAGGCTGAACCACGCTGTCACCAGTGATAGTGGGTACGAGAGCTAGCTGAACCCACAACCGTGCACCAACCGAACCGGCAGCAATGGCCAGGAGGCGTGACCGCATGAAGCCCCAAGCTAAAACAAAGATTCCCATTTTCAGAACATGGCAAGGCTGCAACCACAATGAGTTTGTTGTCAGTCAGGGAGCTCACGTTGCAGGGCAAGGCCGCCGACGCACACAGCTGCCTTGGTATTGAACCACCGCCTTGTCGCAAGCCCTGGCCATCCATTCGATCACACAGCACAGGGCAGAAAATCATCAGCAGACAGCAGATAAAGTAATCCACGGCACAGTAACAGATGGGCATCTATATATCAACCAATCGAAGCAACCAGAGATTTTACCTTGGAGATGGATGGCTTCAACAGGGATCTGCAGTTGCAGGAGCACAGACATCCACGAGCAACCTGCCAGTGAGTTCATCCAGAAATCAATAAAAGATCCTCGAACAAACAAATCCATAGAAACGGCTACATCACGCAGCCCAATTTACCTCTCCTCACACACACGTTCCTATCTTGAGCACATCAGAGGTGTGGAAACTATTTTCTTGTAATAAAAAGGATTTCTTTAGCAGATTTGACTCAGCTTTGGTAAAGACAATGTGCCAATGCACTGAATGTACCGTTCTGGGCAGGTTATAACAGGTTTTGGAAGACAAATCTATACTAGGAACAAACACATTTATACTAGGAACTCTGTCCATCCAGAAGACAAATACAATGCAAAGACCACACTAAAACTACAAATGCTGTTCCTAGTTTTAGGATTACATCCATCAGTGAAGTGAAACCACCTCCAACACAAACAATGGTGCTACATTGCCACTGCCTGCATCTGAAGTACAACAGGTGCACCAAGTCAACAACAACTCGACACATCACAAATCCTAGGATGTCGAAAATAAATATGGCAACAAGTCAAATGCAAGAGAAAATTGCTTGTAAGTCTCACAAAGCAAACTCATCAATCAATCAAGTCATTCAAATAAAATGTCACGACTTAACATCCGACAAGTATATGTAATCTGGACCATACCAAGAAACATTTATGTCACGGACAAGGCAAGCAATCGATATTTTCTTGATTCTCAGAAAGTAAAACTGCAAGGAAGCAAACAGGTGCGGCGTAGGGGTTTGTAGCCGAGCCAAAGGTATGGAGTGGACCATGCCAATCCAAAAGCCAACTCTCTGAGGTGATTGCTTTCATTTTGTTAATCCTAGTACACTCAAGCTCCACGGTATCCAAGGCTAGTTACATATAAAGTCTCTATCTAAGATCACCTTAAATAAAAGCCTGGAAATAGTAAAAGATATGCATGTAATAGCAACCTCGGAGAGAAAGAGAAAAGCGACGAAAATCCCTCAAGGCAGCAACAGCGCTCTTTACATAAGGAGCCACGTGCCAATGCAGTCAGTAGGAGGAAATCTTCAAATTAAAAATCTCCAAACACTATGGCGGCACCACAGCCGCTCACAGCTCGATGGCCAGCCCATCTCATATCAAGAGAGGGAGAGAGAGGAGACCAAGGGCTCACCTGAACTGAGGACGAGACGGCCACCACTGCCACGGTTGCAAATGTGTAGGACTGCTAGATCAGCTAGGTACATGTGGCATGTATCAACTTCCCTCCTCTCAGCATGTGACTTCCCAGGTCTTTCCCACCTTGATTTGGCATCTCCTGTGACAAGTAAAAAGAAGCACAGTTTCAGGTCTCCCTCTAATCAACACAACACAAACATAAATGAAGAAGAGAACATCCACCATCATCTAAGAAATATACATTGCATCTAGAAAACTGATATAGGATATTGTCATTATTGCAGACTGTGTTACTAAACAGTGGCATAGAATGCCTCTCTCCAGTTCATTATGCAAGATTATTTAGCAAGCCTAAGTACCACAAGAGAGCTTTCAGGTATAGTTCTACTCAGTTGTGTTGTTAGTAAATGAACTGAGACTGTTTGTTTGCTTCCAGTTGTTAAAATAACTTAATTTTCCAATCAACATACGCACCCAGGGCAAGGGTAGAAAGAGAAGGCCTGAGGACTCACCTTTACTGTTTGTAGCCGTCAGCGACAGTGGTGAGGTGGACGAATATGACGTGACTGAGCCGAACCTACACTGCCAGCAGCCAAAGCCCCTGTTTGTTTGGGCTGTGGCTTGAGCTTTTGCGGCTTCTAGCCCTCTAAAAGCTAAAGCCCAACCAAACAACTATTTCCTACCACCGGGCTTTTGAGAAGCTGGTCTTCAAATTGCACTACGAAGGAAAAGCACGTCCAGAGCAGCTTCCCGCAGCTCCACCGGCTTCTAACCCCTTCCGCAAAATGTCGCCCTTCCACTTCGCTGGAATTACATAGAAAATGCCACCGATACTTATATCTCCTGCCCCTTCAGTTTTCCCCACGCTCCTCACACCATTCCCTCCCCCGATAGACAGAACAGAGGAGACGAGCTAGGGTTTGGGGCCGCCGTCGTCGCCATCTTCGGCCACCCCGACGGCCGGATCCCGCGCCCCCTCAGCCGCCCTCCTCTCCGATCTGTAAGCGCGCTCCCGTTCCTCCCAGACGCCACCTCAACCTAGCAGCGCCGCCGACGGGATCCAGCCGTCCTCAACCTTCTCCAGCCACGACGCCAACGGATCCGGCCGTCCTCGTTCACTTGTACAGTTCTACCTCTGCTGCCACAACCTCACCTCCCTCCGTCTCACTTGATTGTTTCCTAGACCGCGCAAGCAAGTTGAGCTTCCCCTGTCGTGGTGTGTGGTCAGTGTGTAGTTTTGGAGAAAAATGCAATGGGTGAATGGTCGTACTTGCTGTAAAAATGTCAGGGTGAACGAATGTCCAAAAATTGCCATGGATAATGGTGGTACTTACTGTTAAAATATCAGATCTGTGAGGCATATGTGACCAAAAAAATTACTTGTCAATGTGAACATGCATACAGATGGCATGGTTTCTTGTTGATTGCTGGACATGGTTACTTACTTTCATACTTTGCTATGGAAGAAATCTTAAAAAGACCTCATTCTGCCAAAATTTATTAACTATAATTGATTCACAACAAAATCAACTATTTTGGGGCTAAATTAGATGTTAAATATTTTATTTGAGGTAATGTACATCATAATCAGATAAATTATTTTAAATTAATGTTTAAAACATTCGAGGGCATTGCAGACTTTCACCACCAGCTACAGCCTCACCAGCCGTCCTTCAAAAGTTACCAAACAACCTTTTTGGTCTTCTCAGCTTCTACCAGCTCCAGCTGCTTCTCGTTCAGCCGCAGCCCAAACAAACAGGGCCAAATACACCTCAGAGATGCTAGGCCGCTAGTCCTGGTTGAAGCTGACATCCTGAACAACCGAAAGGGGTTATTTATTGACATGTACCGAGTGTTGCTTCCAGTAATGACAGTATAGCCTAGATGCATGCAAGTTGCAAACAGTTAACCTTTGACAAATAAATAAACTAAGCAATTAACAGCAGTGCATACTTACAATTTATTATATTTCATGAGAAGCAACCAAATCCTCCCACCCCCAGAAAGCATCAAGTTAACTTATCATCACGCGACAGTAAGTTTGCACATCCGGTCAACAGAATTAGGATATTAACCAACGGTAATGTGCTTCACAAGTAGACAAGTCTATTGATCAATCATGCTAGAAAAGAACCAGTTGGTAACAAAAAGATACTAGAACAGGGCCTTTCCGTAGCTAGAGAGAAATTGACTAGCTAGCTGGCAGGAAAGCACTGGGCTAGAAGCAATCCAATTAAGACTAAACCCAGCACCTATGTAGCCATGGCAGCAAGGCCATGACCAAGGGCTATATAGCATACCCATGGCTCAATGACCATGTGCCCAGACAAAAGGGGAAGAACAGAGGAGGAAGAATAGAGTACCTTCAATGTTTGTAGCTGAGGCTGACCCACCCTGTCACCGGTGATGGTGGGGACGAGAGCTAGCTGAACCCACAATCGCGCACCAACAGAACCACCAGCAATGGCCAGGAGGCATGACCGCGTGAAGGACGTCAGGGAAGAGAGAAGCCCCAACCTACAACAACGATTCCCATTTTCAGAACATGGCAAGGCTGCAACCAAAATGAGTTTGTTGCTAGTCAGGGAGCTCACATTGCAGGCCAAGGCCGCCAACGCACACCGCTGCCTTGGTCTCGAACCACTGCAATCAACCACCGCCTTGTCGAGAGCCCTGGCCATCCATTCAATCACACACCACAGGGCAGAAAATCATCAGCAGACAGCAGATAAAATAATCCATGGCACAGAAACAGAATGGGCATCTATATATCAACCAATCCAAGCAAGCAGAGATTCGACCTTGGAGATGGATGGCTCCAACAGGGATCTGCAGTTGCAGGAGCACGGACATCCACGAGAAACCTGCAAGTGAGTGAGTGGGTTTAGAAACTTTTCTTACGGATGAGAAAGAAACAAATAGAAGAAAGAAGGACTAATTCAACCATGTTACTATGTTGCAATTACAGTCATGCCAATGATTATGATACTAACATATCTAATGGAGTGTGCACATAAGCAGCACATCACAGGACAAGGGATCCATAAATAATACTCCCTCCCGTATCTTAATATCAGACCTTTTTTTACACTATGATAGTATCAAAAAACATCTTATATTAACAAGATAGCATAATATACAGCGCTAAATAGCAGATTTGACTCGGCTATGGTAAAGACAATGTGCAAATGCACTGAATCTATACTAGGAACAAAGAAATTTATACTAGGAACTCTGTCCATTCAGAAGACAAAACCAATGCAAAGACCACAGTAAAACTAGAATGATGTTCCCAGTTTTAGGTTTACAACCACCGCTTGGGGGTGACCGACGCGGCGATAGGTCCTGGGGGGCGGCTACCCAGTCGCGGCCCCAAAACGCCCCCCAAGTTCGACCCAATTTCGTCCAAGTTCTGCGGAACTCATGAACATAGAGCAAATTCGGCGAAAATTCATTAATGTTTGGGGGATTTTACATAATATGCGATAATATTTAGCCTATTGTTACATAGATTCATCAGAAAATTTAAAAACTAGGATGGTGCATCTGCTGCACCATCGACGCAGCTCGCCTCCGCTGCACCGTCGACGCTGCTCTACTCCGCTGCACCACCGACGCTGCTCTACTCCGTTGCACCATCGACGCCGCTCGCCGTCACCCCTTCATGGGTACTCTAGGCGCGGCTGGTTGCCGTCCTGGATGTGGTAGAGGACGGAGACGAGCGTGCGCCCCTCGGCGCTCCACCACAGGATCCGGCCGAGCCGGTTCCCTGGGCCGGCCACAGGCTCCAGACCTTGGACGGAGACGAGCGCCTGGTTGCGGCGCTCCTCGAAGTAGGCCGTCCAGCGCGCAATGTTGTTCGGCGCATTCGCCGGATCGGCGAGTTCTTCGGCGGTCATGGTGGCGCGGACGGCGAGAACCTCCCGCTCGAACTCCTGTCCCTGAGGAGGCAGAGGCGGCACCGGCACGCCGGCGGCGCTGAGCACCCACCCGCGCGGCAGACGCAAGCCTACCGGACAAGGGTAGTTCACCTCGGCCAGAAGGATGGCCTCGGCACGGGTGAGGGCGCGACGGATGCCGTTCTGGCCGCGGTAGGGATTCATGGCGGAGCAGCGAGAGGGGAGGAAAGAGGAAGAGTGCGGCGAGCAGGGGAGGAAGAAGAGGTGCGCGGTGTGTCTCTCGACGGCGAGCCCACCCGCTTTATATAGCGGTAGCGGCGGAGGGGGTGCATGCGGCTGGACACGCGGCGGACGAGCGGCGGCGATTGGACTACTCCACGGCGATTGGACTGGACTCCGACGAGCATTGATTCCCCCTGCGGCCGTCAGAGCGAGGAAGACGAGGTGAATGGATGAGCACGCCGCGTCGGAAAGAGGCCGACAACTGGGGCCGTTGGGAGGAAGCGCGCGAAAGGCGCCCGTGATCGCGCGCTTTCCTTTCATCCGGCGACCCCAAGCGACCCCCAGCGCGCTGGGTTTGGGTTGGGATCGCCGGACTCAGTTTTGGCCCAATCCGGCGCTATTTGGGCCCTTGGGGGCGCGACTGGGGGAATTTTCACCCCACGGCACTAGTTTCGCCGTCTTGGGGGCCTCTTGGGGGCGCGGCTGGAGATGCTCTAAGTTTCTTAACTGATTTTTCTGTGAGGTAATTGACTATTATAAAAACTGAGAAAACAAACCCTAGTTGAGTATAAATATACGAAATTAAAAAATAAAAATGTTTTCAACGCGTTGCCGCAAACGTATGTATACCGAAAGTAAAATTTAAATTTTTTAAAAATACTACTCTTAGGGAATCCCACGCCGACCCGTACGTCCGAACTTTTTTTTTTGTCGTTCAACGCGATGCCGCAAACGTATGTGAACGTGTTCGAATTCCTGCATACTGGCAGCAAACTAGGGGAAGTTTACGGGTGTTTGTACATTCACCACTTAGGCTTTCGCTCGCTCGGTCCAACTATCGTTAATGGTCCGCTTGTCATTGTCTCCTCTTCCTACTATAGAGCTCTCCTCCGGCGCAGTCGCTTTCCTCCTCTTCTTTCCACAACTGCACCGCTCTCCTCTGACACAATGGTCGCAACCCCGCAGAGGATGGTGGAGGAGCCTCTCTACGCGACTTTGTCACAAGATCGTCCACTTGTGGGAGGTCGTGTATGCGCATCGCATATGCGTGGGTCTCACTCTGAGCTCACCGGAGGAGAGCTCAAAGGACGATGACCTAAGTATGGAGGAGGCGTTCGACAATGACCCGGTGCTTGGTTTCACCATGGCGTAGGCACATGCGCACTTTGACGTCATCATAGCAAAGGTGTAGCAAGATGAGAAATCATCGGTGCCTAGGTCGATGTTTGAGATGATGCAGTAGGAGCGGTGGTATAACCTCGACCTCCTCACACATCACCGCATGAGGGGGGCACAAATCGTCGACGAGCAGGCCGACAAGCGGGCGGACACGAACATGGTCGCGAAGGACCCAGGCATCATCGACTAGGAGCAGGAGCTCTTCGAGACCCTGCAACGCTTGCACCGCCTAAATGAGTAATGTGGATGTGCCACGTCCAAGTGTAGGTGAATAGAATCCAGATGAAAAACGTGCTCCAGTTATATTCAATAACGTAGTGGAACATAAAAAATAGGTATGCACTATTCTATCACATAAAATAACGATTAACATTGAATGGCCTCTAAGTGTTGCTTCGGAAATTGAAAAAAATACCATGTTTCTAATTAAAGTGATCTATAAATTTCCACTTTATGACGCATAGATATACTAAATAAGATAACTAAATATCCCTAAAACTAAATATGAAGACTGAGATTAATCATACGAGGATGAGACTGGTACCAAGATAACTAATGTTTACTAAGGGAATGGCATATGTAATGTTATAAATTTTGTAGTTCCTAGCATAAAATGATAAACATTATTGAAATATCATGGTTATTCGGAAGTTGATTTATAACTTTTGTATGGGATAAACTTGTTGCAAAACAAACGACATGAGAAACGGCTCGTGAAACTTTCAGACGGGAATCACATGGCGCGGAAAATTAGGTGCAAAAGTTTTGAACGAGAAACACATAAAACGATAAACTAGGAGGAAAACTTTAACGCGGCACATATTAGGAAAAAAACACATGATGCGATAAATTAACTTTCAGATGGAAGATACAAAGAGAAAACACACGACATGAAAGTTTTTTTTATTCCATAAAGCACATATTGAGCGCCAAAGACATGGTGCGAGAAAATAGATAGGGGATATTGGGCGGGAAACATTTGGTGAGAGATGTCGATTAAGAAATACGTCACGATAAATTAGTCATAAATTTTGTTGGCGAGAAACACATGTGGCAAAAAAAACGCAAGAAACAAATGGCGCATGTAGTTGAGAAACTTTTGGACGGGTGATACCGAGCGGTAAACACATATATTTTTTTTGTCTTATTCCAAGTAACTCTGATTGGGTGGGAAACACACGGCTGAGAAATTGAAGGGAAAACTTTTGGGCGGGGAAACATACGACACAAGATAATTGGCGGGTTATTTCGTGCGGAATCGGGGAACTTCTTTATGGAACATATCAACGAGAAACACACAACATGAGAAAATAGACGGAAAAATTCTAGGCAAGAGATACCAGATGGAGTGTGTTTGATCTGCATCAAATGTCCCAAGACCCTTCTCCCTCCACCCCCCCCCCCCCCGCCCCCCTCCCCCTCTCCACGTGTTACTCCTCCATCTCAACCCGCCTTTCTCCACTGACCAAACCATCTACAATTGCCAAACGACTCGCGGGGCAAACAAATAAAACTAGGAAACATATATCTTTTAGTCGATAGAAACAAAATGGTGCCAGTCAACTTCAACACTCCGCTTTGTTGATGTCAAACACCACCACCCTCACTCCCCACCCCCCCTAGTCTGATTGCCATCATTTCACGCATTATCGCCATGCCTTGAGTCGCGATTGCATCAGCCATCTCTGTAACATGTGCTTGGTTTAGTTTCCAAAATCGCTTCTTGTAGCGTTCTAGTTAATCTAGTTGTTCCTAACATCTCGTTTGTTTGGTTACATGTCTAATTTTGAACACACATTTTTCATTATCGGAGTGACAAAAATGTGGTTTTTTGTGAAGATTCTACCAAATATTTGATGTAAACTTGAACCACTTTATTTTTGTAAAATACTGGACCATATTTTATTTACAATTGACCAAAGTTTCCATGTAATATGGTTTTTATATACCTCTTCTAAAAAACACAAATTTCCGCAGATTCAGCTCGAACGGGGTCAAATTTGAACTACATGTGCTTGATAATTTGCTCTTTATTTTTCGAAAAAATCATTTCTAGATACACAAGTAGTCATTTCATCAGGGATCCAACAAGACTTTTGTAAGATTCCACCACTATCTATTACCGGTCATGCCCTCCGTTTTGACCACTTTTTGAAATCGACAAAAATAATTCAAAAAAAATAAAAAAAATGTAAAACCTTCGCGTTGCATCCTAATTTATGTCTTAGTAACCATACAAAACAACAAACTTGGAATAAGGCAAATATCTTATAAAAGTCTTTTTAAAATGAGCTATCGAGTATGAAGATTCATGACTTTCAAGCCAAATGACCGATGTTACAGCTAGTTTGAAAGGATAGTTTTCCCAAATGATCTCAAATTTTGCACATGTGTGTATATTATACTAGCCAACAAGTTTGCCAAAGGAAGTTTTTATTTTCTTTGCACGAAAAATCCATTTTCCATTTTCCGAGTGACAAAAATGGGGTTTTTTGTGAAGGATCTACCAAATATTTCATGTCAACTTGAACCACTTTATTTTTGTAAAATATTAGACCATGTGTTATTTACAATTGACCAAAGTTTCCATGTAATATGGTTTTTATATACCTCTTCTGAAAAAGACAAATTTCCGCAGATTCAGGTGGAACGGGGTCAAATTTGAACTACACGTGCTTGATAGTTTGCTCTTTATTTTTTGAAAAAATCATTTCTAGATACACAAGTAGTCATTTCATCAGGGATCCACCAAGACTTTTGTAAGATTCCACCCCTATCTATTACCGGTCATGCCCTCCGTTTTGACCACTTTTTGAAATCGACAAAAATAATTCAAAAAAAATAAAAAAATTGTAAAACCTTCGCGTTGCATCCTAATTTATGTCTTAGTAACCATACAAAACAACAAACTTGGAATAAAGCAAATATCTTATAAAAGTCTTTTCAAAATGAGCTATCGAGTATGAAGATTCATGACTTTCAAGCCAAATGACCGATGTTACAGCTAGTTTGAAAGGATAGTTTTCCCAAATGATCTCATATTTTGCACATGTGTGTATATTATACTAGCCAACAAGTTTGCCAAAGGAAGTTTTTATTTTCTTTGCACGAAAAATCCATTTTCCATTTTCCGAGTGACAAAAGTAGGGGTTTTTTGTGAAGGATCTACCAAATATTTGATGTCAACTTGAACCACTTTATTTTTGTAAAATATTAGACCATGTGTTATTTAAATGGAGTATATTGCAAATGAATTGCAAATTCAAACTCCAATTTGAATTCAAGTTAGCCAAGTTGTAAATGCTATTGTGTGATCAAAGTAATTCATATTGAAATGTGTATGATATGCCTCTGATGTGCAATTGAAATGTGTATGATATGCCTCTGATGTGCAATTGAAATGTGATATGTTGCTATGGTTCAAGTTGCACAAGCATTTGAAATGAATTTGATTTAATTCCAATTAATCCAAATAGCAAATGCTACTGGTCCCATTTTAAATTCAACTCAAAAATAGTTCAAAGTTGGATATTTGGATAGATTATTTTCTCCTGATCATTTTTCATATATTATATGTTAAATTTGGAGTTAATATGAATTTTCTATGAATTATAAAGTTTCACTTAATTTCTGCCATTTTCCGATTTATTCTTTAATCAGAAAAAATAAAAAAATTGTAAAACCAACGGTCCCGGTTTTTGCGACAAACCGGGACCAATGCCTCGCCAGAGCATTGGACCCGGTTGGTGGCAAAAACCGGGACCGTTGCCCCAGTTGAACCGGGACCAATGCCATATCCAGACGAACCGGGACCGTTGCCCGGTATCGTTCCCGGTTCTGTAATGAACCGGGAGCGATGCCTCTTTTGGGCTGGACGAAAGGGGGGTCTGTCTACTAGTGGCGGTAAATTTTCAAACGAAAATCACATTAGACAAAAAAAATTATCAGGAAACTTTAAAGCGGCACATATCAGGCAGCAAACACATAGGTGGTAACCTTCTAGACGGGAGATACGAGGCATAAACACGTACCATGAAAGTTTTTCTTTCACGGGGACGTGGCACATATTGGTGGCGGGAAAAACGTGGTGTGTTAAAATAGACAATAGATATTGGGCGGGACAATTTTGGATGAGAGATGTCGGGTGGGAAATAGACGACACACGTGGCAACAACATTGGCGGTAAAAACATGACAAAAGCATATAGGTGAGAAACTTTTGGGCGGGTGATACCAGGGGAAACATGCATCGGGATTTTTGTTCTTATTTTGAGCAACTCAAATTGCGAGGGAAGTACATGGTATGAGAAATTGGATATATAACTTTCGGGTGGGAATTTTTGGGCGGGAAACATACGAAATTCGGTAGAAAAGTTCGAGCAAGAATCATACGTCGCACAAAGTTAGGTGAGGAACTTTTCTACGGGACATATAGGCGAGAAACACATGATGCGAGAAAGTAGACTAGAAATACTCGAGCAGTAGATAATACGAAAACAGAACAGTATGAGAGTTTTTTTGGGCGATATACCTGTGGCGGGTGCCATGGTCTTGTAAACCGAAGAATTCATATTCGGGTGTCATCGTGTTGGGTCAAAACCCATGCCTTGTTGGTCACACTTGCTAGACTACACAAAGCAAGACCCCCACCCCAACACGCTACAATAACACAAAAAATATCTTCTATCTTTGGTTTTAGGTTTTATCGAGTTGTTACATGAGTTGAAGGCGATAAAATCACATATACTTTCAAATGACAGATTAATATCATCGTGGTTAAAAAATCATCACGCTCGTAAGCAACCACGTTAATACCCGATATCACTACATACAATAATGCATCAAAGAAGGCAAAGTGGAGGTCAATTACATCTGCATAAATAATTAGCCCGCCGACATTCTCACCAAATCTTTGCGGTGCCTGAAGTATTTGGAGACGTGAGAGAGTATCGGAGTTCAATATTTCAAGTAAATCACATTACACTTAGGGTGATAGTGTGATTATAGGTTTCATGTTGGAGGTTTGTAATGGGATCACCTGTCTATAAAATTCTTCACGGATTATCTGAATCCTACAAAAATACTGGTCGTTTTTAACCGAAGAGTTTTACTCCTGGTCGCGCATTTTGGATTCAAACTCATGCTTGGTTGGGTGTCAGTGCACTATACATAAACGAATGAAAAAATTCTAAAAAATATTGCAAGTTATTCTACTGCAGAAATCTCTTATCTATTCTAGTTCTAGGGTTTAGTGTCTATTATCACATGTGTTGACGACACCAAACAATAATATACAGTTTTCAACAAAAGTTTGATCTCATTCTGCCAAAATAATGTCCATCACGATAGAAGAAGACCAATTCATACACAATATCACTACATACACTACGGGAGAGGAGGCTGACGCCTACGGCCAAATGTCGGGGCCGTCGGCGTAGACGGCCCGTCAGCCCTGGTGGTGGGCCGTCGGAGACCCAAAGCCGTCGGCGTAGCCGTACCTAGGCCGAGGGCCGCCGTCGGCGTAGAAAGGCCGTCGGCGTAGGAACAATTTAGGCCGACGGCCGCCGTCGGCGTTTCATGGGCCGTCGGCGTAGGCCTGCCAGGTGGGCCCCGGTGACGGCCGGACGTTACGGCGTCAGCCCAGCAGGGACTACGCCGACGGCCCCGACCTTTGGCCGTCGGCGTAGACCCCGGGTTGTGTTTTTTTTTTCATTTTTTTTCTTTTGTTTAACTATTTAATCTTATATTACTAATACTAATACATCAAATAATATTGGAAATGGAATTATAGTATATATCATCTCATTTCAACACTCGATATACGTATGCCTCTTTATTCTTTTAATGTCTACTAATTAATACATAAAATAATATAATAACAAATTATAATACTAAATTAAAATATATTATGCTACTATTACTATATTAATATGTATGCTCCACAGTTGTACCCCGTGCGGAGAAAGCTATAAGAGTACACCGCCGGCCCTCTCCCAGCCGGCCCCGGCCTCGCGCCCGGTCTAAGCCGGGTTTCGGTGAAGAAAGACCGCCGTAGTACCGCATTAACTTGCATGTGAATAATTGTAGGGTATGTGTCCAAGTGTGGTGTAAGATCAATGCATAAATGCAATGTCTAGCTCCTTGGTGTGACCATTTTCACATTCATGTGATAGCACTATTCAAAGTCATGGACATGTAGGTGGAAATACACCCGTTTGCGGGTATTCCGGGGGCTACGAAAGGTTACAAGGTCCCAACCTTGTTTTCCATGTAGTTTTGTCCTAAACAAATCTTAACAAACCAAAAAGTACATTGTTGAAACATCATGCGGAGAAAGCTATAGGGGTAGACCGCCAGGCCCCCCACCGAAGCAGGCCGGATGTCGCAGGTAAATAACCGCCAAAGCGTCGGAATCCCACAAAAATTTGCATGTGGACCTAGTTTATGTGTTCAAGTGTGGTGGAAGGCCCATAGATGCAAAACATAGATCCCGGGTGTGACCTTCTTCATACATGAATGCGATAACACTTAGAAAAAGATTCGTGCACACGTGTAGACGTATACTCCCGGAGGTGAATGATCTTGTGGTGAAATGTGTCCAACCTTGCTTCTCCATGTACATATATATGTGCTAAACAAGCACAGATGGAGACAAGAAGTCCATTATATATTGGTACACCCTGGTACGGAGAAAGCTATAGGGGTAGACCTGCTGGTCCCCCTCGATCGTCTACCCCCATAGATATTCTCCGGATGGGGGTAGCCCGTTGGACATTTGTCTTGGGTTGTGTTTGGTTAGGTCATAGCTAGGGTCATTACAAACCATGTCTAGGGTTTCGGGGGTGAATGGCCGTCGGAGGGCCGGAATCATTTCGAAAACCTGCATGTGGAGCTAGATTATGTTTATAAGTGTGATTTAATGTTTGTAGATGGCATATGTAGGTCATGTGTGACGTTGTTCACGGACATGGGCTAACACTTAGTAAAATCGTCGATCCGTATGTGGAAACTCTCGATACGGGTCTACCGGTGTGAATAATGTGGTGAAATGTGTTCAGCCTTGGTTTTACATGTACATATGTGCTAAACAAACATAGATAGATAAAAAATTCCATTGGTCCACCCTCGTACGGAGAAAGCTATAAGGGTAGATCTTCGGGCCCCCCCGATCTAGGGTTTCGGAGGTGAATGACCGTCGGAGGGCCGGAATCATTGGAAATCCTGCATGTGGAGCTAGGTTATGTTTATAAGTGTGATTTAATGTTTGTAGATGGCATATGTAGGTCATGTGTCTGACGTTGTTCACGGACATGGGATAACACTTAGTAAAATCGTCGATCCGTATGTGGAAACTCCCGGTACGTGTCTACCGGCGTGAATAATGTGGTGAAATGTGTTCAACCTTGGTTTTCCATGCACATATGTGCTAAACAAACATAGATAGATAAAAAAGTCCATTGGTCCATCCTCGTACGGAGAAAGCTATAAGGATAGATCTGCGGGCCCCCCCGATCTAGGGTTTTGGGGGTGAATGACCGTCGGAGGGCCGGAATCATTTGGAAAACCTGCATGTGGAGCTAGGTTATGTTTATAAGTGTGATTTAATGTTTGTAGATGGCATATGTAGGTCATGTGTCTGACGTTGTTCACGGACATGGGCTAACACTTAGTAAAATCGTCGATCCGTATGTGGAAACTCCCGGTACGTGTCTACCGGTGTGAATAATATGGTGAAATGTGTTCAACCTTGGTTTTCCATGTACATATGTGCTAAACAAACATAGATAGATAAAAAAAGTCCATTGGTCCATCCTCGTACGGAGAAAGCTATAAGGGTAGATCTGCGGGCCCCCCAGATCTAGGGTTTCGGAGGTGAATGACCGTTGGAGGGCCAGAATCATTGGAAACCCTGAATGTGGAGCTAGGTTATGTTTATAGGTGTGATTTAATGTTTTTAGATGGCATATGTAGGTCATGTGTCTGACGTTGTTCACGGACATGGGCTAACACTTAGTAAAATCGTCGATCCGTATGTGGAAACTCCCGGTACGTGTCTACCGGTGTGAATAATGTGGTGAAATGTGTTCAGCCTTGGTTTTCCATGTACATATGTGCTAAACAAACATAGATAGATAAAAAAAGTCCATTGGTCCATCCTCGTACGGAGAAAGCTATAAGGGTAGATCTGCGGGCCCCCAGATCTAGGGTTTCGGAGGTGAATGACCGTCGGAGGGCCGGAATCATTGGAAAACCCTGCATGTGGAGCTAGGTTATGTTTATAGGTGTGATTTAATGTTTGTAGATGGCATATGTAGGTCATGTGTCTGACGTTGTTCACGGACATGGGCTAACACTTAGTAAAATCGTCGATCCGTATGTGGAAACTCCCGGTACGTGTCTACCGGTGTGAATAATGTGGTGAAATGTGTTCAGCCTTGGTTTTCCATGTACATATGTGCTAAACAAACATAGATAGATAAAAAAAGTCCATTGGTCCATCCTCGTACGGAGAAAGCTATAAGGGTAGATCTGCGGGCCCCCAGATCTAGGGTTTCGGAGGTGAATGACCGTCGGAGGGCCGGAATCATTGGAAAACCCTGCATGTGGAGCTAGGTTATGTTTATAGGTGTGATTTAATGTTTGTAGATGGCATATGTAGGTCATGTGTCTGACGTTATTCACGGACATGGGCTAACACTTAGTAAAATCGTCGATCCGTATGTGGAAACTCCCGGTACGTGTCTACCGGTGTGAATAATGTGGTGAAATGTGTTCAACCTTGGTTTTCCATGTACATATGTGCTAAAAAACATAGATATATAAAAAAAGTCCATTGGTCCATCCTCGTACGGAGAAAGCTATAAGGTTAGATCTGCGGGCCCCCCCAGATCTAGGGTTTCGGAGGTGAATGACCGTCGGAGGGCCGGAATCATTGGAAAACCAGCATGTGGAGCTATGTTATGTTTATAGGTGTGATTTAATGTTTGTAGATGGCATATGTAGGTCATGTGTCTGAAGTTGTTCACGGACATGGGCTAACACTTAGTAAAATCGTCGATCCGTATGTGGAAACTCCCGGTACGGGTCTACCGGTGTGAATAATGTGGTGAAATGTGTTCAACCTTGGTTTTCCATGTACATATGTGCTAAACAAACATAGATAGATAAAAAAGTCCTTTGGTCCATCCTCATACGGAGAAAGCTATAAGGGTAGATCTGCGGGCCCCCCAGATCTAGGGTTTCGGAGGTGAATGACCGTCGGAGGGCCGGAATCATTGGAAACCCTGCATGTGGAGCTAGGTTATGTTTATAAGTGTGATTTAATGTTTGTAGATGGCATATGTAGGTCATGTGTCTGACGTTGTTCACGGACATGGGCTAACACTTAGTAAAATCGTCGATCCGTATGTGGAAACTCCCGGTACGTGTCTACCGGCGTGAATAATGTGGTGAAATGTGTTCAACCTTGGTTTTCCATGCACATATGTGCTAAACAAACATAGATAGATAAAAAAGTCCATTGGTCCATCCTCGTACGGAGAAAGCTATAAGGATAGATCTGCGGGCCCCCCCGATCTAGGGTTTTGGGGGTGAATGACCGTCGGAGGGCCGGAATCATTTGGAAAACCTGCATGTGGAGCTAGGTTATGTTTATAAGTGTGATTTAATGTTTGTAGATGGCATATGTAGGTCATGTGTCTGACGTTGTTCACGGACATGGGCTAACACTTAGTAAAATCGTCGATCCGTATGTGGAAACTCCCGGTACGTGTCTACCGGTGTGAATAATATGGTGAAATGTGTTCAACCTTGGTTTTCCATGTACATATGTGCTAAACAAACATAGATAGATAAAAAAAGTCCATTGGTCCATCCTCGTACGGAGAAAGCTATAAGGGTAGATCTGCGGGCCCCCCAGATCTAGGGTTTCGGAGGTGAATGACCGTTGGAGGGCCAGAATCATTGGAAACCCTGAATGTGGAGCTAGGTTATGTTTATAGGTGTGATTTAATGTTTTTAGATGGCATATGTAGGTCATGTGTCTGACGTTGTTCACGGACATGGGCTAACACTTAGTAAAATCGTCGATCCGTATGTGGAAACTCCCGGTACGTGTCTACCGGTGTGAATAATGTGGTGAAATGTGTTCAGCCTTGGTTTTCCATGTACATATGTGCTAAACAAACATAGATAGATAAAAAAAGTCCATTGGTCCATCCTCGTACGGAGAAAGCTATAAGGGTAGATCTGCGGGCCCCCAGATCTAGGGTTTCGGAGGTGAATGACCGTCGGAGGGCCGGAATCATTGGAAAACCCTGCATGTGGAGCTAGGTTATGTTTATAGGTGTGATTTAATGTTTGTAGATGGCATATGTAGGTCATGTGTCTGACGTTGTTCACGGACATGGGCTAACACTTAGTAAAATCGTCGATCCGTATGTGGAAACTCCCGGTACGTGTCTACCGGTGTGAATAATGTGGTGAAATGTGTTCAGCCTTGGTTTTCCATGTACATATGTGCTAAACAAACATAGATAGATAAAAAAAGTCCATTGGTCCATCCTCGTACGGAGAAAGCTATAAGGGTAGATCTGCGGGCCCCCAGATCTAGGGTTTCGGAGGTGAATGACCGTCGGAGGGCCGGAATCATTGGAAAACCCTGCATGTGGAGCTAGGTTATGTTTATAGGTGTGATTTAATGTTTGTAGATGGCATATGTAGGTCATGTGTCTGACGTTATTCACGGACATGGGCTAACACTTAGTAAAATCGTCGATCCGTATGTGGAAACTCCCGGTACGTGTCTACCGGTGTGAATAATGTGGTGAAATGTGTTCAACCTTGGTTTTCCATGTACATATGTGCTAAAAAACATAGATATATAAAAAAAGTCCATTGGTCCATCCTCGTACGGAGAAAGCTATAAGGTTAGATCTGCGGGCCCCCCCAGATCTAGGGTTTCGGAGGTGAATGACCGTCGGAGGGCCGGAATCATTGGAAAACCAGCATGTGGAGCTATGTTATGTTTATAGGTGTGATTTAATGTTTGTAGATGGCATATGTAGGTCATGTGTCTGAAGTTGTTCACGGACATGGGCTAACACTTAGTAAAATCGTCGATCCGTATGTGGAAACTCCCGGTACGGGTCTACCGGTGTGAATAATGTGGTGAAATGTGTTCAACCTTGGTTTTCCATGTACATATGTGCTAAACAAACATAGATAGATAAAAAAGTCCTTTGGTCCATCCTCATACGGAGAAAGCTATAAGGGTAGATCTGCGGGCCCCCCAGATCTAGGGTTTCGGAGGTGAATGACCGTCGGAGGGCCGGAATCATTGGAAACCCTGCATGTGGAGCTAGGTTATGTTTATAAGTGTGATTTAATGTTTGTAGATGGCATATGTAGGTCATGTGTCTGACGTTGTTCACGGACATGGGCTAACACTTAGTAAAATCGTCGATCCGTATGTGGAAACTCCCGGTACGTGTCTACCGGCGTGAATAATGTGGTGAAATGTGTTCAACCTTGGTTTTCCATGCACATATGTGCTAAACAAACATAGATAGATAAAAAAGTCCATTGGTCCATCCTCGTACGGAGAAAGCTATAAGGATAGATCTGCGGGCCCCCCCGATCTAGGGTTTTGGGGGTGAATGACCGTCGGAGGGCCGGAATCATTTGGAAAACCTGCATGTGGAGCTAGGTTATGTTTATAAGTGTGATTTAATGTTTGTAGATGGCATATGTAGGTCATGTGTCTGACGTTGTTCACGGACATGGGCTAACACTTAGTAAAATCGTCGATCCGTATGTGGAAACTCCCGGTACGTGTCTACCGGTGTGAATAATATGGTGAAATGTGTTCAACCTTGGTTTTCCATGTACATATGTGCTAAACAAACATAGATAGATAAAAAAAGTCCATTGGTCCATCCTCGTACGGAGAAAGCTATAAGGGTAGATCTGCGGGCCCCCCAGATCTAGGGTTTCGGAGGTGAATGACCGTTGGAGGGCCAGAATCATTGGAAACCCTGAATGTGGAGCTAGGTTATGTTTATAGGTGTGATTTAATGTTTTTAGATGGCATATGTAGGTCATGTGTCTGACGTTGTTCACGGACATGGGCTAACACTTAGTAAAATCGTCGATCCGTATGTGGAAACTCCCGGTACGTGTCTACCGGTGTGAATAATGTGGTGAAATGTGTTCAGCCTTGGTTTTCCATGTACATATGTGCTAAACAAACATAGATAGATAAAAAAAGTCCATTGGTCCGTCCTCGTACGGAGAAAGCTATAAGGGTAGATCTGCGGGCCCCCAGATCTAGGGTTTCGGAGGTGAATGACCGTCGGAGGGCCGGAATCATTGGAAAACCCTGCATGTGGAGCTAGGTTATGTTTATAGGTGTGATTTAATGTTTGTAGATGGCATATGTAGGTCATGTGTCTGACGTTGTTCACGGACATGGGCTAACACTTAGTAAAATCGTCGATCCGTATGTGGAAACTCCCGGTACGTGTCTACCGGTGTGAATAATGTGGTGAAATGTGTTCAGCCTTGGTTTTCCATGTACATATGTGCTAAACAAACATAGATAGATAAAAAAAGTCCATTGGTCCATCCTCGTACGGAGAAAGCTATAAGGGTAGATCTGCGGGCCCCCAGATCTAGGGTTTCGGAGGTGAATGACCGTCGGAGGGCCGGAATCATTGGAAAACCCTGCATGTGGAGCTAGGTTATGTTTATAGGTGTGATTTAATGTTTGTAGATGGCATATGTAGGTCATGTGTCTGACGTTATTCACGGACATGGGCTAACACTTAGTAAAATCGTCGATCCGTATGTGGAAACTCCCGGTACGTGTCTACCGGTGTGAATAATGTGGTGAAATGTGTTCAACCTTGGTTTTCCATGTACATATGTGCTAAAAAACATAGATATATAAAAAAAGTCCATTGGTCCATCCTCGTACGGAGAAAGCTATAAGGTTAGATCTGCGGGCCCCCCCAGATCTAGGGTTTCGGAGGTGAATGACCGTCGGAGGGCCGGAATCATTGGAAAACCAGCATGTGGAGCTATGTTATGTTTATAGGTGTGATTTAATGTTTGTAGATGGCATATGTAGGTCATGTGTCTGAAGTTGTTCACGGACATGGGCTAACACTTAGTAAAATCGTCGATCCGTATGTGGAAACTCCCGGTACGGGTCTACCGGTGTGAATAATGTGGTGAAATGTGTTCAACCTTGGTTTTCCATGTACATATGTGCTAAACAAACATAGATAGATAAAAAAGTCCTTTGGTCCATCCTCATACGGAGAAAGCTATAAGGGTAGATCTGCGGGCCCCCCAGATCTAGGGTTTCGGAGGTGAATGACCGTCGGAGGGCCGGAATCATTGGAAACCCTGCATGTGGAGCTAGGTTATGTTTATAAGTGTGATTTAATGTTTGTAGATGGCATATGTAGGTCATGTGTCTGACGTTGTTCACGGACATGGGCTAACACTTAGTAAAATCGTCGATCCGTATGTGGAAACTCCCGGTACGTGTCTACCGGCGTGAATAATGTGGTGAAATGTGTTCAACCTTGGTTTTCCATGCACATATGTGCTAAACAAACATAGATAGATAAAAAAGTCCATTGGTCCATCCTCGTACGGAGAAAGCTATAAGGATAGATCTGCGGGCCCCCCCCGATCTAGGGTTTTGGGGGTGAATGACCGTCGGAGGGCCGGAATCATTTGGAAAACCTGCATGTGGAGCTAGGTTATGTTTATAAGTGTGATTTAATGTTTGTAGATGGTATATGTAGGTCATGTGTCTGACGTTGTTCACGGACATGGGCTAACACTTAGTAAAATCGTCGATCCGTATGTGGAAACTCCCGGTACGGGTCTACCGGTGTGAATAATGTGGTGAAATGTGTTCAGCCTTGGTTTTACATGTACATATGTGCTAAACAAACATAGATAGATAAAAAAGTCCATTGGTCCACCCTCGTACGGAGAAAGCTATAAGGGTAGATCTTCGGGGCCCCCCGATCTAGGGTTTCGGAGGTGAATGACCGTCGGAGGGCCGGAATCATTGGAAACCCTGCATGTGGAGCTAGGCTATGTTTATAAGTGTTATTTAATGTTTGTAGATGGCATATGTAGGTCATGTGTCTGACGTTGTTCACGGACATGGGATAACACTTGGTACAATCGTCGATCCGTATGTGGAAACTCCCGGTACGTGTCTATCGGTGTGAATAATGTGGTGAAATGTGTTCAACCTTGGTTTTCCATGTACATATGTGCTACACAAACATAGATAGATAAAAAAGTCCATTGGTCCGTCCTCGTACGGAGAAAGCTATAAGGGTAGATCTGCGGGCCCCCCAGATCTAGGGTTTCGGAGGTGAATGACCGTCGGAGGGCCGGAATCATTGGAAACCCTGCATGTGGAGCTAGGTTATGTTTATAAGTGTGATTTAATGTTTGTAGATGGCATATGTAGGTCATGTGTCTGACGTTGTTCACGGACATGGGCTAACACTTAGTAAAATCGTCGATCCGTATGTGGAAACTCCCGGTACGGGTCTACCGGTGTGAATAATGTGGTGAAATGTGTTCAACCTTGGTTTTCCATGTACATATGTGCTAACCAAACATAGATAGATAAACAAGTCCATTGGTCCATCCTCGTACGGAGAAAGCTATAAGGGTAGATCTGCGGCCCCCCCAGATCTAGGGTTTTGGAGGTGAATGACCGTCGGAGGGCCGGAATCATTGGAAACCCTGCATGTGGACCTAGGTTATGTTTATACGTGTGATTTAATGTTTGTAGATGGCATATGTAGGTTATGTGTCTCACGTTGTTCACGGACATGGGCTAACACTTAGTAAAATCGTCGATCTGTATGTGGAAACTCCCGGTACGTGTCTACCGGTGTGAATAATGTGGTGAAATGTGTTCAACTTTGGTTTTCCATGTACATATGTGCTAAACAAACATAGATAGATAAAAAAGTCCATTGGTCCATCCTCGTACGGAGAAAAGCTATAAGGGTAGATCTGCGGGGCCCCCAGATCTAAGGTTTCGGAGGTGAATGACCGTCGGAGGGACGGAATCATTGGAAAACCTGCATGTGGAGCTAGGTTATGTTTATAGGTGTGATTTAATGTTTGTAGATGGCATATGTAGGTCATCTGTTTGACGTTGTTCACGGACATGGGCTAACACTTAGTAAAATCGTCGATCCGTATGTGGAAACTCCCGGTACGGGTCTACCGGTGTGAATAATGTGGTGAAATGTGTTCAGCCTTGGTTTTTGATGTACAAATGTGCTAAACAAACATAGATAGATAAAAAAGTCCATTGGTCCATCCTCGTACGGAGAAAGCTATAAGGGTAGATCTTCGGGCCCCCCCGATCTAGGGTTTCGGAGGTGAATGACCGTCGGAGGGCCGGAATCATTTGGAAAACCTGCATGTGGAGCTAGGTTATGTTTATAAGTGTGATTTAATGTTTGTAGATGGCATATGTAGGTCATGTGTCTGACGTTGTTCACGGACATGGGCTAACACTTAGTAAAATTGTCGATCCGTATGTGGAAACTCCCGGTACGTGTCTACCGGTGTGAATAATGTGGTGAAATGTGTTCAACCTTGGTTTTCCATGTACATATGTGCTAAACAAACATAGATAGATAAAAAAAGTCCATTGGTCCATCCTCTTACGGAGAAAGCTATAAGGGTAGATCTGCGGGCCCCCCAGATCTAGGGTTTCGGAGGTGAATGACCGTTGGAGGGCCGGAATCATTGGAAACCCTGCATGTGGAGCTAGGTTATGTTTATAGGTGTGATTTAATGTTTGTAGATGGCATATGTAGGTCATGTGTCTGACGTTGTTCACGGACATGGGCTAACACTTAGTAAAATCGTCGATCCGTATGTGGAAACTCCCGGTACGTGTCTACCGGTGTGAATAATGTGGTGAAATGTGTTCAGCCTTGGTTTTACATGTACATATGTGCTAAACAAACATAGATAGATAAAAAAAGTCCATTGGTCCATCCTCGTACGGAGAAAGCTATAAGGGTAGATCTGCGGGGCCCCCAGATCTAGGGTTTCGGAGGTGCATGACCGTCGGAGGGCCGGAATCATTGGAAGACCCTGCATGTGGAGCTAGGTTATGTTTATAGGTGTGATTTAATTTTCGTAGATGGCATATGTAGGTCATGTGTTTGACGTTATTCACGGACATGGGCTAACACTTAGTAAAATCGTTGATCCGTATGTGGAAACTCCCGGTACGTGTCTACCGGTGTGAATAATGTGGTGAAATGTGTTCAACCTTGGTTTTCCATGTACATATGTGCTAAACAAACATAGATAGATAAAAAAAGTCCATTGGTCCATCCTCGTACGGAGAAAGCTATAAGGGTAGATCTTCGGGCCCCCAGATCTAGGGTTTCGGAGGTGAATGACCGTCGGAGGGCCGGAATCATTGGAAAACCAGCATGTGGAGCTATGTTATGTTTATAGGTGTGATTTAATGTTTGTAGATGGCATATGTAGGTCATGTGTCTGACGTTGTTCACGGACATGGGCTAACACTTAGTAAAATCGTCGATCCGTATGTGGAAACTCCCGGTACGGGTCTACCGGTGTGAATAATGTGGTGAAATGTGTTCAACCTTGGTTTTCCATGTACATATGTGCTAAACAATCATAGATAGATAAAAAAGTCCATTGGTCCATCCTCATACGGAGAAAGCTATAAGGGTAGATCTGCGGGCCCCCCAGATCTAGGGTTTCGGAGGTGAATGACCGTCGGAGGGCCGGAATCATTGGAAACCCTGCATGTGGAGCTAGGTTATGTTTATAAGTGTGATTTAATGTTTGTAGATGGCATATGTAGGTCATGTGTCTGACGTTGTTCACGGACATGGGCTAACACTTAGTAAAATCGTCGATCCGTATGTGGAAACTCCCGGTACGTGTCTACCGGCGTGAATAATGTGGTGAAATGTGTTCAACCTTGGTTTTCCATGTACATATGTGCTAAACAAACATAGATAGATAAAAAAGTCCATTGGTCAATCCTCGTACGGAGAAAGCTATAAGGGTAGATCTGCGGGCCCCCCCGATCTAGGGTTTTGGGGGTGAATGACCGTCGGAGGGCCGGAATCATTTGGAAAACCTGCATGTGGAGCTACGTTATGTTTATAAGTGTGATTTAATGTTTGTAGATGGTATATGTAGGTCATGTGTCTGACGTTGTTCACGGACATGGGCTAACACTTAGTAAAATCGTCGATCCGTATGTGGAAACTCCCGGTACGGGTCTACCGGTGTGAATAATGTGGTGAAATGTGTTCAATCTTGGTTTTCCATGTACATATGTGCTAAACAAACATAGATAGATAAAAAAGTCCATTGGTCCATCCTCGTACGGAGAAAGCTATAAGGGTAGATCTGCGGGGCCCCCAGATCTAGGGTTTCGGAGGTGAATGACCGTCGGAGGGCCGGAATCATTGGAAACCCTGCATGTGGAGCTAGGTTATGTTTATAAGTGTGATTTAATGTTTGTAGATGGCATATGTAGGTCATGTGTTTGACGTTGTTCACGGACATGGGCTAACACTTAGTAAAATCGTTGATCCGTATGTGGAAACTCCCGGTACGTGTCTACCGGTGTGAATAATGTGGTGAAATGTGTTAAAATTATAGCTTTCCCCCGTTAGGTCATAGGTTCATTACAAACCATGTTTCCCCCGTTCCACCGAAAATAAGGAGATTCCCCCCTAATAATTAAACACCGGAACCTCCGTAGCTAGGTGACAGAGGATGTGTGCGAAGGGGTATAGACCTATTGAAAAGAATTAAAAACAATGGTGTAAAAAAGTAAAAAAAATTACATGCTTGAAAACATAAAATAATATAGAAAAAAAATGAAAAAGTACCTAAGCCGACGGCCTGGCCGTCGGTGTAGGCCGTCGGCGTAGGTCCTCGCCCACGTTCTCGGACAGAAGACCCCCTGGTCAACCGCTCTCTCCCAAATCCCCCCGCCCTCCCAAATCCCCACGCCCTCCCCGACCCGCCGCCAGGCCGCAGCCCTCCCCACCCGCCACCGCCCTCCCCGCCACCGTCGCCGCCCACCTTCCCACCCGCCCCGCCCTCCCCACCTCCCAGCCGCCACCGCCGCCGCCCACCTCCCCACCCGCCCCGCCCTCCCCCAGCGCCCAGCGCTTCAAGGTACGAATCCGGCAGCCTTCCCGCCCCGGCGGCCAGCGCCTTCCCTCTCCCCATCCCCACTCCCAGTTTGATGTAAATATCACAGCAGCTTGCTAGTTTCCATACAGAGAGATGCTGTAATCTGTGGTAGGGAGTTTGTCATTTTCATGGCTTGTAGTGCTAGATCCTAAGATTAAACAAGGTAGTTTGTTGATGTTTCCCGTATGAGTTGTTTGCTGTGTTGAAATTATTGGACCTAGCCCATTCAATATTTTAGAATATTTTAAATAATCCATAGTAATATCAAAGAACCACGTTGGCTCATTCATGCATGACAAGGAAATGTGGAAAATTTAGTCTCCCCACATTAGTAAGGATGTGTGAGGCCAACTTATAAGGTGAGTTGTTGCGCACACCGCTAATAGATTGAGAAGAGAGCATATATACATGCTCGCTCCTTCTCCGCCACCCACCTCACCTCGCATCATGTTTGGTGATTGAGCCGAGCTAGGACCTATGCCACGTATATGTGTTGCCTTCATTTTTGTCACGCAAGAAAAGTTGTAAGTTTTTGCCTCTGATTAACACCGAAATTTGAAACTCCATGTTTATTGCAATTTTTTATTGCTATATATCATTAGCCACTAAACAATGTGGAAGGTCAACATTAACATATTGGCGTATCATTTCTCATAATGCATATACATGTATGCTAGTACAGAAAATTTGGATGTATTGGTTGAACTTGCTAGCTTATGTTGATATTTGTGTTCGATTGTTGTCATATAGTGTCTTGCGTATATTGTGGACCAAATTGTAAATTGTTGAGAATCAGAGGCTAAATTGTTGTTTTTATGGGAATTACAGAATTTATAGGAGCCGTCGTCGTCTCGGATCCCCCTCCGTCGCCTCGCACCCCCACGTCGTCAATCACGCTTCAAGGTGAGAATTCTTTCACCCCTCTCGTGTAACTAGGTTTATTTTCATGTCTAGATCACCAAGTCAGTCGCGTCACCTAGGTGTCATCCCGACTGTAAGCGTTACGCGGATAAATATGCATTAGTGGTCTCGCATATTTTGAACCGTAACGCTTACGGCTTTTATCGGGCAGTTGGCGGATTCGTAGTTGGGTATGGTTCTCGCTGGCTCTTCCTCGATCCGAGACAGGGTTTCGGCGGCGCCTCCTCGTTGTTCTCCGGATGCACATTCTCTCGGCTTTTAGTCGAGACGTGTATCGGGAGAGCAGCGGGGAGGTGCTGCCGAAATTCTGCTCGGATCGGGGTAGAGCCAGGGAGAACTTACCCAATCTACGGATCCGGCGGCTGGTTAGGACCCACTTTCCTATTAGACATGTAGGTTGATTCATGCGTAAAAAATGAAGCATTTTAATCTCCCGTTTGATATTAAATGCTATGTTTGTCGTTTGGCTCTCAATAAAGCAGAAGAGGTTGGCTGATAATGGGTGGATGTATAGTGGCCGTACTAGAGTTGTTGACAGAACAGATGAGTGGACATGGAAGACCGCTATGGTAGTGCAGGATATAGCCCGTGGTCCAAAGACACTTGAACCCCGTTACCCTTGCGTCCGTTGCAGAAACCGTCATCGCGCTAGAAAGGAGGTTATGAAACAACACCTTTGGGCTTATGGGTATATGCCGGGCTTCGTCACGACGGTTGACTTTAGTCAGAATGAACGTGATAGAGTTGACGTGATGCGGCAGCGGATCGATGGCATAGAGTACGATGGCATGCGAAAGTTGCTGGAGGATTTCCGTGATGCCATGCCGGAGTCTCCACCTTGTGCTGAACCAGAGGGACCGCCGGAACCGGAGAAACCGCCTGAACCACAGGATCCCGAGCCCTCCGAGGACGATTACAACAACATTAACCCTCAAACATACGAGGGAATTTTCTATCAAGAGCAAGAGAACTTTGGGGACTTTGGCTTAGAAGGTCTTGAGGACCTCGAGAACGATGCACACACCTGTGGTGAGATAGATGAGCCTCAGAGTGATGATGATGATGAGCCTCCACCGTCCGAGGATCCCGACGCTTTATACGCACGTGATAGTGATAGTGATGATGGAGATGAGAATGAGCCTCAGAGTGATGATGATTATTATTAGTATTTATGTATCTCGATACTATATGTATGTTATTTTGGATGATGATGATGATTGTGTGCGGATGTGCTACGATGAATTGATGATGATGTTATTTTGTATCTTGTCGATATGCACGTGCTATTTAAAATACTCTATGTTCCATGACAATGATGAGTCTCCACCGTGCGAGGATCCCGAGCCTGAGAGTGATGACGAGTATTAGTATTTATTTTCATCTTAATTGCATTGCGTCTTTATGCTTAATTGTTTTATTTCTCTCAATGCAGGTGATTGGCCAATATGAGTGGCAAGGCATCACCGCAGTCCTTGCTTCAGGGGATAAAGAAGACGAAGAGTGGAAGAGCGACCACCTCAAGGTACGGCGCCGAGGAGGTAGGAGGAGGAGGGGATGCAGGACAAGGAGGAGGAAGAGGGGGACGTCCCCCGAGGTCAGACCGAGGAGGTACATTGCATCTTCATTATGCTTGGTATTTATTTTTCAACATGCTTCTTAATTGTTTATCTTTTCCGATTGCAGGAGGCCGAGGACGAGGTCGAGGACGAGGGCGAGGTACCGTCCTTCTAAGTGACATACCCTCCGCTTCCGGCGACGTGGCTTCACAGACCGCATTCTCGGAGTCTCCAGACGAGGAGATTGACTCTCGAGACTTGGAAGCGGAGTCTCGAGACGAGGAGATGGTGACTGCGTCGGGGCCATCGAGTGCGTCGACGAAGAAGGCAAAGGTTCGTGGGGAAACAGAAGTCCCTAAGGAGGAGCCTGCCCCGGAGGCTCGGACCCTCATTGAATCTACTAGAACTGAGTAAGTGACTATAGTTTCATTTCGTTGATACCAACTTGGCATGTACTAATGTTTGATTCTTGTGCAGTAATTGGCTTCATCCTGCGGGGACCCGAGTCCCTGGCTGCATGCTTGGAGCTATCATTAGGAAGTTTTGGCCGGGCTTCTACACCACAGACAAAGGCGAGAGGAAGCTAGCCACGACTTGGAGACACTACGAGCTCGCATATTGTCCCCCCTACGGGAAAGCTTCTAACGTCGTGATCAATAAGTTTTGGGTAAGGCAAAATCATGACTCTTCACACTTTTTTTGTTCATAGTTGATGACCCCGCCATGCTAACTCATGAATCTCACACTTTTTTGATGCATGATTTCAGAGATTCTATAGGGTGGCTCTGAAGCACCAGGCGACGGCGAACAAGACACTGCAGGCTCATTGTAAGAGGTTGACTAATCAGCAGTTCTATAACCAGGGTCATACCGCCAGGAGTCAATACAACATGGCGAAATCGGGCAAGCCGTTGCCGAAGCACGAGAATGTCAAGTCACGCTCGACGATGAGCGCGGAACAGTACGACGAGGTAACTAAATTGTCGATGAGATTATATGTTAATGCTAAGTTGCAATTGCATCATCTGTTCTTCACATGCGTATTGATTTTTCAGGTTAGGCCCGATTGGGCCTATGGCAAGGAGGAGGCATGGAGGGCGTTGACTGCGAGGTGGCGCGGGGAAGACGAGGAGTGGAACGCCTTGAGCGAGCGGAACAAGGCGAACCGCGGCAGCGGGGGGACACATCGGGCTGGAAACCTAGGCAGTGAGCGCTACAAGGCCAAGCTGGTATACACATACATGGAACAACCTGCTTTTATTTCCCCTCATGCATGTTCCTACTTGGTACTCATAAAATCTCTTTCGCGATGCAGGAGGATAAACTAGGGAGGCCTGTCAGCTCATATGAGTCATGGGACTCGATGAGGATGATGGCGCCCGATCTCTCCCAGCCTCAGCCTCAGCTTCCCGAGTACTTCGGCACTGCCCAGGAGGATGGTGCTAACTACGTCGAGGCGATGGTCGCTTTTAATCCAAAGTTGGATGACCCTAGAAGTGCGGAACCCGACCCCAGAGCGTTGGTCGTGTCTGGGGGAGGCTTTCAGCACGGCCGTCTAAAGGTCATGGTTAAGATGACCCCGCGCAGTCCCAATTTGAGCCTCACGCGGATCAAGGCTACCCTCGGTCCCGACGAACCCGCACCTCCTCCTCGACGACGGCCTTCCCAGACTGGCTACGATGTAAGTTTCTCTCATTTCCATCTTTTCTGTGACAATACTACTTCCTCAGTGGCTTAGTTGATGAGATGGTTCAATTTTTGTAATTGTAGGCTGCTTTTGAGGCGGCCTACAAGGCCCACAACGACGCCTATTTGGTGGACCTTGCGTAGTGGAGACAGAGGCACAAATACACGAGGAGTGGAAAGAGGCAAAAGAAGTTGTAAGTTCCAACCTTTCTTTTTTTCAAAAGATGACAAGTCTCAATTTTCATACTTTTGTGCAATGCCTGACATGTTAACTATCTTGCAGGCTCTAGAGAGTGCTCGGCTTACGGGAGTGCTCGTCAATATACCTCCACGACCTCCTCGAGCCGGGCTTAAGCCAGAGTTTGTATCGAAGGAAGAGTTCGCCCAGAACTACTACTACACCGGCTTAACCCCGGTAATTTACTTGCCCAATCAGTTGCTACAACTTTCATGTGCCTTGGCGGTTGCTAACTATTGCTCAAACGTGTAGGGAACGGGAGCCTCCGGGACTGGACCCTTTGGTCGTGTTGCTGCCTCGCCGTCGGCGTCCCGTGCGGTCACACCGGTGCACCCTGGCCCCGGTGGTAGTGGTGCCTCGCACGAGAGCACACCGGTTCATGGTGGCGCGGGATCACCTGCTTCCGGTGTTGGTTCGACAGCGCCTCCGCACCGTCAGTCGCCTATCTTCACGCGCGGAGACCTCGGCTTCTCCGGCTCGACTCCCTCTCCGGACGCGATGAGCTGACGTGTAGAGATCTCGTTTGTACCAAAACGGTGTTTGGGATGTTGTTATACTTTGTATCCATACTATGTCTCTTATTTTGCATGTTTGGAACTTGTTATGCTATATATGTATAAGATGTTGTTATACTATGTCTCTTATTTTGCATTGTTTGGTCTTCGTCAATGTGCATTTGTAATATAAATGTCTATAATGCCTGGCTCTGATCTGGGTATGAATAATATAATGGCTATATGCTTATGAGAATTTTAAATATGCAGGAAATGAACCAGAAATGAAAAAAAGAAAAACATGACAGGACCTACGCCGACGGCCTGGCCGTCGGTGTAGGCCTTGTTTTGTGCCAAATGGCAGAGCCTACGCCGACGGCCTGGCCGTCGGCGTAGACCTGCTGCCCAGGCGCGAGGAGGAGGTGACGCGTGGCCTGGCTGGGAGGGAACCTAAGCCGACGGCCAGGCCGTCGGCGTAGGGCCGAAGCCAGCCACCCCACTGCCTGCCGCGTGGCACCCTAAGCCGACGGCCAAGCCGTCGGCGTAGAGGGCAACCAGGCCTAACGACCGTTATCCTAGGGTGGGGCCCACTGGTGCTACGCCGAGGGCCTTTACGCCGACGGCCACACAAAATCCGTCGGGCCAGATCGTACGCCGACGGCCGCCCCTACGCCGACGGCTTTTAGGGCAAGCCCGAGAAAAATCTCGTGAGGGGCCGAGATTTCTGGTTACCGCGGTTAATGAATGAATTCAATCAAATTTGATCCAAAATTCAATCAAAATTCGTCAAAGTTCCATCAAAATTCATTCAAATTCAAATTTCTGGTATGTTTTGCTCGGTATGATGAAATCTCGTGGGGTAGCAAGAAGTGCGGGTACCGGTCGGTAACCAAATTTCTCGCCCGGTACCCAAAACCCTGATTATGTGTGAAAAAACGATCCGAGCTCGTATAGTCTCTAATTTTTTTCAGTTTTGAGCGTTATACACGTTATGCTAGAGAGTAATGCTAGACGAACGGGCAAATACGGAGCTTTACAGGCTTAGCAGAATTCACTTTGATTTGATTGGGCTAAAGAAAAGGAACTGCCCCACCCCAGTTAAATTCGGGGGGGGGGGGGGGGGGGGGGCTTCCGTAAAAGCCGTGTTTGCCCGTGAATGTAGCATCTTTGTATGCTAGAGATGCTCTAAAGCCAACTTCCTCTGTAAGTTTCTGTCCGTATTAAACTACTCGTAAATGTAGAATCTCTCTTCTCGATAGGCGCCGGCGCTCGTATTGTCGCGCATTTTCGTAGTGTGAACTGGCTACCGGCGCTCATTAACAAAATCTATTCTTCTCGACGTTGCTGGCCGGCGACGCTCACCAACAAAATATATTCTTCTCGGCTCAACGTTGCCGGCGTACACATCGATCTCTCCGTTCCGCTGCCCCATCTACAAATTCAGTCACGCTCACATCTCTCTTGATCGGACATCATCGCCAAGCCCCCCTCTTCTCCTCCTCCGCTCCCGCATCTCACTGCGTGGCGCTCCCAGCCGACGCGCGCCTCTGACACTGGTCTCGCGTTCCACCTCATCGGCTCTGGCCGCCGGACGCCGCCGATCGCCTCCTGCTCAGCCCAAAGGCATGTGAAACAGATCGATCGGTTACAGTCATCTTCCTTTAATTCTTGCCAATCTTGCATCCATGCACGGCCAACCCAAGAATGGCGAAGCGTCCGAAACTCACGTCCGCCATCGTAGCTCAAGAAGAAACAAGGACGCATGTGATCAACATAGATGGGTACTCAAGAACCAAGGAGCTGCTCAAGGCCGGGGACTGCACCACGTCTATCCCTTTCATGGTGGGAGACCATAACTGGGTTGTCAAATATTACCCCAACGGCAACGACAAAGACAAACCCGGGTACATATCTCTTTACCTGGTTCTCGATTCGCCTAGTGGTGGCGAGGGTGTGAAGGCCAAAGTCACCTTCGGCATCCTCGACAAGGGCGGACAACCGGTGCCGTCGTACATCAAAGCCGCCCCAGAACATATCTTCCCATACAGTGGCTCGGACTGGGGTTTCGGAGATTTCATCAAGCACGAGGATCTGGAGGGACTATTAGTGCATCTAGGAGGCGATAGCTTCAGAATCAAGTGCGATGTCGTCGTGAAGAAGATCGTCAGTCAAGAGACACGCGTGAATGATCAGTTTGTTGTGGTTCCTCCAAGCAACTTGCATCTGCAGCTCGGCGGCCTCCTGGAAAGCAAGGATGGAGCAGACGTGGCCTTCCGAGTTGGCGGCGAGATATTCGCGGCTCACAGGTGTGTTCTCGCTGCTCGCTCGCCGGTCTTCAAGGCGGAGTTCTTTGGCGCCATGAGGGAGAAAGTCGGCGGTGATCCTATTGAAATTGGTGATATAGAAGCTCGTGTGTTCAAGTCCTTGCTTCATTTCATCTACACTGACTCACTCCCTGAAACGACTCATGAAGGAACCCAAGAAGATGTAGTGACGACTGGCCATCTACTCGTGGCGGCAGATAGGTATGATATTGGGAGGCTGAAGCTGATATGCGAGGAGATACTGTGCAATCACATCGACTCCAACATGGTTGCAACTAGTTTGGCTTTAGCTGAGCAGCATAATTACCATGGACTCAAGGAGGCTTGCTTCGAATTCCTTGCTTCGCCCTCCAATTTGGAAGCCATGGTCGCAAGTGATGGTTACCAACATCTGAAAAGCAGTTGCCCGTCTATTCTCAGAGAGCTGATTGCTAGCCTTTTGCCTGCTGAGTTAACAGCAGCCAAGGATATTATCAGGGAAATTTAGTACTCCTACTTGTGTGTGTGTGTGTGGGTGCTAACGATCATATATATCATCAAAATCAAGTAATCTTACTATCTTTTTTGCTAGTCCCGGTGTATATATGGTTGCGTGAATATGTTTGTTGAAAACAAAATGTTATTCTTCCCTCCTATCCATATTAATTATTCTAAAAAAGATGTATCTGCCGTTTAGATATATCCATTTCAAGATAATTAATATGGATCGGAGGGGTATATATTTATTGTGCAAGTAGAATGGATAATGTTTAGTCCAGCATTTTTGTGTTTTTTTGGCACTTTTTGTATACTCTTTCAACTCCTTTGTGTAGCAATGAACCGTAATAATTGTTAACAAGATTGCAAGTTGTATCTAGAAATCATAGAGATTGCATGTAATTTGGCCGATCAGATCCTCGCTGCACCGGGCTTTTTGAGAAAAGCTTCTATATGTAATCGATGTTGTTTAGCCGGCAAACCGGCATCTATTCCACAAGAGCTTAGAGCTCGGAGTCATGGTGAAGGTGGAGGAAGAAGGAAGGGGAACGGTTGTGTGTATTGTGTTTCACGATCCTGCGACGATCCGTTTAAACAACCAGTATCGAGTAGAGGAGCGGAGGAGCCGATTTAGATGCGGAGCACCCAAGTGAGTTTCTCGGCCACCGCGCTGGATTAATGCGGCAGGGCGACGAACGGTTTGTCGTCCCATCGCATATCTTCGGCATTGACCAGGCACAAAGATCAAGGCTCTCGATCTACGAGCCGTACTGGCTGGGAATCAATGTAGGCCGCAATAACAGGTCGCGCATACGCCCCGCCGGCATCCAATGCCCTCAACCGGCATGAATAACTGCTTCGCACGCGGGAGGGTTTCTAGCGCAGAGAGCATTTGTATGGGGCCAGGTTGTGGGCATGGGATGTGCTTAGTGTCCTGACTCCCGCAATTCCCTGTTGATTTAAGTTAGATTTACGAAAAAACGGACATATGGACCAGCTCGTAAACAGATACATGATTGCGTTGTATGATAAAACTGATCTGAACAATCTAATCTAAATGGATGTAAAAACTTTAAAGATCCGCGTTAAAGATACCCTTATATTTTATATTTCGATGTCAGCTATAGCTCTGGTAAACCAAGAAAAGCATTTGAGTACTAGTATTTCATTTACATATTTTATAGGTTCTACCGTTTTCGGTCTCTATTTTCTTTTGAAACTGATGGATGGTGTATATCCAAGAGGTGGCAAGTATAGTAGTAAACTCGATGCTGTTCTGTTATCAATAAAAAAAAACTCTATGCTGTTGTATGTCAACAGAAGGCCACACCGTTGCGCACGGTGCGCCCTAAACCTGGCTTGGAAGCAACGTACGTAGTCTAGTGATGAGAGGCCAATCAGGCGGCGCACGCTGGGTATCCATTCCATTGCATTTTCATGCCTTTAGACCTTCCGCAATGGGAGTATCATAGCTAGTATCATGCGTGTCAACTAGGCAAATTTAGTGACGTGGCATAGAATTAAATAAAGAAAGAGAGGGTTGAGTATCATATTATGATACCGTATCAAAATAAATGCTAAACTAGTATATGTCTTGCATGACAATAAATACTACTACTTATGATACTAAGTTATGATACTATGCATTGTGAAGGTAGTATCATACACTAGTATCATGTGCATGATACTAACCTTATGATACTACCATTGCGGGAGGTCTTAGCTCCTCCACCCGTGCAAGAAACAGACCAATCCATCACGCATATAAAGTGCGTCACACACACTCGCCAAACCTCTCTCCGCACTGCATGTCTGCATTAATGTCGAACAACAGGCCGCACGCCGTGTGCTCCCTCTTAGGGCACTCCCAATGCTAGTATCTTAGCACGAAATCATAGGCATTTTGCTTATGTGGCATGGTATTTAATGAAGAAAGAGAGAGAGGTTGTATCTTAACTAAGATACAACCCTTGCACGTGGCCATATGTAAAAAGCATGACTAGACCAATTACATGTATGCATGAAGGTAAAATCATTAAATAAGATACAACCTCTAAGATACAATGCATTGTGGTAGTTGTATCCTAAATTTTAATTGCTCCTATGATATTGTGCTAAGAAGCGATGCATTGGGAGAGCCCTTACTAGCCCTGCTCATCGGCCTCACGCGCCCTTCGCCGTGTGCGTCCTCCCTATACAACCCCCTCGCCGCCGGCCATGGCGTACCACCACGGCGCGGTGCTCGACGGCACCGTCCCGGTCTCCGTGCTCTACTACGGCGCCTTCTCTTCGCACCACAAGGCCGTCATCGCCGACTTCCCGCGCTTGCGCCCCCACGCATTCGGCACCCGGTCGTCGTCGTCGGTGGCTCAGTGGTGGGAGACGGTCGACCGGTACGTGCAGAGGACTTGCGACTGAGAAAAAAAGTTGGCCCTAGTTGCGACTCATTGGTGGACTTACAATTAAGAAGAAAAAAAAAGTTAGACCCAATTGCGACTCGTTGGTGGACTTGCAACTGAGAGAGAAAAAAGAACCCAGTTGTGACTCATTGGTGAACTTGCGACTGAGAAAAATAAAGTTGAACCCAGTTGCGACTCGTTGGTGGACTTGTAACTGAGAAGAAAAAAAACGGACCCAGTAACGACTCGTTGGTGGACATGCAACTGAGAAAAAAAGTTTTTGGTGAAAGCTTAAAATTGGGTTGATAAAAAAGTTCGGGTTGCGAGTCGATGAACGACTTGCAATTGGGATTTGCAAAAATGTCTAGTTGCGAGTCGATGAGGGCATGTAACTGGATTGAAAAAAAGTCCGATTGGAAATCGATGGGATCGATGAGCTACTAGCAACTGGGTTGACCAAAAATGATCTCATGTCCGCTACGACGTCCGCACTAAAAAACACAAGGTCGTACGCATCTATTACCGTGGGCTCGATCTCATGTCCGCTGGTTGTGAGATCTACACGATAAATGATGATGACCCCACAGGATCATGGCGGCCCATCAAAGAGAAGCCCATGGGTTGGATTAACCCATCCGATCCCAGTGTCTTCGCCCAAGGGCATGTGTACTGGAAAACCTATCCGGTCCATTATCCACATCGAAGCGAAGATTTGTTTATAATGTCCTTCTCTCTCGTCGATGAGAAGCTTGGGATCATACAACCACCATCGAACATGAACATCAAGCAGGATCATGATTTGACACAGCTCGGTGGACGGCTCTGCCTTTTTACCCCCTACATCTTCTACATCGTCGGACAATATTACAACATCTGGCTAATGAATCGATACGGAGCAGCTGGTGCTACATGGGATCTGCAATACCGAATCGACATATCACCAAATATCATGCAACACGGGGTTAGCCCGCTCGTCATCATTGACAATGGCCGACGCATACTTATTTCCTAGTATAACGGGCCACCAGACCAAATATATGCGTACAACCTTGTCACACACGACATTGAGGAACTCCTTGACTGGAGCAGCTCATCCGACCCTGCTCCTACCTTGGGCTTAACATTTGCTGCCGTATACGAAGAAAGCATCGTCTCCCCGGGGAAACATCCTTGCAAAGAAATCATCTTGATTGCCTCGCCGTCTACGCAGGTCCTATCTCTGATGCTACAACTACAGTGTCTGCCACAACACATCATTGGAAGGCTTATGTGTGTCTGTCGAAGTTGGCGATCCATGATATCTGCTCTTGCCAATGTGCATGTTTCCTAATACTATTGAATTGTAATAAATGTATACAAGTCGTCTATACGATGTTAATGCCCAGGCTCTTCCCAGCATGTTTATAGTTACCAGCAGGGCTGACGCTGACGGCGGTACCAAAAAGTTTCGAATCAGGGTAAAATCTGGAAATATTTAGCAAAAGGTCATAGCAGTAATTTTTCCCAGGAATATCAGTTGATAATGTATCACAGATGGCGAAAAGGCTTGTACTGCCATATTGATTAATAGCAGTGAGACACTGGACACTAAATGGTGTGTGCCCGGTGGCAGCAATGTTCATGCAGATTGACACAAACTCAATTTCATTCAAGAGATACATACACCTATTGAATAATAATGCTTCAAAATGAATAAGTATTGACAAAAAGTGATTGGAGGGGGTGGAGGAGATTACCATGCTCTTTAATTTGCCCCAAAGTCCTCAAAAAATTGATGAAAATCAAAGGAGATCCATGGGGGATGGAAGGGAGGAGAGAGTGGGTTTGGTTCTGTTTCGGTTTGGGAAGATGTTGACCAATCGCTACGGCCAGGAGCTATGGCGGTAGCATGTTTATAGCTACCACCAAGGCCGACCGTGGTAGTAAAAAGGTTAGATCATAATTTTTTTTCGATTTGGGTCTTGGAACGAACGTTCGCTCCTTATGATTTCTTTTTTTTTTTGGCAAAAGGTCAGATTCCCATGAATATCAGTTGATGATGTATCACAGTTCACAGATAGCGAAAAGGCTTGTACTGCCAGATTGATTGGTAGCAGTGAGACACTGAAGCTAAATGCCCGGTGGCAGCCATGTCATGCAGGTTGACACAAACTCTGATCAGACATCTAGGATAACGTAGTGTAAATTGTACGCAAACTGATGCAAACTCGTCCGCCCGCCTCCTCCGCAACCTGCACCTGCCGCTCCTCTACGCCGCCGCCGCCACCACGCCACTACCTCCCCGTCGCGCTGGCTGCATGCGCAGCTACTCCGCCGTGCGCTCCCCGCAAACACCCGCTCGATCTCCCCTCCGATTCGGATACCTCGGGTAGCTCCTGCAATATTCGTGACAAACCCGAACTCAAACCCTGATATACTTATATCTCAACATGCAGCTCTTACCTCTTCGCTCCAAGCAAACTCGTACTACGTTTCTCCGGATTTAGCGTCTCGTGTGCGAAACCAAAACCATCCTTCCATCAGTTCGATTCATCCCAGATGGCTAAGCGGGGCAGATGCGCCCTGCTACTCCCGGACCATCTCATCGACGAAATCTTTCTGCGCTTGCCGGCCAAGTCAGTGCTTGGGTGTCGCCGCCTCTCCCGCGCCTGGGCCGCCACGCTCTCCTCGCCCGACTTCCTGGAGTTGTACTACCAGCAGCACCGCATGACCGACCTTCACAACGGCCCCAAAATCCTCGGCATCCAGCGGGACTGGAAATATTTCAAAGAGGCAAGGGATAAATGCCAAACACATAGAGGTGTGAAACCTCTAACCAAGAATAACCGGAAAATCTCCCGCATCGAAAATCATAAGAGAAGATGCATATGAAATCCGTTTTCGATGAACACGAGCTTGTCATGAAGAAGACCACAAGCTCCAAAACTCACGAAGAGAAAAGCCAACCAAGAACCAATAAAGATGATGCCAAGGATGCAAAGGTTTGAGCTCTCCACGAACGACTCGGCCTAGCCTATAACACGGTCTCCTAACTACCACCAAGAGACCGGTAAACTAGACACCTAACTAGTCAAACCTTTATCTTGCGCATAATCCACTTGAGCTTGATGATGACGATCATGCCCGCCTCAAGTTGGAACATCTTCCTTGATTCCGCCGGCTCAATGAAGACTTGTAGATAGCTCCCCCATACTCCATTATGGGTGAGCCTCTTTTAGGCACATCTTCACCTGACCATTATCACCAAATGGTCGGCAAGCTCCAAGCATACGATATCTTCGTGATGCTCCTCTTGACCTTGCACACATTACCTTGACCAATCTTTGGATAGCTCCATGAAGAACACCTTGGTCAACACGAAATCCTCATCCTACATCCTTGAAGCCACCATATGATCTTCAAGCGTTGCCTATGAACAAACCTTAAAGTATAACTCAAGGAAACCATTAGTCCATAAAGATTGTCATCAATTACCAAAACCAAACATAAGGGCGCATGCCCTTTCAGGTTCCTTGATCTCATCTTCAAAGACAAAATCCTCCGCTTCCTCTTCATGCAGTTGCAGCCGATCGAGTAGTTCATCAACCGAAGGAGACACACCACTTCCGTCAGGCTTTTCCGCCCCAACTCTAGCCTATGATGGAGACGATGTACTCATTGTCGCAGAGGTCACTGAATTCCACAGGAATAGGATTCCACCGATCGCAGCGACGGGGAGAAAAACAAACCCTAGACGTCAGGGACCAGGGGAGGAGAAAACCCTAGCCGCTGAGACTAGGGACAGAAAACGTTTCACACTTTCCTCTTCCTCCTATTCCTCCTTGCCGTGCGCCGCCGACACGGCGTAGCCACTTCCTCCTCGCCCACGGTGCTGCCAGGCCTCTCAATTGTCGCCTGCATGGACCGCAGCCGGGAGAAGATATCGGCGCCCTCGCCTCAGTTCGTCGCCGCATTTATCTCCTTGGGCCAGTCACAAGCTGCTCAACGGTAATGTCGTATTCCACATAATCAGAACTACGTACTTTTTTTTGTTATGCATCCAAATGCGCCTCATTCTCCGGTACCTTCAATTCTTGCTTAGATGAGATTTCAGTTGAGTCCAGTTCAGTTCAGAACGTTCTTGATTTCAGAACGAAATAGCTCATCTCAGAACGCACAATCTATTTTTTTTCAAAAAACATACAAATTATCAGGTAACTGTTTTGAAGGAATCAAACTAAGTTCTTCTTTTATCATGAAATTTTTGTTAAGTACTTAACCTCCATGTCATTGTTCTCTTGTTCAGGAATCTAAACAGTGCCACCCGCCCACCCTGCTAGTTTTTTGCTTCAATCTTATTGTGATATGTACAATTTTAGTCATGTTTGTTACTCCCTCCGGTCCTTTTTACTCTGCGTATTACATTTGTGTCAAGTCAAACTTTATAAAGTTTGACCAAATTTATATTAAAAATATCAATATTTACAATATTTCATATATATAATATGAAACAACATTTTATGGCGAATCTAACCATATAGATTTGGCATTATGAATGTTTATACTTTTTCTATAAGTTCGGTTAAAGTAGAGATACTTTGACTTTGGAAAAAACTTATATGCAGACTAAAAAGGACCAGAGGAAATACATCTTTCAAACCTAGGTATATGAGTATATCAACATGGTTATTACCTTGTAGACAGTATCAACATTGGTAGTGATACTACATGCAAGGAGATAAGATTTACATTATCCATCTTACTAAAGATTAATGCATCCCAGACAAGAAGGCCACTCTGTTCTGTGTATTCATGAGACCTATACTCACTCAATTTAGGGCACTCCCAATGCTAGTATCTTAGCACGAAATCATAGGTATTTTGCTTATGTGGCATGGTACTTAGGGCTCTACCAATGCATTGTATCTTAGCACAGTATCATAGGAGCAATAAAAACTTAAGATACAACCACCACAATGCATTGTTTCTTAGGGGTTGTATCTTATTTAATGATTTTGGTCTCATGCATACATGTGATTGGTTTAACAATGCTTTTTGCATATGGCCACGTGCAAGGGTTGTATCTTAGCTAAGATACAACCTTCCTCTCTTTCTTCATTAAGTGCTATGCCACATAAGCAAAATGCCTATGATATCGTGCTAAGATACTAGCATTGTTTCTTAGAGCTTGTATCTTATTTAATGATTTTGGCTCCATGCATAAATGTGATTGGTCTAACCATGCTTTTTGCATATGGCCACGTGCAAAGGTTGTATCTTAGCTAAGCACAAATATATTATTTAATTCCTTATAGCCAGCTGACTAGACACTATTGTACTTGCTCTTAATGAAGAAAGAGAGGGAGGTTGTATCTTAGCTAAGATACAACCTTTGCACGTGGCCATATGCAAAAAGCATGGTTAGACCAATCACATTTATGCATGGAGCCAAAATCATTAAATAAGATACAAGCTCTAAGAAACAATGCATTGTGGAGATTGTATCTTAAGTTTTTATTGCACCTATGATATTGTGCTAAGAAACAATGCATTGGGAGAGCCCTTATGAGAAATGACCTATACCCCGTTAATTAATGATATAAAACTACTACATATTTTTTTGCTTATGGAGGCACTTCTGTTAACTTGTGCTTTTGTTCTTGCATCATTGTGCTGCCATTAAATTGAATATATATATATATATGTAATGCATTAATAAAATAATTGTTAAGCGACAGGAAACAAAATAGCTTCTGTTGATCTATTGGGCTTTTGTCTTGTTATGTGTTTCAGGCCACTAGTTACCCATCCAGAGGATGACCCTGATGATACACATCAACAAGATGATAGTGTTTCCAGAAATGCTACAAATCCAGCTGACTTATACACACTTGATGAATTGATGGTGTTTCAGTTACATCTCTGGGACTGGTTGTTGGCAAAAACCGGGACTGTTGCCCTGGCTACATAAGCCCCCAACCAGCACTTTGCCATTTTGCCTCAAAAAATTTCAGGATTGTGTTGGGGTGGGGTGGGTGCTAGAATTTTTTTCCTTTGATTGCACACCAGGTGTTCGACGAAATGTCCGAGCCACACTTAGGTCCTCAGAACACCGTATTCTCGGCCGAGGTTAGCAACCTTATCTTCTCCATCTGTAACTGATACAAAAATACTGCACGTGTGCATATATAGTGGTCTTTTCACTATTCACGAAGTTATTGTAATGGTTAATTATATGACGCAGATCGAAGCACGGATGCGATGGATGTACAGCGATCGACGCGGGTCCGAGTTTATTACAAACCTGCATACATTTCTCAATGTGGCTAATGCAAACAAAGTGGATAATTTTATGCCTTGTCCCTGTATTGACTGTCGGAACGTGGCGGAGTACTCTTCCTCGAGAACACTTCAAGGCCACCTGCTTCGGAGAGGTTTCATTCCCGGATATTATTATTGGTCCAAGCACGGAGAAAGAGGGGTTAGGCAGGAAGACAATGAAGAAGAGGAGGATGATGATAGCTATCCTATGTCCCCTGAAGAATTCGGTGACACTGCAATGGAAGACAATAAAGAAGATGGAGCTCCTCGAGGTGACAATGAAGAAGAAGAACGGGAATCGGATGAGACCGCTGATGGTCTTGGTCGGGTCATCTCTGATGCAAAGCGAGACTGTGAAACAGGAAAAGAGAAGGAGAAGTTGGAGACCATGCTAGAGGATCACAAAAAGCCCTTGTACCCAAATTGCGAAGATGGCGGCACAAAGCTCGGTACCACACTGGAACTGTTGAAATGGAAGGCAGATTTTGGTTGTTCTGACACCGGATTTGAGAAGTTACTGCAAATAATGAAGTCGAAGCTTCCACCGGATAACGAATTGCCCGCGACAACACACGAAGCAAAGAAGGTTATCTGCCCTCTAGTATTAGATGTGCAGAAGATATATGCATGCATTAATGACTGCATCCTGTACCGCGGTGAAAAGTACGAGAGTATGGCTAAATGCCCGGTATGCACTGCGAGTCGGTACAAGATCAGACAAGATGACCCTGGTGATGCTGAGGGAGATGACGAGCCCCCGAGGAAGAGGGTTCCTGCTAAGGTTATGTGGTATGCTCCTATAATACCACGGTTGAAACGTCTGTTCAGAAACAAGGAGCATGCCAGGTTGCTACGATGGCACAAAGAAGACCGTAAGAAAGACGGGATGTTGAGACACCCCGCTGATGAGTCGCAATGGAGAAAAATTGAGAGAGGCCACTCAGACTTTACAGATGAAGCAAGAAACTTATGGTTTGGTCTAAGTACAGATGGCATGAACCCTTTTGGAGAGCAGAGCTGCAGTCACAGCACCTGGCCTGTGACTCTATGTATCTACAACCTTCCTCCTTGGGTGTGCATGAAGCGGAAGTTCATCATGATGCCAGTCCTCATCCAAGGAACGAGGCAACCCGGCAATGACATTGATGTGTACCTAAGGCCATTAGTCGATGAAATTTTGGAGCTGTGGGCCAAACCAGGTGTACGCGTGTGGGATGAGGACAAACAGGAGGAATTTGACCTGTGAGCGTTGCTTTTCGTAACCATCAATGATTGGCCCGCTCTTAGTAACATTTCAGGACAGTCAAACAAGGGATACAATGCATGCACGCACTGTTTAGATAAGACTAAAGGTATATATTTGGACAAATGTAAGAAGGTTGTGTACCTCGGGTGTCGTCAATTTCTGCAGCCCAATCATATCGTGAGAAAGAAAGGCAAGCATTTCAACGGTGAGGCAGATCACCGGAAAATCCCTAAGCTCCCTAAAGGTGCTGATGTATTTGGTATGGTGAATGACCTAGAAGTAATCTTTGGAAAGGGTCCTGGCAGTCAATCTGTTCCGAAAGACGTCGTTACCGGACACGCGACCATGTGGAAGAAGAAATCTATAATTTGGGAGCTACCCTATTGGGTAGACCTAGAGGTCCGTTCTTCAGTCGACGTGATGCATGTGACTAAGAATCTTTGCGTGAATCTGCTAGGGTTCCTGGGCCTGTATGCGAAGTCAAAAGATACACCAGAAGCACGGGAGGACCAGCAACGTATGAAAGACCCATACCACAGGCATACTGATAAAGGGCGTCTAAGCATCCCGGCAGGCTTCTCGTCAAATATAAAGGGAATAATAAATATGGCAGAGAAAAAATTCCAGAACCTCAAGTCTCATGATTGCCACGTGATTATGACGCAGTTGCTTCCGGTTGCATTGCGGGGGCTTCTACCAGAAAATGTTCGAGTACCCATTGTGAAGCTATGTGCATTTCTCAATGCAATATCTCAGAAGGTAATCGATCATGCAAGTCTGGAAAGGCTACAGAAGGATGTGATCCAATGTCTCGTCAGTTTTGAGTTGGTGTTCCCCCCGTCCTTCTTCAATATTATGACGCATCTGCTGGTTCACCTGGTCGACGAGATTGCCATTCTAGGTCCTGTATTTCTACACAATATGTTCCCCTTCGAGAGGTTCATGGGAGTTTTAAAGAAATATGTTCGTAACCGTGCAAGGCCAGAAGGAAGCATCTCCAAGGGCTATGGAACAGAGGAGGTCATTGAGTTCTGTGTTGACTTTATTCCTGACCTTAAGCCGATTGGTGTTCCTGAATCGCGGTATGAGGGGAGACTGAGTGGAAAAGGAACGCTAGGAAAGAAAGCAAAGATATTTCAGGACGGGCATTCTTTGACTCAAGCACACTACACAGTTCTACAAAGTTCTATCTTCATCCAACCGTATATCGAGGAACACATGAATGTTCTACGCTCCAAGTTCCCGTGGGAGGATGACCAATGGATTCAAGTCAAACACATGGAGACTTTCGGCACTTGGTTGCAATTACGTCTCATGCATGACACCACTATTGGAAATCAACTCTACTTGCTGGCCGCGACACCGTCTGAGACTGTATTGACTTTCCAAGGGTACGAGATAAATGGGAATACATTTTACACGGTCGACCAAGATAAGAAGAGCACCAACCAAAACAGTGGTGTCCGCTTTGATGCAACAAACGAGGATGGCACAAAGGACACATACTATGGTTACATAGATGAGATATGGGAACTTGACTATGGACCTACTTTTAAGGTCCCTTTGTTTCGGTGCAGTTGGGTCAACATGAAAGTAGATGGGGTAAAGGTCGACCAGCTGTACGGAATGACAACAGTGGATCTCAAGAATCTTGGTCACACAGACGACCCATTCGTCCTAGCCAAATATGTGGCTCAGGTTTTCTATGTGAAGGACATGTCTTCTAGACCGAAAAAAAGGAAAAACAAGGATACGAATACATCAGACAATGAGCCCAGGCGTCACATAGTTCTTTCAGGAAAAAGAAACATCGTGGGAGTCGAGGACAAGACAGACATGTCCAAAGATTACGATAAGTTTCATGAAATTCCTCCATTCACAGTGAAAACTGACCCAACTATCCCATTAAGCAATGAAGATGCTCCGTGGTTACGGCCCAAGAAGCGATCATAAGCAATGTAGGAAACAAGTGATGTGTAATAATGTATTGAACCATTGGTGATTTTTTTGTGATGTTTACAATTAGCCAAGTTGGAACATGATGCTTTCCAATTTCAAAATGCGGTCAAAACGGGGGAGGGGGGCATGGCCGGTGATAGCTAGGTGTGGAATCTTGCAAAACTCTTTGTAGATCTCTGATGAAATGAGTACTTGTGCACTTGGAAATGTTTTTTTTTGAAAAAATAAAGAGCAAACTATCAAACACTTGTAGTTCAAATTTCACCCCGTTCCAGCTGAATTGGCGGCAATTTGTCTTTTTCAGCAGAGGTGCATAAGAAACATTTTACATAGAAACTTTTGTAAATTGTTAATAAAATATGGTCTAGTATAATACAAAAATGGGTTGGTTCAAATTGACATCAAATATTTGGTAGATCCTTCACAAAAAGACCCTACTTTCGGCACTCGGAAAATGAAAAATGGATTCTTCGTGCAACGGAAATGAAAACTTCCTTTGGCAAACCTGTTGGCCATTCAAATATACACACATATGCAAAATATGAGATCATTTGGGGAAACTATCATTTGAAATTAGCTTTAACTTCAGCCATTTGGCTTGAAAGCCATGAACCTTCATACTCGATAGCCCATTTTGAGAAGACTTTTTTAATAGATTTGCATTATTTCAAGTTTGTTGGTTTGTATGGTTACTAGGACATAAATTAGGATGCAACGCGAAGGTTTTATATATTTTTGATTTTTTTTGAATTGTTTAAGCACCGATTTCAAAATGTGGTCAAAACGGGGGAGGGGGGCATGGCCGGTGATAGCTAGGTGTGGAATCTTGCAAAACTCTTTGTAGATCTCTGATGAAATGAGTAGTTGTGCACTTGGAAATGTTTTTTTGAAAAAATAAAGAGCAAACTATCAAGCACTTGTAGTTCAAATTTCACCCCATTCCAGCTAAATTGGCGGCAATTTGTCTTTTTCAGCAGAGGTGCATAAGAAACATTTTACATAGAAACTTTTGTAAATTGTTAATAAAATATGGTCTAGTATAATACAAAAATAGGTTGGTTCAAATTGACATCAAATATTTGGTAGATACTTCACAAAAATAAAGAGAAAATATTTGAAAATGCATTTTTAATTGAAAATAGTAAAATTGTATAGTTAAAAAAATATTTTTCAAAACAAAAGATGGTTTTGGATTAGTTAATTAAATTGAAGCACTTTTGCTGTTAAAAGTTTTTTCAAATTTCAAACAAAAAATCATTTAAATTGAAACACCTAACTAATTAAAAAAGAAAATAAATTTGAAAAGGGCGGGAAGCCGAAACATTGCATAAAAGGGCCATCGATCCCGGTTGGTAGCACCAACCGGGACCAAAGACTCAACGGTCCCGGTTGGTGACCCTGGTGCGACGTGGCAGCACCACGCCCCTCCCCGCCCAGGCCTATGATCCCGGTTGGTAGGACCAACCGGGACCGTTGAGTCTTTGGTCTCGGTTGGTGCGACCAACCGGGATCGATGGCCCTTACTATAATACGCGCAACCTCTTCTTCCTCCCCCAACTCCACCAAATCCCCCAACCTCTTCTTCTTCCGCGCGGAATTCGCCGTGAGCTCCTCTTCCCCGAGGCCGGCAGGCTGCCCGCCGATTCGACGCCGTGGATACGCAGCACCGAGCCCCGTCCCCGAGCCCGCTTAACGGCTACACAATCGCCGTGAGCTCCTCTTCCCCCTCCCAACCTCCCCTTGTTGGCTTCTCGTGCGCCGCCGTCGAGCTTGGAACCGCTCCCCGCCGCCGTCGAGCTTCTCACCCGCGCCATCTTGCTCCCCGTGTCCCCAGCTGTCGAACGCACCCACCTAAGCCCCTCTACATGCGCTGAATCGTCGACGCCGTCGGAGCTGTCCCCTGCACCGCCGCTGTACTCGTCGCCGTCGTCACTCCGGCAGGTCTCCGGCGACGCCACCACCCCAGATCGATGCGCGGCCCACCCCTGGTTCGAACGCGACACGCCCCGCTCCCTCCCGTGGCCTGCAGCGAGCTCGGGCTCGACCTCGCCGGCGGCCGTCTCCGGTGGCCTCTCCGGTGAGGCTGACCGGTGGGCCCGCCCAGTCAGGTCCACTGTTAGTGCCTAATTATCCACTGAATGGTGGGCCACCCCCTCCTAATTGGCCTGTTAAAAAGAAATTAATATTTAATTAGTTAACTGTTGTGAATGACATGTGGGCCCTGCCTAATTTAATTTAATTAAAATGATTAATTAGCACATGTGTTAGTATGACATGTGGGGACAACCCCTGGTTATTAGTTAAATTAATTTAATTTAATTAAACAGTCACTGACCAGTGGGACCCACTGGCCAGTTAATTAAAAATGATTATTAATTCATTTAATAATTAATAAAAGAATTATTAAATAGGAAATTTGATTTAATTGATTTAAATATTGGATAAAACATAATAAATTAATATCTTTTAATCCGTAACCCGGATTAAAATAATTTATATATGAAAGTTGCTCAAAAAAATTCAACGAATCCAAATACGGTATCCGTTGCTCTACCACACCCCCCTAACATACCGAACATCGAACCGCCCCCCTCCGGACTGCCAGTCCGATGAATTGTCCGGTACTGCTACAGTACCCGGATCAATTTATTTCGAACACGAAAGTTGTTCGAAATAGGTCAACTAACCCGGATACACAACCCACACGCGTGTCGGATGTCCACGACACCCCCGGCTTGATCTTTTCCCCCTCCGGACACCTTGTCCGGTAATCACCTTGTCCGTTAATCACCTTGTCCGGACGAGTAGTGTGGTTGGGTTGTTGAGTGTGTCATGATAGTGAAAGCCTTCATAAAATCCTTTGTCGCTGACACCTTAAGGTTTACGAGTCCATCATACTATGCCCACATTATCTGGTGAATTTGCTATGATTGCCGTGTATTTAATGTTTCTCCCCCCCTTTAATCTCCGGTAGACTCTGCTTCTACCGTTGACTACAACGCTGCCGCCTACGATTTGCATTATAATAGCTTGCAATTCTTAATTTGCAGATACTATGGAACCAATATTTCATAGAGATGAAAATGAGGAAAACTTGCTTCACGATATGATCAACGACAATGAAGGTCAAGATGTCACCCGCCGGTTTCTGAACGATTCCGGTGAGGGAGACGAGTCTCTCCACCGAGAAGAAGCATCGGACGGGAGACAAGCCGGCTCCGCCTCCGGCGGAACCTTTAATCTCGAAAACACCGGCGAGGTTGATATATATGTAAATTACTGTTAATTATAATGCAGCTGTATATGTACATGCATATATTAAAACTCTTTCTTCTTTTAGCCCTCCGGATCCGGATCCGGCCATTCCTTCGCAAGACCGAAACGAGGCCCAACCAAAAAGTTGGCTGACAATGTGAGGTATAGGATCGAAGAGGTCGGTCCAGACGGCGAACCGTTAGCTCCGGACGATGTCAAGACAAAATTTGTGAAGGCATGCGGAACTCTTGTGAGGGACAACATCCCGATCACCATTCGAGAATGGATGCAGCTAAAGGACCCTACAATCTCGTTTGTGTGCGACACCATGAAAGACAGGCTTTGGAACATGCTCATGCATAATTTCCTCCTGCGGATGCCAGAGGTGGATAATCCAGCTCAGGAGGCGGCAGCTAGACTGGAGCTAGAGGCTAGAGTCAAGAAGTTTGCTCTCAGCAAGATGGCCAAGCAATTCAAGAATTGGAAGAAAAACTTGTACCTAAAATATGTCAAGTTAGACAAGACTCCGGATTTTGAACACGGCTATGGTAAGATAAGAGAGCAGTGGGATGATTTTGTGACGTACAAGAAATCGGAGCACGCGCAACAAAGGTCTGAAGTAAATCAGACGAATGCCGCTAAGAAGATTTACCACCAAAAAATGGGGCCTGCTGGCTACGCCGGTTGCATGCCTAGGTGGGAGGCAATTGAGGCCAAGTATTTTGATGCCGGGATCACTCCAGAGTCTACAACATGGAACGAACGGACAAGAAACTGGTTTTACGGCCATGGGGGCACGTTGGACAAAGATGGGATGGCAATATATAACCAGTCACACATAGATGATCCCCTGCTTCCCATCGATGATATTAGAGATGCAGTACGTGATATTGAAGAGGGACGGTTCATTCCCGATAGAGAGGACGACGAGCTCACACGTGCCCTAAAAAATAGAGAACACCCAGGACGAGCACGAGGCACGCCAGGCTCCAAGTGTTGGAAACTTGCCTTCCCTTCGGAAAGCAAGAAATATCCAGATAAAAGCCATCAGAGGAGGAAGGAAAGGGAGGCAGCTGAGAAAGCGGCGGCTGAGAGAGAGAAAGTGGTGAATGAGGCTGAGAAAACGGCTACCAAAGAGCGGCTGCGTAATGTAGAAGAAGGCTTCAAGCGGGCGGAGGAGCTGATCGGCAGACTTAGCCAGCAAAGTGGCGGCCAACCTCAACAGCTCTTGTTAGAAACTGGATTCGATGCTACCGGCGCCCCATCGAATCGGAAAAGCTCCCAAGCTTCCACGCAGCTCCAGCAGGATGATGATGATGCACTGACAACGGCTGCTCCTAAACGCTACCCAGTGGATTATATCACGGAGAGCACACGTTGTGAGCTTAAGGTGCAAGTGATGAACTTAAAGGTGACGGTGGCGGTCGGCATGGCCCTATCAATCCCAGAGAAACCAACTTATCATTGCAACCCGACTCCAGAAAGATACGCTGTCGTCATGGTGGATGATGTGATGGATGATTATGAGGAGCTGAAGCTGGACCACCCTGCAGGTGAAGATGGGGAGCTGAAAGAACTAGGAGAAGCAAAAAATGGGAGTGTTCTATGGCGAAAGGAGCACATCGTGCTTCCAAATTATGTGCCGCCAAGCTCACCCACTCTTCAGAAGAGCAATCCACCTTCGCCGCCACGTGACCATTCTTCACCGCAACCATCGCCTTCACCGCCTCACCACTCTCCGGCTCAGCCGTCTCCACCGTCGCCTCAAGCATCTCCACCGTCGCCTCAGCCGTCTCCATCTTCTGAGCCTCAGAGCCAGAAGCGGAAGCGTACCTATACTAGGAGGGGCAGCAAGAAATCACCGAAACGTAAGTGATCACCCCTCCCAAAAGTTCCTCATCAGAATATGAAGAAGCTACCCGGAGAGATGACACCTGAGGAACTGGAAGTTTCCGTAAAAATGTCTTATGAAAAGTGGAAGATTGATGTGGCCAACAAGAAGAAGCCGATAGAGCCATTGTTCCCGCGCACCCCAGAAGATCACCCCAGAGTCGGAAAAGAGATTGCCCAGCTCGGACTACAGAAAGAACAATCGATCGAACCGCTCAAAGTGCACACTTGGCCGCGCCCTCAGCAGCATCAGGTCGATGCGTATGATCCGAACAAAGATCCGGAGTTTATAAGACAGTACGGAGCAAAAGCCCAGGCAGTAGGATTGTCTAGTACTGATTACCTGAGCCGTCTGGATGAGTTCGGGAACGATGAGGAATTCGTACCGGCATACCAATACCAACACGGGTATCCTCTCGTCAAACCCGAGTTAGTCAACGATCTACCAACAAAGATGCGAAAACTGCATGACTGGTACATGGAAAAATCTGCTAAATCCGAAAACTGGATCTACGCTAAATTTCAGAACGAGCATTACGGGCATGGACAAGGCTTCGATCTGATTGAATTCTCAGAATTATTTCAGTTTTACAATGGAGACGCCATCGACAAATCTATCGTCAGTGCATATTGTCTGTAAGTACCATTAATTTCAGTGATCAAGCCTTTCTAGCTAAGTTCATTCGTTTCATGTACAATCTTACACTCATCACTAAACTAATTATATATGCAGAATGAAGATTCTCGAATGCAAGAAAGGACAAATCTATGACATTGGGTTCGTTGACTGCCAGTTCGTTCATGAAAGAACTCTCAAAGAGAAGCCCAACCAGACAGAGAACAACTTGTTGCAATCGTTGACGTATTTCGGCACAAGAAGGGAAATACTATTTCCTTACAACTTCGAGTGAGTGTTACTGTCTCGCACACATTCCATTTTTCTTGCTCGGTGTTAAGCGTATAATTGACTCTTTATGCGTGTGCAGCTTCCACTTTATTCTGTTGATCATTGTTCCGGACGAAGGAGTAGTAAAAGTCATGGACCCGGGACGCAAATCTATGAAATCATGGGAGGGCATGCAAGCATGCCTCCAGAGGGTTTGGAAACGGTTCACCGCCAAAACATCGGGTCTTCCGGCAAAGCTTACATTTGAATCACTGAATGTAAGTACTACTTGCTAGATCCGTGCATCTTTTTTATTCTAGTTTCAGTATAATTATCATGCTGATTATAATATTCATTGATCTCCGTTCTCGTAAAGTGTTTGAGACAGGGACCCGGGAATAACTTATGTGGATATTATGTCTGCGAGTTCATTCGCCAGACGACCAAAGAGACGGCCGCAACCCGAAACATAAGAAAAATTGAAGTACGATAAACAACATTCAATACTTTAATTTATTGCGTTAAATTGTGTTTAGTTTCATTCATATATATTGATCCCTTTCTTTTAATTAGATCGAACGAATGCGGGACGGTCTTCTACCACGACAACGCGTGCGAGCAATTCAAAAGGAAATCGCCGGATTCTTATTAGACCATGTCATAGCTCCGACCGGAGAGTTCTTTCACCCTCATTTTTTGGAAGACAAGCGGCCAAGGACCGATGTAAATTAGATCGAACTCGTGTGAGTACCGTTTGTGTAATACATGTTCGACCAAGCACGACGAATGAGATGGTGTATATGATATATTCGTGACGATAATGTGTAATATATATTGTGATTCCTTCATTGTTGCTTTAATTTATATATATATGGTACCATTTAATGGAATACAAAACACAAAATAAATAAATGAAAAAAATCAGAAAATAGGGCTAAAAAGGAGGGCAGTGCAGCCTCTTCGGTCCCGGTTCTTCCTATCAACCGGGACCGATGACCCCTCCCCCCCTCGCTGCGCGCCTGGCCACGTGGAGCCTCTTCGGTCCCGGTTCGTGGGCCAACCGGGATCATCATTGGTCCCGAGTTATTGGTCCCGGGTGTGGAACCGGGACCGAAGGCCCATATGAACCGGGATAATATGGGGGTCTGTCCACTAGTGATAAGGAGTATGTGATTTGCGTCCGACGCATCACAACCACTATAGGGATGTAATCGTCCAGCATTATTCTGCCATTTGATTTGATTTCAGACAAAGGATCATAAGCACGCCAATTTCGCATCTGATTGATGAAAATAGTTGGTTTCTGTAATGGAAACCTCATCAAAGTTTGTAGTAGAATGTACAAAGAAAGGACTATTAAAAAGGATCAGCAAAGTCGAAGAAGCGTGTGGCCTGCCCAATGTTCTTTAGCAAATACAAAATTTGGAGCCAAGTGCAGCGACATAGAGCATCAGCCAATTGTAGCACCGAAGAGCTTGATGGCCATGGAGGGTGTAGCAATGGCGGAAGCCTGTGTACCGGTGGAGGAGCTCGGGTCAGAAGCTAAGTTACGACAAAAAGGTGTTAACCAATCTTGTGTTGCTTCTGTGTCGGCATCGGAATCCTAGACCACCCGTGAAACCCAAAAACATTGATGTCAAGTGTCTGAACCCAAAGCATTAACTGAAAAATATGACAAGTGATGATTTGATCAACGCAACATTCAATTACCAAAATCTTTTTCCAAATATTCACTTACACCGCCTTGACTATCCCGTGCACTAAATTGAACACATGTGGTGGCTCGTGTCCGCACAAACCGTCACGGTGAAGATGCTCACCTGCATTCCGATTGCCCAATTGTAGTGTTGCGCATCGCCTCAATTTCGACCATTGGCACGAAAAATTCCGCCGCATGACGAGGGAGCACCAAACGACGGTGAAAGGCCTGTCCTCCGAAGCCAGACGGATACTTCCGCCACGTCCTCGGTGCAGAGCCTGTCCAAACCATTTTTGTATTAAATTTTTATACTTATTTAAACTAATTTTGTCATATTAAATTTAATTTATATTCTCGCAAATTTTTTATATATTTTTTCTATTACTTATCCATCACAGTTATCCGCATATGTACCAATGTTCCTAAATAATATTTAGAATATATCTTGTTATATAATTGTAATATACTTCTTTTGTCTGAAATCACTTGACTCAAATCTGTCTAGATATAGATGTACCTAGACATAAAAGTAATTTGAGACGGTGTGAGTATATTTTTTAAGAATTTTTTTGCGAAACTTAAGTTATACGATGTAAAAATATATATCTTTAATTTTAAATAATCAATTGAATTAGATTTTTTATTATTGGATAAATTATATAATGCATACACATATTATATATATATATATATGTATGTTTTAATATTATTGAATATCATGTAGAGATTTTCTAAATCATACATATATAATAATAAAAATGTAATACTCCCTCCGATCCATATTAATGTACTTAAGTTTGTCTAGATACACATGTATCTAGTCCAAATACTTAACTAGATACATATGAATCTAGACAAAGTTGAGTACATTAATATGGGTCGTTGGTAATAGTTCTTATTAGTGTACGTTAGACAATTATATTCATAGAAATTTTTAGAGCATGATAAATATGACTTGCAAGTTAGATCGGTAATATTATGTTGACGACATATATGCATGATTTCTAATTATATTTTAATTATAATTAGCGTCATTATTATAATAATTAAAGAACATAAAATGTTGTTGATTGTACTTTTGAGGGGATAGTGGTTAGGTTTTGTTTAGGGGATAGTGGTTAGGTACTAGTATAATTTATATTGGGGACCATTTCTCTCGTGGCCTGGGGAAGTGGTCCCTTCCGCCCGGCCTTTGGGTCGGCCCTGCCTTCGAATTGACGTGGGAGGCAGGGATCGTAGCTCGCTGTACCGCTATCGTCGGACATTCAACTGCTCTGATGAAAAGGACCAAGTCCTCTACGATGGGGACCTTGGCGTGGAGGTAGGCATCATCCCGCTGCTGAGGAGATGACGCTTTCCATCCTCACTAATGAAAAAATAGCGCGCGTTATAACGTCGCTATAACGGCGTTATAGCATATTAGAAAAGTATACGCTATATTTTAGCAAATTTAGTTACTACGGCACTATTTGCGCTATTAGCGCGTTATATGCGCTATAACGTTGTAACTTGTAGCGTTATAACATACACATGATGATCTAGAAAAAAAAACCAGGTCAAAGCCCAGCAAGCCCAAAACCTTCCTCGACCATACCCCTCTCACTCCCCTTTTTACACGACAAGGACCATAATATACCTTATGTTTAGAAAGAAACATGCACTTGCCCAGGTAGTTAACTGATTGAAAAAATGACATCTAGTCGATGTTGTACTTGGTTACCATGCATAATAATGGATGAAAATGGTTTCCTTGGACTGCATTTTGTTCCCTGTAGCTTCTACTTTCTTCGATGTTGATGTTGAGATGTGGTACTTTGTTTGAGTATATAAAATTTGTTCTTCCACTTAAATATAGAGTATTTTTTCTGAATATGAATACTAATGTTGCGCTTGAATTTGGCTAAGAATAGAGACAAACTGCCTTGGATTTGGCCCTTATGCATGTATTACTTTTGGGAAAAATTTAGTTGTTGGAATACTTTATTTTTCGATATATTTATAATTTTTTGGAAACGCTATTTTGAAATATAGCAAGGGCAGTCGGGCTTCCGCCTCCGGCGTTTAGAGGCGAGGAGTATCTTAGCTAAGATACAACCCTTGCACGTGACCATATGCAAAAATCATGGTTAGACCAATCACATTTATGCATGGAGCTATCACTTGTGCTACAACTACAATACCTGCCACAACACACCATTGAAAAGCCTATGTGTGCTTGTCGTAGCCGCCGAGCTATGATTTTTGCTTTATATATAAAGCGGGGCGAAAGCCTTTTTTCAAGAATTATCTCATTTGATAGAATTTCATTCACTATTCCACATTTAGCTAAAGTTTATCCAAATTGTACCCTTTGTAGTTTTATGAATGTTCTGACCAAAGAGTCTCGGTTGTTAGGTCCACATGGTGAGCCATGTCGCTAGTTTTCTCTCAAAAAAATTCTATACATTTATTGAAAATGGTGGACATCACTACATGTTAACAACTTACATGGATTCACACAAGAATACAAGAATTGATTATAGTAATTTAATACATATACAAGCACAAGTGTGCAAGGATCAACAACAAGAAAGAGGAAGGGTTGAGAGCTAAGGGTGGGAGAGGAGGAGACGCCGTTGTGCCCTTCGTGATCCTTTGGATAACTTCTTTGATGCCCTCCTCGTGCTATTTGTAGTTGGCTTTCATAGCTTGGCATTCGGTCCAGTACTCTTATGCAAGGCCAAGGCCCAACCGTGGAGGGTTGCAAACACCCCTCCCTCCCTGAAAACCGGCTCCCAAGCCGAAGCTTCGGTGAAGACTAAAACTCTGACTTTCCCGGATTCCATGGTGCTTGAAGTTCCTTGATCTTGCTAGGATCTCCTTGGTACTCTTCAAGATAGTAGCTGAGGTTGGTGTAGTCTCGACTGAAGTAGTAAGCTTGCTCGTGTGTCTTGCCGAAATAGCCTTCCTATTCATAGCCATGGCCAGAGTTGGATGCATACTAATATTAAGGAGGCGCTGGATATGTATGCTAATGCTACGGGTCAACTTTTGAACTACAACAAGTGTTCGGTGTTCTTCGGGGAGTGTTGCTCTGCGGTCTCACAAGACAGTGTCAGGCAGGTTTTGAACATCACGCAGCTTGTGTTTGAGGAGAAGTATCTTGGGTTGCCTACGCCGGATGGACGCATGACTAAGGGGAAATTTCAGAACCTTCAAGCAAACTTGTCTAAGAGATTGGTCCAGTGGGGAGACGGGCACATGGCGCAGCCTGGACGGGAAGTTCTCATTAAATATGTTGCACAAGCACTGCCTACGTATGTGATGGGAGTGTTCAAAGTACCGTTCTCCGTCTGCGATGAGTTAACCACTATGGCCCGGAATTTTTATTGGGGTTCATCGAAGGGCAAGAGGAAGGTCCATTGGAAAGCTTGGGACCATCTTATGCAACCAAAAGCCAAAGGAGGTGCTGGCTTCCGAGACTTCAGAGCTTTTAACCAGGCGCTCCTCGCCAGACAAGCTTGGCGACTCATTACAAGACCCCATAGTTTATGTGCACGTCTCTTGAAGGCACGGTACTATCCTAACGGGGATTTACAAGATACTGTCTTCAGCGGGAATCCATCACCAACTTGGCAAGCGATCAGTTATGGTTTGGAGTTACTCAAAAAAGGCCTGATCTGGCAGGTAGGTAATGGTAAGAGTATTCGCATCTGGCGCGATAACTGGATACCTAGGCCTTTCTCGTATAAACCTATAAGCCGTCAAGGCAGGAACCGTAACCGTTTTGTCTCAGAATTGTTGACGGAATATGGCGCGTGGGACAATGCAAAACTGAACAGTATCTTTTTGCCGATGGACGTACATGAAATTCTGAAGATCAAGGCGTCACCTAGATTGGAGGCTGACGTTATTTCATGGGGGCTTGAGAAGTCTGGACAGTTTTCGGTTCGGAGCGCTTATGAGCTTGCTTTCCAGGAGCAAACGGGATCGGATGCTATGTCTACGAGCTCGGCTCCGGATGGGACAAGATCGATCTGGTCCTTGATCTGGAAGTCGGATGTGCCTCCTACAGTCAAGAATTTCGCTTGGAGGATGGCTATCGACTCACTCCCGACTTGGGAGAATAAGCAGAAGAGAACGCTTGAAGTTTCTGCTCTTTGCCCGGTATGTGTAGTTGAGACAGAGGACAATTTCCATCCATTCTGTAGGTGTCCGTTGGCGCGGCAATTCTATAAATTAATGGCCTCGATATGGCCTATCCCTGATGTGGACGAGATTCAACATACAGGGAAGGAATGGCTGTTACAGCTGCTGAATACTTTGTCAAGGGTACAGTGCAATATGATCCTTATGATTTTTTGGCGTTGTTGGCACATTCGTAATGAGATCGTCCATGATAAGCCGCCCCCACCTATGGAGTCATCCAAGAATTTTCTTATGAGCTACTTGGACTCTTTGTTTGGGGTGCTACAATTTCCTTTGGATGCCTCAGGAAAGGGCAAGGGAGTTTTATCTTATAACAAGGAGCTTACTTCACCAACGCCCCCTGTCCTGGGTGATCTTCCAGTATGGAACAAACCGATGCATGGGTATGTGAAGCTTAATACCGATGGCTCTTACACCCCTGATGCTGCTGGAGCTGGAATGGTGCTTAGAGATGAGGAAGGAAGAATAATATTCTCATCTTGCAGACAACTTTTTAACTGCCGGGATGCCATAGAAGCTGAGTTGTGTGCATGCATGGAAGGGTTATCTTCAGCCCTGCAAAGAAGCAATCTTCCGATAATTGCAGAAGTGGATTCTTATACCGTCTTCAAAATGATCCAGAATAAGGGTCTTGATAGATCTTCCTATTCTTCTTTAGTTAGGGAGATTCGTTTGAACCTTTCGTTTCGTGATTCTTGTATTACTCTCATCAACCGCTCTCAAAATAGAGTTAGTGATTGTCTTGCTAGCTTTGCTAGGATAGAAGGTAGAACAATGACCTGGATAGATTCCGGGCCACCAGCTGTTCTTGAGCTAGCCATTACCGACTGTAATTCTGTTGTGATTTGAGTAATACAAGTGTTTTCACCCCGCAAAAAAAAAATATTTTCTATGGTTAAATTCAAATTCATTAAAATTTTTTGGACGGTAGTACTACCTCCTTTACGGGTCATAAGGCTTGCGCTTATCCCTCAATCTATAATTTGATCAACATAAAATGAGTTATATAGTCTCAAAATTATACCATTAGAAAGTAAATGATTTGAAGTTTCTAATGATATTTTGTATGATATACACCTTATATTATGTTGGTTTATTTGCCAACCTAGAGATACGTGCAAATCTTATAAACTGAAAAGGAGGTAGTAAACATTGTCGGTGGAGAATAGTATATCCTATAACCCGTTTCGTGACTGAGAACCTTATAAACTGGAAAGGAGGTAGTAAACATTATCGGTGGAGAATGGTACATCCTATAACCAGTTTCGTGACCGAGAATCTGTAGAAAAAAACTTTCACAACACTAATGAACAAATACCGTGTATCTCCCTTGCTCGTCTGCTCATGCCTTGGAAGCGATCAACATGATAAATACCTTTTTGTATAGGAAACTTATATATAGCGTATGCATTAACATCGTACAAACTACATTTATACATTTATTACAATTTAATAGTATTATGGTACATGCGCATTGGCAACAGCAGATATCATGGATCGCCAACTCCGGCAGACACACATAATCCTTCCAATTGTGTGTTGTGGCAGGCATTGTAGTTGTAGAATCAGAGATATGGCCTATGTAGACGGCGAGGAGATGAAGACGGTTTATTTGCAAGGATGTCTCCCGGGGGAGACGGTGCTTTCTTCGTATACGACAGCAAATGTTAAGCCCAAGGTGGGAACACGATCGGATGAGCCGCTCCAATCAAGGAGGTCCTCGATATCGTTTGTGACAAGGTTGTATGCATACATTTGGTCCGGTGTCTCGTTATACTCGGCAAGAAGTATGCGGCGGCCATTGTCAATGATGAAGAGCGGGATAAGCCCGTGTGGCATGATCTTTGGTGATATGTCGATTTGGTACTGGAGATCCCATGTAGCTCTAGCTGTTCCATATTGATTCAGTAGCCAGATGTTGTAATATTGCCCGGCGTAGAAAATGTAGGGCGTAAAAAGATGTGTCAAATCATGATCCTGCTTGATGTCCATGTTCCACGGTGGTTGTCTGATCCCAAACTTTTCATCGATGAGCGAGAAGGACATTATGAACATCTCTTCGCATCGATGTGGGTGATGGACCGAATAGGCCACCCAGTACCGATGCTTTTGAACGAAGACACCGGGACCGGATTGGTCTATCCAACCCATGGGCTTCTGGCTGATGGGCCGCCACGTCCTTGTGGGGTCATCGTCCTTTATCGTGTAGATCTCACAGCCAGCGGACATGAGGTCGACCCAACGGTAATAAATGTGCACGACCTTGTGTTTCCTGGTGCGGATGTCGTAGCCGAGCCCTAGGCTGTGATACTTCTCCATGAAGTCGGTAGAAAAACCTCGGCAGCCTGTTGTGCGGACTTCTAGAAGAGCCGTCGTCTGGTCGATAGACGGGTTGCAAACATAAGACATGTGGGGGCGAAAGGCCTTTGCTATGGGCGTAGCTGTCAGTACGACGAGGCCACGACACGACGTGGTGACTAGCTCCGGGACAATGGGGCGAGCGTCGCTTCGTGCTCTTCTTCTTCTTCTTCTCTCATGGATGATGGCAAGGCAGTTGTGAAGCGTGGGGAAGTGTCAAGTGGGATGATGCGCATGGTCGTTATGAGCGGTGTGAGCAGCTTGGGATGACAGGCGAATAATCAATCCCGCTGCATGCCCAAGATCATGAGCGTTGTCGAGGTCAGTCATGCGGTGCCTCTGGTAGTACAAGTTCGCGAAGTCGGACAAGGAGAGCGTGGCAGCCCAGGCGCGGGAGAGGCGGCGACACACAAGCACTGACTTTGCCGGCAAGCGCAGGAATATTTCCTCCATGAGATGGTCGGATAGTAGGGCGCATCTGCCCCACTTAGACGGGACTTCAATTATGTACTCCTCCGTCTTTGAAAGAGTGTACTTTCAACATTTTTTAAGAATAAAACTATTTTACACTTTGACCAAGTTTTAACAAAAATATAACAATGCTTATGAAACAAAATAGTTATATAATAAAAATATACTTCATAATAAATCTAATGATACTAATTTGATGGTATAAATGTTGATGCATTTTTATATAATCACAGTCAAAGTTTAAAAAGTTTGAGTTTTCAACAAAGTTGAAAGTACACTTTTTCTAGGATGGAGGGAGTACGCAACAACACCTTGCTAACAAATATCACCGTTTTTTTCTTAGCTTTAGAAAAAAGAGGGTGAAACCTCTTTCTCAAATACTTCAAAAAAACCACGCGGTTTTGAAGAATACAGAGTACTTAAGTTTTCAAACCACAGTATTTGTTGAATCCAACCACCTTAAATTAATTGAAAAATATTTTGTAATGTAACAATATTTGTTGAATCTCACTTCTTACCCCATAATGTAACAATAATGAATGAAATTCTATCAAATGAGATAATTCTTGAGAAAGGTTTCTCCCTTCTTTATATATAAAGCAATAATCAAATGAGATAATTAACTTAAAAAATGTTACATTATAGGGTAAAATGTGAGATTCACTCTATAGATAACTGCAAATCATAGATCGCCAACTCCGGCAGACACACATAAGCCTTCCAATGGTGTATTGTGGCAGGCATTGTAGTTGTAGCATTAGAGATAGGGCTTGTGTAGACGACGAGGAGATCAAGACAGTTTCTTTGGAAGGATGTCTCCCCGGGGAGACGATGCTTTCCTCGGATACGGTACCAAATGTGAAGCCCAAGGTTGGAACATTGTTGGATGAGCCGCTCCAATCAAGGAGGTCCTCGATATCATGTGTGACAAGGTTGTATGCATATATTTGGTCTGGTGCCTCGTTATACTCCGCGAGAAGTATGCGACGACAATTGTCAATGATGACGAGAGGGAAAAGCCCGTGTTGCATGATCCTTGGTGATATGTCGATTCGGTATTGGAGATCCCATGTAGCTCCAGCTATTTCATATTGATTCAGTAGCCAGATGTTGTAATATTGTCCAGCGTAGAAGATGTGGGGGGTAAACAGGCAGAGTCGCCCATCAAGCTGTGTCAAATCATGATCCTGCTTGATGTCCATGTCCGACGGTGGTTGTATGATCCCAAACTTCTCATCGACTAGAGAGAAGGACATTATGAACATCTCTTCGCATCGATGTGGGTGATGGACCGGATAGGCCACCCAGTACACACGCCCTTGGGAGAAGACACTGGGATCGGATGGGTTGATCCAAGCCATGGGCTACTGGATGATGGGCCGCCACGACCCTGTCCATGTGGGGTCATCCTCATTTATCGTGTAGATCTCACAGCCAGCGGACATGAGATCGAGCCCGCGGTAATAGATGCGTACGACCTTGTGTTTTTTGGTGCGGTCGTCGTAGCCGAGCCCTAGGCTATGATACTTCTCCATGTAGTCGTCGGTAGAAAAACCTCGGCAGCCCGTTGTGCGGCCTTCGGGCAGAGCCGTGATCTGGCCGGTAGACGGGTTGCAAACGTAGGACATGTTGGGGCGAATGGCCTCTGTTGTGAGCGTGGTTGTCACTATGAGGAGGCCACGACACGGCGTGGTGACCGCCTCGGCGACAATGGAGCCGAACAACGCTTCTTCGTGCTCTTTATCTTCTTCTTCTTCTTCTCTCATGGACGATGGCAAGGCGGTTGTGAAGCGAGGGAAAGTGTCGAGTGGGATGATGCGCAGGGTCGTTATGAGCGGTGCGAGCACCTTGGGCTCACAGGCGAGTAACCAGTCCCGCTGGATGCCGAGGATTTTGGGGCCGTTGTGAAGGTCGGTCATGCGGTGCTGCTGATAGTACAACTCCACGAAGTCGGGCGAGGAGAGCGTGGCGGCCCAGGCGCGGGAGAGGCGGCGACACCCAAGCACTGACTTGGCCGGCAAGCGCAGTAAGATTTCGTCGATGAGATGGTCTGGGAGTAGGGCGCATCGGCCCCGCTTAGCCATAGGAACCGAACTGATCGATGTAAGAGATGCTCGGAGAAACGTACGAGATAGCTTGGAGCACAGAGGTAAGAGCTGCATATTAAGATATATATCAGCGGGTTGAGTCCGTACTGGTCACGAATATTGCAGGAGCTAACCGAAACGGATTGTGCTTCACGAATCCCAGTATTCGAAACGGCGGGGAGCCGCGCGTGGAGATCGAGCGGGGCTGGGAGGTTCTAAACGGCGCTCTGCCGCCCAATCTCTGTACCGCACTACCCCACCAAGCAACGTCTCATCCTAGCTGCTGGCGGCCACAAGCCCACAACAATGGCGACGACCCGCTAGCCGTGACAGCTGAGGAGGATGAATTCGGAGGGGTCGCGGAAGGGGTGCATTCTAGGCGCCCAAGACATGCGGTGAGTCTATTTTCCCGGTGCTGGACGCCACGCAGTTCTACACTTCTACCCAACTCATTCCCTCAAGATGGCAGATCTTGCCGGCCGTGAGTTCACTCTTCACCCACATCTTGTTCGGTGAGAATCAATGAAAAAAATAACGGGCTACAAAATATAGCGAGACCCTTTTTCAAATGCTACACAAGTCTAGTCGAGTTGAGTTGGTTGGCCCTTCGTCAACAACGCCCCTGCGCCGTCCCGCAGCGGGCGGCTAACCCTAGCCACCGGTCCCTGCCCCCCCCCCTCGCCGCCGCCGCCGCCAGCGCGCACCGCCGGGCTAAGCCCATGTGGTAGGCGCCGGCGAGGGTCTTCCCTTCCGTGTCGTTCGATGTGGCTCGCGGGAGTTCGTGCAGGGAGCTGCAGGGGCTGGGCCACTCCGGCCGGGCGGTGGTGTGCTAGGCGGCGGCGTCCCCCTCCAGCGCCGAGGGGGGGGGGGTGTCGGCCTGTGGGCGTACGCCCGTGGACATGGGTTCTCGCGTCCAGATCTACGGCGGGACTGCGCTGGCCGGATTCGTTGTCGCCGGGCCAGATCCGGTGTTGTGGAGATGGCTGACTGGGAGGCACGAAAGAGGCAGAGGTGGACGCGGCGATGCAGATCGGAGGCAGCGACACGAGCATCCTGAGGCGGCGGTGCTGCACCTACGGGTCTCGCGGATGCACGGTCCTGGTCTGTGTGTCAGCCGCAGGCTCGTCTGAGCCGAAGGTCGGCCATCTCGTTTCGATTGCCGGAAGTCGGCCGGTGGTGTGGGGACTGCTGGTACGGTTTGAATAAAGGTGGTGGTCCTAGGGTTTCAAGTTGCGTCGGAGAGAAGATCTGCCTGTCGTTTGTCCTCTTTGATCTGGCCGGAGTGTCGGGTTTCGGAAGGCCCCGCCGGCGATTTCCCATGGGCATTTGCCTGGAGATTGCTGGATCGGGGGAATTCGGTCGCAACGCAAGGAGTGGCGCGAAGCTCTGCTTCTGTTGCCATCATGGGCAAATCCATGGTGAAGTCAGAGGTGACAATGTCATGATGGCTGAGATTGGAGGACTTGCAATGGAGATTGGAGCCTTTGCGTCGATGAGGAACTGGCTTGGAGTTTCAGGAATTGTGGCAGTGGTATGTAAGTGGGGGCGGCAGCACAGGTGAAGTTCAAAGCCTTGCCTCTCAGGGTGAAAATCCAAGGTATGGCCTTAATTAGTTGTGCCTGGCAATGGTCTTGCTGAAGACATTGTTTTGAGAGCGGGGACTATCTTCAGGGTGAAAACCTAAGGTCTGGCCTTAATTGGTTGTGCCTGGCACTGTTTCCTTCTTGAAGGCGTTGCTTTTGAAGAATTGGACATCAGGTGTTGGTTTGGTGGTGGTTGTGCTACTGTTGCAAGGATTGTAACTCTGTAGCGGGACTTTTCTTTTTTACTTCTTCTTCTCTCTTTTTATTTTGGTTGGCTGAGTGCATCTGTATTGCCTTTTTGGCATTGCGTAGTTGCAGAGACCGAGTGTAATTAGTATCTTTTCGATATTAATATATTCTCCTTTTCCAAAAAAAAGCTATAGCTAATAGCGTTTGCTTCTTGGGCATCCGCCGACGCTAGACCCTGACCCCACCTCCACCTCGGGTGTGTGGCGCTCGCCTCCCCACCCCCACCCTTTGTTGTAGAACTGCCTCGGCATATTTTTGAACTGATCGACCCGACCGCATCGACCTGTAGAGAGGGCTTGCTTCGGAGGGCTATTTTTTGAGAGATAATTGCATCTAACATCCCTGTGGTCGCGGGCTAGGTCCATCTCAGTCCGAGGTTGCAAAGTGCTTCACTACGGTCCTTATACGGTAAAATACGCTTCAATACAGTCCTAGAGGTTGATATTGCAGTCCTAAGCATACGCGGATTATACACGAGGAGAACGTCATCGCCATGCTCTTTGAAGAGGTGGCCCAGATGGCCACAAACCGCACACCAATCTGGGAGCCGTTCATACCGAACTCAAAAGATTTGGCGCCTGCCTCCCTTGATCACGGACACGGCAATTTTCAGAGCTTGCTGGACATTGATCCTTACTTTTACTCGCACAAAATTCCCTTCAAAATCTTGCGAGCGGGGTTCCGCATAAACGAACTGGCCAATTTTTCCACCAAGTGATGGGAGGAGCCCGAAGAAGCCATCTGGAAAATCATGGATTTGCGCTCAGATTTCCATTGTATCCAGAGGTATAGACGATGGTTTTGAGAATCCATCGTACTCTACAAAAACCACAGCGTGGCCCTTTTAGTTCCAGGGACCGTCCTGGGTGACTCTCTCCCAATCGCCTAGGCACCAAAACTGCATTGTGTACAAATTATCATCCAGGGGTCTAATTGCCACCGGCATCCAGTGGATGTTATTATCTGGTAGATCCACCTCCTCAGCAACTAGGTCATCGAGATCCTCTTCTGCAAGCCCTAACTCTGTCATCATCCTTGTCACGTCGTCCTCCTTGGTGCCTGACGCTGAAGCGCCCGACGCCATGGCGATTGATGGAAAACCCTAGCCCGATGTAGATCAGACTGTTCTCTGTAGGCCCCAAAGCCCCTAGCAGACGCCAGGGATGGGGGGAATAGGACCCGATCGACAGTCCAAGCACCGTCGCCAAAGCTCCGAAGGGGTTGCCGCCGGTAGGAAGATTCTCTAGGCAGTGGAGACTATGTCGCCGCCGTCAGAGAAGAAAACCCTAACAAGAGGTGACTTTCTCCGTCAGAGAGAGAGTGTGTGCAAATCTAGTAGTGTAGTGAGTTTCAACAACAAGAAAAATCTCGTCAATTTAGAACGCGCCCAATCCCAGCCCTGTCACGTTGGCCGTTTGATTCCGTCTGGTAGACATTGCAGATCGGACGAACTTTTTTGTTCGATGCTGCGATTAGCGTAAAATGGGCCAACCGTCGTAGCTCTTGTTGATTGGGCTAGGATCTGGTTGCTGGCCCGTTTTCTGTGCTCAACCCAATACAGTGCTTTAGCAGTTTGCCCTTGCCCAAAAAAAACAGTTTGTCCGTATGTGAGAAAATCTATTCTATACCTAATAATAAAGGGAGGTGGTTTTCTTAGTCCGTTTTTACATTTTTGCTAAAAAAATCCCCTCCCTTTGTGCAAAATCAACCCGCAATCCTATTTTAAGTGAGAAAACGATTCGGCCCAGGCTGCTTCTTTGCAATGTGACGCTCACAGCTGCCTCAACCAAGTCTTAAGTCGCGGCAATTCTCGCGAGCGCACGCGCTATTTACGTGTAATACAAGACTTGCTAGCCAGTGTAGTTGTAGCATTTTAGACAACATGGAAAGTCCAGCTTATAAGCCGGTGCACACCCACTCCTCTTAGCGAGGTGGGACTAAAGAGGCAAACCAGCAGCCATGCATTGCTCGGGCCCGACCAGAGCATGGTCCGACCTTTTCTGAAGTTGAATGGACCACGGTATTGAAGCCCATTAAATCAAGGGTCTGTTGGGTCGTCTTATTTCATTGAAGGATTTCTCAAAAGCGTGTGTGGAAAAGTGACTTAATCCAGCACGGTTGGCGACAAGGACGACGGCAATGTGGACGCCAAGCTACCGACTAAGTTGATGATTACATGTAATATATGATGGTTGTGGTGATTCTTTTTTTGTAGTTTTTTTTTGTAGTTGTGGTGATTCGAGTTGAAGTTGCGGTGATTCGATTTGGCAGCTCGTGGAAGTCCTCTTGGACGGCGGCGGCGGTCATGCATGACAAGCAGACGTCGACCTCGTGGAGGACAAATGTCGTCTGCACTCCATTGATGTTCATGCAGAGGACAACACCCAGGTAGATGGCAGCGTCAACGAGAAGGGCATCGAGCTCGCGAAGGACGGCATGGCATACGTGCCTGCAGTTTGTGTGGACGACGACGAGACGGCTGCATGTGTCGCCATGAACGGCATTCTCACGTATGGCATGGCCGTGACCTGCATCACTATGTGCAGCACCGTCATGTCCAAGGATTACTGGACAGCCCTCCTAGTATTCATCTGGTTTTTTTATTCGAATTCTGGAATGGTTGTTGGAATTAAGTTTTGAGGGTCAAGGGCTGAGTTGGTTTTCTTCTGAAATTGGAAATTGCACAAAATCATTAACCTTTGGTGCTGATTTTGCACAGACAACAGCAACACGTTGTACAGGGCAACAAGAACGGTTTAGAGAGACAGACATCGAGGGATCTGATGGGCACGTCGTTCAGGGCGGCGTTGCTGTGCTTCAATGCTTCTTCGACGCATGCACGTAAATTCTGCCATAATATTAATGGGAACAGTTTAGCCCTTTCACTAGGGTGTTAATCAAATGGTAGTGGCACTTTTGCAAAGGCAATCCGCAAAGCCACACAAACAATGCGGCATATATCCAAATTTCTCTTCAAAATCATCCTACTAAAGCATCAACCCAACATGTTCCACCACAAAAATCAAACACATCCAAGAGGGACATCATCTGGTAACTGTCGCTGAAAATTCCCTGCCATCACGATGGCCTCGGGGTTCACCAAGTCCCTTCTACAGGAAGGCCATGATGAATCTAACCCAAGAAACGGCAAGCATACATAAGTTATGGTCAACAAACCTGTTAGTTCATGAGTAGTCAGCGATAACAATCAAAGCACGAGTTACAAGTGGCATGCATGATCCAGCTACTAGTCTTGCCATTTTACTAGTGCTTCCAAATCTCGACACAGGAATTTTAGGGGCTACTTTCTATCCTCAGCGCCTTGCGAGACATCGTCATCATCAATCCCAGTGCCACTGCCTTCATCTGAAGTACAACACGTGCACCAAGTCAATAAGAACTCACACATAACAAATCCGACAGAAAATAAATATGGCAACAAGTCAAAAACAAATATGACAACAAGTCAAAAATAAATATGGCAACAAGTCACGTGCAACAGAAAATTACTTGTAAATCTGGCAAAGCAAACTCATCTATCAATCAAGTCATGCAAACAAAATGTCAAGACTTCACATCCGACAAGTATATGTAATCTGAACCATACCAAGAAACATACTCCCACCGTCCAATAATATAAGACATTTTTGTACTTCAAATTGAACTGCAAAAACATCTTACGTTATGGGACAAAGGTAGTATGTAACAGCCAAGGGGACCAATCGATATTTTCTTGATTTGAAGCACTTGGCAATCATTAATTCATCTGGAAGTAGTAAAAAGGTGTGCATGTAATAACGACCTCAGAGAGAAAGAGAAAAGCGACGAAAATCCCTCCAGGCAGCAACAACACCCTTTATATAAGGAGCCAATGGCCAATGCAGTCAGGAGGAGGAAATCTTCGAATTAAAAATCTCCAAACACTAAATCATTGGCTTGATGGCTGGCACCACAGCCGCCCACAGCTCAACAGCCAAACCATCTCATATCAACAGAGAGAGAGAGAGAGAGAGAGAGAGAGGAGACAAACGGCTCACCTGAACTGAGGAAGAGGCAGCCACCACTGCCGCGGTTGCATGTGGCATATCTCAACTTCCCTCCCTATCAGCATGTGACTTCCCAGGTCTTTCCCACTTTCAGCTGGCACCTCCTGTGACAAGAAAACTGAACCAGAGTCAGGTCTCCGGTCTCCCTCTAATCAACACAACACAAACACAAGGAGAGGTGGATGCGGACAAAATATACAAGTGAGAAAGGTAGATAAACACTATAGACCACCTGGTAATAGCAGCTACTCCGAAACAGTGCATCTAATTTGAGCTATCACGGTATTCACCAAACAAGATTTTAAAAGCAAAAGCTATGTTCTGGAACCCATTCAAGAAGAGAACATCCGCCATCATCTAAGAAATATACATTGCATCTAGGAAAAAAATAGTCTCTGCAGTATGTAACTATCAAGCTTGAATCTTCATTTTTATTGTATGATAGTGAGTGTGGTCTGAATCTATGAACTGCACTGTAGGAAACTCATAAACACCTATAGCATGTCTATGACTAAAATATAAATAGATAAACCACAACCACAGATCAAACATGATGCTATTGTTATTATCGCAAACTGATGTTATTAAAAAGTGGCATAGAGTGTCTCTCTCCAGTTCATTATGCAGGGGCAGAATAGCACTGCTGAGACATCTATGTGCTATTTTTAAGGCTCTAATCTTGGAGCCCGTATGAACTTTTTGTGGGGAACATGAGCTCCCGTCACAGGGGATGTTCAACGAGAGTCATCTCCAAAGCACCCTGGTGACGGCTCATCGAGCGCCACGGTTAGGATTTTTAGGGCACTTCTGGGGCGCTCAAGTACAGAACCTAAAATAAGAGGATCTTTCCCGTGCACTTCGGGGGCACCCTTGACATCATCGGGACCTTTCAAAACACTTCCAGGATCATTGAGAGCGGTTTTAGAACCAATTCTCTATTTCTACTTTATCTCCTAGTACCTTCATTTCCTAAGTTATTCTAGTACAGAATTCTCTTATCTCTTCGAGCGCCCCAGAATTCTCTTATCTCTGAAAAGAGTCCGGTCGCAAAGTGGCAAAGGTTATTTTACAAACCTAAGTACCACAAGAGAGCTTTCAGGTATAGAGCTTGAGTTCTACTCAGCTGTGTTGTCAGTAAATTAACTGAGAATATTTGTTTGCTTCCAGTTGTTAAAACTAACTTAATGTTCCGATCATCATACTCACCCAGAGCAAGGGTAGAAAGAGAAGGCATGAGGTCTAACCTTTACTATTTGTAGCCGTAAGCGACAGTGGTGAGCTGGACCAATACGATGTGATTGAGCCGAACCTACACGTCCAGCAACCACACACACTTTTGAGATGCTAGGTCGCTTTGTCCTGGTTGAATGTGACTTCCTAAACAAACGAAATAGGTTAGTGACCTTATTGACATGTACCGAGTGTTGCTTCCATTAATAACAGTAACAGCAGTGCATACTTACAATTTATTACATTACATGAGAAGCAAGAAAATCCCCCCAGAAAACATTAAGTTAACTTATCAGCACGCGAACGTAATTTTGCATGCTTTTTCAACAGAATTACGATCTTAACCAACGGTAATCACACAGAACAGGGCAGAAAATCATCAGCAGACAGCAGATAAAATAATCCATGGCACAGCACTAAACAACAGCGAACCCTCAATGACACAGAACGGCACCGTATATAGCCCCATATTCAGTGAAATGAATCAGTGTGTATCGTACGAGTAGGGTAGAATTTAACCCAACAATCGCAATGAACTATGTATCGACGTTCTGGTATCGGCGCTTTTGTATAGAATTTAACCCAACAATCGCAAACTGATGTTATTAAAAAGTGGCATAGAATGTCTCTCTCCAGTTCATAATGCAGGGGCAGAATAGCACTGCTGAGACATCTATGTGCTATTTTCAAGGCTCTAATCTTGGAGCCCGGATGAACTTTTTGTGGGGACAGGTGCTCCCGTCACAGAGGATGTTCAACGAGAGTCATCGCCAAAGCCCCCTGGCGACGGCTCGTCGAGCGCCACGTCCTCTGAAAAGAGTCCGGTCGCAAAGCGGCAAAAGTTATTTTACAAAGCTAAGTGCCACAAGAGAGCTTTCATGTATCGAGCTTGAGTTCTACTCAGCTGTGTTGTCAGTAAATTAACTGAGAATATTTGTTTGCTTCCAGTTGTTAAAACTAACTTAATTTTCCGATCATCATACTCACCCAAAGCAAGGTTAGAAAGAGAAGGCATGAGGTCTCACCTTTACTGTTTGTAGCCATCAGCGACAGTTGTAGCTGGACGAATACTACGTGATTGAGCCAAACCTACACATCCAGCAACCACACACACCTTTGAGATGCTAGGTCGCTTTGTCCTGGTTGAAGGTGACATCCTAAACAACCAAAATAGATTAGTGACCTTATTGACCTGTACCCAGTGTTGCTTCCAGTAATAACAGTATAGCCTTTTAAAAATAAATAAACTAAGCAATTTACAGCAGTGCATACTTACAATTTATTACATTACATGAGAAGCAAGCAAATCACCCCAGAAAACATTAAGTTAACTTATCAGCACGCGAACGTAATTTTGCATGCTTTTTCAACATAATTAGGATATTAACCAACAGTAATGTACTTCACAAGTAGACAAATCTATTGATCAATAATGCTAGAACAGAATCAGTTGGTAACAAAAAGATACTAGAACGGGGCCTTTCCATAGCTACAGAGAAATTGACTAGCTAGCAGGAAACCATTGGGCTAGAACATCATATTTCTGGAAGCAATCCAATTGAGACTAAACCCAGCACCTATGTAGCCATGGCAGCAAGGCCATGACCAAGGGCTATACAGCATACCCGTGGCTCAATGACCATGTGCCCAGAGAAAAGGGGAAGAACAGAGGGGAAAAATACAGTACCTTCAATGTTTGTAGCCGAGGCTGAACCACGCTGTCACCAGTGATAGTGGGTACGAGAGCTAGCTGAACCCACAACCGTGCACCAACCGAACCGGCAGCAATGGCCAGGAGGCGTGACCGCATGAAGCCCCAAGCTAAAACAAAGATTCCCATTTTCAGAACATGGCAAGGCTGCAACCACAATGAGTTTGTTGTCAGTCAGGGAGCTCACGTTGCAGGGCAAGGCCGCCGACGCACACAGCTGCCTTGGTATTGAACCACCGCCTTGTCGCAAGCCCTGGCCATCCATTCGATCACACAGCACAGGGCAGAAAATCATCAGCAGACAGCAGATAAAGTAATCCACGGCACAGTAACAGATGGGCATCTATATATCAACCAATCGAAGCAACCAGAGATTTTACCTTGGAGATGGATGGCTTCAACAGGGATCTGCAGTTGCAGGAGCACAGACATCCACGAGCAACCTGCCAGTGAGTTCATCCAGAAATCAATAAAAGATCCTCGAACAAACAAATCCATAGAAACGGCTACATCACGCAGCCCAATTTACCTCTCCTCACACACACGTTCCTATCTTGAGCACATCAGAGGTGTGGAAACTATTTTCTTGTAATAAAAAGGATTTCTTTAGCAGATTTGACTCAGCTTTGGTAAAGACAATGTGCCAATGCACTGAATGTACCGTTCTGGGCAGGTTATAACAGGTTTTGGAAGACAAATCTATACTAGGAACAAACACATTTATACTAGGAACTCTGTCCATCCAGAAGACAAATACAATGCAAAGACCACACTAAAACTACAAATGCTGTTCCTAGTTTTAGGATTACATCCATCAGTGAAGTGAAACCACCTCCAACACAAACAATGGTGCTACATTGCCACTGCCTGCATCTGAAGTACAACAGGTGCACCAAGTCAACAACAACTCGACACATCACAAATCCTAGGATGTCGAAAATAAATATGGCAACAAGTCAAATGCAAGAGAAAATTGCTTGTAAGTCTCACAAAGCAAACTCATCAATCAATCAAGTCATTCAAATAAAATGTCACGACTTAACATCCGACAAGTATATGTAATCTGGACCATACCAAGAAACATTTATGTCACGGACAAGGCAAGCAATCGATATTTTCTTGATTCTCAGAAAGTAAAACTGCAAGGAAGCAAACAGGTGCGGCGTAGGGGTTTGTAGCCGAGCCAAAGGTATGGAGTGGACCATGCCAATCCAAAAGCCAACTCTCTGAGGTGATTGCTTTCATTTTGTTAATCCTAGTACACTCAAGCTCCACGGTATCCAAGGCTAGTTACATATAAAGTCTCTATCTAAGATCACCTTAAATAAAAGCCTGGAAATAGTAAAAGATATGCATGTAATAGCAACCTCGGAGAGAAAGAGAAAAGCGACGAAAATCCCTCAAGGCAGCAACAGCGCTCTTTACATAAGGAGCCACGTGCCAATGCAGTCAGTAGGAGGAAATCTTCAAATTAAAAATCTCCAAACACTATGGCGGCACCACAGCCGCTCACAGCTCGATGGCCAGCCCATCTCATATCAAGAGAGGGAGAGAGAGGAGACCAAGGGCTCACCTGAACTGAGGACGAGACGGCCACCACTGCCACGGTTGCAAATGTGTAGGACTGCTAGATCAGCTAGGTACATGTGGCATGTATCAACTTCCCTCCTCTCAGCATGTGACTTCCCAGGTCTTTCCCACCTTGATTTGGCATCTCCTGTGACAAGTAAAAAGAAGCACAGTTTCAGGTCTCCCTCTAATCAACACAACACAAACATAAATGAAGAAGAGAACATCCACCATCATCTAAGAAATATACATTGCATCTAGAAAACTGATATAGGATATTGTCATTATTGCAGACTGTGTTACTAAACAGTGGCATAGAATGCCTCTCTCCAGTTCATTATGCAAGATTATTTAGCAAGCCTAAGTACCACAAGAGAGCTTTCAGGTATAGTTCTACTCAGTTGTGTTGTTAGTAAATGAACTGAGACTGTTTGTTTGCTTCCAGTTGTTAAAATAACTTAATTTTCCAATCAACATACGCACCCAGGGCAAGGGTAGAAAGAGAAGGCCTGAGGACTCACCTTTACTGTTTGTAGCCGTCAGCGACAGTGGTGAGGTGGACGAATATGACGTGACTGAGCCGAACCTACACTGCCAGCAGCCAAAGCCCCTGTTTGTTTGGGCTGTGGCTTGAGCTTTTGCGGCTTCTAGCCCTCTAAAAGCTAAAGCCCAACCAAACAACTATTTCCTACCACCGGGCTTTTGAGAAGCTGGTCTTCAAATTGCACTACGAAGGAAAAGCACGTCCAGAGCAGCTTCCCGCAGCTCCACCGGCTTCTAACCCCTTCCGCAAAATGTCGCCCTTCCACTTCGCTGGAATTACATAGAAAATGCCACCGATACTTATATCTCCTGCCCCTTCAGTTTTCCCCACGCTCCTCACACCATTCCCTCCCCCGATAGACAGAACAGAGGAGACGAGCTAGGGTTTGGGGCCGCCGTCGTCGCCATCTTCGGCCACCCCGACGGCCGGATCCCGCGCCCCCTCAGCCGCCCTCCTCTCCGATCTGTAAGCGCGCTCCCGTTCCTCCCAGACGCCACCTCAACCTAGCAGCGCCGCCGACGGGATCCAGCCGTCCTCAACCTTCTCCAGCCACGACGCCAACGGATCCGGCCGTCCTCGTTCACTTGTACAGTTCTACCTCTGCTGCCACAACCTCACCTCCCTCCGTCTCACTTGATTGTTTCCTAGACCGCGCAAGCAAGTTGAGCTTCCCCTGTCGTGGTGTGTGGTCAGTGTGTAGTTTTGGAGAAAAATGCAATGGGTGAATGGTCGTACTTGCTGTAAAAATGTCAGGGTGAACGAATGTCCAAAAATTGCCATGGATAATGGTGGTACTTACTGTTAAAATATCAGATCTGTGAGGCATATGTGACCAAAAAAATTACTTGTCAATGTGAACATGCATACAGATGGCATGGTTTCTTGTTGATTGCTGGACATGGTTACTTACTTTCATACTTTGCTATGGAAGAAATCTTAAAAAGACCTCATTCTGCCAAAATTTATTAACTATAATTGATTCACAACAAAATCAACTATTTTGGGGCTAAATTAGATGTTAAATATTTTATTTGAGGTAATGTACATCATAATCAGATAAATTATTTTAAATTAATGTTTAAAACATTCGAGGGCATTGCAGACTTTCACCACCAGCTACAGCCTCACCAGCCGTCCTTCAAAAGTTACCAAACAACCTTTTTGGTCTTCTCAGCTTCTACCAGCTCCAGCTGCTTCTCGTTCAGCCGCAGCCCAAACAAACAGGGCCAAATACACCTCAGAGATGCTAGGCCGCTAGTCCTGGTTGAAGCTGACATCCTGAACAACCGAAAGGGGTTATTTATTGACATGTACCGAGTGTTGCTTCCAGTAATGACAGTATAGCCTAGATGCATGCAAGTTGCAAACAGTTAACCTTTGACAAATAAATAAACTAAGCAATTAACAGCAGTGCATACTTACAATTTATTATATTTCATGAGAAGCAACCAAATCCTCCCACCCCCAGAAAGCATCAAGTTAACTTATCATCACGCGACAGTAAGTTTGCACATCCGGTCAACAGAATTAGGATATTAACCAACGGTAATGTGCTTCACAAGTAGACAAGTCTATTGATCAATCATGCTAGAAAAGAACCAGTTGGTAACAAAAAGATACTAGAACAGGGCCTTTCCGTAGCTAGAGAGAAATTGACTAGCTAGCTGGCAGGAAAGCACTGGGCTAGAAGCAATCCAATTAAGACTAAACCCAGCACCTATGTAGCCATGGCAGCAAGGCCATGACCAAGGGCTATATAGCATACCCGTGGCTCAATGACCATGTGCCCAGACAAAAGGGGAAGAACAGAGGAGGAAGAATAGAGTACCTTCAATGTTTGTAGCTGAGGCTGACCCACCCTGTCACCGGTGATGGTGGGGACGAGAGCTAGCTGAACCCACAATCGCGCACCAACAGAACCACCAGCAATGGCCAGGAGGCATGACCGCGTGAAGGACGTCAGGGAAGAGAGAAGCCCCAACCTACAACAACGATTCCCATTTTCAGAACATGGCAAGGCTGCAACCAAAATGAGTTTGTTGCTAGTCAGGGAGCTCACATTGCAGGCCAAGGCCGCCAACGCACACCGCTGCCTTGGTCTCGAACCACTGCAATCAAGCACCGCCTTGTCGAGAGCCCTGGCCATCCATTCAATCACACACCACAGGGCAGAAAATCATCAGCAGACAGCAGATAAAATAATCCATGGCACAGAAACAGAATGGGCATCTATATATCAACCAATCCAAGCAAGCAGAGATTCGACCTTGGAGATGGATGGCTCCAACAGGGATCTGCAGTTGCAGGAGCACGGACATCCACGAGAAACCTGCAAGTGAGTGAGTGGGTTTAGAAACTTTTCTTACGGATGAGAAAGAAACAAATAGAAGAAAGAAGGACTAATTCAACCATGTTACTATGTTGCAATTACAGTCATGCCAATGATTATGATACTAACATATCTAATGGAGTGTGCACATAAGCAGCACATCACAGGACAAGGGATCCATAAATAATACTCCCTCCCGTATCTTAATATCAGACCTTTTTTTACACTATGATAGTATCAAAAAACATCTTATATTAACAAGATAGCATAATATACAGCGCTAAATAGCAGATTTGACTCGGCTATGGTAAAGACAATGTGCAAATGCACTGAATCTATACTAGGAACAAAGAAATTTATACTAGGAACTCTGTCCATTCAGAAGACAAAACCAATGCAAAGACCACAGTAAAACTAGAATGATGTTCCCAGTTTTAGGTTTACAACCACCGCTTGGGGGCGACCGACGCGGCGATAGGTCCTGGGGGGCGGCTACCCAGTCGCGGCCCCAAAACGCCCCCCAAGTTCGACCCAATTTCGTCCAAGTTCTGCGGAACTCATGAACATAGAGCAAATTCGGCGAAAATTCATTAATGTTTGGGGGATTTTACATAATATGCGATAATATTTAGCCTATTGTTACATAGATTCATCAGAAAATTTAAAAACTAGGATGGTGCATCTGCTGCACCATCGACGCAGCTCGCCTCCGCTGCACCGTCGACGCTGCTCTACTCCGCTGCACCACCGACGCTGCTCTACTCCGTTGCACCATCGACGCCGCTCGCCGTCACCCCTTCATGGGTACTCTAGGCGCGGCTGGTTGCCGTCCTGGATGTGGTAGAGGACGGAGACGAGCGTGCGCCCCTCGGCGCTCCACCACAGGATCCGGCCGAGCCGGTTCCCTGGGCCGGCCACAGGCTCCAGACCTTGGACGGAGACGAGCGCCTGGTTGCGGCGCTCCTCGAAGTAGGCCGTCCAGCGCGCAATGTTGTTCGGCGCATTCGCCGGATCGGCGAGTTCTTCGGCGGTCATGGTGGCGCGGACGGCGAGAACCTCCCGCTCGAACTCCTGTCCCTGAGGAGGCAGAGGCGGCACCGGCACGCCGGCGGCGCTGAGCACCCACCCGCGCGGCAGACGCAAGCCTACCGGACAAGGGTAGTTCACCTCGGCCAGAAGGATGGCCTCGGCACGGGTGAGGGCGCGACGGATGCCGTTCTGGCCGCGGTAGGGATTCATGGCGGAGCAGCGAGAGGGGAGGAAAGAGGAAGAGTGCGGCGAGCAGGGGAGGAAGAAGAGGTGCGCGGTGTGTCTCTCGACGGCGAGCCCACCCGCTTTATATAGCGGTAGCGGCGGAGGGGGTGCATGCGGCTGGACACGCGGCGGACGAGCGGCGGCGATTGGACTGGACTCCGACGAGCATTGATTCCCCCTGCGGCCGTCAGAGCGAGGAAGACGAGGTGAATGGATGAGCACGCCGCGTCGGAAAGAGGCCGACAACTGGGGCCGTTGGGAGGAAGCGCGCGAAAGGCGCCCGTGATCGCGCGCTTTCCTTTCATCCGGCGACCCCAAGCGACCCCCAGCGCGCTGGGTTTGGGTTGGGATCGCCGGACTCAGTTTTGGGCTAATCCGGCGCTATTTGGGCCCTTGGGGGCGCGACTGGGGGAATTTTCACCCCACGGCGCTAGTTTCGCCGTCTTGGGGGCCTCTTGGGGGCGCGGCTGGAGATGCTCTAAGTTTCTTAACTGATTTTTCTGTGAGGTAATTGACTATTATAAAAACTGAGAAAACAAACCCTAGTTGAGTATAAATATACGAAATTAAAAAATAAAAATGTTTTCAACGCGTTGCCGCAAACGTATGTATACCGAAAGTAAAATTTAAATTTTTTAAAAATACTACTCTTAGGGAATCCCACGCCGACCCGTACGTCCGAACTTTTTTTTTTGTCGTTCAACGCGATGCCGCAAACGTATGTGAACGTGTTCGAATTCCTGCATACTGGCAGCAAACTAGGGGAAGTTTACGGGTGTTTGTACATTCACCACTTAGGCTTTCGCTCGCTCGGTCCAACTATCGTTAATGGTCCGCTTGTCATTGTCTCCTCTTCCTACTATAGAGCTCTCCTCCGGCGCAGTCGCTTTCCTCCTCTTCTTTCCACAACTGCACCGCTCTCCTCTGACACAATGGTCGCAACCCCGCAGAGGATGGTGGAGGAGCCTCTCTACGCGACTTTGTCACAAGATCGTCCACTTGTGGGAGGTCGTGTATGCGCATCGCATATGCGTGGGTCTCACTCTGAGCTCACCGGAGGAGAGCTCAAAGGACGATGACCTAAGTATGGAGGAGGCGTTCGACAATGACCCGGTGCTTGGTTTCACCATGGCGTAGGCACATGCGCACTTTGACGTCATCATAGCAAAGGTGTAGCAAGATGAGAAATCATCGGTGCCTAGGTCGATGTTTGAGATGATGCAGTAGGAGCGGTGGTATAACCTCGACCTCCTCACACATCACCGCATGAGGGGGGCACAAATCGTCGACGAGCAGGCCGACAAGCGGGCGGACACGAACATGGTCGCGAAGGACCCAGGCATCATCGACTAGGAGCAGGAGCTCTTCGAGACCCTGCAACGCTTGCACCGCCTAAATGAGTAATGTGGATGTGCCACGTCCAAGTGTAGGTGAATAGAATCCAGATGAAAAACGTGCTCCAGTTATATTCAATAACGTAGTGGAACATAAAAAATAGGTATGCACTATTCTATCACATAAAATAACGATTAACATTGAATGGCCTCTAAGTGTTGCTTCGGAAATTGAAAAAAATACCATGTTTCTAATTAAAGTGATCTATAAATTTCCACTTTATGACGCATAGATATACTAAATAAGATAACTAAATATCCCTAAAACTAAATATGAAGACTGAGATTAATCATACGAGGATGAGACTGGTACCAAGATAACTAATGTTTACTAAGGGAATGGCATATGTAATGTTATAAATTTTGTAGTTCCTAGCATAAAATGATAAACATTATTGAAATATCATGGTTATTCGGAAGTTGATTTATAACTTTTGTATGGGATAAACTTGTTGCAAAACAAACGACATGAGAAACGGCTCGTGAAACTTTCAGACGGGAATCACATGGCGCGGAAAATTAGGTGCAAAAGTTTTGAACGAGAAACACATAAAACGATAAACTAGGAGGAAAACTTTAACGCGGCACATATTAGGAAAAAAACACATGATGCGATAAATTAACTTTCAGATGGAAGATACAAAGAGAAAACACACGACATGAAAGTTTTTTTTATTCCATAAAGCACATATTGAGCGCCAAAGACATGGTGCGAGAAAATAGATAGGGGATATTGGGCGGGAAACATTTGGTGAGAGATGTCGATTAAGAAATACGTCACGATAAATTAGTCATAAATTTTGTTGGCGAGAAACACATGTGGCAAAAAAAACGCAAGAAACAAATGGCGCATGTAGTTGAGAAACTTTTGGACGGGTGATACCGAGCGGTAAACACATATATTTTTTTTGTCTTATTCCAAGTAACTCTGATTGGGTGGGAAACACACGGCTGAGAAATTGAAGGGAAAACTTTTGGGCGGGGAAACATACGACACAAGATAATTGGCGGGTTATTTCGTGCGGAATCGGGGAACTTCTTTATGGAACATATCAACGAGAAACACACAACATGAGAAAATAGACGGAAAAATTCTAGGCAAGAGATACCAGATGGAGTGTGTTTGATCTGCATCAAATGTCCCAAGACCCTTCTCCCTCCACCCCCCCCCCCCCGCCCCCCTCCCCCTCTCCACGTGTTACTCCTCCATCTCAACCCGCCTTTCTCCACTGACCAAACCATCTACAATTGCCAAACGACTCGCGGGGCAAACAAATAAAACTAGGAAACATATATCTTTTAGTCGATAGAAACAAAATGGTGCCAGTCAACTTCAACACTCCGCTTTGTTGATGTCAAACACCACCACCCTCACTCCCCACCCCCCCTAGTCTGATTGCCATCATTTCACGCATTATCGCCATGCCTTGAGTCGCGATTGCATCAGCCATCTCTGTAACATGTGCTTGGTTTAGTTTCCAAAATCGCTTCTTGCAGCGTTCTAGTTAATCTAGTTGTTCCTAACATCTCGTTTGTTTGGTTACATGTCTAATTTTGAACACACATTTTTCATTATCGGAGTGACAAAAATGTGGTTTTTTGTGAAGATTCTACCAAATATTTGATGTAAACTTGAACCACTTTATTTTTGTAAAATACTGGACCATATTTTATTTACAATTGACCAAAGTTTCCATGTAATATGGTTTTTATATACCTCTTCTAAAAAACACAAATTTCCGCAGATTCAGCTCGAACGGGGTCAAATTTGAACTACATGTGCTTGATAATTTGCTCTTTATTTTTCGAAAAAATCATTTCTAGATACACAAGTAGTCATTTCATCAGGGATCCAACAAGACTTTTGTAAGATTCCACCACTATCTATTACCGGTCATGCCCTCCGTTTTGACCACTTTTTGAAATCGACAAAAATAATTCAAAAAAAAAAAAAATGTAAAACCTTCGCGTTGCATCCTAATTTATGTCTTAGTAACCATACAAAACAACAAACTTGGAATAAGGCAAATATCTTATAAAAGTCTTTTTAAAATGAGCTATCGAGTATGAAGATTCATGACTTTCAAGCCAAATGACCGATGTTACAGCTAGTTTGAAAGGATAGTTTTCCCAAATGATCTCAAATTTTGCACATGTGTGTATATTATACTAGCCAACAAGTTTGCCAAAGGAAGTTTTTATTTTCTTTGCACGAAAAATCCATTTTCCATTTTCCGAGTGACAAAAATGGGGTTTTTTGTGAAGGATCTACCAAATATTTCATGTCAACTTGAACCACTTTATTTTTGTAAAATATTAGACCATGTGTTATTTACAATTGACCAAAGTTTCCATGTAATATGGTTTTTATATACCTCTTCTGAAAAAGACAAATTTCCGCAGATTCAGGTGGAACGGGGTCAAATTTGAACTACACGTGCTTGATAGTTTGCTCTTTATTTTTTGAAAAAATCATTTCTAGATACACAAGTAGTCATTTCATCAGGGATCCACCAAGACTTTTGTAAGATTCCACCCCTATCTATTACCGGTCATGCCCTCCGTTTTGACCACTTTTTGAAATCGACAAAAATAATTCAAAAAAAATAAAAAAATTGTAAAACCTTCGCGTTGCATCCTAATTTATGTCTTAGTAACCATACAAAACAACAAACTTGGAATAAAGCAAATATCTTATAAAAGTCTTTTCAAAATGAGCTATCGAGTATGAAGATTCATGACTTTCAAGCCAAATGACCGATGTTACAGCTAGTTTGAAAGGATAGTTTTCCCAAATGATCTCATATTTTGCACATGTGTGTATATTATACTAGCCAACAAGTTTGCCAAAGGAAGTTTTTATTTTCTTTGCACGAAAAATCCATTTTCCATTTTCCGAGTGACAAAAGTAGGGGTTTTTTGTGAAGGATCTACCAAATATTTGATGTCAACTTGAACCACTTTATTTTTGTAAAATATTAGACCATGTGTTATTTAAATGGAGTATATTGCAAATGAATTGCAAATTCAAACTCCAATTTGAATTCAAGTTAGCCAAGTTGTAAATGCTATTGTGTGATCAAAGTAATTCATATTGAAATGTGTATGATATGCCTCTGATGTGCAATTGAAATGTGTATGATATGCCTCTGATGTGCAATTGAAATGTGATATGTTGCTATGGTTCAAGTTGCACAAGCATTTGAAATGAATTTGATTTAATTCCAATTAATCCAAATAGCAAATGCTACTGGTCCCATTTTAAATTCAACTCAAAAATAGTTCAAAGTTGGATATTTGGATAGATTATTTTCTCCTGATCATTTTTCATATATTATATGTTAAATTTGGAGTTAATATGAATTTTCTATGAATTATAAAGTTTCACTTAATTTCTGCCATTTTCCGATTTATTCTTTAATCAGAAAAAATAAAAAAATTGTAAAACCAACGGTCCCGGTTTTTGCGACAAACCGGGACCAATGCCTCGCCAGAGCATTGGACCCGGTTGGTGGCAAAAACCGGGACCGTTGCCCCAGTTGAACCGGGACCAATGCCATATCCAGACGAACCGGGACCGTTGCCCGGTATCGTTCCCGGTTCTGTAATGAACCGGGAGCGATGCCTCTTTTGGGCTGGACGAAAGGGGGGTCTGTCTACTAGTGGCGGTAAATTTTCAAACGAAAATCACATTAGACAAAAAAAATTATCAGGAAACTTTAAAGCGGCACATATCAGGCAGCAAACACATAGGTGGTAACCTTCTAGACGGGAGATACGAGGCATAAACACGTACCATGAAAGTTTTTCTTTCACGGGGACGTGGCACATATTGGTGGCGGGAAAAACGTGGTGTGTTAAAATAGACAATAGATATTGGGCGGGACAATTTTGGATGAGAGATGTCGGGTGGGAAATAGACGACACACGTGGCAACAACATTGGCGGTAAAAACATGACAAAAGCATATAGGTGAGAAACTTTTGGGCGGGTGATACCAGGGGAAACATGCATCGGGATTTTTGTTCTTATTTTGAGCAACTCAAATTGCGAGGGAAGTACATGGTATGAGAAATTGGATATATAACTTTCGGGTGGGAATTTTTGGGCGGGAAACATACGAAATTCGGTAGAAAAGTTCGAGCAAGAATCATACGTCGCACAAAGTTAGGTGAGGAACTTTTCTACGGGACATATAGGCGAGAAACACATGATGCGAGAAAGTAGACTAGAAATACTCGAGCAGTAGATAATACGAAAACAGAACAGTATGAGAGTTTTTTTGGGCGATATACCTGTGGCGGGTGCCATGGTCTTGTAAACCGAAGAATTCATATTCGGGTGTCATCGTGTTGGGTCAAAACCCATGCCTTGTTGGTCACACTTGCTAGACTACACAAAGCAAGACCCCCACCCCAACACGCTACAATAACACAAAAAATATCTTCTATCTTTGGTTTTAGGTTTTATCGAGTTGTTACATGAGTTGAAGGCGATAAAATCACATATACTTTCAAATGACAGATTAATATCATCGTGGTTAAAAAATCATCACGCTCGTAAGCAACCACGTTAATACCCGATATCACTACATACAATAATGCATCAAAGAAGGCAAAGTGGAGGTCAATTACATCTGCATAAATAATTAGCCCGCCGACATTCTCACCAAATCTTTGCGGTGCCTGAAGTATTTGGAGACGTGAGAGAGTATCGGAGTTCAATATTTCAAGTAAATCACATTACACTTAGGGTGATAGTGTGATTATAGGTTTCATGTTGGAGGTTTGTAATGGGATCACCTGTCTATAAAATTCTTCACGGATTATCTGAATCCTACAAAAATACTGGTCGTTTTTAACCGAAGAGTTTTACTCCTGGTCGCGCATTTTGGATTCAAACTCATGCTTGGTTGGGTGTCAGTGCACTATACATAAACGAATGAAAAAATTCTAAAAAATATTGCAAGTTATTCTACTGCAGAAATCTCTTATCTATTCTAGTTCTAGGGTTTAGTGTCTATTATCACATGTGTTGACGACACCAAACAATAATATACAGTTTTCAACAAAAGTTTGATCTCATTCTGCCAAAATAATGTCCATCACGATAGAAGAAGACCAATTCATACACAATATCACTACATACACTACGGGAGAGGAGGCTGACGCCTACGGCCAAATGTCGGGGCCGTCGGCGTAGACGGCCCGTCAGCCCTGGTGGTGGGCCGTCGGAGACCCAAAGCCGTCGGCGTAGCCGTACCTAGGCCGAGGGCCGCCGTCGGCGTAGAAAGGCCGTCGGCGTAGGAACAATTTAGGCCGACGGCCGCCGTCGGCGTTTCATGGGCCGTCGGCGTAGGCCTGCCAGGTGGGCCCCGGTGACGGCCGGACGTTACGGCGTCAGCCCAGCAGGGACTACGCCGACGGCCCCGACCTTTGGCCGTCGGCGTAGACCCCGGGTTGTGTTTTTTTTTTCATTTTTTTTCTTTTGTTTAACTATTTAATCTTATATTACTAATACTAATACATCAAATAATATTGGAAATGGAATTATAGTATATATCATCTCATTTCAACACTCGATATACGTATGCCTCTTTATTCTTTTAATGTCTACTAATTAATACATAAAATAATATAATAACAAATTATAATACTAAATTAAAATATATTATGCTACTATTACTATATTAATATGTATGCTCCACAGTTGTACCCCGTGCGGAGAAAGCTATAAGAGTACACCGCCGGCCCCCTCCCAGCCGGCCCCGGCCTCGCGCCCGGTCTAAGCCGGGTTTCGGTGAAGAAAGACCGCCGTAGTACCGCATTAACTTGCATGTGAATAATTGTAGGGTATGTGTCCAAGTGTGGTGTAAGATCAATGCATAAATGCAATGTCTAGCTCCTTGGTGTGACCATTTTCACATTCATGTGATAGCACTATTCAAAGTCATGGACATGTAGGTGGAAATACACCCGTTTGCGGGTATTCCGGGGGCTACGAAAGGTTACAAGGTCCCAACCTTGTTTTCCATGTAGTTTTGTCCTAAACAAATCTTAACAAACCAAAAAGTACATTGTTGAAACATCATGCGGAGAAAGCTATAGGGGTAGACCGCCAGGCCCCCCACCGAAGCAGGCCGGATGTCGCAGGTAAATAACCGCCAAAGCGTCGGAATCCCACAAAAATTTGCATGTGGACCTAGTTTATGTGTTCAAGTGTGGTGGAAGGCCCATAGATGCAAAACATAGATCCCGGGTGTGACCTTCTTCATACATGAATGCGATAACACCTAGAAAAAGATTCGTGCACACGTGTAGACGTATACTCCCGGAGGTGAATGATCTTGTGGTGAAATGTGTCCAACCTTGCTTCTCCATGTACATATATATGTGCTAAACAAGCACAGATGGAGACAAGAAGTCCATTATATATTGGTACACCCTGGTACGGAGAAAGCTATAGGGGTAGACCTGCTGGTCCCCCTCGATCGTCTACCCCCATAGATATTCTCCGGATGGGGGTAGCCCGTTGGACATTTGTCTTGGGTTGTGTTTCGTTAGATCATAGCTAGGGTCATTACAAACCATGTCTAGGGTTTCGGGGGTGAATGGCCGTCGGAGGGCCGGAATCATTTCGAAAACCTGCATGTGGAGCTAGATTATGTTTATAAGTGTGATTTAATGTTTGTAGATGGCATATGTAGGTCATGTGTGACGTTGTTCACGGACATGGGCTAACACTTAGTAAAATCGTCGATCCGTATGTGGAAACTCTCGATACGGGTCTACCGGTGTGAATAATGTGGTGAAATGTGTTCAGCCTTGGTTTTACATGTACATATGTGCTAAACAAACATAGATAGATAAAAAATTCCATTGGTCCACCCTCGTACGGAGAAAGCTATAAGGGTAGATCTTCGGGCCCCCCCGATCTAGGGTTTCGGAGGTGAATGACCGTCGGAGGGCCGGAATCATTGGAAATCCTGCATGTGGAGCTAGGTTATGTTTATAAGTGTGATTTAATGTTTGTAGATGGCATATGTAGGTCATGTGTCTGACGTTGTTCACGGACATGGGATAACACTTAGTAAAATCGTCGATCCGTATGTGGAAACTCCCGGTACGTGTCTATCGGTGTGAATAATGTGGTGAAATGTGTTCAACCTTGGTTTTCCATGTACATATGTGCTAAACAAACATAGATAGATAAAAAAGTCCATTGGTCCGTCCTCGTACGGAGAAAGCTATAAGGGTAGATCTGCGGGCCCCCAGGTCTAGGGTTTCGGAGGTGAATGACCGTCGGAGGGCCGGAATCATTGGAAACCCTGCATGTGGAGCTAGGTTATGTTTATAAGTGTGATTTAATGTTTGTAGATGGCATATGTAGGTCATGTGTCTGACGTTGTTCACGGACATGGGCTAACACTTAGTAAAATCGTCGATCCGTATGTGGAAACTCCCGGTACGGGTCTACCGGTGTGAATAATGTGGTGAAATGTGTTCAACCTTGGTTTTCCATGTACATATGTGCTAACCAAACATACATAGATAAAATGTCCATTGGTCCATCCTCGTACGGAGAAAGCTATAAGGGTAGATCTGCGGCCCCCCCAGATCTAGGGTTTTGGAGGTGAATGACCGTCGGAGGGTCGGAATCATTGGAAACCCTGCATGTGGAGCTAGGTTATGTTTATAAGTGTGAGTTAATGTTTGTAGATGGCATATGTAGGTTATGTGTCTGACGTTGTTCACGAACATGGGCTAACACTTAGTAAAATCGTCGATCCGTATGTGGAAACTCCCGGTACGTGTCTACCGGTGTGAATAATGTGGTGAAATGTGTTCAACCTTGGTTTTCCATGTACATATGTGCTAAACAAACATAGATAGATAAAAAAGTCCATTGGTCCATCCTCGTACGGAGAAAGCTATAAGGGTAGATCTGCGGGCCCCCCAGATCTAGGGTTTCGGAGGTGAATGACCGTCGGAGGGCCGGAATCATTGGAAAACCTGCATGTGGAGCTAGGTTATGTTTATATGTGTCATTTAATGTTTGTAGATGGCATATAAAGGTCATGTGTTTGACGGTGTTCACGGACATGGGCTAACACTTAGTAAAATCGTCAATCCGTATGTGGAAACTCCCGGTACGGGTCTACCGATGTGAATAATGTGGTGAAATGTGTTCAGCCTTGGTTTTTGATGTACATATGTGCTAAACAAACATAGATAGATAAAAAAGTCCATTGGTCCATCCTCGTACGGAGAAAGCTATAAGGGTAGATCTTCGGGCCCCCCCGATCTAGGGTTTCGGAGGTGAATGACCGTCGGAGGGCCGGAATCATTTGGAAAACCTGCATGTGGAGCTAGGTTATGTTTATAAGTGTGATTTAATGTTTGTAGATGGCATATGTAGGTCATGTGTCTGACGTTGTTCACGGACATGGGCTAACACTTAGTAAAATCGTCGATCCGTATGTGGAAACTCCCGGTACGTGTCTACCGGTGTGAATAATGTGGTGAAATGTGTTCAACCTTGGTTTTCCATGTACATATGTGCTAAACAAACATAGATAGATAAAAAAGTCCATTGGTCCATCCTCGTACGGAGAAAGCTATAAGGGTAGATCTGCGGGCCCCCAGATCTAGGGTTTCGGAGGTGAATGACCGTCGGAGGGCCGGAATCATTGGAAAACCTGCATGTGGAGCTAGGTTATGTTTATATGTGTGATTTAATGTTTGTAGATGGCATATATAGGTCATGTGTTTGACGGTGTTCACGGACATGGGCTAACACTTAGTAAAATCGTCAATCCGTATGTGGAAACTCCCGGTACGGGTCTACCGATGTGAATAATGTGGTGAAATGTGTTCAACCTTGGTTTTCCATGTACATATGTGCTAAACAAACATAGATAGATAAAAAAGTCCATTGGTCCATCCTCGTACGGAGAAAGCTATAAGGGTAGATCTTCGGGCCCCCCCGATCTAGGGTTTCGGAGGTGAATGACCGTCGGAGGGCCGGAATCATTTGGAAAACCTGCATGTGGAGCTAGGTTATGTTTATAAGTGTGATTTAATGTTTGTAGATGGCATATGTAGGTCATGTGTCTGACGTTGTTCACGGACATGGGCTAACACTTAGTAAAATCGTCGATCCGTATGTGGAAACTCCCGGTACGTGTCTACCGGTGTGAATAATGTGGTGAAATGTGTTCAACCTTGGTTTTCCATGTACATATGTGCTAAAAAACATAGATATATAAAAAAAGTCCATTGGTCCATCCTCGTACGGAGAAAGATATAAGGTTAGATCTGCGGGCCCCCCAGATCTAGGTTTTCGGAGGTGAATGACCGTCGGAGGGCCGGAATCATTGGAAAACCAGCATGTGGAGCTATGTTATGTTTATAGGTGTGATTTAATGTTTGTAGATGGCATATGTAGGTCATGTGTCTGAAGTTGTTCACGTACATGGGCTAACACTTAGTAAAATCGTCGATCCGTATGTGGAAACTCCCGGTACGTGTCTACCGGTGTGAATAATGTGGTGAAATGTGTTCAACCTTGGTTTTCCATGTACATATGTGCTAAACAAACATAGATAGATAAAAAAGTCCTTTGGTCCATCCTCATACGGAGAAAGCTATAAGGGTAGATCTGCGGGCCCCCCAGATCTAGGGTTTCGGAGGTGAATGACCGTCGGAGGGCCGGAATCATTGGAAACCCTGCATGTGGAGCTAGGTTATGTTTATAAGTGTGATTTAATGTTTGTAGATGGCATATGTAGGTCATGTGTCTGACGTTGTTCACGGACATGGGCTAACACTTAGTAAAATCGTCGATCCGTATGTGGAAACTCCCGGTACGTGTCTACCGGCGTGAATAATGTGGTGAAATGTGTTCAACCTTGGTTTTCCATGCACATATGTGCTAAACAAACATAGATAGATAAAAAAGTCCATTGGTCCATCCTCGTACGGAGAAAGCTATAAGGATAGATCTGCGGGCCCCCCCGATCTAGGGTTTTGGGGGTGAATGACCGTCGGAGGGCCGGAATCATTTGGAAAACCTGCATGTGGAGCTAGGTTATGTTTATAAGTTTGATTTAATGTTTGTAGATGGCATATGTAGGGTATGTGTCTGACGTTGTTCACGGACATGGGCTAACACTTAGTAAAATCGTCGATCCGTATGTGGAAACTCCCGGTACGTGTCTACCGGTGTGAATAATGTGGTGAAATGTGTTCAACCTTGGTTTTCCATGTACATATGTGTTAAACAAACATAGATAGATAAAAAAAGTCCATTGGTCCATCCTCGTACGGAGAAAGCTATAAGGGTAGATCTGCGGGCCCCCCAGATCTAAGGTTTCGGAGGTGAATGACCGTTGGAGGGCCAGAATCATTGGAAACCCTGAATGTGGAGCTAGGTTATGTTTATAGGTGTGATTTAATGTTTGTAGATGGCATATGTAGGTCATGTGTCTGACGTTGTTCACGGACATAGGCTAACACTTAGTAAAATCGTCGATCCGTATGTGGAAACTCCCGGTACGTGTCTACCGGTGTGAATAATGTGGTGAAATGTGTTCAGCCTTGGTTTTCCATGTACATATGTGCTAAACAAACATAGATAGATAAAAAAAGTCCATTGGTCCATCCTCGTACGGAGAAAGCTATAAGGGTAGATCTGCGGGCCCCCAGATCTAGGGTTTCGGAGGTGAATGACCGTCGGAGGGCCGGAATCATTGGAAAACCCTGCATGTGGAGCTAGGTTATGTTTATAGGTGTGATTTAATGTTTGTAGATGGCATATGTAGGTCATGTGTCTGACGTTGTTCACGGACATGGGCTAACACTTCGTAAAATCGTCGATCCGTATGTGGAAACTCCCGGTACGTGTCTACCGGTGTGAATAATGTGGTGAAATGTGTTCAGCCTTGGTTTTCCATGTACATATGTGCTAAACAAACATAGATAGATAAAAAAGTCCATTGGTCCATCCTCGTACGGAGAAAGCTATAAGGATAGATCTGCGGGCCCCCCCGATCTAGGGTTTTGGGGGTGAATGACCGTCGGAGGGCCGGAATCATTTGGAAAACCTGCATGTGGAGCTAGGTTATGTTTATAAGTGTGATTTAATGTTTGTAGATGGCATATGTAGGGCATGTGTCTGACGTTGTTCACGGACATGGGCTAACACTTAGTAAAATCGTCGATCCGTATGTGGAAACTCCCGGTACGTGTCTACCGGTGTGAATAATGTGGTGAAATGTGTTCAACCTTGGTTTTCCATGTACATATGTGCTAAAAAACATAGATAGATAAAAAAAGTCCATTGGTCCATCCTCGTACGGAGAAAGCTATAAGGGTAGATCTGCGGGCCCCCCAGATCTAGGGTTTCGGAGGTGAATGACCGTTGGAGGGCCAGAATCATTGGAAACCCTGAATGTGGAGCTAGGTTATGTTTATAGGTGTGATTTAATGTTTGTAGATGGCATATGTAGGTCATGTGTCTGACGTTGTTCACGGACATAGGCTAACACTTAGTAAAATCGTCGATCCGTATGTGGAAACTCCCGGTACGTGTCTACCGGTGTGAATAATGTGGTGAAATGTGTTCAGCCTTGGTTTTCCATGTACATATGTGCTAAACAAACATAGATAGATAAAAAAAGTCCATTGGTCCATCCTCGTACGGAGAAAGCTATAAGGGTAGATCTGCGGGCCCCAGATCTAGGGTTTCGGAGATGAATGACCGTCGGAGGGCCGGAATCATTGGAAAACCCTGCATGTGGAGCTAGGTTATGTTTATAGGTGTGATTTAATGTTTGTAGATGGCATATGTAGGTCATGTGTCTGACGTTGTTCACGGACATGGGCTAACACTTCGTAAAATCGTCGATCCGTATGTGGAAACTCCCGGTACGTGTCTACCGGTATGAATAATGTGGTGAAATGTGTTCAGCCTTGGTTTTCCATGTACATATGTGCTAAACAAACATAGATAGATAAAAAAGTCCATTGGTCCATCCTCGTACGGAGAAAGCTATAAGGATAGATCTGCGGGCCCCCCCGATCTAGGGTTTTGGGGGTGAATGACCGTCGGAGGGCCGGAATCATTTGGAAAACCTGCATGTGGAGCTAGGTTATGTTTATAAGTGTGATTTAATGTTTGTAGATGGCATATGTAGGGCATGTGTCTGACGTTGTTCACGGACATGGGCTAACACTTAGTAAAATCGTCGATCCGTATGTGGAAACTCCCGGTACGTGTCTACCGGTGTGAATAATGTGGTGAAATGTGTTCAACCTTGGTTTTCCATGTACATATGTGCTAAAAAACATAGATAGATAAAAAAAGTCCATTGGTCCATCCTCGTACGGAGAAAGCTATAAGGGTAGATCTGCGGGCCCCCCAGATCTAGGGTTTCGGAGGTGAATGACCGTTGGAGGGCCAGAATCATTGGAAACCCTGAATGTGGAGCTAGGTTATGTTTATAGGTGTGATTTAATGTTTGTAGATGGCATATGTAGGTCATGTGTCTGACGTTGTTCACGGACATAGGCTAACACTTAGTAAAATCGTCGATCCGTATGTGGAAACTCCCGGTACGTGTCTACCGGTGTGAATAATGTGGTGAAATGTGTTCAGCCTTGGTTTTCCATGTACATATGTGCTAAACAAACATAGATAGATAAAAAAAGTCCATTGGTCCATCCTCGTACGGAGAAAGCTATAAGGGTAGATCTGCGGGCCCCCAGATCTAGGGTTTCGGAGGTGAATGACCGTCGGAGGGCCGGAATCATTGGAAAACCCTGCATGTGGAGCTAGGTTATGTTTATAGGTGTGATTTAATGTTTGTAGATGGCATATGTAGGTCATGTGTCTGAAGTTGTTCACGTACATGGGCTAACACTTAGTAAAATCGTCGATCCGTATGTGGAAACTCCCGGTACGGGTCTACCGGTGTGAATAATGTGGTGAAATGTGTTCAACCTTGGTTTTCCATGTACATATGTGCTAAACAAACATAGATAGATAAAAAAGTCCTTTGGTCCATCCTCATACGGAGAAAGCTATAAGGGTAGATCTGCGGGCCCCCCAGATCTAGGGTTTCGGAGGTGAATGACCGTCGGAGGGCCGGAATCATTGGAAACCCTGCATGTGGAGCTAGGTTATGTTTATAAGTGTGATTTAATGTTTGTAGATGGCATATGTAGGTCATGTGTCTGACGTTGTTCACGGACATGGGCTAACACTTAGTAAAATCGTCGATCCGTATGTGGAAACTCCCGGTACGTGTCTACCGGTGTGAATAATGTGGTGAAATGTGTTCAACCTTGGTTTTCCATGTACATATGTGCTAAACAAACATAGATAGATAAAAAAAGTCCATTGGTCCATCCTTGTACGGAGAAAGCTATAAGGGTAGATCTGCGGGCCCCCCAGATCTAGGGTTTCGGAGGTGAATGACCGTTGGAGGGCCAGAATCATTGGAAACCCTGAATGTGGAGCTAGGTTATGTTTATAGGTGTGATTTAATGTTTGTAGATGGCATATGTAGGTCATGTGTCTGACGTTGTTCACGGACATAGGCTAACACTTAGTAAAATCGTCGATCCGTATGTGGAAACTCCCGGTACGTGTCTACCGGTGTGAATAATGTGGTGAAATGTGTTCAGCCTTGGTTTTCCATGTACATATGTGCTAAACAAACATAGATAGATAAAAAAAGTCCATTGGTCCATCCTCGTACGGAGAAAGCTATAAGGGTAGATCTGCGGGCCCCCAGATCTAGGGTTTCGGAGGTGAATGACCGTCGGAGGGCCGGAATCATTGGAAAACCCTGCATGTGGAGCTAGGTTATGTTTATAGGTGTGATTTAATGTTTGTAGATGGCATATGTAGGTCATGTGTCTGACGTTGTTCACGGACATGGGCTAACACTTAGTAAAATCGTCGATCCGTATGTGGAAACTCCCGGTACGTGTCTACCGGTGTGAATAATGTGGTGAAATGTGTTCAGCCTTGGTTTTCCATGTACATATGTGCTAAACAAACATAGATAGATAAAAAAAGTCCATTGGTCCATCCTCGTACGGAGAAAGCTATAAGGGTAGATCTGCGGGCCCCCAGATCTAGGGTTTCGGAGGTGAATGACCGTCGGAGGGCCGGAATCATTGGAAAACCCTGCATGTGGAGCTAGGTTATGTTTATAGGTGTGATTTAATGTTTGTAGATGGCATATGTAGGTCATGTGTCTGACGTTATTCACGGACATGGGCTAACACTTAGTAAAATCGTCGATCCGTATGTGGAAACTCCCGGTACGTGTCTACCAGTGTGAATAATGTGGTGAAATGTGTTCAACCTTGGTTTTCCATGTACATATGTGCTAAAAAACATAGATATATAAAAAAAGTCCATTGGTCCATCCTCGTACGGAGAAAGCTATAAGGTTAGATCTGCGGGCCCCCCCAGATCTAGGGTTTCGGAGGTGAATGACCGTCGGAGGGCCGGAATCATTGGAAAACCAGCATGTGGAGCTATGTTATGTTTATAGGTGTGATTTAATGTTTGTAGATGGCATATGTAGGTCATGTGTCTGAAGTTGTTCACGGACATGGGCTAACACTTAGTAAAATCGTCGATCCGTATGTGGAAACTCCCGGTACGGGTCTACCGGTGTGAATAATGTGGTGAAATGTGTTCAACCTTGGTTTTCCATGTACATATGTGCTAAACAAACATAGATAGATAAAAAAGTCCTTTGGTCCATCCTCATACGGAGAAAGCTATAAGGGTAGATCTGCGGGCCCCCCAGATCTAGGGTTTCGGAGGTGAATGACCGTCGGAGGGCCGGAATCATTGGAAACCCTGCATGTGGAGCTAGGTTATGTTTATAAGTGTGATTTAATGTTTGTAGATGGCATATGTAGGTCATGTGTCTGACGTTGTTCACGGACATGGGCTAACACTTAGTAAAATCGTCGATCCGTATGTGGAAACTCCCGGTACGTGTCTACCGGCGTGAATAATGTGGTGAAATGTGTTCAACCTTGGTTTTCCATGCACATATGTGCTAAACAAACATAGATAGATAAAAAAGTCCATTGGTCCATCCTCGTACGGAGAAAGCTATAAGGATAGATCTGCGGGCCCCCCCCGATCTAGGGTTTTGGGGGTGAATGACCGTCGGAGGGCCGGAATCATTTGGAAAACCTGCATGTGGAGCTAGGTTATGTTTATAAGTGTGATTTAATGTTTGTAGATGGTATATGTAGGTCATGTGTCTGACGTTGTTCACGGACATGGGCTAACACTTAGTAAAATCGTCGATCCGTATGTGGAAACTCCCGGTACGGGTCTACCGGTGTGAATAATGTGGTGAAATGTGTCCAGCCTTGGTTTTACATGTACATATGTGCTAAACAAACATAGATAGATAAAAAAGTCCATTGGTCCACCCTCGTACGGAGAAAGCTATAAGGGTAGATCTTCGGGGCCCCCCGATCTAGGGTTTCGGAGGTGAATGACCGTCGGAGGGCCGGAATCATTGGAAACCCTGCATGTGGAGCTAGGCTATGTTTATAAGTGTTATTTAATGTTTGTAGATGGCATATGTAGGTCATGTGTCTGACGTTGTTCACGGACATGGGATAACACTTAGTACAATCGTCGATCCGTATGTGGAAACTCCCGGTACGTGTCTATCGGTGTGAATAATGTGGTGAAATGTGTTCAACCTTGGTTTTCCATGTACATATGTGCTACACAAACATAGATAGATAAAAAAGTCCATTGGTCTGTCCTCGTACGGAGAAAGCTATAAGGGTAGATCTGCGGGCCCCCAGATCTAGGGTTTCGGAGGTGAATGACCGTCGGAGGGCCGGAATCATTGGAAACCCTGCATGTGGAGCTAGGTTATGTTTATAAGTGTGATTTAATGTTTGTAGATGGCATATGTAGGTCATGTGTCTGACGTTGTTCACGGACATGGGCTAACACTTAGTAAAATCGTCGATCCGTATGTGGAAACTCCCGGTACGGGTCTACCGGTGTGAATAATGTGGTGAAATGTGTTCAACCTTGGTTTTCCATGTACATATGTGCTAACCAAACATAGATAGATAAACAAGTCCATTGGTCCATCCTCGTACGGAGAAAGCTATAAGGGTAGATCTGCGGCCCCCCCAGATCTAGGGTTTTGGAGGTGAATGACCGTCGGAGGGCCGGAATCATTGGAAACCCTGCATGTGGACCTAGGTTATGTTTATAAGTGTGATTTAATGTTTGTAGATGGCATATGTAGGTTATGTGTCTGACGTTGTTCACGGACATGGGCTAACACTTAGTAAAATCGTCGATCTGTATGTGGAAACTCCCGGTACGTGTCTACCGGTGTGAATAATGTGGTGAAATGTGTTCAACTTTGGTTTTCCATGTACATATGTGCTAAACAAACATAGATAGATAAAAAAGTCCATTGGTCCATCCTCGTACGGAGAAAAGCTATAAGGGTAGATCTGCGGGGCCCCCAGATCTAAGGTTTCGGAGGTGAATGACCGTCGGAGGGACGGAATCATTGGAAAACCTGCATGTGGAGCTAGGTTATGTTTATAGGTGTGATTTAATGTTTGTAGATGGCATATGTAGGTCATCTGTTTGACGTTGTTCACGGACATGGGCTAACACTTAGTAAAATCGTCGATCCGTATGTGGAAACTCCCGGTACGGGTCTACCGGTGTGAATAATGTGGTGAAATGTGTTCAGCCTTGGTTTTTGATGTACATATGTGCTAAACAAACATAGATAGATAAAAAAGTCCATTGGTCCATCCTCGTACGGAGAAAGCTATAAGGGTAGATCTTCGGGCCCCCCCGATCTAGGGTTTCGGAGGTGAATGACCGTCGGAGGGCCGGAATCATTTGGAAAACCTGCATGTGGAGCTAGGTTATGTTTATAAGTGTGATTTAATGTTTGTAGATGGCATATGTAGGTCATGTGTCTGACGTTGTTCACGGACATGGGCTAACACTTAGTAAAATTGTCGATCCGTATGTGGAAACTCCCGGTACGTGTCTACCGGTGTGAATAATGTGGTGAAATGTGTTCAACCTTGGTTTTCCATGTACATATGTGCTAAACAAACATAGATAGATAAAAAAAGTCCATTGGTCCATCCTCTTACGGAGAAAGCTATAAGGTAGATCTGCGGGCCCCCCAGATCTAGGGTTTCGGAGGTGAATGACCGTTGGAGGGCCGGAATCATTGGAAACCCTGCATGTGGAGCTAGGTTATGTTTATAGGTGTGATTTAATGTTTGTAGATGGCATATGTAGGTCATGTGTCTGACGTTGTTCACGGACATGGGCTAACACTTAGTAAAATCGTCGATCCGTATGTGGAAACTCCCGGTACGTGTCTACCGGTGTGAATAATGTGGTGAAATGTGTTCAGCCTTGGTTTTCCATGTACATATGTGCTAAACAAACATAGATAGATAAAAAAAGTCCATTGGTCCATCCTCGTACGGAGAAAGCTATAAGGGTAGATCTGCGGGCCCCCAGATCTAGGGTTTCGGAGGTGAATGACCGTCGGAGGGCCGGAATCATTGGAAAACCCTGCATGTGGAGCTAGGTTATGTTTATAGGTGTGATTTAATGTTTGTAGATGGCATATGTAGGTCATGTGTCTGACGTTATTCACGGACATGGGCTAACACTTAGTAAAATCGTCGATCCGTATGTGGAAACTCCCGGTACGTGTCTACCGGTGTGAATAATGTGGTGAAATGTGTTCAACCTTGGTTTTCCATGTACATATGTGCTAAAAAACATAGATAGATAAAAAAAGTCCATTGGTCCATCCTCGTACGGAGAAAGCTATAAGGTTAGATCTGCGGGCCCCCCCAGATCTAGGGTTTCGGAGGTGAATGACCGTCGGAGGGCCGGAATCATTGGAAAACCAGCATGTGGAGCTATGTTATGTTTATAGGTGTGATTTAATGTTTGTAGATGGCATATGTAGGTCATGTGTCTGAAGTTGTTCACGGACATGGGCTAACACTTAGTAAAATCGTCGATCCGTATGTGGAAACTCCCGGTACGGGTCTACCGGTGTGAATAATGTGGTGAAATGTGTTCAACCTTGGTTTTCCATGTACATATGTGCTAAACAAACATAGATAGATAAAAAAGTCCTTTGGTCCATCCTCATACGGAGAAAGCTATAAGGGTAGATCTGCGGGCCCCCCAGATCTAGGGTTTCGGAGGTGAATGACCGTCGGAGGGCCGGAATCATTGGAAACCCTGCATGTGGAGCTAGGTTATGTTTATAAGTGTGATTTAATGTTTGTAGATGGCATATGTAGGTCATGTGTCTGACGTGTAGGAGATATGCCCTAGAGGCAGTAATAACAGTTTTTTTGTATCTCCGAGTTTGTAATGAATGTTTATGTTCCATGCTATAACTGCAATGATTCTCGAGTCTGCAATATCCACGAGGCTCGGAGGGAAACTCATGTGCACGTGTGGTATAATAAACAGTAAAATGTATTCCTAGTCATGCCTCTAAGACTGGCTCATGTATTGCATGATGATCCTGTTTTCCTGATCATGGGCATGTCTATGCCGGCAATGTTGAGGGCACAATGTTAGAAGAACATTTGTGTTGAATCGACCCGAATTGATGTTATGCTATGAGATACATTCGTCACAAGTTAATGGTTAATAACACAGAGAAAGTTGTGCGTTTGCATAATTCCTTAGACCATGAGAGTATCGAGTTCCTTCGTACTTGCTTCGTGAACTTTGGGGTTTTGTTAAACGTCATCTGTAAAAGGGTGGCTATTACGGCAGCTTGCGGGTTCACGGAAAAGTATGACAAAGAACTAGGTAGCTCGAGATTGGGATTTTCTCCTCCGTCGTTGGAGAGATATTCTTAGGGCCCTCTCGGTGTTACGGTATCCACCATCGTCTGGCCAGACACAGTGTGATTTGATCACAGGGATGCCGGAACGCGGGAACGAGAAAAGAGAACAATACCAGGAACGAGGTAACTGGCATAGTGGACAAGTTGTTGATTCACGGGGATGCCAATAAGTCTCACCTCGGGTATTTGTAATATATCGCGAAGCAACAGGAATAGCACACAGCAACTAAAGGTTCACTCGAATAATTCTTCGTATGGGTATAGGGATCAATATGGATGTCCTCGGTTCCGCTATTGATCATTGATCGGAAAGTGTTCCGGTCATGTCTATACTTCATCGAACCTACAGGGTCACACGCTTAAGGGTCATCTATCTGTTGAATACTAGACAGGGAGTCTGAGATAAAGTCACCGGAAAGGTTTCGGAGACGGCGGAAAAGTTCCGAGAGAGAAAACCGAAAAGTTGTTTCGGGGTAAACCACTAAGCCGAAAAGGTTTCGGAGAGCACCTGGTAATTTTGGAGAGTGCCAGAATTGTTCTGGTAACTTCTGGAATTTTTCTGGAGAAAAGATTAAAATATTTTTTTCGGAAATATTTCGGAGCTGCCGGAAATGTTCCGGAGCTGCCGGAAATGCTTAGGTTGCTTTTCGCAGATGAAAATCACTAATCTGGAATTGTTTCGGAACGCGCCGAAAATCATTTTGGTGGGTGTTGGAATTATTCTAAGACCCACAAAAATATTTTCGGATTTTTCGGACACGAAAAAGTGGTGTCATGAATAGTAAAAAGTACTACTTGAGATATTTTTGGAAAGCCTTCTAGAAGGACTTGGGAGCCAAGAAAGCCCCCTTGGGTTTCCTATAAATAGAGGTGTGAGGGCAGCCCCATATCCTTGATCCAAGCTCTCACTTGAGTTCTCATCACATGCCATGCAATTATCTGGCTTCTTCTCTCCCTCACACGAAAGAGTTTCGTAGAGCCGAAAGGCTGTCTGGGTTCCGGCAGGAACTAGTTCTGGACGGCGAAGCCCTGCTGGATAGCTGACACCGTATGTGTGCAACTTGGTAGAGAGGTCGTTGTTTCGATCTTAGTTCGAGTGTGCCTCCCGAAGGGCTGTCCGAGTTACAGATCGAGTTTCGAGGGTCCTCCCGAAGGGCTGTCCGAGTTACAGATCGAGTTTCGAGGGTCCTCCCGAAGGGCTGTCCGTGACATCGTCCGAGGGACTGTCCGACCGCCTCCCGGAGCGCTGTTCGTGGGGAAGACGAGGGAATACATTCTCGCGGTTGGGAGGTTGTAAATCCTAGCTGCGGGGATCTGCACCGACGATCTTCATCGACTCTACTTCCCGCTGCGCTACGAGTCGGTAACGATCAGATCAAAACCTTGTATGCGTCTCCATAGTGGTCCTGGGCGTGCTCGCTATACCGAAAATTTTTGTTTTCTGTTGCGTTCCCCTACAGTGGTATCAGAGCCGTGCTATGCGTAGATGCATGTTATGATCTAGAATACATGGAGATGTATGGGTATTGCATAATATAATTTTGGAGTAGATCAGATCTATTGCTGAAAATTATTTATGCGGGTGGCAGATGAAATCTGTTACCCGATATTCTTGTTGCTTCCCTAGAATTTGCGTATTTCTGATCTCGAGACAGCATGGTGGAATTTTACAAAGTTCTGGCAATCCGCGATCCTGATTGATCAACGAAGTGCTATCAGTTCTTTGGGTTCCGCCATAGTCAAAAGAAAGATGAAATTCGCAGACTAAAGGGCAATGCAGATATGATCTGCACGGGGATCACGCGTATGACGAAGTTCAGTATGGGGTTTGAGATTTTATTATCTCGTGCTTCATACACCCCGCAATGTTAATCTAGTGACTTGAATAATCATACTTGATGATAAAACGTTGGTAGTTGCGGTTTAAGTCAAAACCTTAGAAGCCACGTAAAATAAAATTTTGCATAAACCGGTTTAGAGGCGTCTAACTTGTTTTTGCAGGATGTGCATGTGATGTGGTATAGCAAAGCTCATATTAATTCGATTATGTATGAGATGACTATATAATGTAAATTTATTAACATGACCTGCGTGTCATGATTCGGCATGATGGCTGGAGCCATATGATTGTCACTTTAATGACCTGCGTGTCAACCTTAGGTAATGCACTTATTCATTTGCTATAAAGATAGCAATATTATTTGGTGCATCGACAAGGTGGTGGCAATCTTCGCGAAGGTGAACTCCGACGCAAATGCCAAAGACGAAGAAATACTTGACTTCTCCGTCAGAAGGGGCTATACCATATCATGCTATTATGAATTGCATGGGATGTTTATCCCTTATGTTGCACCCTTCTTGATTGCGCGGTAGTCGCTTTTTATTAGGGTGATCTCTCACTTAAAATATCAAGTAGTTAGTGTTCTCCCAAGTGTAGCGCCGTCACAGCATCTATACTCTCGGGGTGCGCCATGGATGCATGGGTACGAACGATTGGAGAAATGTAAGGCGGGTGAGGTCAGACCTCGCAGCAGGATCACTTGGTTGTCTTGACGTTCATGGCAGGATCGTCCTGAGCTCGGAACACACGCATCGAAAGATGAACAAGAGTCACATAGAGATGTGATCGGCAAGTTGGCCTACCAAATCAAAATCCTCGTCATGAGATGATGATTCTATGGCGTTGTATTGATATTTGGATCTTGAATCACTCATAATCAATTTTGAGAGATATTGATTTAAGTGGGAGCACACTTTAGAATAAAATTGTTTATTCACTAGTGCAAAAATCATTATGAACAAAGTCTAAGTGAAACTTGTGTTTACCGTTGTAGATCAAATGGCTCGCAACACCGCTTTCAACTTGGGGCCATTGTTAGAGAAAGAAAAGTTAGCTGCGACTGGAAACAACTATGCGGACTGGGTCCGTAACCTGAGGATTGTCCTCAGGAGCGCTAAGAAAATCTATGTGCTTGAAAAAGCTCTTCCAGCTAAACCGGCGGCAGGTGCCTCGGAAGATGAACAAAATGTCTGGGCCACTCAGGATGATGATCACAACGCAGTACAGTGCCTCATGCTAGCTTGCATGAGTCCAGAGCTCCAAAAACGTTTTGAATTCCATAAACCCCGTGATATGATCCGGGAATTGGATGCTCTGTACAAGGAAACCGCAAGGTCTGAACGTTTTGATATCATGAATATCTTGATGAATTTAAAGATGGCTGAGGGCGGTTTAGTTGGCGAACACATAGTCAAAATGATTGGCTATGCTGAAAGGCTTAAAACCCTGGAATTTCCAATTCCAGCATCCCATATGATGGACATGATGCTTTCTTCACTCCCCCCGTCTTACAACGGTTTTGTCATGAATTACAACATGAGTGGGATGGAGAAAACACCAGAAGAGGTGCTCGCCATGCTGAAAACTGTGGAAGAAGGACTGCGGAAAAATCACAAGCAAGTGTTGCTTGTGAATAAAACCGCCAGTTTCAAAAAGAAAGGCAAGCCAAAGAAGGGCAAGGGTGCCGGTAAGACCGGCTCCCAAAGCAACTCTAAGGGCGGAGCCAAGAATGAAACTGAGTGCTTCTACTGCAAGGGCACAGGACACTGGAAGAGAAACTGCAAGAAGTATCTGGCCGATAAGAAGTCCGGGAAAACCGGAAAAGGTATAATTGTTATACAAGTTAATGTCATTGATGTTTTGCTTGCTAGCGAAAATTCTAAGTCTTGGGTATTTGATACCGGATCGGTTGCTCACATTTGCAACTCGATACAGGGACTGCAGAAGGTCCGCAAGCTAGAAAAGAATGAAGTCATGATGCGCGTCGGGAACGGCGCTGGGATCGCCGCTCAAGCCGTCGGCATTATGCCTCTACGTCTCCCTTCAGGATTTATCTTAGAGCTAAATAAATGTTATTTTGTTCCACTATTGTGTAGAAACATTATCTCTGGATCATGTTTAGTACACGATGGGTATTCGTACAAGTCTGAGAACAATGGTTGTTCACTTTATTGTAAGGATATGTTTTATGGATTTGCACCCATTGTTGGGGGCCTTTTCATACTAAATCTTGAATGTGAAAATGATGTCTTTAACATGAATGCTAAACGCCTTAAGAAGGTTGATACCACAACCACTTATTTGTGGCACTGTCGGCTTGGCCACATCGGAAAGAAACGCATGCAAAGACTCCAAAGAGATGGAGTTTTACCGTCCTTTGATTTTGAATCATTTGACACATGTGAAGCTTGTCTAATGGGAAAAATGACCAAGATGCCGTTCAAGGGTCATCCTGAACGGGCGGGTGAATTATTGGAAATAATACATAGTGATGTATGTGGTCCAATGAGCACAGCCGCACGGGGTGGGTATTTCTACTTCGTGACTTTTACTGATGATTTAAGTCGGTATGGCTACATCTACTTGATGAAGCATAAGTCAGAAACCTTTGAAAAGTTCAAGGAATTTCAGAATGAGGTAGAAAATCATCGTGACAAAAAGATTAAGTTTCTGCGGTCTGATCGCGGAGGCGAATACCTTAGTCATGAGTTTGGCCAACATCTAAGTGACCGTGGAATCGTTTCACAGCTTACGCCTCCCGGAACTCCACAGCGAAATGGAGTATCGGAAAGACGTAACCGAACCTTGTTAGACATGGTAAGGTCGATGATGTCTCTTACAGATCTGCCGATATCTTTTTGGGGTCACGCACTAGAAACTGCCGCTCACACACTAAACCGAGCACCGTCTAAGTCTGTTGAAACGACACCACATGAGATGTGGAATGGGAAGAAACCCAGTTTGTCGCACCTTAAAATTTGGGGATGTGAGGTACTTGTAAAACGTTTACAACCAACCAAACTCGATCCCAGATCAGACAAATGTAACTTTGTAGGTTATCCAAAAGAAACAATTGGGTATTCCTTCTACCTACCCTCCGAGCACAAAGTGTTTGTCGCTAAAAGCGGAGTCTTTCTTGAGAAAGAGTTTCTCGCCAAAGAAGTAAGTGGGAGGACAGTACAACTTAATGAGATTAGTGAATCTTCGGCGACCGTTGCTATGGCTAAAGAACCGGAAGTAATTCCGCAAATTATCCCTACAACCGAGCCGGAAGTTGTCGCATATAATGCAAAAACTTCAGACAATGTTGTAACTGAACCGCGTAGATCAGGTAGGGCTGTCCAGCCACCTGAGTGGTTTCATGATGAAATCTTCATTCTTGAAGACGATGAACCTGCGCACTACAAAGAAGCGATGGCGGGCCCCAGCTCAAGGGAATGGCACAGAGCCATGAAATCCGAGATGGAATCCATGTACGAAAACCAAGTTTGGAACTTGGAAGAACTTCCAGAAGGCGTAAAGCCCATTGGTTGTAAATGGATTTTCAAAAGAAAGACGGACGCGGATGGTAACATTACTATCCACAAAGCTAGACTTGTCGCGAAAGGGTTCACGCAAGTTCCAGGAGTGGACTACGACGAGACGTTCTCGCCAGTAGCTATGCTTAGGTCTGTACGGATATTACTAGCAATTGCTGCTTATTTCGACTATGAAATATGGCAGATGGACGTCAAAACGGCTTTCCTAAATGGAAACCTCAAAGAGGATGTATACATGATACAGCCAGAAGGTTTTGTCATTCATAAGGATGCTAAAAAGGTATGCAAGCTTCAGAAAGCCATTTATGGTCTGAAGCAAGCATCAAGGAGCTGGAACATTCATTTTGATGAAGTAGTCAAACGGTTTGGCTTCATCAGGAATGACGAAGAATCTTGTGTTTACAAGAAGTTTAGTGGGAGCGCAAAAGCATTTCTAATCTTGTATGTGGATGACATATTGTTGATTGGAAATGATGTGAATTTCCTTAGCGAAATAAAAGACTCATTGAAAAGGAGTTTTTCAATGAAAGACTTAGGCGAAGCGGCATATGTATTGGGCATTAGGATCTATAGAGATAGATCAAGACGCCTGATAGCGCTTAGCCAAAGCACGTACATTGACAAGGTGTTGAAAAGGTTCAACATGGAGAACTCCAAGAAAGGCCTACTCCCCATGTCACCTGGCACAGTGCTTTGCAAGAATCAGTGTCCTCGGACTCTCGATGAGCGAGTACAAATGAATGATGTTCCATATGCCTCGGCAGTTGGTTCTATTATGTATGCCATGCTATGTACAAGACCGGACGTTTCATATGCGCTAAGTGTTAGCAGCCGGTACCAAAGTGATCCAGGATTGGAACACTGGGCCGCAGTCAAGGGTATTCTTAAGTACCTCAAACGGACCAAGGATTTACTCCTTGTGTACGGAGGTGATGAAGAGCTCATTGTAAGTGGTTACACTGATGCAGGCTTCATGACTGACCCAGATGACTTCAAATCTCAATCAGGCTATGTTTTCATATTGAACGGCGGCGCAGTTGATTGGAAAAGTTCCAAACAAAAGACTGTGGCGGATTCTACGACAGAGGCGGAATATGTTGCTGCTTCAGAAGCCTCCAAAGAGGCGGTATGGATCAAGCAATTTCTTGAAGACCTTGGTGTGGTTCCAAGTGCTCTGGACCCGGTGGAGATCTATTGTGATAATAGTGGCGCCGTGGCTCAGGCAAGGGAGCCAAGTTCGCACCATAAGACAAGACATATTGAACGCAAATATAAACTCATTCGACATCATGTCGAAGCGGGTTTAGTGAAAGTACGCAAAGTTCACACGGATCTGAACGTGTCAGACCCGATGACAAAGCCTCTACCACGAGCAAAGCATGAGCAGCACCGGATAGCCATTGGTGTTAGGGAAGCCATGTAACTGGATTATGACTCTAGTGCAAGTGGGAGTCTGTAGGAGATATGCCCTAGAGGCAGTAATAACAGTTTTTTTGTATCTCCGAGTTTGTAATGAATGTTTATGTTCCATGCTATAACTGCAATGATTCTCGAGTCTGCAATATCCACGAGGCTCGGAGGGAAACTCATGTGCACGTGTGGTATAATAAACAGTAAAATGTATTCCTAGTCATGCCTCTAAGACTGGCTCATGTATTGCATGATGATCCTGTTTTCCTGATCATGGGCATGTCTATGCCGGCAATGTTGAGGGCACAATGTTAGAAGAACATTTGTGTTGAATCGACCCGAATTGATGTTATGCTATGAGATACATTCGTCACAAGTTAATGGTTAATAACACAGAGAAAGTTGTGCGTTTGCATAATTCCTTAGACCATGAGAGTATCGAGTTCCTTCGTACTTGCTTCGTGAACTTTGGGGTTTTGTTAAACGTCATCTGTAAAAGGGTGGCTATTACGGCAGCTTGCGGGTTCACGGAAAAGTATGACAAAGAACTAGGTAGCTCGAGATTGGGATTTGCTCCTCCGTCGTTGGAGAGATATTCTTAGGGCCCTCTCGGTGTTACGGTATCCACCATCGTCTGGCCAGACACAGTGTGATTTGATCACAGGGATGCCGGAACGCGGGAACGAGAAAAGAGAACAATACCAGGAACGAGGTAACTGGCATAGTGGACAAGTTGTTGATTCACGGGGATGCCAATAAGTCTCACCTCGGGTATTTGTAATATATCGCGAAGCAACAGGAATAGCACACAGCAACTAAAGGTTCACTCGAATAATTCTTCGTATGGGTATAGGGATCAATATGGATGTCCTCGGTTCCGCTATTGATCATTGATCGGAAAGTGTTCCGGTCATGTCTATACTTCATCGAACCTACAGGGTCACACGCTTAAGGGTCATCTATCTGTTGAATACTAGACAGGGAGTCTGAGATAAAGTCACCGGAAAGGTTTCGGAGACGGCGGAAAAGTTCCGAGAGAGAAAACCGAAAAGTTGTTTCGGGGTAAACCACTAAGCCGAAAAGGTTTCGGAGAGCACCTGGTAATTTTGGAGAGTGCCAGAATTGTTCTGGTAACTTCTGGAATTTTTCTGGAGAAAAGATTAAAATATTTTTTTCGGAAATATTTCGGAGCTGCCGGAAATGTTCCGGAGCTGCCGGAAATGCTTAGGTTGCTTTTCGCAGATGAAAATCACTAATCTGGAATTGTTTCGGAACGCGCCGAAAATCATTTTGGTGGGTGTTGGAATTATTCTAAGACCCACAAAAATATTTTCGGATTTTTCGGACACGAAAAAGTGGTGTCATGAATAGTAAAAAGTACTACTTGAGATATTTTTGGAAAGCCTTCTAGAAGGACTTGGGAGCCAAGAAAGCCCCCTTGGGTTTCCTATAAATAGAGGTGTGAGGGCAGCCCCATATCCTTGATCCAAGCTCTCACTTGAGTTCTCATCACATGCCATGCAATTATCTGGCTTCTTCTCTCCCTCACACGAAAGAGTTTCGTAGAGCCGAAAGGCTGTCTGGGTTCCGGCAGGAACTAGTTCTGGACGGCGAAGCCCTGCTGGATAGCTGACACCGTATGTGTGCAACTTGGTAGAGAGGTCGTTGTTTCGATCTTAGTTCGAGTGTGCCTCCCGAAGGGCTGTCCGAGTTACAGATCGAGTTTCGAGGGTCCTCCCGAAGGGCTGTCCGAGTTACAGATCGAGTTTCGAGGGTCCTCCCGAAGGGCTGTCCGTGACATCGTCCGAGGGACTGTCCGACCGCCTCCCGGAGCGCTGTTCGTGGGGAAGACGAGGGAATACATTCTCGCGGTTGGGAGGTTGTAAATCCTAGCTGCGGGGATCTGCACCGACGATCTTCATCGACTCTACTTCCCGCTGCGCTACGAGTCGGTAACGATCAGATCAAAACCTTGTATGCGTCTCCATAGTGGTCCTGGGCGTGCTCGCTATACCGAAAATTTTTGTTTTCTGTTGCGTTCCCCTACATGACGTTGTTCACGGACATGGGCTAACACTTAGTAAAATCGTCGATCCGTATGTGGAAACTCCCGGTACGTGTCTACCGGCGTGAATAATGTGGTGAAATGTGTTCAACCTTGGTTTTCCATGCACATATGTGCTAAACAAACATAGATAGATAAAAAAGTCCATTGGTCCATCCTCGTACGGAGAAAGCTATAAGGATAGATCTGCGGGCCCCCCCCGATCTAGGGTTTTGGGGGTGAATGACCGTCGGAGGGCCGGAATCATTTGGAAAACCTGCATGTGGAGCTAGGTTATGTTTATAAGTGTGATTTAATGTTTGTAGATGGTATATGTAGGTCATGTGTCTGACGTTGTTCACGGACATGGGCTAACACTTAGTAAAATCGTCGATCCGTATGTGGAAACTCCCGGTACGGGTCTACCGGTGTGAATAATGTGGTGAAATGTGTCCAGCCTTGGTTTTACATGTACATATGTGCTAAACAAACATAGATAGATAAAAAAGTCCATTGGTCCACCCTCGTACGGAGAAAGCTATAAGGGTAGATCTTCGGGGCCCCCCGATCTAGGGTTTCGGAGGTGAATGACCGTCGGAGGGCCGGAATCATTGGAAACCCTGCATGTGGAGCTAGGCTATGTTTATAAGTGTTATTTAATGTTTGTAGATGGCATATGTAGGTCATGTGTCTGACGTTGTTCACGGACATGGGATAACACTTAGTACAATCGTCGATCCGTATGTGGAAACTCCCGGTACGTGTCTATCGGTGTGAATAATGTGGTGAAATGTGTTCAACCTTGGTTTTCCATGTACATATGTGCTACACAAACATAGATAGATAAAAAAGTCCATTGGTCTGTCCTCGTACGGAGAAAGCTATAAGGGTAGATCTGCGGGCCCCCAGATCTAGGGTTTCGGAGGTGAATGACCGTCGGAGGGCCGGAATCATTGGAAACCCTGCATGTGGAGCTAGGTTATGTTTATAAGTGTGATTTAATGTTTGTAGATGGCATATGTAGGTCATGTGTCTGACGTTGTTCACGGACATGGGCTAACACTTAGTAAAATCGTCGATCCGTATGTGGAAACTCCCGGTACGGGTCTACCGGTGTGAATAATGTGGTGAAATGTGTTCAACCTTGGTTTTCCATGTACATATGTGCTAACCAAACATAGATAGATAAACAAGTCCATTGGTCCATCCTCGTACGGAGAAAGCTATAAGGGTAGATCTGCGGCCCCCCCAGATCTAGGGTTTTGGAGGTGAATGACCGTCGGAGGGCCGGAATCATTGGAAACCCTGCATGTGGACCTAGGTTATGTTTATAAGTGTGATTTAATGTTTGTAGATGGCATATGTAGGTTATGTGTCTGACGTTGTTCACGGACATGGGCTAACACTTAGTAAAATCGTCGATCTGTATGTGGAAACTCCCGGTACGTGTCTACCGGTGTGAATAATGTGGTGAAATGTGTTCAACTTTGGTTTTCCATGTACATATGTGCTAAACAAACATAGATAGATAAAAAAGTCCATTGGTCCATCCTCGTACGGAGAAAAGCTATAAGGGTAGATCTGCGGGGCCCCCAGATCTAAGGTTTCGGAGGTGAATGACCGTCGGAGGGACGGAATCATTGGAAAACCTGCATGTGGAGCTAGGTTATGTTTATAGGTGTGATTTAATGTTTGTAGATGGCATATGTAGGTCATCTGTTTGACGTTGTTCACGGACATGGGCTAACACTTAGTAAAATCGTCGATCCGTATGTGGAAACTCCCGGTACGGGTCTACCGGTGTGAATAATGTGGTGAAATGTGTTCAGCCTTGGTTTTTGATGTACATATGTGCTAAACAAACATAGATAGATAAAAAGGTCCATTGGTCCATCCTCGTACGGAGAAAGCTATAAGGGTAGATCTTCGGGCCCCCCCGATCTAGGGTTTCGGAGGTGAATGACCGTCGGAGGGCCGGAATCATTTGGAAAACCTGCATGTGGAGCTAGGTTATGTTTATAAGTGTGATTTAATGTTTGTAGATGGCATATGTAGGTCATGTGTCTGACGTTGTTCACGGACATGGGCTAACACTTAGTAAAATTGTCGATCCGTATGTGGAAACTCCCGGTACGTGTCTACCGGTGTGAATAATGTGGTGAAATGTGTTCAACCTTGGTTTTCCATGTACATATGTGCTAAACAAACATAGATAGATAAAAAAAGTCCATTGGTCCATCCTCTTACGGAGAAAGCTATAAGGTAGATCTGCGGGCCCCCCAGATCTAGGGTTTCGGAGGTGAATGACCGTTGGAGGGCCGGAATCATTGGAAACCCTGCATGTGGAGCTAGGTTATGTTTATAGGTGTGATTTAATGTTTGTAGATGGCATATGTAGGTCATGTGTCTGACGTTGTTCACGGACATGGGCTAACACTTAGTAAAATCGTCGATCCGTATGTGGAAACTCCCGGTACGTGTCTACCGGTGTGAATAATGTGGTGAAATGTGTTCAGCCTTGGTTTTCCATGTACATATGTGCTAAACAAACATAGATAGATAAAAAAAGTCCATTGGTCCATCCTCGTACGGAGAAAGCTATAAGGGTAGATCTGCGGGGCCCCCAGATCTAGGGTTTCGGAGGTGCATGACCGTCGGAGGGCCGGAATCATTGGAAGACCCTGCATGTGGAGCTAGGTTATGTTTATAGGTGTGATTTAATTTTCGTAGATGGCATATGTAGGTCATGTGTTTGACGTTATTCACGGACATGGGCTAACACTTAGTAAAATCGTTGATCCATATGTGGAAACTCCCGGTACGTGTCTACCGGTGTGAATAATGTGGTGAAATGTGTTCAACCTTGGTTTTCCATGTACATATGTGCTAAACAAACATAGATAGATAAAAAAAGTCCATTGGTCCATCCTCGTACGGAGAAAGCTATAAGGGTAGATCTTCGGGCCCCCCAGATCTAGGGTTTCGGAGGTGAATGACCGTCGGAGGGCCGGAATCATTGGAAAACCAGCATGTGGAGCTATGTTATGTTTATAGGTGTGATTTAATGTTTGTAGATGGCATATGTAGGTCATGTGTCTGACGTTGTTCACGGACATGGGCTAACACTTAGTAAAATCGTCGATCCGTATGTGGAAACTCCCGGTACGGGTCTACCGGTGTGAATAATGTGGTGAAATGTGTTCAACCTTGGTTTTCCATGTACATATGTGCTAAACAATCATAGATAGATAAAAAAGTCCATTGGTCCATCCTCATACGGAGAAAGCTATAAGGGTAGATCTGCGGGCCCCCCAGATCTAGGGTTTCGGAGGTGAATGACCGTCGGAGGGCCGGAATCATTGGAAACCCTGCATGTGGAGCTAGGTTATGTTTATAAGTGTGATTTAATGTTTGTAGATGGCATATGTAGGTCATGTGTCTGACGTTGTTCACGGACATGGGCTAACACTTAGTAAAATCGTCGATCCGTATGTGGAAACTCCCGGTACGTGTCTACCGGCGTGAATAATGTGGTGAAATGTGTTCAACCTTGGTTTTCCATGTACATATGTGCTAAACAAACATAGATAGATAAAAAAGTCCATTGGTCAATCCTCGTACGGAGAAAGCTATAAGGGTAGATCTGCGGGCCCCCCCGATCTAGGGTTTTGGGGGTGAATGACCGTCGGAGGGCCGGAATCATTTGGAAAACCTGCATGTGGAGCTACGTTATGTTTATAAGTGTGATTTAATGTTTGTAGATGGTATATGTAGGTCATGTGTCTGACGTTGTTCACGGACATGGGCTAACACTTAGTAAAATCGTCGATCCGTATGTGGAAACTCCCGGTACGGGTCTACCGGTGTGAATAATGTGGTGAAATGTGTTCAATCTTGGTTTTCCATGTACATATGTGCTAAACAAACATAGATAGATAAAAAAGTCCATTGGTCCATCCTCGTACGGAGAAAGCTATAAGGGTAGATCTGCGGGGCCCCCAGATCTAGGGTTTCGGAGGTGAATGACCGTCGGAGGGCCGGAATCATTGGAAACCCTGCATGTGGAGCTAGGTTATGTTTATAAGTGTGATTTAATGTTTGTAGATGGCATATGTAGGTCATGTGTTTGACGTTGTTCACGGACATGGGCTAACACTTAGTAAAATCGTTGATCCGTATGTGGAAACTCCCGGTACGTGTCTACCGGTGTGAATAATGTGGTGAAATGTGTTAAAATTATAGCTTTCCCCCGTTAGGTCATAGGTTCATTACAAACCATGTTTCCCCCGTTCCACCGAAAATAAGGAGATTCCCCCCTAATAATTAAACACCGGAACCTCCGTAGCTAGGTGACAGAGGATGTGTGCGAAGGGGTATAGACCTATTGAAAAGAATTAAAAACAATGGTGTAAAAAAGTAAAAAAAATTACATGCTTGAAAACATAAAATAATATAGAAAAAAAATGAAAAAGTACCTAAGCCGACGGCCTGGCCGTCGGTGTAGGCCGTCGGCGTAGGTCCTCGCCCACGTTCTCGGACAGAAGACCCCCTGGTCAACCGCTCTCTCCCAAATCCCCCCGCCCTCCCAAATCCCCACGCCCTCCCCGACCCGCCGCCAGGCCGCAGCCCTCCCCACCCGCCACCGCCCTCCCCGCCACCGTCGCCGCCCTCCTTCCCACCCGCCCCGCCCTCCCCACCTCCCAGCCGCCACCGCCGCCGCCCACCTCCCCACCCGCCCCGCCCTCCCCCAGCGCCCAGCGCTTCAAGGTACGAATCCGGCAGCCTTCCCGCCCCGGCGGCCAGCGCCTTCCCTCTCCCCATCCCCACTCCCAGTTTGATGTAAATATCACAGCAGCTTGCTAGTTTCCATACAGAGAGATGTTGTAATCTGTGGTAGGGAGTTTGTCATTTTCATGGCTTGTAGTGCTAGATCCTAAGATTAAACAAGGTAGTTTGTTGATGTTTCCCGTATGAGTTGTTTGCTGTGTTGAAATTATTGGACCTAGCCCATTCAATATTTTAGAATATTTTAAATAATCCATAGTAATATCAAAGAACCACGTTGGCTCATTCATGCATGACAAGGAAATGTGGAAAATTTAGTCTCCCCACATTAGTAAGGATGTGTGAGGCCAACTTATAAGGTGAGTTGTTGCGCACACCGCTAATAGATTGAGAAGAGAGAATATATACATGCTCGCTCCTTCTCCGCCACCCACCTCACCTCGCATCATGTTTGGTGATTGAGCCGAGCTAGGACCTATGCCACGTATATGTGTTGCCTTCATTTTTGTCACGCAAGAAAAGTTGTAAGTTTTTGCCTCTGATTAACACCGAAATTTGAAACTCCATGTTTATTGCAATTTTTTATTGCTATATATCATTAGCCACTAAACAATGTGGAAGGTCAACATTAACATATTGGCGTATCATTTCTCATAATGCATATACATGTATGCTAGTACAGAAAATTTGGATGTATTGGTTGAACTTGCTAGCTTATGTTGATATTTGTGTTCGATTGTTGTCATATAGTGTCTTGCGTATATTGTGGACCAAATTGTAAATTGTTGAGAATCAGAGGCTAAATTGTTGTTTTTATGGGAATTACAGAATTTATAGGAGCCGTCGTCGTCTCGGATCCCCCTCCGTCGCCTCGCACCCCCACGTCGTCAATCACGCTTCAAGGTGAGAATTCTTTCACCCCTCTCGTGTAACTAGGTTTATTTTCATGTCTAGATCACCAAGTCAGTCGCGTCACCTAGGTGTCATCCCGACTGTAAGCGTTACGCGGATAAATATGCATTAGTGGTCTCGCATATTTTGAACCGTAACGCTTACGGCTTTTATCGGGCAGTTGGCGGATTCGTAGTTGGGTATGGTTCTCGCTGGCTCTTCCTCGATCCGAGACAGGGTTTCGGCGGCGCCTCCTCGTTGTTCTCCGGATGCACATTCTCTCGGCTTTTAGTCGAGACGTGTATCGGGAGAGCAGCGGGGAGGTGCTGCCGAAATTCTGCTCGGATCGGGGTAGAGCCAGGGAGAACTTACCCAATCTACGGATCCGGCGGCTGGTTAGGACCCACTTTCCTATTAGACATGTAGGTTGATGCATGCGTAAAAAATGAAGCATTTTAATCTCCCGTTTGATATTAAATGCTATGTTTGTCGTTTGGCTCTCAATAAAGCAGAAGAGGTTGGCTGATAATGGGTGGATGTATAGTGGCCGTACTAGAGTTGTTGACAGAACAGATGAGTGGACATGGAAGACCGCTATGGTAGTGCAGGATATAGCCCGTGGTCCAAAGACACTTGAACCCCGTTACCCTTGCGTCCGTTGCAGAAACCGTCATCGCGCTAGAAAGGAGGTTATGAAACAACACCTTTGGGCTTATGGGTATATGCCGGGCTTCGTCACGACGGTTGACTTTAGTCAGAATGAACGTGATAGAGTTGACGTGATGCGGCAGCGGATCGATGGCATAGAGTACGATGGCATGCGAAAGTTGCTGGAGGATTTCCGTGATGCCATGCCGGAGTCTCCACCTTGTGCTGAACCAGAGGGACCGCCGGAACCGGAGCAACCGCCTGAACCACAGGATCCCGAGCCCTCCGAGGACGATTACAACAACATTAACCCTCAAACATACGAGGGAATTTTCTATCAAGAGCAAGAGAACTTTGGGGACTTTGGCTTAGAAGGTCTTGAGGACCTCGAGAACGATGCACACACCTGTGGTGAGATAGATGAGCCTCAGAGTGATGATGATGATGAGCCTCCACCGTCCGAGGATCCCGACGCTTTATACGCACGTGATAGTGATAGTGATGATGGAGATGAGAATGAGCCTCGGAGTGATGATGATTATTATTAGTATTTATGTATCTCGATACTATATGTATGTTATTTTGGATGATGATGATGATTGTGTGCGGATGTGCTACGATGAATTGATGATGATGTTATTTTGTATCTTGTCGATATGCACGTGCTATTTAAAATACTCTATGTTCCATGACAATGATGAGTCTCCACCGTGCGAGGATCCCGAGCCTGAGAGTGATGACGAGTATTAGTATTTATTTTCATCTTAATTGCATTGCGTCTTTATGCTTAATTGTTTTATTTCTCTCAATGCAGGTGATTGGCCAATATGAGTGGCAAGGCATCACCGCAGTCCTTGCTTCAGGGGATAAAGAAGACGAAGAGTGGAAGAGCGACCACCTCAAGGTACGGCGCCGAGGAGGTAGGAGGAGGAGGGGATGCAGGACAAGGAGGAGGAAGAGGGGGACGTCCCCCGAGGTCAGACCGAGGAGGTACATTGCATCTTCATTATGCTTGGTATTTATTTTTCAACATGCTTCTTAATTGTTTATCTTTTCCGATTGCAGGAGGCCGAGGACGAGGTCGAGGACGAGGGCGAGGTACCGTCCTTCTAAGTGACATACCCTCCGCTTCCGGCGACGTGGCTTCACAGACCGCATTCTCGGAGTCTCCAGACGAGGAGATTGACTCTCGAGACTTGGAAGCGGAGTCTCGAGACGAGGAGATGGTGACTGCGTCGGGGCCATCGAGTGCGTCGACGAAGAAGGCAAAGGTTCGTGGGGAAACAGAAGTCCCTAAGGAGGAGCCTGCCCCGGAGGCTCGGACCCTCATTGAATCTACTAGAACTGAGTAAGTGACTATAGTTTTATTTCGTTGATACCAACTTGGCATGTACTAATGTTTGATTCTTGTGCAGTAATTGGCTTCATTCTGCGGGGACCCGAGTCCCTGGCTGCATGCTTGGAGCTATCATTAGGAAGTTTTGGCCGGGCTTCTACACCACAGACAAAGGCGAGAGGAAGCTAGCCACGACTTGGAGACACTACGAGCTCGCATATTGTCCCCCCTACGGGAAAGCTTCTAACGCCGTGATCAATAAGTTTTGGGTAAGGCAAAATCATGACTCTTCACACTTTTTTTGTTCATAGTTGATGACCCCGCCATGCTAACTCATGAATCCCACACTTTTTTGATGCATGATTTCAGAGATTCTATAGGGTGGCTCTGAAGCACCAGGCGACGGCGAACAAGACACTGCAGGCTCATTGTAAGAGGTTGACTAATCAGCAGTTCTATAACCAGGGTCATACCGCCAGGAGTCAATACAACATGGCGAAATCGGGCAAGCCGTTGCCGAAGCACGAGAATTTCAAGTCACGCTCGACGATGAGCGCGGAACAGTACGACGAGGTAACTAAATTGTCGATGAGATTATATGTTAATGCTAAGTTGCAATTGCATCATCTGTTCTTCACATGCGTATTGATTTTTCAGGTTAGGCCCGATTGGGCCTATGGCAAGGAGGAGGCATGGAGGGCGTTGACTGCGAGGTGGCGCGGGGAAGACGAGGAGTGGAACGCCTTGAGCGAGCGGAACAAGGCGAACCGCGGCAGCGGGGGGACACATCGGGCTGGAAACCTAGGCAGTGAGCGCTACAAGGCCAAGCTGGTATACACATACATGGAACAACCTGCTTTTATTTCCCCTCATGCATGTTCCTACTTGGTACTCATAAAATCTCTTTCGCGATGCAGGAGGATAAACTAGGGAGGCCTGTCAGCTCATATGAGTCATGGGACTCGATGAGGATGATGGCGCCCGATCTCTCCCAGCCTCAGCCTCAGCTTCCCGAGTACTTCGGCACTGCCCAGGAGGATGGTGCTAACTACGTCGAGGCGATGGTCGCTTTTAATCCAAAGTTGGATGACCCTAGAAGTGCGGAACCCGACCCCAGAGCGTTGGTCGTGTCTGGGGGAGGCTTTCAGCACGGCCGTCTAAAGGTCATGGATAAGATGACCCCGCGCAGTCCCAATTTGAGCCTCACGCGGATCAAGGCTACCCTCGGTCCCGACGAACCCGCACCTCCTCCTCGACGACGGCCTTCCCAGACTGGCTACGCGGATCAAGGCTACCCTCGGTCCCGACGAACCCGCCACGCTCTCCTCGCCCGACTTCCTGGAGTTGTACTACCAGCAGCACCGCATGACCGACCTTCACAACGGCCCCAAAATCCTCGGCATCCAGCGGGACTGGAAATATTTCAAAGAGGCAAGGGATAAATGCCAAACACATAGAGGTGTGAAACCTCTAACCAAGAATAACCGGAAAATGTCCCGCATCGAAAATCATAAGAGAAGATGCATATGAAATCCGTTTTCGATGAACACGAGCTTGTCATGAAGAAGACCACAAGCTCCAAAACTCACGAAGAGAAAAGCCAACCAAGAACCAATAAAGATGATGCCAAGGATGCAAAGGTTTGAGCTCTCCACGAACGACTCGGCCTAGCCTATAACACGGTCTCCTAACTACCACCAAGAGACCGGTAAACTAGACACCTAACTAGTCAAACCTTTATCTTGCGCATAATCCACTTGAGCTTGATGATGACGATCATGCCCGCCTCAAGTTGGAACATCTTCCTTGATTCCGCCGGCTCAATGAAGACTTGTAGATAGCTCCCCCATACTCCATTATGGGTGAGCCTCTTTTAGGCACATCTTCACCTGACCATTATCACCAAATGGTCGGCAAGCTCCAAGCATACGATATCTTCGTGATGCTCCTCTTGACCTTGCACACATTACCTTGACCAATCTTTGGATAGCTCCATGAAGAACACCTTGGTCAACACGAAATCCTCATCCTACATCCTTGAAGCCACCATATGATCTTCAAGCGTTGCCTATGAACAAACCTTAAAGTATAACTCAAGGAAACCATTAGTCCATAAAGATTGTCATCAATTACCAAAACCAAACATAAGGGCGCATGCCCTTTCAGGTTCCTTGATCTCATCTTCAAAGACAAAATCCTCCGCTTCCTCTTCATGCAGTTGCAGCCGATCGAGTAGTTCATCAACCGAAGGAGACACACCACTTCCGTCAGGCTTTTCCGCCCCAACTCTAGCCTATGATGGAGACGATGTACTCATTGTCGCAGAGGTCACTGAATTCCACAGGAATAGGATTCCACCGATCGCAGCGACGGGGAGAAAAACAAACCCTAGACGTCAGGGACCAGGGGAGGAGAAAACCCTAGCCGCTGAGACTAGGGACAGAAAACGTTTCACACTTTCCTCTTCCTCCTATTCCTCCTTGCCGTGCGCCGCCGACACGGCGTAGCCACTTCCTCCTCGCCCACGGTGCTGCCAGGCCTCTCAATTGTCGCCTGCATGGACCGCAGCCGGGAGAAGATATCGGCGCCCTCGCCTCAGTTCGTCGCCGCATTTATCTCCTTGGGCCAGTCACAAGCTGCTCAACGGTAATGTCGTATTCCACATAATCAGAACTACGTACTTTTTTTTGTTATGCATCCAAATGCGCCTCATTCTCCGGTACCTTCAATTCTTGCTTAGATGAGATTTCAGTTGAGTCCAGTTCAGTTCAGAACGTTCTTGATTTCAGAACGAAATAGCTCATCTCAGAACGCACAATCTATTTTTTTTCAAAAAACATACAAATTATCAGGTAACTGTTTTGAAGGAATCAAACTAAGTTCTTCTTTTATCATGAAATTTTTGTTAAGTACTTAACCTCCATGTCATTGTTCTCTTGTTCAGGAATCTAAACAGTGCCACCCGCCCACCCTGCTAGTTTTTTGCTTCAATCTTATTGTGATATGTACAATTTTAGTCATGTTTGTTACTCCCTCCGGTCCTTTTTACTCTGCGTATTACATTTGTGTCAAGTCAAACTTTATAAAGTTTGACCAAATTTATATTAAAAATATCAATATTTACAATATTTCATATATATAATATGAAACAACATTTTATGGCGAATCTAACCATATAGATTTGGCATTATGAATGTTTATACTTTTTCTATAAGTTCGGTTAAAGTAGAGATACTTTGACTTTGGAAAAAACTTATATGCAGACTAAAAAGGACCAGAGGAAATACATCTTTCAAACCTAGGTATATGAGTATATCAACATGGTTATTACCTTGTAGACAGTATCAACATTGGTAGTGATACTACATGCAAGGAGATAAGATTTACATTATCCATCTTACTAAAGATTAATGCATCCCAGACAAGAAGGCCACTCTGTTCTGTGTATTCATGAGACCTATACTCACTCAATTTAGGGCACTCCCAATGCTAGTATCTTAGCACGAAATCATAGGTATTTTGCTTATGTGGCATGGTACTTAGGGCTCTACCAATGCATTGTATCTTAGCACAGTATCATAGGAGCAATAAAAACTTAAGATACAACCACCACAATGCATTGTTTCTTAGGGGTTGTATCTTATTTAATGATTTTGGTCTCATGCATACATGTGATTGGTTTAACAATGCTTTTTGCATATGGCCACGTGCAAGGGTTGTATCTTAGCTAAGATACAACCTTCCTCTCTTTCTTCATTAAGTGCTATGCCACATAAGCAAAATGCCTATGATATCGTGCTAAGATACTAGCATTGTTTCTTAGAGCTTGTATCTTATTTAATGATTTTGGCTCCATGCATAAATGTGATTGGTCTAACCATGCTTTTTGCATATGGCCACGTGCAAAGGTTGTATCTTAGCTAAGCACAAATATATTATTTAATTCCTTATAGCCAGCTGACTAGACACTATTGTACTTGCTCTTAATGAAGAAAGAGAGGGAGGTTGTATCTTAGCTAAGATACAACCTTTGCACGTGGCCATATGCAAAAAGCATGGTTAGACCAATCACATTTATGCATGGAGCCAAAATCATTAAATAAGATACAAGCTCTAAGAAACAATGCATTGTGGAGATTGTATCTTAAGTTTTTATTGCACCTATGATATTGTGCTAAGAAACAATGCATTGGGAGAGCCCTTATGAGAAATGACCTATACCCCGTTAATTAATGATATAAAACTACTACATATTTTTTTGCTTATGGAGGCACTTCTGTTAACTTGTGCTTTTGTTCTTGCATCATTGTGCTGCCATTAAATTGAATATATATATATATATATGTAATGCATTAATAAAATAATTGTTAAGCGACAGGAAACAAAATAGCTTCTGTTGATCTATTGGGCTTTTGTCTTGTTATGTGTTTCAGGCCACTAGTTACCCATCCAGAGGATGACCCTGATGATACACATCAACAAGATGATAGTGTTTCCAGAAATGCTACAAATCCAGCTGACTTATACACACTTGATGAATTGATGGTGTTTCAGTTACATCTCTGGGACTGGTTGTTGGCAAAAACCGGGACTGTTGCCCTGGCTACATAAGCCCCCAACCAGCACTTTGCCATTTTGCCTCAAAAAATTTCAGGATTGTGTTGGGGTGGGGTGGGTGCTAGAATTTTTTTCCTTTGATTGCACACCAGGTGTTCGACGAAATGTCCGAGCCACACTTAGGTCCTCAGAACACCGTATTCTCGGCCGAGGTTAGCAACCTTATCTTCTCCATCTGTAACTGATACAAAAATACTGCACGTGTGCATATATAGTGGTCTTTTCACTATTCATGAAGTTATTGTAATGGTTAATTATATGACGCAGATCGAAGCACGGATGCGATGGATGTACAGCGATCGACGCGGGTCCGAGTTTATTACAAACCTGCATACATTTCTCAATGTGGCTAATGCAAACAAAGTGGATAATTTTATGCCTTGTCCCTGTATTGACTGTCGGAACGTGGCGGAGTACTCTTCCTCGAGAACACTTCAAGGCCACCTGCTTCGGAGAGGTTTCATTCCCGGATATTATTATTGGTCCAAGCACGGAGAAAGAGGGGTTAGGCAGGAAGACAATGAAGAAGAGGAGGATGATGATAGCTATCCTATGTCCCCTGAAGAATTCGGTGACACTGCAATGGAAGACAATAAAGAAGATGGAGCTCCTCGAGGTGACAATGAAGAAGAAGAACGGGAATCGGATGAGACCGCTGATGGTCTTGGTCGGGTCATCTCTGATGCAAAGCGAGACTGTGAAACAGGAAAAGAGAAGGAGAAGTTGGAGACCATGCTAGAGGATCACAAAAAGCCCTTGTACCCAAATTGCGAAGATGGCGGCACAAAGCTCGGTACCACACTGGAACTGTTGAAATGGAAGGCAGATTTTGGTTGTTCTGACACCGGATTTGAGAAGTTACTGCAAATAATGAAGTCGAAGCTTCCACCGGATAACGAATTGCCCGCGACAACACACGAAGCAAAGAAGGTTATCTGCCCTCTAGTATTAGATGTGCAGAAGATATATGCATGCATTAATGACTGCATCCTGTACCGCGGTGAAAAGTACGAGAGTATGGCTAAATGCCCGGTATGCACTGCGAGTCGGTACAAGATCAGACAAGATGACCCTGGTGATGCTGAGGGAGATGACGAGCCCCCGAGGAAGAGGGTTCCTGCTAAGGTTATGTGGTATGCTCCTATAATACCACGGTTGAAACGTCTGTTCAGAAACAAGGAGCATGCCAGGTTGCTACGATGGCACAAAGAAGACCGTAAGAAAGACGGGATGTTGAGACACCCCGCTGATGAGTCGCAATGGAGAAAAATTGAGAGAGGCCACTCAGACTTTACAGATGAAGCAAGAAACTTATGGTTTGGTCTAAGTACAGATGGCATGAACCCTTTTGGAGAGCAGAGCTGCAGTCACAGCACCTGGCCTGTGACTCTATGTATCTACAACCTTCCTCCTTGGGTGTGCATGAAGCGGAAGTTCATCATGATGCCAGTCCTCATCCAAGGAACGAGGCAACCCGGCAATGACATTGATGTGTACCTAAGGCCATTAGTCGATGAAATTTTGGAGCTGTGGGCCAAACCAGGTGTACGCGTGTGGGATGAGGACAAACAGGAGGAATTTGACCTGTGAGCGTTGCTTTTCGTAACCATCAATGATTGGCCCGCTCTTAGTAACATTTCAGGACAGTCAAACAAGGGATACAATGCATGCACGCACTGTTTAGATAAGACTAAAGGTATATATTTGGACAAATGTAAGAAGGTTGTGTACCTCGGGTGTCGTCAATTTCTGCAGCCCAATCATATCGTGAGAAAGAAAGGCAAGCATTTCAACGGTGAGGCAGATCACCGGAAAATCCCTAAGCTCCCTAAAGGTGCTGATGTATTTGGTATGGTGAATGACCTAGAAGTAATCTTTGGAAAGGGTCCTGGCAGTCAATCTGTTCCGAAAGACGTCGTTACCGGACACGCGACCATGTGGAAGAAGAAATCTATAATTTGGGAGCTACCCTATTGGGTAGACCTAGAGGTCCGTTCTTCAGTCGACGTGATGCATGTGACTAAGAATCTTTGCGTGAATCTGCTAGGGTTCCTGGGCCTGTATGCGAAGTCAAAAGATACACCAGAAGCACGGGAGGACCAGCAACGTATGAAAGACCCATACCACAGGCATACTGATAAAGGGCGTCTAAGCATCCCGGCAGGCTTCTCGTCAAATATAAAGGGAATAATAAATATGGCAGAGAAAAAATTCCAGAACCTCAAGTCTCATGATTGCCACGTGATTATGACGCAGTTGCTTCCGGTTGCATTGCGGGGGCTTCTACCAGAAAATGTTCGAGTACCCATTGTGAAGCTATGTGCATTTCTCAATGCAATATCTCAGAAGGTAATCGATCATGCAAGTCTGGAAAGGCTACAGAAGGATGTGATCCAATGTCTCGTCAGTTTTGAGTTGGTGTTCCCCCCGTCCTTCTTCAATATTATGACGCATCTGCTGGTTCACCTGGTCGACGAGATTGCCATTCTAGGTCCTGTATTTCTACACAATATGTTCCCCTTCGAGAGGTTCATGGGAGTTTTAAAGAAATATGTTCGTAACCGTGCAAGGCCAGAAGGAAGCATCTCCAAGGGCTATGGAACAGAGGAGGTCATTGAGTTCTGTGTTGACTTTATTCCTGACCTTAAGCCGATTGGTGTTCCTGAATCGCGGTATGAGGGGAGACTGAGTGGAAAAGGAACGCTAGGAAAGAAAGCAAAGATATTTCAGGACGGGCATTCTTTGACTCAAGCACACTACACAGTTCTACAAAGTTCTATCTTCATCCAACCGTATATCGAGGAACACATGAATGTTCTACGCTCCAAGTTCCCGTGGGAGGATGACCAATGGATTCAAGTCAAACACATGGAGACTTTCGGCACTTGGTTGCAATTACGTCTCATGCATGACACCACTATTGGAAATCAACTCTACTTGCTGGCCGCGACACCGTCTGAGACTGTATTGACTTTCCAAGGGTACGAGATAAATGGGAATACATTTTACACGGTCGACCAAGATAAGAAGAGCACCAACCAAAACAGTGGTGTCCGCTTTGATGCAACAAACGAGGATGGCACAAAGGACACATACTATGGTTACATAGATGAGATATGGGAACTTGACTATGGACCTACTTTTAAGGTCCCTTTGTTTCGGTGCAGTTGGGTCAACATGAAAGTAGATGGGGTAAAGGTCGACCAGCTGTACGGAATGACAACAGTGGATCTCAAGAATCTTGGTCACACAGACGACCCATTCGTCCTAGCCAAATATGTGGCTCAGGTTTTCTATGTGAAGGACATGTCTTCTAGACCGAAAAAAAGGAAAAACAAGGATACGAATACATCAGACAATGAGCCCAGGCGTCACATAGTTCTTTCAGGAAAAAGAAACATCGTGGGAGTCGAGGACAAGACAGACATGTCCAAAGATTACGATAAGTTTCATGAAATTCCTCCATTCATAGTGAAAACTGACCCAACTATCCCATTAAGCAATGAAGATGCTCCGTGGTTACGGCCCAAGAAGCGATCATAAGCAATGTAGGAAACAAGTGATGTGTAATAATGTATTGAACCATTGGTGATTTTTTTGTGATGTTTACAATTAGCCAAGTTGGAACATGATGCTTTCCAATTTCAAAATGCGGTCAAAACGGGGGAGGGGGGCATGGCCGGTGATAGCTAGGTGTGGAATCTTGCAAAACTCTTTGTAGATCTCTGATGAAATGAGTACTTGTGCACTTGGAAATGTTTTTTTTTGAAAAAATAAAGAGCAAACTATCAAACACTTGTAGTTCAAATTTCACCCCGTTCCAGCTGAATTGGCGGCAATTTGTCTTTTTCAGCAGAGGTGCATAAGAAACATTTTACATAGAAACTTTTGTAAATTGTTAATAAAATATGGTCTAGTATAATACAAAAATGGGTTGGTTCAAATTGACATCAAATATTTGGTAGATCCTTCACAAAAAGACCCTACTTTCGGCACTCGGAAAATGAAAAATGGATTCTTCGTGCAACGGAAATGAAAACTTCCTTTGGCAAACTTGTTGGCCATTCAAATATACACACATATGCAAAATATGAGATCATTTGGGGAAACTATCATTTGAAATTAGCTTTAACTTCAGCCATTTGGCTTGAAAGCCATGAACCTTCATACTCGATAGCCCATTTTGAGAAGACTTTTTTAATAGATTTGCATTATTTCAAGTTTGTTGGTTTGTATGGTTACTAGGACATAAATTAGGATGCAACGCGAAGGTTTTATATATTTTTGATTTTTTTTGAATTGTTTAAGCACCGATTTCAAAATGTGGTCAAAACGGGGGAGGGGGGCATGGCCGGTGATAGCTAGGTGTGGAATCTTGCAAAACTCTTTGTAGATCTCTGATGAAATGAGTAGTTGTGCACTTGGAAATGTTTTTTTGAAAAAATAAAGAGCAAACTATCAAGCACTTGTAGTTCAAATTTCACCCCATTCCAGCTAAATTGGCGGCAATTTGTCTTTTTCAGCAGAGGTGCATAAGAAACATTTTACATAGAAACTTTTGTAAATTGTTAATAAAATATGGTCTAGTATAATACAAAAATAGGTTGGTTCAAATTGACATCAAATATTTGGTAGATACTTCACAAAAATAAAGAGAAAATATTTGAAAATGCATTTTTAATTGAAAATAGTAAAATTGTATAGTTAAAAAAATATTTTTCAAAACAAAAGATGGTTTTGGATTAGTTAATTAAATTGAAGCACTTTTGCTGTTAAAAGTTTTTTCAAATTTCAAACAAAAAATCATTTAAATTGAAACACCTAACTAATTAAAAAAGAAAATAAATTTGAAAAGGGCGGGAAGCCGAAACATTGCATAAAAGGGCCATCGATCCCGGTTGGTAGCACCAACCGGGACCAAAGACTCAACGGTCCCGGTTGGTGACCCTGGTGCGACGTGGCAGCACCACGCCCCTCCCCGCCCAGGCCTATGATCCCGGTTGGTAGGACCAACCGGGACCGTTGAGTCTTTGGTCTCGGTTGGTGCGACCAACCGGGATCGATGGCCCTTACTATAATACGCGCAACCTCTTCTTCCTCCCCCAACTCCACCAAATCCCCCAACCTCTTCTTCTTCCGCGCGGAATTCGCCGTGAGCTCCTCTTCCCCGAGGCCGGCAGGCTGCCCGCCGATTCGACGCCGTGGATACGCAGCACCGAGCCCCGTCCCCGAGCCCGCTTAACGGCTACACAATCGCCGTGAGCTCCTCTTCCCCCTCCCAACCTCCCCTTGTTGGCTTCTCGTGCGCCGCCGTCGAGCTTGGAACCGCTCCCCGCCGCCGTCGAGCTTCTCACCCGCGCCATCTTGCTCCCCGTGTCCCCAGCTGTCGAACGCACCCACCTAAGCCCCTCTACATGCGCTGAATCGTCGACGCCGTCGGAGCTGTCCCCTGCACCGCCGCTGTACTCGTCGCCGTCGTCACTCCGGCAGGTCTCCGGCGACGCCACCACCCCAGATCGATGCGCGGCCCACCCCTGGTTCGAACGCGACACGCCCCGCTCCCTCCCGTGGCCTGCAGCGAGCTCGGGCTCGACCTCGCCGGCGGCCGTCTCCGGTGGCCTCTCCGGTGAGGCTGACCGGTGGGCCCGCCCAGTCAGGTCCACTGTTAGTGCCTAATTATCCACTGAATGGTGGGCCACCCCCTCCTAATTGGCCTGTTAAAAAGAAATTAATATTTAATTAGTTAACTGTTGTGAATGACATGTGGGCCCTGCCTAATTTAATTTAATTAAAATGATTAATTAGCACATGTGTTAGTATGACATGTGGGGACAACCCCTGGTTATTAGTTAAATTAATTTAATTTAATTAAACAGTCACTGACCAGTGGGACCCACTGGCCAGTTAATTAAAAATGATTATTAATTCATTTAATAATTAATAAAAGAATTATTAAATAGGAAATTTGATTTAATTGATTTAAATATTGGATAAAACATAATAAATTAATATCTTTTAATCCGTAACCCGGATTAAAATAATTTATATATGAAAGTTGCTCAAAAAAATTCAACGAATCCAAATACGGTATCCGTTGCTCTACCACACCCCCCTAACATACCGAACATCGAACCGCCCCCCTCCGGACTGCCAGTCCGATGAATTGTCCGGTACTGCTACAGTACCCGGATCAATTTATTTCGAACACGAAAGTTGTTCGAAATAGGTCAACTAACCCGGATACACAACCCACACGCGTGTCGGATGTCCACGACACCCCCGGCTTGATCTTTTCCCCCTCCGGACACCTTGTCCGGTAATCACCTTGTCCGTTAATCACCTTGTCCGGACGAGTAGTGTGGTTGGGTTGTTGAGTGTGTCATGATAGTGAAAGCCTTCATAAAATCCTTTGTCGCTGACACCTTAAGGTTTACGAGTCCATCATACTATGCCCACATTATCTGGTGAATTTGCTATGATTGCCGTGTATTTAATGTTTCTCCCCCCCTTTAATCTCCGGTAGACTCTGCTTCTACCGTTGACTACACCGCTGCCGCCTACGATTTGCATTATAATAGCTTGCAATTCTTAATTTGCAGATACTATGGAACCAATATTTCATAGAGATGAAAATGAGGAAAACTTGCTTCACGATATGATCAACGACAATGAAGGTCAAGATGTCACCCGCCGGTTTCTGAACGATTCCGGTGAGGGAGACGAGTCTCTCCACCGAGAAGAAGCATCGGACGGGAGACAAGCCGGCTCCGCCTCCGGCGGAACCTTTAATCTCGAAAACACCGGCGAGGTTGATATATATGTAAATTACTGTTAATTATAATGCAGCTGTATATGTACATGCATATATTAAAACTCTTTCTTCTTTTAGCCCTCCGGATCCGGATCCGGCCATTCCTTCGCAAGACCGAAACGAGGCCCAACCAAAAAGTTGGCTGACAATGTGAGGTATAGGATCGAAGAGGTCGGTCCAGACGGCGAACCGTTAGCTCCGGACGATGTCAAGACAAAATTTGTGAAGGCATGCGGAACTCTTGTGAGGGACAACATCCCGATCACCATTCGAGAATGGATGCAGCTAAAGGACCCTACAATCTCGTTTGTGTGCGACACCATGAAAGACAGGCTTTGGAACATGCTCATGCATAATTTCCTCCTGCGGATGCCAGAGGTGGATAATCCAGCTCAGGAGGCGGCAGCTAGACTGGAGCTAGAGGCTAGAGTCAAGAAGTTTGCTCTCAGCAAGATGGCCAAGCAATTCAAGAATTGGAAGAAAAACTTGTACCTAAAATATGTCAAGTTAGACAAGACTCCGGATTTTGAACACGGCTATGGTAAGATAAGAGAGCAGTGGGATGATTTTGTGACGTACAAGAAATCGGAGCACGCGCAACAAAGGTCTGAAGTAAATCAGACGAATGCCGCTAAGAAGATTTACCACCAAAAAATGGGGCCTGCTGGCTACGCCGGTTGCATGCCTAGGTGGGAGGCAATTGAGGCCAAGTATTTTGATGCCGGGATCACTCCAGAGTCTACAACATGGAACGAACGGACAAGAAACTGGTTTTACGGCCATGGGGGCACGTTGGACAAAGATGGGATGGCAATATATAACCAGTCACACATAGATGATCCCCTGCTTCCCATCGATGATATTAGAGATGCAGTACGTGATATTGAAGAGGGACGGTTCATTCCCGATAGAGAGGACGACGAGCTCACACGTGCCCTAAAAAATAGAGAACACCCAGGACGAGCACGAGGCACGCCAGGCTCCAAGTGTTGGAAACTTGCCTTCCCTTCGGAAAGCAAGAAATATCCAGATAAAAGCCATCAGAGGAGGAAGGAAAGGGAGGCAGCTGAGAAAGCGGCGGCTGAGAGAGAGAAAGTGGTGAATGAGGCTGAGAAAACGGCTACCAAAGAGCGGCTGCGTAATGTAGAAGAAGGCTTCAAGCGGGCGGAGGAGCTGATCGGCAGACTTAGCCAGCAAAGTGGCGGCCAACCTCAACAGCTCTTGTTAGAAACTGGATTCGATGCTACCGGCGCCCCATCGAATCGGAAAAGCTCCCAAGCTTCCACGCAGCTCCAGCAGGATGATGATGATGCACTGACAACGGCTGCTCCTAAACGCTACCCAGTGGATTATATCACGGAGAGCACACGTTGTGAGCTTAAGGTGCAAGTGATGAACTTAAAGGTGACGGTGGCGGTCGGCATGGCCCTATCAATCCCAGAGAAACCAACTTATCATTGCAACCCGACTCCAGAAAGATACGCTGTCGTCATGGTGGATGATGTGATGGATGATTATGAGGAGCTGAAGCTGGACCACCCTGCAGGTGAAGATGGGGAGCTGAAAGAACTAGGAGAAGCAAAAAATGGGAGTGTTCTATGGCGAAAGGAGCACATCGTGCTTCCAAATTATGTGCCGCCAAGCTCACCCACTCTTCAGAAGAGCAATCCACCTTCGCCGCCACGTGACCATTCTTCACCGCAACCATCGCCTTCACCGCCTCACCACTCTCCGGCTCAGCCGTCTCCACCGTCGCCTCAAGCATCTCCACCGTCGCCTCAGCCGTCTCCATCTTCTGAGCCTCAGAGCCAGAAGCGGAAGCGTACCTATACTAGGAGGGGCAGCAAGAAATCACCGAAACGTAAGTGATCACCCCTCCCAAAAGTTCCTCATCAGAATATGAAGAAGCTACCCGGAGAGATGACACCTGAGGAACTGGAAGTTTCCGTAAAAATGTCTTATGAAAAGTGGAAGATTGATGTGGCCAACAAGAAGAAGCCGATAGAGCCATTGTTCCCGCGCACCCCAGAAGATCACCCCAGAGTCGGAAAAGAGATTGCCCAGCTCGGACTACAGAAAGAACAATCGATCGAACCGCTCAAAGTGCACACTTGGCCGCGCCCTCAGCAGCATCAGGTCGATGCGTATGATCCGAACAAAGATCCGGAGTTTATAAGACAGTACGGAGCAAAAGCCCAGGCAGTAGGATTGTCTAGTACTGATTACCTGAGCCGTCTGGATGAGTTCGGGAACGATGAGGAATTCGTACCGGCATACCAATACCAACACGGGTATCCTCTCGTCAAACCCGAGTTAGTCAACGATCTACCAACAAAGATGCGAAAACTGCATGACTGGTACATGGAAAAATCTGCTAAATCCGAAAACTGGATCTACGCTAAATTTCAGAACGAGCATTACGGGCATGGACAAGGCTTCGATCTGATTGAATTCTCAGAATTATTTCAGTTTTACAATGGAGACGCCATCGACAAATCTATCGTCAGTGCATATTGTCTGTAAGTACCATTAATTTCAGTGATCAAGCCTTTCTAGCTAAGTTCATTCGTTTCATGTACAATCTTACACTCATCACTAAACTAATTATATATGCAGAATGAAGATTCTCGAATGCAAGAAAGGACAAATCTATGACATTGGGTTCGTTGACTGCCAGTTCGTTCATGAAAGAACTCTCAAAGAGAAGCCCAACCAGACAGAGAACAACTTGTTGCAATCGTTGACGTATTTCGGCACAAGAAGGGAAATACTATTTCCTTACAACTTCGAGTGAGTGTTACTGTCTCGCACACATTCCATTTTTCTTGCTCGGTGTTAAGCGTATAATTGACTCTTTATGCGTGTGCAGCTTCCACTTTATTCTGTTGATCATTGTTCCGGACGAAGGAGTAGTAAAAGTCATGGACCCGGGACGCAAATCTATGAAATCATGGGAGGACATGCAAGCATGCCTCCAGAGGGTTTGGAAACGGTTCACCGCCAAAACATCGGGTCTTCCGGCAAAGCTTACATTTGAATCACTGAATGTAAGTACTACTTGCTAGATCCGTGCATCTTTTTTATTCTAGTTTCAGTATAATTATCATGCTGATTATAATATTCATTGATCTCCGTTCTCGTAAAGTGTTTGAGACAGGGACCCGGGAATAACTTATGTGGATATTATGTCTGCGAGTTCATTCGCCAGACGACCAAAGAGACGGCCGCAACCCGAAACATAAGAAAAATTGAAGTACGATAAACAACATTCAATACTTTAATTTATTGCGTTAAATTGTGTTTAGTTTCATTCATATATATTGATCCCTTTCTTTTAATTAGATCGAACGAATGCGGGACGGTCTTCTACCACGACAACGCGTGCGAGCAATTCAAAAGGAAATCGCCGGATTCTTATTAGACCATGTCATAGCTCCGACCGGAGAGTTCTTTCACCCTCATTTTTTGGAAGACAAGCGGCCAAGGACCGATGTAAATTAGATCGAACTCGTGTGAGTACCGTTTGTGTAATACATGTTCGACCAAGCACGACGAATGAGATGGTGTATATGATATATTCGTGACGATAATGTGTAATATATATTGTGATTCCTTCATTGTTGCTTTAATTTATATATATATGGTACCATTTAATGGAATACAAAACACAAAATAAATAAATGAAAAAAATCAGAAAATAGGGCTAAAAAGGAGGGCAGTGCAGCCTCTTCGGTCCCGGTTCTTCCTATCAACCGGGACCGATGACCCCTCCCCCCCTCGCTGCGCGCCTGGCCACGTGGAGCCTCTTCGGTCCCGGTTCGTGGGCCAACCGGGATCATCATTGGTCCCGAGTTATTGGTCCCGGGTGTGGAACCGGGACCGAAGGCCCATATGAACCGGGATAATATGGGGGTCTGTCCACTAGTGATAAGGAGTATGTGATTTGCGTCCGACGCATCACAACCACTATAGGGATGTAATCGTCCAGCATTATTCTGCCATTTGATTTGATTTCAGACAAAGGATCATAAGCACGCCAATTTCGCATCTGATTGATGAAAATAGTTGGTTTCTGTAATGGAAACCTCATCAAAGTTTGTAGTAGAATGTACAAAGAAAGGACTATTAAAAAGGATCAGCAAAGTCGAAGAAGCGTGTGGCCTGCCCAATGTTCTTTAGCAAATACAAAATTTGGAGCCAAGTGCAGCGACATAGAGCATCAGCCAATTGTAGCACCGAAGAGCTTGATGGCCATGGAGGGTGTAGCAATGGCGGAAGCCTGTGTACCGGTGGAGGAGCTCGGGTCAGAAGCTAAGTTACGACAAAAAGGTGTTAACCAATCTTGTGTTGCTTCTGTGTCGGCATCGGAATCCTAGACCACCCGTGAAACCCAAAAACATTGATGTCAAGTGTCTGAACCCAAAGCATTAACTGAAAAATATGACAAGTGATGATTTGATCAACGCAACATTCAATTACCAAAATCTTTTTCCAAATATTCACTTACACCGCCTTGACTATCCCGTGCACTAAATTGAACACATGTGGTGGCTCGTGTCCGCACAAACCGTCACGGTGAAGATGCTCACCTGCATTCCGATTGCCCAATTGTAGTGTTGCGCATCGCCTCAATTTCGACCATTGGCACGAAAAATTCCGCCGCATGACGAGGGAGCACCAAACGACGGTGAAAGGCCTGTCCTCCGAAGCCAGACGGATACTTCCGCCACGTCCTCGGTGCAGAGCCTGTCCAAACCATTTTTGTATTAAATTTTTATACTTATTTAAACTAATTTTGTCATATTAAATTTAATTTATATTCTCGCAAATTTTTTATATATTTTTTCTATTACTTATCCATCACAGTTATCCGCATATGTACCAATGTTCCTAAATAATATTTAGAATATATCTTGTTATATAATTGTAATATACTTCTTTTGTCTGAAATCACTTGACTCAAATCTGTCTAGATATAGATGTACCTAGACATAAAAGTAATTTGAGACGGTGTGAGTATATTTTTTAAGAATTTTTTTGCGAAACTTAAGTTATACGATGTAAAAATATATATCTTTAATTTTAAATAATCAATTGAATTAGATTTTTTATTATTGGATAAATTATATAATGCATACACATATTATATATATATATATATGTATGTTTTAATATTATTGAATATCATGTAGAGATTTTCTAAATCATACATATATAATAATAAAAATGTAATACTCCCTCCGATCCATATTAATGTACTTAAGTTTGTCTAGATACACATGTATCTAGTCCAAATACTTAACTAGATACATATGAATCTAGACAAAGTTGAGTACATTAATATGGGTCGTTGGTAATAGTTCTTATTAGTGTACGTTAGACAATTATATTCATAGAAATTTTTAGAGCATGATAAATATGACTTGCAAGTTAGATCGGTAATATTATGTTGACGACATATATGCATGATTTCTAATTATATTTTAATTATAATTAGCGTCATTATTATAATAATTAAAGAACATAAAATGTTGTTGATTGTACTTTTGAGGGGATAGTGGTTAGGTTTTTTTTAGGGGATAGTGGTTAGGTACTAGTATAATTTATATTGGGGACCATTTCTCTCGTGGCCTGGGGAAGTGGTCCCTTCCGCCCGGCCTTTGGGTCGGCCCTGCCTTCGAATTGACGTGGGAGGCAGGGATCGTAGCTCGCTGTACCGCTATCGTCGGACATTCAACTGCTCTGATGAAAAGGACCAAGTCCTCTACGATGGGGACCTTGGCGTGGAGGTAGGCATCATCCCGCTGCTGAGGAGATGACGCTTTCCATCCTCACTAATGAAAAAATAGCGCGCGTTATAACGTCGCTATAACGGCGTTATAGCATATTAGAAAAGTATACGCTATATTTTAGCAAATTTAGTTACTACGGCACTATTTGCGCTATTAGCGCGTTATATGCGCTATAACGTTGTAACTTGTAGCGTTATAACATACACATGATGATCTAGAAAAAAAAACCAGGTCAAAGCCCAGCAAGCCCAAAACCTTCCTCGACCATACCCCTCTCACTCCCCTTTTTACACGACAAGGACCATAATATACCTTATGTTTAGAAAGAAACATGCACTTGCCCAGGTAGTTAACTGATTGAAAAAATGACATCTAGTCGATGTTGTACTTGGTTACCATGCATAATAATGGATGAAAATGGTTTCCTTGGACTGCATTTTGTTCCCTGTAGCTTCTACTTTCTTCGATGTTGATGTTGAGATGTGGTACTTTGTTTGAGTATATAAAATTTGTTCTTCCACTTAAATATAGAGTATTTTTTCTGAATATGAATACTAATGTTGCGCTTGAATTTGGCTAAGAATAGAGACAAACTGCCTTGGATTTGGCCCTTATGCATGTATTACTTTTGGGAAAAATTTAGTTGTTGGAATACTTTATTTTTCGATATATTTATAATTTTTTGGAAACGCTATTTTGAAATATAGCAAGGGCAGTCGGGCTTCCGCCTCCGGCGTTTAGAGGCGAGGAGTATCTTAGCTAAGATACAACCCTTGCACGTGACCATATGCAAAAATCATGGTTAGACCAATCACATTTATGCATGGAGCTATCACTTGTGCTACAACTACAATACCTGCCACAACACACCATTGAAAAGCCTATGTGTGCTTGTCGTAGCCGCCGAGCTATGATTTTTGCTTTATATATAAAGCGGGGCGAAAGCCTTTTTTCAAGAATTATCTCATTTGATAGAATTTCATTCACTATTCCACATTTAGCTAAAGTTTATCCAAATTGTACCCTTTGTAGTTTTATGAATGTTCTGACCAAAGAGTCTCGGTTGTTAGGTCCACATGGTGAGCCATGTCGCTAGTTTTCTCTCAAAAAAATTCTATACATTTATTGAAAATGGTGGACATCACTACATGTTAACAACTTACATGGATTCACACAAGAATACAAGAATTGATTATAGTAATTTAATACATATACAAGCACAAGTGTGCAAGGATCAACAACAAGAAAGAGGAAGGGTTGAGAGCTAAGGGTGGGAGAGGAGGAGACGCCGTTGTGCCCTTCGTGATCCTTTGGATAACTTCTTTGATGCCCTCCTCGTGCTATTTGTAGTTGGCTTTCATAGCTTGGCATTCGGTCCAGTACTCTTATGCAAGGCCAAGGCCCAACCGTGGAGGGTTGCAAACACCCCTCCCTCCCTGAAAACCGGCTCCCAAGCCGAAGCTTCGGTGAAGACTAAAACTCTGACTTTCCCGGATTCCATGGTGCTTGAAGTTCCTTGATCTTGCTAGGATCTCCTTGGTACTCTTCAAGATAGTAGCTGAGGTTGGTGTAGTCTCGACTGAAGTAGTAAGCTTGCTCGTGTGTCTTGCCGAAATAGCCTTCCTATTCATAGCCATGGCCAGAGTTGGATGCATACTAATATTAAGGAGGCGCTGGATATGTATGCTAATGCTACGGGTCAACTTTTGAACTACAACAAGTGTTCGGTGTTCTTCGGGGAGTGTTGCTCTGCGGTCTCACAAGACAGTGTCAGGCAGGTTTTGAACATCACGCAGCTTGTGTTTGAGGAGAAGTATCTTGGGTTGCCTACGCCGGATGGACGCATGACTAAGGGGAAATTTCAGAACCTTCAAGCAAACTTGTCTAAGAGATTGGTCCAGTGGGGAGACGGGCACATGGCGCAGCCTGGACGGGAAGTTCTCATTAAATATGTTGCACAAGCACTGCCTACGTATGTGATGGGAGTGTTCAAAGTACCGTTCTCCGTCTGCGATGAGTTAACCACTATGGCCCGGAATTTTTATTGGGGTTCATCGAAGGGCAAGAGGAAGGTCCATTGGAAAGCTTGGGACCATCTTATGCAACCAAAAGCCAAAGGAGGTGCTGGCTTCCGAGACTTCAGAGCTTTTAACCAGGCGCTCCTCGCCAGACAAGCTTGGCGACTCATTACAAGACCCCATAGTTTATGTGCACGTCTCTTGAAGGCACGGTACTATCCTAACGGGGATTTACAAGATACTGTCTTCAGCGGGAATCCATCACCAACTTGGCAAGCGATCAGTTATGGTTTGGAGTTACTCAAAAAAGGCCTGATCTGGCAGGTAGGTAATGGTAAGAGTATTCGCATCTGGCGCGATAACTGGATACCTAGGCCTTTCTCGTATAAACCTATAAGCCGTCAAGGCAGGAACCGTAACCGTTTTGTCTCAGAATTGTTGACGGAATATGGCGCGTGGGACAATGCAAAACTGAACAGTATCTTTTTGCCGATGGACGTACATGAAATTCTGAAGATCAAGGCGTCACCTAGATTGGAGGCTGACGTTATTTCATGGGGGCTTGAGAAGTCTGGACAGTTTTCGGTTCGGAGCGCTTATGAGCTTGCTTTCCAGGAGCAAACGGGATCGGATGCTATGTCTACGAGCTCGGCTCCGGATGGGACAAGATCGATCTGGTCCTTGATCTGGAAGTCGGATGTGCCTCCTACAGTCAAGAATTTCGCTTGGAGGATGGCTATCGACTCACTCCCGACTTGGGAGAATAAGCAGAAGAGAACGCTTGAAGTTTCTGCTCTTTGCCCGGTATGTGTAGTTGAGACAGAGGACAATTTCCATCCATTCTGTAGGTGTCCGTTGGCGCGGCAATTCTATAAATTAATGGCCTCGATATGGCCTATCCCTGATGTGGACGAGATTCAACATACAGGGAAGGAATGGCTGTTACAGCTGCTGAATACTTTGTCAAGGGTACAGTGCAATATGATCCTTATGATTTTTTGGCGTTGTTGGCACATTCGTAATGAGATCGTCCATGATAAGCCGCCCCCACCTATGGAGTCATCCAAGAATTTTCTTATGAGCTACTTGGACTCTTTGTTTGGGGTGCTACAATTTCCTTTGGATGCCTCAGGAAAGGGCAAGGGAGTTTTATCTTATAACAAGGAGCTTACTTCACCAACGCCCCCTGTCCTGGGTGATCTTCCAGTATGGAACAAACCGATGCATGGGTATGTGAAGCTTAATACCGATGGCTCTTACACCCCTGATGCTGCTGGAGCTGGAATGGTGCTTAGAGATGAGGAAGGAAGAATAATATTCTCATCTTGCAGACAACTTTTTAACTGCCGGGATGCCATAGAAGCTGAGTTGTGTGCATGCATGGAAGGGTTATCTTCAGCCCTGCAAAGAAGCAATCTTCCGATAATTGCAGAAGTGGATTCTTATACCGTCTTCAAAATGATCCAGAATAAGGGTCTTGATAGATCTTCCTATTCTTCTTTAGTTAGGGAGATTCGTTTGAACCTTTCGTTTCGTGATTCTTGTATTACTCTCATCAACCGCTCTCAAAATAGAGTTAGTGATTGTCTTGCTAGCTTTGCTAGGATAGAAGGTAGAACAATGACCTGGATAGATTCCGGGCCACCAGCTGTTCTTGAGCTAGCCATTACCGACTGTAATTCTGTTGTGATTTGAGTAATACAAGTGTTTTCACCCCGCAAAAAAAAAAATATTTTCTATGGTTAAATTCAAATTCATTAAAAAATTTTGGACAGTAGTACTACCTCCTTTACGGGTCATAAGGCTTGCGCTTATCCCTCAATCTATAATTTGATCAACATAAAATGAGTTATATAGTCTCAAAATTATACCATTAGAAAGTAAATGATTTGAAGTTTCTAATGATATTTTGTATGATATACACCTTATATTATGTTGGTTTATTTGCCAACCTAGAGATACGTGCAAATCTTATAAACTGAAAAGGAGGTAGTAAACATTGTCGGTGGAGAATAGTATATCCTATAACCCGTTTCGTGACTGAGAACCTTATAAACTGGAAAGGAGGTAGTAAACATTATCGGTGGAGAATGGTACATCCTATAACCAGTTTCGTGACCGAGAATCTGTAGAAAAAAACTTTCACAACACTAATGAACAAATACCGTGTATCTCCCTTGCTCGTCTGCTCATGCCTTGGAAGCGATCAACATGATAAATACCTTTTTGTATAGGAAACTTATATATAGCGTATGCATTAACATCGTACAAACTACATTTATACATTTATTACAATTTAATAGTATTATGGTACATGCGCATTGGCAACAGCAGATATCATGGATCGCCAACTCCGGCAGACACACATAATCCTTCCAATTGTGTGTTGTGGCAGGCATTGTAGTTGTAGAATCAGAGATATGGCCTATGTAGACGGCGAGGAGATGAAGACGGTTTATTTGCAAGGATGTCTCCCGGGGGAGACGGTGCTTTCTTCGTATACGACAGCAAATGTTAAGCCCAAGGTGGGAACACGATCGGATGAGCCGCTCCAATCAAGGAGGTCCTCGATATCGTTTGTGACAAGGTTGTATGCATACATTTGGTCCGGTGTCTCGTTATACTCGGCAAGAAGTATGCGGCGGCCATTGTCAATGATGAAGAGCGGGATAAGCCCGTGTGGCATGATCTTTGGTGATATGTCGATTTGGTACTGGAGATCCCATGTAGCTCTAGCTGTTCCATATTGATTCAGTAGCCAGATGTTGTAATATTGCCCGGCGTAGAAAATGTAGGGCGTAAAAAGATGTGTCAAATCATGATCCTGCTTGATGTCCATGTTCCACGGTGGTTGTCTGATCCCAAACTTTTCATCGATGAGCGAGAAGGACATTATGAACATCTCTTCGCATCGATGTGGGTGATGGACCGAATAGGCCACCCAGTACCGATGCTTTTGAACGAAGACACCGGGACCGGATTGGTCTATCCAACCCATGGGCTTCTGGCTGATGGGCCGCCACGTCCTTGTGGGGTCATCGTCCTTTATCGTGTAGATCTCACAGCCAGCGGACATGAGGTCGACCCAACGGTAATAAATGTGCACGACCTTGTGTTTCCTGGTGCGGATGTCGTAGCCGAGCCCTAGGCTGTGATACTTCTCCATGAAGTCGGTAGAAAAACCTCGGCAGCCTGTTGTGCGGACTTCTAGAAGAGCCGTCGTCTGGTCGATAGACGGGTTGCAAACATAAGACATGTGGGGGCGAAAGGCCTTTGCTATGGGCGTAGCTGTCAGTACGACGAGGCCACGACACGACGTGGTGACTAGCTCCGGGACAATGGGGCGAGCGTCGCTTCGTGCTCTTCTTCTTCTTCTTCTCTCATGGATGATGGCAAGGCAGTTGTGAAGCGTGGGGAAGTGTCAAGTGGGATGATGCGCATGGTCGTTATGAGCGGTGTGAGCAGCTTGGGATGACAGGCGAATAATCAATCCCGCTGCATGCCCAAGATCATGAGCGTTGTCGAGGTCAGTCATGCGGTGCCTCTGGTAGTACAAGTTCGCGAAGTCGGACAAGGAGAGCGTGGCAGCCCAGGCGCGGGAGAGGCGGCGACACACAAGCACTGACTTTGCCGGCAAGCGCAGGAATATTTCCTCCATGAGATGGTCGGATAGTAGGGCGCATCTGCCCCACTTAGACGGGACTTCAATTATGTACTCCTCCGTCTTTGAAAGAGTGTACTTTCAACATTTTTTAAGAATAAAACTATTTTACACTTTGACCAAGTTTTAACAAAAATATAACAATGCTTATGAAACAAAATAGTTATATAATAAAAATATACTTCATAATAAATCTAATGATACTAATTTGATGGTATAAATGTTGATGCATTTTTATATAATCACAGTCAAAGTTTAAAAAGTTTGAGTTTTCAACAAAGTTGAAAGTACACTTTTTCTAGGATGGAGGGAGTACGCAACAACACCTTGCTAACAAATATCACCGTTTTTTTCTTAGCTTTAGAAAAAAGAGGGTGAAACCTCTTTCTCAAATACTTCAAAAAAACCACGCGGTTTTGAAGAATACAGAGTACTTAAGTTTTCAAACCACAGTATTTGTTGAATCCAACCACCTTAAATTAATTGAAAAATATTTTGTAATGTAACAATATTTGTTGAATCTCACTTCTTACCCCATAATGTAACAATAATGAATGAAATTCTATCAAATGAGATAATTCTTGAGAAAGCTTTCTCCCTTCTTTATATATAAAGCAATAATCAAATGAGATAATTAACTTAAAAAATGTTACATTATAGGGTAAAATGTGAGATTCACTCTATAGATAACTGCAAATCATAGATCGCCAACTCCGGCAGACACACATAAGCCTTCCAATGGTGTATTGTGGCAGGCATTGTAGTTGTAGCATTAGAGATAGGGCTTGTGTAGACGACGAGGAGATCAAGACAGTTTCTTTGGAAGGATGTCTCCCCGGGGAGACGATGCTTTCCTCGGATACGGTACCAAATGTGAAGCCCAAGGTTGGAACATTGTTGGATGAGCCGCTCCAATCAAGGAGGTCCTCGATATCATGTGTGACAAGGTTGTATGCATATATTTGGTCTGGTGCCTCGTTATACTCCGCGAGAAGTATGCGACGACAATTGTCAATGATGACGAGAGGGAAAAGCCCGTGTTGCATGATCCTTGGTGATATGTCGATTCGGTATTGGAGATCCCATGTAGCTCCAGCTATTTCATATTGATTCAGTAGCCAGATGTTGTAATATTGTCCAGCGTAGAAGATGTGGGGGGTAAACAGGCAGAGTCGCCCATCAAGCTGTGTCAAATCATGATCCTGCTTGATGTCCATGTCCGACGGTGGTTGTATGATCCCAAACTTCTCATCGACTAGAGAGAAGGACATTATGAACATCTCTTCGCATCGATGTGGGTGATGGACCGGATAGGCCACCCAGTACACACGCCCTTGGGAGAAGACACTGGGATCGGATGGGTTGATCCAAGCCATGGGCTACTGGATGATGGGCCGCCACGACCCTGTCCATGTGGGGTCATCCTCATTTATCGTGTAGATCTCACAGCCAGCGGACATGAGATCGAGCCCGCGGTAATAGATGCGTACGACCTTGTGTTTTTTGGTGCGGTCGTCGTAGCCGAGCCCTAGGCTATGATACTTCTCCATGTAGTCGTCGGTAGAAAAACCTCGGCAGCCCGTTGTGCGGCCTTCGGGCAGAGCCGTGATCTGGCCGGTAGACGGGTTGCAAACGTAGGACATGTTGGGGCGAATGGCCTCTGTTGTGAGCGTGGTTGTCACTATGAGGAGGCCACGACACGGCGTGGTGACCGCCTCGGCGACAATGGAGCCGAACAACGCTTCTTCGTGCTCTTTATCTTCTTCTTCTTCTTCTCTCATGGACGATGGCAAGGCGGTTGTGAAGCGAGGGAAAGTGTCGAGTGGGATGATGCGCAGGGTCGTTATGAGCGGTGCGAGCACCTTGGGCTCACAGGCGAGTAACCAGTCCCGCTGGATGCCGAGGATTTTGGGGCCGTTGTGAAGGTCGGTCATGCGGTGCTGCTGATAGTACAACTCCACGAAGTCGGGCGAGGAGAGCGTGGCGGCCCAGGCGCGGGAGAGGCGGCGACACCCAAGCACTGACTTGGCCGGCAAGCGCAGTAAGATTTCGTCGATGAGATGGTCTGGGAGTAGGGCGCATCGGCCCCGCTTAGCCATAGGAACCGAACTGATCGATGTAAGAGATGCTCGGAGAAACGTACGAGATAGCTTGGAGCACAGAGGTAAGAGCTGCATATTAAGATATATATCAGCGGGTTGAGTCCGTACTGGTCACGAATATTGCAGGAGCTAACCGAAACGGATTGTGCTTCACGAATCCCAGTATTCGAAACGGCGGGGAGCCGCGCGTGGAGATCGAGCGGGGCTGGGAGGTTCTAAACGGCGCTCTGCCGCCCAATCTCTGTACCGCACTACCCCACCAAGCAACGTCTCATCCTAGCTGCTGGCGGCCACAAGCCCACAACAATGGCGACGACCCGCTAGCCGTGACAGCTGAGGAGGATGAATTCGGAGGGGTCGCGGAAGGGGTGCATTCTAGGCGCCCAAGACATGCGGTGAGTCTATTTTCCCGGTGCTGGACGCCACGCAGTTCTACACTTCTACCCAACTCATTCCCTCAAGATGGCAGATCTTGCCGGCCGTGAGTTCACTCTTCACCCACATCTTGTTCGGTGAGAATCAATGAAAAAAATAACGGGCTACAAAATATAGCGAGACCCTTTTTCAAATGCTACACAAGTCTAGTCGAGTTGAGTTGGTTGGCCCTTCGTCAACAACGCCCCTGCGCCGTCCCGCAGCGGGCGGCTAACCCTAGCCACCGGTCCCTGCCCCCCCCCCTCGCCGCCGCCGCCGCCAGCGCGCACCGCCGGGCTAAGCCCATGTGGTAGGCGCCGGCGAGGGTCTTCCCTTCCGTGTCGTTCGATGTGGCTCGCGGGAGTTCGTGCAGGGAGCTGCAGGGGCTGGGCCACTCCGGCCGGGCGGTGGTGTGCTAGGCGGCGGCGTCCCCCTCCAGCGCCGAGGGGGGGGGGGTGTCGGCCTGTGGGCGTACGCCCGTGGACATGGGTTCTCGCGTCCAGATCTACGGCGGGACTGCGCTGGCCGGATTCGTTGTCGCCGGGCCAGATCCGGTGTTGTGGAGATGGCTGACTGGGAGGCACGAAAGAGGCAGAGGTGGACGCGGCGATGCAGATCGGAGGCAGCGACACGAGCATCCTGAGGCGGCGGTGCTGCACCTACGGGTCTCGCGGATGCACGGTCCTGGTCTGTGTGTCAGCCGCAGGCTCGTCTGAGCCGAAGGTCGGCCATCTCGTTTCGATTGCCGGAAGTCGGCCGGTGGTGTGGGGACTGCTGGTACGGTTTGAATAAAGGTGGTGGTCCTAGGGTTTCAAGTTGCGTCGGAGAGAAGATCTGCCTGTCGTTTGTCCTCTTTGATCTGGCCGGAGTGTCGGGTTTCGGAAGGCCCCGCCGGCGATTTCCCATGGGCATTTGCCTGGAGATTGCTGGATCGGGGGAATTCGGTCGCAACGCAAGGAGTGGCGCGAAGCTCTGCTTCTGTTGCCATCATGGGCAAATCCATGGTGAAGTCAGAGGTGACAATGTCATGATGGCTGAGATTGGAGGACTTGCAATGGAGATTGGAGCCTTTGCGTCGATGAGGAACTGGCTTGGAGTTTCAGGAATTGTGGCAGTGGTATGTAAGTGGGGGCGGCAGCACAGGTGAAGTTCAAAGCCTTGTCTCTCAGGGTGAAAATCCAAGGTATGGCCTTAATTAGTTGTGCCTGGCAATGGTCTTGCTGAAGACATTGTTTTGAGAGCGGGGACTATCTTCAGGGTGAAAACCTAAGGTCTGGCCTTAATTGGTTGTGCCTGGCACTGTTTCCTTCTTGAAGGCGTTGCTTTTGAAGAATTGGACATCAGGTGTTGGTTTGGTGGTGGTTGTGCTACTGTTGCAAGGATTGTAACTCTGTAGCGGGACTTTTCTTTTTTACTTCTTCTTCTCTCTTTTTATTTTGGTTGGCTGAGTGCATCTGTATTGCCTTTTTGGCATTGCGTAGTTGCAGAGACCGAGTGTAATTAGTATCTTTTCGATATTAATATATTCTCCTTTTCCAAAAAAAAGCTATAGCTAATAGCGTTTGCTTCTTGGGCATCCGCCGACGCTAGACCCTGACCCCACCTCCACCTCGGGTGTGTGGCGCTCGCCTCCCCACCCCCACCCTTTGTTGTAGAACTGCCTCGGCATATTTTTGAACTGATCGACCCGACCGCATCGACCTGTAGAGAGGGCTTGCTTCGGAGGGCTATTTTTTGAGAGATAATTGCATCTAACATCCCTGTGGTCGCGGGCTAGGTCCATCTCAGTCCGAGGTTGCAAAGTGCTTCACTACGGTCCTTATACGGTAAAATACGCTTCAATACAGTCCTAGAGGTTGATATTGCAGTCCTAAGCATACGCGGATTATACACGAGGAGAACGTCATCGCCATGCTCTTTGAAGAGGTGGCCCAGATGGCCACAAACCGCACACCAATCTGGGAGCCGTTCATACCGAACTCAAAAGATTTGGCGCCTGCCTCCCTTGATCACGGACACGGCAATTTTCAGAGCTTGCTGGACATTGATCCTTACTTTTACTCGCACAAAATTCCCTTCAAAATCTTGCGAGCGGGGTTCCGCATAAACGAACTGGCCAATTTTTCCACCAAGTGATGGGAGGAGCCCGAAGAAGCCATCTGGAAAATCATGGATTTGCGCTCAGATTTCCATTGTATCCAGAGGTATAGACGATGGTTTTGAGAATCCATCGTACTCTACAAAAACCACAGCGTGGCCCTTTTAGTTCCAGGGACCGTCCTGGGTGACTCTCTCCCAATCGCCTAGGCACCAAAACTGCATTGTGTACAAATTATCATCCAGGGGTCTAATTGCCACCGGCATCCAGTGGATGTTATTATCTGGTAGATCCACCTCCTCAGCAACTAGGTCATCGAGATCCTCTTCTGCAAGCCCTAACTCTGTCATCATCCTTGTCACGTCGTCCTCCTTGGTGCCTGACGCTGAAGCGCCCGACGCCATGGCGATTGATGGAAAACCCTAGCCCGATGTAGATCAGACTGTTCTCTGTAGGCCCCAAAGCCCCTAGCAGACGCCAGGGATGGGGGGAATAGGACCCGATCGACAGTCCAAGCACCGTCGCCAAAGCTCCGAAGGGGTTGCCGCCGGTAGGAAGATTCTCTAGGCAGTGGAGACTATGTCGCCGCCGTCAGAGAAGAAAACCCTAACAAGAGGTGACTTTCTCCGTCAGAGAGAGAGTGTGTGCAAATCTAGTAGTGTAGTGAGTTTCAACAACAAGAAAAATCTCGTCAATTTAGAACGCGCCCAATCCCAGCCCTGTCACGTTGGCCGTTTGATTCCGTCTGGTAGACATTGCAGATCGGACGAACTTTTTTGTTCGATGCTGCGATTAGCGTAAAATGGGCCAACCGTCGTAGCTCTTGTTGATTGGGCTAGGATCTGGTTGTCTGGCCCGTTTTCTGTGCTCAACCCAATACAGTGCTTTAGCAGTTTGCCCTTGCCCAAAAAAAACAGTTTGTCCGTATGTGAGAAAATCTATTCTATACCTAATAATAAAGGGAGGTGGTTTTCTTAGTCCGTTTTTACATTTTTGCTAAAAAAATCCCCTCCCTTTGTGCAAAATCAACCCGCAATCCTATTTTAAGTGAGAAAACGATTCGGCCCAGGCTGCTTCTTTGCAATGTGACGCTCACAGCTGCCTCAACCAAGTCTTAAGTCGCGGCAATTCTCGCGAGCGCACGCGCTATTTACGTGTAATACAAGACTTGCTAGCCAGTGTAGTTGTAGCATTTTAGACAACATGGAAAGTCCAGCTTATAAGCCGGTGCACACCCACTCCTCTTAGCGAGGTGGGACTAAAGAGGCAAACCAGCAGCCATGCATTGCTCGGGCCCGACCAGAGCATGGTCCGACCTTTTCTGAAGTTGAATGGACCACGGTATTGAAGCCCATTAAATCAAGGGTCTGTTGGGTCGTCTTATTTCATTGAAGGATTTCTCAAAAGCGTGTGTGGAAAAGTGACTTAATCCAGCACGGTTGGCGACAAGGACGACGGCAATGTGGACGCCAAGCTACCGACTAAGTTGATGATTACATGTAATATATGATGGTTGTGGTGATTCTTTTTTTGTAGTTTTTTTTTGTAGTTGTGGTGATTCGAGTTGAAGTTGCGGTGATTCGATTTGGCAGCTCGTGGAAGTCCTCTTGGACGGCGGCGGCGGTCATGCATGACAAGCAGACGTCGACCTCGTGGAGGACAAATGTCGTCTGCACTCCATTGATGTTCATGCAGAGGACAACACCCAGGTAGATGGCAGCGTCAACGAGAAGGGCATCGAGCTCGCGAAGGACGGCATGGCATACGTGCCTGCAGTTTGTGTGGACGACGACGAGACGGCTGCATGTGTCGCCATGAACGGCATTCTCACGTATGGCATGGCCGTGACCTGCATCACTATGTGCAGCACCGTCATGTCCAAGGATTACTGGACAGCCCTCCTAGTATTCATCTGGTTTTTTTATTCGAATTCTGGAATGGTTGTTGGAATTAAGTTTTGAGGGTCAAGGGCTGAGTTGGTTTTCTTCTGAAATTGGAAATTGCACAAAATCATTAACCTTTGGTGCTGATTTTGCACAGACAACAGCAACACGTTGTACAGGGCAACAAGAACGGTTTAGAGAGACAGACATCGAGGGATCTGATGGGCACGTCGTTCAGGGCGGCGTTGCTGTGCTTCAATGCTTCTTCGACGCATGCACGTAAATTCTGCCATAATATTAATGGGAACAGTTTAGCCCTTTCACTAGGGTGTTAATCAAATGGTAGTGGCACTTTTGCAAAGGCAATCCGCAAAGCCACACAAACAATGCGGCATATATCCAAATTTCTCTTCAAAATCATCCTACTAAAGCATCAACCCAACATGTTCCACCACAAAAATCAAACACATCCAAGAGGGACATCATCTGGTAACTGTCGCTGAAAATTCCCTGCCATCACGATGGCCTCGGGGTTCACCAAGTCCCTTCTACAGGAAGGCCATGATGAATCTAACCCAAGAAACGGCAAGCATACATAAGTTATGGTCAACAAACCTGTTAGTTCATGAGTAGTCAGCGATAACAATCAAAGCACGAGTTACAAGTGGCATGCATGATCCAGCTACTAGTCTTGCCATTTTACTAGTGCTTCCAAATCTCGACACAGGAATTTTAGGGGCTACTTTCTATCCTCAGCGCCTTGCGAGACATCGTCATCATCAATCCCAGTGCCACTGCCTTCATCTGAAGTACAACACGTGCACCAAGTCAATAAGAACTCACACATAACAAATCCGACAGAAAATAAATATGGCAACAAGTCAAAAACAAATATGACAACAAGTCAAAAATAAATATGGCAACAAGTCACGTGCAACAGAAAATTACTTGTAAATCTGGCAAAGCAAACTCATCTATCAATCAAGTCATGCAAACAAAATGTCAAGACTTCACATCCGACAAGTATATGTAATCTGAACCATACCAAGAAACATACTCCCACCGTCCAATAATATAAGACATTTTTGTACTTCAAATTGAACTGCAAAAACATCTTACGTTATGGGACAAAGGTAGTATGTAACAGCCAAGGGGACCAATCGATATTTTCTTGATTTGAAGCACTTGGCAATCATTAATTCATCTGGAAGTAGTAAAAAGGTGTGCATGTAATAACGACCTCAGAGAGAAAGAGAAAAGCGACGAAAATCCCTCCAGGCAGCAACAACACCCTTTATATAAGGAGCCAATGGCCAATGCAGTCAGGAGGAGGAAATCTTCGAATTAAAAATCTCCAAACACTAAATCATTGGCTTGATGGCTGGCACCACAGCCGCCCACAGCTCAACAGCCAAACCATCTCATATCAACAGAGAGAGAGAGAGAGAGAGAGAGAGAGGAGACAAACGGCTCACCTGAACTGAGGAAGAGGCAGCCACCACTGCCGCGGTTGCATGTGGCATATCTCAACTTCCCTCCCTATCAGCATGTGACTTCCCAGGTCTTTCCCACTTTCAGCTGGCACCTCCTGTGACAAGAAAACTGAACCAGAGTCAGGTCTCCGGTCTCCCTCTAATCAACACAACACAAACACAAGGAGAGGTGGATGCGGACAAAATATACAAGTGAGAAAGGTAGATAAACACTATAGACCACCTGGTAATAGCAGCTACTCCGAAACAGTGCATCTAATTTGAGCTATCACGGTATTCACCAAACAAGATTTTAAAAGCAAAAGCTATGTTCTGGAACCCATTCAAGAAGAGAACATCCGCCATCATCTAAGAAATATACATTGCATCTAGGAAAAAAATAGTCTCTGCAGTATGTAACTATCAAGCTTGAATCTTCATTTTTATTGTATGATAGTGAGTGTGGTCTGAATCTATGAACTGCACTGTAGGAAACTCATAAACACCTATAGCATGTCTATGACTAAAATATAAATAGATAAACCACAACCACAGATCAAACATGATGCTATTGTTATTATCGCAAACTGATGTTATTAAAAAGTGGCATAGAGTGTCTCTCTCCAGTTCATTATGCAGGGGCAGAATAGCACTGCTGAGACATCTATGTGCTATTTTTAAGGCTCTAATCTTGGAGCCCGTATGAACTTTTTGTGGGGAACATGAGCTCCCGTCACAGGGGATGTTCAACGAGAGTCATCTCCAAAGCACCCTGGTGACGGCTCATCGAGCGCCACGGTTAGGATTTTTAGGGCACTTCTGGGGCGCTCAAGTACAGAACCTAAAATAAGAGGATCTTTCCCGTGCACTTCGGGGGCACCCTTGACATCATCGGGACCTTTCAAAACACTTCCAGGATCATTGAGAGCGGTTTTAGAACCAATTCTCTATTTCTACTTTATCTCCTAGTACCTTCATTTCCTAAGTTATTCTAGTACAGAATTCTCTTATCTCTTCGAGCGCCCCAGAATTCTCTTATCTCTGAAAAGAGTCCGGTCGCAAAGTGGCAAAGGTTATTTTACAAACCTAAGTACCACAAGAGAGCTTTCAGGTATAGAGCTTGAGTTCTACTCAGCTGTGTTGTCAGTAAATTAACTGAGAATATTTGTTTGCTTCCAGTTGTTAAAACTAACTTAATGTTCCGATCATCATACTCACCCAGAGCAAGGGTAGAAAGAGAAGGCATGAGGTCTAACCTTTACTATTTGTAGCCGTAAGCGACAGTGGTGAGCTGGACCAATACGATGTGATTGAGCCGAACCTACACGTCCAGCAACCACACACACTTTTGAGATGCTAGGTCGCTTTGTCCTGGTTGAATGTGACTTCCTAAACAAACGAAATAGGTTAGTGACCTTATTGACATGTACCGAGTGTTGCTTCCATTAATAACAGTAACAGCAGTGCATACTTACAATTTATTACATTACATGAGAAGCAAGAAAATCCCCCCAGAAAACATTAAGTTAACTTATCAGCACGCGAACGTAATTTTGCATGCTTTTTCAACAGAATTACGATCTTAACCAACGGTAATCACACAGAACAGGGCAGAAAATCATCAGCAGACAGCAGATAAAATAATCCATGGCACAGCACTAAACAACAGCGAACCCTCAATGACACAGAACGGCACCGTATATAGCCCCATATTCAGTGAAATGAATCAGTGTGTATCGTACGAGTAGGGTAGAATTTAACCCAACAATCGCAATGAACTATGTATCGACGTTCTGGTATCGGCGCTTTTGTATAGAATTTAACCCAACAATCGCAAACTGATGTTATTAAAAAGTGGCATAGAATGTCTCTCTCCAGTTCATAATGCAGGGGCAGAATAGCACTGCTGAGACATCTATGTGCTATTTTCAAGGCTCTAATCTTGGAGCCCGGATGAACTTTTTGTGGGGACAGGTGCTCCCGTCACAGAGGATGTTCAACGAGAGTCATCGCCAAAGCCCCCTGGCGACGGCTCGTCGAGCGCCACGTCCTCTGAAAAGAGTCCGGTCGCAAAGCGGCAAAAGTTATTTTACAAAGCTAAGTGCCACAAGAGAGCTTTCATGTATCGAGCTTGAGTTCTACTCAGCTGTGTTGTCAGTAAATTAACTGAGAATATTTGTTTGCTTCCAGTTGTTAAAACTAACTTAATTTTCCGATCATCATACTCACCCAAAGCAAGGTTAGAAAGAGAAGGCATGAGGTCTCACCTTTACTGTTTGTAGCCATCAGCGACAGTTGTAGCTGGACGAATACTACGTGATTGAGCCAAACCTACACATCCAGCAACCACACACACCTTTGAGATGCTAGGTCGCTTTGTCCTGGTTGAAGGTGACATCCTAAACAACCAAAATAGATTAGTGACCTTATTGACCTGTACCCAGTGTTGCTTCCAGTAATAACAGTATAGCCTTTTAAAAATAAATAAACTAAGCAATTTACAGCAGTGCATACTTACAATTTATTACATTACATGAGAAGCAAGCAAATCACCCCAGAAAACATTAAGTTAACTTATCAGCACGCGAACGTAATTTTGCATGCTTTTTCAACATAATTAGGATATTAACCAACAGTAATGTACTTCACAAGTAGACAAATCTATTGATCAATAATGCTAGAACAGAATCAGTTGGTAACAAAAAGATACTAGAACGGGGCCTTTCCATAGCTACAGAGAAATTGACTAGCTAGCAGGAAACCATTGGGCTAGAACATCATATTTCTGGAAGCAATCCAATTGAGACTAAACCCAGCACCTATGTAGCCATGGCAGCAAGGCCATGACCAAGGGCTATACAGCATACCCGTGGCTCAATGACCATGTGCCCAGAGAAAAGGGGAAGAACAGAGGGGAAAAATACAGTACCTTCAATGTTTGTAGCCGAGGCTGAACCACGCTGTCACCAGTGATAGTGGGTACGAGAGCTAGCTGAACCCACAACCGTGCACCAACCGAACCGGCAGCAATGGCCAGGAGGCGTGACCGCATGAAGCCCCAAGCTAAAACAAAGATTCCCATTTTCAGAACATGGCAAGGCTGCAACCACAATGAGTTTGTTGTCAGTCAGGGAGCTCACGTTGCAGGGCAAGGCCGCCGACGCACACAGCTGCCTTGGTATTGAACCACCGCCTTGTCGCAAGCCCTGGCCATCCATTCGATCACACAGCACAGGGCAGAAAATCATCAGCAGACAGCAGATAAAGTAATCCACGGCACAGTAACAGATGGGCATCTATATATCAACCAATCGAAGCAACCAGAGATTTTACCTTGGAGATGGATGGCTTCAACAGGGATCTGCAGTTGCAGGAGCACAGACATCCACGAGCAACCTGCCAGTGAGTTCATCCAGAAATCAATAAAAGATCCTCGAACAAACAAATCCATAGAAACGGCTACATCACGCAGCCCAATTTACCTCTCCTCACACACACGTTCCTATCTTGAGCACATCAGAGGTGTGGAAACTATTTTCTTGTAATAAAAAGGATTTCTTTAGCAGATTTGACTCAGCTTTGGTAAAGACAATGTGCCAATGCACTGAATGTACCGTTCTGGGCAGGTTATAACAGGTTTTGGAAGACAAATCTATACTAGGAACAAACACATTTATACTAGGAACTCTGTCCATCCAGAAGACAAATACAATGCAAAGACCACACTAAAACTACAAATGCTGTTCCTAGTTTTAGGATTACATCCATCAGTGAAGTGAAACCACCTCCAACACAAACAATGGTGCTACATTGCCACTGCCTGCATCTGAAGTACAACAGGTGCACCAAGTCAACAACAACTCGACACATCACAAATCCTAGGATGTCGAAAATAAATATGGCAACAAGTCAAATGCAAGAGAAAATTGCTTGTAAGTCTCACAAAGCAAACTCATCAATCAATCAAGTCATTCAAATAAAATGTCACGACTTAACATCCGACAAGTATATGTAATCTGGACCATACCAAGAAACATTTATGTCACGGACAAGGCAAGCAATCGATATTTTCTTGATTCTCAGAAAGTAAAACTGCAAGGAAGCAAACAGGTGCGGCGTAGGGGTTTGTAGCCGAGCCAAAGGTATGGAGTGGACCATGCCAATCCAAAAGCCAACTCTCTGAGGTGATTGCTTTCATTTTGTTAATCCTAGTACACTCAAGCTCCACGGTATCCAAGGCTAGTTACATATAAAGTCTCTATCTAAGATCACCTTAAATAAAAGCCTGGAAATAGTAAAAGATATGCATGTAATAGCAACCTCGGAGAGAAAGAGAAAAGCGACGAAAATCCCTCAAGGCAGCAACAGCGCTCTTTACATAAGGAGCCACGTGCCAATGCAGTCAGTAGGAGGAAATCTTCAAATTAAAAATCTCCAAACACTATGGCGGCACCACAGCCGCTCACAGCTCGATGGCCAGCCCATCTCATATCAAGAGAGGGAGAGAGAGGAGACCAAGGGCTCACCTGAACTGAGGACGAGACGGCCACCACTGCCACGGTTGCAAATGTGTAGGACTGCTAGATCAGCTAGGTACATGTGGCATGTATCAACTTCCCTCCTCTCAGCATGTGACTTCCCAGGTCTTTCCCACCTTGATTTGGCATCTCCTGTGACAAGTAAAAAGAAGCACAGTTTCAGGTCTCCCTCTAATCAACACAACACAAACATAAATGAAGAAGAGAACATCCACCATCATCTAAGAAATATACATTGCATCTAGAAAACTGATATAGGATATTGTCATTATTGCAGACTGTGTTACTAAACAGTGGCATAGAATGCCTCTCTCCAGTTCATTATGCAAGATTATTTAGCAAGCCTAAGTACCACAAGAGAGCTTTCAGGTATAGTTCTACTCAGTTGTGTTGTTAGTAAATGAACTGAGACTGTTTGTTTGCTTCCAGTTGTTAAAATAACTTAATTTTCCAATCAACATACGCACCCAGGGCAAGGGTAGAAAGAGAAGGCCTGAGGACTCACCTTTACTGTTTGTAGCCGTCAGCGACAGTGGTGAGGTGGACGAATATGACGTGACTGAGCCGAACCTACACTGCCAGCAGCCAAAGCCCCTGTTTGTTTGGGCTGTGGCTTGAGCTTTTGCGGCTTCTAGCCCTCTAAAAGCTAAAGCCCAACCAAACAACTATTTCCTACCACCGGGCTTTTGAGAAGCTGGTCTTCAAATTGCACTACGAAGGAAAAGCACGTCCAGAGCAGCTTCCCGCAGCTCCACCGGCTTCTAACCCCTTCCGCAAAATGTCGCCCTTCCACTTCGCTGGAATTACATAGAAAATGCCACCGATACTTATATCTCCTGCCCCTTCAGTTTTCCCCACGCTCCTCACACCATTCCCTCCCCCGATAGACAGAACAGAGGAGACGAGCTAGGGTTTGGGGCCGCCGTCGTCGCCATCTTCGGCCACCCCGACGGCCGGATCCCGCGCCCCCTCAGCCGCCCTCCTCTCCGATCTGTAAGCGCGCTCCCGTTCCTCCCAGACGCCACCTCAACCTAGCAGCGCCGCCGACGGGATCCAGCCGTCCTCAACCTTCTCCAGCCACGACGCCAACGGATCCGGCCGTCCTCGTTCACTTGTACAGTTCTACCTCTGCTGCCACAACCTCACCTCCCTCCGTCTCACTTGATTGTTTCCTAGACCGCGCAAGCAAGTTGAGCTTCCCCTGTCGTGGTGTGTGGTCAGTGTGTAGTTTTGGAGAAAAATGCAATGGGTGAATGGTCGTACTTGCTGTAAAAATGTCAGGGTGAACGAATGTCCAAAAATTGCCATGGATAATGGTGGTACTTACTGTTAAAATATCAGATCTGTGAGGCATATGTGACCAAAAAAATTACTTGTCAATGTGAACATGCATACAGATGGCATGGTTTCTTGTTGATTGCTGGACATGGTTACTTACTTTCATACTTTGCTATGGAAGAAATCTTAAAAAGACCTCATTCTGCCAAAATTTATTAACTATAATTGATTCACAACAAAATCAACTATTTTGGGGCTAAATTAGATGTTAAATATTTTATTTGAGGTAATGTACATCATAATCAGATAAATTATTTTAAATTAATGTTTAAAACATTCGAGGGCATTGCAGACTTTCACCACCAGCTACAGCCTCACCAGCCGTCCTTCAAAAGTTACCAAACAACCTTTTTGGTCTTCTCAGCTTCTACCAGCTCCAGCTGCTTCTCGTTCAGCCGCAGCCCAAACAAACAGGGCCAAATACACCTCAGAGATGCTAGGCCGCTAGTCCTGGTTGAAGCTGACATCCTGAACAACCGAAAGGGGTTATTTATTGACATGTACCGAGTGTTGCTTCCAGTAATGACAGTATAGCCTAGATGCATGCAAGTTGCAAACAGTTAACCTTTGACAAATAAATAAACTAAGCAATTAACAGCAGTGCATACTTACAATTTATTATATTTCATGAGAAGCAACCAAATCCTCCCACCCCCAGAAAGCATCAAGTTAACTTATCATCACGCGACAGTAAGTTTGCACATCCGGTCAACAGAATTAGGATATTAACCAACGGTAATGTGCTTCACAAGTAGACAAGTCTATTGATCAATCATGCTAGAAAAGAACCAGTTGGTAACAAAAAGATACTAGAACAGGGCCTTTCCGTAGCTAGAGAGAAATTGACTAGCTAGCTGGCAGGAAAGCACTGGGCTAGAAGCAATCCAATTAAGACTAAACCCAGCACCTATGTAGCCATGGCAGCAAGGCCATGACCAAGGGCTATATAGCATACCCGTGGCTCAATGACCATGTGCCCAGACAAAAGGGGAAGAACAGAGGAGGAAGAATAGAGTACCTTCAATGTTTGTAGCTGAGGCTGACCCACCCTGTCACCGGTGATGGTGGGGACGAGAGCTAGCTGAACCCACAATCGCGCACCAACAGAACCACCAGCAATGGCCAGGAGGCATGACCGCGTGAAGGACGTCAGGGAAGAGAGAAGCCCCAACCTACAACAACGATTCCCATTTTCAGAACATGGCAAGGCTGCAACCAAAATGAGTTTGTTGCTAGTCAGGGAGCTCACATTGCAGGCCAAGGCCGCCAACGCACACCGCTGCCTTGGTCTCGAACCACTGCAATCAAGCACCGCCTTGTCGAGAGCCCTGGCCATCCATTCAATCACACACCACAGGGCAGAAAATCATCAGCAGACAGCAGATAAAATAATCCATGGCACAGAAACAGAATGGGCATCTATATATCAACCAATCCAAGCAAGCAGAGATTCGACCTTGGAGATGGATGGCTCCAACAGGGATCTGCAGTTGCAGGAGCACGGACATCCACGAGAAACCTGCAAGTGAGTGAGTGGGTTTAGAAACTTTTCTTACGGATGAGAAAGAAACAAATAGAAGAAAGAAGGACTAATTCAACCATGTTACTATGTTGCAATTACAGTCATGCCAATGATTATGATACTAACATATCTAATGGAGTGTGCACATAAGCAGCACATCACAGGACAAGGGATCCATAAATAATACTCCCTCCCGTATCTTAATATCAGACCTTTTTTTACACTATGATAGTATCAAAAAACATCTTATATTAACAAGATAGCATAATATACAGCGCTAAATAGCAGATTTGACTCGGCTATGGTAAAGACAATGTGCAAATGCACTGAATCTATACTAGGAACAAAGAAATTTATACTAGGAACTCTGTCCATTCAGAAGACAAAACCAATGCAAAGACCACAGTAAAACTAGAATGATGTTCCCAGTTTTAGGTTTACAACCACCGCTTGGGGGCGACCGACGCGGCGATAGGTCCTGGGGGGCGGCTACCCAGTCGCGGCCCCAAAACGCCCCCCAAGTTCGACCCAATTTCGTCCAAGTTCTGCGGAACTCATGAACATAGAGCAAATTCGGCGAAAATTCATTAATGTTTGGGGGATTTTACATAATATGCGATAATATTTAGCCTATTGTTACATAGATTCATCAGAAAATTTAAAAACTAGGATGGTGCATCTGCTGCACCATCGACGCAGCTCGCCTCCGCTGCACCGTCGACGCTGCTCTACTCCGCTGCACCACCGACGCTGCTCTACTCCGTTGCACCATCGACGCCGCTCGCCGTCACCCCTTCATGGGTACTCTAGGCGCGGCTGGTTGCCGTCCTGGATGTGGTAGAGGACGGAGACGAGCGTGCGCCCCTCGGCGCTCCACCACAGGATCCGGCCGAGCCGGTTCCCTGGGCCGGCCACAGGCTCCAGACCTTGGACGGAGACGAGCGCCTGGTTGCGGCGCTCCTCGAAGTAGGCCGTCCAGCGCGCAATGTTGTTCGGCGCATTCGCCGGATCGGCGAGTTCTTCGGCGGTCATGGTGGCGCGGACGGCGAGAACCTCCCGCTCGAACTCCTGTCCCTGAGGAGGCAGAGGCGGCACCGGCACGCCGGCGGCGCTGAGCACCCACCCGCGCGGCAGACGCAAGCCTACCGGACAAGGGTAGTTCACCTCGGCCAGAAGGATGGCCTCGGCACGGGTGAGGGCGCGACGGATGCCGTTCTGGCCGCGGTAGGGATTCATGGCGGAGCAGCGAGAGGGGAGGAAAGAGGAAGAGTGCGGCGAGCAGGGGAGGAAGAAGAGGTGCGCGGTGTGTCTCTCGACGGCGAGCCCACCCGCTTTATATAGCGGTAGCGGCGGAGGGGGTGCATGCGGCTGGACACGCGGCGGACGAGCGGCGGCGATTGGACTACTCCACGGCGATTGGACTGGACTCCGACGAGCATTGATTCCCCCTGCGGCCGTCAGAGCGAGGAAGACGAGGTGAATGGATGAGCACGCCGCGTCGGAAAGAGGCCGACAACTGGGGCCGTTGGGAGGAAGCGCGCGAAAGGCGCCCGTGATCGCGCGCTTTCCTTTCATCCGGCGACCCCAAGCGACCCCCAGCGCGCTGGGTTTGGGTTGGGATCGCCGGACTCAGTTTTGGGCTAATCCGGCGCTATTTGGGCCCTTGGGGGCGCGACTGGGGGAATTTTCACCCCACGGCGCTAGTTTCGCCGTCTTGGGGGCCTCTTGGGGGCGCGGCTGGAGATGCTCTAAGTTTCTTAACTGATTTTTCTGTGAGGTAATTGACTATTATAAAAACTGAGAAAACAAACCCTAGTTGAGTATAAATATACGAAATTAAAAAATAAAAATGTTTTCAACGCGTTGCCGCAAACGTATGTATACCGAAAGTAAAATTTAAATTTTTTAAAAATACTACTCTTAGGGAATCCCACGCCGACCCGTACGTCCGAACTTATTTTTTTGTCGTTCAACGCGATGCCGCAAACGTATGTGAACGTGTTCGAATTCCTGCATACTGGCAGCAAACTAGGGGAAGTTTACGGGTGTTTGTACATTCACCACTTAGGCTTTCGCTCGCTCGGTCCAACTATCGTTAATGGTCCGCTTGTCATTGTCTCCTCTTCCTACTATAGAGCTCTCCTCCGGCGCAGTCGCTTTCCTCCTCTTCTTTCCACAACTGCACCGCTCTCCTCTGACACAATGGTCGCAACCCCGCAGAGGATGGTGGAGGAGCCTCTCTACGCGACTTTGTCACAAGATCGTCCACTTGTGGGAGGTCGTGTATGCGCATCGCATATGCGTGGGTCTCACTCTGAGCTCACCGGAGGAGAGCTCAAAGGACGATGACCTAAGTATGGAGGAGGCGTTCGACAATGACCCGGTGCTTGGTTTCACCATGGCGTAGGCACATGCGCACTTTGACGTCATCATAGCAAAGGTGTAGCAAGATGAGAAATCATCGGTGCCTAGGTCGATGTTTGAGATGATGCAGTAGGAGCGGTGGTATAACCTCGACCTCCTCACACATCACCGCATGAGGGGGGCACAAATCGTCGACGAGCAGGCCGACAAGCGGGCGGACACGAACATGGTCGCGAAGGACCCAGGCATCATCGACTAGGAGCAGGAGCTCTTCGAGACCCTGCAACGCTTGCACCGCCTAAATGAGTAATGTGGATGTGCCACGTCCAAGTGTAGGTGAATAGAATCCAGATGAAAAACGTGCTCCAGTTATATTCAATAACGTAGTGGAACATAAAAAATAGGTATGCACTATTCTATCACATAAAATAACGATTAACATTGAATGGCCTCTAAGTGTTGCTTCGGAAATTGAAAAAAATACCATGTTTCTAATTAAAGTGATCTATAAATTTCCACTTTATGACGCATAGATATACTAAATAAGATAACTAAATATCCCTAAAACTAAATATGAAGACTGAGATTAATCATACGAGGATGAGACTGGTACCAAGATAACTAATGTTTACTAAGGGAATGGCATATGTAATGTTATAAATTTTGTAGTTCCTAGCATAAAATGATAAACATTATTGAAATATCATGGTTATTCGGAAGTTGATTTATAACTTTTGTATGGGATAAACTTGTTGCAAAACAAACGACATGAGAAACGGCTCGTGAAACTTTCAGACGGGAATCACATGGCGCGGAAAATTAGGTGCAAAAGTTTTGAACGAGAAACACATAAAACGATAAACTAGGAGGAAAACTTTAACGCGGCACATATTAGGAAAAAAACACATGATGCGATAAATTAACTTTCAGATGGAAGATACAAAGAGAAAACACACGACATGAAAGTTTTTTTTATTCCATAAAGCACATATTGAGCGCCAAAGACATGGTGCGAGAAAATAGATAGGGGATATTGGGCGGGAAACATTTGGTGAGAGATGTCGATTAAGAAATACGTCACGATAAATTAGTCATAAATTTTGTTGGCGAGAAACACATGTGGCAAAAAAAACGCAAGAAACAAATGGCGCATGTAGTTGAGAAACTTTTGGACGGGTGATACCGAGCGGTAAACACATATATTTTTTTTGTCTTATTCCAAGTAACTCTGATTGGGTGGGAAACACACGGCTGAGAAATTGAAGGGAAAACTTTTGGGCGGGGAAACATACGACACAAGATAATTGGCGGGTTATTTCGTGCGGAATCGGGGAACTTCTTTATGGAACATATCAACGAGAAACACACAACATGAGAAAATAGACGGAAAAATTCTAGGCAAGAGATACCAGATGGAGTGTGTTTGATCTGCATCAAATGTCCCAAGACCCTTCTCCCTCCACCCCCCCCCCCCGCCCCCCTCCCCCTCTCCACGTGTTACTCCTCCATCTCAACCCGCCTTTCTCCACTGACCAAACCATCTACAATTGCCAAACGACTCGCGGGGCAAACAAATAAAACTAGGAAACATATATCTTTTAGTCGATAGAAACAAAATGGTGCCAGTCAACTTCAACACTCCGCTTTGTTGATGTCAAACACCACCACCCTCACTCCCCACCCCCCCTAGTCTGATTGCCATCATTTCACGCATTATCGCCATGCCTTGAGTCGCGATTGCATCAGCCATCTCTGTAACATGTGCTTGGTTTAGTTTCCAAAATCGCTTCTTGCAGCGTTCTAGTTAATCTAGTTGTTCCTAACATCTCGTTTGTTTGGTTACATGTCTAATTTTGAACACACATTTTTCATTATCGGAGTGACAAAAATGTGGTTTTTTGTGAAGATTCTACCAAATATTTGATGTAAACTTGAACCACTTTATTTTTGTAAAATACTGGACCATATTTTATTTACAATTGACCAAAGTTTCCATGTAATATGGTTTTTATATACCTCTTCTAAAAAACACAAATTTCCGCAGATTCAGCTCGAACGGGGTCAAATTTGAACTACATGTGCTTGATAATTTGCTCTTTATTTTTCGAAAAAATCATTTCTAGATACACAAGTAGTCATTTCATCAGGGATCCAACAAGACTTTTGTAAGATTCCACCACTATCTATTACCGGTCATGCCCTCCGTTTTGACCACTTTTTGAAATCGACAAAAATAATTCAAAAAAAAAAAAATGTAAAACCTTCGCGTTGCATCCTAATTTATGTCTTAGTAACCATACAAAACAACAAACTTGGAATAAGGCAAATATCTTATAAAAGTCTTTTTAAAATGAGCTATCGAGTATGAAGATTCATGACTTTCAAGCCAAATGACCGATGTTACAGCTAGTTTGAAAGGATAGTTTTCCCAAATGATCTCAAATTTTGCACATGTGTGTATATTATACTAGCCAACAAGTTTGCCAAAGGAAGTTTTTATTTTCTTTGCACGAAAAATCCATTTTCCATTTTCCGAGTGACAAAAATGGGGTTTTTTGTGAAGGATCTACCAAATATTTCATGTCAACTTGAACCACTTTATTTTTGTAAAATATTAGACCATGTGTTATTTACAATTGACCAAAGTTTCCATGTAATATGGTTTTTATATACCTCTTCTGAAAAAGACAAATTTCCGCAGATTCAGGTGGAACGGGGTCAAATTTGAACTACACGTGCTTGATAGTTTGCTCTTTATTTTTTGAAAAAATCATTTCTAGATACACAAGTAGTCATTTCATCAGGGATCCACCAAGACTTTTGTAAGATTCCACCCCTATCTATTACCGGTCATGCCCTCCGTTTTGACCACTTTTTGAAATCGACAAAAATAATTCAAAAAAAATAAAAAAATTGTAAAACCTTCGCGTTGCATCCTAATTTATGTCTTAGTAACCATACAAAACAACAAACTTGGAATAAAGCAAATATCTTATAAAAGTCTTTTCAAAATGAGCTATCGAGTATGAAGATTCATGACTTTCAAGCCAAATGACCGATGTTACAGCTAGTTTGAAAGGATAGTTTTCCCAAATGATCTCATATTTTGCACATGTGTGTATATTATACTAGCCAACAAGTTTGCCAAAGGAAGTTTTTATTTTCTTTGCACGAAAAATCCATTTTCCATTTTCCGAGTGACAAAAGTAGGGGTTTTTTGTGAAGGATCTACCAAATATTTGATGTCAACTTGAACCACTTTATTTTTGTAAAATATTAGACCATGTGTTATTTAAATGGAGTATATTGCAAATGAATTGCAAATTCAAACTCCAATTTGAATTCAAGTTAGCCAAGTTGTAAATGCTATTGTGTGATCAAAGTAATTCATATTGAAATGTGTATGATATGCCTCTGATGTGCAATTGAAATGTGTATGATATGCCTCTGATGTGCAATTGAAATGTGATATGTTGCTATGGTTCAAGTTGCACAAGCATTTGAAATGAATTTGATTTAATTCCAATTAATCCAAATAGCAAATGCTACTGGTCCCATTTTAAATTCAACTCAAAAATAGTTCAAAGTTGGATATTTGGATAGATTATTTTCTCCTGATCATTTTTCATATATTATATGTTAAATTTGGAGTTAATATGAATTTTCTATGAATTATAAAGTTTCACTTAATTTCTGCCATTTTCCGATTTATTCTTTAATCAGAAAAAATAAAAAAATTGTAAAACCAACGGTCCCGGTTTTTGCGACAAACCGGGACCAATGCCTCGCCAGAGCATTGGACCCGGTTGGTGGCAAAAACCGGGACCGTTGCCCCAGTTGAACCGGGACCAATGCCATATCCAGACGAACCGGGACCGTTGCCCGGTATCGTTCCCGGTTCTGTAATGAACCGGGAGCGATGCCTCTTTTGGGCTGGACGAAAGGGGGGTCTGTCTACTAGTGGCGGTAAATTTTCAAACGAAAATCACATTAGACAAAAAAAATTATCAGGAAACTTTAAAGCGGCACATATCAGGCAGCAAACACATAGGTGGTAACCTTCTAGACGGGAGATACGAGGCATAAACACGTACCATGAAAGTTTTTCTTTCACGGGGACGTGGCACATATTGGTGGCGGGAAAAACGTGGTGTGTTAAAATAGACAATAGATATTGGGCGGGACAATTTTGGATGAGAGATGTCGGGTGGGAAATAGACGACACACGTGGCAACAACATTGGCGGTAAAAACATGACAAAAGCATATAGGTGAGAAACTTTTGGGCGGGTGATACCAGGGGAAACATGCATCGGGATTTTTGTTCTTATTTTGAGCAACTCAAATTGCGAGGGAAGTACATGGTATGAGAAATTGGATATATAACTTTCGGGTGGGAATTTTTGGGCGGGAAACATACGAAATTCGGTAGAAAAGTTCGAGCAAGAATCATACGTCGCACAAAGTTAGGTGAGGAACTTTTCTACGGGACATATAGGCGAGAAACACATGATGCGAGAAAGTAGACTAGAAATACTCGAGCAGTAGATAATACGAAAACAGAACAGTATGAGAGTTTTTTTGGGCGATATACCTGTGGCGGGTGCCATGGTCTTGTAAACCGAAGAATTCATATTCGGGTGTCATCGTGTTGGGTCAAAACCCATGCCTTGTTGGTCACACTTGCTAGACTACACAAAGCAAGACCCCCACCCCAACACGCTACAATAACACAAAAAATATCTTCTATCTTTGGTTTTAGGTTTTATCGAGTTGTTACATGAGTTGAAGGCGATAAAATCACATATACTTTCAAATGACAGATTAATATCATCGTGGTTAAAAAATCATCACGCTCGTAAGCAACCACGTTAATACCCGATATCACTACATACAATAATGCATCAAAGAAGGCAAAGTGGAGGTCAATTACATCTGCATAAATAATTAGCCCGCCGACATTCTCACCAAATCTTTGCGGTGCCTGAAGTATTTGGAGACGTGAGAGAGTATCGGAGTTCAATATTTCAAGTAAATCACATTACACTTAGGGTGATAGTGTGATTATAGGTTTCATGTTGGAGGTTTGTAATGGGATCACCTGTCTATAAAATTCTTCACGGATTATCTGAATCCTACAAAAATACTGGTCGTTTTTAACCGAAGAGTTTTACTCCTGGTCGCGCATTTTGGATTCAAACTCATGCTTGGTTGGGTGTCAGTGCACTATACATAAACGAATGAAAAAATTCTAAAAAATATTGCAAGTTATTCTACTGCAGAAATCTCTTATCTATTCTAGTTCTAGGGTTTAGTGTCTATTATCACATGTGTTGACGACACCAAACAATAATATACAGTTTTCAACAAAAGTTTGATCTCATTCTGCCAAAATAATGTCCATCACGATAGAAGAAGACCAATTCATACACAATATCACTACATACACTACGGGAGAGGAGGCTGACGCCTACGGCCAAATGTCGGGGCCGTCGGCGTAGACGGCCCGTCAGCCCTGGTGGTGGGCCGTCGGAGACCCAAAGCCGTCGGCGTAGCCGTACCTAGGCCGAGGGCCGCCGTCGGCGTAGAAAGGCCGTCGGCGTAGGAACAATTTAGGCCGACGGCCGCCGTCGGCGTTTCATGGGCCGTCGGCGTAGGCCTGCCAGGTGGGCCCCGGTGACGGCCGGACGTTACGGCGTCAGCCCAGCAGGGACTACGCCGACGGCCCCGACCTTTGGCCGTCGGCGTAGACCCCGGGTTGTGTTTTTTTTTTCATTTTTTTTCTTTTGTTTAACTATTTAATCTTATATTACTAATACTAATACATCAAATAATATTGGAAATGGAATTATAGTATATATCATCTCATTTCAACACTCGATATACGTATGCCTCTTTATTCTTTTAATGTCTACTAATTAATACATAAAATAATATAATAACAAATTATAATACTAAATTAAAATATATTATGCTACTATTACTATATTAATATGTATGCTCCACAGTTGTACCCCGTGCGGAGAAAGCTATAAGAGTACACCGCCGGGCCCCTCCCAGCCGGCCCCGGCCTCGCGCCCGGTCTAAGCCGGGTTTCGGTGAAGAAAGACCGCCGTAGTACCGCATTAACTTGCATGTGAATAATTGTAGGGTATGTGTCCAAGTGTGGTGTAAGATCAATGCATAAATGCAATGTCTAGCTCCTTGGTGTGACCATTTTCACATTCCTGTGATAGCACTATTCAAAGTCATGGACATGTAGGTGGAAATACACCCGTTTGCGGGTATTCCGGGGGCTACGAAAGGTTACAAGGTCCCAACCTTGTTTTCCATGTAGTTTTGTCCTAAACAAATCTTAACAAACCAAAAAGTACATTGTTGAAACATCATGCGGAGAAAGCTATAGGGGTAGACCGCCAGGCCCCCCACCGAAGCAGGCCGGATGTCGCAGGTAAATAACCGCCAAAGCGTCGGAATCCCACAAAAATTTGCATGTGGACCTAGTTTATGTGTTCAAGTGTGGTGGAAGGCCCATAGATGCAAAACATAGATCCCGGGTGTGACCTTCTTCATACATGAATGCGATAACACCTAGAAAAAGATTCGTGCACACGTGTAGACGTATACTCCCGGAGGTGAATGATCTTGTGGTGAAATGTGTCCAACCTTGCTTCTCCATGTACATATATATGTGCTAAACAAGCACAGATGGAGACAAGAAGTCCATTATATATTGGTACACCCTGGTACGGAGAAAGCTATAGGGGTAGACCTGCTGGTCCCCCTCGATCGTCTACCCCCATAGATATTCTCCGGATGGGGGTAGCCCGTTGGACATTTGTCTTGGGTTGTGTTTCGTTAGATCATAGCTAGGGTCATTACAAACCATGTCTAGGGTTTCGGGGGTGAATGGCCGTCGGAGGGCCGGAATCATTTCGAAAACCTGCATGTGGAGCTAGATTATGTTTATAAGTGTGATTTAATGTTTGTAGATGGCATATGTAGGTCATGTGTGACGTTGTTCACGGACATGGGCTAACACTTAGTAAAATCGTCGATCCGTATGTGGAAACTCTCGATACGGGTCTACCGGTGTGAATAATGTGGTGAAATGTGTTCAGCCTTGGTTTTACATGTACATATGTGCTAAACAAACATAGATAGATAAAAAATTCCATTGGTCCACCCTCGTACGGAGAAAGCTATAAGGGTAGATCTTCGGGCCCCCCCGATCTAGGGTTTCGGAGGTGAATGACCGTCGGAGGGCCGGAATCATTGGAAATCCTGCATGTGGAGCTAGGTTATGTTTATAAGTGTGATTTAATGTTTGTAGATGGCATATGTAGGTCATGTGTCTGACGTTGTTCACGGACATGGGATAACACTTAGTAAAATCGTCGATCCGTATGTGGAAACTCCCGGTACGTGTCTATCGGTGTGAATAATGTGGTGAAATGTGTTCAACCTTGGTTTTCCATGTACATATGTGCTAAACAAACATAGATAGATAAAAAAGTCCATTGGTCCGTCCTCGTACGGAGAAAGCTATAAGGGTAGATCTGCGGGCCCCCAGGTCTAGGGTTTCGGAGGTGAATGACCGTCGGAGGGCCGGAATCATTGGAAACCCTGCATGTGGAGCTAGGTTATGTTTATAAGTGTGATTTAATGTTTGTAGATGGCATATGTAGGTCATGTGTCTGACGTTGTTCACGGACATGGGCTAACACTTAGTAAAATCGTCGATCCGTATGTGGAAACTCCCGGTACGGGTCTACCGGTGTGAATAATGTGGTGAAATGTGTTCAACCTTGGTTTTCCATGTACATATGTGCTAACCAAACATAGATAGATAAAATGTCCATTGGTCCATCCTCGTACGGAGAAAGCTATAAGGGTAGATCTGCGGCCCCCCCAGATCTAGGGTTTTGGAGGTGAATGACCGTCGGAGGGTCGGAATCATTGGAAACCCTGCATGTGGAGCTAGGTTATGTTTATAAGTGTGAGTTAATGTTTGTAGATGGCATATGTAGGTTATGTGTCTGACGTTGTTCACGAACATGGGCTAACACTTAGTAAAATCGTCGATCCGTATGTGGAAACTCCCGGTACGTGTCTACCGGTGTGAATAATGTGGTGAAATGTGTTCAACCTTGGTTTTCCATGTACATATGTGCTAAACAAACATAGATAGATAAAAAAGTCCATTGGTCCATCCTCGTACGGAGAAAGCTATAAGGGTAGATCTGCGGGCCCCCCAGATCTAGGGTTTCGGAGGTGAATGACCGTCGGAGGGCCGGAATCATTGGAAAACCTGCATGTGGAGCTAGGTTATGTTTATATGTGTCATTTAATGTTTGTAGATGGCATATATAGGTCATGTGTTTGACGGTGTTCACGGACATGGGCTAACACTTAGTAAAATCGTCAATCCGTATGTGGAAACTCCCGGTACGGGTCTACCGATGTGAATAATGTGGTGAAATGTGTTCAGCCTTGGTTTTTGATGTACATATGTGCTAAACAAACATAGATAGATAAAAAAGTCCATTGGTCCATCCTCGTACGGAGAAAGCTATAAGGGTAGATCTTCGGGCCCCCCCGATCTAGGGTTTCGGAGGTGAATGACCGTCGGAGGGCCGGAATCATTTGGAAAACCTGCATGTGGAGCTAGGTTATGTTTATAAGTGTGATTTAATGTTTGTAGATGGCATATGTAGGTCATGTGTCTGACGTTGTTCACGGACATGGGCTAACACTTAGTAAAATCGTCGATCCGTATGTGGAAACTCCCGGTACGTGTCTACCGGTGTGAATAATGTGGTGAAATGTGTTCAACCTTGGTTTTCCATGTACATATGTGCTAAACAAACATAGATAGATAAAAAAGTCCATTGGTCCATCCTCGTACGGAGAAAGCTATAAGGGTAGATCTGCGGGCCCCCAGATCTAGGGTTTCGGAGGTGAATGACCGTCGGAGGGCCGGAATCATTGGAAAACCTGCATGTGGAGCTAGGTTATGTTTATATGTGTGATTTAATGTTTGTAGATGGCATATATAGGTCATGTGTTTGACGGTGTTCACGGACATGGGCTAACACTTAGTAAAATCGTCAATCCGTATGTGGAAACTCCCGGTACGGGTCTACCGATGTGAATAATGTGGTGAAATGTGTTCAACCTTGGTTTTCCATGTACATATGTGCTAAACAAACATAGATAGATAAAAAAGTCCATTGGTCCATCCTCGTACGGAGAAAGCTATAAGGGTAGATCTTCGGGCCCCCCCGATCTAGGGTTTCGGAGGTGAATGACCGTCGGAGGGCCGGAATCATTTGGAAAACCTGCATGTGGAGCTAGGTTATGTTTATAAGTGTGATTTAATGTTTGTAGATGGCATATGTAGGTCATGTGTCTGACGTTGTTCACGGACATGGGCTAACACTTAGTAAAATCGTCGATCCGTATGTGGAAACTCCCGGTACGTGTCTACCGGTGTGAATAATGTGGTGAAATGTGTTCAACCTTGGTTTTCCATGTACATATGTGCTAAAAAACATAGATATATAAAAAAAGTCCATTGGTCCATCCTCGTACGGAGAAAGATATAAGGTTAGATCTGCGGGCCCCCCAGATCTAGGTTTTCGGAGGTGAATGACCGTCGGAGGGCCGGAATCATTGGAAAACCAGCATGTGGAGCTATGTTATGTTTATAGGTGTGATTTAATGTTTGTAGATGGCATATGTAGGTCATGTGTCTGAAGTTGTTCACGTACATGGGCTAACACTTAGTAAAATCGTCGATCCGTATGTGGAAACTCCCGGTACGTGTCTACCGGTGTGAATAATGTGGTGAAATGTGTTCAACCTTGGTTTTCCATGTACATATGTGCTAAACAAACATAGATAGATAAAAAAGTCCTTTGGTCCATCCTCATACGGAGAAAGCTATAAGGGTAGATCTGCGGGCCCCCCAGATCTAGGGTTTCGGAGGTGAATGACCGTCGGAGGGCCGGAATCATTGGAAACCCTGCATGTGGAGCTAGGTTATGTTTATAAGTGTGATTTAATGTTTGTAGATGGCATATGTAGGTCATGTGTCTGACGTTGTTCACGGACATGGGCTAACACTTAGTAAAATCGTCGATCCGTATGTGGAAACTCCCGGTACGTGTCTACCGGCGTGAATAATGTGGTGAAATGTGTTCAACCTTGGTTTTCCATGCACATATGTGCTAAACAAACATAGATAGATAAAAAAGTCCATTGGTCCATCCTCGTACGGAGAAAGCTATAAGGATAGATCTGCGGGCCCCCCCGATCTAGGGTTTTGGGGGTGAATGACCGTCGGAGGGCCGGAATCATTTGGAAAACCTGCATGTGGAGCTAGGTTATGTTTATAAGTTTGATTTAATGTTTGTAGATGGCATATGTAGGGTATGTGTCTGACGTTGTTCACGGACATGGGCTAACACTTAGTAAAATCGTCGATCCGTATGTGGAAACTCCCGGTACGTGTCTACCGGTGTGAATAATGTGGTGAAATGTGTTCAACCTTGGTTTTCCATGTACATATGTGTTAAACAAACATAGATAGATAAAAAAAGTCCATTGGTCCATCCTCGTACGGAGAAAGCTATAAGGGTAGATCTGCGGGCCCCCCAGATCTAAGGTTTCGGAGGTGAATGACCGTTGGAGGGCCAGAATCATTGGAAACCCTGAATGTGGAGCTAGGTTATGTTTATAGGTGTGATTTAATGTTTGTAGATGGCATATGTAGGTCATGTGTCTGACGTTGTTCACGGACATAGGCTAACACTTAGTAAAATCGTCGATCCGTATGTGGAAACTCCCGGTACGTGTCTACCGGTGTGAATAATGTGGTGAAATGTGTTCAGCCTTGGTTTTCCATGTACATATGTGCTAAACAAACATAGATAGATAAAAAAGTCCATTGGTCCATCCTCGTACGGAGAAAGCTATAAGGATAGATCTGCGGGCCCCCCCGATCTAGGGTTTTGGGGGTGAATGACCGTCGGAGGGCCGGAATCATTTGGAAAACCTGCATGTGGAGCTAGGTTATGTTTATAAGTGTGATTTAATGTTTGTAGATGGCATATGTAGGGCATGTGTCTGACGTTGTTCACGGACATGGGCTAACACTTAGTAAAATCGTCGATCCGTATGTGGAAACTCCCGGTACGTGTCTACCGGTGTGAATAATGTGGTGAAATGTGTTCAACCTTGGTTTTCCATGTACATATGTGCTAAAAAACATAGATAGATAAAAAAAGTCCATTGGTCCATCCTCGTACGGAGAAAGCTATAAGGGTAGATCTGCGGGCCCCCCAGATCTAGGGTTTCGGAGGTGAATGACCGTCGGAGGGCCGGAATCATTGGAAAACCCTGCATGTGGAGCTAGGTTATGTTTATAGGTGTGATTTAATGTTTGTAGATGGCATATGTAGGTCATGTGTCTGACGTTGTTCACGGACATGGGCTAACACTTCGTAAAATCGTCGATCCGTATGTGGAAACTCCCGGTACGTGTCTACCGGTGTGAATAATGTGGTGAAATGTGTTCAGCCTTGGTTTTCCATGTACATATGTGCTAAACAAACATAGATAGATAAAAAAGTCCATTGGTCCATCCTCGTACGGAGAAAGCTATAAGGATAGATCTGCGGGCCCCCCCGATCTAGGGTTTTGGGGGTGAATGACCGTCGGAGGGCCGGAATCATTTGGAAAACCTGCATGTGGAGCTAGGTTATGTTTATAAGTGTGATTTAATGTTTGTAGATGGCATATGTAGGGCATGTGTCTGACGTTGTTCACGGACATGGGCTAACACTTAGTAAAATCGTCGATCCGTATGTGGAAACTCCCGGTACGTGTCTACCGGTGTGAATAATGTGGTGAAATGTGTTCAACCTTGGTTTTCCATGTACATATGTGCTAAAAAACATAGATAGATAAAAAAAGTCCATTGGTCCATCCTCGTACGGAGAAAGCTATAAGGGTAGATCTGCGGGCCCCCCAGATCTAGGGTTTCGGAGGTGAATGACCGTTGGAGGGCCAGAATCATTGGAAACCCTGAATGTGGAGCTAGGTTATGTTTATAGGTGTGATTTAATGTTTGTAGATGGCATATGTAGGTCATGTGTCTGACGTTGTTCACGGACATAGGCTAACACTTAGTAAAATCGTCGATCCGTATGTGGAAACTCCCGGTACGTGTCTACCGGTGTGAATAATGTGGTGAAATGTGTTCAGCCTTGGTTTTCCATGTACATATGTGCTAAACAAACATAGATAGATAAAAAAAGTCCATTGGTCCATCCTCGTACGGAGAAAGCTATAAGGGTAGATCTGCGGGCCCCAGATCTAGGGTTTCGGAGGTGAATGACCGTCGGAGGGCCGGAATCATTGGAAACCCTGCATGTGGAGCTAGGTTATGTTTATAAGTGTGATTTAATGTTTGTAGATGGCATATGTAGGTCATGTGTCTGACGTTGTTCACGGACATGGGCTAACACTTAGTAAAATCGTCGATCCGTATGTGGAAACTCCCGGTACGGGTCTACCGGTGTGAATAATGTGGTGAAATGTGTTCAACCTTGGTTTTCCATGTACATATGTGCTAACCAAACATAGATAGATAAAATGTCCATTGGTCCATCCTCGTACGGAGAAAGCTATAAGGGTAGATCTGCGGCCCCCCCAGATCTAGGGTTTTGGAGGTGAATGACCGTCGGAGGGTCGGAATCATTGGAAACCCTGCATGTGGAGCTAGGTTATGTTTATAAGTGTGAGTTAATGTTTGTAGATGGCATATGTAGGTTATGTGTCTGACGTTGTTCACGAACATGGGCTAACACTTAGTAAAATCGTCGATCCGTATGTGGAAACTCCCGGTACGTGTCTACCGGTGTGAATAATGTGGTGAAATGTGTTCAACCTTGGTTTTCCATGTACATATGTGCTAAACAAACATAGATAGATAAAAAAGTCCATTGGTCCATCCTCGTACGGAGAAAGCTATAAGGGTAGATCTGCGGGCCCCCCAGATCTAGGGTTTCGGAGGTGAATGACCGTCGGAGGGCCGGAATCATTGGAAAACCTGCATGTGGAGCTAGGTTATGTTTATATGTGTCATTTAATGTTTGTAGATGGCATATATAGGTCATGTGTTTGACGGTGTTCACGGACATGGGCTAACACTTAGTAAAATCGTCAATCCGTATGTGGAAACTCCCGGTACGGGTCTACTGATGTGAATAATGTGGTGAAATGTGTTCAGCCTTGGTTTTTGATGTACATATGTGCTAAACAAACATAGATAGATAAAAAAGTCCATTGGTCCATCCTCGTACGGAGAAAGCTATAAGGGTAGATCTTCGGGCCCCCCCGATCTAGGGTTTCGGAGGTGAATGACCGTCGGAGGGCCGGAATCATTTGGAAAACCTGCATGTGGAGCTAGGTTATGTTTATAAGTGTGATTTAATGTTTGTAGATGGCATATGTAGGTCATGTGTCTGACGTTGTTCACGGACATGGGCTAACACTTAGTAAAATCGTCGATCCGTATGTGGAAACTCCCGGTACGTGTCTACCGGTGTGAATAATGTGGTGAAATGTGTTCAACCTTGGTTTTCCATGTACATATGTGCTAAACAAACATAGATAGATAAAAAAGTCCATTGGTCCATCCTCGTACGGAGAAAGCTATAAGGGTAGATCTGCGGGCCCCCAGATCTAGGGTTTCGGAGGTGAATGACCGTCGGAGGGCCGGAATCATTGGAAAACCTGCATGTGGAGCTAGGTTATGTTTATATGTGTGATTTAATGTTTGTAGATGGCATATATAGGTCATGTGTTTGACGGTGTTCACGGACATGGGCTAACACTTAGTAAAATCGTCAATCCGTATGTGGAAACTCCCGGTACGGGTCTACCGATGTGAATAATGTGGTGAAATGTGTTCAACCTTGGTTTTCCATGTACATATGTGCTAAACAAACATAGATAGATAAAAAAGTCCATTGGTCCATCCTCGTACGGAGAAAGCTATAAGGGTAGATCTTCGGGCCCCCCCGATCTAGGGTTTCGGAGGTGAATGACCGTCGGAGGGCCGGAATCATTTGGAAAACCTGCATGTGGAGCTAGGTTATGTTTATAAGTGTGATTTAATGTTTGTAGATGGCATATGTAGGTCATGTGTCTGACGTTGTTCACGGACATGGGCTAACACTTAGTAAAATCGTCGATCCGTATGTGGAAACTCCCGGTACGTGTCTACCGGTGTGAATAATGTGGTGAAATGTGTTCAACCTTGGTTTTCCATGTACATATGTGCTAAAAAACATAGATATATATAAAAAGTCCATTGGTCCATCCTCGTACGGAGAAAGATATAAGGTTAGATCTGCGGGCCCCCCAGATCTAGGTTTTCGGAGGTGAATGACCGTCGGAGGGCCGGAATCATTGGAAAACCAGCATGTGGAGCTATGTTATGTTTATAGGTGTGATTTAATGTTTGTAGATGGCATATGTAGGTCATGTGTCTGAAGTTGTTCACGTACATGGGCTAACACTTAGTAAAATCGTCGATCCGTATGTGGAAACTCCCGGTACGTGTCTACCGGTGTGAATAATGTGGTGAAATGTGTTCAACCTTGGTTTTCCATGTACATATGTGCTAAACAAACATAGATAGATAAAAAAGTCCTTTGGTCCATCCTCATACGGAGAAAGCTATAAGGGTAGATCTGCGGGCCCCCCAGATCTAGGGTTTCGGAGGTGAATGACCGTCGGAGGGCCGGAATCATTGGAAACCCTGCATGTGGAGCTAGGTTATGTTTATAAGTGTGATTTAATGTTTGTAGATGGCATATGTAGGTCATGTGTCTGACGTTGTTCACGGACATGGGCTAACACTTAGTAAAATCGTCGATCCGTATGTGGAAACTCCCGGTACGTGTCTACTGGCGTGAATAATGTGGTGAAATGTGTTCAACCTTGGTTTTCCATGCACATATGTGCTAAACAAACATAGATAGATAAAAAAGTCCATTGGTCCATCCTCGTACGGAGAAAGCTATAAGGATAGATCTGCGGGCTCCCCCGATCTAGGGTTTTGGGGGTGAATGACCGTCGGAGGGCCGGAATCATTTGGAAAACCTGCATGTGGAGCTAGGTTATGTTTATAAGTTTGATTTAATGTTTGTAGATGGCATATGTAGGGTATGTGTCTGACGTTGTTCACGGACATGGGCTAACACTTAGTAAAATCGTCGATCCGTATGTGGAAACTCCCGGTACGTGTCTACCGGTGTGAATAATGTGGTGAAATGTGTTCAACCTTGGTTTTCCATGTACATATGTGTTAAACAAACATAGATAGATAAAAAAAGTCCATTGGTCCATCCTCGTACGGAGAAAGCTATAAGGGTAGATCTGCGGGCCCCCCAGATCTAAGGTTTCGGAGGTGAATGACCGTTGGAGGGCCAGAATCATTGGAAACCCTGAATGTGGAGCTAGGTTATGTTTATAGGTGTGATTTAATGTTTGTAGATGGCATATGTAGGTCATGTGTCTGACGTTGTTCACGGACATAGGCTAACACTTAGTAAAATCGTCGATCCGTATGTGGAAACTCCCGGTACGTGTCTACCGGTGTGAATAATGTGGTGAAATGTGTTCAGCCTTGGTTTTCCATGTACATATGTGCTAAACAAACATAGATAGATAAAAAAAGTCCATTGGTCCATCCTCGTACGGAGAAAGCTATAAGGGTAGATCTGCGGGCCCCCAGATCTAGGGTTTCGGAGGTGAATGACCGTCGGAGGGCCGGAATCATTGGAAAACCCTGCATGTGGAGCTAGGTTATGTTTATAGGTGTGATTTAATGTTTGTAGATGGCATATGTAGGTCATGTGTCTGACGTTGTTCACGGACATGGGCTAACACTTCGTAAAATCGTCGATCCGTATGTGGAAACTCCCGGTACGTGTCTACCGGTGTGAATAATGTGGTGAAATGTGTTCAGCCTTGGTTTTCCATGTACATATGTGCTAAACAAACATAGATAGATAAAAAAGTCCATTGGTCCATCCTCGTACGGAGAAAGCTATAAGGATAGATCTGCGGGCCCCCCCGATCTAGGGTTTTGGGGGTGAATGACCGTCGGAGGGCCGGAATCATTTGGAAAACCTGCATGTGGAGCTAGGTTATGTTTATAAGTGTGATTTAATGTTTGTAGATGGCATATGTAGGGCATGTGTCTGACGTTGTTCACGGACATGGGCTAACACTTAGTAAAATCGTCGATCCGTATGTGGAAACTCCCGGTACGTGTCTACCGGTGTGAATAATGTGGTGAAATGTGTTCAACCTTGGTTTTCCATGTACATATGTGCTAAAAAACATAGATAGATAAAAAAAGTCCATTGGTCCATCCTCGTACGGAGAAAGCTATAAGGGTAGATCTGCGGGCCCCCCAGATCTAGGGTTTCGGAGGTGAATGACCGTTGGAGGGCCAGAATCATTGGAAACCCTGAATGTGGAGCTAGGTTATGTTTATAGGTGTGATTTAATGTTTGTAGATGGCATATGTAGGTCATGTGTCTGACGTTGTTCACGGACATAGGCTAACACTTAGTAAAATCGTCGATCCGTATGTGGAAACTCCCGGTACGTGTCTACCGGTGTGAATAATGTGGTGAAATGTGTTCAGCCTTGGTTTTCCATGTACATATGTGCTAAACAAACATAGATAGATAAAAAAAGTCCATTGGTCCATCCTCGTACGGAGAAAGCTATAAGGGTAGATCTGCGGGCCCCAGATCTAGGGTTTCGGAGGTGAATGACCGTCGGAGGGCCGGAATCATTGGAAAACCCTGCATGTGGAGCTAGGTTATGTTTATAGGTGTGATTTAATGTTTGTAGATGGCATATGTAGGTCATGTGTCTGACGTTGTTCACGGACATGGGCTAACACTTCGTAAAATCGTCGATCCGTATGTGGAAACTCCCGGTACGTGTCTACCGGTGTGAATAATGTGGTGAAATGTGTTCAGCCTTGGTTTTCCATGTACATATGTGCTAAACAAACATAGATAGATAAAAAAGTCCATTGGTCCATCCTCGTACGGAGAAAGCTATAAGGATAGATCTGCGGGCCCCCCCGATCTAGGGTTTTGGGGGTGAATGACCGTCGGAGGGCCGGAATCATTTGGAAAACCTGCATGTGGAGCTAGGTTATGTTTATAAGTGTGATTTAATGTTTGTAGATGGCATATGTAGGGCATGTGTCTGACGTTGTTCACGGACATGGGCTAACACTTAGTAAAATCGTCGATCCGTATGTGGAAACTCCCGGTACGTGTCTACCGGTGTGAATAATGTGGTGAAATGTGTTCAACCTTGGTTTTCCATGTACATATGTGCTAAAAAACATAGATAGATAAAAAAAGTCCATTGGTCCATCCTCGTACGGAGAAAGCTATAAGGGTAGATCTGCGGGCCCCCCAGATCTAGGGTTTCGGAGGTGAATGACCGTTGGAGGGCCAGAATCATTGGAAACCCTGAATGTGGAGCTAGGTTATGTTTATAGGTGTGATTTAATGTTTGTAGATGGCATATGTAGGTCATGTGTCTGACGTTGTTCACGGACATAGGCTAACACTTAGTAAAATCGTCGATCCGTATGTGGAAACTCCCGGTACGTGTCTACCGGTGTGAATAATGTGGTGAAATGTGTTCAGCCTTGGTTTTCCATGTACATATGTGCTAAACAAACATAGATAGATAAAAAAAGTCCATTGGTCCATCCTCGTACGGAGAAAGCTATAAGGGTAGATCTGCGGGCCCCCAGATCTAGGGTTTCGGAGGTGAATGACCGTCGGAGGGCCGGAATCATTGGAAAACCCTGCATGTGGAGCTAGGTTATGTTTATAGGTGTGATTTAATGTTTGTAGATGGCATATGTAGGTCATGTGTCTGAAGTTGTTCACGTACATGGGCTAACACTTAGTAAAATCGTCGATCCGTATGTGGAAACTCCCGGTACGGGTCTACCGGTGTGAATAATGTGGTGAAATGTGTTCAACCTTGGTTTTCCATGTACATATGTGCTAAAAAAACATAGATAGATAAAAAAGTCCTTTGGTCCATCCTCATACGGAGAAAGCTATAAGGGTAGATCTGCGGGCCCCCCAGATCTAGGGTTTCGGAGGTGAATGACCGTCGGAGGGCCGGAATCATTGGAAACCCTGCATGTGGAGCTAGGTTATGTTTATAAGTGTGATTTAATGTTTGTAGATGGCATATGTAGGTCATGTGTCTGACGTTGTTCACGGACATGGGCTAACACTTAGTAAAATCGTCGATCCGTATGTGGAAACTCCCGGTACGTGTCTACCGGTGTGAATAATGTGGTGAAATGTGTTCAACCTTGGTTTTCCATGTACATATGTGCTAAACAAACATAGATAGATAAAAAAAGTCCATTGGTCCATCCTTGTACGGAGAAAGCTATAAGGGTAGATCTGCGGGCCCCCCAGATCTAGGGTTTCGGAGGTGAATGACCGTTGGAGGGCCAGAATCATTGGAAACCCTGAATGTGGAGCTAGGTTATGTTTATAGGTGTGATTTAATGTTTGTAGATGGCATATGTAGGTCATGTGTCTGACGTTGTTCACGGACATAGGCTAACACTTAGTAAAATCGTCGATCCGTATGTGGAAACTCCCGGTACGTGTCTACCGGTGTGAATAATGTGGTGAAATGTGTTCAGCCTTGGTTTTCCATGTACATATGTGCTAAACAAACATAGATAGATAAAAAAAGTCCATTGGTCCATCCTCGTACGGAGAAAGCTATAAGGGTAGATCTGCGGGCCCCCAGATCTAGGGTTTCGGAGGTGAATGACCGTCGGAGGGCCGGAATCATTGGAAAACCCTGCATGTGGAGCTAGGTTATGTTTATAGGTGTGATTTAATGTTTGTAGATGGCATATGTAGGTCATGTGTCTGACGTTGTTCACGGACATGGGCTAACACTTAGTAAAATCGTCGATCCGTATGTGGAAACTCCCGGTACGTGTCTACCGGTGTGAATAATGTGGTGAAATGTGTTCAGCCTTGGTTTTCCATGTACATATGTGCTAAACAAACATAGATAGATAAAAAAAGTCCATTGGTCCATCCTCGTACGGAGAAAGCTATAAGGGTAGATCTGCGGGCCCCCAGATCTAGGGTTTCGGAGGTGAATGACCGTCGGAGGGCCGGAATCATTGGAAAACCCTGCATGTGGAGCTAGGTTATGTTTATAGGTGTGATTTAATGTTTGTAGATGGCATATGTAGGTCATGTGTCTGACGTTATTCACGGACATGGGCTAACACTTAGTAAAATCGTCGATCCGTATGTGGAAACTCCCGGTACGTGTCTACCGGTGTGAATAATGTGGTGAAATGTGTTCAACCTTGGTTTTCCATGTACATATGTGCTAAAAAACATAGATATATAAAAAAAGTCCATTGGTCCATCCTCGTACGGAGAAAGCTATAAGGTTAGATCTGCGGGCCCCCCCAGATCTAGGGTTTCGGAGGTGAATGACCGTCGGAGGGCCGGAATCATTGGAAAACCAGCATGTGGAGCTATGTTATGTTTATAGGTGTGATTTAATGTTTGTAGATGGCATATGTAGGTCATGTGTCTGAAGTTGTTCACGGACATGGGCTAACACTTAGTAAAATCGTCGATCCGTATGTGGAAACTCCCGGTACGGGTCTACCGGTGTGAATAATGTGGTGAAATGTGTTCAACCTTGGTTTTCCATGTACATATGTGCTAAACAAACATAGATAGATAAAAAAGTCCTTTGGTCCATCCTCATACGGAGAAAGCTATAAGGGTAGATCTGCGGGCCCCCCAGATCTAGGGTTTCGGAGGTGAATGACCGTCGGAGGGCCGGAATCATTGGAAACCCTGCATGTGGAGCTAGGTTATGTTTATAAGTGTGATTTAATGTTTGTAGATGGCATATGTAGGTCATGTGTCTGACGTTGTTCACGGACATGGGCTAACACTTAGTAAAATCGTCCATCCGTATGTGGAAACTCCCGGTACGTGTCTACCGGCGTGAATAATGTGGTGAAATGTGTTCAACCTTGGTTTTCCATGCACATATGTGCTAAACAAACATAGATAGATAAAAAAGTCCATTGGTCCATCCTCGTACGGAGAAAGCTATAAGGATAGATCTGCGGGCCCCCCCCGATCTAGGGTTTTGGGGGTGAATGACCGTCGGAGGGCCGGAATCATTTGGAAAACCTGCATGTGGAGCTAGGTTATGTTTATAAGTGTGATTTAATGTTTGTAGATGGTATATGTAGGTCATGTGTCTGACGTTGTTCACGGACATGGGCTAACACTTAGTAAAATCGTCGATCCGTATGTGGAAACTCCCGGTACGGGTCTACCGGTGTGAATAATGTGGTGAAATGTGTCCAGCCTTGGTTTTACATGTACATATGTGCTAAACAAACATAGATAGATAAAAAAGTCCATTGGTCCACCCTCGTACGGAGAAAGCTATAAGGGTAGATCTTCGGGGCCCCCCGATCTAGGGTTTCGGAGGTGAATGACCGTCGGAGGGCCGGAATCATTGGAAACCCTGCATGTGGAGCTAGGCTATGTTTATAAGTGTTATTTAATGTTTGTAGATGGCATATGTAGGTCATGTGTCTGACGTTGTTCACGGACATGGGATAACACTTAGTACAATCGTCGATCCGTATGTGGAAACTCCCGGTACGTGTCTATCGGTGTGAATAATGTGGTGAAATGTGTTCAACCTTGGTTTTCCATGTACATATGTGCTACACAAACATAGATAGATAAAAAAGTCCATTGGTCTGTCCTCGTACGGAGAAAGCTATAAGGGTAGATCTGCGGGCCCCCAGATCTAGGGTTTCGGAGGTGAATGACCGTCGGAGGGCCGGAATCATTGGAAACCCTGCATGTGGAGCTAGGTTATGTTTATAAGTGTGATTTAATGTTTGTAGATGGCATATGTAGGTCATGTGTCTGACGTTGTTCACGGACATGGGCTAACACTTAGTAAAATCGTCGATCCGTATGTGGAAACTCCCGGTACGGGTCTACCGGTGTGAATAATGTGGTGAAATGTGTTCAACCTTGGTTTTCCATGTACATATGTGCTAACCAAACATAGATAGATAAACAAGTCCATTGGTCCATCCTCGTACGGAGAAAGCTATAAGGGTAGATCTGCGGCCCCCCCAGATCTAGGGTTTTGGAGGTGAATGACCGTCGGAGGGCCGGAATCATTGGAAACCCTGCATGTGGACCTAGGTTATGTTTATAAGTGTGATTTAATGTTTGTAGATGGCATATGTAGGTTATGTGTCTGACGTTGTTCACGGACATGGGCTAACACTTAGTAAAATCGTCGATCTGTATGTGGAAACTCCCGGTACGTGTCTACCGGTGTGAATAATGTGGTGAAATGTGTTCAACTTTGGTTTTCCATGTACATATATGCTAAACAAACATAGATAGATAAAAAAGTCCATTGGGCCATCCTCGTACGGAGAAAAGCTATAAGGGTAGATCTGCGGGGCCCCCAGATCTAAGGTTTCGGAGGTGAATGACCGTCGGAGGGACGGAATCATTGGAAAACCTGCATGTGGAGCTAGGTTATGTTTATAGGTGTGATTTAATGTTTGTAGATGGCATATGTAGGTCATCTGTTTGACGTTGTTCACGGACATGGGCTAACACTTAGTAAAATCGTCGATCCGTATGTGGAAACTCCCGGTACGGGTCTACCGGTGTGAATAATGTGGTGAAATGTGTTCAGCCTTGGTTTTTGATGTACATATGTGCTAAACAAACATAGATAGATAAAAAAGTCCATTGGTCCATCCTCGTACGGAGAAAGCTATAAGGGTAGATCTTCGGGCCCCCCCGATCTAGGGTTTCGGAGGTGAATGACCGTCGGAGGGCCGGAATCATTTGGAAAACCTGCATGTGGAGCTAGGTTATGTTTATAAGTGTGATTTAATGTTTGTAGATGGCATATGTAGGTCATGTGTCTGACGTTGTTCACGGACATGGGCTAACACTTAGTAAAATTGTCGATCCGTATGTGGAAACTCCCGGTACGTGTCTACCGGTGTGAATAATGTGGTGAAATGTGTTCAACCTTGGTTTTCCATGTACATATGTGCTAAACAAACATAGATAGATAAAAAAAGTCCATTGGTCCATCCTCTTACGGAGAAAGCTATAAGGTAGATCTGCGGGCCCCCCAGATCTAGGGTTTCGGAGGTGAATGACCGTTGGAGGGCCGGAATCATTGGAAACCCTGCATGTGGAGCTAGGTTATGTTTATAGGTGTGATTTAATGTTTGTAGATGGCATATGTAGGTCATGTGTCTGACGTTGTTCACGGACATGGGCTAACACTTAGTAAAATCGTCGATCCGTATGTGGAAACTCCCGGTACGTGTCTACCGGTGTGAATAATGTGGTGAAATGTGTTCAGCCTTGGTTTTCCATGTACATATGTGCTAAACAAACATAGATAGATAAAAAAAGTCCATTGGTCCATCCTCGTACGGAGAAAGCTATAAGGGTAGATCTGCGGGGCCCCCAGATCTAGGGTTTCGGAGGTGCATGACCGTCGGAGGGCCGGAATCATTGGAAGACCCTGCATGTGGAGCTAGGTTATGTTTATAGGTGTGATTTAATTTTCGTAGATGGCATATGTAGGTCATGTGTTTGACGTTATTCACGGACATGGGCTAACACTTAGTAAAATCGTTGATCCATATGTGGAAACTCCCGGTACGTGTCTACCGGTGTGAATAATGTGGTGAAATGTGTTCAACCTTGGTTTTCCATGTACATATGTGCTAAACAAACATAGATAGATAAAAAAAGTCCATTGGTCCTGTAGGGGAACGCAACAGAAAACAAAAATTTCCGCACTACGAACACGCCCAGGACCACTATGGAGACTGCATACAAGGTTTTGATCTGATCGTTACCGACTCGTAGCGCAGCGGAAGTAGAGTCGATGTAGATCGTCGGTGCAGATCCCCGCAGCTAGGATTTACAACCTCCCAACCGCGAGGATGTTCTCCCTCGTCTGCTCCTCGAACAGCGCTCCAGGAGGCGGTCGGACAGTCCCTCGGACGGTGTCACGGACAGCCCTTCGGGAGGCCCCTCGAAACTCGATCGGTAACTCGGACAGCCCTTCGGGAGGACCCTTGAAACTCGAACGATAATTTGGACAGCCCTTCGGGCAAAAGATCGAAACTACGACCTCTCTACGGGGTTGCACACATACGGTGTCAGCTATCCGGCAGGGCTTCGCCGTCCAGAACTAGTTCCTGCCGGAACCCAGACAGCCTTTCGGCTCTACGAAACTATTTCGCTGGGAGGGAGAGAGAAAGCCAGATCATGCATGGCATTTGTATAGAACTCAAGGGAGAGCTTGGATCAAGGATATGGGGCTGCCCTCACACCTCTATTTATAGGAAACCCAAGGGGGCTTTCTTGGCTCCCAAGTCCTTCTAGAAGGCTTTCCAAAAATATCTCAAGTAGTACTTTTTACTATTCATGACACCACTTTTTCGCGTCCGAAAATTCCGAAAATATTTCTGTGGGTCTTAGAATAATTCCAACACCCACTAAAATGATTTTGGGCGCATTCCGAAACAATTCCGGATTAGTGATTTTCATCTGCGAAAAGCAACCTAAGCATTTCCGGCAGCTCCGGAACATTTCCGGCAGCTCCGAAATATTTCCGAAAAAAATATTTTAATCTTTTCTCCAGAAAAATTCCAGAAGTTACCAGAACAATTCTGGCACTCTCCAAAATTACCAGGTGCTCTCCGAAACCTTTTCGGCTTAGTGGTTTACCCCGAAACAACTTTTCGGTTTTCTCTCTCGGAACTTTTCCGCCGTCTCCGAAACCTTTCCGGTGACTTTATCTCAGACTCCCTGTCTAGTATTCAACAGATAGATGACCCTTAAGCGTGTGACCCTGTAGGTTCGATGAAGTATAGACATGACCGGAACACTTTCCGATCAATGATCAATAGCGGAACCGAGGACATCCATATTGATCCCTATACCCATACGAAGAATTATTCGAGTGAACCTTTAGTTGCTGTGTGCTATTCCTGTTGCTTCGCGATATATTACAAATACCCGAGGTGAGACTTATTGGCATCCCCGTGAATCAACAACTTGTCCACTATGCCAGTTACCTCGTTCCTGGTATTGTTCTCTTTTCTCGTTCCCGCGTTCCGGCATCCCTGTGATCAAATCACACTGTGTCTGGCCAGACGATGGTGGATACCGTAACACCGAGAGGGCCCTAAGAATATCTCTCCAACGACGGAGGAGCAAATCCCAATCTCGAGCTACCTAGTTCCTTGTCATACTTTTCCGTGAACCCGCAAGCTGCCGTAATAGCCACCCTTTTACAGATGACGTTTAACAAAACCCCAAAGTTCACGAAGCAAGTACGAAGGAACTCGATACTCTCATGGTCTAAGGAATTATGCAAACGCACAACTTTCTCTGTGTTATTAACCATTAACTTGTGACGAATGTATCTCATAGCATAACATCAATTCGGGTCGATTCAACACAAATGTTCTTCTAACATTGTGCCCTCAAAATTGCCGGCATAGTCATGCCCATGATCAGGAAAACAGAACCATCATGCAACACTTGAGCTAGTCTTAGAGGCGAGACTAGGAATATATATTTTTTATCCTTTTATTATTCCACACGTGCATATGAGTCTTCCTCCGAGCCTCGTGGTTATTGCAGACTCGAGAACCATAGCAGTTATAGCATGGAATATAAACATAATTAGGAACATGGGGATAAATAATAACATTTATTATTGCCTCTAGGGCATATCTCCTACAGACTCCCACTTGCACTAGAGTCAATAATCTAGTCAATGCTAATGCACTTTACACCTACGACATACTGGTGTAAAATATGCTTCACATGTGGTATAGCCTGATGTCCAACGGATCTGACAATTTCAACTCCGTGTGTATCTTTGCATATCCTCGCGTTTTCACGCTTTCACAAAATTCATATTTTGTGTGGACTTGGCTTTGTATATATGCGAATCACTGGTCGAACCTTGATTCCTCAGACTGAGCTATGGAGCAACTATCTTCAATAGTGTTCCATTGACCAAAGCCATATTGGAACCATACTAAGTTCATGAATGAACTATATGATTCAACATTTTCTTTGTCGCTTCTAAAGCAGCAACATACATAGCCATTTGTTATAGAATTTCGCCACAGTAACCTGTTATGAACAATTCCAACTTACTGTGCCACCATATTGTGTATTACACACAAAAAAACTTTAACTCAAATCGAAAATCGCATGGAGCATTGATGAAGACCGTATCGATGTAATTACTTACAACAAGTACTTCATAATCTCTTCTTGCGAGAAAACATGTCATCAGTGCTACTTTAGTACTCAATGACATTTTTCACTGTTGTCCCACGATCAGTTCTTTGATCACTTTGGTATCTATACTCGCAACAACTTTGGAGTATTGGACATATCTGGTTGTTTTACATACCATGGAATACATGATTAATCCCAACACGAAGGTGTGTGGAATCTCCATCATGTAATTTGCTCATCAGTGTTTTGGGACACTGAGTCTTGCAAAAACTCTTTCCATGTGACTTTGGCAAGAATCACTCCTTGTCGTTTTTAATGCTAAATTGTTTTGGCATCTTGTCAGTATGTATTTTGGCTTAGCCCTATTAGGCAATTCTATCTCTTAGATAATTATGCCTAATATCAAGGATACTTAACCCAAGCACTTCATCAAAAAACTATTTTCAATGAAGTCCTAATTCTTGTCAAGAAATTTATATTATTTCCAATTAACAATGTGTCAAGCACACACAAGGTTTTTAGAAATATTATTATGCTCCCACTTACTTTCTTGCAATCACAAGCATCTTCGTTATCCATTGATGAAATCAAACTCTTTTGACTATTTCATCAAAAACGAAGATTCCAACTCCATTATGCTCTCTTTTGTCCATCGCAGGAACTCTGAAGTTTGCATACTTACTAGCATCCTCTGGACTGACAAAATACCTTGGACTGTATCTCCAAGGCAGTATTTCCATCTCATGGAAATCCTTTTGGCATCCATGTTTCATATCTCATGAATGAAATACGTATTAATTGCTAGTTTAACCCGAACCGACTTTAAGCATCGCTACGGAGAGACAATCTCGCCGTAGTTAATTCCTTGAAATTGTTATAAGCAACAAGTCGAGCTTTATGGATAAAACATTTTTATCCGTATCAGTTTATAGTTCCATTAATATTCGTTAGACTCTAAGTCTTCCGAATGGTCCATCAAGATACAATCTTGAATTACGTATATGGAAACTATCTCGGATTTGTATTGGCATTTAGCCAATTCCGGAGTCAGGGCCCATCATCGCTTCCTTGATTATCGTAGGTATGCTGTTGTCTAACAACAATATCTCGTTTGCGCACCTGAGAGGTTTGCACGAGTTTTGCCTACGTGGCTCAGTTGCAAGTTTGACCGAAGTCCATACATCTCATGTAGAGGCTTCCGTATCAGTTGCAGTAGGAAACTCTGGAATCACTTCCAAGGTTCCTTTCCTTTGATCTGATGACGAAGATACTGTTATCTCGTCGAGTTGCACTGTCCTCCCACTCACCTTTTTTCAAGAACCATTCTCTTTAAAAGCATACCGTTCTTTGTGGCAAAACCTTTTGCCTCGGTATAGTGGTGGAGGAATTCCCAATAATTTGGGATAACCTACAAAGTAGCACTTGTCTGATTTGGAATAGGTTTGTAAACAGTTTACACAATCCCCATATTCCAAATGTTAAGAAAAGATAAAACATGGTTGGGCGTACCATACCATGGCGTCATTTCAACAGACCTGATGGCGCTCCTTTCAGTGTAAAAGCCGCAGTCTCTAAAGCATTACATTAAAAGGAATAATGGCAAATTGATTTATGTCATCTTTGATCTTACCATGTCATAAATGGTTTGATTACATCTTCACGGACATTCCACTCACAGTGGTGTTCCGGGAGGTGTATGTTATGAAACTCTTTTCACAACTCATCAGACATTCGCTAAACTTGTAACTCAAAATATTCCTTTCTGCAATCGAATTGTAGAAACATAATTTTCTTGTTACAATAACTTCCACTTCATTTTTGAAAACCTTTTGAATGATTTCAAAAGATCCAGACTTACGTCTCATCAATTAAATATCCATATATCTACTTGAGTCATTTCTGAAGATAGATAAATCCACTACTAGTAACAACATTTATCGGACTACACACATCAAATGTATGATCACCAATAAGTTTGTTGTTCGTTCCTCATGGCCTGTGAACGGTATTTCAGTCACTTCACCTTTCGGACGAAGGTTGCAAGTGTCAGATGATTCATAATCAAATGTCTTCAAAATCCATCATTATGAATTTCTCCATGCAGGTTTCTCCAATGTGACCAAATGCAGTGCCACACATATGTGGTATTCTTTTAGTCTTTCGACATTTAGCGTCAGTGTTATGGATGTATCATATTACCATCAATATTCGTAACATACATCCCATCCCCGATGGAAGCATGGCCCTTTATGTTATTCATAATACTGAACAACAATTGTTCTTTTATGAACAACCTTCTTGCAACATACTTTATGCAATGGGCTAGAGTGTATAAAACTCTAAAACGAATTATGAAAATAAATACAGATGGTGATACACCGATGGAAGGTATAGTAACTTTTACTATGTTCCCAGCGCGTATCTAAACCTCATTACTGGCAAGTCTTTTAGGCCGTTGTAGTTCTTACATCGAGTTTCAACAGAATGCAATCGAGCGGGTATCTTTGTGATTTAACTCACAATACCCAAGAATTAGTGATTAACATGTTTAACCATAATTCCCAAGAACTATATTTTTGACCAGCCTTCTATACATCAAAAACTTGTATGACATTCATACATGAGCTGGATATTCCAGTCTTCTTTCCTTTTTGCCTTTATACTTCTAACAGTTTAACTTTCAATATTTCTCCTACTCTCAGAAGAAGCACCCAACTTTAAGAGCGGCGTTAGCCCCTGACTTCCTAGGCGTGTGAGTCACACTAACACCCTTTGGACATTTCCTTTCTCTTTAAGTTGTTTGTTTTATTCACCTTCATCATATGACAGGCGTTCTTCTGGATCCCTCTCCTATCAGTCAAATGCCCAGTAAACACTTTACTAATACTTTGCAAACAAATATTACTTTGGATATCTCATATCTTTTAGCCTTTGTCTGTATTTGAAAACAATTTTCAGTTCCATGAATATTACATAACTATCCCAAACTTGTGAAGTTCGGGTCTTATGGAAGCAAACGTATTGCACTTGACCACAATGGAATTCTAGCTTTTGGATCGAAGGACGAGAGTCACATCATCCATAGCATTAGCGGGAGGACACCGAAAGCATGCGATAGGACAAAATCCTTCTCGACACTCTTGAGGAAAATCCTCGCATTACGTTACCAACCGTAAAGTTTTGACCAGATATTTAACAGCTTATTCAATTTTAATAGGGAAGGTGGAAACGCGAGCCATTATTCTACAACTATTAGCAAATTATACTTAGACAATGTTCATAATTAATTGCACTCAGAATTAAACAAGTTAATTCTAAAATGCGCTCCCACTCAAATCAATATCTCTCAAAATTGATTATGAGTGATTCAAGATCCAAATATCAATACAACGCCATAGAATCATCATCTCATGACGAGGATTTTGATTTGGTAGGCCAACTTGCCGATCACATCTCTATGTGACTCTTGTTCATCTTTCGATGCGTGTGTTCCGAGCTCAGGACGATCCTGCCATGAACGTCAAGACAACCAAGTGATCTTGCTGCGAGGTCTGACCTCACCCGCCTTACATTTCTCCAATCGTTCGTACCCATGCATCCATGGCGCACCCCGAAAGGATAGATGCTGTGACGGTGCTACATTTGGGAGAACACTAACTACTTGATATTTTAAGTGAGAGATCACCCTAATAAAAAGCGACTACCGCGCAATCAAGAAGGGTGCAACTTAAGGGATAAACATCTCAGGTAATTCATAATTGCATGATATGGTATAGCCCCTTCTGACGGAGAAGTCAAGTATTTCTTCGTCTTTGGCATTTGCGTCGGAGTTCACCTTCGCGAAGTTTGCCACCACCTTGTCGATGCACCAAATAATATTGCTATCTCTATAGCTAATAAAATAAGTGCATTACATAAGGTTGACTCGCAGGTCATTAAAGTGACAATCATATGGCTCCAGCCATCATGCCGAATCATGACACGCAGGTCATGTTAATAAATTTACATTATATAGTCATCTCATACATAATCAAATTAATATGAGCTTTGCTATACCACATCACATGCACATCCTGCAAAACCAAGTTAGACGCCTCTAATCGGTTTATGCAAAATTTTATTTTACGTGGCTTCTAAGGTTTTGACTTAAACCGCAGCTACCAACGTTTATCATCAAGCATGATTATTCAAGTCGCTAGATTAACTTTGCGGGGTGTATGAAACACGAGATAATAAAATCTCGAGCCCCATACTGAACTTCGTCATACGCGTGATCCCCGTGCAGATCATATCTGCATTGCCCTTTAGTCTGCAGAATTTCTTCTTTCTCTAACTACGGTGGAATTCAACGAACTGTTAGCACTTCTTTGATCAATCAGGATCGCAGATTGCCAGAACTTTGAAACTCCACCATACTGTTATTGAGATCAGAAATACACAAATTCCAGGGAAGCAACAAGAACATCGGGTAACAGATTTCATCTGTCACCCGCATAAATAATTTTCAGCAATAGATCTGATCTACTCCAAAATTATATTATGCAATACCCATACATCTCTATGTATTCTAGATCGCAACATGCATCTACGCATAGCACGGCTCTGATGCCACTGTAGGGGAACGCAACAGAAAACAAAAATTTCCGCACTACGAACACGCCCAGGACCACTATGGAGACTGCATACAAGGTTTTGATCTGATCGTTACCGACTCGTAGCGCAGCGGAAGTAGAGTCGATGTAGATCGTCGGTGCAGATCCCCGCAGCTAGGATTTACAACCTCCCAACCGCGAGGATGTTCTCCCTCGTCTGCTCCTCGAACAGCGCTCCAGGAGGCGGTCGGACAGTCCCTCGGACGGTGTCACGGACAGCCCTTCGGGAGGCCCCTCGAAACTCGATCGGTAACTCGGACAGCCCTTCGGGAGGACCCTTGAAACTCGAACGATAATTTGGACAGCCCTTCGGGCAAAAGATCGAAACTACGACCTCTCTACGGGGTTGCACACATACGGTGTCAGCTATCCGGCAGGGCTTCGCCGTCCAGAACTAGTTCCTGCCGGAACCCAGACAGCCTTTCGGCTCTACGAAACTATTTCGCTGGGAGGGAGAGAGAAAGCCAGATCATGCATGGCATTTGTATAGAACTCAAGGGAGAGCTTGGATCAAGGATATGGGGCTGCCCTCACACCTCTATTTATAGGAAACCCAAGGGGGCTTTCTTGGCTCCCAAGTCCTTCTAGAAGGCTTTCCAAAAATATCTCAAGTAGTACTTTTTACTATTCATGACACCACTTTTTTGCGTCCGAAAATTCCGAAAATATTTCTGTGGGTCTTAGAATAATTCCAACACCCACTAAAATGATTTTGGGCGCATTCCGAAACAATTCCGGATTAGTGATTTTCATCTGCGAAAAGCAACCTAAGCATTTCCGGCAGCTCCGGAACATTTCCGGCAGCTCCGAAATATTTCCGAAAAAAATATTTTAATCTTTTCTCCAGAAAAATTCCAGAAGTTACCAGAACAATTCTGGCACTCTCCAAAATTACCAGGTGCTCTCCGAAACCTTTTCGGCTTAGTGGTTTACCCCGAAACAACTTTTCGGTTTTCTCTCTCGGAACTTTTCCGCCGTCTCCGAAACCTTTCCGGTGACTTTATCTCAGACTCCCTGTCTAGTATTCAACAGATAGATGACCCTTAAGCGTGTGACCCTGTAGGTTCGATGAAGTATAGACATGACCGGAACACTTTCCGATCAATGATCAATAGCGGAACCGAGGACATCCATATTGATCCCTATACCCATACGAAGAATTATTCGAGTGAACCTTTAGTTGCTGTGTGCTATTCCTGTTGCTTCGCGATATATTACAAATACCCGAGGTGAGACTTATTGGCATCCCCGTGAATCAACAACTTGTCCACTATGCCAGTTACCTCGTTCCTGGTATTGTTCTCTTTTCTCGTTCCCGCGTTCCGGCATCCCTGTGATCAAATCACACTGTGTCTGGCCAGACGATGGTGGATACCGTAACACCGAGAGGGCCCTAAGAATATCTCTCCAACGACGGAGGAGCAAATCCCAATCTCGAGCTACCTAGTTCCTTGTCATACTTTTCCGTGAACCCGCAAGCTGCCGTAATAGCCACCCTTTTACAGATGACGTTTAACAAAACCCCAAAGTTCACGAAGCAAGTACGAAGGAACTCGATACTCTCATGGTCTAAGGAATTATGCAAACGCACAACTTTCTCTGTGTTATTAACCATTAACTTGTGACGAATGTATCTCATAGCATAACATCAATTCGGGTCGATTCAACACAAATGTTCTTCTAACATTGTGCCCTCAAAATTGCCGGCATAGTCATGCCCATGATCAGGAAAACAGAACCATCATGCAACACTTGAGCTAGTCTTAGAGGCGAGACTAGGAATATATATTTTTTATCCTTTTATTATTCCACACGTGCATATGAGTCTTCCTCCGAGCCTCGTGGTTATTGCAGACTCGAGAACCATAGCAGTTATAGCATGGAATATAAACATAATTAGGAACATGGGGATAAATAATAACATTTATTATTGCCTCTAGGGCATATCTCCTACAGGTCCATCCTCGTACGGAGAAAGCTATAAGGGTAGATCTTCGGGCCCCCCAGATCTAGGGTTTCGGAGGTGAATGACCGTCGGAGGGCCGGAATCATTGGAAAACCAGCATGTGGAGCTATGTTATGTTTATAGGTGTGATTTAATGTTTGTAGATGGCATATGTAGGTCATGTGTCTGACGTTGTTCACGGACATGGGCTAACACTTAGTAAAATCGTCGATCCGTATGTGGAAACTCCCGGTACGGGTCTACCGGTGTGAATAATGTGGTGAAATGTGTTCAACCTTGGTTTTCCATGTACATATGTGCTAAACAATCATAGATAGATAAAAAAGTCCATTGGTCCATCCTCATACGGAGAAAGCTATAAGGGTAGATCTGCGGGCCCCCCAGATCTAGGGTTTCGGAGGTGAATGACCGTCGGAGGGCCGGAATCATTGGAAACCCTGCATGTGGAGCTAGGTTATGTTTATAAGTGTGATTTAATGTTTGTAGATGGCATATGTAGGTCATGTGTCTGACGTTGTTCACGGACATGGGCTAACACTTAGTAAAATCGTCGATCCGTATGTGGAAACTCCCGGTACGTGTCTACCGGCGTGAATAATGTGGTGAAATGTGTTCAACCTTGGTTTTCCATGTACATATGTGCTAAACAAACATAGATAGATAAAAAAGTCCATTGGTCAATCCTCGTACGGAGAAAGCTATAAGGGTAGATCTGCGGGCCCCCCCGATCTAGGGTTTTGGGGGTGAATGACCGTCGGAGGGCCGGAATCATTTGGAAAACCTGCATGTGGAGCTACGTTATGTTTATAAGTGTGATTTAATGTTTGTAGATGGTATATGTAGGTCATGTGTCTGACGTTGTTCACGGACATGGGCTAACACTTAGTAAAATCGTCGATCCGTATGTGGAAACTCCCGGTACGGGTCTACCGGTGTGAATAATGTGGTGAAATGTGTTCAATCTTGGTTTTCCATGTACATATGTGCTAAACAAACATAGATAGATAAAAAAGTCCATTGGTCCATCCTCGTACGGAGAAAGCTATAAGGGTAGATCTGCGGGGCCCCCAGATCTAGGGTTTCGGAGGTGAATGACCGTCGGAGGGCCGGAATCATTGGAAACCCTGCATGTGGAGCTAGGTTATGTTTATAAGTGTGATTTAATGTTTGTAGATGGCATATGTAGGTCATGTGTTTGACGTTGTTCACGGACATGGGCTAACACTTAGTAAAATCGTTGATCCGTATGTGGAAACTCCCGGTACGTGTCTACCGGTGTGAATAATGTGGTGAAATGTGTTAAAATTATAGCTTTCCCCCGTTAGGTCATAGGTTCATTACAAACCATGTTTCCCCCGTTCCACCGAAAATAAGGAGATTCCCCCCTAATAATTAAACACCGGAACCTCCGTAGCTAGGTGACAGAGGATGTGTGCGAAGGGGTATAGACCTATTGAAAAGAATTAAAAACAATGGTGTAAAAAAGTAAAAAAAATTACATGCTTGAAAACATAAAATAATATAGAAAAAAAATGAAAAAGTACCTAAGCCGACGGCCTGGCCGTCGGTGTAGGCCGTCGGCGTAGGTCCTCGCCCACGTTCTCGGACAGAAGACCCCCTGGTCAACCGCTCTCTCCCAAATCCCCCCGCCCTCCCAAATCCCCACGCCCTCCCCGACCCGCCGCCAGGCCGCAGCCCTCCCCACCCGCCACCGCCCTCCCCGCCACCGTCGCCGCCCACCTTCCCACCCGCCCCGCCCTCCCCACCTCCCAGCCGCCACCGCCGCCGCCCACCTCCCCACCCGCCCCGCCCTCCCCCAGCGCCCAGCGCTTCAAGGTACGAATCCGGCAGCCTTCCCGCCCCGGCGGCCAGCGCCTTCCCTCTCCCCATCCCCACTCCCAGTTTGATGTAAATATCACAGCAGCTTGCTAGTTTCCATACAGAGAGATGTTGTAATCTGTGGTAGGGAGTTTGTCATTTTCATGGCTTGTAGTGCTAGATCCTAAGATTAAACAAGGTAGTTTGTTGATGTTTCCCGTATGAGTTGTTTGCTGTGTTGAAATTATTGGACCTAGCCCATTCAATATTTTAGAATATTTTAAATAATCCATAGTAATATCAAAGAACCACGTTGGCTCATTCATGCATGACAAGGAAATGTGGAAAATTTAGTCTCCCCACATTAGTAAGGATGTGTGAGGCCAACTTATAAGGTGAGTTGTTGCGCACACCGCTAATAGATTGAGAAGAGAGCATATATACATGCTCGCTCCTTCTCCGCCACCCACCTCACCTCGCATCATGTTTGGTGATTGAGCCGAGCTAGGACCTATGCCACGTATATGTGTTGCCTTCATTTTTGTCACGCAAGAAAAGTTGTAAGTTTTTGCCTCTGATTAACACCGAAATTTGAAACTCCATGTTTATTGCAATTTTTTATTGCTATATATCATTAGCCACTAAACAATGTGGAAGGTCAACATTAACATATTGGCGTATCATTTCTCATAATGCATATACATGTATGCTAGTACAGAAAATTTGGATGTATTGGTTGAACTTGCTAGCTTATGTTGATATTTGTGTTCGATTGTTGTCATATAGTGTCTTGCGTATATTGTGGACCAAATTGTAAATTGTTGAGAATCAGAGGCTAAATTGTTGTTTTTATGGGAATTACAGAATTTATAGGAGCCGTCGTCGTCTCGGATCCCCCTCCGTCGCCTCGCACCCCCACGTCGTCAATCACGCTTCAAGGTGAGAATTCTTTCACCCCTCTCGTGTAACTAGGTTTATTTTCATGTCTAGATCACCAAGTCAGTCGCGTCACCTAGGTGTCATCCCGACTGTAAGCGTTACGCGGATAAATATGCATTAGTGGTCTCGCATATTTTGAACCGTAACGCTTACGGCTTTTATCGGGCAGTTGGCGGATTCGTAGTTGGGTATGGTTCTCGCTGGCTCTTCCTCGATCCGAGACAGGGTTTCGGCGGCGCCTCCTCGTTGTTCTCCGGATGCACATTCTCTCGGCTTTTAGTCGAGACGTGTATCGGGAGAGCAGCGGGGAGGTGCTGCCGAAATTCTGCTCGGATCGGGGTAGAGCCAGGGAGAACTTACCCAATCTACGGATCCGGCGGCTGGTTAGGACCCACTTTCCTATTAGACATGTAGGTTGATGCATGCGTAAAAAATGAAGCATTTTAATCTCCCGTTTGATATTAAATGCTATGTTTGTCGTTTGGCTCTCAATAAAGCAGAAGAGGTTGGCTGATAATGGGTGGATGTATAGTGGCCGTACTAGAGTTGTTGACAGAACAGATGAGTGGACATGGAAGACCGCTATGGTAGTGCAGGATATAGCCCGTGGTCCAAAGACACTTGAACCCCGTTACCCTTGCGTCCGTTGCAGAAACCGTCATCGCGCTAGAAAGGAGGTTATGAAACAACACCTTTGGGCTTATGGGTATATGCCGGGCTTCGTCACGACGGTTGACTTTAGTCAGAATGAACGTGATAGAGTTGACGTGATGCGGCAGCGGATCGATGGCATAGAGTACGATGGCATGCGAAAGTTGCTGGAGGATTTCCGTGATGCCATGCCGGAGTCTCCACCTTGTGCTGAACCAGAGGGACCGCCGGAACCGGAGCAACCGCCTGAACCACAGGATCCCGAGCCCTCCGAGGACGATTACAACAACATTAACCCTCAAACATACGAGGGAATTTTCTATCAAGAGCAAGAGAACTTTGGGGACTTTGGCTTAGAAGGTCTTGAGGACCTCGAGAACGATGCACACACCTGTGGTGAGATAGATGAGCCTCAGAGTGATGATGATGATGAGCCTCCACCGTCCGAGGATCCCGACGCTTTATACGCACGTGATAGTGATAGTGATGATGGAGATGAGAATGAGCCTCGGAGTGATGATGATTATTATTAGTATTTATGTATCTCGATACTATATGTATGTTATTTTGGATGATGATGATGATTGTGTGCGGATGTGCTACGATGAATTGATGATGATGTTATTTTGTATCTTGTCGATATGCACGTGCTATTTAAAATACTCTATGTTCCATGACAATGATGAGTCTCCACCGTGCGAGGATCCCGAGCCTGAGAGTGATGACGAGTATTAGTATTTATTTTCATCTTAATTGCATTGCGTCTTTATGCTTAATTGTTTTATTTCTCTCAATGCAGGTGATTGGCCAATATGAGTGGCAAGGCATCACCGCAGTCCTTGCTTCAGGGGATAAAGAAGACGAAGAGTGGAAGAGCGACCACCTCAAGGTACGGCGCCGAGGAGGTAGGAGGAGGAGGGGATGCAGGACAAGGAGGAGGAAGAGGGGGACGTCCCCCGAGGTCAGACCGAGGAGGTACATTGCATCTTCATTATGCTTGGTATTTATTTTTCAACATGCTTCTTAATTGTTTATCTTTTCCGATTGCAGGAGGCCGAGGACGAGGTCGAGGACGAGGGCGAGGTACCGTCCTTCTAAGTGACATACCCTCCGCTTCCGGCGACGTGGCTTCACAGACCGCATTCTCGGAGTCTCCAGACGAGGAGATTGACTCTCGAGACTTGGAAGCGGAGTCTCGAGACGAGGAGATGGTGACTGCGTCGGGGCCATCGAGTGCGTCGACGAAGAAGGCAAAGGTTCGTGGGGAAACAGAAGTCCCTAAGGAGGAGCCTGCCCCGGAGGCTCGGACCCTCATTGAATCTACTAGAACTGAGTAAGTGACTATAGTTTTATTTCGTTGATACCAACTTGGCATGTACTAATGTTTGATTCTTGTGCAGTAATTGGCTTCATCCTGCGGGGACCCGAGTCCCTGGCTGCATGCTTGGAGCTATCATTAGGAAGTTTTGGCCGGGCTTCTACACCACAGACAAAGGCGAGAGGAAGCTAGCCACGACTTGGAGACACTACGAGCTCGCATATTGTCCCCCCTACGGGAAAGCTTCTAACGCCGTGATCAATAAGTTTTGGGTAAGGCAAAATCATGACTCTTCACACTTTTTTTGTTCATAGTTGATGACCCCGCCATGCTAACTCATGAATCCCACACTTTTTTGATGCATGATTTCAGAGATTCTATAGGGTGGCTCTGAAGCACCAGGCGACGGCGAACAAGACACTGCAGGCTCATTGTAAGAGGTTGACTAATCAGCAGTTCTATAACCAGGGTCATACCGCCAGGAGTCAATACAACATGGCGAAATCGGGCAAGCCGTTGCCGAAGCACGAGAATTTCAAGTCACGCTCGACGATGAGCGCGGAACAGTACGACGAGGTAACTAAATTGTCGATGAGATTATATGTTAATGCTAAGTTGCAATTGCATCATCTGTTCTTCACATGCGTATTGATTTTTCAGGTTAGGCCCGATTGGGCCTATGGCAAGGAGGAGGCATGGAGGGCGTTGACTGCGAGGTGGCGCGGGGAAGACGAGGAGTGGAACGCCTTGAGCGAGCGGAACAAGGCGAACCGCGGCAGCGGGGGGACACATCGGGCTGGAAACCTAGGCAGTGAGCGCTACAAGGCCAAGCTGGTATACACATACATGGAACAACCTGCTTTTATTTCCCCTCATGCATGTTCCTACTTGGTACTCATAAAATCTCTTTCGCGATGCAGGAGGATAAACTAGGGAGGCCTGTCAGCTCATATGAGTCATGGGACTCGATGAGGATGATGGCGCCCGATCTCTCCCAGCCTCAGCCTCAGCTTCCCGAGTACTTCGGCACTGCCCAGGAGGATGGTGCTAACTACGTCGAGGCGATGGTCGCTTTTAATCCAAAGTTGGATGACCCTAGAAGTGCGGAACCCGACCCCAGAGCGTTGGTCGTGTCTGGGGGAGGCTTTCAGCACGGCCGTCTAAAGGTCATGGATAAGATGACCCCGCGCAGTCCCAATTTGAGCCTCACGCGGATCAAGGCTACCCTCGGTCCCGACGAACCCGCACCTCCTCCTCGACGACGGCCTTCCCAGACTGGCTACGCGGATCAAGGCTACCCTCGGTCCCGACGAACCCGCCACGCTCTCCTCGCCCGACTTCCTGGAGTTGTACTACCAGCAGCACCGCATGACCGACCTTCACAACGGCCCCAAAATCCTCGGCATCCAGCGGGACTGGAAATATTTCAAAGAGGCAAGGGATAAATGCCAAACACATAGAGGTGTGAAACCTCTAACCAAGAATAACCGGAAAATCTCCCGCATCGAAAATCATAAGAGAAGATGCATATGAAATCCGTTTTCGATGAACACGAGCTTGTCATGAAGAAGACCACAAGCTCCAAAACTCACGAAGAGAAAAGCCAACCAAGAACCAATAAAGATGATGCCAAGGATGCAAAGGTTTGAGCTCTCCACGAACGACTCGGCCTAGCCTATAACACGGTCTCCTAACTACCACCAAGAGACCGGTAAACTAGACACCTAACTAGTCAAACCTTTATCTTGCGCATAATCCACTTGAGCTTGATGATGACGATCATGCCCGCCTCAAGTTGGAACATCTTCCTTGATTCCGCCGGCTCAATGAAGACTTGTAGATAGCTCCCCCATACTCCATTATGGGTGAGCCTCTTTTAGGCACATCTTCACCTGACCATTATCACCAAATGGTCGGCAAGCTCCAAGCATACGATATCTTCGTGATGCTCCTCTTGACCTTGCACACATTACCTTGACCAATCTTTGGATAGCTCCATGAAGAACACCTTGGTCAACACGAAATCCTCATCCTACATCCTTGAAGCCACCATATGATCTTCAAGCGTTGCCTATGAACAAACCTTAAAGTATAACTCAAGGAAACCATTAGTCCATAAAGATTGTCATCAATTACCAAAACCAAACATAAGGGCGCATGCCCTTTCAGGTTCCTTGATCTCATCTTCAAAGACAAAATCCTCCGCTTCCTCTTCATGCAGTTGCAGCCGATCGAGTAGTTCATCAACCGAAGGAGACACACCACTTCCGTCAGGCTTTTCCGCCCCAACTCTAGCCTATGATGGAGACGATGTACTCATTGTCGCAGAGGTCACTGAATTCCACAGGAATAGGATTCCACCGATCGCAGCGACGGGGAGAAAAACAAACCCTAGACGTCAGGGACCAGGGGAGGAGAAAACCCTAGCCGCTGAGACTAGGGACAGAAAACGTTTCACACTTTCCTCTTCCTCCTATTCCTCCTTGCCGTGCGCCGCCGACACGGCGTAGCCACTTCCTCCTCGCCCACGGTGCTGCCAGGCCTCTCAATTGTCGCCTGCATGGACCGCAGCCGGGAGAAGATATCGGCGCCCTCGCCTCAGTTCGTCGCCGCATTTATCTCCTTGGGCCAGTCACAAGCTGCTCAACGGTAATGTCGTATTCCACATAATCAGAACTACGTACTTTTTTTTGTTATGCATCCAAATGCGCCTCATTCTCCGGTACCTTCAATTCTTGCTTAGATGAGATTTCAGTTGAGTCCAGTTCAGTTCAGAACGTTCTTGATTTCAGAACGAAATAGCTCATCTCAGAACGCACAATCTATTTTTTTTCAAAAAACATACAAATTATCAGGTAACTGTTTTGAAGGAATCAAACTAAGTTCTTCTTTTATCATGAAATTTTTGTTAAGTACTTAACCTCCATGTCATTGTTCTCTTGTTCAGGAATCTAAACAGTGCCACCCGCCCACCCTGCTAGTTTTTTGCTTCAATCTTATTGTGATATGTACAATTTTAGTCATGTTTGTTACTCCCTCCGGTCCTTTTTACTCTGCGTATTACATTTGTGTCAAGTCAAACTTTATAAAGTTTGACCAAATTTATATTAAAAATATCAATATTTACAATATTTCATATATATAATATGAAACAACATTTTATGGCGAATCTAACCATATAGATTTGGCATTATGAATGTTTATACTTTTTCTATAAGTTCGGTTAAAGTAGAGATACTTTGACTTTGGAAAAAACTTATATGCAGACTAAAAAGGACCAGAGGAAATACATCTTTCAAACCTAGGTATATGAGTATATCAACATGGTTATTACCTTGTAGACAGTATCAACATTGGTAGTGATACTACATGCAAGGAGATAAGATTTACATTATCCATCTTACTAAAGATTAATGCATCCCAGACAAGAAGGCCACTCTGTTCTGTGTATTCATGAGACCTATACTCACTCAATTTAGGGCACTCCCAATGCTAGTATCTTAGCACGAAATCATAGGTATTTTGCTTATGTGGCATGGTACTTAGGGCTCTACCAATGCATTGTATCTTAGCACAGTATCATAGGAGCAATAAAAACTTAAGATACAACCACCACAATGCATTGTTTCTTAGGGGTTGTATCTTATTTAATGATTTTGGTCTCATGCATACATGTGATTGGTTTAACAATGCTTTTTGCATATGGCCACGTGCAAGGGTTGTATCTTAGCTAAGATACAACCTTCCTCTCTTTCTTCATTAAGTGCTATGCCACATAAGCAAAATGCCTATGATATCGTGCTAAGATACTAGCATTGTTTCTTAGAGCTTGTATCTTATTTAATGATTTTGGCTCCATGCATAAATGTGATTGGTCTAACCATGCTTTTTGCATATGGCCACGTGCAAAGGTTGTATCTTAGCTAAGCACAAATATATTATTTAATTCCTTATAGCCAGCTGACTAGACACTATTGTACTTGCTCTTAATGAAGAAAGAGAGGGAGGTTGTATCTTAGCTAAGATACAACCTTTGCACGTGGCCATATGCAAAAAGCATGGTTAGACCAATCACATTTATGCATGGAGCCAAAATCATTAAATAAGATACAAGCTCTAAGAAACAATGCATTGTGGAGATTGTATCTTAAGTTTTTATTGCACCTATGATATTGTGCTAAGAAACAATGCATTGGGAGAGCCCTTATGAGAAATGACCTATACCCCGTTAATTAATGATATAAAACTACTACATATTTTTTTGCTTATGGAGGCACTTCTGTTAACTTGTGCTTTTGTTCTTGCATCATTGTGCTGCCATTAAATTGAATATATATATATATATGTAATGCATTAATAAAATAATTGTTAAGCGACAGGAAACAAAATAGCTTCTGTTGATCTATTGGGCTTTTGTCTTGTTATGTGTTTCAGGCCACTAGTTACCCATCCAGAGGATGACCCTGATGATACACATCAACAAGATGATAGTGTTTCCAGAAATGCTACAAATCCAGCTGACTTATACACACTTGATGAATTGATGGTGTTTCAGTTACATCTCTGGGACTGGTTGTTGGCAAAAACCGGGACTGTTGCCCTGGCTACATAAGCCCCCAACCAGCACTTTGCCATTTTGCCTCAAAAAATTTCAGGATTGTGTTGGGGTGGGGTGGGTGCTAGAATTTTTTTCCTTTGATTGCACACCAGGTGTTCGACGAAATGTCCGAGCCACACTTAGGTCCTCAGAACACCGTATTCTCGGCCGAGGTTAGCAACCTTATCTTCTCCATCTGTAACTGATACAAAAATACTGCACGTGTGCATATATAGTGGTCTTTTCACTATTCACGAAGTTATTGTAATGGTTAATTATATGACGCAGATCGAAGCACGGATGCGATGGATGTACAGCGATCGACGCGGGTCCGAGTTTATTACAAACCTGCATACATTTCTCAATGTGGCTAATGCAAACAAAGTGGATAATTTTATGCCTTGTCCCTGTATTGACTGTCGGAACGTGGCGGAGTACTCTTCCTCGAGAACACTTCAAGGCCACCTGCTTCGGAGAGGTTTCATTCCCGGATATTATTATTGGTCCAAGCACGGAGAAAGAGGGGTTAGGCAGGAAGACAATGAAGAAGAGGAGGATGATGATAGCTATCCTATGTCCCCTGAAGAATTCGGTGACACTGCAATGGAAGACAATAAAGAAGATGGAGCTCCTCGAGGTGACAATGAAGAAGAAGAACGGGAATCGGATGAGACCGCTGATGGTCTTGGTCGGGTCATCTCTGATGCAAAGCGAGACTGTGAAACAGGAAAAGAGAAGGAGAAGTTGGAGACCATGCTAGAGGATCACAAAAAGCCCTTGTACCCAAATTGCGAAGATGGCGGCACAAAGCTCGGTACCACACTGGAACTGTTGAAATGGAAGGCAGATTTTGGTTGTTCTGACACCGGATTTGAGAAGTTACTGCAAATAATGAAGTCGAAGCTTCCACCGGATAACGAATTGCCCGCGACAACACACGAAGCAAAGAAGGTTATCTGCCCTCTAGTATTAGATGTGCAGAAGATATATGCATGCATTAATGACTGCATCCTGTACCGCGGTGAAAAGTACGAGAGTATGGCTAAATGCCCGGTATGCACTGCGAGTCGGTACAAGATCAGACAAGATGACCCTGGTGATGCTGAGGGAGATGACGAGCCCCCGAGGAAGAGGGTTCCTGCTAAGGTTATGTGGTATGCTCCTATAATACCACGGTTGAAACGTCTGTTCAGAAACAAGGAGCATGCCAGGTTGCTACGATGGCACAAAGAAGACCGTAAGAAAGACGGGATGTTGAGACACCCCGCTGATGAGTCGCAATGGAGAAAAATTGAGAGAGGCCACTCAGACTTTACAGATGAAGCAAGAAACTTATGGTTTGGTCTAAGTACAGATGGCATGAACCCTTTTGGAGAGCAGAGCTGCAGTCACAGCACCTGGCCTGTGACTCTATGTATCTACAACCTTCCTCCTTGGGTGTGCATGAAGCGGAAGTTCATCATGATGCCAGTCCTCATCCAAGGAACGAGGCAACCCGGCAATGACATTGATGTGTACCTAAGGCCATTAGTCGATGAAATTTTGGAGCTGTGGGCCAAACCAGGTGTACGCGTGTGGGATGAGGACAAACAGGAGGAATTTGACCTGTGAGCGTTGCTTTTCGTAACCATCAATGATTGGCCCGCTCTTAGTAACATTTCAGGACAGTCAAACAAGGGATACAATGCATGCACGCACTGTTTAGATAAGACTAAAGGTATATATTTGGACAAATGTAAGAAGGTTGTGTACCTCGGGTGTCGTCAATTTCTGCAGCCCAATCATATCGTGAGAAAGAAAGGCAAGCATTTCAACGGTGAGGCAGATCACCGGAAAATCCCTAAGCTCCCTAAAGGTGCTGATGTATTTGGTATGGTGAATGACCTAGAAGTAATCTTTGGAAAGGGTCCTGGCAGTCAATCTGTTCCGAAAGACGTCGTTACCGGACACGCGACCATGTGGAAGAAGAAATCTATAATTTGGGAGCTACCCTATTGGGTAGACCTAGAGGTCCGTTCTTCAGTCGACGTGATGCATGTGACTAAGAATCTTTGCGTGAATCTGCTAGGGTTCCTGGGCCTGTATGCGAAGTCAAAAGATACACCAGAAGCACGGGAGGACCAGCAACGTATGAAAGACCCATACCACAGGCATACTGATAAAGGGCGTCTAAGCATCCCGGCAGGCTTCTCGTCAAATATAAAGGGAATAATAAATATGGCAGAGAAAAAATTCCAGAACCTCAAGTCTCATGATTGCCACGTGATTATGACGCAGTTGCTTCCGGTTGCATTGCGGGGGCTTCTACCAGAAAATGTTCGAGTACCCATTGTGAAGCTATGTGCATTTCTCAATGCAATATCTCAGAAGGTAATCGATCATGCAAGTCTGGAAAGGCTACAGAAGGATGTGATCCAATGTCTCGTCAGTTTTGAGTTGGTGTTCCCCCCGTCCTTCTTCAATATTATGACGCATCTGCTGGTTCACCTGGTCGACGAGATTGCCATTCTAGGTCCTGTATTTCTACACAATATGTTCCCCTTCGAGAGGTTCATGGGAGTTTTAAAGAAATATGTTCGTAACCGTGCAAGGCCAGAAGGAAGCATCTCCAAGGGCTATGGAACAGAGGAGGTCATTGAGTTCTGTGTTGACTTTATTCCTGACCTTAAGCCGATTGGTGTTCCTGAATCGCGGTATGAGGGGAGACTGAGTGGAAAAGGAACGCTAGGAAAGAAAGCAAAGATATTTCAGGACGGGCATTCTTTGACTCAAGCACACTACACAGTTCTACAAAGTTCTATCTTCATCCAACCGTATATCGAGGAACACATGAATGTTCTACGCTCCAAGTTCCCGTGGGAGGATGACCAATGGATTCAAGTCAAACACATGGAGACTTTCGGCACTTGGTTGCAATTACGTCTCATGCATGACACCACTATTGGAAATCAACTCTACTTGCTGGCCGCGACACCGTCTGAGACTGTATTGACTTTCCAAGGGTACGAGATAAATGGGAATACATTTTACACGGTCGACCAAGATAAGAAGAGCACCAACCAAAACAGTGGTGTCCGCTTTGATGCAACAAACGAGGATGGCACAAAGGACACATACTATGGTTACATAGATGAGATATGGGAACTTGACTATGGACCTACTTTTAAGGTCCCTTTGTTTCGGTGCAGTTGGGTCAACATGAAAGTAGATGGGGTAAAGGTCGACCAGCTGTACGGAATGACAACAGTGGATCTCAAGAATCTTGGTCACACAGACGACCCATTCGTCCTAGCCAAATATGTGGCTCAGGTTTTCTATGTGAAGGACATGTCTTCTAGACCGAAAAAAAGGAAAAACAAGGATACGAATACATCAGACAATGAGCCCAGGCGTCACATAGTTCTTTCAGGAAAAAGAAACATCGTGGGAGTCGAGGACAAGACAGACATGTCCAAAGATTACGATAAGTTTCATGAAATTCCTCCATTCACAGTGAAAACTGACCCAACTATCCCATTAAGCAATGAAGATGCTCCGTGGTTACGGCCCAAGAAGCGATCATAAGCAATGTAGGAAACAAGTGATGTGTAATAATGTATTGAACCATTGGTGATTTTTTTGTGATGTTTACAATTAGCCAAGTTGGAACATGATGCTTTCCAATTTCAAAATGCGGTCAAAACGGGGGAGGGGGGCATGGCCGGTGATAGCTAGGTGTGGAATCTTGCAAAACTCTTTGTAGATCTCTGATGAAATGAGTACTTGTGCACTTGGAAATGTTTTTTTTTGAAAAAATAAAGAGCAAACTATCAAACACTTGTAGTTCAAATTTCACCCCGTTCCAGCTGAATTGGCGGCAATTTGTCTTTTTCAGCAGAGGTGCATAAGAAACATTTTACATAGAAACTTTTGTAAATTGTTAATAAAATATGGTCTAGTATAATACAAAAATGGGTTGGTTCAAATTGACATCAAATATTTGGTAGATCCTTCACAAAAAGACCCTACTTTCGGCACTCGGAAAATGAAAAATGGATTCTTCGTGCAACGGAAATGAAAACTTCCTTTGGCAAACTTGTTGGCCATTCAAATATACACACATATGCAAAATATGAGATCATTTGGGGAAACTATCATTTGAAATTAGCTTTAACTTCAGCCATTTGGCTTGAAAGCCATGAACCTTCATACTCGATAGCCCATTTTGAGAAGACTTTTTTAATAGATTTGCATTATTTCAAGTTTGTTGGTTTGTATGGTTACTAGGACATAAATTAGGATGCAACGCGAAGGTTTTATATATTTTTGATTTTTTTTGAATTGTTTAAGCACCGATTTCAAAATGTGGTCAAAACGGGGGAGGGGGGCATGGCCGGTGATAGCTAGGTGTGGAATCTTGCAAAACTCTTTGTAGATCTCTGATGAAATGAGTAGTTGTGCACTTGGAAATGTTTTTTTGAAAAAATAAAGAGCAAACTATCAAGCACTTGTAGTTCAAATTTCACCCCATTCCAGCTAAATTGGCGGCAATTTGTCTTTTTCAGCAGAGGTGCATAAGAAACATTTTACATAGAAACTTTTGTAAATTGTTAATAAAATATGGTCTAGTATAATACAAAAATAGGTTGGTTCAAATTGACATCAAATATTTGGTAGATACTTCACAAAAATAAAGAGAAAATATTTGAAAATGCATTTTTAATTGAAAATAGTAAAATTGTATAGTTAAAAAAATATTTTTCAAAACAAAAGATGGTTTTGGATTAGTTAATTAAATTGAAGCACTTTTGCTGTTAAAAGTTTTTTCAAATTTCAAACAAAAAATCATTTAAATTGAAACACCTAACTAATTAAAAAAGAAAATAAATTTGAAAAGGGCGGGAAGCCGAAACATTGCATAAAAGGGCCATCGATCCCGGTTGGTAGCACCAACCGGGACCAAAGACTCAACGGTCCCGGTTGGTGACCCTGGTGCGACGTGGCAGCACCACGCCCCTCCCCGCCCAGGCCTATGATCCCGGTTGGTAGGACCAACCGGGACCGTTGAGTCTTTGGTCTCGGTTGGTGCGACCAACCGGGATCGATGGCCCTTACTATAATACGCGCAACCTCTTCTTCCTCCCCCAACTCCACCAAATCCCCCAACCTCTTCTTCTTCCGCGCGGAATTCGCCGTGAGCTCCTCTTCCCCGAGGCCGGCAGGCTGCCCGCCGATTCGACGCCGTGGATACGCAGCACCGAGCCCCGTCCCCGAGCCCGCTTAACGGCTACACAATCGCCGTGAGCTCCTCTTCCCCCTCCCAACCTCCCCTTGTTGGCTTCTCGTGCGCCGCCGTCGAGCTTGGAACCGCTCCCCGCCGCCGTCGAGCTTCTCACCCGCGCCATCTTGCTCCCCGTGTCCCCAGCTGTCGAACGCACCCACCTAAGCCCCTCTACATGCGCTGAATCGTCGACGCCGTCGGAGCTGTCCCCTGCACCGCCGCTGTACTCGTCGCCGTCGTCACTCCGGCAGGTCTCCGGCGACGCCACCACCCCAGATCGATGCGCGGCCCACCCCTGGTTCGAACGCGACACGCCCCGCTCCCTCCCGTGGCCTGCAGCGAGCTCGGGCTCGACCTCGCCGGCGGCCGTCTCCGGTGGCCTCTCCGGTGAGGCTGACCGGTGGGCCCGCCCAGTCAGGTCCACTGTTAGTGCCTAATTATCCACTGAATGGTGGGCCACCCCCTCCTAATTGGCCTGTTAAAAAGAAATTAATATTTAATTAGTTAACTGTTGTGAATGACATGTGGGCCCTGCCTAATTTAATTTAATTAAAATGATTAATTAGCACATGTGTTAGTATGACATGTGGGGACAACCCCTGGTTATTAGTTAAATTAATTTAATTTAATTAAACAGTCACTGACCAGTGGGACCCACTGGCCAGTTAATTAAAAATGATTATTAATTCATTTAATAATTAATAAAAGAATTATTAAATAGGAAATTTGATTTAATTGATTTAAATATTGGATAAAACATAATAAATTAATATCTTTTAATCCGTAACCCGGATTAAAATAATTTATATATGAAAGTTGCTCAAAAAAATTCAACGAATCCAAATACGGTATCCGTTGCTCTACCACACCCCCCTAACATACCGAACATCGAACCGCCCCCCTCCGGACTGCCAGTCCGATGAATTGTCCGGTACTGCTACAGTACCCGGATCAATTTATTTCGAACACGAAAGTTGTTCGAAATAGGTCAACTAACCCGGATACACAACCCACACGCGTGTCGGATGTCCACGACACCCCCGGCTTGATCTTTTCCCCCTCCGGACACCTTGTCCGGTAATCACCTTGTCCGTTAATCACCTTGTCCGGACGAGTAGTGTGGTTGGGTTGTTGAGTGTGTCATGATAGTGAAAGCCTTCATAAAATCCTTTGTCGCTGACACCTTAAGGTTTACGAGTCCATCATACTATGCCCACATTATCTGGTGAATTTGCTATGATTGCCGTGTATTTAATGTTTCTCCCCCCCTTTAATCTCCGGTAGACTCTGCTTCTACCGTTGACTACACCGCTGCCGCCTACGATTTGCATTATAATAGCTTGAAATTTTTAATTTGCAGATACTATGGAACCAATATTTCATAGAGATGAAAATGAGGAAAACTTGCTTCACGATATGATCAACGACAATGAAGGTCAAGATGTCACCCGCCGGTTTCTGAACGATTCCGGTGAGGGAGACGAGTCTCTCCACCGAGAAGAAGCATCGGACGGGAGACAAGCCGGCTCCGCCTCCGGCGGAACCTTTAATCTCGAAAACACCGGCGAGGTTGATATATATGTAAATTACTGTTAATTATAATGCAGCTGTATATGTACATGCATATATTAAAACTCTTTCTTCTTTTAGCCCTCCGGATCCGGATCCGGCCATTCCTTCGCAAGACCGAAACGAGGCCCAACCAAAAAGTTGGCTGACAATGTGAGGTATAGGATCGAAGAGGTCGGTCCAGACGGCGAACCGTTAGCTCCGGACGATGTCAAGACAAAATTTGTGAAGGCATGCGGAACTCTTGTGAGGGACAACATCCCGATCACCATTCGAGAATGGATGCAGCTAAAGGACCCTACAATCTCGTTTGTGTGCGACACCATGAAAGACAGGCTTTGGAACATGCTCATGCATAATTTCCTCCTGCGGATGCCAGAGGTGGATAATCCAGCTCAGGAGGCGGCAGCTAGACTGGAGCTAGAGGCTAGAGTCAAGAAGTTTGCTCTCAGCAAGATGGCCAAGCAATTCAAGAATTGGAAGAAAAACTTGTACCTAAAATATGTCAAGTTAGACAAGACTCCGGATTTTGAACACGGCTATGGTAAGATAAGAGAGCAGTGGGATGATTTTGTGACGTACAAGAAATCGGAGCACGCGCAACAAAGGTCTGAAGTAAATCAGACGAATGCCGCTAAGAAGATTTACCACCAAAAAATGGGGCCTGCTGGCTACGCCGGTTGCATGCCTAGGTGGGAGGCAATTGAGGCCAAGTATTTTGATGCCGGGATCACTCCAGAGTCTACAACATGGAACGAACGGACAAGAAACTGGTTTTACGGCCATGGGGGCACGTTGGACAAAGATGGGATGGCAATATATAACCAGTCACACATAGATGATCCCCTGCTTCCCATCGATGATATTAGAGATGCAGTACGTGATATTGAAGAGGGACGGTTCATTCCCGATAGAGAGGACGACGAGCTCACACGTGCCCTAAAAAATAGAGAACACCCAGGACGAGCACGAGGCACGCCAGGCTCCAAGTGTTGGAAACTTGCCTTCCCTTCGGAAAGCAAGAAATATCCAGATAAAAGCCATCAGAGGAGGAAGGAAAGGGAGGCAGCTGAGAAAGCGGCGGCTGAGAGAGAGAAAGTGGTGAATGAGGCTGAGAAAACGGCTACCAAAGAGCGGCTGCGTAATGTAGAAGAAGGCTTCAAGCGGGCGGAGGAGCTGATCGGCAGACTTAGCCAGCAAAGTGGCGGCCAACCTCAACAGCTCTTGTTAGAAACTGGATTCGATGCTACCGGCGCCCCATCGAATCGGAAAAGCTCCCAAGCTTCCACGCAGCTCCAGCAGGATGATGATGATGCACTGACAACGGCTGCTCCTAAACGCTACCCAGTGGATTATATCACGGAGAGCACACGTTGTGAGCTTAAGGTGCAAGTGATGAACTTAAAGGTGACGGTGGCGGTCGGCATGGCCCTATCAATCCCAGAGAAACCAACTTATCATTGCAACCCGACTCCAGAAAGATACGCTGTCGTCATGGTGGATGATGTGATGGATGATTATGAGGAGCTGAAGCTGGACCACCCTGCAGGTGAAGATGGGGAGCTGAAAGAACTAGGAGAAGCAAAAAATGGGAGTGTTCTATGGCGAAAGGAGCACATCGTGCTTCCAAATTATGTGCCGCCAAGCTCACCCACTCTTCAGAAGAGCAATCCACCTTCGCCGCCACGTGACCATTCTTCACCGCAACCATCGCCTTCACCGCCTCACCACTCTCCGGCTCAGCCGTCTCCACCGTCGCCTCAAGCATCTCCACCGTCGCCTCAGCCGTCTCCATCTTCTGAGCCTCAGAGCCAGAAGCGGAAGCGTACCTATACTAGGAGGGGCAGCAAGAAATCACCGAAACGTAAGTGATCACCCCTCCCAAAAGTTCCTCATCAGAATATGAAGAAGCTACCCGGAGAGATGACACCTGAGGAACTGGAAGTTTCCGTAAAAATGTCTTATGAAAAGTGGAAGATTGATGTGGCCAACAAGAAGAAGCCGATAGAGCCATTGTTCCCGCGCACCCCAGAAGATCACCCCAGAGTCGGAAAAGAGATTGCCCAGCTCGGACTACAGAAAGAACAATCGATCGAACCGCTCAAAGTGCACACTTGGCCGCGCCCTCAGCAGCATCAGGTCGATGCGTATGATCCGAACAAAGATCCGGAGTTTATAAGACAGTACGGAGCAAAAGCCCAGGCAGTAGGATTGTCTAGTACTGATTACCTGAGCCGTCTGGATGAGTTCGGGAACGATGAGGAATTCGTACCGGCATACCAATACCAACACGGGTATCCTCTCGTCAAACCCGAGTTAGTCAACGATCTACCAACAAAGATGCGAAAACTGCATGACTGGTACATGGAAAAATCTGCTAAATCCGAAAACTGGATCTACGCTAAATTTCAGAACGAGCATTACGGGCATGGACAAGGCTTCGATCTGATTGAATTCTCAGAATTATTTCAGTTTTACAATGGAGACGCCATCGACAAATCTATCGTCAGTGCATATTGTCTGTAAGTACCATTAATTTCAGTGATCAAGCCTTTCTAGCTAAGTTCATTCGTTTCATGTACAATCTTACACTCATCACTAAACTAATTATATATGCAGAATGAAGATTCTCGAATGCAAGAAAGGACAAATCTATGACATTGGGTTCGTTGACTGCCAGTTCGTTCATGAAAGAACTCTCAAAGAGAAGCCCAACCAGACAGAGAACAACTTGTTGCAATCGTTGACGTATTTCGGCACAAGAAGGGAAATACTATTTCCTTACAACTTCGAGTGAGTGTTACTGTCTCGCACACATTCCATTTTTCTTGCTCGGTGTTAAGCGTATAATTGACTCTTTATGCGTGTGCAGCTTCCACTTTATTCTGTTGATCATTGTTCCGGACGAAGGAGTAGTAAAAGTCATGGACCCGGGACGCAAATCTATGAAATCATGGGAGGACATGCAAGCATGCCTCCAGAGGGTTTGGAAACGGTTCACCGCCAAAACATCGGGTCTTCCGGCAAAGCTTACATTTGAATCACTGAATGTAAGTACTACTTGCTAGATCCGTGCATCTTTTTTATTCTAGTTTCAGTATAATTATCATGCTGATTATAATATTCATTGATCTCCGTTCTCGTAAAGTGTTTGAGACAGGGACCCGGGAATAACTTATGTGGATATTATGTCTGCGAGTTCATTCGCCAGACGACCAAAGAGACGGCCGCAACCCGAAACATAAGAAAAATTGAAGTACGATAAACAACATTCAATACTTTAATTTATTGCGTTAAATTGTGTTTAGTTTCATTCATATATATTGATCCCTTTCTTTTAATTAGATCGAACGAATGCGGGACGGTCTTCTACCACGACAACGCGTGCGAGCAATTCAAAAGGAAATCGCCGGATTCTTATTAGACCATGTCATAGCTCCGACCGGAGAGTTCTTTCACCCTCATTTTTTGGAAGACAAGCGGCCAAGGACCGATGTAAATTAGATCGAACTCGTGTGAGTACCGTTTGTGTAATACATGTTCGACCAAGCACGACGAATGAGATGGTGTATATGATATATTCGTGACGATAATGTGTAATATATATTGTGATTCCTTCATTGTTGCTTTAATTTATATATATATGGTACCATTTAATGGAATACAAAACACAAAATAAATAAATGAAAAAAATCAGAAAATAGGGCTAAAAAGGAGGGCAGTGCAGCCTCTTCGGTCCCGGTTCTTCCTATCAACCGGGACCGATGACCCCTCCCCCCCTCGCTGCGCGCCTGGCCACGTGGAGCCTCTTCGGTCCCGGTTCGTGGGCCAACCGGGATCATCATTGGTCCCGAGTTATTGGTCCCGGGTGTGGAACCGGGACCGAAGGCCCATATGAACCGGGATAATATGGGGGTCTGTCCACTAGTGATAAGGAGTATGTGATTTGCGTCCGACGCATCACAACCACTATAGGGATGTAATCGTCCAGCATTATTCTGCCATTTGATTTGATTTCAGACAAAGGATCATAAGCACGCCAATTTCGCATCTGATTGATGAAAATAGTTGGTTTCTGTAATGGAAACCTCATCAAAGTTTGTAGTAGAATGTACAAAGAAAGGACTATTAAAAAGGATCAGCAAAGTCGAAGAAGCGTGTGGCCTGCCCAATGTTCTTTAGCAAATACAAAATTTGGAGCCAAGTGCAGCGACATAGAGCATCAGCCAATTGTAGCACCGAAGAGCTTGATGGCCATGGAGGGTGTAGCAATGGCGGAAGCCTGTGTACCGGTGGAGGAGCTCGGGTCAGAAGCTAAGTTACGACAAAAAGGTGTTAACCAATCTTGTGTTGCTTCTGTGTCGGCATCGGAATCCTAGACCACCCGTGAAACCCAAAAACATTGATGTCAAGTGTCTGAACCCAAAGCATTAACTGAAAAATATGACAAGTGATGATTTGATCAACGCAACATTCAATTACCAAAATCTTTTTCCAAATATTCACTTACACCGCCTTGACTATCCCGTGCACTAAATTGAACACATGTGGTGGCTCGTGTCCGCACAAACCGTCACGGTGAAGATGCTCACCTGCATTCCGATTGCCCAATTGTAGTGTTGCGCATCGCCTCAATTTCGACCATTGGCACGAAAAATTCCGCCGCATGACGAGGGAGCACCAAACGACGGTGAAAGGCCTGTCCTCCGAAGCCAGACGGATACTTCCGCCACGTCCTCGGTGCAGAGCCTGTCCAAACCATTTTTGTATTAAATTTTTATACTTATTTAAACTAATTTTGTCATATTAAATTTAATTTATATTCTCGCAAATTTTTTATATATTTTTTCTATTACTTATCCATCACAGTTATCCGCATATGTACCAATGTTCCTAAATAATATTTAGAATATATCTTGTTATATAATTGTAATATACTTCTTTTGTCTGAAATCACTTGACTCAAATCTGTCTAGATATAGATGTACCTAGACATAAAAGTAATTTGAGACGGTGTGAGTATATTTTTTAAGAATTTTTTTGCGAAACTTAAGTTATACGATGTAAAAATATATATCTTTAATTTTAAATAATCAATTGAATTAGATTTTTTATTATTGGATAAATTATATAATGCATACACATATTATATATATATATATATGTATGTTTTAATATTATTGAATATCATGTAGAGATTTTCTAAATCATACATATATAATAATAAAAATGTAATACTCCCTCCGATCCATATTAATGTACTTAAGTTTGTCTAGATACACATGTATCTAGTCCAAATACTTAACTAGATACATATGAATCTAGACAAAGTTGAGTACATTAATATGGGTCGTTGGTAATAGTTCTTATTAGTGTACGTTAGACAATTATATTCATAGAAATTTTTAGAGCATGATAAATATGACTTGCAAGTTAGATCGGTAATATTATGTTGACGACATATATGCATGATTTCTAATTATATTTTAATTATAATTAGCGTCATTATTATAATAATTAAAGAACATAAAATGTTGTTGATTGTACTTTTGAGGGGATAGTGGTTAGGTTTTTTTTAGGGGATAGTGGTTAGGTACTAGTATAATTTATATTGGGGACCATTTCTCTCGTGGCCTGGGGAAGTGGTCCCTTCCGCCCGGCCTTTGGGTCGGCCCTGCCTTCGAATTGACGTGGGAGGCAGGGATCGTAGCTCGCTGTACCGCTATCGTCGGACATTCAACTGCTCTGATGAAAAGGACCAAGTCCTCTACGATGGGGACCTTGGCGTGGAGGTAGGCATCATCCCGCTGCTGAGGAGATGACGCTTTCCATCCTCACTAATGAAAAAATAGCGCGCGTTATAACGTCGCTATAACGGCGTTATAGCATATTAGAAAAGTATACGCTATATTTTAGCAAATTTAGTTACTACGGCACTATTTGCGCTATTAGCGCGTTATATGCGCTATAACGTTGTAACTTGTAGCGTTATAACATACACATGATGATCTAGAAAAAAAAACCAGGTCAAAGCCCAGCAAGCCCAAAACCTTCCTCGACCATACCCCTCTCACTCCCCTTTTTACACGACAAGGACCATAATATACCTTATGTTTAGAAAGAAACATGCACTTGCCCAGGTAGTTAACTGATTGAAAAAATGACATCTAGTCGATGTTGTACTTGGTTACCATGCATAATAATGGATGAAAATGGTTTCCTTGGACTGCATTTTGTTCCCTGTAGCTTCTACTTTCTTCGATGTTGATGTTGAGATGTGGTACTTTGTTTGAGTATATAAAATTTGTTCTTCCACTTAAATATAGAGTATTTTTTCTGAATATGAATACTAATGTTGCGCTTGAATTTGGCTAAGAATAGAGACAAACTGCCTTGGATTTGGCCCTTATGCATGTATTACTTTTGGGAAAAATTTAGTTGTTGGAATACTTTATTTTTCGATATATTTATAATTTTTTGGAAACGCTATTTTGAAATATAGCAAGGGCAGTCGGGCTTCCGCCTCCGGCGTTTAGAGGCGAGGAGTATCTTAGCTAAGATACAACCCTTGCACGTGACCATATGCAAAAATCATGGTTAGACCAATCACATTTATGCATGGAGCTATCACTTGTGCTACAACTACAATACCTGCCACAACACACCATTGAAAAGCCTATGTGTGCTTGTCGTAGCCGCCGAGCTATGATTTTTGCTTTATATATAAAGCGGGGCGAAAGCCTTTTTTCAAGAATTATCTCATTTGATAGAATTTCATTCACTATTCCACATTTAGCTAAAGTTTATCCAAATTGTACCCTTTGTAGTTTTATGAATGTTCTGACCAAAGAGTCTCGGTTGTTAGGTCCACATGGTGAGCCATGTCGCTAGTTTTCTCTCAAAAAAATTCTATACATTTATTGAAAATGGTGGACATCACTACATGTTAACAACTTACATGGATTCACACAAGAATACAAGAATTGATTATAGTAATTTAATACATATACAAGCACAAGTGTGCAAGGATCAACAACAAGAAAGAGGAAGGGTTGAGAGCTAAGGGTGGGAGAGGAGGAGACGCCGTTGTGCCCTTCGTGATCCTTTGGATAACTTCTTTGATGCCCTCCTCGTGCTATTTGTAGTTGGCTTTCATAGCTTGGCATTCGGTCCAGTACTCTTATGCAAGGCCAAGGCCCAACCGTGGAGGGTTGCAAACACCCCTCCCTCCCTGAAAACCGGCTCCCAAGCCGAAGCTTCGGTGAAGACTAAAACTCTGACTTTCCCGGATTCCATGGTGCTTGAAGTTCCTTGATCTTGCTAGGATCTCCTTGGTACTCTTCAAGATAGTAGCTGAGGTTGGTGTAGTCTCGACTGAAGTAGTAAGCTTGCTCGTGTGTCTTGCCGAAATAGCCTTCCTATTCATAGCCATGGCCAGAGTTGGATGCATACTAATATTAAGGAGGCGCTGGATATGTATGCTAATGCTACGGGTCAACTTTTGAACTACAACAAGTGTTCGGTGTTCTTCGGGGAGTGTTGCTCTGCGGTCTCACAAGACAGTGTCAGGCAGGTTTTGAACATCACGCAGCTTGTGTTTGAGGAGAAGTATCTTGGGTTGCCTACGCCGGATGGACGCATGACTAAGGGGAAATTTCAGAACCTTCAAGCAAACTTGTCTAAGAGATTGGTCCAGTGGGGAGACGGGCACATGGCGCAGCCTGGACGGGAAGTTCTCATTAAATATGTTGCACAAGCACTGCCTACGTATGTGATGGGAGTGTTCAAAGTACCGTTCTCCGTCTGCGATGAGTTAACCACTATGGCCCGGAATTTTTATTGGGGTTCATCGAAGGGCAAGAGGAAGGTCCATTGGAAAGCTTGGGACCATCTTATGCAACCAAAAGCCAAAGGAGGTGCTGGCTTCCGAGACTTCAGAGCTTTTAACCAGGCGCTCCTCGCCAGACAAGCTTGGCGACTCATTACAAGACCCCATAGTTTATGTGCACGTCTCTTGAAGGCACGGTACTATCCTAACGGGGATTTACAAGATACTGTCTTCAGCGGGAATCCATCACCAACTTGGCAAGCGATCAGTTATGGTTTGGAGTTACTCAAAAAAGGCCTGATCTGGCAGGTAGGTAATGGTAAGAGTATTCGCATCTGGCGCGATAACTGGATACCTAGGCCTTTCTCGTATAAACCTATAAGCCGTCAAGGCAGGAACCGTAACCGTTTTGTCTCAGAATTGTTGACGGAATATGGCGCGTGGGACAATGCAAAACTGAACAGTATCTTTTTGCCGATGGACGTACATGAAATTCTGAAGATCAAGGCGTCACCTAGATTGGAGGCTGACGTTATTTCATGGGGGCTTGAGAAGTCTGGACAGTTTTCGGTTCGGAGCGCTTATGAGCTTGCTTTCCAGGAGCAAACGGGATCGGATGCTATGTCTACGAGCTCGGCTCCGGATGGGACAAGATCGATCTGGTCCTTGATCTGGAAGTCGGATGTGCCTCCTACAGTCAAGAATTTCGCTTGGAGGATGGCTATCGACTCACTCCCGACTTGGGAGAATAAGCAGAAGAGAACGCTTGAAGTTTCTGCTCTTTGCCCGGTATGTGTAGTTGAGACAGAGGACAATTTCCATCCATTCTGTAGGTGTCCGTTGGCGCGGCAATTCTATAAATTAATGGCCTCGATATGGCCTATCCCTGATGTGGACGAGATTCAACATACAGGGAAGGAATGGCTGTTACAGCTGCTGAATACTTTGTCAAGGGTACAGTGCAATATGATCCTTATGATTTTTTGGCGTTGTTGGCACATTCGTAATGAGATCGTCCATGATAAGCCGCCCCCACCTATGGAGTCATCCAAGAATTTTCTTATGAGCTACTTGGACTCTTTGTTTGGGGTGCTACAATTTCCTTTGGATGCCTCAGGAAAGGGCAAGGGAGTTTTATCTTATAACAAGGAGCTTACTTCACCAACGCCCCCTGTCCTGGGTGATCTTCCAGTATGGAACAAACCGATGCATGGGTATGTGAAGCTTAATACCGATGGCTCTTACACCCCTGATGCTGCTGGAGCTGGAATGGTGCTTAGAGATGAGGAAGGAAGAATAATATTCTCATCTTGCAGACAACTTTTTAACTGCCGGGATGCCATAGAAGCTGAGTTGTGTGCATGCATGGAAGGGTTATCTTCAGCCCTGCAAAGAAGCAATCTTCCGATAATTGCAGAAGTGGATTCTTATACCGTCTTCAAAATGATCCAGAATAAGGGTCTTGATAGATCTTCCTATTCTTCTTTAGTTAGGGAGATTCGTTTGAACCTTTCGTTTCGTGATTCTTGTATTACTCTCATCAACCGCTCTCAAAATAGAGTTAGTGATTGTCTTGCTAGCTTTGCTAGGATAGAAGGTAGAACAATGACCTGGATAGATTCCGGGCCACCAGCTGTTCTTGAGCTAGCCATTACCGACTGTAATTCTGTTGTGATTTGAGTAATACAAGTGTTTTCACCCCGCAAAAAAAAAATATTTTCTATGGTTAAATTCAAATTCATTAAAAAATTTTGGACAGTAGTACTACCTCCTTTACGGGTCATAAGGCTTGCGCTTATCCCTCAATCTATAATTTGATCAACATAAAATGAGTTATATAGTCTCAAAATTATACCATTAGAAAGTAAATGATTTGAAGTTTCTAATGATATTTTGGATGATATACACCTTATATTATGTTGGTTTATTTGCCAACCTAGAGATACGTGCAAATCTTATAAACTGAAAAGGAGGTAGTAAACATTGTCGGTGGAGAATAGTATATCCTATAACCCGTTTCGTGACTGAGAACCTTATAAACTGGAAAGGAGGTAGTAAACATTATCGGTGGAGAATGGTACATCCTATAACCAGTTTCGTGACCGAGAATCTGTAGAAAAAAACTTTCACAACACTAATGAACAAATACCGTGTATCTCCCTTGCTCGTCTGCTCATGCCTTGGAAGCGATCAACATGATAAATACCTTTTTGTATAGGAAACTTATATATAGCGTATGCATTAACATCGTACAAACTACATTTATACATTTATTACAATTTAATAGTATTATGGTACATGCGCATTGGCAACAGCAGATATCATGGATCGCCAACTCCGGCAGACACACATAATCCTTCCAATTGTGTGTTGTGGCAGGCATTGTAGTTGTAGAATCAGAGATATGGCCTATGTAGACGGCGAGGAGATGAAGACGGTTTATTTGCAAGGATGTCTCCCGGGGGAGACGGTGCTTTCTTCGTATACGACAGCAAATGTTAAGCCCAAGGTGGGAACACGATCGGATGAGCCGCTCCAATCAAGGAGGTCCTCGATATCGTTTGTGACAAGGTTGTATGCATACATTTGGTCCGGTGTCTCGTTATACTCGGCAAGAAGTATGCGGCGGCCATTGTCAATGATGAAGAGCGGGATAAGCCCGTGTGGCATGATCTTTGGTGATATGTCGATTTGGTACTGGAGATCCCATGTAGCTCTAGCTGTTCCATATTGATTCAGTAGCCAGATGTTGTAATATTGCCCGGCGTAGAAAATGTAGGGCGTAAAAAGATGTGTCAAATCATGATCCTGCTTGATGTCCATGTTCCACGGTGGTTGTCTGATCCCAAACTTTTCATCGATGAGCGAGAAGGACATTATGAACATCTCTTCGCATCGATGTGGGTGATGGACCGAATAGGCCACCCAGTACCGATGCTTTTGAACGAAGACACCGGGACCGGATTGGTCTATCCAACCCATGGGCTTCTGGCTGATGGGCCGCCACGTCCTTGTGGGGTCATCGTCCTTTATCGTGTAGATCTCACAGCCAGCGGACATGAGGTCGACCCAACGGTAATAAATGTGCACGACCTTGTGTTTCCTGGTGCGGATGTCGTAGCCGAGCCCTAGGCTGTGATACTTCTCCATGAAGTCGGTAGAAAAACCTCGGCAGCCTGTTGTGCGGACTTCTAGAAGAGCCGTCGTCTGGTCGATAGACGGGTTGCAAACATAAGACATGTGGGGGCGAAAGGCCTTTGCTATGGGCGTAGCTGTCAGTACGACGAGGCCACGACACGACGTGGTGACTAGCTCCGGGACAATGGGGCGAGCGTCGCTTCGTGCTCTTCTTCTTCTTCTTCTCTCATGGATGATGGCAAGGCAGTTGTGAAGCGTGGGGAAGTGTCAAGTGGGATGATGCGCATGGTCGTTATGAGCGGTGTGAGCAGCTTGGGATGACAGGCGAATAATCAATCCCGCTGCATGCCCAAGATCATGAGCGTTGTCGAGGTCAGTCATGCGGTGCCTCTGGTAGTACAAGTTCGCGAAGTCGGACAAGGAGAGCGTGGCAGCCCAGGCGCGGGAGAGGCGGCGACACACAAGCACTGACTTTGCCGGCAAGCGCAGGAATATTTCCTCCATGAGATGGTCGGATAGTAGGGCGCATCTGCCCCACTTAGACGGGACTTCAATTATGTACTCCTCCGTCTTTGAAAGAGTGTACTTTCAACATTTTTTAAGAATAAAACTATTTTACACTTTGACCAAGTTTTAACAAAAATATAACAATGCTTATGAAACAAAATAGTTATATAATAAAAATATACTTCATAATAAATCTAATGATACTAATTTGATGGTATAAATGTTGATGCATTTTTATATAATCACAGTCAAAGTTTAAAAAGTTTGAGTTTTCAACAAAGTTGAAAGTACACTTTTTCTAGGATGGAGGGAGTACGCAACAACACCTTGCTAACAAATATCACCGTTTTTTTCTTAGCTTTAGAAAAAAGAGGGTGAAACCTCTTTCTCAAATACTTCAAAAAAACCACGCGGTTTTGAAGAATACAGAGTACTTAAGTTTTCAAACCACAGTATTTGTTGAATCCAACCACCTTAAATTAATTGAAAAATATTTTGTAATGTAACAATATTTGTTGAATCTCACTTCTTACCCCATAATGTAACAATAATGAATGAAATTCTATCAAATGAGATAATTCTTGAGAAAGCTTTCTCCCTTCTTTATATATAAAGCAATAATCAAATGAGATAATTAACTTAAAAAATGTTACATTATAGGGTAAAATGTGAGATTCACTCTATAGATAACTGCAAATCATAGATCGCCAACTCCGGCAGACACACATAAGCCTTCCAATGGTGTATTGTGGCAGGCATTGTAGTTGTAGCATTAGAGATAGGGCTTGTGTAGACGACGAGGAGATCAAGACAGTTTCTTTGGAAGGATGTCTCCCCGGGGAGACGATGCTTTCCTCGGATACGGTACCAAATGTGAAGCCCAAGGTTGGAACATTGTTGGATGAGCCGCTCCAATCAAGGAGGTCCTCGATATCATGTGTGACAAGGTTGTATGCATATATTTGGTCTGGTGCCTCGTTATACTCCGCGAGAAGTATGCGACGACAATTGTCAATGATGACGAGAGGGAAAAGCCCGTGTTGCATGATCCTTGGTGATATGTCGATTCGGTATTGGAGATCCCATGTAGCTCCAGCTATTTCATATTGATTCAGTAGCCAGATGTTGTAATATTGTCCAGCGTAGAAGATGTGGGGGGTAAACAGGCAGAGTCGCCCATCAAGCTGTGTCAAATCATGATCCTGCTTGATGTCCATGTCCGACGGTGGTTGTATGATCCCAAACTTCTCATCGACTAGAGAGAAGGACATTATGAACATCTCTTCGCATCGATGTGGGTGATGGACCGGATAGGCCACCCAGTACACACGCCCTTGGGAGAAGACACTGGGATCGGATGGGTTGATCCAAGCCATGGGCTACTGGATGATGGGCCGCCACGACCCTGTCCATGTGGGGTCATCCTCATTTATCGTGTAGATCTCACAGCCAGCGGACATGAGATCGAGCCCGCGGTAATAGATGCGTACGACCTTGTGTTTTTTGGTGCGGTCGTCGTAGCCGAGCCCTAGGCTATGATACTTCTCCATGTAGTCGTCGGTAGAAAAACCTCGGCAGCCCGTTGTGCGGCCTTCGGGCAGAGCCGTGATCTGGCCGGTAGACGGGTTGCAAACGTAGGACATGTTGGGGCGAATGGCCTCTGTTGTGAGCGTGGTTGTCACTATGAGGAGGCCACGACACGGCGTGGTGACCGCCTCGGCGACAATGGAGCCGAACAACGCTTCTTCGTGCTCTTTATCTTCTTCTTCTTCTTCTCTCATGGACGATGGCAAGGCGGTTATGAAGCGAGGGAAAGTGTCGAGTGGGATGATGCGCAGGGTCGTTATGAGCGGTGCGAGCACCTTGGGCTCACAGGCGAGTAACCAGTCCCGCTGGATGCCGAGGATTTTGGGGCCGTTGTGAAGGTCGGTCATGCGGTGCTGCTGATAGTACAACTCCACGAAGTCGGGCGAGGAGAGCGTGGCGGCCCAGGCGCGGGAGAGGCGGCGACACCCAAGCACTGACTTGGCCGGCAAGCGCAGTAAGATTTCGTCGATGAGATGGTCTGGGAGTAGGGCGCATCGGCCCCGCTTAGCCATAGGAACCGAACTGATCGATGTAAGAGATGCTCGGAGAAACGTACGAGATAGCTTGGAGCACAGAGGTAAGAGCTGCATATTAAGATATATATCAGCGGGTTGAGTCCGTACTGGTCACGAATATTGCAGGAGCTAACCGAAACGGATTGTGCTTCACGAATCCCAGTATTCGAAACGGCGGGGAGCCGCGCGTGGAGATCGAGCGGGGCTGGGAGGTTCTAAACGGCGCTCTGCCGCCCAATCTCTGTACCGCACTACCCCACCAAGCAACGTCTCATCCTAGCTGCTGGCGGCCACAAGCCCACAACAATGGCGACGACCCGCTAGCCGTGACAGCTGAGGAGGATGAATTCGGAGGGGTCGCGGAAGGGGTGCATTCTAGGCGCCCAAGACATGCGGTGAGTCTATTTTCCCGGTGCTGGACGCCACGCAGTTCTACACTTCTACCCAACTCATTCCCTCAAGATGGCAGATCTTGCCGGCCGTGAGTTCACTCTTCACCCACATCTTGTTCGGTGAGAATCAATGAAAAAAATAACGGGCTACAAAATATAGCGAGACCCTTTTTCAAATGCTACACAAGTCTAGTCGAGTTGAGTTGGTTGGCCCTTCGTCAACAACGCCCCTGCGCCGTCCCGCAGCGGGCGGCTAACCCTAGCCACCGGTCCCTGCCCCCCCCCCCTCGCCGCCGCCGCCGCCAGCGCGCACCGCCGGGCTAAGCCCATGTGGTAGGCGCCGGCGAGGGTCTTCCCTTCCGTGTCGTTCGATGTGGCTCGCGGGAGTTCGTGCAGGGAGCTGCAGGGGCTGGGCCACTCCGGCCGGGCGGTGGTGTGCTAGGCGGCGGCGTCCCCCTCCAGCGCCGAGGGGGGGGGGGGGGTGTCGGCCTGTGGGCGTACGCCCGTGGACATGGGTTCTCGCGTCCAGATCTACGGCGGGACTGCGCTGGCCGGATTCGTTGTCGCCGGGCCAGATCCGGTGTTGTGGAGATGGCTGACTGGGAGGCACGAAAGAGGCAGAGGTGGACGCGGCGATGCAGATCGGAGGCAGCGACACGAGCATCCTGAGGCGGCGGTGCTGCACCTACGGGTCTCGCGGATGCACGGTCCTGGTCTGTGTGTCAGCCGCAGGCTCGTCTGAGCCGAAGGTCGGCCATCTCGTTTCGATTGCCGGAAGTCGGCCGGTGGTGTGGGGACTGCTGGTACGGTTTGAATAAAGGTGGTGGTCCTAGGGTTTCAAGTTGCGTCGGAGAGAAGATCTGCCTGTCGTTTGTCCTCTTTGATCTGGCCGGAGTGTCGGGTTTCGGAAGGCCCCGCCGGCGATTTCCCATGGGCATTTGCCTGGAGATTGCTGGATCGGGGGAATTCGGTCGCAACGCAAGGAGTGGCGCGAAGCTCTGCTTCTGTTGCCATCATGGGCAAATCCATGGTGAAGTCAGAGGTGACAATGTCATGATGGCTGAGATTGGAGGACTTGCAATGGAGATTGGAGCCTTTGCGTCGATGAGGAACTGGCTTGGAGTTTCAGGAATTGTGGCAGTGGTATGTAAGTGGGGGCGGCAGCACAGGTGAAGTTCAAAGCCTTGTCTCTCAGGGTGAAAATCCAAGGTATGGCCTTAATTAGTTGTGCCTGGCAATGGTCTTGCTGAAGACATTGTTTTGAGAGCGGGGACTATCTTCAGGGTGAAAACCTAAGGTCTGGCCTTAATTGGTTGTGCCTGGCACTGTTTCCTTCTTGAAGGCGTTGCTTTTGAAGAATTGGACATCAGGTGTTGGTTTGGTGGTGGTTGTGCTACTGTTGCAAGGATTGTAACTCTGTAGCGGGACTTTTCTTTTTTACTTCTTCTTCTCTCTTTTTATTTTGGTTGGCTGAGTGCATCTGTATTGCCTTTTTGGCATTGCGTAGTTGCAGAGACCGAGTGTAATTAGTATCTTTTCGATATTAATATATTCTCCTTTTCCAAAAAAAAGCTATAGCTAATAGCGTTTGCTTCTTGGGCATCCGCCGACGCTAGACCCTGACCCCACCTCCACCTCGGGTGTGTGGCGCTCGCCTCCCCACCCCCACCCTTTGTTGTAGAACTGCCTCGGCATATTTTTGAACTGATCGACCCGACCGCATCGACCTGTAGAGAGGGCTTGCTTCGGAGGGCTATTTTTTGAGAGATAATTGCATCTAACATCCCTGTGGTCGCGGGCTAGGTCCATCTCAGTCCGAGGTTGCAAAGTGCTTCACTACGGTCCTTATACGGTAAAATACGCTTCAATACAGTCCTAGAGGTTGATATTGCAGTCCTAAGCATACGCGGATTATACACGAGGAGAACGTCATCGCCATGCTCTTTGAAGAGGTGGCCCAGATGGCCACAAACCGCACACCAATCTGGGAGCCGTTCATACCGAACTCAAAAGATTTGGCGCCTGCCTCCCTTGATCACGGACACGGCAATTTTCAGAGCTTGCTGGACATTGATCCTTACTTTTACTCGCACAAAATTCCCTTCAAAATCTTGCGAGCGGGGTTCCGCATAAACGAACTGGCCAATTTTTCCACCAAGTGATGGGAGGAGCCCGAAGAAGCCATCTGGAAAATCATGGATTTGCGCTCAGATTTCCATTGTATCCAGAGGTATAGACGATGGTTTTGAGAATCCATCGTACTCTACAAAAACCACAGCGTGGCCCTTTTAGTTCCAGGGACCGTCCTGGGTGACTCTCTCCCAATCGCCTAGGCACCAAAACTGCATTGTGTACAAATTATCATCCAGGGGTCTAATTGCCACCGGCATCCAGTGGATGTTATTATCTGGTAGATCCACCTCCTCAGCAACTAGGTCATCGAGATCCTCTTCTGCAAGCCCTAACTCTGTCATCATCCTTGTCACGTCGTCCTCCTTGGTGCCTGACGCTGAAGCGCCCGACGCCATGGCGATTGATGGAAAACCCTAGCCCGATGTAGATCAGACTGTTCTCTGTAGGCCCCAAAGCCCCTAGCAGACGCCAGGGATGGGGGGAATAGGACCCGATCGACAGTCCAAGCACCGTCGCCAAAGCTCCGAAGGGGTTGCCGCCGGTAGGAAGATTCTCTAGGCAGTGGAGACTATGTCGCCGCCGTCAGAGAAGAAAACCCTAACAAGAGGTGACTTTCTCCGTCAGAGAGAGAGTGTGTGCAAATCTAGTAGTGTAGTGAGTTTCAACAACAAGAAAAATCTCGTCAATTTAGAACGCGCCCAATCCCAGCCCTGTCACGTTGGCCGTTTGATTCCGTCTGGTAGACATTGCAGATCGGACGAACTTTTTTGTTCGATGCTGCGATTAGCGTAAAATGGGCCAACCGTCGTAGCTCTTGTTGATTGGGCTAGGATCTGGTTGTCTGGCCCGTTTTCTGTGCTCAACCCAATACAGTGCTTTAGCAGTTTGCCCTTGCCCAAAAAAAACAGTTTGTCCGTATGTGAGAAAATCTATTCTATACCTAATAATAAAGGGAGGTGGTTTTCTTAGTCCGTTTTTACATTTTTGCTAAAAAAATCCCCTCCCTTTGTGCAAAATCAACCCGCAATCCTATTTTAAGTGAGAAAACGATTCGGCCCAGGCTGCTTCTTTGCAATGTGACGCTCACAGCTGCCTCAACCAAGTCTTAAGTCGCGGCAATTCTCGCGAGCGCACGCGCTATTTACGTGTAATACAAGACTTGCTAGCCAGTGTAGTTGTAGCATTTTAGACAACATGGAAAGTCCAGCTTATAAGCCGGTGCACACCCACTCCTCTTAGCGAGGTGGGACTAAAGAGGCAAACCAGCAGCCATGCATTGCTCGGGCCCGACCAGAGCATGGTCCGACCTTTTCTGAAGTTGAATGGACCACGGTATTGAAGCCCATTAAATCAAGGGTCTGTTGGGTCGTCTTATTTCATTGAAGGATTTCTCAAAAGCGTGTGTGGAAAAGTGACTTAATCCAGCACGGTTGGCGACAAGGACGACGGCAATGTGGACGCCAAGCTACCGACTAAGTTGATGATTACATGTAATATATGATGGTTGTGGTGATTCTTTTTTTGTAGTTTTTTTTTGTAGTTGTGGTGATTCGAGTTGAAGTTGCGGTGATTCGATTTGGCAGCTCGTGGAAGTCCTCTTGGACGGCGGCGGCGGTCATGCATGACAAGCAGACGTCGACCTCGTGGAGGACAAATGTCGTCTGCACTCCATTGATGTTCATGCAGAGGACAACACCCAGGTAGATGGCAGCGTCAACGAGAAGGGCATCGAGCTCGCGAAGGACGGCATGGCATACGTGCCTGCAGTTTGTGTGGACGACGACGAGACGGCTGCATGTGTCGCCATGAACGGCATTCTCACGTATGGCATGGCCGTGACCTGCATCACTATGTGCAGCACCGTCATGTCCAAGGATTACTGGACAGCCCTCCTAGTATTCATCTGGTTTTTTTATTCGAATTCTGGAATGGTTGTTGGAATTAAGTTTTGAGGGTCAAGGGCTGAGTTGGTTTTCTTCTGAAATTGGAAATTGCACAAAATCATTAACCTTTGGTGCTGATTTTGCACAGACAACAGCAACACGTTGTACAGGGCAACAAGAACGGTTTAGAGAGACAGACATCGAGGGATCTGATGGGCACGTCGTTCAGGGCGGCGTTGCTGTGCTTCAATGCTTCTTCGACGCATGCACGTAAATTCTGCCATAATATTAATGGGAACAGTTTAGCCCTTTCACTAGGGTGTTAATCAAATGGTAGTGGCACTTTTGCAAAGGCAATCCGCAAAGCCACACAAACAATGCGGCATATATCCAAATTTCTCTTCAAAATCATCCTACTAAAGCATCAACCCAACATGTTCCACCACAAAAATCAAACACATCCAAGAGGGACATCATCTGGTAACTGTCGCTGAAAATTCCCTGCCATCACGATGGCCTCGGGGTTCACCAAGTCCCTTCTACAGGAAGGCCATGATGAATCTAACCCAAGAAACGGCAAGCATACATAAGTTATGGTCAACAAACCTGTTAGTTCATGAGTAGTCAGCGATAACAATCAAAGCACGAGTTACAAGTGGCATGCATGATCCAGCTACTAGTCTTGCCATTTTACTAGTGCTTCCAAATCTCGACACAGGAATTTTAGGGGCTACTTTCTATCCTCAGCGCCTTGCGAGACATCGTCATCATCAATCCCAGTGCCACTGCCTTCATCTGAAGTACAACACGTGCACCAAGTCAATAAGAACTCACACATAACAAATCCGACAGAAAATAAATATGGCAACAAGTCAAAAACAAATATGACAACAAGTCAAAAATAAATATGGCAACAAGTCACGTGCAACAGAAAATTACTTGTAAATCTGGCAAAGCAAACTCATCTATCAATCAAGTCATGCAAACAAAATGTCAAGACTTCACATCCGACAAGTATATGTAATCTGAACCATACCAAGAAACATACTCCCACCGTCCAATAATATAAGACATTTTTGTACTTCAAATTGAACTGCAAAAACATCTTACGTTATGGGACAAAGGTAGTATGTAACAGCCAAGGGGACCAATCGATATTTTCTTGATTTGAAGCACTTGGCAATCATTAATTCATCTGGAAGTAGTAAAAAGGTGTGCATGTAATAACGACCTCAGAGAGAAAGAGAAAAGCGACGAAAATCCCTCCAGGCAGCAACAACACCCTTTATATAAGGAGCCAATGGCCAATGCAGTCAGGAGGAGGAAATCTTCGAATTAAAAATCTCCAAACACTAAATCATTGGCTTGATGGCTGGCACCACAGCCGCCCACAGCTCAACAGCCAAACCATCTCATATCAACAGAGAGAGAGAGAGAGAGAGAGAGAGAGGAGACAAACGGCTCACCTGAACTGAGGAAGAGGCAGCCACCACTGCCGCGGTTGCATGTGGCATATCTCAACTTCCCTCCCTATCAGCATGTGACTTCCCAGGTCTTTCCCACTTTCAGCTGGCACCTCCTGTGACAAGAAAACTGAACCAGAGTCAGGTCTCCGGTCTCCCTCTAATCAACACAACACAAACACAAGGAGAGGTGGATGCGGACAAAATATACAAGTGAGAAAGGTAGATAAACACTATAGACCACCTGGTAATAGCAGCTACTCCGAAACAGTGCATCTAATTTGAGCTATCACGGTATTCACCAAACAAGATTTTAAAAGCAAAAGCTATGTTCTGGAACCCATTCAAGAAGAGAACATCCGCCATCATCTAAGAAATATACATTGCATCTAGGAAAAAAATAGTCTCTGCAGTATGTAACTATCAAGCTTGAATCTTCATTTTTATTGTATGATAGTGAGTGTGGTCTGAATCTATGAACTGCACTGTAGGAAACTCATAAACACCTATAGCATGTCTATGACTAAAATATAAATAGATAAACCACAACCACAGATCAAACATGATGCTATTGTTATTATCGCAAACTGATGTTATTAAAAAGTGGCATAGAGTGTCTCTCTCCAGTTCATTATGCAGGGGCAGAATAGCACTGCTGAGACATCTATGTGCTATTTTTAAGGCTCTAATCTTGGAGCCCGTATGAACTTTTTGTGGGGAACATGAGCTCCCGTCACAGGGGATGTTCAACGAGAGTCATCTCCAAAGCACCCTGGTGACGGCTCATCGAGCGCCACGGTTAGGATTTTTAGGGCACTTCTGGGGCGCTCAAGTACAGAACCTAAAATAAGAGGATCTTTCCCGTGCACTTCGGGGGCACCCTTGACATCATCGGGACCTTTCAAAACACTTCCAGGATCATTGAGAGCGGTTTTAGAACCAATTCTCTATTTCTACTTTATCTCCTAGTACCTTCATTTCCTAAGTTATTCTAGTACAGAATTCTCTTATCTCTTCGAGCGCCCCAGAATTCTCTTATCTCTGAAAAGAGTCCGGTCGCAAAGTGGCAAAGGTTATTTTACAAACCTAAGTACCACAAGAGAGCTTTCAGGTATAGAGCTTGAGTTCTACTCAGCTGTGTTGTCAGTAAATTAACTGAGAATATTTGTTTGCTTCCAGTTGTTAAAACTAACTTAATGTTCCGATCATCATACTCACCCAGAGCAAGGGTAGAAAGAGAAGGCATGAGGTCTAACCTTTACTATTTGTAGCCGTAAGCGACAGTGGTGAGCTGGACCAATACGATGTGATTGAGCCGAACCTACACGTCCAGCAACCACACACACTTTTGAGATGCTAGGTCGCTTTGTCCTGGTTGAATGTGACTTCCTAAACAAACGAAATAGGTTAGTGACCTTATTGACATGTACCGAGTGTTGCTTCCATTAATAACAGTAACAGCAGTGCATACTTACAATTTATTACATTACATGAGAAGCAAGAAAATCCCCCCAGAAAACATTAAGTTAACTTATCAGCACGCGAACGTAATTTTGCATGCTTTTTCAACAGAATTACGATCTTAACCAACGGTAATCACACAGAACAGGGCAGAAAATCATCAGCAGACAGCAGATAAAATAATCCATGGCACAGCACTAAACAACAGCGAACCCTCAATGACACAGAACGGCACCGTATATAGCCCCATATTCAGTGAAATGAATCAGTGTGTATCGTACGAGTAGGGTAGAATTTAACCCAACAATCGCAATGAACTATGTATCGACGTTCTGGTATCGGCGCTTTTGTATAGAATTTAACCCAACAATCGCAAACTGATGTTATTAAAAAGTGGCATAGAATGTCTCTCTCCAGTTCATAATGCAGGGGCAGAATAGCACTGCTGAGACATCTATGTGCTATTTTCAAGGCTCTAATCTTGGAGCCCGGATGAACTTTTTGTGGGGACAGGTGCTCCCGTCACAGAGGATGTTCAACGAGAGTCATCGCCAAAGCCCCCTGGCGACGGCTCGTCGAGCGCCACGTCCTCTGAAAAGAGTCCGGTCGCAAAGCGGCAAAAGTTATTTTACAAAGCTAAGTGCCACAAGAGAGCTTTCATGTATCGAGCTTGAGTTCTACTCAGCTGTGTTGTCAGTAAATTAACTGAGAATATTTGTTTGCTTCCAGTTGTTAAAACTAACTTAATTTTCCGATCATCATACTCACCCAAAGCAAGGTTAGAAAGAGAAGGCATGAGGTCTCACCTTTACTGTTTGTAGCCATCAGCGACAGTTGTAGCTGGACGAATACTACGTGATTGAGCCAAACCTACACATCCAGCAACCACACACACCTTTGAGATGCTAGGTCGCTTTGTCCTGGTTGAAGGTGACATCCTAAACAACCAAAATAGATTAGTGACCTTATTGACCTGTACCCAGTGTTGCTTCCAGTAATAACAGTATAGCCTTTTAAAAATAAATAAACTAAGCAATTTACAGCAGTGCATACTTACAATTTATTACATTACATGAGAAGCAAGCAAATCACCCCAGAAAACATTAAGTTAACTTATCAGCACGCGAACGTAATTTTGCATGCTTTTTCAACATAATTAGGATATTAACCAACAGTAATGTACTTCACAAGTAGACAAATCTATTGATCAATAATGCTAGAACAGAATCAGTTGGTAACAAAAAGATACTAGAACGGGGCCTTTCCATAGCTACAGAGAAATTGACTAGCTAGCAGGAAACCATTGGGCTAGAACATCATATTTCTGGAAGCAATCCAATTGAGACTAAACCCAGCACCTATGTAGCCATGGCAGCAAGGCCATGACCAAGGGCTATACAGCATACCCGTGGCTCAATGACCATGTGCCCAGAGAAAAGGGGAAGAACAGAGGGGAAAAATACAGTACCTTCAATGTTTGTAGCCGAGGCTGAACCACGCTGTCACCAGTGATAGTGGGTACGAGAGCTAGCTGAACCCACAACCGTGCACCAACCGAACCGGCAGCAATGGCCAGGAGGCGTGACCGCATGAAGCCCCAAGCTAAAACAAAGATTCCCATTTTCAGAACATGGCAAGGCTGCAACCACAATGAGTTTGTTGTCAGTCAGGGAGCTCACGTTGCAGGGCAAGGCCGCCGACGCACACAGCTGCCTTGGTATTGAACCACCGCCTTGTCGCAAGCCCTGGCCATCCATTCGATCACACAGCACAGGGCAGAAAATCATCAGCAGACAGCAGATAAAGTAATCCACGGCACAGTAACAGATGGGCATCTATATATCAACCAATCGAAGCAACCAGAGATTTTACCTTGGAGATGGATGGCTTCAACAGGGATCTGCAGTTGCAGGAGCACAGACATCCACGAGCAACCTGCCAGTGAGTTCATCCAGAAATCAATAAAAGATCCTCGAACAAACAAATCCATAGAAACGGCTACATCACGCAGCCCAATTTACCTCTCCTCACACACACGTTCCTATCTTGAGCACATCAGAGGTGTGGAAACTATTTTCTTGTAATAAAAAGGATTTCTTTAGCAGATTTGACTCAGCTTTGGTAAAGACAATGTGCCAATGCACTGAATGTACCGTTCTGGGCAGGTTATAACAGGTTTTGGAAGACAAATCTATACTAGGAACAAACACATTTATACTAGGAACTCTGTCCATCCAGAAGACAAATACAATGCAAAGACCACACTAAAACTACAAATGCTGTTCCTAGTTTTAGGATTACATCCATCAGTGAAGTGAAACCACCTCCAACACAAACAATGGTGCTACATTGCCACTGCCTGCATCTGAAGTACAACAGGTGCACCAAGTCAACAACAACTCGACACATCACAAATCCTAGGATGTCGAAAATAAATATGGCAACAAGTCAAATGCAAGAGAAAATTGCTTGTAAGTCTCACAAAGCAAACTCATCAATCAATCAAGTCATTCAAATAAAATGTCACGACTTAACATCCGACAAGTATATGTAATCTGGACCATACCAAGAAACATTTATGTCACGGACAAGGCAAGCAATCGATATTTTCTTGATTCTCAGAAAGTAAAACTGCAAGGAAGCAAACAGGTGCGGCGTAGGGGTTTGTAGCCGAGCCAAAGGTATGGAGTGGACCATGCCAATCCAAAAGCCAACTCTCTGAGGTGATTGCTTTCATTTTGTTAATCCTAGTACACTCAAGCTCCACGGTATCCAAGGCTAGTTACATATAAAGTCTCTATCTAAGATCACCTTAAATAAAAGCCTGGAAATAGTAAAAGATATGCATGTAATAGCAACCTCGGAGAGAAAGAGAAAAGCGACGAAAATCCCTCAAGGCAGCAACAGCGCTCTTTACATAAGGAGCCACGTGCCAATGCAGTCAGTAGGAGGAAATCTTCAAATTAAAAATCTCCAAACACTATGGCGGCACCACAGCCGCTCACAGCTCGATGGCCAGCCCATCTCATATCAAGAGAGGGAGAGAGAGGAGACCAAGGGCTCACCTGAACTGAGGACGAGACGGCCACCACTGCCACGGTTGCAAATGTGTAGGACTGCTAGATCAGCTAGGTACATGTGGCATGTATCAACTTCCCTCCTCTCAGCATGTGACTTCCCAGGTCTTTCCCACCTTGATTTGGCATCTCCTGTGACAAGTAAAAAGAAGCACAGTTTCAGGTCTCCCTCTAATCAACACAACACAAACATAAATGAAGAAGAGAACATCCACCATCATCTAAGAAATATACATTGCATCTAGAAAACTGATATAGGATATTGTCATTATTGCAGACTGTGTTACTAAACAGTGGCATAGAATGCCTCTCTCCAGTTCATTATGCAAGATTATTTAGCAAGCCTAAGTACCACAAGAGAGCTTTCAGGTATAGTTCTACTCAGTTGTGTTGTTAGTAAATGAACTGAGACTGTTTGTTTGCTTCCAGTTGTTAAAATAACTTAATTTTCCAATCAACATACGCACCCAGGGCAAGGGTAGAAAGAGAAGGCCTGAGGACTCACCTTTACTGTTTGTAGCCGTCAGCGACAGTGGTGAGGTGGACGAATATGACGTGACTGAGCCGAACCTACACTGCCAGCAGCCAAAGCCCCTGTTTGTTTGGGCTGTGGCTTGAGCTTTTGCGGCTTCTAGCCCTCTAAAAGCTAAAGCCCAACCAAACAACTATTTCCTACCACCGGGCTTTTGAGAAGCTGGTCTTCAAATTGCACTACGAAGGAAAAGCACGTCCAGAGCAGCTTCCCGCAGCTCCACCGGCTTCTAACCCCTTCCGCAAAATGTCGCCCTTCCACTTCGCTGGAATTACATAGAAAATGCCACCGATACTTATATCTCCTGCCCCTTCAGTTTTCCCCACGCTCCTCACACCATTCCCTCCCCCGATAGACAGAACAGAGGAGACGAGCTAGGGTTTGGGGCCGCCGTCGTCGCCATCTTCGGCCACCCCGACGGCCGGATCCCGCGCCCCCTCAGCCGCCCTCCTCTCCGATCTGTAAGCGCGCTCCCGTTCCTCCCAGACGCCACCTCAACCTAGCAGCGCCGCCGACGGGATCCAGCCGTCCTCAACCTTCTCCAGCCACGACGCCAACGGATCCGGCCGTCCTCGTTCACTTGTACAGTTCTACCTCTGCTGCCACAACCTCACCTCCCTCCGTCTCACTTGATTGTTTCCTAGACCGCGCAAGCAAGTTGAGCTTCCCCTGTCGTGGTGTGTGGTCAGTGTGTAGTTTTGGAGAAAAATGCAATGGGTGAATGGTCGTACTTGCTGTAAAAATGTCAGGGTGAACGAATGTCCAAAAATTGCCATGGATAATGGTGGTACTTACTGTTAAAATATCAGATCTGTGAGGCATATGTGACCAAAAAAATTACTTGTCAATGTGAACATGCATACAGATGGCATGGTTTCTTGTTGATTGCTGGACATGGTTACTTACTTTCATACTTTGCTATGGAAGAAATCTTAAAAAGACCTCATTCTGCCAAAATTTATTAACTATAATTGATTCACAACAAAATCAACTATTTTGGGGCTAAATTAGATGTTAAATATTTTATTTGAGGTAATGTACATCATAATCAGATAAATTATTTTAAATTAATGTTTAAAACATTCGAGGGCATTGCAGACTTTCACCACCAGCTACAGCCTCACCAGCCGTCCTTCAAAAGTTACCAAACAACCTTTTTGGTCTTCTCAGCTTCTACCAGCTCCAGCTGCTTCTCGTTCAGCCGCAGCCCAAACAAACAGGGCCAAATACACCTCAGAGATGCTAGGCCGCTAGTCCTGGTTGAAGCTGACATCCTGAACAACCGAAAGGGGTTATTTATTGACATGTACCGAGTGTTGCTTCCAGTAATGACAGTATAGCCTAGATGCATGCAAGTTGCAAACAGTTAACCTTTGACAAATAAATAAACTAAGCAATTAACAGCAGTGCATACTTACAATTTATTATATTTCATGAGAAGCAACCAAATCCTCCCACCCCCAGAAAGCATCAAGTTAACTTATCATCACGCGACAGTAAGTTTGCACATCCGGTCAACAGAATTAGGATATTAACCAACGGTAATGTGCTTCACAAGTAGACAAGTCTATTGATCAATCATGCTAGAAAAGAACCAGTTGGTAACAAAAAGATACTAGAACAGGGCCTTTCCGTAGCTAGAGAGAAATTGACTAGCTAGCTGGCAGGAAAGCACTGGGCTAGAAGCAATCCAATTAAGACTAAACCCAGCACCTATGTAGCCATGGCAGCAAGGCCATGACCAAGGGCTATATAGCATACCCGTGGCTCAATGACCATGTGCCCAGACAAAAGGGGAAGAACAGAGGAGGAAGAATAGAGTACCTTCAATGTTTGTAGCTGAGGCTGACCCACCCTGTCACCGGTGATGGTGGGGACGAGAGCTAGCTGAACCCACAATCGCGCACCAACAGAACCACCAGCAATGGCCAGGAGGCATGACCGCGTGAAGGACGTCAGGGAAGAGAGAAGCCCCAACCTACAACAACGATTCCCATTTTCAGAACATGGCAAGGCTGCAACCAAAATGAGTTTGTTGCTAGTCAGGGAGCTCACATTGCAGGCCAAGGCCGCCAACGCACACCGCTGCCTTGGTCTCGAACCACTGCAATCAAGCACCGCCTTGTCGAGAGCCCTGGCCATCCATTCAATCACACACCACAGGGCAGAAAATCATCAGCAGACAGCAGATAAAATAATCCATGGCACAGAAACAGAATGGGCATCTATATATCAACCAATCCAAGCAAGCAGAGATTCGACCTTGGAGATGGATGGCTCCAACAGGGATCTGCAGTTGCAGGAGCACGGACATCCACGAGAAACCTGCAAGTGAGTGAGTGGGTTTAGAAACTTTTCTTACGGATGAGAAAGAAACAAATAGAAGAAAGAAGGACTAATTCAACCATGTTACTATGTTGCAATTACAGTCATGCCAATGATTATGATACTAACATATCTAATGGAGTGTGCACATAAGCAGCACATCACAGGACAAGGGATCCATAAATAATACTCCCTCCCGTATCTTAATATCAGACCTTTTTTTACACTATGATAGTATCAAAAAACATCTTATATTAACAAGATAGCATAATATACAGCGCTAAATAGCAGATTTGACTCGGCTATGGTAAAGACAATGTGCAAATGCACTGAATCTATACTAGAAATTTATACTAGGAACTCTGTCCATTCAGAAGACAAAACCAATGCAAAGACCACAGTAAAACTAGAATGATGTTCCCAGTTTTAGGTTTACAACCACCGCTTGGGGGCGACCGACGCGGCGATAGGTCCTGGGGGGCGGCTACCCAGTCGCGGCCCCAAAACGCCCCCCAAGTTCGACCCAATTTCGTCCAAGTTCTGCGGAACTCATGAACATAGAGCAAATTCGGCGAAAATTCATTAATGTTTGGGGGATTTTACATAATATGCGATAATATTTAGCCTATTGTTACATAGATTCATCAGAAAATTTAAAAACTAGGATGGTGCATCTGCTGCACCATCGACGCAGCTCGCCTCCGCTGCACCGTCGACGCTGCTCTACTCCGCTGCACCACCGACGCTGCTCTACTCCGTTGCACCATCGACGCCGCTCGCCGTCACCCCTTCATGGGTACTCTAGGCGCGGCTGGTTGCCGTCCTGGATGTGGTAGAGGACGGAGACGAGCGTGCGCCCCTCGGCGCTCCACCACAGGATCCGGCCGAGCCGGTTCCCTGGGCCGGCCACAGGCTCCAGACCTTGGACGGAGACGAGCGCCTGGTTGCGGCGCTCCTCGAAGTAGGCCGTCCAGCGCGCAATGTTGTTCGGCGCATTCGCCGGATCGGCGAGTTCTTCGGCGGTCATGGTGGCGCGGACGGCGAGAACCTCCCGCTCGAACTCCTGTCCCTGAGGAGGCAGAGGCGGCACCGGCACGCCGGCGGCGCTGAGCACCCACCCGCGCGGCAGACGCAAGCCTACCGGACAAGGGTAGTTCACCTCGGCCAGAAGGATGGCCTCGGCACGGGTGAGGGCGCGACGGATGCCGTTCTGGCCGCGGTAGGGATTCATGGCGGAGCAGCGAGAGGGGAGGAAAGAGGAAGAGTGCGGCGAGCAGGGGAGGAAGAAGAGGTGCGCGGTGTGTCTCTCGACGGCGAGCCCGCCCGCTTTATATAGCGGTAGCGGCGGAGGGGGTGCATGCGGCTGGACACGCGGCGGACGAGCGGCGGCGATTGGACTACTCCACGGCGATTGGACTGGACTCCGACGAGCATTGATTCCCCCTGCGGCCGTCAGAGCGAGGAAGACGAGGTGAATGGATGAGCACGCCGCGTCGGAAAGAGGCCGACAACTGGGGCCGTTGGGAGGAAGCGCGCGAAAGGCGCCCGTGATCGCGCGCTTTCCTTTCATCCGGCGACCCCAAGCGACCCCCAGCGCGCTGGGTTTGGGTTGGGATCGCCGGACTCAGTTTTGGGCTAATCCGGCGCTATTTGGGCCCTTGGGGGCGCGACTGGGGGAATTTTCACCCCACGGCGCTAGTTTCGCCGTCTTGGGGGCCTCTTGGGGGCGCGGCTGGAGATGCTCTAAGTTTCTTAACTGATTTTTCTGTGAGGTAATTGACTATTATAAAAACTGAGAAAACAAACCCTAGTTGAGTATAAATATACGAAATTAAAAAATAAAAATGTTTTCAACGCGTTGCCGCAAACGTATGTATACCGAAAGTAAAATTTAAATTTTTTAAAAATACTACTCTTAGGGAATCCCACGCCGACCCGTACGTCCGAACTTTTTTTTTTGTCGTTCAACGCGATGCCGCAAACGTATGTGAACGTGTTCGAATTCCTGCATACTGGCAGCAAACTAGGGGAAGTTTACGGGTGTTTGTACATTCACCACTTAGGCTTTCGCTCGCTCGGTCCAACTATCGTTAATGGTCCGCTTGTCATTGTCTCCTCTTCCTACTATAGAGCTCTCCTCCGGCGCAGTCGCTTTCCTCCTCTTCTTTCCACAACTGCACCGCTCTCCTCTGACACAATGGTCGCAACCCCGCAGAGGATGGTGGAGGAGCCTCTCTACGCGACTTTGTCACAAGATCGTCCACTTGTGGGAGGTCGTGTATGCGCATCGCATATGCGTGGGTCTCACTCTGAGCTCACCGGAGGAGAGCTCAAAGGACGATGACCTAAGTATGGAGGAGGCGTTCGACAATGACCCGGTGCTTGGTTTCACCATGGCGTAGGCACATGCGCACTTTGACGTCATCATAGCAAAGGTGTAGCAAGATGAGAAATCATCGGTGCCTAGGTCGATGTTTGAGATGATGCAGTAGGAGCGGTGGTATAACCTCGACCTCCTCACACATCACCGCATGAGGGGGGCACAAATCGTCGACGAGCAGGCCGACAAGCGGGCGGACACGAACATGGTCGCGAAGGACCCAGGCATCATCGACTAGGAGCAGGAGCTCTTCGAGACCCTGCAACGCTTGCACCGCCTAAATGAGTAATGTGGATGTGCCACGTCCAAGTGTAGGTGAATAGAATCCAGATGAAAAACGTGCTCCAGTTATATTCAATAACGTAGTGGAACATAAAAAATAGGTATGCACTATTCTATCACATAAAATAACGATTAACATTGAATGGCCTCTAAGTGTTGCTTCGGAAATTGAAAAAAATACCATGTTTCTAATTAAAGTGATCTATAAATTTCCACTTTATGACGCATAGATATACTAAATAAGATAACTAAATATCCCTAAAACTAAATATGAAGACTGAGATTAATCATACGAGGATGAGACTGATACCAAGATAACTAATGTTTACTAAGGGAATGGCATATGTAATGTTATAAATTTTGTAGTTCCTAGCATAAAATGATAAACATTATTGAAATATCATGGTTATTCGGAAGTTGATTTATAACTTTTGTATGGGATAAACTTGTTGCAAAACAAACGACATGAGAAACGGCTCGTGAAACTTTCAGACGGGAATCACATGGCGCGGAAAATTAGGTGCAAAAGTTTTGAACGAGAAACACATAAAACGATAAACTAGGAGGAAAACTTTAACGCGGCACATATTAGGAAAAAAACACATGATGCGATAAATTAACTTTCAGATGGAAGATACAAAGAGAAAACACACGACATGAAAGTTTTTTTTATTCCATAAAGCACATATTGAGCGCCAAAGACATGGTGCGAGAAAATAGATAGGGGATATTGGGCGGGAAACATTTGGTGAGAGATGTCGATTAAGAAATACGTCACGATAAATTAGTCATAAATTTTGTTGGCGAGAAACACATGTGGCAAAAAAAACGCAAGAAACAAATGGCGCATGTAGTTGAGAAACTTTTGGACGGGTGATACCGAGCGGTAAACACATATATTTTTTTTGTCTTATTCCAAGTAACTCTGATTGGGTGGGAAACACACGGCTGAGAAATTGAAGGGAAAACTTTTGGGCGGGGAAACATACGACACAAGATAATTGGCGGGTTATTTCGTGCGGAATCGGGGAACTTCTTTATGGAACATATCAACGAGAAACACACAACATGAGAAAATAGACGGAAAAATTCTAGGCAAGAGATACCAGATGGAGTGTGTTTGATCTGCATCAAATGTCCCAAGACCCTTCTCCCTCCACCCCCCCCCCCCCGCCCCCCTCCCCCTCTCCACGTGTTACTCCTCCATCTCAACCCGCCTTTCTCCACTGACCAAACCATCTACAATTGCCAAACGACTCGCGGGGCAAACAAATAAAACTAGGAAACATATATCTTTTAGTCGATAGAAACAAAATGGTGCCAGTCAACTTCAACACTCCGCTTTGTTGATGTCAAACACCACCACCCTCACTCCCCACCCCCCCTAGTCTGATTGCCATCATTTCACGCATTATCGCCATGCCTTGAGTCGCGATTGCATCAGCCATCTCTGTAACATGTGCTTGGTTTAGTTTCCAAAATCGCTTCTTGCAGCGTTCTAGTTAATCTAGTTGTTCCTAACATCTCGTTTGTTTGGTTACATGTCTAATTTTGAACACACATTTTTCATTATCGGAGTGACAAAAATGTGGTTTTTTGTGAAGATTCTACCAAATATTTGATGTAAACTTGAACCACTTTATTTTTGTAAAATACTGGACCATATTTTATTTACAATTGACCAAAGTTTCCATGTAATATGGTTTTTATATACCTCTTCTAAAAAACACAAATTTCCGCAGATTCAGCTCGAACGGGGTCAAATTTGAACTACATGTGCTTGATAATTTGCTCTTTATTTTTCGAAAAAATCATTTCTAGATACACAAGTAGTCATTTCATCAGGGATCCAACAAGACTTTTGTAAGATTCCACCACTATCTATTACCGGTCATGCCCTCCGTTTTGACCACTTTTTGAAATCGACAAAAATAATTCAAAAAAAAAAAAAATGTAAAACCTTCGCGTTGCATCCTAATTTATGTCTTAGTAACCATACAAAACAACAAACTTGGAATAAGGCAAATATCTTATAAAAGTCTTTTTAAAATGAGCTATCGAGTATGAAGATTCATGACTTTCAAGCCAAATGACCGATGTTACAGCTAGTTTGAAAGGATAGTTTTCCCAAATGATCTCAAATTTTGCACATGTGTGTATATTATACTAGCCAACAAGTTTGCCAAAGGAAGTTTTTATTTTCTTTGCACGAAAAATCCATTTTCCATTTTCCGAGTGACAAAAATGGGGTTTTTTGTGAAGGATCTACCAAATATTTCATGTCAACTTGAACCACTTTATTTTTGTAAAATATTAGACCATGTGTTATTTACAATTGACCAAAGTTTCCATGTAATATGGTTTTTATATACCTCTTCTGAAAAAGACAAATTTCCGCAGATTCAGGTGGAACGGGGTCAAATTTGAACTACACGTGCTTGATAGTTTGCTCTTTATTTTTTGAAAAAATCATTTCTAGATACACAAGTAGTCATTTCATCAGGGATCCACCAAGACTTTTGTAAGATTCCACCCCTATCTATTACCGGTCATGCCCTCCGTTTTGACCACTTTTTGAAATCGACAAAAATAATTCAAAAAAAATAAAAAAATTGTAAAACCTTCGCGTTGCATCCTAATTTATGTCTTAGTAACCATACAAAACAACAAACTTGGAATAAAGCAAATATCTTATAAAAGTCTTTTCAAAATGAGCTATCGAGTATGAAGATTCATGACTTTCAAGCCAAATGACCGATGTTACAGCTAGTTTGAAAGGATAGTTTTCCCAAATGATCTCATATTTTGCACATGTGTGTATATTATACTAGCCAACAAGTTTGCCAAAGGAAGTTTTTATTTTCTTTGCACGAAAAATCCATTTTCCATTTTCCGAGTGACAAAAGTAGGGGTTTTTTGTGAAGGATCTACCAAATATTTGATGTCAACTTGAACCACTTTATTTTTGTAAAATATTAGACCATGTGTTATTTAAATGGAGTATATTGCAAATGAATTGCAAATTCAAACTCCAATTTGAATTCAAGTTAGCCAAGTTGTAAATGCTATTGTGTGATCAAAGTAATTCATATTGAAATGTGTATGATATGCCTCTGATGTGCAATTGAAATGTGTATGATATGCCTCTGATGTGCAATTGAAATGTGATATGTTGCTATGGTTCAAGTTGCACAAGCATTTGAAATGAATTTGATTTAATTCCAATTAATCCAAATAGCAAATGCTACTGGTCCCATTTTAAATTCAACTCAAAAATAGTTCAAAGTTGGATATTTGGATAGATTATTTTCTCCTGATCATTTTTCATATATTATATGTTAAATTTGGAGTTAATATGAATTTTCTATGAATTATAAAGTTTCACTTAATTTCTGCCATTTTCCGATTTATTCTTTAATCAGAAAAAATAAAAAAATTGTAAAACCAACGGTCCCGGTTTTTGCGACAAACCGGGACCAATGCCTCGCCAGAGCATTGGACCCGGTTGGTGGCAAAAACCGGGACCGTTGCCCCAGTTGAACCGGGACCAATGCCATATCCAGACGAACCGGGACCGTTGCCCGGTATCGTTCCCGGTTCTGTAATGAACCGGGAGCGATGCCTCTTTTGGGCTGGACGAAAGGGGGGTCTGTCTACTAGTGGCGGTAAATTTTCAAACGAAAATCACATTAGACAAAAAAAATTATCAGGAAACTTTAAAGCGGCACATATCAGGCAGCAAACACATAGGTGGTAACCTTCTAGACGGGAGATACGAGGCATAAACACGTACCATGAAAGTTTTTCTTTCACGGGGACGTGGCACATATTGGTGGCGGGAAAAACGTGGTGTGTTAAAATAGACAATAGATATTGGGCGGGACAATTTTGGATGAGAGATGTCGGGTGGGAAATAGACGACACACGTGGCAACAACATTGGCGGTAAAAACATGACAAAAGCATATAGGTGAGAAACTTTTGGGCGGGTGATACCAGGGGAAACATGCATCGGGATTTTTGTTCTTATTTTGAGCAACTCAAATTGCGAGGGAAGTACATGGTATGAGAAATTGGATATATAACTTTCGGGTGGGAATTTTTGGGCGGGAAACATACGAAATTCGGTAGAAAAGTTCGAGCAAGAATCATACGTCGCACAAAGTTAGGTGAGGAACTTTTCTACGGGACATATAGGCGAGAAACACATGATGCGAGAAAGTAGACTAGAAATACTCGAGCAGTAGATAATACGAAAACAGAACAGTATGAGAGTTTTTTTGGGCGATATACCTGTGGCGGGTGCCATGGTCTTGTAAACCGAAGAATTCATATTCGGGTGTCATCGTGTTGGGTCAAAACCCATGCCTTGTTGGTCACACTTGCTAGACTACACAAAGCAAGACCCCCACCCCAACACGCTACAATAACACAAAAAATATCTTCTATCTTTGGTTTTAGGTTTTATCGAGTTGTTACATGAGTTGAAGGCGATAAAATCACATATACTTTCAAATGACAGATTAATATCATCGTGGTTAAAAAATCATCACGCTCGTAAGCAACCACGTTAATACCCGATATCACTACATACAATAATGCATCAAAGAAGGCAAAGTGGAGGTCAATTACATCTGCATAAATAATTAGCCCGCCGACATTCTCACCAAATCTTTGCGGTGCCTGAAGTATTTGGAGACGTGAGAGAGTATCGGAGTTCAATATTTCAAGTAAATCACATTACACTTAGGGTGATAGTGTGATTATAGGTTTCATGTTGGAGGTTTGTAATGGGATCACCTGTCTATAAAATTCTTCACGGATTATCTGAATCCTACAAAAATACTGGTCGTTTTTAACCGAAGAGTTTTACTCCTGGTCGCGCATTTTGGATTCAAACTCATGCTTGGTTGGGTGTCAGTGCACTATACATAAACGAATGAAAAAATTCTAAAAAATATTGCAAGTTATTCTACTGCAGAAATCTCTTATCTATTCTAGTTCTAGGGTTTAGTGTCTATTATCACATGTGTTGACGACACCAAACAATAATATACAGTTTTCAACAAAAGTTTGATCTCATTCTGCCAAAATAATGTCCATCACGATAGAAGAAGACCAATTCATACACAATATCACTACATACACTACGGGAGAGGAGGCTGACGCCTACGGCCAAATGTCGGGGCCGTCGGCGTAGACGGCCCGTCAGCCCTGGTGGTGGGCCGTCGGAGACCCAAAGCCGTCGGCGTAGCCGTACCTAGGCCGAGGGCCGCCGTCGGCGTAGAAAGGCCGTCGGCGTAGGAACAATTTAGGCCGACGGCCGCCGTCGGCGTTTCATGGGCCGTCGGCGTAGGCCTGCCAGGTGGGCCCCGGTGACGGCCGGACGTTACGGCGTCAGCCCAGCAGGGACTACGCCGACGGCCCCGACCTTTGGCCGTCGGCGTAGACCCCGGGTTGTGTTTTTTTTTTCATTTTTTTTCTTTTGTTTAACTATTTAATCTTATATTACTAATACTAATACATCAAATAATATTGGAAATGGAATTATAGTATATATCATCTCATTTCAACACTCGATATACGTATGCCTCTTTATTCTTTTAATGTCTACTAATTAATACATAAAATAATATAATAACAAATTATAATACTAAATTAAAATATATTATGCTACTATTACTATATTAATATGTATGCTCCACAGTTGTACCCCGTGCGGAGAAAGCTATAAGAGTACACCGCCGGCCCCCTCCCAGCCGGCCCCGGCCTCGCGCCCGGTCTAAGCCGGGTTTCGGTGAAGAAAGACCGCCGTAGTACCGCATTAACTTGCATGTGAATAATTGTAGGGTATGTGTCCAAGTGTGGTGTAAGATCAATGCATAAATGCAATGTCTAGCTCCTTGGTGTGACCATTTTCACATTCATGTGATAGCACTATTCAAAGTCATGGACATGTAGGTGGAAATACACCCGTTTGCGGGTATTCCGGGGGCTACGAAAGGTTACAAGGTCCCAACCTTGTTTTCCATGTAGTTTTGTCCTAAACAAATCTTAACAAACCAAAAAGTACATTGTTGAAACATCATGCGGAGAAAGCTATAGGGGTAGACCGCCAGGCCCCCCACCGAAGCAGGCCGGATGTCGCAGGTAAATAACCGCCAAAGCGTCGGAATCCCACAAAAATTTGCATGTGGACCTAGTTTATGTGTTCAAGTGTGGTGGAAGGCCCATAGATGCAAAACATAGATCCCGGGTGTGACCTTCTTCATACATGAATGCGATAACACCTAGAAAAAGATTCGTGCACACGTGTAGACGTATACTCCCGGAGGTGAATGATCTTGTGGTGAAATGTGTCCAACCTTGCTTCTCCATGTACATATATATGTGCTAAACAAGCACAGATGGAGACAAGAAGTCCATTATATATTGGTACACCCTGGTACGGAGAAAGCTATAGGGGTAGACCTGCTGGTCCCCCTCGATCGTCTACCCCCATAGATATTCTCCGGATGGGGGTAGCCCGTTGGACATTTGTCTTGGGTTGTGTTTCGTTAGATCATAGCTAGGGTCATTACAAACCATGTCTAGGGTTTCGGGGGTGAATGGCCGTCGGAGGGCCGGAATCATTTCGAAAACCTGCATGTGGAGCTAGATTATGTTTATAAGTGTGATTTAATGTTTGTAGATGGCATATGTAGGTCATGTGTGACGTTGTTCACGGACATGGGCTAACACTTAGTAAAATCGTCGATCCGTATGTGGAAACTCTCGATACGGGTCTACCGGTGTGAATAATGTGGTGAAATGTGTTCAGCCTTGGTTTTACATGTACATATGTGCTAAACAAACATAGATAGATAAAAAATTCCATTGGTCCACCCTCGTACGGAGAAAGCTATAAGGGTAGATCTTCGGGCCCCCCCGATCTAGGGTTTCGGAGGTGAATGACCGTCGGAGGGCCGGAATCATTGGAAATCCTGCATGTGGAGCTAGGTTATGTTTATAAGTGTGATTTAATGTTTGTAGATGGCATATGTAGGTCATGTGTCTGACGTTGTTCACGGACATGGGATAACACTTAGTAAAATCGTCGATCCGTATGTGGAAACTCCCGGTACGTGTCTATCGGTGTGAATAATGTGGTGAAATGTGTTCAACCTTGGTTTTCCATGTACATATGTGCTAAACAAACATAGATAGATAAAAAAGTCCATTGGTCCGTCCTCGTACGGAGAAAGCTATAAGGGTAGATCTGCGGGCCCCCAGGTCTAGGGTTTCGGAGGTGAATGACCGTCGGAGGGCCGGAATCATTGGAAACCCTGCATGTGGAGCTAGGTTATGTTTATAAGTGTGATTTAATGTTTGTAGATGGCATATGTAGGTCATGTGTCTGACGTTGTTCACGGACATGGGCTAACACTTAGTAAAATCGTCGATCCGTATGTGGAAACTCCCGGTACGGGTCTACCGGTGTGAATAATGTGGTGAAATGTGTTCAACCTTGGTTTTCCATGTACATATGTGCTAACCAAACATAGATAGATAAAATGTCCATTGGTCCATCCTCGTACGGAGAAAGCTATAAGGGTAGATCTGCGGCCCCCCCAGATCTAGGGTTTTGGAGGTGAATGACCGTCGGAGGGTCGGAATCATTGGAAACCCTGCATGTGGAGCTAGGTTATGTTTATAAGTGTGAGTTAATGTTTGTAGATGGCATATGTAGGTTATGTGTCTGACGTTGTTCACGGACATGGGCTAACACTTAGTAAAATCGTCGATCCGTATGTGGAAACTCCCGGTACGTGTCTACCGGTGTGAATAATGTGGTGAAATGTGTTCAACCTTGGTTTTCCATGTACATATGTGCTAAACAAACATAGATAGATAAAAAAGTCCATTGGTCCATCCTCGTACGGAGAAAGCTATAAGGGTAGATCTGCGGGCCCCCCAGATCTAGGGTTTCGGAGGTGAATGACCGTCGGAGGGCCGGAATCATTGGAAAACCTGCATGTGGAGCTAGGTTATGTTTATATGTGTGATTTAATGTTTGTAGATGGCATATATAGGTCATGTGTTTGACGGTGTTCACGGACATGGGCTAACACTTAGTAAAATCGTCAATCCGTATGTGGAAACTCCCGGTACGGGTCTACCGATGTGAATAATGTGGTGAAATGTGTTCAGCCTTGGTTTTTGATGTACATATGTGCTAAACAAACATAGATAGATAAAAAAGTCCATTGGTCCATCCTCGTACGGAGAAAGCTATAAGGGTAGATCTTCGGGCCCCCCCGATCTAGGGTTTCGGAGGTGAATGACCGTCGGAGGGCCGGAATCATTTGGAAAACCTGCATGTGGAGCTAGGTTATGTTTATAAGTGTGATTTAATGTTTGTAGATGGCATATGTAGGTCATGTGTCTGACGTTGTTCACGGACATGGGCTAACACTTAGTAAAATCGTCGATCCGTATGTGGAAACTCCCGGTACGTGTCTACCGGTGTGAATAATGTGGTGAAATGTGTTCAACCTTGGTTTTCCATGTACATATGTGCTAAACAAACATAGATAGATAAAAAAGTCCATTGGTCCATCCTCGTACGGAGAAAGCTATAAGGGTAGATCTGCGGGCCCCCAGATCTAGGGTTTCGGAGGTGAATGACCGTCGGAGGGCCGGAATCATTGGAAAACCTGCATGTGGAGCTAGGTTATGTTTATATGTGTGATTTAATGTTTGTAGATGGCATATATAGGTCATGTGTTTGACGGTGTTCACGGACATGGGCTAACACTTAGTAAAATCGTCAATCCGTATGTGGAAACTCCCGGTACGGGTCTACCGATGTGAATAATGTGGTGAAATGTGTTCAACCTTGGTTTTCCATGTACATATGTGCTAAACAAACATAGATAGATAAAAAAGTCCATTGGTCCATCCTCGTACGGAGAAAGCTATAAGGGTAGATCTTCGGGCCCCCCCGATCTAGGGTTTCGGAGGTGAATGACCGTCGGAGGGCCGGAATCATTTGGAAAACCTGCATGTGGAGCTAGGTTATGTTTATAAGTGTGATTTAATGTTTGTAGATGGCATATGTAGGTCATGTGTCTGACGTTGTTCACGGACATGGGCTAACACTTAGTAAAATCGTCGATCCGTATGTGGAAACTCCCGGTACGTGTCTACCGGTGTGAATAATGTGGTGAAATGTGTTCAACCTTGGTTTTCCATGTACATATGTGCTAAAAAACATAGATATATAAAAAAAGTCCATTGGTCCATCCTCGTACGGAGAAAGATATAAGGTTAGATCTGCGGGCCCCCCAGATCTAGGTTTTCGGAGGTGAATGACCGTCGGAGGGCCGGAATCATTGGAAAACCAGCATGTGGAGCTATGTTATGTTTATAGGTGTGATTTAATGTTTGTAGATGGCATATGTAGGTCATGTGTCTGAAGTTGTTCACGTACATGGGCTAACACTTAGTAAAATCGTCGATCCGTATGTGGAAACTCCCGGTACGTGTCTACCGGTGTGAATAATGTGGTGAAATGTGTTCAACCTTGGTTTTCCATGTACATATGTGCTAAACAAACATAGATAGATAAAAAAGTCCTTTGGTCCATCCTCATACGGAGAAAGCTATAAGGGTAGATCTGCGGGCCCCCCAGATCTAGGGTTTCGGAGGTGAATGACCGTCGGAGGGCCGGAATCATTGGAAACCCTGCATGTGGAGCTAGGTTATGTTTATAAGTGTGATTTAATGTTTGTAGATGGCATATGTAGGTCATGTGTCTGACGTTGTTCACGGACATGGGCTAACACTTAGTAAAATCGTCGATCCGTATGTGGAAACTCCCGGTACGTGTCTACCGGCGTGAATAATGTGGTGAAATGTGTTCAACCTTGGTTTTCCATGCACATATGTGCTAAACAAACATAGATAGATAAAAAAGTCCATTGGTCCATCCTCGTACGGAGAAAGCTATAAGGATAGATCTGCGGGCCCCCCCGATCTAGGGTTTTGGGGGTGAATGACCGTCGGAGGGCCGGAATCATTTGGAAAACCTGCATGTGGAGCTAGGTTATGTTTATAAGTTTGATTTAATGTTTGTAGATGGCATATGTAGGGTATGTGTCTGACGTTGTTCACGGACATGGGCTAACACTTAGTAAAATCGTCGATCCGTATGTGGAAACTCCCGGTACGTGTCTACCGGTGTGAATAATGTGGTGAAATGTGTTCAACCTTGGTTTTCCATGTACATATGTGTTAAACAAACATAGATAGATAAAAAAAGTCCATTGGTCCATCCTCGTACGGAGAAAGCTATAAGGGTAGATCTGCGGGCCCCCCAGATCTAAGGTTTCGGAGGTGAATGACCGTTGGAGGGCCAGAATCATTGGAAACCCTGAATGTGGAGCTAGGTTATGTTTATAGGTGTGATTTAATGTTTGTAGATGGCATATGTAGGTCATGTGTCTGACGTTGTTCACGGACATAGGCTAACACTTAGTAAAATCGTCGATCCGTATGTGGAAACTCCCGGTACGTGTCTACCGGTGTGAATAATGTGGTGAAATGTGTTCAGCCTTGGTTTTCCATGTACATATGTGCTAAACAAACATAGATAGATAAAAAAAGTCCATTGGTCCATCCTCGTACGGAGAAAGCTATAAGGGTAGATCTGCGGGCCCCCAGATCTAGGGTTTCGGAGGTGAATGACCGTCGGAGGGCCGGAATCATTGGAAAACCCTGCATGTGGAGCTAGGTTATGTTTATAGGTGTGATTTAATGTTTGTAGATGGCATATGTAGGTCATGTGTCTGACGTTGTTCACGGACATGGGCTAACACTTCGTAAAATCGTCGATCCGTATGTGGAAACTCCCGGTACGTGTCTACCGGTGTGAATAATGTGGTGAAATGTGTTCAGCCTTGGTTTTCCATGTACATATGTGCTAAACAAACATAGATAGATAAAAAAGTCCATTGGTCCATCCTCGTACGGAGAAAGCTATAAGGATAGATCTGCGGGCCCCCCCGATCTAGGGTTTTGGGGGTGAATGACCGTCGGAGGGCCGGAATCATTTGGAAAACCTGCATGTGGAGCTAGGTTATGTTTATAAGTGTGATTTAATGTTTGTAGATGGCATATGTAGGGCATGTGTCTGACGTTGTTCACGGACATGGGCTAACACTTAGTAAAATCGTCGATCCGTATGTGGAAACTCCCGGTACGTGTCTACCGGTGTGAATAATGTGGTGAAATGTGTTCAACCTTGGTTTTCCATGTACATATGTGCTAAAAAACATAGATAGATAAAAAAAGTCCATTGGTCCATCCTCGTACGGAGAAAGCTATAAGGGTAGATCTGCGGGCCCCCCAGATCTAGGGTTTCGGAGGTGAATGACCGTTGGAGGGCCAGAATCATTGGAAACCCTGAATGTGGAGCTAGGTTATGTTTATAGGTGTGATTTAATGTTTGTAGATGGCATATGTAGGTCATGTGTCTGACGTTGTTCACGGACATAGGCTAACACTTAGTAAAATCGTCGATCCGTATGTGGAAACTCCCGGTACGTGTCTACCGGTGTGAATAATGTGGTGAAATGTGTTCAGCCTTGGTTTTCCATGTACATATGTGCTAAACAAACATAGATAGATAAAAAAAGTCCATTGGTCCATCCTCGTACGGAGAAAGCTATAAGGGTAGATCTGCGGGCCCCCAGATCTAGGGTTTCGGAGGTGAATGACCGTCGGAGGGCCGGAATCATTGGAAAACCCTGCATGTGGAGCTAGGTTATGTTTATAGGTGTGATTTAATGTTTGTAGATGGCATATGTAGGTCATGTGTCTGACGTTGTTCACGGACATGGGCTAACACTTCGTAAAATCGTCGATCCGTATGTGGAAACTCCCGGTACGTGTCTACCGGTGTGAATAATGTGGTGAAATGTGTTCAGCCTTGGTTTTCCATGTACATATGTGCTAAACAAACATAGATAGATAAAAAAGTCCATTGGTCCATCCTCGTACGGAGAAAGCTATAAGGATAGATCTGCGGGCCCCCCCGATCTAGGGTTTTGGGGGTGAATGACCGTCGGAGGGCCGGAATCATTTGGAAAACCTGCATGTGGAGCTAGGTTATGTTTATAAGTGTGATTTAATGTTTGTAGATGGCATATGTAGGGCATGTGTCTGACGTTGTTCACGGACATGGGCTAACACTTAGTAAAATCGTCGATCCGTATGTGGAAACTCCCGGTACGTGTCTACCGGTGTGAATAATGTGGTGAAATGTGTTCAACCTTGGTTTTCCATGTACATATGTGCTAAAAAACATAGATAGATAAAAAAAGTCCATTGGTCCATCCTCGTACGGAGAAAGCTATAAGGGTAGATCTGCGGGCCCCCCAGATCTAGGGTTTCGGAGGTGAATGACCGTTGGAGGGCCAGAATCATTGGAAACCCTGAATGTGGAGCTAGGTTATGTTTATAGGTGTGATTTAATGTTTGTAGATGGCATATGTAGGTCATGTGTCTGACGTTGTTCACGGACATAGGCTAACACTTAGTAAAATCGTCGATCCGTATGTGGAAACTCCCGGTACGTGTCTACCGGTGTGAATAATGTGGTGAAATGTGTTCAGCCTTGGTTTTCCATGTACATATGTGCTAAACAAACATAGATAGATAAAAAAAGTCCATTGGTCCATCCTCGTACGGAGAAAGCTATAAGGGTAGATCTGCGGGCCCCCAGATCTAGGGTTTCGGAGGTGAATGACCGTCGGAGGGCCGGAATCATTGGAAAACCCTGCATGTGGAGCTAGGTTATGTTTATAGGTGTGATTTAATGTTTGTAGATGGCATATGTAGGTCATGTGTCTGAAGTTGTTCACGTACATGGGCTAACACTTAGTAAAATCGTCGATCCGTATGTGGAAACTCCCGGTACGGGTCTACCGGTGTGAATAATGTGGTGAAATGTGTTCAACCTTGGTTTTCCATGTACATATGTGCTAAACAAACATAGATAGATAAAAAAGTCCTTTGGTCCATCCTCATACGGAGAAAGCTATAAGGGTAGATCTGCGGGCCCCCCAGATCTAGGGTTTCGGAGGTGAATGACCGTCGGAGGGCCGGAATCATTGGAAACCCTGCATGTGGAGCTAGGTTATGTTTATAAGTGTGATTTAATGTTTGTAGATGGCATATGTAGGTCATGTGTCTGACGTTGTTCACGGACATGGGCTAACACTTAGTAAAATCGTCGATCCGTATGTGGAAACTCCCGGTACGTGTCTACCGGTGTGAATAATGTGGTGAAATGTGTTCAACCTTGGTTTTCCATGTACATATGTGCTAAACAAACATAGATAGATAAAAAAAGTCCATTGGTCCATCCTTGTACGGAGAAAGCTATAAGGGTAGATCTGCGGGCCCCCCAGATCTAGGGTTTCGGAGGTGAATGACCGTTGGAGGGCCAGAATCATTGGAAACCCTGAATGTGGAGCTAGGTTATGTTTATAGGTGTGATTTAATGTTTGTAGATGGCATATGTAGGTCATGTGTCTGACGTTGTTCACGGACATAGGCTAACACTTAGTAAAATCGTCGATCCGTATGTGGAAACTCCCGGTACGTGTCTACCGGTGTGAATAATGTGGTGAAATGTGTTCAGCCTTGGTTTTCCATGTACATATGTGCTAAACAAACATAGATAGATAAAAAAAGTCCATTGGTCCATCCTCGTACGGAGAAAGCTATAAGGGTAGATCTGCGGGCCCCCAGATCTAGGGTTTCGGAGGTGAATGACCGTCGGAGGGCCGGAATCATTGGAAAACCCTGCATGTGGAGCTAGGTTATGTTTATAGGTGTGATTTAATGTTTGTAGATGGCATATGTAGGTCATGTGTCTGACGTTGTTCACGGACATGGGCTAACACTTAGTAAAATCGTCGATCCGTATGTGGAAACTCCCGGTACGTGTCTACCGGTGTGAATAATGTGGTGAAATGTGTTCAGCCTTGGTTTTCCATGTACATATGTGCTAAACAAACATAGATAGATAAAAAAAGTCCATTGGTCCATCCTCGTACGGAGAAAGCTATAAGGGTAGATCTGCGGGCCCCCAGATCTAGGGTTTCGGAGGTGAATGACCGTCGGAGGGCCGGAATCATTGGAAAACCCTGCATGTGGAGCTAGGTTATGTTTATAGGTGTGATTTAATGTTTGTAGATGGCATATGTAGGTCATGTGTCTGACGTTATTCACGGACATGGGCTAACACTTAGTAAAATCGTCGATCCGTATGTGGAAACTCCCGGTACGTGTCTACCGGTGTGAATAATGTGGTGAAATGTGTTCAACCTTGGTTTTCCATGTACATATGTGCTAAAAAACATAGATATATAAAAAAAGTCCATTGGTCCATCCTCGTACGGAGAAAGCTATAAGGTTAGATCTGCGGGCCCCCCCAGATCTAGGGTTTCGGAGGTGAATGACCGTCGGAGGGCCGGAATCATTGGAAAACCAGCATGTGGAGCTATGTTATGTTTATAGGTGTGATTTAATGTTTGTAGATGGCATATGTAGGTCATGTGTCTGAAGTTGTTCACGGACATGGGCTAACACTTAGTAAAATCGTCGATCCGTATGTGGAAACTCCCGGTACGGGTCTACCGGTGTGAATAATGTGGTGAAATGTGTTCAACCTTGGTTTTCCATGTACATATGTGCTAAACAAACATAGATAGATAAAAAAGTCCTTTGGTCCATCCTCATACGGAGAAAGCTATAAGGGTAGATCTGCGGGCCCCCCAGATCTAGGGTTTCGGAGGTGAATGACCGTCGGAGGGCCGGAATCATTGGAAACCCTGCATGTGGAGCTAGGTTATGTTTATAAGTGTGATTTAATGTTTGTAGATGGCATATGTAGGTCATGTGTCTGACGTTGTTCACGGACATGGGCTAACACTTAGTAAAATCGTCGATCCGTATGTGGAAACTCCCGGTACGTGTCTACCGGCGTGAATAATGTGGTGAAATGTGTTCAACCTTGGTTTTCCATGCACATATGTGCTAAACAAACATAGATAGATAAAAAAGTCCATTGGTCCATCCTCGTACGGAGAAAGCTATAAGGATAGATCTGCGGGCCCCCCCCGATCTAGGGTTTTGGGGGTGAATGACCGTCGGAGGGCCGGAATCATTTGGAAAACCTGCATGTGGAGCTAGGTTATGTTTATAAGTGTGATTTAATGTTTGTAGATGGTATATGTAGGTCATGTGTCTGACGTTGTTCACGGACATGGGCTAACACTTAGTAAAATCGTCGATCCGTATGTGGAAACTCCCGGTACGGGTCTACCGGTGTGAATAATGTGGTGAAATGTGTCCAGCCTTGGTTTTACATGTACATATGTGCTAAACAAACATAGATAGATAAAAAAGTCCATTGGTCCACCCTCGTACGGAGAAAGCTATAAGGGTAGATCTTCGGGGCCCCCCGATCTAGGGTTTCGGAGGTGAATGACCGTCGGAGGGCCGGAATCATTGGAAACCCTGCATGTGGAGCTAGGCTATGTTTATAAGTGTTATTTAATGTTTGTAGATGGCATATGTAGGTCATGTGTCTGACGTTGTTCACGGACATGGGATAACACTTAGTACAATCGTCGATCCGTATGTGGAAACTCCCGGTACGTGTCTATCGGTGTGAATAATGTGGTGAAATGTGTTCAACCTTGGTTTTCCATGTACATATGTGCTACACAAACATAGATAGATAAAAAAGTCCATTGGTCTGTCCTCGTACGGAGAAAGCTATAAGGGTAGATCTGCGGGCCCCCAGATCTAGGGTTTCGGAGGTGAATGACCGTCGGAGGGCCGGAATCATTGGAAACCCTGCATGTGGAGCTAGGTTATGTTTATAAGTGTGATTTAATGTTTGTAGATGGCATATGTAGGTCATGTGTCTGACGTTGTTCACGGACATGGGCTAACACTTAGTAAAATCGTCGATCCGTATGTGGAAACTCCCGGTACGGGTCTACCGGTGTGAATAATGTGGTGAAATGTGTTCAACCTTGGTTTTCCATGTACATATGTGCTAACCAAACATAGATAGATAAACAAGTCCATTGGTCCATCCTCGTACGGAGAAAGCTATAAGGGTAGATCTGCGGCCCCCCCAGATCTAGGGTTTTGGAGGTGAATGACCGTCGGAGGGCCGGAATCATTGGAAACCCTGCATGTGGACCTAGGTTATGTTTATAAGTGTGATTTAATGTTTGTAGATGGCATATGTAGGTTATGTGTCTGACGTTGTTCACGGACATGGGCTAACACTTAGTAAAATCGTCGATCTGTATGTGGAAACTCCCGGTACGTGTCTACCGGTGTGAATAATGTGGTGAAATGTGTTCAACTTTGGTTTTCCATGTACATATGTGCTAAACAAACATAGATAGATAAAAAAGTCCATTGGTCCATCCTCGTACGGAGAAAAGCTATAAGGGTAGATCTGCGGGGCCCCCAGATCTAAGGTTTCGGAGGTGAATGACCGTCGGAGGGACGGAATCATTGGAAAACCTGCATGTGGAGCTAGGTTATGTTTATAGGTGTGATTTAATGTTTGTAGATGGCATATGTAGGTCATCTGTTTGACGTTGTTCACGGACATGGGCTAACACTTAGTAAAATCGTCGATCCGTATGTGGAAACTCCCGGTACGGGTCTACCGGTGTGAATAATGTGGTGAAATGTGTTCAGCCTTGGTTTTTGATGTACATATGTGCTAAACAAACATAGATAGATAAAAAAGTCCATTGGTCCATCCTCGTACGGAGAAAGCTATAAGGGTAGATCTTCGGGCCCCCCCGATCTAGGGTTTCGGAGGTGAATGACCGTCGGAGGGCCGGAATCATTTGGAAAACCTGCATGTGGAGCTAGGTTATGTTTATAAGTGTGATTTAATGTTTGTAGATGGCATATGTAGGTCATGTGTCTGACGTTGTTCACGGACATGGGCTAACACTTAGTAAAATTGTCGATCCGTATGTGGAAACTCCCGGTACGTGTCTACCGGTGTGAATAATGTGGTGAAATGTGTTCAACCTTGGTTTTCCATGTACATATGTGCTAAACAAACATAGATAGATAAAAAAAGTCCATTGGTCCATCCTCTTACGGAGAAAGCTATAAGGTAGATCTGCGGGCCCCCCAGATCTAGGGTTTCGGAGGTGAATGACCGTTGGAGGGCCGGAATCATTGGAAACCCTGCATGTGGAGCTAGGTTATGTTTATAGGTGTGATTTAATGTTTGTAGATGGCATATGTAGGTCATGTGTCTGACGTTGTTCACGGACATGGGCTAACACTTAGTAAAATCGTCGATCCGTATGTGGAAACTCCCGGTACGTGTCTACCGGTGTGAATAATGTGGTGAAATGTGTTCAGCCTTGGTTTTCCATGTACATATGTGCTAAACAAACATAGATAGATAAAAAAAGTCCATTGGTCCATCCTCGTACGGAGAAAGCTATAAGGGTAGATCTGCGGGGCCCCCAGATCTAGGGTTTCGGAGGTGCATGACCGTCGGAGGGCCGGAATCATTGGAAGACCCTGCATGTGGAGCTAGGTTATGTTTATAGGTGTGATTTAATTTTCGTAGATGGCATATGTAGGTCATGTGTTTGACGTTATTCACGGACATGGGCTAACACTTAGTAAAATCGTTGATCCATATGTGGAAACTCCCGGTACGTGTCTACCGGTGTGAATAATGTGGTGAAATGTGTTCAACCTTGGTTTTCCATGTACATATGTGCTAAACAAACATAGATAGATAAAAAAAGTCCATTGGTCCATCCTCGTACGGAGAAAGCTATAAGGGTAGATCTTCGGGCCCCCCAGATCTAGGGTTTCGGAGGTGAATGACCGTCGGAGGGCCGGAATCATTGGAAAACCAGCATGTGGAGCTATGTTATGTTTATAGGTGTGATTTAATGTTTGTAGATGGCATATGTAGGTCATGTGTCTGACGTTGTTCACGGACATGGGCTAACACTTAGTAAAATCGTCGATCCGTATGTGGAAACTCCCGGTACGGTTCTACCGGTGTGAATAATGTGGTGAAATGTGTTCAACCTTGGTTTTCCATGTACATATGTGCTAAACAATCATAGATAGATAAAAAAGTCCATTGGTCCATCCTCATACGGAGAAAGCTATAAGGGTAGATCTGCGGGCCCCCCAGATCTAGGGTTTCGGAGGTGAATGACCGTCGGAGGGCCGGAATCATTGGAAACCCTGCATGTGGAGCTAGGTTATGTTTATAAGTGTGATTTAATGTTTGTAGATGGCATATGTAGGTCATGTGTCTGACGTTGTTCACGGACATGGGCTAACACTTAGTAAAATCGTCGATCCGTATGTGGAAACTCCCGGTACGTGTCTACCGGCGTGAATAATGTGGTGAAATGTGTTCAACCTTGGTTTTCCATGTACATATGTGCTAAACAAACATAGATAGATAAAAAAGTCCATTGGTCAATCCTCGTACGGAGAAAGCTATAAGGGTAGATCTGCGGGCCCCCCCGATCTAGGGTTTTGGGGGTGAATGACCGTCGGAGGGCCGGAATCATTTGGAAAACCTGCATGTGGAGCTACGTTATGTTTATAAGTGTGATTTAATGTTTGTAGATGGTATATGTAGGTCATGTGTCTGACGTTGTTCACGGACATGGGCTAACACTTAGTAAAATCGTCGATCCGTATGTGGAAACTCCCGGTACGGGTCTACCGGTGTGAATAATGTGGTGAAATGTGTTCAATCTTGGTTTTCCATGTACATATGTGCTAAACAAACATAGATAGATAAAAAAGTCCATTGGTCCATCCTCGTACGGAGAAAGCTATAAGGGTAGATCTGCGGGGCCCCCAGATCTAGGGTTTCGGAGGTGAATGACCGTCGGAGGGCCGGAATCATTGGAAACCCTGCATGTGGAGCTAGGTTATGTTTATAAGTGTGATTTAATGTTTGTAGATGGCATATGTAGGTCATGTGTTTGACGTTGTTCACGGACATGGGCTAACACTTAGTAAAATCGTTGATCCGTATGTGGAAACTCCCGGTACGTGTCTACCGGTGTGAATAATGTGGTGAAATGTGTTAAAATTATAGCTTTCCCCCGTTAGGTCATAGGTTCATTACGAACCATGTTTCCCCCGTTCCACCGAAAATAAGGAGATTCCCCCCTAATAATTAAACACCGGAACCTCCGTAGCTAGGTGACAGAGGATGTGTGCGAAGGGGTATAGACCTATTGAAAAGAATTAAAAACAATGGTGTAAAAAAGTACAAAAAATTACATGCTTGAAAACATAAAATAATATAGAAAAAAAATGAAAAAGTACCTAAGCCGACGGCCTGGCCGTCGGTGTAGGCCGTCGGCGTAGGTCCTCGCCCACGTTCTCGGACAGAAGACCCCCTGGTCAACCGCTCTCTCCCAAATCCCCCCGCCCTCCCAAATCCCCACGCCCTCCCCGACCCGCCGCCAGGCCGCAGCCCTCCCCACCCGCCACCGCCCTCCCCGCCACCGTCGCCGCCCACCTTCCCACCCGCCCCGCCCTCCCCACCTCCCAGCCGCCACCGCCGCCGCCCACCTCCCCACCCGCCCCGCCCTCCCCCAGCGCCCAGCGCTTCAAGGTACGAATCCGGCAGCCTTCCCGCCCCGGCGGCCAGCGCCTTCCCTCTCCCCATCCCCACTCCCAGTTTGATGTAAATATCACAGCAGCTTGCTAGTTTCCATACAGAGAGATGTTGTAATCTGTGGTAGGGAGTTTGTCATTTTCATGGCTTGTAGTGCTAGATCCTAAGATTAAACAAGGTAGTTTGTTGATGTTTCCCGTATGAGTTGTTTGCTGTGTTGAAATTATTGGACCTAGCCCATTCAATATTTTAGAATATTTTAAATAATCCATAGTAATATCAAAGAACCACGTTGGCTCATTCATGCATGACAAGGAAATGTGGAAAATTTAGTCTCCCCACATTAGTAAGGATGTGTGAGGCCAACTTATAAGGTGAGTTGTTGCGCACACCGCTAATAGATTGAGAAGAGAGCATATATACATGCTCGCTCCTTCTCCGCCACCCACCTCACCTCGCATCATGTTTGGTGATTGAGCCGAGCTAGGACCTATGCCACGTATATGTGTTGCCTTCATTTTTGTCACGCAAGAAAAGTTGTAAGTTTTTGCCTCTGATTAACACCGAAATTTGAAACTCCATGTTTATTGCAATTTTTTATTGCTATATATCATTAGCCACTAAACAATGTGGAAGGTCAACATTAACATATTGGCGTATCATTTCTCATAATGCATATACATGTATGCTAGTACAGAAAATTTGGATGTATTGGTTGAACTTGCTAGCTTATGTTGATATTTGTGTTCGATTGTTGTCATATAGTGTCTTGCGTATATTGTGGACCAAATTGTAAATTGTTGAGAATCAGAGGCTAAATTGTTGTTTTTATGGGAATTACAGAATTTATAGGAGCCGTCGTCGTCTCGGATCCCCCTCCGTCGCCTCGCACCCCCACGTCGTCAATCACGCTTCAAGGTGAGAATTCTTTCACCCCTCTCGTGTAACTAGGTTTATTTTCATGTCTAGATCACCAAGTCAGTCGCGTCACCTAGGTGTCATCCCGACTGTAAGCGTTACGCGGATAAATATGCATTAGTGGTCTCGCATATTTTGAACCGTAACGCTTACGGCTTTTATCGGGCAGTTGGCGGATTCGTAGTTGGGTATGGTTCTCGCTGGCTCTTCCTCGATCCGAGACAGGGTTTCGGCGGCGCCTCCTCGTTGTTCTCCGGATGCACATTCTCTCGGCTTTTAGTCGAGACGTGTATCGGGAGAGCAGCGGGGAGGTGCTGCCGAAATTCTGCTCGGATCGGGGTAGAGCCAGGGAGAACTTACCCAATCTACGGATCCGGCGGCTGGTTAGGACCCACTTTCCTATTAGACATGTAGGTTGATGCATGCGTAAAAAATGAAGCATTTTAATCTCCCGTTTGATATTAAATGCTATGTTTGTCGTTTGGCTCTCAATAAAGCAGAAGAGGTTGGCTGATAATGGGTGGATGTATAGTGGCCGTACTAGAGTTGTTGACAGAACAGATGAGTGGACATGGAAGACCGCTATGGTAGTGCAGGATATAGCCCGTGGTCCAAAGACACTTGAACCCCGTTACCCTTGCGTCCGTTGCAGAAACCGTCATCGCGCTAGAAAGGAGGTTATGAAACAACACCTTTGGGCTTATGGGTATATGCCGGGCTTCGTCACGACGGTTGACTTTAGTCAGAATGAACGTGATAGAGTTGACGTGATGCGGCAGCGGATCGATGGCATAGAGTACGATGGCATGCGAAAGTTGCTGGAGGATTTCCGTGATGCCATGCCGGAGTCTCCACCTTGTGCTGAACCAGAGGGACCGCCGGAACCGGAGCAACCGCCTGAACCACAGGATCCCGAGCCCTCCGAGGACGATTACAACAACATTAACCCTCAAACATACGAGGGAATTTTCTATCAAGAGCAAGAGAACTTTGGGGACTTTGGCTTAGAAGGTCTTGAGGACCTCGAGAACGATGCACACACCTGTGGTGAGATAGATGAGCCTCAGAGTGATGATGATGATGAGCCTCCACCGTCCGAGGATCCCGACGCTTTATACGCACGTGATAGTGATAGTGATGATGGAGATGAGAATGAGCCTCGGAGTGATGATGATTATTATTAGTATTTATGTATCTCGATACTATATGTATGTTATTTTGGATGATGATGATGATTGTGTGCGGATGTGCTACGATGAATTGATGATGATGTTATTTTGTATCTTGTCGATATGCACGTGCTATTTAAAATACTCTATGTTCCATGACAATGATGAGTCTCCACCGTGCGAGGATCCCGAGCCTGAGAGTGATGACGAGTATTAGTATTTATTTTCATCTTAATTGCATTGCGTCTTTATGCTTAATTGTTTTATTTCTCTCAATGCAGGTGATTGGCCAATATGAGTGGCAAGGCATCACCGCAGTCCTTGCTTCAGGGGATAAAGAAGACGAAGAGTGGAAGAGCGACCACCTCAAGGTACGGCGCCGAGGAGGTAGGAGGAGGAGGGGATGCAGGACAAGGAGGAGGAAGAGGGGGACGTCCCCCGAGGTCAGACCGAGGAGGTACATTGCATCTTCATTATGCTTGGTATTTATTTTTCAACATGCTTCTTAATTGTTTATCTTTTCCGATTGCAGGAGGCCGAGGACGAGGTCGAGGACGAGGGCGAGGTACCGTCCTTCTAAGTGACATACCCTCCGCTTCCGGCGACGTGGCTTCACAGACCGCATTCTCGGAGTCTCCAGACGAGGAGATTGACTCTCGAGACTTGGAAGCGGAGTCTCGAGACGAGGAGATGGTGACTGCGTCGGGGCCATCGAGTGCGTCGACGAAGAAGGCAAAGGTTCGTGGGGAAACAGAAGTCCCTAAGGAGGAGCCTGCCCCGGAGGCTCGGACCCTCATTGAATCTACTAGAACTGAGTAAGTGACTATAGTTTTATTTCGTTGATACCAACTTGGCATGTACTAATGTTTGATTCTTGTGCAGTAATTGGCTTCATCCTGCGGGGACCCGAGTCCCTGGCTGCATGCTTGGAGCTATCATTAGGAAGTTTTGGCCGGGCTTCTACACCACAGACAAAGGCGAGAGGAAGCTAGCCACGACTTGGAGACACTACGAGCTCGCATATTGTCCCCCCTACGGGAAAGCTTCTAACGCCGTGATCAATAAGTTTTGGGTAAGGCAAAATCATGACTCTTCACACTTTTTTTGTTCATAGTTGATGACCCCGCCATGCTAACTCATGAATCCCACACTTTTTTGATGCATGATTTCAGAGATTCTATAGGGTGGCTCTGAAGCACCAGGCGACGGCGAACAAGACACTGCAGGCTCATTGTAAGAGGTTGACTAATCAGCAGTTCTATAACCAGGGTCATACCGCCAGGAGTCAATACAACATGGCGAAATCGGGCAAGCCGTTGCCGAAGCACGAGAATTTCAAGTCACGCTCGACGATGAGCGCGGAACAGTACGACGAGGTAACTAAATTGTCGATGAGATTATATGTTAATGCTAAGTTGCAATTGCATCATCTGTTCTTCACATGCGTATTGATTTTTCAGGTTAGGCCCGATTGGGCCTATGGCAAGGAGGAGGCATGGAGGGCGTTGACTGCGAGGTGGCGCGGGGAAGACGAGGAGTGGAACGCCTTGAGCGAGCGGAACAAGGCGAACCGCGGCAGCGGGGGGACACATCGGGCTGGAAACCTAGGCAGTGAGCGCTACAAGGCCAAGCTGGTATACACATACATGGAACAACCTGCTTTTATTTCCCCTCATGCATGTTCCTACTTGGTACTCATAAAATCTCTTTCGCGATGCAGGAGGATAAACTAGGGAGGCCTGTCAGCTCATATGAGTCATGGGACTCGATGAGGATGATGGCGCCCGATCTCTCCCAGCCTCAGCCTCAGCTTCCCGAGTACTTCGGCACTGCCCAGGAGGATGGTGCTAACTACGTCGAGGCGATGGTCGCTTTTAATCCAAAGTTGGATGACCCTAGAAGTGCGGAACCCGACCCCAGAGCGTTGGTCGTGTCTGGGGGAGGCTTTCAGCACGGCCGTCTAAAGGTCATGGATAAGATGACCCCGCGCAGTCCCAATTTGAGCCTCACGCGGATCAAGGCTACCCTCGGTCCCGACGAACCCGCACCTCCTCCTCGACGACGGCCTTCCCAGACTGGCTACGATGTAAGTTTCTCTCATTTCCATCCTTTCTGTGACAATACTACTTCCTCAGTGGCTTAGTTGATGAGATGGTTCAATTTTTGTAATTGTAGGCTGCTTTTGAGGCGGCCTACAAGGCCCACAACGACGCCTATTTGGTGGACCTTGCGTAGTGGAGACAGAGAGCACAAATACACGAGGAGTGGAAAGAGGCAAAAGAAGTTGTAAGTTCCAACCTTTCTTTTTTTCAAAAGATGACAAGTCTCAATTTTCATACTTTTGTGCAATGCCTGACATGTTAACTATCTTGCAGGCTCTAGAGAGTGCTCGGCTTACGGGAGTGCTCGTCAATATACCTCCACGACCTCCTCGAGCCGGGCTTAAGCCAGAGTTTGTATCGAAGGAAGAGTTCGCCCAGAACTACTACTACACCGGCTTAACCCCGGTAATTTACTTGCCCAATCAGTTGCTACAACTTTCATGTGCCTTGGCGGTTGCTAACTATTGCTCAAACGTGTAGGGAACGGGAGCCTCCGGGACTGGACCCTTTGGTCGTGTTGCTGCCTCGCCGTCGGCGTCCCGTGCGGTCACACCGGTGCACCCTGGCCCCGGTGGTAGTGGTGCCTCGCACGAGAGCACACCGGTTCATGGTGGCGCGGGATCACCTGCTTCCGGTGTTGGTTCGACAGCGACTCCGCACCGTCAGTCGCCTATCTTCACGCGCGGAGACCTCGGCTTCTCCGGCTCGACTCCCTCTCCGGACGCGATGAGCTGACGTGTAGAGATCTCGTTTGTACCGAAACGGTGTTTGGGATGTTGTTATACTTTGTATCCATACTATGTCTCTTATTTTGCATGTTTGGAACTTGTTATGCTATATATGTATAAGATGTTGTTATACTATGTCTCTTATTTTGCATTGTTTGGTCTTTGTCAATGTGCATTTGTAATATAAATGCCTATAATGCCTGGCTCTGATCTGGGTATGAATAATATAATGGCTATATGCTTATGAGAATTTTAAATATGCAGGAAATGAACCAGAAATGAAAAAAAGAAAAACATGACAGGACCTACGCCGACGGCCTGGCCGTCGGTGTAGGCCTTGTTTTGTGCCAAATGGCAGAGCCTACGCCGACGGCCTGGCCGTCGGCGTAGACCTGCTGCCCAGGCGCGAGGAGGAGGTGACGCGTGGCCTGGCTGGGAGGGAACCTAAGCCGACGGCCAGGCCGTCGGCGTAGGGCCGAAGCCAGCCACCCCACTGCCTGCCGCGTGGCACCCTAAGCCGACGGCCAAGCCGTCGGCGTAGAGGGCAACCAGGCCTAACGACCGTTATCCTAGGGTGGGGCCTATGGAGACTATGTCGCCGCCGTCAGAGAAGAAAACCCTAACAAGAGGTGACTTTCTCCGTCAGAGAGAGAGTGTGTGCAAATCTAGTAGTGTAGTGAGTTTCAACAACAAGAAAAATCTCGTCAATTTAGAATGCGCCCAATCCCAGCCCTGTCACGTTGGCCGTTTGATTCCGTCTGGTAGACATTGCAGATCGGACGAACTTTTTTGTTCGATGCTGCGATTAGCGTAAAATGGGCCAACCGTCGTAGCTCTTGTTGATTGGGCTAGGATCTGGTTGTCTGGCCCGTTTTCTGTGCTCAACCCAATACAGTGCTTTAGCAGTTTGCCCTTGCCCAAAAAAAACAGTTTGTTCGTACGTGAGAAAATCTATTCTATACCTAATAATAAAGGGAGGTGGTTTTCTTAGTCCGTTTTTACATTTTTGCTAAAAAAATCCCCTCCCTTTGTGCAAAATCAACCCGCAATCCTATTTTAAGTGAGAAAACGATTCGGCCCAGGCTGCTTCTTTGCAATGTGACGCTCACAGCTGCCTCAACCAAGTCTTAAGTCGCGGCAATTCTCGCGAGCGCACGCGTTATTTACGTGTAATACAAGACTTGCTAGCCAGTGTAGTTGTAGCATTTTAGACAACATGGAAAGTCCAGCTTATAAGCCGGTGCACACCCACTCCTCTTAGCGAGGTGGGACTAAAGAGGCAAACCAGCAGCCATGCATTGCTCGGGCCCGACCAGAGCATGGTCCGACCTTTTCTGAAGTTGAATGGACCACGGTATTGAAGCCCATTAAATCAAGGGTCTGTTGGGTCGTCTTATTTCATTGAAGGATTTCTCAAAAGCGTGTGTGGAAAAGTGACTTAATCCAGCACGGTTGGCGACAAGGACGACGGCAATGTGGACGCCAAGCTACCGACTAAGTTGATGATTACATGTAATATATGATGGTTGTGGTGATTCTTTTTTTGTAGTTTTTTTTTGTAGTTGTGGTGATTCGAGTTGAAGTTGCGGTGATTCGATTTGGCAGCTCGTGGAAGTCCTCTTGGACGGCGGCGGCGGTCATGCATGACAAGCAGACGTCGACCTCGTGGAGGACAAATGTCGTCTGCACTCCATTGATGTTCATGCAGAGGACAACACCCAGGTAGATGGCAGCGTCAACGAGAAGGGCATCGAGCTCGCGAAGGACGGCATGGCATACGTGCCTGCAGTTTGTGTGGACGACGACGAGACGGCTGCATGTGTCGCCATGAACGGCATTCTCACGTATGGCATGGCCGTGACCTGCATCACTATGTGCAGCACCGTCATGTCCAAGGATTACTGGACAGCCCTCCTAGTATTCATCTGGTTTTTTTATTCGAATTCTGGAATGGTTGTTGGAATTAAGTTTTGAGGGTCAAGGGCTGAGTTGGTTTTCTTCTGAAATTGGAAATTGCACAAAATCATTAACCTTTGGTGCTGATTTTGCACAGACAACAGCAACACGTTGTACAGGGCAACAAGAACGGTTTAGAGAGACAGACATCGAGGGATCTGATGGGCACGTCGTTCAGGGCGGCGTTGCTGTGCTTCAATGCTTCTTCGACGCATGCACGTAAATTCTGCCATAATATTAATGGGAACAGTTTAGCCCTTTCACTAGGGTGTTAATCAAATGGTAGTGGCACTTTTGCAAAGGCAATCCGCAAAGCCACACAAACAATGCGGCATATATCCAAATTTCTCTTCAAAATCATCCTACTAAAGCATCAACCCAACATGTTCCACCACAAAAATCAAACACATCCAAGAGGGACATCATCTGGTAACTGTCGCTGAAAATTCCCTGCCATCACGATGGCCTCGGGGTTCACCAAGTCCCTTCTACAGGAAGGCCATGATGAATCTAACCCAAGAAACGGCAAGCATACATAAGTTATGGTCAACAAACCTGTTAGTTCATGAGTAGTCAGCGATAACAATCAAAGCACGAGTTACAAGTGGCATGCATGATCCAGCTACTAGTCTTGCCATTTTACTAGTGCTTCCAAATCTCGACACAGGAATTTTAGGGGCTACTTTCTATCCTCAGCGCCTTGCGAGACATCGTCATCATCAATCCCAGTGCCACTGCCTTCATCTGAAGTACAACACGTGCACCAAGTCAATAAGAACTCACACATAACAAATCCGACAGAAAATAAATATGGCAACAAGTCAAAAACAAATATGACAACAAGTCAAAAATAAATATGGCAACAAGTCACGTGCAACAGAAAATTACTTGTAAATCTGGCAAAGCAAACTCATCTATCAATCAAGTCATGCAAACAAAATGTCAAGACTTCACATCCGACAAGTATATGTAATCTGAACCATACCAAGAAACATACTCCCACCGTCCAATAATATAAGACATTTTTGTACTTCAAATTGAACTGCAAAAACATCTTACGTTATGGGACAAAGGTAGTATGTAACAGCCAAGGGGACCAATCGATATTTTCTTGATTTGAAGCACTTGGCAATCATTAATTCATCTGGAAGTAGTAAAAAGGTGTGCATGTAATAACGACCTCAGAGAGAAAGAGAAAAGCGACGAAAATCCCTCCAGGCAGCAACAACACCCTTTATATAAGGAGCCAATGGCCAATGCAGTCAGGAGGAGGAAATCTTCGAATTAAAAATCTCCAAACACTAAATCATTGGCTTGATGGCTGGCACCACAGCCGCCCACAGCTCAACAGCCAAACCATCTCATATCAACAGAGAGAGAGAGAGAGAGAGAGAGAGAGGAGACAAACGGCTCACCTGAACTGAGGAAGAGGCAGCCACCACTGCCGCGGTTGCATGTGGCATATCTCAACTTCCCTCCCTATCAGCATGTGACTTCCCAGGTCTTTCCCACTTTCAGCTGGCACCTCCTGTGACAAGAAAACTGAACCAGAGTCAGGTCTCCGGTCTCCCTCTAATCAACACAACACAAACACAAGGAGAGGTGGATGCGGACAAAATATACAAGTGAGAAAGGTAGATAAACACTATAGACCACCTGGTAATAGCAGCTACTCCGAAACAGTGCATCTAATTTGAGCTATCACGGTATTCACCAAACAAGATTTTAAAAGCAAAAGCTATGTTCTGGAACCCATTCAAGAAGAGAACATCCGCCATCATCTAAGAAATATACATTGCATCTAGGAAAAAAATAGTCTCTGCAGTATGTAACTATCAAGCTTGAATCTTCATTTTTATTGTATGATAGTGAGTGTGGTCTGAATCTATGAACTGCACTGTAGGAAACTCATAAACACCTATAGCATGTCTATGACTAAAATATAAATAGATAAACCACAACCACAGATCAAACATGATGCTATTGTTATTATCGCAAACTGATGTTATTAAAAAGTGGCATAGAGTGTCTCTCTCCAGTTCATTATGCAGGGGCAGAATAGCACTGCTGAGACATCTATGTGCTATTTTTAAGGCTCTAATCTTGGAGCCCGTATGAACTTTTTGTGGGGAACATGAGCTCCCGTCACAGGGGATGTTCAACGAGAGTCATCTCCAAAGCACCCTGGTGACGGCTCATCGAGCGCCACGGTTAGGATTTTTAGGGCACTTCTGGGGCGCTCAAGTACAGAACCTAAAATAAGAGGATCTTTCCCGTGCACTTCGGGGGCACCCTTGACATCATCGGGACCTTTCAAAACACTTCCAGGATCATTGAGAGCGGTTTTAGAACCAATTCTCTATTTCTACTTTATCTCCTAGTACCTTCATTTCCTAAGTTATTCTAGTACAGAATTCTCTTATCTCTTCGAGCGCCCCAGAATTCTCTTATCTCTGAAAAGAGTCCGGTCGCAAAGTGGCAAAGGTTATTTTACAAACCTAAGTACCACAAGAGAGCTTTCAGGTATAGAGCTTGAGTTCTACTCAGCTGTGTTGTCAGTAAATTAACTGAGAATATTTGTTTGCTTCCAGTTGTTAAAACTAACTTAATGTTCCGATCATCATACTCACCCAGAGCAAGGGTAGAAAGAGAAGGCATGAGGTCTAACCTTTACTATTTGTAGCCGTAAGCGACAGTGGTGAGCTGGACCAATACGATGTGATTGAGCCGAACCTACACGTCCAGCAACCACACACACTTTTGAGATGCTAGGTCGCTTTGTCCTGGTTGAATGTGACTTCCTAAACAAACGAAATAGGTTAGTGACCTTATTGACATGTACCGAGTGTTGCTTCCATTAATAACAGTAACAGCAGTGCATACTTACAATTTATTACATTACATGAGAAGCAAGAAAATCCCCCCAGAAAACATTAAGTTAACTTATCAGCACGCGAACGTAATTTTGCATGCTTTTTCAACAGAATTACGATCTTAACCAACGGTAATCACACAGAACAGGGCAGAAAATCATCAGCAGACAGCAGATAAAATAATCCATGGCACAGCACTAAACAACAGCGAACCCTCAATGACACAGAACGGCACCGTATATAGCCCCATATTCAGTGAAATGAATCAGTGTGTATCGTACGAGTAGGGTAGAATTTAACCCAACAATCGCAATGAACTATGTATCGACGTTCTGGTATCGGCGCTTTTGTATAGAATTTAACCCAACAATCGCAAACTGATGTTATTAAAAAGTGGCATAGAATGTCTCTCTCCAGTTCATAATGCAGGGGCAGAATAGCACTGCTGAGACATCTATGTGCTATTTTCAAGGCTCTAATCTTGGAGCCCGGATGAACTTTTTGTGGGGACAGGTGCTCCCGTCACAGAGGATGTTCAACGAGAGTCATCGCCAAAGCCCCCTGGCGACGGCTCGTCGAGCGCCACGTCCTCTGAAAAGAGTCCGGTCGCAAAGCGGCAAAAGTTATTTTACAAAGCTAAGTGCCACAAGAGAGCTTTCATGTATCGAGCTTGAGTTCTACTCAGCTGTGTTGTCAGTAAATTAACTGAGAATATTTGTTTGCTTCCAGTTGTTAAAACTAACTTAATTTTCCGATCATCATACTCACCCAAAGCAAGGTTAGAAAGAGAAGGCATGAGGTCTCACCTTTACTGTTTGTAGCCATCAGCGACAGTTGTAGCTGGACGAATACTACGTGATTGAGCCAAACCTACACATCCAGCAACCACACACACCTTTGAGATGCTAGGTCGCTTTGTCCTGGTTGAAGGTGACATCCTAAACAACCAAAATAGATTAGTGACCTTATTGACCTGTACCGAGTGTTGCTTCCAGTAATAACAGTATAGCCTTTTAAAAATAAATAAACTAAGCAATTTACAGCAGTGCATACTTACAATTTATTACATTACATGAGAAGCAAGCAAATCACCCCAGAAAACATTAAGTTAACTTATCAGCACGCGAACGTAATTTTGCATGCTTTTTCAACATAATTAGGATATTAACCAACAGTAATGTACTTCACAAGTAGACAAATCTATTGATCAATAATGCTAGAACAGAATCAGTTGGTAACAAAAAGATACTAGAACAGGGCCTTTCCATAGCTACAGAGAAATTGACTAGCTAGCAGGAAACCATTGGGCTAGAACATCATATTTCTGGAAGCAATCCAATTGAGACTAAACCCAGCACCTATGTAGCCATGGCAGCAAGGCCATGACCAAGGGCTATACAGCATACCCGTGGCTCAATGACCATGTGCCCAGAGAAAAGGGGAAGAACAGAGGGGAAAAATACAGTACCTTCAATGTTTGTAGCCGAGGCTGAACCACGCTGTCACCAGTGATAGTGGGTACGAGAGCTAGCTGAACCCACAACCGTGCACCAACCGAACCGGCAGCAATGGCCAGGAGGCGTGACCGCATGAAGCCCCAAGCTAAAACAAAGATTCCCATTTTCAGAACATGGCAAGGCTGCAACCACAATGAGTTTGTTGTCAGTCAGGGAGGTCACGTTGCAGGGCAAGGCCGCCGACGCACACAGCTGCCTTGGTATTGAACCACCGCCTTGTCGCAAGCCCTGGCCATCCATTCGATCACACAGCACAGGGCAGAAAATCATCAGCAGACAGCAGATAAAGTAATCCACGGCACAGTAACAGATGGGCATCTATATATCAACCAATCGAAGCAACCAGAGATTTTACCTTGGAGATGGATGGCTTCAACAGGGATCTGCAGTTGCAGGAGCACAGACATCCACGAGCAACCTGCCAGTGAGTTCATCCAGAAATCAATAAAAGATCCTCGAACAAACAAATCCATAGAAACGGCTACATCACGCAGCCCAATTTACCTCTCCTCACACACACGTTCCTATCTTGAGCACATCAGAGGTGTGGAAACTATTTTCTTGTAATAAAAAGGATTTCTTTAGCAGATTTGACTCAGCTTTGGTAAAGACAATGTGCCAATGCACTGAATGTACCGTTCTGGGCAGGTTATAACAGGTTTTGGAAGACAAATCTATACTAGGAACAAACACATTTATACTAGGAACTCTGTCCATCCAGAAGACAAATACAATGCAAAGACCACACTAAAACTACAAATGCTGTTCCTAGTTTTAGGATTACATCCATCAGTGAAGTGAAACCACCTCCAACACAAACAATGGTGCTACATTGCCACTGCCTGCATCTGAAGTACAACAGGTGCACCAAGTCAACAACAACTCGACACATCACAAATCCTAGGATGTCGAAAATAAATATGGCAACAAGTCAAATGCAAGAGAAAATTGCTTGTAAGTCTCACAAAGCAAACTCATCAATCAATCAAGTCATTCAAATAAAATGTCACGACTTAACATCCGACAAGTATATGTAATCTGGACCATACCAAGAAACATTTATGTCACGGACAAGGCAAGCAATCGATATTTTCTTGATTCTCAGAAAGTAAAACTGCAAGGAAGCAAACAGGTGCGGCGTAGGGGTTTGTAGCCGAGCCAAAGGTATGGAGTGGACCATGCCAATCCAAAAGCCAACTCTCTGAGGTGATTGCTTTCATTTTGTTAATCCTAGTACACTCAAGCTCCACGGTATCCAAGGCTAGTTACATATAAAGTCTCTATCTAAGATCACCTTAAATAAAAGCCTGGAAATAGTAAAAGATATGCATGTAATAGCAACCTCGGAGAGAAAGAGAAAAGCGACGAAAATCCCTCAAGGCAGCAACAGCGCTCTTTACATAAGGAGCCACGTGCCAATGCAGTCAGTAGGAGGAAATCTTCAAATTAAAAATCTCCAAACACTATGGCGGCACCACAGCCGCTCACAGCTCGATGGCCAGCCCATCTCATATCAAGAGAGGGAGAGAGAGGAGACCAAGGGCTCACCTGAACTGAGGACGAGACGGCCACCACTGCCACGGTTGCAAATGTGTAGGACTGCTAGATCAGCTAGGTACATGTGGCATGTATCAACTTCCCTCCTCTCAGCATGTGACTTCCCAGGTCTTTCCCACCTTGATTTGGCATCTCCTGTGACAAGTAAAAAGAAGCACAGTTTCAGGTCTCCCTCTAATCAACACAACACAAACATAAATGAAGAAGAGAACATCCACCATCATCTAAGAAATATACATTGCATCTAGAAAACTGATATAGGATATTGTCATTATTGCAGACTGTGTTACTAAACAGTGGCATAGAATGCCTCTCTCCAGTTCATTATGCAAGATTATTTAGCAAGCCTAAGTACCACAAGAGAGCTTTCAGGTATAGTTCTACTCAGTTGTGTTGTTAGTAAATGAACTGAGACTGTTTGTTTGCTTCCAGTTGTTAAAATAACTTAATTTTCCAATCAACATACGCACCCAGGGCAAGGGTAGAAAGAGAAGGCCTGAGGACTCACCTTTACTGTTTGTAGCCGTCAGCGACAGTGGTGAGGTGGACGAATATGACGTGACTGAGCCGAACCTACACTGCCAGCAGCCAAAGCCCCTGTTTGTTTGGGCTGTGGCTTGAGCTTTTGCGGCTTCTAGCCCTCTAAAAGCTAAAGCCCAACCAAACAACTATTTCCTACCACCGGGCTTTTGAGAAGCTGGTCTTCAAATTGCACTACGAAGGAAAAGCACGTCCAGAGCAGCTTCCCGCGGCTCCACCGGCTTCTAACCCCTTCCGCAAAATGTCGCCCTTCCACTTCGCTGGAATTACATAGAAAATGCCACCCATACTTATATCTCCTGCCCCTTCAGTTTTCCCCACGCTCCTCACACCATTCCCTCCCCCGATAGACAGAACAGAGGAGACGAGCTAGGGTTTGGGGCCGCCGTCGTCGCCATCTCCGGCCACCCCGACGGCCGGATCCCGCGCCCCCTCAGCCGCCCTCCTCTCCGATCTGTAAGCGCGCTCCCGTTCCTCCCAGACGCCACCTCAACCTAGCAGCGCCGCCGACGGGATCCAGCCGTCCTCAACCTTCTCCAGCCACGACGCCAACGGATCCGGCCGTCCTCGTTCACTTGTACAGTTCTACCTCTGCTGCCACAACCTCACCTCCCTCCGTCTCACTTGATTGTTTCCTAGACCGCGCAAGCAAGTTGAGCTTCCCCTGTCGTGGTGTGTGGTCAGTGTGTAGTTTTGGAGAAAAATGCAATGGGTGAATGGTCGTACTTGCTGTAAAAATGTCAGGGTGAACGAATGTCCAAAAATTGCCATGGATAATGGTGGTACTTACTGTTAAAATATCAGATCTGTGAGGCATATGTGACCAAAAAAATTACTTGTCAATGTGAACATGCATACAGATGGCATGGTTTCTTGTTGATTGCTGGACATGGTTACTTACTTTCATACTTTGCTATGGAAGAAATCTTAAAAAGACCTCATTCTGCCAAAATTTATTAACTATAATTGATTCACAACAAAATCAACTATTTTGGGGCTAAATTAGATGTTAAATATTTTATTTGAGGTAATGTACATCATAATCAGATAAATTATTTTAAATTAATGTTTAAAACATTCGAGGGCATTGCAGACTTTCACCACCAGCTACAGCCTCACCAGCCGTCCTTCAAAAGTTACCAAACAACCTTTTTGGTCTTCTCAGCTTCTACCAGCTCCAGCTGCTTCTCGTTCAGCCGCAGCCCAAACAAACAGGGCCAAATACACCTCAGAGATGCTAGGCCGCTAGTCCTGGTTGAAGCTGACATCCTGAACAACCGAAAGGGGTTATTTATTGACATGTACCGAGTGTTGCTTCCAGTAATGACAGTATAGCCTAGATGCATGCAAGTTGCAAACAGTTAACCTTTGACAAATAAATAAACTAAGCAATTAACAGCAGTGCATACTTACAATTTATTATATTTCATGAGAAGCAACCAAATCCTCCCACCCCCAGAAAGCATCAAGTTAACTTATCATCACGCGACAGTAAGTTTGCACATCCGGTCAACAGAATTAGGATATTAACCAACGGTAATGTGCTTCACAAGTAGACAAGTCTATTGATCAATCATGCTAGAAAAGAACCAGTTGGTAACAAAAAGATACTAGAACAGGGCCTTTCCGTAGCTAGAGAGAAATTGACTAGCTAGCTGGCAGGAAAGCACTGGGCTAGAAGCAATCCAATTAAGACTAAACCCAGCACCTATGTAGCCATGGCAGCAAGGCCATGACCAAGGGCTATATAGCATACCCGTGGCTCAATGACCATGTGCCCAGACAAAAGGGGAAGAACAGAGGAGGAAGAATAGAGTACCTTCAATGTTTGTAGCTGAGGCTGACCCACCCTGTCACCGGTGATGGTGGGGACGAGAGCTAGCTGAACCCACAATCGCGCACCAACAGAACCACCAGCAATGGCCAGGAGGCATGACCGCGTGAAGGACGTCAGGGAAGAGAGAAGCCCCAACCTACAACAACGATTCCCATTTTCAGAACATGGCAAGGCTGCAACCAAAATGAGTTTGTTGCTAGTCAGGGAGCTCACATTGCAGGCCAAGGCCGCCAACGCACACCGCTGCCTTGGTCTCGAACCACTGCAATCAAGCACCGCCTTGTCGAGAGCCCTGGCCATCCATTCAATCACACACCACAGGGCAGAAAATCATCAGCAGACAGCAGATAAAATAATCCATGGCACAGAAACAGAATGGGCATCTATATATCAACCAATCCAAGCAAGCAGAGATTCGACCTTGGAGATGGATGGCTCCAACAGGGATCTGCAGTTGCAGGAGCACGGACATCCACGAGAAACCTGCAAGTGAGTGAGTGGGTTTAGAAACTTTTCTTACGGATGAGAAAGAAACAAATAGAAGAAAGAAGGACTAATTCAACCATGTTACTATGTTGCAATTACAGTCATGCCAATGATTATGATACTAACATATCTAATGGAGTGTGCACATAAGCAGCACATCACAGGACAAGGGATCCATAAATAATACTCCCTCCCGTATCTTAATATCAGACCTTTTTTTACACTATGATAGTATCAAAAAACATCTTATATTAACAAGATAGCATAATATACAGCGCTAAATAGCAGATTTGACTCGGCTATGGTAAAGACAATGTGCAAATGCACTGAATCTATACTAGGAACAAAGAAATTTATACTAGGAACTCTGTCCATTCAGAAGACAAAACCAATGCAAAGACCACAGTAAAACTAGAATGATGTTCCCAGTTTTAGGTTTACAACCACCGCTTGGGGGCGACCGACGCGGCGATAGGTCCTGGGGGGCGGCTACCCAGTCGCGGCCCCAAAACGCCCCCCAAGTTCGACCCAATTTCGTCCAAGTTCTGCGGAACTCATGAACATAGAGCAAATTCGGCGAAAATTCATTAATGTTTGGGGGATTTTACATAATATGCGATAATATTTAGCCTATTGTTACATAGATTCATCAGAAAATTTAAAAACTAGGATGGTGCATCTGCTGCACCATCGACGCAGCTCGCCTCCGCTGCACCGTCGACGCTGCTCTACTCCGCTGCACCACCGACGCTGCTCTACTCCGTTGCACCATCGACGCCGCTCGCCGTCACTCCTTCATGGGTACTCTAGGCGCGGCTGGTTGCCGTCCTGGATGTGGTAGAGGACGGAGACGAGCGTGCGCCCCTCGGCGCTCCACCACAGGATCCGGCCGAGCCGGTTCCCTGGGCCGGCCACAGGCTCCAGACCTTGGACGGAGACGAGCGCCTGGTTGCGGCGCTCCTCGAAGTAGGCCGTCCAGCGCGCAATGTTGTTCGGCGCATTCGCCGGATCGGCGAGTTCTTCGGCGGTCATGGTGGCGCGGACGGCGAGAACCTCCCGCTCGAACTCCTGTCCCTGAGGAGGCAGAGGCGGCACCGGCACGCCGGCGGCGCTGAGCACCCACCCGCGCGGCAGACGCAAGCCTACCGGACAAGGGTAGTTCACCTCGGCCAGAAGGATGGCCTCGGCACGGGTGAGGGCGCGACGGATGCCGTTCTGGCCGCGGTAGGGATTCATGGCGGAGCAGCGAGAGGGGAGGAAAGAGGAAGAGTGCGGCGAGCAGGGGAGGAAGAAGAGGTGCGCGGTGTGTCTCTCGACGGCGAGCCCGCCCGCTTTATATAGCGGTAGCGGCGGAGGGGGTGCATGCGGCTGGACACGCGGCGGACGAGCGGCGGCGATTGGACTACTCCACGGCGATTGGACTGGACTCCGACGAGCATTGATTCCCCCTGCGGCCGTCAGAGCGAGGAAGACGAGGTGAATGGATGAGCACGCCGCGTCGGAAAGAGGCCGACAACTGGGGCCGTTGGGAGGAAGCGCGCGAAAGGCGCCCGTGATCGCGCGCTTTCCTTTCATCCGGCGACCCCAAGCGACCCCCAGCGCGCTGGGTTTGGGTTGGGATCGCCGGACTCAGTTTTGGCCCAATCCGGCGCTATTTGGGCCCTTGGGGGCGCGACTGGGGGAATTTTCACCCCACGGCGCTAGTTTCGCCGTCTTGGGGGCCTCTTGGGGGCGCGGCTGGAGATGCTCTAAGTTTCTTAACTGATTTTTCTGTGAGGTAATTGACTATTATAAAAACTGAGAAAACAAACCCTAGTTGAGTATAAATATACGAAATTAAAAAATAAAAATGTTTTCAACGCGTTGCCGCAAACGTATGTATACCGAAAGTAAAATTTAAATTTTTTAAAAATACTACTCTTAGGGAATCCCACGCCGACCCGTACGTCCGAACTTTTTTTTTTGTCGTTCAACGCGATGCCGCAAACGTATGTGAACGTGTTCGAATTCCTGCATACTGGCAGCAAACTAGGGGAAGTTTACGGGTGTTTGTACATTCACCACTTAGGCTTTCGCTCGCTCGGTCCAACTATCGTTAATGGTCCGCTTGTCATTGTCTCCTCTTCCTACTATAGAGCTCTCCTCCGGCGCAGTCGCTTTCCTCCTCTTCTTTCCACAACTGCACCGCTCTCCTCTGACACAATGGTCGCAACCCCGCAGAGGATGGTGGAGGAGCCTCTCTACGCGACTTTGTCACAAGATCGTCCACTTGTGGGAGGTCGTGTATGCGCATCGCATATGCGTGGGTCTCACTCTGAGCTCACCGGAGGAGAGCTCAAAGGACGATGACCTAAGTATGGAGGAGGCGTTCGACAATGACCCGGTGCTTGGTTTCACCATGGCGTAGGCACATGCGCACTTTGACGTCATCATAGCAAAGGTGTAGCAAGATGAGAAATCATCGGTGCCTAGGTCGATGTTTGAGATGATGCAGTAGGAGCGGTGGTATAACCTCGACCTCCTCACACATCACCGCATGAGGGGGGCACAAATCGTCGACGAGCAGGCCGACAAGCGGGCGGACACGAACATGGTCGCGAAGGACCCAGGCATCATCGACTAGGAGCAGGAGCTCTTCGAGACCCTGCAACGCTTGCACCGCCTAAATGAGTAATGTGGATGTGCCACGTCCAAGTGTAGGTGAATAGAATCCAGATGAAAAACGTGCTCCAGTTATATTCAATAACGTAGTGGAACATAAAAAATAGGTATGCACTATTCTATCACATAAAATAACGATTAACATTGAATGGCCTCTAAGTGTTGCTTCGGAAATTGAAAAAAATACCATGTTTCTAATTAAAGTGATCTATAAATTTCCACTTTATGACGCATAGATATACTAAATAAGATAACTAAATATCCCTAAAACTAAATATGAAGACTGAGATTAATCATACGAGGATGAGACTGGTACCAAGATAACTAATGTTTACTAAGGGAATGGCATATGTAATGTTATAAATTTTGTAGTTCCTAGCATAAAATGATAAACATTATTGAAATATCATGGTTATTCGGAAGTTGATTTATAACTTTTGTATGGGATAAACTTGTTGCAAAACAAACGACATGAGAAACGGCTCGTGAAACTTTCAGACGGGAATCACATGGCGCGGAAAATTAGGTGCAAAAGTTTTGAACGAGAAACACATAAAACGATAAACTAGGAGGAAAACTTTAACGCGGCACATATTAGGAAAAAAACACATGATGCGATAAATTAACTTTCAGATGGAAGATACAAAGAGAAAACACACGACATGAAAGTTTTTTTTATTCCATAAAGCACATATTGAGCGCCAAAGACATGGTGCGAGAAAATAGATAGGGGATATTGGGCGGGAAACATTTGGTGAGAGATGTCGATTAAGAAATACGTCACGATAAATTAGTCATAAATTTTGTTGGCGAGAAACACATGTGGCAAAAAAAACGCAAGAAACAAATGGCGCATGTAGTTGAGAAACTTTTGGACGGGTGATACCGAGCGGTAAACACATATATTTTTTTTGTCTTATTCCAAGTAACTCTGATTGGGTGGGAAACACACGGCTGAGAAATTGAAGGGAAAACTTTTGGGCGGGGAAACATACGACACAAGATAATTGGCGGGTTATTTCGTGCGGAATCGGGGAACTTCTTTATGGAACATATCAACGAGAAACACACAACATGAGAAAATAGACGGAAAAATTCTAGGCAAGAGATACCAGATGGAGTGTGTTTGATCTGCATCAAATGTCCCAAGACCCTTCTCCCTCCACCCCCCCCCCCCCCCCGCCCCCCTCCCCCTCTCCACGTGTTACTCCTCCATCTCAACCCGCCTTTCTCCACTGACCAAACCATCTACAATTGCCAAACGACTCGCGGGGCAAACAAATAAAACTAGGAAACATATATCTTTTAGTCGATAGAAACAAAATGGTGCCAGTCAACTTCAACACTCCGCTTTGTTGATGTCAAACACCACCACCCTCACTCCCCACCCCCCCTAGTCTGATTGCCATCATTTCACGCATTATCGCCATGCCTTGAGTCGCGATTGCATCAGCCATCTCTGTAACATGTGCTTGGTTTAGTTTCCAAAATCGCTTCTTGCAGCGTTCTAGTTAATCTAGTTGTTCCTAACATCTCGTTTGTTTGGTTACATGTCTAATTTTGAACACACATTTTTCATTATCGGAGTGACAAAAATGTGGTTTTTTGTGAAGATTCTACCAAATATTTGATGTAAACTTGAACCACTTTATTTTTGTAAAATACTGGACCATATTTTATTTACAATTGACCAAAGTTTCCATGTAATATGGTTTTTATATACCTCTTCTAAAAAACACAAATTTCCGCAGATTCAGCTCGAACGGGGTCAAATTTGAACTACATGTGCTTGATAATTTGCTCTTTATTTTTCGAAAAAATCATTTCTAGATACACAAGTAGTCATTTCATCAGGGATCCAACAAGACTTTTGTAAGATTCCACCACTATCTATTACCGGTCATGCCCTCCGTTTTGACCACTTTTTGAAATCGACAAAAATAATTCAAAAAAAATAAAAAAAATGTAAAACCTTCGCGTTGCATCCTAATTTATGTCTTAGTAACCATACAAAACAACAAACTTGGAATAAGGCAAATATCTTATAAAAGTCTTTTTAAAATGAGCTATCGAGTATGAAGATTCATGACTTTCAAGCCAAATGACCGATGTTACAGCTAGTTTGAAAGGATAGTTTTCCCAAATGATCTCAAATTTTGCACATGTGTGTATATTATACTAGCCAACAAGTTTGTCAAAGGAAGTTTTTATTTTCTTTGCACGAAAAATCCATTTTCCATTTTCCGAGTGACAAAAATGGGGTTTTTTGTGAAGGATCTACCAAATATTTCATGTCAACTTGAACCACTTTATTTTTGTAAAATATTAGACCATGTGTTATTTACAATTGACCAAAGTTTCCATGTAATATGGTTTTTATATACCTCTTCTGAAAAAGACAAATTTCCGCAGATTCAGGTGGAACGGGGTCAAATTTGAACTACACGTGCTTGATAGTTTGCTCTTTATTTTTTGAAAAAATCATTTCTAGATACACAAGTAGTCATTTCATCAGGGATCCACCAAGACTTTTGTAAGATTCCACCCCTATCTATTACCGGTCATGCCCTCCGTTTTGACCACTTTTTGAAATCGACAAAAATAATTCAAAAAAAATAAAAAAATTGTAAAACCTTCGCGTTGCATCCTAATTTATGTCTTAGTAACCATACAAAACAACAAACTTGGAATAAGGCAAATATCTTATAAAAGTCTTTTTAAAATGAGCTATCGAGTATGAAGATTCATGACTTTCAAGCCAAATGACCGATGTTACAGCTAGTTTGAAAGGATAGTTTTCCCAAATGATCTCATATTTTGCACATGTGTGTATATTATACTAGCCAACAAGTTTGCCAAAGGAAGTTTTTATTTTCTTTGCACGAAAAATCCATTTTCCATTTTCCGAGTGACAAAAGTAGGGGTTTTTTGTGAAGGATCTACCAAATATTTGATGTCAACTTGAACCACTTTATTTTTGTAAAATATTAGACCATGTGTTATTTAAATGGAGTATATTGCAAATGAATTGCAAATTCAAACTCCAATTTGAATTCAAGTTAGCCAAGTTGTAAATGCTATTGTGTGATCAAAGTAATTCATATTGAAATGTGTATGATATGCCTCTGATGTGCAATTGAAATGTGTATGATATGCCTCTGATGTGCAATTGAAATGTGATATGTTGCTATGGTTCAAGTTGCACAAGCATTTGAAATGAATTTGATTTAATTCCAATTAATCCAAATAGCAAATGCTACTGGTCCCATTTTAAATTCAACTCAAAAATAGTTCAAAGTTGGATATTTGGATAGATTATTTTCTCCTGATCATTTTTCATATATTATATGTTAAATTTGGAGTTAATATGAATTTTCTATGAATTATAAAGTTTCACTTAATTTCTGCCATTTTCCGATTTATTCTTTAATCAGAAAAAATAAAAAAATTGTAAAACCAACGGTCCCGGTTTTTGCGACAAACCGGGACCAATGCCTCGCCAGAGCATTGGACCCGGTTGGTGGCAAAAACCGGGACCGTTGCCCCAGTTGAACCGGGACCAATGCCATATCCAGACGAACCGGGACCGTTGCCCGGTATCGTTCCCGGTTCTGTAATGAACCGGGAGCGATACCTCTTTTGGGCTGGACGAAAGGGGGGTCTGTCTACTAGTGGCGGTAAATTTTCAAACGAAAATCACATTAGACAAAAAAAATTATCAGGAAACTTTAAAGCGGCACATATCAGGCAGCAAACACATAGGTGGTAACCTTCTAGACGGGAGATACGAGGCATAAACACGTACCATGAAAGTTTTTCTTTCACGGGGACGTGGCACATATTGGTGGCGGGAAAAACGTGGTGTGTTAAAATAGACAATAGATATTGGGCGGGACAATTTTGGATGAGAGATGTCGGGTGGGAAATAGACGACACACGTGGCAACAACATTGGCGGTAAAAACATGACAAAAGCATATAGGTGACAAACTTTTGGGCGGGTGATACCAGGGGAAACATGCATCGGGATTTTTGTTCTTATTTTGAGCAACTCAAATTGCGAGGGAAGTACATGGTATGAGAAATTGGATATATAACTTTCGGGTGGGAATTTTTGGGCGGGAAACATACGAAATTCGGTAGAAAAGTTCGAGCAAGAATCATACGTCGCACAAAGTTAGGTGAGGAACTTTTCTACGGGACATATAGGCGAGAAACACATGATGCGAGAAAGTAGACTAGAAATACTCGAGCAGTAGATAATACGAAAACAGAACAGTATGAGAGTTTTTTTGGGCGATATACCTGTGGCGGGTGCCATGGTCTTGTAAACCAAAGAATTCATATTCGGGTGTCATCGTGTTGGGTCAAAACCCATGCCTTGTTGGTCACACTTGCTAGACTACACAAAGCAAGACCCCCACCCCAACACGCTACAATAACACAAAAAATATCTTCTATCTTTGGTTTTAGGTTTTATCGAGTTGTTACATGAGTTGAAGGCGATAAAATCACATATACTTTCAAATGACAGATTAATATCATCGTGGTTAAAAAATCATCACGCTCGTAAGCAACCACGTTAATACCCGATATCACTACATACAATAATGCATCAAAGAAGGCAAAGTGGAGGTCAATTACATCTGCATAAATAATTAGCCCGCCGACATTCTCACCAAATCTTTGCGGTGCCTGAAGTATTTGGAGACGTGAGAGAGTATCGGAGTTCAATATTTCAAGTAAATCACATTACACTTAGGGTGATAGTGTGATTATAGGTTTCATGTTGGAGGTTTGTAATGGGATCACCTGTCTATAAAATTCTTCACGGATTATCTGAATCCTACAAAAATACTGGTCGTTTTTAACCGAAGAGTTTTACTCCTGGTCGCGCATTTTGGATTCAAACTCATGCTTGGTTGGGTGTCAGTGCACTATACATAAACGAATGAAAAAATTCTAAAAAATATTGCAAGTTATTCTACTGCAGAAATCTCTTATCTATTCTAGTTCTAGGGTTTAGTGTCTATTATCACATGTGTTGACGACACCAAACAATAATATACAGTTTTCAACAAAAGTTTGATCTCATTCTGCCAAAATAATGTCCATCACGATAGAAGAAGACCAATTCATACACAATATCACTACATACACTACGGGAGAGGAGGCTGACGCCTACGGCCAAATGTCGGGGCCGTCGGCGTAGACGGCCCGTCAGCGCTGGTGGTGGGCCGTCGGAGACCCAAAGCCGTCGGCGTAGCCGTACCTAGGCCGAGGGCCGCCGTCGGCGTAGAAAGGCCGTCGGCGTAGGAACAATTTAGGCCGACGGCCGCCGTCGGCGTTTCATGGGCCGTCGGCGTAGGCCTGCCAGGTGGGCCCCGGTGACGGCCGGACGTTACGGCGTCAGCCCAGCAGGGACTACGCCGACGGCCCCGACCTTTGGCCGTCGGCGTAGACCCCGGGTTGTGTTTTTTTTTTTCATTTTTTTTCTTTTGTTTAACTATTTAATCTTATATTACTAATACTAATACATCAAATAATATTGGAAATGGAATTATAGTATATATCATCTCATTTCAACACTCGATATACGTATGCCTCTTTATTCTTTTAATGTCTACTAATTAATACATAAAATAATATAATAACAAATTATAATACTAAATTAAAATATATTATGCTACTATTACTATATTAATATGTATGCTCCACAGTTGTACCCCGTGCGGAGAAAGCTATAAGAGTACACCGCCGGCCCCCTCCCAGCCGGCCCCGGCCTCGCGCCCGGTCTAAGCCGGGTTTCGGTGAAGAAAGACCGCCGTAGTACCGCATTAACTTGCATGTGAATAATTGTAGGGTATGTGTCCAAGTGTGGTGTAAGATCAATGCATAAATGCAATGTCTAGCTCCTTGGTGTGACCATTTTCACATTCATGTGATAGCACTATTCAAAGTCATGGACATGTAGGTGGAAATACACCCGTTTGCGGGTATTCCGGGGGCTACGAAAGGTTACAAGGTCCCAACCTTGTTTTCCATGTAGTTTTGTCCTAAACAAATCTTAACAAACCAAAAAGTACATTGTTGAAACATCATGCGGAGAAAGCTATAGGGGTAGACCGCCAGGCCCCCCACCGAAGCAGGCCGGATGTCGCAGGTAAATAACCGCCAAAGCGTCGGAATCCCACAAAAATTTGCATGTGGACCTAGTTTATGTGTTCAAGTGTGGTGGAAGGCCCATAGATGCAAAACATAGATCCCGGGTGTGACCTTCTTCATACATGAATGCGATAACACTTAGAAAAAGATTCGTGCACACGTGTAGACGTATACTCCCGGAGGTGAATGATCTTGTGGTGAAATGTGTCCAACCTTGCTTCTCCATGTACATATATATGTGCTAAACAAGCACAGATGGAGACAAGAAGTCCATTATATATTGGTACACCCTGGTACGGAGAAAGCTATAGGGGTAGACCTGCTGGTCCCCCTCGATCGTCTACCCCCATAGATATTCTCCGGATGGGGGTAGCCCGTTGGACATTTGTCTTGGGTTGTGTTTGGTTAGGTCATAGCTAGGGTCATTACAAACCATGTCTAGGGTTTCGGGGGTGAATGGCCGTCGGAGGGCCGGAATCATTTCGAAAACCTGCATGTGGAGCTAGATTATGTTTATAAGTGTGATTTAATGTTTGTAGATGGCATATGTAGGTCATGTGTGACGTTGTTCACGGACATGGGCTAACACTTAGTAAAATCGTCGATCCGTATGTGGAAACTCTCGATACGGGTCTACCGGTGTGAATAATGTGGTGAAATGTGTTCAGCCTTGGTTTTACATGTACATATGTGCTAAATAAACATAGATAGATAAAAAATTCCATTGGTCCACCCTCGTACGGAGAAAGCTATAAGGGTAGATCTTCGGGCCCCCCCGATCTAGGGTTTCGGAGGTGAATGACCGTCGGAGGGCCGGAATCATTGGAAATCCTGCATGTGGAGCTAGGTTATGTTTATAAGTGTGATTTAATGTTTGTAGATGGCATATGTAGGTCATGTGTCTGACGTTGTTCACGGACATGGGATAACACTTAGTAAAATCGTCGATCCGTATGTGGAAACTCCCGGTACGTGTCTATCGGTGTGAATAATGTGGTGAAATGTGTTCAACCTTGGTTTTCCATGTACATATGTGCTAAACAAACATAGATAGATAAAAAAGTCCATTGGTCCGTCCTCGTACGGAGAAAGCTATAAGGGTAGATCTGCGGGCCCCCAGGTCTAGGGTTTCGGAGGTGAATGACCGTCGGAGGGCCGGAATCATTGGAAACCCTGCATGTGGAGCTAGGTTATGTTTATAAGTGTGATTTAATGTTTGTAGATGGCATATGTAGGTCATGTGTCTGACGTTGTTCACGGACATGGGCTAACACTTAGTAAAATCGTCGATCCGTATGTGGAAACTCCCGGTACGGGTCTACCGGTGTGAATAATGTGGTGAAATGTGTTCAACCTTGGTTTTCCATGTACATATGTGCTAACCAAACATAGATAGATAAAATGTCCATTGGTCCATCCTCGTACGGAGAAAGCTATAAGGGTAGATCTGCGGCCCCCCCAGATCTAGGGTTTTGGAGGTGAATGACCGTCGGAGGGTCGGAATCATTGGAAACCCTGCATGTGGAGCTAGGTTATGTTTATAAGTGTGATTTAATGTTTGTAGATGGCATATGTAGGTTATGTGTCTGACGTTGTTCACGGACATGGGCTAACACTTAGTAAAATCGTCGATCCGTATGTGGAAACTCCCGGTACGTGTCTACCGGTGTGAATAATGTGGTGAAATGTGTTCAACCTTGGTTGTCCATGTACATATGTGCTAAACAAACATAGATAGATAAAAAAGTCCATTGGTCCATCCTCGTACGGAGAAAGCTATAAGGGTAGATCTGCGGGCCCCCCAGATCTAGGGTTTCGGAGGTGAATGACCGTTGGAGGGCCAGAATCATTGGAAACCCTGAATGTGGAGCTAGGTTATGTTTATAGGTGTGATTTAATGTTTTTAGATGGCATATGTAGGTCATGTGTGTGACGTTGTTCACGGACATGGGCTAACACTTAGTAAAATCGTCGATCCGTATGTGGAAACTCCCGGTACGTGTCTACCGGTGTGAATAATGTGGTGAAATGTGTTCAGCCTTGGTTTTCCATGTACATATGTGCTAAACAAACATAGATAGATAAAAAAAGTCCATTGGTCCATCCTCGTACGGAGAAAGCTATAAGGGTAGATCTGCGGGCCCCAGATCTAGGGTTTCGGAGGTGAATGACCGTCGGAGGGCCGGAATCATTGGAAAACCCTGCATGTGGAGCTAGGTTATGTTTATAGGTGTGATTTAATGTTTGTAGATGGCATATGTAGGTCATGTGTCTGACGTTGTTCACGGACATGGGCTAACACTTAGTAAAATCGTCGATCCGTATGTGGAAACTCCCGGTACGTGTCTACCGGTGTGAATAATGTGGTGAAATGTGTTCAGCCTTGGTTTTCCATGTACATATGTGCTAAACAAACATAGATAGATAAAAAAAGTCCATTGGTCCATCCTCGTACGGAGAAAGCTATAAGGGTAGATCTGCGGGCCCCCTAGATCTAGGGTTTCGGAGGTGAATGACCGTCGGAGGGCCGGAATCATTGGAAAACCCTGCATGTGGAGCTAGGTTATGTTTATAGGTGTGATTTAATGTTTGTAGATGGCATATGTAGGTCATGTGTCTGACGTTATTCACGGACATGGGCTAACACTTAGTAAAATCGTCGATCCGTATGTGGAAACTCCCGGTACGTGTCTACCGGTGTGAATAATGTGGTGAAATGTGTTCAACCTTGGTTTTCCATGTACATATGTGCTAAAAAACATAGATATATAAAAAAAGTCCATTGGTCCATCCTCGTACGGAGAAAGCTATAAGGTTAGATCTGCGGGCCCCCCCAGATCTAGGGTTTCGGAGGTGAATGACCGTCGGAGGGCCGGAATCATTGGAAAACCAGCATGTGGAGCTATGTTATGTTTATAGGTGTGATTTAATGTTTGTAGATGGCATATGTAGGTCATGTGTCTGAAGTTGTTCACGGACATGGGCTAACACTTAGTAAAATCGTCGATCCGTATGTGGAAACTCCCGGTACGGGTCTACCGGTGTGAATAATGTGGTGAAATGTGTTCAACCTTGGTTTTCCATGTACATATGTGCTAAACAAACATAGATAGATAAAAAAGTCCTTTGGTCCATCCTCATACGGAGAAAGCTATAAGGGTAGATCTGCGGGCCCCCCAGATCTAGGGTTTCGGAGGTGAATGACCGTCGGAGGGCCGGAATCATTGGAAACCCTGCATGTGGAGCTAGGTTATGTTTATAAGTGTGATTTAATGTTTGTAGATGGCATATGTAGGTCATGTGTCTGACGTTGTTCACGGACATGGGCTAACACTTAGTAAAATCGTCGATCCGTATGTGGAAACTCCCGGTACGTGTCTACCGGCGTGAATAATGTGGTGAAATGTGTTCAACCTTGGTTTTCCATGCACATATGTGCTAAACAAACATAGATAGATAAAAAAGTCCATTGGTCCATCCTCGTACGGAGAAAGCTATAAGGATAGATCTGCGGGCCCCCCCGATCTAGGGTTTTGGGGGTGAATGACCGTCGGAGGGCCGGAATCATTTGGAAAACCTGCATGTGGAGCTAGGTTATGTTTATAAGTGTGATTTAATGTTTGTAGATGGCATATGTAGGTCATGTGTCTGACGTTGTTCACGGACATGGGCTAACACTTAGTAAAATCGTCGATCCGTATGTGGAAACTCCCGGTACGTGTCTACCGGTGTGAATAATGTGGTGAAATGTGTTCAACCTTGGTTTTCCATGTACATATGTGCTAAACAAACATAGATAGATAAAAAAAGTCCATTGGTCCATCCTCGTACGGAGAAAGCTATAAGGGTAGATCTGCGGGCCCCCCAGATCTAGGGTTTCGGAGGTGAATGACCGTTGGAGGGCCAGAATCATTGGAAACCCTGAATGTGGAGCTAGGTTATGTTTATAGGTGTGATTTAATGTTTTTAGATGGCATATGTAGGTCATGTGTCTGACGTTGTTCACGGACATGGGCTAACACTTAGTAAAATCGTCGATCCGTATGTGGAAACTCCCGGTACGTGTCTACCGGTGTGAATAATGTGGTGAAATGTGTTCAGCCTTGGTTTTCCATGTACATATGTGCTAAACAAACATAGATAGATAAAAAAAGTCCATTGGTCCATCCTCGTACGGAGAAAGCTATAAGGGTAGATCTGCGGGCCCCCAGATCTAGGGTTTCGGAGGTGAATGACCGTCGGAGGGCCGGAATCATTGGAAAACCCTGCATGTGGAGCTAGGTTATGTTTATAGGTGTGATTTAATGTTTGTAGATGGCATATGTAGGTCATGTGTCTGACGTTGTTCACGGACATGGGCTAACACTTAGTAAAATCGTCGATCCGTATGTGGAAACTCCCGGTACGTGTCTACCGGTGTGAATAATGTGGTGAAATGTGTTCAGCCTTGGTTTTCCATGTACATATGTGCTAAACAAACATAGATAGATAAAAAAAGTCCATTGGTCCATCCTCGTACGGAGAAAGCTATAAGGGTAGATCTGCGGGCCCCCAGATCTAGGGTTTCGGAGGTGAATGACCGTCGGAGGGCCGGAATCATTGGAAAACCCTGCATGTGGAGCTAGGTTATGTTTATAGGTGTGATTTAATGTTTGTAGATGGCATATGTAGGTCATGTGTCTGACGTTATTCACGGACATGGGCTAACACTTAGTAAAATCGTCGATCCGTATGTGGAAACTCCCGGTACGTGTCTACCGGTGTGAATAATGTGGTGAAATGTGTTCAACCTTGGTTTTCCATGTACATATGTGCTAAAAAACATAGATATATAAAAAAAGTCCATTGGTCCATCCTCGTACGGAGAAAGCTATAAGGTTAGATCTGCGGGCCCCCCCAGATCTAGGGTTTCGGAGGTGAATGACCGTCGGAGGGCCGGAATCATTGGAAAACCAGCATGTGGAGCTATGTTATGTTTATAGGTGTGATTTAATGTTTGTAGATGGCATATGTAGGTCATGTGTCTGAAGTTGTTCACGGACATGGGCTAACACTTAGTAAAATCGTCGATCCGTATGTGGAAACTCCCGGTACGGGTCTACCGGTGTGAATAATGTGGTGAAATGTGTTCAACCTTGGTTTTCCATGTACATATGTGCTAAACAAACATAGATAGATAAAAAAGTCCTTTGGTCCATCCTCATACGGAGAAAGCTATAAGGGTAGATCTGCGGGCCCCCCAGATCTAGGGTTTCGGAGGTGAATGACCGTCGGAGGGCCGGAATCATTTGAAACCCTGCATGTGGAGCTAGGTTATGTTTATAAGTGTGATTTAATGTTTGTAGATGGCATATGTAGGTCATGTGTCTGACGTTGTTCACGGACATGGGCTAACACTTAGTAAAATCGTCGATCCGTATGTGGAAACTCCCGGTACGTGTCTACCGGCGTGAATAATGTGGTGAAATGTGTTCAACCTTGGTTTTCCATGCACATATGTGCTAAACAAACATAGATAGATAAAAAAGTCCATTGGTCCATCCTCGTACGGAGAAAGCTATAAGGATAGATCTGCGGGCCCCCCCGATCTAGGGTTTTGGGGGTGAATGACCGTCGGAGGGCCGGAATCATTTGGAAAACCTGCATGTGGAGCTAGGTTATGTTTATAAGTGTGATTTAATGTTTGTAGATGGCATATGTAGGTCATGTGTCTGACGTTGTTCACGGACATGGGCTAACACTTAGTAAAATCGTCGATCCGTATGTGGAAACTCCCGGTACGTGTCTACCGGTGTGAATAATATGGTGAAATGTGTTCAACCTTGGTTTTCCATGTACATATGTGCTAAACAAACATAGATAGATAAAAAAGTCCATTGGTCCATCCTCGTACGGAGAAAGCTATAAGGGTAGATCTGCGGGCCCCCCAGATCTAGGGTTTCGGAGGTGAATGACCGTTGGAGGGCCAGAATCATTGGAAACCCTGAATGTGGAGCTAGGTTATGTTTATAGGTGTGATTTAATGTTTTTAGATGGCATATGTAGGTCATGTGTCTGACGTTGTTCACGGACATGGGCTAACACTTAGTAAAATCGTCGATCCGTATGTGGAAACTCCCGGTACGTGTCTACCGGTGTGAATAATGTGGTGAAATGTGTTCAGCCTTGGTTTTCCATGTACATATGTGCTAAACAAAAATAGATAGATAAAAAAAGTCAATTGGTCCATCCTCGTACGGAGAAAGCTATAAGGGTAGATCTGCGGGCCCCCAGATCTAGGGTTTCGGAGGTGAATGACCGTCGGAGGGCCGGAATCATTGGAAAACCCTGCATGTGGAGCTAGGTTATGTTTATAGGTGTGATTTAATGTTTGTAGATGGCATATGTAGGTCATGTGTCTGACGTTGTTCACGGACATGGGCTAACACTTAGTAAAATCGTCGATCCGTATGTGGAAACTCCCGGTACGTGTCTACCGGTGTGAATAATGTGGTGAAATGTGTTCAGCCTTGGTTTTCCATGTACATATGTGCTAAACAAACATAGATAGATAAAAAAAGTCCATTGGTCCATCCTCGTACGGAGAAAGCTATAAGGGTAGATCTGCGGGCCCCCAGATCTAGGGTTTCGGAGGTGAATGACCGTCGGAGGGCCGGAATCATTGGAAAACCCTGCATGTGGAGCTAGGTTATGTTTATAGGTGTGATTTAATGTTTGTAGATGGCATATGTAGGTCATGTGTCTGACGTTATTCACGGACATGGGCTAACACTTAGTAAAATCGTCGATCCGTATGTGGAAACTCCCGGTACGTGTCTACCGGTGTGAATAATGTGGTGAAATGTGTTCAACCTTGGTTTTCCATGTACATATGTGCTAAAAAACATAGATATATAAAAAAAGTCCATTGGTCCATCCTCGTACGGAGAAAGCTATAAGGTTAGATCTGCGGGCCCCCCCAGATCTAGGGTTTCGGAGGTGAATGACCGTTGGAGGGCCAGAATCATTGGAAACCCTGAATGTGGAGCTAGGTTATGTTTATAGGTGTGATTTAATGTTTTTAGATGGCATATGTAGGTCATGTGTCTGACGTTGTTCACGGACATGGGCTAACACTTAGTAAAATCGTCGATCCGTATGTGGAAACTCCCGGTACGTGTCTACCGGTGTGAATAATGTGGTGAAATGTGTTCAGCCTTGGTTTTCCATGTACATATGTGCTAAACAAAAATAGATAGATAAAAAAAGTCAATTGGTCCATCCTCGTACGGAGAAAGCTATAAGGGTAGATCTGCGGGCCCCCAGATCTAGGGTTTCGGAGGTGAATGACCGTCGGAGGGCCGGAATCATTGGAAAACCCTGCATGTGGAGCTAGGTTATGTTTATAGGTGTGATTTAATGTTTGTAGATGGCATATGTAGGTCATGTGTCTGACGTTGTTCACGGACATGGGCTAACACTTAGTAAAATCGTCGATCCGTATGTGGAAACTCCCGGTACGTGTCTACCGGTGTGAATAATGTGGTGAAATGTGTTCAGCCTTGGTTTTCCATGTACATATGTGCTAAACAAACATAGATAGATAAAAAAAGTCCATTGGTCCATCCTCGTACGGAGAAAGCTATAAGGGTAGATCTGCGGGCCCCCAGATCTAGGGTTTCGGAGGTGAATGACCGTCGGAGGGCCGGAATCATTGGAAAACCCTGCATGTGGAGCTAGGTTATGTTTATAGGTGTGATTTAATGTTTGTAGATGGCATATGTAGGTCATGTGTCTGACGTTATTCACGGACATGGGCTAACACTTAGTAAAATCGTCGATCCGTATGTGGAAACTCCCGGTACGTGTCTACCGGTGTGAATAATGTGGTGAAATGTGTTCAACCTTGGTTTTCCATGTACATATGTGCTAAAAAACATAGATATATAAAAAAAGTCCATTGGTCCATCCTCGTACGGAGAAAGCTATAAGGTTAGATCTGCGGGCCCCCCCAGATCTAGGGTTTCGGAGGTGAATGACCGTCGGAGGGCCGGAATCATTGGAAAACCAGCATGTGGAGCTATGTTATGTTTATAGGTGTGATTTAATGTTTGTAGATGGCATATGTAGGTCATGTGTCTGAAGTTGTTCACGGACATGGGCTAACACTTAGTAAAATCGTCGATCCGTATGTGGAAACTCCCGGTACGGGTCTACCGGTGTGAATAATGTGGTGAAATGTGTTCAACCTTGGTTTTCCATGTACATATGTGCTAAACAAACATAGATAGATAAAAAAGTCCTTTGGTCCATCCTCATACGGAGAAAGCTATAAGGGTAGATCTGCGGGCCCCCCAGATCTAGGGTTTCGGAGGTGAATGACCGTCGGAGGGCCGGAATCATTGGAAACCCTGCATGTGGAGCTAGGTTATGTTTATAAGTGTGATTTAATGTTTGTAGATGGCATATGTAGGTCATGTGTCTGACGTTGTTCACGGACATGGGCTAACACTTAGTAAAATCGTCGATCCGTATGTGGAAACTCCCGGTACGTGTCTACCGGCGTGAATAATGTGGTGAAATGTGTTCAACCTTGGTTTTCCATGCACATATGTGCTAAACAAACATAGATAGATAAAAAAGTCCATTGGTCCATCCTCGTACGGAGAAAGCTATAAGGATAGATCTGCGGGCCCCCCCCGATCTAGGGTTTTGGGGGTGAATGACCGTCGGAGGGCCGGAATCATTTGGAAAACCTGCATGTGGAGCTAGGTTATGTTTATAAGTGTGATTTAATGTTTGTAGATGGTATATGTAGGTCATGTGTCTGACGTTGTTCACGGACATGGGCTAACACTTAGTAAAATCGTCGATCCGTATGTGGAAACTCCCGGTACGGGTCTACCGGTGTGAATAATGTGGTGAAATGTGTTCAGCCTTGGTTTTACATGTACATATGTGCTAAACAAACATAGATAGATAAAAAAGTCCATTGGTCCACCCTCGTACGGAGAAAGCTATAAGGGTAGATCTTCGGGGCCCCCCGATCTAGGGTTTCGGAGGTGAATGACCGTCGGAGGGCCGGAATCATTGGAAACCCTGCATGTGGAGCTAGGCTATGTTTATAAGTGTTATTTAATGTTTGTAGATGGCATATGTAGGTCATGTGTCTGACGTTGTTCACGGACATGGGATAACACTTGGTACAATCGTCGATCCGTATGTGGAAACTCCCGGTACGTGTCTATCGGTGTGAATAATGTGGTGAAATGTGTTCAACCTTGGTTTTCCATGTACATATGTGCTACACAAACATAGATAGATAAAAAAGTCCATTGGTCCGTCCTCGTACGGAGAAAGCTATAAGGGTAGATCTGCGGGCCCCCCAGATCTAGGGTTTCGGAGGTGAATGACCGTCGGAGGGCCGGAATCATTGGAAACCCTGCATGTGGAGCTAGGTTATGTTTATAAGTGTGATTTAATGTTTGTAGATGGCATATGTAGGTCATGTGTCTGACGTTGTTCACGGACATGGGCTAACACTTAGTAAAATCGTCGATCCGTATGTGGAAACTCCCGGTACGGGTCTACCGGTGTGAATAATGTGGTGAAATGTGTTCAACCTTGGTTTTCCATGTACATATGTGCTAACCAAACATAGATAGATAAACAAGTCCATTGGTCCATCCTCGTACGGAGAAAGCTATAAGGGTAGATCTGCGGCCCCCCCAGATCTAGGGTTTTGGAGGTGAATGACCGTCGGAGGGCCGGAATCATTGGAAACCCTGCATGTGGACCTAGGTTATGTTTATACGTGTGATTTAATGTTTGTAGATGGCATATGTAGGTTATGTGTCTGACGTTGTTCACGGACATGGGCTAACACTTAGTAAAATCGTCGATCTGTATGTGGAAACTCCCGGTACGTGTCTACCGGTGTGAATAATGTGGTGAAATGTGTTCAACTTTGGTTTTCCATGTACATATGTGCTAAACAAACATAGATAGATAAAAAAGTCCATTGGTCCATCCTCGTACGGAGAAAAGCTATAAGGGTAGATCTGCGGGGCCCCCAGATCTAAGGTTTCGGAGGTGAATGACCGTCGGAGGGACGGAATCATTGGAAAACCTGCATGTGGAGCTAGGTTATGTTTATAGGTGTGATTTAATGTTTGTAGATGGCATATGTAGGTCATCTGTTTGACGTTGTTCACGGACATGGGCTAACACTTAGTAAAATCGTCGATCCGTATGTGGAAACTCCCGGTACGGGTCTACCGGTGTGAATAATGTGGTGAAATGTGTTCAGCCTTGGTTTTTGATGTACATATGTGCTAAACAAACATAGATAGATAAAAAAGTCCATTGGTCCATCCTCGTACGGAGAAAGCTATAAGGGTAGATCTTCGGGCCCCCCCGATCTAGGGTTTCGGAGGTGAATGACCGTCGGAGGGCCGGAATCATTTGGAAAACCTGCATGTGGAGCTAGGTTATGTTTATAAGTGTGATTTAATGTTTGTAGATGGCATATGTAGGTCATGTGTCTGACGTTGTTCACGGACATGGGCTAACACTTAGTAAAATTGTCGATCCGTATGTGGAAACTCCCGGTACGTGTCTACCGGTGTGAATAATGTGGTGAAATGTGTTCAACCTTGGTTTTCCATGTACATATGTGCTAAACAAACATAGATAGATAAAAAAAGTCCATTGGTCCATCCTCTTACGGAGAAAGCTATAAGGGTAGATCTGCGGGCCCCCCAGATCTAGGGTTTCGGAGGTGAATGACCGTTGGAGGGCCGGAATCATTGGAAACCCTGCATGTGGAGCTAGGTTATGTTTATAGGTGTGATTTAATGTTTGTAGATGGCATATGTAGGTCATGTGTCTGACGTTGTTCACGGACATGGGCTAACACTTAGTAAAATCGTCGATCCGTATGTGGAAACTCCCGGTACGTGTCTACCGGTGTGAATAATGTGGTGAAATGTGTTCAGCCTTGGTTTTCCATGTACATATGTGCTAAACAAACATAGATAGATAAAAAAAGTCCATTGGTCCATCCTCGTACGGAGAAAGCTATAAGGGTAGATCTGCGGGGCCCCCAGATCTAGGGTTTCGGAGGTGCATGACCGTCGGAGGGCCGGAATCATTGGAAGACCCTGCATGTGGAGCTAGGTTATGTTTATAGGTGTGATTTAATTTTCGTAGATGGCATATGTAGGTCATGTGTTTGACGTTATTCACGGACATGGGCTAACACTTAGTAAAATCGTTGATCCGTATGTGGAAACTCCCGGTACGTGTCTACCGGTGTGAATAATGTGGTGAAATGTGTTCAACCTTGGTTTTCCATGTACATATGTGCTAAACAAACATAGATAGATAAAAAAAGTCCATTGGTCCATCCTCGTACGGAGAAAGCTATAAGGGTAGATCTTCGGGCCCCCAGATCTAGGGTTTCGGAGGTGAATGACCGTCGGAGGGCCGGAATCATTGGAAAACCAGCATGTGGAGCTATGTTATGTTTATAGGTGTGATTTAATGTTTGTAGATGGCATATGTAGGTCATGTGTCTGACGTTGTTCACGGACATGGGCTAACACTTAGTAAAATCGTCGATCCGTATGTGGAAACTCCCGGTACGGGTCTACCGGTGTGAATAATGTGGTGAAATGTGTTCAACCTTGGTTTTCCATGTACATATGTGCTAAACAATCATAGATAGATAAAAAAGTCCATTGGTCCATCCTCATACGGAGAAAGCTATAAGGGTAGATCTGCGGGCCCCCCAGATCTAGGGTTTCGGAGGTGAATGACCGTCGGAGGGCCGGAATCATTGGAAACCCTGCATGTGGAGCTAGGTTATGTTTATAAGTGTGATTTAATGTTTGTAGATGGCATATGTAGGTCATGTGTCTGACGTTGTTCACGGACATGGGCTAACACTTAGTAAAATCGTCGATCCGTATGTGGAAACTCCCGGTACGTGTCTACCGGCGTGAATAATGTGGTGAAATGTGTTCAACCTTGGTTTTCCATGTACATATGTGCTAAACAAACATAGATAGATAAAAAAGTCCATTGGTCAATCCTCGTACGGAGAAAGCTATAAGGGTAGATCTGCGGGCCCCCCCGATCTAGGGTTTTGGGGGTGAATGACCGTCGGAGGGCCGGAATCATTTGGAAAACCTGCATGTGGAGCTACGTTATGTTTATAAGTGTGATTTAATGTTTGTAGATGGTATATGTAGGTCATGTGTCTGACGTTGTTCACGGACATGGGCTAACACTTAGTAAAATCGTCGATCCGTATGTGGAAACTCCCGGTACGGGTCTACCGGTGTGAATAATGTGGTGAAATGTGTTCAATCTTGGTTTTCCATGTACATATGTGCTAAACAAACATAGATAGATAAAAAAGTCCATTGGTCCATCCTCGTACGGAGAAAGCTATAAGGGTAGATCTGCGGGGCCCCCAGATCTAGGGTTTCGGAGGTGAATGACCGTCGGAGGGCCGGAATCATTGGAAACCCTGCATGTGGAGCTAGGTTATGTTTATAAGTGTGATTTAATGTTTGTAGATGGCATATGTAGGTCATGTGTTTGACGTTGTTCACGGACATGGGCTAACACTTAGTAAAATCGTTGATCCGTATGTGGAAACTCCCGGTACGTGTCTACCGGTGTGAATAATGTGGTGAAATGTGTTAAAATTATAGCTTTCCCCCGTTAGGTCATAGGTTCATTACAAACCATGTTTCCCCCGTTCCACCGAAAATAAGGAGATTCCCCCCTAATAATTGAACACCGGAACCTCCGTAGCTAGGTGACAGAGGATGTGTGCGAAGGGGTATAGACCTATTGAAAAGAATTAAAAACAATGGTGTAAAAAAGTAAAAAAAATTACATGCTTGAAAACATAAAATAATATAGAAAAAAAATGAAAAAGTACCTAAGCCGACGGCCTGGCCGTCGGTGTAGGCCGTCGGCGTAGGTCCTCGCCCACGTTCTCGGACAGAAGACCCCCTGGTCAACCGCTCTCTCCCAAATCCCCCCGCCCTCCCAAATCCCCACGCCCTCCCCGACCCGCCGCCAGGCCGCAGCCCTCCCCACCCGCCACCGCCCTCCCCGCCACCGTCGCCGCCCACCTTCCCACCCGCCCCGCCCTCCCCACCTCCCAGCCGCCACCGCCGCCGCCCACCTCCCCACCCGCCCCGCCCTCCCCCAGCGCCCAGCGCTTCAAGGTACGAATCCGGCAGCCTTCCCGCCCCGGCGGCCAGCGCCTTCCCTCTCCCCATCCCCACTCCCAGTTTGATGTAAATATCACAGCAGCTTGCTAGTTTCCATACAGAGAGATGCTGTAATCTGTGGTAGGGAGTTTGTCATTTTCATGGCTTGTAGTGCTAGATCCTAAGATTAAACAAGGTAGTTTGTTGATGTTTCCCGTATGAGTTGTTTGCTGTGTTGAAATTATTGGACCTAGCCCATTCAATATTTTAGAATATTTTAAATAATCCATAGTAATATCAAAGAACCACGTTGGCTCATTCATGCATGACAAGGAAATGTGGAAAATTTAGTCTCCCCACATTAGTAAGGATGTGTGAGGCCAACTTATAAGGTGAGTTGTTGCGCACACCGCTAATAGATTGAGAAGAGAGCATATATACATGCTCGCTCCTTCTCCGCCACCCACCTCACCTCGCATCATGTTTGGTGATTGTGCCGAGCTAGGACCTATGCCACGTATATGTGTTGCCTTCATTTTTGTCACGCAAGAAAAGTTGTAAGTTTTTGCCTCTGATTAACACCGAAATTTGAAACTCCATGTTTATTGCAATTTTTTATTGCTATATATCATTAGCCACTAAACAATGTGGAAGGTCAACATTAACATATTGGCGTATCATTTCTCATAATGCATATACATGTATGCTAGTACAGAAAATTTGGATGTATTGGTTGAACTTGCTAGCTTATGTTGATATTTGTGTTCGATTGTTGTCATATAGTGTCTTGCGTATATTGTGGACCAAATTGTAAATTGTTGAGAATCAGAGGCTAAATTGTTGTTTTTATGGGAATTACAGAATTTATAGGAGCCGTCGTCGTCTCGGATCCCCCTCCGTCGCCTCGCACCCCCACGTCGTCAATCACGCTTCAAGGTGAGAATTCTTTCACCCCTCTCGTGTAACTAGGTTTATTTTCATGTCTAGATCACCAAGTCAGTCGCGTCACCTAGGTGTCATCCCGACTGTAAGCGTTACGCGGATAAATATGCATTAGTGGTCTCGCATATTTTGAACCGTAACGCTTACGGCTTTTATCGGGCAGTTGGCGGATTCGTAGTTGGGTATGGTTCTCGCTGGCTCTTCCTCGATCCGAGACAGGGTTTCGGCGGCGCCTCCTCGTTGTTCTCCGGATGCACATTCTCTCGGCTTTTAGTCGAGACGTGTATCGGGAGAGCAGCGGGGAGGTGCTGCCGAAATTCTGCTCGGATCGGGGTAGAGCCAGGGAGAACTTACCCAATCTACGGATCCGGCGGCTGGTTAGGACCCACTTTCCTATTAGACATGTAGGTTGATGCATGCGTAAAAAATGAAGCATTTTAATCTCCCGTTTGATATTAAATGCTATGTTTGTCGTTTGGCTCTCAATAAAGCAGAAGAGGTTGGCTGATAATGGGTGGATGTATAGTGGCCGTACTAGAGTTGTTGACAGAACAGATGAGTGGACATGGAAGACCGCTATGGTAGTGCAGGATATAGCCCGTGGTCCAAAGACACTTGAACCCCGTTACCCTTGCGTCCGTTGCAGAAACCGTCATCGCGCTAGAAAGGAGGTTATGAAACAACACCTTTGGGCTTATGGGTATATGCCGGGCTTCGTCACGACGGTTGACTTTAGTCAGAATGAACGTGATAGAGTTGACGTGATGCGGCAGCGGATCGATGGCATAGAGTACGATGGCATGCGAAAGTTGCTGGAGGATTTCCGTGATGCCATGCCGGAGTCTCCACCTTGTGCTGAACCAGAGGGACCGCCGGAACCGGAGCAACCGCCTGAACCACAGGATCCCGAGCCCTCCGAGGACGATTACAACAACATTAACCCTCAAACATACGAGGGAATTTTCTATCAAGAGCAAGAGAACTTTGGGGACTTTGGCTTAGAAGGTCTTGAGGACCTCGAGAACGATGCACACACCTGTGGTGAGATAGATGAGCCTCAGAGTGATGATGATGATGAGCCTCCACCGTCCGAGGATCCCGACGCTTTATACGCACGTGATAGTGATAGTGATGATGGAGATGAGAATGAGCCTCAGAGTGATGATGATTATTATTAGTATTTATGTATCTCGATACTATATGTATGTTATTTTGGATGATGATGATGATTGTGTGCGGATGTGCTACGATGAATTGATGATGATGTTATTTTGTATCTTGTCGATATGCACGTGCTATTTAAAATACTCTATGTTCCATGACAATGATGAGTCTCCACCGTGCGAGGATCCCGAGCCTGAGAGTGATGACGAGTATTAGTATTTATTTTCATCTTAATTGCATTGCGTCTTTATGCTTAATTGTTTTATTTCTCTCAATGCAGGTGATTGGCCAATATGAGTGGCAAGGCATCACCGCAGTCCTTGCTTCAGGGGATAAAGAAGACGAAGAGTGGAAGAGCGACCACCTCAAGGTACGGCGCCGAGGAGGTAGGAGGAGGAGGGGATGCAGGACAAGGAGGAGGAAGAGGGGGACGTCCCCCGAGGTCAGACCGAGGAGGTACATTGCATCTTCATTATGCTTGGTATTTATTTTTCAACATGCTTCTTAATTGTTTATCTTTTCCGATTGCAGGAGGCCGAGGACGAGGTCGAGGACGAGGGCGAGGTACCGTCCTTCTAAGTGACATACCCTCCGCTTCCGGCGACGTGGCTTCACAGACCGCATTCTCGGAGTCTCCAGACGAGGAGATTGACTCTCGAGACTTGGAAGCGGAGTCTCGAGACGAGGAGATGGTGACTGCGTCGGGGCCATCGAGTGCGTCGACGAAGAAGGCAAAGGTTCGTGGGGAAACAGAAGTCCCTAAGGAGGAGCCTGCCCCGGAGGCTCGGACCCTCATTGAATCTACTAGAACTGAGTAAGTGACTATAGTTTCATTTCGTTGATACCAACTTGGCATGTACTAATGTTTGATTCTTGTGCAGTAATTGGCTTCATCCTGCGGGGACCCGAGTCCCTGGCTGCATGCTTGGAGCTATCATTAGGAAGTTTTGGCCGGGCTTCTACACCACAGACAAAGGCGAGAGGAAGCTAGCCACGACTTGGAGACACTACGAGCTCGCATATTGTCCCCCCTACGGGAAAGCTTCTAACGTCGTGATCAATAAGTTTTGGGTAAGGCAAAATCATGACTCTTCACACTTTTTTTGTTCATAGTTGATGACCCCGCCATGCTAACTCATGAATCTCACACTTTTTTGATGCATGATTTCAGAGATTCTATAGGGTGGCTCTGAAGCACCAGGCGACGGCGAACAAGACACTGCAGGCTCATTGTAAGAGGTTGACTAATCAGCAGTTCTATAACCAGGGTCATACCGCCAGGAGTCAATACAACATGGCGAAATCGGGCAAGCCGTTGCCGAAGCACGAGAATGTCAAGTCACGCTCGACGATGAGCGCGGAACAGTACGACGAGGTAACTAAATTGTCGATGAGATTATATGTTAATGCTAAGTTGCAATTGCATCATCTGTTCTTCACATGCGTATTGATTTTTCAGGTTAGGCCCGATTGGGCCTATGGCAAGGAGGAGGCATGGAGGGCGTTGACTGCGAGGTGGCGCGGGGAAGACGAGGAGTGGAACGCCTTGAGCGAGCGGAACAAGGCGAACCGCGGCAGCGGGGGGACACATCGGGCTGGAAACCTAGGCAGTGAGCGCTACAAGGCCAAGCTGGTATACACATACATGGAACAACCTGCTTTTATTTCCCCTCATGCATGTTCCTACTTGGTACTCATAAAATCTCTTTCGCGATGCAGGAGGATAAACTAGGGAGGCCTGTCAGCTCATATGAGTCATGGGACTCGATGAGGATGATGGCGCCCGATCTCTCCCAGCCTCAGCCTCAGCTTCCCGAGTACTTCGGCACTGCCCAGGAGGATGGTGCTAACTACGTCGAGGCGATGGTCGCTTTTAATCCAAAGTTGGATGACCCTAGAAGTGCGGAACCCGACCCCAGAGCGTTGGTCGTGTCTGGGGGAGGCTTTCAGCACGGCCGTCTAAAGGTCATGGTTAAGATGACCCCGCGCAGTCCCAATTTGAGCCTCACGCGGATCAAGGCTACCCTCGGTCCCGACGAACCCGCACCTCCTCCTCGACGACGGCCTTCCCAGACTGGCTACGATGTAAGTTTCTCTCATTTCCATCTTTTCTGTGACAATACTACTTCCTCAGTGGCTTAGTTGATGAGATGGTTCAATTTTTGTAATTGTAGGCTGCTTTTGAGGCGGCCTACAAGGCCCACAACGACGCCTATTTGGTGGACCTTGCGTAGTGGAGACAGAGAGCACAAATACACGAGGAGTGGAAAGAGGCAAAAGAAGTTGTAAGTTCCAACCTTTCTTTTTTTCAAAAGATGACAAGTCTCAATTTTCATACTTTTGTGCAATGCCTGACATGTTAACTATCTTGCAGGCTCTAGAGAGTGCTCGGCTTACGGGAGTGCTCGTCAATATACCTCCACGACCTCCTCGAGCCGGGCTTAAGCCAGAGTTTGTATCGAAGGAAGAGTTCGCCCAGAACTACTACTACACCGGCTTAACCCCGGTAATTTACTTGCCCAATCAGTTGCTACAACTTTCATGTGCCTTGGCGGTTGCTAACTATTGCTCAAACGTGTAGGGAACGGGAGCCTCCGGGACTGGACCCTTTGGTCGTGTTGCTGCCTCGCCGTCGGCGTCCCGTGCGGTCACACCGGTGCACCCTGGCCCCGGTGGTAGTGGTGCCTCGCACGAGAGCACACCGGTTCATGGTGGCGCGGGATCACCTGCTTCCGGTGTTGGTTCGACAGCGCCTCCGCACCGTCAGTCGCCTATCTTCACGCGCGGAGACCTCGGCTTCTCCGGCTCGACTCCCTCTCCGGACGCGATGAGCTGACGTGTAGAGATCTCGTTTGTACCAAAACGGTGTTTGGGATGTTGTTATACTTTGTATCCATACTATGTCTCTTATTTTGCATGTTTGGAACTTGTTATGCTATATATGTATAAGATGTTGTTATACTATGTCTCTTATTTTGCATTGTTTGGTCTTCGTCAATGTGCATTTGTAATATAAATGCCTATAATGCCTGGCTCTGATCTGGGTATGAATAATATAATGGCTATATGCTTATGAGAATTTTAAATATGCAGGAAATGAACCAGAAATGAAAAAAAGAAAAACATGACAGGACCTACGCCGACGGCCTGGCCGTCGGTGTAGGCCTTGTTTTGTGCCAAATGGCAGAGCCTACGCCGACGGCCTGGCCGTCGGCGTAGACCTGCTGCCCAGGCGCGAGGAGGAGGTGACGCGTGGCCTGGCTGGGAGGGAACCTAAGCCGACGGCCAGGCCGTCGGCGTAGGGCCGAAGCCAGCCACCCCACTGCCTGCCGCGTGGCACCCTAAGCCGACGGCCAAGCCGTCGGCGTAGAGGGCAACCAGGCCTAACGACCGTTATCCTAGGGTGGGGCCCACTGGTGCTACGCCGAGGGCCTTTACGCCGACGGCCACACAAAATCCGTCGGGCCAGATCGTACGCCGACGGCCGCCCCTACGCCGACGGCTTTTAGGGCAAGCCCGAGAAAAATCTCGTGAGGGGCCGAGATTTCTGGTTACCGCGGTTAATGAATGAATTCAATCAAATTTGATCCAAAATTCAATCAAAATTCGTCAAAGTTCCATCAAAATTCATTCAAATTCAAATTTCTGGTATGTTTTGCTCGGTATGATGAAATCTCGTGGGGTAGCAAGAAGTGCGGGTACCGGTCGGTAACCAAATTTCTCGCCCGGTACCCAAAACCCTGATTATGTGTGAAAAAACGATCCGAGCTCGTATAGTCTCTAATTTTTTTCAGTTTTGAGCGTTATACACGTTATGCTAGAGAGTAATGCTAGACGAACGGGCAAATACGGAGCTTTACAGGCTTAGCAGAATTCACTTTGATTTGATTGGGCTAAAGAAAAGGAACTGCCCCACCCCAGGGGGGGGGGGGGGGGGGCTTCCGTAAAAGCCGTGTTTGCCCGTGAATGTAGCATCTTTGTATGCTAGAGATGCTCTAAAGCCAACTTCCTCTGTAAGTTTCTGTCCGTATTAAACTACTCGTAAATGTAGAATCTCTCTTCTCGATAGGCGCCGGCGCTCGTATTGTCGCGCATTTTCGTAGTGTGAACTGGCTACCGGCGCTCATTAACAAAATCTATTCTTCTCGACGTTGCTGGCCGGCGACGCTCACCAACAAAATATATTCTTCTCGGCTCAACGTTGCCGGCGTACACATCGATCTCTCCGTTCCGCTGCCCCATCTACAAATTCAGTCACGCTCACATCTCTCTTGATCGGACATCATCGCCAAGCCCCCCTCTTCTCCTCCTCCGCTCCCGCATCTCACTGCGTGGCGCTCCCAGCCGACGCGCGCCTCTGACACTGGTCTCGCGTTCCACCTCATCGGCTCTGGCCGCCGGACGCCGCCGATCGCCTCCTGCTCAGCCCAAAGGCATGTGAAACAGATCGATCGGTTACAGTCATCTTCCTTTAATTCTTGCCAATCTTGCATCCATGCACGGCCAACCCAAGAATGGCGAAGCGTCCGAAACTCACGTCCGCCATCGTAGCTCAAGAAGAAACAAGGACGCATGTGATCAACATAGATGGGTACTCAAGAACCAAGGAGCTGCTCAAGGCCGGGGACTGCACCACGTCTATCCCTTTCATGGTGGGAGACCATAACTGGGTTGTCAAATATTACCCCAACGGCAACGACAAAGACAAACCCGGGTACATATCTCTTTACCTGGTTCTCGATTCGCCTAGTGGTGGCGAGGGTGTGAAGGCCAAAGTCACCTTCGGCATCCTCGACAAGGGCGGACAACCGGTGCCGTCGTACATCAAAGCCGCCCCAGAACATATCTTCCCATACAGTGGCTCGGACTGGGGTTTCGGAGATTTCATCAAGCACGAGGATCTGGAGGGACTATTAGTGCATCTAGGAGGCGATAGCTTCAGAATCAAGTGCGATGTCGTCGTGAAGAAGATCGTCAGTCAAGAGACACGCGTGAATGATCAGTTTGTTGTGGTTCCTCCAAGCAACTTGCATCTGCAGCTCGGCGGCCTCCTGGAAAGCAAGGATGGAGCAGACGTGGCCTTCCGAGTTGGCGGCGAGATATTCGCGGCTCACAGGTGTGTTCTCGCTGCTCGCTCGCCGGTCTTCAAGGCGGAGTTCTTTGGCGCCATGAGGGAGAAAGTCGGCGGTGATCCTATTGAAATTGGTGATATAGAAGCTCGTGTGTTCAAGTCCTTGCTTCATTTCATCTACACTGACTCACTCCCTGAAACGACTCATGAAGGAACCCAAGAAGATGTAGTGACGACTGGCCATCTACTCGTGGCGGCAGATAGGTATGATATTGGGAGGCTGAAGCTGATATGCGAGGAGATACTGTGCAATCACATCGACTCCAACATGGTTGCAACTAGTTTGGCTTTAGCTGAGCAGCATAATTACCATGGACTCAAGGAGGCTTGCTTCGAATTCCTTGCTTCGCCCTCCAATTTGGAAGCCATGGTCGCAAGTGATGGTTACCAACATCTGAAAAGCAGTTGCCCGTCTATTCTCAGAGAGCTGATTGCTAGCCTTTTGCCTGCTGAGTTAACAGCAGCCAAGGATATTATCAGGGAAATTTAGTACTCCTACTTGTGTGTGTGTGTGTGGGTGCTAACGATCATATATATCATCAAAATCAAGTAATCTTACTATCTTTTTTGCTAGTCCCGGTGTATATATGGTTGCGTGAATATGTTTGTTGAAAACAAAATGTTATTCTTCCCTCCTATCCATATTAATTATTCTAAAAAAGATGTATCTGCCGTTTAGATATATCCATTTCAAGATAATTAATATGGATCGGAGGGGTATATATTTATTGTGCAAGTAGAATGGATAATGTTTAGTCCAGCATTTTTGTGTTTTTTTGGCACTTTTTGTATACTCTTTCAACTCCTTTGTGTAGCAATGAACCGTAATAATTGTTAACAAGATTGCAAGTTGTATCTAGAAATCATAGAGATTGCATGTAATTTGGCCGATCAGATCCTCGCTGCACCGGGCTTTTTGAGAAAAGCTTCTATATGTAATCGATGTTGTTTAGCCGGCAAACCGGCATCTATTCCACAAGAGCTTAGAGCTCGGAGTCATGGTGAAGGTGGAGGAAGAAGGAAGGGGAACGGTTGTGTGTATTGTGTTTCACGATCCTGCGACGATCCGTTTAAACAACCAGTATCGAGTAGAGGAGCGGAGGAGCCGATTTAGATGCGGAGCACCCAAGTGAGTTTCTCGGCCACCGCGCTGGATTAATGCGGCAGGGCGACGAACGGTTTGTCGTCCCATCGCATATCTTCGGCATTGACCAGGCACAAAGATCAAGGCTCTCGATCTACGAGCCGTACTGGCTGGGAATCAATGTAGGCCGCAATAACAGGTCGCGCATACGCCCCGCCGGCATCCAATGCCCTCAACCGGCATGAATAACTGCTTCGCACGCGGGAGGGTTTCTAGCGCAGAGAGCATTTGTATGGGGCCAGGTTGTGGGCATGGGATGTGCTTAGTGTCCTGACTCCCGCAATTCCCTGTTGATTTAAGTTAGATTTACGAAAAAACGGACATATGGACCAGCTCGTAAACAGATACATGATTGCGTTGTATGATAAAACTGATCTGAACAATCTAATCTAAATGGATGTAAAAACTTTAAAGATCCGCGTTAAAGATACCCTTATATTTTATATTTCGATGTCAGCTATAGCTCTGGTAAACCAAGAAAAGCATTTGAGTACTAGTATTTCATTTACATATTTTATAGGTTCTACCGTTTTCGGTCTCTATTTTCTTTTGAAACTGATGGATGGTGTATATCCAAGAGGTGGCAAGTATAGTAGTAAACTCGATGCTGTTCTGTTATCAATAAAAAAAAACTCTATGCTGTTGTATGTCAACAGAAGGCCACACCGTTGCGCACGGTGCGCCCTAAACCTGGCTTGGAAGCAACGTACGTAGTCTAGTGATGAGAGGCCAATCAGGCGGCGCACGCTGGGTATCCATTCCATTGCATTTTCATGCCTTTAGACCTTCCGCAATGGGAGTATCATAGCTAGTATCATGCGTGTCAACTAGGCAAATTTAGTGACGTGGCATAGAATTAAATAAAGAAAGAGAGGGTTGAGTATCATATTATGATACCGTATCAAAATAAATGCTAAACTAGTATATGTCTTGCATGACAATAAATACTACTACTTATGATACTAAGTTATGATACTATGCATTGTGAAGGTAGTATCATACACTAGTATCATGTGCATGATACTAACCTTATGATACTACCATTGCGGGAGGTCTTAGCTCCTCCACCCGTGCAAGAAACAGACCAATCCATCACGCATATAAAGTGCGTCACACACACTCGCCAAACCTCTCTCCGCACTGCATGTCTGCATTAATGTCGAACAACAGGCCGCACGCCGTGTGCTCCCTCTTAGGGCACTCCCAATGCTAGTATCTTAGCACGAAATCATAGGCATTTTGCTTATGTGGCATGGTATTTAATGAAGAAAGAGAGAGAGGTTGTATCTTAACTAAGATACAACCCTTGCACGTGGCCATATGTAAAAAGCATGACTAGACCAATTACATGTATGCATGAAGGTAAAATCATTAAATAAGATACAACCTCTAAGATACAATGCATTGTGGTAGTTGTATCCTAAATTTTAATTGCTCCTATGATATTGTGCTAAGAAGCGATGCATTGGGAGAGCCCTTACTAGCCCTGCTCATCGGCCTCACGCGCCCTTCGCCGTGTGCGTCCTCCCTATACAACCCCCTCGCCGCCGGCCATGGCGTACCACCACGGCGCGGTGCTCGACGGCACCGTCCCGGTCTCCGTGCTCTACTACGGCGCCTTCTCTTCGCACCACAAGGCCGTCATCGCCGACTTCCCGCGCTTGCGCCCCCACGCATTCGGCACCCGGTCGTCGTCGTCGGTGGCTCAGTGGTGGGAGACGGTCGACCGGTACGTGCAGAGGACTTGCGACTGAGAAAAAAAGTTGGCCCTAGTTGCGACTCATTGGTGGACTTACAATTAAGAAGAAAAAAAAAGTTAGACCCAATTGCGACTCGTTGGTGGACTTGCAACTGAGAGAGAAAAAAGAACCCAGTTGTGACTCATTGGTGAACTTGCGACTGAGAAAAATAAAGTTGAACCCAGTTGCGACTCGTTGGTGGACTTGTAACTGAGAAGAAAAAAAACGGACCCAGTAACGACTCGTTGGTGGACATGCAACTGAGAAAAAAAGTTTTTGGTGAAAGCTTAAAATTGGGTTGATAAAAAAGTTCGGGTTGCGAGTCGATGAACGACTTGCAATTGGGATTTGCAAAAATGTCTAGTTGCGAGTCGATGAGGGCATGTAACTGGATTGAAAAAAAGTCCGATTGGAAATCGATGGGATCGATGAGCTACTAGCAACTGGGTTGACCAAAAATGATCTCATGTCCGCTACGACGTCCGCACTAAAAAACACAAGGTCGTACGCATCTATTACCGTGGGCTCGATCTCATGTCCGCTGGTTGTGAGATCTACACGATAAATGATGATGACCCCACAGGATCATGGCGGCCCATCAAAGAGAAGCCCATGGGTTGGATTAACCCATCCGATCCCAGTGTCTTCGCCCAAGGGCATGTGTACTGGAAAACCTATCCGGTCCATTATCCACATCGAAGCGAAGATTTGTTTATAATGTCCTTCTCTCTCGTCGATGAGAAGCTTGGGATCATACAACCACCATCGAACATGAACATCAAGCAGGATCATGATTTGACACAGCTCGGTGGACGGCTCTGCCTTTTTACCCCCTACATCTTCTACATCGTCGGACAATATTACAACATCTGGCTAATGAATCGATACGGAGCAGCTGGTGCTACATGGGATCTGCAATACCGAATCGACATATCACCAAATATCATGCAACACGGGGTTAGCCCGCTCGTCATCATTGACAATGGCCGACGCATACTTATTTCCTAGTATAACGGGCCACCAGACCAAATATATGCGTACAACCTTGTCACACACGACATTGAGGAACTCCTTGACTGGAGCAGCTCATCCGACCCTGCTCCTACCTTGGGCTTAACATTTGCTGCCGTATACGAAGAAAGCATCGTCTCCCCGGGGAAACATCCTTGCAAAGAAATCATCTTGATTGCCTCGCCGTCTACGCAGGTCCTATCTCTGATGCTACAACTACAGTGTCTGCCACAACACATCATTGGAAGGCTTATGTGTGTCTGTCGAAGTTGGCGATCCATGATATCTGCTCTTGCCAATGTGCATGTTTCCTAATACTATTGAATTGTAATAAATGTATACAAGTCGTCTATACGATGTTAATGCCCAGGCTCTTCCCAGCATGTTTATAGTTACCAGCAGGGCTGACGCTGACGGCGGTACCAAAAAGTTTCGAATCAGGGTAAAATCTGGAAATATTTAGCAAAAGGTCATAGCAGTAATTTTTCCCAGGAATATCAGTTGATAATGTATCACAGATGGCGAAAAGGCTTGTACTGCCATATTGATTAATAGCAGTGAGACACTGGACACTAAATGGTGTGTGCCCGGTGGCAGCAATGTTCATGCAGATTGACACAAACTCAATTTCATTCAAGAGATACATACACCTATTGAATAATAATGCTTCAAAATGAATAAGTATTGACAAAAAGTGATTGGAGGGGGTGGAGGAGATTACCATGCTCTTTAATTTGCCCCAAAGTCCTCAAAAAATTGATGAAAATCAAAGGAGATCCATGGGGGGTGGAAGGGAGGAGAGAGTGGGTTTGGTTCTGTTTCGGTTTGGGAAGATGTTGACCAATCGCTACGGCCAGGAGCTATGGCGGTAGCATGTTTATAGCTACCACCAAGGCCGACCGTGGTAGTAAAAAGGTTAGATCATAATTTTTTTTCGATTTGGGTCTTGGAACGAACGTTCGCTCCTTATGATTTCTTTTTTTTTTTGGCAAAAGGTCAGATTCCCATGAATATCAGTTGATGATGTATCACAGTTCACAGATAGCGAAAAGGCTTGTACTGCCAGATTGATTGGTAGCAGTGAGACACTGAAGCTAAATGCCCGGTGGCAGCCATGTCATGCAGGTTGACACAAACTCTGATCAGACATCTAGGATAACGTAGTGTAAATTGTACGCAAACTGATGCAAACTCGTCCGCCCGCCTCCTCCGCAACCTGCACCTGCCGCTCCTCTACGCCGCCGCCGCCACCACGCCACTACCTCCCCGTCGCGCTGGCTGCATGCGCAGCTACTCCGCCGTGCGCTCCCCGCAAACACCCGCTCGATCTCCCCTCCGATTCGGATACCTCGGGTAGCTCCTGCAATATTCGTGACAAACCCGAACTCAAACCCTGATATACTTATATCTCAACATGCAGCTCTTACCTCTTCGCTCCAAGCAAACTCGTACTACGTTTCTCCGGATTTAGCGTCTCGTGTGCGAAACCAAAACCATCCTTCCATCAGTTCGATTCATCCCAGATGGCTAAGCGGGGCAGATGCGCCCTGCTACTCCCGGACCATCTCATCGACGAAATCTTTCTGCGCTTGCCGGCCAAGTCAGTGCTTGGGTGTCGCCGCCTCTCCCGCGCCTGGGCCGCCACGCTCTCCTCGCCCGACTTCCTGGAGTTGTACTACCAGCAGCACCGCATGACCGACCTTCACAACGGCCCCAAAATCCTCGGCATCCAGCGGGACTGGTTACTCGCCTGTGAGCCCAAGCTGCTCACACCACTCATAACGACCCTGCGCATCATCCCACTCGACGCTTTCCCACGCTTCACAACCGTCTTGCCATCGTCGATGAGACAAGAAGAAGAAGATAAAGAGCACGAAGAAGCGTTGTTCGGCTCCATTGTCGCCGAGGCGGTAACCACGCCGTGTCGTGGCCTTGTCATAGTGACAACCACACCCGCAACAGAGGCCTTTCGCCCCAACATGTCCTACGTTTGCAACCCCTCTACCGGCCAGATCACGGCTCTGCCGGAAGGCCGCACAACTGGTTGCCGAGGTTTTTCTACCGACGACTACATGAAAAAGTATCATAGCCTAGGGCTTGGCTACGACGCCCGCGCCAAAAAACACAAGGTCGTGCGCATCTATTACCGAGGGATCGATCTCATGTCCGCTGGTTGTGAGATCTACACGATAAATGATGATGACCCCACAAGGACAGGGTCGTGGCGGCCCATCAGCCATAAGCCCATGGCTTGGATCAACCCATCTGATCCCAGTGTCTTCATCCAAGGGCATGTGTATTGGGTGGCCTATCCGGTCCATCACCCACATCGATGCGAAGAGATGTTCATAATGTCCTTCTCTCTAGTCGATGAGAAGTTTGGGATCATACAACCACCGTCGGACATGGACATCAAGCAGAATCATGATTTGACACAGCTTGATGGGCGACTCTGCCTGTTTACCCCCCACATCTTCTATGCTGGACAATATTACAACATCTGGCTACTGAATCAATATGAAATAGATGGAGCTACATGGGATCTCCAATACCGAATCGACATATCACCAAGGATCATGCAACACGGGCTTTTCCCTCTCGTCATCATTGACAATGGCCGTCGCATACTTCTCGCGGAGTATAATGAGGCACCAGACCAAATATATGCATACAACCTTGTTACAAATGATATCGAGTACCTCCTTGATTGGAGCGGCTCATCGAACAATGTTCCCACCTTGGGCTTCACATTTGGTGCCGTATACGAGGAAAGCATCGTCTCCCCGGGGAGACATCCTTCCAAAGAAACCGTCTTTATCTCCTCGCCGTCTACGCAAGCCCTATCTCTGATGCTACAACTACAATGCCTGCCACAACACACCATTCGAAGGCTTATGTGTGTTTGCCGGAGTTGGCGATCCATGATATATGCTGTTGCCAATGTGCATGTACCCTAGTACTATTAAATTGTAATAAATGTATGAATGTAGTTTATGCGACGTTAATGCCCATGCTATATATAAGTTGCCTATAGAAAAGGGTATTTATAACATCCCATGCTATATATAAGTTGCCTGTAAAAAAGGTATTTCTCATGTTGAAAGCTTCCAACGCATGAGCCGACGAGCAAGGGAGACATTGAGTAGGTCTTCATTAGTGTTGTGCAAGGTTTTTTTGTCTTGAGATTCTCGGTCACGAAACTAGTTATCGGATATACCATTCTCCACCGAAAATGTATACTACCTCGTTTCTGGTTTATATGGCTTGCACGTATCTTTAGGTTGACAAATACACCAACGTAATACAAGTTATATATCATAAAAAATATATCATTAGAAACTTCAAATCATATACTTTCTAATGGTATAATTTTAAGACTATACAACTCATCTTTTGTTGATCAAATTATAGATCTAAGGATACGCACATACTTTATAAATCGGAAAGGAGGAAGTACTACCTCCAAAAAAGTTGAATGAATTTGAATTTAAATGTAGAAAATATGAGTATGCATCCAACTCTAGCCATGGTTGTGAATAGGAAGGCTATTTCGGCAACTCACGCTAGCAAGTTTGCTACTTCGGTCGAGACTACACCAACCTCAACTACTATCTTGAAGACTACCAAGGTGATCTTGGAAAGATCAAGAAACTTCAAGCATCATGGATTCCCGGCAAGTCAGCATTCACTAGTGGAGAGACCCCCCTTTCGTCCAGCCCAAAAAATGCATCGCTCCCGGTTCATTTCAGAACCGGGACCGATGCCTCGCAACGGTCCCGGTTCGTCTGTATTGGGCAACGGTCCCGGTTCAACTGGGGCAACGGTCCCGGTTTGTGCCAATAACCGGGACCAATGCTCTGGCGACCACACTGCGAGGCATTGGTCCCGGTTGGAGCTATAAACCGGGACCAATAGTCTATAATTAGTACTTTGCAGTAATACCAAATGGAAAAAAGGACCTTTAGTCCCGGTTGGAGCCACCAACCGGGACCAATAGTCTATAATTAGTCCCACCTCGCTAACCGAAGGTGGGTTAGAGTTGTATATAAGCACGGTCAGTCCAGCACTTACTGTAGCATATCAAGCTTATTAAAGGTGTATACCGAGGAATTCAACCCGAGGGGGGTGCTGTGTATCTCTTTAAGCAGGCAGGAGGTTGACCTTCCGCCTCTATCAGTTTGAACAGGCATAGGTTCTTCTGGTCCAGAAGGACTTGTGTCTGTTGAAGCCGATAGAGGCAGATGTCACCCTCCCGCATGCTCAAGGAGATAGATATCACCCTCCTTAGGATTCCTCTGTCTACCTCTTATAATAAATTTGCTATATTTTTTGTTTTTGTATAATTTCCCGCATGCTCAAGGAGATATATATCACCCTCCTTGGGAGGATTCCTCTGTCTACCTCTTATAATAAATTTGCTATACCCTTTGTTTTTGTATAATTTTAGTTTTAATAATACAAAGATTTCAAAACAAAACACTGATTTTAAAATATAATAGGTAACCGATCGGGAAGTTTCAATATTTTTTAAATTTCATCACAACATAGACATCAAAAAATAAAGAGCAAACTATCAAGCACATGTAGTTCAAATTTGACCCCGTTCCAGCTGAATCTGTGAAAATTTGTCTTTTTCAGAAGAGGTATATAAAAACCATATTACATGGAAACTTTGGTCAGTTGTAAATAACACATGGTCTAATATTTTACAAAAATAAAGTGGTTCAAGTTGACATCAAATATTTGGTAGATCCTTCACAAAAAACCCCTACTTTTGTCACTCGGAAAATGGAAAATGGATTTTTCGTGCAAAGAAAATAAAAACTTCCTTTGGCAAACTTGTTGGCTAGTATAATATACACACATGTGCAAAATATGAGATCATTTTGGAAAACTATCCTTTCAAACTAGCTGTAACATCGGTCATTTGGCTTGAAAGTCATGAATCTTCATACTCGATAGCTCATTTTAAAAAGACTTTTATAAGATATTTGCCTTATTCCAAGTTTGTTGTTTTGTATGGTTACTAAGACATAAATTACGATGCAACGCGAAGGTTTTACAATTATTATTATTTTGAATTATTCTTGTCGATTTCGAAAAGTAGTCAAAACGGAGGGCATGACCGGTAATAGATAGGGGTGGAATCTTACAAAAGTCTTGGTGGATCCCTGATGAAATGACTACTTGTGTATCTAGAAATGATTTTTTTCAAAAAATAAAGAGCAAACTATCAAGCACATGTAGTTCAAATTTGACCCCGTTCCAGCTGAATCTGCGGAAATTTGTCTTTTTCAGAAGAGGTATATAAAAACCATATTACATGGAAACTTTGGTCAATTGTAAATAACACATGGTCTAAGTTTTTACAAAAATAAAGTGGTTCAAGTTGACATCAAATATTTGGTAGAACCTTCACAAAAAACCCCTACTTTTGTCACTCGGAAAATGGAAAATGGATTTTTTGTGCAAAGAAAATAAAAACTTCCTTTGGCAAACTTGTTGGCTAGTATAATATACACACACGTGCAAAATATGAGATCATTTGGAAAACTATCCTTTCAAACTAGCTGTAACATCGGTCATTTGGCTTGAAAGTCATGAATCTTCATACTCGATAGCTCATTTTAAAAAGACTTTTATAATATATTTGCCTTATTCCAAGTTTGTTGTTTTGTATGGTTACTAAGACATAAATTAGGATGCAACGCGAAGGTTTTACAATTTTTTTATTTTTTTTGAATTATTTTTGTCGATTTCAAAAAGTAGTCAAAACGGAGGGCATGACCGGTAATAGATAGGGGTGGAATCTTACAAAAGTCTTGGTGGATCCCTGATGAAATGACTAATTGTGTATCTAGAAAATGATTTTTTCAAAAAATAAAGAGCAAACTATCAAGCACATGTAGTTCAAATTTGACCCCGTTCCAACCGAATCTGCGGAAATTTGTCTTTTTCGGAAGAGGTATATAAAAACCATATTACATGGAAACTTTGGTCAATTGTAAATAACACATGGTCTAATATTTTACAAAAATAAAGTGGTTCAAGTTGACATCAAATATTTGGTAGATCGATCCTTCACAAAAAACCCCTACTTTTGTCACTCGAAAAATGGAAAATGGATTTTTCGTGCAAAGAAAATAAAAACTTCCTTTGGCAAACTTGTTGGCTAGTATAATATACACACATGTGCAAAATATGAGATCATTTGGGAAAACTATCCTTTCAAACTAGCTGTAACATCGGTCATTTGGCTTGAAAGTCATGAATCTTCATACTCGATAGCTCATTTTAAAAAGACTTTTATAAGATATTTGCCTTATTCCAAGTTTATTGTTTTGTATGGTTACTAAGACATAAATTATGATGCAATGCGAAGGTTTTACAATTTATTTATTTTTTTTGAATTATTTTTGTCGATTTCAAAAAGTAGTCAAAACGGAGGGCATGACCGGTAATAGATAGGGGTGGAATCTTCCAAAAGTCTTGGTGGATCCCTGATGAAATGACTACTTGTGTATCTAGAAATGATTTTTTCAAAAAATAAAGAGCAAACTATCAAGCACATGTAGTTCAAATTTGACCCCGTTCCAACTGAATCTGCGGAAATTTGTCTTTTTCAGAAGAGGTATATAAAAACCATATTAGATGGAAACTTTGGTCAATTGTAAATAACACATGGTCTAATATTTTACAAAAATAAAGTGGTTCAAGTTGACATCAAATATTTGGTAGATCCTTCACAAAAAACCCCTACTTTTGTCACTCGGAAAATGGAAAATGGATTTTTCGTGCAAAGAAAATAAAAACTTCCTTTGGCAAACTTGTTGGCTAGTATAATATACACACACGTGCAAAATATGAGATCATTTGAGAAAACTATCCTTTCAAACTAGCTGTAACATCGGTCATTTGGCTTGAAAGTTATGAATCTTCATACTCGATAGTTCATTTTAAAAAGACTTTTATAAGATATTTTCCTTATTCCAAGTTTATTGTTTTGTATGGTTACTAAGACATAAATTAGGATGCAACGCGAAGGTTTTACAAATTTTTTATTTTTTTTGAATTGTTTTTGTCGATTTCAAAAAGTAGTCAAAACGGAGGGCATGACCGGTAATAAATAGGGGTGGAATCTTACAAAAGTCTTGGTGGATCCCTGATGAAATGACTACTTGTGTATCTAGAAATGATTTTTTCAAAAAATAAAGAGCAAACTATCAAGCACATGTAGTTCAAATTTGACCCCGTTCCAACTGAATCTGCGGAAATTTGTCTTTTTCAGAAGAGGTATATAAAAACCATATTACATGGAAACTTTGGTCAATTGTAAATAACACATGGTCTAATATTTTACAAAAATAAAGTGGTTCAAGTTGACATCAAATATTTGGTAGATCCTTCACAAAAAACCCCTACTTTTGTAACTCGGAAAATGGAAAATGGATTTTTCGTGCAAAGAAAATAAAAACTTCCTTTGGAAAACTTATTGGCTAGTATAAAATACACACATGTGCAAAATATGAGATCATTTGGGAAAACTATCCTTTCAAACTAGTTGTAACATCGGTCATTTGGCTTGAAAGTCATGAATCTTCATACTCGATAGCTCATTTTAAAAAGACTTTTATAAGATATTTGCCTTATTCCAAGTTTGTTGTTTTGTATGGTTACTAAGACATAAATTAGGATGCAACGCGAAGGTTTTACACTTTTTTTATTTTTTTTGAATTATTTTTGTCGATTTCAAAAAGTAGTCAAAACGGAGGGCATGACCGGTAATAGATAGGGGTGGAATCTTACAAAAGTCTTGGTGGATCCCTGATGAAATGACTACTTGTGTATCTAGAAATGATTTTTTCAAAAAATAAAAAGCAAACTATCAAGCACATGTAGTTCAAATTTGACCCCGTTCCAACTGAATCTGCGGAAATTTGTCTTTTTCAGAAGAGGTATATAAAAACCATATTACATGGAAACTTTGGTCAGTTGTAAATAACACATGGTCTAATATTTTACAAAAATAAAGTGGTTCAAGTTGACATCAAATATTTGGTAGATCCTTCACAAAAAAACCCTACTTTTGTCACTCGGAAAATGGAAAATGGATTTTTCGTGCAAAGAAAATAAAAACTTCCTTTGGCAAACTTGTTGGCTAGTATAATATACACACATGTGCAAAATATGAGATCATTTCGGAAACCTATCCTTTCAAACTAGCTGTAACATCGGTCATTTGGCTTGAAAGTCATGAATCTTCATACTCGATAGCTCATTTTAAAAAGACTTTTATAAGATATTTGCCTTATTCCAAGTTTGTTGTTTTGTATGATTACTAAGACATAAATTAGGATGCAACGCGAAGGTTTTACAATTTTTTTATTTTTTTTGAATTATTTTTGTCGATTTCAAAAAGTAGTCAAAACAGAGGGCATGACCGGTAATAGATAGGGGTGGAATCTTACAAAAGTCTTGGTGGATCCCTGATGAAATGACTACTTGTGTATCTAGAAATGATTTTAAAAAAAAATAAAGAGCAAACTATCAAGCACATGTAGTTCAAATTTGACCCCGTTCCAACTGAATCTGCGGAAATTTGTCTTTTTCAGAAGAGGTATATAAAAACCATATTAGATGGAAACTTTGGTCAATTGTAAATAACACATGGTCTAATATTTTACAAAAATAAAGTGGTTCAAGTTGACATCAAATATTTGGTAGATCCTTCACAAAAAACCCCTACTTTTGTCATTCGAAAAATGGAAAATGGATTTTTCGTGCAAAGAAAATAAAAACTTCCTTTGGCAAACTTGTTGGCTAGTATAATATACACACATGTGAAAAATATGAGATCATTCGGGAAAACTATCCTTTCAAACTAGCTGTAACATCGGTCATTATGCTTGAAAGTCATGAATCTTCATACTCGATAGCTCATTTTAAAAAGACTTTTATAAGATATTTGCCTTATTCCAAGTTTATTGTTTTGTATGGTTACTAAGACATAAATTAGGATGCAACGCGAAGGTTTTACAATTTTTTTATTTTTTTTGAATTATTTTTGTCGATTTCAAAAAGTAGTCAAAACGGAGGGCATGACCGGTAATAGATAGGGGTGGAATCTTACAAAAGTCTTGGTGGATCCCTGATGAAATGACTACTTGTGTATCTAGAAATGATTTTTTCAAAAAATAAAGAGCAAACTATCAAGCACATGTAGTTCAAATTTGACCCCGTTCCAGCTGAATCTGCGGAAATTTGTCTTTTTCAGAAGAGGTATATAAAAACCATATTACATGGAAACTTTGGTCAATTGTAAATAAAATATGGTATAGTATTTTACAAAAATAAAGTGGTTCAATTTTACATCAAATATTTGGTAGAATCTTCACAAAAAAAACCCATTTTTGTCACTCGAAAAATGAAAAATGTGTTTTCAAAATTAAAAAGAAATATATTTTTTCAAAAAAATAATTTAAAAACATTTAAAATATAATAGGTAACCGATCGGTAAGTTTCAATTTTTTTTTAAATTTCATCACAACATAGACATCAACAAGGTCCTAGACATCAACAAGGTTTAATATGATTGATATGATACATATATCAACAAGTGTGTGTTAAGCTAGTTGTGGTAGGTGTTGAATGGAACTGAGAAGTTAAGCGTGCTGGGGCTGGAGTAGTGTGAGGATGGGTGACTGTAACAGCCCAGTTTTCACAAAAATTAAAAAATTTGTTTTCGGTGTGAATTGTTTGATTGTCTGATTTGTTTGCGGTGTTTGCATCCCCGATTTATCGATCGGCGATTATTTTTCCCCTCTTATCTCGTATCGGACGGAGACCGACCTTTGCCACCCTGACACTCGACCTTTGCGACACCGGGTTTCACCCGATCCCCGTCACGAAAACCGCACGAGACCAGCCACAGCCAACGGAACGAAAAACCCCGTTTAATAATTAAACGGGATATTTTTATAGCGCGCCGGAAAGTGTTTTCGGAACGGTTCCAGCGCGAGGTGAACGCCTCCGGCTCGACGCACCGATCGCGCAGTTCGAAGTTTTACCCGAATCGGAGGTACTGCGGACCCCCGGCGGTCAGAAACGGGAGTACCGCGCGCCCGAGAGAAAAACCGGGGATGTTTTTGTAAACTGCCAGTCACCCATGCTATATAAAGCCCACCACACTCCCACCCATTTTTAGGGTTTCCCTAGCCACAATTTTGCAGCCACACCCCCAGTTTTATCCCCAATTTTCGCAGCAATTCAAGCCCAGCAGATCTGGACCGTCAGATCGCCCGATCTGACGGCCGAGATCGCCTCTCTCCTCTCTCTCCTCACCAACCGCCTCCTCTCCCCGTGGAAGCAGCCGGGCGCCGCCGCCGCCTCCCACAGCCAAGCCGGCCGGCCACCGGAGCTCCCCAGCCACGCCCCTTCTCCTCTCCTCTCCCCTTTCTTCTTCCTTCTCCCTCTCACCTCTCTCTCTCTCTGTGCAGCAAGGAACCGCAGCCATGGCGCCATGGACGGAGCTTGGAGAAGCTCGTCGCCGCCCCTTGGAACCTGCCTCCGCCCGCAGCACACCGCCCGCCGCCGCCTCCAGCCGGACTCCGGCAGCCGCGCCGAGCTCTGCCGCCTCCCCCTTGCCGGTCAACGCCCGCCGGCGGCCACTGCCCGCTCGATCCAGGCGGGATCGGGGCACGGCCTCCAGCCGGACGCCCGCAGCGCCCCAACCGCCCAGGGTGGGCCTCCTCAGCCACGTGGGCCCGCGGCCCAGATCCGCCAGATCCAGGCGCCAGGCCTCCAGCAGCCAGCCCAGCAGCCACTTGGGCCGAGCCCATGTGGGGTGAGGCCCCCTTTTCCTTTTTTTTCTATTTGTTCTGCTGCTGTATATTTTTGCTAAGTCTGGAGTAAATTAGCTGCTCATTCGATTTTGCGTTGAAGTTTGCGAGTGATCCGTAGCTTCGATGAACGTGCCCCCAAAACGAAAGTTGCTCAGAATTGCGTGTACTTTAATTCATCTTTTGTGAGCATTTGCATTTGAGCTCATCTTGATTGTGTAATTGTGTGCTTAACAGGGCATCAGGCCGTTAAACTGCTACTTTTTGCTATTATGTGCTGCTGTTGTTATTTTGTTGCAACTTTGCATGATGATTGTGAGTAATCCATGAGGCCTATTGCATTGATTCCTTTTGCATTGCGTTAAGCAATGTTTCTACTTCAGTTTCATGCGTTCACATGCCATATTTGCCTGCTGCATCATAATTATATCTTGCTCCAAAGTAGCTATCCTGATGTTATTGTGCTGCTATTGCTGAAACTGTTATTTTGTTCCAACTTCGGTCGACGATTGATTCGCAACCGTTTATCGGAATTGAGTGATTCCAATTGCATATTGTTAAGCATGATGTCTACTTTCATCCCATGTATTGCTATGTCATGTTGCTTCACTTTTGCATATAGATTTACCCCTGTTTTTACAGCATGTGTGCATAAATTGTTTTGCTTATATCTTTTTAACCGTAACTCCGTTTGGGGTGTTATTTATATGTAACTTGATTAGTTTTTCGTGTTCTTTGTGTTTATGCTATTGTTTGTTGTTGTTAACCAAGATAAAATATGGTTTATGACAGAACAGTACCAAATCTTTTAATCATCGTGCGGCACTTAGTGTTATGCCATGTTTAGGTTGTGCCTCACTTAAATTGTCTAGCATAGATAGTTTACTTTGTGCTTCACCTCTTGAAATGTTTGTGTGCTATGCCATGCTTTCTTGAGTTGCCATGTTAATAACCGTTGTTTGGTCACCTGTAGCTAATCAACTTGAACCACCGTAAATGTGCGGTATCGTCGTGTGTGACGAGTACTCCACTTAAATTGTTAGTAACCGCTCTCGACGGTAGGTGCGATGTATCGTGTTGCTTCTTGTTGATGCTTGCTCGTGTTTGCTCCGTAGTAATAGTGGTGCACCGTTGATTGCTTTCCAGTGTTTACTTCTTGTGTGCTCCCGCGGGTACCTCTCGGAGACGACGCGAGCGTGCGATCGACTACACCTTCGGAACCCGACTGATCAACAGGCAAGGACTTGCATTACTTATGATCCATTCTATTTCAACCAGCGGTTTGCATGCTAGTATAGGTTAGGTTCGATGTTTGATCCTACCACATGTTTACAGCCTTTTTCAAACCGATACAGCCATGTCCCCGCCCAGCAAACCTTGTACTGCTATGTTACTATTGCTCGTTGCTCATCCCCTGCTTAGTATGCATGCTTAGGATGCTACGATGTTACCCTGTTACTCTTTGGTTTGGGATATCACATTATTATTATATTATTGTTGATGATATGATTATTATTATAATGTTGACTATATTCGACGAAGGGTGGAAGGTCTAGGCTATCCCGCCCCGACGCTTTGTTCCATTCGAGTCACCTAGGATCCGAGTTCCGGGTATTGGTTTTAAGACTGAGCGTGCCTAACCGCGTGTGGGATTTTATGGGGTCCCCATCTCTTACCTACCTAGCTTCAAACATTTCTAGTGGTGGCCCAAGCTGATTTACCATTTGCAAACCGTGTGTGTGTCTGTTGGGTCGCTCCTGGCAGATATTATTTAAAATAACCCGGACCAGTGAGGACATAGTTTCTTGGCTGGCCCACTTTGTCCGGCTGAGGACCCGGTCTCATAAGAGAACTAACCGGCTATCCAAACCTGCGACAGACGGTAGAGACCAGATCGAGAGAGCGGCCGGCTCCTGAGCTGGATGTCGACTCACCGGGGGCCACCCGGATTTGTTCGTTGTTAGCTAGAGGGACTTGTCGTTTCGGATCTCTTGGAACTAAATCATAAAATGGTTGCCTATAATGGGTAGCAACTAAGAGTGATGGACGTGCGTGCGGAGCCTTGTAATGGGCAGTTGGTACACCCCTGCAGGGTTAAATCTTTTCGAGAAGCCGTGTCCACGGTTATGGACGACTTGAGACCTACGTCCTGTTCATAGACAACAACAACTTAGATAATCTTAATATAACTTGATCAACGTGTGTGTGCCTTGACTGCTTCTTCTTCGTTGGGATGCGAAGAGGAGGACAAGGATAGGATAGGTGTTATGTTTGCGTAAGTAGTTGATAGCAAGACTTGTTGGAGGCGATTCCTCATCGAATGCTTGGCTTCTTATCTTACTCTCTAGATCGTTAGCCACTTCATAAATGCTAGTGCGGCAGCAACCTCACCACTTACCCCTTCCTTACCGTAAACTACTAGTTGTCCTAGAATGACGAGTGATGAAGTCCTTGCTGGGTCAGATGACCACTACAGTTGGATGCTGAGTACCTGTGTACTCATGATACTACCCCAAACTCTTTTCAGGGTTCTGATCGACGACAGGTATGGTGATCGACGTTTCACGTGGAGACTCGACGACGACTAGTTAGGCGGATCCCGGCGGAGGGCCTGGACCCGTGTGGTTATGGGATCGATGCTTTTCTCTTTGCCAGTAGGTATTTGCTTGTAGTCTGTACTCAGACATGTATCTTCCGCTGTTGTATTGTATTTGAGGCAGTTGTATGCCGATTGTATGAGATGTTGTATCCTTGTATCTGTAATGTTGTGATATCATGTTGGAAATCCGGGGCATATGGCTTTGTCATATGTCGCGGTGGGACCGATATGTGCTTCGTCCCCGGATCTGGATGGAAATATCTAGATCTGGAACAGTACCGCATATCGGGCCTTACAGTGACCCTTGGGGAAGTTTGACCACGAAGGTCAATTTGATCTGAGATTAACCTTAATAATAACTGGAGTAGTGTGAGGATGGGTGACCCTTGGGGAAGTTTGTCCACGAAGGTCAATTTGATCTGAGATTAACCTTAATAAAAAATAAAAAATAAAAAATAATAAGTAATAAAAAATAAAAAATAAAAAAAATATGGAGGCCCGATCCCGGTTCTTCCTATCAACCGGGACCAATGACCCCTCCCCCCTCTTCGGTCCCGGTTCGTGGGCCAACCGGGACCAGCATTGGTCCCGAGTTATTGGTCCCGGGTGTTGAATCAGGACCGAAGGCCCATTTGAACCGGGACAATAGGGGGGTCTCTCCATTAGTGATTTTAGTCTTCACCGAAGCTTCGGGTTGGGATTAAGCCGATTTTCAAGGAGGGAGGGGTGTATGCAACCCTCCACGGTCGGGTCTTAGCCTCGCATAAGAGTACTGGACCGAAGCCAAGCCATGAAAGCTAACTACAAATAAGGAGGGCATAGAAGAAGTTATCCAAAGGATCATGAATGGAACGACGGCGTCTCCTCCTTTCCCACCTTTAGCTCTCAACCCTTCCTCTTTATTGTTGATCTTTGCACACTTGTGCTTGTATCTGAACCTTGTATTATTGTATTCTTGTGTAAATCCTTCTGAGTTGTTAACATGCAGTCATGGCAACCCTTGTCAATATATTTATAGAAATTTTTAGACAAAAAACTAGCAACATGGCACGCCATGGGGACCTAACAACCGAGACTCATTGGTCAGAACATTAATAAAAACTAAAAAGGGTAAAATTTGACAAAACTTCATCTAATAAATGTGGAATAATGAATGAAATTCTATCAAATAAAATAATTCTTGAAAATGCTTAGGACACGCAATGTTTAGGACACGCGTAGCTCGTCCAGATAGGAGTTACAAACACTTGCAGTTGCAGATGCAAATCTAGTTGTGGACACGCAATTAGTCGACACTATGGCACATCTAAATGACTTAATCAAACCAAACAAAAAACAAAAAATCTCACAAATCTTTATATAAAATTAATGAAATAGAAATTAGATGTGCAATACTTATGGTACATCTAGATGTGCTTTACCAAAACTGGTATTGTTTTGTGCAAGTATAGGCATGCATGAATATGAAGATAAAAACCAAATGGATAGAACAAGTTATGTGAAAGTAAGCACATATATATCTCATGTTGGGTAATAAAGACGATGGAAAAAAATTGTATTGTCAAATATATGAAAAATCATAAAGGTAAAAGTTGATAGTGCATATGTTTCCAGGGTCGCGAGCTCCCAGGTTCGTGAGCAAAATTTAGTATTCGCAAAAAATAAAAAGACGAAAACCTAGCCCCTCGGGTCGTGAGCTCTCACGAGTCTAGAGGCTCCCGCTGTCGCCACCCCAAAGCGTCACCTTCACCTATTCTCCCTCCCCGCCATCGCCGGAGGAGGCCTCTGGGCGAAGTCGACGACCGACGGCAATGTTTAGGACACGCTTAGCTCGTCCAACGCCAGGTCCTCCACTCTCCCTGCTTTGCTCGTCGAACGCGTCTCCTTGCCTCTAAATGCCGGAGGCGGCAACCCGATTTCTCTTGCTTCTTGGGCATCTGCCGATGCTAGACCCCAACCCCACCTCCACCTCGGGCGTGGGGCGCTCGCCTCCCCACCCCCGCCCTTTGTTGTAGAACCGCCTCGGCATATTTTTGTACTGATCGACCCGACCGCATCGACGTGTAAAGAGGACGTGGTGTGAGCAGCCTTCATCTTGTTCGACGCAAAAGAAATCCTAAACTTATGTCCCTGGTAACATTGTGACGCCGTATTAAGGCTTCGGAGGTGCCCTATATTTTTTTTTTAAAAACATGTGGGCTTGCTTTTTTATTTTTTGAGTTGAGAAACATGTTTTTTTTAGAAACAGGGTGAGGGCTATTTTTTATGCCTCGTCGCTTCGGTGAAACTGGAGCAGGCCCAAATAACGTGGCCTAAACGACGGGCAGCTACAGGGGTTTCCTCTGCCGCCTCCGTCGCCATCGCCATCGATGAGACAAGAAGAAGAAGAAGAAGAAGATAAAGAGCACGAAGAAGCGTTGTTCGGCTTCATTGTCGCCGAGGCGGTCACCACGCCATGTCGTGGCCTTGTCATAATGAAAACCACGCCCACAACAGAGGCCTTTCGCCCCAACATGTCCTACGTTTGCAACCGGCCGTCTACCGGCCAGATCACGGCTCTGCCCGAAGGCCACACAACGGGCTGCCGAGGTTTTTCTACCGACTACTACATGAAAAAGTATCATAGCCTAGGGCTCGGCTACGACGCCCGCACCAAAAAACATAAGGTCATACGCATCTATTACCGTGGGCTCGAGCTCATGTCCGCTGGCTGTGAGATATACTCGATAAATGATGATGACTCCACAGGGACAGGGTCGTGGCGGCCAATCAACCAGAAGCTCATGGCATGGATCAACCCATCAGATCTCAGTGTCTTCGCCCATGGGCATGTGTATTGGGTGGCCTATTCGGTCCATCACCCGCATCGATGCGAAGAGATGTTCATAATGTCCTTCTCTCTAGTCGATGAGAAGTTCGGGATCATACAACCACCGTCGGACATGGACATCAAGCAGGATCATGATTTGACACAGCTTGATGAGCGACTCTGCCTGTTTTCCCCCCACATCTTCTACGCTGGACAATATTACAACATCTGGCTACTGAATTAATATGAAATAGCTGGAGCTACATGGGATCTCCAATACCGAATCGACATATCACCAATGATCATGCAACACGGGCTTTTCCCTCTCGTCATCATTGACAATGGCCAATCAACCAGAGGTAGAAAGGGTAGTTTAGTCTTTTCACAAAATTCTACACCACCCGGTCCCTTCCTCCTCACCTTCATTCGCCTCCCCGCCGCGGTCCTCGACGGCCGCCTCCCGCCGGACCTCAGCGTCTTCCCCGTCCTCGAGTCCGTCTACCTCGCCGCCAACTCGCTCTCCGGCGCTATCCCGCTCGAGCTCGGCAACGCGCCCGCGCTCTCCGACCTCGACCTCGCCGGCAACGCCCTCTCCGGAGCGTCGCCATTGACGAGGACGCCCAAGTCAACGACGGGGATGCCGTCCTTGCCGCTCGGTTCGCCAGGGGAGCGAGGAGGAGGAGAGGCCATGATTTTTTGCAGTGAAGGCATAGAAGAGGAAAGAAACATCCATGCCGATCATGCAGGTGGTGGTTGCCGTGGGTTATAAGCAATTAAAACATGAATAGTCCATGAAAACATCTCGAACTGATGATGTAAAATAGACAGTATCTTAAAAACTAAATATAATGAAAGAAAGCAGAAGATATCTCAATATACGAATATGAAAAAAAAAGGTAAGGAAGGCAGCGCCGCGCTAAGCGTCTTAAGTCGCGGCAATTCTCGCGAGCACACGCGCTATTTACGTGTAATACAAGACTTGCTAGCTAGTGTAGTTGTAGCATTTTAGACAACATGGAAAGTCCGGCTTATAAGGGCATCTTCAATAGTTTGTATGTAAGTGTTGTTGGTACTTTGTCCATGTCATCAACCAACAAACTATCATACAAATACTTCAATGGGTTGTATGTAAGTCATCCAATAAGAAATGAAAAAGTTAATGTGTTTGCTCTCTATTCTACCTTGGAGCTTGTGCAAGAGGTGTTGGTTAATCTACATACAACTTTGCTCTCTCACCTCATTTATTACATGACACATCATCATTTTATCCTAGGTGGCAAACTTACCAACACCTATCTTACAACCATTGAAGATGCCCTAAGCCAGTGCACACCCACTCCTGGCTCCACCCCTGTGTTCAGGAATTGCATTGGCATGCTAGTCACAAGGTTGGTTGCTGTCAGACACCAGGTTCATTCAATGGCCCTAATCTGCCAGGTGCACAAAAGAGTCAGTCATTGTTTCTTGGGTGCTCTTTAGGAGTAGCTCTCAAGTGTGCCTCCAATGTATAACGTTTTTAGTTTCAACTATTTGCAGTATTTGCTGGCATTTCATGGCCTGAATATCTGATTGACAAAAAGGAGAACTCTTGTTGTGACGAAAATAGCTCAGAGCGGTCGGTGGAAGGAGAAGACGAACCAGATGACCAAATAACACAGTTATTGATGGATCAGTTTGAGGTTTTTCTCCTGTTATGCTTTGCCATATGTTTGCTTCACTGCCAGGGGTTCTTAGTACCATACTACGATTTTTGTGTAGGCCGATGATGACAATAATTGCTGGGCATCATTCCTAGAGCGTACCTCTGGAAAATCACGAAACCGTCAAGTATTGAGGTGAGTGAACTAGAGATACTTTTGTTTCCCTTTTGGCCAGTTATAGGCGCCCGGTCGACCGGCGCTAGACGCGGATCGTCTGATCTCCGCGATTTAACGGTCCAGATTCACGCGTACTACTTCGTTTTTTACTGTAACATTTGCGGTACCTTTGCAATATTTGCGGTACTTTCACAACTTTTTGGTACACGGATGCAATATTTTTATTTTTTGTGTTTTTTGCAGCAAAAAAAATTGTGGTAACAAATTTTAATCGCTGGTGGTAGCATTTTTTACTATCGATTACAACAAAAAAACATAATTTGCCGTCGCTAATCACTTTATTACTTTTTCGTTGTAGCAAAAACTCTTAACGGTAGTAGCAAAAATACACAACGGTGAAAGCAAAAATTTAAACGGTTGCAACATTATGCGTAACAAAAACATACAACGGTGGTAGCAAAACATACAACATTGTAGCGGAAAAAATAACGGTTACAACAAAATTCATCGTCGCCGCCGTCGAGGTGGTAGCTCCGCAGTGGTGATGTAGCAAAAATCTTGGCCGATAATAGCAAAAACATAAAACAGTAGAAACAAAATGGTTCACTGGTTGCAACATTGCGTACTCAGATATTTCCCTGCACATTATGCGTTGTAGCAAAAACAACAGTTTGTTCCTTTGTAGCAAAAATATGATATGGTTGTAGCAAAAATAAATGATAGCTGTGCACATGGCTGTTCATGGCCATGGCGGCCATGGCCGGCGACGTGGGGGCACGGAAAGGTGCGGGCTCGCCGGAGAAGGACCGGGGCGGGCGCGGCTGGTCTGGGAGGCACCGGATCTGGGCAAAGGGAGAACGCCGACGAGATCCCGAGAGCACGGCGGCGAGCTCCTCGAGCCATGGCCATGGCGAATCTGGTGCTTGCCGGGGATAGGCGCCGGAGATGGAAGCCGCGCCGCGGGATGCGGCCATGGAATTGGCGGCGGGATTCCAAGCATGGCGATGGTTGCAGATTGAAGGCCGGCGGCAAACAAATCACTGAATTTGGAAAGCAGATAGGCGCCGTGCTCACGCCCCGAAGGAAAGCGACCGGCGGAAGGGTCACGCCGGTCGGCCGGGGGAGAACGTTTCCCTTCCCTTTTCCCTTTTTGCTCAAGAAAATTGGTGCTATGTCCTAGTTCCTTGCCATTGCTATTAGATAATTATGTACTTAGGTTCAATTTTAGGTAACGGTTTAATATACTGCCTTCGTTTCAAATTAAATGATTTTCATTTGTATACATGTCTAGATGTAGACATGTGTACAAATAAAAGTCATCTAATTTAAAATGGAGGAAATATATGACTAGGAAAACTAGTGTGGGATGCCACTGTTGGTCTCAGAATACAAGTATTTGCATCAGAACTTCGATTCATGTAACACCATCTAAAACTCTACCAAATCCTCGGTGGTTGCTTCAGGGAGCTATAATTTCAATTAATGTTTAATGCAGGTACTGTGGGGATGAAAATGCAGACCCTCTTTGGTTGGCAACAACGGGATCTCTGACAAGTTCTGACATTCCATCATGCATCTATTGCAAAGTTTTAAATAGCGCGCTAAGGGCATCTCCAACAGTTTGTATGTAAGTGTTGTTGGTAAATTGTCCATGTCATCAACCAACAAGTTATCATACAAATACTCCAATGGATTGTATGTAAGTCATTCAATAAAAAGTAAGAAAGTTAATGTGCTTGCTCTCTATTCTACCTTGGAGCTTATGCAAGAGGTGTTGGTTAATCTACATACAACTTTGCTCTCTCACCTCATTTATTGCATGACACATCATCATTTTATCCTAGGTGGCAAACTTACCAACACCTATCTTACAACCATTGAAGATGCCCTAAGAGGCTTAGCGCCGGCTCGATTTAAAAGCTATAGATGCTATAGCGCAGTTATAGCGTGCTAAGCCTCATTTAGCGTTTCATCATAAATGAATAATATCATGCATTAATTTAACATATATTTAAGAATTGATACATAAAACAAAATGAGGAGATAATGTAGTTTATCACAAAAGAAAACAAAGTTTGACAGAATGCAAATAATTGCACTTTAACCAATGCTTTTTGTTCATATCTACAAGAGCACAATATTTCCACTCGGGATCATTCGAGTCAACACCTTTAGAGGCTGAAGGTGCTACTGTGGAGGCAGCACTTGAGCCATCAACACCTATGCAAAAAAATGCTAACAAAATAAGATTGCTTGCTGATCCAAGAAAATCAAACAGTAATATATTTTGCAAAATTCAAGATAATTGAAATTTCATCAATAATTTCATTAAGGCAATGATAGTCCCAATGATGTCTAATTTCATCAAAAAAATTATCTAAACAAGTCCATACAGTGCACTACTTCAAATTATTAATCAAGATGCAAAAATCTTACAATCAGCAAGGTCATATATATGCACAGATGTACTAATACATAGATGAATGCTACAGCCGTGCTCATCAGTCATTCACACCTTGTGATGGGGGTTCTGTACTCATGGTTAGAGAGACATAGACCAAGCCAGGGAGCTGTTGGAGTAGGGGCGTGGAGTCCAGCGACTTGCAGCAGAGGAGGTTGTCAACCTGGGAGTTGTTAGAGCAGCAGAGGACGGCGCCATGGCTTGAGGCGTACCTGGAGCGAGGCCGGTGAGCTGCAGTGTGGCCGGAGACTTGAGGGATGAGGAGGCCGACAACCTATAGCAGAGGAACGAGACGCAGACGACCTGCAGCAGAGGAATAAGGAGGCTATCAACCTGGAGGAGAACGAGGAGGACGATGCCCTGGAGTGAGGACGATGTACCTGAGTGAGGCCGGCGACGCCGGCGACCTGGCGCGTGGCCGCCGGTCTGAGCCGTGGCCGACAACTTGCGGAGGGGAGGTGGGCGAGCTAGGGAAGATAAGCCTCGAGAAGGGGAGGCGCGCGAGTTGGGGAAGACGCAACGCCTGAAGAGGAGACCGGAGCAGCTCAGCCCGCTGTCGTCGGAAGCGGCCGCCGCATCTGTATCGCCGCCATTCCAAGAGGACGAGGGGAAATGTCGAGAGGATAGGGTTCGGGAGGAGATGACGGGTGTGTATCGATGGGGTATTTGGGCCTCGGCCTGCTCGCTGGAGAAAATTTTGGGCATTCACGCGGGACGCTAACGCTATAAAATGGGCTCAGATTTAGCGACGCTATTAGCACGCGAACACCGACGAGCAAAAAAAGACCATCTCGTAGCGCAGGGCCGTTCCTAGCTGCTATAGCGCTGCTATTTGGCGCTATCTCGCGCTATTTAAAACTTTGATCTATTGTAATGGTCCACTTGTCTATGAGTTTCAGGTTAGACAAGTTTCAGGTTTTAATAATTCATCCAAATCTGTATGTTCTACCCTCGAAATACTTGCTGAGATACACTACTATGCGTCAGTCAAAATAGTTATCGTACAAAAAAATGAGAAGGCACCGAATAGTTACTTAACTCGACTTCGAACGGGCAAATGCAGAACCTGATTTTTTGCAGCACAAGCAAAACATACATTACTGGAAGTGGCGTAAGCTGAAATTTCCCTATCAAACTCCACTCTAATATGTAAGAATCATAACCAAAGTTTTAAATAGCGCGCTAAACCTTTTAGCGACGGACCTTCTCTAAATGCTATATCGTGCTATAGCGATGCTATAGCGCTATTTAAAATGTTTCTTCATATGTTTGGTGCTAAGTTGCTTAGCGCCGGACCTTTTCTAAACGCTATAGCGTGTTATAGAGAAGCTATAGCACGCTATTTAAAACTATAATCATTAATGTTTGGGGGATTTTACATAATATGCGATAATATTTAGCCTATTGTTACATAGATTCATCAGAAAATTTAAAAACTAGGATGGTGCATCTGCTGCACCATCGACGCAGCTCGCCTCCGCTGCACCGTCGACGCTGCTCTACTCCGCTGCACCACCGACGCTGCTCTACTCCGTTGCACCATCGACGCCGCTCGCCGTCACCCCTTCATGGGTACTCTAGGCGCGGCTGGTTGCCGTCCTGGATGTGGTAGAGGACGGAGACGAGCGTGCGCCCCTCGGCGCTCCACCACAGGATCCGGCCGAGCCGGTTCCCTGGGCCGGCCACAGGCTCCAGACCTTGGACGGAGACGAGCGCCTGGTTGCGGCGCTCCTCGAAGTAGGCCGTCCAGCGCGCAATGTTGTTCGGCGCATTCGCCGGATCGGCGAGTTCTTCGGCGGTCATGGTGGCGCGGACGGCGAGAACCTCCCGCTCGAACTCCTGTCCCTGAGGAGGCAGAGGCGGCACCGGCACGCCGGCGGCGCTGAGCACCCACCCGCGCGGCAGACGCAAGCCTACCGGACAAGGGTAGTTCACCTCGGCCAGAAGGATGGCCTCGGCACGGGTGAGGGCGCGACGGATGCCGTTCTGGCCGCGGTAGGGATTCATGGCGGAGCAGCGAGAGGGGAGGAAAGAGGAAGAGTGCGGCGAGCAGGGGAGGAAGAAGAGGTGCGCGGTGTGTCTCTCGACGGCGAGCCCGCCCGCTTTATATAGCGGTAGCGGCGGAGGGGGTGCATGCGGCTGGACACGCGGCGGACGAGCGGCGGCGATTGGACTACTCCACGGCGATTGGACTGGACTCCGACGAGCATTGATTCCCCCTGCGGCCGTCAGAGCGAGGAAGACGAGGTGAATGGATGAGCACGCCGCGTCGGAAAGAGGCCGACAACTGGGGCCGTTGGGAGGAAGCGCGCGAAAGGCGCCCGTGATCGCGCGCTTTCCTTTCATCCGGCGACCCCAAGCGACCCCCAGCGCGCTGGGTTTGGGTTGGGATCGCCGGACTCAGTTTTGGGCTAATCCGGCGCTATTTGGGCCCTTGGGGGCGCGACTGGGGGAATTTTCACCCCACGGCGCTAGTTTCGCCGTCTTGGGGGCCTCTTGGGGGCGCGGCTGGAGATGCTCTAAGTTTCTTAACTGATTTTTCTGTGAGGTAATTGACTATTATAAAAACTGAGAAAACAAACCCTAGTTGAGTATAAATATACGAAATTAAAAAATAAAAATGTTTTCAACGCGTTGCCGCAAACGTATGTATACCGAAAGTAAAATTTAAATTTTTTAAAAATACTACTCTTAGGGAATCCCACGCCGACCCGTACGTCCGAACTTTTTTTTTTGTCGTTCAACGCGATGCCGCAAACGTATGTGAACGTGTTCGAATTCCTGCATACTGGCAGCAAACTAGGGGAAGTTTACGGGTGTTTGTACATTCACCACTTAGGCTTTCGCTCGCTCGGTCCAACTATCGTTAATGGTCCGCTTGTCATTGTCTCCTCTTCCTACTATAGAGCTCTCCTCCGGCGCAGTCGCTTTCCTCCTCTTCTTTCCACAACTGCACCGCTCTCCTCTGACACAATGGTCGCAACCCCGCAGAGGATGGTGGAGGAGCCTCTCTACGCGACTTTGTCACAAGATCGTCCACTTGTGGGAGGTCGTGTATGCGCATCGCATATGCGTGGGTCTCACTCTGAGCTCACCGGAGGAGAGCTCAAAGGACGATGACCTAAGTATGGAGGAGGCGTTCGACAATGACCCGGTGCTTGGTTTCACCATGGCGTAGGCACATGCGCACTTTGACGTCATCATAGCAAAGGTGTAGCAAGATGAGAAATCATCGGTGCCTAGGTCGATGTTTGAGATGATGCAGTAGGAGCGGTGGTATAACCTCGACCTCCTCACACATCACCGCATGAGGGGGGCACAAATCGTCGACGAGCAGGCCGACAAGCGGGCGGACACGAACATGGTCGCGAAGGACCCAGGCATCATCGACTAGGAGCAGGAGCTCTTCGAGACCCTGCAACGCTTGCACCGCCTAAATGAGTAATGTGGATGTGCCACGTCCAAGTGTAGGTGAATAGAATCCAGATGAAAAACGTGCTCCAGTTATATTCAATAACGTAGTGGAACATAAAAAATAGGTATGCACTATTCTATCACATAAAATAACGATTAACATTGAATGGCCTCTAAGTGTTGCTTCGGAAATTGAAAAAAATACCATGTTTCTAATTAAAGTGATCTATAAATTTCCACTTTATGACGCATAGATATACTAAATAAGATAACTAAATATCCCTAAAACTAAATATGAAGACTGAGATTAATCATACGAGGATGAGACTGATACCAAGATAACTAATGTTTACTAAGGGAATGGCATATGTAATGTTATAAATTTTGTAGTTCCTAGCATAAAATGATAAACATTATTGAAATATCATGGTTATTCGGAAGTTGATTTATAACTTTTGTATGGGATAAACTTGTTGCAAAACAAACGACATGAGAAACGGCTCGTGAAACTTTCAGACGGGAATCACATGGCGCGGAAAATTAGGTGCAAAAGTTTTGAACGAGAAACACATAAAACGATAAACTAGGAGGAAAACTTTAACGCGGCACATATTAGGAAAAAAACACATGATGCGATAAATTAACTTTCAGATGGAAGATACAAAGAGAAAACACACGACATGAAAGTTTTTTTTATTCCATAAAGCACATATTGAGCGCCAAAGACATGGTGCGAGAAAATAGATAGGGGATATTGGGCGGGAAACATTTGGTGAGAGATGTCGATTAAGAAATACGTCACGATAAATTAGTCATAAATTTTGTTGGCGAGAAACACATGTGGCAAAAAAAACGCAAGAAACAAATGGCGCATGTAGTTGAGAAACTTTTGGACGGGTGATACCGAGCGGTAAACACATATATTTTTTTTGTCTTATTCCAAGTAACTCTGATTGGGTGGGAAACACACGGCTGAGAAATTGAAGGGAAAACTTTTGGGCGGGGAAACATACGACACAAGATAATTGGCGGGTTATTTCGTGCGGAATCGGGGAACTTCTTTATGGAACATATCAACGAGAAACACACAACATGAGAAAATAGACGGAAAAATTCTAGGCAAGAGATACCAGATGGAGTGTGTTTGATCTGCATCAAATGTCCCAAGACCCTTCTCCCTCCACCCCCCCCCCCCCCCCGCCCCCCTCCCCCTCTCCACGTGTTACTCCTCCATCTCAACCCGCCTTTCTCCACTGACCAAACCATCTACAATTGCCAAACGACTCGCGGGGCAAACAAATAAAACTAGGAAACATATATCTTTTAGTCGATAGAAACAAAATGGTGCCAGTCAACTTCAACACTCCGCTTTGTTGATGTCAAACACCACCACCCTCACTCCCCACCCCCCCTAGTCTGATTGCCATCATTTCACGCATTATCGCCATGCCTTGAGTCGCGATTGCATCAGCCATCTCTGTAACATGTGCTTGGTTTAGTTTCCAAAATCGCTTCTTGCAGCGTTCTAGTTAATCTAGTTGTTCCTAACATCTCGTTTGTTTGGTTACATGTCTAATTTTGAACACACATTTTTCATTATCGGAGTGACAAAAATGTGGTTTTTTGTGAAGATTCTACCAAATATTTGATGTAAACTTGAACCACTTTATTTTTGTAAAATACTGGACCATATTTTATTTACAATTGACCAAAGTTTCCATGTAATATGGTTTTTATATACCTCTTCTAAAAAACACAAATTTCCGCAGATTCAGCTCGAACGGGGTCAAATTTGAACTACATGTGCTTGATAATTTGCTCTTTATTTTTCGAAAAAATCATTTCTAGATACACAAGTAGTCATTTCATCAGGGATCCAACAAGACTTTTGTAAGATTCCACCACTATCTATTACCGGTCATGCCCTCCGTTTTGACCACTTTTTGAAATCGACAAAAATAATTCAAAAAAAAAAAAAATGTAAAACCTTCGCGTTGCATCCTAATTTATGTCTTAGTAACCATACAAAACAACAAACTTGGAATAAGGCAAATATCTTATAAAAGTCTTTTTAAAATGAGCTATCGAGTATGAAGATTCATGACTTTCAAGCCAAATGACCGATGTTACAGCTAGTTTGAAAGGATAGTTTTCCCAAATGATCTCAAATTTTGCACATGTGTGTATATTATACTAGCCAACAAGTTTGCCAAAGGAAGTTTTTATTTTCTTTGCACGAAAAATCCATTTTCCATTTTCCGAGTGACAAAAATGGGGTTTTTTGTGAAGGATCTACCAAATATTTCATGTCAACTTGAACCACTTTATTTTTGTAAAATATTAGACCATGTGTTATTTACAATTGACCAAAGTTTCCATGTAATATGGTTTTTATATACCTCTTCTGAAAAAGACAAATTTCCGCAGATTCAGGTGGAACGGGGTCAAATTTGAACTACACGTGCTTGATAGTTTGCTCTTTATTTTTTGAAAAAATCATTTCTAGATACACAAGTAGTCATTTCATCAGGGATCCACCAAGACTTTTGTAAGATTCCACCCCTATCTATTACCGGTCATGCCCTCCGTTTTGACCACTTTTTGAAATCGACAAAAATAATTCAAAAAAAATAAAAAAATTGTAAAACCTTCGCGTTGCATCCTAATTTATGTCTTAGTAACCATACAAAACAACAAACTTGGAATAAAGCAAATATCTTATAAAAGTCTTTTCAAAATGAGCTATCGAGTATGAAGATTCATGACTTTCAAGCCAAATGACCGATGTTACAGCTAGTTTGAAAGGATAGTTTTCCCAAATGATCTCATATTTTGCACATGTGTGTATATTATACTAGCCAACAAGTTTGCCAAAGGAAGTTTTTATTTTCTTTGCACGAAAAATCCATTTTCCATTTTCCGAGTGACAAAAGTAGGGGTTTTTTGTGAAGGATCTACCAAATATTTGATGTCAACTTGAACCACTTTATTTTTGTAAAATATTAGACCATGTGTTATTTAAATGGAGTATATTGCAAATGAATTGCAAATTCAAACTCCAATTTGAATTCAAGTTAGCCAAGTTGTAAATGCTATTGTGTGATCAAAGTAATTCATATTGAAATGTGTATGATATGCCTCTGATGTGCAATTGAAATGTGTATGATATGCCTCTGATGTGCAATTGAAATGTGATATGTTGCTATGGTTCAAGTTGCACAAGCATTTGAAATGAATTTGATTTAATTCCAATTAATCCAAATAGCAAATGCTACTGGTCCCATTTTAAATTCAACTCAAAAATAGTTCAAAGTTGGATATTTGGATAGATTATTTTCTCCTGATCATTTTTCATATATTATATGTTAAATTTGGAGTTAAAAGTTGCCCGGTATCGTTCCCGGTTCTGTAATGAACCGGGAGCGATGCCTCTTTTGGGCTGGACGAAAGGGGGGTCTGTCTACTAGTGGCGGTAAATTTTCAAACGAAAATCACATTAGACAAAAAAAATTATCAGGAAACTTTAAAGCGGCACATATCAGGCAGCAAACACATAGGTGGTAACCTTCTAGACGGGAGATACGAGGCATAAACACGTACCATGAAAGTTTTTCTTTCACGGGGACGTGGCACATATTGGTGGCGGGAAAAACGTGGTGTGTTAAAATAGACAATAGATATTGGGCGGGACAATTTTGGATGAGAGATGTCGGGTGGGAAATAGACGACACACGTGGCAACAACATTGGCGGTAAAAACATGACAAAAGCATATAGGTGAGAAACTTTTGGGCGGGTGATACCAGGGGAAACATGCATCGGGATTTTTGTTCTTATTTTGAGCAACTCAAATTGCGAGGGAAGTACATGGTATGAGAAATTGGATATATAACTTTCGGGTGGGAATTTTTGGGCGGGAAACATACGAAATTCGGTAGAAAAGTTCGAGCAAGAATCATACGTCGCACAAAGTTAGGTGAGGAACTTTTCTACGGGACATATAGGCGAGAAACACATGATGCGAGAAAGTAGACTAGAAATACTCGAGCAGTAGATAATACGAAAACAGAACAGTATGAGAGTTTTTTTGGGCGATATACCTGTGGCGGGTGCCATGGTCTTGTAAACCGAAGAATTCATATTCGGGTGTCATCGTGTTGGGTCAAAACCCATGCCTTGTTGGTCACACTTGCTAGACTACACAAAGCAAGACCCCCACCCCAACACGCTACAATAACACAAAAAATATCTTCTATCTTTGGTTTTAGGTTTTATCGAGTTGTTACATGAGTTGAAGGCGATAAAATCACATATACTTTCAAATGACAGATTAATATCATCGTGGTTAAAAAATCATCACGCTCGTAAGCAACCACGTTAATACCCGATATCACTACATACAATAATGCATCAAAGAAGGCAAAGTGGAGGTCAATTACATCTGCATAAATAATTAGCCCGCCGACATTCTCACCAAATCTTTGCGGTGCCTGAAGTATTTGGAGACGTGAGAGAGTATCGGAGTTCAATATTTCAAGTAAATCACATTACACTTAGGGTGATAGTGTGATTATAGGTTTCATGTTGGAGGTTTGTAATGGGATCACCTGTCTATAAAATTCTTCACGGATTATCTGAATCCTACAAAAATACTGGTCGTTTTTAACCGAAGAGTTTTACTCCTGGTCGCGCATTTTGGATTCAAACTCATGCTTGGTTGGGTGTCAGTGCACTATACATAAACGAATGAAAAAATTCTAAAAAATATTGCAAGTTATTCTACTGCAGAAATCTCTTATCTATTCTAGTTCTAGGGTTTAGTGTCTATTATCACATGTGTTGACGACACCAAACAATAATATACAGTTTTCAACAAAAGTTTGATCTCATTCTGCCAAAATAATGTCCATCACGATAGAAGAAGACCAATTCATACACAATATCACTACATACACTACGGGAGAGGAGGCTGACGCCTACGGCCAAATGTCGGGGCCGTCGGCGTAGACGGCCCGTCAGCCCTGGTGGTGGGCCGTCGGAGACCCAAAGCCGTCGGCGTAGCCGTACCTAGGCCGAGGGCCGCCGTCGGCGTAGAAAGGCCGTCGGCGTAGGAACAATTTAGGCCGACGGCCGCCGTCGGCGTTTCATGGGCCGTCGGCGTAGGCCTGCCAGGTGGGCCCCGGTGACGGCCGGACGTTACGGCGTCAGCCCAGCAGGGACTACGCCGACGGCCCCGACCTTTGGCCGTCGGCGTAGACCCCGGGTTGTGTTTTTTTTTTCATTTTTTTTCTTTTGTTTAACTATTTAATCTTATATTACTAATACTAATACATCAAATAATATTGGAAATGGAATTATAGTATATATCATCTCATTTCAACACTCGATATACGTATGCCTCTTTATTCTTTTAATGTCTACTAATTAATACATAAAATAATATAATAACAAATTATAATACTAAATTAAAATATATTATGCTACTATTACTATATTAATATGTATGCTCCACAGTTGTACCCCGTGCGGAGAAAGCTATAAGAGTACACCGCCGGCCCCCTCCCAGCCGGCCCCGGCCTCGCGCCCGGTCTAAGCCGGGTTTCGGTGAAGAAAGACCGCCGTAGTACCGCATTAACTTGCATGTGAATAATTGTAGGGTATGTGTCCAAGTGTGGTGTAAGATCAATGCATAAATGCAATGTCTAGCTCCTTGGTGTGACCATTTTCACATTCATGTGATAGCACTATTCAAAGTCATGGACATGTAGGTGGAAATACACCCGTTTGCGGGTATTCCGGGGGCTACGAAAGGTTACAAGGTCCCAACCTTGTTTTCCATGTAGTTTTGTCCTAAACAAATCTTAACAAACCAAAAAGTACATTGTTGAAACATCATGCGGAGAAAGCTATAGGGGTAGACCGCCAGGCCCCCCACCGAAGCAGGCCGGATGTCGCAGGTAAATAACCGCCAAAGCGTCGGAATCCCACAAAAATTTGCATGTGGACCTAGTTTATGTGTTCAAGTGTGGTGGAAGGCCCATAGATGCAAAACATAGATCCCGGGTGTGACCTTCTTCATACATGAATGCGATAACACCTAGAAAAAGATTCGTGCACACGTGTAGACGTATACTCCCGGAGGTGAATGATCTTGTGGTGAAATGTGTCCAACCTTGCTTCTCCATGTACATATATATGTGCTAAACAAGCACAGATGGAGACAAGAAGTCCATTATATATTGGTACACCCTGGTACGGAGAAAGCTATAGGGGTAGACCTGCTGGTCCCCCTCGATCGTCTACCCCCATAGATATTCTCCGGATGGGGGTAGCCCGTTGGACATTTGTCTTGGGTTGTGTTTCGTTAGATCATAGCTAGGGTCATTACAAACCATGTCTAGGGTTTCGGGGGTGAATGGCCGTCGGAGGGCCGGAATCATTTCGAAAACCTGCATGTGGAGCTAGATTATGTTTATAAGTGTGATTTAATGTTTGTAGATGGCATATGTAGGTCATGTGTGACGTTGTTCACGGACATGGGCTAACACTTAGTAAAATCGTCGATCCGTATGTGGAAACTCTCGATACGGGTCTACCGGTGTGAATAATGTGGTGAAATGTGTTCAGCCTTGGTTTTACATGTACATATGTGCTAAACAAACATAGATAGATAAAAAATTCCATTGGTCCACCCTCGTACGGAGAAAGCTATAAGGGTAGATCTTCGGGCCCCCCCGATCTAGGGTTTCGGAGGTGAATGACCGTCGGAGGGCCGGAATCATTGGAAATCCTGCATGTGGAGCTAGGTTATGTTTATAAGTGTGATTTAATGTTTGTAGATGGCATATGTAGGTCATGTGTCTGACGTTGTTCACGGACATGGGATAACACTTAGTAAAATCGTCGATCCGTATGTGGAAACTCCCGGTACGTGTCTATCGGTGTGAATAATGTGGTGAAATGTGTTCAACCTTGGTTTTCCATGTACATATGTGCTAAACAAACATAGATAGATAAAAAAGTCCATTGGTCCGTCCTCGTACGGAGAAAGCTATAAGGGTAGATCTGCGGGCCCCCAGGTCTAGGGTTTCGGAGGTGAATGACCGTCGGAGGGCCGGAATCATTGGAAACCCTGCATGTGGAGCTAGGTTATGTTTATAAGTGTGATTTAATGTTTGTAGATGGCATATGTAGGTCATGTGTCTGACGTTGTTCACGGACATGGGCTAACACTTAGTAAAATCGTCGATCCGTATGTGGAAACTCCCGGTACGGGTCTACCGGTGTGAATAATGTGGTGAAATGTGTTCAACCTTGGTTTTCCATGTACATATGTGCTAACCAAACATAGATAGATAAAATGTCCATTGGTCCATCCTCGTACGGAGAAAGCTATAAGGGTAGATCTGCGGCCCCCCCAGATCTAGGGTTTTGGAGGTGAATGACCGTCGGAGGGTCGGAATCATTGGAAACCCTGCATGTGGAGCTAGGTTATGTTTATAAGTGTGAGTTAATGTTTGTAGATGGCATATGTAGGTTATGTGTCTGACGTTGTTCACGGACATGGGCTAACACTTAGTAAAATCGTCGATCCGTATGTGGAAACTCCCGGTACGTGTCTACCGGTGTGAATAATGTGGTGAAATGTGTTCAACCTTGGTTTTCCATGTACATATGTGCTAAACAAACATAGATAGATAAAAAAGTCCATTGGTCCATCCTCGTACGGAGAAAGCTATAAGGGTAGATCTGCGGGCCCCCCAGATCTAGGGTTTCGGAGGTGAATGACCGTCGGAGGGCCGGAATCATTGGAAAACCTGCATGTGGAGCTAGGTTATGTTTATATGTGTGATTTAATGTTTGTAGATGGCATATATAGGTCATGTGTTTGACGGTGTTCACGGACATGGGCTAACACTTAGTAAAATCGTCAATCCGTATGTGGAAACTCCCGGTACGGGTCTACCGATGTGAATAATGTGGTGAAATGTGTTCAGCCTTGGTTTTTGATGTACATATGTGCTAAACAAACATAGATAGATAAAAAAGTCCATTGGTCCATCCTCGTACGGAGAAAGCTATAAGGGTAGATCTTCGGGCCCCCCCGATCTAGGGTTTCGGAGGTGAATGACCGTCGGAGGGCCGGAATCATTTGGAAAACCTGCATGTGGAGCTAGGTTATGTTTATAAGTGTGATTTAATGTTTGTAGATGGCATATGTAGGTCATGTGTCTGACGTTGTTCACGGACATGGGCTAACACTTAGTAAAATCGTCGATCCGTATGTGGAAACTCCCGGTACGTGTCTACCGGTGTGAATAATGTGGTGAAATGTGTTCAACCTTGGTTTTCCATGTACATATGTGCTAAACAAACATAGATAGATAAAAAAGTCCATTGGTCCATCCTCGTACGGAGAAAGCTATAAGGGTAGATCTGCGGGCCCCCAGATCTAGGGTTTCGGAGGTGAATGACCGTCGGAGGGCCGGAATCATTGGAAAACCTGCATGTGGAGCTAGGTTATGTTTATATGTGTGATTTAATGTTTGTAGATGGCATATATAGGTCATGTGTTTGACGGTGTTCACGGACATGGGCTAACACTTAGTAAAATCGTCAATCCGTATGTGGAAACTCCCGGTACGGGTCTACCGATGTGAATAATGTGGTGAAATGTGTTCAACCTTGGTTTTCCATGTACATATGTGCTAAACAAACATAGATAGATAAAAAAGTCCATTGGTCCATCCTCGTACGGAGAAAGCTATAAGGGTAGATCTTCGGGCCCCCCCGATCTAGGGTTTCGGAGGTGAATGACCGTCGGAGGGCCGGAATCATTTGGAAAACCTGCATGTGGAGCTAGGTTATGTTTATAAGTGTGATTTAATGTTTGTAGATGGCATATGTAGGTCATGTGTCTGACGTTGTTCACGGACATGGGCTAACACTTAGTAAAATCGTCGATCCGTATGTGGAAACTCCCGGTACGTGTCTACCGGTGTGAATAATGTGGTGAAATGTGTTCAACCTTGGTTTTCCATGTACATATGTGCTAAAAAACATAGATATATAAAAAAAGTCCATTGGTCCATCCTCGTACGGAGAAAGATATAAGGTTAGATCTGCGGGCCCCCCAGATCTAGGTTTTCGGAGGTGAATGACCGTCGGAGGGCCGGAATCATTGGAAAACCAGCATGTGGAGCTATGTTATGTTTATAGGTGTGATTTAATGTTTGTAGATGGCATATGTAGGTCATGTGTCTGAAGTTGTTCACGTACATGGGCTAACACTTAGTAAAATCGTCGATCCGTATGTGGAAACTCCCGGTACGTGTCTACCGGTGTGAATAATGTGGTGAAATGTGTTCAACCTTGGTTTTCCATGTACATATGTGCTAAACAAACATAGATAGATAAAAAAGTCCTTTGGTCCATCCTCATACGGAGAAAGCTATAAGGGTAGATCTGCGGGCCCCCCAGATCTAGGGTTTCGGAGGTGAATGACCGTCGGAGGGCCGGAATCATTGGAAACCCTGCATGTGGAGCTAGGTTATGTTTATAAGTGTGATTTAATGTTTGTAGATGGCATATGTAGGTCATGTGTCTGACGTTGTTCACGGACATGGGCTAACACTTAGTAAAATCGTCGATCCGTATGTGGAAACTCCCGGTACGTGTCTACCGGCGTGAATAATGTGGTGAAATGTGTTCAACCTTGGTTTTCCATGCACATATGTGCTAAACAAACATAGATAGATAAAAAAGTCCATTGGTCCATCCTCGTACGGAGAAAGCTATAAGGATAGATCTGCGGGCCCCCCCGATCTAGGGTTTTGGGGGTGAATGACCGTCGGAGGGCCGGAATCATTTGGAAAACCTGCATGTGGAGCTAGGTTATGTTTATAAGTTTGATTTAATGTTTGTAGATGGCATATGTAGGGTATGTGTCTGACGTTGTTCACGGACATGGGCTAACACTTAGTAAAATCGTCGATCCGTATGTGGAAACTCCCGGTACGTGTCTACCGGTGTGAATAATGTGGTGAAATGTGTTCAACCTTGGTTTTCCATGTACATATGTGTTAAACAAACATAGATAGATAAAAAAAGTCCATTGGTCCATCCTCGTACGGAGAAAGCTATAAGGGTAGATCTGCGGGCCCCCCAGATCTAAGGTTTCGGAGGTGAATGACCGTTGGAGGGCCAGAATCATTGGAAACCCTGAATGTGGAGCTAGGTTATGTTTATAGGTGTGATTTAATGTTTGTAGATGGCATATGTAGGTCATGTGTCTGACGTTGTTCACGGACATAGGCTAACACTTAGTAAAATCGTCGATCCGTATGTGGAAACTCCCGGTACGTGTCTACCGGTGTGAATAATGTGGTGAAATGTGTTCAGCCTTGGTTTTCCATGTACATATGTGCTAAACAAACATAGATAGATAAAAAAAGTCCATTGGTCCATCCTCGTACGGAGAAAGCTATAAGGGTAGATCTGCGGGCCCCCAGATCTAGGGTTTCGGAGGTGAATGACCGTCGGAGGGCCGGAATCATTGGAAAACCCTGCATGTGGAGCTAGGTTATGTTTATAGGTGTGATTTAATGTTTGTAGATGGCATATGTAGGTCATGTGTCTGACGTTGTTCACGGACATGGGCTAACACTTCGTAAAATCGTCGATCCGTATGTGGAAACTCCCGGTACGTGTCTACCGGTGTGAATAATGTGGTGAAATGTGTTCAGCCTTGGTTTTCCATGTACATATGTGCTAAACAAACATAGATAGATAAAAAAGTCCATTGGTCCATCCTCGTACGGAGAAAGCTATAAGGATAGATCTGCGGGCCCCCCCGATCTAGGGTTTTGGGGGTGAATGACCGTCGGAGGGCCGGAATCATTTGGAAAACCTGCATGTGGAGCTAGGTTATGTTTATAAGTGTGATTTAATGTTTGTAGATGGCATATGTAGGGCATGTGTCTGACGTTGTTCACGGACATGGGCTAACACTTAGTAAAATCGTCGATCCGTATGTGGAAACTCCCGGTACGTGTCTACCGGTGTGAATAATGTGGTGAAATGTGTTCAACCTTGGTTTTCCATGTACATATGTGCTAAAAAACATAGATAGATAAAAAAAGTCCATTGGTCCATCCTCGTACGGAGAAAGCTATAAGGGTAGATCTGCGGGCCCCCCAGATCTAGGGTTTCGGAGGTGAATGACCGTTGGAGGGCCAGAATCATTGGAAACCCTGAATGTGGAGCTAGGTTATGTTTATAGGTGTGATTTAATGTTTGTAGATGGCATATGTAGGTCATGTGTCTGACGTTGTTCACGGACATAGGCTAACACTTAGTAAAATCGTCGATCCGTATGTGGAAACTCCCGGTACGTGTCTACCGGTGTGAATAATGTGGTGAAATGTGTTCAGCCTTGGTTTTCCATGTACATATGTGCTAAACAAACATAGATAGATAAAAAAAGTCCATTGGTCCATCCTCGTACGGAGAAAGCTATAAGGGTAGATCTGCGGGCCCCCAGATCTAGGGTTTCGGAGGTGAATGACCGTCGGAGGGCCGGAATCATTGGAAAACCCTGCATGTGGAGCTAGGTTATGTTTATAGGTGTGATTTAATGTTTGTAGATGGCATATGTAGGTCATGTGTCTGACGTTGTTCACGGACATGGGCTAACACTTCGTAAAATCGTCGATCCGTATGTGGAAACTCCCGGTACGTGTCTACCGGTGTGAATAATGTGGTGAAATGTGTTCAGCCTTGGTTTTCCATGTACATATGTGCTAAACAAACATAGATAGATAAAAAAGTCCATTGGTCCATCCTCGTACGGAGAAAGCTATAAGGATAGATCTGCGGGCCCCCCCGATCTAGGGTTTTGGGGGTGAATGACCGTCGGAGGGCCGGAATCATTTGGAAAACCTGCATGTGGAGCTAGGTTATGTTTATAAGTGTGATTTAATGTTTGTAGATGGCATATGTAGGGCATGTGTCTGACGTTGTTCACGGACATGGGCTAACACTTAGTAAAATCGTCGATCCGTATGTGGAAACTCCCGGTACGTGTCTACCGGTGTGAATAATGTGGTGAAATGTGTTCAACCTTGGTTTTCCATGTACATATGTGCTAAAAAACATAGATAGATAAAAAAAGTCCATTGGTCCATCCTCGTACGGAGAAAGCTATAAGGGTAGATCTGCGGGCCCCCCAGATCTAGGGTTTCGGAGGTGAATGACCGTTGGAGGGCCAGAATCATTGGAAACCCTGAATGTGGAGCTAGGTTATGTTTATAGGTGTGATTTAATGTTTGTAGATGGCATATGTAGGTCATGTGTCTGACGTTGTTCACGGACATAGGCTAACACTTAGTAAAATCGTCGATCCGTATGTGGAAACTCCCGGTACGTGTCTACCGGTGTGAATAATGTGGTGAAATGTGTTCAGCCTTGGTTTTCCATGTACATATGTGCTAAACAAACATAGATAGATAAAAAAAGTCCATTGGTCCATCCTCGTACGGAGAAAGCTATAAGGGTAGATCTGCGGGCCCCCAGATCTAGGGTTTCGGAGGTGAATGACCGTCGGAGGGCCGGAATCATTGGAAAACCCTGCATGTGGAGCTAGGTTATGTTTATAGGTGTGATTTAATGTTTGTAGATGGCATATGTAGGTCATGTGTCTGAAGTTGTTCACGTACATGGGCTAACACTTAGTAAAATCGTCGATCCGTATGTGGAAACTCCCGGTACGGGTCTACCGGTGTGAATAATGTGGTGAAATGTGTTCAACCTTGGTTTTCCATGTACATATGTGCTAAACAAACATAGATAGATAAAAAAGTCCTTTGGTCCATCCTCATACGGAGAAAGCTATAAGGGTAGATCTGCGGGCCCCCCAGATCTAGGGTTTCGGAGGTGAATGACCGTCGGAGGGCCGGAATCATTGGAAACCCTGCATGTGGAGCTAGGTTATGTTTATAAGTGTGATTTAATGTTTGTAGATGGCATATGTAGGTCATGTGTCTGACGTTGTTCACGGACATGGGCTAACACTTAGTAAAATCGTCGATCCGTATGTGGAAACTCCCGGTACGTGTCTACCGGTGTGAATAATGTGGTGAAATGTGTTCAACCTTGGTTTTCCATGTACATATGTGCTAAACAAACATAGATAGATAAAAAAAGTCCATTGGTCCATCCTTGTACGGAGAAAGCTATAAGGGTAGATCTGCGGGCCCCCTAGATCTAGGGTTTCGGAGGTGAATGACCGTTGGAGGGCCAGAATCATTGGAAACCCTGAATGTGGAGCTAGGTTATGTTTATAGGTGTGATTTAATGTTTGTAGATGGCATATGTAGGTCATGTGTCTGACGTTGTTCACGGACATAGGCTAACACTTAGTAAAATCGTCGATCCGTATGTGGAAACTCCCGGTACGTGTCTACCGGTGTGAATAATGTGGTGAAATGTGTTCAGCCTTGGTTTTCCATGTACATATGTGCTAAACAAACATAGATAGATAAAAAAAGTCCATTGGTCCATCCTCGTACGGAGAAAGCTATAAGGGTAGATCTGCGGGCCCCCAGATCTAGGGTTTCGGAGGTGAATGACCGTCGGAGGGCCGGAATCATTGGAAAACCCTGCATGTGGAGCTAGGTTATGTTTATAGGTGTGATTTAATGTTTGTAGATGGCATATGTAGGTCATGTGTCTGACGTTGTTCACGGACATGGGCTAACACTTAGTAAAATCGTCGATCCGTATGTGGAAACTCCCGGTACGTGTCTACCGGTGTGAATAATGTGGTGAAATGTGTTCAGCCTTGGTTTTCCATGTACATATGTGCTAAACAAACATAGATAGATAAAAAAAGTCCATTGGTCCATCCTCGTACGGAGAAAGCTATAAGGGTAGATCTGCGGGCCCCCAGATCTAGGGTTTCGGAGGTGAATGACCGTCGGAGGGCCGGAATCATTGGAAAACCCTGCATGTGGAGCTAGGTTATGTTTATAGGTGTGATTTAATGTTTGTAGATGGCATATGTAGGTCATGTGTCTGACGTTATTCACGGACATGGGCTAACACTTAGTAAAATCGTCGATCCGTATGTGGAAACTCCCGGTACGTGTCTACCGGTGTGAATAATGTGGTGAAATGTGTTCAACCTTGGTTTTCCATGTACATATGTGCTAAAAAACATAGATATATAAAAAAAGTCCATTGGTCCATCCTCGTACGGAGAAAGCTATAAGGTTAGATCTGCGGGCCCCCCCAGATCTAGGGTTTCGGAGGTGAATGACCGTCGGAGGGCCGGAATCATTGGAAAACCAGCATGTGGAGCTATGTTATGTTTATAGGTGTGATTTAATGTTTGTAGATGGCATATGTAGGTCATGTGTCTGAAGTTGTTCACGGACATGGGCTAACACTTAGTAAAATCGTCGATCCGTATGTGGAAACTCCCGGTACGGGTCTACCGGTGTGAATAATGTGGTGAAATGTGTTCAACCTTGGTTTTCCATGTACATATGTGCTAAACAAACATAGATAGATAAAAAAGTCCTTTGGTCCATCCTCATACGGAGAAAGCTATAAGGGTAGATCTGCGGGCCCCCCAGATCTAGGGTTTCGGAGGTGAATGACCGTCGGAGGGCCGGAATCATTGGAAACCCTGCATGTGGAGCTAGGTTATGTTTATAAGTGTGATTTAATGTTTGTAGATGGCATATGTAGGTCATGTGTCTGACGTTGTTCACGGACATGGGCTAACACTTAGTAAAATCGTCGATCCGTATGTGGAAACTCCCGGTACGTGTCTACCGGCGTGAATAATGTGGTGAAATGTGTTCAACCTTGGTTTTCCATGCACATATGTGCTAAACAAACATAGATAGATAAAAAAGTCCATTGGTCCATCCTCGTACGGAGAAAGCTATAAGGATAGATCTGCGGGCCCCCCCCGATCTAGGGTTTTGGGGGTGAATGACCGTCGGAGGGCCGGAATCATTTGGAAAACCTGCATGTGGAGCTAGGTTATGTTTATAAGTGTGATTTAATGTTTGTAGATGGTATATGTAGGTCATGTGTCTGACGTTGTTCACGGACATGGGCTAACACTTAGTAAAATCGTCGATCCGTATGTGGAAACTCCCGGTACGGGTCTACCGGTGTGAATAATGTGGTGAAATGTGTCCAGCCTTGGTTTTACATGTACATATGTGCTAAACAAACATAGATAGATAAAAAAGTCCATTGGTCCACCCTCGTACGGAGAAAGCTATAAGGGTAGATCTTCGGGGCCCCCCGATCTAGGGTTTCGGAGGTGAATGACCGTCGGAGGGCCGGAATCATTGGAAACCCTGCATGTGGAGCTAGGCTATGTTTATAAGTGTTATTTAATGTTTGTAGATGGCATATGTAGGTCATGTGTCTGACGTTGTTCACGGACATGGGATAACACTTAGTACAATCGTCGATCCGTATGTGGAAACTCCCGGTACGTGTCTATCGGTGTGAATAATGTGGTGAAATGTGTTCAACCTTGGTTTTCCATGTACATATGTGCTACACAAACATAGATAGATAAAAAAGTCCATTGGTCTGTCCTCGTACGGAGAAAGCTATAAGGGTAGATCTGCGGGCCCCCAGATCTAGGGTTTCGGAGGTGAATGACCGTCGGAGGGCCGGAATCATTGGAAACCCTGCATGTGGAGCTAGGTTATGTTTATAAGTGTGATTTAATGTTTGTAGATGGCATATGTAGGTCATGTGTCTGACGTTGTTCACGGACATGGGCTAACACTTAGTAAAATCGTCGATCCGTATGTGGAAACTCCCGGTACGGGTCTACCGGTGTGAATAATGTGGTGAAATGTGTTCAACCTTGGTTTTCCATGTACATATGTGCTAACCAAACATAGATAGATAAACAAGTCCATTGGTCCATCCTCGTACGGAGAAAGCTATAAGGGTAGATCTGCGGCCCCCCCAGATCTAGGGTTTTGGAGGTGAATGACCGTCGGAGGGCCGGAATCATTGGAAACCCTGCATGTGGACCTAGGTTATGTTTATAAGTGTGATTTAATGTTTGTAGATGGCATATGTAGGTTATGTGTCTGACGTTGTTCACGGACATGGGCTAACACTTAGTAAAATCGTCGATCTGTATGTGGAAACTCCCGGTACGTGTCTACCGGTGTGAATAATGTGGTGAAATGTGTTCAACTTTGGTTTTCCATGTACATATGTGCTAAACAAACATAGATAGATAAAAAAGTCCATTGGTCCATCCTCGTACGGAGAAAAGCTATAAGGGTAGATCTGCGGGGCCCCCAGATCTAAGGTTTCGGAGGTGAATGACCGTCGGAGGGACGGAATCATTGGAAAACCTGCATGTGGAGCTAGGTTATGTTTATAGGTGTGATTTAATGTTTGTAGATGGCATATGTAGGTCATCTGTTTGACGTTGTTCACGGACATGGGCTAACACTTAGTAAAATCGTCGATCCGTATGTGGAAACTCCCGGTACGGGTCTACCGGTGTGAATAATGTGGTGAAATGTGTTCAGCCTTGGTTTTTGATGTACATATGTGCTAAACAAACATAGATAGATAAAAAAGTCCATTGGTCCATCCTCGTACGGAGAAAGCTATAAGGGTAGATCTTCGGGCCCCCCCGATCTAGGGTTTCGGAGGTGAATGACCGTCGGAGGGCCGGAATCATTTGGAAAACCTGCATGTGGAGCTAGGTTATGTTTATAAGTGTGATTTAATGTTTGTAGATGGCATATGTAGGTCATGTGTCTGACGTTGTTCACGGACATGGGCTAACACTTAGTAAAATTGTCGATCCGTATGTGGAAACTCCCGGTACGTGTCTACCGGTGTGAATAATGTGGTGAAATGTGTTCAACCTTGGTTTTCCATGTACATATGTGCTAAACAAACATAGATAGATAAAAAAAGTCCATTGGTCCATCCTCTTACGGAGAAAGCTATAAGGTAGATCTGCGGGCCCCCCAGATCTAGGGTTTCGGAGGTGAATGACCGTTGGAGGGCCGGAATCATTGGAAACCCTGCATGTGGAGCTAGGTTATGTTTATAGGTGTGATTTAATGTTTGTAGATGGCATATGTAGGTCATGTGTCTGACGTTGTTCACGGACATGGGCTAACACTTAGTAAAATCGTCGATCCGTATGTGGAAACTCCCGGTACGTGTCTACCGGTGTGAATAATGTGGTGAAATGTGTTCAGCCTTGGTTTTCCATGTACATATGTGCTAAACAAACATAGATAGATAAAAAAAGTCCATTGGTCCATCCTCGTACGGAGAAAGCTATAAGGGTAGATCTGCGGGGCCCCCAGATCTAGGGTTTCGGAGGTGCATGACCGTCGGAGGGCCGGAATCATTGGAAGACCCTGCATGTGGAGCTAGGTTATGTTTATAGGTGTGATTTAATTTTCGTAGATGGCATATGTAGGTCATGTGTTTGACGTTATTCACGGACATGGGCTAACACTTAGTAAAATCGTTGATCCATATGTGGAAACTCCCGGTACGTGTCTACCGGTGTGAATAATGTGGTGAAATGTGTTCAACCTTGGTTTTCCATGTACATATGTGCTAAACAAACATAGATAGATAAAAAAAGTCCATTGGTCCATCCTCGTACGGAGAAAGCTATAAGGGTAGATCTTCGGGCCCCCCAGATCTAGGGTTTCGGAGGTGAATGACCGTCGGAGGGCCGGAATCATTGGAAAACCAGCATGTGGAGCTATGTTATGTTTATAGGTGTGATTTAATGTTTGTAGATGGCATATGTAGGTCATGTGTCTGACGTTGTTCACGGACATGGGCTAACACTTAGTAAAATCGTCGATCCGTATGTGGAAACTCCCGGTACGGGTCTACCGGTGTGAATAATGTGGTGAAATGTGTTCAACCTTGGTTTTCCATGTACATATGTGCTAAACAATCATAGATAGATAAAAAAGTCCATTGGTCCATCCTCATACGGAGAAAGCTATAAGGGTAGATCTGCGGGCCCCCCAGATCTAGGGTTTCGGAGGTGAATGACCGTCGGAGGGCCGGAATCATTGGAAACCCTGCATGTGGAGCTAGGTTATGTTTATAAGTGTGATTTAATGTTTGTAGATGGCATATGTAGGTCATGTGTCTGACGTTGTTCACGGACATGGGCTAACACTTAGTAAAATCGTCGATCCGTATGTGGAAACTCCCGGTACGTGTCTACCGGCGTGAATAATGTGGTGAAATGTGTTCAACCTTGGTTTTCCATGTACATATGTGCTAAACAAACATAGATAGATAAAAAAGTCCATTGGTCAATCCTCGTACGGAGAAAGCTATAAGGGTAGATCTGCGGGCCCCCCCGATCTAGGGTTTTGGGGGTGAATGACCGTCGGAGGGCCGGAATCATTTGGAAAACCTGCATGTGGAGCTACGTTATGTTTATAAGTGTGATTTAATGTTTGTAGATGGTATATGTAGGTCATGTGTCTGACGTTGTTCACGGACATGGGCTAACACTTAGTAAAATCGTCGATCCGTATGTGGAAACTCCCGGTACGGGTCTACCGGTGTGAATAATGTGGTGAAATGTGTTCAATCTTGGTTTTCCATGTACATATGTGCTAAACAAACATAGATAGATAAAAAAGTCCATTGGTCCATCCTCGTACGGAGAAAGCTATAAGGGTAGATCTGCGGGGCCCCCAGATCTAGGGTTTCGGAGGTGAATGACCGTCGGAGGGCCGGAATCATTGGAAACCCTGCATGTGGAGCTAGGTTATGTTTATAAGTGTGATTTAATGTTTGTAGATGGCATATGTAGGTCATGTGTTTGACGTTGTTCACGGACATGGGCTAACACTTAGTAAAATCGTTGATCCGTATGTGGAAACTCCCGGTACGTGTCTACCGGTGTGAATAATGTGGTGAAATGTGTTAAAATTATAGCTTTCCCCCGTTAGGTCATAGGTTCATTACGAACCATGTTTCCCCCGTTCCACCGAAAATAAGGAGATTCCCCCCTAATAATTAAACACCGGAACCTCCGTAGCTAGGTGACAGAGGATGTGTGCGAAGGGGTATAGACCTATTGAAAAGAATTAAAAACAATGGTGTAAAAAAGTACAAAAAATTACATGCTTGAAAACATAAAATAATATAGAAAAAAAATGAAAAAGTACCTAAGCCGACGGCCTGGCCGTCGGTGTAGGCCGTCGGCGTAGGTCCTCGCCCACGTTCTCGGACAGAAGACCCCCTGGTCAACCGCTCTCTCCCAAATCCCCCCGCCCTCCCAAATCCCCACGCCCTCCCCGACCCGCCGCCAGGCCGCAGCCCTCCCCACCCGCCACCGCCCTCCCCGCCACCGTCGCCGCCCACCTTCCCACCCGCCCCGCCCTCCCCACCTCCCAGCCGCCACCGCCGCCGCCCACCTCCCCACCCGCCCCGCCCTCCCCCAGCGCCCAGCGCTTCAAGGTACGAATCCGGCAGCCTTCCCGCCCCGGCGGCCAGCGCCTTCCCTCTCCTCATCCCCACTCCCAGTTTGATGTAAATATCACAGCAGCTTGCTAGTTTCCATACAGAGAGATGTTGTAATCTGTGGTAGGGAGTTTGTCATTTTCATGGCTTGTAGTGCTAGATCCTAAGATTAAACAAGGTAGTTTGTTGATGTTTCCCGTATGAGTTGTTTGCTGTGTTGAAATTATTGGACCTAGCCCATTCAATATTTTAGAATATTTTAAATAATCCATAGTAATATCAAAGAACCACGTTGGCTCATTCATGCATGACAAGGAAATGTGGAAAATTTAGTCTCCCCACATTAGTAAGGATGTGTGAGGCCAACTTATAAGGTGAGTTGTTGCGCACACCGCTAATAGATTGAGAAGAGAGCATATATACATGCTCGCTCCTTCTCCGCCACCCACCTCACCTCGCATCATGTTTGGTGATTGAGCCGAGCTAGGACCTATGCCACGTATATGTGTTGCCTTCATTTTTGTCACGCAAGAAAAGTTGTAAGTTTTTGCCTCTGATTAACACCGAAATTTGAAACTCCATGTTTATTGCAATTTTTTATTGCTATATATCATTAGCCACTAAACAATGTGGAAGGTCAACATTAACATATTGGCGTATCATTTCTCATAATGCATATACATGTATGCTAGTACAGAAAATTTGGATGTATTGGTTGAACTTGCTAGCTTATGTTGATATTTGTGTTCGATTGTTGTCATATAGTGTCTTGCGTATATTGTGGACCAAATTGTAAATTGTTGAGAATCAGAGGCTAAATTGTTGTTTTTATGGGAATTACAGAATTTATAGGAGCCGTCGTCGTCTCGGATCCCCCTCCGTCGCCTCGCACCCCCACGTCGTCAATCACGCTTCAAGGTGAGAATTCTTTCACCCCTCTCGTGTAACTAGGTTTATTTTCATGTCTAGATCACCAAGTCAGTCGCGTCACCTAGGTGTCATCCCGACTGTAAGCGTTACGCGGATAAATATGCATTAGTGGTCTCGCATATTTTGAACCGTAACGCTTACGGCTTTTATCGGGCAGTTGGCGGATTCGTAGTTGGGTATGGTTCTCGCTGGCTCTTCCTCGATCCGAGACAGGGTTTCGGCGGCGCCTCCTCGTTGTTCTCCGGATGCACATTCTCTCGGCTTTTAGTCGAGACGTGTATCGGGAGAGCAGCGGGGAGGTGCTGCCGAAATTCTGCTCGGATCGGGGTAGAGCCAGGGAGAACTTACCCAATCTACGGATCCGGCGGCTGGTTAGGACCCACTTTCCTATTAGACATGTAGGTTGATGCATGCGTAAAAAATGAAGCATTTTAATCTCCCGTTTGATATTAAATGCTATGTTTGTCGTTTGGCTCTCAATAAAGCAGAAGAGGTTGGCTGATAATGGGTGGATGTATAGTGGCCGTACTAGAGTTGTTGACAGAACAGATGAGTGGACATGGAAGACCGCTATGGTAGTGCAGGATATAGCCCGTGGTCCAAAGACACTTGAACCCCGTTACCCTTGCGTCCGTTGCAGAAACCGTCATCGCGCTAGAAAGGAGGTTATGAAACAACACCTTTGGGCTTATGGGTATATGCCGGGCTTCGTCACGACGGTTGACTTTAGTCAGAATGAACGTGATAGAGTTGACGTGATGCGGCAGCGGATCGATGGCATAGAGTACGATGGCATGCGAAAGTTGCTGGAGGATTTCCGTGATGCCATGCCGGAGTCTCCACCTTGTGCTGAACCAGAGGGACCGCCGGAACCGGAGCAACCGCCTGAACCACAGGATCCCGAGCCCTCCGAGGACGATTACAACAACATTAACCCTCAAACATACGAGGGAATTTTCTATCAAGAGCAAGAGAACTTTGGGGACTTTGGCTTAGAAGGTCTTGAGGACCTCGAGAACGATGCACACACCTGTGGTGAGATAGATGAGCCTCAGAGTGATGATGATGATGAGCCTCCACCGTCCGAGGATCCCGACGCTTTATACGCACGTGATAGTGATAGTGATGATGGAGATGAGAATGAGCCTCGGAGTGATGATGATTATTATTAGTATTTATGTATCTCGATACTATATGTATGTTATTTTGGATGATGATGATGATTGTGTGCGGATGTGCTACGATGAATTGATGATGATGTTATTTTGTATCTTGTCGATATGCACGTGCTATTTAAAATACTCTATGTTCCATGACAATGATGAGTCTCCACCGTGCGAGGATCCCGAGCCTGAGAGTGATGACGAGTATTAGTATTTATTTTCATCTTAATTGCATTGCGTCTTTATGCTTAATTGTTTTATTTCTCTCAATGCAGGTGATTGGCCAATATGAGTGGCAAGGCATCACCGCAGTCCTTGCTTCAGGGGATAAAGAAGACGAAGAGTGGAAGAGCGACCACCTCAAGGTACGGCGCCGAGGAGGTAGGAGGAGGAGGGGATGCAGGACAAGGAGGAGGAAGAGGGGGACGTCCCCCGAGGTCAGACCGAGGAGGTACATTGCATCTTCATTATGCTTGGTATTTATTTTTCAACATGCTTCTTAATTGTTTATCTTTTCCGATTGCAGGAGGCCGAGGACGAGGTCGAGGACGAGGGCGAGGTACCGTCCTTCTAAGTGACATACCCTCCGCTTCCGGCGACGTGGCTTCACAGACCGCATTCTCGGAGTCTCCAGACGAGGAGATTGACTCTCGAGACTTGGAAGCGGAGTCTCGAGACGAGGAGATGGTGACTGCGTCGGGGCCATCGAGTGCGTCGACGAAGAAGGCAAAGGTTCGTGGGGAAACAGAAGTCCCTAAGGAGGAGCCTGCCCCGGAGGCTCGGACCCTCATTGAATCTACTAGAACTGAGTAAGTGACTATAGTTTTATTTCGTTGATACCAACTTGGCATGTACTAATGTTTGATTCTTGTGCAGTAATTGGCTTCATCCTGCGGGGACCCGAGTCCCTGGCTGCATGCTTGGAGCTATCATTAGGAAGTTTTGGCCGGGCTTCTACACCACAGACAAAGGCGAGAGGAAGCTAGCCACGACTTGGAGACACTACGAGCTCGCATATTGTCCCCCCTACGGGAAAGCTTCTAACGCCGTGATCAATAAGTTTTGGGTAAGGCAAAATCATGACTCTTCACACTTTTTTTGTTCATAGTTGATGACCCCGCCATGCTAACTCATGAATCCCACACTTTTTTGATGCATGATTTCAGAGATTCTATAGGGTGGCTCTGAAGCACCAGGCGACGGCGAACAAGACACTGCAGGCTCATTGTAAGAGGTTGACTAATCAGCAGTTCTATAACCAGGGTCATACCGCCAGGAGTCAATACAACATGGCGAAATCGGGCAAGCCGTTGCCGAAGCACGAGAATTTCAAGTCACGCTCGACGATGAGCGCGGAACAGTACGACGAGGTAACTAAATTGTCGATGAGATTATATGTTAATGCTAAGTTGCAATTGCATCATCTGTTCTTCACATGCGTATTGATTTTTCAGGTTAGGCCCGATTGGGCCTATGGCAAGGAGGAGGCATGGAGGGCGTTGACTGCGAGGTGGCGCGGGGAAGACGAGGAGTGGAACGCCTTGAGCGAGCGGAACAAGGCGAACCGCGGCAGCGGGGGGACACATCGGGCTGGAAACCTAGGCAGTGAGCGCTACAAGGCCAAGCTGGTATACACATACATGGAACAACCTGCTTTTATTTCCCCTCATGCATGTTCCTACTTGGTACTCATAAAATCTCTTTCGCGATGCAGGAGGATAAACTAGGGAGGCCTGTCAGCTCATATGAGTCATGGGACTCGATGAGGATGATGGCGCCCGATCTCTCCCAGCCTCAGCCTCAGCTTCCCGAGTACTTCGGCACTGCCCAGGAGGATGGTGCTAACTACGTCGAGGCGATGGTCGCTTTTAATCCAAAGTTGGATGACCCTAGAAGTGCGGAACCCGACCCCAGAGCGTTGGTCGTGTCTGGGGGAGGCTTTCAGCACGGCCGTCTAAAGGTCATGGATAAGATGACCCCGCGCAGTCCCAATTTGAGCCTCACGCGGATCAAGGCTACCCTCGGTCCCGACGAACCCGCACCTCCTCCTCGACGACGGCCTTCCCAGACTGGCTACGATGTAAGTTTCTCTCATTTCCATCCTTTCTGTGACAATACTACTTCCTCAGTGGCTTAGTTGATGAGATGGTTCAATTTTTGTAATTGTAGGCTGCTTTTGAGGCGGCCTACAAGGCCCACAACGACGCCTATTTGGTGGACCTTGCGTAGTGGAGACAGAGAGCACAAATACACGAGGAGTGGAAAGAGGCAAAAGAAGTTGTAAGTTCCAACCTTTCTTTTTTTCAAAAGATGACAAGTCTCAATTTTCATACTTTTGTGCAATGCCTGACATGTTAACTATCTTGCAGGCTCTAGAGAGTGCTCGGCTTACGGGAGTGCTCGTCAATATACCTCCACGACCTCCTCGAGCCGGGCTTAAGCCAGAGTTTGTATCGAAGGAAGAGTTCGCCCAGAACTACTACTACACCGGCTTAACCCCGGTAATTTACTTGCCCAATCAGTTGCTACAACTTTCATGTGCCTTGGCGGTTGCTAACTATTGCTCAAACGTGTAGGGAACGGGAGCCTCCGGGACTGGACCCTTTGGTCGTGTTGCTGCCTCGCCGTCGGCGTCCCGTGCGGTCACACCGGTGCACCCTGGCCCCGGTGGTAGTGGTGCCTCGCACGAGAGCACACCGGTTCATGGTGGCGCGGGATCACCTGCTTCCGGTGTTGGTTCGACAGCGACTCCGCACCGTCAGTCGCCTATCTTCACGCGCGGAGACCTCGGCTTCTCCGGCTCGACTCCCTCTCCGGACGCGATGAGCTGACGTGTAGAGATCTCGTTTGTACCGAAACGGTGTTTGGGATGTTGTTATACTTTGTATCCATACTATGTCTCTTATTTTGCATGTTTGGAACTTGTTATGCTATATATGTATAAGATGTTGTTATACTATGTCTCTTATTTTGCATTGTTTGGTCTTTGTCAATGTGCATTTGTAATATAAATGCCTATAATGCCTGGCTCTGATCTGGGTATGAATAATATAATGGCTATATGCTTATGAGAATTTTAAATATGCAGGAAATGAACCAGAAATGAAAAAAAGAAAAACATGACAGGACCTACGCCGACGGCCTGGCCGTCGGTGTAGGCCTTGTTTTGTGCCAAATGGCAGAGCCTACGCCGACGGCCTGGCCGTCGGCGTAGACCTGCTGCCCAGGCGCGAGGAGGAGGTGACGCGTGGCCTGGCTGGGAGGGAACCTAAGCCGACGGCCAGGCCGTCGGCGTAGGGCCGAAGCCAGCCACCCCACTGCCTGCCGCGTGGCACCCTAAGCCGACGGCCAAGCCGTCGGCGTAGAGGGCAACCAGGCCTAACGACCGTTATCCTAGGGTGGGGCCTATGGAGACTATGTCGCCGCCGTCAGAGAAGAAAACCCTAACAAGAGGTGACTTTCTCCGTCAGAGAGAGAGTGTGTGCAAATCTAGTAGTGTAGTGAGTTTCAACAACAAGAAAAATCTCGTCAATTTAGAATGCGCCCAATCCCAGCCCTGTCACGTTGGCCGTTTGATTCCGTCTGGTAGACATTGCAGATCGGACGAACTTTTTTGTTCGATGCTGCGATTAGCGTAAAATGGGCCAACCGTCGTAGCTCTTGTTGATTGGGCTAGGATCTGGTTGTCTGGCCCGTTTTCTGTGCTCAACCCAATACAGTGCTTTAGCAGTTTGCCCTTGCCCAAAAAAAACAGTTTGTTCGTACGTGAGAAAATCTATTCTATACCTAATAATAAAGGGAGGTGGTTTTCTTAGTCCGTTTTTACATTTTTGCTAAAAAAATCCCCTCCCTTTGTGCAAAATCAACCCGCAATCCTATTTTAAGTGAGAAAACGATTCGGCCCAGGCTGCTTCTTTGCAATGTGACGCTCACAGCTGCCTCAACCAAGTCTTAAGTCGCGGCAATTCTCGCGAGCGCACGCGTTATTTACGTGTAATACAAGACTTGCTAGCCAGTGTAGTTGTAGCATTTTAGACAACATGGAAAGTCCAGCTTATAAGCCGGTGCACACCCACTCCTCTTAGCGAGGTGGGACTAAAGAGGCAAACCAGCAGCCATGCATTGCTCGGGCCCGACCAGAGCATGGTCCGACCTTTTCTGAAGTTGAATGGACCACGGTATTGAAGCCCATTAAATCAAGGGTCTGTTGGGTCGTCTTATTTCATTGAAGGATTTCTCAAAAGCGTGTGTGGAAAAGTGACTTAATCCAGCACGGTTGGCGACAAGGACGACGGCAATGTGGACGCCAAGCTACCGACTAAGTTGATGATTACATGTAATATATGATGGTTGTGGTGATTCTTTTTTTGTAGTTTTTTTTTGTAGTTGTGGTGATTCGAGTTGAAGTTGCGGTGATTCGATTTGGCAGCTCGTGGAAGTCCTCTTGGACGGCGGCGGCGGTCATGCATGACAAGCAGACGTCGACCTCGTGGAGGACAAATGTCGTCTGCACTCCATTGATGTTCATGCAGAGGACAACACCCAGGTAGATGGCAGCGTCAACGAGAAGGGCATCGAGCTCGCGAAGGACGGCATGGCATACGTGCCTGCAGTTTGTGTGGACGACGACGAGACGGCTGCATGTGTCGCCATGAACGGCATTCTCACGTATGGCATGGCCGTGACCTGCATCACTATGTGCAGCACCGTCATGTCCAAGGATTACTGGACAGCCCTCCTAGTATTCATCTGGTTTTTTTATTCGAATTCTGGAATGGTTGTTGGAATTAAGTTTTGAGGGTCAAGGGCTGAGTTGGTTTTCTTCTGAAATTGGAAATTGCACAAAATCATTAACCTTTGGTGCTGATTTTGCACAGACAACAGCAACACGTTGTACAGGGCAACAAGAACGGTTTAGAGAGACAGACATCGAGGGATCTGATGGGCACGTCGTTCAGGGCGGCGTTGCTGTGCTTCAATGCTTCTTCGACGCATGCACGTAAATTCTGCCATAATATTAATGGGAACAGTTTAGCCCTTTCACTAGGGTGTTAATCAAATGGTAGTGGCACTTTTGCAAAGGCAATCCGCAAAGCCACACAAACAATGCGGCATATATCCAAATTTCTCTTCAAAATCATCCTACTAAAGCATCAACCCAACATGTTCCACCACAAAAATCAAACACATCCAAGAGGGACATCATCTGGTAACTGTCGCTGAAAATTCCCTGCCATCACGATGGCCTCGGGGTTCACCAAGTCCCTTCTACAGGAAGGCCATGATGAATCTAACCCAAGAAACGGCAAGCATACATAAGTTATGGTCAACAAACCTGTTAGTTCATGAGTAGTCAGCGATAACAATCAAAGCACGAGTTACAAGTGGCATGCATGATCCAGCTACTAGTCTTGCCATTTTACTAGTGCTTCCAAATCTCGACACAGGAATTTTAGGGGCTACTTTCTATCCTCAGCGCCTTGCGAGACATCGTCATCATCAATCCCAGTGCCACTGCCTTCATCTGAAGTACAACACGTGCACCAAGTCAATAAGAACTCACACATAACAAATCCGACAGAAAATAAATATGGCAACAAGTCAAAAACAAATATGACAACAAGTCAAAAATAAATATGGCAACAAGTCACGTGCAACAGAAAATTACTTGTAAATCTGGCAAAGCAAACTCATCTATCAATCAAGTCATGCAAACAAAATGTCAAGACTTCACATCCGACAAGTATATGTAATCTGAACCATACCAAGAAACATACTCCCACCGTCCAATAATATAAGACATTTTTGTACTTCAAATTGAACTGCAAAAACATCTTACGTTATGGGACAAAGGTAGTATGTAACAGCCAAGGGGACCAATCGATATTTTCTTGATTTGAAGCACTTGGCAATCATTAATTCATCTGGAAGTAGTAAAAAGGTGTGCATGTAATAACGACCTCAGAGAGAAAGAGAAAAGCGACGAAAATCCCTCCAGGCAGCAACAACACCCTTTATATAAGGAGCCAATGGCCAATGCAGTCAGGAGGAGGAAATCTTCGAATTAAAAATCTCCAAACACTAAATCATTGGCTTGATGGCTGGCACCACAGCCGCCCACAGCTCAACAGCCAAACCATCTCATATCAACAGAGAGAGAGAGAGAGAGAGAGAGAGAGGAGACAAACGGCTCACCTGAACTGAGGAAGAGGCAGCCACCACTGCCGCGGTTGCATGTGGCATATCTCAACTTCCCTCCCTATCAGCATGTGACTTCCCAGGTCTTTCCCACTTTCAGCTGGCACCTCCTGTGACAAGAAAACTGAACCAGAGTCAGGTCTCCGGTCTCCCTCTAATCAACACAACACAAACACAAGGAGAGGTGGATGCGGACAAAATATACAAGTGAGAAAGGTAGATAAACACTATAGACCACCTGGTAATAGCAGCTACTCCGAAACAGTGCATCTAATTTGAGCTATCACGGTATTCACCAAACAAGATTTTAAAAGCAAAAGCTATGTTCTGGAACCCATTCAAGAAGAGAACATCCGCCATCATCTAAGAAATATACATTGCATCTAGGAAAAAAATAGTCTCTGCAGTATGTAACTATCAAGCTTGAATCTTCATTTTTATTGTATGATAGTGAGTGTGGTCTGAATCTATGAACTGCACTGTAGGAAACTCATAAACACCTATAGCATGTCTATGACTAAAATATAAATAGATAAACCACAACCACAGATCAAACATGATGCTATTGTTATTATCGCAAACTGATGTTATTAAAAAGTGGCATAGAGTGTCTCTCTCCAGTTCATTATGCAGGGGCAGAATAGCACTGCTGAGACATCTATGTGCTATTTTTAAGGCTCTAATCTTGGAGCCCGTATGAACTTTTTGTGGGGAACATGAGCTCCCGTCACAGGGGATGTTCAACGAGAGTCATCTCCAAAGCACCCTGGTGACGGCTCATCGAGCGCCACGGTTAGGATTTTTAGGGCACTTCTGGGGCGCTCAAGTACAGAACCTAAAATAAGAGGATCTTTCCCGTGCACTTCGGGGGCACCCTTGACATCATCGGGACCTTTCAAAACACTTCCAGGATCATTGAGAGCGGTTTTAGAACCAATTCTCTATTTCTACTTTATCTCCTAGTACCTTCATTTCCTAAGTTATTCTAGTACAGAATTCTCTTATCTCTTCGAGCGCCCCAGAATTCTCTTATCTCTGAAAAGAGTCCGGTCGCAAAGTGGCAAAGGTTATTTTACAAACCTAAGTACCACAAGAGAGCTTTCAGGTATAGAGCTTGAGTTCTACTCAGCTGTGTTGTCAGTAAATTAACTGAGAATATTTGTTTGCTTCCAGTTGTTAAAACTAACTTAATGTTCCGATCATCATACTCACCCAGAGCAAGGGTAGAAAGAGAAGGCATGAGGTCTAACCTTTACTATTTGTAGCCGTAAGCGACAGTGGTGAGCTGGACCAATACGATGTGATTGAGCCGAACCTACACGTCCAGCAACCACACACACTTTTGAGATGCTAGGTCGCTTTGTCCTGGTTGAATGTGACTTCCTAAACAAACGAAATAGGTTAGTGACCTTATTGACATGTACCGAGTGTTGCTTCCATTAATAACAGTAACAGCAGTGCATACTTACAATTTATTACATTACATGAGAAGCAAGAAAATCCCCCCAGAAAACATTAAGTTAACTTATCAGCACGCGAACGTAATTTTGCATGCTTTTTCAACAGAATTACGATCTTAACCAACGGTAATCACACAGAACAGGGCAGAAAATCATCAGCAGACAGCAGATAAAATAATCCATGGCACAGCACTAAACAACAGCGAACCCTCAATGACACAGAACGGCACCGTATATAGCCCCATATTCAGTGAAATGAATCAGTGTGTATCGTACGAGTAGGGTAGAATTTAACCCAACAATCGCAATGAACTATGTATCGACGTTCTGGTATCGGCGCTTTTGTATAGAATTTAACCCAACAATCGCAAACTGATGTTATTAAAAAGTGGCATAGAATGTCTCTCTCCAGTTCATAATGCAGGGGCAGAATAGCACTGCTGAGACATCTATGTGCTATTTTCAAGGCTCTAATCTTGGAGCCCGGATGAACTTTTTGTGGGGACAGGTGCTCCCGTCACAGAGGATGTTCAACGAGAGTCATCGCCAAAGCCCCCTGGCGACGGCTCGTCGAGCGCCACGTCCTCTGAAAAGAGTCCGGTCGCAAAGCGGCAAAAGTTATTTTACAAAGCTAAGTGCCACAAGAGAGCTTTCATGTATCGAGCTTGAGTTCTACTCAGCTGTGTTGTCAGTAAATTAACTGAGAATATTTGTTTGCTTCCAGTTGTTAAAACTAACTTAATTTTCCGATCATCATACTCACCCAAAGCAAGGTTAGAAAGAGAAGGCATGAGGTCTCACCTTTACTGTTTGTAGCCATCAGCGACAGTTGTAGCTGGACGAATACTACGTGATTGAGCCAAACCTACACATCCAGCAACCACACACACCTTTGAGATGCTAGGTCGCTTTGTCCTGGTTGAAGGTGACATCCTAAACAACCAAAATAGATTAGTGACCTTATTGACCTGTACCGAGTGTTGCTTCCAGTAATAACAGTATAGCCTTTTAAAAATAAATAAACTAAGCAATTTACAGCAGTGCATACTTACAATTTATTACATTACATGAGAAGCAAGCAAATCACCCCAGAAAACATTAAGTTAACTTATCAGCACGCGAACGTAATTTTGCATGCTTTTTCAACATAATTAGGATATTAACCAACAGTAATGTACTTCACAAGTAGACAAATCTATTGATCAATAATGCTAGAACAGAATCAGTTGGTAACAAAAAGATACTAGAACAGGGCCTTTCCATAGCTACAGAGAAATTGACTAGCTAGCAGGAAACCATTGGGCTAGAACATCATATTTCTGGAAGCAATCCAATTGAGACTAAACCCAGCACCTATGTAGCCATGGCAGCAAGGCCATGACCAAGGGCTATACAGCATACCCGTGGCTCAATGACCATGTGCCCAGAGAAAAGGGGAAGAACAGAGGGGAAAAATACAGTACCTTCAATGTTTGTAGCCGAGGCTGAACCACGCTGTCACCAGTGATAGTGGGTACGAGAGCTAGCTGAACCCACAACCGTGCACCAACCGAACCGGCAGCAATGGCCAGGAGGCGTGACCGCATGAAGCCCCAAGCTAAAACAAAGATTCCCATTTTCAGAACATGGCAAGGCTGCAACCACAATGAGTTTGTTGTCAGTCAGGGAGGTCACGTTGCAGGGCAAGGCCGCCGACGCACACAGCTGCCTTGGTATTGAACCACCGCCTTGTCGCAAGCCCTGGCCATCCATTCGATCACACAGCACAGGGCAGAAAATCATCAGCAGACAGCAGATAAAGTAATCCACGGCACAGTAACAGATGGGCATCTATATATCAACCAATCGAAGCAACCAGAGATTTTACCTTGGAGATGGATGGCTTCAACAGGGATCTGCAGTTGCAGGAGCACAGACATCCACGAGCAACCTGCCAGTGAGTTCATCCAGAAATCAATAAAAGATCCTCGAACAAACAAATCCATAGAAACGGCTACATCACGCAGCCCAATTTACCTCTCCTCACACACACGTTCCTATCTTGAGCACATCAGAGGTGTGGAAACTATTTTCTTGTAATAAAAAGGATTTCTTTAGCAGATTTGACTCAGCTTTGGTAAAGACAATGTGCCAATGCACTGAATGTACCGTTCTGGGCAGGTTATAACAGGTTTTGGAAGACAAATCTATACTAGGAACAAACACATTTATACTAGGAACTCTGTCCATCCAGAAGACAAATACAATGCAAAGACCACACTAAAACTACAAATGCTGTTCCTAGTTTTAGGATTACATCCATCAGTGAAGTGAAACCACCTCCAACACAAACAATGGTGCTACATTGCCACTGCCTGCATCTGAAGTACAACAGGTGCACCAAGTCAACAACAACTCGACACATCACAAATCCTAGGATGTCGAAAATAAATATGGCAACAAGTCAAATGCAAGAGAAAATTGCTTGTAAGTCTCACAAAGCAAACTCATCAATCAATCAAGTCATTCAAATAAAATGTCACGACTTAACATCCGACAAGTATATGTAATCTGGACCATACCAAGAAACATTTATGTCACGGACAAGGCAAGCAATCGATATTTTCTTGATTCTCAGAAAGTAAAACTGCAAGGAAGCAAACAGGTGCGGCGTAGGGGTTTGTAGCCGAGCCAAAGGTATGGAGTGGACCATGCCAATCCAAAAGCCAACTCTCTGAGGTGATTGCTTTCATTTTGTTAATCCTAGTACACTCAAGCTCCACGGTATCCAAGGCTAGTTACATATAAAGTCTCTATCTAAGATCACCTTAAATAAAAGCCTGGAAATAGTAAAAGATATGCATGTAATAGCAACCTCGGAGAGAAAGAGAAAAGCGACGAAAATCCCTCAAGGCAGCAACAGCGCTCTTTACATAAGGAGCCACGTGCCAATGCAGTCAGTAGGAGGAAATCTTCAAATTAAAAATCTCCAAACACTATGGCGGCACCACAGCCGCTCACAGCTCGATGGCCAGCCCATCTCATATCAAGAGAGGGAGAGAGAGGAGACCAAGGGCTCACCTGAACTGAGGACGAGACGGCCACCACTGCCACGGTTGCAAATGTGTAGGACTGCTAGATCAGCTAGGTACATGTGGCATGTATCAACTTCCCTCCTCTCAGCATGTGACTTCCCAGGTCTTTCCCACCTTGATTTGGCATCTCCTGTGACAAGTAAAAAGAAGCACAGTTTCAGGTCTCCCTCTAATCAACACAACACAAACATAAATGAAGAAGAGAACATCCACCATCATCTAAGAAATATACATTGCATCTAGAAAACTGATATAGGATATTGTCATTATTGCAGACTGTGTTACTAAACAGTGGCATAGAATGCCTCTCTCCAGTTCATTATGCAAGATTATTTAGCAAGCCTAAGTACCACAAGAGAGCTTTCAGGTATAGTTCTACTCAGTTGTGTTGTTAGTAAATGAACTGAGACTGTTTGTTTGCTTCCAGTTGTTAAAATAACTTAATTTTCCAATCAACATACGCACCCAGGGCAAGGGTAGAAAGAGAAGGCCTGAGGACTCACCTTTACTGTTTGTAGCCGTCAGCGACAGTGGTGAGGTGGACGAATATGACGTGACTGAGCCGAACCTACACTGCCAGCAGCCAAAGCCCCTGTTTGTTTGGGCTGTGGCTTGAGCTTTTGCGGCTTCTAGCCCTCTAAAAGCTAAAGCCCAACCAAACAACTATTTCCTACCACCGGGCTTTTGAGAAGCTGGTCTTCAAATTGCACTACGAAGGAAAAGCACGTCCAGAGCAGCTTCCCGCGGCTCCACCGGCTTCTAACCCCTTCCGCAAAATGTCGCCCTTCCACTTCGCTGGAATTACATAGAAAATGCCACCGATACTTATATCTCCTGCCCCTTCAGTTTTCCCCACGCTCCTCACACCATTCCCTCCCCCGATAGACAGAACAGAGGAGACGAGCTAGGGTTTGGGGCCGCCGTCGTCGCCATCTCCGGCCACCCCGACGGCCGGATCCCGCGCCCCCTCAGCCGCCCTCCTCTCCGATCTGTAAGCGCGCTCCCGTTCCTCCCAGACGCCACCTCAACCTAGCAGCGCCGCCGACGGGATCCAGCCGTCCTCAACCTTCTCCAGCCACGACGCCAACGGATCCGGCCGTCCTCGTTCACTTGTACAGTTCTACCTCTGCTGCCACAACCTCACCTCCCTCCGTCTCACTTGATTGTTTCCTAGACCGCGCAAGCAAGTTGAGCTTCCCCTGTCGTGGTGTGTGGTCAGTGTGTAGTTTTGGAGAAAAATGCAATGGGTGAATGGTCGTACTTGCTGTAAAAATGTCAGGGTGAACGAATGTCCAAAAATTGCCATGGATAATGGTGGTACTTACTGTTAAAATATCAGATCTGTGAGGCATATGTGACCAAAAAAATTACTTGTCAATGTGAACATGCATACAGATGGCATGGTTTCTTGTTGATTGCTGGACATGGTTACTTACTTTCATACTTTGCTATGGAAGAAATCTTAAAAAGACCTCATTCTGCCAAAATTTATTAACTATAATTGATTCACAACAAAATCAACTATTTTGGGGCTAAATTAGATGTTAAATATTTTATTTGAGGTAATGTACATCATAATCAGATAAATTATTTTAAATTAATGTTTAAAACATTCGAGGGCATTGCAGACTTTCACCACCAGCTACAGCCTCACCAGCCGTCCTTCAAAAGTTACCAAACAACCTTTTTGGTCTTCTCAGCTTCTACCAGCTCCAGCTGCTTCTCGTTCAGCCGCAGCCCAAACAAACAGGGCCAAATACACCTCAGAGATGCTAGGCCGCTAGTCCTGGTTGAAGCTGACATCCTGAACAACCGAAAGGGGTTATTTATTGACATGTACCGAGTGTTGCTTCCAGTAATGACAGTATAGCCTAGATGCATGCAAGTTGCAAACAGTTAACCTTTGACAAATAAATAAACTAAGCAATTAACAGCAGTGCATACTTACAATTTATTATATTTCATGAGAAGCAACCAAATCCTCCCACCCCCAGAAAGCATCAAGTTAACTTATCATCACGCGACAGTAAGTTTGCACATCCGGTCAACAGAATTAGGATATTAACCAACGGTAATGTGCTTCACAAGTAGACAAGTCTATTGATCAATCATGCTAGAAAAGAACCAGTTGGTAACAAAAAGATACTAGAACAGGGCCTTTCCGTAGCTAGAGAGAAATTGACTAGCTAGCTGGCAGGAAAGCACTGGGCTAGAAGCAATCCAATTAAGACTAAACCCAGCACCTATGTAGCCATGGCAGCAAGGCCATGACCAAGGGCTATATAGCATACCCGTGGCTCAATGACCATGTGCCCAGACAAAAGGGGAAGAACAGAGGAGGAAGAATAGAGTACCTTCAATGTTTGTAGCTGAGGCTGACCCACCCTGTCACCGGTGATGGTGGGGACGAGAGCTAGCTGAACCCACAATCGCGCACCAACAGAACCACCAGCAATGGCCAGGAGGCATGACCGCGTGAAGGACGTCAGGGAAGAGAGAAGCCCCAACCTACAACAACGATTCCCATTTTCAGAACATGGCAAGGCTGCAACCAAAATGAGTTTGTTGCTAGTCAGGGAGCTCACATTGCAGGCCAAGGCCGCCAACGCACACCGCTGCCTTGGTCTCGAACCACTGCAATCAAGCACCGCCTTGTCGAGAGCCCTGGCCATCCATTCAATCACACACCACAGGGCAGAAAATCATCAGCAGACAGCAGATAAAATAATCCATGGCACAGAAACAGAATGGGCATCTATATATCAACCAATCCAAGCAAGCAGAGATTCGACCTTGGAGATGGATGGCTCCAACAGGGATCTGCAGTTGCAGGAGCACGGACATCCACGAGAAACCTGCAAGTGAGTGAGTGGGTTTAGAAACTTTTCTTACGGATGAGAAAGAAACAAATAGAAGAAAGAAGGACTAATTCAACCATGTTACTATGTTGCAATTACAGTCATGCCAATGATTATGATACTAACATATCTAATGGAGTGTGCACATAAGCAGCACATCACAGGACAAGGGATCCATAAATAATACTCCCTCCCGTATCTTAATATCAGACCTTTTTTTACACTATGATAGTATCAAAAAACATCTTATATTAACAAGATAGCATAATATACAGCGCTAAATAGCAGATTTGACTCGGCTATGGTAAAGACAATGTGCAAATGCACTGAATCTATACTAGGAACAAAGAAATTTATACTAGGAACTCTGTCCATTCAGAAGACAAAACCAATGCAAAGACCACAGTAAAACTAGAATGATGTTCCCAGTTTTAGGTTTACAACCACCGCTTGGGGGCGACCGACGCGGCGATAGGTCCTGGGGGGCGGCTACCCAGTCGCGGCCCCAAAACGCCCCCCAAGTTCGACCCAATTTCGTCCAAGTTCTGCGGAACTCATGAACATAGAGCAAATTCGGCGAAAATTCATTAATGTTTGGGGGATTTTACATAATATGCGATAATATTTAGCCTATTGTTACATAGATTCATCAGAAAATTTAAAAACTAGGATGGTGCATCTGCTGCACCATCGACGCAGCTCGCCTCCGCTGCACCGTCGACGCTGCTCTACTCCGCTGCACCACCGACGCTGCTCTACTCCGTTGCACCATCGACGCCGCTCGCCGTCACCCCTTCATGGGTACTCTAGGCGCGGCTGGTTGCCGTCCTGGATGTGGTAGAGGACGGAGACGAGCGTGCGCCCCTCGGCGCTCCACCACAGGATCCGGCCGAGCCGGTTCCCTGGGCCGGCCACAGGCTCCAGACCTTGGACGGAGACGAGCGCCTGGTTGCGGCGCTCCTCGAAGTAGGCCGTCCAGCGCGCAATGTTGTTCGGCGCATTCGCCGGATCGGCGAGTTCTTCGGCGGTCATGGTGGCGCGGACGGCGAGAACCTCCCGCTCGAACTCCTGTCCCTGAGGAGGCAGAGGCGGCACCGGCACGCCGGCGGCGCTGAGCACCCACCCGCGCGGCAGACGCAAGCCTACCGGACAAGGGTAGTTCACCTCGGCCAGAAGGATGGCCTCGGCACGGGTGAGGGCGCGACGGATGCCGTTCTGGCCGCGGTAGGGATTCATGGCGGAGCAGCGAGAGGGGAGGAAAGAGGAAGAGTGCGGCGAGCAGGGGAGGAAGAAGAGGTGCGCGGTGTGTCTCTCGACGGCGAGCCCGCCCGCTTTATATAGCGGTAGCGGCGGAGGGGGTGCATGCGGCTGGACACGCGGCGGACGAGCGGCGGCGATTGGACTACTCCACGGCGATTGGACTGGACTCCGACGAGCATTGATTCCCCCTGCGGCCGTCAGAGCGAGGAAGACGAGGTGAATGGATGAGCACGCCGCGTCGGAAAGAGGCCGACAACTGGGGCCGTTGGGAGGAAGCGCGCGAAAGGCGCCCGTGATCGCGCGCTTTCCTTTCATCCGGCGACCCCAAGCGACCCCCAGCGCGCTGGGTTTGGGTTGGGATCGCCGGACTCAGTTTTGGCCCAATCCGGCGCTATTTGGGCCCTTGGGGGCGCGACTGGGGGAATTTTCACCCCACGGCGCTAGTTTCGCCGTCTTGGGGGCCTCTTGGGGGCGCGGCTGGAGATGCTCTAAGTTTCTTAACTGATTTTTCTGTGAGGTAATTGACTATTATAAAAACTGAGAAAACAAACCCTAGTTGAGTATAAATATACGAAATTAAAAAATAAAAATGTTTTCAACGCGTTGCCGCAAACGTATGTATACCGAAAGTAAAATTTAAATTTTTTAAAAATACTACTCTTAGGGAATCCCACGCCGACCCGTACGTCCGAACTTTTTTTTTTGTCGTTCAACGCGATGCCGCAAACGTATGTGAACGTGTTCGAATTCCTGCATACTGGCAGCAAACTAGGGGAAGTTTACGGGTGTTTGTACATTCACCACTTAGGCTTTCGCTCGCTCGGTCCAACTATCGTTAATGGTCCGCTTGTCATTGTCTCCTCTTCCTACTATAGAGCTCTCCTCCGGCGCAGTCGCTTTCCTCCTCTTCTTTCCACAACTGCACCGCTCTCCTCTGACACAATGGTCGCAACCCCGCAGAGGATGGTGGAGGAGCCTCTCTACGCGACTTTGTCACAAGATCGTCCACTTGTGGGAGGTCGTGTATGCGCATCGCATATGCGTGGGTCTCACTCTGAGCTCACCGGAGGAGAGCTCAAAGGACGATGACCTAAGTATGGAGGAGGCGTTCGACAATGACCCGGTGCTTGGTTTCACCATGGCGTAGGCACATGCGCACTTTGACGTCATCATAGCAAAGGTGTAGCAAGATGAGAAATCATCGGTGCCTAGGTCGATGTTTGAGATGATGCAGTAGGAGCGGTGGTATAACCTCGACCTCCTCACACATCACCGCATGAGGGGGGCACAAATCGTCGACGAGCAGGCCGACAAGCGGGCGGACACGAACATGGTCGCGAAGGACCCAGGCATCATCGACTAGGAGCAGGAGCTCTTCGAGACCCTGCAACGCTTGCACCGCCTAAATGAGTAATGTGGATGTGCCACGTCCAAGTGTAGGTGAATAGAATCCAGATGAAAAACGTGCTCCAGTTATATTCAATAACGTAGTGGAACATAAAAAATAGGTATGCACTATTCTATCACATAAAATAACGATTAACATTGAATGGCCTCTAAGTGTTGCTTCGGAAATTGAAAAAAATACCATGTTTCTAATTAAAGTGATCTATAAATTTCCACTTTATGACGCATAGATATACTAAATAAGATAACTAAATATCCCTAAAACTAAATATGAAGACTGAGATTAATCATACGAGGATGAGACTGGTACCAAGATAACTAATGTTTACTAAGGGAATGGCATATGTAATGTTATAAATTTTGTAGTTCCTAGCATAAAATGATAAACATTATTGAAATATCATGGTTATTCGGAAGTTGATTTATAACTTTTGTATGGGATAAACTTGTTGCAAAACAAACGACATGAGAAACGGCTCGTGAAACTTTCAGACGGGAATCACATGGCGCGGAAAATTAGGTGCAAAAGTTTTGAACGAGAAACACATAAAACGATAAACTAGGAGGAAAACTTTAACGCGGCACATATTAGGAAAAAAACACATGATGCGATAAATTAACTTTCAGATGGAAGATACAAAGAGAAAACACACGACATGAAAGTTTTTTTTATTCCATAAAGCACATATTGAGCGCCAAAGACATGGTGCGAGAAAATAGATAGGGGATATTGGGCGGGAAACATTTGGTGAGAGATGTCGATTAAGAAATACGTCACGATAAATTAGTCATAAATTTTGTTGGCGAGAAACACATGTGGCAAAAAAAACGCAAGAAACAAATGGCGCATGTAGTTGAGAAACTTTTGGACGGGTGATACCGAGCGGTAAACACATATATTTTTTTTGTCTTATTCCAAGTAACTCTGATTGGGTGGGAAACACACGGCTGAGAAATTGAAGGGAAAACTTTTGGGCGGGGAAACATACGACACAAGATAATTGGCGGGTTATTTCGTGCGGAATCGGGGAACTTCTTTATGGAACATATCAACGAGAAACACACAACATGAGAAAATAGACGGAAAAATTCTAGGCAAGAGATACCAGATGGAGTGTGTTTGATCTGCATCAAATGTCCCAAGACCCTTCTCCCTCCACCCCCCCCCCCCGCCCCCCTCCCCCTCTCCACGTGTTACTCCTCCATCTCAACCCGCCTTTCTCCACTGACCAAACCATCTACAATTGCCAAACGACTCGCGGGGCAAACAAATAAAACTAGGAAACATATATCTTTTAGTCGATAGAAACAAAATGGTGCCAGTCAACTTCAACACTCCGCTTTGTTGATGTCAAACACCACCACCCTCACTCCCCACCCCCCCTAGTCTGATTGCCATCATTTCACGCATTATCGCCATGCCTTGAGTCGCGATTGCATCAGCCATCTCTGTAACATGTGCTTGGTTTAGTTTCCAAAATCGCTTCTTGCAGCGTTCTAGTTAATCTAGTTGTTCCTAACATCTCGTTTGTTTGGTTACATGTCTAATTTTGAACACACATTTTTCATTATCGGAGTGACAAAAATGTGGTTTTTTGTGAAGATTCTACCAAATATTTGATGTAAACTTGAACCACTTTATTTTTGTAAAATACTGGACCATATTTTATTTACAATTGACCAAAGTTTCCATGTAATATGGTTTTTATATACCTCTTCTAAAAAACACAAATTTCCGCAGATTCAGCTCGAACGGGGTCAAATTTGAACTACATGTGCTTGATAATTTGCTCTTTATTTTTCGAAAAAATCATTTCTAGATACACAAGTAGTCATTTCATCAGGGATCCAACAAGACTTTTGTAAGATTCCACCACTATCTATTACCGGTCATGCCCTCCGTTTTGACCACTTTTTGAAATCGACAAAAATAATTCAAAAAAAAAAAAAATGTAAAACCTTCGCGTTGCATCCTAATTTATGTCTTAGTAACCATACAAAACAACAAACTTGGAATAAGGCAAATATCTTATAAAAGTCTTTTTAAAATGAGCTATCGAGTATGAAGATTCATGACTTTCAAGCCAAATGACCGATGTTACAGCTAGTTTGAAAGGATAGTTTTCCCAAATGATCTCAAATTTTGCACATGTGTGTATATTATACTAGCCAACAAGTTTGCCAAAGGAAGTTTTTATTTTCTTTGCACGAAAAATCCATTTTCCATTTTCCGAGTGACAAAAATGGGGTTTTTTGTGAAGGATCTACCAAATATTTCATGTCAACTTGAACCACTTTATTTTTGTAAAATATTAGACCATGTGTTATTTACAATTGACCAAAGTTTCCATGTAATATGGTTTTTATATACCTCTTCTGAAAAAGACAAATTTCCGCAGATTCAGGTGGAACGGGGTCAAATTTGAACTACACGTGCTTGATAGTTTGCTCTTTATTTTTTGAAAAAATCATTTCTAGATACACAAGTAGTCATTTCATCAGGGATCCACCAAGACTTTTGTAAGATTCCACCCCTATCTATTACCGGTCATTCCCTCCGTTTTGACCACTTTTTGAAATCGACAAAAATAATTCAAAAAAAATAAAAAAATTGTAAAACCTTCGCGTTGCATCCTAATTTATGTCTTAGTAACCATACAAAACAACAAACTTGGAATAAAGCAAATATCTTATAAAAGTCTTTTCAAAATGAGCTATCGAGTATGAAGATTCATGACTTTCAAGCCAAATGACCGATGTTACAGCTAGTTTGAAAGGATAGTTTTCCCAAATGATCTCATATTTTGCACATGTGTGTATATTATACTAGCCAACAAGTTTGCCAAAGGAAGTTTTTATTTTCTTTGCACGAAAAATCCATTTTCCATTTTCCGAGTGACAAAAGTAGGGGTTTTTTGTGAAGGATCTACCAAATATTTGATGTCAACTTGAACCACTTTATTTTTGTAAAATATTAGACCATGTGTTATTTAAATGGAGTATATTGCAAATGAATTGCAAATTCAAACTCCAATTTGAATTCAAGTTAGCCAAGTTGTAAATGCTATTGTGTGATCAAAGTAATTCATATTGAAATGTGTATGATATGCCTCTGATGTGCAATTGAAATGTGTATGATATGCCTCTGATGTGCAATTGAAATGTGATATGTTGCTATGGTTCAAGTTGCACAAGCATTTGAAATGAATTTGATTTAATTCCAATTAATCCAAATAGCAAATGCTACTGGTCCCATTTTAAATTCAACTCAAAAATAGTTCAAAGTTGGATATTTGGATAGATTATTTTCTCCTGATCATTTTTCATATATTATATGTTAAATTTGGAGTTAATATGAATTTTCTATGAATTATAAAGTTTCACTTAATTTCTGCCATTTTCCGATTTATTCTTTAATCAGAAAAAATAAAAAAATTGTAAAACCAACGGTCCCGGTTTTTGCGACAAACCGGGACCAATGCCTCGCCAGAGCATTGGACCCGGTTGGTGGCAAAAACCGGGACCGTTGCCCCAGTTGAACCGGGACCAATGCCATATCCAGACGAACCGGGACCGTTGCCCGGTATCGTTCCCGGTTCTGTAATGAACCGGGAGCGATGCCTCTTTTGGGCTGGACGAAAGGGGGGTCTGTCTACTAGTGGCGGTAAATTTTCAAACGAAAATCACATTAGACAAAAAAAATTATCAGGAAACTTTAAAGCGGCACATATCAGGCAGCAAACACATAGGTGGTAACCTTCTAGACGGGAGATACGAGGCATAAACACGTACCATGAAAGTTTTTCTTTCACGGGGACGTGGCACATATTGGTGGCGGGAAAAACGTGGTGTGTTAAAATAGACAATAGATATTGGGCGGGACAATTTTGGATGAGAGATGTCGGGTGGGAAATAGACGACACACGTGGCAACAACATTGGCGGTAAAAACATGACAAAAGCATATAGGTGACAAACTTTTGGGCGGGTGATACCAGGGGAAACATGCATCGGGATTTTTGTTCTTATTTTGAGCAACTCAAATTGCGAGGGAAGTACATGGTATGAGAAATTGGATATATAACTTTCGGGTGGGAATTTTTGGGCGGGAAACATACGAAATTCGGTAGAAAAGTTCGAGCAAGAATCATACGTCGCACAAAGTTAGGTGAGGAACTTTTCTACGGGACATATAGGCGAGAAACACATGATGCGAGAAAGTAGACTAGAAATACTCGAGCAGTAGATAATACGAAAACAGAACAGTATGAGAGTTTTTTTGGGCGATATACCTGTGGCGGGTGCCATGGTCTTGTAAACCAAAGAATTCATATTCGGGTGTCATCGTGTTGGGTCAAAACCCATGCCTTGTTGGTCACACTTGCTAGACTACACAAAGCAAGACCCCCACCCCAACACGCTACAATAACACAAAAAATATCTTCTATCTTTGGTTTTAGGTTTTATCGAGTTGTTACATGAGTTGAAGGCGATAAAATCACATATACTTTCAAATGACAGATTAATATCATCGTGGTTAAAAAATCATCACGCTCGTAAGCAACCACGTTAATACCCGATATCACTACATACAATAATGCATCAAAGAAGGCAAAGTGGAGGTCAATTACATCTGCATAAATAATTAGCCCGCCGACATTCTCACCAAATCTTTGCGGTGCCTGAAGTATTTGGAGACGTGAGAGAGTATCGGAGTTCAATATTTCAAGTAAATCACATTACACTTAGGGTGATAGTGTGATTATAGGTTTCATGTTGGAGGTTTGTAATGGGATCACCTGTCTATAAAATTCTTCACGGATTATCTGAATCCTACAAAAATACTGGTCGTTTTTAACCGAAGAGTTTTACTCCTGGTCGCGCATTTTGGATTCAAACTCATGCTTGGTTGGGTGTCAGTGCACTATACATAAACGAATGAAAAAATTCTAAAAAATATTGCAAGTTATTCTACTGCAGAAATCTCTTATCTATTCTAGTTCTAGGGTTTAGTGTCTATTATCACATGTGTTGACGACACCAAACAATAATATACAGTTTTCAACAAAAGTTTGATCTCATTCTGCCAAAATAATGTCCATCACGATAGAAGAAGACCAATTCATACACAATATCACTACATACACTACGGGAGAGGAGGCTGACGCCTACGGCCAAATGTCGGGGCCGTCGGCGTAGACGGCCCGTCAGCGCTGGTGGTGGGCCGTCGGAGACCCAAAGCCGTCGGCGTAGCCGTACCTAGGCCGAGGGCCGCCGTCGGCGTAGAAAGGCCGTCGGCGTAGGAACAATTTAGGCCGACGGCCGCCGTCGGCGTTTCATGGGCCGTCGGCGTAGGCCTGCCAGGTGGGCCCCGGTGACGGCCGGACGTTACGGCGTCAGCCCAGCAGGGACTACGCCGACGGCCCCGACCTTTGGCCGTCGGCGTAGACCCCGGGTTGTGTTTTTTTTTTTCATTTTTTTTCTTTTGTTTAACTATTTAATCTTATATTACTAATACTAATACATCAAATAATATTGGAAATGGAATTATAGTATATATCATCTCATTTCAACACTCGATATACGTATGCCTCTTTATTCTTTTAATGTCTACTAATTAATACATAAAATAATATAATAACAAATTATAATACTAAATTAAAATATATTATGCTACTATTACTATATTAATATGTATGCTCCACAGTTGTACCCCGTGCGGAGAAAGCTATAAGAGTACACCGCCGGCCCCCTCCCAGCCGGCCCCGGCCTCGCGCCCGGTCTAAGCCGGGTTTCGGTGAAGAAAGACCGCCGTAGTACCGCATTAACTTGCATGTGAATAATTGTAGGGTATGTGTCCAAGTGTGGTGTAAGATCAATGCATAAATGCAATGTCTAGCTCCTTGGTGTGACCATTTTCACATTCATGTGATAGCACTATTCAAAGTCATGGACATGTAGGTGGAAATACACCCGTTTGCGGGTATTCCGGGGGCTACGAAAGGTTACAAGGTCCCAACCTTGTTTTCCATGTAGTTTTGTCCTAAACAAATCTTAACAAACCAAAAAGTACATTGTTGAAACATCATGCGGAGAAAGCTATAGGGGTAGACCGCCAGGCCCCCCACCGAAGCAGGCCGGATGTCGCAGGTAAATAACCGCCAAAGCGTCGGAATCCCACAAAAATTTGCATGTGGACCTAGTTTATGTGTTCAAGTGTGGTGGAAGGCCCATAGATGCAAAACATAGATCCCGGGTGTGACCTTCTTCATACATGAATGCGATAACACTTAGAAAAAGATTCGTGCACACGTGTAGACGTATACTCCCGGAGGTGAATGATCTTGTGGTGAAATGTGTCCAACCTTGCTTCTCCATGTACATATATATGTGCTAAACAAGCACAGATGGAGACAAGAAGTCCATTATATATTGGTACACCCTGGTACGGAGAAAGCTATAGGGGTAGACCTGCTGGTCCCCCTCGATCGTCTACCCCCATAGATATTCTCCGGATGGGGGTAGCCCGTTGGACATTTGTCTTGGGTTGTGTTTGGTTAGGTCATAGCTAGGGTCATTACAAACCATGTCTACGGTTTCGGGGGTGAATGGCCGTCGGAGGGCCGGAATCATTTCGAAAACCTGCATGTGGAGCTAGATTATGTTTATAAGTGTGATTTAATGTTTGTAGATGGCATATGTAGGTCATGTGTGACGTTGTTCACGGACATGGGCTAACACTTAGTAAAATCGTCGATCCGTATGTGGAAACTCTCGATACGGGTCTACCGGTGTGAATAATGTGGTGAAATGTGTTCAGCCTTGGTTTTACATGTACATATGTGCTAAATAAACATAGATAGATAAAAAATTCCATTGGTCCACCCTCGTACGGAGAAAGCTATAAGGGTAGATCTTCGGGCCCCCCCGATCTAGGGTTTCGGAGGTGAATGACCGTCGGAGGGCCGGAATCATTGGAAATCCTGCATGTGGAGCTAGGTTATGTTTATAAGTGTGATTTAATGTTTGTAGATGGCATATGTAGGTCATGTGTCTGACGTTGTTCACGGACATGGGATAACACTTAGTAAAATCGTCGATCCGTATGTGGAAACTCCCGGTACGTGTCTATCGGTGTGAATAATGTGGTGAAATGTGTTCAACCTTGGTTTTCCATGTACATATGTGCTAAACAAACATAGATAGATAAAAAAGTCCATTGGTCCGTCCTCGTACGGAGAAAGCTATAAGGGTAGATCTGCGGGCCCCCAGGTCTAGGGTTTCGGAGGTGAATGACCGTCGGAGGGCCGGAATCATTGGAAACCCTGCATGTGGAGCTAGGTTATGTTTATAAGTGTGATTTAATGTTTGTAGATGGCATATGTAGGTCATGTGTCTGACGTTGTTCACGGACATGGGCTAACACTTAGTAAAATCGTCGATCCGTATGTGGAAACTCCCGGTACGGGTCTACCGGTGTGAATAATGTGGTGAAATGTGTTCAACCTTGGTTTTCCATGTACATATGTGCTAACCAAACATAGATAGATAAAATGTCCATTGGTCCATCCTCGTACGGAGAAAGCTATAAGGGTAGATCTGCGGCCCCCCCAGATCTAGGGTTTTGGAGGTGAATGACCGTCGGAGGGTCGGAATCATTGGAAACCCTGCATGTGGAGCTAGGTTATGTTTATAAGTGTGATTTAATGTTTGTAGATGGCATATGTAGGTTATGTGTCTGACGTTGTTCACGGACATGGGCTAACACTTAGTAAAATCGTCGATCCGTATGTGGAAACTCCCGGTACGTGTCTACCGGTGTGAATAATGTGGTGAAATGTGTTCAACCTTGGTTGTCCATGTACATATGTGCTAAACAAACATAGATAGATAAAAAAGTCCATTGGTCCATCCTCGTACGGAGAAAGCTATAAGGGTAGATCTGCGGGTCCCCCAGATCTAGGGTTTCGGAGGTGAATGACCGTTGGAGGGCCAGAATCATTGGAAACCCTGAATGTGGAGCTAGGTTATGTTTATAGGTGTGATTTAATGTTTTTAGATGGCATATGTAGGTCATGTGTGTGACGTTGTTCACGGACATGGGCTAACACTTAGTAAAATCGTCGATCCGTATGTGGAAACTCCCGGTACGTGTCTACCGGTGTGAATAATGTGGTGAAATGTGTTCAGCCTTGGTTTTCCATGTACATATGTGCTAAACAAACATAGATAGATAAAAAAAGTCCATTGGTCCATCCTCGTACGGAGAAAGCTATAAGGGTAGATCTGCGGGCCCCAGATCTAGGGTTTCGGAGGTGAATGACCGTCGGAGGGCCGGAATCATTGGAAAACCCTGCATGTGGAGCTAGGTTATGTTTATAGGTGTGATTTAATGTTTGTAGATGGCATATGTAGGTCATGTGTCTGACGTTGTTCACGGACATGGGCTAACACTTAGTAAAATCGTCGATCCGTATGTGGAAACTCCCGGTACGTGTCTACCGGTGTGAATAATGTGGTGAAATGTGTTCAGCCTTGGTTTTCCATGTACATATGTGCTAAACAAACATAGATAGATAAAAAAAGTCCATTGGTCCATCCTCGTACGGAGAAAGCTATAAGGGTAGATCTGCGGGCCCCCTAGATCTAGGGTTTCGGAGGTGAATGACCGTCGGAGGGCCGGAATCATTGGAAAACCCTGCATGTGGAGCTAGGTTATGTTTATAGGTGTGATTTAATGTTTGTAGATGGCATATGTAGGTCATGTGTCTGACGTTATTCACGGACATGGGCTAACACTTAGTAAAATCGTCGATCCGTATGTGGAAACTCCCGGTACGTGTCTACCGGTGTGAATAATGTGGTGAAATGTGTTCAACCTTGGTTTTCCATGTACATATGTGCTAAAAAACATAGATATATAAAAAAAGTCCATTGGTCCATCCTCGTACGGAGAAAGCTATAAGGTTAGATCTGCGGGCCCCCCCAGATCTAGGGTTTCGGAGGTGAATGACCGTCGGAGGGCCGGAATCATTGGAAAACCAGCATGTGGAGCTATGTTATGTTTATAGGTGTGATTTAATGTTTGTAGATGGCATATGTAGGTCATGTGTCTGAAGTTGTTCACGGACATGGGCTAACACTTAGTAAAATCGTCGATCCGTATGTGGAAACTCCCGGTACGGGTCTACCGGTGTGAATAATGTGGTGAAATGTGTTCAACCTTGGTTTTCCATGTACATATGTGCTAAACAAACATAGATAGATAAAAAAGTCCTTTGGTCCATCCTCATACGGAGAAAGCTATAAGGGTAGATCTGCGGGACCCCAGATCTAGGGTTTCGGAGGTGAATGACCGTCGGAGGGCCGGAATCATTGGAAACCCTGCATGTGGAGCTAGGTTATGTTTATAAGTGTGATTTAATGTTTGTAGATGGCATATGTAGGTCATGTGTCTGACGTTGTTCACGGACATGGGCTAACACTTAGTAAAATCGTCGATCCGTATGTGGAAACTCCCGGTACGTGTCTACCGGCGTGAATAATGTGGTGAAATGTGTTCAACCTTGGTTTTCCATGCACATATGTGCTAAACAAACATAGATAGATAAAAAAGTCCATTGGTCCATCCTCGTACGGAGAAAGCTATAAGGATAGATCTGCGGGCCCCCCCGATCTAGGGTTTTGGGGGTGAATGACCGTCGGAGGGCCGGAATCATTTGGAAAACCTGCATGTGGAGCTAGGTTATGTTTATAAGTGTGATTTAATGTTTGTAGATGGCATATGTAGGTCATGTGTCTGACGTTGTTCACGGACATGGGCTAACACTTAGTAAAATCGTCGATCCGTATGTGGAAACTCCCGGTACGTGTCTACCGGTGTGAATAATGTGGTGAAATGTGTTCAACCTTGGTTTTCCATGTACATATGTGCTAAACAAACATAGATAGATAAAAAAAGTCCATTGGTCCATCCTCGTACGGAGAAAGCTATAAGGGTAGATCTGCGGGCCCCCCAGATCTAGGGTTTCGGAGGTGAATGACCGTTGGAGGGCCAGAATCATTGGAAACCCTGAATGTGGAGCTAGGTTATGTTTATAGGTGTGATTTAATGTTTTTAGATGGCATATGTAGGTCATGTGTCTGACGTTGTTCACGGACATGGGCTAACACTTAGTAAAATCGTCGATCCGTATGTGGAAACTCCCGGTACGTGTCTACCGGTGTGAATAATGTGGTGAAATGTGTTCAGCCTTGGTTTTCCATGTACATATGTGCTAAACAAACATAGATAGATAAAAAAAGTCCATTGGTCCATCCTCGTACGGAGAAAGCTATAAGGGTAGATCTGCGGGCCCCCAGATCTAGGGTTTCGGAGGTGAATGACCGTCGGAGGGCCGGAATCATTGGAAAACCCTGCATGTGGAGCTAGGTTATGTTTATAGGTGTGATTTAATGTTTGTAGATGGCATATGTAGGTCATGTGTCTGACGTTGTTCACGGACATGGGCTAACACTTAGTAAAATCGTCGATCCGTATGTGGAAACTCCCGGTACGTGTCTACCGGTGTGAATAATGTGGTGAAATGTGTTCAGCCTTGGTTTTCCATGTACATATGTGCTAAACAAACATAGATAGATAAAAAAAGTCCATTGGTCCATCCTCGTACGGAGAAAGCTATAAGGGTAGATCTGCGGGCCCCCAGATCTAGGGTTTCGGAGGTGAATGACCGTCGGAGGGCCGGAATCATTGGAAAACCCTGCATGTGGAGCTAGGTTATGTTTATAGGTGTGATTTAATGTTTGTAGATGGCATATGTAGGTCATGTGTCTGACGTTATTCACGGACATGGGCTAACACTTAGTAAAATCGTCGATCCGTATGTGGAAACTCCCGGTACGTGTCTACCGGTGTGAATAATGTGGTGAAATGTGTTCAACCTTGGTTTTCCATGTACATATGTGCTAAAAAACATAGATATATAAAAAAAGTCCATTGGTCCATCCTCGTACGGAGAAAGCTATAAGGTTAGATCTGCGGGCCCCCCCAGATCTAGGGTTTCGGAGGTGAATGACCGTCGGAGGGCCGGAATCATTGGAAAACCAGCATGTGGAGCTATGTTATGTTTATAGGTGTGATTTAATGTTTGTAGATGGCATATGTAAGTCATGTGTCTGAAGTTGTTCACGGACATGGGCTAACACTTAGTAAAATCGTCGATCCGTATGTGGAAACTCCCGGTACGGGTCTACCGGTGTGAATAATGTGGTGAAATGTGTTCAACCTTGGTTTTCCATGTACATATGTGCTAAACAAACATAGATAGATAAAAAAGTCCTTTGGTCCATCCTCATACGGAGAAAGCTATAAGGGTAGATCTGCGGGCCCCCCAGATCTAGGGTTTCGGAGGTGAATGACCGTCGGAGGGCCGGAATCATTTGAAACCCTGCATGTGGAGCTAGGTTATGTTTATAAGTGTGATTTAATGTTTGTAGATGGCATATGTAGGTCATGTGTCTGACGTTGTTCACGGACATGGGCTAACACTTAGTAAAATCGTCGATCCGTATGTGGAAACTCCCGGTACGTGTCTACCGGCGTGAATAATGTGGTGAAATGTGTTCAACCTTGGTTTTCCATGCACATATGTGCTAAACAAACATAGATAGATAAAAAAGTCCATTGGTCCATCCTCGTACGGAGAAAGCTATAAGGATAGATCTGCGGGCCCCCCCGATCTAGGGTTTTGGGGGTGAATGACCGTCGGAGGGCCGGAATCATTTGGAAAACCTGCATGTGGAGCTAGGTTATGTTTATAAGTGTGATTTAATGTTTGTAGATGGCATATGTAGGTCATGTGTCTGACGTTGTTCACGGACATGGGCTAACACTTAGTAAAATCGTCGATCCGTATGTGGAAACTCCCGGTACGTGTCTACCGGTGTGAATAATATGGTGAAATGTGTTCAACCTTGGTTTTCCATGTACATATGTGCTAAACAAACATAGATAGATAAAAAAGTCCATTGGTCCATCCTCGTACGGAGAAAGCTATAAGGGTAGATCTGCGGGCCCCCCAGATCTAGGGTTTCGGAGGTGAATGACCGTTGGAGGGCCAGAATCATTGGAAACCCTGAATGTGGAGCTAGGTTATGTTTATAGGTGTGATTTAATGTTTTTAGATGGCATATGTAGGTCATGTGTCTGACGTTGTTCACGGACATGGGCTAACACTTAGTAAAATCGTCGATCCGTATGTGGAAACTCCCGGTACGTGTCTACCGGTGTGAATAATGTGGTGAAATGTGTTCAGCCTTGGTTTTCCATGTACATATGTGCTAAACAAAAATAGATAGATAAAAAAAGTCAATTGGTCCATCCTCGTACGGAGAAAGCTATAAGGGTAGATCTGCGGGCCCCCAGATCTAGGGTTTCGGAGGTGAATGACCGTCGGAGGGCCGGAATCATTGGAAAACCCTGCATGTGGAGCTAGGTTATGTTTATAGGTGTGATTTAATGTTTGTAGATGGCATATGTAGGTCATGTGTCTGACGTTGTTCACGGACATGGGCTAACACTTAGTAAAATCGTCGATCCGTATGTGGAAACTCCCGGTACGTGTCTACCGGTGTGAATAATGTGGTGAAATGTGTTCAGCCTTGGTTTTCCATGTACATATGTGCTAAACAAACATAGATAGATAAAAAAAGTCCATTGGTCCATCCTCGTACGGAGAAAGCTATAAGGGTAGATCTGCGGGCCCCCAGATCTAGGGTTTCGGAGGTGAATGACCGTCGGAGGGCCGGAATCATTGGAAAACCCTGCATGTGGAGCTAGGTTATGTTTATAGGTGTGATTTAATGTTTGTAGATGGCATATGTAGGTCATGTGTCTGACGTTATTCACGGACATGGGCTAACACTTAGTAAAATCGTCGATCCGTATGTGGAAACTCCCGGTACGTGTCTACCGGTGTGAATAATGTGGTGAAATGTGTTCAACCTTGGTTTTCCATGTACATATGTGCTAAAAAACATAGATATATAAAAAAAGTCCATTGGTCCATCCTCGTACGGAGAAAGCTATAAGGTTAGATCTGCGGGCCCCCCCAGATCTAGGGTTTCGGAGGTGAATGACCGTCGGAGGGCCGGAATCATTGGAAAACCAGCATGTGGAGCTATGTTATGTTTATAGGTGTGATTTAATGTTTGTAGATGGCATATGTAGGTCATGTGTCTGAAGTTGTTCACGGACATGGGCTAACACTTAGTAAAATCGTCGATCCGTATGTGGAAACTCCCGGTACGGGTCTACCGGTGTGAATAATGTGGTGAAATGTGTTCAACCTTGGTTTTCCATGTACATATGTGCTAAACAAACATAGATAGATAAAAAAGTCCTTTGGTCCATCCTCATACGGAGAAAGCTATAAGGGTAGATCTGCGGGCCCCCCAGATCTAGGGTTTCGGAGGTGAATGACCGTCGGAGGGCCGGAATCATTGGAAACCCTGCATGTGGAGCTAGGTTATGTTTATAAGTGTGATTTAATGTTTGTAGATGGCATATGTAGGTCATGTGTCTGACGTTGTTCACGGACATGGGCTAACACTTAGTAAAATCGTCGATCCGTATGTGGAAACTCCCGGTACGTGTCTACCGGCGTGAATAATGTGGTGAAATGTGTTCAACCTTGGTTTTCCATGCACATATGTGCTAAACAAACATAGATAGATAAAAAAGTCCATTGGTCCATCCTCGTACGGAGAAAGCTATAAGGATAGATCTGCGGGCCCCCCCCGATCTAGGGTTTTGGGGGTGAATGACCGTCGGAGGGCCGGAATCATTTGGAAAACCTGCATGTGGAGCTAGGTTATGTTTATAAGTGTGATTTAATGTTTGTAGATGGTATATGTAGGTCATGTGTCTGACGTTGTTCACGGACATGGGCTAACACTTAGTAAAATCGTCGATCCGTATGTGGAAACTCCCGGTACGGGTCTACCGGTGTGAATAATGTGGTGAAATGTGTTCAGCCTTGGTTTTACATGTACATATGTGCTAAACAAACATAGATAGATAAAAAAGTCCATTGGTCCACCCTCGTACGGAGAAAGCTATAAGGGTAGATCTTCGGGGCCCCCCGATCTAGGGTTTCGGAGGTGAATGACCGTCGGAGGGCCGGAATCATTGGAAACCCTGCATGTGGAGCTAGGCTATGTTTATAAGTGTTATTTAATGTTTGTAGATGGCATATGTAGGTCATGTGTCTGACGTTGTTCACGGACATGGGATAACACTTGGTACAATCGTCGATCCGTATGTGGAAACTCCCGGTACGTGTCTATCGGTGTGAATAATGTGGTGAAATGTGTTCAACCTTGGTTTTCCATGTACATATGTGCTACACAAACATAGATAGATAAAAAAGTCCATTGGTCCGTCCTCGTACGGAGAAAGCTATAAGGGTAGATCTGCGGGCCCCCCAGATCTAGGGTTTCGGAGGTGAATGACCGTCGGAGGGCCGGAATCATTGGAAACCCTGCATGTGGAGCTAGGTTATGTTTATAAGTGTGATTTAATGTTTGTAGATGGCATATGTAGGTCATGTGTCTGACGTTGTTCACGGACATGGGCTAACACTTAGTAAAATCGTCGATCCGTATGTGGAAACTCCCGGTACGGGTCTACCGGTGTGAATAATGTGGTGAAATGTGTTCAACCTTGGTTTTCCATGTACATATGTGCTAACCAAACATAGATAGATAAACAAGTCCATTGGTCCATCCTCGTACGGAGAAAGCTATAAGGGTAGATCTGCGGCCCCCCCAGATCTAGGGTTTTGGAGGTGAATGACCGTCGGAGGGCCGGAATCATTGGAAACCCTGCATGTGGACCTAGGTTATGTTTATACGTGTGATTTAATGTTTGTAGATGGCATATGTAGGTTATGTGTCTGACGTTGTTCACGGACATGGGCTAACACTTAGTAAAATCGTCGATCTGTATGTGGAAACTCCCGGTACGTGTCTACCGGTGTGAATAATGTGGTGAAATGTGTTCAACTTTGGTTTTCCATGTACATATGTGCTAAACAAACATAGATAGATAAAAAAGTCCATTGGTCCATCCTCGTACGGAGAAAAGCTATAAGGGTAGATCTGCGGGGCCCCCAGATCTAAGGTTTCGGAGGTGAATGACCGTCGGAGGGACGGAATCATTGGAAAACCTGCATGTGGAGCTAGGTTATGTTTATAGGTGTGATTTAATGTTTGTAGATGGCATATGTAGGTCATCTGTTTGACGTTGTTCACGGACATGGGCTAACACTTAGTAAAATCGTCGATCCGTATGTGGAAACTCCCGGTACGGGTCTACCGGTGTGAATAATGTGGTGAAATGTGTTCAGCCTTGGTTTTTGATGTACATATGTGCTAAACAAACATAGATAGATAAAAAAGTCCATTGGTCCATCCTCGTACGGAGAAAGCTATAAGGGTAGATCTTCGGGCCCCCCCGATCTAGGGTTTCGGAGGTGAATGACCGTCGGAGGGCCGGAATCATTTGGAAAACCTGCATGTGGAGCTAGGTTATGTTTATAAGTGTGATTTAATGTTTGTAGATGGCATATGTAGGTCATGTGTCTGACGTTGTTCACGGACATGGGCTAACACTTAGTAAAATTGTCGATCCGTATGTGGAAACTCCCGGTACGTGTCTACCGGTGTGAATAATGTGGTGAAATGTGTTCAACCTTGGTTTTCCATGTACATATGTGCTAAACAAACATAGATAGATAAAAAAAGTCCATTGGTCCATCCTCTTACGGAGAAAGCTATAAGGGTAGATCTGCGGGCCCCCCAGATCTAGGGTTTCGGAGGTGAATGACCGTTGGAGGGCCGGAATCATTGGAAACCCTGCATGTGGAGCTAGGTTATGTTTATAGGTGTGATTTAATGTTTGTAGATGGCATATGTAGGTCATGTGTCTGACGTTGTTCACGGACATGGGCTAACACTTAGTAAAATCGTCGATCCGTATGTGGAAACTCCCGGTACGTGTCTACCGGTGTGAATAATGTGGTGAAATGTGTTCAGCCTTGGTTTTCCATGTACATATGTGCTAAACAAACATAGATAGATAAAAAAAGTCCATTGGTCCATCCTCGTACGGAGAAAGCTATAAGGGTAGATCTGCGGGGCCCCCAGATCTAGGGTTTCGGAGGTGCATGACCGTCGGAGGGCCGGAATCATTGGAAGACCCTGCATGTGGAGCTAGGTTATGTTTATAGGTGTGATTTAATTTTCGTAGATGGCATATGTAGGTCATGTGTTTGACGTTATTCACGGACATGGGCTAACACTTAGTAAAATCGTTGATCCGTATGTGGAAACTCCCGGTACGTGTCTACCGGTGTGAATAATGTGGTGAAATGTGTTCAACCTTGGTTTTCCATGTACATATGTGCTAAACAAACATAGATAGATAAAAAAAGTCCATTGGTCCATCGTCGTACGGAGAAAGCTATAAGGGTAGATCTTCGGGCCCCCAGATCTAGGGTTTCGGAGGTGAATGACCGTCGGAGGGCCGGAATCATTGGAAAACCAGCATGTGGAGCTATGTTATGTTTATAGGTGTGATTTAATGTTTGTAGATGGCATATGTAGGTCATGTGTCTGACGTTGTTCACGGACATGGGCTAACACTTAGTAAAATCGTCGATCCGTATGTGGAAACTCCCGGTACGGGTCTACCGGTGTGAATAATGTGGTGAAATGTGTTCAACCTTGGTTTTCCATGTACATATGTGCTAAACAATCATAGATAGATAAAAAAGTCCATTGGTCCATCCTCATACGGAGAAAGCTATAAGGGTAGATCTGCGGGCCCCCCAGATCTAGGGTTTCGGAGGTGAATGACCGTCGGAGGGCCGGAATCATTGGAAACCCTGCATGTGGAGCTAGGTTATGTTTATAAGTGTGATTTAATGTTTGTAGATGGCATATGTAGGTCATGTGTCTGACGTTGTTCACGGACATGGGCTAACACTTAGTAAAATCGTCGATCCGTATGTGGAAACTCCCGGTACGTGTCTACCGGCGTGAATAATGTGGTGAAATGTGTTCAACCTTGGTTTTCCATGTACATATGTGCTAAACAAACATAGATAGATAAAAAAGTCCATTGGTCAATCCTCGTACGGAGAAAGCTATAAGGGTAGATCTGCGGGCCCCCCCGATCTAGGGTTTTGGGGGTGAATGACCGTCGGAGGGCCGGAATCATTTGGAAAACCTGCATGTGGAGCTACGTTATGTTTATAAGTGTGATTTAATGTTTGTAGATGGTATATGTAGGTCATGTGTCTGACGTTGTTCACGGACATGGGCTAACACTTAGTAAAATCGTCGATCCGTATGTGGAAACTCCCGGTACGGGTCTACCGGTGTGAATAATGTGGTGAAATGTGTTCAATCTTGGTTTTCCATGTACATATGTGCTAAACAAACATAGATAGATAAAAAAGTCCATTGGTCCATCCTCGTACGGAGAAAGCTATAAGGGTAGATCTGCGGGGCCCCCAGATCTAGGGTTTCGGAGGTGAATGACCGTCGGAGGGCCGGAATCATTGGAAACCCTGCATGTGGAGCTAGGTTATGTTTATAAGTGTGATTTAATGTTTGTAGATGGCATATGTAGGTCATGTGTTTGACGTTGTTCACGGACATGGGCTAACACTTAGTAAAATCGTTGATCCGTATGTGGAAACTCCCGGTACGTGTCTACCGGTGTGAATAATGTGGTGAAATGTGTTAAAATTATAGCTTTCCCCCGTTAGGTCATAGGTTCATTACAAACCATGTTTCCCCCGTTCCACCGAAAATAAGGAGATTCCCCCCTAATAATTGAACACCGGAACCTCCGTAGCTAGGTGACAGAGGATGTGTGCGAAGGGGTATAGACCTATTGAAAAGAATTAAAAACAATGGTGTAAAAAAGTAAAAAAAATTACATGCTTGAAAACATAAAATAATATAGAAAAAAAATGAAAAAGTACCTAAGCCGACGGCCTGGCCGTCGGTGTAGGCCGTCGGCGTAGGTCCTCGCCCACGTTCTCGGACAGAAGACCCCCTGGTCAACCGCTCTCTCCCAAATCCCCCCGCCCTCCCAAATCCCCACGCCCTCCCCGACCCGCCGCCAGGCCGCAGCCCTCCCCACCCGCCACCGCCCTCCCCGCCACCGTCGCCGCCCACCTTCCCACCCGCCCCGCCCTCCCCACCTCCCAGCCGCCACCGCCGCCGCCCACCTCCCCACCCGCCCCGCCCTCCCCCAGCGCCCAGCGCTTCAAGGTACGAATCCGGCAGCCTTCCCGCCCCGGCGGCCAGCGCCTTCCCTCTCCCCATCCCCACTCCCAGTTTGATGTAAATATCACAGCAGCTTGCTAGTTTCCATACAGAGAGATGCTGTAATCTGTGGTAGGGAGTTTGTCATTTTCATGGCTTGTAGTGCTAGATCCTAAGATTAAACAAGGTAGTTTGTTGATGTTTCCCGTATGAGTTGTTTGCTGTGTTGAAATTATTGGACCTAGCCCATTCAATATTTTAGAATATTTTAAATAATCCATAGTAATATCAAAGAACCACGTTGGCTCATTCATGCATGACAAGGAAATGTGGAAAATTTAGTCTCCCCACATTAGTAAGGATGTGTGAGGCCAACTTATAAGGTGAGTTGTTGCGCACACCGCTAATAGATTGAGAAGAGAGCATATATACATGCTCGCTCCTTCTCCGCCACCCACCTCACCTCGCATCATGTTTGGTGATTGTGCCGAGCTAGGACCTATGCCACGTATATGTGTTGCCTTCATTTTTGTCACGCAAGAAAAGTTGTAAGTTTTTGCCTCTGATTAACACCGAAATTTGAAACTCCATGTTTATTGCAATTTTTTATTGCTATATATCATTAGCCACTAAACAATGTGGAAGGTCAACATTAACATATTGGCGTATCATTTCTCATAATGCATATACATGTATGCTAGTACAGAAAATTTGGATGTATTGGTTGAACTTGCTAGCTTATGTTGATATTTGTGTTCGATTGTTGTCATATAGTGTCTTGCGTATATTGTGGACCAAATTGTAAATTGTTGAGAATCAGAGGCTAAATTGTTGTTTTTATGGGAATTACAGAATTTATAGGAGCCGTCGTCGTCTCGGATCCCCCTCCGTCGCCTCGCACCCCCACGTCGTCAATCACGCTTCAAGGTGAGAATTCTTTCACCCCTCTCGTGTAACTAGGTTTATTTTCATGTCTAGATCACCAAGTCAGTCGCGTCACCTAGGTGTCATCCCGACTGTAAGCGTTACGCGGATAAATATGCATTAGTGGTCTCGCATATTTTGAACCGTAACGCTTACGGCTTTTATCGGGCAGTTGGCGGATTCGTAGTTGGGTATGGTTCTCGCTGGCTCTTCCTCGATCCGAGACAGGGTTTCGGCGGCGCCTCCTCGTTGTTCTCCGGATGCACATTCTCTCGGCTTTTAGTCGAGACGTGTATCGGGAGAGCAGCGGGGAGGTGCTGCCGAAATTCTGCTCGGATCGGGGTAGAGCCAGGGAGAACTTACCCAATCTACGGATCCGGCGGCTGGTTAGGACCCACTTTCCTATTAGACATGTAGGTTGATGCATGCGTAAAAAATGAAGCATTTTAATCTCCCGTTTGATATTAAATGCTATGTTTGTCGTTTGGCTCTCAATAAAGCAGAAGAGGTTGGCTGATAATGGGTGGATGTATAGTGGCCGTACTAGAGTTGTTGACAGAACAGATGAGTGGACATGGAAGACCGCTATGGTAGTGCAGGATATAGCCCGTGGTCCAAAGACACTTGAACCCCGTTACCCTTGCGTCCGTTGCAGAAACCGTCATCGCGCTAGAAAGGAGGTTATGAAACAACACCTTTGGGCTTATGGGTATATGCCGGGCTTCGTCACGACGGTTGACTTTAGTCAGAATGAACGTGATAGAGTTGACGTGATGCGGCAGCGGATCGATGGCATAGAGTACGATGGCATGCGAAAGTTGCTGGAGGATTTCCGTGATGCCATGCCGGAGTCTCCACCTTGTGCTGAACCAGAGGGACCGCCGGAACCGGAGCAACCGCCTGAACCACAGGATCCCGAGCCCTCCGAGGACGATTACAACAACATTAACCCTCAAACATACGAGGGAATTTTCTATCAAGAGCAAGAGAACTTTGGGGACTTTGGCTTAGAAGGTCTTGAGGACCTCGAGAACGATGCACACACCTGTGGTGAGATAGATGAGCCTCAGAGTGATGATGATGATGAGCCTCCACCGTCCGAGGATCCCGACGCTTTATACGCACGTGATAGTGATAGTGATGATGGAGATGAGAATGAGCCTCAGAGTGATGATGATTATTATTAGTATTTATGTATCTCGATACTATATGTATGTTATTTTGGATGATGATGATGATTGTGTGCGGATGTGCTACGATGAATTGATGATGATGTTATTTTGTATCTTGTCGATATGCACGTGCTATTTAAAATACTCTATGTTCCATGACAATGATGAGTCTCCACCGTGCGAGGATCCCGAGCCTGAGAGTGATGACGAGTATTAGTATTTATTTTCATCTTAATTGCATTGCGTCTTTATGCTTAATTGTTTTATTTCTCTCAATGCAGGTGATTGGCCAATATGAGTGGCAAGGCATCACCGCAGTCCTTGCTTCAGGGGATAAAGAAGACGAAGAGTGGAAGAGCGACCACCTCAAGGTACGGCGCCGAGGAGGTAGGAGGAGGAGGGGATGCAGGACAAGGAGGAGGAAGAGGGGGACGTCCCCCGAGGTCAGACCGAGGAGGTACATTGCATCTTCATTATGCTTGGTATTTATTTTTCAACATGCTTCTTAATTGTTTATCTTTTCCGATTGCAGGAGGCCGAGGACGAGGTCGAGGACGAGGGCGAGGTACCGTCCTTCTAAGTGACATACCCTCCGCTTCCGGCGACGTGGCTTCACAGACCGCATTCTCGGAGTCTCCAGACGAGGAGATTGACTCTCGAGACTTGGAAGCGGAGTCTCGAGACGAGGAGATGGTGACTGCGTCGGGGCCATCGAGTGCGTCGACGAAGAAGGCAAAGGTTCGTGGGGAAACAGAAGTCCCTAAGGAGGAGCCTGCCCCGGAGGCTCGGACCCTCATTGAATCTACTAGAACTGAGTAAGTGACTATAGTTTCATTTCGTTGATACCAACTTGGCATGTACTAATGTTTGATTCTTGTGCAGTAATTGGCTTCATCCTGCGGGGACCCGAGTCCCTGGCTGCATGCTTGGAGCTATCATTAGGAAGTTTTGGCCGGGCTTCTACACCACAGACAAAGGCGAGAGGAAGCTAGCCACGACTTGGAGACACTACGAGCTCGCATATTGTCCCCCCTACGGGAAAGCTTCTAACGTCGTGATCAATAAGTTTTGGGTAAGGCAAAATCATGACTCTTCACACTTTTTTTGTTCATAGTTGATGACCCCGCCATGCTAACTCATGAATCTCACACTTTTTTGATGCATGATTTCAGAGATTCTATAGGGTGGCTCTGAAGCACCAGGCGACGGCGAACAAGACACTGCAGGCTCATTGTAAGAGGTTGACTAATCAGCAGTTCTATAACCAGGGTCATACCGCCAGGAGTCAATACAACATGGCGAAATCGGGCAAGCCGTTGCCGAAGCACGAGAATGTCAAGTCACGCTCGACGATGAGCGCGGAACAGTACGACGAGGTAACTAAATTGTCGATGAGATTATATGTTAATGCTAAGTTGCAATTGCATCATCTGTTCTTCACATGCGTATTGATTTTTCAGGTTAGGCCCGATTGGGCCTATGGCAAGGAGGAGGCATGGAGGGCGTTGACTGCGAGGTGGCGCGGGGAAGACGAGGAGTGGAACGCCTTGAGCGAGCGGAACAAGGCGAACCGCGGCAGCGGGGGGACACATCGGGCTGGAAACCTAGGCAGTGAGCGCTACAAGGCCAAGCTGGTATACACATACATGGAACAACCTGCTTTTATTTCCCCTCATGCATGTTCCTACTTGGTACTCATAAAATCTCTTTCGCGATGCAGGAGGATAAACTAGGGAGGCCTGTCAGCTCATATGAGTCATGGGACTCGATGAGGATGATGGCGCCCGATCTCTCCCAGCCTCAGCCTCAGCTTCCCGAGTACTTCGGCACTGCCCAGGAGGATGGTGCTAACTACGTCGAGGCGATGGTCGCTTTTAATCCAAAGTTGGATGACCCTAGAAGTGCGGAACCCGACCCCAGAGCGTTGGTCGTGTCTGGGGGAGGCTTTCAGCACGGCCGTCTAAAGGTCATGGTTAAGATGACCCCGCGCAGTCCCAATTTGAGCCTCACGCGGATCAAGGCTACCCTCGGTCCCGACGAACCCGCACCTCCTCCTCGACGACGGCCTTCCCAGACTGGCTACGATGTAAGTTTCTCTCATTTCCATCTTTTCTGTGACAATACTACTTCCTCAGTGGCTTAGTTGATGAGATGGTTCAATTTTTGTAATTGTAGGCTGCTTTTGAGGCGGCCTACAAGGCCCACAACGACGCCTATTTGGTGGACCTTGCGTAGTGGAGACAGAGAGCACAAATACACGAGGAGTGGAAAGAGGCAAAAGAAGTTGTAAGTTCCAACCTTTCTTTTTTTCAAAAGATGACAAGTCTCAATTTTCATACTTTTGTGCAATGCCTGACATGTTAACTATCTTGCAGGCTCTAGAGAGTGCTCGGCTTACGGGAGTGCTCGTCAATATACCTCCACGACCTCCTCGAGCCGGGCTTAAGCCAGAGTTTGTATCGAAGGAAGAGTTCGCCCAGAACTACTACTACACCGGCTTAACCCCGGTAATTTACTTGCCCAATCAGTTGCTACAACTTTCATGTGCCTTGGCGGTTGCTAACTATTGCTCAAACGTGTAGGGAACGGGAGCCTCCGGGACTGGACCCTTTGGTCGTGTTGCTGCCTCGCCGTCGGCGTCCCGTGCGGTCACACCGGTGCACCCTGGCCCCGGTGGTAGTGGTGCCTCGCACGAGAGCACACCGGTTCATGGTGGCGCGGGATCACCTGCTTCCGGTGTTGGTTCGACAGCGCCTCCGCACCGTCAGTCGCCTATCTTCACGCGCGGAGACCTCGGCTTCTCCGGCTCGACTCCCTCTCCGGACGCGATGAGCTGACGTGTAGAGATCTCGTTTGTACCAAAACGGTGTTTGGGATGTTGTTATACTTTGTATCCATACTATGTCTCTTATTTTGCATGTTTGGAACTTGTTATGCTATATATGTATAAGATGTTGTTATACTATGTCTCTTATTTTGCATTGTTTGGTCTTCGTCAATGTGCATTTGTAATATAAATGCCTATAATGCCTGGCTCTGATCTGGGTATGAATAATATAATGGCTATATGCTTATGAGAATTTTAAATATGCAGGAAATGAACCAGAAATGAAAAAAAGAAAAACATGACAGGACCTACGCCGACGGCCTGGCCGTCGGTGTAGGCCTTGTTTTGTGCCAAATGGCAGAGCCTACGCCGACGGCCTGGCCGTCGGCGTAGACCTGCTGCCCAGGCGCGAGGAGGAGGTGACGCGTGGCCTGGCTGGGAGGGAACCTAAGCCGACGGCCAGGCCGTCGGCGTAGGGCCGAAGCCAGCCACCCCACTGCCTGCCGCGTGGCACCCTAAGCCGACGGCCAAGCCGTCGGCGTAGAGGGCAACCAGGCCTAACGACCGTTATCCTAGGGTGGGGCCCACTGGTGCTACGCCGAGGGCCTTTACGCCGACGGCCACACAAAATCCGTCGGGCCAGATCGTACGCCGACGGCCGCCCCTACGCCGACGGCTTTTAGGGCAAGCCCGAGAAAAATCTCGTGAGGGGCCGAGATTTCTGGTTACCGCGGTTAATGAATGAATTCAATCAAATTTGATCCAAAATTCAATCAAAATTCGTCAAAGTTCCATCAAAATTCATTCAAATTCAAATTTCTGGTATGTTTTGCTCGGTATGATGAAATCTCGTGGGGTAGCAAGAAGTGCGGGTACCGGTCGGTAACCAAATTTCTCGCCCGGTACCCAAAACCCTGATTATGTGTGAAAAAACGATCCGAGCTCGTATAGTCTCTAATTTTTTTCAGTTTTGAGCGTTATACACGTTATGCTAGAGAGTAATGCTAGACGAACGGGCAAATACGGAGCTTTACAGGCTTAGCAGAATTCACTTTGATTTGATTGGGCTAAAGAAAAGGAACTGCCCCACCCCAGGGGGGGGGGGGGGGGGGCTTCCGTAAAAGCCGTGTTTGCCCGTGAATGTAGCATCTTTGTATGCTAGAGATGCTCTAAAGCCAACTTCCTCTGTAAGTTTCTGTCCGTATTAAACTACTCGTAAATGTAGAATCTCTCTTCTCGATAGGCGCCGGCGCTCGTATTGTCGCGCATTTTCGTAGTGTGAACTGGCTACCGGCGCTCATTAACAAAATCTATTCTTCTCGACGTTGCTGGCCGGCGACGCTCACCAACAAAATATATTCTTCTCGGCTCAACGTTGCCGGCGTACACATCGATCTCTCCGTTCCGCTGCCCCATCTACAAATTCAGTCACGCTCACATCTCTCTTGATCGGACATCATCGCCAAGCCCCCCTCTTCTCCTCCTCCGCTCCCGCATCTCACTGCGTGGCGCTCCCAGCCGACGCGCGCCTCTGACACTGGTCTCGCGTTCCACCTCATCGGCTCTGGCCGCCGGACGCCGCCGATCGCCTCCTGCTCAGCCCAAAGGCATGTGAAACAGATCGATCGGTTACAGTCATCTTCCTTTAATTCTTGCCAATCTTGCATCCATGCACGGCCAACCCAAGAATGGCGAAGCGTCCGAAACTCACGTCCGCCATCGTAGCTCAAGAAGAAACAAGGACGCATGTGATCAACATAGATGGGTACTCAAGAACCAAGGAGCTGCTCAAGGCCGGGGACTGCACCACGTCTATCCCTTTCATGGTGGGAGACCATAACTGGGTTGTCAAATATTACCCCAACGGCAACGACAAAGACAAACCCGGGTACATATCTCTTTACCTGGTTCTCGATTCGCCTAGTGGTGGCGAGGGTGTGAAGGCCAAAGTCACCTTCGGCATCCTCGACAAGGGCGGACAACCGGTGCCGTCGTACATCAAAGCCGCCCCAGAACATATCTTCCCATACAGTGGCTCGGACTGGGGTTTCGGAGATTTCATCAAGCACGAGGATCTGGAGGGACTATTAGTGCATCTAGGAGGCGATAGCTTCAGAATCAAGTGCGATGTCGTCGTGAAGAAGATCGTCAGTCAAGAGACACGCGTGAATGATCAGTTTGTTGTGGTTCCTCCAAGCAACTTGCATCTGCAGCTCGGCGGCCTCCTGGAAAGCAAGGATGGAGCAGACGTGGCCTTCCGAGTTGGCGGCGAGATATTCGCGGCTCACAGGTGTGTTCTCGCTGCTCGCTCGCCGGTCTTCAAGGCGGAGTTCTTTGGCGCCATGAGGGAGAAAGTCGGCGGTGATCCTATTGAAATTGGTGATATAGAAGCTCGTGTGTTCAAGTCCTTGCTTCATTTCATCTACACTGACTCACTCCCTGAAACGACTCATGAAGGAACCCAAGAAGATGTAGTGACGACTGGCCATCTACTCGTGGCGGCAGATAGGTATGATATTGGGAGGCTGAAGCTGATATGCGAGGAGATACTGTGCAATCACATCGACTCCAACATGGTTGCAACTAGTTTGGCTTTAGCTGAGCAGCATAATTACCATGGACTCAAGGAGGCTTGCTTCGAATTCCTTGCTTCGCCCTCCAATTTGGAAGCCATGGTCGCAAGTGATGGTTACCAACATCTGAAAAGCAGTTGCCCGTCTATTCTCAGAGAGCTGATTGCTAGCCTTTTGCCTGCTGAGTTAACAGCAGCCAAGGATATTATCAGGGAAATTTAGTACTCCTACTTGTGTGTGTGTGTGTGGGTGCTAACGATCATATATATCATCAAAATCAAGTAATCTTACTATCTTTTTTGCTAGTCCCGGTGTATATATGGTTGCGTGAATATGTTTGTTGAAAACAAAATGTTATTCTTCCCTCCTATCCATATTAATTATTCTAAAAAAGATGTATCTGCCGTTTAGATATATCCATTTCAAGATAATTAATATGGATCGGAGGGGTATATATTTATTGTGCAAGTAGAATGGATAATGTTTAGTCCAGCATTTTTGTGTTTTTTTGGCACTTTTTGTATACTCTTTCAACTCCTTTGTGTAGCAATGAACCGTAATAATTGTTAACAAGATTGCAAGTTGTATCTAGAAATCATAGAGATTGCATGTAATTTGGCCGATCAGATCCTCGCTGCACCGGGCTTTTTGAGAAAAGCTTCTATATGTAATCGATGTTGTTTAGCCGGCAAACCGGCATCTATTCCACAAGAGCTTAGAGCTCGGAGTCATGGTGAAGGTGGAGGAAGAAGGAAGGGGAACGGTTGTGTGTATTGTGTTTCACGATCCTGCGACGATCCGTTTAAACAACCAGTATCGAGTAGAGGAGCGGAGGAGCCGATTTAGATGCGGAGCACCCAAGTGAGTTTCTCGGCCACCGCGCTGGATTAATGCGGCAGGGCGACGAACGGTTTGTCGTCCCATCGCATATCTTCGGCATTGACCAGGCACAAAGATCAAGGCTCTCGATCTACGAGCCGTACTGGCTGGGAATCAATGTAGGCCGCAATAACAGGTCGCGCATACGCCCCGCCGGCATCCAATGCCCTCAACCGGCATGAATAACTGCTTCGCACGCGGGAGGGTTTCTAGCGCAGAGAGCATTTGTATGGGGCCAGGTTGTGGGCATGGGATGTGCTTAGTGTCCTGACTCCCGCAATTCCCTGTTGATTTAAGTTAGATTTACGAAAAAACGGACATATGGACCAGCTCGTAAACAGATACATGATTGCGTTGTATGATAAAACTGATCTGAACAATCTAATCTAAATGGATGTAAAAACTTTAAAGATCCGCGTTAAAGATACCCTTATATTTTATATTTCGATGTCAGCTATAGCTCTGGTAAACCAAGAAAAGCATTTGAGTACTAGTATTTCATTTACATATTTTATAGGTTCTACCGTTTTCGGTCTCTATTTTCTTTTGAAACTGATGGATGGTGTATATCCAAGAGGTGGCAAGTATAGTAGTAAACTCGATGCTGTTCTGTTATCAATAAAAAAAAACTCTATGCTGTTGTATGTCAACAGAAGGCCACACCGTTGCGCACGGTGCGCCCTAAACCTGGCTTGGAAGCAACGTACGTAGTCTAGTGATGAGAGGCCAATCAGGCGGCGCACGCTGGGTATCCATTCCATTGCATTTTCATGCCTTTAGACCTTCCGCAATGGGAGTATCATAGCTAGTATCATGCGTGTCAACTAGGCAAATTTAGTGACGTGGCATAGAATTAAATAAAGAAAGAGAGGGTTGAGTATCATATTATGATACCGTATCAAAATAAATGCTAAACTAGTATATGTCTTGCATGACAATAAATACTACTACTTATGATACTAAGTTATGATACTATGCATTGTGAAGGTAGTATCATACACTAGTATCATGTGCATGATACTAACCTTATGATACTACCATTGCGGGAGGTCTTAGCTCCTCCACCCGTGCAAGAAACAGACCAATCCATCACGCATATAAAGTGCGTCACACACACTCGCCAAACCTCTCTCCGCACTGCATGTCTGCATTAATGTCGAACAACAGGCCGCACGCCGTGTGCTCCCTCTTAGGGCACTCCCAATGCTAGTATCTTAGCACGAAATCATAGGCATTTTGCTTATGTGGCATGGTATTTAATGAAGAAAGAGAGAGAGGTTGTATCTTAACTAAGATACAACCCTTGCACGTGGCCATATGTAAAAAGCATGACTAGACCAATTACATGTATGCATGAAGGTAAAATCATTAAATAAGATACAACCTCTAAGATACAATGCATTGTGGTAGTTGTATCCTAAATTTTAATTGCTCCTATGATATTGTGCTAAGAAGCGATGCATTGGGAGAGCCCTTACTAGCCCTGCTCATCGGCCTCACGCGCCCTTCGCCGTGTGCGTCCTCCCTATACAACCCCCTCGCCGCCGGCCATGGCGTACCACCACGGCGCGGTGCTCGACGGCACCGTCCCGGTCTCCGTGCTCTACTACGGCGCCTTCTCTTCGCACCACAAGGCCGTCATCGCCGACTTCCCGCGCTTGCGCCCCCACGCATTCGGCACCCGGTCGTCGTCGTCGGTGGCTCAGTGGTGGGAGACGGTCGACCGGTACGTGCAGAGGACTTGCGACTGAGAAAAAAAGTTGGCCCTAGTTGCGACTCATTGGTGGACTTACAATTAAGAAGAAAAAAAAAGTTAGACCCAATTGCGACTCGTTGGTGGACTTGCAACTGAGAGAGAAAAAAGAACCCAGTTGTGACTCATTGGTGAACTTGCGACTGTGAAAAATAAAGTTGAACCCAGTTGCGACTCGTTGGTGGACTTGTAACTGAGAAGAAAAAAAACGGACCCAGTAACGACTCGTTGGTGGACATGCAACTGAGAAAAAAAGTTTTTGGTGAAAGCTTAAAATTGGGTTGATAAAAAAGTTCGGGTTGCGAGTCGATGAACGACTTGCAATTGGGATTTGCAAAAATGTCTAGTTGCGAGTCGATGAGGGCATGTAACTGGATTGAAAAAAAGTCCGATTGGAAATCGATGGGATCGATGAGCTACTAGCAACTGGGTTGACCAAAAATGATCTCATGTCCGCTACGACGTCCGCACTAAAAAACACAAGGTCGTACGCATCTATTACCGTGGGCTCGATCTCATGTCCGCTGGTTGTGAGATCTACACGATAAATGATGATGACCCCACAGGATCATGGCGGCCCATCAAAGAGAAGCCCATGGGTTGGATTAACCCATCCGATCCCAGTGTCTTCGCCCAAGGGCATGTGTACTGGAAAACCTATCCGGTCCATTATCCACATCGAAGCGAAGATTTGTTTATAATGTCCTTCTCTCTCGTCGATGAGAAGCTTGGGATCATACAACCACCATCGAACATGAACATCAAGCAGGATCATGATTTGACACAGCTCGGTGGACGGCTCTGCCTTTTTACCCCCTACATCTTCTACATCGTCGGACAATATTACAACATCTGGCTAATGAATCGATACGGAGCAGCTGGTGCTACATGGGATCTGCAATACCGAATCGACATATCACCAAATATCATGCAACACGGGGTTAGCCCGCTCGTCATCATTGACAATGGCCGACGCATACTTATTTCCTAGTATAACGGGCCACCAGACCAAATATATGCGTACAACCTTGTCACACACGACATTGAGGAACTCCTTGACTGGAGCAGCTCATCCGACCCTGCTCCTACCTTGGGCTTAACATTTGCTGCCGTATACGAAGAAAGCATCGTCTCCCCGGGGAAACATCCTTGCAAAGAAATCATCTTGATTGCCTCGCCGTCTACGCAGGTCCTATCTCTGATGCTACAACTACAGTGTCTGCCACAACACATCATTGGAAGGCTTATGTGTGTCTGTCGAAGTTGGCGATCCATGATATCTGCTCTTGCCAATGTGCATGTTTCCTAATACTATTGAATTGTAATAAATGTATACAAGTCGTCTATACGATGTTAATGCCCAGGCTCTTCCCAGCATGTTTATAGTTACCAGCAGGGCTGACGCTGACGGCGGTACCAAAAAGTTTCGAATCAGGGTAAAATCTGGAAATATTTAGCAAAAGGTCATAGCAGTAATTTTTCCCAGGAATATCAGTTGATAATGTATCACAGATGGCGAAAAGGCTTGTACTGCCATATTGATTAATAGCAGTGAGACACTGGACACTAAATGGTGTGTGCCCGGTGGCAGCAATGTTCATGCAGATTGACACAAACTCAATTTCATTCAAGAGATACATACACCTATTGAATAATAATGCTTCAAAATGAATAAGTATTGACAAAAAGTGATTGGAGGGGGTGGAGGAGATTACCATGCTCTTTAATTTGCCCCAAAGTCCTCAAAAAATTGATGAAAATCAAAGGAGATCCATGGGGGGTGGAAGGGAGGAGAGAGTGGGTTTGGTTCTGTTTCGGTTTGGGAAGATGTTGACCAATCGCTACGGCCAGGAGCTATGGCGGTAGCATGTTTATAGCTACCACCAAGGCCGACCGTGGTAGTAAAAAGGTTAGATCATAATTTTTTTTCGATTTGGGTCTTGGAACGAACGTTCGCTCCTTATGATTTCTTTTTTTTTTTGGCAAAAGGTCAGATTCCCATGAATATCAGTTGATGATGTATCACAGTTCACAGATAGCGAAAAGGCTTGTACTGCCAGATTGATTGGTAGCAGTGAGACACTGAAGCTAAATGCCCGGTGGCAGCCATGTCATGCAGGTTGACACAAACTCTGATCAGACATCTAGGATAACGTAGTGTAAATTGTACGCAAACTGATGCAAACTCGTCCGCCCGCCTCCTCCGCAACCTGCACCTGCCGCTCCTCTACGCCGCCGCCGCCACCACGCCACTACCTCCCCGTCGCGCTGGCTGCATGCGCAGCTACTCCGCCGTGCGCTCCCCGCAAACACCCGCTCGATCTCCCCTCCGATTCGGATACCTCGGGTAGCTCCTGCAATATTCGTGACAAACCCGAACTCAAACCCTGATATACTTATATCTCAACATGCAGCTCTTACCTCTTCGCTCCAAGCAAACTCGTACTACGTTTCTCCGGATTTAGCGTCTCGTGTGCGAAACCAAAACCATCCTTCCATCAGTTCGATTCATCCCAGATGGCTAAGCGGGGCAGATGCGCCCTGCTACTCCCGGACCATCTCATCGACGAAATCTTTCTGCGCTTGCCGGCCAAGTCAGTGCTTGGGTGTCGCCGCCTCTCCCGCGCCTGGGCCGCCACGCTCTCCTCGCCCGACTTCCTGGAGTTGTACTACCAGCAGCACCGCATGACCGACCTTCACAACGGCCCCAAAATCCTCGGCATCCAGCGGGACTGGTTACTCGCCTGTGAGCCCAAGCTGCTCACACCACTCATAACGACCCTGCGCATCATCCCACTCGACGCTTTCCCACGCTTCACAACCGTCTTGCCATCGTCGATGAGACAAGAAGAAGAAGATAAAGAGCACGAAGAAGCGTTGTTCGGCTCCATTGTCGCCGAGGCGGTAACCACGCCGTGTCGTGGCCTTGTCATAGTGACAACCACACCCGCAACAGAGGCCTTTCGCCCCAACATGTCCTACGTTTGCAACCCCTCTACCGGCCAGATCACGGCTCTGCCGGAAGGCCGCACAACTGGTTGCCGAGGTTTTTCTACCGACGACTACATGAAAAAGTATCATAGCCTAGGGCTTGGCTACGACGCCCGCGCCAAAAAACACAAGGTCGTGCGCATCTATTACCGAGGGATCGATCTCATGTCCGCTGGTTGTGAGATCTACACGATAAATGATGATGACCCCACAAGGACAGGGTCGTGGCGGCCCATCAGCCATAAGCCCATGGCTTGGATCAACCCATCTGATCCCAGTGTCTTCATCCAAGGGCATGTGTATTGGGTGGCCTATCCGGTCCATCACCCACATCGATGCGAAGAGATGTTCATAATGTCCTTCTCTCTAGTCGATGAGAAGTTTGGGATCATACAACCACCGTCGGACATGGACATCAAGCAGAATCATGATTTGACACAGCTTGATGGGCGACTCTGCCTGTTTACCCCCCACATCTTCTATGCTGGACAATATTACAACATCTGGCTACTGAATCAATATGAAATAGATGGAGCTACATGGGATCTCCAATACCGAATCGACATATCACCAAGGATCATGCAACACGGGCTTTTCCCTCTCGTCATCATTGACAATGGCCGTCGCATACTTCTCGCGGAGTATAATGAGGCACCAGACCAAATATATGCATACAACCTTGTTACAAATGATATCGAGTACCTCCTTGATTGGAGCGGCTCATCGAACAATGTTCCCACCTTGGGCTTCACATTTGGTGCCGTATACGAGGAAAGCATCGTCTCCCCGGGGAGACATCCTTCCAAAGAAACCGTCTTTATCTCCTCGCCGTCTACGCAAGCCCTATCTCTGATGCTACAACTACAATGCCTGCCACAACACACCATTCGAAGGCTTATGTGTGTTTGCCGGAGTTGGCGATCCATGATATATGCTGTTGCCAATGTGCATGTACCCTAGTACTATTAAATTGTAATAAATGTATGAATGTAGTTTATGCGACGTTAATGCCCATGCTATATATAAGTTGCCTATAGAAAAGGGTATTTATAACATCCCATGCTATATATAAGTTGCCTGTAAAAAAGGTATTTCTCATGTTGAAAGCTTCCAACGCATGAGCCGACGAGCAAGGGAGACATTGAGTAGGTCTTCATTAGTGTTGTGCAAGGTTTTTTTGTCTTGAGATTCTCGGTCACGAAACTAGTTATCGGATATACCATTCTCCACCGAAAATGTATACTACCTCGTTTCTGGTTTATATGGCTTGCACGTATCTTTAGGTTGACAAATACACCAACGTAATACAAGTTATATATCATAAAAAATATATCATTAGAAACTTCAAATCATATACTTTCTAATGGTATAATTTTAAGACTATACAACTCATCTTTTGTTGATCAAATTATAGATCTAAGGATACGCACATACTTTATAAATCGGAAAGGAGGAAGTACTACCTCCAAAAAAGTTGAATGAATTTGAATTTAAATGTAGAAAATATGAGTATGCATCCAACTCTAGCCATGGTTGTGAATAGGAAGGCTATTTCGGCAACTCACGCTAGCAAGTTTGCTACTTCGGTCGAGACTACACCAACCTCAACTACTATCTTGAAGACTACCAAGGTGATCTTGGAAAGATCAAGAAACTTCAAGCATCATGGATTCCCGGCAAGTCAGCATTCACTAGTGGAGAGACCCCCCTTTCGTCCAGCCCAAAAAATGCATCGCTCCCGGTTCATTTCAGAACCGGGACCGATGCCTCGCAACGGTCCCGGTTCGTCTGTATTGGGCAACGGTCCCGGTTCAACTGGGGCAACGGTCCCGGTTTGTGCCAATAACCGGGACCAATGCTCTGGCGACCACACTGCGAGGCATTGGTCCCGGTTGGAGCTATAAACCGGGACCAATAGTCTATAATTAGTACTTTGCAGTAATACCAAATGGAAAAAAGGACCTTTAGTCCCGGTTGGAGCCACCAACCGGGACCAATAGTCTATAATTAGTCCCACCTCGCTAACCGAAGGTGGGTTAGAGTTGTATATAAGCACGGTCAGTCCAGCACTTACTGTAGCATATCAAGCTTATTAAAGGTGTATACCGAGGAATTCAACCCGAGGGGGGTGCTGTGTATCTCTTTAAGCAGGCAGGAGGTTGACCTTCCGCCTCTATCAGTTTGAACAGGCATAGGTTCTTCTGGTCCAGAAGGACTTGTGTCTGTTGAAGCCGATAGAGGCAGATGTCACCCTCCCGCATGCTCAAGGAGATAGATATCACCCTCCTTAGGATTCCTCTGTCTACCTCTTATAATAAATTTGCTATATTTTTTGTTTTTGTATAATTTCCCGCATGCTCAAGGAGATATATATCACCCTCCTTGGGAGGATTCCTCTGTCTACCTCTTATAATAAATTTGCTATACCCTTTGTTTTTGTATAATTTTAGTTTTAATAATACAAAGATTTCAAAACAAAACACTGATTTTAAAATATAATAGGTAACCGATCGGGAAGTTTCAATATTTTTTAAATTTCATCACAACATAGACATCAAAAAATAAAGAGCAAACTATCAAGCACATGTAGTTCAAATTTGACCCCGTTCCAGCTGAATCTGTGAAAATTTGTCTTTTTCAGAAGAGGTATATAAAAACCATATTACATGGAAACTTTGGTCAGTTGTAAATAACACATGGTCTAATATTTTACAAAAATAAAGTGGTTCAAGTTGACATCAAATATTTGGTAGATCCTTCACAAAAAACCCCTACTTTTGTCACTCGGAAAATGGAAAATGGATTTTTCGTGCAAAGAAAATAAAAACTTCCTTTGGCAAACTTGTTGGCTAGTATAATATACACACATGTGCAAAATATGAGATCATTTTGGAAAACTATCCTTTCAAACTAGCTGTAACATCGGTCATTTGGCTTGAAAGTCATGAATCTTCATACTCGATAGCTCATTTTAAAAAGACTTTTATAAGATATTTGCCTTATTCCAAGTTTGTTGTTTTGTATGGTTACTAAGACATAAATTACGATGCAACGCGAAGGTTTTACAATTATTATTATTTTGAATTATTCTTGTCGATTTCGAAAAGTAGTCAAAACGGAGGGCATGACCGGTAATAGATAGGGGTGGAATCTTACAAAAGTCTTGGTGGATCCCTGATGAAATGACTACTTGTGTATCTAGAAATGATTTTTTTCAAAAAATAAAGAGCAAACTATCAAGCACATGTAGTTCAAATTTGACCCCGTTCCAGCTGAATCTGCGGAAATTTGTCTTTTTCAGAAGAGGTATATAAAAACCATATTACATGGAAACTTTGGTCAATTGTAAATAACACATGGTCTAAGTTTTTACAAAAATAAAGTGGTTCAAGTTGACATCAAATATTTGGTAGAACCTTCACAAAAAACCCCTACTTTTGTCACTCGGAAAATGGAAAATGGATTTTTTGTGCAAAGAAAATAAAAACTTCCTTTGGCAAACTTGTTGGCTAGTATAATATACACACACGTGCAAAATATGAGATCATTTGGAAAACTATCCTTTCAAACTAGCTGTAACATCGGTCATTTGGCTTGAAAGTCATGAATCTTCATACTCGATAGCTCATTTTAAAAAGACTTTTATAATATATTTGCCTTATTCCAAGTTTGTTGTTTTGTATGGTTACTAAGACATAAATTAGGATGCAACGCGAAGGTTTTACAATTTTTTTATTTTTTTTGAATTATTTTTGTCGATTTCAAAAAGTAGTCAAAACGGAGGGCATGACCGGTAATAGATAGGGGTGGAATCTTACAAAAGTCTTGGTGGATCCCTGATGAAATGACTAATTGTGTATCTAGAAAATGATTTTTTCAAAAAATAAAGAGCAAACTATCAAGCACATGTAGTTCAAATTTGACCCCGTTCCAACCGAATCTGCGGAAATTTGTCTTTTTCGGAAGAGGTATATAAAAACCATATTACATGGAAACTTTGGTCAATTGTAAATAACACATGGTCTAATATTTTACAAAAATAAAGTGGTTCAAGTTGACATCAAATATTTGGTAGATCGATCCTTCACAAAAAACCCCTACTTTTGTCACTCGAAAAATGGAAAATGGATTTTTCGTGCAAAGAAAATAAAAACTTCCTTTGGCAAACTTGTTGGCTAGTATAATATACACACATGTGCAAAATATGAGATCATTTGGGAAAACTATCCTTTCAAACTAGCTGTAACATCGGTCATTTGGCTTGAAAGTCATGAATCTTCATACTCGATAGCTCATTTTAAAAAGACTTTTATAAGATATTTGCCTTATTCCAAGTTTATTGTTTTGTATGGTTACTAAGACATAAATTATGATGCAATGCGAAGGTTTTACAATTTATTTATTTTTTTTGAATTATTTTTGTCGATTTCAAAAAGTAGTCAAAACGGAGGGCATGACCGGTAATAGATAGGGGTGGAATCTTACAAAAGTCTTGGTGGATCCCTGATGAAATGACTACTTGTGTATCTAGAAATGATTTTTTCAAAAAATAAAGAGCAAACTATCAAGCACATGTAGTTCAAATTTGACCCCGTTCCAACTGAATCTGCGGAAATTTGTCTTTTTCAGAAGAGGTATATAAAAACCATATTAGATGGAAACTTTGGTCAATTGTAAATAACACATGGTCTAATATTTTACAAAAATAAAGTGGTTCAAGTTGACATCAAATATTTGGTAGATCCTTCACAAAAAACCCCTACTTTTGTCACTCGGAAAATGGAAAATGGATTTTTCGTGCAAAGAAAATAAAAACTTCCTTTGGCAAACTTGTTGGCTAGTATAATATACACACACGTGCAAAATATGAGATCATTTGAGAAAACTATCCTTTCAAACTAGCTGTAACATCGGTCATTTGGCTTGAAAGTTATGAATCTTCATACTCGATAGTTCATTTTAAAAAGACTTTTATAAGATATTTTCCTTATTCCAAGTTTATTGTTTTGTATGGTTACTAAGACATAAATTAGGATGCAACGCGAAGGTTTTACAAATTTTTTATTTTTTTTGAATTGTTTTTGTCGATTTCAAAAAGTAGTCAAAACGGAGGGCATGACCGGTAATAAATAGGGGTGGAATCTTACAAAAGTCTTGGTGGATCCCTGATGAAATGACTACTTGTGTATCTAGAAATGATTTTTTCAAAAAATAAAGAGCAAACTATCAAGCACATGTAGTTCAAATTTGACCCCGTTCCAACTGAATCTGCGGAAATTTGTCTTTTTCAGAAGAGGTATATAAAAACCATATTACATGGAAACTTTGGTCAATTGTAAATAACACATGGTCTAATATTTTACAAAAATAAAGTGGTTCAAGTTGACATCAAATATTTGGTAGATCCTTCACAAAAAACCCCTACTTTTGTAACTCGGAAAATGGAAAATGGATTTTTCGTGCAAAGAAAATAAAAACTTCCTTTGGAAAACTTATTGGCTAGTATAAAATACACACATGTGCAAAATATGAGATCATTTGGGAAAACTATCCTTTCAAACTAGTTGTAACATCGGTCATTTGGCTTGAAAGTCATGAATCTTCATACTCGATAGCTCATTTTAAAAAGACTTTTATAAGATATTTGCCTTATTCCAAGTTTGTTGTTTTGTATGGTTACTAAGACATAAATTAGGATGCAACGCGAAGGTTTTACACTTTTTTTATTTTTTTTGAATTATTTTTGTCGATTTCAAAAAGTAGTCAAAACGGAGGGCATGACCGGTAATAGATAGGGGTGGAATCTTACAAAAGTCTTGGTGGATCCCTGATGAAATGACTACTTGTGTATCTAGAAATGATTTTTTCAAAAAATAAAAAGCAAACTATCAAGCACATGTAGTTCAAATTTGACCCCGTTCCAACTGAATCTGCGGAAATTTGTCTTTTTCAGAAGAGGTATATAAAAACCATATTACATGGAAACTTTGGTCAGTTGTAAATAACACATGGTCTAATATTTTACAAAAATAAAGTGGTTCAAGTTGACATCAAATATTTGGTAGATCCTTCACAAAAAAACCCTACTTTTGTCACTCGGAAAATGGAAAATGGATTTTTCGTGCAAAGAAAATAAAAACTTCCTTTGGCAAACTTGTTGGCTAGTATAATATACACACATGTGCAAAATATGAGATCATTTCGGAAACCTATCCTTTCAAACTAGCTGTAACATCGGTCATTTGGCTTGAAAGTCATGAATCTTCATACTCGATAGCTCATTTTAAAAAGACTTTTATAAGATATTTGCCTTATTCCAAGTTTGTTGTTTTGTATGATTACTAAGACATAAATTAGGATGCAACGCGAAGGTTTTACAATTTTTTTATTTTTTTTGAATTATTTTTGTCGATTTCAAAAAGTAGTCAAAACAGAGGGCATGACCGGTAATAGATAGGGGTGGAATCTTACAAAAGTCTTGGTGGATCCCTGATGAAATGACTACTTGTGTATCTAGAAATGATTTTAAAAAAAAATAAAGAGCAAACTATCAAGCACATGTAGTTCAAATTTGACCCCGTTCCAACTGAATCTGCGGAAATTTGTCTTTTTCAGAAGAGGTATATAAAAACCATATTAGATGGAAACTTTGGTCAATTGTAAATAACACATGGTCTAATATTTTACAAAAATAAAGTGGTTCAAGTTGACATCAAATATTTGGTAGATCCTTCACAAAAAACCCCTACTTTTGTCATTCGAAAAATGGAAAATGGATTTTTCGTGCAAAGAAAATAAAAACTTCCTTTGGCAAACTTGTTGGCTAGTATAATATACACACATGTGAAAAATATGAGATCATTCGGGAAAACTATCCTTTCAAACTAGCTGTAACATCGGTCATTATGCTTGAAAGTCATGAATCTTCATACTCGATAGCTCATTTTAAAAAGACTTTTATAAGATATTTGCCTTATTCCAAGTTTATTGTTTTGTATGGTTACTAAGACATAAATTAGGATGCAACGCGAAGGTTTTACAATTTTTTTATTTTTTTTGAATTATTTTTGTCGATTTCAAAAAGTAGTCAAAACGGAGGGCATGACCGGTAATAGATAGGGGTGGAATCTTACAAAAGTCTTGGTGGATCCCTGATGAAATGACTACTTGTGTATCTAGAAATGATTTTTTCAAAAAATAAAGAGCAAACTATCAAGCACATGTAGTTCAAATTTGACCCCGTTCCAGCTGAATCTGCGGAAATTTGTCTTTTTCAGAAGAGGTATATAAAAACCATATTACATGGAAACTTTGGTCAATTGTAAATAAAATATGGTATAGTATTTTACAAAAATAAAGTGGTTCAATTTTACATCAAATATTTGGTAGAATCTTCACAAAAAAAACCCATTTTTGTCACTCGAAAAATGAAAAATGTGTTTTCAAAATTAAAAAGAAATATATTTTTTCAAAAAAATAATTTAAAAACATTTAAAATATAATAGGTAACCGATCGGTAAGTTTCAATTTTTTTTTAAATTTCATCACAACATAGACATCAACAAGGTCCTAGACATCAACAAGGTTTAATATGATTGATATGATACATATATCAACAAGTGTGTGTTAAGCTAGTTGTGGTAGGTGTTGAATGGAACTGAGAAGTTAAGCGTGCTGGGGCTGGAGTAGTGTGAGGATGGGTGACTGTAACAGCCCAGTTTTCACAAAAATTAAAAAATTTGTTTTCGGTGTGAATTGTTTGATTGTCTGATTTGTTTGCGGTGTTTGCATCCCCGATTTATCGATCGGCGATTATTTTTCCCCTCTTATCTCGTATCGGACGGAGACCGACCTTTGCCACCCTGACACTCGACCTTTGCGACACCGGGTTTCACCCGATCCCCGTCACGAAAACCGCACGAGACCAGCCACAGCCAACGGAACGAAAAACCCCGTTTAATAATTAAACGGGATATTTTTATAGCGCGCCGGAAAGTGTTTTCGGAACGGTTCCAGCGCGAGGTGAACGCCTCCGGCTCGACGCACCGATCGCGCAGTTCGAAGTTTTACCCGAATCGGAGGTACTGCGGACCCCCGGCGGTCAGAAACGGGAGTACCGCGCGCCCGAGAGAAAAACCGGGGATGTTTTTGTAAACTGCCAGTCACCCATGCTATATAAAGCCCACCACACTCCCACCCATTTTTAGGGTTTCCCTAGCCACAATTTTGCAGCCACACCCCCAGTTTTATCCCCAATTTTCGCAGCAATTCAAGCCCAGCAGATCTGGACCGTCAGATCGCCCGATCTGACGGCCGAGATCGCCTCTCTCCTCTCTCTCCTCACCAACCGCCTCCTCTCCCCGTGGAAGCAGCCGGGCGCCGCCGCCGCCTCCCACAGCCAAGCCGGCCGGCCACCGGAGCTCCCCAGCCACGCCCCTTCTCCTCTCCTCTCCCCTTTCTTCTTCCTTCTCCCTCTCACCTCTCTCTCTCTCTGTGCAGCAAGGAACCGCAGCCATGGCGCCATGGACGGAGCTTGGAGAAGCTCGTCGCCGCCCCTTGGAACCTGCCTCCGCCCGCAGCACACCGCCCGCCGCCGCCTCCAGCCGGACTCCGGCAGCCGCGCCGAGCTCTGCCGCCTCCCCCTTGCCGGTCAACGCCCGCCGGCGGCCACTGCCCGCTCGATCCAGGCGGGATCGGGGCACGGCCTCCAGCCGGACGCCCGCAGCGCCCCAACCGCCCAGGGTGGGCCTCCTCAGCCACGTGGGCCCGCGGCCCAGATCCGCCAGATCCAGGCGCCAGGCCTCCAGCAGCCAGCCCAGCAGCCACTTGGGCCGAGCCCATGTGGGGTGAGGCCCCCTTTTCCTTTTTTTTCTATTTGTTCTGCTGCTGTATATTTTTGCTAAGTCTGGAGTAAATTAGCTGCTCATTCGATTTTGCGTTGAAGTTTGCGAGTGATCCGTAGCTTCGATGAACGTGCCCCCAAAACGAAAGTTGCTCAGAATTGCGTGTACTTTAATTCATCTTTTGTGAGCATTTGCATTTGAGCTCATCTTGATTGTGTAATTGTGTGCTTAACAGGGCATCAGGCCGTTAAACTGCTACTTTTTGCTATTATGTGCTGCTGTTGTTATTTTGTTGCAACTTTGCATGATGATTGTGAGTAATCCATGAGGCCTATTGCATTGATTCCTTTTGCATTGCGTTAAGCAATGTTTCTACTTCAGTTTCATGCGTTCACATGCCATATTTGCCTGCTGCATCATAATTATATCTTGCTCCAAAGTAGCTATCCTGATGTTATTGTGCTGCTATTGCTGAAACTGTTATTTTGTTCCAACTTCGGTCGACGATTGATTCGCAACCGTTTATCGGAATTGAGTGATTCCAATTGCATATTGTTAAGCATGATGTCTACTTTCATCCCATGTATTGCTATGTCATGTTGCTTCACTTTTGCATATAGATTTACCCCTGTTTTTACAGCATGTGTGCATAAATTGTTTTGCTTATATCTTTTTAACCGTAACTCCGTTTGGGGTGTTATTTATATGTAACTTGATTAGTTTTTCGTGTTCTTTGTGTTTATGCTATTGTTTGTTGTTGTTAACCAAGATAAAATATGGTTTATGACAGAACAGTACCAAATCTTTTAATCATCGTGCGGCACTTAGTGTTATGCCATGTTTAGGTTGTGCCTCACTTAAATTGTCTAGCATAGATAGTTTACTTTGTGCTTCACCTCTTGAAATGTTTGTGTGCTATGCCATGCTTTCTTGAGTTGCCATGTTAATAACCGTTGTTTGGTCACCTGTAGCTAATCAACTTGAACCACCGTAAATGTGCGGTATCGTCGTGTGTGACGAGTACTCCACTTAAATTGTTAGTAACCGCTCTCGACGGTAGGTGCGATGTATCGTGTTGCTTCTTGTTGATGCTTGCTCGTGTTTGCTCCGTAGTAATAGTGGTGCACCGTTGATTGCTTTCCAGTGTTTACTTCTTGTGTGCTCCCGCGGGTACCTCTCGGAGACGACGCGAGCGTGCGATCGACTACACCTTCGGAACCCGACTGATCAACAGGCAAGGACTTGCATTACTTATGATCCATTCTATTTCAACCAGCGGTTTGCATGCTAGTATAGGTTAGGTTCGATGTTTGATCCTACCACATGTTTACAGCCTTTTTCAAACCGATACAGCCATGTCCCCGCCCAGCAAACCTTGTACTGCTATGTTACTATTGCTCGTTGCTCATCCCCTGCTTAGTATGCATGCTTAGGATGCTACGATGTTACCCTGTTACTCTTTGGTTTGGGATATCACATTATTATTATATTATTGTTGATGATATGATTATTATTATAATGTTGACTATATTCGACGAAGGGTGGAAGGTCTAGGCTATCCCGCCCCGACGCTTTGTTCCATTCGAGTCACCTAGGATCCGAGTTCCGGGTATTGGTTTTAAGACTGAGCGTGCCTAACCGCGTGTGGGATTTTATGGGGTCCCCATCTCTTACCTACCTAGCTTCAAACATTTCTAGTGGTGGCCCAAGCTGATTTACCATTTGCAAACCGTGTGTGTGTCTGTTGGGTCGCTCCTGGCAGATATTATTTAAAATAACCCGGACCAGTGAGGACATAGTTTCTTGGCTGGCCCACTTTGTCCGGCTGAGGACCCGGTCTCATAAGAGAACTAACCGGCTATCCAAACCTGCGACAGACGGTAGAGACCAGATCGAGAGAGCGGCCGGCTCCTGAGCTGGATGTCGACTCACCGGGGGCCACCCGGATTTGTTCGTTGTTAGCTAGAGGGACTTGTCGTTTCGGATCTCTTGGAACTAAATCATAAAATGGTTGCCTATAATGGGTAGCAACTAAGAGTGATGGACGTGCGTGCGGAGCCTTGTAATGGGCAGTTGGTACACCCCTGCAGGGTTAAATCTTTTCGAGAAGCCGTGTCCACGGTTATGGACGACTTGATACCTACGTCCTGTTCATAGACAACAACAACTTAGATAATCTTAATATAACTTGATCAACGTGTGTGTGCCTTGACTGCTTCTTCTTCGTTGGGATGCGAAGAGGAGGACAAGGATAGGATAGGTGTTATGTTTGCGTAAGTAGTTGATAGCAAGACTTGTTGGAGGCGATTCCTCATCGAATGCTTGGCTTCTTATCTTACTCTCTAGATCGTTAGCCACTTCATAAATGCTAGTGCGGCAGCAACCTCACCACTTACCCCTTCCTTACCGTAAACTACTAGTTGTCCTAGAATGACGAGTGATGAAGTCCTTGCTGGGTCAGATGACCACTACAGTTGGATGCTGAGTACCTGTGTACTCATGATACTACCCCAAGCGACCCCCAGCGCGCTGGGTTTGGGTTGGGATCGCCGGACTCAGTTTTGGCCCAATCCGGCGCTATTTGGGCCCTTGGGGGCGCGACTGGGGGAATTTTCACCCCACGGCGCTAGTTTCGCCGTCTTGGGGGCCTCTTGGGGGCGCGGCTGGAGATGCTCTAAGTTTCTTAACTGATTTTTCTGTGAGGTAATTGACTATTATAAAAACTGAGAAAACAAACCCTAGTTGAGTATAAATATACGAAATTAAAAAATAAAAATGTTTTCAACGCGTTGCCGCAAACGTATGTATACCGAAAGTAAAATTTAAATTTTTTAAAAATACTACTCTTAGGGAATCCCACGCCGACCCGTACGTCCGAACTTTTTTTTTTGTCGTTCAACGCGATGCCGCAAACGTATGTGAACGTGTTCGAATTCCTGCATACTGGCAGCAAACTAGGGGAAGTTTACGGGTGTTTGTACATTCACCACTTAGGCTTTCGCTCGCTCGGTCCAACTATCGTTAATGGTCCGCTTGTCATTGTCTCCTCTTCCTACTATAGAGCTCTCCTCCGGCGCAGTCGCTTTCCTCCTCTTCTTTCCACAACTGCACCGCTCTCCTCTGACACAATGGTCGCAACCCCGCAGAGGATGGTGGAGGAGCCTCTCTACGCGACTTTGTCACAAGATCGTCCACTTGTGGGAGGTCGTGTATGCGCATCGCATATGCGTGGGTCTCACTCTGAGCTCACCGGAGGAGAGCTCAAAGGACGATGACCTAAGTATGGAGGAGGCGTTCGACAATGACCCGGTGCTTGGTTTCACCATGGCGTAGGCACATGCGCACTTTGACGTCATCATAGCAAAGGTGTAGCAAGATGAGAAATCATCGGTGCCTAGGTCGATGTTTGAGATGATGCAGTAGGAGCGGTGGTATAACCTCGACCTCCTCACACATCACCGCATGAGGGGGGCACAAATCGTCGACGAGCAGGCCGACAAGCGGGCGGACACGAACATGGTCGCGAAGGACCCAGGCATCATCGACTAGGAGCAGGAGCTCTTCGAGACCCTGCAACGCTTGCACCGCCTAAATGAGTAATGTGGATGTGCCACGTCCAAGTGTAGGTGAATAGAATCCAGATGAAAAACGTGCTCCAGTTATATTCAATAACGTAGTGGAACATAAAAAATAGGTATGCACTATTCTATCACATAAAATAACGATTAACATTGAATGGCCTCTAAGTGTTGCTTCGGAAATTGAAAAAAATACCATGTTTCTAATTAAAGTGATCTATAAATTTCCACTTTATGACGCATAGATATACTAAATAAGATAACTAAATATCCCTAAAACTAAATATGAAGACTGAGATTAATCATACGAGGATGAGACTGGTACCAAGATAACTAATGTTTACTAAGGGAATGGCATATGTAATGTTATAAATTTTGTAGTTCCTAGCATAAAATGATAAACATTATTGAAATATCATGGTTATTCGGAAGTTGATTTATAACTTTTGTATGGGATAAACTTGTTGCAAAACAAACGACATGAGAAACGGCTCGTGAAACTTTCAGACGGGAATCACATGGCGCGGAAAATTAGGTGCAAAAGTTTTGAACGAGAAACACATAAAACGATAAACTAGGAGGAAAACTTTAACGCGGCACATATTAGGAAAAAAACACATGATGCGATAAATTAACTTTCAGATGGAAGATACAAAGAGAAAACACACGACATGAAAGTTTTTTTTATTCCATAAAGCACATATTGAGCGCCAAAGACATGGTGCGAGAAAATAGATAGGGGATATTGGGCGGGAAACATTTGGTGAGAGATGTCGATTAAGAAATACGTCACGATAAATTAGTCATAAATTTTGTTGGCGAGAAACACATGTGGCAAAAAAAACGCAAGAAACAAATGGCGCATGTAGTTGAGAAACTTTTGGACGGGTGATACCGAGCGGTAAACACATATATTTTTTTTGTCTTATTCCAAGTAACTCTGATTGGGTGGGAAACACACGGCTGAGAAATTGAAGGGAAAACTTTTGGGCGGGGAAACATACGACACAAGATAATTGGCGGGTTATTTCGTGCGGAATCGGGGAACTTCTTTATGGAACATATCAACGAGAAACACACAACATGAGAAAATAGACGGAAAAATTCTAGGCAAGAGATACCAGATGGAGTGTGTTTGATCTGCATCAAATGTCCCAAGACCCTTCTCCCTCCACCCCCCCCCCCCCCCCGCCCCCCTCCCCCTCTCCACGTGTTACTCCTCCATCTCAACCCGCCTTTCTCCACTGACCAAACCATCTACAATTGCCAAACGACTCGCGGGGCAAACAAATAAAACTAGGAAACATATATCTTTTAGTCGATAGAAACAAAATGGTGCCAGTCAACTTCAACACTCCGCTTTGTTGATGTCAAACACCACCACCCTCACTCCCCACCCCCCCTAGTCTGATTGCCATCATTTCACGCATTATCGCCATGCCTTGAGTCGCGATTGCATCAGCCATCTCTGTAACATGTGCTTGGTTTAGTTTCCAAAATCGCTTCTTGCAGCGTTCTAGTTAATCTAGTTGTTCCTAACATCTCGTTTGTTTGGTTACATGTCTAATTTTGAACACACATTTTTCATTATCGGAGTGACAAAAATGTGGTTTTTTGTGAAGATTCTACCAAATATTTGATGTAAACTTGAACCACTTTATTTTTGTAAAATACTGGACCATATTTTATTTACAATTGACCAAAGTTTCCATGTAATATGGTTTTTATATACCTCTTCTAAAAAACACAAATTTCCGCAGATTCAGCTCGAACGGGGTCAAATTTGAACTACATGTGCTTGATAATTTGCTCTTTATTTTTCGAAAAAATCATTTCTAGATACACAAGTAGTCATTTCATCAGGGATCCAACAAGACTTTTGTAAGATTCCACCACTATCTATTACCGGTCATGCCCTCCGTTTTGACCACTTTTTGAAATCGACAAAAATAATTCAAAAAAAATAAAAAAAATGTAAAACCTTCGCGTTGCATCCTAATTTATGTCTTAGTAACCATACAAAACAACAAACTTGGAATAAGGCAAATATCTTATAAAAGTCTTTTTAAAATGAGCTATCGAGTATGAAGATTCATGACTTTCAAGCCAAATGACCGATGTTACAGCTAGTTTGAAAGGATAGTTTTCCCAAATGATCTCAAATTTTGCACATGTGTGTATATTATACTAGCCAACAAGTTTGTCAAAGGAAGTTTTTATTTTCTTTGCACGAAAAATCCATTTTCCATTTTCCGAGTGACAAAAATGGGGTTTTTTGTGAAGGATCTACCAAATATTTCATGTCAACTTGAACCACTTTATTTTTGTAAAATATTAGACCATGTGTTATTTACAATTGACCAAAGTTTCCATGTAATATGGTTTTTATATACCTCTTCTGAAAAAGACAAATTTCCGCAGATTCAGGTGGAACGGGGTCAAATTTGAACTACACGTGCTTGATAGTTTGCTCTTTATTTTTTGAAAAAATCATTTCTAGATACACAAGTAGTCATTTCATCAGGGATCCACCAAGACTTTTGTAAGATTCCACCCCTATCTATTACCGGTCATGCCCTCCGTTTTGACCACTTTTTGAAATCGACAAAAATAATTCAAAAAAAATAAAAAAATTGTAAAACCTTCGCGTTGCATCCTAATTTATGTCTTAGTAACCATACAAAACAACAAACTTGGAATAAAGCAAATATCTTATAAAAGTCTTTTCAAAATGAGCTATCGAGTATGAAGATTCATGACTTTCAAGCCAAATGACCGATGTTACAGCTAGTTTGAAAGGATAGTTTTCCCAAATGATCTCATATTTTGCACATGTGTGTATATTATACTAGCCAACAAGTTTGCCAAAGGAAGTTTTTATTTTCTTTGCACGAAAAATCCATTTTCCATTTTCCGAGTGACAAAAGTAGGGGTTTTTTGTGAAGGATCTACCAAATATTTGATGTCAACTTGAACCACTTTATTTTTGTAAAATATTAGACCATGTGTTATTTAAATGGAGTATATTGCAAATGAATTGCAAATTCAAACTCCAATTTGAATTCAAGTTAGCCAAGTTGTAAATGCTATTGTGTGATCAAAGTAATTCATATTGAAATGTGTATGATATGCCTCTGATGTGCAATTGAAATGTGTATGATATGCCTCTGATGTGCAATTGAAATGTGATATGTTGCTATGGTTCAAGTTGCACAAGCATTTGAAATGAATTTGATTTAATTCCAATTAATCCAAATAGCAAATGCTACTGGTCCCATTTTAAATTCAACTCAAAAATAGTTCAAAGTTGGATATTTGGATAGATTATTTTCTCCTGATCATTTTTCATATATTATATGTTAAATTTGGAGTTAATATGAATTTTCTATGAATTATAAAGTTTCACTTAATTTCTGCCATTTTCCGATTTATTCTTTAATCAGAAAAAATAAAAAAATTGTAAAACCAACGGTCCCGGTTTTTGCGACAAACCGGGACCAATGCCTCGCCAGAGCATTGGACCCGGTTGGTGGCAAAAACCGGGACCGTTGCCCCAGTTGAACCGGGACCAATGCCATATCCAGACGAACCGGGACCGTTGCCCGGTATCGTTCCCGGTTCTGTAATGAACCGGGAGCGATGCCTCTTTTGGGCTGGACGAAAGGGGGGTCTGTCTACTAGTGGCGGTAAATTTTCAAACGAAAATCACATTAGACAAAAAAAATTATCAGGAAACTTTAAAGCGGCACATATCAGGCAGCAAACACATAGGTGGTAACCTTCTAGACGGGAGATACGAGGCATAAACACGTACCATGAAAGTTTTTCTTTCACGGGGACGTGGCACATATTGGTGGCGGGAAAAACGTGGTGTGTTAAAATAGACAATAGATATTGGGCGGGACAATTTTGGATGAGAGATGTCGGGTGGGAAATAGACGACACACGTGGCAACAACATTGGCGGTAAAAACATGACAAAAGCATATAGGTGACAAACTTTTGGGCGGGTGATACCAGGGGAAACATGCATCGGGATTTTTGTTCTTATTTTGAGCAACTCAAATTGCGAGGGAAGTACATGGTATGAGAAATTGGATATATAACTTTCGGGTGGGAATTTTTGGGCGGGAAACATACGAAATTCGGTAGAAAAGTTCGAGCAAGAATCATACGTCGCACAAAGTTAGGTGAGGAACTTTTCTACGGGACATATAGGCGAGAAACACATGATGCGAGAAAGTAGACTAGAAATACTCGAGCAGTAGATAATACGAAAACAGAACAGTATGAGAGTTTTTTTGGGCGATATACCTGTGGCGGGTGCCATGGTCTTGTAAACCAAAGAATTCATATTCGGGTGTCATCGTGTTGGGTCAAAACCCATGCCTTGTTGGTCACACTTGCTAGACTACACAAAGCAAGACCCCCACCCCAACACGCTACAATAACACAAAAAATATCTTCTATCTTTGGTTTTAGGTTTTATCGAGTTGTTACATGAGTTGAAGGCGATAAAATCACATATACTTTCAAATGACAGATTAATATCATCGTGGTTAAAAAATCATCACGCTCGTAAGCAACCACGTTAATACCCGATATCACTACATACAATAATGCATCAAAGAAGGCAAAGTGGAGGTCAATTACATCTGCATAAATAATTAGCCCGCCGACATTCTCACCAAATCTTTGCGGTGCCTGAAGTATTTGGAGACGTGAGAGAGTATCGGAGTTCAATATTTCAAGTAAATCACATTACACTTAGGGTGATAGTGTGATTATAGGTTTCATGTTGGAGGTTTGTAATGGGATCACCTGTCTATAAAATTCTTCACGGATTATCTGAATCCTACAAAAATACTGGTCGTTTTTAACCGAAGAGTTTTACTCCTGGTCGCGCATTTTGGATTCAAACTCATGCTTGGTTGGGTGTCAGTGCACTATACATAAACGAATGAAAAAATTCTAAAAAATATTGCAAGTTATTCTACTGCAGAAATCTCTTATCTATTCTAGTTCTAGGGTTTAGTGTCTATTATCACATGTGTTGACGACACCAAACAATAATATACAGTTTTCAACAAAAGTTTGATCTCATTCTGCCAAAATAATGTCCATCACGATAGAAGAAGACCAATTCATACACAATATCACTACATACACTACGGGAGAGGAGGCTGACGCCTACGGCCAAATGTCGGGGCCGTCGGCGTAGACGGCCCGTCAGCGCTGGTGGTGGGCCGTCGGAGACCCAAAGCCGTCGGCGTAGCCGTACCTAGGCCGAGGGCCGCCGTCGGCGTAGAAAGGCCGTCGGCGTAGGAACAATTTAGGCCGACGGCCGCCGTCGGCGTTTCATGGGCCGTCGGCGTAGGCCTGCCAGGTGGGCCCCGGTGACGGCCGGACGTTACGGCGTCAGCCCAGCAGGGACTACGCCGACGGCCCCGACCTTTGGCCGTCGGCGTAGACCCCGGGTTGTGTTTTTTTTTTTCATTTTTTTTCTTTTGTTTAACTATTTAATCTTATATTACTAATACTAATACATCAAATAATATTGGAAATGGAATTATAGTATATATCATCTCATTTCAACACTCGATATACGTATGCCTCTTTATTCTTTTAATGTCTACTAATTAATACATAAAATAATATAATAACAAATTATAATACTAAATTAAAATATATTATGCTACTATTACTATATTAATATGTATGCTCCACAGTTGTACCCCGTGCGGAGAAAGCTATAAGAGTACACCGCCGGCCCCCTCCCAGCCGGCCCCGGCCTCGCGCCCGGTCTAAGCCGGGTTTCGGTGAAGAAAGACCGCCGTAGTACCGCATTAACTTGCATGTGAATAATTGTAGGGTATGTGTCCAAGTGTGGTGTAAGATCAATGCATAAATGCAATGTCTAGCTCCTTGGTGTGACCATTTTCACATTCATGTGATAGCACTATTCAAAGTCATGGACATGTAGGTGGAAATACACCCGTTTGCGGGTATTCCGGGGGCTACGAAAGGTTACAAGGTCCCAACCTTGTTTTCCATGTAGTTTTGTCCTAAACAAATCTTAACAAACCAAAAAGTACATTGTTGAAACATCATGCGGAGAAAGCTATAGGGGTAGACCGCCAGGCCCCCCACCGAAGCAGGCCGGATGTCGCAGGTAAATAACCGCCAAAGCGTCGGAATCCCACAAAAATTTGCATGTGGACCTAGTTTATGTGTTCAAGTGTGGTGGAAGGCCCATAGATGCAAAACATAGATCCCGGGTGTGACCTTCTTCATACATGAATGCGATAACACTTAGAAAAAGATTCGTGCACACGTGTAGACGTATACTCCCGGAGGTGAATGATCTTGTGGTGAAATGTGTCCAACCTTGCTTCTCCATGTACATATATATGTGCTAAACAAGCACAGATGGAGACAAGAAGTCCATTATATATTGGTACACCCTGGTACGGAGAAAGCTATAGGGGTAGACCTGCTGGTCCCCCTCGATCGTCTACCCCCATAGATATTCTCCGGATGGGGGTAGCCCGTTGGACATTTGTCTTGGGTTGTGTTTGGTTAGGTCATAGCTAGGGTCATTACAAACCATGTCTAGGGTTTCGGGGGTGAATGGCCGTCGGAGGGCCGGAATCATTTCGAAAACCTGCATGTGGAGCTAGATTATGTTTATAAGTGTGATTTAATGTTTGTAGATGGCATATGTAGGTCATGTGTGACGTTGTTCACGGACATGGGCTAACACTTAGTAAAATCGTCGATCCGTATGTGGAAACTCTCGATACGGGTCTACCGGTGTGAATAATGTGGTGAAATGTGTTCAGCCTTGGTTTTACATGTACATATGTGCTAAATAAACATAGATAGATAAAAAATTCCATTGGTCCACCCTCGTACGGAGAAAGCTATAAGGGTAGATCTTCGGGCCCCCCCGATCTAGGGTTTCGGAGGTGAATGACCGTCGGAGGGCCGGAATCATTGGAAATCCTGCATGTGGAGCTAGGTTATGTTTATAAGTGTGATTTAATGTTTGTAGATGGCATATGTAGGTCATGTGTCTGACGTTGTTCACGGACATGGGATAACACTTAGTAAAATCGTCGATCCGTATGTGGAAACTCCCGGTACGTGTCTATCGGTGTGAATAATGTGGTGAAATGTGTTCAACCTTGGTTTTCCATGTACATATGTGCTAAACAAACATAGATAGATAAAAAAGTCCATTGGTCCGTCCTCGTACGGAGAAAGCTATAAGGGTAGATCTGCGGGCCCCCAGGTCTAGGGTTTCGGAGGTGAATGACCGTCGGAGGGCCGGAATCATTGGAAACCCTGCATGTGGAGCTAGGTTATGTTTATAAGTGTGATTTAATGTTTGTAGATGGCATATGTAGGTCATGTGTCTGACGTTGTTCACGGACATGGGCTAACACTTAGTAAAATCGTCGATCCGTATGTGGAAACTCCCGGTACGGGTCTACCGGTGTGAATAATGTGGTGAAATGTGTTCAACCTTGGTTTTCCATGTACATATGTGCTAACCAAACATAGATAGATAAAATGTCCATTGGTCCATCCTCGTACGGAGAAAGCTATAAGGGTAGATCTGCGGCCCCCCCCAGATCTAGGGTTTTGGAGGTGAATGACCGTCGGAGGGTCGGAATCATTGGAAACCCTGCATGTGGAGCTAGGTTATGTTTATAAGTGTGATTTAATGTTTGTAGATGGCATATGTAGGTTATGTGTCTGACGTTGTTCACGGACATGGGCTAACACTTAGTAAAATCGTCGATCCGTATGTGGAAACTCCCGGTACGTGTCTACCGGTGTGAATAATGTGGTGAAATGTGTTCAACCTTGGTTGTCCATGTACATATGTGCTAAACAAACATAGATAGATAAAAAAGTCCATTGGTCCATCCTCGTACGGAGAAAGCTATAAGGGTAGATCTGCGGGCCCCCCAGATCTAGGGTTTCGGAGGTGAATGACCGTTGGAGGGCCAGAATCATTGGAAACCCTGAATGTGGAGCTAGGTTATGTTTATAGGTGTGATTTAATGTTTTTAGATGGCATATGTAGGTCATGTGTGTGACGTTGTTCACGGACATGGGCTAACACTTAGTAAAATCGTCGATCCGTATGTGGAAACTCCCGGTACGTGTCTACCGGTGTGAATAATGTGGTGAAATGTGTTCAGCCTTGGTTTTCCATGTACATATGTGCTAAACAAACATAGATAGATAAAAAAAGTCCATTGGTCCATCCTCGTACGGAGAAAGCTATAAGGGTAGATCTGCGGGCCCCAGATCTAGGGTTTCGGAGGTGAATGACCGTCGGAGGGCCGGAATCATTGGAAAACCCTGCATGTGGAGCTAGGTTATGTTTATAGGTGTGATTTAATGTTTGTAGATGGCATATGTAGGTCATGTGTCTGACGTTGTTCACGGACATGGGCTAACACTTAGTAAAATCGTCGATCCGTATGTGGAAACTCCCGGTACGTGTCTACCGGTGTGAATAATGTGGTGAAATGTGTTCAGCCTTGGTTTTCCATGTACATATGTGCTAAACAAACATAGATAGATAAAAAAAGTCCATTGGTCCATCCTCGTACGGAGAAAGCTATAAGGGTAGATCTGCGGGCCCCCTAGATCTAGGGTTTCGGAGGTGAATGACCGTCGGAGGGCCGGAATCATTGGAAAACCCTGCATGTGGAGCTAGGTTATGTTTATAGGTGTGATTTAATGTTTGTAGATGGCATATGTAGGTCATGTGTCTGACGTTATTCACGGACATGGGCTAACACTTAGTAAAATCGTCGATCCGTATGTGGAAACTCCCGGTACGTGTCTACCGGTGTGAATAATGTGGTGAAATGTGTTCAACCTTGGTTTTCCATGTACATATGTGCTAAAAAACATAGATATATAAAAAAAGTCCATTGGTCCATCCTCGTACGGAGAAAGCTATAAGGTTAGATCTGCGGGCCCCCTCAGATCTAGGGTTTCGGAGGTGAATGACCGTCGGAGGGCCGGAATCATTGGAAAACCAGCATGTGGAGCTATGTTATGTTTATAGGTGTGATTTAATGTTTGTAGATGGCATATGTAGGTCATGTGTCTGAAGTTGTTCACGGACATGGGCTAACACTTAGTAAAATCGTCGATCCGTATGTGGAAACTCCCGGTACGGGTCTACCGGTGTGAATAATGTGGTGAAATGTGTTCAACCTTGGTTTTCCATGTACATATGTGCTAAACAAACATAGATAGATAAAAAAGTCCTTTGGTCCATCCTCATACGGAGAAAGCTATAAGGGTAGATCTGCGGGCCCCCCAGATCTAGGGTTTCGGAGGTGAATGACCGTCGGAGGGCCGGAATCATTGGAAACCCTGCATGTGGAGCTAGGTTATGTTTATAAGTGTGATTTAATGTTTGTAGATGGCATATGTAGGTCATGTGTCTGACGTTGTTCACGGACATGGGCTAACACTTAGTAAAATCGTCGATCCGTATGTGGAAACTCCCGGTACGTGTCTACCGGCGTGAATAATGTGGTGAAATGTGTTCAACCTTGGTTTTCCATGCACATATGTGCTAAACAAACATAGATAGATAAAAAAGTCCATTGGTCCATCCTCGTACGGAGAAAGCTATAAGGATAGATCTGCGGGCCCCCCCGATCTAGGGTTTTGGGGGTGAATGACCGTCGGAGGGCCGGAATCATTTGGAAAACCTGCATGTGGAGCTAGGTTATGTTTATAAGTGTGATTTAATGTTTGTAGATGGCATATGTAGGTCATGTGTCTGACGTTGTTCACGGACATGGGCTAACACTTAGTAAAATCGTCGATCCGTATGTGGAAACTCCCGGTACGTGTCTACCGGTGTGAATAATGTGGTGAAATGTGTTCAACCTTGGTTTTCCATGTACATATGTGCTAAACAAACATAGATAGATAAAAAAAGTCCATTGGTCCATCCTCGTACGGAGAAAGCTATAAGGGTAGATCTGCGGGCCCCCCAGATCTAGGGTTTCGGAGGTGAATGACCGTTGGAGGGCCAGAATCATTGGAAACCCTGAATGTGGAGCTAGGTTATGTTTATAGGTGTGATTTAATGTTTTTAGATGGCATATGTAGGTCATGTGTCTGACGTTGTTCACGGACATGGGCTAACACTTAGTAAAATCGTCGATCCGTATGTGGAAACTCCCGGTACGTGTCTACCGGTGTGAATAATGTGGTGAAATGTGTTCAGCCTTGGTTTTCCATGTACATATGTGCTAAACAAACATAGATAGATAAAAAAAGTCCATTGGTCCATCCTCGTACGGAGAAAGCTATAAGGGTAGATCTGCGGGCCCCCAGATCTAGGGTTTCGGAGGTGAATGACCGTCGGAGGGCCGGAATCATTGGAAAACCCTGCATGTGGAGCTAGGTTATGTTTATAGGTGTGATTTAATGTTTGTAGATGGCATATGTAGGTCATGTGTCTGACGTTGTTCACGGACATGGGCTAACACTTAGTAAAATCGTCGATCCGTATGTGGAAACTCCCGGTACGTGTCTACCGGTGTGAATAATGTGGTGAAATGTGTTCAGCCTTGGTTTTCCATGTACATATGTGCTAAACAAACATAGATAGATAAAAAAAGTCCATTGGTCCATCCTCGTACGGAGAAAGCTATAAGGGTAGATCTGCGGGCCCCCAGATCTAGGGTTTCGGAGGTGAATGACCGTCGGAGGGCCGGAATCATTGGAAAACCCTGCATGTGGAGCTAGGTTATGTTTATAGGTGTGATTTAATGTTTGTAGATGGCATATGTAGGTCATGTGTCTGACGTTATTCACGGACATGGGCTAACACTTAGTAAAATCGTCGATCCGTATGTGGAAACTCCCGGTACGTGTCTACCGGTGTGAATAATGTGGTGAAATGTGTTCAACCTTGGTTTTCCATGTACATATGTGCTAAAAAACATAGATATATAAAAAAAGTCCATTGGTCCATCCTCGTACGGAGAAAGCTATAAGGTTAGATCTGCGGGCCCCCCCAGATCTAGGGTTTCGGAGGTGAATGACCGTCGGAGGGCCGGAATCATTGGAAAACCAGCATGTGGAGCTATGTTATGTTTATAGGTGTGATTTAATGTTTGTAGATGGCATATGTAGGTCATGTGTCTGAAGTTGTTCACGGACATGGGCTAACACTTAGTAAAATCGTCGATCCGTATGTGGAAACTCCCGGTACGGGTCTACCGGTGTGAATAATGTGGTGAAATGTGTTCAACCTTGGTTTTCCATGTACATATGTGCTAAACAAACATAGATAGATAAAAAAGTCCTTTGGTCCATCCTCATACGGAGAAAGCTATAAGGGTAGATCTGCGGGCCCCCCAGATCTAGGGTTTCGGAGGTGAATGACCGTCGGAGGGCCGGAATCATTTGAAACCCTGCATGTGGAGCTAGGTTATGTTTATAAGTGTGATTTAATGTTTGTAGATGGCATATGTAGGTCATGTGTCTGACGTTGTTCACGGACATGGGCTAACACTTAGTAAAATCGTCGATCCGTATGTGGAAACTCCCGGTACGTGTCTACCGGCGTGAATAATGTGGTGAAATGTGTTCAACCTTGGTTTTCCATGCACATATGTGCTAAACAAACATAGATAGATAAAAAAGTCCATTGGTCCATCCTCGTACGGAGAAAGCTATAAGGATAGATCTGCGGGCCCCCCCGATCTAGGGTTTTGGGGGTGAATGACCGTCGGAGGGCCGGAATCATTTGGAAAACCTGCATGTGGAGCTAGGTTATGTTTATAAGTGTGATTTAATGTTTGTAGATGGCATATGTAGGTCATGTGTCTGACGTTGTTCACGGACATGGGCTAACACTTAGTAAAATCGTCGATCCGTATGTGGAAACTCCCGGTACGTGTCTACCGGTGTGAATAATATGGTGAAATGTGTTCAACCTTGGTTTTCCATGTACATATGTGCTAAACAAACATAGATAGATAAAAAAGTCCGTTGGTCCATCCTCGTACGGAGAAAGCTATAAGGGTAGATCTGCGGGCCCCCCAGATCTAGGGTTTCGGAGGTGAATGACCGTTGGAGGGCCAGAATCATTGGAAACCTTGAATGTGGAGCTAGGTTATGTTTATAGGTGTGATTTAATGTTTTTAGATGGCATATGTAGGTCATGTGTCTGACGTTGTTCACGGACATGGGCTAACACTTAGTAAAATCGTCGATCCGTATGTGGAAACTCCCGGTACGTGTCTACCGGTGTGAATAATGTGGTGAAATGTGTTCAGCCTTGGTTTTCCATGTACATATGTGCTAAACAAAAATAGATAGATAAAAAAAGTCAATTGGTCCATCCTCGTACGGAGAAAGCTATAAGGGTAGATCTGCGGGCCCCCAGATCTAGGGTTTCGGAGGTGAATGACCGTCGGAGGGCCGGAATCATTGGAAAACCCTGCATGTGGAGCTAGGTTATGTTTATAGGTGTGATTTAATGTTTGTAGATGGCATATGTAGGTCATGTGTCTGACGTTGTTCACGGACATGGGCTAACACTTAGTAAAATCGTCGATCCGTATGTGGAAACTCCCGGTACGTGTCTACCGGTGTGAATAATGTGGTGAAATGTGTTCAGCCTTGGTTTTCCATGTACATATGTGCTAAACAAACATAGATAGATAAAAAAAGTCCATTGGTCCATCCTCGTACGGAGAAAGCTATAAGGGTAGATCTGCGGGCCCCCAGATCTAGGGTTTCGGAGGTGAATGACCGTCGGAGGGCCGGAATCATTGGAAAACCCTGCATGTGGAGCTAGGTTATGTTTATAGGTGTGATTTAATGTTTGTAGATGGCATATGTAGGTCATGTGTCTGACGTTATTCACGGACATGGGCTAACACTTAGTAAAATCGTCGATCCGTATGTGGAAACTCCCGGTACGTGTCTACCGGTGTGAATAATGTGGTGAAATGTGTTCAACCTTGGTTTTCCATGTACATATGTGCTAAAAAACATAGATATATAAAAAAAGTCCATTGGTCCATCCTCGTACGGAGAAAGCTATAAGGTTAGATCTGCGGGCCCCCCCAGATCTAGGGTTTCGGAGGTGAATGACCGTCGGAGGGCCGGAATCATTGGAAAACCAGCATGTGGAGCTATGTTATGTTTATAGGTGTGATTTAATGTTTGTAGATGGCATATGTAGGTCATGTGTCTGAAGTTGTTCACGGACATGGGCTAACACTTAGTAAAATCGTCGATCCGTATGTGGAAACTCCCGGTACGGGTCTACCGGTGTGAATAATGTGGTGAAATGTGTTCAACCTTGGTTTTCCATGTACATATGTGCTAAACAAACATAGATAGATAAAAAAGTCCTTTGGTCCATCCTCATACGGAGAAAGCTATAAGGGTAGATCTGCGGGCCCCCCAGATCTAGGGTTTCGGAGGTGAATGACCGTCGGAGGGCCGGAATCATTGGAAACCCTGCATGTGGAGCTAGGTTATGTTTATAAGTGTGATTTAATGTTTGTAGATGGCATATGTAGGTCATGTGTCTGACGTTGTTCACGGACATGGGCTAACACTTAGTAAAATCGTCGATCCGTATGTGGAAACTCCCGGTACGTGTCTACCGGCGTGAATAATGTGGTGAAATGTGTTCAACCTTGGTTTTCCATGCACATATGTGCTAAACAAACATAGATAGATAAAAAAGTCCATTGGTCCATCCTCGTACGGAGAAAGCTATAAGGATAGATCTGCGGGCCCCCCCCGATCTAGGGTTTTGGGGGTGAATGACCGTCGGAGGGCCGGAATCATTTGGAAAACCTGCATGTGGAGCTAGGTTATGTTTATAAGTGTGATTTAATGTTTGTAGATGGTATATGTAGGTCATGTGTCTGACGTTGTTCACGGACATGGGCTAACACTTAGTAAAATCGTCGATCCGTATGTGGAAACTCCCGGTACGGGTCTACCGGTGTGAATAATGTGGTGAAATGTGTTCAGCCTTGGTTTTACATGTACATATGTGCTAAACAAACATAGATAGATAAAAAAGTCCATTGGTCCACCCTCGTACGGAGAAAGCTATAAGGGTAGATCTTCGGGGCCCCCCGATCTAGGGTTTCGGAGGTGAATGACCGTCGGAGGGCCGGAATCATTGGAAACCCTGCATGTGGAGCTAGGCTATGTTTATAAGTGTTATTTAATGTTTGTAGATGGCATATGTAGGTCATGTGTCTGACGTTGTTCACGGACATGGGATAACACTTGGTACAATCGTCGATCCGTATGTGGAAACTCCCGGTACGTGTCTATCGGTGTGAATAATGTGGTGAAATGTGTTCAACCTTGGTTTTCCATGTACATATGTGCTACACAAACATAGATAGATAAAAAAGTCCATTGGTCCGTCCTCGTACGGAGAAAGCTATAAGGGTAGATCTGCGGGCCCCCCAGATCTAGGGTTTCGGAGGTGAATGACCGTCGGAGGGCCGGAATCATTGGAAACCCTGCATGTGGAGCTAGGTTATGTTTATAAGTGTGATTTAATGTTTGTAGATGGCATATGTAGGTCATGTGTCTGACGTTGTTCACGGACATGGGCTAACACTTAGTAAAATCGTCGATCCGTATGTGGAAACTCCCGGTACGGGTCTACCGGTGTGAATAATGTGGTGAAATGTGTTCAACCTTGGTTTTCCATGTACATATGTGCTAACCAAACATAGATAGATAAACAAGTCCATTGGTCCATCCTCGTACGGAGAAAGCTATAAGGGTAGATCTGCGGCCCCCCCAGATCTAGGGTTTTGGAGGTGAATGACCGTCGGAGGGCCGGAATCATTGGAAACCCTGCATGTGGACCTAGGTTATGTTTATACGTGTGATTTAATGTTTGTAGATGGCATATGTAGGTTATGTGTCTGACGTTGTTCACGGACATGGGCTAACACTTAGTAAAATCGTCGATCTGTATGTGGAAACTCCCGGTACGTGTCTACCGGTGTGAATAATGTGGTGAAATGTGTTCAACTTTGGTTTTCCATGTACATATGTGCTAAACAAACATAGATAGATAAAAAAGTCCATTGGTCCATCCTCGTACGGAGAAAAGCTATAAGGGTAGATCTGCGGGGCCCCCAGATCTAAGGTTTCGGAGGTGAATGACCGTCGGAGGGACGGAATCATTGGAAAACCTGCATGTGGAGCTAGGTTATGTTTATAGGTGTGACTTAATGTTTGTAGATGGCATATGTAGGTCATCTGTTTGACGTTGTTCACGGACATGGGCTAACACTTAGTAAAATCGTCGATCCGTATGTGGAAACTCCCGGTACGGGTCTACCGGTGTGAATAATGTGGTGAAATGTGTTCAGCCTTGGTTTTTGATGTACATATGTGCTAAACAAACATAGATAGATAAAAAAGTCCATTGGTCCATCCTCGTACGGAGAAAGCTATAAGGGTAGATCTTCGGGCCCCCCCGATCTAGGGTTTCGGAGGTGAATGACCGTCGGAGGGCCGGAATCATTTGGAAAACCTGCATGTGGAGCTAGGTTATGTTTATAAGTGTGATTTAATGTTTGTAGATGGCATATGTAGGTCATGTGTCTGACGTTGTTCACGGACATGGGCTAACACTTAGTAAAATTGTCGATCCGTATGTGGAAACTCCCGGTACGTGTCTACCGGTGTGAATAATGTGGTGAAATGTGTTCAACCTTGGTTTTCCATGTACATATGTGCTAAACAAACATAGATAGATAAAAAAAGTCCATTGGTCCATCCTCTTACGGAGAAAGCTATAAGGGTAGATCTGCGGGCCCCCCAGATCTAGGGTTTCGGAGGTGAATGACCGTTGGAGGGCCGGAATCATTGGAAACCCTGCATGTGGAGCTAGGTTATGTTTATAGGTGTGATTTAATGTTTGTAGATGGCATATGTAGGTCATGTGTCTGACGTTGTTCACGGACATGGGCTAACACTTAGTAAAATCGTCGATCCGTATGTGGAAACTCCCGGTACGTGTCTACCGGTGTGAATAATGTGGTGAAATGTGTTCAGCCTTGGTTTTCCATGTACATATGTGCTAAACAAACATAGATAGATAAAAAAAGTCCATTGGTCCATCCTCGTACGGAGAAAGCTATAAGGGTAGATCTGCGGGGCCCCCAGATCTAGGGTTTCGGAGGTGCATGACCGTCGGAGGGCCGGAATCATTGGAAGACCCTGCATGTGGAGCTAGGTTATGTTTATAGGTGTGATTTAATTTTCGTAGATGGCATATGTAGGTCATGTGTTTGACGTTATTCACGGACATGGGCTAACACTTAGTAAAATCGTTGATCCGTATGTGGAAACTCCCGGTATGTGTCTACCGGTGTGAATAATGTGGTGAAATGTGTTCAACCTTGGTTTTCCATGTACATATGTGCTAAACAAACATAGATAGATAAAAAAAGTCCATTGGTCCATCCTCGTACGGAGAAAGCTATAAGGGTAGATCTTCGGGCCTCCAGATCTAGGGTTTCGGAGGTGAATGACCGTCGGAGGGCCGGAATCATTGGAAAACCAGCATGTGGAGCTATGTTATGTTTATAGGTGTGATTTAATGTTTGTAGATGGCATATGTAGGTCATGTGTCTGACGTTGTTCACGGACATGGGCTAACACTTAGTAAAATCGTCGATCCGTATGTGGAAACTCCCGGTACGGGTCTACCGGTGTGAATAATGTGGTGAAATGTGTTCAACCTTGGTTTTCCATGTACATATGTGCTAAACAATCATAGATAGATAAAAAAGTCCATTGGTCCATCCTCATACGGAGAAAGCTATAAGGGTAGATCTGCGGGCCCCCCAGATCTAGGGTTTCGGAGGTGAATGACCGTCGGAGGGCCGGAATCATTGGAAACCCTGCATGTGGAGCTAGGTTATGTTTATAAGTGTGATTTAATGTTTGTAGATGGCATATGTAGGTCATGTGTCTGACGTTGTTCACGGACATGGGCTAACACTTAGTAAAATCGTCGATCCGTATGTGGAAACTCCCGGTACGTGTCTACCGGCGTGAATAATGTGGTGAAATGTGTTCAACCTTGGTTTTCCATGTACATATGTGCTAAACAAACATAGATAGATAAAAAAGTCCATTGGTCAATCCTCGTACGGAGAAAGCTATAAGGGTAGATCTGCGGGCCCCCCCGATCTAGGGTTTTGGGGGTGAATGACCGTCGGAGGGCCGGAATCATTTGGAAAACCTGCATGTGGAGCTACGTTATGTTTATAAGTGTGATTTAATGTTTGTAGATGGTATATGTAGGTCATGTGTCTGACGTTGTTCACGGACATGGGCTAACACTTAGTAAAATCGTCGATCCGTATGTGGAAACTCCCGGTACGGGTCTACCGGTGTGAATAATGTGGTGAAATGTGTTCAATCTTGGTTTTCCATGTACATATGTGCTAAACAAACATAGATAGATAAAAAAGTCCATTGGTCCATCCTCGTACGGAGAAAGCTATAAGGGTAGATCTGCGGGGCCCCCAGATCTAGGGTTTCGGAGGTGAATGACCGTCGGAGGGCCGGAATCATTGGAAACCCTGCATGTGGAGCTAGGTTATGTTTATAAGTGTGATTTAATGTTTGTAGATGGCATATGTAGGTCATGTGTTTGACGTTGTTCACGGACATGGGCTAACACTTAGTAAAATCGTTGATCCGTATGTGGAAACTCCCGGTACGTGTCTACCGGTGTGAATAATGTGGTGAAATGTGTTAAAATTATAGCTTTCCCCCGTTAGGTCATAGGTTCATTACAAACCATGTTTCCCCCGTTCCACCGAAAATAAGGAGATTCCCCCCTAATAATTGAACACCGGAACCTCCGTAGCTAGGTGACAGAGGATGTGTGCGAAGGGGTATAGACCTATTGAAAAGAATTAAAAACAATGGTGTAAAAAAGTAAAAAAAATTACATGCTTGAAAACATAAAATAATATAGAAAAAAAATGAAAAAGTACCTAAGCCGACGGCCTGGCCGTCGGTGTAGGCCGTCGGCGTAGGTCCTCGCCCACGTTCTCGGACAGAAGACCCCCTGGTCAACCGTTCTCTCCCAAATCCCCCCGCCCTCCCAAATCCCCACGCCCTCCCCGACCCGCCGCCAGGCCGCAGCCCTCCCCACCCGCCACCGCCCTCCCCGCCACCGTCGCCGCCCACCTTCCCACCCGCCCCGCCCTCCCCACCTCCCAGCCGCCACCGCCGCCGCCCACCTCCCCACCCGCCCCGCCCTCCCCCAGCGCCCAGCGCTTCAAGGTACGAATCCGGCAGCCTTCCCGCCCCGGCGGCCAGCGCCTTCCCTCTCCCCATCCCCACTCCCAGTTTGATGTAAATATCACAGCAGCTTGCTAGTTTCCATACAGAGAGATGCTGTAATCTGTGGTAGGGAGTTTGTCATTTTCATGGCTTGTAGTGCTAGATCCTAAGATTAAACAAGGTAGTTTGTTGATGTTTCCCGTATGAGTTGTTTGCTGTGTTGAAATTATTGGACCTAGCCCATTCAATATTTTAGAATATTTTAAATAATCCATAGTAATATCAAAGAACCACGTTGGCTCATTCATGCATGACAAGGAAATGTGGAAAATTTAGTCTCCCCACATTAGTAAGGATGTGTGAGGCCAACTTATAAGGTGAGTTGTTGCGCACACCGCTAATAGATTGAGAAGAGAGCATATATACATGCTCGCTCCTTCTCCGCCACCCACCTCACCTCGCATCATGTTTGGTGATTGTGCCGAGCTAGGACCTATGCCACGTATATGTGTTGCCTTCATTTTTGTCACGCAAGAAAAGTTGTAAGTTTTTGCCTCTGATTAACACCGAAATTTGAAACTCCATGTTTATTGCAATTTTTTATTGCTATATATCATTAGCCACTAAACAATGTGGAAGGTCAACATTAACATATTGGCGTATCATTTCTCATAATGCATATACATGTATGCTAGTACAGAAAATTTGGATGTATTGGTTGAACTTGCTAGCTTATGTTGATATTTGTGTTCGATTGTTGTCATATAGTGTCTTGCGTATATTGTGGACCAAATTGTAAATTGTTGAGAATCAGAGGCTAAATTGTTGTTTTTATGGGAATTACAGAATTTATAGGAGCCGTCGTCGTCTCGGATCCCCCTCCGTCGCCTCGCACCCCCACGTCGTCAATCACGCTTCAAGGTGAGAATTCTTTCACCCCTCTCGTGTAACTAGGTTTATTTTCATGTCTAGATCACCAAGTCAGTCGCGTCACCTAGGTGTCATCCCGACTGTAAGCGTTACGCGGATAAATATGCATTAGTGGTCTCGCATATTTTGAACCGTAACGCTTACGGCTTTTATCGGGCAGTTGGCGGATTCGTAGTTGGGTATGGTTCTCGCTGGCTCTTCCTCGATCCGAGACAGGGTTTCGGCGGCGCCTCCTCGTTGTTCTCCGGATGCACATTCTCTCGGCTTTTAGTCGAGACGTGTATCGGGAGAGCAGCGGGGAGGTGCTGCCGAAATTCTGCTCGGATCGGGGTAGAGCCAGGGAGAACTTACCCAATCTACGGATCCGGCGGCTGGTTAGGACCCACTTTCCTATTAGACATGTAGGTTGATGCATGCGTAAAAAATGAAGCATTTTAATCTCCCGTTTGATATTAAATGCTATGTTTGTCGTTTGGCTCTCAATAAAGCAGAAGAGGTTGGCTGATAATGGGTGGATGTATAGTGGCCGTACTAGAGTTGTTGACAGAACAGATGAGTGGACATGGAAGACCGCTATGGTAGTGCAGGATATAGCCCGTGGTCCAAAGACACTTGAACCCCGTTACCCTTGCGTCCGTTGCAGAAACCGTCATCGCGCTAGAAAGGAGGTTATGAAACAACACCTTTGGGCTTATGGGTATATGCCGGGCTTCGTCACGACGGTTGACTTTAGTCAGAATGAACGTGATAGAGTTGACGTGATGCGGCAGCGGATCGATGGCATAGAGTACGATGGCATGCGAAAGTTGCTGGAGGATTTCCGTGATGCCATGCCGGAGTCTCCACCTTGTGCTGAACCAGAGGGACCGCCGGAACCGGAGCAACCGCCTGAACCACAGGATCCCGAGCCCTCCGAGGACGATTACAACAACATTAACCCTCAAACATACGAGGGAATTTTCTATCAAGAGCAAGAGAACTTTGGGGACTTTGGCTTAGAAGGTCTTGAGGACCTCGAGAACGATGCACACACCTGTGGTGAGATAGATGAGCCTCAGAGTGATGATGATGATGAGCCTCCACCGTCCGAGGATCCCGACGCTTTATACGCACGTGATAGTGATAGTGATGATGGAGATGAGAATGAGCCTCAGAGTGATGATGATTATTATTAGTATTTATGTATCTCGATACTATATGTATGTTATTTTGGATGATGATGATGATTGTGTGCGGATGTGCTACGATGAATTGATGATGATGTTATTTTGTATCTTGTCGATATGCACGTGCTATTTAAAATACTCTATGTTCCATGACAATGATGAGTCTCCACCGTGCGAGGATCCCGAGCCTGAGAGTGATGACGAGTATTAGTATTTATTTTCATCTTAATTGCATTGCGTCTTTATGCTTAATTGTTTTATTTCTCTCAATGCAGGTGATTGGCCAATATGAGTGGCAAGGCATCACCGCAGTCCTTGCTTCAGGGGATAAAGAAGACGAAGAGTGGAAGAGCGACCACCTCAAGGTACGGCGCCGAGGAGGTAGGAGGAGGAGGGGATGCAGGACAAGGAGGAGGAAGAGGGGGACGTCCCCCGAGGTCAGACCGAGGAGGTACATTGCATCTTCATTATGCTTGGTATTTATTTTTCAACATGCTTCTTAATTGTTTATCTTTTCCGATTGCAGGAGGCCGAGGACGAGGTCGAGGACGAGGGCGAGGTACCGTCCTTCTAAGTGACATACCCTCCGCTTCCGGCGACGTGGCTTCACAGACCGCATTCTCGGAGTCTCCAGACGAGGAGATTGACTCTCGAGACTTGGAAGCGGAGTCTCGAGACGAGGAGATGGTGACTGCGTCGGGGCCATCGAGTGCGTCGACGAAGAAGGCAAAGGTTCGTGGGGAAACAGAAGTCCCTAAGGAGGAGCCTGCCCCGGAGGCTCGGACCCTCATTGAATCTACTAGAACTGAGTAAGTGACTATAGTTTCATTTCGTTGATACCAACTTGGCATGTACTAATGTTTGATTCTTGTGCAGTAATTGGCTTCATCCTGCGGGGACCCGAGTCCCTGGCTGCATGCTTGGAGCTATCATTAGGAAGTTTTGGCCGGGCTTCTACACCACAGACAAAGGCGAGAGGAAGCTAGCCACGACTTGGAGACACTACGAGCTCGCATATTGTCCCCCCTACGGGAAAGCTTCTAACGTCGTGATCAATAAGTTTTGGGTAAGGCAAAATCATGACTCTTCACACTTTTTTTGTTCATAGTTGATGACCCCGCCATGCTAACTCATGAATCTCACACTTTTTTGATGCATGATTTCAGAGATTCTATAGGGTGGCTCTGAAGCACCAGGCGACGGCGAACAAGACACTGCAGGCTCATTGTAAGAGGTTGACTAATCAGCAGTTCTATAACCAGGGTCATACCGCCAGGAGTCAATACAACATGGCGAAATCGGGCAAGCCGTTGCCGAAGCACGAGAATGTCAAGTCACGCTCGACGATGAGCGCGGAACAGTACGACGAGGTAACTAAATTGTCGATGAGATTATATGTTAATGCTAAGTTGCAATTGCATCATCTGTTCTTCACATGCGTATTGATTTTTCAGGTTAGGCCCGATTGGGCCTATGGCAAGGAGGAGGCATGGAGGGCGTTGACTGCGAGGTGGCGCGGGGAAGACGAGGAGTGGAACGCCTTGAGCGAGCGGAACAAGGCGAACCGCGGCAGCGGGGGGACACATCGGGCTGGAAACCTAGGCAGTGAGCGCTACAAGGCCAAGCTGGTATACACATACATGGAACAACCTGCTTTTATTTCCCCTCATGCATGTTCCTACTTGGTACTCATAAAATCTCTTTCGCGATGCAGGAGGATAAACTAGGGAGGCCTGTCAGCTCATATGAGTCATGGGACTCGATGAGGATGATGGCGCCCGATCTCTCCCAGCCTCAGCCTCAGCTTCCCGAGTACTTCGGCACTGCCCAGGAGGATGGTGCTAACTACGTCGAGGCGATGGTCGCTTTTAATCCAAAGTTGGATGACCCTAGAAGTGCGGAACCCGACCCCAGAGCGTTGGTCGTGTCTGGGGGAGGCTTTCAGCACGGCCGTCTAAAGGTCATGGTTAAGATGACCCCGCGCAGTCCCAATTTGAGCCTCACGCGGATCAAGGCTACCCTCGGTCCCGACGAACCCGCACCTCCTCCTCGACGACGGCCTTCCCAGACTGGCTACGATGTAAGTTTCTCTCATTTCCATCTTTTCTGTGACAATACTACTTCCTCAGTGGCTTAGTTGATGAGATGGTTCAATTTTTGTAATTGTAGGCTGCTTTTGAGGCGGCCTACAAGGCCCACAACGACGCCTATTTGGTGGACCTTGCGTAGTGGAGACAGAGAGCACAAATACACGAGGAGTGGAAAGAGGCAAAAGAAGTTGTAAGTTCCAACCTTTCTTTTTTTCAAAAGATGACAAGTCTCAATTTTCATACTTTTGTGCAATGCCTGACATGTTAACTATCTTGCAGGCTCTAGAGAGTGCTCGGCTTACGGGAGTGCTCGTCAATATACCTCCACGACCTCCTCGAGCCGGGCTTAAGCCAGAGTTTGTATCGAAGGAAGAGTTCGCCCAGAACTACTACTACACCGGCTTAACCCCGGTAATTTACTTGCCCAATCAGTTGCTACAACTTTCATGTGCCTTGGCGGTTGCTAACTATTGCTCAAACGTGTAGGGAACGGGAGCCTCCGGGACTGGACCCTTTGGTCGTGTTGCTGCCTCGCCGTCGGCGTCCCGTGCGGTCACACCGGTGCACCCTGGCCCCGGTGGTAGTGGTGCCTCGCACGAGAGCACACCGGTTCATGGTGGCGCGGGATCACCTGCTTCCGGTGTTGGTTCGACAGCGCCTCCGCACCGTCAGTCGCCTATCTTCACGCGCGGAGACCTCGGCTTCTCCGGCTCGACTCCCTCTCCGGACGCGATGAGCTGACGTGTAGAGATCTCGTTTGTACCAAAACGGTGTTTGGGATGTTGTTATACTTTGTATCCATACTATGTCTCTTATTTTGCATGTTTGGAACTTGTTATGCTATATATGTATAAGATGTTGTTATACTATGTCTCTTATTTTGCATTGTTTGGTCTTCGTCAATGTGCATTTGTAATATAAATGCCTATAATGCCTGGCTCTGATCTGGGTATGAATAATATAATGGCTATATGCTTATGAGAATTTTAAATATGCAGGAAATGAACCAGAAATGAAAAAAAGAAAAACATGACAGGACCTACGCCGACGGCCTGGCCGTCGGTGTAGGCCTTGTTTTGTGCCAAATGGCAGAGCCTACGCCGACGGCCTGGCCGTCGGCGTAGACCTGCTGCCCAGGCGCGAGGAGGAGGTGACGCGTGGCCTGGCTGGGAGGGAACCTAAGCCGACGGCCAGGCCGTCGGCGTAGGGCCGAAGCCAGCCACCCCACTGCCTGCCGCGTGGCACCCTAAGCCGACGGCCAAGCCGTCGGCGTAGAGGGCAACCAGGCCTAACGACCGTTATCCTAGGGTGGGGCCCACTGGTGCTACGCCGAGGGCCTTTACGCCGACGGCCACACAAAATCCGTCGGGCCAGATCGTACGCCGACGGCCGCCCCTACGCCGACGGCTTTTAGGGCAAGCCCGAGAAAAATCTCGTGAGGGGCCGAGATTTCTGGTTACCGCGGTTAATGAATGAATTCAATCAAATTTGATCCAAAATTCAATCAAAATTCGTCAAAGTTCCATCAAAATTCATTCAAATTCAAATTTCTGGTATGTTTTGCTCGGTATGATGAAATCTCGTGGGGTAGCAAGAAGTGCGGGTACCGGTCGGTAACCAAATTTCTCGCCCGGTACCCAAAACCCTGATTATGTGTGAAAAAACGATCCGAGCTCGTATAGTCTCTAATTTTTTTCAGTTTTGAGCGTTATACACGTTATGCTAGAGAGTAATGCTAGACGAACGGGCAAATACGGAGCTTTACAGGCTTAGCAGAATTCACTTTGATTTGATTGGGCTAAAGAAAAGGAACTGCCCCACCCCAGGGGGGGGGGGGGGGGGGCTTCCGTAAAAGCCGTGTTTGCCCGTGAATGTAGCATCTTTGTATGCTAGAGATGCTCTAAAGCCAACTTCCTCTGTAAGTTTCTGTCCGTATTAAACTACTCGTAAATGTAGAATCTCTCTTCTCGATAGGCGCCGGCGCTCGTATTGTCGCGCATTTTCGTAGTGTGAACTGGCTACCGGCGCTCATTAACAAAATCTATTCTTCTCGACGTTGCTGGCCGGCGACGCTCACCAACAAAATATATTCTTCTCGGCTCAACGTTGCCGGCGTACACATCGATCTCTCCGTTCCGCTGCCCCATCTACAAATTCAGTCACGCTCACATCTCTCTTGATCGGACATCATCGCCAAGCCCCCCTCTTCTCCTCCTCCGCTCCCGCATCTCACTGCGTGGCGCTCCCAGCCGACGCGCGCCTCTGACACTGGTCTCGCGTTCCACCTCATCGGCTCTGGCCGCCGGACGCCGCCGATCGCCTCCTGCTCAGCCCAAAGGCATGTGAAACAGATCGATCGGTTACAGTCATCTTCCTTTAATTCTTGCCAATCTTGCATCCATGCACGGCCAACCCAAGAATGGCGAAGCGTCCGAAACTCACGTCCGCCATCGTAGCTCAAGAAGAAACAAGGACGCATGTGATCAACATAGATGGGTACTCAAGAACCAAGGAGCTGCTCAAGGCCGGGGACTGCACCACGTCTATCCCTTTCATGGTGGGAGACCATAACTGGGTTGTCAAATATTACCCCAACGGCAACGACAAAGACAAACCCGGGTACATATCTCTTTACCTGGTTCTCGATTCGCCTAGTGGTGGCGAGGGTGTGAAGGCCAAAGTCACCTTCGGCATCCTCGACAAGGGCGGACAACCGGTGCCGTCGTACATCAAAGCCGCCCCAGAACATATCTTCCCATACAGTGGCTCGGACTGGGGTTTCGGAGATTTCATCAAGCACGAGGATCTGGAGGGACTATTAGTGCATCTAGGAGGCGATAGCTTCAGAATCAAGTGCGATGTCGTCGTGAAGAAGATCGTCAGTCAAGAGACACGCGTGAATGATCAGTTTGTTGTGGTTCCTCCAAGCAACTTGCATCTGCAGCTCGGCGGCCTCCTGGAAAGCAAGGATGGAGCAGACGTGGCCTTCCGAGTTGGCGGCGAGATATTCGCGGCTCACAGGTGTGTTCTCGCTGCTCGCTCGCCGGTCTTCAAGGCGGAGTTCTTTGGCGCCATGAGGGAGAAAGTCGGCGGTGATCCTATTGAAATTGGTGATATAGAAGCTCGTGTGTTCAAGTCCTTGCTTCATTTCATCTACACTGACTCACTCCCTGAAACGACTCATGAAGGAACCCAAGAAGATGTAGTGACGACTGGCCATCTACTCGTGGCGGCAGATAGGTATGATATTGGGAGGCTGAAGCTGATATGCGAGGAGATACTGTGCAATCACATCGACTCCAACATGGTTGCAACTAGTTTGGCTTTAGCTGAGCAGCATAATTACCATGGACTCAAGGAGGCTTGCTTCGAATTCCTTGCTTCGCCCTCCAATTTGGAAGCCATGGTCGCAAGTGATGGTTACCAACATCTGAAAAGCAGTTGCCCGTCTATTCTCAGAGAGCTGATTGCTAGCCTTTTGCCTGCTGAGTTAACAGCAGCCAAGGATATTATCAGGGAAATTTAGTACTCCTACTTGTGTGTGTGTGTGTGGGTGCTAACGATCATATATATCATCAAAATCAAGTAATCTTACTATCTTTTTTGCTAGTCCCGGTGTATATATGGTTGCGTGAATATGTTTGTTGAAAACAAAATGTTATTCTTCCCTCCTATCCATATTAATTATTCTAAAAAAGATGTATCTGCCGTTTAGATATATCCATTTCAAGATAATTAATATGGATCGGAGGGGTATATATTTATTGTGCAAGTAGAATGGATAATGTTTAGTCCAGCATTTTTGTGTTTTTTTGGCACTTTTTGTATACTCTTTCAACTCCTTTGTGTAGCAATGAACCGTAATAATTGTTAACAAGATTGCAAGTTGTATCTAGAAATCATAGAGATTGCATGTAATTTGGCCGATCAGATCCTCGCTGCACCGGGCTTTTTGAGAAAAGCTTCTATATGTAATCGATGTTGTTTAGCCGGCAAACCGGCATCTATTCCACAAGAGCTTAGAGCTCGGAGTCATGGTGAAGGTGGAGGAAGAAGGAAGGGGAACGGTTGTGTGTATTGTGTTTCACGATCCTGCGACGATCCGTTTAAACAACCAGTATCGAGTAGAGGAGCGGAGGAGCCGATTTAGATGCGGAGCACCCAAGTGAGTTTCTCGGCCACCGCGCTGGATTAATGCGGCAGGGCGACGAACGGTTTGTCGTCCCATCGCATATCTTCGGCATTGACCAGGCACAAAGATCAAGGCTCTCGATCTACGAGCCGTACTGGCTGGGAATCAATGTAGGCCGCAATAACAGGTCGCGCATACGCCCCGCCGGCATCCAATGCCCTCAACCGGCATGAATAACTGCTTCGCACGCGGGAGGGTTTCTAGCGCAGAGAGCATTTGTATGGGGCCAGGTTGTGGGCATGGGATGTGCTTAGTGTCCTGACTCCCGCAATTCCCTGTTGATTTAAGTTAGATTTACGAAAAAACGGACATATGGACCAGCTCGTAAACAGATACATGATTGCGTTGTATGATAAAACTGATCTGAACAATCTAATCTAAATGGATGTAAAAACTTTAAAGATCCGCGTTAAAGATACACTTATATTTTATATTTCGATGTCAGCTATAGCTCTGGTAAACCAAGAAAAGCATTTGAGTACTAGTATTTCATTTACATATTTTATAGGTTCTACCGTTTTCGGTCTCTATTTTCTTTTGAAACTGATGGATGGTGTATATCCAAGAGGTGGCAAGTATAGTAGTAAACTCGATGCTGTTCTGTTATCAATAAAAAAAAACTCTATGCTGTTGTATGTCAACAGAAGGCCACACCGTTGCGCACGGTGCGCCCTAAACCTGGCTTGGAAGCAACGTACGTAGTCTAGTGATGAGAGGCCAATCAGGCGGCGCACGCTGGGTATCCATTCCATTGCATTTTCATGCCTTTAGACCTTCCGCAATGGGAGTATCATAGCTAGTATCATGCGTGTCAACTAGGCAAATTTAGTGACGTGGCATAGAATTAAATAAAGAAAGAGAGGGTTGAGTATCATATTATGATACCGTATCAAAATAAATGCTAAACTAGTATATGTCTTGCATGACAATAAATACTACTACTTATGATACTAAGTTATGATACTATGCATTGTGAAGGTAGTATCATACACTAGTATCATGTGCATGATACTAACCTTATGATACTACCATTGCGGGAGGTCTTAGCTCCTCCACCCGTGCAAGAAACAGACCAATCCATCACGCATATAAAGTGCGTCACACACACTCGCCAAACCTCTCTCCGCACTGCATGTCTGCATTAATGTCGAACAACAGGCCGCACGCCGTGTGCTCCCTCTTAGGGCACTCCCAATGCTAGTATCTTAGCACGAAATCATAGGCATTTTGCTTATGTGGCATGGTATTTAATGAAGAAAGAGAGAGAGGTTGTATCTTAACTAAGATACAACCCTTGCACGTGGCCATATGTAAAAAGCATGACTAGACCAATTACATGTATGCATGAAGGTAAAATCATTAAATAAGATACAACCTCTAAGATACAATGCATTGTGGTAGTTGTATCCTAAATTTTAATTGCTCCTATGATATTGTGCTAAGAAGCGATGCATTGGGAGAGCCCTTACTAGCCCTGCTCATCGGCCTCACGCGCCCTTCGCCGTGTGCGTCCTCCCTATACAACCCCCTCGCCGCCGGCCATGGCGTACCACCACGGCGCGGTGCTCGACGGCACCGTCCCGGTCTCCGTGCTCTACTACGGCGCCTTCTCTTCGCACCACAAGGCCGTCATCGCCGACTTCCCGCGCTTGCGCCCCCACGCATTCGGCACCCGGTCGTCGTCGTCGGTGGCTCAGTGGTGGGAGACGGTCGACCGGTACGTGCAGAGGACTTGCGACTGAGAAAAAAAGTTGGCCCTAGTTGCGACTCATTGGTGGACTTACAATTAAGAAGAAAAAAAAAGTTAGACCCAATTGCGACTCGTTGGTGGACTTGCAACTGAGAGAGAAAAAAGAACCCAGTTGTGACTCATTGGTGAACTTGCGACTGAGAAAAATAAAGTTGAACCCAGTTGCGACTCGTTGGTGGACTTGTAACTGAGAAGAAAAAAAACGGACCCAGTAACGACTCGTTGGTGGACATGCAACTGAGAAAAAAAGTTTTTGGTGAAAGCTTAAAATTGGGTTGATAAAAAAGTTCGGGTTGCGAGTCGATGAACGACTTGCAATTGGGATTTGCAAAAATGTCTAGTTGCGAGTCGATGAGGGCATGTAACTGGATTGAAAAAAAGTCCGATTGGAAATCGATGGGATCGATGAGCTACTAGCAACTGGGTTGACCAAAAATGATCTCATGTCCGCTACGACGTCCGCACTAAAAAACACAAGGTCGTACGCATCTATTACCGTGGGCTCGATCTCATGTCCGCTGGTTGTGAGATCTACACGATAAATGATGATGACCCCACAGGATCATGGCGGCCCATCAAAGAGAAGCCCATGGGTTGGATTAACCCATCCGATCCCAGTGTCTTCGCCCAAGGGCATGTGTACTGGAAAACCTATCCGGTCCATTATCCACATCGAAGCGAAGATTTGTTTATAATGTCCTTCTCTCTCGTCGATGAGAAGCTTGGGATCATACAACCACCATCGAACATGAACATCAAGCAGGATCATGATTTGACACAGCTCGGTGGACGGCTCTGCCTTTTTACCCCCTACATCTTCTACATCGTCGGACAATATTACAACATCTGGCTAATGAATCGATACGGAGCAGCTGGTGCTACATGGGATCTGCAATACCGAATCGACATATCACCAAATATCATGCAACACGGGGTTAGCCCGCTCGTCATCATTGACAATGGCCGACGCATACTTATTTCCTAGTATAACGGGCCACCAGACCAAATATATGCGTACAACCTTGTCACACACGACATTGAGGAACTCCTTGACTGGAGCAGCTCATCCGACCCTGCTCCTACCTTGGGCTTAACATTTGCTGCCGTATACGAAGAAAGCATCGTCTCCCCGGGGAAACATCCTTGCAAAGAAATCATCTTGATTGCCTCGCCGTCTACGCAGGTCCTATCTCTGATGCTACAACTACAGTGTCTGCCACAACACATCATTGGAAGGCTTATGTGTGTCTGTCGAAGTTGGCGATCCATGATATCTGCTCTTGCCAATGTGCATGTTTCCTAATACTATTGAATTGTAATAAATGTATACAAGTCGTCTATACGATGTTAATGCCCAGGCTCTTCCCAGCATGTTTATAGTTACCAGCAGGGCTGACGCTGACGGCGGTACCAAAAAGTTTCGAATCAGGGTAAAATCTGGAAATATTTAGCAAAAGGTCATAGCAGTAATTTTTCCCAGGAATATCAGTTGATAATGTATCACAGATGGCGAAAAGGCTTGTACTGCCATATTGATTAATAGCAGTGAGACACTGGACACTAAATGGTGTGTGCCCGGTGGCAGCAATGTTCATGCAGATTGACACAAACTCAATTTCATTCAAGAGATACATACACCTATTGAATAATAATGCTTCAAAATGAATAAGTATTGACAAAAAGTGATTGGAGGGGGTGGAGGAGATTACCATGCTCTTTAATTTGCCCCAAAGTCCTCAAAAAATTGATGAAAATCAAAGGAGATCCATGGGGGGTGGAAGGGAGGAGAGAGTGGGTTTGGTTCTGTTTCGGTTTGGGAAGATGTTGACCAATCGCTACGGCCAGGAGCTATGGCGGTAGCATGTTTATAGCTACCACCAAGGCCGACCGTGGTAGTAAAAAGGTTAGATCATAAATTTTTTTCGATTTGGGTCTTGGAACGAACGTTCGCTCCTTATGATTTCTTTTTTTTTTTGGCAAAAGGTCAGATTCCCATGAATATCAGTTGATGATGTATCACAGTTCACAGATAGCGAAAAGGCTTGTACTGCCAGATTGATTGGTAGCAGTGAGACACTGAAGCTAAATGCCCGGTGGCAGCCATGTCATGCAGGTTGACACAAACTCTGATCAGACATCTAGGATAACGTAGTGTAAATTGTACGCAAACTGATGCAAACTCGTCCGCCCGCCTCCTCCGCAACCTGCACCTGCCGCTCCTCTACGCCGCCGCCGCCACCACGCCACTACCTCCCCGTCGCGCTGGCTGCATGCGCAGCTACTCCGCCGTGCGCTCCCCGCAAACACCCGCTCGATCTCCCCTCCGATTCGGATACCTCGGGTAGCTCCTGCAATATTCGTGACAAACCCGAACTCAAACCCTGATATACTTATATCTCAACATGCAGCTCTTACCTCTTCGCTCCAAGCAAACTCGTACTACGTTTCTCCGGATTTAGCGTCTCGTGTGCGAAACCAAAACCATCCTTCCATCAGTTCGATTCATCCCAGATGGCTAAGCGGGGCAGATGCGCCCTGCTACTCCCGGACCATCTCATCGACGAAATCTTTCTGCGCTTGCCGGCCAAGTCAGTGCTTGGGTGTCGCCGCCTCTCCCGCGCCTGGGCCGCCACGCTCTCCTCGCCCGACTTCCTGGAGTTGTACTACCAGCAGCACCGCATGACCGACCTTCACAACGGCCCCAAAATCCTCGGCATCCAGCGGGACTGGTTACTCGCCTGTGAGCCCAAGCTGCTCACACCACTCATAACGACCCTGCGCATCATCCCACTCGACGCTTTCCCACGCTTCACAACCGTCTTGCCATCGTCGATGAGACAAGAAGAAGAAGATAAAGAGCACGAAGAAGCGTTGTTCGGCTCCATTGTCGCCGAGGCGGTAACCACGCCGTGTCGTGGCCTTGTCATAGTGACAACCACACCCGCAACAGAGGCCTTTCGCCCCAACATGTCCTACGTTTGCAACCCCTCTACCGGCCAGATCACGGCTCTGCCGGAAGGCCGCACAACTGGTTGCCGAGGTTTTTCTACCGACGACTACATGAAAAAGTATCATAGCCTAGGGCTTGGCTACGACGCCCGCGCCAAAAAACACAAGGTCGTGCGCATCTATTACCGAGGGATCGATCTCATGTCCGCTGGTTGTGAGATCTACACGATAAATGATGATGACCCCACAAGGACAGGGTCGTGGCGGCCCATCAGCCATAAGCCCATGGCTTGGATCAACCCATCTGATCCCAGTGTCTTCATCCAAGGGCATGTGTATTGGGTGGCCTATCCGGTCCATCACCCACATCGATGCGAAGAGATGTTCATAATGTCCTTCTCTCTAGTCGATGAGAAGTTTGGGATCATACAACCACCGTCGGACATGGACATCAAGCAGAATCATGATTTGACACAGCTTGATGGGCGACTCTGCCTGTTTACCCCCCACATCTTCTATGCTGGACAATATTACAACATCTGGCTACTGAATCAATATGAAATAGATGGAGCTACATGGGATCTCCAATACCGAATCGACATATCACCAAGGATCATGCAACACGGGCTTTTCCCTCTCGTCATCATTGACAATGGCCGTCGCATACTTCTCGCGGAGTATAATGAGGCACCAGACCAAATATATGCATACAACCTTGTTACAAATGATATCGAGTACCTCCTTGATTGGAGCGGCTCATCGAACAATGTTCCCACCTTGGGCTTCACATTTGGTGCCGTATACGAGGAAAGCATCGTCTCCCCGGGGAGACATCCTTCCAAAGAAACCGTCTTTATCTCCTCGCCGTCTACGCAAGCCCTATCTCTGATGCTACAACTACAATGCCTGCCACAACACACCATTCGAAGGCTTATGTGTGTTTGCCGGAGTTGGCGATCCATGATATATGCTGTTGCCAATGTGCATGTACCCTAGTACTATTAAATTGTAATAAATGTATGAATGTAGTTTATGCGACGTTAATGCCCATGCTATATATAAGTTGCCTATAGAAAAGGGTATTTATAACATCCCATGCTATATATAAGTTGCCTGTAAAAAAGGTATTTCTCATGTTGAAAGCTTCCAACGCATGAGCCGACGAGCAAGGGAGACATTGAGTAGGTCTTCATTAGTGTTGTGCAAGGTTTTTTTGTCTTGAGATTCTCGGTCACGAAACTAGTTATCGGATATACCATTCTCCACCGAAAATGTATACTACCTCGTTTCTGGTTTATATGGCTTGCACGTATCTTTAGGTTGACAAATACACCAACGTAATACAAGTTATATATCATAAAAAATATATCATTAGAAACTTCAAATCATATACTTTCTAATGGTATAATTTTAAGACTATACAACTCATCTTTTGTTGATCAAATTATAGATCTAAGGATACGCACATACTTTATAAATCGGAAAGGAGGAAGTACTACCTCCAAAAAAGTTGAATGAATTTGAATTTAAATGTAGAAAATATGAGTATGCATCCAACTCTAGCCATGGTTGTGAATAGGAAGGCTATTTCGGCAACTCACGCTAGCAAGTTTGCTACTTCGGTCGAGACTACACCAACCTCAACTACTATCTTGAAGACTACCAAGGTGATCTTGGAAAGATCAAGAAACTTCAAGCATCATGGATTCCCGGCAAGTCAGCATTCACTAGTGGAGAGACCCCCCTTTCGTCCAGCCCAAAAAATGCATCGCTCCCGGTTCATTTCAGAACCGGGACCGATGCCTCGCAACGGTCCCGGTTCGTCTGTATTGGGCAACGGTCCCGGTTCAACTGGGGCAACGGTCCCGGTTTGTGCCAATAACCGGGACCAATGCTCTGGCGACCACACTGCGAGGCATTGGTCCCGGTTGGAGCTATAAACCGGGACCAATAGTCTATAATTAGTACTTTGCAGTAATACCAAATGGAAAAAAGGACCTTTAGTCCCGGTTGGAGCCACCAACCGGGACCAATAGTCTATAATTAGTCCCACCTCGCTAACCGAAGGTGGGTTAGAGTTGTATATAAGCACGGTCAGTCCAGCACTTACTGTAGCATATCAAGCTTATTAAAGGTGTATACCGAGGAATTCAACCCGAGGGGGGTGCTGTGTATCTCTTTAAGCAGGCAGGAGGTTGACCTTCCGCCTCTATCAGTTTGAACAGGCATAGGTTCTTCTGGTCCAGAAGGACTTGTGTCTGTTGAAGCCGATAGAGGCAGATGTCACCCTCCCGCATGCTCAAGGAGATAGATATCACCCTCCTTAGGATTCCTCTGTCTACCTCTTATAATAAATTTGCTATATTTTTTGTTTTTGTATAATTTCCCGCATGCTCAAGGAGATATATATCACCCTCCTTGGGAGGATTCCTCTGTCTACCTCTTATAATAAATTTGCTATACCCTTTGTTTTTGTATAATTTTAGTTTTAATAATACAAAGATTTCAAAACAAAACACTGATTTTAAAATATAATAGGTAACCGATCGGGAAGTTTCAATATTTTTTAAATTTCATCACAACATAGACATCAAAAAATAAAGAGCAAACTATCAAGCACATGTAGTTCAAATTTGACCCCGTTCCAGCTGAATCTGTGAAAATTTGTCTTTTTCAGAAGAGGTATATAAAAACCATATTACATGGAAACTTTGGTCAGTTGTAAATAACACATGGTCTAATATTTTACAAAAATAAAGTGGTTCAAGTTGACATCAAATATTTGGTAGATCCTTCACAAAAAACCCCTACTTTTGTCACTCGGAAAATGGAAAATGGATTTTTCGTGCAAAGAAAATAAAAACTTCCTTTGGCAAACTTGTTGGCTAGTATAATATACACACATGTGCAAAATATGAGATCATTTTGGAAAACTATCCTTTCAAACTAGCTGTAACATCGGTCATTTGGCTTGAAAGTCATGAATCTTCATACTCGATAGCTCATTTTAAAAAGACTTTTATAAGATATTTGCCTTATTCCAAGTTTGTTGTTTTGTATGGTTACTAAGACATAAATTACGATGCAACGCGAAGGTTTTACAATTATTATTATTTTGAATTATTCTTGTCGATTTCGAAAAGTAGTCAAAACGGAGGGCATGACCGGTAATAGATAGGGGTGGAATCTTACAAAAGTCTTGGTGGATCCCTGATGAAATGACTACTTGTGTATCTAGAAATGATTTTTTTCAAAAAATAAAGAGCAAACTATCAAGCACATGTAGTTCAAATTTGACCCCGTTCCAGCTGAATCTGCGGAAATTTGTCTTTTTCAGAAGAGGTATATAAAAACCATATTACATGGAAACTTTGGTCAATTGTAAATAACACATGGTCTAAGTTTTTACAAAAATAAAGTGGTTCAAGTTGACATCAAATATTTGGTAGAACCTTCACAAAAAACCCCTACTTTTGTCACTCGGAAAATGGAAAATGGATTTTTTGTGCAAAGAAAATAAAAACTTCCTTTGGCAAACTTGTTGGCTAGTATAATATACACACACGTGCAAAATATGAGATCATTTGGAAAACTATCCTTTCAAACTAGCTGTAACATCGGTCATTTGGCTTGAAAGTCATGAATCTTCATACTCGATAGCTCATTTTAAAAAGACTTTTATAATATATTTGCCTTATTCCAAGTTTGTTGTTTTGTATGGTTACTAAGACATAAATTAGGATGCAACGCGAAGGTTTTACAATTTTTTTATTTTTTTTGAATTATTTTTGTCGATTTCAAAAAGTAGTCAAAACGGAGGGCATGACCGGTAATAGATAGGGGTGGAATCTTACAAAAGTCTTGGTGGATCCCTGATGAAATGACTAATTGTGTATCTAGAAAATGATTTTTTCAAAAAATAAAGAGCAAACTATCAAGCACATGTAGTTCAAATTTGACCCCGTTCCAACCGAATCTGCGGAAATTTGTCTTTTTCGGAAGAGGTATATAAAAACCATATTACATGGAAACTTTGGTCAATTGTAAATAACACATGGTCTAATATTTTACAAAAATAAAGTGGTTCAAGTTGACATCAAATATTTGGTAGATCGATCCTTCACAAAAAACCCCTACTTTTGTCACTCGAAAAATGGAAAATGGATTTTTCGTGCAAAGAAAATAAAAACTTCCTTTGGCAAACTTGTTGGCTAGTATAATATACACACATGTGCAAAATATGATATCATTTGGGAAAACTATCCTTTCAAACTAGCTGTAACATCGGTCATTTGGCTTGAAAGTCATGAATCTTCATACTCGATAGCTCATTTTAAAAAGACTTTTATAAGATATTTGCCTTATTCCAAGTTTATTGTTTTGTATGGTTACTAAGACATAAATTATGATGCAATGCGAAGGTTTTACAATTTATTTATTTTTTTTGAATTATTTTTGTCGATTTCAAAAAGTAGTCAAAACGGAGGGCATGACCGGTAATAGATAGGGGTGGAATCTTACAAAAGTCTTGGTGGATCCCTGATGAAATGACTACTTGTGTATCTAGAAATGATTTTTTCAAAAAATAAAGAGCAAACTATCAAGCACATGTAGTTCAAATTTGACCCCGTTCCAACTGAATCTGCGGAAATTTGTCTTTTTCAGAAGAGGTATATAAAAACCATATTAGATGGAAACTTTGGTCAATTGTAAATAACACATGGTCTAATATTTTACAAAAATAAAGTGGTTCAAGTTGACATCAAATATTTGGTAGATCCTTCACAAAAAACCCCTACTTTTGTCACTCGGAAAATGGAAAATGGATTTTTCGTGCAAAGAAAATAAAAACTTCCTTTGGCAAACTTGTTGGCTAGTATAATATACACACACGTGCAAAATATGAGATCATTTGAGAAAACTATCCTTTCAAACTAGCTGTAACATCGGTCATTTGGCTTGAAAGTTATGAATCTTCATACTCGATAGTTCATTTTAAAAAGACTTTTATAAGATATTTTCCTTATTCCAAGTTTATTGTTTTGTATGGTTACTAAGACATAAATTAGGATGCAACGCGAAGGTTTTACAAATTTTTTATTTTTTTTGAATTGTTTTTGTCGATTTCAAAAAGTAGTCAAAACGGAGGGCATGACCGGTAATAAATAGGGGTGGAATCTTACAAAAGTCTTGGTGGATCCCTGATGAAATGACTACTTGTGTATCTAGAAATGATTTTTTCAAAAAATAAAGAGCAAACTATCAAGCACATGTAGTTCAAATTTGACCCCGTTCCAACTGAATCTGCGGAAATTTGTCTTTTTCAGAAGAGGTATATAAAAACCATATTACATGGAAACTTTGGTCAATTGTAAATAACACATGGTCTAATATTTTACAAAAATAAAGTGGTTCAAGTTGACATCAAATATTTGGTAGATCCTTCACAAAAAACCCCTACTTTTGTAACTCGGAAAATGGAAAATGGATTTTTCGTGCAAAGAAAATAAAAACTTCCTTTGGAAAACTTATTGGCTAGTATAAAATACACACATGTGCAAAATATGAGATCATTTGGGAAAACTATCCTTTCAAACTAGTTGTAACATCGGTCATTTGGCTTGAAAGTCATGAATCTTCATACTCGATAGCTCATTTTAAAAAGACTTTTATAAGATATTTGCCTTATTCCAAGTTTGTTGTTTTGTATGGTTACTAAGACATAAATTAGGATGCAACGCGAAGGTTTTACACTTTTTTTATTTTTTTTGAATTATTTTTGTCGATTTCAAAAAGTAGTCAAAACGGAGGGCATGACCGGTAATAGATAGGGGTGGAATCTTACAAAAGTCTTGGTGGATCCCTGATGAAATGACTACTTGTGTATCTAGAAATGATTTTTTCAAAAAATAAAAAGCAAACTATCAAGCACATGTAGTTCAAATTTGACCCCGTTCCAACTGAATCTGCGGAAATTTGTCTTTTTCAGAAGAGGTATATAAAAACCATATTACATGGAAACTTTGGTCAGTTGTAAATAACACATGGTCTAATATTTTACAAAAATAAAGTGGTTCAAGTTGACATCAAATATTTGGTAGATCCTTCACAAAAAAACCCTACTTTTGTCACTCGGAAAATGGAAAATGGATTTTTCGTGCAAAGAAAATAAAAACTTCCTTTGGCAAACTTGTTGGCTAGTATAATATACACACATGTGCAAAATATGAGATCATTTCGGAAACCTATCCTTTCAAACTAGCTGTAACATCGGTCATTTGGCTTGAAAGTCATGAATCTTCATACTCGATAGCTCATTTTAAAAAGACTTTTATAAGATATTTGCCTTATTCCAAGTTTGTTGTTTTGTATGATTACTAAGACATAAATTAGGATGCAACGCGAAGGTTTTACAATTTTTTTATTTTTTTTGAATTATTTTTGTCGATTTCAAAAAGTAGTCAAAACAGAGGGCATGACCGGTAATAGATAGGGGTGGAATCTTACAAAAGTCTTGGTGGATCCCTGATGAAATGACTACTTGTGTATCTAGAAATGATTTTAAAAAAAAATAAAGAGCAAACTATCAAGCACATGTAGTTCAAATTTGACCCCGTTCCAACTGAATCTGCGGAAATTTGTCTTTTTCAGAAGAGGTATATAAAAACCATATTAGATGGAAACTTTGGTCAATTGTAAATAACACATGGTCTAATATTTTACAAAAATAAAGTGGTTCAAGTTGACATCAAATATTTGGTAGATCCTTCACAAAAAACCCCTACTTTTGTCATTCGAAAAATGGAAAATGGATTTTTCGTGCAAAGAAAATAAAAACTTCCTTTGGCAAACTTGTTGGCTAGTATAATATACACACATGTGAAAAATATGAGATCATTCGGGAAAACTATCCTTTCAAACTAGCTGTAACATCGGTCATTATGCTTGAAAGTCATGAATCTTCATACTCGATAGCTCATTTTAAAAAGACTTTTATAAGATATTTGCCTTATTCCAAGTTTATTGTTTTGTATGGTTACTAAGACATAAATTAGGATGCAACGCGAAGGTTTTACAATTTTTTTATTTTTTTTGAATTATTTTTGTCGATTTCAAAAAGTAGTCAAAACGGAGGGCATGACCGGTAATAGATAGGGGTGGAATCTTACAAAAGTCTTGGTGGATCCCTGATGAAATGACTACTTGTGTATCTAGAAATGATTTTTTCAAAAAATAAAGAGCAAACTATCAAGCACATGTAGTTCAAATTTGACCCCGTTCCAGCTGAATCTGCGGAAATTTGTCTTTTTCAGAAGAGGTATATAAAAACCATATTACATGGAAACTTTGGTCAATTGTAAATAAAATATGGTATAGTATTTTACAAAAATAAAGTGGTTCAATTTTACATCAAATATTTGGTAGAATCTTCACAAAAAAAACCCATTTTTGTCACTCGAAAAATGAAAAATGTGTTTTCAAAATTAAAAAGAAATATATTTTTTCAAAAAAATAATTTATAAACATTTAAAATATAATAGGTAACCGATCGGTAAGTTTCAATTTTTTTTTAAATTTCATCACAACATAGACATCAACAAGGTCCTAGACATCAACAAGGTTTAATATGATTGATATGATACATATATCAACAAGTGTGTGTTAAGCTAGTTGTGGTAGGTGTTGAATGGAACTGAGAAGTTAAGCGTGCTGGGGCTGGAGTAGTGTGAGGATGGGTGACTGTAACAGCCCAGTTTTCACAAAAATTAAAAAATTTGTTTTCGGTGTGAATTGTTTGATTGTCTGATTTGTTTGCGGTGTTTGCATCCCCGATTTATCGATCGGCGATTATTTTTCCCCTCTTATCTCGTATCGGACGGAGACCGACCTTTGCCACCCTGACACTCGACCTTTGCGACACCGGGTTTCACCCGATCCCCGTCACGAAAACCGCACGAGACCAGCCACAGCCAACGGAACGAAAAACCCCGTTTAATAATTAAACGGGATATTTTTATAGCGCGCCGGAAAGTGTTTTCGGAACGGTTCCAGCGCGAGGTGAACGCCTCCGGCTCGACGCACCGATCGCGCAGTTCGAAGTTTTACCCGAATCGGAGGTACTGCGGACCCCCGGCGGTCAGAAACGGGAGTACCGCGCGCCCGAGAGAAAAACCGGGGATGTTTTTGTAAACTGCCAGTCACCCATGCTATATAAAGCCCACCACACTCCCACCCATTTTTAGGGTTTCCCTAGCCACAATTTTGCAGCCACACCCCCAGTTTTATCCCCAATTTTCGCAGCAATTCAAGCCCAGCAGATCTGGACCGTCAGATCGCCCGATCTGACGGCCGAGATCGCCTCTCTCCTCTCTCTCCTCACCAACCGCCTCCTCTCCCCGTGGAAGCAGCCGGGCGCCGCCGCCGCCTCCCACAGCCAAGCCGGCCGGCCACCGGAGCTCCCCAGCCACGCCCCTTCTCCTCTCCTCTCCCCTTTCTTCTTCCTTCTCCCTCTCACCTCTCTCTCTCTCTGTGCAGCAAGGAACCGCAGCCATGGCGCCATGGACGGAGCTTGGAGAAGCTCGTCGCCGCCCCTTGGAACCTGCCTCCGCCCGCAGCACACCGCCCGCCGCCGCCTCCAGCCGGACTCCGGCAGCCGCGCCGAGCTCTGCCGCCTCCCCCTTGCCGGTCAACGCCCGCCGGCGGCCACTGCCCGCTCGATCCAGGCGGGATCGGGGCACGGCCTCCAGCCGGACGCCCGCAGCGCCCCAACCGCCCAGGGTGGGCCTCCTCAGCCACGTGGGCCCGCGGCCCAGATCCGCCAGATCCAGGCGCCAGGCCTCCAGCAGCCAGCCCAGCAGCCACTTGGGCCGAGCCCATGTGGGGTGAGGCCCCCTTTTCCTTTTTTTTCTATTTGTTCTGCTGCTGTATATTTTTGCTAAGTCTGGAGTAAATTAGCTGCTCATTCGATTTTGCGTTGAAGTTTGCGAGTGATCCGTAGCTTCGATGAACGTGCCCCCAAAACGAAAGTTGCTCAGAATTGCGTGTACTTTAATTCATCTTTTGTGAGCATTTGCATTTGAGCTCATCTTGATTGTGTAATTGTGTGCTTAACAGGGCATCAGGCCGTTAAACTGCTACTTTTTGCTATTATGTGCTGCTGTTGTTATTTTGTTGCAACTTTGCATGATGATTGTGAGTAATCCATGAGGCCTATTGCATTGATTCCTTTTGCATTGCGTTAAGCAATGTTTCTACTTCAGTTTCATGCGTTCACATGCCATATTTGCCTGCTGCATCATAATTATATCTTGCTCCAAAGTAGCTATCCTGATGTTATTGTGCTGCTATTGCTGAAACTGTTATTTTGTTCCAACTTCGGTCGACGATTGATTCGCAACCGTTTATCGGAATTGAGTGATTCCAATTGCATATTGTTAAGCATGATGTCTACTTTCATCCCATGTATTGCTATGTCATGTTGCTTCACTTTTGCATATAGATTTACCCCTGTTTTTACAGCATGTGTGCATAAATTGTTTTGCTTATATCTTTTTAACCGTAACTCCGTTTGGGGTGTTATTTATATGTAACTTGATTAGTTTTTCGTGTTCTTTGTGTTTATGCTATTGTTTGTTGTTGTTAACCAAGATAAAATATGGTTTATGACAGAACAGTACCAAATCTTTTAATCATCGTGCGGCACTTAGTGTTATGCCATGTTTAGGTTGTGCCTCACTTAAATTGTCTAGCATAGATAGTTTACTTTGTGCTTCACCTCTTGAAATGTTTGTGTGCTATGCCATGCTTTCTTGAGTTGCCATGTTAATAACCGTTGTTTGGTCACCTGTAGCTAATCAACTTGAACCACCGTAAATGTGCGGTATCGTCGTGTGTGACGAGTACTCCACTTAAATTGTTAGTAACCGCTCTCGACGGTAGGTGCGATGTATCGTGTTGCTTCTTGTTGATGCTTGCTCGTGTTTGCTCCGTAGTAATAGTGGTGCACCGTTGATTGCTTTCCAGTGTTTACTTCTTGTGTGCTCCCGCGGGTACCTCTCGGAGACGACGCGAGCGTGCGATCGACTACACCTTCGGAACCCGACTGATCAACAGGCAAGGACTTGCATTACTTATGATCCATTCTATTTCAACCAGCGGTTTGCATGCTAGTATAGGTTAGGTTCGATGTTTGATCCTACCACATGTTTACAGCCTTTTTCAAACCGATACAGCCATGTCCCCGCCCAGCAAACCTTGTACTGCTATGTTACTATTGCTCGTTGCTCATCCCCTGCTTAGTATGCATGCTTAGGATGCTACGATGTTACCCTGTTACTCTTTGGTTTGGGATATCACATTATTATTATATTATTGTTGATGATATGATTATTATTATAATGTTGACTATATTCGACGAAGGGTGGAAGGTCTAGGCTATCCCGCCCCGACGCTTTGTTCCATTCGAGTCACCTAGGATCCGAGTTCCGGGTATTGGTTTTAAGACTGAGCGTGCCTAACCGCGTGTGGGATTTTATGGGGTCCCCATCTCTTACCTACCTAGCTTCAAACATTTCTAGTGGTGGCCCAAGCTGATTTACCATTTGCAAACCGTGTGTGTGTCTGTTGGGTCGCTCCTGGCAGATATTATTTAAAATAACCCGGACCAGTGAGGACATAGTTTCTTGGCTGGCCCACTTTGTCCGGCTGAGGACCCGGTCTCATAAGAGAACTAACCGGCTATCCAAACCTGCGACAGACGGTAGAGACCAGATCGAGAGAGCGGCCGGCTCCTGAGCTGGATGTCGACTCACCGGGGGCCACCCGGATTTGTTCGTTGTTAGCTAGAGGGACTTGTCGTTTCGGATCTCTTGGAACTAAATCATAAAATGGTTGCCTATAATGGGTAGCAACTAAGAGTGATGGACGTGCGTGCGGAGCCTTGTAATGGGCAGTTGGTACACCCCTGCAGGGTTAAATCTTTTCGAGAAGCCGTGTCCACGGTTATGGACGACTTGAGACCTACGTCCTGTTCATAGACAACAACAACTTAGATAATCTTAATATAACTTGATCAACGTGTGTGTGCCTTGACTGCTTCTTCTTCGTTGGGATGCGAAGAGGAGGACAAGGATAGGATAGGTGTTATGTTTGCGTAAGTAGTTGATAGCAAGACTTGTTGGAGGCGATTCCTCATCGAATGCTTGGCTTCTTATCTTACTCTCTAGATCGTTAGCCACTTCATAAATGCTAGTGCGGCAGCAACCTCACCACTTACCCCTTCCTTACCGTAAACTACTAGTTGTCCTAGAATGACGAGTGATGAAGTCCTTGCTGGGTCAGATGACCACTACAGTTGGATGCTGAGTACCTGTGTACTCATGATACTACCCCAAACTCTTTTCAGGGTTCTGATCGACGACAGGTATGGTGATCGACGTTTCACGTGGAGACTCGACGACGACTAGTTAGGCGGATCCCGGCGGAGGGCCTGGACCCGTGTGGTTATGGGATCGATGCTTTTCTCTTTGCCAGTAGGTATTTGCTTGTAGTCTGTACTCAGACATGTATCTTCCGCTGTTGTATTGTATTTGAGGCAGTTGTATGCCGATTGTATGAGATGTTGTATCCTTGTATCTGTAATGTTGTGATATCATGTTGGAAATCCGGGGCATATGGCTTTGTCATATGTCGCGGTGGGACCGATATGTGCTTCGTCCCCGGATCTGGATGGAAATATCTAGATCTGGAACAGTACCGCATATCGGGCCTTACAGTGACCCTTGGGGAAGTTTGACCACGAAGGTCAATTTGATCTGAGATTAACCTTAATAATAACTGGAGTAGTGTGAGGATGGGTGACCCTTGGGGAAGTTTGTCCACGAAGGTCAATTTGATCTGAGATTAACCTTAATAAAAAATAAAAAATAAAAAATAATAAGTAATAAAAAATAAAAAATAAAAAAAATATGGAGGCCCGATCCCGGTTCTTCCTATCAACCGGGACCAATGACCCCTCCCCCCTCTTCGGTCCCGGTTCGTGGGCCAACCGGGACCAGCATTGGTCCCGAGTTATTGGTCCCGGGTGTTGAATCAGGACCGAAGGCCCATTTGAACCGGGACAATAGGGGGGTCTCTCCATTAGTGATTTTAGTCTTCACCGAAGCTTCGGGTTGGGATTAAGCCGATTTTCAAGGAGGGAGGGGTGTATGCAACCCTCCACGGTCGGGTCTTAGCCTCGCATAAGAGTACTGGACCGAAGCCAAGCCATGAAAGCTAACTACAAATAAGGAGGGCATAGAAGAAGTTATCCAAAGGATCATGAATGGAACGACGGCGTCTCCTCCTTTCCCACCTTTAGCTCTCAACCCTTCCTCTTTATTGTTGATCTTTGCACACTTGTGCTTGTATCTGAACCTTGTATTATTGTATTCTTGTGTAAATCCTTCTGAGTTGTTAACATGCAGTCATGGCAACCCTTGTCAATATATTTATAGAAATTTTTAGACAAAAAACTAGCAACATGGCACGCCATGGGGACCTAACAACCGAGACTCATTGGTCAGAACATTAATAAAAACTAAAAAGGGTAAAATTTGACAAAACTTCATCTAATAAATGTGGAATAATGAATGAAATTCTATCAAATAAAATAATTCTTGAAAATGCTTAGGACACGCAATGTTTAGGACACGCGTAGCTCGTCCAGATAGGAGTTACAAACACTTGCAGTTGCAGATGCAAATCTAGTTGTGGACACGCAATTAGTCGACACTATGGCACATCTAAATGACTTAATCAAACCAAACAAAAAACAAAAAATCTCACAAATCTTTATATAAAATTAATGAAATAGAAATTAGATGTGCAATACTTATGGTACATCTAGATGTGCTTTACCAAAACTGGTATTGTTTTGTGCAAGTATAGGCATGCATGAATATGAAGATAAAAACCAAATGGATAGAACAAGTTATGTGAAAGTAAGCACATATATATCTCATGTTGGGTAATAAAGACGATGGAAAAAAATTGTATTGTCAAATATATGAAAAATCATAAAGGTAAAAGTTGATAGTGCATATGTTTCCAGGGTCGCGAGCTCCCAGGTTCGTGAGCAAAATTTAGTATTCGCAAAAAATAAAAAGACGAAAACCTAGCCCCTCGGGTCGTGAGCTCTCACGAGTCTAGAGGCTCCCGCTGTCGCCACCCCAAAGCGTCACCTTCACCTATTCTCCCTCCCCGCCATCGCCGGAGGAGGCCTCTGGGCGAAGTCGACGACCGACGGCAATGTTTAGGACACGCTTAGCTCGTCCAACGCCAGGTCCTCCACTCTCCCTGCTTTGCTCGTCGAACGCGTCTCCTTGCCTCTAAATGCCGGAGGCGGCAACCCGATTTCTCTTGCTTCTTGGGCATCTGCCGATGCTAGACCCCAACCCCACCTCCACCTCGGGCGTGGGGCGCTCGCCTCCCCACCCCCGCCCTTTGTTGTAGAACCGCCTCGGCATATTTTTGTACTGATCGACCCGACCGCATCGACGTGTAAAGAGGACGTGGTGTGAGCAGCCTTCATCTTGTTCGACGCAAAAGAAATCCTAAACTTATGTCCCTGGTAACATTGTGACGCCGTATTAAGGCTTCGGAGGTGCCCTATATTTTTTTTTTAAAAACATGTGGGCTTGCTTTTTTATTTTTTGAGTTGAGAAACATGTTTTTTTTAGAAACAGGGTGAGGGCTATTTTTTATGCCTCGTCGCTTCGGTGAAACTGGAGCAGGCCCAAATAACGTGGCCTAAACGACGGGCAGCTACAGGGGTTTCCTCTGCCGCCTCCGTCGCCATCGCCATCGATGAGACAAGAAGAAGAAGAAGAAGAAGATAAAGAGCACGAAGAAGCGTTGTTCGGCTTCATTGTCGCCGAGGCGGTCACCACGCCATGTCGTGGCCTTGTCATAATGAAAACCACGCCCACAACAGAGGCCTTTCGCCCCAACATGTCCTACGTTTGCAACCGGCCGTCTACCGGCCAGATCACGGCTCTGCCCGAAGGCCACACAACGGGCTGCCGAGGTTTTTCTACCGACTACTACATGAAAAAGTATCATAGCCTAGGGCTCGGCTACGACGCCCGCACCAAAAAACATAAGGTCATACGCATCTATTACCGTGGGCTCGAGCTCATGTCCGCTGGCTGTGAGATATACTCGATAAATGATGATGACTCCACAGGGACAGGGTCGTGGCGGCCAATCAACCAGAAGCTCATGGCATGGATCAACCCATCAGATCTCAGTGTCTTCGCCCATGGGCATGTGTATTGGGTGGCCTATTCGGTCCATCACCCGCATCGATGCGAAGAGATGTTCATAATGTCCTTCTCTCTAGTCGATGAGAAGTTCGGGATCATACAACCACCGTCGGACATGGACATCAAGCAGGATCATGATTTGACACAGCTTGATGAGCGACTCTGCCTGTTTTCCCCCCACATCTTCTACGCTGGACAATATTACAACATCTGGCTACTGAATTAATATGAAATAGCTGGAGCTACATGGGATCTCCAATACCGAATCGACATATCACCAATGATCATGCAACACGGGCTTTTCCCTCTCGTCATCATTGACAATGGCCAATCAACCAGAGGTAGAAAGGGTAGTTTAGTCTTTTCACAAAATTCTACACCACCCGGTCCCTTCCTCCTCACCTTCATTCGCCTCCCCGCCGCGGTCCTCGACGGCCGCCTCCCGCCGGACCTCAGCGTCTTCCCCGTCCTCGAGTCCGTCTACCTCGCCGCCAACTCGCTCTCCGGCGCTATCCCGCTCGAGCTCGGCAACGCGCCCGCGCTCTCCGACCTCGACCTCGCCGGCAACGCCCTCTCCGGAGCGTCGCCATTGACGAGGACGCCCAAGTCAACGACGGGGATGCCGTCCTTGCCGCTCGGTTCGCCAGGGGAGCGAGGAGGAGGAGAGGCCATGATTTTTTGCAGTGAAGGCATAGAAGAGGAAAGAAACATCCATGCCGATCATGCAGGTGGTGGTTGCCGTGGGTTATAAGCAATTAAAACATGAATAGTCCATGAAAACATCTCGAACTGATGATGTAAAATAGACAGTATCTTAAAAACTAAATATAATGAAAGAAAGCAGAAGATATCTCAATATACGAATATGAAAAAAAAAGGTAAGGAAGGCAGCGCCGCGCTAAGCGTCTTAAGTCGCGGCAATTCTCGCGAGCACACGCGCTATTTACGTGTAATACAAGACTTGCTAGCTAGTGTAGTTGTAGCATTTTAGACAACATGGAAAGTCCGGCTTATAAGGGCATCTTCAATAGTTTGTATGTAAGTGTTGTTGGTACTTTGTCCATGTCATCAACCAACAAACTATCATACAAATACTTCAATGGGTTGTATGTAAGTCATCCAATAAGAAATGAAAAAGTTAATGTGTTTGCTCTCTATTCTACCTTGGAGCTTGTGCAAGAGGTGTTGGTTAATCTACATACAACTTTGCTCTCTCACCTCATTTATTACATGACACATCATCATTTTATCCTAGGTGGCAAACTTACCAACACCTATCTTACAACCATTGAAGATGCCCTAAGCCAGTGCACACCCACTCCTGGCTCCACCCCTGTGTTCAGGAATTGCATTGGCATGCTAGTCACAAGGTTGGTTGCTGTCAGACACCAGGTTCATTCAATGGCCCTAATCTGCCAGGTGCACAAAAGAGTCAGTCATTGTTTCTTGGGTGCTCTTTAGGAGTAGCTCTCAAGTGTGCCTCCAATGTATAACGTTTTTAGTTTCAACTATTTGCAGTATTTGCTGGCATTTCATGGCCTGAATATCTGATTGACAAAAAGGAGAACTCTTGTTGTGACGAAAATAGCTCAGAGCGGTCGGTGGAAGGAGAAGACGAACCAGATGACCAAATAACACAGTTATTGATGGATCAGTTTGAGGTTTTTCTCCTGTTATGCTTTGCCATATGTTTGCTTCACTGCCAGGGGTTCTTAGTACCATACTACGATTTTTGTGTAGGCCGATGATGACAATAATTGCTGGGCATCATTCCTAGAGCGTACCTCTGGAAAATCACGAAACCGTCAAGTATTGAGGTGAGTGAACTAGAGATACTTTTGTTTCCCTTTTGGCCAGTTATAGGCGCCCGGTCGACCGGCGCTAGACGCGGATCGTCTGATCTCCGCGATTTAACGGTCCAGATTCACGCGTACTACTTCGTTTTTTACTGTAACATTTGCGGTACCTTTGCAATATTTGCGGTACTTTCACAACTTTTTGGTACACGGATGCAATATTTTTATTTTTTGTGTTTTTTGCAGCAAAAAAAATTGTGGTAACAAATTTTAATCGCTGGTGGTAGCATTTTTTACTATCGATTACAACAAAAAAACATAATTTGCCGTCGCTAATCACTTTATTACTTTTTCGTTGTAGCAAAAACTCTTAACGGTAGTAGCAAAAATACACAACGGTGAAAGCAAAAATTTAAACGGTTGCAACATTATGCGTAACAAAAACATACAACGGTGGTAGCAAAACATACAACATTGTAGCGGAAAAAATAACGGTTACAACAAAATTCATCGTCGCCGCCGTCGAGGTGGTAGCTCCGCAGTGGTGATGTAGCAAAAATCTTGGCCGATAATAGCAAAAACATAAAACAGTAGAAACAAAATGGTTCACTGGTTGCAACATTGCGTACTCAGATATTTCCCTGCACATTATGCGTTGTAGCAAAAACAACAGTTTGTTCCTTTGTAGCAAAAATATGATATGGTTGTAGCAAAAATAAATGATAGCTGTGCACATGGCTGTTCATGGCCATGGCGGCCATGGCCGGCGACGTGGGGGCACGGAAAGGTGCGGGCTCGCCGGAGAAGGACCGGGGCGGGCGCGGCTGGTCTGGGAGGCACCGGATCTGGGCAAAGGGAGAACGCCGACGAGATCCCGAGAGCACGGCGGCGAGCTCCTCGAGCCATGGCCATGGCGAATCTGGTGCTTGCCGGGGATAGGCGCCGGAGATGGAAGCCGCGCCGCGGGATGCGGCCATGGAATTGGCGGCGGGATTCCAAGCATGGCGATGGTTGCAGATTGAAGGCCGGCGGCAAACAAATCACTGAATTTGGAAAGCAGATAGGCGCCGTGCTCACGCCCCGAAGGAAAGCGACCGGCGGAAGGGTCACGCCGGTCGGCCGGGGGAGAACGTTTCCCTTCCCTTTTCCCTTTTTGCTCAAGAAAATTGGTGCTATGTCCTAGTTCCTTGCCATTGCTATTAGATAATTATGTACTTAGGTTCAATTTTAGGTAACGGTTTAATATACTGCCTTCGTTTCAAATTAAATGATTTTCATTTGTATACATGTCTAGATGTAGACATGTGTACAAATAAAAGTCATCTAATTTAAAATGGAGGAAATATATGACTAGGAAAACTAGTGTGGGATGCCACTGTTGGTCTCAGAATACAAGTATTTGCATCAGAACTTCGATTCATGTAACACCATCTAAAACTCTACCAAATCCTCGGTGGTTGCTTCAGGGAGCTATAATTTCAATTAATGTTTAATGCAGGTACTGTGGGGATGAAAATGCAGACCCTCTTTGGTTGGCAACAACGGGATCTCTGACAAGTTCTGACATTCCATCATGCATCTATTGCAAAGTTTTAAATAGCGCGCTAAGGGCATCTCCAACAGTTTGTATGTAAGTGTTGTTGGTAAATTGTCCATGTCATCAACCAACAAGTTATCATACAAATACTCCAATGGATTGTATGTAAGTCATTCAATAAAAAGTAAGAAAGTTAATGTGCTTGCTCTCTATTCTACCTTGGAGCTTATGCAAGAGGTGTTGGTTAATCTACATACAACTTTGCTCTCTCACCTCATTTATTGCATGACACATCATCATTTTATCCTAGGTGGCAAACTTACCAACACCTATCTTACAACCATTGAAGATGCCCTAAGAGGCTTAGCGCCGGCTCGATTTAAAAGCTATAGATGCTATAGCGCAGTTATAGCGTGCTAAGCCTCATTTAGCGTTTCATCATAAATGAATAATATCATGCATTAATTTAACATATATTTAAGAATTGATACATAAAACAAAATGAGGAGATAATGTAGTTTATCACAAAAGAAAACAAAGTTTGACAGAATGCAAATAATTGCACTTTAACCAATGCTTTTTGTTCATATCTACAAGAGCACAATATTTCCACTCGGGATCATTCGAGTCAACACCTTTAGAGGCTGAAGGTGCTACTGTGGAGGCAGCACTTGAGCCATCAACACCTATGCAAAAAAATGCTAACAAAATAAGATTGCTTGCTGATCCAAGAAAATCAAACAGTAATATATTTTGCAAAATTCAAGATAATTGAAATTTCATCAATAATTTCATTAAGGCAATGATAGTCCCAATGATGTCTAATTTCATCAAAAAAATTATCTAAACAAGTCCATACAGTGCACTACTTCAAATTATTAATCAAGATGCAAAAATCTTACAATCAGCAAGGTCATATATATGCACAGATGTACTAATACATAGATGAATGCTACAGCCGTGCTCATCAGTCATTCACACCTTGTGATGGGGGTTCTGTACTCATGGTTAGAGAGACATAGACCAAGCCAGGGAGCTGTTGGAGTAGGGGCGTGGAGTCCAGCGACTTGCAGCAGAGGAGGTTGTCAACCTGGGAGTTGTTAGAGCAGCAGAGGACGGCGCCATGGCTTGAGGCGTACCTGGAGCGAGGCCGGTGAGCTGCAGTGTGGCCGGAGACTTGAGGGATGAGGAGGCCGACAACCTATAGCAGAGGAACGAGACGCAGACGACCTGCAGCAGAGGAATAAGGAGGCTATCAACCTGGAGGAGAACGAGGAGGACGATGCCCTGGAGTGAGGACGATGTACCTGAGTGAGGCCGGCGACGCCGGCGACCTGGCGCGTGGCCGCCGGTCTGAGCCGTGGCCGACAACTTGCGGAGGGGAGGTGGGCGAGCTAGGGAAGATAAGCCTCGAGAAGGGGAGGCGCGCGAGTTGGGGAAGACGCAACGCCTGAAGAGGAGACCGGAGCAGCTCAGCCCGCTGTCGTCGGAAGCGGCCGCCGCATCTGTATCGCCGCCATTCCAAGAGGACGAGGGGAAATGTCGAGAGGATAGGGTTCGGGAGGAGATGACGGGTGTGTATCGATGGGGTATTTGGGCCTCGGCCTGCTCGCTGGAGAAAATTTTGGGCATTCACGCGGGACGCTAACGCTATAAAATGGGCTCAGATTTAGCGACGCTATTAGCACGCGAACACCGACGAGCAAAAAAAGACCATCTCGTAGCGCAGGGCCGTTCCTAGCTGCTATAGCGCTGCTATTTGGCGCTATCTCGCGCTATTTAAAACTTTGATCTATTGTAATGGTCCACTTGTCTATGAGTTTCAGGTTAGACAAGTTTCAGGTTTTAATAATTCATCCAAATCTGTATGTTCTACCCTCGAAATACTTGCTGAGATACACTACTATGCGTCAGTCAAAATAGTTATCGTACAAAAAAATGAGAAGGCACCGAATAGTTACTTAACTCGACTTCGAACGGGCAAATGCAGAACCTGATTTTTTGCAGCACAAGCAAAACATACATTACTGGAAGTGGCGTAAGCTGAAATTTCCCTATCAAACTCCACTCTAATATGTAAGAATCATAACCAAAGTTTTAAATAGCGCGCTAAACCTTTTAGCGACGGACCTTCTCTAAATGCTATATCGTGCTATAGCGATGCTATAGCGCTATTTAAAATGTTTCTTCATATGTTTGGTGCTAAGTTGCTTAGCGCCGGACCTTTTCTAAACGCTATAGCGTGTTATAGAGAAGCTATAGCGCGCTATTTAAAACTATAATCATAACTTGAGGCTGAGATCAACAACTTGCAGCTGTGTTGCTCTGATGTGAATACTAGAATCTGACACAGGCTCAGGAGTCTGACTCGTCGAAATTCAAATACAGTAAGATAATTCTAGAGTTCCTCTCATATATAAAAGTGAAGTTGGGGTAAATTTCAAAAGAACAGATGGAACAAAGTTAATACCACATAAGATCCCATCCACAGACCACTGTCTATATGACAGTATCCATTGTCGTACCTTTTGAAAAAATGTGTAAATAGTTTCTAAATGTAAATCTTTAAGCCGTCATAAAAAAAATCTTGGAATGGAACTTTTATTACAACTAAGATCGGTCTTGTTGTTGGCACAGAGCTAAACATTAAGTGTTTTTTGTTGCACTCTAGTGTGATCATCTATTTAATTTCATCTATTTTCAGTATGCACATAGGTAATGACACAACTGCTCCATTTCTTCAATGTGGAAAATGACAAAGACCCTCTTGATTGGGGAACAATTATTGTGTATACATGTCAAGAATCATGTGGTAAAAGTGTCAGCTACAAGGAAGAATTTGTATGGGTTCAGATATCTCCAGATACGATAAGAACATACCATGCCACTTGAAGTTCAGATGGTTTGACTTTGTAACACCTACAAATACATCTTTGTTAGTCCGTTAAGGGTTGCATTAATGAGGTCACATGATGAATGTTCATAATAAAAGACCATGATCTCCTTTCATGTTCTAGGAGTTGTGTTGGTACTTCTATTTTTATTGTCACAATGACAGTTATCTGTGTGACTTCATAGACCTATAGTATGGAACTTCATGGCTGTCTTGTATTCACATGTCGTAAGGAAGAATAAATTGGATGGGTGCACTATTAGTCCCGTTCAAGATTGGAAGCTCTGGTAAAACTTCCGTGGAACTTTACTGTTTAAAATTAGCGTTGCATTGTTGTGGCCTTGTGGGTTCTAGACTAGTCATAACCCTTTATGTAATGAATACTTTTTTACCTAAAAAATGTATCCATCAATAACCGCTAAAATATTCTATAGTATAGTACCTTTTTCGAAAATGTTCTCAATACACTCATAGAAGGTGCAATCCAAATTTTTGCCACGCTCATTCTCAATAATCATGTTATGCATTATCACACGTGCCATTATGATATACCAAAGGATCTCAATGATCATGTTATGCATTATCACTCATAGAGACGCCACTTTCACGAGTTGTGAGTTCATCTACGAAGGCCGAGCTAGGAACGCAGAAGCCCACAATATTGCAAATTTTTCTACCGGTCTCCTTGTAGGGCGTCACCTGCGGTTGCTCGAACCCTATGATACTATTTGTATTCCTCTTATTATCCCTAGAGTTCAACAAAGTTTTATGTTTCTCAAAAAAAACAAGAAAGTGCACATGTTTCTCAACTCAAAAAACAAAACAAAACAGCGCCAACTGACGACCGAAGGGAAAAGAAAAAGAAAAAAATTGAGATCCACATGTATAGTGCATCGGATACAAACTCGATTGATACACTACTCCGCCGCAGCATCGCCGGTCCGTGCGGCGGATCGTCCAGGGCGTTAGCTTTTCCACATTTGAAATTTCTAAAAGTTTTATCTCTCAAACCATTAACTTAATTGATGATCCGTTTGTACCATTAGCTTTCTCGCGATGGGATCTTCAAGACTAGATCCCATAACATATTTCGATAATCTTTTTTTCAATCAGTACTTGCCACATTACTTTTAGTTACCTACCTCATAAATTATCCATATTTTTGCTAGATTATACAATTTGGCAAAGCTACTTAGCACCGCCGCACATGCGTTAGTTTTTTTTTTGCTAAAACATATCTAAGCAAATCCATTTTGAGAGCATGACATAAAAATGCTATTATTATCATCCATATTACGTGTCGCTCAAAACAGATGCATCTAGATGTATTTTAGTGCTATATACATCCAGTGTTTAGTTGTTAGTTTTTGTAATACTTGGTTATCACATTTTGTTTTTTTTTTCAGTTGTCAGAATTGTAATATCTAGTTATTGTCATGGCATAACATAGATGAACAGGAAACTGACGTCTATTAAAAATAAAATACCATTTGGTTTTCTCACTCATCAATTCTCAAAACGAAAACTTTGTCCTTTTGGTTGATGGGTGAGAAAACGTCGACAAAAAACTAGCAAGTGACAGTTTAATTAAACTTTCAACTTCTGCAGAACAATCAAAATTATTGCCTACAAGAACCGTAGCTTTCACCTGCCTCCACCGCCGTGTCGGATCATTGCCCCCTCGTGCTGCGCAAGATGGCGATCTCCACTTTCAAGGCCTTCCGGTTTGAAAACCACTGGGTTGAGTTCCCGGATTTCTTGCAGACCGTGGCTGAGGCTTGGGGAAAGGAGGTTAAATCCAGGGACCCTGTCAGGGTGTTGCACACTAAGCTGAGCCGCACTGCGAAGGCGCTTAAGAGCTGGGGCCGGCAGAAAGTGAGGTGGACGAAGGTGTCCTCGCAGGTGGCAAGAGAGGTTATTTTCCAGCTGGACATCGCGCAGGAGAACAGGGAGCTTAGCGCCGAGGAGCGGGGGCTGAGAGCGCGGCTCAAGGCCAGGTTGCTGGGCTTCGCTGCTATTGACAGAGCGAGGTGGAGGCAGAAGTCCAGGGTCACGGAGATTGCGCAAGGGGATGCTAGTACCAAATTCTTCCATCTCCGGGCCAGTGGACGCATAAGGAGGAACTATATCGCGTCTCTCAATGGCGCAGGGGGGCCGGTCTCGGATCATGAGGGCAAAGCGGAGATTCTCGTCCAAAGATTTCATGCCTTAATGGGCACGCCGTTCGTGCGATCCTCGAGGCTTAACTGGGATACCATCGGTTTGGAGAGGGCTAGTTTGGAGCACCTGGACCATGCGTTCACTGAGCAAGAGCTGCTGGACGCGATCAGAGAAACACATGGAGAGAAAGCACCTGGCCCTGACGGCTTCACGAGGCTGTTTTTCAAGAGGTGTTGGTCGATCATCAAGACTGAGTTGTTGGCGGCGGTGAACTGCGTGCACTCTCTCCGAGGAAGAAACTGGAAGCTGCTCAACACGGCCAATGTGGCGTTGCTGCCGAAGATGGAAGGGGCGAGCGACGCCACAAACTTCAGGCCGATAAGTCTCATCCACAGCGTGCCCAAGCTTGTGAGCAAGATGTTGGCGGCCCGGCTTGCGCCGGAGGTCCATCGCTTGATTACGCACAGTCAGAGCGCCTTTATTAGGGGGAGAGCTATCCAGGACAATTTCCTCTATGTGAAGAACGTGATTTCGGATGCCCACCGAGAAAAAACCCCTCTCCTGTTCCTTAAGCTTGACATTGCTAAAGCTTTCGATTCGGTTTGTTGGAGCTTTCTGTTCGAGGTCATGGAAGCCATGGGTTTTGGGCAAAGATGGAGGGACATGATCGCCCTCATCCTCGCCTCTTCCTCATCAAGGGTGATGCTTAATGGATCTCCTGGAGCGCCGGTTCTGCATAGGAGGGGACTGCGGCAGGGAGACCCGCTCTCCCCCCTCCTCTTCATTTTGGTGATGGAGCCGCTCCAGAGGATGTTCTGTGTGGCAACGGAGCGGGCGGCCCTCTCCCCCTTAAAAGTCAAGGCTGCTAGATTCAGATCGAGCCTCTATGCCGATGATGCCGCTCTTTTCATAAACCCCTCGCAGGAGGATATGGTGGCCTGTCAGAGGATTCTGCAGCTGTTTGGGGAGGCGTCTGGGCTTCTTGTCAATGAGAGCAAATCCACGATTTACCCGATTGCGTGTGAGGGATATGATCTTCAGTCGTTGATGGGTGGTTTCCGGGTTCTCCTTGGCGCCTTCCCATGTCGCTCTCTCGGGCTGCCTCTAGGTCCGAGGAAACAACGAGAGCCGAGATGCAACCGGTACTTGATAAGGTCGCTGGCAAGCTGGCCACTCGTAAGGGGAAGATGATGAGTAGGATGGGAAGACTCATTTACATCAACTCGGTGGTCACTGCAACTGCTACGTATTTTTTGACGGCGTTCAGGCCAGACAAGTGGCTCATCAAGCGGATTGACAAGCTGTGAAGGAACTTCCTTTGGGCAGCGGATGAGATTGCAAGTGGGGCGAAGAGCTTGGTCAACTGGAGGCAGGTGTGCATGCCCAAAAGCCGAGGAGGGCTTGGAGTGAAGAACATTGAGCTTTTTAGTAGGGCTTTAAGGGTCAGATGGGAATGGTACCGCTGGGAGGAGCAAGATAGGCCGTGGAAGGGGACTTGCACCCCGTGTGATGAGAGTGACCGTCAATTGCTTGCCTGCTGCTCGGAGATCACCATGGGGAGAGGAGACAGGGCGTCCTTCTGGAAGGATAGATGGCTAAATGGAAGGGCACCATATCTCATGGCACCGGCGATCTTCACCATCGCGAGATTCAAGAGGCTGACGGTGAACAAGGCGCTGCTCAATGGAAAATGGATGCAGGGATTGGATCGGATTACGTCAACGGCGCAGATTGAGCAGTTCGTTCATCTTTGGGAGGCGATCCAGCAAGTCCAGCTCTCGATGGGCACCGACAGGATGAGATGGTGCTTGGCCGCTAATGGGAGATATACGGCCAGATCGGCCTATGAGGCCCAGTTTGAGGGCTGCATCAAGCGGCCGGACTTGGAAAGAGTTTGGAAATGTGGCTTCGAGGGCAAGGTCAAGTTCTATTTGTGGCTCCTGTTGCAGAATAGAAACTGGACGGCCGATAGGTTGAGCGCGAGGGGATGGACGCACGGAGAACTCTGCCCCTTGTGTGAGCAGCAGGAGGAGACGGCCTTCCACCTCACCCTGGGCTGCAGTTTTTCGAAGGAGGTGTGGTTCAGATTGCAGAGGCTTTGCCCCCATGCGGTTGCCATTGCCGCAGGGGCTCTCACCATCGGAGAGTGGTGGCACAGGCTTGTGCATTGCAGGATGAGCAAGCGGCAGACGAACGAAGGGCTGACGGTGGCTGCTTATGTGGCTTGGCACCTTTGGAAAGAGCGGAATGGAAGGATCTTCGAGAATAAGAGCATGACGGTGGATCGCCTGACTGGCCAAATAACGGACGATCTCAAAACTTTAAACGAGGCCAAGAGTGGCTTGGCACCCCAGCCATGGCAAGGGTAGGACTTGGGTGGTACTGAGTGCTTGGCTTTCGTGTGAATTGTGTTTTAGTTTTCGAGATTGGGCTGCTTGCCTGAGATGTAAATCCCCATGTAACTCCTGTTCCTTTTCCCTATAATGCAAAGCAGAGCTCCTGCGCTTCGGTTCAAAAAAAAAGTTAACATTGTGAGCGAAGGACTAATTAAGAACTATAAAAATGTCCATTTCCTAAATCACTTTGGAATCAAACTTTAAAAATGTGTGGGTCCATTTTTTAGGTTTGTTAAGATTTTTTAACTGACTGGCAATGTGTTATGTATGTCCACTGGAAGTTAGAAGGCAGGATATTCACACACCTGAGACCTTCAATGTAATGATTTTCTACAATTCACTGGTTAAACCCTTGTTGGCTTGACGGTTGCATGTGCTGCATCTGCTGTCCGCCTAAACCTACCTTGGAAGCAACTCCAGTGACGCGCACGTAGCACGTACGCTGGGTATCCGATCCATTGCTCGCCCGCTCAGTGCAAGAAACAGACCGACGCATCCATATAAACTGCGTCACACTTCCCAAACCTTTCGCCGCACTGCATTGCATGCTTCGCCATTTTGAGTCGATGATGAAGAACAGGCCGCACGCCGTGTGTTCCCTCTTATTAGCTCTGCTCATCGGCCTCACGCGCCCTTCGCCGTGCGCGTCCTCCCTGTACAACCCCCCGCCGCCGGCCATGGCGTACCACCACGGCGCGGTGCTCGACGGCACCGTCCCGGTGTCCGTGCTCTACTACGGCGCCTTCTCTTCGCACCACAAGGCCGTCCTCGCCGACTTTCTGGGCTCGCTCTCCCCGCGCTCGCGCCCGCACGCATTCGGCGCCCCGGGGTCGTCGTCGTCGTCGTCGTCATCGGTGGCTCAGTGGTGGGAGACGGTGGACCAGTACGTGCAGAGGACCGGCAGGGAGCGGACGCGGGTGATGCTCACCAACCAGGTGTCCGACGAGGGGTGTTCCCTCGGGAAGCGCCTGTCCCGGCTCCAGGTCGAGCAGCTCGCCGCGCGCATCGGCGTGGCCCCAGGGGGCGTCGCCGTCGTGCTCACCGCCGCGGACGTCACCGTCGAAGGCTTCTGCGGGAGCTCCTGCGGGCTGCACGGCTCGCTGGAGCCCGGCGGCGCCGTGCACGTCTGGGTGGGCAACGCCGCCGTGCAGTGCCCCGGCAGGTGCGCGTGGCCGTTCCACGCCGCCGAAGGACACGGGAGTGGAAGGGAGAGCACGCTCCGCGCGCCCAACGGCGACGCAGGGGTGGACGGCATGGTGATCAACCTCGCCGCGCTGCTGGCCGGCGCGGTGACCAACCCGTACGGGCACGGCTACTTCCAGGGCGACGCGGGCGCGCCCGTGGAGGTGGGCGGCGGGTGCCCGGGAGTGTACGGCGGCGGCGCTTACCCTGGCTACCCCGGCAGGGTGAAGCTCGACACGGCCACCGGCGCCGGGTACAACGTGGTGGGAAGGAACGGGAGGAGGTACCTGGTGCCGGCCCTGGTAGATCCCGCCAACTACTCCTGCCTTATCATGGCTTAATCCCATCATAAACCAAGCCGTCGAGTCTTGTTTATAGTAGCTTCTATATTTGGTTCCTGAGTTTATTTATGAGATTTGAAATGCTTTGCTTGGTGCATGGTATAGGCATCCATCTACGTCGTCACGTGTAGCAGCTGCGTGATGATGCAACTCGACTCATGTGAATTGGTTCGGTACACCCCTTAAAAGTAGTGTTGTGATCATAACTCAAGTAGCATGCATACTTTTGGATATATGGTTCTCTCGATGATATCGATGTACTTCAGTCATCATCTTTCTTTGCCAAGTTAGCTAATGAAAAATCCCCATCGGTGGAGTTAAAATCAAATGGCCCCATCGTACGGTAAGGATTACTACCTTGTGGATGGGATATATCCAAAGTGGTCTATTTTTGTTAAGCTAATTTTAAGTTCACGAGGTAAGAAAGAACTCTACTGAAATCACACGCAAATTGGGGAGAAAGTTTTGCGTCGTTGACAAAGAATTCCTCCCGAGTCGCTCCCCTCCCGAGCGGCTTTGGAGGCCCTCCCACCCCCAAACACTAGAAGCCCCTTCATCTTCCACCCTCAGGCCGCCACCGCTGTTGTCACCGGCGGCGGTGGCGGCGCCCGTTCCGTCGAAGACGGTGGGCAGGTGAGGTGCATTCCAACGTCGCTACATGGGGGAGGTGGGACACCGGCTAAGGGCACAAGGGGGCGCAACCGTTCTAGCCGGTGCCTGAGGATCTCCGGTGGTGAGGCGTTGAGGAAGCGGTGGTACGCCGTCAGCACGACCATATCCGGCAAGCATGGCGGGCAATCTGGACCACATGGCTTCGATCTAGGCCGCAATGCCCTGATCTGGCCAGGGCTCGGCCAGTATCGATACTGCGTGGAATCATGTGGCCTTGGCAACACCGCAACGACCTGCAGCGCAGTACACTGGACCGCCTCCTTCCTCTTCTGCCAATCCGACATGGAGACGACTAGCGGTGTGGGGGCCTGCGAGTCTTGCTAATAAAGGTGGTGCCCTAGTGTGCTTCTCGCAGTAAGACATTGTTCTGCGAGTACAATCCTCTTCGATCTGGACATCAACGTGATTCAGATATTCTAACAGAGATTTTCACTGATTGGCATGAAGGCCCTAGATATCTGGTTAGGTTGGAATCCGATCATATACTACGCCCATATAAGCATGCACGGCTTCATGAGGATGTGACGCGAAGTTTCGCTTGATGTTGTATACATGGGGCATGTCTGCATTTCGATTTTCGTGGGGCACACAACGGTGGAGAAATGTCATGGTGATTGAGATTGAAGGACCAATATTCGCGGAGAGGGTCTTCGAGGCGATGAAGTCAATGCTTCACAGGAGCCGGTCCTTTTGGATATGGCACCTTTGAGCCTGGTGTTTGATGACTTGCGGAAGTAGCCTTGACAAGTGGGGGGGCAACATTGGAGGAATTCAAATTTGTCCAAGTCTTGACTTTCAGGGTGTAAACCCAAGGTCTGGCGTTCATTGATTGTGCTTGGCAATGGCTTTGCTGAAGGTATTGTTTTGAAAGTTCAGACTTTGTTTAGGGTGAAAACCTAAGATCTTGGATCGAGCGATGACGACGCTTGTGCATTGTTTTCCTTCTTGGAGGCATCACTTTTGAATAATAGCCTTTTTAGAATTCCAGGTGTTTTCATTGGTGGTGGTTTGTTGGGTTCTTCTTTGAAGATTTGATTACCTAGCGGGGCGTTTTTCTCTCTTTTCTTCTTTTTTATCTTACGGGCCGTGTGCATCCTGGATGTCGTTTGTGACATTTTGTTGGTGCAAGGCTAGGTGTAATTTATTGATATTAATATATTACTTTTATCAAAAAAAGAGAAATAACTCTATTTTCATAATGCTCGACCGACCGCTAGAAAAGAATCAAAAGATGTGGAAAGGGCTTTTGGGATTTTGCATTCCCAATTTGCTATTTTGCGAGGATCGGCTAGATTTTGGGTTTAAGAGAATATGATAATTGAGAATGGGCATGGTAAATGTTTGGATTACACCTTCTATGAGTTCATTGAGAACGTTTTCGAAAAAAAGTACTAAAGAATATTTTAGTGTTCATGGATGAAGACATTTTTCATATTTGAGGTAAAAAAATTATTCATCGGAAAGCTAATTTTAAACAAAAAACTTCCATAGAAGTTCTACCGGAGCTTCTAATCCCGAACGAGACTTATAGTGCATCCATCGAATTTATTCTTCCTTACGACATGCAAATACAAGACTGTCTTGAAGTTCCATACTATATGTCTATGAAGTCACGCAAACAACTGTCATTGTGACAATAAAAATAGAAGTAACAACCCAACTCCTAGAACTTAACACAAAGCACATGACATGAGAGCATGGCCTTTTATTATGCACACTCATCATGTCACCTCATTAATGCAACTCTTAACGGGCTAAAAAATATGGCTAACAAAGAAGTATTTGTAAGTGTTACAAAGTCAAACCAGCTGGACTTCAAGTGGCATGGTATGTTCTTATGGTATCTGGAGATACCTGAACCCATACAAATTCTTCCTTGTAGCTGACACTTTCATCACATGATTCTTGACATGTATACACAATAATAGTTCCCCAATCAAGAGGGTCTTTGTCATTTTCAACATTGAAGAAATGGAGCAGTTGTGGCATTACCTGTGCGCATAGTGAAAATAGATGAAATTAAATAGATTACCACGCTAGAGTGCAACAAAAAACACGTAATGTATGAATCTGTGCCAACCAACAAGATCGATTTTAGTCATAATAAGAAGTGCCATTCCAAGTAGGATTTCCGTTTCCATGTGAAGAAGGATAACTTTTGTATGACGTCTTAAAAGTTAACATTTAGGAACTATTTGCACATTTGTTGACAAAAGCTATGACAATTGATAACATTTAGGAACTATTTATGGACAGTGGTCTGTGGATGGGATCTTATGTGGTATTCAATGAGGATAAGAACTTTATACCATCTGATCTTCTGAAATTTACCCCAACTTCACTTTTTATATATGAGAGGAACCCTAGAATTATATTATTTGAATTTCTTGGAGTGAAACTCCCGAGCCTGAGTCATATTGTTTCACATCAGAGCAAAGCAACTGCAAGTACTTAGTCTCAGCTTCAAGTTACCTACATATAAGAGATGGGTTTGATAGAGCAATTCTAGCTTATGCCACTTCCAGTAATGTATCTTGTGTTGCAAAAACCAGGTTCTGCATTTTCCCCTTCAAAGTCAGACTTAAGTAACTATCCGTGCTCTTATACGATAACTGTTTTGACTGACGCATAGTGCATCTCAGCCAGTGTTTCCAGGGTAGGACATACATATTTGGATTCATTATTAAAACCTGAAACTTGCCTAACCTGAAACTCATAGACAAGTGGACCATTACAATAGATGCATGATGGAATGTCATCACTTGTCAGAGACCCCGTTGATGCCGACCAAAGAGGTTCTGCATTTTCTTCCCCACAGTACCTGCATTAAACATTAATTAAAAATAATAGCTCCCTGAAGCAACCACCGAGGATTTGGTAGAGTTTTAGCTGGTGTTACATGAATCGAAGTTGGGATGCAAATACTTCTATTCTGAGACCAACACTGGAACCCCACACTAGTTTTCCTAGTCATATATATTAAACCGTTACCTAAAAATGAACCTAAGTACATGATTATCTAATAGCAGTGACAAGGAACTAGGACAATATGTCACCAATTTTCTCGAGCAAAATGGGAAAAGGGAAACAAAAGTATCTCTAATTCACTCACCTCAATACTTGACGGTTTCGTGATTTTCCAGAGGTACGCTCTAGGAATGATGCCCAGCAATTATTGTCATCATCAGCCTACGCAAAAATCGTAGAATGGTACTAAGAACCACTGGCAGTGAAGCAAACATATATGGCAAAGTATAACAGGAGAAAAACCTCAAATTGATCCATAAATAACTGTGTTATTTGGTCATCTGGTTCGTCTTGTCCTTCCACCGACTGCTCTAATCTATTTCTGTCATGGCAAGACTTTTCCTTTTTTTCAAACATCAGATACTCAGGCCATGAAATGCCGTCAAATACTGCAAATAGTTGAAACTGAAAACGTTATACATTGAAGGCACACTTGAGAGCTACTCCTAAAGAGCACCCAAGAAACAACGACTCTTTTGTGCACCTGGCAGATTAGGACCATCGAATGAACCTGGTGTCTGACAGCAATCAACCTTGTGACTAGCATGCCAATGCAATTCCTGAACATTACAAAATAATCCATATATCTAATGATTCAAGCCGAGTAAACAAACAGACAAAGCAAAATAGACATGATAATTGTCTGATTGATGATCACCTGATGCTTCTCGGAACAGTAACTTGCTTCCATGCAGTGGCTGCAAAGCTCTTCACCTTTCCATGTACCACACCAATCACAAAGCCGAGCACACGATCCTAATAAAACCGTTTATAAATTACATATGAAATTAATGATTAAGTGGTCATATTTATACACAGTATATAGTGTGGGTAGCATAGGCAATTTTATAAGAGAAATGAAAAGGCAATTTTATATAGTGTGGTCCTCAGGCTGAAGCTGACTACACAATGCAAAATTACACAAAACAATATAACTGAAGTAAACAGAGCTACCTCCATCTGCACATTGTGTCACGATGCAGCCCTCCGCATCGAGGCAGTCCTCAGGTCGAGGCTCTTCGACGGGGTAAAACGGGTTATTCTTGGGAAGCTGGCACCTGAAAACTTTCACGCTGCAATGAAGTTCACTAGATGCGATCAACACGAGAAATGCATTTTTGGTCGGGGGATTTCAAACATGAGAGCAATCAACAAATATACTAGAGTTTCAGACCTTCTAGGATTCCCTGCCCTGCCTTTCCCTTGGGCACGCTGGTCTCGCATCAAGCAAGACATGGATGGGCAGATGAACACAAAGAAGGTGCGGTGGTAGGCTGTCTCCTTCCATTCAAGTGGGGCGTTGAGCTGCACACAAACGTACATGATGACGAATATATATTGTGCTACTTAATCATTGACGAATATGTAGGTAGCAGAGATGATCATGGTAAATAGTGAATTGATGAATGGCACCTGCAAGACGAAACGCAGCGGGTCGCCACAGAAGCCGCAGCTACTCGACTCGCCCGACGGCAGATTGGCAGGATCAAGCCAGGCCTGAACAAGAACCATATACTAGTTTTCAGTTTTTCATCACAGTTAAATAAAAAAGGAATTGAAGTTGAGATGGGGCATCAAATTCAGAAATCTAATCAAGTGTCATATGTTGCTGTATTCACCGGGGCACCGCCAGCTTTGTCAGGGAAGTGTTGGGGGAGAAGGAGATGCCGGTCCAGTGCGTCCTCTGGCTCCTCCACGAACCATAAGGTCACCTCCGGCTCTTCCAACTCCTCCTTATCATCCATGTCTACCTGGTCACCTTCAAAAAAGGCAACGGGCTCTGCAACCGCTTCATGGGGGGAGGTGATGTGGAGGTTCTGCAGCCTACTGGAGTCAAGTTCCATCTTCCTCGAGAGGACTTGGCGGTGGCGGCGGCGGCGGCAGCCTCCTTTTTCTGTTCGCTAGTGTAGCTCTGCCGTTTCATCCAAAAGATCGGGATTGGTAAGTTTTTTTTTTGGGCCAGCGCTATAGGCCGGTCAGACGCGAGCAGTCCGATCCTCCATGATCCAACGAACCATTTTTATTTTATACGACTGCAATATTTGCGGTATCTTTCCAATATTTACGGTATATTTGCAAAAAAATTGATACACGGATGCAACATCTTTTTTGTGCTTTTTGCAGCAAAAAAAAAGATGGTAGAAATTTTTTAATCGCTGATGGTAGCATCTTTTACTATCATGCAGCAAAACACAGTACAGTTGTAGCAAAACAAATACCGGTTACAATGAAAAAATATTTTTTGCATTTATGTGTATTTTTTTCTTATTTTTTAGCACCATTGCAACAAAAATTTGTGGTAGCTTTGTTGCATACAATATTTACCATCAATTGGTGGTAGAAAAATTAATCGCCGATGGTAGCATTTTTTTAATATCGGTTGCAACAAAAAATCATAATCCGTCGTCGCTAATCACTTTATCATTTTTGGTTGTAGCAAAAACTTTCAACGATAGTACCAAAAAAACACAACAGTGAAAGCAAAAAATTTAAACGGTTGCAACATTATGCATAACAAAAAAAATCCCGGATATTCCCTTGCAGCAAAACCGCTCCACTGGTTGAAGCTTTTTTTTTACTTCGGTTGAAGATTTTTTTACGCTGATTGTAGCTTTTTTATGTGGTGGCGGTCGAACCAGGAAAAAATCGCCGTTCGGTTGAAACTTTTTTAACCGTCGATTGTAGGTTTTTTGGACGCCGGTTGCAACATTTCATGTAACAGTTGCAGCTTTCGCGTGTGGTCATTGAAAACACTCGCCAGTGATGATTGGCATGGCCATAGCGGCGAGCAGCTGGGCGAAGACAAGGGCGACGGTGCGAGGGCAAGGGTCTTCGCCGTTGGCAACTACTGATTGCAGCAGCGCCGTCGTCGCCCCCAGTTACAACATTGCCATCCCTAAATTCAGATCACCGTGGGGTTCGCGTGGGGAGACGAGTGGCGGCGGGCGCGAGGGCGAGGTTACAGCGGCCATGGCGGGGCGACAACGCGAGGGAGAGGGCACGGCCATGGCGCCGGGCAGGGGTGCAAGGGCGAGGGTCGGCGGCGGCCATGGCCGTCTGCATCGGGAGAGGACAAGGAGAAGGTGTCACACGTGATGGAATCCAAGACTGTTTCATTGTACGGTGCGGAAGGGCTCGGAAGACTTTCTATCCTACGTGCCGCGCGTGACCGACCCAATTCAGCTGACCGGCTGCAAACATTAGCTAATAATTAACCCCCAAAAAAGGAGATCAATGCCGGAAGAACGATGCAGGGGGGTCACCACCGGACGACCGACGCATATGCCCAGTCAACCACCGTAGGCTCCCCTCGCTCATACTTCTATGTGTGCACCCATTTGATGCGCAGGACGCACCGCCGCCTCCAGCCCACGTGCGCCGCCTTGGATCTAGCACCCTCATGGATAGTCTTCTTCATCCAGATCCATGTCGAAAGCGAGTTGGAGCCATATATTGAGCGTCGTTCAGGTGCCGTAACACCGGCAGACAACATTGCCAAAACTTGTGGGTTTTTTAGTTAGCCTGAAAGTCAATCTGATAAGAACACATGCTTTTGGTTTTTCTAATGATCGTGAGTTGGCCCTTGGATTTGATGGTGCTCGTCTTGAAACCCGGACGAATCCAATTTCGTGGAGCAAAACGTAGATTCCATGGATTTCCCATGGACCCAGTGGACATGTAGCAACCTCAATGAGGAAGAAGCTCATGCAGTGGGGAGTGGGGGATCATAGACCCTTTGGCCGACCCCTTCTCCCTCTTTCTGTAGATGCCAGGTATCACCTACTTCCATGCAGTAGAACGACTCAGAGAGGATTCTCGAAAACACATTTGGCATGTGCATAACTGCATACTGCGGGTATAGCTTATTACTTCAGTTCCATTGTTTTGCAGTGATAATGCTACATGCGGTACTTTCGGTTAAATTCTGTGTGTTCTTTTTTTGCCAGGACTTGGAGACGCTGACGTGAAACTTTTTGCCAAGAACCATTGAGACTGTCGAAGGCGGTGGTTTTGATCATCCCGCTGCTCTCTTTGCTTAATTTTCTCGCTAACCTATCACTATACGATGGTTTGTTGCACATTCATTCACTATTTTTACCTGGTCCAAATTTTGATTCAATGCTATTGAATAGCTTCATTGCCACCTCCATGTTCTGCTAAGCTAAATTAAACTCACATGGGTCTTGTGCTAACATGATGCTCATGAAAGGTTTCGAGATGAATCCCATACTCTGGGAGCCACAAGGTTCAGCGGGAGGTTTCTACTAGATCCATTGCATGTATTGTGATGGATGATGAGGCGAAGATTCTGCCGATATCATCTCACTTGGGATAGCCACTCAAACAAATGCAAGATAAAGACGACGCAAATGTTTATTGTATATTGAGATCCCTCTGAACCATATGAGTTTATCACTGAGTATTATTGTGATGTACATATCCAACCTAACAACCTGATAGAGGATTCTTCTCTTCAATGGTACGGTCAGGCCGATTACTTTCGAGAAAGGGGATTTTTGCTAGTTTGTGTGTTGAGGTTGGTGTCTTTCTGTTTAGCTTGATGTGCCTTCAAAGTAAGTCGGTTTTGCCTCATTGTCTCGGATTTTTGTAATTAACCAAGAATCGATCTTTTCTTGATAGTAAAAAGGCAAATAATTTTCCTCAGTTTCAAAAAAATACAAACTGAGAGAAGGCACAACAGTAAACTAAAAAAAGTCAATTACAGAGTAACTTATTTTAGAGCGGATTCAAACAAGTTTACTATATTATTGTAATAACCGGATCAACAGTAAGATCGACACATTTAAGGTATATGGTTCTGATGTTCCATGTCTTGAAGATTAGTTGCCTCATTTCAGGGACGTTCTGAGGGCTCATGGATTTGCGTTGGGTATCTTCGGTGTTTTGGTTCACAGCAGCAATAATGATTTTTGTCTTCTCTGAAGGTGAAACAAACTCCTCCGCAAGTACTGTAGCATTCAGTGTTGGAGCAGTATGAGCCACGCGGTTCACATCCTTCAGCACAAACAGAGAATCAGATGTACAGTGCTAGTTTTGATTAATCGATAATGATGCATTGCAGAATTCATACACTAACTTAACTGGACTAGAAATAGTGGATACTATAATAATGTTCATGGATCTTATATTTAAAAAATGCATGTAAATTTAGATTTTTATTATGATTAGAGAATAATATGAAAGAAAAATGAATCATGGTCGGGGTCGACGAAATCATCACTCAGGAGAGAACAATCCTCCAACAGAAAACCTACGCGAGTGGCAGCTCAACGAGGCCATCCACATTTCCGCATTCTTTTAGATCGTTGGATCTTCATCCGTTTTCTTGAAGACGTTAGATCTCGTAGGTACACAAAATGGATGATCATTCAAATGGATGTTAGATGTATTTCAATACTACATACATTTATTTAAGAGCGTAGTCGGCGATGACGATGCAATTTTTCTGCGGCAATGAAAAAAGATACTATCTTCTTCATCCACTAACCTGAAGGGGCGTTCGAAGCCGTGCATTTGGAACTAGTAGTCATGATCAGTAGAATTGCCAAGCACACGATGCTGGTGTTCTTGCTGAAGATTGCCATGAGGTGATTTTTTTTCCTAGCTTTTGGAGGGGGGAAGGGGGTTTGTGCCGGTCTGGATGGTGTACGTTTAAATAGAGGAAATTGTGCTTGAACGTTCCTTCGCTTATCGTCTGTTTCGTCTATCTACCTTTTACTGCCTCTCTCACCCAGCAATAAGTAACGTTAATTGCCACAAAACTCTCCAGATCCCCTTCCTAATATCTCTAAGGAAACCCTTAATGTGCAAAGGTAAATCTAAATCACGGGCAAGATTTTATAAACATTTATTACACAATCACATTATTGTGGAAAGGTAAATCACAGAAAAATAAGCAACATTAATTGCCACCAAATCCATCGGATCCCCTTCCAAAAATCTCTGACGAAACCCTTAATTGTGAAGGTAAATCAAATCACGGGTAAGATTTTATAAAATTTATTACACAATCACATGAATGTGGAAAGGCAAATCACGGGCAAATAAGTAACATTATTTGCCACCAAAATCATCAGATCCCCTTCCTAAAATCTCAGATGAAATCCTTAATGTGTGAAGGTATATCACATGTCAAGTAAATCACGAGCAAGATTTTATAAACATTTAATACACAATCACATTAATGCAGAAAGGTAAATCATGGGAAAATATAAGAATATTATTTCCCGTTAAAGCACGGGCATTGTCCTAGTATTAACTAAATTAAAAAAAGACAGATTTCCTTGTCCATTGCCCGTCTGTCCGCCTCGATTTCCACCCACACACATCAAGGAGATCAATGCCATCTAAAAAAAGAATAAATAGCAAAAAAAACTACCACATTATGGGCTAGGGTTGCGAAAAACTATCGCTTTTCTTATTTTTTTTAAAAACTAACAATTTTTTGTAACCGTTGCTAAAAACCCCAAATCTCAAACCGGGTTAATTTTAATGTGGTTTATGACATGTATGGCCCACTTATCACGAGTTGCTAAGTTTGACCGTTATGATAGATGGAGCCCACATGTCATTTCGTTCCATTTTAAAATATCAGGAAAATTAAAAGATTAATGAAAAATCTGAAAAATTATTTTTTGACTCAGAAAAATAAAGATTCCGTTGAAAAAAATATTTTTTACCCGAATAAATATTTTTTGGACCAAAAAAATATTTTTCCCTCAAAATGTATTTATCCAAAAGAATTTATCAGCCCAACAAAACCCAACTATTTTGCGAAAAATATATTGTGTCTAAGGGGGGGGATTTCGGGGGAATTATTAATTTTTTGGCAATTTTTTTACCTCAGGAAAAATGTTTTTTTGGGGAAAACTATATTTTTGGGAAAGAAATCTCTTTTTTGTCCGAAAATATATTTCTTTGGGTAAATAAGATATTTTCATGGAAAAATATGCTTTTTGTCCGAAAATATATTTTTCTGGGTTAAAAAATAGTCCATATACTCGGAAAGAAATGTGTTTTTTGTCCGAAAATATATTGTTTGGGTAAAAAATAATTATTTTTTGTAAAGGTATAATGTCTAGGGCTGCGGCTGTTTCCTTGATGGCGGCGAGCTACAACAACGTCGAGGCGAGCTGCGGGCACAATACAGTGATGTCGACGACCACGATGATGAGTTGCGGCTGCAGCGACGAAAACGACGGCGAGCTGCGATGGCAACGACATCAATGATGCCAAGCTGCGGCTATGACGATGTCAAGGCGAGCTGCGGCTACAGTACGGTTGTGTACTTGTGTTGACCACAATGACGGCGAGCTATGGTTGCGGCGGCGACAACGACGATGAGCCACGACGACGTTGATGATGGCGAGTTGCGGCGGCAATGACGTCAACGGTGACATCAACGACGGCGAGCTGCGGCTACCGCGGCGATCACGACGGCGAGCTGCGGCTACTGCTACGATGAGGACGACGAGCTGCGACTACTGCATTGTTGAGGCGAGCTGCGACTACGTTACGGTTATGTCGACGACAATGACGGCGAGTTGTGGTTGCGACGGCGAAAACGACGATGAGTCGCGATGGCGTTGATGATGGCGAGTTGTGGCGGCAACGACGTCAATGATGACATCAACAACGGCGAGTTGCGGCTAACACGACGATGACGACGGCGAGCTGCGGCTACGGCGAAGACCACGACGACGAGCTGCGGCTACTGCTACGACGAGGATGATGAGTTGCGGCTATTGTAATGGCGAGGCGAGCTGCGCTATGTTATGGCGATGACGACGATAACTGCTCCCTGGTTTCCGCCCTTTTCGTGCTTAACGGTACAGGGTGGGACAGTATAGTTAATCTGTTAATGGACCGTCGCCATTCATCTGTTCCTTGAGAGTCTCCGTCGTGTCTCAAACAGACAACTCAACTAAAATGTTTGGCATATACATCATATACGAAGAAGAGGGAATGGCAAATACGCGACGAATATGGGACAACTGATTGGTTTAGAAAGCGTGTGCAGCTGAGCTCGTGACCAGATATGAATTTTCCACAATTCTTTATGTTGTTTAATCAATGTTAATCAAGCATTAAAAAATATTAAAGATGTATGAAATTTGTTTATCATAAGAATAATGTATATAATATAATTAATTAATTATGAAACAATGTTGATCAGTTATTTATAAATGTTAATTTGTATGGAATTGTTTCTTATATTATATTTTCAATTGCTAATCAAGTATTAATTCTTTTAAACCATATATGAAGAAAAGGTTGATCATGTATTTATAAAGTATATAGAAAAATTGTACAATCTATATTAAAAAATATCGATCACCTATTTAAAAAATATTGATAAAAAAACTTTGATCTTGTATTTTAAAAATTAAACATGCATGAAAAATATAAAATATCTGATGGACTTGCAACTGAGAAAAAAAAGTCGGACTCAGTTGCGACTCTTTGGTGAACTTGCAACTGAGAATGAAAAAGTTGGATCAAGTTGCAACTCGTTGGTGGATATGCAATTGAGAAAAAAGTTGGACCCAATTACGACTCGTTGGTGGACTTGCAACTGAGAAAAAAAACCGGACCCAATTGCAACTCATTGGTGAACATGCAACTAAGAAAAAAAATAGTTAGACCCAATTGCGACTCGTTGGTGGACTTGCAACTGAGAAAAAAAAGTTGGCCCCAGTTGCGACTCGTTGATGGACTTACAATTAAGAAGAAAAAAAAGTTAGACCCAATTGCGACTCGTTGGTGGACTTGCAACTGAGAGAGAAAGATGAACCCAGTTGTGACTCATTGGTGAACTTGCGACTAAGAAAAATAAAGTTGGACCCAGTTGCGACTCGTTGGTGGACTTGTAACTGAGAAAAAAATGGACCCAGTAGCGACTCGTTGGTGGACATGCAACTGAAAAAAAAAGTTTTTGGTGGAAGCTTAAAATTGGGTTGATAAAAAAGTTCGGGTTGCGAGTCGATGAACGACTTGCAATTGGGATTTGCAAAAATGTCTAGTTGCGAGTCGATGAGGGCATGTAACTGGATTGAAAAAAAACTCCGATTGGAAATCGATGGGATCGATGAGCTACTAGCAACTGTATTGACCAAAAATGACAGTTGCGAGTCGATCAACAACTTGCAACTGAGTTGGCGAAAAAATATAACATTTGCGAGTTGATGGAATCAAGAACAGCAAACAACACGGCTTGTTCCTCGCGCGCGGCAAAAACGACGGCTTCACATGCGGCTTCCAACGGCTGCTCACAATGGAGGTGGCGCCCAACCAGCATGGTGGAAGCCCTCGGCCACGGCGTCGCTCGTCCCAACACAGCATCGCGGCGCAATGCTGTGTAGCGTCGTCGAAAGCGCGCGCCATCGTCGATGCACTGCGGTGTGTGGCGAAGCCCTCCCGCTTGATCCGTCGCTGCTCCCCCGGCAAGCCAACGGTCAACGGTGGCGCGCGATGAAGTTTTCCAGCACGATCGCTCCCGACCGGTCCGCCGCGACGACGCCCTCCCGTGTGCAAATGTGCATGCGCATAGGCTGCCCACGCCACGCAGCACCTCACGCATGAAGTAGTGGGATTTTATGGGTATTGAAGAAGGTGTGGAGAGAAACGGACTGGAGAAGCATGAGGTAATGCCCTCGTAGAAGCTGGCATGCCTTATTTCAAAAAAGAAAAAAGAAGCTGGCATGCCATGGGGAAAGAAACTGCCATGGAGAAAAAGTGATGCGATCGGGCCACAGCAGCGGGTCTTCATGTGGGAAATGAACCGGTCCGTGGAGAAGAAACAAAGCAGAGAGAAAGATAAACTAAATCACATGAATATGAAGGTTATTTGGAATTGATGATGTGGCTAGACTGCTAAGGTGGATTGAGTTGAATGGTTGCATGTCGATTGCTGATGTGGATAGGCTACATGTAAATAGAAATTAGGTAACGGGGGTCTCCTATTTAGATATACTAGATTTGGATTTTTTTTGCCAACGGTTATAAAAAAATGATAGTTTTTGAGAGATTTTATGGTGCATTATACAAGAGGGAAGGTGTATCATTTTAGATTATCCAATGGTTCAAATTACATTAGTTTTACTTAAGCCCAAGAAAATAATGGTTCAAAAAAACGGTCGTTCAAAAAAAAATCGATTCACAGGATAATATCGTTTAAAAATTTCAATTGAATTTTATTAATTTAATAGCAGTTAAATAAATGTCAAAATAATTTTTATATTGAATATATCCCTCGGGCTTTCTTATGATACATGTAACATCAGTGTATCATATTCAAATCTAGACCGTCTAATCTGGTCTGATGGACGGTCCATATTCACGTGATGCACCGTAAAAAGACTCTATTTTTTGGATAAAAGATTAAGAAAAATGATAGTTTTCCGCAGCCCTAACCCATAAGTGGAGTAGTTTTTTGCTATTTACTCCAGAAAAAAGAGATCAATGCCGGGAGCACGATGCAGGAAGATCACTCACCGGACTACATATGTCTATTCCCAGCCAGCCGCCCGTCGGCTCCCCTCGCTCATCTTCTCTGCGTGCTCCCGTTCGATGTGCAGGCCGCACCGCCGCCTCCAGGCCACGGGCGCCGCTTTGGATCTAGCACCCTCATGGACAGTACTTCTTCATCCAGATTCCAGATCCATGCTGAAAGCGAGTTGGAGCCTTGTGTTGAGCGTCGTTTAGGTGTCGTAACACCGGCAGACAAACATCGCCAAATCTTGTGGGTTTTATAAGTTAGCCTGAAAGTCGATTTGATAAGAACACATGCTTTTGGTTTTTCTAATGATCGTGAGTTGGCCCTTGGCTTTGATGGTGCTCGTCTCCAATTTCGTGGAGAAAAGCGTAGATTCCATGGATTTCCCATGGACCCAGTGGACATGTAGCGATCTCAATGAGCAAGAAACTCATGCAGTGGGGGCTCATAGACACTTTGGCAGACCCCTTCTCCCTCTTCCTGTAGATGTCAAGCATCACCTATTGCCAGTACAACGACTCAGAGAGGGTTCTCGGAAACACATTTGGCATCTACGTGCATACTGCGGATATAGCTTACTACTTCAGTTTCATTGTTTTACGGTGATGTTGCTGCATGTGGTACTTTCCGTTAAATTATGTTTGTTCATTTTCTGGCAGGACTTGGAGGCGCTGGCGCAAAACCTTTTGGCAAGAACCATTGAGACCGTCGAAGGCCGTGGTTTTGATCATCCTGCTGCTCTCTTTGCTTTTCTCGCTAACCTATTACTATACGATGGTCTGTTGCACATTCATTCACTATTTTTACCTGGTCCAAATTTTGATTCAATGCTATTGAATAGCTTCATTGCAACCCCCCTATTCAGCTAGGCTAAATTAAACTCACATGTGTCTTGTGCTAACATGATGCTCACCAAAGGTTTTGAGCTGAATCCCATACTCTGGGAGCCACAAGGTTCAACGAGAGGTTTGTACACTATCCATTGCATGTATTGTGATGGATGATGAGCTGAAGATTCTGCCGATATCATCTCACTTGGGATAGCCACTCAACCAAACGCAAGATAAAGATGATGCAAATGTTTATTGTTTATTGAGATCCCTCTGAACCATATGAGTTTATCACTGAGTATTATAGCGATGTACATATCCAACCTAACAACCTGATAGAGGATTCTTCTCTTCAACGGTGCAGCCAGGCCGATTACTTTCAAGAAACGGGATTTTTTCTAGTTTTTGTGGAGGTTGGTGTCTTTCTGTTTAGCTTGATGTGCCTTCGAAGTAAGTGGGATTTGCCTCTTTGTCTCGGATTTTCCTAATTAACCGAGAAACGATCTTTTTTTTATTAGTGAAAAGGCAAAGAATTTTCCTCAGTTTCTAAAAAATACTAAACAGAGAGAAGGCACAACAATAAACTAAAAAAAATCAATTACAGAGTAACTTATTTTAGAGCTGATTCAAACAAGTTTACTATATTATTGTAATAACCGGATCAACAGATCTAGCACATTTAAGGTATATGGTTGTGATGATCCATGTCTTGAAGAGTAGTTGCATCATTTCAGGGACGTTCTGAGGGCTCATGGATTTGAGTTGGGTATCTTTGGTGTTTTGGTTCACAGCAGCAGTAATGATTTTTGTCTTCTCTGAAGGTGAAACAAACTCCTCCGCAGGTTCAGTATGAGCCACGCGGTTCGCATCCTTCAGCACAAGCAGAGAATCAGATGCACAATGCTAGTTTAGATTAATCGATAATGATGCATTGCAGAATTCATACACTAACTTAACTGAACTAGAAATAGTGGATACTACAAAAATGTTCATGGATCTTATATTTTAAAAATGCATGTAAAATTGTATTTTTTATGAGTAGAGAATATTATGGAGGAAAAATGGATCATAGCCGGGAACGATGAAATCAGCACGTGAGGAGAGAACAATCCTCCAACAGAAATCCTACGTGAGTGGCAGCTTAACAAGACCATCCACGTTTCCGTGTTCTTTTAGATCGTTGGATCTTCATCCGTTTTCTTTTAAGATGTTAGATCTCGTAGGTGCACTAAATGGATGAATTGTGGATTATCATTCAAACGGATGTATTTAGATGTATTTTAATGCTACATACGTATATTTGAGAGCGTAGTCGGTGATGACGATGCAACTTTTTTGCGGCCACGAAAAAAGATACTATCTTCTTCATCCACTAACCTGAAGGGGCGCTCCAAAGCCGCGCATTTTAAACTAGTAGTCATGATCAGTAGAATTTCCAAGGACACGATGCTAGTGCTCTTATACTAAAGATTGCCATGAGGAGATTTGGGGGGGGGGGGGGGAGGGGTAAATGTTTCCTTACATTTCCTACTTTAGTGTTGAAAGCATGGGCATTGACTATTGTAACCGAATGTCATATATATGGATAACTCTTGCTGACCAGGCTTTGATTCGAACATTAATATTTCCTAAAATATCATGCAAAATGTTGGGAATCCAATGTCTAGTTTTCTACTTCCTCCGTATCGAAATATAGGTAGTTGAAATGTACTTTTTTTTACGGCAACGAAAAAATGTACTATCTTCTTCAATGTAATTCATCCACTAACCTGATGGGATCCTCCAAGCCCCGTATTTGGAACTTGTAGTCATGATCAGTAAATTGTCAAGCACACGACACTAGTGCTCTTACTGAAGATTGACATGAGGAGATGCTAGTCCGGGGGTGTTGTGGCGGTCTGGATGGTGTACGAGTTTAAATAGAGGAAACCATACTTGAACGCATTAAACGTTTGCTTACATTTCCTAATTTAGTGTTGAAAGCATTAACTGTTATAAATGAATGCCATATATATGGATAACTCTTGCTAACCAAGCTTTGATTCGAACATTAATATTTCCTAAAAATCATGCGTAATGTTGGGAATCCAATGTCTAGTTTCTCCTCCCTCCGTACCGCGCCTCCGTTTCAACGTGCTTTGTTGTCCGTTCGCCGGCCACTGCTCCACAATACCCACAAGGAGTTCGACACTTAGCCCACAAGGTACCATGGATAGCGAAGATGAGTTTTTTTAGAATTTCTTGTGTTCATTGAATGATTCATAGGACGATGAAGATTTCGTGGTGGCTATCATGATCGTCAACTTTCACATTGCTAGGCAGTAGCCAAGGTTTAGGGGGTCGATCCCATACTAGTACAGAAAAGCTCATCTAGGGTGTGCCAAAAATGATTGCTGGCGCAGGCACACAACGCCAACAATATTGTATTAGTGATAACAAATAGTTATGTCGTTAAAAGCCCACGCCCGGATTATTTTCTAAACTGATGGTATGTCATTTATATGAACGTCATAAGTGTAATATTTGTCACCAGTCAGCTCCCATGCTGGCACCACGCCACAAATATAATTTAAACGTATGAAAATTGTATTAAAAAATATAGGATAGCACATTGACAGCCAAATCACAACACATAATATTCAATTAAACAACCTCAATAGAATCAAATATTGCATTACATAACAAATTACTAAAAATTTAATTAAGATAGATAGGCATCACGTTTTGAAGTAAGTTAACACATAACAACAATGTAGTTGTGTAGTCGAGAACCATAACTTAATTGTTACTCTGTCCTATTACATCGTAATAAGGATCGTTTATGAACTTTATATATAAAACAACAACCACATGTCCAAACCGCATGTTCAAGTTCAACAAACAAACAGATCTAGCTGAGGCCACAGCACAACACGCCCAATAGAGAAATAAGGGTAAACACCACAACATAACATTTTATACCTTATTATCGGTAACATGTGATGTAATTTCCGTCAAAAACAGAGACAATTAATAAGACATTAGCAAAATCTAGAGAACATTTATTTCCTTCATTAGTAAGATATAGATATATATAGATTTTAAAGCGGTTGCTAATAGGTTTATATTACTCCTGCAATAACTAGTTCAACATCAGGAACTAGCACATTTAATCCAAATGCTTCTGGTGATCCATGACTTCTATGTTTGTATCATTTCAATGGCGTCCCGAGGGCTCATGGATCCATCTCGGAGTATTGGTTGGCAACAACAGTGATATTTTTCGTCATCTCCTATCAAGCAGGGACCTTTGCATTTTGTATAGCATTCCTCATTGCAGTTTTCTTTGGAGGGAAACGGAAGAGGGTCGCAATCTGAAAATCAGATGCACTCACACATGTTAATCGTAAAATTGCATCAAGTAACTTGCTAGGTTTAGAAATAGTGGTTGCGGTGATACTAATATCCAAATGTCTGATAAATCATAAAATGTACTATGTAAAAAATCAATTTTGATGATTAGAGAAAATATCATGGATGAAGAAATGAAGCATAGTCGGGGTCTTCACCTTCGGCATTTGAGGAGAGAACGGTGGCCATGAGCACCAGAGCTGCCAGGAACAAGGCCCTACTACTCTTCCCAAGGATTGCCATGAAGAGATGCTATCTAAACCTTTTTTTTCTTTATGATCCTGGTGGTGGCGTTTGAATATTTACTCTTGAGACTTCGGTATGCGTTTATATAAAGGAAATTTGGGTTTGAATGCATTAAATGTTTCCCCAATTTATATTCTACTTTAACTTGCATACTACAAACGAACCAGTACCATGTATAGAATATGGATAACTCTTGCTGATCAAACTTTGACTCAAACATTAATTACTAACTAAAATATCATGCATAAAGGTGGAAACCGTGTGTTCAACCGCTAGTTTTCAGTGATCTTCACACATTCTCCCAAAGTTCCGCGTAAAGTTTTTAACCCGGTGAAAGTATAATTCTGAAGACATAAATTTACTCTCCCAAGGCAGGAGGTGATGGTCTTTGGGTGAAAGCGAGGTAAGGCTATATGGTGGTCGTCCACCAGACTGGTCATACAATACACTAGATCATTGATGACGCGTGTTGTCGCGCTCGTTAATTTTAATGTTGTATTGTCGATGAGTGATAAGTATATGACAAGAGAAATCATGATATTTTGTAGTCAAATTGTCATGAAGTTATAGAGTATTACTTTATGAAAAATATGTTTCATATAAAAATTAGACGATTTTTTTCGTGAATACGCAAAGCTTGTGTATCTTTTCATTGATAGAAGGAATAGAATGAGTACATCAAGGGATACAACGCATGACACGAATGCAGGCAGGCGTGAACATGGAGCCTGGAGCAGAGAAACAAGGGATGCTCGGCTCGAAAAGAAGAAACAACACGGCTAAATTAAACCTACCAAGCCCGAACCAAGAGCGGCCATGACGAACCAACATGAATTCCAACATCACCCGAGCAACTACCACGGACACCGCGAGCGAGTAAGATAGCGCCTTCAAGAAGGAAAACGATGCCGAGACGCCATCACCATCCGGCCCGGAGGGAGGACATAGGGTTTCCCCTGAGCTCGAAGAGGGGCGCAAATAAAGATCATGGCAATGCCTCCAAGAAGGAAACAACACCCACAGGCGCCGCCGTTGCCAGCACCGGCAAGCCGAGCAGGGATCTCTCCCTAGCCTTAAGTTGAGCAATACCATCGCCGTCGGATCTGGAATCGAAGATGAGGGAGCCTACGTTGGTCTGAACCACCATATCGAAAGGGGAGATGGTGGGGTTGCACCTACTGTCGGAGGGTGGCATCGCCTTGGAACCCACAAGCATTGAATCTACCAAAGGAGGAGGCTTTGAGGCGTACAGGCCGGGCAGACGACGAAGAGGATCAAGCGGGGAGTTGGGGTGACGACGTCCAGCAACGCCATCAAGCAAGGACTAGAGGGACGCAGATCCGAGCAACTGTGGCCTTAGCCATCGGAACATCAACGAGCCGGGTGAGCCGGAAGGAACGCAGCCACACACTTTGCCGAGGGCGGAGCTGCCCGGCAGAGGACGCCGACGGTGGGGGTCACCGGAGAGACGCAGGCCCAAGACCATCGGGGCCGAAACAACACCAACAAGGATCCGCCGCGAGATGTCTCGAGTCTGCCACAAGCACAGAAGCATCGCCACCTCCATCCGAGAGACGTCATCGTGGCTTGTGGGAGAGGGAGTCCGCCAGGGACGACGGGGGACACCTGCACAGGGAAGGTCGCCCCGCACCATCAGCGGCTGGGTTGCGCCGCCGCGCGGGAGGGGGGGGGACTGCAAGGGATGGCGCCCCTAGCCATAGCAGGGGACGCCGGATGCCCTGCCGGACTGGTAGGATTATGCAACAGCCGGAGAGCGCGATCGAGAGCTGCCAAGGGGATCCCGGGATCCCGGGGTCGCGGGCGAAGGTGGGTGAGGAGAGCACGGGTGGGAGGACCAGATCCGCCCCGCCGCCACCTTCCTGGGGTCCGGCGCGGCTTCGCCGGCCGGCCCTCCGGTCCCCCCGTGCCCCCAGCTTCTTCTTCTTCTTGGAACGTTATGTTTCCATGGTGGTGAGCTAGCATAGGAGTGTATATACATTAGTATGTCAATACGTGTCAACATGCACTGTTTAACCCCTTAGTCCATCTAAGTTGTGTATGGAAGCATATTTGCATAACGACAGGGTCGATGATCACAATCTAAGGATAATGCAACATTTAATTCATATATTTTGGTCATGGAAACATTGAACCGGCTCTATTTTACAAAACAAAGTACATCTGAAACGTTTCAGCATGAACAACACAACCTTGTAATCTAGGAGCATACATCGTTCACGGACATCAAATATCTAGCAAAATAAACTTGAGAAATCTAGACAGTAGCTACATGATCTGAATAATAATCATCCTTCAGGCCACGGTCGTCTGTACACATCTGAGCTTTTGATTGGAAAACTGAGCTTTTGATCTCCACAAGATGATGCAGATCAAGAAATGTAATAAAAAATGGTTAAGAAACTGATCAAGAAAGCAATGAAGAGTGATGTTCTTTATGCTCTTCCACTGTTAGATAACAAAGCAACAACATCAAACCTTTTATTATTATTATTATTCGCAAAAAAAAATCAAACCTTTTTTTTTATATTTTGAAATCCAATCGTTACAATAAAATATACACATGCTCTTCTACAATCTAACAACTATATTTTGCAATCAGCAAAAGCTTGGCGTTACACTTTTTTATCACATGAACCTTATAAATTCATGATCAGATTTTTTTGGCATGGAACTATCATCAATCATCAGGTGCATCTTTTTTTTTCAAAAATCAAATAGAGCAACAGCCATCTTCAGAAGTAATGGATGCGAAATATCAAAGTCGAAGCATGGCAAGAAACCTTGGCACGTGTGGTATCAACACGCAACAAGAGGAATGAATCTGTCTTTGTAACTACAGAGAAAGTGACATGATGTTGTACGAATAGAAGGTACATGTTAGTGCCAGTAGATTACAAGGTTGTGTTGTTCATGCTGTAACTAGACATCAAATATCTAGCAAATTCTTATATTTAACTATTTTTGCTGTTGCTATGTTGAGTTTGCTGGGATCTGATGGATTATGAGACTATGTTCAAATTATGTTTGAGTAATATATTTGGTTCTTATCTTTTATATTTTAGTTCTTGAGTAATTTTTGCATGTTTCCCGTTCCTATTTATTGCTTTGGCCAAGTAGTAGATAGTGAATTCAAGAGGAAGTGTTATGCTTGATTGTGGGTTCATGCCCCCTGATGACGAGCTTGAGTGATAGAAACATGAGTACAGGGGAGGTGCTGTTGCCACAAGGGGAAAAACAACGGTGCTTGTAACCGCGGTTGCAAGAGTTGTTTACTTTACGCAAAGTTCTTTTAATGCAGTTGTATGTTGCTTTGGGTTTACACTTTGGGTGGGGCTCGCAACTTAATACCAGCGAGATGTTCTGAATAGATATCTCAAGGTGGATGATTAGTAGGTAGATAGATCATTTTTGGCAATAGATAGAACATCTACCTACTAATCATCCACCTTGAGATATCTATCCAGAACATCTCGCTGGTATTAAGTTGCGAATCCCACCCAAAGTGTAAACTCAAAGCAACAGACAACTGCATTAAAGAACTTTGCGTAAAGTAAACAATCCTTGCACCCGCAAGTACAAGCATCGTTGTTTTCCCCCTTGTGGCAACAACACATCCCCTGGACTCATGTTTCTGTCACTCAAGCTAGTCATCAGGGGGCATGAACCCACAATCATGCATAACGCTCCCTCTTGGAGTCACTACCTACTAATTGGCCAAAGCAATAAACAGCAACGGAGAACATGCAAGAATTATTCTAGAACATAAATATAAAAGAGGAGAATCAAATATATTACTCAAACACAATCTGAACATAGTCTCATAATCCATCGGATCCCAGCAAACTCAGCATAGGAACAGCAGAAAGATTACATATGTGCCTCGATCATGTAGGGCAGCTCATGAGGTCTAATCCATGAAGAACAAAGAGGGGAGGAGAACATCACATACCTACTGATCATAGACTCATGGTCCAAGGTGGACTAATCACGGTTCATCCGGGAAGCATCCATGGTGGTGGAGAAGCTCCTGGAGGTGGTTCCTCCCTCCGGCAGGGTGCCGGGAAGAGGTCTTCTGGTGCTCCCGATCTTGGAAGCGCGGTGGCGGCGGAACAGAGGAGAGATCACGAAAAAGGGTTCCCGTCCCGGGGGTTTCACGTCACGGAGAATATATGGGCGAAGGGGGGCAGTCAGGGGGCCACCATGGGGTACAGGTGGCCCCCTGGCGCGGCCCCACCCTAGGGCGCGCTGGGAGTGAAGGGAATATGCCCGAGAGGCAATAATAAAGTGTTTATTATATTATTCCTTGTTTATGATAAACGTTTATTTCTCATGCTAGAATTGTATTAACCGGAAACGTTGATACATGTGTGTTTAATAAACAAACAATGGTTCCTAGTAAAGACTCTCTTTTAACTAGCTCGTCGATTAACAGATGATCAAGGTTTCCTGATCATGAACATCGGATGTTGTTAATAACGGGATCATATCATTAGGAGAATGATGTGATGAATATATACCCAAACTAAGTATAACAATACGATCAAGTCATTTAGTTTATATTGTTATATCTTGCATTCGAAGTAATCTTGTTCCTTAGACCATGAGATCATGTCAATCACTAATACCGAAAGAATACTTTAATGACATCAAACGTCACACCGTAACAGGGTGACTATAAAGGTGGTGTTAGGTATTCGGAAAGTATTAGTTGAGGCTCATGGATCAAGAATGGGATTTGTCCATCCAAAATGACGGAGAGATATACTCTGGCCCCTCTCGGTGATATCACATTGACACCGCTTGCAAGCACGTGACTAGGTCACAAGAATGTCATATCACAGAACGAGTAAAAGAGTACTTGTCGGAAACGAGATCGAACAAGGTATGGTTGATACCGATGATCGGATCTCGGACAAGTAAAATATCGCGAGACAAAGGGAATTAGTTACGACGTTGAGGTTCACATGATCACAAGATTCATCGTTGAATATATAGGAGTCATCACGGATCTCCAGATCCCGCTATTGATTATTGATCGGAGAGGTGTCTCAATCATGTCTGTATTATTCGCGAACCGTAGGGTGACACACTTAAGGTTTGATGATGCATTTTGAGAGGATAAGGAATATTGAAGAATGTTTAGGACAGCACCGAAATTGTTTCGGGTAAAATTGAAATAGTTCAAGGGGTTTTTGTCGGATGGTTGTTAATAGAATTAACAAATGATTCGAGGTGCAATGTGCAAATGTTTGTTAATAGGATTAAAAAATATTAAATAAAGAAATAGAAATGTTTTATTTATTTATTAAAGAAAACCTTTGGATTTTCCAAGTGGACAATTAAGGGAGCATGGGTGGGTGTGAGTGTGGCTTCCACTCACATCAAGAGGGGAAGAGGTGGAGGCACCATGAGTTGGCCGCAACGCCCCTTGGGCTGCCCACTCCTCCCCTATAAAAGGAGGGTGAGGGCTTCCCCTCCCATATACTTGCCTCACCACCCTTCCTCTCCACCCGTTGCTCCATACCATGGTCTTCCGCTTGGCGAAGCCCTGACCGTGGGATTCTTCACCGCATCACGTTGTTGTGCTGCTGGTTTTCCGGGGATCCTCTACTTCCGCTGCCCCGCTTGATCGAGGGAACGGAGGTCGTCATCAAGCTGTACGTGTGACCGAGCACGGAGACGCTCAACGTACATCATCGCGATCTTGAGATCGGCAAGTGAACCACTACATCATCCACGAGATTTGATCTCGTAACGTTTTAAGTCTTCGAGGGTGAGTTCTTCTATGACATCCTACTTGTTTCTTACATCTCCTAGATTAGATCTTGGCTTGTTGGTTGTTTATGCGTAGGAATTTTTTTTGTTTTCCTTGCTACGAACCCTTCAGTGGTATCAGAGCCTCGTCTATGCGTAGATGGTTTGTACGAGTAGAACACATATGGATGTGGGCGTTGATGATCATGGTTTTGCCTCCTTTTGTATTTTGGATCCTAGTGGCATAGTGGGATGAAGCGGCCCGGACTAACCTTACATGTCCGCGTACATGAGACTTGTTCCACGACTGACATGCAACTTGTATTGCATAAGTGGCTGGCGGGTGTTTGTCTCTCTCACTATAGTTAGGACCTAATCTACAACGGGTTGTTAAAAATATGTTTTATCAACGTTGTGGTTTATGTTCGTAGGTATGAACGGTTCTATCTTCATAAGCCCAAGCCACGTAAAATATGCAAAAATAAATTAGAGACGTCTAACTTGTTTTTGCAGGGCATGTGATGTGATATGGTCAATGTTACAAATTTGATGTATGAGATGATCCATTTTGTAAGTTATTGACATACCGGCAGGAGCCATATGGTTGTCTTATTATTTATGGCCTGCGTGCTGTATATCATATCCATGTGATATGTTGTAATTTGATGGACAATCAAGATGGAGGTGCCATGGACCTTGGTGCCACGCCGGTGGGATGATGAAGATCATACCATGATGCACAAGATGGAGATCAAGTGCAAGAAGGACCATATCATATCACATTATCCATGCATGTGATGTTAATCCTTTTATGCATCTTATTTTGCTTAGACCGCGACGGTAGCATTATAAGATGATCCCTCTCAATTAATATCAAGACAATAATGTGTTCTTCCTTAGTATGCACCGTTAAGAAAGTTCGTCGTTTCGAGACACCACGTGATGATCGAGTGTGATAGACTCTATGTTCGCATACAACGGGTGTTTTCAAGCCTAGCATGTACAGACATGGCCTTGAAACACACGCAATACAATGGTTCTACTTGGCGAGCCTAGCATGTACAGACATGGCCTCGGAACACGAACCGAAAGGTAAAGCATAAGTCATATGGATGATATGATGAACATGTCAATGTTCGCCTTTGCAGCTACATCATCTCACCAGATGATCAGTTTTGGTGTAGTGAATTTGGTTTATGTAATCACCAAAACGACTAAGAGGGATGCTGTTTTTGAGTGGGAGTTCATGGGATAATTTTTTGAATTAAATTGAACTTAATTTATCATAAACTTAGTCTAAATAGTCTTTGCAAATATGTTGTAGATCATGGATGCACCTACCTTCAATTTCAATATGTTCATGGAGAAAGAAAAGCTAGCGAACAATGGTAGCAACTTTACCAACTGGGCACTTAACCTAAGGATTCTCCTCACCTCTTGCAAGAAGCTCTATGTGCTTGATGCACCGCTAGGTGACCAGCCCGCTGATGATGCTTCTGATGAAGATAAAAATGTTTATCTGACTCAAAAATAAGACCACAATATAGTTCATTGCGGCATCCTTTATGGATTAGAACCAGAGCTGCGAAAACGTTTCGAGAACAGCACTGCTTATTCTACAATGGGAGAATTGAAAATGATTTTCGATACCCATGCTGCAGTTGAGAGTTATGATGTTTCAGAAAAGTTCTTTAGCTGCATGATGGAAGAGAACAGCTCCGTCAGTGAGCACGTACTCAAAATGTCTGCGTACGCTGATAAGCTCATAGCCTTGGGAATAAAGATTCCCAATGAGCTAGGGATACATCGTGTTCTTCAATCTCTGCCACCTAGTTACAAGAACTTTGTGATGAACTATAATATGCAAGGCATGAAGAAGTCTCTTCCTGAGCTTCTCTCAATGCTTAAAATTGCTGAAGTGGAGATCAAGAAAGAGCATCAAGTGTTGATGATCAATAAGACCACTAGTTTCAAGAAAGGCAAGAAAGGCAAACCAAAGGGCAACTTCAAGAAGGTTGGCAAGTCTGTTTCTACACCTGAGAAGAAAACCAAGAATGGTCCTAAGCCTGAGACTGAGTGCTTCTATTGCAAGGGCACTGGCCACTGGAAGCGAAACTGCCCCAAATATCTGGCAGATAAGAAGGCCGGCAAAGTGAACAAAGGTATATGTGATATACATGTTATTGATGTGTACCTTACTAGTACTCGCAGTAGCGCCTGGGTATTTGATACTGGTTCGGTTGCTCACATATGTAACTCGAAACAGGAACTGCAGAATAAGCGACCACTAGCAAAGGATGAGGTGACGATGCGCGTCGGCAATGGATCAAGAGTTGATGTGATCGCCGTCGGCATGCTACCTCTTCGTTTACCGTCTGGATTAGTTATAAACCTGAATAAATGTTATCTGGTGCCTGCGTTGAGCATGAACATCATTTCTGGATCTTGCTTAATGCAGAGTGGTTATTCCTTTAAGTTCGAGAACAATGGTTGTTCGATTTATATGAATAATATCTTTTATGGTAACGCACCTGAGAAGAATGGTTTATTTCTTTTGAATCTTGATAGTATTGATACACATATTCATAGTGTGAATGCCAAAAGAATCAAGTTAAATGATGATATTGCTACTTACATGTGGCATTGCCGCTTAGGTCATATTGGTGTTAAACGCATGAAGAAGCTTCATTCTGATGGACTCTTAGAATCACTTGATTATGAATCATTTGAAACGTGTGAACCATGCCTTATGGGCAAGATGACTAGAACCCCGTTTTCAGGTTCTATGGAACGGGCGACAGACTTACCGGAAATCATACATACTGATGTGTGTGGACCAATGAGTGTATCGGCGCGCGGTGGATATCGTTATTTTGTCACTTTCACAGATGATTTGAGTAGATATGGATATATTTACTTAATGAAACACAAATCTGAGACGTTTGAAAAGTTCAAAGAATTTCAGTGTGAAGTTGAAAATCATCGTAACAGAAAGATTAAATTTCTACGATCTGATCGTGGAGGTGAATATTTAAGTTACGAGTTTGGCATGCATATGAAACAATGTGGAATAGTTTCACAACTTACACCTGCCGGAACACCACAGCGTAATGGTGTTTCCGAACGTCGTAATCGTACTTTATTGGATATGGTTCGATCTATGATGTCTCTTACAGATTTGCCACTGTCATTTTGGGGTTATGCACTAGAGACCGCTGCATTCACTTTAAATAGGGCACCATCTAAATCCGTTGAAACGACACCGTATGAATTATGGTTTGGAAACAAACCTAAGCTGGCATTTCTAAAAGTTTGGGGCTGCGATGTTTATGTGAAGAAGCTTCAACCTGATAAACTCGAACCCAAAGCGGAAAAATGCATCTTCATAGGATACCCTAAGGAAACAATAGGGTACACCTTCTATCACAGATCCAAAGGCAAGATTTTCGTTGCCAAGAATGGATCCTTTTTAGAGAAGGAGTTTCTCTCGAAAGGTGTGAATAGTAGGAAGGTAGAACTCGATGAGGTTATTGAACCTTCTCTTCTTGGAATGGCAAGTAACGCAGCACCAGAAGTTGTTCCAGTGCCGACTCCGTCAGTTGAAGATGGAACTAATGATCAAGATCATGAAACTCCAGAAGAGGAAACTACCGTGCTTCGCAGGTCAACTAGGGAACGTACAGCTCCTGAACTGTATGGAAATCCCGTCTTAAACTTCATGGTAGATGGAAGTGATGACCCTGCGACGTATGATGAAGCAATGATGAGCCCAGATTCCAACAAATGGCTTGAATCCATGAAATCCGAAATGGGATCCATGTACGAAAACCAAGTTTGGACTTTGATGGACTTACCCGATGACCGTAAGGCCGTTGAGAACAAATGGATTTTTAAAAAGAAAACTGATGCTGATGGTAATGTGACCGTCTATAAAGCTCGACTTGTCGCAAAAGGTTTTCGACAAATTCAAGGAGTTGACTACGATGAGACCTTCTCACCAGTAGCGATGCTAAAGTCAGTTAGGATTATGTTAGCAATTGCTGCATTTTTCGATTATGAAATCTGGCAGATGGATGTCAAAATGGCATTCCTGAATGGTGACATTGAGGAAGAGTTGTATATGATGCAACCCAAAGGTTTTGTTGATCCTAAGGATGCTGACAAGGTATGCAAGCTTCAACGTTCCATTTATGGACTGAAGCAAGCATCCCGGAGTTGGAACCTCCGTTTTGATAAGGTGATCAAAGAGTTTGGATTTGATCAAACGTACGGAGAAAATTGTATCTACAAGAAAGTGAGTGGGAGCTCTGTAGCATTTCTAGTACTGTATGTGGATGACATATTGTTGATTGGAAATGATATAGAATTGTTAAAAGGTGTAAAAGGTTATTTGAGCAGTAGTTTTTTTATGAAAGACCTCGGTGAAGCAGATTATATATTAGGCATCAAAATCTACAGGGATAGATCAAGACGCTTAATTGGACTTTCGCAAAGTACATACATTGAAAAGATTTTGAAGAAGTTCAGAATGGATAAAAGTAAGAAGGGGTTCTTACCAGTGTTGCAAGGCAAGACGTTGAGTAAGACTCAATGTCCAGTTACAGCAGAAGATAGAGAGGAAATGAATAAGATTCCCTATGCTTCAGCCATAGGTTCTGTCATGTATGCTATGCTATGTACAAGACCAGATGTGGCACATGCTGTTAGTTTGACTAGCAGGTACAATTCCGATCCAGGTTTGGAACACTGGGCGGCGGTCAAGAATATCCTTAAGTACTTGAGAAGAACTAAAGATATGTTTCTCGTGTATGGCGGTGAAGAAGAGCTCGTCGCAAGAGGTTACGTCGATGCTAGCTTCGTCACTGATCCGGATGACTCTAAGTTACAATTCGGATACATATTTATTATGAATGGAGGAGCAGTAAGCTGGAGGAGTTCCAAGCAATCTGTGGTAGCGGGATCATCAACAGAAGCGGAATATGTTGCTGCCTCAGAGGCAACAAATGAAGCAGTTTGGATGAAGGAGTTCATATCCGAACTAGGTGTGGTTCCGAGTGTTTTGGATCCAATGGTTATCTATTGTGACAACAATGGTGCCATTGCCAATGCTAAGGAACCAAGGTCTCACAAGAATTCCAAGCATATCAAGCGCCGTTTTCACTCCATCCGCGATTATGTCAAGGATGGGGATGTGAAGATTTGCAAAGTACACACAAATCTGAATGTGGCAGATCCGTTGACTAAAACTCTCCCAAAGGCAAAACATGATAAACACCAGAACTCCATGGGTGTTAGATTCATTACTATGTAATATAGATTATTGCCCCTAGTGCAAGTGGGAGACTGAAGGGAATATGCCCGAGAGGCAATAATAAAGTGTTTATTATATTATTCCTTGTTTATGATAAATGTTTATTTCTCATGCTAGAATTGTATTAACCGGAAACGTTGATACATGTGTGTTTAATAAACAAACAATGGTTCCTAGTAAAGCCTCTCTTTTAACTAGCTCGTCGATTAACAGATGATCAAGGTTTCCTGATCATGAACATTGGATGTTGTTAATAACGGGATCATATCATTAGGAGAATGATGTGATGAATATATACCCAAACTAAGTATAACAATACGATCAAGTCATTTAGTTTATATTGTTATATCTTGCATTCGAAGTAATCTTGTTCCTTAGACCATGAGATCATGTCAATCACTAATACCGAAAGAATACTTTAATGACATCAAACGTCACACCGTAACAGGGTGACTATAAAGGTGGTGTTAGGTATTCGGAAAGTATTAGTTGAGGCTCATGGATCAAGAATGGGATTTGTCCATCCAAAATGACGGAGAGATATACTCTGGCCCCTCTCGGTGATATCACATTGACACCGCTTGCAAGCACGTGACTAGGTCACAAGAATGTCATATCACAGAACGAGTAAAAGAGTACTTGTCGGAAACGAGATCGAACAAGGTATGGTTGATACCGATGATCGGATCTCGGACAAGTAAAATATCGCGAGACAAAGGGAATTAGTTACGACGTTGAGGGTTCACACGATCACAAGATTCATCGTTGAATATATAGGAGTCATCACGGATCTCCAGATCCCCCTGTTGATTATTGATCGGAGAGGTGTCTCAATCATGTCTGTATTATTCGCGAACCGTAGGGTGACACACTTAAGGTTTGATGATGCATTTTGAGAGGATAAGGAATATTGAAGAATGTTTTGGACAGCACCGAAATTGTTTCGGGTAAAATTGAAATAGTTCAAGGGGTTTTTGTCGGATGGTTGTTAATAGAATTAACAAATGATTCGAGGTGCAATGTGCAAATGTTTGTACATAGGATTAACAAATATTAAATAAAGAAATATTAATGTTTTATTTATTTATTAAAGAAAACCTTTGGATTTTCCAAGTGGACAATTAAGGGAGCATGGGTGGGTGTGAGTGTGGCTTCCACTCACATCAAGAGGGGAAGAGGTGGAGGCACCATGAGTTGGCCGCACCACCCCCTTTGGGCTGCCCACTCCTCCCCTATAAAAGGAGGGTGAGGGCTTCCCCTCCCATATACTTGCCTCACCTCCCTTCCTCTCCACCCGCTGCTCCATACCATGGTCTTCCTCTTGGCGAAGCCCTGACCGTGGGATTCTTCACCGCATCACGTTGTTGTGCTGCTGGTTTTCCGGGGATCCTCTACTTCCGCTGCCCCGCTGGATCGAGGGAACGGAGGTCGTCATCAAGCGGTACGTGTGACCGAGCACGGAGACGCTCAGCGTACATCATCGCGATCTTGAGATCGGCAAGTGAACCACTACATCATCCACGAGATTTGATCTCATAACGTTTTAAGTCTTCGAGGGTGAGTTCTTCTATGACATCCTACTCGTTGCTTACATCTCCTAGATTAGATCTTGGCTTGTTGGTTGTTTATGCGTAGGAATTTTTTGTTTTCCTTGCTACGAATCCTTCAGGGAGGGCCCCTGGGGCCCTGGTGGGCCCCCTCTGCCCCCCCTCGGTGATTCCTGAAGCTTCTGCTACGCTGATTTTTTTATTGGATTTTCCCGAATTTTTGGAGCACTTTTAATATGGGGGAAACCTGAAATAGAAAAACAGAAGAAAACAAGAACTGGCACTGGGGTGAACTGAGTTAATAAGTTAGTCCAAATATGATCAAAAGTGTATGGAAGTTCATCAATATCATAGCAATATCACACAAAAGAGGCATGGAGCAAGCAGAAATTATAGATACGTTTTGGACGTATCAACATCCCCAAGCTTAATTCCTGCTCGTCCTCGAGTAGGTAAATGATAAAATCATAATTTCTGTGGTGACATGCTAACAACCATATAAGAACTAATAAGTAAAGCAATCAAGGCATGTAATTCAATTCAAGTCATAACAGGCAAGAGTCTATATTTAGCATTGAAACAAGCAACATAAGAACATAAAGGTGCAAGAGCTCTCGCTGTCCGTGACTCGAATGTCTCCAAATGGTGTTTGCGTGCAAGAAAGGGGATAGGGATATATGAGAGAAAAAGTATTTTTGTGTTGAGAACTTAATCTACTAAAGTTTCACACTTGGTCTTCTTTGGAATCTTATCTTGACTCATCCCCAGACCACTAGTCAGGTACAAGTCAAAATGATCCACTCTTTTTCGACATTTTGAGCACTCATGCAATGGATGAGCATAAGCAAGAAAGTTTACACTTAGGATGGCAAAGAGAGATTATGGTGGAGGAGGAAGACAAAAAGGTAAGAAAGGCTCACATCAATGAGGACAATCATAGGCGAGAGAAAGCCAAATGATGGATATGATGTGAGAAGTAGGGATTTTCATGCAACAGATGCACATATGAGCTAAGGTAAGATCTCCAATGGAACTAGTGGGGGTGCATCCAACTTGCTTGCTCAAGAAGACCTAGAGCTCTTTTGAGGAGGCTCATCATTGAAATATACAAGCCAAGTTCTATAGTGTGAAGGTCCCCACATAGGTATATGCATGAATGATAATCTCTATGGAATACAAGATATAAGATGGAGTACGAGTGTGGATCTCTCGAAAGGAATAGTAGTGTGCCCCCTTCTCTCTTTTTATTTCTTTTTCTCTTTTTTCTATTTTTTTGTATTTTTTCGGTGGCCTCAATGGCTCTTTCTATTTCTCTCATTTGTCCTCTTTGGGATCTTTTAATTTTGTCCTCTTTGGGATCTTTTGATTTGGTCCTCTTTGGGGTATTTTCCTCACTTTAGGGGCAACACTCTATATATTACAAAAAGTATAAAAGATCTTTCACACTTTACAAAAGTACCCATATCATAAAGAAAATGTAACTATCATGAAGTATGCAAATGTATGCCTCTGCCAGTGTAGCAGGATATGCAATGATACTAGCGTGTCATGTAGCAATGATTAGGGAAAGGCCCAACTAGCATGCGGCTCATCAAGAAAGTAGCATGTATGACATGAAGATCAAGTCATGAGAAGGTGGATGTTGCATGGCAATGTATCTCGGAAAGGCTATGGAAATGCCTTGATAGGTAGGTATGGTGGCTGTTTTGAGGAAGGATATAAGGAGGTTTATGATGACAGAGCGTATCATGCCAAGGGTTCGGATGTACCAGCGAAGGTGGACGCCAACTCTCGGAGTGAGAAGGAGGCAATGCACAACACAGGAAAGGCTAGAAAAATATGGGAAGGTGGAAGTGTCAACTTTCGGATACTCGCATTAGTCCGAAGAACTCATGCACTTATTATCGGTTACTCTCAATCTAATAAGGAGGTTTCACAAAGAGACAAGTACCCCGAGGAGGAGTGTATGGGGGTTTGGTTATCCTTGCGCATCCTCGACTCATTGTACGTGAGTGTACTCTAATATTCGATCCCTCCGAAGAATAGTGATCCATCTAGTAGCTAAAGTTCTCAACTAATTTGTAAGTTTTTGAAAATAAACACGGATTGCCCAAAATACGACATCTATCACTAATATGCTAAAGCTCTTGACACCAAAAGTCCAAACATTACTCAAAACAATACCTCAAAACTATTGCAAGTTACTACTACAAAAGAATAGCAACCTCAATTACCTACTTCAAGTCAAGACACAAAACTCAGTGCAACAGGCAAACTCTCTAAACAAGATAAACATGAAAACTCAAGAGAGTTCCCGCAAAAAACTAAACAAAAGCTCTTTAAAAATATAAGCATGAAAACTAAGAGCTAAACATGGCAGTAGCTATGACAAAGATAAAGAACACACACAACAAAGATAAGCATGAAGAATCCTATGTTGTATTCTAGATTTTGAAAGTGGAGCATGTTTCTCTCACACACAAAGAAAGCTGGGTTCTAACTTGTTATGAACAGCAAGCAAAGCTAAAGAAAACTAAAAAATAAAACCTAAGAGCGAGACTCTCCAAGCATAGCACATAACGCATGAAGTGATAAAAATATAGTGAAACGAAAGACGAACTGATAATTGTTGATGCAGAAGGGGATGCACGGGGGCATCCCCAAGCTTAGACGCTTGAGTCTCCTTGAATATTTCTTGGGGATTCATGGGGGCATCCCCAAGCTTGAGCGCTTGACACTCCTGAATCTGCTTTCATCATCTTCCCTCGCACACTTGAAAATTCCCTTCATACATAACTCATCATAATATGATTAGCGAGGTTAGTACCCATCATAAAATAATTTTTCCTCTACTAAATAAGATAATCTTGAAGAGCTACTATTTCCCAAGATTTCCAAAAACTTTTTGCAAAGAAAAAGCAAGCTTAAGGTTTGCAAAACGAAGAAAAGGCAAAACAAGACAGAATCTGTGAAAAACAGACCATCAGGTAGTAAAGAATTTTTTCGGGATACTTCTGCAACTCCAATAAAAAAACTCAGAACATACAAAAGTTCCGTAATTGTATAGATCACGCTGTGTAAAAATTTCAGATCAAAAAAATGAACTGGGATTTTTATGTGATTTTTATAGTCACGAGGACAGAATCTGTTTTCTCGACAACATGTCACAACTTTCACTTCCCTTGTCATATGAGGCTATAATTGGCATAAAGCTTGAAAATTAAAGATACAATGATGTTGCTACAGTAGTAACAATCATCAAGACCACTAAAAACAGAAGAAAAACAAAAAGGAAATCCTAAATTCGTTGCGGGCTGCCTCCCGAAAGTGCTTCTTTAAAGCCATTAGCTAGGCTTAATGCAAATAGATCAAGTTGTATCAATTGAACCATCATCAAGATCATCAAAAAGCTCTTCAATAGTACAAGTACTATTAAGAGGTCTTTCAAATAAAGGCTTAATAAAGATACTTCTAGGAATAAAAGCAAAAGGCGGAAGATCAATTGGAGTCTCATTTATTCTATTAAAGAGAGGTATCTCTTCCAAAGTCTTCACAGTTTCAACCCCTTTGTCAATAGATAGATAATTTTTGAAACGAGGAGCCTTTGGAACGTAAACGAACCTAGGTTCCTTCTTTGTCGGTATTTCCACCTTTTTGGTTTTGATTGAGGAGAAAGTAGTTCCTAGAGTGTCAATGATTTCCTCAATCTTATCAATCCTAGAAGGGTCCAAGTCATGGGATTTGATGGTCTCCAAAGTTTTGAAAATTTTATGCATGGAGCTATCGAGTCTATTCAAATTCCCTTGAACCTTACGATCTAACTCACTTATCTTATTAATGCTTGGCATCTCTAGCTCTATCTTTTCAAGTTTTTTTCATAATGTGAGCTAGGGTAATGTCCTCTTGGATGCTAGCAACAAGGAGATTTCCAACAAGATTTTCCATAACACTAAGAGCTTCCCAAACTGGGACTTCTAGGAAATTCCCATTGATAGCAGTATCTAGAATAAACCTATTCCAAGAAGTAATTCCAACATAAAAGTTTCTAAGCAGGATAGTAGTGGATTGCTTCTTGGTGGCTCTTTTTTGAGAATCATTAATTCTATACCAGGCATCTTTCAGACTTTCACCACCCCTTTGTTTAAAGGTGAGCACTTCTGCTTCACCAAAGGCAAAAGGACCAGACATAATGACAACTACTAGCAAGGTAACTATTTTTTGATTTTTGATAAAGGACACTAAAGCAAAAACTGAAAGGTAAACTAACAAGACTAAAAAGCAAAGATAAAAGATAGTGTGCAACTCCCCTATCTTGAAGAGTGGAGTCCCCGGCAACGGCGCCAGAAATTTCTTTGATGTCACGAGATTTTACTTCTCGCCCCTCGTTGGTTACCCAAAGTGGAAGGTGAGATGTAGCGTAGCGGCAATTTCCCTTAGCGAAGATGCTAAGGTTGAGTGTCGAACCAATAGGACTCCAACATATACAAGAAGGTGGTAAAGTGAACAATGGCACCGTTTACAACCGAGGTTGCTAACTTCACCTGGACCTGCACACACAGCAAATAACTTTGCTTCCCAACGAGTACAGAGGAGTTGTAAATTCCTCCGGCCTTGTTGTTTGCAAAGGATAAAACACACGGGATAATAATGAAAGTGATAGCAACGGAAAAGTAAATAAAGCAATAAATTGATAGTGGGTGTAAACAATATTGGAAATATGGACCGGGGTCCCATGATGTTCACTAGTGGTGTCTCTCTCCCAAAAGACGATAAAATAGCCATGCGAGGTAAACAAATTACAGCTAGGAAATTGACAGGATTATGTGCACAAACCAATGCTAACTATGTTGTAAAGAACGGAAGAGGCTCAAAAGCATGGGCGGTACGCTAAGACAAGTAGACCGAAATCCATCTGCATCTACCTACTAATCATCAACTTTGAGATATCTATCCAGAACATCTCGCTGGTATTAAGTTGCTGATGGCTTCTCGCCCCTCGTTGGTTACCCCAAGTGGAAGGTTGAGATGCAGTGCAGCAGCAAGTTTCCCTCGGTGAAGATACCAAGGTTTGTATCCAGTAGGACTCCAGAGATGATAAGTAGGTGTCAGCGGCGCAACTGACGCGGACCTGCACACAGACACAAATAACTTTGTTCCCAACGAAGTTCAGAGAGGTTGTCAATCTCTCCGGTCTTGTTGTTCACAAAGGATCAAACACAAGGGATAATGATAGCAACTGAAAGTAAAAGCAGAAAAGTAAATGAGCGTGGAAACAGTAATGAGGACGTGGACCGGGATACGTGATGTTCACTAGTGATGTCTCTCTCCCAAAAGACGATAAAACTGCTATGCGAGGTAAACAAATTACAGAAAGACAATTGACAGGATTATGAACGCACCGCAATGCTAACTATGCTACAAAAGAAAGGAAGAGGCTCAAAAGCACGGGCAGTACGCCAAAATAAGTAGACCGAAATCCAACTGCATCTACTACAAATCATCCACCTTGAGATATCTATCCAGAACATCTCGCTGGTATTAAGTTGCGAGCCCCACCCAAAGTGTAAACCCAAAGCAACAGACAACTGCATTAAAAAGCACTCTGCGTAAAGTAAACAATCCTTGCAACCGCGGTTACAAGCACCGTTGTTTTCCCCCTTGTGGCAACAGCACATCCCCTAGATTCATGTTTCTGTCACTCAAGCGTGTCATCGAGGGGCATGAACCCACAATCGAGCATAACGTTCCCTCTTGGAGTCACTACCTACTACTTGGCCAAAGCAATAAACAGCAACGGAGAACATGCAAGAATTACTTAGGAAAAAAAATATAAGAGATAAAAACCAAATATATTACTCAATCACAATCTGAACATAATCTCATAATCCATCAGATCCTATCAAACTCAGCATAGCAATAGCAGAAATATTACAAAAGTGCCTCGATCATGTAGGGCAGCTCACGAGGTCTAAACCATGAAGAACAAAGAGGGGAGGAGAACATCACATAGCTACTGATCACGGACCCATGGTCCAAGGAAAACTACTCACGAGACATTCGGGAAGCATCCATGGTGGAGAGGAGACTCCCGGAGGTCGGCCCTCCCTCCGGCAGGGTGTCGGGAAGAGGTCTTCTGGTGCTCCCGATCTCGGAAGCGCGGTGGCGGCGGAACAGAGGCGAGATCGCGAAAAAGGGTTCTGTCTTCGGAGTTTCCCCGTGACGGAGAATAAATAGGCGAAGGGGGGCAGCCAGAGGTGGACCAGGGGCCCCAGGCGCCCCCCTGGCGCGACCCAGGGGGTGTCCGCGCCGGGTGGCCGCCTGGGGCACCCCTGGCTCCCCTCTGGCCCCACTCGGCCTCTTCGCGAAGCTTCCTGTACGCTGATTTTTCCTATATTTTCCCGGAATTTTTCTGGCACTTTTTATATGGGGGAAAACTGAAATAGAAAAACAGCAGAAAACAGGAACTGGCACTGGGGTACACTGAGTTAATAGGTTAGTCCAAATATGATAAAAAGTGTATGAAAGTGTATCTAGAACATAGCAATATCACACAAAACATGCATGGAGCAAGCAGGATTTATAGATACGTTTTGGACGTATCAACATCCCCAAGCTTAATTCCTGCTCGTCCTCGAGTAGGTAAATGATAACGGCATAATTTCTGTGGTGACATGCTAGCAAACATAAAAGAACTTTGAAAAGTAAAGCAATCAAGGTTAGAGATTCAATTCAAGTCATAACATGCAAGAGTCTATATTAGCATTGAAACAATTAACAAAAGAACATTAGGTGCAAGAGCTCTAGCTGTCCGTGACTCGAATGTCTCCAAATGGTGTTTGCGTGCAAGAAGGGGGATAGGGAATACGAGAAAAAGTATTTTTGTGTTGAGAACTCAATCTACTAAAGTTTCGCACTTGGTCTTTTTCTGGAATCTTATCTTGACTCGTCCCCAGACCACTAGCCAGGTACAAGTCAATTTGATCCACTCCTTTTTCAATATTTTGAGCACTCATGCAATGGATGAGCGTAAGCACGAGAGTTGACAATTAGGATGGCAAAGAGAGAAGTACGGAAGAGGAAGACAAAAAAGATAAGAAAGGCTCACATCAATGAGGACAATCATAGGCAAGAGATGCCAAATGATAGATATGATGTGAGGAGTAGGGATTGCCATGCAACGGATGCACATACGAGCTAAGAAGCTCTCCAATGGAACTAGTGGGGGTGCATCTAACTTGCTCGCTCATGAAGACCTAGAGCTCGTTTGAGGAGGCTTATCCTTGGAATATGCAAGCCAAGTTCTATAGTGTGAAGTTCCCCACATAGCTATATGCATGAAGATCATCTCTATGGAGTACAAGGATACAAAGGGAGTACTAGTGTGGATCTCTCAAAAGGATAGTAGTGTTGCCCCTTTCTCTCTTTTTATTTCTTTTTCTCTTTTTTCTATTTTTTTGTATTTTTTGTGACCTCAATGGCTCTTTCTATTTAACTCTCATTTGTCCTCTTTGGGATCTTTTAATGTGTCCACTTTGGGATCTTTTCCTCACTTAAGGGCAAATCTCTATTTTACAAGAAGGTAAAGGAGATCTTTCACACTTTACAAGGTACTCAAAATCATAAAGAAGATGTAACTATCATGATGTATGCAATGTATGCTGCTGCCAGTGTAGCAGGAACATGTATGACATGAAGATCAAGTCATGAAGAGGTGGATGTTGCATGGCAATATATCTCGGAAAGGCTATGGAAATGCCTTGATAGGTAGGTATGGTGGTTGTTTTGAGGAAAGATATAAGGAGGTTTATGATGACAGAGCGTATCATGCAAAGGGTTTGGATGTACCGGCGAAGGTGGACACCAACTCTCGGAGTGAGAAGAAGGCAATGCACGGCACGGGAGAGGCTAGCAAAATATGGGAAGGTGGAAGTGTCAACTTTCAATACTTACATTAGTCCGAAGAACTCATGCACTTATTATCAGTAACTCTCAATCTAATAAGGAGGTTCACAAAGAGACAAGTACCCCGAGGAGGAGTGTATGGGGGTCTGGTTATCCTTGCGCATCCTCGACTCATGGTACGTGAGTGTTCTCTAATATTTGATCCCTCCAAAGATTAGTGATCCATCTAGTAGCTAGAGTTCTCAACTAGTTTTGTAGGTTTTGAAAATACACACGGATTGCCCAAAATACGACACCTATCACTAATAGGCAAGAGCTCTTGACACCAACAGTTCAAACATTACTCACATCAATACCTCAAAACTATTGCAAGTTACTACTAGAATTAAATAGCAACCTCAATTACCTACTTTCAAGACAAGACACAACTCAGTGCAACAACCAACTCTCTTTAACAAGATAAACATGAAAACTAAAAAGAGTTCCAGCAACAAACTAAACAAAATCCAAGGCTCTTTCTAAAGACAAACTAAGACTAAAACTAAACATGGCAGCAGCTATGAAAAGATAAAGAACACACAACAGCTAAAAGATAAGCAGGAAAAATCCTATGATGTGTTCTAGATTTTGAAAGTGGAGCGTGTTTCTCTCCCACACAAAGTAAGACGGGATCTAACTTGTTATGGACAGCAAGAAAAGCTAAAGAAAACTAAAAATAAAACCTAAGAGCGAGACGCTCCAAGCATAGCACATAACGCATGAAGTGATAAAAATATAGTGAGACGAAGGACGAACTGATGATTGTTGATGGAGAAGGGGATGCACGGGGGCATCCCCAAGCTTAGACGCTTGAGTATCCTTGAATATTTATTGGGGATGCATGGGGGCATCCCCAAGCTTGAGCGCTTGACACTCCTGGATCTTCTTTCATCATCTTCCATCGCACACTTGAAAACTCCCTTCATACATAACTCATCATAAGCTGATTAGAGAGGTTAGTACCCTTAATAAAATAATTTTACCCTACTGGATATAAAGATATTCTTGAAGATCTAATGTTTCTCAAGAGTGACAAAAAAATTTGCAAAGAAAAAGCAAGCTTAAGGTTTGCAAAAGTTAGGAGAGACAAAACGTGGCAGAATCTGTGAAAAACAGAACAGCAGGTAGTAAAGAATTTTTTAGGGATACTTCTGCAACTCAAATAAAAAAACTCAGAACATACGGAAGTTTCATAATTGTATAGAGCATGCTGTGCAGAAATTTCAGCTCAAAAAGATGAACTGGGATTTTTCTGGAATTTTTCTGGTCACGAGGACAAAATCTGTTTTCTGGACAGCATGTCACAACTTTTACTTCCCTTGCCGTAAGAGGCTATAACTTGGCACAAAGCTGAAAAATAAAGATACAATGATGTTCCTACAGTAGTAAAAAACATCAAGACACAACAAAAGAAAAACTAAAAACCTAAATTCGTTGCGGGCTGCCTCCCGAAAGCGCTTCTTTAGAGCCATTAGCTAGGCTGAAAGATTATAGAAGATGCTCTCACAAGAATAAGAATTTTGAAGCAACAGAGAGCATCAAGAAGAAAATATGAAACACATTTAAGCCTAACCCACTTCCTATGCATAGGCATCTCATAAGAAAATAAATCGAATAAGCACAAAGTGACATGCATAGGAAGGTGGAACAAGAACAACTTAAAAACTTTCAACAAAAAGAGAGGTGTTTTTGTAACATGGAGGTTTCTACAATCATACTTTCCTCTCTCAAAGTAAATTTCAGTAGTATCATGAACAACATCAAGAGTGTAACTCTCACATAAATCATATTGTTCATGACCTACAAGCACACGTGTATTTTTTTCAACACGGTTTTTAGGATCATAAGATAAATGCAACCCATCACATTGAGCTTTGATAAGAGGAAAATTCTCCGGAGTTGGAGATTTCAAAAGGATAATAGGACAATCAAGTGTGGGTGCAATAGAAACAATTTCATGCTTAACATAAGGAACTATAGAGAGTTCATTTTTGTTAGCATCATCTATAGTGGCATCATGGCCATCAACAAAGCAAGTATCAAAATCATCAGAAAGGGAAGTATCAAGTGAGTCCTCGGAATCATAAGATTCCTCTTCATAGAAATCATTGGCCTCTTCTTGGGAATCAAGCATTTTATTTTTTAAATCCTCAATATAAGCATTGGAAGTATAATTCTCAAAGCAATAAGCAAGAACAACAAAGTTTTCGGACTTATGAATAGTATCGTAATACTTTTCAATCAAAGAAGCAATCTCATAAGCACCTTTAAAAGCAACAAACTCTTCAATATTTTCAACATCAAAGTAATCATAAACACCTTTGGCATAAGAAGATAGGATCTCATTTTCATTAAACTCACACTGGAAAGGAAGGTGTTTATGCTCTATATTAGAGCAGCAAGTAAAATCATAATTGTGGCATAAACACTCAGCATAGCAATAAGAAGTTTGTATTTGGTCCCATAAGTGTTTCCCTTTCTGAGATAGGCGGTGCCGCGTGTAATGAGCATGCTCATCCAATGATTTTCCCTCAACCAAGTCGGTTGGGTTTTTAGCGTGAGCACAAATTGATCGAAGACGAGCCAAGTGAAAAATGGCCATCCTTCCATATTTGGGTGGTTCAACACCCATGGTAAAGATAGCATCAGCAAGCAAGGTAACAGGTATTTTTGGTATTTTTGATAAGGGACACAAAAGTAAAAATTGAAAGGTAAACTAACAAGACTAAAAAAACAAAGGTAAAGGGTAGTGTGCAACTCCCCTATCTTAGCACTCGGACTCCCCGGCAACGACGCCAGAATTTTTCTTGATGGCTTCTCACCCCTCGTTGGTTACCCCAAGTGGAAGGTTGAGATGCAGTGCAGCAACAAGTTTCCCTCGGTGAAGATACCAAGGTTTGTCTCCAGTAGGACTCCAAAGATGATAAGTAGGTGTCAGCGGCGCAACTGACGCGGACCTGCACACAGACACAAATAACTTTGTTCCCAACGAAGTTCAGAGAGGTTGTCAATCTCTCCGGTCTTGTTGTTCACAAAGGATCAAACACAAGGGATAATGATAGCAACTGAAAGTAAAAGCAGAAAAGTAAATGAGCGTGGAAACAGTAATGAGGACGTGGACCGGGATACGTGATGTTCACTAGTGATGTCTCTCTCCCAAAAGACGATAAAACTGCTATGCGAGGTAAACAAATTACAGAAAGGCAATTGACAGGATTATGAACGCACCGCAATGCTAACTATGCTACAAAAGAAAGGAAGAGGCTCAAAAGCACGGGCAGTACGCCAAAATAAGTAGACCGAAATCCAACTGCATCTACTACAAATCATCCACCTTGAGATATCTATCCAGAACATCTCGCTGGTATTAAGTTGCGAGCCCCACCCAAAGTGTAAACCCAAAGCAACAGACAACTGCATTAAAAAGCACTCTGCGTAAAGTAAACAATCCTTGCAACCGCGGTTACAAGCACCGTTGTTTTCCCCCTTGTGGCAACAGCACATCCCCTAGACTCATGTTTCTGTCACTCAAGCGTGTCATCGGGGGGCATGAACCCACAATCGAGCATAACGTTCCCTCTTGGAGTCACTACCTACTACTTGGCCAAAGCAATAAACAGCAACGGAGAACATGCAAGAATTACTTAGGAACAAAAATATAAGAGATAAAAACCAAATATATTACTCAATCACAATCTGAACATAATCTCATAATCCATCAGATCCTATCAAACTCAGCATAGCAATAGAAGAAAGATTACAAAAGTGCCTCGATCATGTAGGGCAGCTCACGAGGTCTAAACCATGAAGAACAAAGAGGGGAGGAGAACATCACATAGCTACTGATCACGGACCCATGGTCCAAGGAAAACTACTCACGAGACATCCGGGAAGCATCCATGGTGGAGAGGAGACTCCCGGAGGTCGGCCCTCCCTCCGGCAGGGTGCCGGGAAGAGGTCTTCTGGTGCTCCCGATCTCGGAAGCGCGGCGGCGGCGGAACAGAGGCGAGATCGCGAAAAAGGGTTTTGTCTTCAGAGTTTCCCCGTGACGGAGAATAAATAGGCGAAGGGGGCAGCCAGAGGTGGACCAGGGGCCCCAGGCGCCCCCCTGGCGCGGCCCAGGGGGTGGCCGCGCCGGGTGGCCGCCTGGGCTACCCCTGGCTCCCCTCTGGACCCACTCGGGCTCTTCGCGGAGCTTCCTGTACGCTGATTTTTCCTATATTTTCCTGGAATTTTTCTGGCCCTTTTTATATGGGGGAAAACTGAAATAGAAAAACAGCAGAAACAGGAACTGGCACTGGGGTACACTGAGTTAATAGGTTAGTCCAAATATGATAAAAAGTGTATGAAAGTGTATCTAGAACATAGCAATATCACACAAAACATGCATGGAGCAAGCAGGAATTATAGATACGTTTTGGACGTATCAGTTGTGAATCCCACCCAAAGTGTAAACTTAAAGCAACAGACAACTGCATTAAAGAACTTTGCGTAAAGTAAACAATCCTTGCACCCGCAAGTACAAGCACCGTTGTTTTCCTCCTTGTGGCAACAGCACATCCCCTAGACTCATGTTTCTGTCACTCAAGCTAGTCATCAGGGGGCATGAACCTACAATCATGCATAACGCTCCCTCTTGGAGTCACTACCTACTACTTGGCAAAAGCAATAAACAACAACGGAGAACATCCAAGAATTACTCTAGAACATAAATATAAAAGAGGAGAATCAAATATATTACTCAAACACAATCTGAACATAGTCTCATAATCCATCGGATCCCAACAAACTCAGCATAGCAACAGAAGAAAGATTACATATGTGCCTCGATCGTGTAGGGCAGCTCATGAGGTCTAATCCATGAAGAACAAAGAGGGGAGGAGAACATCACATAGCTACTGATCATAGACTCATGGTCCAAAGTGGACTACTCACGGTTCATCCGGGAAGCATCCATGGTGGTGGAGAAGCTCCCGGAGGTGGTTCCTCCCTCCGGCAGGTTTCCGGGAAGAGGTCTTCTGGTGCTCCCGATCTTGGAAGCGCGGTGGCAGCGGAACAGAGGAGAGATCACGAAAGAGGGTTCCCGTCCCGGGGGTTTCACGTCACGGAGAATATATGGGCGAAGGGGGGCAGTCATGGGGGGGCACCATGGGGTACAGGTGGCCCCCCGACGCGGCCCCACCCTAGGGCGCGCCGGGAGGGCGCCTGGGGCCCTGGTGGGTCCCCTCTGCCCCCCGCCCCTCGGTGATTCCCGAAGCTTCTGCTGCGCTGATTTTTATTGGATTTTTCCCGAATTTTGGGAGCACTTTTAATATGGGGAAACCTGAAATAGAAAAATTGCAGAAAACAGGAACTGGCATTGGCGTGCACTGAGTGAATAAGTTAGTCCAAATATGATCAAAAGTGTATGGAAGTTCATCAATATCATAGAAATATCTCACAAAAGAGGCATGGAGAAAGCAGAAATTATAGATACGTTTTGGACGTATCATTGATCCATGCATGTTTTGTGTGATATTGCTATGTCTAATATACACTTTCATACACTTTTGATCATATTTGGACTAACCTATTAACTCAGTGCACCCGAGTGCCAGTTCCTGTTTTCTGCTACTTTTCTATTTCACGTTTCCCCCGTATTAAAAATGCTCCAAAAATTCTGGGAAAATACAATAAAAATTAGCGCTTCGGAAGCTTCGGGAATCACCGAGGAGGGTCCAGTGGGGACCCACCAGGGGCCCAGGCGCCCTCCCGGCGCGGCTAATAGTGGCGCTGCGCCAGGGTGCGTTGATGACCCACAACCGTAAGGGATCTATTGCAGCGTTTTCGATAAGTAAGAGTGTCAGAACCCTCTGTTAGGTATGTGCTAGGGTTAGCTAGTGCCTTTGCATCATGTCAAAATTTCAAAAAGAAATCTTGGAAATCAAATTCAAAATCAAAATGGGAGAAGGAACAACCCCTAGATGAATTAATTCAAAAGGCCAGATAAAAATCTTTTCCAAAAATTCATGTTAGAGTTTTGAAAAGTCTGATAAATGAGTGTGATCACATATCAAGTGATGTGGGACCCACCCCATGCTCATAGATTTTTCAAATATTCAAACAGTACCTTGGAATTAAAGAAATACCCCTTTTTGATTTAAAATTCAAATCATTTGAATTTTAAAAATGTTGAAAGTTTATGAGTGGCTAGTCTTTATTATTATGAGGCCACATAAAAGTTTTCAGTATTTAATAAAATGTTTAGCTATTTATTTTAGCTAAACAGAACAAATGTCAGAAAAGAAAAATAGAAAAGAAAACAGAAAGACTTACCTGGCGCCTAGGCGAAGTCGGCCCACCCCAGCCCAGCCGGCCCAAAAGGGCACGGGGGTCTTCTTCCCCGTCCCGCGCCTCCAAGCTGCTCGGTGGAATGCCACCGAGCTAGCTGGGGACGACACGTCGTCGTCGACGAGCTTCCAGGCCGCCCCGTGCCTCTTCTCGCGTCCTGGAGACGTCTCGCAGCCGCCACGTCCATTCCCCCCCTCCACGAGCTCCCTCCTCTCCTCTCTCGCCCGATTCGTCGCCGCCCGAGGAGCACGCCGGAGCACCGTCGAGCCCACGCGCAGCCATTGACGCCGAGAAGCCCCAAGAACGTGTCCAAGCTCTTCGTCGTCGTCGTCTTCGTCGAACTGCAGAAGGAATCGAGCCCGGAGCCCGCGTAGACGCCGGATTCTTCCTCGAGTTCCCGCCGGCCGCCGTGAAGGACTTCATCGATTACGCCGCCGTTGAGCCACCCCAGCCCTCGCCACCACCTCTGATGAGCTCCTGGTGAGCTTGGTGTCTAAACCCCTCACTTTTCCCCTTCGTGCACTCCCTGTAGCCGTGGCCGCCATGAAAGCCGAAGCTTCTCGCCGCCGGAATCCATGGCGAGGTCCATCTGTTAAGTAATCGAACTCAGCTTGTTGTCCAACGCGTTCCCCGTGTTCTTCCTCGTCGAACCAGCCTAGCCTCGCCTCAAGTCATGCCCTGGAGCCAAATCTCGATGGTGGCCGTAGCTAGGTCGCTGCGAAAGTTGACGCCGGCGAGCGTACGGTGCACCCCAGTGCTTGGTTTTGGTCCCGTTCGACGCGCGCGAGTAAGAGCTTCAAGATGGTGGTCTTCGCGCTCCAAATGGTGGACGGAATCGAGCTCCCGTGCAGCGCCGCCGCGACTCCAGTCGCCGGCGTTTAGCCGCCGGCGAGTCAGCTCTAACCCCCCTGTTTTTACCAATTAAGTGACCCCTGGGTCACTGACCAGTGGGCCCAGTGGCTTAATTAAGCCACTGGATTAATTTAACCCACGGGTTAGTTAACCCAGTCACTGACAAGGTGACCCCACATGTCAGCCCCCCCTGACGTCAGCAATTGCGCAATAAATCAATTAAATGAATTTCCAGAGATTATTTGAATTAAAAGAATTCCAGAAATTCCAGAAAATACCCCAAACTTTGGAAATTCATAGAAAATTCATATTAACTCCAAATTGGACAAATAATATATGAAAAATGATCAGGAGAAAATTATCTTTCCAAATATGCAACTTTCAACTCTGTTTGAGTTGAATTTAAAATGTGATCAGTAGCATTTGCTATTTGATTTAAATGGAATTAAATCAAATTCAAATCAAATATTTTTGCAACTTGAACCATGGCAACATGCTACATTTCAATCACACATCAGAGGCATATCTTATACATTTGAAGATAATTCAAAATGATCAAACTATATCACATACAACTTGGCTAAGTTGAATTCAAATGTGGATTTTGAATTTGCAATTCAATTTGCAATATACTCCATTTAAATGGAATGCTCAACACATCAGTACCATGAACATCACCCTTTCAATATTATTCCTGTGATTGTGCATTATACATTCTGTTGATCCTATGATTGTCATGTTGCTGTTAGACGTGGAGCCGGAACCCGAGGTCACCCCCTACGTTGAAGACCCCGAACCCGAACCTCGTCAGCAAGGCAAGCAAAACCCCATTGATCATGTCGATAAAATCCCACTTCCCTCTCATGTCTCGCTTATGCATTGTTTAGGATGATCACCATGTTACGATTCTACCGCATAGATGAACCCATTCCTTTGCATGACCTATCTTTTGTCACAGTAGTAAGCAAACCACAATCCTAGCAAATGTAGGAGTTGGTTGATATCATGTAACCCCTGCAATGTTACTGCTTATTGCATGCTTAGTATGATACCATGTTGTTACTGTGATGTGAGTCGGGATGGGAATGATCATGTTGATGATGGTAGAAAAGTGTTGGTGAATCGACCCTAATACAAGGTGAACGATGAGAGGCTGTGTAGGAGTACACGGTGGGTTGTCTCGTTGAACACCGCCCTAAGTCCGAGTTCTTGTGTGGTGATCCAAGATGAAGAGTACAACCACACATTGGGCTCACTGACCCCTCTCAACCTATTAACTCATCCCTTTCGATGTCCAGATGTCGCAGTAGTTCGGAGTTCTGGTAGGCTTGTGGCCTGGATGCTAAGTGAGAGAACGGCTCACCCGAGACCGGCTTATGCACCACGCACACATCGCTTGGGTCCACTTCGGTAAACCGGCCGGGTTCACGATTGTGGTAACCAACCCAAGTAGGCGGCTTTCTCGGACTAGATCGGCTATGAGGTAACAGTTGTGGTGAGCATCCTCGCTGGCACCCCTTGAATGGTGTCGAGATCAAAGGCGGTAAATGATGATCATGTGTGTGTAGCGGTACACCCTTGCAAGGTTAACAAAACTATTCGAATAGCCGCGCCCGCGGTTATGGACTGCTTGGAAAGCTTAGCTTGATTATTAGATAACTTGAACCGGATACTTCTAAAACACACCAAGATAAGTGTGAGTGCTATGGCGTGCTTCCTCGTGGGGAAGTCGAGGAAGGCACCATAGTGGTGTATTGGTTGGAGAAAGTAGTGGACTCGTGTACGCTTCTTACCCCAAAGTCTGGTACTCGTAGTTCAGGACTAGCCAAGTCAAAGCTGGCATTTCTGCAAGTGAACCCCACCTCCTTTACCTTGATACATGTGCATGAGTAGTATAGCTCCTATGTAAGTCTTGCTGAGTACGCCTTTGTACTCACGTTTGCTTAATCTATGTTTTAGATGACGCCACTGACCCCGAAGGTGGCTTCTTCATCGAGCTGGACGACTGAAGTTAAACTAGTCTAGTCCCAGTCAGCAGACTGGTTCCCTCGTGGAGGGCTTTGTGTTTAAATAAGGCTTCTTAAGCCACTTGTTAAACTTGTCTGTACTCAGACATAATTTGCTTCCGCTCTGTGTTGTAATGTTGGATCACATGTATGTGATCTCTGTGTGTACTCTATAAGAGTTATAAGTAAAATGTACACTTTGTAGAGAATTGCAATGGTACCTACTGTTCATACAAGGCATGTGTGCTGCGTGTATGTTTATAACATGCATGTCTTTGTATGGGTTTTCGAGACCTTAGTTGTGTTCTGGCTGGCGGTCTTTCATACACCAAGTGGCCCTTAGATGTGCGCAGCTTGGGGCATCGCGATGCGATTGCTCGAGACTCCGTCTCGTGCACACTTTGTGGTATGATCGAGCCCGCCCTAGACCCCGACTAAGTGATCGGGCTGGAGTAAGTCTATGTAAGAGTTTTGAGATAGTCGATAGTATGGTTGAGGCGACTTGTCTTTGAATATGGGAGTTCACCACCCATATCATTTGACTTGTGTGCGGACGATGAGGACCCATTTCAGTTGATCATCCGGCCTGGATGGGATGCCCCTCACGTACGATGCTTTCCGAGAATGTTCAGTGCTTGGCCTTGTCTGCTTAGACAAGTGGGTACGGTTCTCGGCTCTCCATATGACTATGTCTTAGCTGTACTTGCATACGCTAACCCCGGGTCCCGACAGACTTGGTATCAGAGCAGGACTGACTGTAGGACTAGTAGCCTTGGCCGAAGTCGAGTCTAGCCTTCTATAGTTATATAGTTACTCTGGGTATATAAGGGAACAACGTCAGGCTTCTTTTTCTCCTTACCCCCTTCGTTCTGAGTCAGCCTCATCTTATTCTACGGGAAGATAGGACTAGGCTCTCCTCTGTCTGATTAGAACATCTCGTTGTTTTCTTCCTTATAGCCGTAGGAAAGTTGTGATCGATTTGTTAGAATGGTTATGCTTCCTGATTTACTACATCGTATGTAAGTGTTGTTTCCATGTTGTAAGAAATTGTCTTTTTCTTGCAATTACAGCCGTTATGATGTCCGAGTCATTCCAGGTTTATCTCATAATCTGATGCATTTGCAAACTCCTTTCTGTTTCAGATGGCAGATCTTCCCCCTCGGCAGATTGTTCGTTTGACCAGGTGCCTCGGTGTGCGTGGCCATCCCGCCACGTTGATCGAGATGATGTCCTATGTGGGATATCGATGGTATCCTGAGTACACCATCGGGGAGCAGTTTCATGACTTTAACCAGACACAGTTCCACTGCATTGTCAGGATCTACCCGCACCACGTTGGAGTCACCCAGTCTATCCACTTTGGACATGGCATTGGAGTTACCGAGAACATGGCTGTGCAGGATGCTGCATATTCATGTATTACCCTGCTGAGAGAGGAGCACACCATGCTGAGAGAGACTTCATTCCGCTATATCCCTGCTGCACTTCCAGGAGAAGAGGGATATTACACCAGACTTCTACTCAGATCACTCTGCAGAGGATCCCGCACTTCAGATGACTGCTAGGTTTGCTAGTGACAGAGATCGTGATGCACGCGCTCTCCGTTTTGAGCTCCACGCCACCCGTGTTCGTCTGTATCGAGCACTGACACTTTTGGCTCCCTTTGTGAGCGTGGGATCAGTTGAGTTTGATGCAATCTACCCAGTGAGGACTCAGATGCCTTCTCGAGTTGCTTGGCCCGAGATTGGAGGCATTTTTCCACCCCGTGGTCCTTTGCTTCCACCCTACGCTGGACCTAGGCCCCATCCTTGCCCAAATGGATATCAGGGTCCACAGGCCTCCATGTTTTCCGATGGTCACCTCCAGCTACCGGGATACGCGGGTAACTTTTATGAGGACTACTATGGAGATGGAGATGAGTGAGACCGCCTGTGGTCTTACTTAGTGATGATGTAGTAGTATCTTAGTGTATTGTATGCAAGGTGTCTAAGTTCCAGAGGCTTAGATAAATAATGTATAGGAAGTCAGAGTGCCTCTGAAGGATGTATCATCTTCATCACGTTTGTATTAGCTTGGTGCTTGTACTAAAACGATGTATGGTTTGTATGACAGCTTGTGAATATATGGCTTGTATGCTTTATCACCATGTTTCCAAGATGATTACTTCCTTTGCTATGTAATCCTTCCAGTACTTCAATACCTTGATTAGACTCTCCCAATCAACTCTGTTTGACTTTGGTTTTTCCTTCAGGATGTCTCAAGGAACCCGTGGCCAGATTGGTCGTAACCAAGGTCGTGGGAACAACCAGGAGGAAGACAACCTTCCACCCCCACCCACGATGGCCCAAGTTCTGATGGAGGTCGAGAGGAACCGTCGTGACTCTCATCACCTGCTGGAAGTCATCGCACGCAACACCACTCAGCAGCGCAATGAGCTGGTGTCCCTGAACGACTTCATCCGACTTCATCCCCCGGTTTTTAGTCACTCCACTGAGCCCCTTAACGCCGATGATTGGCTCCGCAGCATCGAGAGGAAGCTCCAAGCCGGCGCTGTTGCAAATGGCGACAAGGTCAGCTATGCCACCTATCACCTTGAAGGTGCAGCTAGCTCTTGGTGGGAGAACTTTCTGAATATGCGTCCCGATGGACCACCTGCATCTTGGGAGGAATTCTGCATGTCCTTCCGCGAGCACCACATCCCCAAGGGTCTCATGGACCGCAAGCGTGAGGAGTTCTGTAACCTCACTCAAGGCAGAAGGACCGTTGACGAGTTTAGTCGTGAGTTCAACCGACTTGCTCGTTATGCTACTGAAGAAGTCTCCACCGACTCCAAGAAACAAGAGAGGTTCCGTCGTGGCCTCAACTCCGGACTCCGTCGCGAGCTCAACCTTCATGACTTTGCCACATTCCAGGTCCTTGTCAACAAGGCCATCAAGGCAGAGGACATGAACACCCCCAATGATTTCCGCAAACACCCTAGAGATGACAGCTCATCCAGTTCTGGCTCCCAGAAGCGCAAGATCTAGATCCCCAATAGCATGTTCCGCCAGAACAACCCCCCGAGGCCATCCTATGTGGCGCCTCGTCCACCCACCCAGTTCCACCCAGCTCCACCAAACAACCCAGCTCCACGAACTGTTTTCGGAGCCTGTTACAAGTGTGGTCAGGCAGGCCACTACTCTCGCGAGTGTCCCCAGAACCAACTCCAGAACCAGAATGCTCCAGAGGCAACAACAACAACAATGGTCGTGGCAAGACACCCCAGAAGGTCTTCACCGCCAAAACCGCTCCTCCCGCCACTCGTGGACGTGTGAACCAGATCGCCGCCGAAGAGACTGACGACACCACTGACGTCATTCTTGGTACGCTCCCAGTCAATTATGTTCCTACTTCCGTTCTTTTCGACCCAGGAGCATCTCATTCATTCATGTCGGAAAGTTATGCACTTCGTCATGAGTTACCCTTTGTTGAATTGTCCACCCTAATGATTATTCAAACTCCAGGGTCAAGATGGCAAACTAATAGAGTGAGCCATGGTAATCAAATTGCAATTGAGGGTTTAGTATTCCTTGCTTCACTCATAGCCCTCAAGTCTTCAGACATTGATGTCATCCTTGGCATGGATTGGCTATCAAGACAGAATGCCTACCTGGATTGCAGAGGCAAATCCGTGAAACTCACCCACCCTTCAGGCAAAACAATCATCTATACCTCACCCAGAACAAGAACCCAAGTGCATTCCTTGAATGTACTTCCCCTTCCCGAACTTGAAGATATTCCGGTGGTTCGTGACTTCCCGGATGTCTTTCCTGAAGAGCTGTCGGGCATGCCACCCGACAGGTGTGTAGAATTTATAGTGGATCTTGTTCCAGGAACCGCACCAATTTCCAAACGCCCATATACAATGGCGCCACATGAGTTAGCTGAGCTAAAAACCCAACTTGATGCTTCGTTGGCAAAAGGCTTCATCCGCCCTAGCTCATCGCCATGGGGTTGCCCCGTTCTGTTCGTAAAGAAGAAAGATGGAACAGAAAGGATGTGCGTAGACTATCGCCCGCTAAATTTAGCGACGATAAAGAACAAATACCCACTGCCCAGGATCAATGATCTTTATGATCAACTTGCAGGATCCTCCGTCTTCTCCAACATGGATTTGAGATTAGGTTATCATTAGATCAGAATCCGAAACGAGGACATTCCCAAAACGGCTTTTACTACTCGTTATGGTCTTTACGAGTACACCGTCATCTCCTTTGGTTTAACCAATGCCCCCGCCACATTCTCACGCTTGATGAATTCGATCTTCATGGAGTACCTAGATAAATTTGTTGTGGTTTATCTTGATGATATTCTCATCTACTCGAAGAACGAAGGAGATCATGCCGAACACTTAAGGCTGGTATTGATGAAGCTTAGAGAGCATCGCCTGTACGCTAAATTCTCCAAGTGTGAATTTTGGCTACCAGAAGTGACCTACTTAGGCCACGTGATTTCTGCAAAAGGCATTGCTGTGAATCCCGAGAGAGTTCAGGCCGTCCTTGACTGGACTCCACCTGAATCGGTTAAGCAAGTTAGGAGTTTTCTTGTCCTAGCCAGCTATTTCCGTCGCTTCGTCGAGAACTTTTCTAAAGTTGCAAAGCCTCTAACTGAACTCCTCAAGAAAGATAAGAAATTCTGATGGACTCCCAAGTGCGAGGAAAGCTTTCAAGAGCTAAAGAGAAGATTGACTTCCGCACCCGTGCTTGCACCTCCAGACACCAAAAGGGATTTCGAGATATATTGTGATGCCTCACGGCAAGGGTTAGGATGCATACTTCTGCAAGATCGACATGTGGTAGCTTATGCTTCACGCCAGTTGCGGCCACATGAGGAGAACTATCCTACCCATGATCTTGAACTCGCTGCCGTAGTTCATGCTCTAACCACTTGGCGACATTACCTCCTTGGTAATCATTGTGAGATTTATTCCGACCACCAAAGCCTCAAATATATTTTCACCCAGCCAGCTCTTAATCTCAGGCAAAGACGCTGGATTGAGTTGATAAAAGATTACGACGTAGGAATTTCTTACACCCCAGGCAAGGCCAATGTCATGGCTGATGCACTAAGTCGCAAGTCGTACTATAACAACCTCATGTTACAGCAGTATCAACCACTTCTTCATGAGAACTTTCGCAAGCTCAATCTTGAAATTGTTTCTCATGGCTATCTTTCTACCTTGGTGGCGAAACCAACTCTTGAGGATCAAATCATAGTTGCCCAAAGGCGTGCACGAGGTGTTCGCCGGATCAAGGAGAACATTGCTAGCGGAGTTGCTAAATGTTTCTCCACAGATAGCAAGGGAACGGTATTCTTTGAAAATCGTTTGGTAGTACCTAAGAATAGGGAACTAAGGCAACTCATCCTCAAAGAAGCCCATGACACACCCCTCTCGATTCATCCCGGTAGCACAAAAATGTACCGAGATCTACGCCAGAGATTTTGGTGGACTAGGATGAAGAGAGACATTGCTCAATTTGTTGCCGAATGTGATGTTTGTCGTCGCATTAAGGCAGAACATCAAAGACCTGCTGGTACACTTCAACCTTTGTCTATTCCCGAGTGGAAATGGGACAAAGTCGGTATGGATTTCATCACCGGCTTTCCAAGAACCAAGAAAGGAAACAATGCCATCTTCGTTATCATAGATAGGCTTTCCAAAGTTGCTCACATCCTTCCGGTTCGCGAGTCTATAACTGCTAGTCAGTTAGCGGACTTGTACATCTCTAGAATTGTGTCTCTTCACGGTGTTCCTTTGGAAATCAATTCTGATCGTGGTAGCCTTTTCACCTCTAGATTTTGGGGAAGCTTCCAACGTGCTATGGGAACTCATCTCTCCTTTAGTACAGCTTTCCATCCTCAGTCTAGCGGTCAAGTCGAAAGGGTTAACCAAATTCTTGAAGACATGCTCAGAGCTTGTGTTATCTCATTCGGAAAGAATTGGGAGAATTCTCTTCCATTTGCCGAATTTGCTTATAACAATAGTTTTCAATCTAGTCCGAACATGGCTCCTTTTGAACTCCTTTATGGACGACGATGTCGAACACCACTAAACTGGTCTGAAACCGGTGAAAGACAATTCTTTGGACCGGATATGATCAAGGAAGCAGAAGAGAAAGTTCGCGTTGTTCGTGATCAATTGAAAGCAGCCCAATCTCGTCAGAAAAGCTACTATGATCGTCATCATAGGCAAGAGAGCTACAATCTGGATGAGAAGGCTTACCTCCGGGTTACTCCTCTGAAGGGAACCCAACGTTTCGGTATCAAAGGCAAGTTGGCCCCACGTTACATCGGACCTTTCCGCATTATTGCTAAACGTGGAGAAGTTGCCTACCAACTTGAACTACCTCCGCACCTCTCCCGAGTACATGATGTATTCCATGTGTCCCAACTCAGGCGTTGCTTCAAGGACCCCATCCGCGAAGTCGACCATGAAACGCTTGATCTCCAAGATGACCTTTCTTATCGAGAATACCCCGTTCATATTCTTGATTCCGCAGAGCGTGTCACTCGTCGTCAGAATATTAGGTTTCTGAAAGTGCAATGGTCACACCACTCTGAAAGAGAAGCTACATGGGAAAGAGAAGACCGTCTCCTTACCGAGTACCCCTCCTTCCTCCCGCAGACTTCTAAATCTCGGGACGAGATTCTTTTGAGTGGGGGCGAGTTGTCAGAACCCTCTGTGAGGTATGTGCTAGGGTTAGCTAGTGCCTTTGCATCATGTCAAAATTTCAAAAAGAAATCTTGGAAATCAAATTCAAAATCAAAATGGGAGAAGGAACAACCCCCAGATGAATTAATTCAAAAGGCCAGATAAAAATCTTTTCCAAAAATTCATGTTAGAGCTTTGAAAAGTCTTATAAATGAGTGTGATCACATATCAAGTGATGTGGGACCCACCCCATGCTCATAGATTTTTCAAATATTCAAACAGTACCTTCGAATTAAAGAAATACCCCTTTTTGATTTAAAATTCAAATCATTTGAATTTTAAAAATGTTGAAAGTTTATGAGTGGCTAGTCTTTATTATTATGAGGCCACATAAAAGTTTTCAGCATTTAATAAAATGTTTAGCTATTTATTTTAGCTAAACAGAACAAATGTCAGAAAAGAAAAATAGAAAACAAAACAGAAAGACTTACCTGGCGCCTAGGCGAAGTCGGCCCACCCCAGCCCAGCCGGCCCAAAAGGGCACGGGGGTCTTCTTCCCCGTCCCGCGCCTCCAAGCTGCTCGGTGGAATGCCACCGAGCTAGCTGGGGACGACACGTTGTCGTCGACGAGCTTCCAGGCCGCCCCGTGCCTCTTCTCGTGTCCTGGAGACGTCTCGCAGCCGCCACGTCCATTCCCCCCCCTCCACGAGCTCCCTCCTCTCCTCTCTCGCCCGATTCGTCGCCGCCCGAGGAGCACGCCGGAGCACCGTCGAGACCACGCGTAGCCATTAACGCCGAGAAGCCCCAAGAACGTGTCCAAGCTCTTCTTCATCGTCGTCTTCGTCGAACTGCAGAACGAATCGAGCCCGGAGCCCGTGTAGACGCCGGATTCTTCCTCGAGTTCCCGCCGGCCGCCGTGAAGGACTTCATCGATTACGCCGCCGTTGAGCCACCCCAGCCCTCGCCACCACCTCTGCTGAGCTCCTGGTGAGCTTGGAGTCTAAACCCCTCACTTTTCCCCTTCGTTCACTCCCTGTAGTCGTGGCCGCCATGAAAGCCGAAGCTTCTCGCCGCCGGAATCCATGGCGATGTCCATCCGTTAAGTAATCGAACTCAGCTTGTTGTCCAACGCGTTCCCCGTGTTCTTCCTCGTCGAACCAGCCTAGCCTCGCCTCAAGTCATGCCCTGGAGCCAAATCTCGATGGTGGCCGTAGCTAGGTCGCCGCGAAAGTTGACGCCGGCGAGCGTACGGTGCACCCCAGTGCTTGGTTTTGGTCCCGTTCGACGCGCGCGAGTAAGAGCTTCAAGATGGTGGTCTTCACGCTCCAAATGGTGGACGGAATCGAGCTCCCGTGCAGCGCCGCCGCGACTCCAGTCGCCGGCGTTTAGCCGCCGGCGAGTCAGCTCTAACCCCCCTGTTTTTACCAATTAAGTGACCCCTGGGTCACTGACCAGTGGGCCCAGTGGCTTAATTAAGCCACTGGATTAATTTAACCCACGGGTTAGTTAACCCAGTCACTGACAAGGTGACCCCACATGTCAGCCCCCCCTGACGTCAGCAATTGCGCAATAAATCAATTAAATGAATTTCCAGAGATTATTTGAATTAAAAGAATTCCAGAAATTCCAGAAAATACCCCAAACTTTGGAAATTCATAGAAAATTCATATTAACTCCAAATTGGACAAATAATATATGAAAAATGATCAGGAGAAAATTATCTTTCCAAATATGCAACTTTCAACTCTGTTTGAGTTGAATTTAAAATGTGATCAGTAGCATTTGCTATTTGATTTAAATGGAATTAAATCAAATTCAAATCAAATATTTTTGCAACTTGAACCATGGCAACATGCTACATTTCAATCACACATCAGAGGCATATCTTATACATTTGAAGATAATTCAAAATGATCAAACTATATCACATACAACTTGGCTAAGTTGAATTCAAATGTGGATTTTGAATTTGCAATTCAATTTGCAATATACTCCATTTAAATGGAATGCTCAACACATCAGTACCATGAACATCACCCTTTCAATATTATTCCTGTGATTGTGCATTATACATTCTGTTGATCCTATGATTGTCATGTTGCTGTTAGACGTGGAGCCGGAACCCGAGGTCACCCCCTACGTTGAAGACCCCGAACCCGAACCTCGTCAGCAAGGCAAGCAAAACCCCATTGATCATGTCGATAAAATCCCACTTCCCTCTCATGTCTCGCTTATGCATTGTTTAGGATGATCACCATGTTACGATTCTACCGCATAGATGAACCCATTCCTTTGCATGACCTATCTTTTGTCACAGTAGTAAGCAAACCACAATCCTAGCAAATGTAGGAGTTGGTTGATATCATGTAACCCCTGCAATGTTACTGCTTATTGCATGCTTAGTATGATACCATGTTGTTACTGTGATGTGAGTCGGGATGGGAATGATCATGTTGATGATGGTAGAAAAGTGTTGGTGAATCGACCCTAATACAAGGTGAACGATGAGAGGCTGTGTAGGAGTACACGGTGGGTTGTCTCGTTGAACACCGCCCTAAGTCCGAGTTCTTGTGTGGTGATCCAAGATGAAGAGTACAACCACACATTGGGCTCACTGACCCCTCTCAACCTATTAACTCATCCCTTTCGATGTCCAGATGTCGCAGTAGTTCGGAGTTCTGGTAGGCTTGTGGCCTGGATGCTAAGTGAGAGAACGGCTCACCCGAGACCGGCTTATGCACCACGCACACATCGCTTGGGTCCACTTCGGTAAACCGGCCGGGTTCACGATTGTGGTAACCAACCCAAGTAGGCGGCTTTCTCGGACTAGATCGGCTATGAGGTAACAGTTGTGGTGAGCATCCTCGCTGGCACCCCTTGAATGGTGTCGAGATCAAAGGCGGTAAATGATGATCATGTGTGTGTAGCGGTACACCCTTGCAAGGTTAACAAAACTATTCGAATAGCCGCGCCCGCGGTTATGGACTGCTTGGAAAGCTTAGCTTGATTATTAGATAACTTGAACCGGATACTTCTAAAACACACCAAGATAAGTGTGAGTGCTATGGCGTGCTTCCTCGTGGGGAAGTCGAGGAAGGCACCATAGTGGTGTATTGGTTGGAGAAAGTAGTGGACTCGTGTACGCTTCTTACCCCAAAGTCTGGTACTCGTAGTTCAGGACTAGCCAAGTCAAAGCTGGCATTTCTGCAAGTGAACCCCACCTCCTTTACCTTGATACATGTGCATGAGTAGTATAGCTCCTATGTAAGTCTTGCTGAGTACGCCTTTGTACTCACGTTTGCTTAATCTATGTTTTAGATGACGCCACTGACCCCGAAGGTGGCTTCTTCATCGAGCTGGACGACTGAAGTTAAACTAGTCTAGTCCCAGTCAGCAGACTGGTTCCCTCGTGGAGGGCTTTGTGTTTAAATAAGGCTTCTTAAGCCACTTGTTAAACTTGTCTGTACTCAGACATAATTTGCTTCCGCTCTGTGTTGTAATGTTGGATCACATGTATGTGATCTCTGTGTGTACTCTATAAGAGTTATAAGTAAAATGTACACTTTGTAGAGAATTGCAATGGTACCTACTGTTCATACAAGGCATGTGTGCTGCGTGTATGTTTATAACATGCATGTATTTGTATGGGTTTTCGAGACCTTAGTTGTGTTCTGGCTGGCGGTCTTTCATACACCAAGTGGCCCTTAGATGTGCGCAGCTTGGGGCATCGCGATGCGATTGCTCGAGACTCCGTCTCGTGCACACTTTGTGGTATGATCGAGCCCGCCCTAGACCCCGACTAAGTGATCGGGCTGGAGTAAGTCTATGTAAGAGTTTTGAGATAGTCGATAGTATGGTTGAGGCGACTTGTCTTTGAATATGGGAGTTCACCACCCATATCATTTGACTTGTGTGCGGACGATGAGGACCCATTTCAGTTGATCATCCGGCCTGGATGGGATGCCCCTCACGTACGATGCTTTCCGAGAATGTTCAGTGCTTGGCCTTGTCTGCTTAGACAAGTGGGTACGGTTCTCGGCTCTCCATATGACTATGTCTTAGCTGTACTTGCATACGCTAACCCCGGGTCCCGACAAAGAGTGTCGAACCCAACGAGGAGCAGAAGGTAATAGCAAGTGACTTTGGCAAGGAGATAACTTCAAGCACTGAAAGATAACTTTTTAGGGGTTTTCTTGGTATAAGCAACATGAAAGTAAAAACGAGCAAAGTAAAAGGCACTGGAGCGTAACAAGTGGCCCAATCCTTTCTGAGCAAAGGAGAGGCCTAGAAACTGAACTTATAAAGGCTAAAGTGTTCTTGAGGACACACGGGAGAGGTAGTCATGTGCTTTCGCCATATTCCATATCGGTACTATGTGCTGTGTTGATAAGTGTTGAGTGGGTGGATCTATGCTAGTACACCCTCTAGACTAAGATGATTGCACTCTTATGATTAAACACCTTGCAAGCATCCGCAAATACAAGATAGTAATTAAGGCAAAAGCCTGACAATAGCAATACGATCGGTGATCCATTGTTCCCTTGTGCAAAAGTGTGCAAACTGGGGTTTAGGTTTCTGTCAATCCGGCAACCCACCGTAAGCATTCTTTGTACACAATGTATTCCCCTAGGTCCTTGATAAGGCAAAGTGTTGAGTGTTCGACTCACACAACACCACTAGGAAAATAACAACACAACTTAAATATCAAACAACACATATTACTTCAACATCATATGACTACTAACAACTAGACTTCTCCCATGTCCTCAAGAACTAAAGTAACTACTCACAAGACATAAAAGAGATCATGATCAGTGGGGATAAATAGATGATAAACAATCTGGACACAATAATATTTCTCCAAAAAAACTCAATAGCATTCACCACAAAGTAGTAATCAACACCGATAGAGTAGATAGGATAGATAGTACGGATTACAACACAAGTTGCAATTGTGAGATGAGATTGGATGGAGGTGGAGATGGTGCTGATGATGGGGATGATGTTGATGATGATCTCGATGATGCCTGTGACGATGGTGATGACGATGGCGATGATCTCCCCTTCTAGGAGGTGATCTCCCCGACGGAATCTGCCCGCCAGAGATGGCTTTTCTTCTCTGTAGGTTTCCGCCACGGAGCAGCGGCGGAACTCCGTAAAAAACCCCTTTTTAGGGTTTCTGGATGATGTGTGTTATATAGGCCAGAGGGGGGAACCGGGAGTGGTCCCAGGGGTCTGGGCGCTCTCCCGGCGCGACCAGGGTGGGGGCCGCGCTAGGTGGCCTCCTAGGCACCCTGTGGCCCCCCTCTGGCCGCTCTTTTGCGTGTCTTCGTGATCCTTCTGGAAAATACCCTCCGTCGATTTTCAGGTAATTTGGAGGTATTCTTCTTCAGCAACTCAGTGTCCACTTTTTACTGCTGAATCCTGCGTCTGCTGCTTCGGCACCGGAAAGTTGCAAACTGTGTAAAATAGGCCAAAACAACATAATAATAGCATCATATCATGAAATATATCAATGAATAAGAAAGAATTACTATATAAAATAGTGATGCATTTTGGACGTATCAACTCCCCCAAGCTTAGACCTCGCTTGTCCCCAAGCGAATACTGAGCTCGGTAAACCTGTCCACAAGTTTAGAGAGTGAAGTGTCGATAAATAGAATACGAACAAGAAGCATCAAGGTTTCTTCATCAAACTCAAGCATCCTCAACAGCAACCTCAACTCATAAGGCCCTTATGAGAAAGTAATAACAATTATAATCAAAAGTAGGGCTGAGGAAACTCATCAAATTATGGCAAACATATCCTTGGTCAAAGGACAACTAATAACTTTTACTCTTGCTCTTTCTTTTTAATGAAACAATTGAAAGAGCATGTTATTAGTCATGAAGTGCAAATGCTAACACAAAGGAAGATGCTTGCTTGGCAAAAGCTTTCGCAAATAACTTACTTATCAAAAGATAATGTCAACAAGGATGTGGCATGGCAAAACTTAATGCAGCTTTATAAGGATGAATCCTCATCAACATCAAATGTCTGTTCTCTTAGAGAAAAGAAGGAAGTGGGACAACTGACTCAACATGAAGGTGGATGAAAGGCCTTGTTAAGGGCAAGCAGGGAAAACTTATGTGCTATCCTTAAATCAAATAGAATAAAAATAGATTTTGGGGCGGTGCATAGTTTGTCAACGAATGCTAATAGATAGTTCAATTACTTCTCAAGATGGACAAGTTTCGAGGAACAACTCCCAAGTGGGGACGATCACATCCCCTTAATCTCCTTTGTTTATCACTGCCAAAGTTTTTTATTTCTCATAGACCAAGAGTGAAGGAGGGTTTGTTTGTTATATTATCTTTCGAGCTGGGCGCACCCATGCCAGTTCCTCCCCGTATTATGGGTTTGCAGATTAGACATGCAATCCCGGGGTAAAACTTGTCCAACTTAAGAATGTCATGAATTACCTACTACTTCCTCATGAGCTAAATAAGAGGCACAAAACAGAAGATTTTGAACATTTAAGGATAACACATAAATTCTATACTTATAGGAGTGGTAGGGGAATACCACGAATAGGAAGGTATGGTGGACTCATATGGAAGGTACTGGTTTCAGGGTATGGATGCACAAGCAGAAATCTACTTGGCAAAGAGTTTGGCTAGCAAAGGCTTTGAGAGAACAGACAATTGATGCTAATTTAGATGCAAAACCTATAAAGCATAAACATTAAGGTAAGCATAACACATCAAGTCGTCTTCCTTGTCAACATAACACTTCAAGCATAATAACATAAAGGTTTTGGCTATGTCGCTACTTGAGAAAACATGCATGTTGTCATGACCAAAGCTATGTTTGCCAAAATTAAATAAAGTTTTCAAAGCCATACCTGATATAAGGTCAATACTCCCCATAAGAATCGTCATATGAGGCCGATTGCGCGAAGAGGATACCAAGTGCAGCGAAGGAACTAATAGACTTCTCATTAATATTCCATTATAGACGACTCCACACTCACGGATACAATCTCTCCACAGAAGGAGTGATAGACCTTGATGCAAACACCTATTTCATATAATAACCTCCCTAGACATGATATGACTCTACTTGACTCTGAAAGACTAAGATAAAGATAAAGATACCGGGCACTCCCCCAAGCTTGGAACAAGCCAAGGGGATGCCATTACCCAAGGAGATTTCACTCCTCATTCCTGTTGTTGTTGATCACGTAGTCCTCGGCGAAGCACTTCCATGGAAGGGGTTCTCCAGTCTCATATGAGAAGTTTGTCTCCTGAATCCTGCATGCAGCACCCATACCCATGCGCATAAACCTTAGTTCATACTCACAGTTCTGGTGATGTAGGTCATAAATTTTCCCTTGGAGCTCTTCAATTATTTCTTCAGATGCGGTGATGCTTTTCCACACCTCCTTCATCTCCTTCTTGTAGAAAGCCTTCAGATCAGTGATGAGGTCGAAGTTGGCTTCAACACCCCGCTCGATCATCTTCTTGTACTTGAAGACTTCTTGCTCCACTTCTTCTAGCCTGGCCTGGATGCTCCCCTCCTTGACAGGTCCCTTCAGATCTTATTGATGGAGGACACCGTCCTCCATCCGAACAAACTGAGGGTGCTTCTTCACCTCAGCGAGGTAAGGGTTGATGACGTTGACGACGAACTTGTCCTTGGGGGAACTTGGGGAAGCCATGGCACCTAGGTCTAGCTAAAAGATTTCCTGGCAGAAACAGATTGAAGAGAAAACACACGAAATCGCGAGATACGTTGCCGGAACGATCAGGGCAAATATATAGCAAAAATTTCTGCAAGAAAAAGAAGGTAACGAGCCAAAGTGGGGTTGGAGACGGACTCCTGGGTGCCCAGGCGGCCTCCCGGCGCGGCCAGGAGGTAGGCCGCGCCAGGGGGGGGGCGCCTGGGCCCCCTGGAGCTCCTCTCCGGCTCCACTTAGGCCTCGAATTTTCCTAATTTTGCAAAAACTCATAATATGGAACTTTTATGGCGGTTCGCGATGTTTCCTTACTGTAATACATACCTTTTCTATTATGCTTCTGTTGGTGTCTGAAACAGGGCTGCAACATGTTCTTCATGAGTTGTTGTGCGTATTATATTTACATCAACATTGATGGGATCTCCCGCCAAGTAATGCTTGAGTCTTTGCCCATTCACAACTTGAGGTTTGGTGCCTTCAAAATTGTTAATCTTGATTGCACCAGACCGGTAGACTTCTTCGATATGAAATGGCCCATCCCACCTGGAAATTAGTTTACCCGGAGAAAACCTGAAACGGGATCTAAACAATAAAACTTTATCACCAACATTAAATTAACGTTTCAGAATCCTCCTGTCATGCCACTTATTTACCTTTTCCTTGAACATTTTAGCGCTCTCGTAAGCTTCACTTCTCCACTCATCTAGAGAAGTCAAGTTCATGAGACGCTTTTCACCAGCTAACTTTGGGTCAGCATTAAGCTCTCTAACAGCCCAGAAAGCTTTGTGCTCTAACTCTAATGGCAAATGGCAAGCCTTGCCATAGACCATTTTATAGGGAGACATGCCCATGGGGTTTTTGTAAGCAGTTCTATACGCCCACAAAGCATCTCCTAACTTATTTGACCAGTCCTTCCTATTTATGTTAACTGTCTTTTGCAAGATCAACTTGATCTCTCTATTGGTGAGCTCAACTTTCCCACTAGTTTGAGGATGGTACGGTGAAGCAATTCTATGATTGACATCGTACTTGGCTAAAGCTTTTCTAAAATCTCCATGCGTGAAGTGTGATCCTCCATCAGTCATGAGATACCTAGGTACACCAAACCTAGGGAAAATTACATCTTTGAGCATTTTCAAAGATGTTTTGTGATCAGCATTCTCAGTGGGGATTGCTTCAACCCACTTGGTTACATAATCAACAGCAACTAATATGTGAGTGTACTTGTGCGAAGAAGGAAAAGGACCCATAAAATCAAAACCCCAGCAATCAAAAGGCTCAATCACTAGTGAGTAACTCATAGGCATCTCATTCCTTCTACTAATATTACCAACTCTCTGACATTTATCACAGGCTAAAACATAATTACTAGCATCTTTAAAGAGAGTAGGCCAATAAAAACCTGATTGGAGAACCTTATGTGCGGTTCTCTCACCGGCGTGATGTCCTCCATAGGGACTATCGTGACATTGCTTGAGAAATTCCTTCTGCTCGTGTTTCGGTATGCATCTTCTCACGATCCCGTCTGGACCTTCTTTGAAAAGATGTGGGTCATCCCAAAAGTAATGCCTGAAATCATGGAAGAACTTCTTCCTTTGCTGAAATGTTAAACCTGGAGGCAAATACTTTGCAACGATAAAATTAGCATAATCTGCAAACCAAGGATCGGAAAGAGATTGTACTTTAACAACGGCAAGTTGTTCGTCTGGAATACTGTCGTTGACTGGGATGGGATCATGCGGTATATCTTCCATCCTTGAAATATTGTCCGCTACAGGGTTGTCTGCTCCTTTTCTATCGACAATCTGCAAATCAAATTCTTGAAGGAGGAGTACCCATCTGATGAGTCTTGGTTTGGCATCCTTCTTTGTCATAAGATACTTAATGGAAGCATGGTCAGTATGAATAATAACTTTAGAATCAAAAATATACTGCCTAAACTTATCACAAGCAAACACTACTGCTAAGAATTCCTTCTCAGTAGTAGCATAATTCTTTTGAGCACTATCAAGGGTTTTACTAGCATAATGTATAACATTCAATTTTTTATCAACCCTTTGTCCTAAAATAGCTCCAATAGCAAAATCACTAGCATCACACATAATTTCAAAGGGCAAACTCCAGTCAGGCGGTTGTACTATAGGAGCAGTTATTAAAGCTTTCTTAAGAACTTCGAAAGCCTCCTTACAATCTTCATCAAATACAAAAGGAACATCCTTCTGGAGAAGATTAGTGAGGGGTCTCAAGGTCTTAGAAAAGTCTTTAATAAAGCTTCTATAGAAACCAGCATGACCGAGAAAACTACGAATACCTTTAATGTCCCTTGGATAGGGCATCCTTTCGATAGCTTCAATCTTTGCCTTGTCCACTTCAATTCCCCTCTCGGAAATCTTGTGCCAAGCACGATCCCTTCGTTAACCATGAAGTGGCACTTTTCCCAGTTTAGAACTAAGTTTGTATCCTCGCATCTCTGCAAAACTTTATTAAGATTGTGGAGACAGTGGTCAAAGGAAGTTCCATAGACGGAGAAATCGTCCATGAAGACTTCCACAATCTCCTCACAGAAACCATGGAATATTGCAGACATACATCTCTGAAAAGTAGCAGGGGCATTGCATAAACCAAAAGGCATACGCCTATAAGCATAAGTACCATAAGGACAAGTGAAAGTGGTCTTCTCTTGATCGGCAGTGTTAACATGAATTTGAGAGAAGCCAGAGTACCCGTCAAGATAGCAAAAGTGGGTGTTTTTCGACAGCCTCTCAAGCATCTGATCGATAAAGGGCAGCGAGTAGTGGTCCTTCCTAGTTGCCTTGTTCAACTTCCTGTAATCAATACACATTCTATATCCAATAATAATTCTCTGAGGTATTAGTTCATTCTTATCATTAGGGACTACAGTTGTCCCTCCTTTCTTAGGAACACAATGAACTGGACTTACCCACTTACTATCAGCTATAGGGTAGATAATACCTGCGGCTAGAAGCTTGAGGATTTCGGTCCTCACAACATCCATCATCTTTGGGTTCAACCGTCGTTGATGGTCAACAACAGGTTTAGCATCGGGCTCGAGGTTGATAGTATGTTGACAGATATATGGACTAATTCCCTTAAGGTCATCAAGGGTATAGCCAATTGCACCACGATGTTTACGAAGTATCTCCAATAATCGCTCTTCCTCATATCCTGAAAGGTTTGAGTTGATAATAACAGGATATACTTTCTTTTCATCTAAATAAGCATACTTTAGCGTATCGGGAAGAGGTTTGAGATCAAACACCGGGTCTTCTTTTGGTTTGGATAGAATTCCTAAAGGTTCAACCGGAAGGTTGTGCTTCAGGATAGCAGGTTGTCTCAAGAAGATTTCATCAATTTCATTTCTTTCCTGCATATGAGTATCATTCTCGTGGTCCTCCATGTATTGCTGCAAAGGATCATTAGGGGGAATAGCAATAGAAGCAATACTTTCAATAATTTTATCATCACTAGGTAATTCAGTACCACGAGGCTGCTTGGAAAACTTAGAAAAGTTAAATTCATATGGCTCACCATTGAATTCAAAAGAAACTTTACCTTTCTTGCAATCTATAATAGCTCCACAAGTTCTGAGAAAAGGTCTACCGAAAATAATAGGACAAAAACTATCTTGCACTGAACCAAGTACGAGAGAGTCGGTAGGATACTTTACCTTTCCGCATAGGACTTCAACATCTCTCACAATCCCAATAGGATAGATAGTAGCTTTGTTTGCAAGATGAATAGTAACATCAATCTCTTCAAGTTCACAGGGTGAAATCTCACCCATGATCTCTTGATAAAGCGAATAAGGAATCGCGCTAGCACTTGATCCCAGATCGCATAGCCCGTAATAATTGTGATCTCCTATTTTAACAGATACAACTGGTGTACCTGGAATTGGGCTTTTATTCTTGGCTGTGACAATGTTAGTTGAAACAGCACAAAAATTTATAATAGAATCTGAAACATCATTAGTAACTAAATCTTTAACCATCGCAACTTGAGGATCGACTCTGATCTGGTCCTCAGGTTCGCCTGTTCTTCTCCCACTTTTATTTATTATGCCTGTCACAAAAGAGTGATCCCTTAACCTTGAAGGAAAAGGGTGTTGGGATACGGGGCAGAAAACACAAAATTTTCACACCTACGGTACCCGAACCCAAGATCTATGATATGGCGATGTAAAGTAACGGAGGGAATCGGTGTTCATACCTTTGAAGACCGAAAGAGGGAAACGTTCTTGCGAACGTGGTTGGCGTAGACTCAGAACTACGACCTCCCTGTCGTGTAGAAGACCACCACCAGCGAGGATGACTCCCGGTAAACCTTCAGCGACGAAGTAGCACCACAGGTGTAGTGCCTCGAAGAGATTATACACGTACGGTACAATCGATGTTCCTCCCGGGCCCCGAACCAGGCGAGCAGCGGAAGAAAGATGGCTACGGATCCCGACTCCAGCAGAGCGACGGCCTGCCTTATGGTGGAGAACTCCAATCCTGGTGCAGACTCCAAACAAGGGGAGTCCACTTCCGGGAAGGAGAAGGAGGAAGAAGGAGATATTGGTGTGTTGGGAAAAGGGGGGTCTAACCCTCCTTATATAGGCCAAGGGGGGGTGTGATCCTCCTCCCCTCCCCCATGTGGGACTAAACCCCCAAGGGGGGGAGGTGCGCCGGCCATAGGGGGGGATGAGCCCCACCCTTGGCGCCAAGCCCAAGGGGGGAAACCCCCTCCTCCCCTAATGGGCCCCATGGGGCCATATAGCCTTTTTCCCATTTTTTATTTATTTAATATGTTTTAAATATTTAATTCAGAAATTAAATAACAAAACATTATTAAAACAATTAAACTTTATTTTGAACTATTCAAAATGTCTGGAAACCATTCCGTCCTCCTCCGGAACTATTCCGGTGATTTCTCCTATTTCACCGATTGATCCTGTAACTGTCCTATGCATCGATTGCCCTTAAGTGTAACACCCTAACGGTCCAGGAAACAGCAGACATGGTCGAGACTCTTCTCATTGACCAATGACTAGTCAGTTGGACCTGGTTACAGTCCTTGACAGCCCCTGCGCTTCCATTGAATGAACTTCGATCGCTTTTGGAAACCGTTAACGATACGACGTAATCCCTTTGTGCTGCGGTACTTTGTTTGTCCGAGGTTTGATCGTCGGTATCCCATATACCGTGTTCACATCTCGTTCACAACAAACAACTTCTCTCGTCCATGATCATTGCATCTCTTGTGACCTAGTCACGTCCTTGCAAGGTGTTGATGCAATATCACCGAGTGGGCCCAGAGTACCTGTCCTGTCACAAGGACTGACAAATCCCGCTCTGATCTATTAACATACTCATAAACCATCTATTTTGGAATACCCAAAGTGCTCCGTTATAGCCAGCATATTTCAGTCAGGCGGTGGGATACAAATCAAAGTCTCCTCATAGATGGTAATTACGTATGATCATTACGGTCTAAGGACTAAGCCATACGTTACAAAGTCATAGCAACGCTGAACTATGTGACTCGATCACATTGCAATACTTTAGGTGGGTGTATGTCGGGACCCGGGGTTAGCGTATGTAATTCCGATCACAATGCAATCACATGGAGAGCCGAGAGTCGTACCCACTTGTCTAAGCAGACAAGGCCAAGCACAGATCACTCTCGGTAAGCATCGAACGTGAGGGGCATCCCATCCAGGCTGGATGATCAACTGAGATGGGTCCTCAACGTCCGCTCACAAGTCTAATGCTTATGGGTGGTGAATCCCATACTCATAGACAAGTCGCCTCAACCATGTTATCGATTGAATCATAACCCTTACATAGACTTACTCCAGCCCGATCACTTAGTCGGGATCTCGGGAGGGCTCAATCATACAACAAAGTGTGCCACATGACAGAGTCACGAGCAATCGCATCGCGATGCCCCAAGCTGCGCACATCTAAGGGCCACTTGGTGTATAAAAGACCGCCGGCAAGAACACAACTAAGCTATCGAACCCCACACTAAGACATGCATGTTATAATCATACACGCATCATACATGTCCAGTGTAAACAGCAGGTAATCACAACATGAACTCTACAAACTCAGTCTTTATAACTTCTGCTAAACAGAGCAGACATAATAGTTGTATTACAAGCAGAGATCACATGTCTGTGATCCAACATTACATCAAACATCAACGGAAGCAAATTATGTCTTAGTAAAGACAAGTTTAACAAATGGCTTAAGAAGCCTAAAAGAAAAGTACAACGACCCTCCAGAGGGCACAGGCTGCTGCCTGGAACTATACGACATTGGTCCACGTCGAGCTCGAGGTAGAGGCCACAATCAGGGTCAATGGTCTCGTCTCTAAAACATAGATTAAGCAAACGTGAGTACAAAATCGTACTCAGCAAGACTTACATAGGAACTATACTACTCATGCACATGTATCAAGGTAAAGGAAGGTGGGGTTTTACTTGCAGAAGTGCCAGCTTTGACTTGGCTAGTCCTGAACTACGAGTACCAGAGAGAGGTAAGAACGTACACGAGTCCAAGTAACAGTCTCCAACCAATACTCCACTATGGTGCCTTCCTCGACTTCCCCACGAGGAAGCATGCCATAGCACTCACACTTATCTTGGTGTGTTTTAGAAGTATCCAGTTCAAGTTATCTATGATCAAGTAAAGGTCTCCAAGTAGTCCATAACCGCGGACACGGCTATTCGAATAGTTCATTAACCCTGCAGGGGTGTACTGCTACACACACGCCTCATCAGTTACCGCCTGGGGATGGACCCTTCAAATGAGTACCGGCGAGGATGCTGCCACGACACTTCACTCACGGCACCATCTCTAGTCCTAGGGAGTCGCCTATTTGAGTTGGGACCACAATCAGAATCCGGCCGATTGTTCCGATGCGGACTCAAACGTTGTGTGACCGCCATCAAGCTCAACTCGATCATGATCACTTGATTCAACGTGCCCACAACCTACGCCAACCACTTACCTTGGTTCCACCTGCTTGAGATCGTTAAAGGGCGAACTACTTGCGACTCCTGGACTGGTCCGGGGTGAGGTACTAGGCCGAGAGGGGTCAGTGAGCCCAATGTGTGGTCGTACTCTTTGTCTTGGATAACAACACAAGAACTCGGGCTTAAGGCAGTGTTCAATGAGACAACCCACTGTGTACTCCTACACAGCCTCTCATCGTTCACCTTTGTTTAGGGTAGATTCACCAACACGTTACCACCATCATTCACATGATCACTACCATCCCGACTCACATCAAAGTAGCCTCAGGTAACAACTCTAAGCATGCAATAAGCTGTAACAGTTGCAGGGGCCACATGATATCAACCAACTCCTACATCTGCTAGGATTGTGGTTTGCTTACTACTGTGACAAAATGATAGGTCATGCAAAGGAATGGGTTCAATTAGCGGTAGAACGGATCATGGTGACATCCTAAACATGCATTTGCGAGAATGAGAGGGAACTGGGATTTTATCGACATGATCAAAGAGGGGGTGCTTGCCTTGCTGACGATCACGAAGTAACACTCTTCTGACGTGAGGTTGAACTCGTCTCCGAGATCAACTCTACCGAGAAGATGCAATCACCGAAGCACTGGAAGTAAAGCACAATCAAGATAATACAATGCACATTCAATACGCAAAACATAGCATGGCAATGTGCTGATGTGACCTAGGTTTAATTTGCAACATGTTAATTGAAGTTGATTTGAAAAGGAAATTCAAATTCAAACTCCAAATGTTATTTAAATTTGGTCCACTTGCATTTGCTAAATTTTGTTCATTTGAAACCAAATGGTCATGTGTGTGAAATGCTTCTGAAGTACAAGTGATGTGTGGTGCATTCCAAAGTTTGAAGTTGGAATAGCAATTGATTTGAATTTGAAATAATTCCAATTAAATCAAATAGGAAAAGCTACTGATCCCTTTTTAAGATCAACTCCAACGTAGTTGAAAGTTGGAAATTTGGATAGAGGATTTTCTCCTGATAATTTTTCATATATTATATGTTAAATTTGGAGTTAAAATGAATTTTCTATGATTTTTCAAAGTTTCAGCCATTTTCTAGAATTTTACTGAATTTCTTTATTTCTTTTAAATGTTTTATGTTTATTGCGTCACTAGGACGTCAGCATGACGCAAGGTGGGGGGGGGCTGACGTGTGGGGTCCCTTTGTCAGCGTCCGTGGGAGTTAACCCCTCTGTTTAAAAATAAACCTAGCTTAATTAAGGGGTTGGCCCCACTGTCATAGAGAAAGGGGAGGGTGATTAGTGCCCAGGGTTAAGCCCTAATGGCTGACGTCGCCGGAGGCCACTGGAGCTCGTCGGAGCTCTCGCCAGAGAGGGAAAACGGGCTCGGGGGAGAAGAGGAAGAGCACGGGGAGGTTGGTCACGACGCCGCGCGTCTGTTGGAGCTAGGGGGGGTCAAACGGGCGCTCGGGGCCACGGCTTTGTCGACGGAGGCGGCGGCCGGAGTCACTGAACTCGACGGAACGGCGATGCACGGCTCGGGAAGAAGAACGGGGAGGGGGGTTCGCTCCAGCAGCTCACCGAGAGCACGATGAGGGGGACGGCGGGGGTTGGGGAGGTCCTGGAGGCGGAGGAATTCCTCGTCGGAGCTCGCGGTTGCCGGCGGCTACTCGATGAAGGGGACGTCGCCTCCGTTGGTGCTGAGCTCGAATCGATGGCGCGGCTCGATGAAGTCGTGGTCGGGGGCTTCAATGGACACGGTGGCGCGGCAGGGGAGGCACGGTGGCCACGCGGACCACGTCGGCGTGCTCCGGCTGTGGCTCGGGAAACGGCGGCAGAGGAGAGGAGGGAGGTCGCGAGGGGAGGGAGAGTGGCCTGGGGCCTTCTGGGCGTCTCCAGAGCGAGAGAGAAGAGGGGGGAAGAGCAGGAGGTGGCGAGGAGGGGGAGGGCATGCCCGCCATGCAGTGCACGGCGCGGCTGCCTCTCCTTCTATCAAGAGGAGGAAGACGACAGGGAGCTGGGTGGGCCGGGCCAGGTGGGCTGGCGCCTAGGCGGGAGGTAAGGGCTGCTCTGTTTTTCTCTTTTTATTTCTTTCTGTTATTTGTTTTGCCCTTTAAAATAAATATCTAGGGCATTTATAAAAATCCCCAAACATTTTTATAAAACCTAGGTGACTATATAGAAGTCAACCCCAAGTTTTGGGAATTTTTGAAATTCAATTTATTTGAATTTCAATTCAAATAAGCAATTTATTTACTTTCCAAGCCACTATTTGAATTATTGAAAAATCTATGAGCATGGGATTAATCCCAAATCACTTTTAAAATGATCACACTCATTTTTGGGATTTTTCAATACATCCAAAAGAATTTTGGAAAAAGATTTATTTCTGGCCTTTTTATTTAATTCATTTAGGGCTTTTCTTTTCCCCAATTCCTTTTCTTTTGCAATTTTTTTCAAGATGCAAAAATGCAAGCTAGGTTAAACACAAACCTACTTTGGGGTTTTGACAGTGTACGTCCATCGCATCATTCCCCTTAATGATATGACCTCATTGTCAATGGACTTAAGTGTCGCCATGATCAGGAAAGCTTGATCAATCAATTGCCCAATGAGATAGTTTACCCGAGTTAAACTACGGACCATGTTTTATACTACACCTGTATTAGTATTTCCAAGTAATACAGTTATAGCACAGTATAAAACGTATTATGAACAAAACGGATATGTGACAAATATATTTATTAATTTATCTCTAGGGCACATATCCAACAGTCTCCCACTTGCACTAGAGTACAAATTACACTAGTATACATCAGGTATGTATCTAACACCAATGGTCTCTCGGTGTTCTTCAAACTTGCCCTGTGGAAGAGGTTTAGTCATCGGGTCTGCTGCGTTCAGATCCGTATGTATCTTGTGAATCCTAGTGTGTCCATCCCTGACGTAATCTCGCGTCACATGGAACTTTCGGAGGATGTGCTTGGTTGTAGAGTGAGTTCTTGGCTCCTTCGTGTTAGCAATGGCACCCGTGTTGTCGCAGAAGATCCCCACGGGGTCAGTGCAACTCGGAAAGACGCCAAGCTCGATCACGAACTTCTTCAGCCACATCGCCTCGTTTGACGCTTCGCAAGCGGAAATATACTCCGACTCCATTGAAGATTGAGCGACGACTGACTGTTTGCCGCTCCTCCAGCTAATTGCGCCACCGTTCAACATGAAAACATATCCCGTCTGGGATTTCGAGTCATCTAGATCTGAGCCGAGGCTTGCGTCAACGTAACCTTTTACGGTGAGCTCCTCATCAACTTCTCCATAAATGAGAAAGAGACCCTTGGTTCTTCTTAAGTACTTAAGGATGTTCTTTACTGCTGTCCAGTGAGTCATTCCCGGGTTACTCTGGTAGCGATTAGTCATACTAATGGCCAGCGATAAATCCGGTCTGGTACATAACATAGCATACATGAGAGAACCTATGGCTGAGGCATAGGGCTTTGAGGACATCTCCTCTTTCTCTTTTGCTGTGGTTGGGCATTGAGTCACGCTTAATTGACACCTTTTATAACTGGCACGAGACCTCTCTTGGAGTTCCATTTTGAACCTTTTCAATATCTTGTCAATATAAGTGTTCTGACTCAAGGCCAACCGTCGATTAGGTCTATCTCTATAGATCTTAATCCCCAATATGTACGCAGCTTCACCTAGGTCCTTCATGGAAAATTGTCCATTCAGATATTCCTTCACTTCCTCTAAGAATTTCTTATCTTTCCCTATTAGTAATATGTCATCTACATATAACACAAGGAATGCTACAGAGCTCCCACTCAGTTTCTTATAGACGCAGAACTCTTCGACGTTTTGGACAAATCCAAAAGCTTTAATGACCTCATCAAATCGAAGATTCCAGCTCCGAGATGCTTGCTTCAACCCATAGATGGACCGTTGAAGCTTGCAAACCTTACCAGTGTTCCTTGGATCGACAAACCCCTCTGGTTGCATCATATACAACTCTTCCTCAATGTTGCCATTTAGGAATGCAGTTTTCACATCCATTTGCCATATCTTGTAATCATGATATGCAGCTATTGCTAGTAGGATCCGAATAGACTTTATCATCGCGACAGGAGAGAACGTCTCCTCGTAGTCAACTCCTTGAATTTGTCGGAAACCCTTCGCGATAAGTCGAGCTTTGTAGACAGATACGTTTCCGTCTGCTTTAGTCTTTTTCTTGAAAATCCATTTATTATCGACGGCCTTGCGGTCCTCGGGAATATCCACCAAAGTCCATACTTTGTTGGTGTACATGGAGTCTATTTCGGATTTCATGGCTTCAAGCCATTTCTCGGACTCGGGTCCCTCCATTGCTTCTTTGTAACTTGTAGGTTCATCCGACTCGTCAGCCGAGATTGCATTCACAAGCTGTCCGTAAAACTCAGTAGGTTGACGGACTCTTGATGACCTACGGGGCATAAAAGGTTCCTCTTCATTCTCGTCATGATCATCATTAATGTCATGATCGTTATGAATGTCGTTCTGGCCATTCTCTTCAGCTCCCACTGTGGAAGATGGTTCCAGAACAATTTCCGTAGTCGTTTCTTCCAATTGGAGTGATTGGTCAGTCACTTCATCGAGGTCTATTTTCCTCTCACTCAACTCTTTCGCGAGAAACTCCTTCTCAAGAAAGTGTCCCGTCTTGGCAACAAACGTTTTGCTATCAGACTTGTTGTAGAAGGTGTATCCACAAGTTTCCTTGGGATAGCCCACAAAGATGCACTTATCCGCCTTGGATTCAAGTTTGTCAGGCTGTAGTTTCCTAACATAAGCCTCACAACCCCAAATCTTCAGGTGAGACAACTCAGGTTTTGTGCCATGCCATTCTTCAAATGGTGTTGTCTTTACGGATTTGGATGGTGCCCTATTAAGAATATGAACGGCAGTTTCTAATGCATACCCCCAGAATGACACAGGCAAATCAGTATGAGACATCATCGATCGTACACTATCCAATAGGGTTCGATTACGTCACTCAGCCACACCGTTTCTCTGAGGTGTGCCTGCCGGCGTAAGCTGTGGTACTATGTCACAAGACTTCAGATGATTGCCAAACTCGTGACTCAAATACTTGCCACCTCGATCCGATCGAAGGTGCTTGATTTTTCTTCCGAGTTGATTTTCGACCTCATTCTGAAATTCCTTGAACTTTTCAAAGGTTTCAGACTTGTGCTTCATCAAGTAAATATACCCATATCTACTCAAGTCATCGGTAAAGGTCACGAAGTAACGAAGACCATTGCGAGTGGGGACGTTCATGGGTCCACATACATCCGAGTGTATGATCCCCAATAAGACATCTGCACGCTCCATTACGCCATTGAATGGAGTCCTTGTCATTTTTCCCATGAGGTATTGTTCACATGTATCAAGGGATCCAAAATCCAATGAATCAAGAAGTCCATCCTTATGGAGCTTCTCCATGCGTTTTATACCAATATGACCAAGTCGGCAATGCCACATCATCATGTGATCTTCATCATTCTTCAATCTTTTGGCCTCAATATTGTTAATGTGACACACGTCACCATCGAGATCAAGTACGAATAAACCATGCAACTCCGGTGCGTGAACATAAAACATTTCATCCTTATAAATCGAACAACCAATTGTATCAGACTTAAAAGAATAGTGGTCTCGCTTCAAGCAAGAGCCACTAACGATGTTCATACTCAACGCGGGTACATAGTAGCAATTATTCAGAACTAAAACCAATCCCGAAGGGAGACTAAGATGCTTCGTGCCGACCGCCAAGACCTCAATCCGACAGCCATTCCCCACGCGCATCGTCACTTCATCTTTGAGCAAGCGTCTCCTATTCCTTAGTCCCTGAATGGAATTAGAAATATGAGCGACAGATCATGTATCAAATATCCAGAATGTGTTCCCAGCGCTTGTCAAGAGAAGATCAACAATATGTATATCAAATATACCTTCGTCTCTCTTGGCGACCTTGCCAGCCTTCTTGTCCTTTAGGTACTTGGGACAGTTGCGTTTCCAGTGACCTTCACCCTTGCAGTAGAAGCACTCCACTCCGAGTTTAGGCTTGGGTGCCTTGGGAGGAGCGGCAACTGACTTGTCATCCCTCTTGGGGCCACCTCTCTTGGCCTTCTCCCGCCTACTTGAATTCTTGAAGTCAGTGGTCCTGTTGACCATGAAGACGGCGTGCTCCTTCTTGATCTCAACCTCGGCGCTCTTCAGCATGGCGAACAACTCAGAAGGGGTTTTGGTCATCCCCTGCATGTTGTAGTTCAGCACAAAGCCTTTGTAGCTAGGGGGAAGCGACTGCAACACCCTATCAACAACAAGTTCATCTGGAATCTGGCATTCCAGAGCATTCAAGCGTTGAACGTAGCCAGACATTTTGACTACGTGCTCACTCACGCTGCCGTGCTCGTCCATCTTTGCTGAGAAGAAGGCTTCAGAAGCCTCGTACCGTTCAGCCCTGGCTTGAGGTGCGAAGACCGCCTTGAGGTCAGTGATAATCTCATATGCACCCATCCTCTCAAAGCGTTTCTGCAGCTCAGCCTCCATGGAGTAGAGCATGCCACTCTGGACAAGGTTGTAATCATCAGTCCTGGAGAGATAGACTTTCTTCTCGTCTTGACTGGCATCTTCTGCTGGTGCGTCACCTAACGCGTCCTCTAGTACGTATGCCATTTTGAGGGGAACGAGGAGAATCCTTAGGGTGCGGAACCAGTTGGTGAAGTTTGCCCCATCTGTTTTTAGTTTATCTTTCTCTAGGAATGATCCTAAGTTGAACGAGGGGCGAGGTGCTGCCATCTACAAGGTTGATTCACAAGGATACATATTTAGACTTTTCTTCATAATGTGGAGTTTCAATTTAATCTCAAAATTCTAGAAAGCTCCCACTTAGATAAACACCTCTCAATTTAACTAAGTGATTACACAATCCCAGCCCCCATACCTCCCCCGATCGTTACGGCCATCAGTATGCGAACCAGGTAGGCCTCTAAGCCAATCACATCAGGCATGTGACTCGTGCTCGACCTTTCGGTCTCCTGTGTTCCAGGCCCGCATCTACATACGTCAAGCCTGCCAATCGAACCTTGATGTTAGTTGTTCAGCAAGGCCATATCTGCATATACCAGGCTTGCCGAACCCAACCTCATGCGAACTCCGTTTAATATGTAGGACAACTCCGGTATGTACGGAGCATCAAGCCATATGGGAGAACCTTCCAGGCGGTGCCCACCAAGGGAGAACACAAAGTTGGTATTGTGAGAGATGGTCCTGTTTCGTGCTACCGTTGATATATCTAGCATACTAGCATAAAACAGGAAGTAAAACTGTAAATCATACAACCTATGATCCCCCTTCATGCAAAGCAAAGTTAAACGCCTTTCTACTTTAGCTTGTGCAAGTTTTACGTGGCTGCTAGGGGTTTCGAGAGAGAGAACCGTTTCTATCCTGCGGAAAACATGCCACAACACCGTCTCCCATCCGTCTCTATTACACCCCTGTCGGGGCCCTCCGTTGCAAACATCTTAGCATCGCTAATGCAGAGAGACAGACACCCCCCCAGCCACTTTATATGGTACAAGCCATATGTCAAGCGTGGAACCAGTCTCGCGTAAACGTGTAAGGTCGGTCGGGGCCGCTTCATCAAACATTGCCACAATGCTAAATGAGTACACGTGGGCGGGTAACGAATGAAGATTCGATGCCCACATCCTAGATGTGTTCTATCCGTACAATACATCTACGCATAACTAGCTCATGATACCACTGTTGGGATACGGGGCAGAAAACACAAATTTTTCACACCTACGGTACCCGAACCCAAGATCTATGCTATGGCGATGTAAAGTAACGGAGGGAATCGGTGTTCATACCTTTGAAGATCGAAAGAGGGAAACGTTCTTGCGAACGTGGTTGGCGTAGACTCAGAACTACGACCTCCCTGTCGTGTAGAAGACCACCAACGGCGAGGATGACTCCCGGTAAACCTTCAGCGACGAAGTAGCACCACAGGTGTAGTGCCTCGAAGAGATTATACACGTACGGTACAATCGATGTTCCTCCCGGGCCCCGAACCAGGCGAGCAGCGGAAGAAAGATGGCTACGGATCCCGACTCCAGCAGAGCGACGACCTGCCTTATGGTGGAGAACTCCAATCCTGGTGCAGACTCCAAACAAGGGGAGTCCACTTCCGGGAAGGAGAAGGAGGAAGAAGGAGATATTGGTGTGTTGGGAAAAGGGGGGTCTAACCCTCCTTATATAGGCCAAGGGGGGGTGTGATCCTCCTCCCCTCCCCCATGTGGGACTAAACCCCCAAGGGGGGGAGGTGCGCCGTCCATAGGGGGGATGGGCCCCACCCTTGGCGCCAAGCCCAAGGGGGGAAACCCCCTCCTCCCCTAATGGGCCCCATGGTCCCATATAGCCTTTTTCCCATTTTTTATTTATTTAATATGTTTTAAATATTTAATTCAGATAATTAAATAATAAAACATTATTAAAACAATTAAACTTTATTTTGAACTATTCAAAATGTCCGGAAACCATTCTGTCCTCCTCCGGAACTATTCCGGTGATTTCTCCTATTTCACCGATTGATCCCGTAACTGTCCTATGCATCGATTGCCCTTAAGTGTAACACCCTAACGGTCCGGGAAACAGCAGACATGGTCGAGACTCTTCTCATTGACCAATGACTAGTCAGTTAGACCTGGTTACAGTCCTTGACAGCCCCTGCGCTTCCATTGAATGAACTTCGATCGCTTTTGGAAACCGTTAACGATACGACGTAATCCCTTTGTGCTGCGGTACTTTGTTTGTCCGAGGTTTGATCGTCGGTATCCCATATACCGTGTTCACATCTCGTTCACAACAAACAACTTCTCTCGTCCATGATCATTGCATCTCTTGTGACCTAGTCACGTCCTTGCAAGGTGTTGATGTAATATCACCGAGTGGGCCCAGAGTACCTGTCCTGTCACAAGGACTGACAAATCCCGCTCTGATCTATTAACATACTCATAAACCATCTATTTAGGAATACCCAAAGTGCTCCGTTATAGCCAACATATTTCAGTCAGGCGGTGGGATAAAAATCAAAGTCTCCTCATAGATGGTAATTACGTATGATCATTACGGTCTAAGGACTAAGCCATACGTTACAAAGTCATAGCAACGCTGAACTATGTGACTCGATCACATTGCAATACTTTAGGTGGGTGTACGTCCATCACATCATTCCCCTTAATGATATGACCTCATTGTCAATGGACTTAAGTGTCGCCATGATCAGGAAAGCTTGATCAATCAATTGCCCAATGAGATAGTTTACCCGAGTTAAACTACGGACCATGTTTTATACTACACCTGTATTAGTATTTCCAAGTAATACAGTTATAGCACAGTATAAAACTTATTCTGAACAAAATGGATATGTGACAAATATCTTTATTAATTTGTCTCTAGGGCACATATCCAACAAAGGGGGCTGTTCATATAGAACTGCAGGAATAATAGGATCAGCAACGTGAATATCAATAGGCACTTCCTTGAAAGGCTTATGGTGCTGACCCTTCTTCAACTTATAAGAATCAACATGAGAGGCAAAGTTCTTACAAAAATCAATCATTAGATGGGAATCCAGACCAATCTTAGAGCAAAAGGTATTAAAATAATCAGTTTTCACATAGATCTCAATATAATCATGCTCATAATTTATAGCAGGTTCGATACCTTTATCGATTTCCCAGTCTTCAGTATTCTTCTGGATCCTTTCGATGAGATCCCATCTTTCTTCAATGCTCTTTGTCTGAAATACCCCGCTAGAGGAGGCATCCAGCATTTCCTTATCCTGACGAGAAAGCCTGGCATAAAAATTTGTAAGTATAATATCTTTGGGGAGCTTATGGATAGGACATTTGAACATTAGGGATTTAAGTCTCCCCCAAGCTTGAGCGATGCTCTCTCCGCCGCGAGACCTAAAGTTATAGATGTAATTCCTGTCTCGATGAACTTCATGAAGAGGGTAAAACTTTGTATAAAAGAGAGACATAAGCTCTTCCCAATTAAGAGAATGTGAGTTATCGAGGAGCTTATACCAATCTGAAGCTTTGTCCGTAAGCGATATGGAGAATAATTTATTCATAACGAACTCCATTGACACACCTGCAAGCTTGAATAATGAACACAAGTTGCAATCGTGAGATGAGATTGGATGGAGGTGGAGATGGTGCTGATGATGGGGATGATGTTGATGATGATCTTGATGATGCCCGTGACGATGGCGATGATCTCCCTTTCCAGGAGGTGATCTCCCCGGCGGAATCTGCCCGCCAGAGATGGCTTTTCTTCTCTGTAGGTTTCCGCCACGGAGCGGCGGCGGAACTCCGTCAAAACCCCCTTTTTAGGGTTTCTGGATGATGTGTGTTATATAGGCCAGAGGGGGGAACCGGGAGTGGTCCCAGGGGTCTAGGCGCCCTCCCGGCGCGGCCAGGGTGGGGGTCGCGCCAGGTGGCCGCCTAGGCACCCTGCGGCCCCCCTCTGGTCGCTCTTTTGTGTGTCTTCGTGATCCTTCTGGCAAATACCCTCCGTAGATTTTCAGGTAATTTGGAGGTATTCTTCTTCAGCAACTCAGCGTCCACTTTTTACCGCTGAATCCTGCGTCTGCTGCTTCGGCACCGGAAAGTTGCAAACTGTATAAAATAGGCCAAAACAACATAAGAATAGCATCATATCATGAAATATATCAATGAATAAGAAAGAATTACTATATAAAATAGTGATGCATTTTGGACGTATCATGCGTCTGGACCCCTGGTGTCCCCATTCGCCTATATTTACCACTCGCCCAGAAACCCTCAAGGACAGAACCCCTTTTCGCGATCTCGCCTCTGTTCCGCTGCCGCCGCGCTTCCAAGATCGGGAGCGCTAGTAGACCTCTTCCCGGCAGCCTGCCGGAGGGAGGATTGACCTTCGGGAGCTTCTTCACCACCATGGATGCTTCCTGGATGATGTGTGAGTGCTCCACCTTGGACCATGGGTCCATGATCAGTAGCTATGTGATGTTCTCCTCCCCTCTTTGTTCTTCATGGTTTAGACCTTGTGAGCTTCCCTACATGATCAAGGCACATATGTAATTCTTTTTGTTGTTGTGAAAGTGCAGTATATCGACCAGAGGGGGTGAATGGGAGATTTTCAAATATCTTGAGGAATTTAGATTTCCTCAGGACTGAGGCAATACGAAATTGAGGAAACGAAAACTCGAGGAAGAACAAAGCGATACTAAAACGTAGGCATGAATGTAAATCAACCTATTTCATATCTAAAGTAAGATCGATGCAAGAACTGAGGAATCAACCCAGTGTAAACTCAGAAAGAGAGGCATCATGATAAGTCATCAGTGCATGAACATAAAAGGTGAGGTTGAAGAAATAGCACCAGGGCACTGAAGACATAGACTTGATGAACCAGTTCGAGTTGCTGTGACAACTCTACGTCTGGTTGGAGAGGCTGAGATTAAACTCAGAAGACATAGTCTTCACCTTATTCTCCTTGAACTAAAGTTCTCAGACTCCATCCAATAACTCAGGTGAGTCTTCAAGGTAGACTCCCAAAACCTTCACAGACTCGGTTCACTCAGGGAAGTCACAATTGCATCTTGACTTCCTCAGACTGAAGACTTCTACACCGACTGGAAGATCATAGTCTTCAAGAGTAAAAAGCTTCGGATCACTCAAACCGACTTCCTTAGAAATGCTCAACTACTCAGGCTGGTGGTTTTGCTCACTTAGGTTCTTCAATTTCTTCAAGGGGTGGGTTGCTCTCTGTAACAACCCAGATTTCACAAAAATTAAAAATTTTGTTTTCGGTGTGAATTGTTTGATTGTCTAATTTGTTTGCGGTGTCTGCATCCCCGATTTATCGATCGGCGATTATTTTTCCCCCTCTTATCTCGTACCGGACGGAGACCGACCCTTGCCACCCTGACACTCGACCTTTGCGACACCGGGTTTCACCCGATCACCGTCGCGAAAACCGCACGAGACCAGCCGCAGCCAACGGAACGAAAAACCCCGTTTAATAATTAAACGGGATATTTTTATAGCGTGCCGGAAATTGTTCTCGGAATGGTTCTAGCACGAGGTGAACGCCACTGGCTCGACACCCTAATCGCGCAGTTCGACTTTTTACCCGAATCGGAGGTACTGCGGACCCCGGGCGGTCAGAAGCGTGAGCACCGCACGCGCAAGAGAAAAACCGGGGATGTTTTTGCAAACTGCCAGCCACTTGGGCTATATAAAGACCACCACTCTCCGACCCTCACTTAGGGTTTCCCTAAGCCAAAATTGCAGCCACACCCCTCCACTTTGCCCAAATTTTGCCCCATAGGCCTCCAAATCCGAAACCCTAGCTCTCCCTCTGATCTGGACCATCAGATCTGAGATCCAACGGTCCAGATCGCGTCCCCAGCCTCCCACTGCAGTTCCAGCCCACTCCGGGCCGCGCGGGCCCGCAACCGCCGCCGCCGGGCCCGATCTGGATCTGCCTCGCCGCCTCCTCCCGTGGAGACGCCGCGCGCCGCCCTCGCCTCCGATCTCCGGCGAGCCGCGCCGCCAAGCGCCGATGAGCCAGCCCCTGCAGGTCGCCGCTTCCTTCTTCCTTCTCCCTTCCCTCTCCTTCTCCTCCCCTCTAACTTTCTCCCTCTCTCTCTGCGAGCACGGCCCGCCATGGCCATGGCGTCAGGGACGCCCAGCCGAAGCTCGAGCCGACCACCTCCCGCGCCCGTTCCCGTTGTCCCCAGCCGCCGATCCGCCTCCCGCGCTCGCCCTTCGGCCTCCTCGTCCAGCCTGCAGCGCCCCCTCGCCGGCGACGAGACGCCACGGCCACCGCCGGTCACGGGCACGACCGAGTTGCCCAACCGCTGGTGCCAGCTGGGCCGGCGCAGTCCTGCGGCCCACTCTAGCGCCAGCCAGCCACGCCCTGGTTGGCCCAGCCGCCTCCTCCTACCTGTTGGGACTCGGCCCATGGTGAGGCCCGAGCGCCCCTTTTTTTATTTTATTTTCGCTGCTATTTTTTTTTCAAGTCTGAGTAAATACTGATGCTGGTACTGTTTTGCAATGCGATTTCCCGTTGAACCGTAGCTCCGATGAACGTGCCCCCAAAACGAATATTTCTCAGAATTGTGTGTATTCCAATCCATATTTTGTGAGCATTTTGATCTGAGGTCATATTGATTGTGTAATTGTGTGCTAAACAGGGCATCAGATCGTTAATTGCAACTGCTGCTGTTAAACTTGCTGAAACTGTTAATTTGTTGAAACTTCGGGCGACGGTTGCGTCGCAACCGTACGTCGGAATTGAGTGATTCCTTTTGCGTTGCGTTAAGCATTGTTTATACTTAAGTTTCATGCATTCACATGCCTTAATTGCTTGCTGAATCATGATTGTATCTTTCTCCAAAGTAGCTACCCTGCTGTTAGAGTGCTGTTGTTTATATTTTGTTGCAACTTCGGTCGACGAGTGTGTCGCGACCGTTTATCGGAATTGAGTGATTCTAGGTGCTTATTGTTAAGCATCATGTCTACTTAAATTATATGTATTGCATTGTCATGATATGCTTGCTGGTCATATAGTTATTGAGCTCCAAAGTTGCTATGCTGCTGTTTTTGACAGCCACCTCTGTTTTTCTCTAAGTCTGTAACGTTCTGATGCCATGTTGCATGCTTAATATCTTTTGATCTATGATTCCTATTTGCATGATTCTTTTTGCCATGCCTTCCTTGTCATGTCTACTTTAGTTCCATATCATTTGTGAGCATGTTTGCATTGATTATCCTGTTTATGCATTGCTCTAAAGTGTGCTTCGTGATGTTGGCAGATTGTGCCCGTAACTTGTTTTGCTTATATCTTTTTAACCGTAACTCCGTTTGGAGTGTGCTTTATATGTAACTTGATTAGTTTTTCGTGTACTTTGTGTTTGTGCTATTGTTTTCTGTTGTTAACCAACCTAAAATATGGTTTAGGACAGAACAGTACCAAATATTTTAATCATCGTGCGACACTTAGTGTTATGCCATGTTTAGGTTGTGCCTCACATAAATTGACTAGCATAGATAGTTTCCTTTATGCTTCACCTCTTGTCATTTTTGTGTGCTATGCCATGCTTGAGTGAGATGCCATGTTAACAAACTTTGTTGATCACCTGTAGCTAAACAAGTTGAACCTTTCTAAATGTGTGGTATTGTCGTGTGTGACGAGTACTCCACTTAACCTGTTAGTAACCGCTCTCGACGGTAGGTGCGATGTCTCGTGTTGCCTTCTTGTTGATGCTTGCTCGTGTTTGCCTCGTAGTAATAGATGCTTGCTCGTTGATTGATTTCCAGTGTTTATCGTCTTGTGTGCTTCCGCGGGTACCTCTCGGAGACGATGCGAGCTTGCGATCAACTACACCTTCGGAACCCGACTTATCAACAGGCAAGGACTATACATTACTTATGATCCATTCTATTTCAACCAGCGGTTTGCATGCTAGTCTAGGTTAGGTTCGATGTTTGATCCTACCACATGTTTACAACCTCTTTCAAACCGATACAGCCATGTCCCTTCCCAGCAAACCTTGTACTGCTATGTTACTATTGCTCGTTGCTCAGCCCCTGCTTAGTATGCATGCTTAGGATGCTACGATGTTAACCTGTTACTCCTTGGTTTGGGATATCACATTATTATATTGTTGTTGATGATATGATTATTATAGTGTTGACTATATTCGACGAAGGATGGAAGGTCTAGGCTATCCCACCCCGACGCTTTGTTCCATTTGAGTCACCTAGGATCCGAGTTCCGGGTATTGGTTTTAAGACTGAGCGTGCCTAACCGCGTGTGGGATTTTATGGGGTCCCCTTTTCTTACCTACCTAGCTTCAAACATTTCTAGTGGTGGCCCAAGCTGATTTACCATTTGAAACCGTGTGTGTGCTGGTCAGCTGCCAGTAGTTTTTAAACCAACCCGGACCAGTGAGGACATAGTTCCCTTGCTGGCCCATCATGACCGGCTGAGGACCCGGTTTCCCATGTGTGATTAACCGGCAATCCAAACCTGGAGTCATACGGTAGAGACCAGATCGAGAGCGCGGCCGGCTCCTGAGCTAGATGTCGACTCACCGGGGACCACCCGGATTTGTTCGTTGTTAGCTAGAGGGACCTGTCGTATCGGATCTCTTGGAACTAAATCATAAAATGGTTTCCTGTGATGGGTAGCAACTGAGAGAGATGGACGTGCGTGCGGAGCCTTGTAATGGGCAGTTGGTACACCCCTGCAGGGTTAAATCTTTTCGAGAAGCCGTGTCCACGGTTATGGACGACTTGAGACCTACTCCTTGTTCATAGACAACAACAACTGAGATAATCTTAAATAACTTGATCAATGTGTGTGTGCCTTGACTGCTTCTTCTTCGCCGGGATGCGAAGAGGAGGACAAGGATAGGATAGGTGTTATGATTGCGTAAGTAGTTGATAGCAAGACTTGTTGGAGGCAATTCCTCATCGAATGCTTGGCTTCTTATCTTACTCTCTAGATCGTTAGCCACTTCATAAATGCTAGTGCGGCAGCAACCTCACCACTTACCCCTTCCTTATCGTAAACTACTAGTTGTCCTAGAATGACGAGTGATGAAGTCCTTGCTGGGTCAGTTGACCACTACAGTTGGATGCTGAGTACTTCTGTACTCATGATACTACCCCCAAACTCTTTTCAGGGTTCTTGATCGACAACAGGTATGGTGATCGATGTTTCACGTGGAGACTCAACGACGACTAGTTAGGAGGATCCCGGCGGAGGGCCTGGACCCGTGTGGTTATGGGATCGATGTTTTTCTCTTTCCCACTAGGCATTTGATTGTAGTCTGTACTCAGACATGTATCTTCCGATGTTGTATTGTATTAAGGCAGTTGTATGCCGATTGTATGAGATGTTGTATCCTTGTATCTGTAATGTGTGATATCATGTTGAAAATCCGGGGCATATGGCTATGTCATATGTCGCGGTGGGACCGATATGTGCTTCGTCCCTGGATCTGGATGGAAACATCTAGATCTAGAACAGTACCGCATATCGGGCCTTACACTCTCAGATGACAAGTGTCAGTTTTTCTCTCGGAGCAGCCAACCCACGAATGGGGCTGGGGGCGGCTATTTATAGCCGGGGAGCAACCCTAGGTGAAAGGACATAAATGCCCATGCATGAAATTACTTCCATGCCCACCCTTCGGACTATTGGCTGGATCGGTACCAGCACTCTCCACGTGACACGTGGCATAGTCGGAACACTCACTCTCACTCTCTCTTCAGGCGAACTGCACTGACAGTTTCCTGACTCCTCAATCGAAGACAAATTCCTCAGTGTCCTGAAGAACATCGTCCCAGACACCCGAGGAATTGAACTTCTACTGCAGGAGATTTCTAATTGAGCACTTTCTCAGAAATACAGAACTCATTTTCCTCAACCCCTCCAACAGTGTGATGTTTTCCTACGACTCAAGAAGTATAAAAAGTCTTAGCGAAGACTACGCTTCAACTTCGTCTTCAGCGCGAACGTCTTCAGGATCTTGTACAGCTTCAGCTTCAGCCGAACGCTTCAGGATCCTGATTCCTCAGGATTTCGCACAACTTCAGTCTTCAGTAAACACACTAATTTCTTCCATGTTCCTCAACATTTTGGGGGGTCGACAACGGTGGTTAACCGAATCCTCATGGACTGTTTTCCTATGTATACTCACGAACACATCAGTCTCTTAACTGTTTTGTCATCAAATACTCCAAAACCTCAAAGGGGGCACTAGATGCACTTACAATCTCCCCCTTTTTGGTGATTTGATGACAATCGGGTTAAGGCTTCAACGGGATAGAATAAGTAATTTTGAGGAATTAAAAATATTAAAAATATTCGTCGTTTCCGGATATAGAGATGCTCCCTCTGAGGATATGCATGTTTTGAAGACTTGGTAGAATATTTTTGAAAACATGAGGAGCTCCCCCTATATCCCGGATTATTTGAAACAGTGCATCATATGAAATAACTGAGAAGTAAATAATAGCACTGAGTAAAGTGGTTGCTGAGGAATATCATGAGTAATAGATAAACTTGAGGAATACCATGAGGTAACTTAAAAGTATCAGAAACCACACAAAATATCAGTATACAACTCATTAAAAAAATGATCTGAAGAATGAGAGTTGTAACTGAGGAACCCCATGAAAACCCGTTTGAAGACTACCAAATTTCTCCCCCTTTGTCATTAAATGAACAAAAGGAGAGACTATAGCTAACGTCCCAAAAGTAGTGCCTCAGGGCTGAGCAGGATCAGGTCGAAGGCACGCCGTTGCAGTGTGAGTACAAGCCGCGGTGTCTTCAACTTCTTCAGGGGAGAATTATTGAGCTGAAGAAAAGGAGTCTGTCGCCAGAGGTGGGGTCTTGCTCTTGGTGAACTAACGAGGAGGCCGAATCTCAGGCAGTTGGGGTTGTCTGAGGCTAAGCTTGGCGAGATATTCAGGTGTAATGACTTCAGTCAAAAGAGCATCAAGTCGCTGATATGTATTATGAGCATACTGATGAACTTTCTTCTGAGTAGTATGCATCTGCGCCATATAGCTGAAAATGTCTCCAATCTGTCGCTTCGTCCAGTCATGATTGCGATCCACTTTCTGATGTAAGCTGATGAGGAGCTCGCGGTCAGTCATGAGGCGAGCTTGAGTAGTTTCCTCAGTTGAGGCATGTGTGCGTTCCTCATGGGTGGTGCGAGACTGAGGCTGGCGAATATTTCCACCAAGTGAATCCTGAGGAAGTACTTCTTCATAGAGGGGTGCTTTGCCCTTGGCATTAGAGTCAAGTGTGTGTTGAAGCACTTCAACTGGAGGAACATAAGGGTGATGCCTGATCAGGCTTGAAGTTGATGCCAGTCTTGGTGCAGACGAGCTTCATGATCCATGGAGCGTATGGCTTCAGAATATGAGGATTCTGAGCAGCATCCACCAAAGTCCTGAAGAAGAAGTCTGAGACATTAATGGGAGCCGACATGCAGAGGCTGTAAATAATGTTCTTCATGATGCCCACAACTTCCTCGGCGGTTGATTCATATCCCTTGATGGGGCAAAAAGACTTGGACAATATTCGGTACATTGTGCTGGGCAGACACTGAAGCTCTAAGACTAGGAACTTGGTCCGGGGCGGAGCTTCAGGTGTTTGCGGCTTCATCAGCATAGTCATCAGATCATCCCTGAGAAGTGGAGCACCGTATGTGCTGGGGACTGAAGCGTCAGAGGGAGGAAGCTGAAGATTGCAATGATCTCGGGTACAGAGGCAGTGTAGTGCTGATGCTTAGTCATCCAGTCGATCACCCAAGTGTTGATGTCTTTGGGGTCCCCTGAGACATAGAGCGTTGCATAAAACTGGAGAACGAGTTATTCATTCCAATGAATACACTCAGAGCAGAACTGAAGCAGCTTGGCATGAAACAAGTCCTGCAGCACGTTGTTGAAGCAAGGGATGTCCTCCATATCCAAATGAGGAATGTGTTTATGAGGAAAAACCTTTTGTGCCATGTACAAAACTAAGGCATAGTAGTTCTTTTAATTAGCCGCCCAGAACCTCAGGAGCTTGCTGGGCGGAGGAGAATGGTAAGGATTCTGGATCCCAGCCTGAAAGAAGCTCATTGTCAGAACCCCAACTAGGGTAAGTGCTAGGGCTTGCTTGACCCTTTGCATCATGAAAAATTCAAATGGAAATTAAAAAATGGGGTAAAGAAAAGCCCTGAGAAATTAAATCAAATGGTCAGATAAAAATCTTTTTCCAAAAATCACTTGAACATTTGGAAAATTCCTATAAATGATGGTAATCATTTAAAAAATGGTTTGGGTTCATTCCCATGCCTATGGAATTTTCTAAAATTCAAAAGATGCTCTGGAAATTAAAGTTGACCCCTATTTGAATTGAAATTCAAATTAATTGAATTTCAAAAATGACCAAAAGATATAAGTGGTTTTCTTCTGGTCGCCTAGGGTTTATAAAATTATTTGGGCATTTTACTAAATTGCCTAGCTATTTATTTCTAAGGCAAAACAAAATAACAGAAAAAGAAAAGAAGAAGAAAAAGAAAAGAGGAGACCCCTGGCCATCTGGCCCAACTAAACCCCCCCCCCCGGCCCACCTGGCCTCGGCCTAGCCCACGAACCTGTGTCGTCTTCCTCCCCCTGCCCCAAAGCAGCTCGCTGGAGATCTGGGAGCACGCTGGCGCCACGTCGCCGCTGCATGCGCCTTCTAGGACTCCTCGAGGCCTCTCCTTAAGCCACGCAGCACCAGACGCCCCCCGAGCTCATCCTCCCATCCACGGGTCGCCCCCCTTCTTCCTCCTCACGAATCCAACGCCGCCCCGAAGTCAGCCGGAGCATGACGCTGCGCACCACCGTGGCCATCGACGACCAGCCGTCCAGCAGACGTGTCCAGGAGGACCAGCGACGTCCCCTTCGTCGAACCCCTCTGCTAATCGAGCCCGAAGAGACAAGGAGACGACGCAAGCTTCACCGAACTCCCGCCGGCCACCGAGGAACTCCGGCGAGCAATACGCTGCCTACGGTGCCTCCCCGCCGTAGCCGTCGACACCATCGTCTCTACGGTAAGCGCATGAACACAACCCACCTACCCGCGCTCTAAATCCCCGTCGGAAAACCCCGATCCCACAGAGCAGAGCCACGGCCGCCGCGCCATCTCGACGCCGACGAGGCTCCGGCCACCCCTTTGCCCTGCCGTGTGCATCGTTGGATGCGGACGAGCACGGGGAGCCTTTTGGTGGCCTCTGCGTGCCCTCCCGTGGCCATTTGGGCACTCCGGCAAGGCGCCGCCGTCACCCGCGGTCACCGGCGGTTAGCCGTCAGCTGTTTTGGCCATTAGGGCCCCTAATCAACCCCTAATCACCCCCTGGGGTCAATGACAGGTGGGGCCCCAGCCCCTAACCCTCTGTTTAAATTAAATAAAACGGGATTTAACCCAGAGCCAATGACACTCGGGACCCACAGGTCAGAGCCCCCTGACGTCACCCTTGCGTCAGCATGACGCAGTAAATGGTTTCTTTTTTTAAAAGAAATTACAGAAAATCCAGAAATTCAATTAAACTTTGAAAATTCATAGAAAATTCATACTAACTCCAAATTAAACATATAATATATGAAAATTTATCAGAAAAATGCAAGGATTAAGAATATGCACTTTGTTTCTATGTTTGACCATTTTAAAATGGGGAAATAGTAGCAAGTTTGCATATGGCTTAATTTGAATTCAAATTTGAAGTTTGAATTTGCAAATCCTTTGCAATACACTTCAATTAAATTGAATTGTCAACAAACCAGTACCATATACGTCATGTTCTACAGCTTGATCATGTGATTGTGCATTGTACATTATAATTGCAATGTTTGTGATGTTTGCTCGAATAGAGGCGGAGCCGGAACCGGAGGCCACCCCCTTCGTTGAAGACACCATGTGTGAACCTCGTCAGCAAGGCAAGCAAACCCCATTGATCATGTCTATAAAATCCCACTTCCCTCTCAGTCTCACTTATGCATGATTAGGAGATCACCTTGTGTCGATTCTACCGCATAGTTGTGTAGGAGATATGCCCTAGAGGCAGTAATAACAGTTATTTTGTATCTCCGAGTTTGTAATGAATGTTTATGTTCCATGCTATAACTGCAATGATTCTCGAGTCTGCAATATCCACGAGGCTCGGAGGGAAACTCATGTGCACGTGTGGTATAATAAACAGTAAAATGTATTCCTAGTCATGCCTCTAAGACTGGCTCATGTATTGCATGATGATCCTGTTTTCCTGATCATGGGCATGTCTATGCCGGCAATTTTGAGGGCACAATGTTAGAAGAACATTTGTGTTGAATCGACCCGAATTGATGTTATGCTATGAGATACATTCGTCACAAGTTAATGGTTAATAACACAGAGAAAGTTGTGCGTTTGCATAATTCCTTAGACCATGAGAGTATCGAGTTCCTTCGTACTTGCTTCGTGAACTTTGGGGTTTTGTTAAACGTCATCTGTAAAAGGGTGGCTATTACGGCAGCTTGCGGGTTCACGGAAAAGTATGACAAGGAACTAGGTAGCTCGAGATTGGGATTTGCTCCTCCGTCGTTGGAGAGATATTCTTAGGGCCCTCTCGGTGTTACGGTATCCACCATCGTCTGGCCAGACACAGTGTGATTTGATCACAGGGATGCCGGAACGCGGGAACGAGAAAAGAGAACAATACCAGGAACGAGGTAACTGGCATAGTGGACAAGTTGTTGATTCAAGGGGATGCCAATAAGTCTCACCTCGGGTATTTGTAATATATCGCGAAGCAACAGGAATAGCACACAACAACTAAAGGTTCACTCGAATAATTCTTCGTATGGGTATAGGGATCAATATGGATGTCCTCGGTTCCGCTATTGATCATTGATTGGAAAGTGTTCCGGTCATGTCTATACTTCATCGAACCTACAGGGTCACACGCTTAAGGGTCATCTATCTGTTGAATACTAGACAGGGAGTCTGAGATAAAGTCACCGGAAAGGTTTCGGAGACGGCGGAAAAGTTCCGAGAGAGAAAACCGAAAAGTTGTTTCGGGGTAAACCACTAAGCCGAAAAGGTTTCGGAGAGCACCTGGTAATTTTGGAGAGTGCCAGAATTGTTCTGGTAACTTCTGGAATTTTTCTGGAGAAAAGATTAAAATATTTTTTTCGGAAATATTTCGGAGCTGCCGGAAATGTTCCGGAGCTGCCGGAAATGCTTAGGTTGCTTTTCGCAGATGAAAATCACTAATCCGGAATTGTTTCGGAATGCGCCCAAAATCATTTTAGTGGGTGTTGGAATTATTCTAAGACCCACAGAAATATTTTCGGAATTTTCGGACGCGAAAAAGTGGTGTCATGAATAGTAAAAAGTACTACTTGAGATATTTTTGGAAAGCCTTCTAGAAGGACTTGGGAGCCAAGAAAGCCCCCTTGGGTTTCCTATAAATAGAGGTGTGAGGGCAGCCCCATATCCTTGATCCAAGCTCTCACTTGAGTTCTCAACACATGCCATGCAATTATCTGGCTTCTTCTCTCCCTCACACGAAAGAGTTTCGTAGAGCCGAAAGGCTGTCTGGGTTCCGGCAAGAACTAGTTCTGGACGGCGAAGCCCTGCTGGATAGCTGACACCGTATGTGTGCAACTTGGTAGAGAGGTCGTTGTTTCGATCTTAGTTCGAGTGTGCCTCCCGAAGGGCTGTCCGAGTTACAGATCGAGTTTCGAGGGTCCTCCCGAAGGGCTGTCCGTGACATCGTCCGAGGGACTGTCCGACCGCCTCCCGGAGCGCTGTTCGTGGGGCAGACGAGGGAATACATTCTCGCGGTTGGGAGGTTGTAAATCCTAGCTTCGGGGATCTGCACCGACGATCTTCATCGACTCTACTTCCCGCTGCGCTACGAGTCGGTAACGATCAGATCAAAACCTTGTATGCGTCTCCATAGTGGTCCTGGGCGTGCTCGCTATACCGAAATTTTTTGTTTTCTGTTGCGTTCCCCTACAGTGGTATCAGAGCCGTGCTATGCGTAGATGCATGTTATGATCTAGAATACATGGAGATGTATGGGTATTGCATAATATAATTTTGGAGTAGATCAGATCTATTGCTGAAAATTATTTATGCGGGTGGCAGATGAAATCTGTTACCCGATATTCTTGTTGCTTCCCTAGAATTTGCGTATTTCTGATCTCGAGACAGCATGGTGGAATTTTACAAAGTTCTGGCAATCCGCGATCCTGATTGATCAACGAAGTGCTATCAGTTCTTTGGGTTCCGCCATAGTCAAAAGAAAGATGAAATTCGCAGACTAAAGGGCAATGCAGATATGATCTGCACGGGGATCACGCGTATGACGAAGTTCAGTATGGGGTTCGAGATTTTATTATCTCGTGCTTCATACACCCCGCAATGTTAATCTAGTGACTTGAATAATCATACTTGATGATAAAACGTTGGCAGTTGCGGTTTAAGTCAAAACCTTAGAAGCCACGTAAAATAAAATTTTGCATAAACCGGTTTAGAGGCGTCTAACTTGTTTTTGCAGGATGTGCATGTGATGTGGTATAGCAAAGCTCATATTAATTCGATTATGTATGAGATGACTATATAATGTAAATTTATTAACATGACCTGCGTGTCATGATTCGGCATGATGGCTGGAGCCATATGATTGTCACTTTAATGACCTGCGTGTCAACCTTAGGTAATGCACTTATTCATTTGCTATAAAGATAGCAATATTATTTGGTGCATCGACAAGGTGGTGGCAATCTTCGCGAAGGTGAACTCCGACGCAAATGCCAAAGACGAAGAAATACTTGACTTCTCCGTCAGAAGGGGCTATACCATATCATGCTATTATGAATTGCATGGGATGTTTATCCCTTATGTTGCACCCTTCTTGATTGCGCGGTAGTCGCTTTTTATTAGGGTGATCTCTCACTTAAAATATCAAGTAGTTAGTGTTCTCCCAAGTGTAGCGCCGTCACAGCATCTATACTCTCGGGGTGCGCCATGGATGCATGGGTACGAACGATTGGAGAAATGTAAGGCGGGTGAGGTCAGACCTCGCAGCAAGATCACTTGGTTGTCTTGACGTTCATGGAAGGATCGTCCTGAGCTCGGAACACACGCATCGAAAGATGAACAAGAGTCACATAGAGATGTGATTGGCAAGTTGGCCTACCAAATCAAAATCCTCGTCATGAGATGATGATTCTATGGCGTTGTATTGATATTTGGATCTTGAATCACTCATAATCAATTTTGAGAGATATTGATTTAAGTGGGAGCACACTTTAGAATAAAATTGTTTATTCACTAGTGAAAAAATCATTGTGAACAAAGTCTAAGTGAAACTTGTGTTTACCGTTGTAGATCAAATGGCTCGCAACACCGCTTTCAACTTGGGGCCAATGTTAGAGAAAGAAAAGTTAGCTGCGACTGGAAACAACTATGCGGACTGGGTCCGTAACCTGAGGATTGTCCTCAGGAGCGCTAAGAAAATCTATGTGCTTGAAAAAGCTCTTCCAGCTAAACCGACGGCAGGTGCCTCGGAAGATGAACAAAATGTCTGGGCCACTCAGGATGATGATCACAACGCAGTACAGTGCCTCATGCTAGCTTGCATGAGTCCAGAGCTCCAAAAACGTTTTGAATTCCATAAACCCCGTGATATGATCCGGGAATTGGATGCTCTGTACAAGGAAACCGCAAGGTCTGAACGTTTTGATATCATGAATATCTTGATGAATTTAAAGATGGCTGAGGGCGGTTCAGTTGGCGAACACATAGTCAAAATGATTGGCTATGCTGAAAGGCTTAAAACCCTGGAATTTCCAATTCCAGCATCCCATATGATGGACATGATTCTTTCTTCACTCCCCCCGTCTTACAACGGTTTTGTCATGAATTACAACATGAGTGGGATGGAGAAAACACCAGAAGAGGTGCTCGCCATGCTGAAAACTGTGGAAGAAGGACTACGGAAAAATCACAAGCAAGTGTTGCTTATGAATAAATCCGCCAGTTTCAAAAAGAAAGGCAAGCCAAAGAAGGGCAAGGGTGCCGGTAAGACCGGCTCCCAAAGCAACTCTAAGGGCGGAGCCAAGAATGAAACTGAGTGCTTCTACTGCAAGGGCACAGGACACTGGAAGAGAAACTGCAAGAAGTATCTGGCCGATAAGAAGTCCGGGAAAACCGGAAAAGGTATAATTGTTATACAAGTTAATGTCATTGATGTTTTGCTTGCTAGCGAAAATTCTAAGTCTTGGGTATTTGATACCGGATCGGTTGCTCACATTTGCAACTCGATACAGGGACTGCAGAAGGTCCGCAAGCTAGCAAAGAATGAAGTCATGATGCGCGTCGGGAACGGCGCTGGGATCGCCGCTCAAGCCGTCGGCATTATGCCTCTACGTCTCCCTTCAGGATTTATCTTAGAGCTAAATAAATGTTATTTTGTTCCACTATTGTGTAGAAACATTATCTCTGGATCATGTTTAGTACACGATGGGTATTCGTACAAGTCTGAGAACAATGGTTGTTCACTTTATTGTAAGGATATGTTTTATGGATTTGCACCCATTGTTGGGGGCCTTTTCATACTAAATCTTGAATGTGAAAATGATGTCTTTAACATGAATGCTAAACGCCTTAAGAAGGTTGATACCACAACCACTTATTTGTGGCACTGTCGGCTTGGCCACATCGGAAAGAAACGCATGCAAAGACTCCAAAGAGATGGAGTTTTACCGTCCTTTGATTTTGAATCATTTGACACATGTGAAGCTTGTCTAATGGGAAAAATGACCAAGATGCCGTTCAAGGGTCATCCTGAACGGGCGGGTGAATTATTGGAAATAATACATAGTGATGTATGTGGTCCAATGAGCACAGCCGCACGGGGTGGGTATTTCTACTTCGTGACTTTTACTGATGATTTAAGTCGGTATGGCTACATCTACTTGATGAAGCATAAGTCGGAAACCTTTGAAAAGTTCAAGGAATTTCAGAATGAGGTAGAAAATCATCGTGACAAAAAGATTAAGTTTCTGCGGTCTGATCGCGGAGGCGAATACCTTAGTCATGAGTTTGGCCAACATCTAAGTGACCGTGGAATCGTTTCACAGCTTACGCCTCCCGGAACTCCACAGCGAAATGGAGTATCGGAAAGACGTAACCGAACCTTGTTAGACATGGTAAGGTCGATGATGTCTCTTACAGATCTGCCGATATCCTTTTGGGGTCACGCACTAGAAACTGCCGCTCACACACTAAACCGAGCACCGTCTAAGTGTGTTGAAACGACACCACATGAGATGTGGAATGGGAAGAAACCCAGTTTGTCGCACCTTAAAATTTGGGGATGTGAGGTACTTGTAAAACGTTTACAACCAACCAAACTCGATCCCAGATCAGACAAATGTAACTTTGTAGGTTATCCAAAAGAAACAATTGGGTATTCCTTCTACCTACCCTCCGAGCACAAAGTGTTTGTCGCTAAAAGCGGAGTCTTTCTTGAGAAAGAGTTTCTCGCCAAAGAAGTAAGTGGGAGGACAGTACAACTTAATGAGATTAGTGAATCTTCGGCGACCGTTGCTATGGCTAAAGAAACGGAAGTAATTCCGCAAATTATCCCTACAACCGAGCCGAAAGTTGTCACATATAATGCAAAAACTTCAGACAATGTTGTAACTGAACCGCGTAGATCAGGTAGGGCTGTCCAGCCACCTGAGTGGTTTCATGATGAAATCTTCATTCTTGAAGACGATGAACCTGCGCACTACAAAGAAGCGATGGCGGGGCCCAGCTCAAGGGAATGGAACAGAGCCATGAAATCCGAGATGGAATCCATGTACGAAAACCAAGTTTGGAACTTGGAAGAACTTCCAGAAGGCGTAAAGCCCATTGGTTGTAAATGGATTTTCAAAAGAAAGACGGACGCGGATGGTAACATTACTATCCACAAAGCTAGACTTGTCGCGAAAGGGTTCACGCAAGTTCCAGGAGTGGACTACGACGAGACGTTCTCGCCAGTAGCTATGCTTAGGTCTGTACGGATATTACTAGCAATTGCTGCTTATTTCGACTATGAAATATGGCACATGGACGTCAAAACGGCTTTCCTAAATGGAAACCTCAAAGAGGATGTATACATGATACAGCCAGAAGGTTTTGTCATTCATAAGGATGCTAAAAAGGTATGCAAGCTTCAGAAAGCCATTTATGGTCTGAAGCAAGCATCAAGGAGCTGGAACATTCATTTTGATGAAGTAGTCAAACGGTTTGGCTTCATCAGGAATGACGAAGAATCTTGTGTTTACAAGAAGTTTAGTGGGAGCGCAAAAGCATTTCTAATCTTGTATGTGGATGACATATTGTTGATTGGAAATGATGTGAATTTCCTTAGAGAAATAAAAGACTCATTGAAAAGGAGTTTTTCAATGAAAGACTTAGGCGAAGCGGCATATGTATTGGGCATTAGGATCTATAGAGATAGATCAAGACGCCTGATAGCGCTTAGCCAAAGCACGTACATTGACAAGGTGTTGAAAAGGTTCAACATGGAGAACTCCAAGAAAGGCCTACTCCCCATGTCACCTGGCACAGTGCTTTGCAAGAATCAGTGTCCTCGGACTCTCGATGAGCGAGTAAAAATGAATGATGTTCCATATGCCTCGGCAGTTGGTTCTATTATGTATGCCATGCTATGTACAAGACCGGACGTTTCCTATGCGCTAAGTGTTAGCAGCCGGTACCAAAGTGATCCAGGATTGGAACACTGGGCCGCAGTCAAGGGTATTCTTAAGTACCTCAAACGGACCAAGGATTTACTCCTTGTGTATGGAGGTGATGAAGAGCTCATTGTAAGTGGTTACACTGATGCAGGCTTCATGACTGACCCAGATGACTTCAAATCTCAATCAGGCTATGTTTTCATATTGAACGGCGGCGCAGTTGATTGGAAAAGTTCCAAACAAAAGACTGTGGCGGATTCTACGACAGAGGCGGAATATGTTGCTGCTTCAGAAGCCTCCAAAGAGGCGGTATGGATCAAGCAATTTCTTGAAGACCTTGGTGTGGTTCCAAGTGCTCTGGACCCGGTGGAGATCTATTGTGATAATAGTGGCGCCGTGGCTCAGGCAAGGGAGCCATGTTCGCACCATAAGACAAGACATATTGAACGCAAATATAAACTCATTCGACATCATGTCGAAGCGGGTTTAGTGAAAGTACGCAAAGTTCACACGGATCTGAACGTGTCAGATCCGATGACAAAGCCTCTACCACGAGCAAAGCATGAGAAGCACCGGATAGCCATTGGTGTTGGGGAAGCCATGTAACTGGATTATGACTCTAGTGCAAGTGGGAGTCTGTAGGAGATATGCCCTAGAGGCAGTAATAACAGTTATTTTGTATCTCCGAGTTTGTAATGAATGTTTATGTTCCATGCTATAACTGCAATGATTCTCGAGTCTGCAATATCCACGAGGCTCGGAGGGAAACTCATGTGCACGTGTGGTATAATAAACAGTAAAATGTATTCCTAGTCATGCCTCTAATACTGGCTCATGTATTGCATGATGATCCTGTTTTCCTGATCATGGGCATGTCTATGCCGGCAATTTTGAGGGCACAATGTTAGAAGAACATTTGTGTTGAATCGACCCGAATTGATGTTATGCTATGAGATACATTCGTCACAAGTTAATGGTTAATAACACAGAGAAAGTTGTGCGTTTGCATAATTCCTTAGACCATGAGAGTATCGAGTTCCTTCGTACTTGCTTCGTGAACTTTGGGGTTTTGTTAAACGTCATCTGTAAAAGGGTGGCTATTACGGCAGCTTGCGGGTTCACGGAAAAGTATGACAAGGAACTAGTTAGCTCGAGATTGGGATTTGCTCCTCCGTCGTTGGAGAGATATTCTTAGGGCCCTCTCGGTGTTACGGTATCCACCATCGTCTGGCCAGACACAGTGTGATTTGATCACAGGGATGCCGGAACGCGGGAACGAGAAAAGAGAACAATACCAGGAACGAGGTAACTGGCATAGTGGACAAGTTGTTGATTCAAGAGGATGCCAATAAGTCTCACCTCGGGTATTTGTAATATATCGCGAAGCAACAGGAATAGCACACAACAACTAAAGGTTCACTCGAATAATTCTTCGTATGGGTATAGGGATCAATATGGATGTCCTCGGTTCCGCTATTGATCATTGATCGGAAAGTGTTCCGGTCATGTCTATACTTCATCGAACCTACAGGGTCACACGCTTAAGGGTCATCTATCTGTTGAATACTAGACAGGGAGTCTGAGATAAAGTCACCGGAAAGGTTTCGGAGACGGCGGAAAAGTTCCGAGAGAGAAAACCGAAAAGTTGTTTCGGGGTAAACCACTAAGCCGAAAGGTTTCGGAGAGCACCTGGTAATTTTGGAGAGTGCCAGAATTGTTCTGGTAACTTCTGGAATTTTTCTGGAGAAAAGATTAAAATATTTTTTTCGGAAATATTTCGGAGCTGCCGGAAATGCTTAGGTTGCTTTTCGCAGATGAAAATCACTAATCCGGAATTGTTTCGGAATGCGCCCAAAATCATTTTAGTGGGTGTTGGAATTATTCTAAGACCCACAGAAATATTTTCGGAATTTTCGGACGCGAAAAAGTGGTGTCATGAATAGTAAAAAGTACTACTTGAGATATTTTTGGAAAGCCTTCTAGAAGGACTTGGGAGCCAAGAAAGCCCCCTTGGGTTTCCTATAAATAGAGGTGTGAGGGCAGCCCCATATCCTTGATCCAAGCTCTCACTTGAGTTCTCAACACATGCCATGCAATTATCTGGCTTCTTCTCTCCCTCACACGAAAGAGTTTCGTAGAGCCGAAAGGCTGTCTGGGTTCCGGCAGGAACTAGTTCTGGACGGCGAAGCCCTGCTGGATAGCTAACACCGTATGTGTGCAACTTGGTAGAGAGGTCATTGTTTCGATCTTAGTTCGAGTGTGCCTCCCGAAGGGCTGTCCGAGTTACAGATCGAGTTTCGAGGGTCCTCCCGAAGGGCTGTCCGTGACATCGTCCGAGGGACTGTCCGACCGCCTCCCGGAGCGTTGTTCGTGGGGCAGACGAGGGAATACATTCTCGCGGTTGGGAGGTTGTAAATCCTAGCTGCGGGGATCTGCACCGACGATCTTCATCGACTCTACTTCCCGCTGCGCTACGAGTCGGTAACGATCAGATCAAAACCTTGTATGCGTCTCCATAGTGGTCCTGGGCGTGCTCGCTATACCGAAAATTTTTGTTTTCTGTTGCGTTCCCCTACAAGTTGAACCCATATCCGATGCATGACCTATCATCTTGTCACAGTAGTAAGCAAACCACAATCCTAGCTGACATAGGAGTTGATTGATATCATGTGGCCCCTGTAACTGTTACAACTTATTGCATGCTTAGAGGTTTCTTTGATCTGTGAGTCGGGATGGTTGTGATCATGTTACTGATGGAGTGAAACTGTGTCGGTGAATCCACCCTAATACAAGGTGAACGATGAGAGGTTGTGTAGAAGTACACAGTGGGTTGTCTCGTTGAACACCGCCTTAAGCCCGAGTTCTTGTGTGGTGATCCAAGACCAAGAGTACTACCACATGTTGGGCACATGGACCCCCGCTCAGCCTACTAACTCACCCTAGTTCAAGTCCAGGAGTCACTAGTTCGGGTTTTCCATTTGGCATATGCATAGAAAAAGAATGATTGAAAGTTTGCATCATTTAGATATGTGGGTGGACCTATGAGACAGTAAAACCATCTGCTAAGGTGGCGTCTCGGTCGCCTGCATCGTCTGAGTCTATATCGTTGACCCGGCCGGACTCTTGAGCGGTGAGCAACTCAGATGGTTGATTCCTGGATTAGAATTGGCTGTGAGGTAAAAGTTGTGGAAATTATCCTCGCCGACACCCGCTTGAAGGGTGACGAGATCCCGGCGGTAACTGATGGTTTCATGTGTGTAGCAGTACACCCCTGCAGGGTTAACAAAACTATTCGAATAGCCGCGTCTGCGGTAAGGGACTACTTGGAAAGTTGTGCTTGATTATTAGACAACTTGAATGGATACTCTAAAACTCGCAAGATAAGTGTGAGTGCTGTGGTGTGCTTCCTCGTGGGGAAGTCAAGGAAGTAACCATAGTGGTGTATTGGTTGGAGACTTGGTAGTGGACTCGTGTACGCTTCTTACCTCAAGTCTGGTACTCGTAGTACGGGACTAGCCAAGTCAAAGCTGGCACTTCTGCATGTTGAAACCCCACCTCCCTTTACCTTGAAACTTGAGCATGAGTAGTATAGTTCTGATTTAAGTCTTGCTGAGTACGACTTTGTACTCACGTTTGCTTATTCTATGTTTTAGATGATAACCTAGCCCCCGATGGAGTCACCTTCCTGAAGCTCGACGTTGACTAAGCTAGTATAGTTCCAGACAGCAGTCTGGTCCCTCGTGGAAGGGCATGTATGTTGAACAAGGCTTCTCTAAGCCATTTGTTAAACTTGTCTGTACTCAGACCTAATTTGCTTCCGTTGTATGATGTAATGTTGATCACAGACATGTGATCTTTGTATGCTCTATGTGTAAGTCAATAAAGATAAACTTTGTAGAGTTATGTGATGATACCTGATGTTCATACTAGGCATGTGTGTTGCGTGTATGTTTATAACATGCATGTCTTAGTATGGGTTTTCGAGACCTTAGTTGTGATCTGGTTGGCGGTCTTTTACACACCAAGTGGCCCTTAGATGTGCGCAGCTTGGGGCATCGCGATGCGATTGCTCGTGACTCTGTCGCGTGCACACTTTGTTGTATGATCGAGCCCGCCCTAGACCCCGACTAAGTGATCGGGCTGGAGTAAGTCTATGTAAGAGTTAGGATTCAATCGATAACATGGTTGAGGCGACTTGTCTATGAGTATGGTATTCACCACGCATAAGCATTTAGACTTGTGAGCGGACGATGAGGACCCATCTCAGTTGATCATCCGGCCTGGATGGGATGCCCCTCACGTTTGATGCTTTCCGAGAGTGTTATGTGCTTGTCCTTGTCTGCTTAGACAAGTGGGTACGGCTCTCGGCTCTCCATGTGATTGCATCGTGACTGGAATTACATACGCATATTCCGGGTCCCGACAGACTTGGTATCAGAGCAGGACTGTCTGTAGGATTATTCAACCCTTGGTCGAAGTCGAGTCTAGCATTCTAAAGTTATATAGTTACTTGGGTATAATGGGAACAACGTAAGGCTTCTTTTACTCCTTACCCTCATCGATCTGAGTTCTGAGTCACCCTCATCTTTTCTGCGGGAAGATAGTACTAGGCTCATCTATGTCTTTACTAGAACATCTCGTTGACTGCTTCCTTGTAGCCGTAGGACATTTGTGGCTGTCCAGAGTCTTCGTGTGTTTGAGTTCCTTGAGGAAGTTCTGTCCAATCTCCTCGAGGTTATCTTGTTTTCCATCCCGGTGTAGCCGTTATGCTGCCGGATTTATTCCGAGTTTCTGTGGATCCTTGCCTTCGCATTGTAATCTTTTCCGTCTTCATCATGTCCTTCTTGTCTTTGATTCCATCATACAACCTGTTCTGATTGTTGATTTTTATCACACAGGATGTCAGGTGGAACTCGTAGTGTTGTTCATAGGAATTGAGACCGTGTTCGGAATCGAACTGATGATGAACCTCCACCACCGCCTTTTGCGACGGAAATCATGATGGAAGCCGAGCGGAATAGACGTGATCAAACACGCCTTCTGGAGCTCATCGAGAAGAATACCGCCCATCATCGCAATGTGGTTGTGAGCATTCAGGACTTCATCCTCCTCAAGCCACCGGTATTCCGATGTTCTTCTGGGCCCCTTGAAGCTGATGATTGGCTCCGTTCCATCGAGCGTAAGCTTGATACGGCACATGTTGCTCCCAATGATCGAGTTATATTCGCGGCATACTTTCTTGAAGGTGTGCTGCTGAATGGTGGGAGATTGCGATAGAATGGCTTCTTCTGCTTCGGACATAGAGAAAGAGCTGAGGCAGTCTCCGGACGAGCCGGTGAGGCTGAAGCAGAGGTAGGCGGTTCTTGAGGAGCATGGGCTTCAGCCGTAGTATCAGGGCCAGGTTTCTGTGATGTAGGTGGAGTTGATGGAGATGTAACTTGAGGATCTGCAGTGCAGTCCGGTGCAGCTTCAGTGTCAGCATTAGTGTTGTGCTCGGATTCAATCTCAGCTGCAGGGGGAGCAGTCTCAGGGTCAGCAGTGGGAGTTTCGGCAGTATCAGTGTCATCAGTAGCATTTGGAGGCGCACTGGTGGCTTCAGGTTCATCAGCATCAGAATCTGAGGACGATGCACCAACAGAGTCTTCAGAGTGCTGAGAGGTATCAGGAAGCACCTCAGTCACAGTGGGGGAGTGAGGCTCGGGTGAAAAGATAGTATGAGTGGGGGAGTTTGCCAGCTCGTATTCCTCATCTATAAGACGAGGAGTTCCATGATCATCAATATCAACATCCATGTCTTCAATCTCAGTGATGATCGGTGGAGGTGGACACTAAGGTGTTGGAACAATGGGTGTAGCAGCGGCTAAGGCGAGTTCCTTTGACGGAGGGGTGAAGACGATGATGTTGCGCTGAGTATTTGTAGGTGGAGTGGAAGCAGCAGTGGAGGGAATTTTGGTATCAGCAGCCCTTGATGCCAGAGGAGCCGAGGAGAGTGGTGTAGCATCAATTGGCTCCTCAACTGTGGGTTCCAGTGTGGGCCTCTTCGCAGCTGGTGGAGTTGAGGGTGGGGCATCGGACATGCACTTGAGGCCTTGGGTGGTATCATCAGGCTCTGCATCAGCGTGAGCTGAGGCAGCAGGAGGTACTGAAGAGGCGGGCTGCCGAAGCTTCATCAAATTTTGCATCTGCCGAGACATCCGTTCCTTGGATTTGCCTATGTAGGCACATTTGGCGGCATATTCAGTGTTGAGGCGATGAACCTCACATTGATACTCAATGAAATCCTGAGGAGTAACATCCGTGACAGTTTTCTTTTTAAATTCACTGTGGACTTTCTTCAGTTGAGCCTTTAATTGTTTCTGAAGATCACGTTGATGAATCTCATTGATGAGGAACTGTTGAATGTAGAACTTGATGTCTTTAGGTATGTCCAAATCATCAAGAGGTGTATCAGGCTTGACTGGTCAGATGTCAATATATTCCAAGACCATATTGGGATCAAGGAGAAGTGGGATTTCAGAAGCCGTGGCCTCAGCTTTGCATCTGGCTGCATCACGCACATACTCAATCTTTTGTTCTTCAGTGGCGACAAAACTTCCCAAGTCTTCAAACTCATCTTCATCATTAGAATCGAGAGTGGTTTGATGAATGGCACCACGCATGGTTGTCTTCTTTGGTGAGGGCCGTGGGCCGCGTTGAAGGACAGTTTTGGTCTTCAGCTGAGGCTGAGGCATTGTGGTTGAAGCCTCAGGGGCACTGCCAGATTCATCATCTTGAATTCTTGAAGCAGGAGCAGCACCGGTTGTGCGTTGGCAAGAGGAGCCTGGAGCATGAAGTTTTGCTGAGGACTTCTTGGATGGTTTGATACCAGGAGCTTTTCTGCGAGGCTGCCGAGACTGAGGTTGTGGCGGAGGCGGAGCATCAGCCTGAGGTGGAAGTTGTACTGAGGCAGCCAAGTCATGGGCCAGACTCTTTGCACGACTGGAAATTCTCTTGAGGTATTGCTGATAAGCTTCAGGAAAATCATCAGGTGTCTTCAAAGTTGTGGGATCAGGAGTGACCCCTGGTTCAGGAGGAGGTCGAGCCTTGATACCCAAAGTCTTCAAAGGCGGATTGACAGCAAACATTTCCTCATGCTGAGGATTAATCCATTGATATGCAACCCATCGCTTGGCCCATTCCCTCGTGATCTTCTGAACCTGTAGTTTGCGTTCACCAGCATTTTCACGCTCGGGGGTCTTCAGCTTGGCATAGAGCGCTGGAGGCAAATCTTTAGCGGTATCAGTGTGCTTGCGACGAGGAGCCATTTTCTTCAGCGGTGGAGACTAACGAATGGTTCATTCGAGCTGAGTTGCAAATGAAGTGAGACTATGAGAACCATACGATTCCTCAGCAGGCATGTACCTCTGACAGAATTAGTTGCGAGGGAAGTGGGGTACGGTTATATGCGTTCATGAGGAATAGGCTGAGGAAATCAAAGTAATGAGTCATAGGTATAGGTCTCAGAAAGCTAGCAATATTGTTGAAGAATGTAGTGGCATGAAGAAACGGGAATATTCTTGAAGACACAACAGTACTGATGAACAAGCAACTGAGACATAAGCGTACCAGAACTGAGGCGAATGCTGAGGAACCACGAGTCAGTCTTCCCCGGTGATGGTGAACTCTGGCGACGATAGCACGAGAGCTTGAGGAGCTCAAGGGCGGCGGCGCGAGAGGGAGAGGAGATGGGGGGGAATGGTCGTGGGGTGGGTGGCTATTTATAGAGGGGTGAAATTGAGGGGTTGTGATTTTTGTGGACAAGATTGCCCCCGGCGGTTCGGATTTTCAGTGGTTATCATAATGATGGATAAGCACGACGTGCGGTAAAATCGCAACCATGAAGCAAAAAATATCATAACGGATAATCCTCAATTCTGGGAAACTGAGGACATTAAAAATGTTGAGGATGAAGACAAAGGTCTCAGGCTGATGAATACACGAGTTCCAAATGAATGCATATGAGATAGAAGGAATGGATAAGTGAGCATAGAGGGACGGGTCCGATCACGTTCACCTAGATGAAGAAGCAAATGCTGAGGAATAATAACTATAGGTGAACGTTGTTGAGGACAAAAACGGTAATCATCAGGATGAAAACTTCAAAAGAGGAAACTAAGGATCAACAAATCCTGAGGAATTTGGGCGGTGGCGCTACCCACCTTATAGGGAATGAGTGATACAGAGTGGCAACTCTCCTTGTTGGTTACGCCAAGTGGAAGGTTGGATGTAGATAGTAGCAAATTTCCCTCGGTGAAGATACCAAGGTTTGTCTCCAGTAGGACTCACAGAAATACAAGTAGGTGGTAAAGTGAACAAGGCGTCGTTTACGATATTGATAACTTTACCTGGACCTGCACACAGATACAAATAACTTTTCTCCCAACGAGTACAGAGGAGTTGTCAATTCCTCCGGCCTTGCTGTTTACAAAGGATCAACGCAAGAGATAAAAGTGGAACTGAAAGTAAAGACTGAAAGTAAACTAAGGGTGTAAACAATAATGTGAAGATGGACCGGGGTCCCATGATTTTCACTAGTGATGTCTGTCTCCCAAAAGACGATAAAAGTGCTAGCGAGGTAAACTAATCACAGCTAGGCAATTGACAGCATTATGAAGGCACTGCAATGCTAACTATGACGAACCATCCACCTTGAGATATCTATCCAGAACATCTCGCTGGTATTAAGTTGTGAATCCCACCCAAAGTGTAAACTCAAAGCAACGGACAACTGCATTAAAAGAACTTTGCATAAAGTAAACAATCCTTGCACCCGCGGGTACAAGCACCGTTGTTTTATCCCTGGTGGCAACAGCACATCCCCTGGTCTCATGTTTCTGTCACTCAAGCTAGACATCAAGGGGCTGAACCCACAATCAAGCATAATGCTCCCTCTTGGAGTTGCAACAAATCACTTGGCCAAAGTAAAATACGGCAACAGAGAACATGCAAGAATTTACTCAAGAAAAAATATAAAGAGAAGAACCAAATATATTAGTCATCACAATCTGAACATAGTCTCATAATCCATCAGATCCCAACAAACTCAGCACAACAACAACAGAAATTACAAAAGTGCCTCGATCATGTGAGGCAGCTCACGAGGTCTCGAAAGTGGAAGCACAAAGAGGGGAGAGGTACATCACATAGCTACTGGTCACGGAACCATGGTCCAAGGGGGACTACTCACGGATGGGGTTCCTCCTCCTGGCAGGGTGCCGGGGCAGCTTCTCCAGGCAGCCCCGATCTTGAAACGGCGGCGGCGGCGGTACAGAGGCGAGTTCGCGGAAAAGAGATCTCTCTTAGGGGTTTCCACCCCGAGGGCTAAATATAGGCGGAGAGGGGTGTCGAGGGGACCCACCAGGCAGCCAGGAGGCCTCCTGGCGCGACCTAGGGTGGGGCCGCGCCAGGGACCCTCCTGGTCTCCTGGTGGTGGGCCCCCTCCGCTGCCTTGGTGATTCCGGAAGCTTCCGGGTCGCTGATTTTTATCTGATTTTTCCGGATTTTTTGGAGCACTTTTAATGGCCGGAAAACCTGAAATACAAAAACAGCATAAAACAGCAACTGGCAGCTGGGTGCACTGGGTTAATAGATTAGTCCAAATATGCTCAAAAGTGTATGGAAGTTCAAGCAAAACATGGCAAAGTCACACAAAACATGATGGAGAAAGCAGAAATTATAGATACGTTTGGGACGTATCAATGAGACACTTGATGCCATACAATTGTCGTATGGATCTTGAGTCAATTCCACGTTAATTTCTTCACACTTAACAAGGTAGTTCCTCATGAATTGAGGAGTATGACGCATCGTGTGTTGTACATCAGGATTCTTCAATATTGTTTAAGCGTTAGGATGTGTGTCCACTCACTGGACGTTTGAGGAATCTAAGATATTTAGCTCACACCTTAGAGTGCTAAAACGCTTCTCATCCAAAGGCTTAGTGAATATATCAGCAAGTTGGTCTTCAGTCTTCACGTGGCTGATGACGATGTCTTCCTTCAATATATGATCCCGAAGAAAGTGACACCGAATCTCAATGTGCTTCGTCCTCGAGTGTTGTACTGGATTCTGAGAGATCTTGATGGCGCTCTCATCGTCACATAGTAGTGGTACTTTCTTCAGGTTGATGTCACAGACTCACAGTCCTTCAGAGTTTGCTTCATCCAAAGAAGCTGTGAGCAGCTTGCACCAGTAGCGATGTATTCAGATTCAGCAGTGGAGAGGGAGACGCAGTTCTGCTTCTTCGATGACCAGCACACCAGAGAGCGTCCGAGGAAATGACATGTTCCTGAGGTAGACTTCCGATCCACTCGATCTCCAGCATAATCTGAGTCTGAGTACCCGACGAGATCCAGCTGTGTGCCTTTTGGATACCATAAGCCTAGCGACAGGGTGTGAGCCAAATATCGAAGAATTCGTTTCACCGCTTGGTGATGCGATTCCTTAGGTGCCGCTTGGAATCGGGCACACATGCAAACGCTCAACATTATATCAGGCCTAGATGCACATAGATATAGCAGAGAGCCTATCATGGAACGGTATACCCTTTGATCGTAGTACTTGCCATTTTCATCAGGGTCGAGTTGCCATTTTTAGGCATCGGTGTCTTGATACCCTTGCAGTCTTGCATCCCGAATTTCTTCAAGCACTCCTTGAGGTACTTCGCCTGAGAGATGAAGATGCCATTGCGTTGTTGACGAATTTGAAGCCCTAAGAAGAACTTCAGTTCGCCCATCATGGACATCTGATACTGTTCACTCATCAAGAATGCAAATTCTTCACTTTATTTCTTGTTAGTGCATCCAAATATAATGTCGTCAACATAGATTTGACATATGAATAATGCATCATCATATCGTTTAGTGAAAAGAGTTGGATCGAGGGAACCAGATTTGAAGCCCTTGCTGATGAGAAAGTCCCTTAGTGTGTCATACCAAGCCCGAGGGGCTTGCTTCAGTCCATATAGGGCTTTCTTCAATCTGTACACCATATCAGGTTTCTTCGAGTCTTCAAAACCTGGGGTTGAGAAACATATACTTCTTCCTCGATATTACCATGGAGGAATGCACTTTTCACATCCATTTGATATAACTTGATATTATGATGGTTAGCAAATGCAAGCATAATATGAATGGACTCAAGTCTAGCAACAGGAGCGAAGGTTTCACCGAAGTCGATCCCCTCGACTTGTGTGTATCCTTGTGCTACGAGACGATCTTTGTTTCTGATGACTTGTCCATCTTCATCGAGTTTGTTGCGGTAGATCCACTTCGTGCCGATAACATTGTGAACTCGAGGATCAGGCCGTTTGACTAGTTCCCAAACATCATTCAGTTTGAACTGAAGAAGTTCGTCTTGCATTGCCTGAATCCATTCCGCTTCTTGGAATGCCTCAGTGACTTTGGTGGGCTCTAAAATTGATACAAACGAGAAATGACCACAAAAGTTAGCTATACGATTGGCTCTTGCATGAGTGAGAGGACCTGGTAGATTGACGTCGGCGAGGATTCTGTCCACTTGAACTTCATTCGCCACGCGAGGAAGACGAGGTAGATGATATTGAGGCGCATCGTCGTCACTGTTATCAGATTCATTAGCATCTGCTTCAGGTGCTTCAGGAGCTTCAGGGGTCTCAGGAGCCTCAGGATCAGGATTATCATCAGGATCATTTGCATCAGGATTTGGATGTTCTTCAGGAGTAGGAGGTATGTGCGTTTCTTCAGGATGATCCGATGGAATGATATCACTGATGGCTTCTCGCCCCTCGTTGGTTACCCCAAGTGGAAGGTTGAGATGCAGCGTAGCGGTAATTTCCCTCAGTAAAGATACCAAGGTTTGTCTCCAGTAGGACTCAACGATAAGTACGATAGGTGGCAACGGCGCCAGAAATTATTCTGATGCGTGGAGTTGTCGTGGACCTGCACAAGCCAAATAACTTTGCTCCCAACGAGTTCAGAGGAGTTGTCAATTCCTCCAGCCTTGTCGTTTACAAAGGATCAAACGCAAGAGATAAAAAGGTACTAGTAAAAGTAAAAACAGAAAGATAAATAGTGGGTGTGAACAATGGTATGAAGATGGACCGGAGTCCCGTGATTTTCACTAGTGATGCCTCTCTCCCAAAAGACGATAAAAATGCTAGCGAGGTAAACAAATCACAGTTGGGAAATTGACAGGATTATGAAGGCACCACAATGCTAACTATGCTGCAAAGAAAGGAAGGGCTCAAAAGCAATGGGCAGTACGCCAAGGTAAGTAGACCGAAATCCATCTGCATCTACTACGAATCATCCACCTTGAGATATCTATCCAGAACATCTCGCTGGTATTAAGTTGCGAATCCCACCCAAAGTGTAAACTCAAAGCAACAGACAACTGCATTAAAAGAACTTTGCGCAAAGTAAACAATTCTTGCACCAATAGGCACAATCACCGTTGTTTTATCCCTGGTGGCAACAGCACATCCCCTAGTCTCATGTTTCTGTCACTCAAGCTAGACATCAGGGGGCTGAACCCACAATCGAGCATAACGCTCTCTCTTGGAGTTGCAAGCAAATAACTTGGCCAAAGCAAATACTGCAACGGAGAACATGCAAGAATTTACTCAAGAACAAAATATAAAAGGGCAAACCAAATATATTACTCATCACAATCTGAACATAGTCTCATAATCCATCAGATCCCAACAAACTCAGCATAGCAACAGCAGAAAATTACATAGGTGCCTCGATCATGTGAGGCAGCTCACGAGGTCTCGAAAGTGGAAGCACAAAAGAGGGAGAGGACATCACATAGCTACTGATCACGGACCCATGGTCCAAGGGGGACTACTCACGGCGCATACGGGAGGCGTCCATGGCTATGGATGGTCTCCCGGAGGGGTGATCTCCTTCCGGCAGGGTGCCGGGGCAGCTTCTCCAGGCAGCCCCGATCTGAAAACGGCGGCGGCGGCGGAACAGAGAGGTTTCTGCGAAAAAGAGTTCCTCTTTAGGGGTTTCTACCCCGAGGGGGCTATATAGGCGAAGGGGGGCGTCGAGGGGCCACCCAGGGCAGCCAGGAGGGTGCCTGGCGCGCCCTAGGGTTGGGGCCGCGCCAAGGACCCTTCTGACTCCCTGGTGGTGGTCCCGGCTCTCTCCCTTGGTTATTCCGGAAGCTTCCTGCCCGCTGATTTTTAATATAATTTTTGCGGAATTTTTTTGGGCACTTTAATCAGCCGGAAAACCTGAAAAACAAAAACAGCAGAAAACCAGAAGCTGGCAACTGGGTGCACTGAGTTAGTAGGTTAGTCCAAATTGGTTTAAAAGTGTAATAAAGTTCAACCAAAACATGGCAAAGTCACACAAAACATGCATGGAGCAAGCAGAAATTATAGATACGTTTGGGACGTATCAACATCCCCAAGCTTAATTCCTGCTCGTCCTCGAGTAGGTAAATGATAACAAGCATAATTTATGTGGTGACATGCCACACAGCCAAATAAGGACTGTTAAGTAAAGCAATCAAAGCATGCAATTCAATTCAAGTCTTAACAGGCAAGAGTCTATATTGACATTAACACAAGCAACAAAAGAACAAAAGGTGTAAGAGCTCTTGCTGTCCGTGACTCGAATGTCTCCAGATGGTGTTTGCGTGCAAGCAAGGGACTGGGAAGAAAGAGAAAAAAGGTTGTTGAGAACAACTATCTACTAAAGTTTCACACTTAGTCTCCTTTGGATTCTTATCTGGACTCGTCCCCAGACCACTAGCCAGGTACAAGTCAAACTGATCCACTCCCTTTCGATATTTTGAGCACTCATGCAATGGATGAGCGTGAGCAAGAAAGTTGACACCTAAAAGGCGAAACAGAAAAAGGGTGGAGGAGGAAGACAAAAAGGTGTGTGAAAGGCTCACATCAATGAGGACAATCATAGGCGAGAGAAGGCCATATGATAGATATGATGTGAGGAGTAGGGATTGCCATACAACGGATGCACATGTGAGCTAAAATCTCTCCAATGGAACTAGTGGGGGTGCATCTAACTTGCTTGCTCAAGAAGACCTAGAGCTCGTTTGAGGAGGCTCATCATTGAAATATACAAGCCAAGTTCTATAGTGTAAAAGTTCCCCACATAGCTATATGCATGATGATAATCTCTATGGATTACAAGGGATAGAAGATGAAGTACTAGTGTGGATCTCTCAAAAGGAATAGTAGTATGCCCCCTTCTCTCTTTTTATTTTTCTTTTTCTCTTTTTCTCTTTTTTTTATTTTTTTGGTGGCCTCAATGGCTCTTTCTATTTAACTCTCATTTGTCCTCTTTGGGATCTTTTGATTTTGTCCTCTTTGGGATCTTTTCCTCACTTTAGGGGCAATACTCTATATTTTACAAGAATATAGGAGATCTTTCACACTTTACAAAGGTACTCACAAAAAGAAAATGTAACTAATCATGATGCAAATGTATGCCTCTGCCAGGATAGCAGGATATGCAATGATACTAGCGCGTCATGTAGCAATGATTAGGGCAAGGCCCAACTAGCATGCGGCTCATCGATCAAGCAAGTAGCATGTATGACATGAGGATCAAGTCATGAGAGGGTGGATGTTGCATGGCAATGTATCTCGGAAAGGCTATGGAAATGCCTTGTAGGTAGGTATGGTGGCTGTTTTGAGGAAAGATATAATGAGGCTTATGATGACAGAGCGTATCATGCCAAGGGTTTGGATGCACCGGCGAAGTATGCACCAACTCTCGAGGTGAGAAAGGGCAATGCACGGTACCGAAGAGGCTAGAAAAAGTATGGGTAGGTGGAAGTGTCAACTTTCGAATACTCACATTAGTCCGAAGAACTCATGCACTTATTATCGGTAACTCTCAATCTAATAGGAGGTTCACAAAGAGACAGGTACCCCGAGGAGGACTGTATGGGGGTTTGGTTATCCTTGCGCATCCTCGAATCATGGTACGTGAGTGTACTCTAATATTCGAACCCTCCAGAGATTAATGATCCATCTAGTAGCTAGAGTTCTCAACAGGGGTTTTTGGTTTTCGAAAAACACACGGATTGCCCAAAATACGACATCTATCACTAATAGGCAAGAGCTCTTAACACCAAAAGTTCAAACATTACTCTAGTCAATACCTCAAAACTATTGCAAGTTACTACTTCAAAAAGAAAAGCAACTTTAACTACCTACTTTCTAGTCAAGATACAGAACTCAGTGCAACAGGCAAAATCTCTAACAAGATAAAAATGCAACCTATAGAAAGTTCAACCTGAAAAGAAAAGCTCTAGAAAAACTAAAGCACTACAGCTAAACAGACCAGCAGTTAAGAAAAGAAAAAGAACAACTCACAGCTAAAAGAAATAAGCATGCAAATCCTATGAGGAGTTCTAGTTCAAGTGGAGCGTGTTTCTCTCCCACACAAAAGAGTAAGTTGGGGTCTAACTTGTTACTACAGCAGAGAAGGTAAAACAAACCTAGAAAAGTAAAGAGCGAGACGCTCCAAGCAAAGCACATAACGCATGAAGTGATAAAAATATAGTGCAACGAAAGACAGACCGATGATTGTTGATGAAGAAGGGGATGCCTCGGGGGCATCCCCAAGCTTAGACGCTTGAGTCTCCTTGAATATTTATTGGGGGTGTACTTGGGCATCCCCAAGCTTGAGCGCTTGACACTCCTGGATCTTCTTTCATCACCTTCCATCGCGCACTTGAAAACTCCCTTCATACATAACTCATTGTAGGCTGATTAGAGAGGTTAGTACCCTAATAAAATAATTTTCCTCTACTGCAAATAAAGATTTCCAGGAAGAGCTACTGTTTCTCTTGCCTGCCCAAAAAAGTTTGCAAAGAAAAAGAAAGCTTAAGGATTGCAAAACTGCGAAAAGAAAAACTAGGGCAGAAGCTGAGAAAAACAAAACAGCAGAGAAAGGGGAATTTTTTCGAGGTACTTTTGCAACTCAAATCAAAAAACTTTGAACAGAGGCTAGCAATCCAATTGTATGGAGCATGCTGTCAAAACAATTCAGATCAAAAAGATGATCTGGTGATTTATCGCGAATTTTCCTGTCAAGAAGACAGAATCTGTTTCTGGACAGCAAGCTCCAACTTTTGAACTTTCAAGCACCTTGAGGCTAAACTTGGCACAAAGCTTGAAAAAGTAAGATACAATGATGTTGCTACAGTAGTAACAATCATCAAGACCACTAAGAACAGAACAAAAACAAAAATAAAAACCTAAATTCGTTGCGGGCTGCCTCCCAAAAGCGCTTCTTTAGAGCCATTAGCTAGGCTTAAAGCAGAAGATCAAGTTGCATCTATTGAACCATTACCATGATCATCAAAAAGCTCTTAAATAGTGCAACTAGTCTTAATAGGTTTATCAAATAAAGGACGAATAAAAATGCTTCTTGGAATAAAATCAAAAGGGGGGAAATCAGTTGGAGTTTCATTAAAATTAAAGATAGGTGTCTCCTCCAAAGTTTTCACCGTTTCAACTCTCTTGGCAATAGGTGTGCTATCTTTTGTTCGAGGAACCTTGGGTACGTAAACGGACTTAGGTTCCTTCTTTGCCGGAGTTTCATCCCTTTTAGTTTTGATTGAGGAAAAAGTAGTTCCTAAAGTTTCAATCACTTCCTCAATCTTTTCTATCCTAGAAGACTTTTCATCAAGGGTTTTGATAGTCTCTAAACTTTTGATAATTTTCTGCATAGAGTTATCTAGCCTATTCAAATTCCCTTGAATCTTACGCTCCAACTCATTCATCCTATCAATGATTGGCATCTCTAGCTCTATGTTTTCAAGTTTTCTCATAATGTGAGCTAAAGTAATGTCCTCTTTAATACTAGCAATAGGGAGACTTCCTACAAGATTTTCAATAACATTAAGGGCTTCCCAAACTGGGGCCTCTGTGAAGTTTCCACTGATAGCAGTATCTAAAAGAAACCTATTCCAAGAAGTGATCCCAACATAAAAATTTCTAAGCAGGATAGCAGTGGATTGCTTCTTGGTGACTCTTTTTTGAGAATCATTAATTCTATACCAAGCATCTTTTAAACTCTCACCACCTCTTTGAGTAAAGGTAAGCACTTCCGCCTCACCAAAGGCAAAAGGACCAGCCATAGTGGTAGCTATTGACAAGGTAACAGGTATTTTTGGTATTTTTGATTAGGGACACAAAAGTAAAAACTGAAAAGTAAACTAACAGGACTAAAAAGCAAAGGTAAAAGATAGCGTGTAACTCCCCTATTTTTGATACAGGAGTCCGACAACGGCGCCAGAAATTGGCGGTTATCAAGACTCGCGTATTTGTACTTCCTTTGAGTCCCCGGCAAAGGCGCCAGAAATTAGCTTGATGGCTTCTCGCCCCTCGTTGGTTACCCCAAGTGGAAGGTTGAGATGCAGCGTAGCGGTAATTTCCCTCAATAAAGATACCAAGGTTTGTCTCCAGTAGGACTCAACGATAAGTACGATAGGTGGCAACGACGCCAGGAATTATTCTGATGCGTGGAGTTGTCGTGGACCTGCACAAGACAAATAACTTTGCTCCCAACGAGTTCAGAGGATTTGTCAATTCCTCTGGCCTTGTCGTTTACAAAGGATCAAACGCAAGAGATAAAAAGGTACTAGTAAAAGTAAAAACAGAAAGATAAATAGTGGGTGTGAACAATGGTATGAAGATGGACCGGAGTCCCGTGATTTTCACTAGTGATGTCTCTCTCCCAAAAGACGATAAAAATGCTAGCGAGGTAAACAAATCACAGTTGGGAAATTGACAGGATTATGAAGGCACCGCAATGCTAACTATGCTGCAAAGAAAGGAAGGGCTCAAAAGCAATTGGCAGTACGCCAAGGTAAGTAGACCGAAATCCATCTGCATCTACTACGAATCATCCACCTTGAGATATCTATCCAGAACATCTCGCTGGTATTAAGTTGCGAATCCCACCCAAAGTGTAAACTCAAAGCAACAGACAACTGCATTAAAAGAACTTTGCGCAAAGTAAACAATTCTTGCACCAATAGGCACAATCACCGTTGTTTTATCCCTGGTGGCAACAGCACATCCCCTAGTCTCATGTTTCTGTCACTCAAGCTAGACATCAGGGGGCTGAACCCACAATCGAGCATAACGCTCTCTCTTGGAGTTGCAAGCAAATAACTTGGCCAAAGCAAATACTGCAACGGAGAACATGCAAGAATTTACTCAAGAACAAAATATAAAAGGGCAAACCAAATATATTACTCATCACAATCTGAACATAGTCTCATAATCCATCAGATCCCAACAAACTCAGCATAGCAACAGCAGAAAATTACATAGGTGCCTCGATCATGTGAGGCAGCTCACGAGGTCTCGAAAGTGGAAGCACAAAAGAGGGAGAGGACATCACATAGCTACTGATCACGAACCCATGGTCCAAGGGGGACTACTCACGGCGCATACGGGAGGCGTCCATGGCTATGGATGGTCTCCCGGAGGGGTGATCTCCTTCCGGCAGGGTGCCGGGGCAGCTTCTCCAGGCAGTCCCGATCTGAAAACGGCGGCGGCGGCGGAACAGAGAGGTTTCCGCGAAAAAGAGTTCCTCTTTAGGGGTTTCTACCTCGAGGGGGTTATATAGGCGAAGGGGGGCGTCGAGGGGCCACCCAAGGCAGCCAGGAGGGTGTTTGGCGCGCCCTAGGGTTGGGGCCGCGCCAGGGACCCTTCTGGCTCCCTGGTGGTGGTCCCGGCTCTCTCCCTTGGTTATTCCGGAAGCTTCATGCCCGCTGATTTTTAATATAATTTTTGCGGAATTTTTTTGGGCACTTTAATCAGCCAGAAAACCTGAAAAACAAAAACAGCAGAAAACCAGAAGCTGGCAATTGGGTGCACTGAGTTAGTAGGTTAGTCCAAATTGGTTTAAAAGTGTAATAAAGTTCAACCAAAACATGGCAAAGTCACACAAAACATGCATGGAGCAAGCAGAAATTATAGATACGTTTGGGACGTATCAATCACCAGCACCCATCTTCTTGATTTGTTCTTCAGGTTGGGCTTCATCTAGATCAGGTGGCAGGTGCTCTCTTTGCGAGCCGTCAGATTCATCAAACCGCACATCTACAGTCTCAACAATTTTATGATGACTAATATTGTAGACTCTGTAGGTGTGCGAGTTGATACCATAACCAAGCATGAAACCCTCACATGCTTTGGGTGCAAACTTGGACTGGTGATGAGGATCACGAATCCAGCATGGTGCACCGAATACTTTGAAGTAACTCACATTGGGTTTCTTATCGATCATTAGCTCATATGATGTTTTCTTGAAGAACTTGTGAAGATACACTCGATTGACGATGTGGCATGCAGTGTTGATTGCTTCCGCCCACCACATGAGTGGAGTGTTGTACTCAGCCAGCATCGTTCGAGCCATCCCGATGAGGGTTCGGTTCTTCCTCTCAACAACTCCATTTTGCTGAGGAGTGTAAGGCGCTGAGAACTCATGAGTGATTCCCATGTCGTAGAGGAATTCTTCCACACCGATGTTCTTGAACTCAGTGCCGTTGTCGCTTTGAATGTGCTTGATCTTCAGGTTGTAGTTGTTCATGACTCGTTGGGCGAAGCGCTTGAACATAGGTGGGGTTCTGACTTATAGAGAAGAAAATGCACCCAAGTGTATCGTGAGAAGTCATCAACAATAACAAGACCATACATACTACCTCCAAAGCTTGAATACTTTGGAGGACCGAATAGATCCATGTGAAGCAATTCCAGAGGTCTTGTAGTCGTCATGATGGTCTTCGTTGGATGCTTGGCCTTGGTCATCTTTCCAGCTTTACACGCACCACATAGCCGGTCCTTTGAGAATCTGATTTCCTCAATCCCGAGGACATGTTTCTTCAGAACCAGTTTCTGGAGGTTCCTCATTCCGGCATGGCTGAGTCTTCGATGCCATAGCCAGCACTCTGAGGCTCGAGCCATGAGGCACGTAGCAACCTGAGGACCTTCAGAAAAATCTACAATATACATATCACCTTTCCTAACTCCACTGAAGACAATGGAGTTATCGCTAACCATATAAACTACACAACCATATTTTCCGAAGAGCACAACGAGGTCAAGATCACATAGCATAGAGACAGACATCAGGTTGTACCCGAGGGATTCAACAAGCATGACTTTGTCAATGTGTTGGTCTCGAGAGATAGCAACTCTGCCGAGACCCAATACCTTACTTTTACCTTTATCAGCGAAGGTGATGGTTTTCTTCGAAGGACTCAGAGATGATTCCATGAGAAGGCTTATGTCACCAGTCATGTGATTTGTGCATCCACTGTCCATCACCCATTCAGTTTTTTCCTGCAAAGGAATTAGTATCTCATACAACAAATTATGAGTCAGTCTCAGTTTGAAAATTTTATGGTTCCTCATAATTAATTCCTCAGCATGTTCCTCAGGATTGATTCTATGAGACCAAAAGATATAATCTCCTTCAACTGACTCAAATGATATTGTCATGGGCATATGATCTGCGCAATTTATGATTGTCTCAGGACACGCCCCTGTAAACATGATCAGTTCGTCTTTACCACCCACATCTTAATGGGTGGTTTTCAAGTATGCGAGGACTGATGGGAACGATGAGACCTAATGGGACATGAGATGGTGGTATCAGGGTAAACAAATGAATAAGCATTCTTATGAGGAGCATCCATGTGGACAAAATGTTTGGCTGAGACATAATGATAATCATTTCCATTTGACGTATCGTCCTCAGATGATACCCTCAGCTCATTTGCATCTGCATTCACAGGGAGATTAGTGATGAGGTCCTTCTGAACCCAGATCTGCTTGACTGGAGGACCGTTCCTGCAATTAGTTCTGATGTATCTGGCGAATACCTCACCATTGACATCTTTAAACAGTTTATAGTTTGAGTCAAAAGACTCAATCACCACATCTGAGGAAACAGTATCATAACCAGATAAAGTATAGGGATCAGGAGGAGGCATCTTTGCCAAAACCCAAGTGGTCTTTGGATATTGTTCAGGTTTCCAGTAAGACCCATCAGCGTTGAGGTTTCAAGTGAACCCGACACCTTCTTTCCTCGGATTCCTATTGAGGATCTGTTTCTTGAGGATGTCACAAAGAATCTGATGCCCTTTCAGACTCTTGAACATATCGGTTTCCAATAAACTCTTCAACCTAGCATTTTCTTCAGCAATGTCTATGGTATCCTCAGATGAGGGGTTAGATACCACGGAAGCAATTGAAATAACAGAGTCTGAAGACATTTAAGAACTAGGCACAGAAGTGATACGGTCATGTTCAATGCATTTTAAACAGGGAGGATTAAATCCTTCTTGTGGCATGATGATCTATTGGGAGAGGAGTGAATCATTTTCTTTCCACAGATCTTCATGAGACATTCTCACACGTTCATGTTCTTGATTTCACATGAGAAACTCATGGGCCAGCTTCTCATGATCGGTGAGGAGTGCATCATGACGACTGATTAAGTCATCAAACTTTGACTGAAGAATTTTTGATTCATCAGTCAATTTTTGAGTCTTCGTCATTTCCCCAACCAACATATCATCACTCTTGTTTAGTGAGGTCTGAATCTTTTCAAGTGCACGTTGTTGCTTAGATGCAAGTTTAGCAAGTTTAGCATAGTTTTCATCAGGTTCTTCATCAGAGGGATCATCATATGATGAGTAAGTAGATACCTTGGAGGACTTAGCCATGAAGCAGAAGGAAGGGTTGGTGTCTTCAGCTTCATCTTCAACATGTGATGGATCAGATTCCTCAGTGCTGAAGATTGACTTGGAGACAAGCGACGTAGCAATAGCCAGACTAGCCACACCCTCAGATTCTTCAGATTCATCTTCCTCAACATCAGGATCGGAGCCAGATTCTTCAGAGTCCAATTCTTTCCCGAGGTATGCGCGAGCCTTACGGGAGTTGTTGTTCCTGTATCCAGCAGACTTTGAGGATCTTGAGGATTTCTTCTTTGACTTTTCATCGGAACTGTCATCTTTCCCTTTCTTCTTCTTCTTCAGTCTAGCTTCCTTTTCCCAAAGAGGACACTCAGCGATGTAATGCCCAGGTTTCTTGCATTTTTGGCAGACTCTCTTTCTTGTCTCAACAGAGTCATCATCTTTGCTTTTTCTTGAGGAGGATCTTGAGGAATTTCCGAAGCGATTCTTCTTCATGAATCTTTGGAACTTTCTGGTGAGGAGAGCAAGTTCCCGGCTGAGGGTTTCGGGATCATCAGAATCAGCCTCAGACTCTTCGTGCCTTAGCTTTTAGCGCGTGGACTTTTGGCATGGAGTTGTACAAGTCTCGTTTTTCAGAGAGCTTCAGTTCATGAGCATTGAGGCGCTCAAGAATGTCAGCAGGATCCAGAGTCTTGCAATCAGGAATTTCTTGAATCATCAGCGATAGGAACTCAAATGAGTCATCCAGAGACCTCAGTAGTTTCTTCACCACCTCATGATCTGTGATATCAGCGGCACCCAGTGCTTCAGGTTCATTGGATATGGCAGTGAGTCTGTCAAAGGTTTGTTGCACATGCTCATTGTCTAGCCGCTTGAACCTGTTGAAGAGACTGCGAAGTGTATCAACTCGAGAGTCTCATTGAGCAGAGACTCCTTCATTAACTTTTGACAGTCTTGTCCATATCTTCTTTGCAGTATCCAGACCACTGATACGGTTGAACTGAGCCTTATTGAGGTGGCCGCCAATAATTCTTTGATCTTTTGCATCAAGCTGCCAGTTCTTCTTGACAACTTCAGGATCAGTCATCAGAGTAGCTTCAGGAATGCCTTGATCAACAATATCCCACGGGTCCTTGTCAATGGCTTCAAGATGCGTCCTCATCTTGTTCTTCCAGCACGGGTAGTCTGTCCCGTCGAAGATGGGGAAGTTTGAGGCGATGCTCATTGTACCTGAGGTCGACATAACTAAAACTCCAGGTGGTTAAACCGAATCACACAGAACAAGGGAGTACCTTGCTCTGATACCAATTGAAAGTGCAGTATATCGACCAGAGGGGGGTGAATGGGAGATTTTCAAATATCTTGAGGAATTTAGATTTCCTCAGGACTGAGGCAATACGAAATTGAGGAAACCAAAACTCGAGGAAGAACAAAGCGATACTAAAACGTAGGCATGAATGTAAATGAACCTATTGCTTAGCTAAAGTAAGATCAATGCAAGAACTGAGGAATCAGCCTAGTGAAAACTTAGAAAGAGAGGCATCAGGATAAGTCATCAGTGCATGAACATAAAAGCTGAGGTTGAAGAAATAGCACCAGGGCACTGAAGACATAGACTTGATGAACCAGTTCGAGTTGCTGTGACAACTCTACGTCTGGTTGGAGAGGCTGAGATTGAACTCAGAAGACATAGTCTTCACCTTATTCTCCTTGAACTAAAGTCCTCAGACTCCGTCCAATAACTCAGGTGAGTCTTCAAGGTAGACTCCAAAAACCTTCACAGACTCAGTTCACTCGGGGAAGTCACAATTGCATCTTGACTTCCTCAGACTGAAGACTTCTACACCGGCTGGAAGATCACAGTCTTCAAGAGTAAAAAGCTTCGGATCACTCGAACCGACTTCCTCAGAAATGCTCAACTACTCAGGCTGGTGGTTTTCCTCACTTAGGTTCTTCAGTTTCTTCAAGGGGTGGTTTGCTCTCAGATGACAAGTGTCAATTTTTCTCTCGGAGCAGCCAACCCACAAATGGGTCTGGGGGCGGCTATTTATAGTCGTGGAGAAACCCCAGGTGAAAGGACATAAATGCCCATGGATGAAATTACTTCCATGCCCACCCTTCGGACCGTTGGCTGGATCGGTACCAGCACTCTCCACGTGACACGTGGCACGGTCGGAACACTCACTCTCACTCTCTCTTCAGGCAAACTGCACTGGCAGTTTCCTGACTCCTCAACCGAAGACAAATTCCTCAGTGTCTTGAAGAACATCGTCTCAGACACCCGAGGAATTGAACTTCTACTGCAGGAGATTTCTCTGGGTTTTCTTTAGGATTTCTAATTGAGCACTTCCTCAGAAATACAGAACTCATTTTCCTCAACCCTCCAACAGTGCGATGTTTTCCTATGACTCAAGAAGTATAAAAAGTCTTAGCGAAGACTACGCTTCAACTTCGTCTTCAGCGTGAATGTCTTCAGGATCTTGTACAGCTTCAGCTTCAGCCGAACGCTTCAGGATCCTGATTCCTCAGGATTTCGCACAACTTCAGTCTTCAGGAAACAAACCGATTTCTTCCATGTTCCTCAACATTTTTGGGGGTCGACAACGGTGGTTAACCTCATCCTCAGGGACTGTTTTCCTGTGTATACTCGCGAACACATTGGTCCCTTAACCGTTTTGTCATCAAATACTCCAAAACCTCAAAGGGGGCACTAGATGCACTTACATGTTGCTATGCTTAGTTTGCTGGGATCTGATGGATTATGAGACTATGTTCAGATTGTGATTGAGTAATATATTTGGTTCTTATCTTTTATATTTTAGTTCTTGATTAATTTTTGCATGTTCTCCGTTGTTGTTTATTGATTTGGCCAAATAGTAGATAGTGACTCCAAGAGGGAGCGTTATGCTTGATTGTGGGTTCGTGCCCCCTGATGACTAGCTATAGTGACAGAAACATGAGTTTAGGGGATGTGTTGTTGCCACAAGGGGGGAAACAAAGGTGCTTGTAACCGCGGTTGCAAGGATTGTTTACTTTACGCAAAGTTCTTTTAATGCAGTTGTTTGTTGCTTTGGGTTTACACTTTGAGTGGGGATCGCAACTTAATACCAGCGAGATGTTCTGGATAGATATCTCAAGGTGGATGATTAGTAATAGATGCAGATGAATTTCGGTCTACTTATTTTGGCGTACCTCCCATGCTTTTGAGCATCGTCCTTTTTTGTAGCATAGTTAGCATTGGTTTGCACCCGTAATCCTGTCAATTGACCAGCTGTGATTTGTTTACCTCGCATAGCAGTTTTATCGTCTTTTGGGAGAGAGACATCACTAGGGAACATCATGGAACCCTGATGCTAGCAAGGAAGATAGTTCTCTCACTTCTCGTTGGTTACCCCAAGTGGAAGGTGAGATGTAGCGTAGCAGCAAATTTTCCTCGGTGAAGATACCAAGGTTTGTCTCCAGTAGGACTCGCAGAAATACAAGAGGAGTTTTCAATTCCTCCGGCCTTGCTGTTTACAAAGGATGAACGCAATAGTGCAATTGAAAGTAAAGGCTGAAAGTAAATTGAGGGTGTAAACAATGGTGGAAATATGGACTGGGATCCCGTGACATTCACTAGTGATGTCTCTCTCCCAAAAGACGATAAAAGTGCTAGCGAGGTAAACAAATCACAGCTGGGCAATTGACAGGATTATAAACGCACCGCAATGCTAACTATGCTACAAAACAAAGGAAGAGGCTCAAAAGCAATGGGAAGTATGCCAAGGTAAGTACACCGAAATCCATCTGCATCTACTACGAATCATCCGCTTGAGATATCTATCCAGAAGATCTCACTGGTATTAAGTTGTGAATCCCACACAAAGTGTAAACTCAAAGCAACAGACAACTGCATTAAAAGAACTTTGCCTAAAGTAAACAATCCTTGCACCCGAAGGTACAAGCATCGTTGTTTAACCCTGGTGGCAACAACACATCCCATAGTCTCATGTTTCTGTCACTCAAGGTAGACATCAGGGGGCTGAACCCAAAATCAAGCATAACGCTCCCTCTTGGAGTTGCAACAAATCACTTGGCCAAAGCAAAATACGGCAACGGAGAACATGCAAGAATTAACTAAAGAACACAAATATAAAAGAGAACCAAATATATTACTCATCACAATCTGAACATAGTCTCATACTCCATCAGATCCCAGCAAACTCAGCATAGCAACACAGAAAATTACAAAGGTGCCTCGATCATGTGAGGCAGCTCATGAGGTCTCGAAAGTGGAAGCACAAAGAGGGGAGGAGAACATCACATAGCTACTGGTCATGGACCCATGGTCCAAGAGGGACTACTCACCGCACATCCGGGAGGCGTCCATGGTGATGGATGGTCTCCCGGAGGGGGTTCCTCCTTCCGGCAGGGTGCCGGGGCAGCTTCTCCTGGCAGCCCCGATCTTGAAACGGCGGCGGTGACGGTACAAAGAGGAGAACGGGAATAGCAGATTGATATTAGGGGTTTCCTCCGCGGACACTAAATATAGGCCAAGGGGGCACCGAGGGGGGCCACAGGGCAGCCAGGAGGGTGCCCAGCGCGCCCTAGTGTGGGGCCACGCCAGGGACCCTGGTGGGTCCACTCCCTTCCTTCCTTGGTTCTTTGGGAAGCTTCCGGGACGCTGATTTTTTATATAATTTATCCGGAATTTATTTGGCACTTTTAATGGCTAGAAAACCTAAAATATAAAAACAGCATAAAAAGGAACTAGCAACTGGGTGCACTGAGTTAATAGGTTAGTCCAAATATGATCAAAAAGTGTATGAAAGTTCAAGCAAAACATGGCAAAGTCACACAAATCATGCATGGAGCGAGCATAAATTATAGATACGTTTGGGACGTATCAAACCCCGGTCCATATTTCCATAAATGTTTACACGCTCAATTTATTTCATGCTTTTACTTTAGTCGCAATTATCACTACCTATTATCTGTTGCATTGATCCTTTGTAAACATCAAGGCCGGAAAGATTGACAACCTCTCTGTACTCATTGGGAGCAAAGTTATTTGTTGTGTGTGCATGTCCAGGTGAAGTGAGCAATCTTAGATTGTGAATGGCGCCATTGTTCACTTCACCACCTACTTGTCGACCTTGGAGTCCTACTGGTCGATCTCAACCTTGGTATCTTTGCCAAGGGAAATCTTGCTGTTACACTACATCCAACCTTCCACTTGGGGTAACCAACGAGGAGTTAGCATCACTTGATCATGCAGGGCGGCTCACAAGGTCTAATCCATGAAGAACAAAGAGGGGAGGAGAACATCACATAGCTACTGATCATGGACCCATGGTCCAATGTGGACTACTCACGGATCATCCGGGGAGTGTCCATGGTGGTGGAGAAGCTCCCGGAGGTCAATCCTCCCTCCGGCAGGGTGCCGGGAAGAGGTCTGCTGGCGCTCCCGATCTTGGAAGCGCGGCGATGGTGGAACAAAGGCGAGATCGCGAAAAAGGGTTCTGTTTTCAGGGTTTCCGCGACGGGAGATAAATATAGGCGAAGTGGGCAGCCAGGGGGCCACCAGGGGTCCAGGCGGCCCCCTGGCGCGGCCCCACTCCTGGACGCACCGGGAGGGCGCCTGGGGCCCTGGTGGGTCCCCTCTGGCCCCTCCTCGGTGATTCCCGAAGCTTTCAAAGCGCTGATTTTTTTATTGTATTTTCCCGGAATTTTTGGAGCATTTTTAATACGGGGGAAACCTGAAATAGAAAAACAGCAGAAAACAGGAACTGGCACTGGGGTGCACAGAGTTAATAGGCTAGTCCAAATATGATCAAAAGTGTATGAAATTGTATCTAAAACATAGCAATATCACATAAAACATGCGTGGAACAAGCATAAATTGTAGATACGTTTGGGACGTATCAGAGGCCTCTACACTTTTTGCTTTATGTTTCTTGTTAGATCCTTCCTGCGTGAAGTGTGTGAGGCTTTGTTTGCTGCTTTCCAGTGCCTCTGTATCTTTCCGCTTTCACTTGTTCGTCCTCATTGTTGATGTTGCAATTGTACCCTAGCCGGTTGATGACTTTGTTAGTTCAAAGTCGGAGTAGGCTAGCGCCCCCCCTCGGGATCGGCTGTGTCTATTCTCTAAAAATACACAATGTTCAAACATAATTGCAACGGAAGCATTACAAGTTTGAGAACATGTCCTTCTTTTATAAAAAGAGGTGAAAAGTATATGGTTACATTATGTTGCTTGGGCAGGTAACCACATGGGGCCAAAAAAATTGAAACTATGTATGCAGACAACCTTCATTTTTTACCATGGAACAAAACAACTCTATTCACTCATAAACTCTTGTGTTTTTTTGGAAAAGGAGGCTGACCCTCGGCCTCTGCATCAGGACGATGCATGCAGCCATTTTATTAATTATTCATTAAAACCTTACAAAGTAATACATCAACAGGTCTGAAGCCACCATTGATACGTCCAAAACGTATCTATAATTTCTGCTTGCTCCATGCATGTTTTGTGTGACTTTGCCATGTTTTGCTTGAACTTTCATACACTTTTGAGCATATTTAGACTAATCTATTAACCCAGTGCACCCAGCTGCCAGTTCCTGTTTTCTGCTGTTTTTTTATTTCAGGTTTTCCGGCCATCAAAAGTGCTCCAAAAAATCCAGGAAAATCAGATAAAAAACCAGCGTCGCGGAAGCTTCCGGGAACACCAAAGGAGCGAAGGGGGGCCACCACCAGGCAGCCAGGAGGGCAGGTGGCGCGGTCCCACCCTAGGCCGCGCCAAGGACCCTCCTGACTGCCTCGTGGGTCCCCTCGACACCCCCTTCGCCTATATTTACCCCTCGGGGTGGAAACCCCTAATACAGACTCCTCTTTCGCGATCTCGCCTCTGTTCCGCCGCCGTCGTTTCAAGATCGGGGCTGCCTGGAGAAGCTGCTCCGGCACCCTGCCGGGAGAAGCTACCCCCTCCGGGAGACCCTCCATAGCCATGGACGCCTCCCGTATGTACCGTGAGTAGTTTCCCTTGGACCATGGGTCCGTGACCAGTAGCTATGTGATCTATCTCTCCCTTCTTTGTGCCTCCACTTTCGAGACCTCGTGAGCTGCCTCACATGATCGAGGCACCTTTGTAATTTTTTGTCGTTGCTATGCTGAGTTTGTTGGGATCTGATGGATTATGAGACTATGTTCAGATTGTGATGAGTAATATATTTGGTTCGTATCCTTTGTATTTTGTTCTTGAGTAAATTCTTGCATGTTCTCCGTTGTCGTATTTTACTTTGGCCAAGTGATTTGTTGCAACTCCAAGAGGGAGCGTTATGCTTGATTGTGGGTTCAGTCCCTTGATGTCTAGCTTGAGTGACAGAAACATGAGACTAGGGGATGTGCTGTTGCCACCAGGGATAAAACAACGGTGCTTGTATCCGCGGATGCAAGGATTGTTTACTTTACGCAAAGTTCTTTTAATGCAGTTGTCTGTTGCTTTGAGTTTACACTTTGGGTGGGATTCACAACTTAATACCAGCGAGATGTTCTGGATAGATATCTCAAGGTGGATGATTCGTAGTAGATGCAGATGGATTTCGGTATACTTACCTTGGCGTATTGCCCATTGCTTTTTGAGCCCTTCCTTTCTTTGCAACATAGTTAGCATTGTGGTGCCTTCATAATCCTGTCAATTTCCCAACTGTGATTTGTTTACCTCGCTAGCACTTTTATCGTCTTTTGGGAGAGAGACATCACTAGTGAAAATCACGCGACCTTGGTCCATCTTCATATCATTGTTTACACCTTCAATTTACTTTCAGTCTTTACTTTCAGTTGCCACTATCATTATCTTTTACGTTGACCCTTTGTAAACGGCAAGGTCGGAGGAATTGACAACTCCTCTGTACTCGTTGGGAGCAAAGTTATTTGTATCTATGTGCAGGTCCAGGTGAAGTAGCAACCTCGGCGCCGTTTTTCACTTTACCACCTTCTTGTATCCTTCGGAGTCCTACGGGAGACAAACCTTGGTATCTTTGCCAAGGGAAAACTTGCTGATGCGCTATATCCAACCCTGCACTTAGGGTAATCAACGAGGGCTTGAAGAGTATAACACTCTCTTGCCATCAACTATCTTGGCAACAAACATCGTTATCCCTATCCTCTTGATGAAGGAGTGGAGATAGTCGGGCCGCATTCCCAGACCTCACACCAAAGTCCAACATCTAAAGCCAGATACCAAGTGGAGTGAATCTTACCTTATATGAGTGTTATGATCCTATGGATTCTTTTGAAATATCTCTTTTTGATGAAGTTGATGCCTTCTATGCTTATGGCCATGATGCCACTATGGATGATGCTTACGGAGATGAAATTTCTATAGTTCCTCATGTTAAGCATGAAATTGTTGCTATTGCACCCACACTTGATTTCCATATTATCCTTTTGAAACCTCCAACTCCGGAGAATTTTTCCCTTATCAAGGCTCAATGTGATGGGTTGCATTTATCTTATAATCCTAAAGACCATGTTGAAAACTATACACGTGTGCTTGTAGGTCATGAACAACATGATTTATGTGATAGTTATATTCTTGATGTTGTTCATGATACTACTGAAAATTATTTCGAGAGAGGGAAGTTTGGTTGTAGAAACTTCCATATTACTAAAACACCTCTCTTCATGTTGAAAGTTTTGAAGTTGTTCTTGTTCAACCTTCCTATGCATGTCACTTTGTGCTTCTTTGCTTTATTTTCTTACAAGATGCCTATGCATAGGAAGTGGGTTAGGCTTAAATATGTTCCATATTTTCTTCTTGATGCTATCTTTTGCTTCAAAATTCTTATTCTTATGGGAGCATCTTCTATAATCTTCAAGCCTAGCTAATGGCTTTAAAGAAGCGCTTTCGGGAGGCATCCTGCAACGAATTTAGGTTTTTATTTTTGCTTTTCCTCTGTTTTTAGTAGTATTAATGATTGTTACCACTGTAGCAACATCATTGTATCTTTACTTTTTAAGCTTTGTGCCTTTTATAGCCTCATACGACAAGGGAAGTGAAAGTTGTGACATGCTGTCCAGAAAACAGATTATGTCCTCGTGACTAGCAAAATCAGAAAAAAAATCCCAGTTCATCTTTTTGAGCTGAAATTACACAGCGTTCTCTATACAATTACGAAACTTGCGTATGTTCTGAGTTTTTTGATTTGAGTTGCAGAAGTATCCCTAAAAAATTCTTTTTTATCTGTTGTTCTGTTTTTCACAGATTCTGCCACGTTTTGTCTCTCCCTGCTTTTGCAAGCCTTAAGCTTGCTTTTTATTTGAAAAAACTTTTTGGCGATCTTGAGAAACAGTAGCTCTTCAAGATTATCTTTATTTCCAGTGGAGAAAAAATTATTTTATTAGGGTACTAACCTCTCTAATTAGTCTACAATGAGTTATGTATGAAGGGAGTTTTCAAGTGCGCGATGGAAGATGATGAAAGAAGATCTTGGAGTGTCAAACGCTCAAGATTGGGGATACCCATGTGCACCCCCAATAAATATTCAAGGAGACTCAAGCGTCTAAGATTGGGGATGACCCCGTGCATCCCCTTCTTCATCAACAATTATCACTTCGTCTCTCGTTGCACTATATTTTTATCGCTTCATGCGTTGTGTGCTATATTTGGAGCGTCTCGCTCTTTGCTTTTCTAGGTCTGTTTTGCTTTGCTTGCTGTAGTAACAAGTTAGATCCCAGCTTACTTACTCTTTTGTATGGGACAGATACACACTCCGCTTGAACTAGAACTCCTCATAGGATTTGCATGCTTATTCTTTCAGCTGTGAGTTGTTCTTTTTCTTTTCTTAGCTGCTGGTCTGTTTAGTTGTAGTGCTTTAGTTTTTCTAGAGCTTTACTTTTGTTTTAGGTTTAACTTTCTATGGGTTGCATGTTTTATCTTGTTAGAGAGTTTTCCTGTTGCACTGAGTTTTGTGTCTTGACTAGAAGTAGGTAGTTGAAGTTGCTTTTCTCTTTGTAGTAGTAACTTGCAATAGTTTTGAGGTATTGACTAGAGTAATGTTTGAACTTTTGGTGTCAAGAGCTCGAGCCTATTAGTGATAGATGTCATATTTTGGGCAATCCGTGTGTTTTTCGAAAACCAAAAACCCATGTTGAGAACTCTAGCTACTAGATGGATCACTAACCTCTAGAGGGTTCGAATATTAGAGTACACTCACGTACCATGAGTCGAGGATGCGCAAGGATAACCAAACCCCCATACACTCCTCCTCGGGGTACTTGTCTCTTTGTGAACCTCCTGATTAGATTGAGAGTTACTGATAATAAGTGCATGAGTTCTTCGGACTAATGTGAGTATTCGAAAGTTGACACTTCCACCCACCTATACTTTTTCTAGCCTCTTCGGTACTGTGCATTGCCCTTTCTCATCTTGAGAGTTGGCGCATACTTCGCCGGTGCATCAGAACCCCTGGCACGATACGCTCTGTCATCATAAACCTCCTTATATCTGTCCTCAAAACAGCCACCATACCTACCTACAAGGCATTTCCATAGCCTTTCCGAGATACATTGCCATGCAACATCCATCTTCTCATGACTTGATCCTCATGTCATACATTTGTATCATGATAGTTATATCTTCATTATGTGAGTACCTTTGTAAAGTGTGAAATATCTCCTATATTCTTGTAAAATATAGAGTGTTGCCCCTAAAGTGAGGAAAAGATCCCAAAGAGGACAAATGAGAGTTAAATAGAAAGAGCCATTGAGGCCACCAAAAAAATACAAAAAATAGAAAAAAGAAATAAAAAGAGAGAAGGGGCACACTACTATTCCTTTTGAGAGATCCACACTAGTACTTCATCCTCTATCTCTTGTACTCCAGAGAGATCATCATCATGCATATAGCTATGTGGGGACCTTCACACTATAGAACTTGGCTTGTATATTCCAATGATGAGCCTCCTCAAACGAGCTCTAGGTCTTCTTGAGCAAGCAAGTTGGATGCACCCCCACTAGTTCCCTTGGAGAGCTTTTAGCTCACATGTGCATCCGTTGCATTGCAATCCCTACTCCTCACATCATATCTATCATATGGCCTTCTCTCGCCTATGATTGTCCTCATTGATGTGAGCCTTTCACACCTTTTTTGTCTTCCTCCTCCACCTTCTTTCTGTTTCGCCTTTTAGGTGTCAACTTTCTTGCTCACGCTCATCCATTGCATGAGTGCTCAAAATATCGAAAGGGAGTGGATCAGTTTGACTTGTACCTGACTAGTGGTCTGGGGACGAGTAAGATAAGAATCCAAAGGAGACTAAGTTTGAAACTTTAGTAGATAGTTGTTCTCAAAAACCTTACTTTTTTCTCTCATATTTCCCTATCCCCTTCTTGCACGCACCATCTGGAGACATTCGAGTCACGGACAGCGAGAGCTCTTGCACCTTTTGTTCTTTTGTTGCTTGTGTCAATGCTAATATAGACTCTTGCTTGTTAAGACTTGAATCGAATTGCATGCTTCTATTGCTTTACTTAAAAGTCCTTATATGGTTGTGTGGCATGTCACCACAGAAATTATGCTTGTTATCATTTACCTACTCGAGGACGAGCGGGAATTAAGATTGGGGATGTTGATACGTCCAAAACGTATCTATAATTTCTTCTTGCTCCATGCATGTTTTGTGTGACTTTGCCATGTTTTTCTTGAACTTTCATACACTTTTGAGCATATTTAGACTAATCTATTAACCCAGTGCACCCAGCTGCCAGTTCCTGTTTTCTGTTGTTTTTGTATTTCAGGTTTTCCGGCCATTAAAAGTGCTCCAAAAAATCCAGGAAAATCAGATAAAAAATCAGCGTCGCGGAAGCTTCCGAAAACACCAAAGGAGCGAAGGGGGGCCACCACCAGGAAGCCAGGAGGGAAGGTGGCGCGGGCCCACCCTAGGCCACGCCAGGGACCCTCCTGACTGCCTCGTGGGTCCCCTCGACACCCCCTTCGCCTATATTTACCCCTCGGGGTGGAAACCCCTAATACAGACTCCTCTTTCGCGATCTCGCCTCTGTTCTGCCGCCGCCGCCGTTTCAAGATCGGGGCTGCCTCGAGAAGCTGCTCCGGCACCCTGCCGGGAGAAGGTACCCCCTCCGGGAGACCCTCCATAGACATGGACGCCTCCCGTATGTACCGTGAGTAGTTTCCCTTGGACCATGGGTCCGTGACCAGTAGCTATGTGATCTATCTCTCCCTTCTTTGTGCCTCCACTTTCGAGACCTCATGAGCTTCCTCACATGATTGAGGCACCTTTGTAATTTTCTGCCGTTGCTATGCTGAGTTTGTTGGGATCTGATGGATTATGAGACTATGTTTAGATTGTGATGAGTAATATATTTGGTTCTTATCCTTTGTATTTTGTTCTTGAGTAAATTATTGCATGTTCTCCGTTGCCGTATTTTACTTTGGCCAAGTGATTTGTTGCAACTCCAAGAGGGAGTGTTATGCTTGATTGTGGGTTCAGTCCCTTGATGTCTAGCTTGAGTGACAGAAACATGAGACTAGGGGATGTGATGTTGCCTCCAGGGATAAAACAACGGTGCTTGTATCCGCGGATGCAAGGATTGTTTACTTTACGCAAAGTTCTTTTAATGCAGTTGTCTGTTGCTTTGAGTTTACACTTTGGGTGGGATTCGCAACTTAATACCAGCGAGATGTTTTGGATAGATATTTCAAGGTGGATGATTCGTAGTAGATGCAGATGGATTTCTGTCTACTTACCTTGGCGTACTGCCCATTGCTTTTGAGCCCTTCCTTTCTTTGCAGCATAGTTAGCATTGCGGTGCCTTTATAATCCTGTCAATTGCCCAACTGTGATTTGTTTACCTCACTAGCACTTTTATCGTCTTTTGGGAGAGAGACATCACTAGTGAAAATCACGCGACCTTGGTCCATCTTCATATCATTGTTTACACCTTCAATTTACTTTCAGTCTTTACTTTCAGTTGCCACTATCATTATCTTTTGCGTTGACCCTTTGTAAACGGCAAGGCCGGAGGAATTGACAACTCCTCTGTACTCGTTGGGAGCAAAGTTATTTGTATCTGTGTGGAAGTCCAGGTGAAGTAGCAACCTCGGCGCCGTTGTTCACTTTACCACCTTCTTGTATCCTTCGGAGTCCTACAGGAGACAAACCTTGGTATCTTTGCCAAGGGAAAACTTGCTGATGCACTATATCCAACCCTGCACTTGGGGTAATCAATGAGGGCTTGAAGAGTATAACACTCTCTTTCCATCAACCATCTTGCCAACAAACATCGTTATCCCTATCCCCTTGATGAAGGAGTGGAGATAGTCAGGCCGCATTCCCAGACCTCACACCAAAGTCCAACATCTAAAGCCAGATGCCCAACCAAGCCGTTGCCGAATCTGGGTCACACACACCGGTCTGACACACTCGTAGCAAGCACCGGATACCCATTGTCTACTCATAAACTCTTGTGTGAAGTGTTTCTTATGAATTATATTTAGATCAGGAAAATCGTACAGATTTTATGAAACCATGTGACATGGCTTGAATCCATAGTCAGTCCTACTTTTGATATGACCGGTTGACAATTGAATCCAATTTTTTCCATTATTTGACAAGTTTTATACTATAATCGTTACCTCGCCAGGAGTTGGTTCACGCAGTGTCATGGCAAGGAATTTTTTAGCTCTTGTTGAGAGACATATCCTCTTGTGAAGTGCGGTCCATCATCTCCAACCCGAGCTCTGCAGGGGCATGATGGTCGAGATGATGATAATGGTTTCTCGCCCTTCGTTGGTTACCCCAAGTGGAAAGTGAGATGTAGGATAGCAGCAAATTTCCCCTATGTAGACGATATGGTTTGCCTCCCGTCGGACTCCAACAATGATAAGTAGGTGTCAGCGGCGCAACTGACGTGGACCTGCACACAGAAACAAATAACTTTTCTCCCAACGAAGGTCAGAGAGGTTGTGAATCTCTCTGGTCTTGTTGTTTACAAAGGATCAAACGCAAGGGATAACGATAATGGTGATAGCAGCTAGAAACTAAAAGCAGGAAAATAAAAGAGTGTGTAAACAGTGATGGGAATATGGACCGGGGTCACATGATGTTCACTAGTGATTTCTCTCTCCCAAAAGAAGATAAAACTGCTATGTGAGGTAAACAAATTAAAGCTGGGCAATTGACAGGATTAAAAACGCACCGCAATGCTAACTATGCTACAAAGAAAGGAAGAGGCTCAAAAGCATGGGCGGTACGCCAAAATAAGTAGACCGAAATCCAACTACATCTACTACTAATCATCCACCTTGAGATATCTATCCAGAACATCTCGCTGGTATTAAGTTGCGAGCCCCACCCAAAGTGTAAACCCAAAGAAACAGACAACTGCATTAAAAAGCACTTTGCGTAAAGTAAACAATCCTTGCAACCGCGGTTACAAGCACCATTGTTTTCCCCCTTGTGGCAACAACACATCCCTTAGACTCATGTTTCTGTCACTCAAGCGTGTCATCGTGGGGCATGAACCCACAATCGAGCATAACGTTCTCTCTTGGAGTCACTACCTACTACTTGACCAAAGCAATAAACAGCAACGGAGAACATGCAAGAATTACTTAGGAACAAAAATATAAAAGATTAGAGCCAAATATATTACTCAATCACAACCTGAACATAGTCTCATAATCCATCCGATCCCAACAAACTCAGCATAGCAACAGCAAAAAATTACATATGTGCCTCGATCATGTAGCGCAGCTCACGAGGTCTAAACCATGAAGAACAAAGAGGGGAGGAGAACATCACATAGCTACTGATCGCGGACCCATGGTCCAAGAGAACTACTCACGGCACATCCTGGAAGCGTCCATGGTGGACCGAAATCCAAAGCATGGGCGGTACGCCAAAATAAGTAGACCGAAATCCAACTGCATCTACTACTAATCATCCACCTTGAGATATCTATCCAGAACATCTCGCTGGTATTAAGTTGCGAGCCCCACCCAAAGTGTAAACCCAGAGCAACAGACAACTGTATTAAAAAGCACTTTGCGTAAAGTAAACAATCCTTGCAACCGCGGTTACAAGCACCGTTGTTTTCCCCCTTGTGGCAACATCACATCCCTTAGACTCATGTTTCTGTCACTCAAGCGTGTCATCGTGGGGCATGAACCCACAATCGAGCATAACGTTCCCTCTTGGAGTCACTACCTACTACTTGGCCAAAGAAATAAACAGCAACGGAGAACATGCAAGAACTACTTAGGAACAAAAATATAAAAGATAAGAACCAAATATATTACTCAATCACAATCTGAACATAGTCTCATAATCCATCTGATCCCAGCAAACTCAGCATAGCAACAGCAGAAAATTACATATGTGCCTCGATCATGTAGGGCAGCTCACGAGGTCTAAACCATGAAGAACAAAGAGGGGAGGAGAACATCACATAGCTACTGATCACAGACCCATGGTCCAAGGGAACTACTCACGGCACATCCGGGAAGCGACCATGGTGGAGGGGAAGCTCCCGGAGGTCAATCCTCCCTCCGGTGGGGTGCCGAGAAGAGGGCTGCTGGCGCTCCCGATCTTGGAAGCACGGCGGCGGCGGAACAGAGGTGAGATCGCGAAAAAGGGTTCTGTCTTCAGGGGTTTCGCGACACGGAGAGTAAATAGGAGAAGGGGGGCAGCCAGGGGGCCTCAGGGGGCCAGAATCCCCCCCCCCGGCGCGGCCAGACCCTAGGCTGCGCCAGCTGTCCGCCTGGGTCCCTGGTGGTGGCCCTCTGGCCCCACCCAGGTGATTCCGGAAGGTTCCTTCATGCTGATTTTTTATCTGATTTTTCCCGAATTTTTGGAGCACTTTTAACATGGGGGAAACCTGAAATAGAAAAACAACATAAAACAGGAACTAGCACAATGGTGCACTTAGTTAATAAGTTAGTCCAAATATGATCAAAAGTGTATGAAAGTGTATCTAGATCATAGAAATATCACACAAAACATGCATGGAGCAAGCAGAAATTATAGATACGTTTGGGACGTATCAACATCCCCAAGCTTAATTCTTGCTCGTACTCGAGTAGGTAAATGATAACAAGCATAATTTCTGTGGTGACATGCTAGCAACCATATAAGAACTTTGAAAAGTAAATAAATCAAGGTATGTGATTCAATTCAAATCAAAACATGCAAGAGTCTATATTAGCATTGAAACAAGCAACGAAAGAACATTAGGTGCAAGAGCTCTCGCTGTCCGTGACTCGAATGTCTCCAAATGGTGTTTGCGTGCAAAAAAGGGGATATGGGAATACGAGAGAAAAATATATTTGTTGAGAACTCAATCTACTAAAGTTTCACATTTGGTCTTATTTGGAATCTTATCTTGACTCGTCCCCAGACCACTAGCCAGGTCAATTTTATCCACTCATTTTCGATATTTTGAGCACTCATGCAATGGATGAGCGTAAGCACGAGAGTTGACACTTAGGGTGGCAAAGAGAGAAATATGGTGGAGGAGGAATACAAAAAGGGTGACAAAGGCTAAAATAAATGAGGACAATCGTAGGCGAGAGAAGGACAAATGATAGATATGATGTGAGGAGTAGGGATTGCCATGCAACAGATGCACATATGAGCTAAGAAAAGCTCTCCAATGGAACTAGTGGGAGTGCATCCAACTTGCTCGCTCATGAAGACCTAGAGCTCGTTTGAGGAGGCTCATCCTTGCAATATGCAAGCCAAGTTCTATAGTGTGATGGTCCCCACATAGCTATATGCATAAATGATCATCTCGATGGAGTACAGGGATAAGAGGGAGTACTAGTGTGGATCTTTCAAAAGGAATAGTAGTGTTGCCCCTTTCTCTATTTTTATTTTTTTCTCTTTTTTCTATTTTTTGTATTTTTTGGTGGCTGATAACCCACAACTACAGGGGATCGAGATAGTCTTCGCGGGTAAGATAACCCAATTTATAGATTTGACTCAAGGGGAGCCAAAGATTACCCACAAGCTTTAACAGTGGAGTTGTCAATTCCACCGCACCTGAGATACACTTACTTGCAACAAGATATTAATAATAACTGCAATATGGAAGTGATGATAGCAACGGAAATAGTGGTGGTGAAATAGTGACAGTAAAATAGCAAAAGCAAACAACTAGTAACCAGCAGAATTAAAAACACTTTAGGCTAGGGAGATGGATGGTTGGGCGCTGCATGGATAAGGCACATCATGTATTTAACTTGGAGCAAGGCACACAGAAAATCAATGATCATCTAGGCATAAATCAAACATCAGGCATGTACCCCATAGGTAGTTGTACGTGCTTGCAATAAGAACTTGCACAACATCTTTTGCCCTACCATCCCGCTACGAACGGGGCCAAAAGGAACTTATGGAGATTAAGGTGCTCCTGTCAAAGAGCACCGGAACAAAGCATTAACGATCAATGGATACATGGAATCCTCAAACTATAGTCCATCCCCTTTGGTGTCCCAAGCTGTCACCTTTGGGATCGCCGGTTCCGGACTACAATAGGTGCATACAACTCATAGATAGGATCAAGAACACAAATATATTCATGCAAACACATAGGGTTCAGATCTGAAATCATGGCACTCAGGCCCAAAGTTACAAGCATTAAGAGCAACAAGTTGAAGCAAAGATGATAAACAACAATCTAGATGATAGGCAACATGCCCCCAACAATCTGATAAACTATTACATGATCTAACTCATCCAATCCCTACCACCCCCTTTGCCTACAGCAGGGAATTACTCACACATGGATGGGGAAGTCATGGAGGGAGGATGGAGTGGTGATGATGATGACGATAGCGATGATCTCCCCTCACCGGAGGCCAAAACAGCCTCTACATTAGCCCTCCCGGAGAAGAACAGAGGGTGGCGGCGGCTCCGCGACGTGAATTGGGAAAACGACTTCTGTTTCGGGATTTCTCCGTCACGGGAATAAATAGGAGCCTCGGTAGGGTACCAGAGGAGGGGGGAGGCCCCCAGGCGGCCAGAGAGCACGGCCCCACCCCTGGCCACGCCAGGGGGGGCGCCTGGGGCCCCCTTGGCTGCCCTTTGGTCCCACTTCTGGCACAATGGCCCCTCGGGCGCGTGGATTTTCTGTGTTTTTCTAAGACGTCCAAAATTCCATTTTCCTGCGCACAATAAAACCATACAGGCAGCTCTGCTGAAAACAACATTAGTCCGGGTTAGTTTCGTCCAAATCATGCAAGAATGAGGGCAAAAAAATAGCAAGAGTGTTTGGAAAAGTAGATACGTTTGAGACGTATCAACTCCCCCAAGCTTACCATATTGCTTGTCCTCAAGCAATTCAGTACAACTTTGACAAACTCTTTTGCTTCAACGAATGTATATAAGCATGTACTACGAAAAGAATTTAGCAAGTATCAAAACAATGCAATGAGGACAATGCACGAAGCAATCCTTCTTTCAAGTGATCAATCACAAACAACTAAAAGTAAATAATATGCTACTGAAAATCAAGACAGGATTACAATGCACAAAGCTTGAACATACTATAGTGGTATTTCGCTAGCCTCCATGGGTGAAGCAAAACATAAATGCAGAAGCTACTCCGGAGTTTTAAAGGAGACTAGAACAAAGAACTTCAGAATAAGTAATACCACAATCATGCAAAAGACAATGTAGTACTTTGGGACAATGCACATTACACTCAGAATGACAATTATGCTCTCCTAGTTGGTGCTTTGAAGAAATAAAGTGGAGACTCTCGAACCGTGGAGTTTAATGGAAAGGTTGAAAACCCGTGGCTGGAAGCAAAGACTAAACTTGTACCAGAGCTCTTGGTTTTGAAAACAGAGATAAAAAGTGTTTTGGGAGGTGCATGCTTCGTCAACGACTGCTAGTAGACAACCCAATCACCTCTTACGCTAGACATGTTTCGAGGAACAGCCCCCAAGATGGAGACGATCACATCCCCTTAATCTCCTTTGTTTATCACTGCCAAAGTTTTCTGATTTCTCATAGACAAAGCGTGAAGGAGGGTTTGTTGGTTGTGATTATCTTTTGTGAGCTGGGCGCACTCATGCCAGTCCCTCCTTGTATTAGGGGTTTGCAGATTAGACATGCAATCCCGGAATAAAAATGTCTAACATAAGACGGTCATGGATTACCTACTACTTCCTCATGAGCTAAAACAGAGGCACAACACAGGAGTGCTTTTGAATAATTTAGAGATGGTACAAGAAAGTCTTCGTTAGGATGGCCGGTAAATACCACATAGGAAGGTATGGTGGACTCATATGGGAAAACTGGTTTCAAGGATTTTGGATGCACAAGCAGAAATCCGCTTAGTGCGAGCGAAGGCTAGCAAAAGACTGGGAAACGACCAACTAGAGAGCAATAACAGTCATAATCATGCAGAGCGACAAAGTAACATTGAATTGGACATGAAAATGATATAACTATTCTGAAATTCACAGATCATCAAGGTATAGTAGACTTTTTAGTCATAAACAGGTGTAAGCATGTGCCAAGTCAATCCAAGAATTCTCCAAAGGGAAATACCACTTCAGTATGCTAAACTATGAACAATGCAATGCATGTAAATCATTTCAACAACACATTATGTACTCTAGCTATTGGGGATTAGCCACAAGGAAAGCATGAACATTGGGCAAGCATTGTAAACATAGCACTATGTCGCTACAAGCTTGTCTCTAAATCATAAGTACAAGCATATGTACAAAAGTAGAAACAAAAAGAGTTCATACCAGTTTTCCTTGTTGCATCCCTTTCGTCGATCTTCGTCATTACTGCCTTGTCACTTGCACGATTGAATGTAGGAAAATATAATCAAGTGCAAATGCAATCACGGACTCGAGCTGAACTCTGCAACAAAGCAAACTAAAGAGAGAAAATAAAATATTTTTGGATTTTTCAAAGATTTAGCGAAAGAAAAGAAAAAAGAAAAGAGAATTCTTTTTGTTGTTTTTGCGAAATAAAAGAACAAAGAAGAACGAGCAAAAACTTCAAAAAGATCAAAGCGAACAAAATGAAAACGGATAATACAATGGAAAGGTGAGAAGGGCACGTACTCCCCCAAGCTTAGGATTTTGGCCTAAGTTGGTAGAAGCTACTGCCCCCAGGAGCCTCCTGCTCCGGGGTGATGGTAAGTCCAGGAGTCGTATGAGCCCTCCGGTGCATACACCGAAGTCCTCGGGTCCTCCCATGAGGAAGGACCTGCGCTCCAAGCGGAAGAAGATCCCTCGCCATGCTCGGCGAAGGTCTCTCCCTGGAAAGGTGGGAACTCACCATGATCCTCCTCATCGGGCACACCCCCCTCCATGGGGTTATGCGGCTGGTAATTAGCCATGAACTCATCGAACTGAATCTCGTTGAAAGACCATCCGTTCCTGCGAGTGCTATCAAACAAAAGTGGTGCAGGTAGACGGATCTCATGAGTAATGGTCCTTTCAAACCTCAAAATATAATCAAGGTTACCAAACTGGGAGGTCATGGTAACAAACTTATGCCTCTTCATAGCCGCAAGATCGAGACTCGCGTATGAAAAGGGAACATCATCAGGATGCGGCGTGCGCTCAAGAGACTCAAGGATAAGTGTGGCGTAAACGCCACCATATAAATCGCCCTTGTTACTGTTCGTAACAAGGCGCCGAGCAATCAAGGCACCCACATTATACTCATTCTTATCAAAGAGGGCGTTCGCATAAATAGCGAAATCTGGTGCAGAGTCATTGCTCGTGTTGTCACGAGCTAATACCCCTCTAGCAACAAAATACACAAAATACCTGATGTGTGGAAAGTGAATGCTGGAGATCTTCGTACGCCGAATGTCAGTCTCCTCTTGGCAGCAAAGGGAGTTGAAAAGGGTCCTCAACTCGGAAGGCTGCATGGTCATCTTCGTTGTCTGGCCAATGTTCGGTACACCTATTATATCACAAAACTATGCCAAAGACATGGTTATGAGATCATTATAAAGTTTGAACTCGGCGGTTCCAGCCTCATGGTTATAACAAAAACTGTTAACAAAGCAGGAGGTAAGATTTTTGTATTGTACCACACGGCATAAAGCTTGCCGTGTCAAACCTGCATTGGCACAAAGGCCATAAAATTCCTCCTTAATTCCTGCAGCTGTAAGAAAATCATCGCACGGATACATCATTGCGCATGCTGGATTTGTGTCTTCCATCAACTCCAGGGGCACATGATCTTCATTGTAGCTCACCCTAACTGCTGAGGGTGAAGCTGCAGCTCTAGTAACTCGACCGGAGCGCTCGGGCTTCTTCTTCCCAAGCCACCCCTTTGCTTTTCCAAAGAAACTCATTTCTGAATTTTTTACAATTCACAAAAACTAGGATTTAAACAAAGTGAGTTGAGGCAAACTACTCTACTCACTTACCTAAGGCATAAACTTGCATTAAAACTTGGAAAATAAATTTCTACACATGCATGCAAGATCATATGAACAGCACCAAAAGCCACTAAATACTCACAAATGAAGCCACCAATCAAAAATCTAATTGGAGGGGTGAAGGAGTTACATACCAGGGAGTATTTGCTCAAAATCTCAGCTCGAATGATGGGTTGTAGAGAGAGATCGAAAATCGCCTCCAAGAACAGCAAGAACGCAAGAACTAGAGAAGAACTCGTGTTTTTGGAGAGAGAGGAGGGAGGAGGAAAAAGACTTACCTGGAGGTGGGGCATGTGGGCTCCAGGCGCCCTGTGGGCGCGGCTAGGGGCCAGGCCGCGCCAGCTGGCCCCCCCAAGTCAACCCCAGGTGCCTCTAGGTCACTCCCGGCATGGAAATTTTAATTTTAATTTTTCTGGAATTTTTCTGACAACTTCACTGTTGAAAAAAATTCGAAGTTCAAAAAGCTGTGAAACTTTCTGAAAACTTGGAGCAGTGATTAGAGTTGTGAAGTTTCGAAAACATAAAATCTTGGTATAGCAAGGAGAATAAAAACTAAAAGAAATGAAAACATAACAAGCTCTACTTTTTACCTATATAAAACTCATTTAATAGCAAGGTTGATCAAGTCCTACTACCAAACTAGCAATACATAGAGCAAAAAAATTCACTTACTATGAAGCATTCATGGTACCTTCACTTTAATGGATATTGTCCCCACCATAATGGTTTTGTATTTGTGGTGCACATGTAGAGGACAATCCCACTCACCAATCTTCACGGTCTCGATATTCTCTATAGAGTTGAGGCCATGCCTTTTGTCAATCTTCTTCGGAAAATACATCGTGTGTTCTTTATCATTCACATTAAAAGTAACCTTTCCTTTATTGCAATAAATAATAGCACCTGCGGTGTTAAGAAAAGGTCTACCAAGAATAATAGACATGGTCCCATCCTCGGGCATGTCAAGCACAACAAAATCAATAAGGATTAAACAATTAGCAACTTCAACGGGAACATCCTCACAAATACCAATGGGAACGGCTGTTGACTTGTCAGCCATCTGAAGAGAGATATCTATAGGGATTAGTTTTTTCTAAACAAAGCCTCTTGTAAAGAGAAAAAGGCATAACACTCACTCCTGCTCCAAGATCACATAAAGCAGTCCTGACATAATTATTCTTTATGGAGCAAGGAATGGTGGGTATACCTGGATCACCAAGCTTCTCAGGAATCTTGCCACTAAAAGAGTAGTTAGCAACCATAGTAGATATTGCTTCATTAGGAAATTTTCTTTTTATTAGTAACAATATCTTTCATATATCTCGAATAAGGAGGTAACTTAATAGCATCAGTCAAAGGAATTTGAAGAAAAAGAGGTTTCATCCACTCACAAAACTTATTGTAATGCTCTTCTTCTTTAGTTTTGAGAGACTTACCTGGAAAGGGCATGGGTTTCTGTACCCATGGCTCTCTTTCCTTCCCATATATTCTTGCGATAAAGTCTTCTCTAGTGTATTCCTTGCGTTTATCGGGTGCTTCTTCTTCTCAAACTTCGGGTGGATCATTCTTTTCACCATCCTTCTCAGGCTCAGCACCGTCTTCGGTCTCAGCATCAGAGGTAGATATGCTATTTGGATCATTGGAATTCTCATCTTCTTTGTGCTTCTTCTTCTTCTTCGGAGAGCTAACAATTTCTTCTTCCTGTATTTGAGAATCTTGCTCGATCCTCTTCGGATGCCCCTCCGGATAGAGAGGATCTTGAGTGCTAGTTCCTCCTCGGGTTTTAATCCCGAAGGCCTGTATATCCTGTTTGGCATTATTAGCAAGCGAATCTTTTTGCGCATTAGAAATTTGATCAAGGTAAGTTTGAACCATATGAAAATGCTTCACAAGACATTTAACATCATTAATTGTTCTACCTAGAACATCAAGCAAGCTTTTGATAGAAAGGGAATTATCATGCAACTGACTTTGTATCTTCTCATTAAAGTGATTTTGTTTCATAATAAAATTATCAAGCTCATCTAAACATTGATCAGGAGGCTTACCATGAGGAATGTCACTTGCATTGAAATCTAAAAGAGAGTGTACCTCTACCATAGGAGGGTGAGTGGTAGGCTCACACAACTTCTCAATAGGGGGTAGATTCTTTACGCCTTAAGTTTTAATACCCTTCTCTTTAATAGACTTCTTTGCTTCTTGCATATCTTCGGGGCTTAGGATAAGCATGCCCCTTTTCTTTGGTGGTGGAGGTGGTTCAGGGACGGACCAATCTTCGTGGTTCTTGGCAATCTTGCCCATTAATTCCTCTGCATCGTCCAGTGTTCTTTTCCTGAAAACACAACCAGCACAACTGTCCAAATAGGATCTAGATTCATCAGTTAGACCAGCATAAAATATATCAATTAATTCATTCTTAGGGACTCCATGTCCCGGTCTAGCCTGGATCAGACTGCAATACCTCCCCCAAGCTTTAGGGAGGTTCTCATCCTGCAACTGTTTAAAGTTATAAATTCTTTGTAAAGCGGCATGTTGCATAGGAGCAGGAAAGTACTTATCAACAAAAGAGTGAGCTAAGTCTTGAGGACTCCTAATGGAACCACATGGTAGTGCATCGTACCACGCTTTAGCACCTTCCTTTAAAGAGAAAGGAAGAAGCTCAGTAACATACAAGTTTCGTATCTTTTCATCTGTAGTAAACAAGCCACCCAACTTAGTGAGTTTGGTCAGGTGTGCAATAGCATCATCATTTTCTCTGCCATAAAAGGGGTCAGCTTCAACCATAGATATAAGTGAAAGATCAACAGAGAAATTATAATCAGGATCATTGATGCATATAGGAGATGTAGCAAATTTAGGATCAGGAATTGTTTTGTTCCTCAGAGAGTGTTTTTCGAGAAGCTTCTTAATAGCATCAGGATCAGAGTCGACAAACTCTGTTAGCTCCCTGCATAAATCATCATCAAGTATAATATAATCATCATCAAGGAATCTCTCCTTGAGTTTACTCAAATCAGGATAATTGTAAGTTCCATCAAAAGGGTAGCAAGTATCGGGAATTTCAATTCCAGATTTTTTTGCAGCAGCGATCTGTTTCTCAAGAGCGTGACTAAGTGAGCCAATATCATCAAGAGTAGTAGAAGAATCATCAAAAGTATCGGACATAGTAACAGATTCAGTAGAAGCATCATGTGGTGGAGGTGAAGCAAACTTCCTCATAACTGAAGGTGAATCAAGTGTAGCACTATTGTTTAGAACAATACCTTTTCTCGTACGGGGCGGTAAGATCGGGACCTTGGGGTCTTCTTTCTTACCCATAGCGGATAAATTGCAGCAGGTAAAATACTTCAAGTAGACTTGTGAATAAAGCTATGCTTCCCCGGCAACGGCGCCAGAAAACAGGCTTGATAACCCACAACTGCAGGGGATCGAGATAGTCTTCACGGGTAAGATAACCCAATTTATAGATTCGACTCAAGGGGAGCCAAAGAATACCCACAAGCTTTAACAACGGAGTTTTCAATTCCACCGCACCTGAGATACACTTACTTGCAACACGATATTAATAATAACTGCGATATGGAAGTGATGATAGCAACGGAAATAGTGGTGGTGAAATAGCGACAGTAAAATAGCAAAAGCAAACAACTAGTAACCAGCAGAATTAAAAACACTGTAGGCTAGGGAGATGGATGGTTGGGCGCTGCATGGATAAGGCACATCATGTATTTAACTTGGGGCAAGGCACACAGAAAAGCAATGATCATCTAGGCATAAATCAAACATCAGGCATGTACCCCATAGGTAGTTGTACGTGCTTGCAATAAGAACTTGCACAACATATTTTGTCCTACCATCCCGCTACGAATGGGGCCAAAAGGAACTTATGGAGATTAAAGTGCTCCTGTCAAAGAGAACCGGAACAAAGCATTAACAATCAATGGATACATGGAATCCTCAAACTATAGTCCATCCCTTTGGTGTCCCAAGCTGTCACCTTTGGGATCGCCGGTTCCGGACTATAACAGGTGCATACAACTCATAGATAGGATCAAGAACACAAATATATTCATGCAAACACATAGGGTTTAGATCTAAAATCATGGCACTCGGGCCCAAAGTGACAAGCATTAAGAGCAACAAGTTGAAGCAAAGTTGATAAACAACAATCTAGATGATAGGCAACATTCCCCCAACAATCTAATAAACTATTACATGATCTAACTCATCCAATCCATACCATCCCCTTTGCCTACAGCAGGGAATTACTCACACATGGATGAGGAAGTCATGGAGGGAGGATAAAGTGGTGATGATGATGACGATGGCGATGATCTCCCCTCACCGGAGGCCAAAACAGCCTCCAGATTAGCCCTCCCGTAGAAGAACTGAGGGTGGCGGCGGCTCCGCGATGTGAATTGGGAGAACAACTTATGTTTCAGGATTTCTCCGTCATGGGAATAAATAGGAGCCTCGGTACGGCACCAGAGGAGGGGGGAGGCCCCCAGGCGGCCAGAGGGCGCGACCCCACCCCTGGTCGCGCCAGGGGGCGCCTGGGGCCCCCTTGGCTGCCCTCTGGTCCCACTTATGGCACAATGGCCCCTCGGGTGCGTGGATTTTCTATGTTTTTTCTGGGAATTTTCTGAGACGTCCAAAAATCCATTTTCCTGCGTATAATAAAACCATACAGGCAGCTCTACTGAAAACATCGTTAGTCCGGGTTAGTTTCGTCCAAATCATGCAAGAATGAGGGAAAAACAATAGCAAAAGTGTTTGGAAAAGTAGATACGTTTGAGACGTACCAGTGGCCTTAATGGCTCTTTCTATTTAACTCTCATTTGTCCTCTTTGGGATCTTTTAATTTTGTCCACTTTGGGATCTTTTCCTCACTTAAGGGCAACACTCTATTTTACAAGAAGGTATAGAAGATCTTTCACACTTTACAAGGTACTCAAACATAAATAAGATGTAGCTATCATGATGTATGCAAAGTATGCCTCTGCCAGTGTAGCAGGAACATGTATGACATGAAGATCAAGTCATGAAGAGGTGGATGTTGCATGACAATATATCTCGGAAAGGCTATGGAAATGCCTTGATAGGTAGGTATGGTGGCTGTTTTGAGGAAAGATATAGGGAGGTTTATGATGACAGAGTGTATCATGCCAAGGTTTTGGATGTACCGGCGAAGGTGGACGCCAACTCTCGGAGTGAGAAGAGGGCAATGCACGGTACGGAAGAGGCTAACAAATATGAGGAGGCGGAAGTGCCAACTTTCAATACTTACATTAGTCCGAAGAACTCATCCACTTATTATCAGTAACTCTCAATCTAATAAGAAGGTTCACAAAGAGACAAGTACCCCGAGGAAGAGTGTATGGGGGTTTGGTTATCCTTGCGCATCCTTGACTCATGGTACGTGAGTGTACTCTAATATCCGATGCCTCCAAAGATTAGTGATCCATCTAGTAGCTAGAGTTCTCAACTAGTTTTTGTGGATTTTGAAAATTAACACAGATTGCCCAAAATACGACACCTATCACTAATAGGCTAGAGGTCTTGACACCAAAAGTTCAAACATTACTTACAACAATACCTCAAAACTATTGCAAGTTACTACTATAATTAAATAGAAACCTCAGCTACCTACTTTAAAGACAAGACACAACTCAGTGCAACAACCAACTCTCTTAACAAGATAAACATGAAAACTAAAGAGAGTTCCAGACAAACTAAACAAAATACAAGGCTCTTGCTAAAGACAAAGACTAAAACTAAACCTAAACATGACAGTAGCTACGAAAAGATAAAGAACACACAACAGAGAAAGATAAGCATGAAAATCCTATGATGTGTTCTAAATTGGAGTGGAGCGTGTTTCTCTCCCACACAAAGTAAGCTGGGGTCTAACTTGTTATGAACAACAATCAAAGCTAAAGAAAAATAAAAAGGAAACCTAAGAGCGAGACGCTCCAAGCATAGCACATAACACATGAAGTGTTATAAATATAGTGAGACGAAGGACGAGCTGATGATTGTTGATGGAGAAGGGGATGCACGGGGGCATCCCCAAGTTTAAACGCTTGAGTATCCTTGAATATTTATTGGGGATGCGTGGGGCATTGATACGTCCAAAACGTATCTATAATTTATGCTTGCTCCATGCATGTTTTGTGTGATATTGCTATGATCTAGATACACTTTCATACACTTCTGATCATATTTGGACTAACCTATTAACTCAGTGCACCCCAGTGCCAGTTCCTGTTTTCTGCTGTTTTTCTATTTCAGTTTTCCCCCATATAAAAAATGCCAGAAAAATTCCGGGAAAAATACAGAAAAAATCAGCGTACAGGAAGCTTCCAGAAGAGCCCGCGAGGGGCCAGAGGGGGGCCAAGGGGGGGCCAGGCGGCCACCCGGCGCGGCCCCACCCCTGGCCGCGCTAGGGGGGGCGCCTGGGGCCCCTGGCCCACCTCTGGCTGCCCCCTTTCACCTATTTATCCCCCGTCACGGGAAAACTCCAGAACGAGAACCCTATTCCGCGAACTCGCCTCTGTTCCGCCGCCGCCGCGCTTCCAAGATCGGGAGCACCAGAAGACCTCTTCCCGGCACCCTGCCGGAGGGAGGATTGGCCTCCGGGAGTCTCCTCTCCACCATGGATGCTCCCCGGATGTCCCGTGAGTAGTTTTCCTTGGACCATGGGTCCGTGATCAGTAGCTATGTGATGTTCTCCTCCCCTCTTTGATCTTCATTGTTTAGACCTCGTGAGCTGCCCTACATGATCGAGGCACCTTTGTAATATTTCTGCTATTGCTATGTTGAGTTTGATCGGATCTGATGGATTATGAGATTATGTTCAGATTGTGATAGAGTAATATATTTGGTTTCTATCTTTTATATTTTTGTTCCTAAGTAATTCTTGCATGTTCTCCGTTGTTGTTTATTGCTTTGGCCAAGTAGTAGGTAGTGACTCCAAGAGGGAGCGTTGTGCTAGATTGTGGGTTCATGCCTCCCCAATGACATGCTTGAGTGACAGAAACATGAGTCTAGGGGATGTGATGTTGCCACAAGGGGAAAACAACGGTGCTTGTAACCACGGTTACAAGGATTGTTTACTTTACGCAGAGTTCTTTTTAATGCAGTTGTCTGTTGCTTTGGGTTTACACTTTGGGTGGGGCTCGCAACTTAATACCAGCGAGATGTTCTGGATAGATATCTCAAGGTGGATGATTAGTAGTAGATGCAGATGGATTTCGGTCTACTTACTTTTGTGTACTGCCCGTGCTTTTGAACCTCTTCCTTTCTTTTGTAGCATAGTTAGCATTGCGGTGCGTTCATAATCCTGTCAATTGCCTTTCTGTAATTTGTTTACCTCGCATAGCAATTTGATCGTCTTTTGGGAGAGAGACATCACTAGCGAACATCACGTATCCCGGTCCATATCCTTATCACTGTTTCCACGTTACATTTACTTTACCGCTTTTATTTGCTATCATTATCCCTTGCGTTTTATCCTTTGTAAACAACAAGACCGGAGAGATTGACAACCTCTCTGAACTTCGTTGGGAACAAAGTTATCTGTGTCCGTGTGCAGGTCCGCGTCAGTTGCGCCGCTGACACCTACTTATCATCTCTGGAGTCCTGCTGGAGACAAACCTTGGTATCTTCACCGAGGGAAAACTGTTGCTGCACTACATCTCAACCTTACACTTGGGGAAACTAACGAAGGGGCGAGAAGCCATCAAGCAAGTTTTCTGGCGCCGTTGCCGGGGACTCCAAGTGCTAAGATAGGGGAGTTGCACACTACCCTTTACCTTTGTTTTTTAGTCTTGTTAGTTTACCTTTCAGTTTTTATCTTTGTGTCCTTTATGAAAAAACACAAAAATAGTTGCTACCTTTTGCCTTTGTCTTGCTTTGCCTATTTATGCTATCCCCACCATGGGTGATGAACCACCAAAATATGGTAGGATGGACATGTTTCACTTGGATCGTCTTCGATCAATTTGTGCTCGCGCTAAAAACCCAACCGACTTGGTTGAGGGAAAATCATTGGATGAGCATGCTCATTATACGCGGCACCGCCTATCTCAGAAAGGGAAACACTTATGGGATCAAATACATGTTTCTTATTGCCATGCTAAACTTTTGTGCCACATTTATGATTTTACTTGCTGTTCTAATATAGATCATAAACACCTCCCTTTCCAATGTGAGTTTAATGAAAATGAGATCTTATCTTCTTATGCTAAAGGTGTTTATGATTACTTTGATGTTGAAAAGATTGAAGAGTTTGTTGCTTTTAAAGGTGCCTATGAGATTGCTTCTTTAATTGAAAAGTATCACGATACTATTGTCGAGTCTGAAAACTTTGTTGTTCTTGCTTATTGCTTTGAGAATTATACTTCCAATGCTTATATTGAGGATTTTAAAAATAGAATGCTTGCTGCCCAAGAAGAGGCTAATGATTGCTATGAAGACGAATCTTATGATTCCGAGGACTCACTTGATACTTCCCTTTCTGATGATTTTGATACTTGCTTTGTTGATTGCCATGATGCCACTATGGATGATGCCTACAAAGATGAACTTGCTATAGTTCCTTATGTTATGCATGAAATTATTGTTGTTGCACCCACACTTGATTGCCTTATTATCCTTTTGAAATCTCCAACTATTCCGGAGAATTTTGCTCTTATCAAGGCTCAATGTGATGGGTTGCATCTATCTTATCATCCTAAAAACCGTGTTGAAAACAATACACGTGTGCTTGTAGGTCATGAACAACATGATTTATGTGATAGTTATATTCTTGATGTTGTTCATGATGCTACTGAAAATTACTTTGAGAGAGGAAAGTTTGGTTGTAGAAACTTCCATGTTACAAAAACACCTCTCTTCATGTTGAAAATTTTGAAGTTGTTCTTGTTCTACCTTCCTATGCATGTCAATTTGTGCTTCTTTGATTTATTTTCTTACAAGATGCCTATACATAGGAAGTTGGTTAGGCTTAAATGTGTTTCACATCTGCTTCTTGATGCTCTCTTTTGCTTCAAATCCTTATTCTTACGTGAGCATCTTTTATGATCTTCATGCCTAGCTAATGCCTCTAAAGAAGCGCTTTCGGGAGGCAGCCCGCAACGAATTTAGGTTTTTCTTTTTGCTTTTGTTGTGTCTTGATGATTGTTACTTCTATAGCAACATCATTGTATCTTTATTTTTCATCTTTGTGCCAAGTTATAGCCTCTTACGGCAAGGGAAGTAAAAGTTGTGACATGCTGTCCAGAAAACAGATTCTGTCCTCGTGACCAGAAAAATTCCAGAAAAATCCCAGTTCATCCTTTTGAGCTGAATTTTTTACAAAGTATGATCTATACAATTACGAAACTTCCGTATGTTCTGAGTTTTTTGATTTGAGTTGCAGAAGTGCCCCTAAAAAATCTTTACTATCTGTTGTTGTGTTTTTCACAGATTCTGCCACGTTTTGTCTCTCCTAACTTTTGCAAACCTTAAGCTTGATTTTTCTTTGCAAAAACTTTTTGGCACTCTTGAGAAACATTAGTTCTTCAAGAATATCTTTATATCCAGTGGAGAGAAAAATTATTTATTAAGGGTACTAACCTCTCTAATCAGCTTATGATGAGTTATGTATGAAGGGAGTTTTCAAGTGTGTGATGGAAGATGATGAAAGAAGATCCAGGAGTGTCAAGCGCTCAAGCTTGGGGATGCCCCATGCATCCCCAACAAATATTCAAGGAGACTCAAGTGTCTAAGCTTGGGGATGCCCCCGTGCATCCCCTTCTCCATCAACAATCATCGGTTCGTCCTTCGTCTCACTATATTTTTATCACTTCATGTGTTATGTGCTATGCTTGGAGCGTCTCGCTCTTAGGTTTTGTTTTTAGTTTTCTTTATCTTTGCTTGCTGTTCATAACAAGTTAGATCCCGTCTTACTTTGTGTGGGAGAGAAACACGCTCCACTTTCAAAATTTAGAACACATCATAGGATTCTTCATGCCTATCTTTTTGCTGTTGTGTGTTCTTTATCTTTCCTTAGCTACTGCCATGTTTAGTTTTAGTATTAGTTTGTCTTTAGCAAGAGCCTTGACTTTTGTTTAGTTTGTTGTTGGAACTCTTTTTAGTTTTCATGTTTATTTTGTTAAAGAGAGTTGGTTGTTGCACTGAGTTGTGTCTTGTTTTGAGAAGTAGGTACTTGAGGTTGCTATTTAATTCTAGTAGTAGCTTGCAATGGTTTTGAGGTATTGATGTGAGTAATTTTTGAACTTTTGGTGTCAAGAGCTCTAGCCTATTAGTGATAGGTGTCGTATTTTGGGCAATCCGTTTTTATTTTCAAAAACCTACAAAACTAGTTGAGAACTCTAGCTACTAGATGGATCACTACTCTTCTGAGGAGTCGAATATCAGAGAACACTCACGTACCATGAGTCGAGGATGCGCAAGGATAACCAAACCCCCATACACTCCTCCTCGGGGTACTTGTCTCTTTGTGAACCTCCTTATTAGATTGAGAGTTACCGATAATAAGTGCATCAGTTCTTCGGACTAATGTAAGTATTGAGAGTTGACACTTCCACCTTCCCATATTTTGCTAGCCTCTCCTGTGCTGTGCATTGCCTTCTTCTCACTCCGAGAGTTGGTGTCCACCTTCGCCGGTACATCCAAACCCTTGGCATGATACGCTCTGTCATCATAAGCCTCCTTATATCCTTTCTCAAAACAGCCACCATACCTACCTATCAAGGCATTTCCATAGCCTTTCCGAGTTACATTGCCATGCAACTTCCACCTCTTCATGACTTGATCTTCATGTCACACATGTTCCTGCTACACTGGCAGCGACATACATTGCATACTTCACGATAGTTATATCTTCTTTATGTTTTCGAGTACCTTGTAAAGTGTGAAAGATCTCCTTTACCTTCTTGTAAAATAGAGTGTTGCCCTTAAGTGAGGAAAAGATCCCAAAGTGGACACATTAAAAGATCCCAAAGAGGACAAATGAGAGTTAAATAGAAAGAGCCATTGAGGCCACAAAAAAACAGAAAAAAATAGAAAAAGAAATAAAAAGAGAGAAAGGGGCAACACTACTATCCTTTTGAGAGATCCACACTAGTACTCCCTCTATATCCTTGTACTCCATAGAGATGATCATTATGCATATAGCTATATTGGAGAGCTTCTTAGCTTGTGTGTGCATCTGTTGCATGGCAATCCCTACTCCTCACATCATATCTATCATTTGGCATCTCCTGCCTATGATTGTCCTCATTGATGTGAGTCTTTCTCACCCTTTTTGTCTTCCTCCTCCACCATATTTCTCTCTTTGCCATCCTAAGTGCCAACTCTCGTGCTTACGCTCATCCATTGCATGAGTGCTCGAAATATCGAAAAGGAGTGGATCAAATTGACTTGTACCTGGCTAGTGGTCTGGGGACGAGTCAAGATAAGATTCCAAAGAAGACCAAGTATGACACTTTAGTAGATTAAGTTCTCAACACAAAAATACTTTTTCTCGTATTCCCTATCCCCCTTCTTGCATGCAAACACCATTTGGAGACATTCGAGTCACGGACAGCGAGAGATCTTGCACCTAATGTTCTTTTGTTACTTGTTTCAATGCTAATATAGACTCTTGCATGTTATGACTTGATTTGAATCTCTAACCTTGATTACTTTACTTTTCGAAGTTCTTTTATGGTTGCTAGCATGTCACCACAGAAATTATGTTGTTATCATTTACCTACTCGAGGACGAGCAGGAATTAAGCTTGGGGATGTTGATACGTCCAAAACGTATCTATAATTTCTGCTTGCTCCATGCATGTTTTGTGTGATATTGCTATGATCTAGATACACTTTCATACACTTTTGATCATATTTGGACTAACCTATTAACTCAGTGCACCCCAGTGCTAGTTCCTGTTTTCTGCTGTTTTTCTATTTCAGTTTTCCCCCATATAAAAAATGCCAGAAAAAATCCGGGAAAAATACAGAAAAAATCAACGTACAGGAAGCTTCCAGAAGAGCCCGGGAGGGGCCAGAGGGGGGCCAAGGGGGGGGCCAGGCGGCCACCCGGCGCGGCCCCACCCCTGGCCGCGCCAGGGGGCGCCTGGGGCCCCTGCCCCACCTCTGGCTGCCCCCTTTCGCCTATTTATCCCCCGTCACGGGAAAACTCCAGAACGAGAACCCTATTCCGTGAACTCGCCTCTGTTCCGCCGCCGCCGCGCTTCCAAGATTGGGAGCACCAGAAGACCTCTTCTCGGCACCCTGCCGGAGGGAAGATTGACCTCCGGGAGTCTCCTCTCCACCATGGATGCTCCCAGGATGTCCCGTGAGTAGTTTTCCTTGGACCATGGGTCCGTGATCAGTAGCTATGTGATGTTCTCCTCCCCTCTTTGATCTTCATTGTTTAGACCTCGTGAGCTGCCCTACATGATCGAGGCACCTTTGTAATATTTCTGCTATTGCTATGTTGAGTTTGATCGGATCTGATAGATTATGAGATTATGTTCAGATTGTGATAGAGTAATATATTTGGTTTCTATCTTTTATATTTTTGTTCCTAAGTAATTCTTGCATGTTCTCCGTTGCTGTTTATTGCTTTGGCCAAGTAGTAGGTAGTGACTCCAAGAGGGAGCGTTGTGCTAGATTGTGGGTTCATGCCTCCCCGATGACATGCTTGAGTGACAGAAACATGAGTCTTGGGGATGTGTTGTTGCCACAAGGGGGAAAACAACGGTGCTTGTAACCACGGTTACAAGGATTGTTTACTTTACGCGGAGTTCTTTTTAATGCAGTTGTCTGTTGCTTTGGGTTTACACTTCGGGTGGGGCTCACAACTTAATACCAGCGAGATGTTCTGGATAGATATCTCAAGGTGGATGATTAGTAGTAGATGCAGATGGATTTCGGTCTACTTACTTTGGCGTACTGCCCGTGCTGTTGAACCTCTTCCTTTCTTTTGTAGCATAGTTAGCATTGCGGTGCGTTCATAATCCTGTCAATGGCCTTTCTGTAATTTGTTTACCTCGCATAGCAATTTTATCGTATTTTGGGAGAGAGACATCACTAGCGAACATCACGTATCCCGGACCATATCCTTATCACTGTTTCCACGTTACATTTACTTTACCGCTTTTATTTGCTATCATTATCCCTTGTGTTTTATCCTTTGTAAACAACAAGACCGGAGAGATTGGCAACCTCTCTGAACTTCGTTGGGAACAAAGTTATCTGTGTCTGTGTGCAGGTCTGCGTCAGTTGCGCCGCTGACACCTACTTATCATCTCTGGAGTCCTGCTGGAGACAAACCTTGGTATCTTCACCGAGGGAAAACTGTTGCTGCACTACATCTCAACCTTACACTTGGGGAAACCAACGAAGGGGCGAGAAGCCATCAGGCATCCTCAAGCTTGAGCGTTTGACACTCCCGGATCTTCTGTCATCATCTTCTCTCGCACACTTGAAAACTCCCTTCGTACACAACTCATCGTAAGCTGATTAGAGAGGTTAGTACGCTTAATAAAATAATTTTTCCCCACTAGATATAAAGATATTCTTGAAGATCTATTGTTTCTCAAGATTTCCAAAAGGTTTTTGCAAAAATAAAAAGCAAGCTTAAGGTTTGCAAAAGTAAGGAAAGGCAAAACATGGCAGAATCTGTGAAAAACAGAACATCAGGTAGTAGAGAATTTTTCCGGGGCACTTCTGCAACTCAAATCAAAAAACTCAGAACATACGAAAGTTTCAAAATTGTATAGAGCATGACGTGTAAAAAATTCAGCTCAAAAAGATGAACTGGTGATTTGTTCCGATTTTTTCCGTCAAGCAGACATAATTTGTTTTCTGGACAGCATGTCACAACTTTTGCTTCCCTTATCATAAGAGGATATAACTTGGCACAAAGCTTGAAAATAAAGATACAATGATGTTGCTATAGTAGTAACAATCATCAAGACGGCTAAAAATAGAAATAAAAACATCTTGGGTTGCCTCCCAACAAGCGCTTTCTTTTACGCCTTTAAGCTAGGCATGAAGATTTTAAAAGGTGCTCTTATAAGAATAAGGATTTGAAGCAAAAGAGAGCAGCAAGAAGCATATATGAAACACATTTAAGCCTAACCCACTTCCTATGCCTAGGAATATTGTAAGAAAATAAATCAAAGAAGGACAAAGAGACAAGCATAGGAAGGTGGAACAAGAACAACTTCAAAATTTTCATCATGGAGAGAGGGAGTTTATTATCATTGAGATATGGGAAGCCATGTCTCCTTTTCTCATAGTAATTTTCAGTGGCATCATGAATAAACTCAACAATATAAGTATCACAAAAAAATTCTTATCACGATCCACAAGCATAGAAAATTTACTACTCCCCTCATAAACAAAATCATCAATAGTAGTGGGAGCAAACTCAACAAAATAGCTATCACATGAACCATTCTTATCATGACACACTTGTAAAAGTTTATTATTTATAGCATAAGTTTCGTCACAATAATCATCATAGATAGGAGGCAAAGTATCATCAAAATAAATTTCCTCATCAAAACTTGGGGGGCTAAAAAGATCATCAAACGTAGCATCCCAAGCTTATAACTTTGCATATCATCAGCATCAAAATTATTCAAAGAAGACATACTAATGACATTGCTACTAACTTGAGTGTTATGCAAATAATAAAGCTCCATAGGCTTTTTGATTTTATCTTCAAACACTTCATGTCCTAATTCAAGGTAGAGCTCATAAAGCTCTCTCATTTTTTTCCATAAAGAAACATAAGCAAAGGTAAAAACTGGAAAGTCAACTAACAAGACTAAAAAGCAAAGGTAAGAGATAGTGTGCAACTCCCCTATCTTAGCACTCAGAGTCCCTGGCAACGGCGCCAGAAATTTGCTTGATGGTCGAGATGATGATAATGGTTTCTCGGCCTTCGTTGGTTACCCCAAGTGGAAGGTGAGATGTAGGATAGCAACAAATTTCCCCTATGTAGAGGATAGGGTTTGTCTCCCGTAGGACTCCGGCAATGATAAGTAGGTGTCAGCGGCGCAACTGGCGTGGACCTGCACACAGAAACAAATAACTTTGCTCCCAACGAAGTTCAGAGAGGTTGTCAATCTCTCCGGTCTTGTTGTTTACAAAGAGTCAAACACACAAGGGATAATGATAATGATAATGGTAGCAATTGAAAGTAAATACTGAAAAGGAAATAGGCTTGTAAACAGTGATGAGAATGTGGACCGGAGTCCCGTGATGTTCACTAGTGATGTCTCTCTCCCAAAACACGATAAAACTGCTATGCGGGGTAAACAAATTACAGATGGGCAATTGACAGGATTATAAACGCACTGCAATGCTAACTATGCTACAAAGAAAGGAAGAGGCTCAAAAGCATGGGTGGTACGCCAAAATAAGTAGATCGAAATCCAACTGCATCTACTACTAATCATCCACCTTGAGATATCTATCCAGAACATTTCGCTGGTATTAAGTTGCGAGCCCCACCCAAAGTGTAAACCCAAAGCAACAGACAACTGCATTAAAAAGCACTTTGCGTAAAGTAAACAATCCTTGCAACCGCGGTTACAAGCACCGTTGTTTTCCCCCTTGTGGCAACAACACATCACCTAGACTCATGTTTCTGTCACTCAAGCGTGTCATCGGGGGGCATGAACCCACAATCGAGCATAACGTTCCCTCTTGGAGTCACTACCTACTACTTGGCCAAAGCAATAAACAGCAACAGAGAACATGCAAGAATTACTTAGGAATAAAAATATAAAAGATAAGAACCAAATATATTACTCAATCACAATCTGAACATAGTCTCATAATCCATCAGATCCCAGCAAACTCAGCATAGCAACAGCAAAAAATTACATATGTGCGTCGATCATGTAGGGCAGCTCATGAGGTCTAAACCATGAAGAACAGAGAGGGGAGGAGAACATCACATAGCTACTGATCACGGACCCATGGTCCAAGGGAAACTACTCACGACACATCCGGGAAGCGTCCATGGTGGAGGGGAAGCTCCCGGAGGTCCATCCTCCCTCCGGCAGGGTGCCGGGAAGAGGGCTGCTGGCGCTCCCGATCTTGGAAGCGCGGCGGCGGCGGAACAAAGGCGAGATCGCGAAAAAGGGTTCTGTCTTCGGGGTTTTCGCGACACGGAGAATAAATAGGCGAAGGGGGGCAGCCAGGGGGGCCACCAGGGGTCTAGGCGCCCCCCGGCGCGGCCAGACCCTAGACCGCGCCAGGTGGCCGCCTGGGTCCCTAGTGGTGGCCCTTTGGCCCCACCCAGTTGATTCCGGAAGGTTCCTTCACGCTGATTATTTATCTGATTTTTTTCGAATTTTTGGAGCACTTTTAATATGGGAGAAACTTGAAATAGAAAAACAACAGAAAACAGGAATTGGCATTGTGGTGCACTGAGTTAATAAGTTAGTCCAAATATGATCAAAAGTGTATGAAAGTGTATCTAGATCATAGCAATATCACACAAAACATGCATAGAGCAATCATAAATTATAGATACGTTTGGGACGTATCAGGGCACCAATCTGAGAGGCCCGACCTCCTTTTGCAGTTGCTAGAGCACCATGGATAAGAAGAGGTTGCCCACTAAAGTTCACTGAAGCCAATAAGAACCGAGGAGGTTGAATATGAGACGATTACGAAATGAAATAAGATGAGGAAGGGGATAGTGTTTGGAAAAACAATGCAGACCATCGCCGTTGCAATTGTTTTATTGGGTAGGGGGGCCCCTTGCCATGGGGTCTCATGTATCGATATGAGGTCTGAACCAATAGCATAGCACATTTATTTTAGATGAACATAATAACATTGCAGGCACTATTTAAAATTTTGAGAGTGGGAAAATTGTTTTTGTAAAACCTTATATAATTGTACTTTTGTAGCCAGATAGCAGATGAGGGGAACAATACCGCATTCCTAGTCCACCCAATAAACTGCAGCCAGATAGCAGATTTTAGATAACCATACAATCTGCACTGGTCGCCCCAACAAGTGATAATAATAATACACAAAAAACATTAAAGTAAAAAAACAGTAAGGAGAGATGGAGATACCACTTAATCATCTAGTTGTTGAAGCTAGGGTCTCGGCTAACAACATAATCTAAAATTATCTTCGATGCGAGGACGAGGGAGAGGGCTGGTGGTTGGCGTACTGTACCGCGACCATGGAGATGAACCTTAGTGTTTGGTACCGGAAGTAGCACATTATGATATTGACTATAGATTTGGAGAGGGGTCATGATGTGGGAGGCGAGCTTGGTGCGGATCCCTTTGAATGGAGTCAGAATGTCTCATTGGTTGTTATGAACTCTGGTCAACGACGGTGTCCCGGTCCTCCGAGCAAGGCGGCGACGACAAATCTCATGGTCCTAGGGTTCCTGTCTGTGTGGAAAGCGCCGGTGTGCGGAGGTGGATAAAATAGGGGTCACGGGGCGAGCACCGAGAGAGAAGACGAGGGGGAGGTGGCGGCATGTAGAGATCGCCCTGTCGCGGTGGAGGACAGGAGAGGAGGATGGCGTATGCGGTCTGCGTGCACCAGCGTATTTGGCATACTCAGCCGTTTGTTTTGATGATCTAAACGTTCCTAGCCGTCAGATCATCCTTTTGGTGGAAGTTTGCCGCGACCTGAGCGATCTAGGGGGAACCCTTGTTCCGGATCCTGGAATGTACAATGACGGCGCTTCGGTGGCGCGACCCTTCTTGAAGGCATTGTTTTGGAGTGGTCCTAGCCAGGGGAAACCATCGGCTCGGATGGTGCGCGACCTTGGAGCCGGCGTGGAAGTCGGAGCGGTCGTTTCATATTTTGTCGTCATGGAGGGGTGTCTACACCGGCCAATTTTTTGCTGATTTCCCCCGACCTATCTGGGATCAGGTCATGGAGAAAGAGATCATTGCGGATGTTGGTGAAAAATTTGAGATTGCTGAAGTTTATGATCTGGCCCGCGGTGAAAGTCTCAACGGGTTTGAGATGACCCGCCAAGTTGGCTGCACAACACATCACGTCGAAAGTGAAGACTTGGGCCAACCAGAAGATGCAGACTTGGATCGAAGATCCCATCTAACATATGTGTGCGCCTAACACAGTTCGTGTCTAACGCGCCACTATTGGATGTATTTCTGGCATATCCCTCGATAGCGTTCCCCGGTTTAGACAAATAGATGACATGAGAAACAAGAGAGAGTTTTATCCAGGTTGAAGCCTTCAGATTGAGGTATAACTCCATTTCATGGTATCCAGCTTATTGATAATGATGGGGTCTACAATGATATCAAGGGGTTAAGACTTGCTATATGTTATTGTGTCTCTTGACTACCCCTGCCATCAGTTTATATACAGGCTAAGAACTAGGGTTTACATAATTCATAATCGGTTAGGGATACGACATGGTCATCATGGACCTCGTCTTCTTCTCATCCACGCCAAGTGCTCTAGGCTCCACATCAAGACGGGCTTTAGACCCATAGAACAACCCTAGGGTTTACATAATTCATAATCGGTTAGGGATACGACATGGTCATCACAGACCTCGTCTTCTTCTCATCCACGCCAAGTGCTCTAGGATCCACATCAAGACGGGCTTTAGACCCATAGAACAACCCATGGTGTGTACGGTCCTGGAGCCTCATGCCAATCTACTCAGGTCGACTATCGGCATGGTGAGGCACCCTTGTGTCATGACATCAACACTATTAATAATAATCACAAACAATCGTCATTGGTGTGTCTCATACGACAGAAGATTCAATATCAGGGGTCTGATCTTACATACTAGTAATATTTTTATTTTGTATTCACAAATAATAGAGAAAGGAGTAGCTCTGTAGCTAGCGATACGATTTATACAATGGTATTTCACATCAAGTCAAGGATTGCATGATTGACTGGGAAAGGGGGGGCGAGGGGCCTCCAAGCAAGCGTAAACGGGCAATAAGTTTGTAGCCAGCTCAGATCATATACTACTTGTCGCGGCCAAACAACACTTTCTGATTGATGCGAGACTTTTTGCCACACTATATCTTGCTTACATACAGTGAGTCCCCGCTTCAAACTCACTTGAAGAATTCAGTTCACCCATTGCTATTAGGCCGACCCATTTTTGCTGTGTTTTTCGTACACTGCTTGCTTTGGTTACTGCATCGGTTTTAGTTTGTTTTTTTAATAGTTTTTCCTATTTATTTTTTCATGTTTTCTTTTGTTCTCGTTGGTTTTCTATGATTTTCTTTTTTTTCATCAATTTTCTTCCTTTCTTTTCTTGGTTTTCATTGTTTTTTTACTTTTCTTATTTATTTTCTTTGTTCATTGGTTTTCTGTGTATCTTTCTCAATTTTCACTGGTTTTCTATCTTTTTTCTTTCTTTGTTTTTGTTTTTTACGTGTTTTCTATATCAATTTTATTGGTATTAGTTTTTAAACATATTTCTATTTTGTAGTACATAATATACATCTTAGTGTGCACGTGAAAAATAAAATCACGTTGAACATTTTAAAATACACAATGTACATGTTTTCAAAACATATTTTGAACAGTTTTTTTAATAGATTGTCAATATTTTTTAAAATGCACATTTAACATTTGTAAAGTACACAATGTATAATTTTTTTCAACACTTTTTCGAATAGATTGTCAACATTTTTTCAAATGCATGTTTAACATTCTTCATGGTAATAAACATTTTATGTTAAATATGTGACCATCTTCGAATATTGTGTAAACATTTTTTTAGGCATCACATACATTTTTCTGTAATGCAAGAATACAATTTTAATATTTAATTTACATTTTTAGTAATATGAAACATTTTTATATACCTCACAACCTGTTATATAAACATTTTCTAAAAATCGTATACATTTATTTGAATGCAGAAACATTTTTTGAAAAGCTATCAACTTTTTCTCAATCCCGCTATCATGTTTTGTACTCTGTGGACATCTTTAATATTTATAAATTATGAATATTTTTAATTAAAATTATCATTTAAATATAGTACTTAAAAAAGGTAAAAAAACAAGCATGGAGTGATCTCAGAGCTGCTGTTGCTGCTGCTGCTGCGGCGCTGGATAGGCCCATTTACAGAGTGCTTGACGCAAGGCTGGCTGCCCCTACGTCTCGCTATAAGCGAGAGTGCGAGACATATAGTAGACGCGTGCTCCATGAGCAACAACAATCTACTGAAATGAGAGAGAGTATCCCATCCAAAAGAGCCCATAATAAGCCCAGGGCCACCACAACCGCCGTACCTTTTCCTCCAAGCAATACATCATCACAAACCCTCTCCCACCATTCCCCCACTGACATGTGGTCTCTCCTCCCCTCCTGGCTCCACACGTCATCCCCTCCATCCCACATCCCCATCGCACACCCACGCAACCTCGCCACTCCCCGTAGCCAGTGCTAAACGCACCCCAACAAACCTCCACCCCCTCCCCGACAATCGGGCCCCTCCTGATCACCATCCCCCGGCCCCACCCGTCGGCGGCCTGACCAGAGCCGCAGAAATATCTCCTGCCGCGGACGACGTGGTGCCTATTAACCCCATTCCCTCCTCTCCACTCCCCGTTCCCCTCCCTCCTCTCCCACCAGAACCCTAAACCCCCCGACGCCGCCATAAACCCTAGCCGCCGCCGCCGCCGCAGCAGCAGCCAGGATGTACGCCATGATCCGCCGCGCGGATCCCCTCCGGAGGCGCGCCGCGTCGGCCGTGCTTTCCGCGCTGCTGCAGCACCCGGCGGCCCCGTCCGCCGCGTCGGCGTCGGCGGCCCTGCCCCGGTCGCCGCTCCCGCCGCCTGCGATGTGGTTCCACTCCTCGCCGCCGAGCCTCGGGTTCCGGGAGGCCGGGCCCACGCGGGCCGGCGCGCACGCGCAGTTCGCCGCGGACGATTCGTGGAACTACGAGGACAAGAGGGCGCCGCCGGCGGGGGCCAGGGCCGGGGCCGGGGTTGGAGACGGGGCCATGGGGGAGGGGCTGGAGATCGCCAAGCTCGGGATCTCGTCCGAGATCGTCGACAAGCTCGCCAAGAAGGGCATAACCAAGCTCTTCCCCATCCAGGTAAGGGGAGCGGCCTTTTTCTCCCTCTCTTCGATGGGGACCCGATTACTTCTTCCTGTCATCGATCATTTGCTCCCTGGAGCTACCTATAGATTGATTGATTGCTGCACACTTAATTATTTTTGTAGGAATAAGAACACATCCTTCCTTTTGGAATGTTATAATTTCTGCGCAGTTAATTAGTACGTATGCGAGGCAAATGTGGTCTTTCCTAAGTTCTGAACGGACAGATAATTTGTTGCTGTTGAAATTTCTGCACTATAAGTTAGTCCGTGGAAACTTCATTATTTTGTTGCTCAGCAGCTGATTAGCTGTTGTGTCCAGCACTTTCCATTATTACGTGCCTGAGTGGTATTTTCAATCATTATAGTTATGCATGGTCAGCTATTTTTACTACTGCTTCTAGATTGGGTCAATCAAATCATTATATTCTTTGCTTTCATGTTACCATCTTTCAATAGATTCTACCGGCAGTAGTGTTTATTGTTTAGTGCTTAACTGATCACACCATTGGTGGGCGTCTCATGTTTTGAATTTTAAAATTGGCTTCTTTTTGCTGTGATGTCTAGAAAGCTGTTCTTGAGCCAGCAATGCAAGGTAAGGACATGGTTGGACGTGCCAAAACCGGGACAGGGAAAACCTTGGCATTTGGAATCCCCATAATGGATGCGATTATTCGCCATAACAAAATTAACAAGTAAGTTTGGATACTATTTGCATCAATTGTGTTCATTTTCCCTGTACTCCTTTTAGTGTCGGCTTGTTGTATTGTCACGTCAATTGAATCTCTGGATTTGCAGACCTGGAATATCTCCCCTGGCGATATGTTTGGCACCAACACGGGAACTTGCGAAACAAGTGGAGAAAGAATTTGTTGATTCTTCAACGCTGGATACACTTTGTGTATATGGAGGCACACCAATTCAGCAACAAATGAGAATACTTTCCCAAGGTGTAGATGTAGTTGTTGGAACACCTGGACGGGTAATTGATCTGCTGCAGAGACGTGCTCTGGATTTGTCAAAGGTTCAGTTTGTTGTTCTCGATGAAGCGGACCAGATGCTGTCAGTGGGTTTTGATGAAGCTGTTGAGACAATTTTGCAAAATGTGCCTGCAGAACGTCAAACCTTGATGTTCTCTGCAACAATGCCGCCATGGATACGAAAGCTGATGCAGAAGTATCTCAAAAACCCTGTCATAGTCGACCTTGTGAGTTATACTTGCTGTAGTGTTACTTTATTCCTAATACACATGTTTTATTGAACCCTACAACTTTGATTTCATTGCATAATTTGCGGAACCATATCTGACTTAATGTGTCATGCATTTGCTGTGTCTCTACTTGCCTTAGTAGTGATCTCATAATTGGAGCTTATCATGAGAAGTCACTTCAATTTTGTTATGTTAGCATCTTGTTTTTTATGGGGTCCCATATTCTTCATAGCTATTTGGTCCTCACTTTGATTGTTTCTTTTCTAGTAAGATAAGCATTAGTATTAGTATCAAAGAGGCATACCAAGAAAAAATAAATCTGGTGGTGTCAATGCGATAGACACTTATAAAATTTTGTTTTACTGAAATGTTCAAAAACCATCTTCCTGTTGAGCGCCAATGGTGTGCAAACTTGCATGGCCTATTTCAGATCTTAATAATATGTGCGGATATTCCTTCAACTATATATGAGTCTTTCCCTGAAGATTTATACAATATATCGTTAATTCATCTTTCAAGTTACTAACGCCAAAGTTATGAACTAAGAAAAAATTGTGGATGAATTTTTCTCTTTATTGCATCTTCATGGCATCACAAGCAAATTGTTCCATTAAAAAAATACATAGCTACTATTTGCATTTGGTTTATGATAGCATTCTTTTTCTAGGTCGGTGAAGATGACCAGAAGCTGGCAGAAGGAATTACTCTGTTGTCTATTGCTACAGAGAATCATGCAAAACCTGCTGTCCTTGGACAGTTGATTCAGGCAAGGATGCCTTTTCTGTACTAACTGAATATTTTTCCTAAGTGCTATCTAGGTTTCTTTCTGCACTCTGTGAAGTAATGTGTGTGTTCATTGCAGGACCATGCTAAGGGTGGTAAGTGCATTGTCTTTACACAAACAAAAAGGGACGCAGATCGGTTGTCGTACACCATGGGTCGAAGTGTCCAGTGCCAGGCCCTCCATGGAGATATTACACAAGCCCAAAGAGAAAGGACACTTCAAGGATTTCGTGAAGGGCGCTTTAATACTTTGATTGCCACTGATGTTGCTGCTCGTGGTTTGGATATTCCAAATGTGGATCTGGTTAGTGTTTTTCTGTCCTTTCCTTTACTCTTGTCATTTAGAGCTGTGCTGTTATCTGTTTAAAGTTGACAACACTATCTTATTGCAACATATGTTGTCAAACCCCTTGAGTTGCTCTGTTTCCTTGTTCAGGTGATACATTATGAATTGCCGAACAATTCAGAGATATTCGTTCACAGGTCTGGCCGTACTGGCCGTGCCGGGAAGAAGGGTACTGCAATTGTGATGCACAGCTACAGCCAAAGTAGAGCTGTGAGGGGCATCGAGAATGACGTTGGAGGCAAGTTTAAGGAGGTGAGGTTTTGCGTCATGTAATTTCGCTGCTTAAGTAAGTTTATTACATTTATGTGCTCAGCTTGTTATCGTTTTTTCCCAGCTTCCAAAGATCAACGTTGAAGGTTCTGACTTGACGATGGCTAGTGGTTTTGATTCCTTCGGAGGTGGAGGTGGAGGATATGGCCGTGATGGTGGGCGCTCACGTGGTGGCGGTGGCGGTTTCGGTGGCCGTGGTGGTGGTTTCGGCAACTCTTCAAGCAGAGGTGGTGGGTTTGGTGATTCAGGAGGGTTTGGCCGGTCAGGCGGTGGTTATGGTCGTTCAGGAGGCGGTGGTGGTGGTGGATTCGGTGATTCAGGGTTTGGTAGATCAGGTGGTGGTGGTGGATTTGGCGATTCAGGGTTCGGCCGATCAGGTGGTGGTGGAGGAGGATTTGGCTCGAGTGGTGGGTTTGGCAGTTCTGGATCTGGTAGCTCTGGCTCCAACTGGGGTGGATTCGGTAGCTTTGGAGGCAAAAACACTTGATTGATCGACTCGGCTTAGCCTAGCAAATTTTTTGATTGGGGCACAAGGCAACTCGGGTAGTCTATTTTATGGAAACCCCACCACTGGTTCAGCATGATGGTTCTTATATACGAGCCCTCTGTCAGAAGAGGGCAAATTAACCTGGTCTGATATTTCTTGTTTGGTACAAGGTTGAATTTCTAGCGCGGACAACATACGCTCGTATGCCTGGAGCTGCCAACTTTGAAGGCAGCTGGAAAATAATCACGAAGGCTTTTCTTCTTTTTGCCGTTTCCTGGTGCAAGCTATTTGCAGCAGGGTTCCTTGTAAAATATATGCAGTGTGTCTTCTGCGGATAACAATATATATCTGCTCTTCTTTTGGTAGTTTTTGTATTGTATTATCCAGCTCTTTGTGGACCTTACCTAATGGCCAGAACTAGTCTCTAGAAGCATATGTTATGAAATGAGTATTTATGCATCCGATACCATTACTAACTATTGCCACTATCATTTCGTTGGCAGGACATGAATGCAACATCTGATGATTTTTTTCTAACTTCAGTTAAAAAAGCTATATTCTCCTTTCACCTGACTGAACTGAGAGCCCTTGCCTTTCAATGCTCAAAATCTGTAGCTCTAAATTTTTCTAGTGAAATGGTACAATCTTTCTATGTTTGGAACATTGTATTGCTTCACACGGGTTTTCAGTTCAAGCCATTAGACGTCAGGTTAGCTTACATCCTGCATGCTAACTGAATTCTTTCCTCATTGTGAGTGAAATGTAACAAGAGGGGAAATGCAGTATTGTTATATTATAGCGAGATCATAAGATCATCATGGATTCATGGGTGAAGCAATAAAAAAGTTCTTCATCAACTGGCGGAAAGCATGAGTAATTTATCCATTTCGTCGGAAAAGGATCAAACATGAGTCTTCACATGGTTTCTAGATCTTCAATACCTTGGGCCTTCTTCAGAATAGGTCCTAAAATGGTCAATAGGTTGAGCTCGTCATGGATACCCGCTCACTTCCTTCCACTACCTTCTTCTATCCCAGCGATTTGAATGATACTGCTTTAATTTTCCATGCCCCTCGGTAACAAATCTTCCATGATACTGATCTATATTTCCATGCCCCCGCTACTGTACCGAAGCATCCACAATATAAATATAACAATTAATTCCATGATTCTGTTCTATATTTCCATGTCCCTGCTACTGTACTGAAGCATTCACAATATAATTATAACAACAAATTCCATGATACTGCTCTATATTTACATGTCCCTGCTACTGTACTGAAGCATTCACAATATAATTATAACAACAAATTCCATGATACTGCTCTATATTTCCATGTCCCTGCTACTGTACTGAAGCATTCACAGTATAATTATAACAACAAATTCCATGGTACTGCTGTATATTTCCACCCCCCCCCCCCCCTCCCCTCTACTGTACTGAACAAATAATATTTCTCAGAACAAAATTATGACGAGCAGAAACACTATGCTCCCACCGCTGGTCGTAGTTACTACTCCAGTAATCAGTGTCCTGCAAATGGTACCTTTTCAACAGAGCAAACAAGCACTTCTTTCTCAACGAGGTTTGCCAGCTAGCACCAGAGTTTCAGTTGCTCAACATTCATATATTTGCTTCCCACGGATTTTATTTCCACAGGTTGCGCGAATGTCATAGAGATGATCAGATTCAGTTTCAAACCCACAAGGGTTGGGTTTTATTTAGTACTGGTAGTATGTTTGATGACAGCTAACAAAGTTGGAAATAAACAAGATATAACGAAATTTGACTTCAAATTGCTCGGGTGAAGCTGAAACTCCTTAGATTAGAAACTTAGGTACACAAGTACATAAGCACCATTCGGCAAGTTTGGTTTAGACAACTTATAAGCTCCGCCGAACACATTGATGTGATGTGATGGCCTCAGCGAGAACTGCAGCGGTCGTTCCTTCACCTGGAGAAAGTAAAACTGTCAATTCATTAGTAACCCGATTTGCACTACTAATATATAGCTTCCAACTTATTGATGTTTATAGCAAGAAATGAATTGCTCATTGATGCTTATAACAAGTGTACTACTTAACAAGATTCTACACTTTCAACTTGCAGCAGACGTTTATCATTGATGTTTATAAAATATGAGGAGCACTGGAATATTGATTCAAACAGCTAAACCAAGGAGACATCTACGGATACCCAGATAGGCACACGCACCCATGTGATTTCAACATCCACACACCATATTCAAGCTCTACGAATCCCCAGATAGGTACACACCCATGTAATTTAAACATCTACACCATATTCAAGCTCTAAGAATGCCCAGATAGACACACACACCCTTGTAATTTCAACATCCACTGGCAGACTGGGAGGGGGTGGCCCCCCTCTGGCCCTTATTTGGTGATTCGGGAAACTTCTTTTGCGCTAAATTTTTATCTGATTTTCTTGGAATTTTTGGAGCTCTGTAAATATGGGTAAAAACATGCAACTTACAGACATTAGCAGACAGAAACTGGCACTGGGTGCACTGATGTGGCACCCCCGCTCAGAGGACCGGAACGCCCCGTGCACCAGCCCAGAGATCAAGTCTTCTGGAGCACGGCACTGATTGATATAGAACTGAACATCTTTCTATTACCGAAGATAGGGGTACACGAGGTCTATTACAATGCTAGCGGACACACAACTTGCTCCTCAGGCTAGCCTCAGATCTACACCAACCAGCAGCATAACTCTAGCAGCGGAATAACGATGGCAGCGGAACAATAACGGCGATGATGAACTCCAATCCACAGGGACACTGGCTGGGACACCTCCTAGCTCGCAAACACTGGGAACGTCGTCCTACGCATCCAAAGCATGGCCTGCAAATCTGACATAACACGCCAGGTCAGTACATTGAATGTACTTGCAAGCTCACAACAACCATGCAACAAGGCAAAACAATAACATGGCAACAGGTTAAAGTATATTAGTGAATTAAACAGGTGAGCAACAATATCATGCAAGCATATAATCATCAAGCATATTAACCACATTAAGTCTAATGCACACACAATGTACCCCACATGATCGTCGCACGATCACGTGGCTTACCTCGGAGTCCTTATAGACTCAAGCACCGGGTCACCTCGTGACCATTCACTTCCACGGGTCGTCGCATGGCCGAACGGGTCATCGCACGACCATTCAACGGGTTAGGTGTCTTTCGTTACCACCCAACCAATCCACTTATCGTACAACCATCCACTTACCACAAACTTGCCACAGTACTCAAGTTGATCATATGGTGTGACCTAGTACGAACTGTGTCCCATGACCGAGGATGCGGCTATTCGAATAGATTTTGACTCTGCAGAGTTTGTGCACGTTACCCACATTATGGAGTTACTCCTCCATCCAGCACCTCGGTACTTTTCCTACAGGATCCTTGGAACTCGCACCGCAGGAGTGGACTAGGACATCTCCAACGAAACCCGACTACCGCGTTACCTCCCTACGGACTCACCGACACACGGTCTTGGGTATCCCTGTGGTTAGGTGTCCACGTTACCACCTTAACCACCCAGCCACCTTGTGGCAAACTGTCCCAACGGGGACTGAGATCATAACAACACTGGATGTCGAGATTATCACCACCTACCTGATCAGGGTAGCGTGCGTGCATAACCTCCCCTACTGGGTGATATCCGTAGAAGGCACTACGATAGCACGAGTCAAGGCCCGCCCATACAAGCAAATGTGGCTGCACGGATAAGTCCGGTTCGGTGGCACCTGATCAACTTGTCACGAAGCATATCTCCAACAGCGAACACAAGTATCAGGTGCAACATGAGTATCAGATCATAACAATGCATAGCATCTTAACATGACAGTTTCAGATATGATCAAACACATTTTTAGTTGGTGAACTTATCCGTGTTACAAAGATTAGGTTATTTAACATGGCAACATTATGAATGCAGTTAAGCATAACTCAGGCAGAGCATGAACTAGCATAGATATAACAGGATCAACTTGATATGGTGTTGTTGTGGTTAGATGGTGCATATCATAACATGGCAATGATATGATTAAAACATAGCATGGATATAACATGGCAAAACATAGCATAACAATAGCATATTCAAAGGTAGCATGACAGTATAACATCAATCATGGCATGGCAACAATTATAGCATGGCAACAATAACATTAAACATAGCAACGGTAACATGATCACGGTCACCGATATAAGCATATCATCCAAAAGCAATTTTTTTGAGCACGTCAAAGCTTTGAAAGGTGCAAAGGGTATTGTGGCTTGCCTTTTATAAAACCCTGCAAAGTATTTTATAAAAAGCAACGGGCAAAAGGTCAAACGCCATCTTTTGTTGGAACAGAAAATAACATCACAAAAACATGGCATGAAACCTATGCGAAACTGAAGAGGGACTCGATACGAAAACAACACAAAAAGAATCACCGCGTTTGGACTTAGGGTTGCGAAGATACGGCCGAAACGGTGTCGGAGGGGCTGATTTTGGGTGGAATGCACTTTCAGAACAGTGAAAGCGTATTTTGGGCTGCTACGGGACAAAGTACGCCTTCGGCTAATGAAAGCGCACTTCTGGCTGATGGAGCCCGAAGTACGCTTCTCTTAAGCGAAAGCGCACTTTCAGAAAATGCGCCACCACTCAAACGAACCGGGCCCAGCGGTCAGTGGCCCGTGTGGCTAGCAGGAGGGCCCCGCCCGTCAGATCTCTCTCTCTCCTCCCCTGCTCTGCCTTCTTCCTCCTCTCGCTCGACGGAAACAGAGCAGGCGGCCGAGGCCGCGCGGGGCGCCGGCGAGGGGAGGCGCGGCGGCCTGCCCGCGGAGGGGTGATGGGCGCGGCTCTCCGGGCTCGCCCGCCTACGACAGCCGAGTCCCGCGGGACAGCTCGCGGCGTCGTGCCCGCACGGTTAGGCGGGACGGCCACGGGGAGAGGCCCCGGCGAGGCGGGAGAAGGGGGCGGCGAGGGAAGGTTCTGGAGGTGAGGGGAGGGCTCTCGTGGTGGCTAGGAGTGAGAGAAGGAGCCCGGGCTGCTCAAATCCGAGACGAGGCGGGCGGCGGCCACGGTGGCCGTGGCGGCCAATGCGGCTGCGGCGACCAAATCGACGGGGGAAAAGGGCTAGGAGGAGTGGGGGAGTCCGCTGGTGTGCTCTGGAGGGGCTTGGGGTGCCTTCTTTTAAAGGGGAGGAGGGAATCCTAGCTCCGGGATCGCGACAATGGAGACGGCGACCAAGCGTGCGATGAACAGGGGCTTTGAGGGCGACTCAACGGCCGACATGCTGCCTAGGGAGGGGGAAAAGCCGTGCGGCGTGCGTGGACATGAAGAAGACGACGGTGGCACCCTGTAGCTCGAGGGGGACGCGTCGGGCACGCTCAGTGCGTGGCTAGAGCACGCCTGAAGCTGCCAAGGGCGTGGCCACAAAAGGGAATCTGCGCACAGGGGTTTTTCTTCGTGACCAAGGATGTCTATCATGGAGTCCTTCGAGTGCTGATCACATGGGTCCAGCTGGATGGTCCATAGGTGCACTGGATTGATCTCTATCTCAACCTGAAGTTGGATGCAGAAACTTGGACAGGAAGTAGTGCTCACATGGTGGGGTTTTGGGTAGGACCAAGATGTCACATGGCTTTGGGGTACAAAATACTAAAGGTCTGGAAGGTTTGGGCTCAAACAAAGCAATGCACATGGTACTTGCTTTGTAAATGGCACAATGCTGCAGAAGGTGCTTGTGATGTGTCATGGCTTGTACATTGCTCCCCTAGGCATGATATTTTGCACAGCTCAATCATACACTAGGATCAGTATGTACACCAAGTTTCATCTCATTTGGAGTAATCTAGCTATCACTTCCTTTACAAATGCCCAAATAGGCCAGAATGCAAAGTTGAATCTAGCATCTCATAGGATTGGTGGATTTGGCTGAAAATTGGTGTACTGGGGTTATTTGGTATGGTTCCCATGTGTGTAAAATTTCATAGCCATTGGACACACATAGCTAGCACTTGCTTCACAATGTGGCCCACTGGTCAGAAACTTAAACATGATGGTGCACTCACATGGTTCATGGGATTTGGCTCATATCTGGTTTTGTGGAGTAATTTGGTGGTAGGATCAGGCTCAAAATGTTTCAAGGAAAATGAGATCCCCTATCATGCACTTGCTTCACAATGCCCCTTTGCTGCACCCAAACTTTGGGAATTTATTGTGGGCGTTTGGCTAATCAAATGGTGGTGGCATTTGGTGGAGATCAATCATATGATCATATGAGGTTGCACAAAAAGTTTCACAAGCAATGGATCAAGGAAAAGGGCACTCCCTTCACAAAGCTCCAATCTGCCCCCACAGACAAATGAATTTTTCTAGAGGAAAAATCCACTTGGGCTATGAAATGTTTTTGGAGAATTTGGCAAGATATGATGTCAATGACATGTGGGAATTATTTGGGGATTTATGGAGCAATATAAATAGGGGTTGCTTCACAAACCTCAAATAATGGGAATATCCCTTTTAATGGAAAAAGGAATATATGGCTTGCATAAAATGGTGACTTGGATGAGATGGGTCCATGGAATGACATGGAGAGGCTTGGATCAAGGGTCACTTGAGCATGGAAAGGAAATATGCTCAAGTTTCAAGTCCAACGAGGTGATCAAAATCAAATCCAATCGCAAATCCAGAAATAAATCAGCAAAGTTTTCGGAAAAAGAAAGTTCCAAAATTCAGGGTGTCACAAACCTACCCCCCTTAGAAAAATCTCATCCTCGAGATTTGTTTTCTCAGGGAACCATTGCAAACTTACCGTACTTTGGGAACTTGCTGCTTCTCGGATTTCCTTTTTACCGCATACTGTTCCCATAGTAGCATCCAATATATCTTGCTGAGGGGGTTTACTTCACCCGATCCGTAGCTCTGACAGAATGTTCTTCCTTGATACCTCACATCCTTTCCTGTTGATTTCCATCCTCATATCTTCTGCCTTGTATGATAACGGAATGTCTTGTCATAGGCTGAATGCTGACGATACCCATGCTGTTCTAGGGTACCTCGGGCGTCAGTCGTGGTACGGTCTTGAATCCTTTGCATTGGCCTCTTCGACAAGAGCTTGGCCTTCATCGGTAGTTGGTACCTCAGAATGTTTACTATTGGTCCCTTGACTGATGGCACGTGGGGTTGCCTCATATTTCTTTTGGCTTGTCCACCGTGCTCATTACTTCGGAGCGGCACAAAAATTCTGGACATGTACTCATGCTGAGATTGGCCTGCCAGGTTGTACATTCCGGGTGGCGATAGGTCCTGATATGCTTCAATCCGGTTCTTGTATTCAAATGCCGAGTTGAGCGGGTGACCTTTAATGAAGCAGACTGGGGTATATCGGCAAGACAGACGATGCCGAACTTGAGGAATTGCTCGGGCTAACTGGATCGGTACACGGTCCTTAGCCCGTAGTGAATGAGCTTTCTTTGGGGTAGATATCCACGGTGGTCCACATGACTTCAACTGATCGTGGCGAATTTGGCTTGAGGTCCATGCTATTCATTCTGCCTAACCCGTCGGGCTCGAGGGTTGCATGCCTCTGACAACTTGCGAGGTGCAATGCTTGCTCAGATTGCCGCAAGGTTTGACATCTGCCATGTGTGTTTGCCCTGGGTCTTGCCTCCGCGGCAATCACCTTTCTTGTATTGGATTTTCTTCGGTCAGGGTTATTTTCTTCTTGCATAACTGCTTATTGTTCTGCCGCAATCTTTGAGATAGGTAGGTTATCATCACCTTTTGTCTCTTGTTTCATCCGGCTAACCTTGGTTGCAATGAACGAGGTCTCCAGATTATTCTGCTCGGGACCTTGTCGGACGTGAGGAGCTGACTTTCATGACGAAAGAAGGATTCAGTGCTCCTAGCTTCCTTCCTTCAGGGTGTTTCTTCATGACTTTGTCAGTCCTTCTTCCAGGCTGAGATGTGTATCCGTTTCTTCTGCTGACTTGTTTCCCGAGAGTTGCGGTTCTTCACCGATGTTCATATGCATGATTCTTCCTTGATTGCAAGCATAATGGTATCCACACCGGGGTAGCTTGCATACTTGAGAAGGATGCCCATAAGATGTGCGGGTCCTGACGATGTTGAAGTCCTTATTGTCCTGCATGGCTGGATTTCCGACAATACTATTGCAGGTATGATGACGCGTCGAGGAAGACTGGTATCTTGTCCGCGAAGCTTGGGGTAGCTTGCTGGGGAAGGTTGGGTACCTTACCCCGGAAGCTTGCTCCGGTAGCGTATCGATGAAGGCGGGGTGTCGTACACGGGAAGCTGCCTCGATAGCTTACTGAAGAAGGCTGGGTGCCTTGCCTTGGAAGCTTTCTTAATAACTTACTGACGAAGATGGGTTGTCTTGTCCCGGAAGTTTGCCTCTTTATACTGTGGATGCATCGGTTCCTTCTGCTGGAAGTTTCTGCGGCAATTCACTTTAGTCGACCGAGTGGCTTGTGCTGGATTCCATCCCTGTGGCATACCGAGCACGATCAAGTGTCTTGCACTGTAAGCTTCTGTCGGTGGCTTGTGGAGGAAGGCTGGTTGTCTTGGCTGAGAAGATATCTCGGTAGCGTACTGAGGAAGGCTGATACACTGTACAAGTCGGCTATACCGGGTACCTTGTCACGGAAGGCTGAGGTTCCTTCTGTTCGAAGCTTTCCCTCAATGACGTGGAGACAGATCTGACCATGGTGTCTGACAGGCTTCTGACTGCCGGCTGGTGAGGGGGAAACATTCTTCCGATCATCTGGGCTTCATGATATGTCTTGGCCACCTTCCGGAATATAATGAAATAATTTGTATTGCATCGGACTGTAGCTGGTGTTTATCCTACCTTGGGTGCATATGCTCGTGGGTCACAGTCTTTGCTTAACTTTGCATGAATCTTTTTGGCTGTCGTAGTCGATTTAGACGGGACTCAATGGATAGCTTGGGTAGCATCAAATCGTGAGCCATAAGCTTCCCATGCAACTGGGTAAAAGTCATGTTTGCCTTGCTGATTTCCCGCATCATTGCTGCCTTTAACTGTCTGAGTCTTCAGGCTATTCTGGTTGAAGGCCCGATGGTTGCCACATGATTCACCCGTGAGCAAAATGTGTGAGATGCGACCTGGTATGCGTCATTCCTGACCGGTTGACTTCCTTACTTCTTTGCGGTCTTCCACTGATAGACTCTTCATGACTGTAACATCCACCGGAAAAATGCTGACTTGGTTCATTCAGGCGGAACTCATATGGGGTTGAACACTTCTGCTGCAAGCTGGTGTGGGTCCTTGACTTGGTGTCTTCACGCTGCTCTGCGGTCTTGCACTGGTTCTTCGAGATATGCGGGGTTATGAGCAACTTTTCATCGGGGCGGAGAAAGTGACACCAAAGAACCAAACAAAGAACCAACGAAGAAAACAACGGGGCAAAAGCAAACGATAAGCGGTTTGCTACTTCATCAGCTTTAGCGGGGGTCGATGATTATCTGGACTCCTTGTAAAGAAAAACAGCGAATAACCCAGTAGCCACCAGAACGGTCTTTACAACTCAGATCTGGGACTTGTACTGGAATAGCTCAAGCATTGCTCAAGACGGCCGACCGAAATCAGCTCAGAGCATGAGGCAATGTTGATAAAAAGAATGCAGAGGTCCCCTAAGACGGACGAGAAAACAGCTCAGAGCATAGGGTCTCCACTGCGAAAAGAACTCAACAACTACCCGAGACGGCCAAAAAGCATCTCAGAACACGGGTCGGTTGTTGAAAAGAGAAATGTAAAACAGGCATCCACTCCGGACGGCCGACGATGCATCAGCTCAGAACCATACGTGGTGCCAACATCGAAGAACAACAAGCAAGGGTCCGTCCAAGTCATCTAACACCTGCCAAAACAGAGTTAGTAACTGCCGAGGAACAATGAACCAACAACGAGAATTAAGCAAGAACAGCAACACTGAACAAGCACTGAGATCACACGCAAGATCTCAACTTATTGCTACACACATCAACATGCAACAGGCAACATGCACCACTACTACTCCTGCATTACGGACTATGCGAAGCCTAGGCGTTCTGATCTGACGGCGGGTTGCCGGGGGTGGCAGGAGTGGGCGAAGAAGTAGACAACGACAAGGCTGCGGCAAGAGCTCTCCTTGCATCCCTTGCATCACGGACTAGCTCGACGATGAGGGCATACTGGGAGATCATGTAGCGGGACATGGTGATCACCGCCGCATCGGCTTCCGCCAAAGGGCGAGGAAACCTTACTTGCTGCAGAGTCGCACCCAAGGTGGGGTAGAAATGGAAGGCGCGATTCTGATGCATCGCACTCTCCTGGTGGCGTAGGCCTAAGAGGCCAGCCATCGCGGCAAGCTGAATGGCACGATCCGGGGTAGAAGCGGGTCCACCCTGGAAGTTGTAGGAGTGCACGCCGATGGGGATTGTGGCTGACATGTAGACGTTGGCACGGTACTCAAACAACTGCCCTCCGATCGGCGTCTGGGAAACTTGGTACCTTGGAAGCTCTCCACTGGGATAGAGAGTCCACCAAACGTTTGAAAGGAGATAGTCAAAGTTGGTCACGGACGAGGATCCTGTGTAGCCCACCGGGTATTCCGCCATCTACACTCGTCAGATCAGATCGTTAGCGAAAACATAGCGTCTATATGTAGCAAACAAATGCAACAAGCAATAGCATCACACAAGCAAGCTATACTCTAGCTCTAACGTCAATCTAACGTCCTTCTAACGTTCGCGCGGGCTAGCGGGTCCTACAACCAGTCCTGCTCTGATACCAACCGTTGTGGCACCCCGGCTCAGAGGACCGGAACGCCCCGTGCACCAGCCCAGAGATCAAGTCTTCTGGAGCACGACACTGATTGATATAGAACTGAACATCTTTCTATTACCGAAGATAGGGGTACACGAGGTCTATTACAACGCTAGCGGAGACACAGCTTGCTCCTCAGGCTAGCCTCAGATCTACACCAACCAGCAGCATAACTCTAGCAGCGGAATAACGATGGCAGCGGAACAATAACGGCGATGATGAACTCCAATCCACAGGGACACTGGCTGGGACACCTCCTAGCTCGCAAACACCGGGAACGTCGTCCTACGCATCCAAAGCACGGCCTGCAAATCTGGCATAACACGCCAGGTCAGTACATTGAATGTACTTGCAAGCTCACAACAACCATGCAACAAGGCAAAACAATAACATGGCAACAGGTTAAAGTATATTAGTGAATTAAACAGGTGAGCAACAATATCATGCAAGCATATAATCATCAAGCATATTAACCACATTAAGTCTAATGCACACACAATGTACCCCACATGATCGTCGCACGATCACGTGGCTTACCTCGGAGTCCTTATAGACTCAAGAACCGGGTCACCTCGTGACCATTCACTTCTACGGGTCGTCGCATGACCGAACGGGTCATCGCATGACCATTCAACGGGTTAGGTGTCCTTCGTTACCACCCAACTAATCCACTTATCGTACAACCATCCACTTACCACAAACTTGCCACCGTACTCAAGTTGATCATATGGTGTGACCTAGTACGAACTGTGTTCCGTGACCGAGGACGCGGCTATTCGAATAGATTTTGACTCTGCAGAGTTTGTGCACGTTACCCACATTATGGAGTTCCTCCTCCATCCAGCACCTCGGTACTTGTCCCACAGGATCCTTGGAACTCGCACCGCAGGAGTGGACTAGGACATTTCCAACGAAACCCGACTACCGCGTTACCTCCCTACGGACTCACCGACACACGGTCTTGGGTATCCCTGTGGTTAGGTGTCCACGTTACCACCTTAACCACCCAGCCACCTTGTGGCAAACTGTCCCAACGGGGACTGAGCTCATAACAACACTGGATGTCGAGATTATCACCACCTACCTGATCAGGGTAGCGTGCGTGCATAACCTCCCCTACTGGGTGATATCCGTAGAAGGCACTACGATAGCACAAGTCAAGGCCCGCCCATACAAGCAAATGTGGCTGCACGGATAAGTACGGTTCGGTGGCACCTGATCAACTTGTCACGAAGCATATCTCCAACAATGAACACAAGTATCAGGTGCAACATGAGTATCAAATCATAACAATGCATAGCATCTTAACATGACAGTTTCAGATATGATCAAACACTTTTTTAGTTGGTGAACTTATCCGTGTTACAAAGATTAGGTTATTTAACATGGCAACATTATGAATGCTGTTAAGCATAACTCAGGCACAACATGAACTAGCATAGATATAACAGGATCAACTTGATATGGTGTTGTTGTGGTTAGATGGTGCATATCATAACATGGCAATGATATGATTAAAACATAGCATGGATATAACATGGCAAAACATAGCATAACAATATCATATTCAAAGGTAGCATGGCAGTATAACATCAATCATGACATGGCAACAATAACATTAAACATAGCAACGGTAACATGATCACGGTCACCGATATAAGCATATCATCGAAAAGCAATTTTTTGAGCACGTCAAAGCTTTGCAAAAGTGCAAAGGGTATTGTGGCTTGCCTTTTACCAGAGGAGTGTGGAACACTCTCGGATCTTCAACACAAGCAAAACCCTGCAAAGTATTTTATAAAAAGCAACGGGCAAAAGGTCAAACGCAATCTTTTGTTGGACCAGCAAATAACATCACAAAAACATGGCATGAAACCTATGCCAAACTGAAGAGGGGCTCGATACGAAAACAACGCAAAGAGAATCACCGCGTTTGGACTTACGGTTGCGAAGATACGGCCGAAACGGTGTCGGAGGGGCTGATTTTGGGTGGAATGCACTTTCAGAACAGTGAAAGCGTATTTTGGGCTGCTGCGGGAAAAAAGTACGCCTTTGGCTAATGAAAGCGCATTTCTGGCTGATGGAGCCCGAAGTACGCTTCTCTTAAGAGAAAGCGCACTTTCAGAAAATGCGCCACCACCCAAACGAACCGGGCCCAGCGGTCAGTGGCATGTGTGGCTAGCAGGAGGGCCCCGCCCGTCAGATCTCTCTCTCCTCCCCTGCTCTGCCTTCTTCCTCCTCTCGCTCGACGGAAACAGAGCAGGCGGCCGAGGCCGCGCGGGGCGCCGGCGAGGGTAGGCGCGGCGGCCTGCCCGCGGAGGGGTGATGGGCGCGGCTCTCCAGACTCGCCCGCTTGCGGCAGCTGAGTCCCGCGGGACAGCTCGCGGCATCGTGCCCGCACGGTCAGGCGGAACGGCCATGGGGAGAGGCCCCGGTGAGGCGGGAGAAGGGGCGACGAGGGAAGGTTCTGGAGGTGAGGGGAGGGCTCTCGTGGTGGCTAGGAGTGAGAGAAGGAGCCTGGGCTGCTCAAATCCGAGCCGAGGCGGGCGGCGGCCACGGTGGCCGTGGCGGCCAATGCGGCTCCGACGACCAAATCGACGGGGGGAAAGGGCTAGGAGGAGTGGGGGAGGCCGCTGGTGTGCTCTGGAGGGGCTTGGGGTGCCTCCTTTTAAAGGGGAGGAGGGAATCCGAGCTCCGGGATCGCGACAATGGAGACGGCGGCCAAGCGTGCGATGAACAGGGGCTTTGAGGGCGACTCAACGGCCGGCGTGCTGCCTAGGGAGGGGGAAAAGCCGTGCGGCGCGCGTGGACATGAAGAAGACGACGGTGGCGCCATGTAGCTCGAGGGGGACGTGTCGGGCACGCTCAGTGCATGGCAGAGCACGCCTGAAGCTGCCAAGGGCGTGGCCACAAAAGGGAATCTGCGCACAGGGGTTTTTCTTCGTGACCAAGGATGTCTATCATGGAGTCCTTTGAGTGCTGATCACATGGGTACAATTGGATGGTCCATAGGTCCACTGGATTGATCTCTATCTCAACCTGAAGTTGGATGCAGCAAACTTGGACAGGAAGTAGTGCTCACATGGTGGGGTTTTGGGTAGGACCAAGATGTCACATGGCTTTGGGGTACAAAGGACTAAAGGTCTGGAAGGTTTGGGCTCAAACAAAGCAATGCACATGGTACTTGCTTTGTAAATGGCACAATGCTGCAGAAGGGGCTTGTGCTGTGTCATGGCTTGTACATTGCTACCCTAGGCATGATATTTTTCACAGGTCAATCATACACTAGGATCAGTACGTACACCAAGTTTCATCTCATTTGGAGTAATCTAGCTATCACTTCCTTTACAAATGCCCAAATAGGCCAGAATGCAAAGTTGAAGCTAGCATCTCATAGGATTGGTGGATTTGGCTGAAAATTGGTGTACTGGGGTTATTTGGTATGGTGCCCATGTGTGTAAAATTTCATAGCCATTGGACACACATAGCTAACACTTGCTTCACAATGTGGCCCACTGGTCAGAAACTTAAACATGATGGTGCACTCACATGGTTCATGGGATTTGGCTCATATCTGGTTTTGTGGAGTTATTTGGTGATAGGATCAGGCTCAAAAAGTTTCAAGGCAAATGGGATCCCCTATCATGCACTTGCTCCACAATGCCCCTTTGCTACACCCAAACTTTGGGAATTTATTGTGGGAGTTTGATAATCAAATGGTGGTGGCATTTGGTGGAGATCAATCATATGATCATATGAGGTTGCAAAAAAAGTTTCACCAGCAATGGATCAAGGAAAAGGGCACTCCCTTCACAAAGCTCCAATCTGCCCCCACAGACAAATGAATTTTTCTAGAGGAAAAATCCACTTGGGCTATGAAATGTTTTTGGAGAATTTGGCAAGATATGATGTCAATGACATGTGGGAATTATTTGGGGATTTATGGAGCAATATAAATAGGGGTTGCTTCACAAACCTCAAATAATGGGAATATCCCTTTTAATGGAAAAAGGAATATATGGCTTGCATAAAATGGTGGCTTGGATGAGATGGGTCCATGGAATGACATGGAGAGGCTTGGATCAAGGGTCACTTGAGCATGGAAAGGAAATATGCTCAAGTTTCAAGTCCAACGAGGTGATCAAAATCAAATCCAATCGCAAATCCAGAAATAAATCAACAAAGTTTTCGGAAAAAGAAAGTTCCAAAATCCAGGGTGTCACAACTGAGTTAGTAGGTTAGTCCAAATATGTGTAAAAAGATATGAAAGTGTAGCAAAACACATAGCAATGTCACCTAAAAGAGCATGGAACAAGCAGAAATTATAGATACGTTTGGGACGTATCAACATCCCCAAGCTTAATTCCTGCTCATCCTCGAGTAGGTAAATGATAACACAAATAATTTCTGTGTTAACATGCTAACACTCATATAAGAACTTCAAAGTAAAGCTAGTAAGATATGCAATTCAAGTCAAGACAATAACAAGCAAGAGTCTATATCTAGTATTGAAACTAGCCAAGCATGAACATAAAGGTGCAAGGCTCTCGCTCTCCGTGACTCGAATGTCTCCAAATGGTGTTTGCGTGCAAGAAGTGGGAGATGGGTTTAGAGCATAAACATACTATATAGTTTAATTGAGAACTCAATCTACTAAAACTTCACACTTGGTCTCCTTCGGAATCTTATTTTGACTCATCCTAGACCACTAATCACGCACAAGTCAAACTGATCCTCTCCCTTTCGACTTTGAGCACTCCTGCAATGGATGAGCGCAAGAAAGATATGTTGGCACTTAGGATGGCAAAGAGAGAAAAATGATGATGAAGGAAGACAAAAAGGTGTGAAAGGCTCGCATTAATGAGGACAATCATAGGCGAGAGAAAGCCAAATGATAGATATGATGTGAGGCGTAGGGATTGCCATGCAACGGATGAACATGTGAGCTAAGGTAAGTGAGGATGCATCCAACTTGCTTGCTCATGAAGACCTAGAGCTCTTTTGAGGAGGCTCATCCTTGGAATATGCAAGCCAAGTTCTATAGTGTAAGGATCCCCACATAGTTATGTATGAATGATAATTTCTATGGAGTACAAATATGAAAATGGAGTACGAGTGTGGATCTTTCAAAAGGAATAGTAGTGTTGCCCCCTTCTCTCTTTTTATTTCTTTATTTTTTATTTTGTTGTATTTTTGGGGCCTCATTGGCACTTTCTGTTTATCACTCATTTTTCCTCTCTGGAATCTTTTAATTTGTCCTCTTTTGGGATCTTATATTTTGTCCTCTTTGGGATCTTTTCCTCACTTTAAGGGCAACACTCTATATTTTACAAGAATATAGAAGCTCTCACACTTTACAAGAAGTAATCAACATAAAGAAAGATGAAAACTATCATGATGTATGAAAATGTATGCCTCTGCCAGTGTAGCAGGATATGCAATGATACTAGCGTGTCATGTAGCAATTATATGGGAAAAGCCCAACTAGCATGTGGATCCTCGATCAAGCAAAAGCATGTATGACATGAAGGTCAAGTCATGAGAAGGTGGATGTTGCATGGCAATGTATCTCAGAAAGGCTATGGAAATGCCTTGATAGGTAGGTATGGTGGTTGTTTTGAGGAAGATATAAGGAGGTTTATGATGAAAGGGCGTATCATGCCAAGGGTTTGGATGCACCGGCGAAGTATGCACCAACTCTCAAGATGAGAAAGGACAATGTACGGTACCAAAGAGGCTAGCAAAATATGGAAGGTGGAACTCCCAGAAATTGAATACTTGCATTAGTTCAAAGAATTCATGCACTTATTATCGGTAACTCTCTATCTAATCAGGAGGTTCACAAAGAGACAAGTACCCCGAGGAGGAGTGTATGGGGGTTTGGTTATCCTTGCACATCCTCGACCCATGGTACGTGGGGGCACTCTATATATTCCAACCCCTCCAGAGGTTAGCGATCCATCTAGTAGCTAGAGTTCTCAACTAATTTTTTTGTAGTTTTCGAAAATAAACACGGATTGCCCAAAATACGACACCTATCACTAATAGGCTCAAGCTCTTGGCACCAAAAGTCCATACATTACTCAAATCAATACCTCAAAACTATTGCAAGTTACTAATACACTTGTAATAGCAACCTTAATTACCTACTCATGCAAGACACACAACTCAGTGCAACAAGCCAATTCTCTAAACAAGATAAACATGACAACTCAAGAGAGTTCCTAAAACAACCTAAATAAAATCTCTTAAGAAGATAAGCATGAAAACTAAGAGCTAAGCATGACAACAGCTATGAAAAGATAAAGAACACACACAAAAAGAAAGATAAGCATGCAAGCCTATGTTGTGTTCTAGGGTGGAGTGGAGCGTGTTTCTCTCCTAAACAATGAAGGCTAGGGTCTAACTTGTTATGAACAACAAGCAAAACTAAAACAAACTAAAAGGTAAAGAGCGAGACGCTCCAAGTTTAATACATAACACATGAAGAGATAAAAATATAGCATGGAGAAGGACGAACTGATGATTGTCGATGGAGAAGGGGATGCACGAGGGTATCCCCAAGCTTAGAAGCTTGAGTATCCTTGGATATTTCTTGGGGGTGCATGGGGCAGCCCCAAGCTTGAGCGCTTGACACTCCCGAATCTTCTTTCATCATCTTCCATCGCATAATTGAAAACTCCCTTCATACGAAACTCATCATAAGCTGATTAGAGTGGTTAGTACCCATAAATAAATAATTTTTCTTCACTAGAAATAAAGTTTTTCATGAAGAGGTATTGTTTCTCATGATTGCCAAAAATGTTTTTCAAAGAAAAAGCAAGCTTAAGATTTGCAAAGTGATGAAAACGCAAAATATGGCAGAATCTGTGAAAAACAGACCAGCAGGTAGTAAATAAATTTTTTGGGGGTACTTCTGCAACTCAAATAAAAAAACTCAGAACAAATGCCTGAAAGCTTATTGTATAGAGCATGCTGTCAGAAAATTCAGATAAAAAAGATGATCTGGTGATTTATCGTGAATTTTTCTGTCAATCAGACAGAATCTGTTTCTGGACAGCATGTCACAACTTTTGAACTTTCTTGCAGTCGGAGGCTAAAACTTGGCACAAAGCTTGAAAATAAAGATACAAATGATGTTGCTACAGTAGTAACAAGCATAAAGACCACTAAAACTGAAAGTAAAAAACAATTTGGGTTGCCTCCCAACAAGCACTTTCTTTTATGCCTTTTAGCTAGGCATGAAGCAAAAAGATCAAGTTTTATCAACTCCAAAAGAATAACTTTCCCGTGTAACGGACTCATAAGGTAACTTAATCTTCTTTAGAGGGAAGTGTACCATTCCATTTTTGAGGGGGAATTGGAATCTAATGGTCGCTTATTTCATGTCAATGATAGCACCAACGGTACAGAGAAAAGGACGTCCCAAAATAATTGGACATGAGGGATCGCACTCAATGTCCATGACAAGAAAATCAACGGGAACATAATTATCATTGAAAACGATAATAACATCATCATTCCTCCCTAAAGGTTTCTTTACGGAAGAATCAACAAGACGAACACCAAAAGAACATGGATCAAAAGGTTTCAAATCAAGCATATCATACATTCTTTTGGGCATAACCGAGGCACTAGCTCCAACATCACATAGAGCAAAGAAAGAGAAATTATTCAATTTAATTTTGACCATAGGATCCCAACCATATTCTAGCTTTCTAGGAATATAAGTATCTAACTTGAGCTTCTCCTCCCTAGCTTTGATAAGAGCATTGGTAATATGCTCGGTGAAGGCAATGTTAAGTGTGCTAGTGTGGGGGTCTTTAGCCATTCTTTGCAGAAAAGTGATCACTTCAGAAAGACTACAATTATCAAAATCAAGATCACTACCATTAATTAAAGTGGTGGTGATGTCATCTAATCTCATTTCTTGGTAGTATCTAAGTTCATGGGACCTTCTTGTGCTAAAGTTGAGGTATTAGCATCACCATTAATAGGTCCAATGGGACTAGGGATGTGTTGGGTGCTAAAAGTTAGATCCTCAACAACTTGTATAGCGGCAATAGAAGTGTGTGTAGGAAGGCTCTTAATCCTATCTTTCTCTCCGTTTTCTCTAGCCCATCTATCCTTAAGTTTGGCTAGCATTCTAATGTTCTCATTAATTTGCACTTGAATAACATTCATGGGTGTAGTTTTCCTTTCCTCAAGAGGAGAGGTTCTAATTTTAAGCATCTCTACATCATGAGCTATATTGTCTACCTTCAAAGAGAGGCTATCTAGTTTTTCTAGTTTCTCTTCTACGCTCTTATTGAAGGCTTTTTGAGAAGTGATAAAGTCGTTAAGCATGCTCTTTAATTCAGAAGTGGAGTTTTTGGTGCTAGGATAAGTGTTGTTTTTCCCATAGTTGTTGGATGGGAACGGTCTAGGATTCTTGCTACCAAAATTACTCCTATAATCATTATTATTAAAGTTGTTCCTAGAGATAAAATTAACATAAACTTGCTCTATTTCTTGAGCAACCAAAGAATTTAAAGGAACATCATGAGGATCTAGGAGCTTGCTTCGTAAGTAAAGACATGATCAAGTCAACCTTTTCATTTAAAGAGGAGATCTCCCAACAGAGTTTACCTTCCTACCTAATGGAGCTCTCTTGGTGTGCCATTGAGAATAATTTGTCATCATCTCGTCCAACATCTTCGTGGCAGCATGATACATCCCAAACGTATCTATAATTTCTGCTTGCTCCATGCATGTTTTGTGTGATATTGTTATGATCTAGATACACTTTCATACACTTTTGATCATATTTGGACTAACTTATTAACTCAGTGCACCACAGTGACAGTTCCTGTTTTCTGCTATTTTTCTATTTCAGTTTCCCCCAACATTAAATGTGCTCCAAAAATCCGTAAAAAATTAGATTAAAAAAATCAGCGCAATGGAAGCTTCCGGAACCCCGAAGGAGGGCCAGAGGGGCCCCACCTGGTGCCCAGGAGGCCAGGTGGCGCGGCCTAGGGCTTGGCCGCGCCACCAGGGCGTCTGGACCCCTGGCTGCCCCCTTCGCCTATTTAATCTCCGTGACACGAAACCCTCGAAGACAAAACCCTTTTTTGCGATCTCGCCTTTGTTCCGCCGCTGCCGCGCTTCCAAGATCGGGAGCGCCAGCAGACTTCTTCCCGGCACCCTTCCGGAGGGAGGATTGACCTCCGGGAGCTTCCCCTTCACCATGGACGCTTCCCGAATGTGTCGTCAGTAGTTTTCTTTGGACCATGGGTCCGTGATCAGTAGCTATGTGATGTTCTCCTCCCCTCTTTCTTTTTCATGGTTTAGTCCTCGTGAGCATCCTGATACGTATCTACTTTTCCAAACACTTTTGCTATTGTTTTCCCCCATCCTTGCATGATTTGAACTAAACTAACCCGGACTGACGCTATTTTCAGCAGAGCTACCTGTATGGTTTTATTGTGTGCAGGAAAATGGATTTTTGGACATCTCAGAAAATTCCCAGAAAAATTACAAAAAATCCACGCACCCGAAGGACCCAGGAGCCAGAAGTGGGGCCAGAGGGAAGCCAGGGGCCCCCCAAGCGCCCTGCTGGCGCAGCCCCACCCCTGGTCGCGCCAGCTGGACGCCTGGGCGACTCCCACTGCCTCTGGTGCCCTACCTCGACTCCTATTTATTCCCGTGATGAGAAAACTCCATAAGAGAGGTCGCTTTTCCAGAACCCGTCGCGGAGCCGCCGCCACCCTCTGTTCTTCCTTGGGGGGGGCTAATCTGGAGGCTGATTTGGCCTCCGAAGAGGGGAGATCGTCGCCATCGTCATCACCATCACCAATCCATCCTCCCCCATGACTTCTCTTCACATGTATGAGTAATTCCCTGCTGTAGGAAAAGGGGATGGTAGGGATTGGATGCGTTTGATCATGTAATGGTTCGTCAGATTGTTGGGGGCATGTTGCCTATCATCTACTTTGGTGTTTATCATCTTTGCTATAACTTGTTGCTCTTAATGCTTGTCACTTTGGGCCCGAGTGCCATGTTTTCAGATCTGAACCACTTGTGTTTTCATGAGTATATTTATGTTTGAGATCCTATCTATTAGTTGTATGCACCTATTATGGTCCGGAACCGGCGATCCCAAAGGTGACAACTTGGGACACCAAAGGGGATGGTCCATAATTTGAGGATTCCATGTATCCATTGAGTTTATTGCTTTGTTCCGGTGCTCTTTGACATGAGCACCTTAATCTTTATAAGTTCCCTTTGGCCCCGTCCGTAGCGGGATGGTAGGACAAAAGATGTGGTGCAAGTTCTTATTGCAGGCACGCACAACTACCTACGGGATACATGCCTAATGTTTGATATTTTCCTAGATGATCTTTGCTTTTCTGTGTGCCTTGCCCCGTGTTAGAACCTATTACATGTTCACTCTTATTCATGCAGCGCCCAACCATCTGTCCCCCTAGCCTACAGTGTCTTAATCCTGCTGGTCAGTACTAGTTTATTTCCGCTGTTTTACTTTTGCTGTTATCACTACCACTATCATACCCCAGTTGCTATTAATACTTTGTTGCAAGCAAGTATATTTCAGGTGCGGTTGAATTGGCAACTAAACTGTCAAAGCTTATAAATACTCTTTGGCTCCCCTTGTGTCGAATCAATAAATTGGGTTAACTTACCCGCGAGAACACTACAAACGATCCCCTACAGTTGAGGGTCATCACTGCCCTACATGATCGAGGCACATATGTAATCTTTCTGCTATTGCTATGCCGAGTTTGCTGGGATCTGATGGATTATGAGATTATGTTCAGATTGTGATTGAGTAATATATTTGGTTCTTATCTTTTATATTGTTGTTCTTAAGTAATTCTTGCATGTTCTCTGTTGTTGTTTATTTCTTTGGCCAAGTAGTAGGTAGTGACTCCAAGAGGGAACGTTATGCTCGATTGTGGGTTCATGCCCCCCGATGACACGCTTGAGTGACAGAAACACGAGTCGAGGGGATGTGATGTTGCCACAAGAGGGAAAACAACGATGATTGTAACCACGGTTGCAAGGATTGTTTACTTTACGCAAAATGCTTTTAAAATGTTCTGGATAGATATCTCAAGGTGGATGATTAGTAGTAGATGCAGTTGGATTTTGGTCTACTTGTTTTGGCGTACTGCCCATGCTTTTGAGCCTCGTCCTTTCTTTTTAGCATAGTTAGCATTGCAGTGCGTTTATAATCCTGTCAATTGCCCAGCTGTAATTTGTTTACCTCGCATAGCAGTTTTATTGAATTTTGGGAGAGAGACATAACTAGTGAACATCACGGGACCCCGGTCCATATTCTCATCACTATTTACACGCTTATTTACTTTCTTACTTTTAATTTCTAGCTGATACCATTATCATTATCCCTTGCGTTTGATCCTTTGTAAACAACAAGACTGAAGAGATTGACAACCTCTCTGAACTTTGTTGGGAGCAAAGTTATTTGTGTTGTGTGCAGGTCCACGTCAATTGCGCCGTTGACACCTACTTATCATTGTCGGAGTCCCACGGGAGACAAACCCTATCCTCTACATAGGGGAAATTTTCTGCTATCCTACATCTCACCTTCCACTTGGGGTAACCAACGTAGGGCGAGAAACCATTATCATCATCTCGCACATCATAGCACCAAGTTTTGTTGACATAAAGGTTCCTCCTGCGGCCAAGTCCAAAATATTCCGCGAGGTAAAGTTCAATCCTTCATAGAAAGTCTAGATAACCATCCAAGTAGTCAAACCACGTGTATAGGAAATTCTTAACAAGAGATTTCATGCGTTCCCAAGCTTGGGCAACGTCTTCATTATCCAATTGTTTAAAATTCATAATGTTACTTCTCAACTGGATAATCTTATCAGTTGGGTAGTACTTCCCAATAAAAGCATCCTTGTACTTGTCCCAAGAATCTATGCTATTTCTAGGCAAGGATTTTATCCACACTTTAGCTCCTCCTCCCAAGGAGAAAGGAAAAAAGCTTAAGCTTACTAATATCACCATCTACTTCTTTGTACTTTTGCATATCACAAAGCTCAACAAAATTATTTAAGTGCAAAGCAGCAGCATCTCCAGCACCGGAGAATTTTTCTTTCATAACAAGATTTAGCAAAGCAGGTTTGATTTCATAAGAAGGTGATGAAGTGGCAGGTGAAGCAATAGGAGTGCTGATAAAGTCATTGTTGTTGTGACTAGTGAAGTCACACAACTTGGTGTTTTCAGTGGAACCCATAGCAATAGCAGCAAGCAAGAAGAAAGCAAACATTTTTTTGTGTGGTTTTTGGTATAAGACTCTAAGATAAAGACTAGAAAGTAAACTAACAAGACTAAAAAGCAAAGGTAAAAGATAGTGTGCAACTCCCTGATACGTCTCAAACGTATCGATAATTTCTGCTCGCTCCATGCATGTTTTGTGTGATATTGCTATGATCTAGATACACTTTCATACATTTTTTTATCATATTTGGACTAACCTACTAACTCAGTGCACCCCAGTGCCAGTTTCTGTTTTCTGCTATTTTTCTATTTCAGTTTTTCCCCATATAAAAAGTGCTCCAAAAATCTGGGAAAAATCAGATAAAAAATCAGCATGCCGGAAGCTTCCAATGCCCCGAAGGAGGGCCAGGGGGCCACCACCCGGTGCCCAGGCGGCCCCCCTGGCTGCCCCCCTTCGCCTATTTAATCTCCGTCACGGGAAAACTCCGAGGACAAAACCCTATTTCGCAAACTCGCCTCTGTTCCGCTGCCGCCGCGCTTCCAAGATCGGGAGCACCGTCAGGACCCTTCCCGGCACCCTGCCGGAGGGAGGATCGACCTCCGGGAGCTTCTCCTCCACCACGGACGCTTCCCGGATGTGTCGTGAGTAGTCTACCTTAGACCATGGGTTCGTGATCAGTAGCTATGTGATGTTCTCCTCCCCTCTTTGTTTTTCATGGTTTAGACCTCGTGAGTTGCCCTACATGACCTAGGCACATATGTAATTCTTCTGTTGTTTCTATGTTGAGTTTGATGGGATCTGATAGATTATGAGATTATGTTCAAATTGTGATAGATTAATATATTTTGGTTTTTATCTCTTATATTTTTGTTCCTAAGTAATTCTTGCATGTTCTCCGTTGTTGTTTATTGCTTTGGCCAAGTAGTAGGTAGTGACTCCAAGAGGGAACATTATGCTCGATTGTGGGTACATGCCCCCTGATGACACGCTTGAGTGACAGAAACATGAGTCTAGGGGATGTGTTGTAACCGCGATTGCAAGGATTGTTACTTTACGCAAAGTTCTTTTTAATGCAGTTGTCTGTTGCTTTTGGTTTACACTTTGGGTGGGGCTCCCAACTTAATACCAGCGAGATGTTCTGGATAGATATCTCAAGGTGGATGATTAGTAGTAGATGCAGATGGATTTCGGTCTACTTATTTTGGTGTACTGCCCATGCTTACGAATCTTTTCCTTTCTTTTGTAGCATAGTTACCATTGCGGTGCGTTTATAATTATGTCAATTGCCCATCTGTAATTTATTTACCTCGCATAGCAGTTTTATCGTCTTTTGGGAGAGAGACATCACTAGTGAACATCACGGGACCCCGGTCCATATTCTCATCACTGTTTACAAGCTCATTTACTTTTCAGTATTTACTTTCAGTAGCTATCATTATCATTATCCCTTGTGTTTGATCCTTTGTAAATAACAAGATCGGAGAGATTGACAACCTCTCTGAACTTCGTTGGGAGCAAAGTTAATTGTGTGGTGTGCAGGTCCATGTCAGGTGCGCCGCTGACACCTACTTATCATCGCGGGAATCCTACGGGAGACAAACCCTATCCTCTACATAGGGGAAATTTACTGCTATCCTACATCTCACCTTCCACTTGGGGTAACCAACAAAGGGCGAGAAACCATTATCATCTCTCGCGTATCAAGAAAATTTCTTGCGCCGTTGCCGGGGACTCCGAGTGATAAGATAGGGGAGTTTCCCACTACCTTTTACCTTTACTTTTTAGTCTTGTTAGTTTAGCTTTCAGTTTTTGCTTTTGCTTTTGTGTCCTTTATAAAAAATCCAAAAAAAAGTATGTCTAGTTCCTTACTTGTCAATCAATGTCTGACTTCTTTGAAACCAGATCTTATTGGCATGGAGGATTCACCGAGGATCAAAAAAAGTGGTACAAGGAACACCACTTGTCTCAAAAGGGGATACACTTATGGAAACAAATACACCAGTTGTATGAGTATGCTATAAACTTGTGCACAATATATAATATATCTTTCTGCAAGGATGAATCTTGTTGCTTTACGAGACACAAACACCTTGCTTTCCAATGTGAGTACAATGATTATGAAACCTTAGATTCTTATGCTAAGAGAAATTATGATTTTGATGATGCAGAGCAAATAGAAGAATTTGTTGCTTATAAGGGTGCCTATGAAATTACTTCTCTTATTAAAAATATTGATGATGCCCCTTACAAATCTGAGAGTCTTGCTATACTTAACTATTGTTTGGAAAATTATGATGCAAATTATTATATTACTGATCATTTTGAGAGAATCTCTCCCCCAAAGGAAGAGACTAATGTTTTACAGGAGAACCTGAAAGCCTCTTGGATGAAAAGAGGAGGAGAGTGACGAACAAAAGGAGGAAGAATGGGGCCATCCATGTCTACCTTCTAATGAGATTAACTCTTTGACTCTTACCTTATATGAATGTTATAATCCTATTGATTCTTTTGAAATATCCCTTTTTGATGAAGTTGATGCCTTCTATACTTTTGTCCAAGATGCCACTATGGATGATGCTTACGAAGATGAACTTGCTATAGTTCCTTACGTTAAGCATGAAATTGTTGCTATTGCACCCACACTCGATTTTCCTATTATCCTTTTGAAATCTCCAACTCATATTCCGGAGAATTGTGCTCTTATTGAGTCTCAATGTGATGGGTTGCATCTATCCTATGTTCCTGAAAACCGTGTTGAAAACAATACACGTGTTCTTGTAGGTCATGAACAACATGATTTATGTGATAGTTATATTCTTGATGTTGTTCATGATGCTACTGAAAATTATTTTGAGAGAGGAAAGCTTGGTTGTAGAAATTTTCATATTACTAAAACACCTCTCTTTATGATGAAAAAGTTTTGAAGTTGTTCTTGTTACACCTTCCTATGCTTGTCACTTTGTGCTTCTTTGATTTATTTTCTTACAAGATGCCTATGCATAGGAAGTGGGTTAGGCTTAAATGTGTTTCAAATTTTCTTCTTGATGTTCTCTTTTGCTTCAGTTCTTATTCTTGTGAGAGCATCTTCTATAATCTTTATGCCTAGTTTAAAGGCATAAAAGAAAGAGCTTGTTGGGAGGCAACCCAAGATGTTTTACTTCTGTTTTTAGTGGTCTTGATGATTTTTACTACTGTAGCAACATCATTGTATCTTTATTTTCAAGCTTTGTGCCAAGTATAGCCTCATATGACAAGGGAAGCGAAAGTTGTGACATGCTGTCCAGAAAACAGATTCTGTCCTCGTGACGGGAAAAATTAGATCAAATCACCAGTTCATCTTTTTGAGCTGAATTTTTTACACGGCGTGTTATATACAATCCCGGAACTTTCGTATGTTCTGAGTTTTTATTTGAGTTGCAGAAGTACCCCTAAAAAATTCTTTACTACTTGCTGTTCTGTTTTTCACAGATTCTGCCACGTTTTGTCTCTCCTAACTTTTACAAACCTTAAGCTTGCTTTTTCTTTGAAAAAACCTTTTGGAAATCTTGAGAAACAGTATCTCTTCAAGAATATCTTTATATCTAGTGGGGATAGATTATTTTATTAAGATTACTAACCTCTCTAATCAGCTTATGATGAGTTATGTATGAAGGGAGTTTTCAAGTGCGCGATGGAAGATGATGAAAGAAGATTCAGGAGTGTCAAGCGCTCAAGCCTGGGGATGCCCCCATGCATCCCCAACAAATATTCAAGGAGACTCAAGTGTCTAAGCTTGGGGATGCCCCCGTGCATCCCCTTCTCCATCAACAATCATCAGTTCGTCCTTCGTCTCACTATATTTTTATCACTTCATGCGTTATGTGCTATGCTTGGAGCGTCCCGCTCTTACATTTTATTTTTAGTTTTCTTTAGCTTTTCTTGCTGTTCATAACAAGTTAGACCCCGTCTTACTTTGTGTGGGAGAGAAACACACTCCTATTTCAAAATCTAGAACACATCATAGGATTTTTCATGCCTATCTTTTTGCTGTTGTGTGTTCTTTATCTTTTCGTAGCTACTGCCATGTTTATTTTTAGTCTTAGTTTGTCTTTAGCAAGGGCCTTGGCTTTTGTTTAGTTTGTTGCTGTAACTCTCTTTAGTTTTCATGTTTATCTTGTTAAGAGAGTTGGTTGTTGCACTGAGTTGTGTCTTGTCTTGAGAGTAGGTAATTGAGGTTGCTATTTAATTTTAGTAGTAACTTGCAATAGTTTTGAGGTATTGATGTGAGTAATGTTTGAACTTTTGGTGTCAAGAGCTCTAGCCTATTAGTGATAGGCATCGTATTTTGGGCAATCCGTGTTTATTTTCAAAAACCTACAAAACTAGTTGAGAACTCTAGCTACTAGATGGATCGCTAATCTTTGGAGAGATCGAATATTAGAGTACACTCACGTACCATGAGTCGACGATGCGCAAGGATAACCAAACCCCCATACACTCCTCCGCGGGTACTTGTCTCTTTGTGAACCTCCTTAGTAGATCGAGAGTTATCGATAATAAGTGCATGAGTTCTTCGGACTAATGTAAGTATTGAAAGTTGACACTTCCACCTCCTCATATTTGCTTGCCTCTCCTGCGCCGTGCATTGCCTTCTTCTCACTCCGAGAGTTGGCGTCCACCTTCGCCGGTACATCCAAACCCTTGGCATGATACGCTCTGTCATCATAAACCTCCTTATATACTTCCTCAAAACAGCCACCATACCTACCTATCAAGGCATTTCCATAGCCTTTCCGAGATATATTGCCATGCAACATCCACCTCTTCATGACTTGATCTTCATGTCATACATGTTCCTGCTACACTGGCAGAGGCATACATTGCATACATCATGATAGCTACATCTTATTTATGATTTGAGTACCTTGTAAAGTGTGAAAGATCTTCTATACTCTCTTGTAAATTAGAGTGTTGCCCTTAAGTGAGGAAAATATCCCAAAGTGGACGAACTAAAAGATCCCAAAGAGGACAAATGAGAGTTAAATAGAAAGAGCCATTGAGGCCACCAAAAAATACAAAAAAGAGAAAAAAGAGAAAAAGAAATAAAAAGAGAGAAAGGGGCAACACTACTATCCTTTTGAAAGATCCACACTAGTACTCCCTCTTATCCTTGTACTCCATAGAGATGATCATTCATGCATATAGCTATGTGGGGACCTTCACACTATAGAACTTGGCAATCATATTCCAAGGATGAGCCTCCTCAAAATATCTCTAGGTCTTCATGAGCGAGCAAGTTAGATGCACCCCCACTAGTTCCATTGGAGAGCTTTTCAGCTCATATGTGCATCTGTTGCATGGCAATCCCTACTCCTCACATCATATCTATCATTTGGCCTTCTCGCCTATGATTGTCCTCATTGATGTGAGTCTTTCTCACCCTTTTTGTCTTCCTTCTCCACCATATTCTCTCTTTGCCATCCTAAGTGTAAACTCTCGTGCTTACGCTCATCCATTGCATGAGTGCTCAAAATATCGAAAAGGAGTGGATTAAATTGACTTGTACCTGGCTAGTGGTCTGGAGACGAGTCAAGATAAGATTCTAAAGAAGACCAAGTGTGAAACTTTAGTAGATTGAGTTCTCAACAAATATACTTTTTTCTCGTATTCCCTATCCCCCTTCTTGCACGCAAACACCATTTGGAGACATTCGAGTCACGGACAGCGAGAGCTCTTGCACCTAATGTTCTTTCGTTACTTGTTTCAATGCTAACATAGACTCTTGCATGTTATGACTTGAATTCAATCACATACCTTGATTGCTTTACTTTTCAAAGTTCTTATATGGTTGCTATCATGTCACCACAGAAATTATGTTTATTATCATTTACCTACTCGAGGACGAGCAGGAATTAAGCTTGGGGATGTTGATACGTCTCAAACGTATCGATAATTTCTGCTCGCTCCATGCATATTTTGTGTGATATTGCTATGATCTAGATACACTTTCATACATTTTTGATCATATTTGGACTAACCTACTAACTCAGTGCACCCCAGTGCCAGTTCTTGTTTTCTGCTGTTTTTCCATTTCAGTTTTCCCCATATAAAAAGTGCTCCAAAAATCCAGGAAAATCAGATAAAAAATCAGCATGCCGGAAGCTTCCAGTGCCCCGAAGGAGGGCCAGGGGGCCACCAGCAGGTGCCCAGGCGGCCACCTGGCGCGGCCAGGGGGGCGCCTGGACCCCTGCTGGGCCCCTGGCTGCCCCCCTTCACCTATTTAATCTCCGTCACGGGAAAACTCCGAGGACATAACCCTATTTCACAAACTCGCCTCTGTTCCTCCGCCGCCGCGCTTTCAAGATCGAGAGCACTGTCAGAACCCTTCCCGGCACCGTGCCGGAGGGAGGATCGACCTCCTGGAGCTTCTCCTCCACCATGGATGCTTCCCAGATGTGCCGTGAGTAGTCTACCTTGGACCATGGGTCCGTGATCAGTAGCTATGTGATGTTCTCCTCCCCTCTTTGTTCTTCAGGGTTTAGACCTCATGAGCTGCCCTACATGATTGAGGCACATATGTAATTCTTCTATTGTTGCTGTGCTGAGTTTGTTGGGATCTGATGGATTATGATATTATGTTCAGATTGTGATAGAGTAATATATTTGGTTTTTATCTCTTATATTTTTGTTCCTAAGTAATTCTTGCATGTTCTCCGTTGTTGTTTATTGCTTTGGTCAAGTAGTAGGTAGTGACTCCAAGAGCGAACATTATGCTTGATTGTGGGTACATCCCCCCTGATGACACTCTTAAGTGACAGAAACATGAGTCTAGGGGATGTGTTGTGGCCAATAGGGTAAAACAACGGTGCTTGTAACCGCGGTTGCAAGGATTGTTTACTTTACGCAAAGTTCTTTTTAATGCAGTTGTCTGTTGCTTTGGGTTTACACTTTGGGTGGGGCTCGCAACTTAATACCAGCGAGATATTCTGGATAGATATCTCAAGGTGGATGATTAGTAGTGGATGCAGATGGATTTCGGTCTACTTATTTTGGTGTACTGCCCATGCTTATGAGCCTCTTCCTTTCTTTTGTAGCATAGTTAGCATTGCGGTGCGTTTAATATCCAATCAATTGCCCATCTGCAATTTGTTTACCTCGCATAGCAGTTTTATCGTCTTTTGGGAGAGAGACATCACTAGTGAACATCACGGGACCCCGGTCCATATTATCATCACTGTTTACAAGCTCATTTACTTTTCAGTATTTACTTTCAGTTGCTATCATTATCATTATCCCTTGTGTTTGATCCTTTGTAAACAACAAGACCGGAGAGATTGCCAACCTCTCTAAACTTCTTTGGGAGCAAAATTAATTGTGTTGTGTGCAGGTCCGCGTCAGGTGCGCCGCTGACAGCTACTTATCATCGTCGGGGTCCTACGGGAGACAAATCCTATCCTCTACATAGGGGAAATTTGCTGCTATCCTACATCTCACCTTACACTTGGGGTAACCAACGAAGGGCGAGAAGCCATTATCATCTCTCGGGTATCACTCCCCTATCTTGAAGATTGGAGTCCCCGACAACGGCGCTAAAAATTTAGCTTGATGGCACTGAAGTAGTGCTCCTCGTTGGTTACCCCAAGTGGAAGGTTGGATGTAGCCTAGTAGCAAATTTCCTTTGGCAAAGATACCAAGGTTTGAGTCGACCAGTTGGACTCCGAGGATCGACAAGTAGGTGGTTGATACGTCCCAAACGTATCTATAATTTCTGCTCGCTCCATGCATGATTTGTGTGACTTTTCCATGTTTTGCTTGAACTTTCATACACCTTTTTATCATATTTGGACTAACCTATTAACTCAGTGCACCCATTTGCCAATTCCTGTATTCTGTTGTTTTTGTATTTCAGGTTTTCCGGCCATTAAAAGTGCCAAATAAATCTCGGAAAAATTATATAAAAAATCAGCGACCCGGAAGCTTCCAGAAGAACTAAAGATGGAAGGGGGTAGACCCACCAGGGCCCCAGGAGGGTCCCTGGCGCGGCCCCACCCTATGTCGCGCCAGGAGGCCTCCTGGCTGCCCTGTGGCCCCTCTCGGTGCCCCCTTTGGCCTATATTTAGCCCCTGTGACGGAAACCCCTAAGATCGATCTGCTATTCCCGTGCTCCTCTTTGTTCCGCCGCCGCCGCCGTTTCAAGAGTGGGGCTTCCAGGAGAAGCTGCCCCGGCACCCTGCCGGAAGGAGGAATCCCCTCCGGGAGAACATCCATCACCATGGACGCCTCCCGGATGTCTTGTGAGTAGTCCCCCTTGGACCATGGGTCCATGACCAGTAGCTATGTGATGTTCTCCTCCCTTCTTTGTGCTTCCACTTTCGAGACCTCGTGAGCTGCCTCACATGATCGAGGCACCTTTGTAATTTCTATGTTGCTATGCTGAGTTTGCTGAGATCTGATGGATTATGAGATTATGTTCAGATTGTGATGAGTAATATATTTGGTTCTCTTTTATATTTGTGTTCTTTAGTAAATTATTGCATGTTCTCCGTTGCCGAATTTTGCTTTGGCCAAGTGATTTGTTGCAACTCCAAGAGGGAGCGTTATGCTTGATTGTGGGTTCAACCCCCTGATGTCTAGCTTGAGTGACAGAAACATGAGACTAGGGGATGTGCTGTTGCCACCAGGGATAAAACAATGGTGCTTGTACTTGCGGGTGCAAGGATTGTTTACTTTACGCATAGTTCTTTTAATGCAGTTGTCTATTGCTTTGAGTTTACACTTTGGGTGGGATTCGCAACTTAATACCAGCGAGATGTTCTGGATAGATATCTCAAGGTGGATGATTCGTAGTAGATGCAGATGGATTTCGGTCTACCTACCTTGGCGTACTGACCATTGCTTTTGAGCCTCTTCCTTTCTTTTGTAGCATAGTTAGCATTGCGGTGCGTTTATAATCCTGTCAATTGCCTAGCTGTGATTTGTTTACCTCGCTAGCACTTTTATCATCTTTTGGGAAAGAGACATCACTAGTGAACGTCATGGGACCCCGGTCCATATTTCCACCATTGTTTACATCTTCAATTTACTTTCAGTCTTTACTTTAAGTTGCCACTATTATTATCTCTTGCGTTGATCCTTTGTAAACAGCAAGGCCGGAGGAATTGACAACTCCTCTGTACTCATTGGGAGCAAAGTTATTTGCTGTGTGTGCAGGTCCAGGTGAAGTTAGCAATCCTTAGATTGTCAACGGCGCCAATTGTTCACTTACCACCTTCTTATATCTCTTGGAGTCCTACTGGTTCGATACTCAACCTTAGCATCTTCTCTAAGGTAAATCTTCTGCTACGCTACATCTCACCTTCCACTTGGGGTAACCAACGAGAAGTGAGAGAACTATCTTCCTCACCGTATCAGTGGTGAAGTGAACAATGGCGTCGTTCACAACTGAGAGTTACTTTCTTGACCTGGACCTGCACACACAACAAGTACAGAGGGTTTGTCAATCCCTCCTGCATTGTCGTTTACAAAGGATCAAACGCAAGAGGATAATAGTGGTAATTGCAACAGAAAGTAAAAGCTGAAAATAAAGTGGAGGTGTAAACAGTGGTGGAAATATGGACCAGGGTCCCATGATGTTCACTAGTGATGTCTCTCTCCCAAAATATGATAAAATAGCTAAGCCGGGTAAACAAATTACAACTGGGCAATTGACAGAATTATAAACGCACACAATGCTAATTATGCTGCAAGAAAGTTAGAGGCTCAAAAGTATGGGCAGTACGCAAAGACAAGTAGATCGAAATCCAACTGCATCTACTTACTAATCAACCACCTTGAGATATCTATCCAGAACATCTCGCTGGTATTAAGTTGTGAGCCCCACTCAAAGTGTAAACTCAAAGCAACAGACAACTGCATTAACAAACTTTGCATAAGGTAAACAATCCTTGCAACCGCGGTTACAAGCACCGTTGTTTTCTCCTTGGTGGCAACAACACATGCCCTAGTCTCATGTTTCTGTCACTCAAGCTAGACATCGGGGGCATGAACCCAAAATCAAGCATAACGCTCCCTCTTGGAGTTACTATCTACTACTTGGTCAAAGCAATAAAAAGCAACGGAGAACATGCAAGAATTACTCAAGAACAAAATATAAAAGGAGAACCAAATATATAACTCATCACAATCTGAACATAATCTTATAATCCATCAGATCCCAGCAAACTCAGCATAGCAACAACAGAAATAATTACATAGATGCCTTGATCATGTAGGGCAGCTCACAAGGGCTAAGAATTGAAGCACAAGATTAGAGAGAAGACATCACATAGCTACTGTTCATGGACCCATGGTCCAAGGGGGACTACTCACAGCACATCCTGAAAGCGTCCATGGTGGTGGAGAAGCTCCCGGAGGTCAATCCTCCCTCCGGCAGGGTGCCGGAAAGAGGTCTTATGGTGCTCCCGATCTTGGAAGCGTGACGGCGGCGGAACAGAGGGGGTGTCCCCCACCTCCCAGACGCCCTGGTGGTGCGGCCAGGGGTGGGTCCGCACCCCCTAGCCGCCTGGGAGAGGGGCGGGCCCCCTCCGGCCCTTCTTTGGTGATTCCGGAAGCTTCTCCTGCGCTGATTTTTATCTGATTTTCTTGGAATTTTGGAGCTATGTAAATATGGGTAAAAACCTGCAACTTACAGACATCAGCAGACAGAAACTGGCACTGGGTGCACTGAGTTAGTAGGTTAGTCCAAATATGTGTAAAAAGATATGAAAGTGTAGCAAAACACATAGCAATGTCACCTAAAAGAGCATGGAATAAGCAGAAATTATAGATACGTTTGGGACGTATCATACCCCAGTAAAATTGTCTGATGATTTTATTCAACTCTTCACACAAACCCCTTGGCAATTTAAAACAAGATATAGAGTACATGGGTACTGCCTGGGCCACAACTTTGATCAAGACCTCGTTTCCCGCATAGGATATTGTGTTTTCAATACATCCTTTCACCTTGCTCCACACTCTATCTTTCAAATATTTGAAGGCTCCTGTTCTAGAGGAACCAAGGCATCCCAAGATATTTCTCATTTAGTGTCTCATTAGGTACATGAAGGACCAATTTTACTTTCTGTCTTACCAACTCTGGGGTACCTTTGCTGAAGAAAACCGAGGATTTATCATAATTGACCGAAGAAAACTCTGGGGTACCTTTGTTGAAGAAAACCGAGGATTTATCATAAATTTTCAAAATTGTAGCCAAACAGCCAGCATGTCTAGCACAATTGATCTAGGGTTGGAGTACCCATCATATTTAGCCATCAAGAGAGCATGACTGTTGAGAAAAAACCACGGCCCTATATTCATCGCCTTATTCCAGTCCGCGAGACATCCAAATTGGATTGTAAACAGATTATTTTCCACTCTCCTCTAGATCACTTCTTTAGCTGGGCTCCAAGCAGATCTCATGTCAGTAAATAGAGCACTAGGGCCAAATGATTATTCGGTGTGCACCCTTACAATCGCTAACCACTTCACCGGCACTGGCGGTTCCTTCACCTCTTCCTCCCACACAAATCCATCATCATCCTTTTCAAGCAGATTCAGACGTCCAAGGAGGTTTTCGACCTGATCCAATCTATCAGCCAGGGGAAGAAAGTACCGCCTCATCACAGAGAAGTGGCAGTTCAATCCACTAGCAATCACTCCCCCGAGGAGAGAAGAGATTTATGACGATCTTGACCCTGATAGACAAGGACGGAGAAACCCTTGTCGCTGCCTAGGGGACAGAAATTATCGTACGTGAATTAATATATCTGGATGACTTCGGGAAAATTTATTAATCCTTTCCATGGTCGGGTTGAATTTGGAACAAAGTACATGGGTTTGAGAGGCCTAATCCACTACGGGCCACCATTTTTTTGCAAGAATAATGTTACCTTACATCTAGTCCAATTTGAAGGGCTAAATCCTAGTTTACGCATGTGGGCGTGTTAGTTAATAGGATGACCTTTTTCACAAGGGGTGTCCCTCCTGATGCTGCAGATGGGCCAAGTCACGTTCGTCTATCTTTTTGTTTTGTTTTGTTCCTATTTTTCTTTATCGATTCATTTTTATTTTATTTTTAACCTTTTTAATAACTTTACATAATATACTGTGAACCTTCTCTAATATACGATGAATATTTTTAAATTTATTTTAAACTTTTTTCGGAACATGTTGAACTTTTTTCAAATGCATATTGAACTTTTATGTTTAATATCTTGAAAACAATTTAATATAAAATGAATTTTTTATAATATACACTGGTTTTTTTATATTTATACGATGAATATATTTTTAAATAAACCAAACAGTTTTTTAATATAGAATGAATTTTTTTAATATGTACTGAAATTTTTATTTTATATGAGTATTTTTTAAAATATACATGGACCAATTTTTTCAATATAGAATGAACAAAAACATCATTAAAAAAATAAAAACTGACAAAAAAACCAAAAAATTTTAAAACATAGAAAACTGCGCTAGCTGTAAGTGGGCTGGCCCATTGAGGTTTCCTTCAGCGATGACGCCTTCAAATGATAAGTTGCATTTTACAGCTAAGGACGGATTTCTACACTCAAAGGAACAAAAAGCTAAGGAAGGATTTTCCGAGAGCAACTAGTTAGAGAGCGCTCCTTCGCAGTCCACGTAAGGATCACCCTAAGAGCCCTTCCTCAGGTTTTATTTTTTATTTTTATTTTTGCGTATGCATTTTTGGTGTTTAAAATGGGGATTTTTTGTGTTTTTAGATTTTCGCGCAGTTTTTCCTTACATTTTGGTGATTTTTTATTCAAAAAAGAAGTTAAAAAAGAGGGGCACGATCGTGCCTCTGCAGGGGCACAAATTTACTTCCATGGAAGGCACGTCGCGTGTCTCTAAAAAAATATACAATCGTGCCTTCTATGAAGGCACGAATTTACTTACATTAAAGGCACACCGCGTGTGCTTCTAACAAAGGAAAATAGGAAACTCCAGATCGTGACAAGTGGTGCGCGTACAATGCACCACTTGTCAAGCGCGGAAGGGGTGGAGCGTTCAAAGGACGGATATAGCGTGATATGAACAATCCAGAGGAGGGTCGATGCATGAGATCTTCTTGAGTTCCTGGTTTTATAACCCAAAAAATATATAGCTACTGTGTTAATGATTCATATTTATTTCTAGTAGCTTTATTCCCGCAGAAAAAATGAACTTGTAGCAGAAGTTTCACCCGTTTGGATTTGGGAGGTGGTGATGTATAAGTTATCAAGTTTAAAGTTTACTCAAAATTAGTTGAGCTGAATGCTATAAAATTTCACTAGTAATGAATCACTAGTAAGAGTATCTCTAACAGACCCCTTATATCCCGCCAAACTACAAAATAACCATTAGTTTTTATTGGAAAGAACGGTCCGAGCAGACACCTTATACACCCCGTCCTTTGAAAAAAACTGAGGGTGCGAAAAAAACCCGCACTCAACCTTTAGAATCAAGGTGTGGGAGGCCGACCCAACGGTGCCCTTTATCGCTCGCGAGATGTGGTGGGAGGGACATTTAACCGAGTGGTTTTGTGGGGTCTGATCTGCCGCAGTCCGCGCGAGCCCTTAAGCCACGTTTTTCACACCCCTTATCACGGCTTTAAAAGCCCGTGCGATAAGGGGTTTGTTAGGGATGCTCTAAGCGAGCTTTCGTTTCTTTTTGTGGAAGAACATGGAGCTTTAGTTCAAACAAAAGAAGCCAAGCGAATGGATGCTTCGAAACGGGACCTAGTTTGTTGGAGAGTCGAGCTGGCTCTCCTTTTTGTGCCTCTACCTTTACTAGTAGGCTAGCACTCTAGCAGAAGAAAGATAGTGACATGAAAGACTCGATCACTCGGACAAGCAAGGTTCAAAATTCTGGTGAACTACTAGAGAATTCTTTGTTGCACATTGGCAAGTTTCTCCTAAAAAGTTCAGTTCCACCTTAGAGAATTCAGCTGATGATTCTAACATAACAGGATACAGATGGTACATGCAATGCAAGCTCAAGTTCAGGTTGTGTTCCATTTGCCTGGTGCTAAGTAAACAATCTGTCCTCCAGAGTAATTGGGTGAAATTGCTTGTTCATTTCGCAATCATTGATTGGAACACATCATAGATTCATCTGCCTTTGCCTTTTGTGATGTTGGCTAGCTAGCTCCCTCTGAATTCCAGGCCAAGTGATGCCAAGAAGAACCTACCGAATGTGGACCACTCAACCTTGCAAATGCCTTTAAGATCGATGCAAACACAGTTCAAGTACCTGAAGAAGTACTAACAGGAACGTTTTTTTTTGGCCAAATTGCAGGGCACTAGTTATTTAACAACAATAAGGTCATTTTGTTTTGGGGTTAATTGTATAAATGCCACTAAAATTAGGGTGATTCATAAAAATGCCACTGCAATGTCCAAACTTTAAAAAATGTCACTCAAATTATGCAAAACTTTGAAAAATGCCATTGGAAATGGTTGAAAATGGCAATTTTAAAGTTTGGAAATTGTAGTGGCATTTCTCAAAATCGCCATAGGTTTTGTGGTAACACAACACAAGCATGAGGCTACAACCAGTATCAGTACTTTTTCACGCATTTTCTGTAATCATTGTGCTTCTCAATTTGATACATTCTCTTTAATTTGAGTAAATAGCATAAAACTATCACATTCAGGGCTGGGGCACAAAAAAACTACCTGAATTGTTAATCTTCCAACAAACCACCACTTATTTGGTGGTTTGTTCCAAAAAACCCAAGTCACCCAACGGTTAAGTTTTAAGCGTAATTATGACAAGGCTGGCCCACCCGTCAAAACTACCATGGCATAAAGTCAACACACACTTTGCATTAAAGTCCCTGCATAAAAAATAAAAAAGCGATTAGGTCCCTCGCTAGAAAATATCAATTTTCTAGGACGGCCCATTGAGGTTTCCTTCGGCGATGAAGAGGATAAGTTGCATTTTACAGCTCAGGACGGATTTCTACACTAAGAAAAACAAAAAGCTAATGAAGGATTTCCCTCACAAAAAATAATAATCCCTTCGAAAAAGAAAACTAAGGACGGATAGAGCGTGATAATATTGAACGGTCCAGGAGGAGGGTCGATGCCTGAGAAGCTTCTTGAGTTCCCAGTTTTATAGCCCAATGAAAAATTAAATTAGCTACTGAGTTAATGATTCATATTTATTTCTACTAGCTTTATTCCCGCATTTTTTTATATACTTCGAGCGGAAGTTTCACCCGTTTGGATTTGGGAGGTGGTGATGTATAAGTTACCAAGTTTAAAGTTTACTAAAAAAATATTCAAGCTGAATTTTATAAAGTTTCACTACTAGTGAATCACTAGTAAGCGAGCTTTAGTTTCTTTTTTTGGAAGAACATGGAGCTTTAGTTCAAACAAAAGAAGCCAAGCGAATGGATGCTTCCAAACGGGACCTAGTTTGTTGGAGAGTCGAGCTGGCTCTCCTTTTTGTGCCTCTACCTTTACTAGTAGTCTAGCAGAAGAAAAATAGTGACATGAAAGACTCATCACTCGAACAAGCAAGGTTCAAAATTCTGGTGTACTACTAGAAAATTCTTTGTTACACGTTGGCAACTTTCTCCTATAATAAAGTTCAGTTCCACCTTAGAGAATTCTGCTGATGATTCTAACATAACAGGGGATGGGGACAGACAGATGGTGCATGCAAGCTGAAGTTCAGGTGGTGTTCCATTTGCCTGTTGCTAATAACAAAATCTTCCCTCCAGAATAGTTAGGTGCAATTGCTTGTTCATTTCGGACTCATGGATTGCGACACAGCATAGATTCATCTGCCTTTGCGCTTTGTGATGTCGGCTAGCTAGCTAGCTCTCTCTGAATTCCAGGCCAAGTGATGTTGCCAGGAAAAACCTGCTGCATGTGTACCACTCAACCTTGCAAATGCCTTTAAGATCGATGCAAATGCAATTCAAGTACCTGAAGAAGTACAAAAAGGAACGTTTGAATTTTTTTGGCCAAAAAAGCAGGGCACTAGTTATTTAGCAACAATAAGGTCGTTTTGTTCTGTGGCAACACAGGCATGAACTTACAGTCAGTACCAGCACTCTTTCAGACACTTTCTATGATCATTATGCTCCTCAATTTGACACCTTCTCTTTAATTTGCTCCACTTTTATGGGGTGCGGCAAGTGCAACTTTCTTACTTTAAAGTTTAAATTGTTACTACTTTGTTTGCACCTGCTTCATCTATGTTTACTACTGTCACTGTACCATTTGTCTTCATATGGCCCATATGTTGGCAGGGAGAGATGGATTAATTAGCACTATAAATTAGCCATGCTTTTTAGCTTCACTAGCTTTGAGTCAAAGTGGCCGTCCATAAGTTGGCGGCAAGTCGTTCAAGCTGATCAATTTATGGAGATCCTCCATAGCCTTCAGATACCAAGTTGCCATACTCTGCAAATTATGTGTATCTTTCTTTCTTATCTTTTCCTCATATAGAATGGGTTTCCCCAATTTGTATTAAGACAAACCAAACTAAATATAGATTTCACCAAACACGCTCAACCTCAAGTGGGCCATATCACCAAAAGTTAACGCAAACAACCCAGAAAAACTACAGGTCTGATCCAATGACACACACTGAACAAAATTGCTATGTGTTCTGGTAGAGTTGAGCTGGCCCTCCTTTTCTTCATGCACCTTTACTAGCACAAGAAGACAGAGACATGAAGACACAATGATGCAAGGTTCAAAAATCTGGTGAACAAGAATTGGAACTCTTGTTGCAGATTGTTTGCAACTTTCGCCTAGAAAGTGAGCCTATCTATTTTCTTGTTAAAGCATCGGATGGAGGCATGGAGCTAGCCTTTCTTAAATTTTGAAATTTGACTCACATTGTGTTCAGAAAAATTCACTCTCAACTGCCGACCTTTTCTCTTACCCGAGTCCCGACCGGGCCAATTCCCTTTTCATTACTTTCATACAAGAAATACAAAATTCAGATGAAACATAGGAGCCTGAAAAAAAAGGGACAGACTAGTTTTGGGGCAATAGTAAGAAACCCACTGGAAGTGCTCGCACTCAACATTTCATCCATCATTCAGTTAAATAAAATCTCGGTTCTGTGCATCATCGACCGAACGGGGTAGTTGAACCTAGCGGCGACCTTTGCTTGATCATTTTCATAATGATGGCAAGCTAGCTCTGAATTCAAGCGAAAGTGATGTTACCATTGCCAAGAGCCCATTGTGCATGGACCACTGAACTTCTTGCATGCCTTAAACATGCCATTCAAGAACCTGAAGAAGAAGAACAACTAAATCGTAAAGATTCAGAGAGTAGCACTAGGTGGGTTTGGTATCTCTCCCCTCCATTTTCTTTCCTGTCATGTTATCAGCTCATTATTATCCTCCTCAGATTGGCAACTTTCTCCTAGAAAATAGTCCATTTTAGTTAAGGCATTCCATGGGGCCGGCATTCTCTTTTTCTTGTGACAAAAGGGGATGAGAGAATACGTAGCCCTTGGAAAATTCAGAGGATTCAACTGATGATCTAACAGGACAGATATATGCATGCAAGATCAAGTGGAGGCGGTGTTAACTATCCTGGTTCTAATCAAATCTGTCCTCCTCCCATATAATTGGGTGTGATTGCTTGTCCATTTGGCACTCATGGACCGGGCACAGCATTAGATTCACCACCTGCCTTTGCCCTTTGGGCACACTGTCCTCCTCAGTTTGAACTTTGAAACCTCCACTTTCCTTTTCTACCACTTCCATGGGGCCCGGCAATTGCAACATGCTTGCCCTTTAACTAATTATTACTCTGGTGTTTATTTAACAAATTAGCCATGCTTTTTGGCTTTACTAGCTGTTGAAGTTGATCCAAATTCATTCATGAAGTTAAGAGGAAACTTCTGACGGTACGGATCAGTGTTGGCCTAGGTCTCTCCTACCGCCTATAAATATACCTTGTAAGCCGCCGCACGGGATAGTTCCTCAAGTTGTAAATCCCTCGGCGTTTGTAACACCTCCACAATAAGGAATAGTTCGCTGGCTGGCGCCCGTGGTTTTTCCCTTCTTCGCGGAAGGGTTTTCCACGTTAAATCTGCGTGTCCCCTGTGTTGCTTTTCGTTCTACTTCATTGTTATTTGCGTGTCGATTCTCTAACACTAGCTTTGAGCGGCCGTGCATGGCATGGCGCGCGGGAACTCGCTCAAACTCAAAGTGGGGTTCAGACAGTACATTTATGCACCTACACTACACTTGATGATATACAAATTCACCGTACTTCCAGTGGCTGGTGAATTCGAATTTGAATTTTCGCTACAGATTGGCAACTTTCGCGAGCTGAAAAAGTTATCCTAGCCTTTTTCTAAGCGTTGGATGGAGCTAGCTAGCATTGCTTCATTTTTTATATACTTCATTCACACTCCATTTTCAGATTCTTATTATTCGAGCACTGATAAGCCATGCTTTTACCTTCTATTTTTTCTCCAACAAAAAAGAAAAAAAAAAGGTTTTGCTTGCTCTGAGTGGCCGTGACATGGCTGAGATTCCACTCGAACTGCTGATAGAACCGACATCAGGTGTTCAGTGCTGACTGCTCCATGATACATGGACTGGACCTAACGAAGTGGCACTGACTCACTCAACTGCTGGTGTCTTGTACGAGTGGAAGCATCAGTTCATTTTCAGCCTGGTCATCGGTTGGATTGTACTACTCATCTCTGCAAATGACAACAAATGTTTAATTTTCGAAAGAAAGCACGTGTTTAAGTTTTGAAAACTACTACAGCTAAGATTAAAAAAATAATACCTCAACTAAATCACTGATCGTTTTTGTGTGTTCCTGGAAAAGCTTCTTCGAAGTACCACTATTTTTTTTCACGAAAACGCAAAAGCATTGTGTTTCGATGCATTGATAGAAAGAAAAGATTTACATGCTAAAGAAAGAGCTGACACAATCATACAACACGACACAACCCAGTAGAGCACAATGACCACAACTCGCTGCGAACATCGAGCATAGTACACACTCCACATCCGACTAGTCCGTAGACAGCCACCACGACACCAGAGCTACAAAGCAACAGAGCTTGCCCAAAGCGAAGCAACATCGCTACTTCTCGACCAACGCCGATCACCTCCAAAGAACGACAACTCCAACTGAACGTCCCTAGTCGACGCACCATCCACCCTTGATGCCGAAGAGGTGGTAGGTAGATGGCGGGATTTAATTTGGTCGATCCCGAGAGAGGCACCTTCTTGGAGTCAACGGCGATCGCGTGCATTGCGCCTCTGAAACATCAACCTTGGACGACGAGCACTGGAGGAAAGCAACAAGGAACCACACCCCAAGTGTCCAAACGCGATGCTCCCAAGGGAGAGACGACGTCGAGGACTCCGCCATCACGCCGATCCAACCAGATGTAGGCTTTCACCCCAAGACCTCAACCAAACGGAGAGGGGGCAAGGGAGATAGCGACACACAACTCGGCGACGCCTCCAAGAAGGGGAATGGCACCCACGAGCGCCATCGCCGCCGTCACCGACAAGACGGGCAAGACTTTCTTCCGTGTTGGCACCCACCTCCCACCCAATCATCCGAACTGGAATAGTCATCCTTGTCTTTCACATCGCCACCATCACATCTCCCTGACATCAAAGCCAAACATCGCGGTCCACCCCACCGCGCGGAGCCGCACATCGGCGCTACGCCAAGCGCACCAAGGCGCAGCCTTTCTTCCACCTTGCCCGCATGAACATCGTGCAAGTCGGCATGGAAATGTGCAGCGCCTGAGGCCACCGGGGAAGAGGTCAAGCCCCTCATCATGGTGCCACAGCCACCCCCACCGCAGAGCGCTTCGTCCGTCCTACGCAGCCAGAGAGGCGCGAGAACGACGACACCACCGTGTGCGACATAGAGAGGGTGGGGTGGGAGAAGGGGGGCCGATAACCGTCACCATGACTCCTGTCAGAGCTTCCCAAGCCGCTCCCGAGCAAAGGGTGGTCGATGCTGCCGTGGCGCGCGTGGCAGCTTGGGGCTCGCCCTACCCAGATCGGTCCCATTACGGCCCAGATAGGTAGGAGGCATCCTGCCACCATGCCGCAGCCATCTTCGCAACCGTCCACCTGCACAAATCGTATCGCATCCGACCCCGATCACCTCCGCCATGCCCAACCCTAGTCCAACCACAGGCGTCGTCACCGGCAGACCCCATAGACGGGCACACACCCACACACAACCTTCCACCATGCGCCTGTCCGCCCGCGGGGGAGAGAGAAACGCCCCGCCGCCACCTTCCATGGGGTGCGAAGGCTTTTTCTTTAGCCCCTCCGGTAGGAGCGATGCAGGGTAGAAGGGGAAGGGGGCCTACTCGACGGTGGCTAGGAGGTTTCCCTCGTGTCGCAAGAGAAGACCGGGGGAGGAGTACCACTAATAATTTTTGCGCTTTATCTTTTGTTGTCCTCAGCTCGTCAGCTTCTGATCTATCCTTCTTTTGCCAACAATCTTGGTTTCACATGAGGTCATACATGAAGTCAAAGTCAAGAAGCTGAAGGTGGTGTAGGTCTCTTGAAAGTGCATTGTCTCGCAATCATCGTTTTTGTGTTGATCAAATAAGATTAGTGAGACCTAATGTCGATTTTCAGGTTTACCTTGGGTTATTGGACTCTCGTGATTGTCTATGGATATTGATGACCTCTATTCAAAATGGAGAAAATGTAGTGGTTTTCTAAAGAGTCAAGTGTTTTTCAGTTTAATTTTGAGTCATATGAAAGCCACACTACGGAGAGGCATTGTGGCAGAAATGGTTTGGGAGATACATGCCAAAACCATACACAGAAAACCCCAACAAGATTCCATCACCGACGAGGGTTTTATCCATCACTAATGGGAAATTTCCAATGTTGTTTGGCTGCCCGGGATCTTGGGCCTCCGGGTGTCCGGAGGCACCAGAGAAAAAATGAGTTTTCATGGGGACTGGGTGCCCAAGATCTTGGACCCGAGGTGCCCGGACAAAGGCACCAGGTTTATAACTACCTATGGTGCACGAACAAAGGTTCCAACCTCTCCGACCCCTCCGGCTTCCTAAGGTCTTTGACCTCCAGGTGACCCGACCCTCCAAGGTATTTCTCCTCTATGTTGAGTGGATGCCTAGGTCATTAACCTCGGGTACCCAAAGTCCCCAACACAAAAATAAATCTATAGGGATGAGCTGGTATAACCCCCCTTCTTGCGCCTCTCTCTTTAGAACCCCCATTAGAGCTGCATCCATTTCTTTCAAACCAAAAAAATCTTAATCCCTACTCCTCCCTGCACCCAAAAACTCTGATTTCTGAGGATATAAAGGGGCTCAATTTACACTTCCACTAAACCGATTTGTGATTTCCAAACTCAACCTTAACGAGATTTGTTACTCTTGGAGTTTGGAATCCTAGGTGGTAGAGGTTACTCAGGAAGTTTCCTTGCTTGTGGTGTGCTTTGGAGAGGTTTGTAAAGGTGTGGTGGTCGACTTCAATACCAACAACATTGATTCAAGGCGCATACATTGGAGGTAACGCGTAAGGGAAAATTTGATGAGACACTTGGTCGCTCTTTGAAGATTTGGCTTCGACACCGCTCCAATGAAGATTGACACTCCCTCAAAATTGTGTGAATTTTAAGATAAATCATTGTGTATCCGACTTACTTGTGATTTATCTTTTCCCCGCACCTTTACTTGCTTTATATGCTTGTTGGATTGCTACTTAAGTTGTTGACTAGCATATTTTTCATTGAGCTTGCTTGTCATATAGAATGTGTTCATCGAGTTGCCTATCTAGTGAACTAGCTTTATCCACATTATCCTAAAATTGGTAATTAATCTTAAAATTTGTAGTCTCCTATTCACCCCCTTTTAGTTGAACATATTGATCCTTTTGTCTCTTACATAAAAGGAATTTTAGCTACCAATTTTCCAAGCTACTATGTCAGTATAATCAGATAAAGGAATTACATGCACCTACACGTGTTTTCAACTCATCCCAAATTTCAGAAGTCTCCCCAAAAAGAGTTCTTATGAAATCTTGGCAGTCCCAAGCCTCGGTCTTAACAAAAATAACACTAACGTGTCTAGTGAAGCAAGTGTTGTATAATCTAAGGATGATGCTAGTTAGAGAGGAACCATCGGCCCACACACCTTCCCAACAAAGGTTTTTCTTCCCATATCCAAGACATCACCTAGAATATTGTTGAAATATACCATTAACCTTCGCCAGACCTTGCAAGAAATGGGAACAACCTGTACCGCCTTCCATGTTTGACAAGGTTTGAGATTGAAGGTATTTTTTAGCAATGTTTGCCACACACCTTCAAAGTTCTCGAGCTTCCACAACCACTTGCATAACATGCTCTGATTCATGACTTGGAAGTGGAATAGTCCTAAGTCACCACATTCTTTAGGTAAACAAAATCAGTTAACTAAATGATATTTTTCTCTTGTTCCTGTTGTCTTGCTAGACCATTCTAGCCATGTTATAGCTCACCTTTTTGAGTAATAGTTTCTTTCATTTGGTGTGCTCTTCCTGGAACCAATAATAGGTTTATTCTAATAAACAAGCATATATAATGGAATGTTACTCAAGCAAAAATCTTCTATATCTAAATAGCAAGCCCCCACTAACATATGTCTCCCAACATGCAACCATGCCACCTCATCCTTCAACATGCATGATAAAAAGCCCACCTCAAGATGCCATTATGCATAATAAATCCACCCTAACATGCAACATGCATGCATGGGAAATTCAATTCTATTAAGATATTTATCTTAAATTCATATATTAATTAATTCACTATTATTTTAAATATTTACGTTTCATTTAGCCAAAAAAACATTAAAATATATTATAAAACAAATCACGCAACAACGTGCGTGGTATCATCTAGTTAGTTAAATTAACCATGTCTCCAATCGATAGTAAATTGCCAATCCAACCATCCATCCTCTTGTCACTCTTTTGTTTTGCACAAACCCTCAGTGAAGATTGCTGGGTGTTTTCATGCTAATATGCATGTCTATATAATGCAATGGGAGAGATCTAGCATTGCAAGAAAAGATTTCCTTGTATCGTGCCTCTCCAGTAACTGCGTCGCCAAGACACTAGATTCCACTTTGTGGAATGTGTTCTTGATGCCATAAGCCTGAAGAAAGATACTATCGTTTGCATACCATAGTAGTGATTACCCACCATCAATCAAATGAGGGGACACCACCGAGAGCAATCCTTTCCATTATGCCTGTTTAACTAACAAAGTCAGGCCAGGAAAATAGGCCAAGGGATCGCCCTGCCCGACTCCTTTACAAGTGGAGAAGTAGTGGGCAAAAATAACCAGTAACCTTGATCGATTCCAATCACCCTCTTAACAATTTTCATGACCAGTCACAACAAACATCAGGAAACCCATTCTTTTGCATCATTTGGTATAAAAAGGGTCACTTCACCTTGTCATAAGCCTTCTCAAAATCAACTTTAAGGAGCAGAACCATATTGCTTCTTATAATGGATTCCATGATTAGTTTCACGTAAAACAGGCACACCTTCAACTATATATTTATTCATAATAAATGTAGTCTAAGAATAACCACTTTGCCAATCACCAAACCCAATCTATTTGCCATAACTTTTGTTAGTATTTCATAACTAACATTGCGCAAACAAACTATCCTACACTCTTGAATTATGTCTGCATCGGAAACTTTATTTATCAGTGCAACGATAGCATGGTTCATACCTCTCCCTAACTAAATTCTGAGAGGAAAATTCATTGAAAAGTTTCCATATCCATTTTGACAACACCCCAAATTTCTTGATAAAATTCAATAGGTAGTCCATCAGGTCCAGCTGGTTTGTTTTGAGCATTCAGTGTCATCCAGCTTAATGGTAGTAGTGTCTTCAGCTGGCCCAAATAAATCTTTATAAAATTCAATAAGCCCCTTTATGAACGGAAGAGGCCCTTGGTTATTTCTTCACACTTTATGTGTGTCCTCCTTCCTTTCTGAAACAAAACACATGTAGCGTTCTCTTGAGTAATTAGCACTTTGATGGGGACAACAAAGTACTGCAAAGTGTGTGATCAACTAGTTTCCCCTTTAATTACTCTGCTACCCTGGTCTATGTTCTGGTGTACTACTACTAGATGCTACAAATCAGGCATGCTTTTTTTCTTTTATTACCTTTGATTGATTACCTTTGATCCACTAGCCGTGCATATCCCGTGTGCTTTGTCATGGCGCGCGCGGGAACTCGCTCAAACTGCTAGTCAAGTTCAGTGATAGACATATTGATCACCATGCATTTACCTGAACTCTCACATGACTGAACAGACAGTAACTAATTTTAGTCTATATTCAAGCTTAATCCATGGAGGCAGTAACTAATTTTAGCCACCTTTGGAGCGCGGATCTAGGTCGCGGCTGGTCCTTCTTATGTCGATTTTCAGATGCGCCGACGGATGCTCCTATGTTTGTTTTTCGCTGTGATAGAGAAGTCGGCGCTGCGCGTGGCGGAACCCCTGCGGCAACGATGACTCCATGAGGGCGGTTTCAGCGGACCGCATTCTTCGGAGGTTGCGATGGACTAGATCGGTGCGAGGCTTGCAACTTTCTCTCGTGAAGCGCTTCAGCAAAATTGGAGTTGCCGGTCCTCGATGCCTCGGTCGATTGTTTGGCTATGGCCGACGAGGTCCTCGGGTGTAGTTTGCTTGGAGAGGTCTTGACGGGTCGGCGGCGGCGAAGTCAGAGTCCCCTGCTCGAGAAGAGGTGATGACGATGACATTGCAGGCAACCTTGACGGTGTTTGTGGTCTTGTGGGTGCCAGATCGATCGGTGTGCCCGTTCTTTGGGCGTATTGTACCGGTTTTCTCTCGGATTTCCGTTAATTAACCGAGCAACTCTCTTCTTCTTAATCAATAAAAATGGCAAATCTTTTGCCTCGTTTCAAAAAAATACATAAATGATACATACGTACCTACACATCTACAGTACACTGGAGTAGTAAACTGTTTCAGCTTTCAACGCTGTGGTTGAAACGCAGGGGTAAAATAACAACACTGTCAGGCATATATGCGTATGCACGAGCAAAGTATTTACACCAAGCATACCGCGTTAGTTAATATACCCTGCCAGGAGGCCATTACTTCTACTCTCCCAGCTGGCCCCTGCCGGGCGGCGTGCAGTGCAGGTGCAGCATAGTAAACTGCAAGCTCCCTCTGAGTTGAAGCTCAAGTTATTTTTTTACCGCCCAGGGGTTGAACCAAAGTTGAAGATTCCATGGCATTGACATGCCAGCTTAATTAACTTACTCCATCTCCCAGTACGGTACATTACATACATGTGAAGTTAAGTTAAGCTGGAGGTCGAAAATGGAGATCGAGGGCCTGCCTCTCACGTGCATCAGCAACGCCTCCAATGGTGCTTAAAGCTGGAGCTGGAGGATCTGCTCTTTGTTACCTGTCAACTATGGTGGAAGAAGCTTCGGGTGAATTAAGAGACGCTGCGTCCAAGGGTGTTGACAACTTTCAACTGCCCCCAAGGCGGTGAAACTTGCTGGGGTAAACGAGGCGATCCGGCGTCGGTAACGCGGCGCCGTGAGATCCATGGCGTCCTCTCGTTAGTTTAACCTTCCCTGTCTCTGCTCTTTTGGTAGTAAAATGAAATGGAGCTCGCGTGAACCGATGCTACTGTGGCCAGCTCGCCTCAGGATTTTACCACTCGTTGTGCTGTCATAGTGTCTGTGGCGGTCAAAAGGGGAAATTACCGCTTTTCTTGAGGGAAAGGCGTCTCAAGTGCTCCTCCAAGTACGTACGAAACTGCAGTTCTGGAACAGGAGAGCGCTGTCGAGTCACTCACTCACACTGGGTAGTAGTGCAGTACTCTGTACTCGTGCTCCTTCCTTCTGCAGTTCTGTTGATGTTGCCGGTGGATAATTTGTTGTCTAGTCCTAAGCCTAACAGGCAGTTTCAGTTTCTGTGGGGGGAAGTTCAGACTTGTGTTTGATGGGCCAAACGCATGGTCTTGTGCTTCAGTTTCTGTCGTTGCAGACAGTTCAATTTCTGCCCTGGAAGCAAGTCCATGTCTGCTCCTAGTATTTCTTGCACGTTTCGTTCATTGTGCATATCGTCTTGTGGCTGGGTTTCACTTTCAGTGAGATTTCAACGGGCTTCGCTAAATTACAATAACGAAATTACTATGCGTACGACAGTTTACCATACGATTTTCTTACGACAATCTGATCGATGGCTGCAACCCACATGACCAGATGCAATCAATGGCTACTGTTTTGTGTCGTACAGGAATCGGATACAACCCGTCGTACGTGTAGCACTGCTCTTACAATAATTTCGGTAAAGGCACTGAAATAATTACCTCTGGATCAAAATATTACAGCAATTTCAATAGTAGACAAGAATTCAGATATTTTTTCAATTTTTTTTTAAAATCGAACATTAAATCAGATTCAAGTGTGTATCTTGCTATTTGGCCGAAATGCAAACCGAAATGACTGAAATTCATTGAATTCCGGTCGATGGTTTCGGTTGATGCTGAATTTTGTCTGAAACGGGGTCTCTTAAGTTGCAGACAGTTCAATCTCTTCTGCTCGAGAAGCAAGCAAGCCAATCTCGACATCATACTAGTGCATTTCCCTGTCTGCTTGTAGCATTTCTTCCACGTTTCGTTCCTTGCTTGTGCTAGCTTAACTAGCCTGTACACTTCACGGTATAATCAGAAGCACATACGGAGTAGGAGGAGTACAATGTACCATACCTGAGGAGTACGACGTATCTATCCATATACCTGTATCTGTGAGGTAGAGTACGCTGCTCACTCAGTTCTTGATGCATCGTTCAGAAGCTAGCTATCCAGCAGCTGGCTTTACACACCCTTCAAGTCTCATCTTCCCCCCCAAAAATAAACCCTTCTCTCCTCAAAGCAAGCCCTCAGAATCGAAAAGAAGATGATGGTCTCATTCATCTTCGGCAACATGCCGCTTAATCATGCATTTGCCGCCTGATTAACTGCGACGACGACGATGCAACAGAGAAAGAAAGGTTGCACGTCGCGGCCGGTCAAGGTATTGATTGATTAGCCGTCCGTCACCGTCAGCGTCAGTGCAGATGGGCAGCAATTAGGAGGGACTAATCCCCGTCCCCGTCACCGTCGGCTTCATTTCAACCTGCCAGGGAGGGAAAACGGGGAAGAAAAAGGAATAAACTTTTTCAAAGGCATCTTCTTTCTGCTTTACACATTGCCACGTCGTGTTCATTCCATTTCCTTTTTTGAGCAGAAGATTTGGGAAGTAGTATTTCAAGGTGAAGTGATACTATATGTGCATGGTAGATGCTCGACTTCATAGTGGTCCCACATGTCGGCGACTACGCGGAGAGAATCAGAGAAGGGAACGGAACGGAGGACGGGAACAGTAACGGAGCAGAACAGAGGGGGAGAAAATATAGATAGATAAATAAATAAACGTGAAAGCATTTCGATTCCTCTGTTCGTTCCATGGGCGGGCAATGTACAAAACTGGGGAGGGTGGTCCGTCCACGTCGTCGCACGATCGGTTTCTTGATCAGTCAGTGCCGCGAGTCCTGCGTGGACGCCGGCGACGGCATGGAGGACGCCGTCCTGCCGGCGGCGGAGGCGGAGGAGGAGACGGTGGTGGAGGTGGCCGAGGAGAGGCGCGGCGGCGTCGGCGACACCTGCTTGATGGCCACGTTCGGGAGGTGCCCCGGCGGGGAGTCCCTCCGCCGGTCGTGCTCCTTCACCAGCTCCGTCGCGAACGCGTCCAGCTTCTCCCGGTTGGACTTCTCCGACAGCCGCCGCCCCCGGAACAGCTCCGCCTCCACGTTCCTCTGCGTCAGCATCCCGTCCGCGATCGCCACCACCTTCTTCGCCTCCTGCGACCGCAGCGCCTTCATCGACTGCGCCGGCGCCGCCGCCTGAGCCGACCAACCAACGAACCTTAGAAACTTAAATGGACTAGCAATGGTGGTTCTGATTCTTGTGAGTTGGTTTACTGACCTGGATGCGCACGTAGTTGCGGCCGCAGGTGTGTCCGAAGGCCATGGCGACGGCCTGGTCGACCATGTCGGCGACGCCCTCGGCGGTGAGGCGGACCATCTCGGCGGGGGACGGGGAGCGGGGCGGGATGGGCGTGCGCCAGCCGGCGGAGGGGGTGGCGGAGCCGGACGCGGTGCCGCCGGAGGAGGACCCGGAGCCGATGGAGACGACGAGGAGGTCGTCGACGCCGGCGGCGAGCGGGAACTCCTGCTTGTTGTGGAGGACGTGCGTGATGGCCGCCGCGGCGGGGTTTCCCATGGCCGCCACGCCCCCGGACGCCGCGGAGATGGCCGTGCGGCCGTCCACGGAGCGCACCGCGGCGGCGGCCGGCCCGCCCGCGCATGTGGCGGCGCAGACGTCGCGGAGGCGGAAGTCGAAGCTGTCGCTCTCGACGGCGTCGGCGCGGGAGAAGAGGAAGGGCGCGCCGGTGGCAAGGTCGTAGCAGGGCACCAGCAGCGGCGCCACCGTGTCCCGGAGCGTGGCGTCGCCGAACACGCGCCGGAGCGAGGAGGACGCCGACGAGGAGGAGGACGAGGACATGAGCTTCTCCGACGACGACGACCGCTCCCCGCGCCGGAACAGCGCGGCCCACCGCCCGCGCCACCCGCCTCCGCCACCGCCCCACCCGCCTTTCCCGAGGCTCGCCGCCACGAACGCCAGCGCGTCCGCCGCGGTGTATTTCGGCCGCCCGTCGTCCCCCCTCACGAACAGCATCGCCGCGAGCACCCCGCCCGCGCCGGCCCCCGCGGCGGCGTCGAAGAAGTCCGCGACCCGGGCGTCAGGATCCCCGGCCTTGGCCCTCAGCGCGGCCTCCAGCCTCGCCAACGCCGCGGCGGCCAGCAGCGCGTCGCCAGGGCCCGGGCCGCAGCCGTCAATGGCCAGCACCCGCACCCTCGCCCCACCGCCGCCACCAGCCGGCGCCCTCCCCGGCGTGCCGGGAACCGAGCATATCCCACCCCCGCCACCGCCACCACCGCCGGCGGCGCCAAACAAGAACTTGCTCTCGAGGAAGGAGAAGATCTCGTAGCTGAGCTTGCCGAGGTCCACGTCGACCTGCGGCGAGGCCATGGGAGAGGAGCGGAGCAGGGGGGGAGGGGAGAGTAATGGCGGAGGGAGGGAGGGGGAGGGGGAGTGTCCGATGGGATGTCCTTATTTACGCGGATGGACTGCGCAGCTGAACCGCGGGGCTCCCCACCCCGCGCGCTTATAAATGGACAGACTAGACGCTACAGCCGAACTGTACAGTACGACGGGAAACCGTAAAGATACAGTAGGAGGCGTATTCCGGCAGAACCCGCGTCCGCCACGTGGACGGCGCTTGGCTTGGCGTCGTCTACTACTACGGCGCCGCGTATGTGAGGCTGGTTTGTGGGTCCGGCGGGCCGGGTAGAGTGACTGACACGCGATCCACATTCGGCGGGTCCGGGCCTCAGTGGGCCGGCAAGGGCCACACGCACGTGTGGAGAAGCAGCAGCGGGGTGTCGGGGATGGACGGGCGGGACACACACGGAGCGCTGCAGGGTGGGGCCGAACCAGCTAGTATAGGCGCTGTCAGTGGGCCTGCGCTAGGCACTGCCGCACTGGGGCCTGGGGGTGTGGGACCGGGGGTGACCTGGAGATCTTTCTTCTTCCTCGCTGGCTCTGGCAGAGCTCCATGAATGAACGATGACGGCTACTAGCGTAATTGCACTCTGCATGCATGCGTAGGCGAGCGCTAGCAATGTGTACGCATGGTACCTCTCTAGCTTCTTCTAGGCTGTGGAGGTCGTGCATGCTCTGGCGTTCGTTCATGGTGGCTCGCAGGGCGCAGGCAGCACGTACGTGTACGGTGTACGTCGTGCTCTGGACTATGGTTAGTGGTTGCCCAATGTGCCACTCCTCGTCGTACGTGCGTGCGTGCGTGCGTGCGTAGATCGTCCCAACCAGCTTGCGTGTGCGCCGGATCGATCGATCCATCGACGGATCTTCCTCTTCTTCTTCTACGGATGCAACGATCGAGCATTATTGCGGTGACGGCATGGAGTAGAGTTGTACAGTAGGAGTGCTACGGTGGGAAGCTTCTACGCATCTCAGGTTCAACCGGACGACGTAAAAAGGACAAGAGAAACATCTTCGCGCGCTGCTCCGTTGGAGCACCGAAACAAGAGAAGAAGAAGGAAAAAAAATCCTTCCTTCAATACACAGCTTTTCTTTCCCCTCCCTAGAGCGTCCGGGGGGAACCCTACCCCCCCACCTCCTCCTCTCCTGCCGTCGCCAGGGGCCGCTCCTAGACAAAGCCCAACCAAGGGATCCCTGGCCGGCGGACGAGCCGACGTTGACCGCCGCGGTGGAATGGTGAGGAGCTTAATAGGAGGGATGGGCGACACCGATACTAGGGCTGCTCGTCGCCGGCACGGGGTGTGCCAGCCGTTGATGCGTCCGCTCCCCCCTCCTCCACATTCCTTGCCAGTTTGTGTGCGGAGGCAGCTCTGGCGATGTTTAAAGCGGGATGTGGGTGCGACCTCGTCGGTTTGGGCGTTCCTCAGTCCAAAGTCGTCCTCTTTGATTGGTCCTGAGGACATCTGTATGTCGGGCGACGGCCTGAGCAGCTGGAGGCGTGACGTTCGTGGGCGAAGCTTACGTCTCAGGTGCGGGCGGACAACCATGGCAATGCGGGTGGCTTGGCTGTGGGCGGATGGCGAAGCTTGGGTTCAATGGAGGGAAGAGGGCGCCGGGGTACATCACCTAGCCAGCCCTGATCTGACCGACGGGGGCGGCATCCGCGGATGGCGTAACCTTTCTGAATGCTTCGTCGCGGCGTTCACCCTTCATCCGTCTTGCTCCGGATGAAAACTTGATCTGCAGGATCGGGTCGTGGCGGCCATCTGAGGTCGTTACCTTCTTGGAGGCACCATTTTGAAAACATGGCTTCGTCGTGGGATCCCCGGCACTTTGTATCTTGCTTTAGGTGTGTGTTGTGCATGGTGATGGTGTGTATTTGTATCATTTTTAAGGTTGTTATGCGATGATGGCTTTATTTATAAAGCGAAGAAAAACTCCTTTTTCGATTAAAAAAATATATATTATGTATCACTGAAAAGTTTTCTATCTATAATCATAATATGTTTATATACATCCGATTTGAGCGATTAATTTATATGAATCAAAGGCAAACGTAATGTATGTTCAATTAAATTGTGTTTGGAATCATTTTGTACGGAGGCAGCTTCGGGTCGTGGCGTTGAATAATTATCGCCATGGTGGAGCGATCATCATTCATGGTTGACGTTTCGTACCACCACCAAAGAACAACACACAAAAGGATCGAACAGCTGGTTCGTCTGAGCATTATATATATTTTTTTGATATGTTTATTTTTGCAAATGGATATCATGCAATTATGCAATCACACTATTATTTTTGTTGCTGAATGCTTAATCGTGTTCTGCTTGTTAATTAGTAGTACTAGTCCTGTGCTGCGCACATCATGTCGCAAGATGGTGCTTCCATGTCGCAACTAGCTAGTACGCTGCGGTTAGCTAAGATTAGTGTGACAGTGCGGTACGTACGTGCACGGCATTGAACAAGCACTTTGAATTTATTAAACCGGACGGTCCGGGGTAGTGGTTAAACTGCAGGCTGGTTGGATTTAGGTGTGTGGTAACTGCAGTCTGCAGGGTTGTTAGGTTGGCGCACACCTTTTTCACCGCCGTCGCCGTCGCCGTCAGGTTGACAGACACCATCAAGTCGTCGTATCATCGCGGAAAGAGGTCTCTGTTTTGTGCATTCATTCGTGGATCCACAAGCCAAGTAGGCAACTGGAACTGCATGCCACCAGTGCCACGTACGTACACGATCAGCCAAGTGGAGCTGCATGCCACGTCGCAGCCAGATGCCAATGGATTGATAATACTAAGTTCTTTCGCACGGTACATAGATGCACTTTTATTTAATTTGTGTGTGAACTTCACTAAGAGATGTTTTAATATGTGGGCTAGGTGAAATATATATGAACTTGTGGATCTATGATACCAAGCCGTGCAAAATAACAGTTTACTATTTCAAAATTCAAGGTTTTAAATAGCGTGCTATCAAAAATAGCGTGACCCTTTTCCAGAAGCTACAAAAAATATAGCGAGATATAGCGAAGTTACATTTAAAATAGCGTGACGAAAAAATGACGATAACTAACCCAAATATTAAGGATTTCAGGCTTTGCAAGTTTCAATATAAAAATGTGTCCAAATGTCGAGGCCAAATCCATGGCACAAATACAAATATGAGGCTTAAATCCACGCACAACAAAGTAATAAACTCTAAAAGACAAATTGTTTGAAGGTTTTAATCAGAATCATTGGCATCAACTTCAGATGAACTAGAAATACCACCAGATGGACACAAGGTTTTAAATAGCGTGCTATAAAAAATAGCGGGTTATCAAGTTTAGCGTGATTTAGCGCGTTAAAAACGTCAATAGCGTTGTAGCGGTAACTTTTGGCTAAAATAGCGCTGTAGCGGTAACTTTTGGCTAAATATAGCGTAGACCCTCAAATTAAGCTATAGCGTGCTAATAACCGCGAAATAGCGCGCTATTTTTTTTCATTGTTTCAAATACGAGACGCTTTTCTTCTTTCCCTGATCTCGATGAGACCCCCAAACTTTAGGTTCATTTTTCGCCTTCAACCGGCACTATTGTCGATCTACCTCGTCTCATGTAACCTTAGGATTATAGAGGCGTCATGGAGCCTTTGCCGGTGGAAAGGGTTTCTGTTTCGTTTTTATAGTTTTTTTTAGAATTTGTGTCAAGTTTAGGTAGGCGAGCCGACGACGGTTCATTGATTGGGGGTGCACCTCATGTCGTCGGGAGGTGTGTGAATACCTGTCTCGTGGGATTCAGTCTGTGTTTGTCTTTAGTGGATTCGTGTGGATACGGTCTTCGTTCATATGTGTTTGTGTGCCTATGAATTGGAACCTTTCGATCTATACTTCTCTTCATCAATGATGCGCTAGTCTATTGTGGTCTTAGCATAATGATTATCCAACGGTCTACTTCATCAAGGTTTGCCTGACTTCTGTAAGGGAAGGGAGATGATGGCTGCATGCCTTCGACTCGTTTCAGTGCTTGTAGTTGTTGACATGTGATCTAAGAACATTGTTGCATTTTTTTTATTTGTGATGTTCTTTATACTGCCAAGATATTTGATGAATAGATCGAAAGTTTTTCTTCCAAAAAAATTCTTCCTATGTTCGTATCCATATATTTATCTTATCCATGTACCGATACATATAAACATGAAGTTACACAAAACATAATGGTACATAAATTACTTTCATGTTTTTCACATCTTTCAAATTTTTAATAGTCATCCTTAACAAAAATTCAATAATTCATTTTGATTTCTTTTACAAATGCAGGCTCTCTCGAGCAGGGTCCAAAAGGAATTTTTGATTCATTGTAACGCAACTTGTGAGAATTTTTATATTGGGACATTTACATTTGTGCCCCTAACTTGAGCACACTACTCAAATTTGCCCCTAAAAAAATCTGATGCTCAAATTTGGCCCTCTTTCGTTAAGTGCTCTTATAGAAATGCCCTTTCATACAATTCCCGTCCAGTCAAAGGCCTTTGATCGTTAGATTTTTCTATAATCCCACTTAACGGCCAAAGGCCTTTGACTTGACGGAAATTGTAGAAAAGGGCATTTCTATAAGAGCACTTAACGGAAGAGGGGCAAATTTGAGCACATGATTTTTTAGGGGTAAATCTGAGTAGTGGGCTCAAGTTAGGGGCACAGATGTAAATATCCCTTTTATATAATAAAACTTTGCCTATTTGTCACCTATATGATTTCACTTTATTCGGCTATCTATTTTATCCTAATCTCACACGTATATTGATAAATTATATGTCGACTTGATGTATATTATATAGAAAATGGAAAGTAATATGGGAAGGAAATAACCTAGACATCAAACTTTGCCTATTCGATAGCTATATGATACCACTTGTTTTGGCTATCTAATTTCTCTTGATCTAACAAGCATCTTGATAAATTATATGCCATTTTGATCTACTACATTATATTGAAAGATGGAAGTTTGAGTAGTATGGGAAGGAAATAATCTAGACATCAATCTTTGCATATTTACGCAACTATATTTCTCATGATCTCACAAGTATCTTGATAAATTATACTGAAAGATGGAAGTTTGAGTAATAGGGAAGGAAATAACCTAGACATCAAAAATTCATATTTTGTAGCTATATGATTTCTCCTTTTTCGGCTATCGAATTTCTCATGATCTCACAAGCATCTTGATAATTTATATATCATTTTGATCTACATTATTGTAAAAGATGGAAGTCTGATTAATACTGGAAGGAAATAACCTAGACATCAATATTTCTTATTTGGTAGCTATATGATTCACTCTTTTAGTACATCTTGATAAATTCTATGTTGTTTTTATCTACGTGCTTTTGAATGATGAAAGTTGGAGTAATATAAGATGAAAATAATCTAGACACTAGTTTTTTTGAACCATGAAGGGAACTGCATGTGATCATTATAAAAAAGTAAAATCCAAACTCTAATTACAAACATCTAAATATAGGGGCGGACCCAGAAAAATTTCTGACTGGGGGCCCATCATTTGACTGGGGGCAAACCTTCTATAATTTTGCTACTTTTGATTTTTTTTAAACTATACACAAATACAAAGGGAATTCAAATTTTGAGTGGGGGCCTAGGCCCCCACTCAGCTGTACTTGGGTCCGCCCCTGTCTAAATATGAATGTCCCCGCATCTGTTTTGAATCGGCTAGCATTTACATTGACGTAAGGTTTTATGAGTCCATTATGTGTTTGCAAATTGGTGTAATATTTATTGGAAGGTAACCATTTGTAGCCTTATATCACTAGCTAGAGAGACTATATATCTCTCTATCGGATTAGACTACTAAATCTTGTATCTCAATCTACTTAAAATTCCCAAATCTTAAATCATTCTAATTACATGCCAAACATGTAAGTTTAGTATCACATATCTAGTTTAGTAGAAGAATCACCAGTATATTAATTGGCTTGTGCTACTACTTCTTGTAGCATGAGAAAAGAGCAACAAAATGTGCACTCACTCACTCACTTCATTTGTTGCGTTCGAGTTCACGTTGCGCTTATGTTATGTAGTTTGTTGGAAGAATTAAATGTTTTCTTAGCGCGCATTACTAAGGCAACTCTATGTTTGTGTTAATACTTGATCTCATTGTAAACAAATTTTGTATTTTCAAAGAGTTCTTTTGCCACATGTTAGTTATGTCTCTTTTCTCTACCACACACACTCTCTATGTAGAGAAAATACAAAGAAGGGCCTACACAAAATGGAGAACAACAATAGACAAAACACACATATACTCTGGCCTAGTTACCTGTGCTAAGTTGTTTCTTCTACGAATGCATCTCACACAACCGAGTTTAGGAGAGTAGGCCTTAGAACCGCATCCCTTGAGAACTTGCATCGGGTGATGGGCAACACTATCTTGTGGAGATTTTCAATGGGACTACTTGCTCAAGTTTGGCCAGATATTCGACGGTCGTTCGCCTGCTTGCACTACTTCTACGGCAGACGATCACCTCATCTTCATCGACATGGCTGGCGATGTTGTTACTACCACTACAAAATTATGGTTGTTTATATATGATGATCCAAATATGCCACCTAAAACCATTATTTGTCACTAAATATGACCCGGTGACGATTTTCAGTCATCATAGGGCCAGTCATCGAAGTGCCATACAATATCTCGTTGGTACTTTATCCATCACGGAAGACTGTGTCTCCGATGTTGGATCGTGTTTTGCACCAGACGCCATTTTATGTGAGGCGCAAAACTATCCACTTTATAATTTTCGGTGACAAAAGAATCCGCCACTCACTAACAACGGATCCACCTTTTTTCACTGGTCAACGATCCTAACATATGGGCATAGAAGAAGATAATGTGACAATATACATACGCGCATGCGCGACTGCCCAATGCGGCCGGCACTGATGCCTAGTCAGCGCCGACGCGACCCTTCACTGGAGGGACGTACGTCTTGTCGATCGAGAGCTTCGGCCTCCTCTCATGTTCAATGCCAAAGAGACGTGATGGGACGGCTAACATGTCGTTACCCTACCACATTAAACCAAAGGATGACCGAGAAATCCACTCAAGCGCCACGAATTCAAACCGGCTCCTTCGCTCCCCTATCCGGCGCCGGCTATTTAAACGGACCCTCGCGGGGACCGTGGAACACACCACACAACTCCTTTCCCTTTTCTTCTTCCTCCACCTCCATTGCTCCTCTTCTCCCCTAGACATGAATCTGAGCTTTAGGCTCTTGTGGGATGGAGTTCGGTTATGCTGGCCGAGCAACATCGATTGCGGACAACAACTCTCCTCGAGAAACCGAACGTAGTGGTTGCCCAGGCGATGATTACAGATAACACCTCTCCTCATCGAAGGGCTATGTGTCCTCTTGGGTCCCAAGAAGGCCACCACTTCCGCCCTCTCGTGGATGCCAATCTTGGCGGGCTGATCGTAGATCGATTAGCCGCTTGGCCGGGAAGGCGGATGATGGTCTTCCCCTCCCGCTGAAGCATCACTAACCGGTGCAACCGCCAGTCTCCTTCATCATATAAGTAGGAGGATCAAGTGGTGTGCCAGTGAGGAGTATGAGGTCTATTGGTGCAGACAACTGGCATGCCTCGCCGGCTATGAACTACACTGAAGCTTCTTCGACGACGGAATCACCGGAGCCAACGAAAAGTAAGGAAGGCCCATCCGATCAACCGGTGTAGTTTTAGACTAGGTTAAACTCATGTATTTCATCCAATTTTTACGAAAATCACCCGCTTTGCATGAAATATGTCCAATTTATGTAAATTATATTTAAATTTGAATAAAATCTATTCGAGTTTTTACGAATTTAATGTATTTTGGTTAAAGTACTAACGAACGGAAATGACTATTGTCAGGTGATCTGCTCCCGCATCAATATCCACGAACCGATCCAAATCGATCTGTGGATGGATTCAGCGTTCGTTTTAGAGGTTAGCGTTGAAAATGCCCTTAGCCCTCGAGTTGCCTCGGACGAATGGATATGGAGGAGGGAAATGGATAGTTTGGTGGTCAATTATTTCTTGAAGGCTTATACAGTCATACTATTATAGATTGAATATAAAAATATACATTGAGCGACTTCAGCGAGCTTTGTTTGAGTACGTGGTCAACACATACAGAAGAAGTTTCGCCCCCACACGTGCACCGGAATGTGCAACGCCAAGCCATGAAAAGTTTCGCTCCCACACCTGACGCCACACATGCACCGGAATGGGTAGCCCATCCAGAGCAAAGCTAGCTCCAGGTAACGTACATACTCCCACCGTCGACGTAAAGCAGGGGGTACTCAAGCTTCTCAAGTCTTATAAATCTCAATTAGTGTGTGTGCACGTACGTTCCTTTTCTGCATTAGTTTTCCCTTAACTCAACTAAGGGTTGTGGTACGTTGACGCGTGCACCAGCGCCTAGCTAGCTCCATTATGCTGCATCGATCATCGCGTCGTGCTGTGCATGTTCCGCACACGTACGCTACAATCCCGGCCGTCCGCATGATCACCGGTTTTTTGTCCAACAAAACCAGATTATCTCGCCGACCAAGTAACTAGCTTTTGACTTAGTTATGTCAAGACCTTGAATTTTAACTAGGTTTTTTGTCGATAACAGTGGATTCTATTAACTCAAAAATGAGGTATCAAATGGATACAAACACAATGAATACACATCCGATTTATGCATAGTTAAGACGTATTCAACCAACACTACTGCAGCGAATCAAGCTGTGGTTGAGTTGGCTAGGTGGATGGTTGTATCCCCAACCCACCAGAGTTCAAATCTCAAATTTGACAATGACAATGGTGTTCGCATTTTTTCGGATTTATTTCAGGGCTACCGATGATGCGCTTTCAGTGGGAGAAGACGTTCTCGTCGAAGACGAGGTTGTGACTTCGTTAATCTCAAGATAATGTACCGGCTCAGTATTGCGAAGATGCTCATAAGGGTATGGTGTGCGTCATAGGGGTGATTTTGTATACTCGTGTATGTGAGCGTCTGAGTTGTACTGTGTTCCTAAAAAAACAACACTGCTGCACATACACAAAACTTTATTAGTAATAATCATATAAAACCAAGGACCTGGCTAGGGAGCGCACGTGCGCCCAGGTGTTTAATTGAGCAGACCTACCTAATAAGGAAATTAAACCCCACGCGTTGTCTTTTTTGCTGGAAAAGGAAAGACTTAGTCCCCGCTGTGTTCAGACATTTAGGCATGGGAAATTGCTCTACCACATCATTACACGTGCATTTATTTGAGTTTCAAAGATTTAAAAAAGCCATAACTTTTGATTTGAGTATCGAAATTCATTTCCGTTTTCACCGTTATGTTTCTCGCGATGAGTTCTTCAAAACTAGATCTCATATGAATAGGTTTCAATGAACTTTTTGTTTTGAGCAACTTTGTGTGATATTTAGGCAACTATAGTGCTATAAGTAAGCAACTCTTCTTGTTTGTTTATTATGACTACTTATTAGCTTGATTTGTGTAAATCCAAGAAAATAACACAAAAGATGAGACGTCTTTAGTGCTAAAAATCAACAACTTTATTTTACTATGTATATCAATGAATTTCACTAACATTATCTCAAATTGCCTATCATTGTCACCCAGTTGCATACTGTTGGTAATCAGTTGTCTACCGTTAATGTTCGGTTGCATACAATATTAGTCTAGCAAGATCCAAAGTAATTGTCCCTAGCAAAAACAAAATACACGACTACCCTAAAAAGTTTAAGCAACTGTATTACAAAAACACAATGTAAAAATGTTCTAGCAAAAACCAAACAAGTGTCCTAGCAAAACTATGCAATTGTCTTAGTAAACTCAAGCAACTACATTACCAAAAAAATACAATGAAAAATAGTCCTAGCAAATTAAGCAACTATCATAATAAAACCAAGCAACTGTCCTAGAAAATCAAGCAACTGTCATAATAAAACCAAACATTTGTCCTAGTAAACCAAGCAACTATCCTAACAAGACCAAGCAACATATCAAAATACGGTGAAAAATTATTTGTCGTGACTTCTAACTAATCTATGACATATTTTCTTGATAAATTCATTAATATACATAACGTAATAAAGTTGCTTATGTTTAACATTAGAGTTGCCTCGTTTAGCATCAAATTTGCTTGTTTAAAAAAATTCATCACAGTGCAAAATGCTAAACACAAGCATCTTTATTACATTATGTGTATCAATGAAATTTATTAACATTATCTCAACTTGCCTATCATGATTGTTTAGTTGCCCACTGTTGATGATCAGTTGTCTGTAATAATGTTTTAGCAAGATCCAAAGCTAGTATCCAAAAAAATCGTCTTATAAAATCCTAGCAGCAGTATTCCAAAAACAGAATGCAAAAATATTCTAGCAAAAACAAACAACTATATTACTATAAACACAATGCAAAATAGTCCTAGAAAACAAGCAATTGCCTAATAAAAACCAATCAACTGTCCTAATAAATCAAGCAACTATCTTAACAATATTAAGCAACTGCCCTAAGAAAATCAAGCAACTATCCTAGCAAATCCATGCAACTATATTATCAAAACACACAATGCACAATGTTCTAACAAAGCCAAGAAATTTTCCTAACAAATCCAAGCAATTATCGTAACAAATCAAGCAACTGTCCTAACAAATCAAACAACTATCATAACAAACCAAGAAACCGTCTTAAAAAAAATCAAACAACTTTCATAATAAAAAGAAAGCAACTACCCTAATAAAACCGAGCAACTGTCCAAGCAAATCCATGCAACTATATTATCCAGACACACGGTGCAAAATGTTCTAGCAAAGTCAGGCAACTGTCCTAACAAATCCAAACAACTATCTTAACAAAAACCCAAATAACTTTCATAACAAAACCAAGCAACTGTCGTAACAAAACAATCAACCATTTTAACAAAATCAAGTAATTGTCATAATAAAACTGAACAAGTACATTACCAGATTGATGGAGGAAATGCCTCTCGTGTACCAATGCTTCTTGCTCTTGAAAGAGTTTGCACGAATTTGATGAGAAAAGGGTGCCATTAAATATATTGCCATCATCGGAGTTGACTTCCGATGAAGTTGAGTTGCCTATGTACGGTTTAAAATTCTTTGATGTGATTTGTAAGTGCTCTACGACATATTTAGTAGATAAATTCATTAGTGAAGATGGTATAAGAAAGTTGCTTCTATTTAGCATCATAGTTGCCTCGTTTTAGCATCAAAGTTGCTTGTTTTTTTAAAAAGTTGTCAAAATATAATCATATGGGGTCTAGTTTTGAAGATCTTGTCGCGAGAAACCTAATGGTGAAAACAGATCTTCTTTCCGATACTCGATTCAAAAGTTATAGACTTTTGAAAAAATGAAACGGAATAAAGGAGTGACGTGAGCACATGCATGTGCGTGGTACTCCACATTCGCATGCACTGACGCGGTTTCTGCAGCTGTCACTATCAACAATGATATTTAATCTATCCTTTAGTGAATGCGCTCAGAATGACAAACCAGCGCAGCTGCGCTTTAAAGTCATTAGGTAAAACCAAATGTATGGCAAAGCAAGAGAAAAAAATGGAAGCGAACAAATCTGTGATTGATAAACAACAACAAATGACCATATTCACATCGATCATCTCATGACACCACAAGAACAATGAGGTTTTTCAACAACATCAACTTCACGAAGGAGCGATGCTCGAGGACCGCCGTCTCTGGATCCAACCACCAAATACAGAGTTTTGGTTTCACCCCAAAGAACTCATCTAATCACATCCGAGCAACGTCTTCAACAAGACAACGATGCAGAACATCGCCATTGTCAGGCAACCATTTTGGGCCAACCCTAGGTTACACCCCGGAGCTCGAAGACCCGATACTTATGAAGTACCATCATCGGAGTCAATCGTGTGTTGTTGCCATCACTTTTCCATGATCCTAGCACCTGGATGTGGCGGGCTTAATGCCGCTGCACAACCATTCCATTTGCATTAAGTCATCTTTCATAGATTGCAACTGATCGTCGAATGCAACCACATAATCTGGAGAGAGTAAGCCTCGCAAAGACCCTTCGGTGGCCATCGAAAACTGCAGCGAGGCTGGCGCTACAAATCGGAGTGGTCAACACATGGACTAACATCGATGGTGGTGCACCTCACCGTCGACTGCTACCTCGCAGAAGAGAGCTCTGCACAGGCCTATCAGTCTAGAGACCAACATGGCCAGATCTGAAGCATGAAAGATAGATATGTTTGCCGGCCAAGAACTAGAGGACCGAAACCCGGCCCATCGCAACACGCATGGCTCCTAGCCCATCTCCACTGAAGCACCTGATACGCCCAAAACGTATCTATAATTTCTGCTTGCTCCATGCATGTTTTGTGTGATATTGCTATGATCTAGATACACTTTCATACACTTTTGATCATATTTGGACTAACCTATTAACTCAGTGCACCCCAGTGCCAGTTCCTGTTTTCTGCTGTTTTTCTATTTCAGTTTTCCCCCATATAAAAAGTGCCAGAAAAATTCGGGAAAATTCAGATAAAAAATCAGCGTGACGGAAGCTTCGAGAAGAGCCCGGGAGGGGCAAGAGGGGAGCCAGGGGGGCGCCTGGGGCCCCTGGTCCACCTCTGGCTGCCCCCCTTCGCCTATTTAATCTACGTCACGGGAAAACTCCAGAAGAAGAACCCTATTCCGCGAACTCGCCTCTGTTCCACCGCCGCCGCGCTTCCAAGATCGGGAGCACCAGAAGACCTCTTCCCGGCACCCTGCCGGAGGGAGGATTGACCTCCGGGAGTCTCCTCTCCACCATGGATGCTCCCCGGATGTCTCGTGAGTAGTTTTCCTTGGACCATGGGTCCGTGATCAATAGCTATGTGATGTTCTCCTCCCCTCTTTGATCTTCATTGTTTAGACCTCGTGAGCTGCCCTACATGATCGAGGCACCTTTGTAATATTTCTGCTGTTGCTATGTTGAGTTTGGAGGGATCTGATGGATTATGAGATTATGTTCAGATTGTGATAGAGTAATATATTTGGTTTTTATCTCTTATATTTTTGTTCCTAAGTAATTCTTGCATGTTCTCCGTTGCTGTTTATTGCGTTGGCCAAGTAGTAGGTAGTGACTCCAAGAGGGAGCGTTGTGCTAGATTGTGGGTTCATGCCCCCCGATGACACGCTTGAGTGACAGAAACATGAGTCTAGGGGATGTGCTGTTGCCACAAGGGGGAAAACAACGGTGCTTGTAACCGCGGTTACAAGGATTGTTTACTTTACGCAAAGTTCTTTTTAATGCAGTTGTCTGTTGCTTTGGGTTTACACTTTGGGTGGGGCTCGCAACTTAATACCAGCGAGATGTTCTGGATAGATATCTCAAGGTGGATGATTAGTAGTAGATGCAGATGGATTTCGGTCTACTTATTTTGGCGTACTGCCCGTGCTTTTGAACCTCTTCCTTTCTTTTGTAGCATAGTTAGCATTGCGGTGCCTTCATAATCCTGTCAATTGACCTTCTGTAATTTGTTTACCTCGCATAGCAATTTTATCGTCTTTTGGGAGAGAGAGATCACTAGTGAACACCACGTATCCCGGTCCATATCCTCATTACTGATTCCAAGCTATATTTACTTTTCTGCATTTACTTTCATGTTTCTATCATTATCCCTTGCGTTTTATCATTTGTGAACAACAAGAACGGAGAGATTGACAACCTCTCTGTGTTGGATATATGCTCTAGAGGCAAATAATATATAATTATTCCAATATATCTAAGCAAGTTCATAACCAGTTTCATACCGTGCTAGAACTGTGTCAGTGAAACAATGATGCAGGTGTGGTATAGAAACCCCCAGAGTTCCTAGTTAGCCTCTACATCGATAACTAGTTCATGGTCAACATGATGATCGTGGTTTCGCGATCATGGACAATTAAGTCTCTTGACTATGAGGTCACCTCACTGGTTAAGTGACGTGGTGAACATTACCCAAAGTAAGCATTACAACATGATCAAATCTTATGAAGGTTCAGTGTTGTAATTACAGAACGTGGTATACCGTTCCTTTGACTGTGAGTACGTGCATAATCACTATCTTCCCTGATGCTTTGACTTACATCCCACCACCTGACTGAAATATGCGGGTCATAACGGTTGTATCTTAGGTATTCCGTGGAGATATGTTGAGGACTATTGTTACAAGAGCGGGATTTGTCAATCCATATAATGGATAGATACTCGGGGCCCACTCGGTGAGATTCCATCCATAAAGCTGCGCAGCATGTGACTAGGTCACGGGGATGAATATCACGGGAACGAGTGAATAAGGATTTGTTCGGAACGAGGTTGAACCAGACATAGGATGTCATTGATCGAATCTCGGAAGAATCCAGTATCGCTGACAAAGGGAATGCTATACGGCGTAAGGTCCAATCGGTGTTGATATCCGGAATGCACAGGGGTCATTATGGGCATCCAGGTCCCGCTGATGATCATTGACCGTAGCCTCATCTCGGTCATGACTGGAGTGTTCTCGGACCGTAGGGTAACACACTTAAGGGCTCGATGAAATCGGAGACCTTTTCGGAACTATCGGAGTTACCGGAGAATAAGAGAGAACTCCGAAAGTTCCGTGGTTCCGAATTGTTCGGAAAGTTATTTAGATATGTTTTATTATTTAATTAATGAATTAAATATTAAAATATAATTTAAATAATTAATGGAATAATATTCTTTTTTTGAGTTTTGTTTTTTCTTTAAGGAAGAAGAAAGAAAAAAAAAGAATAAAGAAAAAGAAAAAAAAGGGGGGTGGATGGCGCCATGGGCCATGGGGCCCATGTGCCACCACGGCCACCAAGGCCACTTGGCCATTTGGCCTTGTGCGCCGCCGGCCGCATGCATGGCCACGGCCATGTGCATGCAAGGCACGGCTAGGCTGGTGGTAATAGTACCACCTCGCCTAGCTAAGTGCCCGCACACCCCGTTTGCCCCTATATATAGATGTGGTGGGTAGCCCTTTTTTCAACACAAAAAATTCCAGAAAAATACAGATAAATTCTGTAGATATCTCTCTCCCTATTTCTCCCTCCTATGAGCGAACTCCCCTTGTTTGGAGTCTGCACTGGGTTGGGGATGTCTCCACTATACGCACGCCGTCGTGCTGCTGAAACTCTGGTTCCGGAGGTCTGCTTCCGCCACCTCCGCTGGATCGGAGAACGGAGGTCGTCATCGAGTCTCGTATGTGTGCGAGTACTACGAGGTGCTGCACGTGTGGCACTACACCCATCCGGGTGCTCAACACAGCCAGGGGGCTGTGAAACTTGATCGGCTACATCAACCATGTTTGCGGGAACGTTTCCCGCGCAACGGACTACACCCCGAGGTATGTTATTTCCGCACTACTTTCCGTTACGGTAATACGGCTAGCTAGATCTTGGGTTATGGGAACGCTAGTTAGAAAAATTTGTGTTTTCTGCTGCGAACCCCAACAGTGGTATCATGAGCTAGGTCTATGCTTACTATTACTGTACGGATAGAACACAACGGGGATGTGGGCGTTGATTGTATGATTGTTACCCTCCCACGTGTACTTGTTCACATCTGCGGCATCGTTTGATGAAGCGGCCCCGACCGACTTTACGCGTACTCTTACGCGAGACTGGTTCCACGCTTGACATACGGCTTGTACCGTATAAAGTGGATGGGGGGTGTCTGTCTCTCTACTTTAGCGGATGTGGCATTTGCAACGGAGGGCCCCGTGCGGGGTGTAATAGAGACGATCGTATGGTTGACGTTGAGGTTGACTCGTAGGTTAAAACCTGTTTAACTATGAAAGCCCTAGCAGCCACGTAAAACTTGCAATATACAACTAGAACGTCTAAACCTTGTATTGCTAAGTGGGGGCTATCGTTTGTTTGTTTGTTTGTGATGTAGTGATAGCTTTGCTATGTGTTACTAGTAAGTAGTAATCGTCATCATAAAACAAACTAAAATGGAGACACTGTAGACTTAGTGTTGCCATAGCCCAGACATCTTAAAACTTGCTAGTATAGGATATACGACGGTAGCATGTGATAAGATGATCCCTTAACAAAGGCAAACACAAGTATTCTACCGAAGTGTGCACCGCCTGGAAGGTTCTCCCATATGGCTTGATGCTCCGTACATACCGGAGTTTTCCTACATATTAAATGGAGTTCGCATGAGGTTGGGTTCGGCAAGCCTGGCATATGAAGATATGGCCTTGCTGAGCAGCATATAACATGGAGGTTAATTTGGCGAGCCTAGCATATGCAGACATGGCCTCGGAATACTAGAGATCGAAAGATCGAGCATGAGTCACAGTACATATAAGATAATGTGATCGCACAAGTTGTTTTCTACCTTTGAAACTGACCCGTCGGCCGTGTGATATTCGAGGTCGGGCAGTGAATCTGGATCATGTAATCACTAAAACTTCCTAGGGATGAATTGTTTTAGTGCGAGCTCATTTATAATATGATTATATGAACTCACTTGTTGTGAACTAGTCTTAATTGTGTTCCTTGCAATTATGTTTGTAGAAAATGAATGCACTAGAGCAACGTGAACTATCTTTCTTCATGGAAGGTGAAAGACTTAGAGAAAATGGGTCAAACTTTGCTGATTGGTACTCACGCCTTAGTACGTCGCTCAAGAGAGCAGACATCTTGTTTACAATAGAAATGCATGTGGAAGAACATCCGGACGATCATGTTGGCGATCAAGAGATACTTGATCATTATGCTCGCCGACAGAAATGTTCCGTAGTCAGGAATGTCATGATCTTCAGCATGTCAGAGGTTTTGGGCATACAGTTTCAGGACACTGGCCCATATGACATGATGGACACGCTAAAGACAATGTTCGTACGTGAGTTCAGAATTGCCAGATTTGAGTTAGAAAGCAAGTTTCTATCTACAAAGATGGAAGAACACACAAGCCTTGATGATCACTTAGACAGGATGCATGAGATGTACCTGACCCTGGTGGAGGACTATGAACGAAAGCACCACGGAAGAGTTTGCAATAAATACGTTATTGCACTCACTCCCTCCGAGTTATGGTGATTATGTTCATAGCTATGTCGGAAGAGGAGCTAATATGAGTCTCCAGAACTTCATGATTGATCTCTTGGCCGCGGACATTGCTCCTATCGAGGATGCAGAAGTCGTGGATGGAGAAGGTATATATTTGATATACTTTATAAATGTTTACTCCCTTATACAACACTTGCAGTAAATGAGTATGTGATACTTATTCTGTTTTATGAAAACAGGACCTGCCGTTGCATGGACGGGAAGAGGTGAAATCAAGGATTGATGGATATCAAGTCAGTTGATGGCCAGCATGGATTCCGCCGAGACATCTATCATAGGAGATACTTAGAGTATTAGATAAATCTTATGTAATCATTATAGTATGAACACTTAGTTGTGTATCTTGCATCTCGCGAGACAAAGTTATTCATGTAATGAGACAAGTCAGTTGTTCCATCTTTATGAATAAAAGTGTGCTTATACTTTGATTACATCTTGATTTATGATATGATAGAAAGCATTTATAATACTACTATTATTGTCAAGAAATATTCAATGTTTAATAATAAAGTTGTCTTGATTATAGCAAGTCAAAGATTTGATTACATGAGGTGACTTCATAACTGATGAATTCATTAAATGTATGATCTATTAACTTGTGAGTTCATTATCGAATGAAAATCATAACTTGATTGCATGAGATGGATTAGATACACGATCTATGAACCTCTGCAATAAATATAATCATGACAAGGTTCTAGCAAGTAGAACTTGTGCCAATCATTATACATAAATGATGTACTGAATGGGCACGTGAGTTATCATTAAAGGCTTCATATGATTAATTGAAAGTTGTATTCAATTGAGATCATAAAACTGAGATTCAGGAATCACAGTGAGAAGTGAGAATACAAGAATACATATCACTGCGCTACGATCCGAAGTGATAAGTATTGATATTGACATAATGGGAGACTTGTGGAAGTTGTACCACAAACTACGATGGAAGTTGAAAGTGCTAGACTACTTAAACCATTCGTAGTCATACTAAACCATAGTATGGTCTAAACGTTCTTTCCCCTAGCACTATAGTTATTGTCGAATAAGTTGTTTAATTCATTAAGTTAAAACACCCACTTCATGAATAGGAAACCATCCTAATTCTAATGAGACATGATAGCTCCATAACTGATGGTGTTATAAGGTTTCTTAAAAGAAAGATTTTCTTTGTAATAAAACTACGAGCAATTGAAATTACATATTCTCCCCGAATAGCAAAATTTGTGTTGCTTAATTGGTAATACGAGAAAAGTCTCTCGACACGGATCCAATGGGAGATAATGGAAACTTTGACCGGGGTATTGGACCTTGCCTTCAGAATATCAGAGTATTGCAACGGAAGCGTGTTCCGCTGTAATGACACTGCATAAGGAAGGATATGCCAAAGATGATTGATCTTGGTATATGAGTTGAAGCCATTGTTGAATTTAGAAGGTTGTCATGAATACGTTCTGTACAGAACAATAATCATGAGTCTTCTTAATAAAACAATAGGGAATAATATTGCTTGAAGACACAAAGGAATGATGGTAGCCTAGAACACGAGGAGAAATGAAATAATATTGAGTTACATATAGGATGGCTCACGTCCTGTGAAATAAATCGGTTATTTCATATTCTCGACAAACTGGAGAGTTATTGAGAATAATGTAATGGGCATAAGGCATTATTTGGTTATGAACAAAGTTCAATGGTGATTGACTACGGAAACGTAGGAATGCTTTAATCAATAAAATATTTCATTTACACTACGATGGACCATAGCCTGAAATTGCATCTCAGTCAAATTTGGGATTTGAAAGAGAATTGTAATGGGCATGACGAAGGTTACTTCGTTAAAAGGATGGACTATAGTACCTCAAGACAGGAACCCTCAACCTTGATTTGATCAAGTGATTTTGTGATGACCAAAATATTGAGTGGGCCTGCAGTTTCATGAAACTGAGTGGGAGATTTGAAGACTTCCCGGAGACTTGGAATGCAGAGGGCATTTTCTGAGTGGGAGCTTTGGAAGTTTTGTCATTATGTGAGACATAGTGAACAATAAAATGACTTGATGAAAACTGAACCACAAATATATGAGTATAAGATGGATATATTTGAGTGGGAGCATGATCAATATTTCAAACATATATATATATATACATTGATATGTGTGAAGAATGATCTCATGTATATATATGGATATGCAATTATTGTGTATATAGAGAATCGTCTTATATACATATGTGCATTATGATATATATAGAGCATAAGGCAAATAAAATACAAGATTGCAAGAATCTTCTTTTATGTGAAATACCAACACATTACACGTTGAAATCTATATGAGTAGATTAAGATACGGATAATGAAACGAAGTGAAGGTTGGAATAATCTTCTAGACAAGAAACAGGTTCTTGTGGCTAGAAATTATATAATGGATGAAATCCAAATATCACAAGCAATGTCTTGATGGAAGAATAGAGATGCACCATGTACTGGACATGTGATCTTATATGTTCTTGACATATGATTCTACCATATAACATGCGTTGTGAATCCAACAACAGAGTGACTCAAAAGTTCTTGGAAGAAGAACAGATTCCGATGTGCTTTAGGAGTAAAACACAGAATCTGAATAAAGTCCATGATTTCAGTATATGAGGAATACTAAGGACTGTACTCTAAAATATAGAGAGGATAATAGACTTGAATGTAATGCAAGATTACAATTGCAAGCCATATTATGGGTCTATATGGAATTAGAGACATCACCAAAGACATGAAAGAAACGTGAGCAAAATTCACGGCACTACAAACATAATACTACTTAAGAAAGTAGACGTATGGATAAAAGTTTATCGTTAGAAGTATTGGACTTCTGGCTGAGTGTATTTCCCAGTATATATGACTAAGGATGAGTCTTCGAAAGACTGAACCAAGAGATCATTGGAGGATATTGTGAAATAATAGTCTCACTCTCCCGCGAAACTTATATCCAACCATTATATGATAATGAGTGGTATGTCAAAAGAGTTTTTTGACCTGTACTAGTTGCAAAGGAAACATACGAATCTGAATTGGTGCAGTTCGTTGACGAACCCTCTTCCATGAGCATGCATGATCAATGAAACACTTATGTGATAAGATGATTATGATCGGAAAAATGCGGCTAGATTATTAGCACTCTAGTGCAAGTGGAAGACTGTTGGATATATGCTCTAGAGGCAAATAATATATGATTATTCCGATATATCTAAGCAAGTTCATAACCAGTTTCATACCGTGCTAGAACTATGTCAGTGAAACAATGATACAGGTGTGGTATAGAAACCCCCAGAGTTCCTAGTTAGCCTCTACATCGATAACTAGTTCATGGTCAACATGATGATCGTGGTTTCGCGATCATGGACAATTAAGTCTCTTGACTATGAGGTCACCTCACTGGTTAAGTGACGTGGTGAACATTACCCAAAGTAAGCATTACAACATGATCAAATCTTATGAAGGTTCAGTGTTGTAATTACAGAACGTTGTAGACCGTTCCTTTGACTGTGAGTACGTGCATAATCACTATCTTCCCGGATGCTTTGACTTACATCCCACCACCTGACTGAAATATGCGGGTCATAACGGTTGTATCTTAGGTATTCCGTGGAGATATGTTGAGGACTATTGTTACAAGAGCGGGATTTGTCAATCCATATAATGGATAGATACTCGGGGCCCACTCGGTGAGATTCCATCGATAAAGCTGCGCAGCATGTGACTAGGTCACGAGGATGAATATCACGGGAACGAGTGAATAAGGATTTGTTCGGAACGAGGTTGAACCAGACATAGGATGTCATTGATCGAATCTCGGAACAATCCAGTATCGCTGACAAAGGGAATGCTATACGGCGTAAGGTCCAATCGGTGTTGATATCCGGAATGCACAGGGGTCATTATGGGCATCCAGGTCCCGCTGATGATCATTGACCGTAGCCTCATCTCGGTCATGACTGGAGTGTTCTCGGACCGTAGGGTAACACACTTAAGGGCTCGATGAAATCGGAGACCTTTTCGGAACTATCGGAGTTACCGGAGAATAAGAGAGAACTCCGAAATCGGTTCGGAGGGGAGACGGAAAAGTTCCGTGGTTCCGAATTGTTCGGAAAGTTATTTAGATATGTTTTATTATTTAATTAATGAATTAAATATTAAAATATAATTTAAATAATTAATGGAATAATATTCTTTTTTAAGTTTTTTTTCTTTAAGAAAGAAGAAAGAAAAAAAAATAATAAAGAAAAAGAAAAAAAAGGGGGGTGGATGGCGCCATGGGCCATGGGGCCCATGTGCCACCACGGCCACCAAGGCGACTTGGCCATTTGGCCTTGTGCGCCGCCGGCCGCATGCATGGCCACGACCATGTGCATGCAAGGCACGGCTAGGCTGGTGGTAATAGTACCACCTCGCCTAGCTAAGTGCCCGCACACCCCGTTTGCCCCTATATATAGATGTGGTGGGTAGCCCTTTTTTCAACACAGAAAATTCCAGAAAAATACAGATAAATTCTGTAGATCTCTCTCTCCCTATTTCTCCCTCCTATGAGCGGACTCCCCTTGTTTGGAGTCTGCACTGGGTTGGGGATGTCTCCACTATACGCACGCCGTCGTGCTGCTGAAACTCTGGTTCCGGAGGTCTGCTTCCGCCACCTCCGCTGGATCGGAGAACGAAGGTCGTCATCGAGTCTCGTATGTGTGCGAGTACTACGAGGTGCTGCACGCGTGGCACTACACCCATCCGGGTGCTCAAAACAGCCAGGGGGCTGTGAAACTTGATCGGCTACATCAACCACGTTTGCGGGAACGTTTCCCGCGCAACGGACTACACCCCGAGGTATGTTATTTCCGCACTACTTTCCGTTACGGTAATACGGCTAGCTAGATCTTGGGTTATGGGAACGCTAGTTAGAAAAATTTGTGTTTTCTGCTGCGAACCCCAACACTCTGAACTTCGTTGGGAACAAAGTTATCTGTGTCTGTGTGTGATACATCCAAAACGTATCTATAATTTCTGCTTGCTCCATGCATGTTTTGTGTGATATTGCTATGATCTAGATACACTTTCATACATTTTTGATCATATTTGGACTAACCTATTAACTCAGTGAACCCCAGTGCCAGTTCCTGTTTTCTGCTGTTTTTCTATTTCAGTTTTCCCCCATACAAAAAGTGCCAGAACAATTCGGGAAAATTCAGAAAAAAAATCAGTGTGACAGAAGCTTCGAGAAGAGCCCGGGAGGGGCCAGAGGGGAGCCAGGGGGGCCCAGGCAGCCACCCGGCGCGGCCCCACCCCTGGCCGCGCCAGGGGCGCCTAGGGCCCCTGGTCCACCTCTGGCTGCCCCCCTTCGCCTATTTAATCTACATCACGGGAAAACTCCAGAGGAGGAACCCTATTCCGCGAACTCGCCTCTGTTCCGCCGCCGCCGCGCTTCCAAGATTGGGAGCACCAGAAGACCTCTTCCCGGCACCCTGCCGGAGGGAGGATTGACCTCCGGGAGTCTCCTCTCCACCTTGGATGCTCCCCGGATGTCTCGTGAGTAGTTTTCCTTGGACCATGGGTCCGTGATCAGTAGCTATGTGATGTTCTCCTCCCCTCTTTGATCTTCATTGTTTAGACCTCGTGAGCTTCCCTACATGATCGAGGCACCTTTGTAATATTTCTGCTGTTGCTATGTTGAGTTTGGAGGGATCTGATGGATTATGAGATTATGTTCAGATTGTGATAGAGTAATATATTTGGTTTTTATCTCTTATATTTTTGTTCCTAGTAATTCTTGCATGTTCTCCGTTGCTGTTTATTGCTTTGGCCAAGTAGTAGGTAGTGACTCCAAGAGGGAGCGTTGTGCTAGATTGTGGGTTCATGCCCCCCGATGACACGCTTGAGTGACAGAAACATGAGTCTAGGGGATGTGTTGTTGCCACATCGGGGAAAACAACTGTGCTTGTAATCGCGGTTACAAGGATTGTTTACTTTACACAAAGTTATTTTTAATGCAGTTGTCTGTTGCTTTGGGTTTACACATTGGGTGGGGCTCGCAACTTAATACCAGCGAGATGTTCTGGATAGATATCTCAAGGTGGATGATTAGTAGTAGATGCAGATGGATTTCGGTCTACTTATTTTGGCGTACTGCCCGTGCTTTTGAACCTCTTCCTTTCTTTTGTAGCATAGTTAGCATTGCGGTGCGTTCATAATCCTGTCAATTGCCCTTCTGTAATTTGTTTACCTCGCATAGCAGTTTTATCGTCTTTTGGGAGAGAGAGATCACTAGTGAACACGACGTATCCCGGTCCATATCCTCATTCCTGATTCCAAGCTATATTTACTTTTCTGCATTTACTTTCATGTTTCTATCATTATCCCTTGCGTTTTATCATTTGTGAACAACAAGAACGGAGAGATTGACAACCTCTCTGAACTTCGTTGGGAACAAAGTTATCTGTGTCTGTGTGTGATACGTCCAAAACGTATCTATAATTTCTGCTTGCTCCATGCATGTTTTGTGTGATATTGCTATGATCTAGATACACTTTCATACATTTTTTTATCATATTTGGACTAACCTATTAACTCAGTGCACCCCAGTGCCAGTTCCTGTTTTCTGCTGTTTTTCTATTTCAGTTTTACCCCATACAAAAAGTGCCAGAAAAATTCGGGAAAATTCAGATAAAAAATCAGCGTGACGGAAGCTTCGAGAAGAGCCCAGGAGGGGCCAGAGGGGAGCCAGGGGGGCCCAGGCAGCCACCCGGCGCGGCCCCACCCCTGGCCGCGCCAGGGGGCGCCTAGGGCCCCTGGTCCACCTCTGGCTGCCCCCCTTCGCCTATTTAATCTACGTCACGGGAAAACTCCAGAGGAGGAACCCTATTCCGCGAACTCGCCTCTGTTCCGCCGCCGCCGCGCTTCCAAGATCGGGAGCACCAGAAGACCTCTTCCCGGCACCCTGCCGGAGGGAGGATTGACCTCCGGGAGTCTCCTCTCCACCTTGGATGCTCCCCGGATGTCTCGTGAGTAGTTTTCCTTGGACCATGGGTCCGTGATCAGTAGCTATGTGATGTTCTCCTCCCCTCTTTGATCTTCATTGTTTAGACCTCGTGAGCTGCCCTACATGATCGAGGCACCTTTGTAATATTTCTGCTGTTGCTATGCTGAGTTTGGAGGGATCTGATGGATTATGAGATTATGTTCAGATTGTGATAGAGTAATATATTTGGTTTTTATCTCTTATATTTTTGTTCCTAAGTAATTCTTGCATGTTCTCCGTTGCTGTTTATTGCTTTGGCCAAGTAGTAGGTAGTGACTCCAAGAGGGAGCGTTGTGCTAGATTGTGGGTTCATGCCCCCCGATGACACGCTTGAGTGACAGAAACATGAGTCTAGGGGATGTGATGTTGCCACAAGGGGGAAAACAACGGTGCTTTTAACCGCGGTTACAAGGATTGTTTACTTTACGCAAAGTTCTTTTTAATGCAGTTGTCTGTTGCTTTGGGTTTACACTTTGGGTGGGGCTCACAACTTAATACCAGCGAGATATTCTGGATAGATATCTCAAGGTGGATGATTAGTAGTAGATGCAGATGGATTTCGGTCTACTTATTTTGGCGTACTGCCCGTGCTTTTGAACCTCTTCCTTTCTTTTGTAGCATAGTTAGCATTGCGGTGCGTTCATAATCATGTCAATTGCCCTTCTGTCATTTGTTTACCTCGCATAGCAGTTTTATCGTCTTTTGGGAGAGAGACATCACTAGTGAACATCACGTATCCCGGTCCATATCCTCATTACTGTTTCCAAGCTATATTTACTTTTCTGCATTTACTTTCAAGTTGCTATCATTATCCCTTGTGTTTTATCATTTGTGAACAACAAGACTGGAGAGATTGACAACCTCTCTGAACTTCGGTTGGAACAAAGTTATCTGTGTCTGTGTGCAGGTCCGCGTCAGTTGCGCCGCTGACACCTACTTATCATCTCTGGAGTCCTACTGGAGACAAACCTTGGTATTTTCACCGAGGGAAAACTGCTGCTTTACTGCATCACGCCTTCCACTTGGGGCTCACCAACGAAGGGTGAGAAGCCAATAAGCAAGAGTATTTCTGGCGCCGCTGTCGGGGACTCCGATTGCTAAGATAGGGGAGTTGCACACTACCCTTTACCTTTGTTTTTTAGTCTTGTTAGTTTACCTTTCAGTGTTTGTCTTTGTGTCCTTTATGAAAAACCACAAAAATAGTTGCTACCTTTTTCCTTTGTCTTGCTTTGCCTATTTATGCTATCCTCACCATGGGTGATGAACCACCCAAATATGGTAGGATGGACATGTTTCACTTGGATCGTCTTCGATCAATTTGTGCTCGCGCTAAAAACCCAACCGACTTGGTTGAGGGAAAATCATTGGATGAGCATGCTCATTATACGCGGCACCGCCTATCTCAGAAAGGGAAACACTTATGGGATCAAATACATGTTTCTTATTGCCATGCTAAACTTTTGTGCCACATTTATGATTTTACTTGTTGTTCTAATATAGATCATAAACACCTCCCATTCCAATGTGAGTTTAATGAAAATGAGATCTTATCTTCTTATGCTAAAGGTGTTTATGATTACTTTGATGTTGAAAAGATTGAAGAGTTTGTTGCTTTTAAAGGTGCCTATGAGATTGCTTCTTTGATTGAAAAATATCACGATACTATTTTCGAGTCTGAAAACTTTGCAGTTCTTGCTTATTGCTTCGAGAATTATACTTCCAATTCTTATATTGAGGATTTTAAAAATAAAATATTTGCTGCCCAAGAATAGGCCAATGCTTGCATTGAGGAGGAATCCCATGATTTCGAGGACTCACTTGAAATATCCCTTTCTGAAAATTTTGATACTTGCTTTGTTGATGGCCAAGATGCCACTATGGATGATGCTGACAAAAATGAACTCTCTATAGTTCCTTATGTTAAGCATGAAATTGTTGCTATTGCACCCACACTTGATTGTCCTATTATCCTTTTGAAATCTCCAACTCCGGAGAACTTTGCTCTTATCAAGGCTCAATGTGATGGGTTGCATTTATCTTATAATCCTAAAGACCGTGTTGAAAACTATACACGTGTGCTTGAAGTTCATGAACAACATGATTTATGTGATAGTTATATTCTTGATGTTGTTCATGATACTACTAAAAATTATTTTGAGAGAGGGAAGTTTGGTTGTAGAAAATTCCATATTACTAAAACTTCTCTCTTTATGTTGAAAGTTTTGAAGATGTTCCTGTTCCACCTTTCTATGCATTTCACTTTGTGCTTCTTTGACTTATTTTCTTCCAAGATTCCTATGCATAGGAAGTGGGTTAGGCTTAAATGTGTTTCATATTTGTTTCTTGATGCTCTCTTTTGCTTCAAATTCTTATTCTTATGAGAGCACCTTTTACAATCTTTAAGCCTAGCTAATGGCTTTAAAGAAGCGCTTTCGGGAGGCAGCCCGGAACGAATTTAGGTTTTTCTTTTTGCTTTTGTTGTGTCTTGATGATTGTTACTTCTGTAGCAACATCATTGTATCTTTATTTTTCAGCTTTGTGCCAAGTTATAGCGTCTTACGGCAAGTGAAGTAAAAGTTGTTAGTTCATGATGCTACTGAAAATTGCTTTAGTCTTGTTAGTTTACCTTTCAGTTTTTATCTTTGTGTCCTTTATCAAAAATCAAAATTATATATATATAGTATGTCTAGTTCCTTACTTGCCATTCAATGTCTAAGTTCTTTGAAACTAGATCTTATTGGCATGGAGGATTCACCGAGGATCAACAAGAATATTACAAGGAATACCGCTTGTCTCAAAAAGGGATACACTTATGGAGACTCATACATCAATCGTATGAGTATGCTAAAAACTTGTGCTCAATATATAATATATCTTTCTGCAGGGATGAATCTTGTTGCTTTATGAGGCACAAACACCTTGCTTTCCAATGTGAGTACAATGAGGATGAAACCTTAGCTTCTTATGCTAAGGGAAATTATGATTTTTATGATGCAGAACAAATAGAAGAATTTGTTGCTTTTAAGGGTGCCTATGAAATTACTTCTTTTCTTGAAAATATTGATGACGCCCTTTACAAATCCGAGAGTCTTGCTATACTTAACTATTGTTTGGAAAATTATGATGCAAATTATTATATTACTGATCATCTTGAGAGAATCTCTCCTCCAAAGGAAGAGACTAATGTTTTGCAGGACTCTATGGAAGAAGAAATTACTGAACCTGAAAGCTCTTTGGATGAAAAAGAGGAGGAGAGTGAAGAACAAGATGAGGAAGAATGGAGCCATCCATGTCTACCTTCTAATGAGAGTAACTCTTTGACTCTTACCTTATATGAGTGTTATGATCCTATGGATTCTTTTGAAATATCCATTTTTGATGAAGTTGACGCCTTCTATGCTTATGGCCATGATGCCACTATGGATGATGCTTACGGAGATGAACTTGCTATAGTTCCTCATGTTAAGCATGAAATTGTTTATATTGCACCCACACTTGATTGTCCTATTATCCTTTGAAATCTCCAATTCATATTCCGGAGAACTATGCTCTTATCAAGGCTCAATGTGATGGGTTGCATCTATCTTATCATCCTAAAAACCGTGTTGAAAACAATACACGTGTTCTCGTAGGTCATGAACAACATGATTTATGTGATAGTTATATTCTTGATGCTGTTCATGATGCTACTGAAAATTACCATGAGAGAGGAAAGTTTGGTTGTAGAAACTTCCATGTTACAAAAACACCTCTCTTCATGTTGAAAGTTTTGAAGTTGTTCTTGTTCTACCTTCCTATGCATGTCACTTTGTGCTTCTTTGATTTATTTTCTTACAAGATGCCTATGCATAGGAAGTGGGTTAGGCTTAAATGTGTTTCACATTTGCTTCTTGATGCTCTCTTTTGCTTCAAAATTCTTATTCTTGTGAGAGCATCTTCTATAATCTTTAAGCCTAGCTAATGGCTTTAAAGAAGCGCTTTCGGGAGGCAGCCCGCAACGAATTTAGGTTTTTATTTTTGATTTTGTTGTGTCTTGATGATTGTTACTACTGTAGCAACATCATTGTATCTTTACTTTTCAGCTTTGTGCCAAGTTATAGCGTCTTACGGCAAGTGAAGTAAAAGTTGTGACATGCTGTCCAGAAAACAGATTCTGTCCTCGTGACCAGAAAAATTCCAGAAAAATCCCAGTTCATATTTTTGAGCTAACATTTTTACACAGTATGCTCTATACAATTACGAAACTTCCGTATGTTCTGAGTTTTGTTATTTGAGTTGCAGAAGTGCCCCTAAAAAATTCTTTACTATCTGCTGTTCTGTTTTTCACAGATTCTGCCACGTTTTGTCTCTCCTAACTTTTGCAAACCTTAAGCTTGCTTTTTATTTGCAAAAACTTTTTGGCACTCTTGAGAAACAGTAGCTCTTTAAGAATATCTTTATATCCAGTGGGGAAAAATATTTATTAAGGGTACTAACCTCTCTAATCAGTTTATGATGAGTTATGTATGAAGGGAGCTTTCAAGTGTGCGATGGAAGATGATGAAAGAAGATCCAGGAGTGTCAAGCGCTCAAGCTTGGGGATGCCCCCATGCATCCCCAACAAATATTCAAGGAGACTCAAGCGTCTAAGCTTGGGGATGCCCCCGTGCATCCTCCCCTTCTCCATCAACAATCATCAGTTCGTCCTTCGTCTCACTATATTTTTATCACTTCATGCGTTATGTGCTATGCTTGGAGCCTCTCCCTCTTAGGTTTTATTTTAGTTTTCTTTAGCTTTGCTTGCTGTTCATAACAAGTTAGATCCCGTCTTACTTTGTGTGGGAGAGAAACACGCTCCACTTTCAATATTTAGAACACATCATAGGATTTTTCCTGCTTATCTTTTTGCTGTTGTGTGTTCTTTATCTTTTCATAGCTACTGCCTTGTTTAGTTTTAGTCTTAGTTTGTCTTTAGCAAGAGCTTTGGATTTTTTTTAGTTTGTTGCTGCAACTCTTTTTAGTTTTCATGTTTATCTTGTTAAGATAGTTGGTTGTTGCACTGAGTTATGTTTTGTCTTGAAAGTAGGTAATTGAGGTTGCTATTTAATTTTAGTAGTAGCTTGCAATAGTTTTGAGGGATTGATGTGAGTAATGTTTGAACTTTTGGTTTCAAGAGCTCTTGCCTATTAGTGATAGGTGTCGTATTTTGGGCAATCCGTGTTTATTTTCAAAACCTACAAAACTAGTTGAGAACTCTAGCTACTAGATAGATCACTACTCTTCTGAGGAGTCGAATATTAGAGTACACTCATGTACCATGAGTCGAGGATGCGCAAGGATAACCAAACCCCCATACACTCCTCCTCGGGGTACTTGTCTCTTTGTGAACCTCCTCATTAGATTGAGAGTTACCGATAATAAGTGCATGAGTTCTTCGGACTAATGTAAGTATTAAGAGTTGACACTTCCACCTTCCCATATTTTGCTAGCCTTTCCTGTGCTGTGCATTGCCTTCTTCTCACTCCGAGAGTTGGTGTCCACCTTCGCCGGTACATCCAAACCCTTGGCATGATACGCTCTGTCATCATAAGCCTCCTTATATCTTTCCTCAAAACAGCCACCATACCTACCTATCAAGGCATTTCCATAGCCTTTCCGAGTTACATTGCCATGCAACATCCACCTCTTCATGACTTGATCTTCATGTCATACATGTTCCTGCTACACTGGCAGCGACATACATTGCATACATCATGATAGTTACATCCTCTTTATGATTTTGAGTACCTTGTAAAGTGTGAAAGATCTCCTTTATCTTCTTGTAAAATAGGGTGTTTCCCTTAAGTGAGGAAAAGACCCCAAAGTGGACACATTAAAAGATCCCAAAGAGGACAAATGAGAGTTAAATAGAAAGAGCCATTGAGGCCACCAAAAAAATACAAAAAAATAGAAAAAAGAGAAAAAGAAATAAAAAGAGAGGAAGGGGCAACACTACTATCCTTTTTGAGAGATCCACACTAGTACTCCCTCTCACTACTGGAATTCACCTATTTGCCGTCTGCCTCGGCGGACGGCAAACACCTATATGGCGGACGGCAAAGGACTTTGCCGTCTGCCCACGCACGGCAAAGCACCCGTCAGCAATTTCTTCGGCAAAGGGGTGCTTTGCCATCTGCCGGAAATCGACGGACGGCAAATCACCTTTGCCGTGCGCTTTTGTGCAAGCAGACGGCAGAGCGGGCGTGACGGCGAACCTTTGCCAGCCGGCTCCGTCAGGCCGTATCATGACCGGCCGGACGGCTCCGTCAGGCCGTTAATGCCGTCTACTGACAGACGGCAAACCAACTTTGCCGTCTGCCTAGCCGGAGGCAGACGACATAATGACCAAATGGTCACCCAACTGTTTCCAGATTGCACAGCTGGGCGCCACGTGTCCTCTTTGCCAGCTGCAAGCAGACGGCAAACATCTTTGCCGACTGCCTGCGGACGGCAAAGAGCCTATATTGTCTCTATTTTTTCTGTTTTTATTTTAATCCCTGCATTTGACAAAAAAGCAATATATATATATATAGCAGCAGAATTAGAAGCACATTTTAACACCACATCAGATCATATCAAACCACATATGAATCTCCAACAAGGATAACACATTGTTTCCAAACAAGGATAACAACAATATATACATAGTTCATTAAACAAAGTCTCCAAACAGTTCATAACAACAATAAACTATTTCTAAGCTATATTGAAAGTGAAAATACAGCAACTCCATCGATGCACGACCCTCATAAAGCAAATCTGCAAAATCAAAATAAGAAAGTTAGCGGAAGAAGGAGGAAAAGAAGAATAAGTAATAAGAGAAGGAGAAGGACAAGAAGAAGAAGAAGAAAAGAGAAGAAGAACAAGGAGGAGAGAAGAAGAACAGAGAAGAGTTCTTTTCTATCTTCTCCTTGTTTTTCTTCTCTCCTCTCCTTGTTCTTCTTCTTCTTCTTCTTCTTCTGTTTTCTTTATCATTTGTGAGCAATTAAGCTAACCTTGAGCATTTGTGAGCATATTTTGAGAAATTAAGCTAACCTTTAGTATTTGTGAGCAATTAAGCAAACATTAGCATATTTTGAGCCAATGAAACTAACTTTAGCATATTGTGAGCAATTTAAGAAACTTTAGCGTGTTTTGAGGAATTAAGCTGACTTTAGCATATTGTGAGCCAATTAAGCTAGCTTTAGCATTTTGTGAGCCACTTTAGCTAACTTTAGAATTTTTTAAGTGAATCAAGCTAACTTTAGCATTTTGTGAGCGATTCAAGCTAACTTTAGCATCTTGTGAGCAAATCAAGCTAACTTTACCATTTTGTGAGCAAATTAAGCTAACTTTGGCAACTTTGAACAAATGAAGCTAACTTAAGCATTTTTGAGCCAATTAAGGTAACTTTAGCATTTTGTGAGAAAATCAAGCTAACTTCATCATATTGTGAGCAAATCTGGCTAATCATGCTATTATTAGGCTAACTTAGCTATATTTAAGAATTTCATAATATTTCAGAAGCTAAATATGCATTTTCAAACTAACTAAGCATTTATAAAGCAAAATATACAACACAACTTACCAGAGTGTAGCCCTCAAGGCTGAGGTGGCTGAGAAGCATCCGTCGGGTTGGCCGATGTTGACGGTGGAGAAGGGTCATGGGACGCAGCCCGAGAGTTATGCTGCACGAAAAGATCAACTAGAGGTTAGCATGACGCCACTCAATATGGTATTGATGATCATCGAAAGATACTCACCGTCCCCACAGGAGAAATGATTGGCATCGGTGGAGCGGCCTGACCAGTCTTCTCGCACATAGTCTGCACATTTGTTTTTCATGAGTCAATCATATTAGTTAGTAATATAAAAAAAAATTATAACATGCATTCTTTGGGTGGATATGAACAAGTGACTTACCACGATGAGCTCATACAAGGCCCGGTTCGATGCATCGTGTCGTGCCGCGGCCTCCTCGAGAGCCTTCGCCGTCCTCTCCTCCGCCAGCCGCTCTCTCTCCGCTGCCTTCTCCTCTGCCAACCGCTCCTTCTCCTCCAGTAGCCGCTGGGTGTTCTGTTGCTCTTTCTCAAGAGCTTCCTGCAACCCCACTCCTCTAGTTAGCATTGTAATATTCGATGAGAGAAAACAAGAATGCAAGAGTCCTTATGGATAACCTGGATAGCGAGGTCGACTGGCCGTGGACGAGTCCTTATAGCAGGAGAAGAACTCGTTTGGCGCGCCTTGATCTCAGGAAGAGTCTTATCACACCTAATCAACTTATCTCCAATGGCCATGGCGCCATGGCGCCTTCCGCCACCAGAGATCATCACCAGCTCCGGGTCAATAGGCTTCCCAATCGGGGTGTAAGCCTCCCCGTGCTTCTCCTTCGCCACCTCAGTATAAGCCTTGAGCTTACTATAGGCGGCAATGTTGGTGAAAGTCGAAGGAGTGGCGAGATCCGACTCTGAGAGCGCCTTGGCCTTCTTGTACGACGCTGTATGGGACATGCCATACATGTCGAACACCTGAGGCACCTCCGTTTTATTATGCTCCGCCTAATAGACAAAGCAAAGCATGATATTAGTAAGTGGGTGCCTAAAAGACAAAGCAAAGAAGAATTTGCACATACCCATTTATTCCCGTAACCAGCTAAGTTACGGCTGCCTTGATGGTGTGGCACACCAACCATTTGGGCGCGCCGGTCCTTGGCATTGTTGTGGACGGCCAACCAGGCATCTGAGCACCAGTGGTACACCATGACCTCCCAACAATCCATCTTGTCCGCACACCATCTCGGCTGCGCCTAAGTTAGTAAACAAGGAAACTAATAAGTAGCCTAGATAGGAGTCAAATCAAGCAAACTATTCAAGACTTAAGAAGGGTTACCGTCATGTACTGGGCCCTGGTCAGAAACTTCTTGCGGCAGTCCTTCTTGCTACGCTTGCGCCCTTGCTTGGCGTAGTAGTCACGGACCGCCTGCACTCGCATCTCGTGCCTTGTGTTCTGCAAGAGGCGCGTGGCCTCTGCAACTATCACGTCCTCCGCCTCCTGCTCCTTGGACTCATCGACCTTGTAGTAGACCTGCAATAGCACGAGACAACACTGATGAGTGCACCAACTAGCTATTGTCAAGATTTTATTGTGTGAAACAGAAATTACCCAAAAGCCGTTGATCACCATGTCGGCTCTGGTGTGGCATTCGACCCCGTTGATGGTCGTATCCGGCGGGGCTGGGGCAGCACAATAGTGCTCCCATTTGAGTCCAGGCTGCGGAACCTCATCAGGTCCGGGCAATTGAACCAGCCCTGGGAAGTTCTCCCTGATGAGCACACCAAGGATGGAGTTGGGATTGCGGACACCATTGCCGTATATCCAACCCCTGCAGTATAAAAAGACAAAGCCATCAGATAGACATAAGTATAGAAGGTACCGGAAGAGAGTATAAGTGCACTTACGTCTCTCCATCAGGCGTAATCAACTACTTATGGGCGGGAGTCACCGGCACGGACGGGAGCCGTGTACCCCCACGCTGGTACACGGTGGTACCCTCAGCCACCTCCTCCTCATCCGTAGTGTCCAGCTCGGCACCAGCCTCCCCCTCAGGCGTGTGCTGCTCCGGCTGGTCTGGCCAGGGACTCCAGGTCGTGCGGGTGGACGTAGCCTCCTCCTCCACCTCAGGCTGGTGGATCGGAGTGTCCGAGGAGGGATCCACCCTGCAGTGCTCTGGTGAATCAGCCGGAGGTGGCGGCGAGGAAGCAGCAGCAGGTGTCCGTCTCCCTTTCCCGCGACCACCACCTGCTTTGCCTCTCCCGGTCTTCTTCCGACCTCTCCCCCTGGGCACCTCATCAGTAGAAGGAGGAGGCGAGGAAATACTCTCGAGCAAAGACCTCCGTAGAGCCAGAGGTGGGAGCGCATGACCCCTCCCTCGCGAGCCTGAGGTCTCGCCCTCCATATCTGTCACAAACCTGCCAAGAATTAAAATAATTAGTACAATGAGAAAAAGAATTAATAATACAAAAGTAATTACTGCAATAATGAGAATATATATATATATAATTAAAGTTGAGATGCATACAACTAACAATAGTCGGGATCATCGGTATCTTCTCCGCGATCAATTGAAGGATCGTCATCACTATCACGCGTGTCGTCGATAATGACGGCCTCATCAGGTTCAACAACACCAACATTCGGAAGGCCTTTATGTAAACGGTCAAGCATGGACAGGTCATCTGGAGCAGTGACCTCTTCTTCTTCAGGCTCTTCAACATCGTCGTTAGCGGGTTCACTCTCATTGTCTTCATGTTCTGGGGTTGCGTAAAGCGGTTTCGGAAACGTTTTTTTTATCACGCGTGTTTCTTGGAAGAATTCTCCTTCATATGTCTCTGGGTCAATGTGGGGTACATAATCCTCTTCATTTGGGGGAGGTGGTCTAATATGAGGTGGCACATCATAAACGACATCCCAACCTTTCAGGTTTTCAACCGTTTGGCAGGGGTAGGATAGATAGAAAACCTGGGTGGCATGTTGAGCCGTAATATAGACATCGGGGACATTAAAATGGGTGTCTTGTCGAATTTCGACTAGACCTACATGTTCATGAGTTCGTCTAGTCCTCGACGGGAGAAACCAATGACATTTTAAGACAACGACGTTGGGAGGATTTTCACCATAGAATAGAAGTTCGTATATTGCTTCAACTCTTCCATAATACTCAATACCTCCGTCGCCGACTGCAGAGACACCCGAATTTGTACTTTTTCGATCGGCCATTTTTCGCTCTTTATCAACGGTACGAAAGCGATACCCGTTGATGTCGTATTTCTCAAATACACGGACCTTATTGTCAAAACCATTAGCGACTTGTCTCAATTCGGCGTCCATAGGCTCCTCATTTGCCTATAAGTTTTATAGGAAAGGATTGTTATATTAGTGAAAAATAGGTCGAACCAACAAATGAAACCCTATATATGAATGATAGTTACCGTTCGTTTGAACCAAGAGATGAAACCAGGATTGCCGTCTCCTTGATTGGCAAGAAGCTCATACCCTGCGATGGAATCACTTTCAATAACCACTCCATTCGAGAATTTGGCGACGTATCGACTGTATGAATTCAGGGGAATTAATAAGAAACAAGAATTATTAGCAGTTGCGAAACAATGTACGTACCGAGCACTTACTCGATGTACGGTCGCACTTCTGTTAGGTTGGTGAAGATATACAGTGTAAGAGTCCGCCATTCTTTGATATCCAAAATCTTATTTCTCGAAGCACCAACAGGTCTGAGCTTCCCTTTGAATAGGCTGAGGTTGGATTGACGCCGTTGGGGGTCGCCAGTATTGTATCGAGGCTTTGGATTATGCAAATGGCGATTTTTGGCTTCATAATGTGCTGTCACGAAGTTTGCCGCCTCCTCGGTAATGAAAGCCTCGGCCATCGATGCTTAAATTCTACGTTTATTTTTACATTTTTCTCGAAGCATCTTCTGCATTCTCTCCGTTGAATAGCACCAACGATTTTGCACAGGGCCCCCTAATCTTGCCTCGGTCGGGAGATGCAATATCAAATGCTGCATCGGATTAAAAAAACCCGGTGGAAAGATCTTCTCTAACTTGCAGAGCAACTCCGGCGCCATATCTTCCATGTCTTCTAGCACGCCATCGGATAGTTCTTTAGCACAAAGAACACGAAAGAAATAGCTCAGTTCTGCCAGTACTAGCCACTCTTCCTCGGGGATATAGCCGCGCAACATCACCGGCATTACCCGCTCAAGCCATATGTGCCAATCATGACTCTTCAGCCCAAATATTTTATGTTTTTCAGGACTCGCTCCCCTCCTCAGATTCGCTGCATACCCATCGGGGAACATCAAACTGTTTTGCACCCACAAGAGAATTTCCCTGATATGCCCCCTTTCAAGATTGAACCAGGCCCTTGGCTTGGACCAATTCTTCTTTCCTTTCGGCTGTCGCATGTTCTGTGAGGGTCTATCACATAGAGTCTCCTGGTCGACTCTAGCTTTAGGATTATCCTTTGACTTCCCATCTATGCCGAAAAATGTACCAAACAGGGCCTCGCCGATATTTTTTTCAGTGTGCATCACGTCAATATTGTGTGGAAGTTCGAGGTCTTGGAAGTAGGGGAGATCCCAGAAGCATGTCTTGTGAGTCCAGGCGTGTTCCGAATTATATCCCTTAAAATACCCGGGACGTTCTGGATCAGGCTCGAGAGAGTTCAACTGTGCCAAGACATGTTCGCCCGTCATCGTAGGTGCTGCCAGGTTTTTGACAACTTTGCCTTTGATGAAGTTCTTCTTGTCTTTTCTAAAAGGATGCTTAGGAGGCAGAAACTGTCTATGCAAGTCGAAGCAGGAATACTTGCCACCCGCCTTCAGCCAATGAAACTGAAGAGTAGCCTTGCATGTTGGGCACCCGAACTTTCCATGAACACAGAAGCCAGCGAAAAGCGCATACGCCGGCAAGTCATGCATCGAGTACTGGTACCAAACATGCATTTTGAAGGTCTTTTTGCTAGCTGCATCGTATGTCTTGAACCCTTCGTCCCAAGCTTGTTGCAATTCCTCCTTAAGCGGTTGCATGTACACATCAATATTCTTCCCCGGATATTTGGGCCCTGGTATTATCAACGTCAGGAAAATGTTCTTCCTTTTCATAATCTCTGAGGGGGGGGGGGAGATTGAGTGGCATGACAAATACAGGCCAACAACTGTATGAGGCTGCCATCAGACCGAAAGGATTGAACCCATCTGTGCCGACGGCGATTCGGCAATGCCTTGGCTCCTTAGCTTTTTCCGAATGTTTTTCATCAAAGTGCTTCCATGCTGAACCATCCGATGGGTGAGTCAACATCGGCTTCCCATCTGCATCAAATTCTGTTCTCTTCCCATGTTTGTGCCATGTCATCTGTCTGGCTGTCTCTTCCATCATGTAAAGGCGTTGAATTCTTGGTATCATTGGAAGATACCGAAGAACATTTACGGGTATTTTGGTATGCGTCTTCTCACCTTGACCATTGTCTACCACAACATACCTGGATGACTTGCATTTGGTACAATAGTCTTCGTCCGCATACTCTTTCCTAAATAAAGCACATCCATTTTTACACGCATGTATCTGCTCATAGGGCATCTTAAGTACCTTGAGGATTTTATCCGATTGGTACAGGTTTGCAGGCATAACATGATCTTTTGGTAGAAACCGCCCAATTAGGGTAGTGATCGCATTGTAGCAATCTGTGCCCAAGTTGAATTGTGCCTTCAAAGCCATCAACTGTGCGATGGCATCGAGCTGACAAAGCTCAGTGTGAGCGTGCAGCGGACGTTTCGAAGACTCCAACATCTCATAGAAGGCCTTCGCAGATTCCTCCATCTCATCGTCCTCATCCAGCGCATCGTCAAAGTCCTGCACCATGTCTTCGATCTAGGTTCCGTACTCATCCGTGCGTTGACGGACCACCTCCTCTCTCCGTCGTCCGCCAGACTCGCCATGGAAGCTCCACACCGTATAACCAGGCTTATAACCCCACTTCTGCAAGTGTTTACCCATATCCACCTCTGTCGCCTGTTTATAATTGTCGCACCTAACACAGGGGCACCAGGTTTTTCTCTGCCCATTTGCAAACGCCGCTCTCAGAAACTCCTTGGTTTTCATTGCCCATTCATTTCTGATCTCTTTCTGATTAGGGCGACCAGTGTACATCCACGCACGATCATCGCTCATCTTGTCGCTACAGCTAGCTACTAAACAACAAATATACCATTTTATTACGTCCACTTTTTATTGCTTTTATCATACATAGCTACAGCATATGCAATTAACCTACACACTAATAGGTAAATATAGGTCCTAATCCCACCCGAGTATGTATGTAGATTGGGTCGGTTTCCCATGCTTTGATCCCGATCCGACGCGGTATTTCGGCAGCACCTCCCTGTTGGATATATGCCCTAGAGGCAATAATAAAGTGTATTATTATTTATATATATTCATATTCATAATTAATGTTTATATTTCTGTGCTATAATTGCAATGATCCTGACTATGAGATTCAGAAGAAAACTCATATGCATGTGTGGAAATGTAAACAACAAGAGTTCCTGGTTTTGCCTCTAAGACCAGCCCATGTGCTTATTAATGATTATGTTTTCTTAATCATGGACATTGTTCTTGTAACAAGGATGTCAATAGCAATGAGAGCATATTGTTAGCAGAACAATGATGTTGAACCGACCCCAGTGTTAAATGATATACTTAGAGAACTCATCGTAAAACAAACGTTATAAGTCATATCATAAAATGTTATTATATACATAGTTCCTTTGACCATGAGAATATCAAGTTGCTTCACACAAGAAAATGTGCTTTGGTTTTTAGATGAATCTTCCCGTAAATGGGAAGTAGTAAAATAAGTTCTGGGTACATTGGACAGTGTGTCTAGTAACGGTGATAGTTCGAGACTAGGATTTGCTCCTTCACGATGAAGAGATATAGACTCAGGGCCCACTCGGTATAACGGTATCCATTCTCGTCTGGCCAGACACTTTGTGATTCAGTCACGGGGATACCGGAATACATAACGAGGAATGAAGACAAACAAGCAATGAGGATAACTGATGGTTTGTGATCAAGAAGTTGTTTCACATAGGTTCCAAACTTCTCTCCTCTAATTTTGTCATATATCGCGAAGCAAAGGGAATAGTATACAATAAACATAAAGGTTCACTCGAAGTCTTTTTCGTGTATGTGTGGGAGTCAACATGGGTGTCCATGGCTCCGCTGTTGATTATTGACGAATGACTGTAAGTCTGGAAAGCGTTCCAAGTCATGTCCACATAATACCGAACCTATTGGGTCACACTTAAAGTACAGTAATCTGTTAGAATACTATGATGATTGAAGGTTTAGTGGAAGCATGTAAAGAGCAAAGGATATGGCTAAGACACTTTGGAATTGTTTCAGATAACTTTAGTTGATATGAAAATGGTAATGGGAAAGTTTACGATCAACCGGAATAGTTTCGGTGATCGGTGGACAGCTTAAACAATATGTTGTGATCACCGGATATATTAACCTTAGCCCGGATTGACCTGAGACATATTTAGATGACTCCGTAACATTCGTTAGAGGTCCCGGAAGGTCTTGAAAGTGTTCCGGAAGTGTCCGGAATGTCCCGAAACGGTCCCGGAAGGTCCTGGAAGCTTCTAGAAGATCACGGAAGGTTCCGGGCAGTACCACCCACTAGCCCCACCCCCTAGCTTGGGGGGCAAGCCACCTAGGCTGCCCTGGCCGGCCAGGAGGTGGGGGGCGCCACAAAGGGGGGGGGAATCCTACTTGGAGTAGGATTCCCAATCCTATTATGGAAGGAGTCCTAGTGGGAAAGTCCTAGGAGGTTTGGAGTCCAAGTTGGACTCCCCACCCCCTAGGGTGGCGCACCAAGCCCCTTGGCCACCTATATAAGGTGAGCCAAGGGGGGGGGGAGAGACACACAAGCCCCTTGCGCCCCCCTGCCCTAATTGCTAGTTGCTCCACTTTTAGACCCCGGTTTAGATTCTAATCTAGATCGGAACTCGCTAGGGTTTTCTCTCTCTAGTTTTCTTGGAAGCGTTCTTCTCTGGACGGCGGAGCGCTGCCGGATTGCTGTGCCGGACGTGTGGATACCGGTGGAGAGATCATAGCTTTGATCTTGCTTCGAGGACCATCTTCTTCTCGGAGATCTGTTCGAGGGATTGTTCGTGGGAGATCTTCTTCGACTACTTCCACTACGTCCACGTCGCTTCACCAACTCTTCTTCCGCTGCAACTGTTGGTGAGCAAAAGCCTAAACCTTGTATGTAATCTATCTTGGATGATCTTGGGCTTAACTCGTAGGCACGAAATTTTTGTTTTCTACTACGTTCCCCAACAGTGGTATCATGAGCGATCCTTGATTAGATGCATGTTTAGGTAGATCATATGTTGATATGAGGCATTGATTTTCTTGTTTGCTTCCCTATCATGTGATTTGTTCTTTGCTCGACGGCATGATGTGATTTTGCTACAAGGTTTGAGTTTTGCCATGATCCCTCTATGCTGCTCTTAGTATGCTGGTTGCCTTGATCATGGACTACATCAAATTCCTTGGATCTCATCCTAGTCTTGCTATAGAAAATTTTACATGAGCGGGCTTGTGGATTTTATGAACTCAAATCCACACGGGGGTCACGCGTTTAACGAAGTTTGGCTTGTGGCATTAGTTGCTACATGCACCCCGTATGTTAAACTAGCAACAAAAGAAGTATCGTGTTTTTGTTTTGTCTAGGGTTTCTCGTTTGCCTTGTAAACCTGCTTAACAACCACGATAAAATTTGCAACAACCCGTATAGATAGCGATCTAACTCGTTTTTGCAGAGAATGCATGTGATGTGGTATAGCCTTCAAGATTTGCAATGTGTTTGTATGAGATGCTATATGATGTAATATTTTTCGCGGCCTGCGAGCCGTGGTACGGCATGATGACTGGAGTCATATGATTGTCACTTAATTATGGCCTGCGTGCCAGAACTGTTTAGTAGCTTGAGGCAAGGCTATAGATAGAGACGAGGTGATGATCAAAGATGTGAAGGTGGACCCCAACACACATGCCGAAGCCGTGAGGAGGTCCCGGCGCCAAGGACAAAAGGTGGTGGGTAGAGACTTCAACCACGGAGTCATGAAGGCAACGAAAACTTCAAGACACAAAGGGCTATACCATGTCACACATTTTATGAATTGCCTGTGATGTTAATCCCTTTTGATGCACCCTTGTTTGATGCGCGGTAGTCGTGTTTTATTAGGGTGATCTCTCGCAAAACAATATCAAGTTGATAGTGTTCTCCCAACTGTAGCACCGTCTATACTATGTTTCACACCGGAGCAGGTCATGTCACATGGGTGCACACGGTGTGACGCATAAAAGGCGGGTGTGTTAAAAGAACACACAACACATTACACTTGGTGATCTTGACGGTTTGGATAAAAGTTTGCTACCGGAACACGCCCACCGAAAGATGAACAAGAATCACCTTGCGTGATTGGCAAGTTGGCCTACCAGTTCGGTCTAAGTCATCAGTGATGTCACATCAATGGCGGACGACTAAACTTGGATCTTGAATCACTTAAAATCAACTACGAGAGATGTTGGTCTGAGTGGGAGCACTTATTAAATTAATAGTATGATTAATTAGTGCAACTTAATTATGAACATTGTCTAAAGTGAAACTTGTGTTTATGTTGTAGATTGAAATGGCCCGTGTCAATCCCCAGTTTAACTTAGGTCCGTTGATTGAGAAAAAAAAATTGAAAGCTGATGGAAGCAACTATGCGGACTGGGTTCGTTCCCTGAGAATTGTACTCAGGAGTGCTAAGAAGGACTATGTCCTGACGACACCTCTCCCAGCAGCACCGAGGCCTGAAGCCACGGTTGCTGAGCAGAATGTGCATCAGACTAAGCTTGATGATAGCACCGCAGTTCAGTGTCTTATGACTGCGTGTATGGAATCAGAGTTACAAGGGAGGTTTGAAAACACCGATCCCCACTTAATTGTTAAGGAGTTAGACGCTCTGTATGCCAAACACGCCAGAACTGAACGGTATGAGGTAACTCATGCCATGTGGAATTGCAAGATGAAGGAAGGAACACCTGTCAGTGAGCATGTGATAAAGATCATGCGACTTGGGAAAAGGTTGACTGAGCTGGGATTTCCGGTCCCGGAATCACTGGGTACAGATATTGTTCTCATGTCACTCCCGCCAAGTTTCAAAGGCTTTGTTCAGAACTATCGCATGAACGGGATGGATAAATCAGTTAATGAACTGCTTGCAATGCTGAAAAATGCGGAGACTACCATGCAGGCTGACCCTAACTACACGTTAGCGGTTAGCAAGACCACCAGTTTCAAGAAAAAGGGCAAGTCCAAGGGCAAGGGCGCCGGCAAGCCTGGCGCCAAGACCAAGAAACCCTCTGGTACCGGCCCTAACAAAGATACTGAGTGCTTCTACTGCAAAGCTAAAGGTCACTGGAAGAGGAACTGCAAGAAGTATCTGGCAGATAGAAAGAAGCCTGGTTTTACCAGCGAAGGTATAAAAGTTATATATGTCATAGATGTTTTTCTTTCCGTCCCTCACTCTAAGTCGTGGGTATTTGATACTGGAGCTGTTGCTCATATCTGTAATTCATTACAGGGACTAAGGAGAATAAGGAAGATGGAAAGGAATGAAGTGACGATGCGTGTCGGAAATGGAGCTACGATCTCTGCTAAAGCCGTGGGCGTCTACACTATACATCTACCTTCAGGATTTACCATAGAATTAGATAATTGTTATTTCGTTCCTGCTATTTGTAAGAACATTATGTCCGGATCATGTTTAGTCCGCGACGGTTAAAATTTTAAGTCTGAGAACAATGGTTGCTCTATTTACTTGAAGAATATGTTCTATGGTTTTGCACCTATTAAGAATGGGCTCTTTTATTTAGATCTTGATTGTAGTAACGACATCTTAAACACTAGCTCTAAACGTCTCAAGCAGACTGATAATACCACTTACATGTGGCACTGCCGTCTAGGCCACATCGGAAAGAAACGCATGCAGAAACTTCATAAATACGGAATTTTGCAATCTTTTGATTTCGAATCATTTGATAAATGTGAGGCTTGTCTGATGGGAAAATTGACTCGGACGCCGTTCACAGGTCATGTAGAACGGGCGACTGACTTATTGGAAATAATACATAGTGATGTGTGTGGTCCGATGAGTATACCAGCGCGCGGTGGATATCTCTACTTCGTAACTTTTACTGACGATTTGAGTAGATATGGCTATATTTACTTAATGAAGAAAAAGTCCGAAACTTTCGAAAAGTTCAAAGAATATCAGAATGAAGTTGAGAATCATCGTGACAAGAAAATCAAATTTCTACGATCCGATCGTGGTGGTGAATATCTTAGTCATGAGTTTAGAGAACACCTCATAGAGCGTGGAATCGTTTCACAGCTGACGCCACCTGGAACTCCACAGAGAAATGGAGTGTCTGAGAGGCGTAACCGAACTTTGTTAGACATGGTAAGGTCTATGATGTCATTAACTGATCTGCCACTATCTTTTTGGGGTTACGCGTTAGAGACTGCTGCTTTTACTTTAAATAGGGCGCCGTCAAAGTCTGTGGAAACGACACCATACGAGTTATGGAATGGGAGCAAACCAAATATATCGTTCCTGAAAATTTGGGGTTGTGATGTTTATGTAAAACATTTACAACCGAACAAACTCGACCCTAAAGCAGACAAGTGCTACTTTGTAGGTTATGCCAAAGACACCGTAGGCTATTCCTTTTACCATCCCTCTGATGGCAAAGTCTTTATTGCTAAAGGAGGAACTTTTCTTGAGAAAGAGTTTCTTAGCAAAGAGGTGAGTGGGAGGACAGTACAGCTTGATGAGGTTAGTGAACCTTCGGAACCAAGGAATGAAACGACGGAAGTTGTTCCGGCAGTCATTTCGATGAAGGAACCGGAAGCTCCTACAAGTGATGTAGGAACTTCTGAGAAGCTGGAGACTGAACCAAGGAGATCAGGCAGAGTACGTCAGCTACCCGAGTGGTACGCTAACGAAGTATTCATATTGGAAGATGATGAGCCTGTGAACTACAAAGAAGCGATGATGAGCCCCAACTCCACTGAATGGCTACAAGCCATGAAATCCGAAATGGAATCCATGTATGAAAACCAAGTATGGGACTTGGTGATCCCTCCAGAGGGTGTGAAACCAATTGAATGTAAATGGATTTTCAAAAAAAGATAGACGCGGATGGTAATATCACTATTCATAAAGCTAGACTTGTTGAGAAAGGGTTCCGACAAGTGCAAGGAGTTGACTACGACGAGACTTTCTCGCCAGTAGCAATGCTTAAGTCTGTGCGGATTTTACTAGCAATTGCTGCATATTTCGACTATGAGATATGGCAGATGGACGTCAAAACAGCTTTCCTGAATGGGAACCTCGAGGAGAATGTATACATGATACAACCTGAGGGTTTTGTCGCACCAAAGGATGCTGGAAAGGTGTGCAAGCTTAAAAGATCCATCTATGGACTAAAGCAAGCATCACGGAGTTGGAATCTTCGTTTTGATGAAGTGGTCAAAGGTTTTGGCTTCATCCAGAATGGCGAAGAAGCTTGTGTTTACAAGAAAGTAAGTGGGAGCGCAATATCTTTTCTAATACTGTATGTAGACGACATATTGTTGATTGGAAATAATAAAGAATTTCTTAACACTATAAATGAGTCATTGAAAAGCAGTTTTTCGATGAAAGACTTAGGTGAAGCCGCTTACATATTGGGCATTAAGATTTATAGAGATAGATCCCGGCGCCTGATAGGGCTGAGCCAGAGCACGTATATAGACAAGGTTCTGAATAGGTTCAGAATGGAGAAATCTAAGAAGGGATTCCTCCCAATGTCACATGGTGTGGTACTCTGCAAGAGTCAGTGTCCTAAGAACACTGAGGAGCAGGTAGAGATGAGCACAGTTCCATATGCTTCGGCAATTGGATCTGTTATGTATGCCATGATATGTACAAGACCAGATGTTTCCTATGCTTTGAGTATATGTAGCAAATACCAGAGCAACCCAGGTAGTGCACACTGGGTAGCAGTCAAAAATATTTTGAAGTATCTAAACAGAACTAAGAATATGTTCTTGGTATTCGGAGGTGATGAAGAACTTGTAGTAAAGGGTTACACTGATTCAAGCTTCATGACAGATCCGAATGATTTCAAATCTCAATCAGGATATGTTTTCACACTCAACGGGGGTGCCGTGAGCTGGAAAAGTTCTAAGCAAAATACGGTCGCGGATTCTACAACAGAGGCGGAGTACATTGCAGCTTCAGAAGCTACGAAGGAGGGATATTGGATTAAGAAGTTCGTCACTGAGCTTGGTGTGGTTCCTAGCGCTGAAGACCCCATGGAGATCTATTGTGACAATAGTGGAGCCGTGGCGCAGGCTAGAGAACCAAGGTCCCACCAGAAGTCCAAACACATTGAACGCCGTTATCACAAAATCCGAGAGTTCGTTGACAAAGGATATGTGAAAGTATGCAAGATTCACACGGACCTGAACGTGTCAGATCCGATGACGAAGCCTCTTCCACGAGCAAAACATGAGCAACACCGAACAGCCATTGGTGTGAGAGAACTTATGTAACTAGTATTATTGTATCTAGTGCAAGTGGGAGACTGTTGGATATATGCCCTAGAGGCAATAATAAAGTGTATTATTATTTATATATATTCATATTCATAATTAATGTTTATATTTCTGTGCTATAATTGCAATGATCCTGACTATGAGATTCAGAAGAAAACTCATATGCATGTGTGGAAATGTAAACAACAAGAGTTCCTGGTTTTGCCTCTAAGACCAGCCCATGTGCTTATTGATGATTATGTTTTCTTAATCATGGACATTGTTCTTGTAACAAGGATGTCAATAGCAATGAGAGCATATTGTTAGCAGAACAATGATGTTGAACCGACCCCAGTGTTAAATGATATACTTAGAGAACTCATCGTAAAACAAACGTTATAAGTCATATCATAAATTGTTATTATATACATAGTTCCTTTGACCATGAGAATATCAAGTTGCTTCACACAAGAAAATGTGCTTTGGTTTTTAGATGAATCTTCCCGTAAATGGGAAGTAGTAAAATAAGTTCTGGGTACATTGGACAGTGTGTCTAGTAACGGTGATAGTTCGAGACTGGGATTTGCTCCTTCACGATGAAGAGATATAGACTCAGGGCCCACTCGGTATAACGGTATACATTCTCGTCTGGCCAGACACTTTGTGATTCAGTCACGGGGATACCGGAATACATAACGAGGAATGAAGACAAACAAGCAATGAGGATAACTGATGGTTTGTGATCAAGAAGTTGTTTCACATAGGTGCCAAACTTCTCTCCTCTAATTTTGTCATATATCGCGAAGCAAAGGGAATAGTATACAATAAACATAAAGGTTCACTCAAAGTCTTTTTCGTGTATGTGTGGGAGTCAACATGGGTGTCCATGGCTCCGCTGTTGATTATTGACGAATGACTGTAAGTCTGGAAAGCGTTCCAAGTCATGTCCACATAATACCGAACCTATTGGGTCACACACTTAAAGTACAGTAATCTGTTAGAATACTATGATGATTGAAGGTTTAGTGGAAGCATGTAAAGAGCAAAGGATACGGCTAAGACACTTTGGAATTGTTTCAGATAACTTTAGTTGATATGAAAATGGTAATGGGAAAGTTTACGATCAACCGGAATAGTTTCGGTGATCGGTGGACAGCTTAAACAATATGTTGTGATCACCGGATATATTAACCTTAGCCCGGATTGACCTGAGACATATTTAGATGACTCCGTAACATTCGTTAGAGGTCCCGGAAGGTCTTGAAAGTGTTCCGGAAGTGTCCGGAATGTCCCGAAACGGTCCCGGAAGGTCCTGGAAGCTTCTAGAAGATCACGGAAGGTTCCGGGCAGTACCACCCACTAGCCCCACCCCCTAGCTTGGGGGGCAAGCCACCTAGGCTGCCCTGGCCGGCCAGGAGGTGGGGGGCGCCACAAAGGGGGGGGGAATCCTACTTGGAGTAGGATTCCCAATCCTATTATGGAAGGAGTCCTAGTGGGAAAGTCCTAGGAGGTTTGGAGTCCAAGTTGGACTCCCCACCCCCGAGGGTGGCGCACCAAGCCCCTTGGCCACCTATATAAGGTGAGCCAAGGGGGGGGGAGAGACACACAAGCCCCTTGCGCCCCCCCTGCCCTAATTGCTAGTTGCTCCACTTTTAGACCCCGGTTTAGATTCTAATCTCGATCGGAACTCGCTAGGGTTTTCTCTCTCTAGTTTTCTCGGAAGCGTTCTTCTCTGGACGGCGGAGCGCTGCCGGATTGCTGTGCCGGACGTGTGGATACCGGTGGAGAGATCATAGCTTTGATCTTGCTTCGAGGACCATCTTCTTCTCGGAGATCTGTTCGAGGGATTGTTCGTGGGAGATCTTCTTCGACTACTTCCACTACGTCCACGTCGCTTCACCAACTCTTCTTCCGCTGCAACTGTTGGTGAGCAAAAGCCTAAACCTTGTATGTAATCTATCTTGGATGATCTTGGGCTTAACTCGTAGGCACGAAATTTTTGTTTTCTACTAAGTTCCCCAACACTCCCCGCTGTTCTCCTAATACACGTCTCGACAACAAGCCGAGAGGTTGTGTATCCGGAGAACAACAGGGAGGCGCTGACGAAATACCGCGTCGGATCGGGACCAAAGCATGGGAAACCGACCCAATCTACATACATACTCGGGCTGTCCATGGATAACGTTGGACAATTCAAAAGAATCACTATTATAAATATGCAAATTAATGCATATTTATAACTGCAATCCTTTCGAACGGGAGACGCATACTGGTTACGCGACTGACCTAGCTAGTGTCATCAGCACGAAGGCCGGAACAGAGCAAAAGGAAGGGGGGAGGAGGATATAGGCCTTTTTTTACTCACCCTCGAACGCAGGGGAGGTCGTCGATCACGAGACCCTCGACGGCGGTGCTCGAGGTGAAGGGGAAACAACTGCAGATTAAAATTCAGAAAATCAACACAAACACTAGTACCGGTAATTAAGCTAAGTAATACTAACATCTAATTACTAACTACATTATCTACTTTCTTATTCTTCTTTTTCTTTTCTTTCTTTTTCTTCTTATTCTTATTCTTCTTCTTCATTTTCTTCTTTTTATTTTTCTTCTTCTTTTATTCCTTATTCTTCGATCTTCTCTTTATTTTTCTTCTTCTCTTTCTTTCTCTTCCTCTATTAAATTTATTTTCCCTATTCTTCTTTCTCCTCTTTTCTTCCTATTCTTCTTATGTTTCCTATTTTTCTTCTACTTCTTCTTTGTCCTCTTCTTCTTCTTCTTCTTCTTCTTCTTCTTTTCTTCTTCTATTTATTTTCCTTCTTCTATTTATTTTTCTTCTTCTATTTATTTTCCTTCTTCTATTTCTTTTCCTTCTAACTATAACTAATTAAAACTAAATCTAACTACTTAAAACAGAAATCAAATCCTAACTAATTATGCTAACCTACAATCTTACTAACTACAAATACTAGCACTAATATTACATTAACTGAAAAATTTTAAAAAATTCTAACACCAACACATAAATACTAAAACCTAAGACATAATTACTAACTAGTAACATTGCAATTGAATTAACAGAAAAAACCCTAAACTAACTACACTAATAAACCTAAACTAACTAGAACTAATAAAACCTAAACTAACTACACTAATAAACCTAAACTAACTACACTAATAAACCTAAACTAATCTAAACCTAAACTAACAACTCTAATTAACAGAAAAAAACAAAAAAAAACAGGGGAGGAGGCTTACCAGGGGTGGGGGGAGGTGGCGGCGGTGGCGGGAGGTGGCGCCGGTGAGGAGCGTGGCGCCGGCGAGGAGGGTCGTCGGCGGCGAGACTTGCAGCGGCGCCGGTCAGAGGAGAGGAGAAGAGAGGAGGAGAGGGGAGGAGAGGAGAGGAGAGGGGAGGAGAGGAGGAGGGCCTCACCGGAGGTGAAGGCGGCGGCGCGCGGGACGGGGCAGGGCGGCGGCGGCGGGGGGTCGCGGGAGAGAGAGGGGTTTGGCAGAGAGAGTGGAGAGAGATAGAGAGAGAGAGAGAGAGAGAGAGAGAGAGAGAGAGGGACCATGCGTGGGGTTAACGGCCCACCGCTTTGCCGTCTGCATGGATGCAGGCAGACGGCAAACATGTGGTTTGCCGTATGTCTACGTGTTACCGTCTGTACTTAGGGCAGCGGACGGCATACAGCTGCTTTGCCGTCCGCCCCGACGAAATGCAGACGGCAAAGCCGCTGGCCCATGGCAAACTGGTGAATTCCAGTAGTGTCTATATCTTTGTACTCCATAGAGATGATCTTTATGCATATAGCTATGTGGGGACCTTCACACTATAGAACTTGGCTTGCATATTCCAAGGATGAGCCTCCTCAAACGAGCTCTAGGTCTTCATGAGCGAGCAAGTTAGATGCACCCCCACTAGTTCCATTGGAGAGCTTCTTAGCTCGTATGTGCATCCGTTGCATGGCAATCCCTACTCCTCACATCATATCTATCATTTGGCATCTCTTGCCTATGATTGTCCTCATTGATGTGAGCCTTTCTCATCCTTTTTGTCTTCCTCCTCCACCTTATTTCTCTTTTTGCCATCCTAAGTGTCAGCTCTCGTGCTTACGCTCATCCATTGCATGAGTGCTCAAAATATCGAAAAGGAGTGGATCAAATTGACTTGTACCTGGCTAGTGGTCTAGGGACGAGTCAAGATAAGATTCCAAAGATGACCAAGTGTGAAACTTTAGTAGATTGAGTTCTCAACAAAAATAATTTTTTCTCGTATTCCCTATCCTCTTTCTTGCACGCAAACACCATTTGGAGACATTCGAGTCACGGACAACAAGAGCTCTTGCACCTTTTGTTCTTTTGTTACTTATTTCAATGCTAATATAGACTCTTGCCTGTTATGACTTGAATTGAATCTCTGGCCTTGATTGCTTTACTTTTCAAAGTTCTTTTATGGTTGCTAGCATGTCACCACAGAAATTGTCCTTGTTATCATTTACCTACTCGAGGACGAGCAGGAATTAAGCTTGGGGATGTTGATACGTCTAAAACGTATCGATAATTTCTGCTTGCTCCATGCATGTTTTGTGTGATATTGCTATGATCTAGATACACTTTCATACATTTTTGATCATATTTGGACTAACCTATTAACTCAGTGCACCCCAGTGCCAGTTCCTGTTTTCTGCTGTTTTTCTATTTCAGTTTTCCCCCATATAAAAAGTGCCAGAAAAATTCGGGAAAATTCAGATAAAAAATCAGCGTGACGGAAGCTTCGAGAAAAGCCCGGGAGGGGCCAGAGGGGGGCTAGGGGGCATAGGCGGCCACCTGGCGCGGCCCCACCCCTGGCCGCGCCAGGGGGGCGCCTGGGGCCCCTGGTCCACCTCTGGCTGCCCCCCTTCGCCTATTTATCCCCCGTCACGGGAAAACCCCGAAAGAGGAACCCTATTCCGCGAACTCGCCTCTGTTCCGCCGCCGCCGTGCTTCCAAGATCGGGATCACCAGAAGACCTCTTCCCGGCACCCTGCCGGAGGGAGGATTGACCTCCGGGAGTCTCTTCTCCACCATGGATGCTCCCCGGATGTCTCGTGAGTAGTTTTCCTTGGACCATGGGTCCGTGATCAGTAGCTATGTGATGTTCTCCTCCCCTCTTTGATCTTCATTGTTTAGACCTCGTGAGCTGCCCTACATGATCGAGGCACCTTTGTAATATTTCTGCTATTGCTATGTTGAGTTTGATCGGATCTGATGGATTATGAGATTATTGTCAGATTGTGATAGAGTAATATATTTGGTCTTTATCTCTTATATTTTTGTTCCTAAGTAATTCTTGCATGTTCTCCGTTCCTGTTTATTTCTTTGTCCAAGTAGTAGGTAGTGACTCCAAGAGGGAGCGTTGTGCTAGATTATGGGTTCATGCCTCCCCGATGACATGCTTGAGTGACAGAAACATGAGTCTAGGGGATGTGTTATTGCCATAAGGGGGAAAACAACGGTGCTTGTAGCCGCGGTTACAAGGATTGTTTACTTTACGCAAAGTTCTTTTTAATGCAGTTGTCTGTTGCTTTGGGTTTACACTTTGGGTGGGGCTCGCAACTTAATACCAGCGAGATGTTCTGGATAGATATCTCAAGGTGGATGATTAGTAGTAGATGCAGATGGATTTTGGTCTACATACTTTGCGTACTGCCCGTGCTTTTGAACCTCTTCCTTTGTGTTGTAGCATAGTTAGCATTGCGGTGCGTTCTTAATCCTGTCAATTGCCTTTCTGTAATTTTTTTACCTCGCATAGCATTTTTTATCGTCTTTTGGGAGAGAGACATCACTAGCGAACATCACGTATCCCGGTCCATATCCTCATTATTGTTTCCAAGCTATATTTACTTTTCTGCATTTACTTTCAAGTTGCTATCATTATCCCCTTGCGGTTTATCATTTGTGAACAACAAGACCGGAGAGATTGACAACCTCTCTGAACTTTGTTGGGAGCAAAGTTATCTGTGTCTGTGTGCAGGTCCGCGTCAGTTGCGCCGGTGACACCTACTTATCATCTCTGGAGTCCTACTGGAGACAAACCTTGGTATCTTTACTGAGGGAAACTTGCTGCTGTACCGCATCACGCCTTCCACTTGGGGCCTACCAACGAAGGGCGAGAAGCCGTCATCAATAGCTATGTGGGGACCTTCACACTATAGAACTTGGCTTGCATATTCCAATGATGAGCCTCCTCAAACGAGCTCTAGGTCTTCATGAGCGAGCAAGTTAGATGCACCCCCACTAGTTCCATTGGAGAGCTTCTTAGCTCGTATGTGCATCCGTTGCATGGCAATCCCTACTCCTCACATCATATCTATCATTTGGCATCTCTTGCCTATGATTGTCCTCATTGATGTGAGCCTTTCTCATCCTTTTTGTCTTCCTCCACCATATTTCTCTCTTTGCCATCCTAAGTGTCAACTCTCGTGCTTATGCTCATCCATTGCATGAGTGCTCGAAATATCAAAAAGGAGTGGATCAAATTGACTTGTACCTGGATAGTGGTCTGGGGACGAGTCAAGATAAGATTCCAAAGAGGACCAAATGTGAAACTTTAGTAGATTGAGTTCTCAACAAAAATATTTTATTCTCTCGTATTCCCTATCCCCCTTTCTTGCACGCAAACACCATTTGGAGACATTCGAGTCACGGACAGCAAGAGCTCTTGCACCTAATGTTCTTTTGTTACTTGTTTCAATGCTAATATAGACTCTTGCATGTTATGACTTGAATTGAATCTCTAACCTTGATTGCTTTACTTTTCAAAGTTCTTATATGGTTGCTAGCATGTCACCACAAAAATTATGCTTGTTATTATTTACCTACTCGAGGACGAGCATGAATTAAGCTTGGGGATGTTGATACGCCCAAAACGTATCTATAATTTCTGCTTGCTCCATGCATGTTTTGTGTGATATTGCTATGATCTAGATACACTTTCATACACTTTTGATTATATTTGAACTAACCTATTAACTCATTGCACCCCAGTGCCAGTTCCTGTTTTCTGCTGTTTTTCTATTTCAGTTTTCCCCCATATAAAAAGTGCCAGAAAATTTCGGGAAAATTCAGATAAAAAATCAGCGTGACGGAAGCTTCGAGAAGAGCCCGGGAGGGGCCAGAGGGAAGCCAGGGGGGCCCAGGCGGCCACCCGGCGCGGCACCACCCCTGGCCGCGCCAGGGGGGCGCCTGGGGCCCCTGGTCCACCTCTGGCTGCCCCCCTTCGCCTATTTAATCTACGTCACGGGAAAACTCCAGAAGAAGAACCCTATTCCGCGAACTCGCCTCTGTTCCGCCGCCGCCGCGCTTCCAAGATCGGTAGCACCAGAAGACCTCTTCTCGGCACCCTGCCGGAGGGAGGATTGACCTCCGGCAATCTCTTCTCCGCCATGGATGCTCCCCGGATGTCTCGTGAGTAGTTTTCCTTGGACCATGGGTCCGTGATCAGTAGCTATGTGATGTTCTCCTCCCCTCTTTGATCTTCATTGTTTAGACCTCGTGAGCTGCCCTACATGATCGAGGCACCTTTGTAATATTTCTGCTGTTGCTATGTTCAGTTTGGAGGTATCTGATGGATTATGAGATTATGTTCAGATTGTGATAGATTAATATATTTGGTTTTTATCTCTTATATTTTTGTTCCTAAGTAATTCTTGCATGTTCTCCGTTGCTGTTTATTGCGTTGGCCAAGTAGTAGGTAGTGACTCCAAGAGGGAGCGTTGTGCTAGATTGTGGGTTCATGTCCCCCGATGACACGCTTGAGTGACAGAAACATGAGTCTAGGGGATGTGATGTTGCCACAAGGGGGAAAACAACGGTGCTTGTAACCGCGGTTACAAGGATTGTTTACTTTACGCAAAGTTCTTTTTAATGCAGTTGTCTGTTGCTTTGGGTTTACACTTTGGGTGGGGCTCGCAACTTAATACCAGCGAGATGTTCTGGATAGATATCTCAAGGTGGATGATTAGTAGTAGATGCAGATGGATTTCGGTCTACTTATTTTGGCGTACTGCCCGTGCTTTTGAACCTCTTCCTTTCTTTTGTAGCATAGTTAGCATTGCGGTGCGTTCATAATCCTGTCAATTGCCCTTCTGTAATTTGTTTACCTCGCATAGCAGTTTTATCGTCTTTTGGGAGAGAGACATCACTAGTGAACATCACATATCCCGGTCCATATCCTCATTATAGATTCCAAGCTATATTTACTTTTTTGCATTTACTTTCAAGTTTCTATCATTATCCCTTGCGTTTTATCATTTGTGAACAACAAGACCGGAGAGATTGACAACCTCTCTGAACTTCGTTGGGAACAAAGTTATCTGTGTCTGTGTGCAGGTCCGCGTCAGTTGCGCCGCTGACACCTACTTATCATCTCTGGAGTCCTACTGGAGACAAACCTTGGTATCTTCACCGAGGGAAAACTGTTGCTGCACTGCATCTCAAACCTTCACTTGGGGTGACCAACGAAGGGCGAGAAGCCAATAAGCAGCACCCAACGTCACCACTTGAGTAGCTGCCCCTGAACTGAAGCCACCGAAATTATTGGGTGCGCGCACGTCGATGACAACATCTATGAAGCTCGTGTGCTCGCTCGAGCAGCCATGGCCATGAGCAGGACGAAACAATGGAGTTAGCCAGAGGAAGCTTGGACTACTCATCGATGGCAGATTGCAGATGCGCAAAGATCTGGTAAAGAGGGTGGGTGAGGAGGGGGAGATCAACAGCATGCGGGTGAGCTCCCATCGCCACAGTCACCGCGAGGGGCTTTGACCTTGCGGTTTCGATTGTCGGTGGTGAGCGAGGAAACGTGTGGAAGGGGGGATAGGATATGGGGAAGGTGTGGCCACCTGGGTCGCCTACAAGCGCGACGCTATGGCGATCCCTTTTTTCAAATGTTAGCGAGCTAATGTTTGCTAGGGCGATTTTTCGAGGGATCTGAAGATCCTATTAGTACGTACATGTGGGCGTATAGGTACGTTCTGAGTGTTGAAGTTGATCCAAATTCATTCATGAAGTTAAGAGGAAACTTCTGACGGAGCGGAGCGGAGGCCCGTCGCCGGTAGGCTTGGGCCTCCGCGTAGGTATCAGTGTTGGCCTAGGTCTTTCCTACCGCCTATAAATATACCTTGTAAGCCGCCGCACGGGATAGTTCCTCAAGTTGTAAATCCCTTGGCGTTTGTAACACTTCCACAATAAGGAATAGTTCGCTGGTTGGCGCCTGTGGTTTTCCCCTTCTTCGCGGAAGGGTTTTCCACGTTAAATCTGCTTGTCCCATGTGTTGGTTTTCGTTCTACTTCATTGTTATTTGCGTGTCAATTATCTAACAAGTGGTATCTAGAGCCTTGTTCAATCTAGGGTTCTTCGACATGTCGATGAAGTTCGATCTTGCGCCGCTGGACTACAACACAAGGTTCGCGCTGTGGCAAGTCAAGATGCGCGCGGTGCTGGCTCATCCCGATCTGGATGATGCGTTGGAGAAGTTCGGGAAAGCCGATCAGGCGACGTGGACTCCTGATGAAGTCCGCAAGGATCGTAAGGCAATGTCTTTGATTCATCTGCATCTATCCAATAATATTCTGCAGGAGGTTTTCAAGGAGAAAACTGCTGCCGCTCTATGGTTGAAGCTGGAGTCGATCTGTATGTCCAAAGATCTAACCAGTAAGATGCACGTGAAGATGAAGTTGTTCATGCACAAGCTGCAGGAAGGTGGTTCGATGATGAATCACTTGTCGGTCTTCAAGGAGATCGTTTCTGATCTGCAGGCTATGGAGGTTAAGTATGAGGATGAAGACTTAGGTCTTCTGCTTCTATGCTCGTTGCCTAGTTCCTTTGCAAATTTCTGTGATACTATTTTATATAGTCGTGATGATCTAACCCTTGCTGAAGTATATGAGGCCCTTCAACAGAAGGAAAAGATGAAAAGCTTAGTTCAGCCCGGGGAATCATCCTCTCGAGGTGAAGCTCTGCAGGTCCGAGGTAGATCTAAGCAGAAGAGTTACGGCAACAACTACAACAGAGACAACAGCAAGAATAACCGTTACCGCTCAAAGTCCAGAGGAAAGGACAAAAAATTCTGAAGGTATTGTAAGAAAAACGGTCACGAGATTGGTGATTGTTGGAAGCTGCAGAATAAGGAAAAGAGGAACGGTATAAGCCTAAGAATAAAAACGATGGAGATGGTAAGGTTGCTGTTGCATCTGGTGAGACTGATTCTGATGATGCACTTGTTGTCTTTGCCGGTTGTGTTTCTGCTAATGATGAGTGGATACTTGATTCTGCATGTTCGTTTCATATTTGCTGTAACAAGGATTGGTTCAGTTCTTATGAGTTTGTGCAGACAGGAGATGTGGTGCGGATGGGCGATAATAACCCGCATGAGATTGTGGGTATTGGTGATGTTCAGATCAAGATGCATGATGGCATGATCCGCACTTTGAAGGATGTGAGGCACGTACCAAAGGTGGCGAGAAATCTTATCTCGCTTAGCACTCTTGCAGTTGAAGGATACAAGTACGCCGGAACAGGTGGAGTTGTGAAGGTATCCAAAGGTTCTCTCGTTCATATGATAGGTGATATGAATTCTGCAAAATTATATGCTCTTAGAGGAAGCACTATCAATGCTACTGCTTCTGCTGTTACTAATGAAAAATCTGATAATACTAATCTGTGGCACATGCGCCTTGGGCATATGAGTAAGCTTGGCATGGAAGAGTTGGTGAAGAGGGAACTTCTGAAAGGCTGCAAGATGGGCAATATGGAGTTCTGTGAGCATTGCGTGTTTGGTAAGCACAAGAGGGTAAAATTCAATGCTTCTGTTCATACCACGGAAGCTATACTTGATTATGTACATGCTGATTTGTGGGGTCCTTCCCGTAAACCCTCTCTTGGTGGTGCTCGTTATATGCTTACAATTATTGATGATTACTCCAGAAAAGTATGGCCTTATTTTCTGAAACATAAGTATGATGCTTTTGATGCTTTTAAGGATTGGAAGGTTATGGTAGAAAGGCAAACAGAAAGGAAAGTTAAATTGCTTCGTACTGACAATGGCATGGAGTTTTGCTCCAAAGCTTTTGGAAATTATTGCAGGAATTTGGGCATTGTCAGGCACCACACCATCCCATACACTCCTCAACAGAATGGCGTGGCTGAGCGCATGAACAGGACCATCATCTCCAAGGCGCGATGCATGTTGTCCAATGCGCGTATGAGCAAACATTTTTGGGCTGAAGCAGCCTCCACCGCCTGCTACTTGATCAATAGATCTCCATCCATTCCACTTGATAAGAAAACTCCCATTGAGGTATGGTCTGGTACGCCTGCGGATTACTCACAGTTGAGAGTTTTTGGTCGCACTGCATATGATCACGTTGATAATGGAAAGTTAGAACCTAGAGCTGTTAAGTGTGTGTTTCTTGGTTATGGTTAGGGAGTAAAAGGATATAAGTTATGGAACCCTGAAACAAAGAAAGTTATGGTGAGCAGGAATGTAGTTTTCAATGAATCTGTTATGTTTGTTGACAGTTCTTCCACAGATACTTTGTCAGTTTCTTCTGATGAAGAAGAGCAGCATGAGATTGGTGTTCAGTTGGAGCTCCTTCATAAGGAAGAAAATGAAATTGTTGATAATGATGTTGCACATGATATTGATGTGCATCACTCACCCCCTGTTTTGCAGCAAATCCGTACTATTGCAGCTGACAGACCAAGGAGGAACACTGCCGCACCCAAACGTCTTGTTGAGGAGTGCGACATTGTTCATTATGCTTTTAGTTGTGCAGAACAGGTGGAGAATAATCATGAGGCATCCACGTACACTGAGGCTGTTATTTCGGGTGACCGCGAGAAGTGGATTTCTGCTATGCAAGAAGATATGCAGTCACTTGATAAAAATGGCACATGGGATATTGTGCGCTTGCCTAAACAGAAGAAGGTCGTTCGCTGCAAATGGATCTTCAAAAGGAAGCAATGTTTATCTCCCAATGAACCTCCAAGGTATAAGGCAAGGTTAGTTGCAAAGGGCTTCAGTCAAATTTCAGGTGTTGATTATAATGATGTGTTCTCTCCGGTTGTGAAGCATAGTTCTATTCGTACTTTCTTTGGTATTTTTGCTATGCATAATCTTGAGCTTGAGCAGTTAGATGTGAAAACTGCTTTTCTACATGGAGAGCTTGATGAGGAAATATATATGGAGCAGCCTGAAGGTTTCATAGAGCCTGGTAAAGAAGCTTTTGTGTGCAAGTTGAAGAAGTCCCTATATGGTTTGAAACAATCTCCAAGACAGTGGTATAAAAGGTTTGATTCATTTATGATGTTGAATGATTTCAAGAGATCTGACTTTGATAGTCGTGTTTATATCAAGTTTGTTGATGGATCACCTATATACTTGCTGTTATATGTTGATGATATGTTGATTTCTGCCAAGAGCAAGAAACAGATTAATGCTTTGAAGGCACAATTGAGCAGTGAATTTGATATGAAGGATCTTGGTGCCGCTAAGAAGATTTTGGGTATGGAGATTTCCAGAGACAGAGATTCTGGTTTGCTATTTCTTAGCCAGCAGAGTTACATTAAGAAAGTCTTTCATCGCTTTAATATGCATGATGCTAAATCTGTTAACACGCCCATTGCTCCTCATTTTAAGTTATCATCTAATGATTGTCCTAGTACTGATGAGGATTTTGAGTACATGTCAAGAGTTCCATATTCTAGTGTTGTTGGTTCTTTGATGTATGCCATGGTTTGCTCTCGTCCTGATTTATCTTTTGCTATGAGCTTGGTTATTAGATTCATGGCTAATCCTGGTAAAGAACATTGGAAAGTTGTTCAGTGGATTTTCAGGTATCTTCGTGGCACTTCAGGTGCTTATTTGAAGTTGGGCAGGACTGGTGAGGGACTCGTTGGCTACGTGGATTCAGATTTTGCTTCGAGTGATTTGGATAAGAGGAGATCCCTCACCGGTTATGTGTTCACCATTGGAGGATGTGCCGTGAGTTGGAAGGCTACATTGCAGCCAGCTGTTGCTCAATCCAGTACTGAAGCTGAATACATGGCTATTGCTGAAGCGTGCAGGGAATCAGTTTGATTGAAAGGTTTATATGCTGAACTTTGTGGAGACAATACTTGCATGAATCTGTTTTGTGAGAATCAAAGTGCAATATACTTAACTAAGGATCAAATGTTCCATGAGAGGACTAAGCACATTGATGTCAAATAGCATTATATCCGAGACGTTGTTGCTCAAGGTGAGATAAAGGTATGCAAGATTAGTACTCATGATAATCCTGCTGATATGATGACAAAGCCTGTTCCTGTTGCTAAGTTTGAGCTTTGCTCAGACTTAGTTGGTATAACTGCTTAGCCCTAGTGGCTGTTTGGCGCCAAAGGTGTTTCTTTTGTTTGTTCAGGAAGGAGTTGCTCGTTCATGCTACAAGGTGAATTTGTCTCAAGGTGGAGTTTGTTGAAGTTGATCCAAATTCATTCATGAAGTTAAGAGGAAACTTCTAACGGAGCGGAGCGGAGGCCCGTCGCCGGTAGGCTTGGGTACGGATCAGTGTTGGCCTAGGTCTCTCCTACCGCCTATAAATATACCTTGTAAGCCGCCGCACGGGATAATTCCTCAAGTTGTAAATCCCTCGGCGTTTGTAACATCTCCACAATAAGGAATAGTTCGCTGGCTGGCGCCCGTGATTTTTCCCTTCTTCGCGAAAGGGTTTTCCACGTTAAATCTGCGTGTTCTCTGTGTTGGTTTTCGTTCTACTTCATTGTTATTTGCGTGTCAATTCACTAACACTGGAGGATCGCAAGATTAAGAAGAAGCAAACAAAGACATTGGAGACCACCGCAAGCGCATGATCGATCGGTGCGGCGTATTGGTAGATTGGCTGACATTGTCGTTCGCTTTGTCTTTTCCCCTGTCGATCCTGTCTTAATAATACCGGCACCAAATGCACTAGCTAGTCTCCTTAGTGTACGTACTAGGTATATGGTTCATCCATTGCATCAATCATACGTATTGTTTGGCCGGACCTCTGTGCTCACGTACAGGGAGGTAGCTAGCTAGACTAGAAGAAGGGTATCGAGACGGTGACACTTGGCCTGTTGCCCATACTTATTGTTTGCTTTTGGTAGGTCGTATGTTGCCGTGGTATAGCGGTGGTACGTACTCGCGTATGATGACGAGGCTTTGTGGACTTCAATTTGCTTTCGTGTGGACGCGACGATGGCGTGCGTGCGTATTCACAAGAGCGGCTGAGCGGTCCGGCGGTGGCAGCTGACGAAGAGGATCATCATCGTCCTTGTATGTGCAGGAGCGGATTTTGTGGGCTTCTTTCTACTCGTTAAATGTTGTACTGTGATCTAGTAAAATTCTAACATTTCAATACCCATTTCAATTGCATCGTAAAGGCATCGGATCCTCCAATCTTCCGCATCCGTTCGGATTGAACTGTTTGAATTTATTTTACTATTCAACACAGTCATGTGTCTGTCCATGGAATGATCCGCATGTCCGTTCTAACGTAAATCTAACACAAATTGAGGGAGGTTGCGAGAGTTTGGACTATCATCACGTAGGATTTCAACACCCTCGGCCCACTCAAATCCCCTTCTCGGGTTGTTTTTTTTTCCACTTCGTCCCTTAGTCCTCATCATTGCTTTGCATCCGCACCCTCCTTATCCGACTACCACTGTATTCTCTGGCCGCCGCCCAGGAATGTAGGACCTCTGCAGCATCCAGCAGCGGGCCTCCCGCCTAGTAATGCATCACCAACCATCTCGGACCCATTCGCTGCCAGGTACACTGCTTCCATATTGTCGTTGTCCATGATGGATAACATTTCATCCTGGTATTCTTTTAAATGCTATTGAACTATTTTATCGTCTCGCTGTCCCTATGGATCACGATGACAACATACTCGGTGATGGATGATGAATTATTGTGCGATGTGTGATTGTTCATGTCTGTGAACTTATAGGCATGAAGCAAATGGACACAAGCTTTTAGCAAAGCATACATTCTTTGTTTCATGAGTAAAAGCATAACAGATACTATGATCTAGCAATGTAGGATCTCTGCAGCATCCAACAACGCCATCTTCATCAATGTCCTTGGGTTTTGATATCGCTTGGTGGAATACATCTTTTCTTTTCTTTTCTACACAACATAATGTAATATTCCTTCCGTTTTAAAATAATTATCTCAACTTTATACTAACTCTAATATAAAGTTGTACCAACGCTAAAACAGTTATTGTGAAGCGGAGATAATACTTCTGTAACCGGCCGGTCTTATCGTGGTCGTAAAGTAGTGAGGCTTCACAAACCTTAATAATCTACACGCAAGAAGAAGAAGAAGAAAACCATTATTGATCACAATTAGTGTACACGTAATTAGCCATTGAATTAGGCAGCATAAAAAGCTACGAAAAGCGACGACGACTAGGGTGGTTGACGCGTGCATCATCGTGCATGTCTCACACGTACGTTACAAGGCCGCACGTAGTACGTGCACATAAACAGAGTGCCCGGCCGTGTGGGTGTGTACTTGTCGAAGCATGATTAGTTGGCCCGGCTAAACTAAATTATCTCATCATCAAGTAGTTGGCTGGCTGGCTTTAGTGCCTCCTTATGCAAGCTTCTTTTTGTTTAGTTAGTTGGTTAGTTTGGATAGCTCCAGGGAGTGTAGATTAGCCAATCGATGGGTCCTTGGTATGGGGAGACGACGCCACCGTCATCGTATTGCACTGCCACGGGCGGAGCTAGGATTTAGGTAAGGGGGGGGGGGGGGGGGGGGGCAAGCAAAGTTGATTGAGGAAAATTTTCTAGTGTAAAAACAAACAAGTATTGTAATACTATATTAATGCATCGCTTTTTTTGACCAAGTAGAATACAATTAATTTATTGTTAGTTAAAATTTAAATTACAATTATCAATAATACCAAATTATTAATAGTTTCATAAGAAACCTAATTTCTAGATATTTTTATTTTGAATGTAGATGATCATGCAAATCAAAACAGTTTGTATCCAATTGGATGGGGATTGGTAACTGCTTGCACATGAGCATGAGCCCCGTATCAATATGTTGGCAACTAAAACTACATGCTTACAAATCGAATAAATTTGTGTGATGTTTGTCAGTGCTTTTCTTTTCTTAGCCGCTTATCAGATCAAACAAACAAAAGAAATTTAAACTGAATTAACATAAAAAATCATCATTAAAATAATTATAATTGGATATAGAATGTTGATAAATGTAAGATGAGAGTTCACAGAGATTATTAGATAGCAATGCTAACCTTTGCTTGTTGGTTGGAACCGCTAGGGACAGTGGCGTATCTAGGGGGTAGCACGGGTGGGCCGTGGCACACCCAGAATTTAAAGATTTTTTTATGTATCATGACATATTTTGCAGATTTTTTGGCTAAATATAGTAGTATAGCACTTAATTCTTAATGTACACACCCTTTATTTTACTGTTGGTTACGCCACTGGCTAAGGATTTGACATGAGAAGTCTGAAGGATTTCTCATCACCGAGCAGGTATCTGTTGATTTACTCAGACTCAAATCTGACCGTGGGCATGGAGCACGGGAGGCAGCGGCAGCCGCCAGCCGCCAGCCCTAATAACCTTAGATCACGTGTTAACCACGTCGGGGAGCTGGTGCTTCTTAGGGTAATCGAAACTACTATGCGTACGACAATTGACGATACGATCCGTGTACGATCCTCAATCCGGCCGCTACGCTGCCCTATCAGCTACGTGTGGATGGTCAGATACTACTGTTGTATGAAAATCGGATAGAAAATGTCGTACATATAGCAGCGCCCTAGGGTAATTACGCCATGGTGATTAAATTTTAGCCCATGTTGTTATTCGCTAATGGCCAAAGTAATTAGGCCTATATCCTAGTCCCCTCTACGGTTCACTAGGGGGGGGGGGGGGGTGGGGCGGGCGAAGCATAGGGGGGGGGGTCTGGCCCCGCTCGCCCCCTACTGCCTCCGCCTCTGTGCACTGCTTGTTTAGCCGGATAAGCAGGCGCTAATCATGTGGACCAGATCGAGTGTTACGTACATATTTTCTCCGTTTCAAAATAGCTGTCGCTTGTATTAAGTCTGCGACAGTTATTTTGAAACGGAGGGAATACAAATGAAGGTCACCGTACGTCATGATCAATGAAGCTTTTGGAGAGGGGAACATAGCTTAGAGTATCGTAATATATCTAAGTTAATATATCTGCCAATTCGATCTGTTTCGGATGGAATCTTGTCTAGTGCAATTTCTGTTGTGCACAAGAAAATATACATTCATCCAGTGCGCATAAATACGACCTTTGCAGTGTCAGTGTCGTGGAGGAAAGGGATGCAATGCAACTATGTTTTTTTTTACGGCAATGCAACTATGTTGGTATACATGCGCGTGTACATAAAAAATGGTGTATAAATACGTACAAAGTCGCAGAGATAATATGATAACGTTGGCAGCCACCGCGTGATCCATGTGCGTGTTCCTTCTCCGATCCGCTCTTATAGGAGTACTTAAAGCAACTCTAGCAGAGCTGACATTTCCGCATACTGCAAATCAGAGATGCCGTTCATTCTAGAATGAATTTACGATACAAAAATTGAAAAAAAAAGATACATCATCAAATGCGTGAAATTTAAAATTTAAACGTTCTCTATTACTTTACGTCGTCAGAACTTTGCCAGAATATTACGCGCCGGAACACAAAATGAAATTAAGCCCAGCGAGGGGTCACCGGCGTCGACGCCTACTTGGAGTGGCCTCCAGGCGATCGCCAACACCTTCCTTTCCCGCCGCCAGCGCCTCCTTGGCTGCGGTGGCAACGGGAGAGTGTGTCGCGCGCACACCTGCGCCGACCATCCCGAGTCAACGAAAGGACGTGCGGGGACACGCGAAAACACCATGCCTCGTCGTCGTGCCATCCATGCTTGAACGACGTACCGCGGTCACTAGATCCCGCGCGTGCCATCGCAATTGCTCGCCGGCATAAAAACTGGTTGCGGTGGTGGAGGGGGAGAGAGAGAATGCGAGACGGCAACCCCATCTCCCCCTCCGCATCATAGATATAGTGGACGAAAGACGATTTTGCGAGCCGTCCGTATAACTTTTACGGGTCGCGCGTAATATGACGTCTGTTCTAACGCGTTCATGCGCCAAAAAACCTGACCGGTAATGGAATAGCGCATCAGATAGAGTTGCTCTTAATGCTGCCACATCATCTGCTGAGTGCACGTAGTATGGTTGATCCATCCATTGTTTGGAGCTTGTGCTGTTGGTACATACGTGTACAAGCCAGCTACTCCGGCTGGTAGACGTACGACAAGGGCATCGAGACGGTGACACTTGGCCATGTACTGTACTTACTTATCTTTTGGTAGTAGGTCGATCGTACCATGTTGTAGTAGTATGACGAGGCTTCGTGGACCCTTCCCTTTTTGTCTCGAGATGCTTGCATACAGTGGAGACGCTAGAGCGGTCGGGTCGGTCCGGCGGTGACATGCACTGGACGACGGTGGCAGCGATGAGCAACGGTGATGATGACGATGATATCCTACGTACATGCAAAATGTACGTGAAAAGTCTGAATCTGGGTAATTTTGTATCCCTATTACGTACTATTAGCTCGAGATACACTACCGATCGAGGAAGCTACCAAGATAAGTTTCCACATTATGCACACAAAACACAACACTCTTGGGAGTAATATCTTTATGTGAACTTGATGAAGTCAAGGAGGCGCATAGTAGTAGCCCAACGCCAATGCAGCCGACACGTTCGCTTCGTGTTTTATAGAAATTTTCATGCTAATTTCTTCTCAATATGCTCCTATTGCACAATGATTTCTTGCTTAATTCTCATCGTTCCCTTGTGAATCATTTTGTCTAGAATATTGAGTAATCATTTTAGTGAGTTATTTCTGTGCGAGGAAATCACTTGTGTGAGTTGATTGTGACGATTGCTTCAAAAAAATGTATAATATATATTGTGGTATTCGGCATTAATTTTTGATCCGAAGCTTGGAATATACATGAATTAATTTTGACACCTCAGTGGCACCTATACCATCTGCATTGAAAAACATCTAGCTATCATCTGCACAATAGGTGGTTAATAGGTGGAGCTGTAGCTACCACATTTAAGTCACTCAGTTGGGATGATGATCTCTGAATTTGAGAAGGCCTGAAAGATCTTTCACTGCTAACAAGCAAATATAGAGTGAAATTGTATCTCCTTGTCGAATACCTCGCTTTCCCTTTTCTAGTTGAGATGCACAAATAGTTCAGGGCCCATGTACACTTGCCCATGATGGGTAGTACAAACAAATACATTGACTGGTGTATGGAGTAAACATGCGGAGCAACAAGCGAGCCATTGATTGGTTATAGTCTCGGCAACCAACTTTGTTTGATCATGCACCCCAAAAACAAAACCGAGATTGGAGACAAATGGAGGAGACTAATGCGGGGCATAACGAAGATTAATGTTGATGCATCGTTCTTCCAAGATACTCTCTCTGGATCCAGCGGTGTCGTACGCAAGAGATGAGCGAGGCGAGTTTCTGGGGGTTGCAAAATGGTTCATACCGCATGTGAGATCGATGGATTCCGCAAAGTAAGATCATTGTGTTAGGTTGATCTCCTCCCGTACGGGTCCAAGGGCCCGACGAACCCCTTAGACTCGCGCCCTGATCGGGGGCGCCCAACCTCTATCTGGTTGGTGGGCCCCTGTCGCCAGCGCTATATAAAGAGGTGGGGGCTGGTGGCACACAGTACGAGGTTCATCGTGCGCCAGACTCCCCACCGATACTCCCTTCCGATCTAGGGTTTTGCGCTGTGCCGACGGGAAGCACCACCACCACCCTGCCCATCTCGCCGTCGTCGTCCTCACCATGGCTGACACCTCGAGCTCCTCCAGCAGCAAGGGACAAGGTAATCTCTCCATCCCTCCCTCTCCAATCTCGATCTGGACATGGATACACATACAAACAGATTATACCCGGATTGCATCTACCCTAGTTGATCCACTGACCTAACAATGGTATTAGAGCCACTAGGTATAGATATTCACGGGTACAAAGAGAAGATTTTTTTCCTCCCCAAAGAACCCTAGAACAGGGCAAAGAGCAAAGAACTCACCGGAGTGGGCCACGGGCTCACCGGAAAAGAGCGCCGCCGCAGGGCCGCGCTGTTCCGCTCGATCTCGACGCGCATCGGCAAGCCGAGGCGTCGGGAGAAGAACATGGCAGTGGGGGCACCACGCTTTCGCCACCGCCGAAAAGAACAACCCCGCCAGGGGCAAAGCCGCAAAAGGGCAGCACCGATGTGCCGCTTGACGGCGGCGCGCTCTCCTTCGGGAGCTCGCGCACGCCGGCAAATGGAACGGCAGGGGCGCCGCCGGTCTCCGTCTCGCGCCGCACGCCAGGGAGCAGCGGGAGGGCGCAGCAGCGTCTCTCTCTCACTCGAGCGAGCGGTGGCAGACGTGTAGATAGAAAGAAAAGGGGAGGAAAGGAGACGGCCGCCGCCGGGCTCACAGCCGCCGCCGTCGGGCCGCAAGGAGGCGACCAAGAGGCGCGGGGGCGGGGAGCGAGAGGCGCGCGCGGGGGCAGACTGGCTAGGGTTAGCCAGGGGGGCGTCGGGCACTGGTTTTGTCCCAGCGAGGACGACGGGGAGCCGTCCGATCTATCGGACGGGCTAGATCCCGCCTCAGCCCCCTCCGCGGGCCTCTTGGGCCGGAAAAGAAACATGCCGCACAACGGCGCACCTCTCCACAGGCTGAGCCAGTCGGCCGAAAAAAAACATTCGAAGCCACGCGGTACCGTGGGCTGGAGGCCGGCCACGCCGCCGATTCTTGTTATTTTGTTTTAACAGAAGCTTGTTTTATCAGTTTTTTGTCCATTTTTTGGGCAGATTGCATACAGTTTTTTTTTCTATTCAAATTATCCAACGAAAAATTTGTTTAGAAAATATAAAAGTAAAAGAAAAGCTTCTGGAAAAATATAAAGTTTATGAATTTTTATTCATGTTTCCGCTGCAAATAGATAAAAGTGCTCTTTTTTCCTTAAGAGTAAAAAGTGTATAAAAGTTAGAATTATTTAAAAGAGCGTGTTAAAGTGTTTACAGAAAATAATTATGGTTCTGTTATTTTATGACCAACGTTGTTGATAACATAATCATAATTTATGGTTATATGTGCATTTATTTCCATTTTTTTGCCCAACGGTGATATAGTTTTAATTGCACCAACAGTTGTATGTTTAATTTTGACCAACGTTGGATTATTGCATGCAATTGTTGTTTTGTTCTCACTTAGTTGTGGTTTTCAGGAGGGTAGTACTTGATGAGTTGCATCAAAGAGGTCCCAACCCTCCATGGTGATAACTACACCGAGTGGAGAAAGAAGTTGGACTTTGCATTTGTCTGTGCTGAGGTGGACTGGGTTGTGGAGACCCCACAGCCGGTCAAACCTATAGAGCCAGTCAGAGATGCTAAGGACACTGATGCAACATGGGAGAAAAAGAAAAGGGACTATGCTCCGTTCGAGATGTCACACACTCTCGAGAACACAAAGTGGCTCACCGCCAATAAAAAATGCATGTCATTTATAAAGAATACAATTGATTCACACATTGTGTGTTCAATTGCAGAGTGTGTCTCCGCAGGGGAACTCCTTGAAAAGATAAAGAGCCAATTCACTGGCTCTTCAAAGATCTATGCCACCCAACTGGTCAAGCAACTGGTGTCTGAAAAGTACACCGGGGGTGGACATGGAATAAGAGAGCACATCCTTCGGATGAGCAATATGGCTGCAAAGTTGAAGCCAATGGACGATGACCTGGAACTTAAGCCAGCACTTATTGTCCATCTGGTCATGGCTTCACTGCCAAAAGAATTTGAAACTTTCGTTGTCAACTACAACTTGCAGCCAGAGCGGTGGGATATAGAAAAGACCATAGCCATGTGTGTGCAAGAGGAGGAAAGGGATAAAATCCTCATATGGTGGTTCTCTGAACTATGTGATGGAAAACAAGAAAAAGAATCAGAACTATGGTTCCCCCTCAAAGCCACATGGAAAAGCTCCCTATCAGCATCAACAGAAGTTCTTCCCAGTGGACAAAGACACATGTCTCCACTGTAAGAAGTCCGGGCATTACAAGAAAGATTGCCTTGATTGGCTAAAGTCAATAATGGCCAAGAAAGGTAACAACATTGTTTCCTTTGTAAATGAATCCTTGTATACACAGTTTTCAAAATCTACTTGGTGGATTGACTCAGGTGCAACTGTTCATGTTGCAAATTCATTACATGGATTCCATTCGACGCGGACTATTCAAAGAAGAGAAAGACGCATTGAAGTTGCGAATGGAGTTCAAGCAGACATTGAAGCTGTCGGCGACGTCTCCCTAGAATTAGCTAATGGCTTCACGCTTGTGCTTAAATATGTATTATACGTTCCTTCTTTGCATAGAAACTTGATTAGTGTGTCTCATTTGGACAAATGTCACTATGAATGTTATTTTGGACATGGCAAGTGTGCCATATGGTTTAATAATGCTCATGTGGGTTTTGCTTTCCTTCACAATGAGCTTTATTTGTTATCACTACGTGAAAAAGTACATTCTGTGTGTAATGTGAATGAGCTTTTTTCCGCGTCGAACAAAGAACAAAAGAAAAGAAAGAGAACTCACGACTCATCGAAATTATGGCACTGTCGTTTGGTCCATATTTTGAGGGGGAGAATAGAAAGACTAGTTAAAAATGAAATTCTTCCTCCATTAGAGTTCTCGGACTTAGAACAATGCATAGACTGCATTAAAGGAAAGTATGTGAAACAAATAAAAAAGGGTGCAAATCGAAGCACAACAACACTAGAAATCATTCACACTGATATTTGTGGACCATTTCCTGTGAAAAGTGATGGTTATGACTCGTTCATAACATTCACAGATGACTACTCCCGATATGGTTATATTTATCCAATCAAAGAAAGAAATGAAGCGTTGGATAAATTTAAGATATTCAAAGCTGAAGTAGAAAATCAACACGATAAAAGAATAAAGATAGTCAGATCTGACCGTGGGGGGGAGTACTACGGTCGGCACACTCCATATGGCCAAGTCCCTGGACCTTTTGCAAGGTTCTTACAGGAGACTGGCATAGTAGCCCAGTATTCCATGCCGGGCGAGCATCAGCAAAATGGAGTAGCTGAAAGGCGCAACCGTACACTTATGGATATGGTGCGCATCATGATGAGCTACTCCAGCTTACCATTGGGATTATGGATGGAGGCTCTTAAAACCGCCATTCATATTCTCAATAGAGTACCAAGCAAGTCGGTGCCCAAAACACTGTACGAGTTATGGACAGGAAGAGTACCCTCCCTACAGCACTTCAGGGTGTGGGGGAGCCCAGCTGAGGCCAAAGTTTTTAATCCAAATATTGCAAAGTTAGATCCAAAAACAGTGAGTTGCCATTTCATTGGCTATCCTGATAGATCAAAAGGTTTTCGTTTCTACTGTCCAGACAGATACACAAAGTTTATAGAAACGAGACATGCAATCTTCTTAGAGGACGAAATGATGAGGGGGAGCATGGTAGCTCAGAAAATTGATCTTGAGGAGAAGAGGGTGCAAGCACCTAACCCAACGATTCAAGAGTCATTTTTCTCACTACCTGTTGTACCTGCATCGACAATCCCTGAGGTTGTGGTGCAAGCACCTGTTGTAAATCCACCCATGCCAATTATGGGTGAAGATTCGGAACCTGTCCGTCAGGAGCCGGCTGAACCCATCGTTGAGCATGAAAGGGGGGTGCAGCAGCCACCTTTAGAAGATGGCCAGAGAATGAGGCTCTTAGAAGGTCTAAAAGACCTAAAAAGTTAGCTATTTCTTCCGATTATAAAGTTTATAATATAGAAATAGTTCATATGGACAATGAACCCACTTCATATGAAGAAGCCATGAGAAGCCCTCGCTCATCACAGTGGCAAGAGGCAATGGAAGACGAGATGAAATCGATGAGTTCCAACGATGTTTGGGACTTAGAAAATATTCCTAAAGGAGCCAAAACAGTAGGCTGTAAATGGGTCTACAAAACTAAATATGACTCTAATGGGAATATAGAAAAGTATAAAGCACGACTTGTGGCAAAAGGATTTACACAAAGAGAAGGGATAGATTACAATGAGACATTTTCTCCAGTCTCATGTAAGGATTCCTTCAGAATCATAATGGCATTAGTTGCACATTTTGATTTAGAGCTACATCAAATGGATGTAAAGACGACATTTCTAAACGGGGATTTAGAAGAAAATGTTTACATGAAACAACCCAAGGGTTTTATCTTGAAAGGCAAGGAAGAAATGAGATGCCGCCTAAAGAAATCCATTTATGGATTACAGCAAGCCTCTAGACAGTGGTATCTAAAGTTTAATGAGACCATTAAAAGATTTGGATTCAAAGAGAATGTTGAGGATAATTGCGTTTATGCAAAGTTTAAAAATGGAAAATATATTTTCCTAATCTTGTATGTGGATGATATCTTGCTTGCTAGCAGTGATGTTAGTCTACTACAAGAAACAAAGAAGTTCTTATCCTCAAACTTTGACATGAAATATCTTGGTGAAGCTTCATATGTTTTGGGCATAGAAATTCACCGAGATAGGAAAAATGGAGTTCTTGGACTATCACAAAAGGCATATTTAGATAATGTTCTTAAAAAGTATAATATGCATACGAGTAACGCCACTCCTGCTCCTATAGTCAAGGACGACAGTTTTGGGAAATTTCAATCTCCCAAGAATCAGTACGAGGTCGATCAAATGAAAGATAAACCATATGCTTCGGCTGTTGGAAGTTTACAGTATGCACAAGTGTGCACTCCCCCTGACTTAGCTTTTGTCACCGGGGTACTCGGTAGATATCAAGAAAATTCAGGCATAGAGCACTGGAAGATGGTAAAGAAAGCTTTACGTTATGTGCAAGGCACAAAAGACCTCATGCTAACATACAAATCTTATGATTCCCTAGAGATAAAGGGGTATTCAGACGCAGATTTTGCGGGGGATAAAGATGATAGAAAATCCACGTCAGGATACGTCTTTACTCTCGCTGGAGGGGCTATTTCGTGGAAAAGCTCCAAACAGTCAATAGTTGCATCGTCCATGATGTATGCAGAATTTATAGCATGTTATGAGGCCACGGGGCAGGCGATATGGTTAAAGAAATTTATACCCGACTTGAAATTGGTAGATTGTATTGACAAATCACTAAAGTTATACTGTGACAACCAGCCCGCAATATTCTATGCTCACAACAACAAGTCGAGTAATGCTACCAAACTAATAGAAATAAAGTATTATGTTGTGAAAGATAAAATCTAGAATCACACTATAAGTCTGGAGCATATAAGGACAAATGACATGCTTGCGGATCCGCTTACGAAAGGCTTACCACCCAATGTGTTCAAGGAACACTTAGCCGGCATGGGTTTAAGGGAAAGCCTATGATTCCTGGATCATGAGAGGCCCAAAATAAAAAGAATTTGTTTCAAAATAGAGAGGTATGTCATAGCTGTCTGATTCTATCGATAATTGAGCTGTGACGATGAAACATGCTCTATATACTAATCTGTGATGAAACGAGTAAAGTAAAAGTATAAAGTTTAAAAGGAAAGTTGAGATCAAGGGGGAGAATGTTAGGTTGATCTCCTCCCGTACGGGTCCAATGGCCCGACGGACCCCTTAGACTTGCGCCCTGATCGGGAGCGCCCAACCTCTATCTGGTTGGTGGGCCCCTGTCGCCAGCGCTATATAAAGAGGTGGGGGCCGGTGGCACACAGTACGAGGTTCACCGTGTGCCAGACTCCCCACCGATACTCCCTTCATACTCCCTTCCGATCTAGGGTTTCGCGCTGTGCCGACGGAAAGCACCACCACCACCCTGCCCATCTCGCCGTCGTCGTCCTCACCATGGCCGACACCTCGAGCTCCTCCAGCAGCAAGGGACAAGGTAATATCTCCATCCCTCCCTCTCCAATCTCGATCTGAACATGGATACACATACACACAGATTATACCCGGATTGCATCTACCCTAGTTCATCCACTGACCTAACACATTGCAATTCATCAGAACGACCTATATCTTGTTTCTCACTTGGGATGCAACAAAGTAGAAGTTGAGTCGGACTGCTCGTTTGCTCTTGAAGTTGTCACACTGTTGGATGATTATCTAGGCCAGAAAATGCCATTATTTTGGAGTGCGAGCAGCTATCTCTGGATTACAGCTCTATCAAGTTCAATCACTCCTTCAGATGGGCGAATCAGGTGGCACATGATCTGACAAGGAACTCCTTCACCAGTAGAACTTCTAGCACCTGGGATGATATCATCCCCAATTTTATTTCTCTACACTTTTGTAAGTGACTTGGCTTTGATTTGAGAAATAAAATCTTATTTTTCGAAAAAACTTTCGATCTATTCATCTTCAATCATGGTAGTACAACGAATACCAAAAATAATAAAAATTACATTTAGACTCGTAGACCACCTAGCGACGATTACAAGCACTAAAGCGAGACCAAGGCGCGCCGCCGTCATCGCCCCTCCCTCGCCGGAGTTGGGCAAAACTTCTTGTAGTGGACAGTCGGGAAGGCATCATGCTAAGGCCCCGTAGGACCAACGCACCAGAACAGCAACCGTCGCCGTTGAAGAGTAGAGTAGATCAGAAGGATCAAACCTGAAGACACACAAACGCAGACGAACTACGACGAGTTCTGAGAAAATCCACCAAGAATAAATATGCCGAAGACATACGTCCACACGCCCACCGAGGATGCTAGACACACCACCGAGATGGGGTATAGGCGGGGAGAACTTTATTTCATCTTCAGAAATCCGCCACCATATAATCTTTCTAAGAAAGACACAAAACCTATTTTTTTTTAGAAAAAACATCTAAAAACGATGCCCTCTCACTAACAACAACCGAGATTTACCGCGTCACCATGGCCCTAAGGCCACGGAGACGAGGCGGAACAACAGTAGCACCGGCGGGAGGCGGGAGGAGGCGGCGGCATGCGAGGGGAGCTGGCGGCGGCGGTTGCGCGTGCATGACCTAGCTAGGCGGTTGCGCGTGCATCTCTGTTCTCTGTTTTCTTTAACACGAAATAATAATATCTTATTGACGTCAAAAAACAAGTGAGCCATTGATTGGGCAATGGAGAGGCCAGGGAAGAAATATATCACGAAATAAATTGAATTGGGGGAAGATATCACATGATACAATGTTTTAAAATAATTTTTTTTCTTTTTTTGTTAATGCTCTTAAAATTTACAATCCCTACAAATTCAATTTTTTTAAATACAAAAAGGTTTAAACATGAAATTCATATAAAGGTGACACTATTCACAAGTGTCATACTGATACGTCCCAAACGTATCTATAATTTCTGCTTGCTTCATGCATGTTTTGTGTGACATTGCCATGTTTTGCTTGAACTTTCATACACTTTTGAACCTATTTGGACTAACCTATTAACTCAGTGCACCCAGTTGCTAGTTTCTGTTTTCTGCTGTTTTTGTATTTCAGGTTTTCCGGCCATTAAAACTGCTCCAAAAATTCCGGGAAAATATATAAAAAATCAGCGCAACAGAAGCTTCCGGAATCACCAAGAGAGGGAAGGGGGCCACCACCAGGCAGCCAGGAGGGCAGGTGGCGCGGCCCCACCCTGGGCCGCGCCAGGGACCCTCCTGACTGCCTCGTGGGTCCCCTCGATGCCCCCCTTCGCCTATATTTACCCCTCGGGGTGGAAACCCCTAATATCGATCTCTTTCTCGCGAACTCCCCTCTGTACCGCCGCCACCGTTTCAAGATCGGGGCTGCCTGGAGAAGCTGCCCCGACACCCTGTCGGAGGGAGGAACCCCCTCCGGGAGACCATCCATAGCCATGGACGCCTCCCGGATGTGCCGTGAGTAGTCCCCCTTGGACCATGGGTCCGTGACCAGTAGCTATGTGATGAATCTCTCCCCCCTTTGTGCTTCCACTTTCGAGTCCTCGTGAGCTGCCTCACATAATCGAGGCATCTATGTAATTTTTGTTGTTGCTATGCTGAGTTTGTTGGGATCTAATGGATTATGAGACTATGTTCAGATTGTGATGAGTAATATATTTGGTTCTTCTCTTTTATATTTTGTTCTTGAGTAAATTCTTGCATGTTCTCCGTTGCGGTATTTGCTTTGGCCAAGTATTTTATTTGCAACTCCAAGAGAGAGTGTTATGCTCGATTGTGGGTTTAGCCCCTTGATGTCTAGCTTGAGTGGCAGAAACATGAGACTAGGGGATGTGTTGTTGCCACCAGGGATAAAACAACGGTGCTTGTACCTGCGGGTGCAAGGATTGTTTACTTTACGCAAAGTTCTTTTAATGCAGTTGTCTGTTGCTTTGAGTTTACACTTTGGGTGGGATTCGCAACTTAATATCAGCGAGATGTTCTGGATAGATATCTCAAGGTGGATGATTCGTAGTAGATGCAGATGGATTTCGCTCTACTTACCTTGGCGTACTTCCCATTGCTTTTGAACCCTTCCTTTCTTTGCATCATAGTTAGCATTGCGGTGCCTTCATAATCCTGTCAATTTCCCAACTGTGATTTGTTTACCTCGCTAGCACTTTTATCTTCTTTTGGAAGAGAGAGACATCACTAGTGAAAATCACGGGACCCCGTTCCATCTTCACATTATTGTTCACACCCTCAATTTACTTTCAGCTTTTACTTTCCTTTGCACCTTTTATCTCTTGCGTTGATCCTTTGTAAACGACAAGGCCGGAGGAATTGACAACTCCTCTGTACTCGTTGGGAGCAAAGTTATTTGTTGTTGTGTGCAGGTCCACGACAACACCCTAGTCAGGAAGCAATTTCTGGCGACGTTGCCACCTACTTGTATCTCCTGAGTCCTACTGGTTCGATAACCTTGGTATCTTCACCGAGGGAAACTTGTTGTTGCACTGCATCTCAAACCTTCCACTTGGGGTAATCAACGAGGGGCGAGAATCCATCAAGAAAATTTCTGGCGCCATTGCCGGGGACTCAAGTCTACAAGATAGGGGAGTTGCACACTATCTTTTACCTTTTCTTTTTAGTCTTGTTAGTTTAAATATCAGTTTTTACTTTTGTGTCCCTAATAAAAATTACCAAAAATACCTGCTGCTACTATGGGTTCCAATGAAAACACTAAGTTGTGTGACTTCACTAGTCACAACAACAGTGACTTTATCTGCACTCCTATTGCTCCACCTGCTACTTCAGCACCTTCTTAAGAGATTAAACCTGATCTGCTTAACCTTGTCATGAAAGATCAATTCCCAGGAGCAGGAGAAGATGATGCCTTGCACCTAAACAACTTTATCGAGCTCTGGGACATGCAGAAGTACAAGGAAGTGGATGGAGACATCGTCAAGCTGAAGCTTTTTCCTTTCTCTTTGAGAGGAAGAGCCAAGGAGTGGCTACAATCTTTGCCCAAGAACAGTATCAATTCTTGGAGTAAATGAAAAGATGCTTTTATAGGGAAGTACTATCCCCCTGCTAAAATTATTCAATTGCGGAGTAAAATTATGAATTTCAGGCAATTGGATAATGAACACGTTGCCCAGGCTTGGGAATGTATGAAGACGCTTGTCAAGAACTGCCCCACACATGGACTGAGTACCTGGATGGTTATCCAGACTTTTTATGCAGGCTTGAACTTCACCTCGCAGAACCTGTTAGATTCGGCCGCGGGAGGAACTTTTATGTCAACCACGCTTCGTGCTGCCACAAAGCTACTTGATGAGATGATGTTGAACTACTCGCAATGGCACACCGTGAGATCTCCAACCGGTAAGAAGGTAAACTCCGTCGAGGAGATCTCCTCTTTAAATGAAAAGGTTGACCTTATCATGTCTCTACTTACCAAGCAACCCTCTATTGATCCTCAAGATGTTCCTTTAAATTCTTTGGTTGCTCAGGAGCAAGTAGATGTTAATTTTGTCTCTAGAAACAACTTCAACAATAATGCTTATAGGAGTAACTTTGGTAGCAACAATCCTAGGCCTTTCCCATCCAACAACTATGGGAACAACACTTATCCTACCACCAGAAACTCCACTTCAGAACTAGAGACCTTGCTCAAAGACTTTATCACTACTCAGAAAGCCTTCAACAAGAGTGTGGAAGAGAAATTAGATAAATTAGATATCCTCTTTTCGAAGGTAGACAACATAGCCCATGATGTAGAGATGCTGAAGATTAGAACTTCTCCCCCCGAGGAGAGGAAGACCACTCCTATGAATGCTATCCAAGTCCAAATTAATGAAAACATTAGGATGTTGGGAAAACCAAAAGAGATATGGGCTAGAGAAAAGGAGGAAGAATAGAGAATTAAGAGCCTTCCTACCTACCACACAGTAGCCACTATCCAAGTAGTTGAGGATGTCCAAACTGTTAGCACCCATCACACCCCTAGTCCCACTGGACCTATCAATGGTGATGCTACCACCTCAACCTTAGAAGAGGAAACCTCTATTGACATAGAGGCTTTCGAACAAGTGAGCTTAAATGATATCACTACTTCCTTGGTAGATAATAGTGACTTAGACTTTGACAACTGCACTTTACCAGAAGTTATTGGTTTCCTACACAAGATGTCTAGAGACCCCCACACTAGCACACTCAATCTTGCCTTCACAGAGCATATCACCAATGCTCTAATCAAAGTTAGGGAGGAGAAGCTTAGACTAGAAGCCTCCATACCTAGGAAGCTAGAAGATGGTTGGGATCCTATGATAAAAATTAAAATGAATAACTTCTCTTGTTATGCTCTTTGTGATGTTGGAGCAAGTACCTCTGTTATGCCCAAAAGAATGTATGATATGCTTGCATTGAAACCTTTTGATCCTTGTTCTTTTGGTGTTCGTCTTGTTGATTCTTCTGTAAAGAAACCTTTGGGGAAGATCGACGATGTTCTTATCATTGTCAATGAAAATTATGTTCCCGTTGATTTCACTATTATGGACATTGAGTGTGAGCCCTCTTGTCCAATTATTTTGGGACGTCCTTTTCTTCGCACAGTTGGTGCTATCATTGACATGAAAGAGGGAACTATCAAATTCCAATTCCCTCTCAAGAAAGGGATGGAACATTTCCCTAGGAAAAAGATTAAGTTACCTTTTGAGTCCGTCACACGGGCTAGTTATTCTCTAGAAAAGACTTGATCTTCTGCTTTAAGCCTAGCTAATGGCTCTAAAGAAGCGCTTTCGGGAGGCAGCCCGCAACGAATTTAGGGTTTTATTTTTTGCTTTTGTTCTTTTATTAGTGGTCTTGATGATTGTTACTACTGTAGCAACATCATTGTATCTTTACTTTTCAAGCTTTGTGCCAAGTTTAGCCTCAGATTGCAAGAAAGGTCAAAAGTTGGTGCTTGCTGTCCAGAAACAGATTCTGTCTGCTTGACGGAAAAATTCTCAATAAATCACCAGATCATCTTTTTGATCTGAATTTTTTTACAGCATGCTCCATACAATTACCTTTCAGGCGTCCTTTCAAAGTTTTTTGATTTGAGTTGCAGAAGTACCTCGAAAGAATTCTCCTTTCTCTGCTGTTCTGTTTTTCTCAGCTTCTGCCCCGGTTTTTCTTTTCGCAGTTTTGCAATCCTTAAGCTTGCTTTTTCTTAGAAAACATTTTTGGGAAGGCAAGAGAAACAGTAGCTATTCCTGGAAATCTTTATTTGCAGTAGAGGAAAATTATTTTATTAATGTACTAACCTCTCTAATCAGCCTACAATGAGTTATGTATGAAGGGAGTTTTCAAGTGCGCGATGGAAGGTGATGAAAGAAGATTCAGGAGTGTCAAACGCTCAAGCTTGGGGATGCCCATGCGCACCCCCAATAAAAATTCAAGGAGACTCAAGCGTCTAAGCTTGGGGATGCCCCCGATGCATCCCCTTCTTCATCAACAATCATCAGTTTGTCCCTCATTGCACTATATTGTTATCACTTCATGCGTTATGTGCTTTCCTTGGAGCGTCTCGCTCTTTACCTTTCTAGGTTTGTTTTGCTTTATTTTCTGTAGTAACAAGTTAGAACCCAACTTACTCTTTTGTGTGGGAGAGATTCACGCTCCGCTTGAACTAAAACTCCTCATAGGATTTGCATGCTTATTCTTTTAGCTGTGAGCTGTTCTTTTTCTTTTCTTAGCTGATGGTCTATCTAGTTGTAGTGCTTTAGTTTTTCTAGAGCTTTTCTTTTGTATTAGGTTGAACTTTCTATAGGTTGCATGTTTTATCTTGTTAGAGAGTTTTCCTGTTGCACTGAGTTCTGTGTCTTGACTGAAAGTAGGTAGTTAAAGTTGCTATTCTCTTTGTAGTAGTAACTTGCAATAGTTTTGAGGTATTAACTAGAGTAATGTTTGAACTTATGGTGTCAAGAGCTCTTGTCTATTACTGGTAGATGTCGTATTTTGGGAAATCCGTGTGTTTTTCGAAAACCAAAAAAACCCCTGTTGAGAACTCTAGCTACTAGATGGATCACTAACCTCTGGAGAGTTCGAATATTAGAGTACACTCACGTACCATGAGTCGAGGATGCGCAAGGATAACCAAACCCCCATACACTCCTCGGGGTACTTGTCTCTTTGTGAACCTCATGATTAGATTGAGAGTTACCGATAATAAGTGCATGAGTTCTTCGGACTAATGTGAGTATTCGAAAGTTGACACTTCCACCCACCTATACTTTTTCTAGCCTCTTCGGTACCGTGCATTGCCCTTTCTCACTTCGAGAGTTGGCGCATACTTCGCCGGTGCATCCAAACCCTTGGCATGATACACTCTGTCAACATAAGCCTCCTTATATCTTTCCTCAAAACAACCACCATACCTACCCACAAGGCATTTCCATAGCCTTTCAGAGATACATTGCCATGCAACATCCACCTTCTCATGATTTGATCTTCATGTCATACATGCTACTTGCTTGATCGATGAGCCGCATGTTAGTTGGGCCTTGCCCTAATCATTGCTACATGACGCGCTAGTATCATTGCATATCCTGCTACCCTGGCAGAGGCATAAATTTGCATCATGATAGTTACATTTTCTTTATGTGAGTATCTTTGTAAAGTGTGAAAGATCTCCTATATTCTTGTAAAATATAGAGTATTGCCCCTAAAGTGAGGAAAAGATCTCAAAGAGGAAAAAATCAAAAGATCCCAAAGAGGACAAATGAGAGTTAAATAGAAAGAGCCATTGAGGCCACCAAAAAAATAAAAAAAGAGAAAAAGAGAAAAATAAAAATAAAAAGAGAGAAGGGGGCATACTACTATTCCTTTTGAGAGATCCACACTACTACTTCATCTTCTATCCCTTGTACTCCATAGAGATCATCATCATGCATATAGCTATGTGGGGACCCTTCACATTATAGAACTTGGCTTGTATATTCCAATGATGAGCCTCCTCAAACGAGCTCTAGGTCTTCTTGAGCAAGCAAGTTAGATGCACCCCCACTAGTTCCCTTGGAGAGCTTTTAGCTGACATGTGCATCTGTTGTATGGCAATCCCTACTCCTCACATCATATCTATCATATGGCCTTCTCTCGCCTATGATTGTCCTCATTGATGTGAGCCTTTCACACATTTTTGTCTCCCTCCTCCACCTTCTTTCTGTTTCGCCTTTTAGGTGTCAACTTTCTTGCTCATGCTCATCCATTGCATGAGTGCTCAAAATATCGAAAGGGAGTGGATCAGTTTGACTTGTACCTGGCTAGTGGTGTGGGGACGAGTCCAGATAAGAATCCAAAGGAGACCAAGTGTGAAACTTTAGTAGATAGTTGTTCTCAACAACCTTTTTTTCTCTTTCTTCCCAGTCCCTTGCTTGCACGCAAACACCATTTGGAGACATTCGAGTCACGGACAGCGAGAGCTCTTGCACCCTTTGTTATTTTGTTGCTTGTGTCAATGCTAATATAGACTCTTGTTTGTTAAGACTTGAATTGAATTGCATGCTTTGATTGCTTTACTTAAAAGTCTTTATTTGGTTATGTGGCATGTCACCACAGAAATTATGCTTGTTATCATTTACCTACTCGAGGACGAGCAGGAATTAAGCTTGGGGATGTTGATACGTCCCAAACGTATCTATAATTTCTGCTTGCTCCATGCATGTTTTGTGTGACTTTGCCATGTTTTGCTTGAACTTTCATACACTTTTGAACCTATTTGGACTAACCTATTAACTCAGTGCACCCAGTTGCCAGTTTCTGTTTTCTGCTGTTTTTGTATTTCAGGTTTTCCGGCCATTAAAAGTGCTCCAAAAATTCCGGGAAAAATATATAAAAAATCAGCACAACAGAAGCTTCCGGAATCACCAAGAGAGGGAAGGGGGGCCACCACCAGGCAACCAGGAGGGCAGGTGGCGCGACCCCACCCTGGGCCGCGCCAGGGACCCTCCTGAGTGCCTCGTGGGTCCCATCGATGCCTCCCCTTCGCCTATATTTATCCCTCGGGGTGGAAACCCCTAATATCGATCTCTTTCTCGCGAACTCCCCTCTGTACCGCCGCCACCGCTGTTTCAAGATCGTGGCTGCATGGAGAAGCTGCCCCGGCACCCTGCCGGAAGGAGGAACCCCCTCCGGGAGACCATCCATAGCCATGGACGCCTCCCGGATGTGACGTGAGTAGTACCCCTTGGACCATGGGTCCGTGACCAGTAGCTATGTGATGAATCTCCCCCCTTTGTGCTTCCACTTTCGATTCCTCGTGAGCTGCCTCACATGATCGAGGCATCTATGTAATTTCTGCTGTTGCTATGCTGAGTTTGTTGGGATCTGATGGATTATGAGACTATGTTCAGATTATGAGGAGTAATATATTTGGTTCTTCTCTTTTATATTTTGTTCTTGAGTAAATTCTTGCATGTTCTCCGTTGTGGTATTTGCTTTGACCAAGTATTTTATTTGCAACTCCAAGAGAGAGCGTTATGCTCGATTGTGGGTTCAGCCCCTTGATGTCTAGCTTGAGTGACAGAAACATGAGACTAGGGGATGTGATGTTGCCACCAGGGATAAAACAACGGTGCTTGTACCTGCGGGTGCAAGGATTGTTTACTTTACGCAAAGTTCTTTTAATGCAGTTGTCTGTTGCTTTTAGTTTACACTTTGGATGGGATTCGCAACTTAATACCAGCGAGATGTTCTGGATAGATATCTCAAGGTGGATGATTCGTAGTAGATGCAGATGGATTTCGGTCTACTTACCTTGGCGTACTGCCCATTGCTTTTGAGCCCTTCCTTTCTTTGCAGCATAGTTAGCATTGCGGTGCCTTCATAATCTTGTCAATTTCCCAACTGTGATTTGTTTACCTCGCTAGCACTTTTATCGTCTTTTGGGAGAGAGACATCACTAGTGAAAATCACGGGACCCCGATCCATCTTCACATTATTGTTCACACCCTCAATTTAATTTCAGCTTTTACTTTCCTTTGCAACTTTTATCTCTTGTGTTGATCCATTGTAAACGACAATGCCGGAGGAATTGACAACTCCTTTGTACTCGTTGGGAGCAAAGTTATTTGTTGCTGTGTGCAGGTCCACGACAACACCCTAGTCAGAAAGCAATTTCTGGCGACGTTGCCACCTACTTGTATCTCCTGAGTCCTACTGGTTCTATAACCTTGGTATCTTCACCGAGGGAAACTTGCTGATGCACTGCATCTCAAACCTTTCACTTGGGGTAACCAACGAGGGGCGAGAAGCCATCACATACGGACATGCATAAAAAATAAGATTTTTCTTACGACTTGATATCATGATATCATCATATATTCTTTTTGGGATCACCTGGCCTCCTCTAACAAGGTACACTAGTTGGATGAGTGATTGTAATCGAAACTAGAACATCGATGGCGCGCGTTGCCGCGCCCGTCCATTTTGATGATAAAATGGTAAGGATTTTTGTAATGGTTGTGGCATTTGGCCATAACTCTACTCATAATCTCATAATTAAACCTAGTGTATTTTAGAAGTCACTTTAATCAATATATACATCTAGACCAAGCTACGGTTTATGCCAAGATAGCATGTTTAATTTATCATTAGCAAAGGACATCACCAGTGCTTATTGAAATAATTTTCAGATACGTATTGATAAAGTGGAAAACATGTTCTATGCGACAAACACAACTCCGATAAAAGACCTTAGGATGCGATGTTGTGCTGTAGCCCCAGCCCGAAATTGAGTTTTGTATATGCCAAAATTGGAGTATCGGGATATGTGCAAAATGTAGGATTTATAAATCTTGCTCCATGTCCTTATAAAAGCAAGTTTAACCTCTTTCAATAAAACTGGGCACTACTCAACTGAATAGTAATGAATTAATTGACTATACAACAATCCCAACAAAATGAAATGACACAAAAGGGAGAAAAGTAGTATCATAATGCAACTAATCTCTCTATAGTTTTTTTTTTGCACATTTTAACAGCAGCTAATATTTGATCACTCTATATTCAGCTCCTTCAAGGAATACAAAATAACTATAGGAAGTACATAGGCATCGAGAAACATCTGGAAATAAACCGATTAGATAATTAGGTTGCACAAGAGACAAGCACGTCAGAGAATAATTTATTTTATTTGGCTAAACTCTCGCCTAAAATGAACCTTTGTTCCTGAACAATCAACAAAATCCAAACAAAGGAATACGATTTACCATTAAAGTGGGATTGCTGATAACATGTTAGAAAGCATAGCCTCTATAAAGAATCCATAGTCAGCTACGATTATAGAGTAAAAAAATATGTGATGACATTCTACTAAGATGAAGATATCAGATCACCATGATGACAGTTTAGATTCAGAATTTCAGACTGCAGTATCAAACGTTGGTTCAAAATGCATCCTACCCCTACATCTATTAACCACATATTGCAGAGCAAAAAATTCAAAAAAAAACATATTGCAGAGCACGCACATTAATAACAACATATTGGCATAGATACAAATTGATGCTGCAAAATTTTCGTTCAGCATGCAAAAAACATGACATATAATGACATGTTGTAAATTAAAAGAACACCGAACAGTGCGTCTAAAGGCTTGATTCAACCCCATATGACATAATGCATTAGAATAAAATTTAGAGAACATACCTGATACTTACATTCAGCTTTATATATATATTCACATGAACTTGTCTAAAAATAGGAAATTGTTACTATGATCTGCTTATGTTCCACATCAATCGGTTAGCGAAAGGCATGAGGATCTTGCATGATAATTTCACTTGGCTACGGATACTAACCTGTAAGTAACCCATCGTAGATCACATCTGTAGGATTCCTTGAGCCAAAAAGCAGAACCAGGCGCCAATCCTTACACTGATAGCCCTACATCAAATTGGGAAAGAAGAAAATAGTAGTGATAACCCATAGTTAAATAGGTGAAAGAGGAAAGGTGGGAAGGTGAATTGTGACAATATATTCAATTAAATTCAATGGAAGAAGATGCTACTGCCGCCATCTCCTTGAGCTCAGAGCCATACGATCAGCTCCATGCTACAGAACGACGACCCCGGCAATCCTCTTGGATCTTTCCACCACGAAAACGGGGTTCCGGCGAGCGCCTTCTTGATGGAGTCCTTCATCTGCGATCCGGAGGAGGAGTCCGACAACGAAGATGACAAGGATTCCCCGATGCAGCAATCTGCGAGAGCAAGGAAAACGATGGGGACAGACCGGGGGGAAGATTAAGAGTATTATCTTGTGAAGCAGGGCCTGGCGTGAAGTAGGAGGTGAACTGGCTGAAACGCATCTCCACCATGAATCCACGATCGATGAAGGACGAAGTGGAGGAAAAAGGGTCGGCCGCCGCAACCGCAGCCACCGCACCACTGCCCCTTCGCATCACCTAGCGAGAAAAAAAATTAGGGTTTGCAAGACTTGAGTTGCATCTCTTGTAGGAGTACACATGGGCTTGATTCGTATTCGAGGCCCGATTAACCAGGATGCTGCGATTTTTCCACGGGAATAGCGTCCCTCTAGGACAGACGTGCAGTTATGTAAGGCCCGATATACGGTACTGTTTCAGATCTAGATGTTTCCATCCAGATCCAGGAACGAAGCACATATTGGTCCCACCGCGACAGATGACATATCCATATGCCCCGGATTTCCAACATGATATCACAACACTAGTACAAAACAGGTCTTTGGATATGAGCAAAGGCCACGGCCCGAACACGAACCGGTTCTACTGGCTGAATTGCACCGGTTCGTGAGGCTGGGCTTTAGAACCGGTTCGTGTGGTGGGCCCGAGCCCAACGACAACCTGCCACCACACCTGTAGAACCGATTTGTAATACAAACCGGTGCTAAAGATGGGGCGGCAGATTGCCGTTGGGATGGGGGCCCCGCTAGAACCTTTAGCACCGGTTGGTGCTACCAGCCGGTTCTAGTGTCCCACCTATTAGAACCGGCTAGTGCTACCAACCGGTGCTAAAGATACAGCTATATATACCCTCCAACATGAGCCGACCAAGCTCTTCTCTGTTTTTGAAGCTCACTTCTCTCTTTGCTCGAGTTCATCCTCCATTTTGGCGTTGAAGAAAACCTTCTACATCCAAGTGTTCACAAAGGTTAGGAGCTTTGTCCTCTCTCATTTTTGCTAGATTAGCTTGTGCTATGCTCTATATGTGTAGATTTGTGGACTTTAGTTTGGGAGCTAGCTATATATTGATATGTGGAGTTTATTTGATTTATATGCACTTTGAGCTCAAGTTAATTAGTATGCATATTTGTAGTGATTGCTTAATGCCTTCCCGCACACAGACATATAGTTACCACCGTCGATCGCCCCCATCGTCCCTCTTCACCGGCACCAACTTGGTGAGCCTCTATATATGTGTTTCTTATTTTTTTATATAAGAAATTTTATTTGTATGATTTAGATAGATACTTGTCTAATTTTCTTACTTGTATGATTCTTTGTTATACATAGTGCGATGGTTATGGTATCTGCGCATGTCGGCCCTCGTCCTTTCTATGATTCGGATGTGGTATATATATATATAATCTTTTATAACTATTAATTTGTTCCATTTTTCGTGTTTGACAATGATGACCAATTAAGTTGACATAGATATTTTTATCTAGGAGGTATGTGAACCGGAGATTGAAACTGACCCTCTGGTTGAGCGGTTAAATTTAGTTGAAAAAGAAAACGATTATTTGAAAGAAAAATTGAAAAAGGTTGAAGAAAAGAAGATGATATTGGAGTTGTATGTTGCCGATGTCGTCGGTGATCACAAGAACAAGATGGATGTAATGCGCATGAAGATTAGGAAAATTAGAAAATATGCCTTACTAAAGAGGCTTGGTATCATTATGCTGTTGGAGCAATTGGTACCTTTGTTGCGATATTGATCGCATTTATTATTGCATTTAAATTATTTAGGTAGATAGTTTTATGTTGTTTTTATGATAATAAGTATGTGTATGAACTTTATGTATGATCAACTTTATGTATGAACAACCTTTATGCATGTATGATCAATTTTATGTATATGAATTACTTGTATTAATTTTATCTTTTCGATGTTGTGCCATTATGAAGATGAGTCGGCAATGGAGGTACAAAGACCGACGCTCTGGCGAGTTCATTAATGGTTTGCATAGTTTTCTGCAAGTGGCTGAGGCTAACAAGCGGGATGGTTTTATGTGTTGTTCATGTGGTGTCTGCAAGAATAATAACAGCTACTCTGACTCAAAAGATATTCACCTCCATCTGTTTAAGCATGGTTTCATGTCCGGCTATAACTGCTAGACCAAGCACGGAGAAAGAGGGGTTCTGATGGAAGAGAATGAAGAAGATGAGGATGATGACATGTATCCTGGGTTCCTGCCTGAATACGGTGGTACAATGGGGGAACAGAATGAAGAACAAGAGAAAGAACAAGAAGGTGAAGAAAAGGCATCACATGAGCCCGATGATGAGTTTCGCTGTGTCATTGTTGATGCACAGAGAGGATGCGAAAGAGAAAGGGAGAAGTTGAAGTTCAATCACATGTTAGAGGATCACAAAAAAGGATTGTACCCAAATTGCGAAGAGGGAAACACAAAGCTCGGTGCCGCACTGGAATTGTTGCAATGGAAGGCAGAGTATGGTATACCTGACAAGGGGTTTGGGAAGGTACTGAAAATATTTAAGAAGATACTTCCAAAGGATAACGAATTGCCTGACAACACTTACGAAGCAAAGAAGCTTGTTTGCCCTCTAGGACTAGAGGTGCAGAAGATACATGCATGCCCTAATGACTGCATCCTCTACCGTGGTGAGTACGAGAATTTTAATGAATGTTCGGTATGCGGTGCATTGCGCTATAAGATCAGACGAGATGACCCTGGTGATGTTGAGGGCGAGCGCCCCAGGAAGAGGGTTGCTGCCAAGGTGATGTGGTATGCTCCTATAATACCACGGTTGAAACGACTGCTCAGAAACAAAGAGCATGCCAAGTTGTTGCGATGGCACAACGAAGACCGTAAGAAATACGGGAATTTGAGACACCCCGCTGATGGGTCACAATGGAGAAAAATCGAGAGAATGGAAGAAAAGGAAAATGGCAAGTTTACAAAGGACCCCAGGAACATATGGTTTGGTTTAAGTGCAGATGGCATTAATCCTTTTGGGGAGCAGAGCAGCAATCATAGCACATGGCCCGTGACTCTATGTATCTACAACCTTCCTCCTTGGAAGTGCATGAAGCGGAAGTTCATTATGATGCCAGTGCTAATCCAAGGCCCTAAGCAACCCGACAACGACATTGATGTGTACCTAAGGCCATTAGTTGAAGAACTTTTACTGTTGTGGGCTAAACCAGGTGTACGTGTGTGGGATGAGAACAAACAGGAGGAATTTGATCTACGAGCATTGCTGTTTGTAACCATCAATGATTGGCCTGCTCTTAGTAACCTTTCAGGACAGACAAACAAGGGATACAAGGCATGCACACACTGTTTAGATGAGACTGAAAGTATATATTTGCCCAACTGCAATAAGAATGTGTACCTGGGACATCGTCGGTTTCTTCCGACCAATCATCCCTTAATAAAGAAAGGAAAGCATTTCAAAGGCGAGGCAGATCACCGGAAGAAACCTATCCTCCGTACTGGTGATGATATACTTGATATGGTCAAGGATTTACCAGAGCAAGTAGTCTTTGGAAAGGGTCCTGGTGGAAAATCTGTTCCGCATGACGCTGACGGACACGCACCCATGTGGAAGAAGAAATCTATATTTTGGGACCTACCCATGTGGAAGGCGTAGGCGTTGTTCCATGGTATGAGGGGTTTGCGGAGTATAAAGATACTTACAAAAGCCGTGCAAAAAAGAATAAGCTAGAAGCAGACCGTCTTTCAAAGTTGGAAAATTCTATGAAGCATATGAAGGAACAACTACAGGCGTCACTTAGCCAGCAACCGCAGCCAACTCAAGATCCACCTGAAGCAATGATACGTCTCAAACGTATCTACTTTTCCAAAAACTTTTGCTATTGTTTTGCCCTCATTCTTGCATGATTTGGACGAAACTAACCCGGACTAACGCTGTTTTCAGCAGAGCTGCCTGTATGGTTTTATTGTGTGCAGGAAAATGGATTTTTAGGTATCTCAGAAAATTCCGGGAAAATTCATAGAAAATCCACGCACCAGAAGCTTCCACCAGCCAGAAGTGGGACCAGAGGGGAGTCCTGGGGGCCCCAGGCGCCCCCCTGGCGCGCCCAGGGGTGGGGCCGCGCCCTCTGGCCGCCTGGGAGCCTCCCCCCTCCTCTGGTGCCCTACCTCGACTCCTATTTATTCCCGTGACGCGAAAACCCCAGAAAGAGAGTCGCTTTTCCAGTTTCCGTCTCGGAGCCGCCGCCACCCTCTGTTCTTCTTCGGGAGGGCTAATCTGGAGGCTGATTTGGCCTACGGAGAGGGGAGATCGTCGCCATCGTCATCACCATCACCAATCCATCCCTCCTCCATGAATTCTCTTCACATGTGTGAGTAATTCCCTGTTGTAGGCAAAGGGGATGGTAGGGATTGGATGAGTTAGATCATGATAGTTCGTCAGATTGTTGGGGGCATGTTGCATATCATCTAGATTGGTGTTTATCTTCTTTGCTTCAACTTGTTGCTCTTAATTCTTGTCACTTTGGGCCCGAGTGCCATGTTTTCAGATCTGAACCCTATGTGTTTTCATGAATATATTTGTGTTCTTGATCCTATCTATGAGTTGTATGCACCTATTATGGTCCGGAACCGGCGATCCCAAAGGTGACAGCTTGGGACACTGATGGCTTCTTGCCCCTCGTTGGTTACCCCAAGTGGAAGGTTGAGATGCAGCGTAGCGGTAATTTCCCTCAGTAAAGATACCAAGGTTTGTCTCCAGTAGGACTCAACGATAAGTACGATAGGTGGCAACGGCGCCAGAAATTATTCTGATGCGTGGAGTTGTCGTGGACCTGCACAAAACAAATAACTTTGCTCCCAACGAGTTCAAAGGAGTTGTCAATTCCTCCGGCCTTGTCGTTTACAACGGATCAAACGCAAGAGATAAAAAAGGTACTAGTAAAAGTAAAAACAAAAAGATAAATAGTGGGTGTGAACAATGGTATGAATATGGACCGGAGTCCCGTGATTTTCACTAGTGATGTCTCTCTCCCAAAAGACGATAAAAATGCTAGCGAGGTAAACAAATCACAGTTGGGCAATTGACAGGATTATGAAGGCACCGCAATGCTAACTATGCTGCAAAGAAAGGAAGGGCTCAAAAGCAATGGGCAGTACGCCAAGGTAAGTAGACCGAAATCCATCTGCATCTACTACGAATCATCCACCTTGAGATATCTATCTAGAACATCTCGCTGGTATTAAATTGCGAATCCCACCCAAAGTGTAAACTCAAAGCAACAGACAACTGCATTAAAAGAACTTTGCGTAAAGTAAAAAATTCTTGCACCAATAGGCACAATCACCGTTGTTTTGTCCCTGGTGGCAACAGCACATCCCCTAGTCTCATGTTTCTGTCACTCAAGCTAGACATCAGGGGGCTGAACCCACAATCGAGCATAACGCTCTCTCTTGGAGTTGCAAGCAAATAACTTGGCCAAAGCAAATACTGCAACGGAGAACATGCAAGAATTTACTCAAGAACAAAATATAAAAGGGCAAACCAAATATATTACTCATCACAATCTGAACATAGTCTCATAATCCATCAGATCCCAACAAACTAAGCATAGCAACAGCAGAAAATTACATAGGTGCCTCGATCATGTGAGGCAGCTCACGAGGTCTCGAAAGTGGAAGCACAAAAGAGGGAGAGGACATCACATAGCTACTGATCACGGACCCATGGTCCAAGGGAGACTACTCACGGTACATACGGGAGGCGTCCATGGCTATGGATGCTCTCCCGGAGGGGTGATCTCCTTCCGGCAGGGTGCCGGGGCAGCTTCTCCAGGAAAGCCCGATCTGAAAACGGCGGCGGCGGCGGAACAGAGAGGTTTCTGTGAAAAAGAGTTCTTTTTTAGGGGTTTCTACCCCGAGGGGGTTATATAGGCGAAGGGGGGCGTCGAGGGGCCACCCAGGGCAGCCAGGAGGGTGCCTGGCGCGCCCTAGGGTTGGGGCCGCGCCAGGGACCCTTATGGCTCCCTGGTGGTGGTCCGGCTCTCTCCCTTGGTTATTCCGGAAGCTTCCTGCCCGCTGATTTTTAATATAATTTTTGCGGAATTTTTTGGGCACTTTAATCAGCCGGAAAACCTGAAAAACAAAAACAGCAGAAAACCAGAAGCTGGCAACTGGGTGCACTGAGTTAGTAGGTTAGTCCAAATTGGTTTAAAAGTGTAATAAAGTTCAACCAAAACATGGCAAAGTCACACAAAACATGCATGGAGCAAGCAGAAATTATAGATACGTTTGGGACGTATCAACATCCCCAAGCTTAATTCCTGCTCGTCCTCGAGTAGGTAAATGATAACAAGCATAATTTCTGTGGTGACATGCCACACAACCAAATAAGGACTGTTAAGTAAAGCAATCAAAGCATGCAATTCAATTCGAGTCTTAACAGGCAAGAGTCTATATTGGCATTAACACAAGCAACAAAAGAACAAAAGGTGCAAGAGCTCTTGCTGTCCGTGACTCGAATGTCTCCAGATGGTGTTTGCGTGCAAGCAAGGGACTGGGAAGAAAGAGAAAAAGTTTGTTGAGAACAACTATCTACTAAAGTTTCACACTTAGTCTCCTTTGGATTCTTATCTGGACTCGTCCCCAGACCACTAGCCAGGTACAAGTCAAACTGATCCATTCCCTTTCGATATTTTGAGCACTCATGCAATGGATGAGCGTGAGCAAGAAAGTTGACACCTAAAAGGCGAAACAGAAAAAGGGTGGAGGAGGAAGACAAAAAGGTGTGTGAAAGGCTCACATCAATGAGGACAATCATAGGCGAGAGAAGGCCATATGATAGATATGATGTGAGGAGTAGGGATTGCCATACAACGGATGCACATGTGAGCTAAAAGCTCTCCAATGGAATTAGTGGGGGTGCATCTAACTCGCTTGCTCAAGAAGACCTAGAGCTCGTTTGAGGAGGCTCATCATTGGAATATACAAGCCAAGTTCTATAGTGTAAAAGTTCCCCACATAGCTATATGCATGATGATAATCTCTATGGAGTACAAGGGATAGAAGATGAAGTACTAGTGTGGATCTCTCAAAAGGAATAGTAGTATGCCCCCTTCTCTCTTTTTATTTTTCTTTTTCTCTTTTTCTCTTTTTTTTATTTTGGTGGCCTCAATGGCTCTTTCTATTTAACTCTCATTTGTCCTCTTTGGGATCTTTTGATTTTGTCCTCTTTGGGATCTTTTCCTCACTTTAGGGGCAATACTCTATATTTTACAAGAATATAAGAGATCTTTCACACTTTACAAAGGTACTCACAAAAATAAAATGTAACTAATCATGATGCAAATGTATGCCTCTGCCAGGATAGTAGGATATGCAATGATACTAGCGCGTCATGTAGCAATGATTAGGGCAAGGCCCAACTAGCATGCGGCTCATCGATCAAGCAAGTAGCATGTATGACATGAAGATCAAGTCATGAGAGGGTGGATGTTGCATGGCAATGTATCTCGGAAAGGCTATGGAAATGCCTTGTAGGTAGGTATGGTGGCTGTTTTGAGGAAAGATATAATGAGGCTTATGATGACAGAGCGTATCATGCCAAGGGTTTGGATGCACCGGCGAAGTATGCGCCAACTCTCGAGGTGAGAAAGGGCAATGCACGGTACCGAAGAGGCTAGAAAAAGTATGGGTAGGTGGAAGTGTCAACTTTCGAATACTCACATTAGTCCGAAGAACTCATGCACTTATTATCGGTAACTCTCAATCTAATAGGAGGTTCACAAAGAGACAGGTACCCCGAGGAGGAGTGTATGGGGGTTTGGTTATCCTTGCGCATCCTCGACTCATGGTACGTGAGTGTACTCTAATATTCGAACCCTCCAGAGGTTAGTGATCCATCTAGTAGCTAGAGTTCTCAACAGGGGTTTTTTGGTTTTCGAAAAACACACAGATTGCCCAAAATACGACATCTATCACTAATAGGCAAGAGCTCTTGACACCAAAAGTTCAAACATTACTCTAGTCAATACCTCAAAACTATTGCAAGTTACTACTTCAAAAAGAAAAGAAACTTTAACTACCTACTTTCTAGTCAAGACACAGAACTCAGTGCAACAGGAAAACTCTCTAACAAGATAAAACATGCAACCTATAGAAAGTTCAACCTGAAAAGAAAAGCTCTAGAAAAACTAAAGCACTACAGCTAAACAGACCAGCAGCTAAGAAAAGAAAAAGAACAACTCACAGCTAAAAGAAATAAGCATGCAAATCCTATGAGGAGTTCTAGTTCAAGTGGAGCGTGTTTCTCTCCCACACAAAAGAGTAAGTTGGGGTCTAACTTGTTACTACAGCAAAGAAAGCAAAACAAACCTAGAAAAGTAAAGAGCGAGACGCTCCAAGCAAAGCACATAACGCGTGAAGTGATAAAAATATAGTGCAACGGAAGACAGACCGATGATTGTTGATGAAGAAGGGGATGCACCGGGGGCATCCCCAAGCTTAGACGCTTGAGTCTCCTTGAATATTTATTGGGGGCGCACTTGGGCATCCCCAAGCTTGAGAGCTTGACACTCCTGGATCTTCTTTCATCACCTTCCATCGCGCACTTGAAAACTCCCTTCATACATAACTCATTGTAGGCTTATTAGAGAGGTTAGTACCCTAATAAAATAATTTTCCTCTACTGCAAATAAAGATTTCCAGGAAGAGCTACTGTTTCTCTTGCCTGCCCAAAAAAATTTGCAAAGAAAACGCAAGCTTAAGGATTGCAAAACTGCGAAAAGAAAAACTGGGGCAGAAGCTGAGAAAAACAGAACAGTAGAGAAAGGGGAATTTTTTCGAGGTACTTCTGCAACTCAAATCAAAAAACTTTGAACAGGGGCTAGCAAGCCAATTGTATGGATCATGCTGTCAAAAAATTTCAGATCAAAAAGATGATCTGGTGATTTATCGCGAATTTTCCCGTCAAGAAGACAGAATCTGTTTCTGGACAGCAAGCTCCAACTTTTGAACTTTCAAGCACTCTGAGGCTAAACTTGGCACAAAGCTTGAAAAATAAAGATACAATGATGTTGCTACAGTAGTAACAATCATCAAGACCACTAAGAACAGAACAAAAGCAAAAATAAAAACCTAAATTCGTTGTGGGCTGCCTCCCGAAAGCGCTTATTTAGAGCCATTAGCTAGGCTTAAAGCAGAAGATCAAAGTTCTCCAAAATCATCGGAAGGTTCACCAAGGATTTCAAAGGGGTTTTCAATAAGCTCATCCTTGTTCTTCCGAGGGAAGAGATACGCACCTTTCGCCTTACCACGCAAACGTATTTGTCCTTTACCTATATCAATGAAGCCTTTCATGGCTCAGAGGAAGTCCCTTCCAAGCACTATATTTCCTTTATTGGCCTTCATGATGGCAAAGTCAATCTCCACACTCCTTTTAAGAAACATGACTTGAACATTTTTCAGTCTTCCCTGTATCTCAGAAATATCACCATTAGAATGTTCATGGAAAGACGGAAATTTGTCCATGCTTGCAACGTACAAAGAATCATAGATAAAGCTTGGCATTATAGAAACTGTAGATCCAATGTCACAAAAAGCAAGGAAGTTTTGATTAGAGATAACAACCCTAATAAAAGGCTCCCAGTCATTTTCTATTTCCAAAATCTCCTCTCTAGGAGGATTTAGGCTCTCTACTTTTTTTAGGACTAGAGCATCAAGTCTCTTCTCAATAGTAGCAATTCTATCTATAACAGTATCAAAACCATCATAAACAAAATAGCCAGATAAACCATGTATAATTTCAAGTGATCTAGCTTCATCACACTCTAAAAAGTCTCCTTCGGCTATAAGATCAAGAGAGTGCTTACACCACTTAAAGAGGCCAAAGTAAAAATTTCTAAGAACAATTCTTGTAGGTAACCAAGGCATATTTGCCTCGTGTGCTTCAGAAATTATGTCCCGTGCCTTCTTCATATTCTCCCCGTTCTTTTGGTGGAAATCCAAGACCTTGGATTCCCCCATAGTACCAGCTCTTAACATACTTCACCACACAAGAAAGGTAACAGGTATTTTTGGTATTTTTGATTAGGGACACAAAAGTAAAAACTGAAAGGTAAACTAACAAGACTAAAAAGCAAAGGTAAAAGATAGCGTGTAACTCCCCTATTTTTGATACAGGAGTCCGACAACGGCGCCAGAAATTGGCGGTTATCAGGACTCGCGTATTTGTACTTCCTTTGAGTCCCCGGCAACGGCGCCAGAAATTAGCTTGATGGCTTCTCGCCCCTCGTTGGTTACCCCAAGTGGAAGGTTGCGATGCAGCGTAGCGGTAATTTCCCTCAGTAAAGATACCAAGGTTTGTCTCCAGTAGGACTCAACGATAAGTACGATAGGTGGCAACGGCGCCAGAAATTATTCTGATGCGTGGAGTTGTCGTGGACCTGCACAAAACAAATAACTTTGCTCCCAACGAGTTCAAAGGAGTTGTCAATTCCTCCGGCCTTGTCGTTTACAACGGATCAAACGCAAGAGATAAAAAAGGTACTAGTAAAAGTAAAAACAAAAAGATAAATAGTGGGTGTGAACAATGGTATGAATATGGACCGGAGTCCCGTGATTTTCACTAGTGATGTCTCTCTCCCAAAAGACGATAAAAATGCTAGCGAGGTAAACAAATCACAGTTGGGCAATTGACAGGATTATGAAGGCACCGCAATGCTAACTATGCTGCAAAGAAAGGAAGGGCTCAAAAGCAATGGGCAGTACGCCAAGGTAAGTAGACCGAAATCCATCTGCATCTACTACGAATCATCCACCTTGAGATATCTATCTAGAACATCTCGCTGGTATTAAATTGCGAATCCCACCCAAAGTGTAAACTCAAAGCAACAGACAACTGCATTAAAAGAACTTTGCGTAAAGTAAAAAATTCTTGCACCAATAGGCACAATCACCGTTGTTTTGTCCCTGGTGGCAACAGCACATCCCCTAGTCTCATGTTTCTGTCACTCAAGCTAGACATCAGGGGGCTGAACCCACAATCGAGCATAACGCTCTCTCTTGGAGTTGCAAGCAAATAACTTGGCCAAAGCAAATACTGCAACAGAGAACATGCAAGAATTTACTCAAGAACAAAATATAAAAGGGCAAACCAAATATATTACTCATCACAATCTGAACATAGTCTCATAATCCATCAGATCCCAACAAACTAAGCATAGCAACAGCAGAAAATTACATAGGTGCCTCGATCATGTGAGGCAGCTCACGAGGTCTCGAAAGTGGAAGCACAAAAGAGGGAGAGGACATCACATAGCTACTGATCACGGACCCATGGTCCAAGGGAGACTACTCACGGTACATACGGGAGGCGTCCATGGCTATGGATGCTCTCCCGGAGGGGTGATCTCCTTCCGGCAGGGTGCCGGGGCAGCTTCTCCAGGAAAGCCCGATCTGAAAACGGCGGCGGCGGCGGAACAGAGAGGTTTCTGTGAAAAAGAGTTCTTTTTTAGGGGTTTCTACCCCGAGAGGGTTATATAGGCGAAGGGGGGCGTCGAGGGGCCACCCAGGGCAGCCAGGAGGGTGCCTGGCGCGCCCTAGGGTTGGGGCCGCGCCAGGGACCCTTATGGCTCCCTGGTGGTGGTCCGGCTCTCTCCCTTGGTTATTCCGGAAGCTTCCTGCCCGCTGATTTTTAATATAATTTTTGCGGAATTTTTTGGGCACTTTAATCAGCCGGAAAACCTGAAAAACAAAAACAGCAGAAAACCAGAAGCTGGCAACTGGGTGCACTGAGTTAGTAGGTTAGTCCAAATTGGTTTAAAAGTGTAATAAAGTTCAACCAAAACATGGCAAAGTCACACAAAACATGCATGGAGCAAGCAGAAATTATAGATACGTTTGGGACGTATCAACATCCCCAAGCTTAATTCCTGCTCGTCCTCGAGTAGGTAAATGATAACAAGCATAATTTCTGTGGTGACATGCCACACAACCAAATAAGGACTGTTAAGTAAAGCAATCAAAGCATGCAATTCAATTCGAGTCTTAACAGGCAAGAGTCTATATTGGCATTAACACAAGCAACAAAAGAACAAAAGGTGCAAGAGCTCTTGCTGTCCGTGACTCGAATGTCTCCAGATGGTGTTTGCGTGCAAGCAAGGGACTGGGAAGAAAGAGAAAAAGTTTGTTGAGAACAACTATCTACTAAAGTTTCACACTTAGTCTCCTTTGGATTCTTATCTGGACTCGTCCCCAGACCACTAGCCAGGTACAAGTCAAACTGATCCACTCCCTTTCGATATTTTGAGCACTCATGCAATGGATGAGCGTGAGCAAGAAAGTTGACACCTAAAAGGCGAAACAGAAAAAGGGTGGAGGAGGAAGACAAAAAGGTGTGTGAAAGGCTCACATCAATGAGGACAATCATAGGCGAGAGAAGGCCATATGATAGATATGATGTGAGGAGTAGGGATTGCCATACAACGGATGCACATGTGAGCTAAAAGCTCTCCAATGGAATTAGTGGGGGTGCATCTAACTCGCTTGCTCAAGAAGACCTAGAGCTCGTTTGAGGAGGCTCATCATTGGAATATACAAGCCAAGTTCTATAGTGTAAAAGTTCCCCACATAGCTATATGCATGATGATAATCTCTATGGAGTACAAGGGATAGAAGATGAAGTACTAGTGTGGATCTCTCAAAAGGAATAGTAGTATGCCCCCTTCTCTCTTTTTATTTTTCTTTTTCTCTTTTTCTCTTTTTTTTATTTTGGTGGCCTCAATGGCTCTTTCTATTTAACTCTCATTTGTCCTCTTTGGGATCTTTTGATTTTGTCCTCTTTGGGATCTTTTCCTCACTTTAGGGGCAATGCTCTATATTTTACAAGAATATAAGAGATCTTTCACACTTTACAAAGGTACTCACAAAAATAAAATGTAACTAATCATGATGCAAATGTATGCCTCTGCCAGGATAGTAGGATATGCAATGATACTAGCGCGTCATGTAGCAATGATTAGGGCAAGGCCCAACTAGCATGCGGCTCATCGATCAAGCAAGTAGCATGTATGACATGAAGATCAAGTCATGAGAGGGTGGATGTTGCATGGCAATGTATCTCGGAAAGGCTATGGAAATGCCTTGTAGGTAGGTATGGTGGCTGTTTTGAGGAAAGATATAATGAGGCTTATGATGACAGAGCGTATCATGCCAAGGGTTTGGATGCACCGGCGAAGTATGCGCCAACTCTCGAGGTGAGAAAGGGCAATGCACGGTACCGAAGAGGCTAGAAAAAGTATGGGTAGGTGGAAGTGTCAACTTTCGAATACTCACATTAGTCCGAAGAACTCATGCACTTATTATCGGTAACTCTCAATCTAATAGGAGGTTCACAAAGAGACAGGTACCCCGAGGAGGAGTGTATGGGGGTTTGGTTATCCTTGCGCATCCTCGACTCATGGTACGTGAGTGTACTCTAATATTCGAACCCTCCAGAGGTTAGTGATCCATCTAGTAGCTAGAGTTCTCAACAGGGGTTTTTTGGTTTTCGAAAAACACACAGATTGCCCAAAATACGACATCTATCACTAATAGGCAAGAGCTCTTGACACCAAAAGTTCAAACATTACTCTAGTCAATACCTCAAAACTATTGCAAGTTACTACTTCAAAAAGAAAAGAAACTTTAACTACCTACTTTCTAGTCAAGACACAGAACTCAGTGCAACAGGAAAACTCTCTAACAAGATAAAACATGCAACCTATAGAAAGTTCAACCTGAAAAGAAAAGCTCTAGAAAAACTAAAGCACTACAGCTAAACAGACCAGCAGCTAAGAAAAGAAAAAGAACAACTCACAGCTAAAAGAAATAAGCATGCAAATCCTATGAGGAGTTCTAGTTCAAGTGGAGCGTGTTTCTCTCCCACACAAAAGAGTAAGTTGGGGTCTAACTTGTTACTACAGCAAAGAAAGCAAAACAAACCTAGAAAAGTAAAGAGCGAGACGCTCCAAGCAAAGCACATAACGCGTGAAGTGATAAAAATATAGTGCAACGGAAGACAGACCGATGATTGTTGATGAAGAAGGGGATGCACCGGGGGCATCCCCAAGCTTAGACGCTTGAGTCTCCTTGAATATTTATTGGGGGCGCACTTGGGCATCCCCAAGCTTGAGAGCTTGACACTCCTGGATCTTCTTTCATCACCTTCCATCGCGCACTTGAAAACTCCCTTCATACATAACTCATTGTAGGCTTATTAGAGAGGTTAGTACCCTAATAAAATAATTTTCCTCTACTGCAAATAAAGATTTCCAGGAAGAGCTACTGTTTCTCTTGCCTGCCCAAAAAAATTTGCAAAGAAAACGCAAGCTTAAGGATTGCAAAACTGCGAAAAGAAAAACTGGGGCAGAAGCTGAGAAAAACAGAACAGTAGAGAAAGGGGAATTTTTTCGAGGTACTTCTGCAACTCAAATCAAAAAACTTTGAACAGGGGCTAGCAAGCCAATTGTATGGATCATGCTGTCAAAAAATTTCAGATCAAAAAGATGATCTGGTGATTTATCGCGAATTTTCCCGTCAAGAAGACAGAATCTGTTTCTGGACAGCAAGCTCCAACTTTTGAACTTTCAAGCACTCTGAGGCTAAACTTGGCACAAAGCTTGAAAAATAAAGATACAATGATGTTGCTACAGTAGTAACAATCATCAAGACCACTAAGAACAGAACAAAAGCAAAAATAAAAACCTAAATTCGTTGTGGGCTGCCTCCCGAAAGCGCTTATTTAGAGCCATTAGCTAGGCTTAAAGCAGAAGATCAAAGTTCTCCAAAATCATCGGAAGGTTCACCAAGGATTTCAAAGGGGTTTTCAATAAGCTCATCCTTGTTCTTCCGAGGGAAGAGATACGCACCTTTCGCCTTACCACGCAAACGTATTTGTCCTTTACCTATATCAATGAAGCCTTTCATGGCTCAGAGGAAGTCCCTTCCAAGCACTATATTTCCTTTATTGGCCTTCATGATGGCAAAGTCAATCTCCACACTCCTTTTAAGAAACATGACTTGAACATTTTTCAGTCTTCCCTGTATCTCAGAAATATCACCATTAGAATGTTCATGGAAAGACGGAAATTTGTCCATGCTTGCAACGTACAAAGAATCATAGATAAAGCTTGGCATTATAGAAACTGTAGATCCAATGTCACAAAAAGCAAGGAAGTTTTGATTAGAGATAACAACCCTAATAAAAGGCTCCCAGTCATTTTCTATTTCCAAAATCTCCTCTCTAGGAGGATTTAGGCTCTCTACTTTTTTTAGGACTAGAGCATCAAGTCTCTTCTCAATAGTAGCAATTCTATCTATAACAGTATCAAAACCATCATAAACAAAATAGCCAGATAAACCATGTATAATTTCAAGTGATCTAGCTTCATCACACTCTAAAAAGTCTCCTTCGGCTATAAGATCAAGAGAGTGCTTACACCACTTAAAGAGGCCAAAGTAAAAATTTCTAAGAACAATTCTTGTAGGTAACCAAGGCATATTTGCCTCGTGTGCTTCAGAAATTATGTCCCGTGCCTTCTTCATATTCTCCCCGTTCTTTTGGTGGAAATCCAAGACCTTGGATTCCCCCATAGTACCAGCTCTTAACATACTTCACCACACAAGAAAGGTAACAGGTATTTTTGGTATTTTTGATTAGGGACACAAAAGTAAAAACTGAAAGGTAAACTAACAAGACTAAAAAGCAAAGGTAAAAGATAGCGTGTAACTCCCCTATTTTTGATACAGGAGTCCGACAACGGCGCCAGAAATTGGCGGTTATCAGGACTCGCGTATTTGTACTTCCTTTGAGTCCCCGGCAACGGCGCCAGAAATTAGCTTGATGGCTTCTCGCCCCTCGTTGGTTACCCCAAGTGGAAGGTTGCGATGCAGCGTAGCGGTAATTTCCCTCAGTAAAGATACCAAGGTTTGTCTCCAGTAGGACTCAACGATAAGTACGATAGGTGGCAACGGCGCCAGAAATTATTCTGATGCGTGGAGTTGTCGTGGACCTGCACAAAACAAATAACTTTGCTCCCAACGAGTTCAAAGGAGTTGTCAATTCCTCCGGCCTTGTCGTTTACAACGGATCAAACGCAAGAGATAAAAAAGGTACTAGTAAAAGTAAAAACAAAAAGATAAATAGTGGGTGTGAACAATGGTATGAATATGGACCGGAGTCCCGTGATTTTCACTAGTGATGTCTCTCTCCCAAAAGACGATAAAAATGCTAGCGAGGTAAACAAATCACAGTTGGGCAATTGACAGGATTATGAAGGCACCGCAATGCTAACTATGCTGCAAAGAAAGGAAGGGCTCAAAAGCAATGGGCAGTACGCCAAGGTAAGTAGACCGAAATCCATCTGCATCTACTACGAATCATCCACCTTGAGATATCTATCTAGAACATCTCGCTGGTATTAAATTGCGAATCCCACCCAAAGTGTAAACTCAAAGCAACAGACAACTGCATTAAAAGAACTTTGCGTAAAGTAAAAAATTCTTGCACCAATAGGCACAATCACCGTTGTTTTGTCCCTGGTGGCAACAGCACATCCCCTAGTCTCATGTTTCTGTCACTCAAGCTAGACATCAGGGGGCTGAACCCACAATCGAGCATAACGCTCTCTCTTGGAGTTGCAAGCAAATAACTTGGCCAAAGCAAATACTGCAACAGAGAACATGCAAGAATTTACTCAAGAACAAAATATAAAAGGGCAAACCAAATATATTACTCATCACAATCTGAACATAGTCTCATAATCCATCAGATCCCAACAAACTAAGCATAGCAACAGCAGAAAATTACATAGGTGCCTCGATCATGTGAGGCAGCTCACGAGGTCTCGAAAGTGGAAGCACAAAAGAGGGAGAGGACATCACATAGCTACTGATCACGGACCCATGGTCCAAGGGAGACTACTCACGGTACATACGGGAGGCGTCCATGGCTATGGATGCTCTCCCGGAGGGGTGATCTCCTTCCGGCAGGGTGCCGGGGCAGCTTCTCCAGGAAAGCCCGATCTGAAAACGGCGGCGGCGGCGGAACAGAGAGGTTTCTGTGAAAAAGAGTTCTTTTTTAGGGGTTTCTACCCCGAGAGGGTTATATAGGCGAAGGGGGGCGTCGAGGGGCCACCCAGGGCAGCCAGGAGGGTGCCTGGCGCGCCCTAGGGTTGGGGCCGCGCCAGGGACCCTTATGGCTCCCTGGTGGTGGTCCGGCTCTCTCCCTTGGTTATTCCGGAAGCTTCCTGCCCGCTGATTTTTAATATAATTTTTGCGGAATTTTTTGGGCACTTTAATCAGCCGGAAAACCTGAAAAACAAAAACAGCAGAAAACCAGAAGCTGGCAACTGGGTGCACTGAGTTAGTAGGTTAGTCCAAATTGGTTTAAAAGTGTAATAAAGTTCAACCAAAACATGGCAAAGTCACACAAAACATGCATGGAGCAAGCAGAAATTATAGATACGTTTGGGACGTATCAACATCCCCAAGCTTAATTCCTGCTCGTCCTCGAGTAGGTAAATGATAACAAGCATAATTTCTGTGGTGACATGCCACACAACCAAATAAGGACTGTTAAGTAAAGCAATCAAAGCATGCAATTCAATTCGAGTCTTAACAGGCAAGAGTCTATATTGGCATTAACACAAGCAACAAAAGAACAAAAGGTGCAAGAGCTCTTGCTGTCCGTGACTCGAATGTCTCCAGATGGTGTTTGCGTGCAAGCAAGGGACTGGGAAGAAAGAGAAAAAGTTTGTTGAGAACAACTATCTACTAAAGTTTCACACTTAGTCTCCTTTGGATTCTTATCTGGACTCGTCCCCAGACCACTAGCCAGGTACAAGTCAAACTGATCCACTCCCTTTCGATATTTTGAGCACTCATGCAATGGATGAGCGTGAGCAAGAAAGTTGACACCTAAAAGGCGAAACAGAAAAAGGGTGGAGGAGGAAGACAAAAAGGTGTGTGAAAGGCTCACATCAATGAGGACAATCATAGGCGAGAGAAGGCCATATGATAGATATGATGTGAGGAGTAGGGATTGCCATACAACGGATGCACATGTGAGCTAAAAGCTCTCCAATGGAATTAGTGGGGGTGCATCTAACTCGCTTGCTCAAGAAGACCTAGAGCTCGTTTGAGGAGGCTCATCATTGGAATATACAAGCCAAGTTCTATAGTGTAAAAGTTCCCCACATAGCTATATGCATGATGATAATCTCTATGGAGTACAAGGGATAGAAGATGAAGTACTAGTGTGGATCTCTCAAAAGGAATAGTAGTATGCCCCCTTCTCTCTTTTTATTTTTCTTTTTCTCTTTTTCTCTTTTTTTTATTTTGGTGGCCTCAATGGCTCTTTCTATTTAACTCTCATTTGTCCTCTTTGGGATCTTTTGATTTTGTCCTCTTTGGGATCTTTTCCTCACTTTAGGGGCAATACTCTATATTTTACAAGAATATAAGAGATCTTTCACACTTTACAAAGGTACTCACAAAAATAAAATGTAACTAATCATGATGCAAATGTATGCCTCTGCCAGGATAGTAGGATATGCAATGATACTAGCGCGTCATGTAGCAATGATTAGGGCAAGGCCCAACTAGCATGCGGCTCATCGATCAAGCAAGTAGCATGTATGACATGAAGATCAAGTCATGAGAGGGTGGATGTTGCATGGCAATGTATCTCGGAAAGGCTATGGAAATGCCTTGTAGGTAGGTATGGTGGCTGTTTTGAGGAAAGATATAATGAGGCTTATGATGACAGAGCGTATCATGCCAAGGGTTTGGATGCACCGGCGAAGTATGCGCCAACTCTCGAGGTGAAGGGCAGCAGACCCTCAGAGAAGCCAAACAAAGTGGTATCTATCTATGGAGAAAACAATGGATCATATTTCCATCCATTATGTCAAGTCCAACGCGTTCGACATCAAGTTCACTACCACCCCCGAGATGGAGTGCATCCCGACTCCGCAGCACCAGCCGAGTCCTGCACCCCTCCCCGAGATGGAGCGCAGTGCGACTCCGCAACATCAGCCGAGTCATGCACCATCCATCCCCGAGATGGAGCAAAGTGGGACTGATCCGCTGCGACGTCCGCCGAGTCCTGCACCATCCATCCCCGTGGAGCGCAGCGCGACTCCGCCGCGTCAGCCGATTCCACCACAACCACCCCACATCACGAGTCCGCAGCGCCAACCGATCCCACCAGCTCCCCCCGTGATGGATAGAAGGAAAACACGGCAATCAAAAAGTAATCGACCTCCGCCGCGTCATAGGAGTCCACCGAAGAAGAAACTAAAGAAAGTTAAACCCCAGAAGAGTCCGTCGGTCTTACCCTGGGATAGGAGTGTAGCTGAAAACAAGGCCATAGTGGATGAAGCCGTGGTGAAGCACTTTGCACCGAAACCTCCCCCGCCACCGAAGGAGAAAATAGCCGAGGTAATAGTACAACACTTTTTGTAGATGTTTGAACCCCCTGTTAAGACCGTGTTCTCGGACTACGAACGCTCTATTAACAAGTCATTTATGCAAAAGGGTTCAAGAAGCAGCCACTCAGGCAGTAAAAAATGCAGGAAAACTGTTGCCCAGTTCGGAGAACAGACAGTGCAATCGATAGCCCCGCTCAAGGTGAATACCAAGCAGCATGAAGAGATAACCGACGAACAAAGAGCATTTGCTCGAGAGGCGGGTCTTACTATTGAACAATTTTTAAACCTTGATGACTTGTCCGGTGTGCCAGCTCCAAAAAGGAAATATGCAAAAGGGGAGCCTATGGTCATTGGAGAAGAAGAGAAGCTATTATCAATGCAAATGCGCAACTTGCATAAGTGGTACATCACAGAAGCTATACCGGTCGAGATACCCGGCTTCTGGATTCCGATCAGGCGAGATTATTTCGACAATGGAACTGGTGACTTGTGGATTGCAAATGAAGAATTATTTCAGTTATTCCATCAATTGGCACTCGACAAATCTATCGTCGGTTTGTATTGTCTGTAAGTGATTTCTTTCTAGCTCAGCTCGTACGTCATTGACTGTATTATCCTCACTATATATATTCTTTTGTGTGTGGTATTACGCAGAATGAAGATGTACGAAATGAGAAAAGATGGAGTCTTTGGCATTGGGTTCATTGACCCAAATATCATACATGAAGTAACAGTAAAACATAATACATAATTCGCGGAGACCTTTTTGCTTAAAACTTTGAGGGATCTACATGCAGAAGAACATATACTATTTCCTTACAACTTCAAGTGAGTGTCATTATTTTGTACTAGAAATTATAGTTTTGCTTACTCGATATTGTTATATAAGTGATACCCGCTTACGTGTGCGCAGCTATCACTTCATCCTGATAGACATTGAAATGGAAAAAGGAATGGTTACAGTAATGGACTCACTACGTAAAGATATTAGTGAGTATATAGAAATTATGAACTCATTCGCCAGGTAATTTTAATCATTATCACACATGTAGGCTTCTTTAGTGTTCACTTTAAGTTTCTGTTATATCAAGTAATTAAATCATTTATTCATTTTCTTTGACGACAGAGTTTGGGAAAAGTTCAAAAAACTCGAGCACGGTGAATGGAAGGAGAAGCTGACGTGGCAGTACGATAGATATGTGAGAGAACATTCGATTTAATTATATTTCTAGTTTCAATATACCATTATCATATATATGCTTGATTATTAAATCTGTTTGAATTATATTTTGTTGTGAAGTGTATGAGGCAGGCATCGGGGACTGAACCTTGTGCTTACATCGTAATGGAGAACATTCGCTATATGACAGAAAAGATTAATCAAAGAACAATGATGGTACATAAATACTATCTAGACTTTGTTCTTACCATATGTAATATATTCATATATTGATCATCTTCTTTAAATAATAAGATTTGGGAGAAGCGGGATAAACTCGACATAAATGATCGCATGCGATCACTTCAAGAGGAAATAGCGGGATTTCTTCTTCGTGAAGTCATAAATAAGTCGACTGGAGAATTTCCTTACCATATGTAATAGGAAACTGGTGTGTTGTCCATATGATGTATAATGTATGTATATTCAAATGCCCTCCACTGTTGTGGGCTCGAGGCAAGCAAAGAGGGGCGGTGGTGAGGCACTAGTACTATATATGATGTATATATATGTTGGTGGTACGATAATTCTACTATATATGATGATTCTCGCTAGCTACGAGATATTCTACATGTATATATATATATGCATTGTTGATACGTCCAAAAAGCATCACTATTTTATATTGTGATTTCACCCTATTCATTGATATATTCCACTTTAAAGTATTGTTCTTATGTTGTTTTGGCTTATTTTACACAGTTTACAACTTTCCGGTGCCGAAGCAGCAGAACCAGAATTCAGGGGTAAAAAGTGGATACCAAGTTGCTGAATCAGATCAAGTCCAAATGCGATGAAATTTTACGGGGAGCATTTTTATGAAGATTGACTGGGGATCACCAAAGGAGGAGGTGAGGGGACCCACCAGGAAGCCAGAAGGGTGCCTGGCGCGGCCCCCCTCCTGGCCGCGCCAGGCAACCTCCTGGGTGCCTGGTGGCCCCCCTCGGTGGCCCCTTTCGCCCATATAAGCCCCCTGGGGTGGAAACCCCAAAACAAGAGTCATTTCCGTGTTTCACCTCCGCCACGGGGCGGAAACCTATAGAGGAGAAAGCCATCTCCGGCGGGCAGATTCCGCCGGGGAGATCACCTCCCGGAAGGGGAGATCGTCGCCATCATCATCATCATCGTCACGGGCATCATCGAGATCATCATCAACATCATCCCCAACATCAGCACCATATCCATCTCCATCCCATCTCATCTCAAAATTGCAACTTGTGTTGTAATCCGTACTATGTATCCTATCTACTCTGTTGGTGTTGATTACTACTTTGTGGTGAATGCTATTGAGTTTTGTTGGAGAAATATCATTGTGTACAGATTGTTTATCACCCATCTATCACCTCTGATCATGATCTCTTTTATGTCTTGTGAGTAGTTACTTTAGTTCTTGAGAACATGGGAGAAGTCTAGTTGTTGGTAGTCATATGATGTTGAAGTATTATGTGTTGTTTGATACTTAAGTTGTGTTGTTATTTCTCTAGTGGTGTTATGTGAGTCGAACACATAACACTTCAGCTTTCATGGGCCTAGAGGAATACATTGTGCACAAAGGATGCTTATGGTGGGTTGCTGGAGTGACAGAAACCTGAACCCCAGTTCGCAAACTTTCGCACAAGGGAGTTATGGATCCTTGATCGTAATGTTGTGGTTAGGCTTATGCCTTAATTACTACCTTGTATTTGCGGATGCTTGCAAGGTGTGTAATCATAAGAGTACACTTATCTTAGTCTAGAAGGTGTACTAGCAATGATCCACCCACCGACACTTATCAACACGATACATATTACTTGGCGGAGTATGGTGAAAGTGACTTGACTATCTCTCCCGTGTTGTCTCGAGAACGCTTTAGCTTTTATAAGTTCAGTTCCTAGGCTTATCCTTGTTAAAGGATTGGGCCACTTGCTACTCCTCATTTACCCTGTTTACTTTGTCTGTCTTTTACTTTTCTATTGGTTAAACCAAAAACCCCTAAATATTTACCTTTGAGTGTTTGCAGCCTTTCCTTATCCAGTGTCACTTATCAACACCTTCTGCTCCTTGTGGGATCGATACTCTTATTTATAGAAAAGCTACAATTGATCCCCTAGACTTGTGGGTTATCAAGAATCGTTTATTGGCGCGGTTAACAGGGAAGGCAACCCAACTAAACCTATTAACTTCTCCGCCATCAACGAGCTTTTCTGGCGCCATTGCCGGGGAGTGTAGCGCTATTGGTAAGTGAAGCCGGTAAGGGAACTTTTATTTTCTGTTGTTACTTTCAGTCCTTATGGACTCTTCTGCTGTTGGTTCGTTGCTGGTAAGGAGCCGCCCCACGACCGTGGTGGTCACTCCTACCCCTACTGAAATTGTGCCCTATAAAATACCATCTGGTATTGTTGATTATGTCTTGGCTAATCGTTATACAGGAGAAGAACATCCGGGAGAACACCTTCTATATTTATCACAATTATGTTCTTTATTTAAGCTTGCAGGTGTGGCAATGGAGTTCTTCATGAAGAACTATTCTCCATATCACTCAAAGATAAAGCTTCAGATTGGTATAAGCTACTCGATAACTCTGATCTGCTTGAATGGCCAGAGCTTATGTCTCTCTTTTATGCAAAGTTTTATCCTCTTCGTGAAATTCACCAAGACAGGAACTACATCTACAATTTTTGGTCTCGCGACGGAGACAACATCGCTCAAGCTTGGGGGAGATTGAAGTCCCTGATGCTCAAATGCCCAAAACCATGAGCTCCCCAAGGAAATTATACTTACAATTTTTTATGCCAGGCTTTCTCGTCAGGACAAGGAGATGTTGGATGCCTCCTCTAGTGGGGTATACCAGACCAGAAGTATGGAAGAAAAATGGGATATTATAGAAAGGATCCAGAAGAACACTGAAGACTGGGAAATTGATAAAGGTATTGAACCCGCTATAAACTATGAGCATGACTACATTGAGAGTTATGTGAAGACTGATTACTTTAATACCTTTTGCTCTAAAATTGGTCTTGATTCCCAGCTAATGGTTGAATTTTGCAAGGACTTTGCTTCTCATATTGATTCGTCCAGGAAGAAGGAGAGTCAACATCATAAACCGTTCAAGGAGTCACCAATTGAGATTAATGTTACTGATCCTGTTTTACCTACAGTTGTGTATGAACAGCCACCTTATCCCTCCAAGATAAAGGAGCAATCTTTTGTTACAGGTATTCTAAACAAGAATGGAAGGACCACTGACGAACCTGAGGACATGATCAAGGTCCAGCCTCAAGTTGCAATGGTCAAGGACCTGGTAACCAGTAATATCGAAGAATCCACTATTAGTTTTTGTGTTGTCGCCACTAACATTGTCACAGCCAGGAACAAAGGCCCAATTTCAGGTACACCAGTTGTATCTGTCAAAATAGGAGATCATAATTACTATGGGCTATGTGATTTGGGATCTAGCATCAGCGCTATTCCCTTCACACTTTATCAAGAGATCATGCACGAGATTCAGCCGTGTGAGATCGAGGACATAGATGTCACTATCCATCTTGCAAATAAACAAACAATCTATCCAGTTGGGATTGTGAGAGATGTTGAAGTACTCTGCAGGAAGGTAAAATATCCTACAGAATTTCTTGTACTTGGTTCAGTGCAAGATAGTTTTTGCCCTATTATCTTTGGTAGGCCCTTCCTCAGCACTTGTGGAGCTATAATAGATTGCAAGAAAGGTAAAGTTTCTGTTGAATTCAACGGTGAGCCGTATGAATTTACTTTTTCTATGTTTTCTAAGCAGCCTCGTGGTCCTAACCTGTCAAGTAATGACAAAATTGTTGAAGAAATTGCTTCCATTGCTATTCCTCCTAATGACACTTTGCAGCAATATATGGAAGACCACGAGAATGATATACATATGCAGTAAAGGGATGAACTAGCAGACATATTTTTAAGACAAACTCCCATCCTGAAGCACAACCTCCCGGTTGAACCTTTAGGAATCCTCTTGCAACCGAAAGAAGACCCGATGTTCGACCTAAAACCACTACCCGATACGCTCAAGTATGCTTATTTAGATAAAAAGAAAGTATATCCTGTTATTCTCAATTCTAACCTTTCAGGGTATGAAGAAGAGCGATTATTGGAGACACTCCACAGACACCGAGGTGCTATTGGCTATACTCTTGATGATCTCAGGGGTATTAGTCCGTCCATTTGCCAACATACTATCAATCTCGACCCCAAGGCTAAACCGGTTGTTGATCATCAAAGATGACGGTTGAACCCAAAGATGACGGTTGAACCCAAAGATGACGGTTGAACCCAAAGATGACGGTTGATCATCAAAGATGACGGTTGAACCCAAAGATGAAGGACGTGGTTAGGACGGAGGTTCTCAAACTTCTAGCCGCAGGTATCATCTATCCTATAGCTGATAGTAAGTGGGTAAGTCCCGTTCATTGTGTTCCTAAGAAAGGAGGTATGACTGTTGTTCCTAATGATAAAAATGAACTAATACCTCAGAGGACTATTATTGGATATAGAATGTGTATTGATTTCAGGAAGTTAAACAAGGCCACCCGGAAGGACCATTATCCTTTTCCCTTTATTGATCAGATGCTCGAGCGGTTGTCTAAAAACACCCACTTCTGCTATCTTGATGGGTACTCTGGCTTCTCCCAGATTAACGTCAACACCGCGGATCAAGAGAAGACCACTTTCACGTGTCCTTACGGTACTTATGCTTATAGGTGTATGCCTTTCGGTTTGTGTAATACACCTGCTACTTTTCAGAGGTGTATGTTGATACGTCCAAAACGTATCTATAATTTCTGCTTGCTCCATGCATGTTTTGTGTGATATTGCTATGATCTAGATACACTTTTGATCATATTTGGACTAACCTATTAAATCAGTGCACCACAGTGCCAGTTCCTGTTTTCTGCTGTTTTTCTATTTCAGTTTTCCCCCATATAAAAAGTGCCAGAAAAATTCCGGGAAAAATATAGGAAAAATCAGCGTACAGGAAGCTTTGCGAAGAGCCCGAGTGGGGACAGAGGGGAGCCAGGGGCGGCCCAGGCGGCCACCCGGCGTGGCCACCCCATGGGTCGCGCCAGGGGGGCGCCTGGGACCCCTAGTCCACCTCTGGCTCCCCCCCTTCGCCTATATATTCCCCGTGACGTGAAACCCTCGAGGACAGAACCCTTTTTCGCGATCTCGCCTCTGTTCCGCCGCCGCCGCGCTTCCGAGATCGGGAGCACCAGAAGACCTCTTCCCGGCACCCTGCCGGAGGGAGGGTTGACCTCCGGGAGTCTTCTCTCCACCATGGATGCTTCCCGGATGTCTTGTGGGTAGTTTTCCTTGGACCATGGGTCCGTGATCAGTAGCTATGTGATGTTCTCCTGCCCTCTTTGTTCTTCATGTTTTAGACCTCGTGAGCTGCCCTACATGATCGAGGCACTTTTTTAATATTTCTGCTGTTGCTATGCTGAGTTTGATGGGATCTGATGGATTATGAGATTAATTTCAGATTGTGATTGAGTAATATATTTGGTTCTTATCTGTTATATTTTTGTTCCTAAGTAATTCTTGCATGTTCTTCGTTGCTGTTTATTGCTTTGGCCAAGTAGTAGGTAGTAACCCCAAGAGGGAACGTTTTGCTCGATTGTGGGTTCATGCCCCCCGATGACACGCTTGAGTGACAGAAACATGAGTCTAGGGGATGTGTTGTTGCCACAAGGGGGAAAACAACGGTGCTTGTAACCGCGGTTGCAAGGATTGTTTACTTTATGCAAAGTGCTTTTTAATGCAGTTGTCTGTTGCTTTGGGTTTACACTTTGGGTGGGGCTCGCAACTTAATACCAGCGAGATGTTCTGGATAGATATCTCAAGGTGGATGATTAGTAGTAGATGTAGTTGGATTTCGGTCTACTTATTTTTGCGTACTGCCCATGCTTTTGAGCCTCTTCCTTTCTTTTGTAGCATAGTTAGCATTGCGGTGCATTCTTAATCCTGTCAATTGCCCTTCTGTAATTTGTTCACCTTGCATATCATTTTTATCGTCTTTTGGGAGAGATACATCACTAGTGAACATCACGTATCCCGGTCCATATCCTCATCACTGTTTACACGCTCATTTACTTTTCTGATTTTACTTTCAGTTGCTATCATTATCCCTTGCGTTTGATCCTTTGTGAACAACAAGACCGGAGAGATTGACAACCTCTCTGAACTTCGTTGGGAACAAAGTTATTTGTGTCTGTGTGCAGGTCGGCGTCAGTTGCGCCACTGACACCTACTTATCATCTCTGGAGTCCTACTGGAGACAAACCTTGGTATCTTTACTGAGGGAAATTTGTTGTTGTGCTACATCACGCCTTCCACTTGGGGTTTACCAACGAAGGGCGAGAAATCACTATCATTACCTCGCACATCAAGCCAAATTTCTGGCGCCGTTGCCGGGGACTCCGAGTGCTAAGATAGGGGAGTTGCACACTACCCTTTACCTTTGTCTTTTAGTCTTGTTAGTTTACCTTTCTGTTTTTATCTTTGTGTCCTTTATCAAAAATGAAAAAAATATATAGTATGTCTAGTTCCTTACTTGCCAATCAATGTCTAACTTCTTTGAAACTAGATCTTATTGGCATGGAGGATTCACTGAGGATCAACAAGAATATTACAAGGAATACCGCTTGTCTCAAAAAGGGATACACTTATGGAGACTCATACATCAACCGTATGAGTATGCTAAAAACTTGTGCTCAATATATAATATATCTTTTTGCAGGGATGAATCTTGTTGCTTTATGAGGCACAAACACCTTGCTTTCCAATGTGAGTACAATGAGGATGAAACCTTAGCTTATTATGCTAAGGGAAATTATGATTTTTATGATGCAGAACAAATAGAAGAATTTGTTGCTTTTAAGGGTGCCTATGAAATTACTTCTTTTCTTGAAAATATTGATGATGCCCCTTAAAAATCTGAGAGTCTTGCTATACTTAACTATTGTTTGGAAAATTATGATGCAAATTATTATATTACTGATCATCTTGAGAGAATCTCTCCCCCAAAGGAAGAGACTAATGTTTTGCAGGACTCTATAGAAGAAGAAATTACTGAACCTGAAAGCTCTTTGGATGAAGAAGAGGAGGAGAGTGAAGAACAAAAGGAGGAAGAATGGAGCCATCCATGTCTACCTTCTAATGAGAGTAACTCTTTTACTCTTACCTTATATGAGTATTATGATCCTATGAATTCTTTTGAAATATCCCTTTTTCATGAAGTTGATGCCTTCTATGCTTATGGCCTTGATGCCACTATGGATAATGCTTACGGAGATGAACTTGCTATAGTTCCTCATGTTAAGCATGAAATTTTTGCTATCTCACCCACACTTGAGTGTCCTATTATCCTTTTAAAATCTCCAACTCCGGAGAATTTTCCTCTTATCAAAGCTCAATGTGATGGGTTACATTTATCTTATGATCCTAAAAACCGTGTTGAAAACAATACACGTGTGCTTGTAGGTCATGAACAATATGATTTATATGATAGTTATATTCTTGATGTTGTTCATGATATTACTGAAAATTACTTTGAGAGAGGAAAGTTTGGTTATAGAAACTTCCATGTGACAAAAACACCTCTCTCTAAACTGAAACTTTCGAAGTTGTTCTTGTTCCACCTTCCTATGCATGTCACTTTGTGCTTCTTTGATTTATTTTCTTACAAGATGCCTATGCATAGGAAGTGGGTTAGGCTTAAATGTGTTTCATATTTGTCTCTTGATGCTCTATTTTGCTTCAAATTCTTATTCTTATGAGAGCACCTTCTACAATCTTCATGCCTAGCTTAAAGGCATAAAAGAAAGCGCTTTTGGGAGGCAGCCCGCAACGAATTTAGGTTTTTCTTTTTGATTTTGTTGTGTCTTGATGTTTTTTACTACTGTAGCAGCATCATTGTATCTTTATTTTTCAGCTTTGTGCCAAGTTATAGCCTCTTATGATAAGGGAAGCAAAAGTTGTGACATGCTGTCCAGAAAACAGATTCTGTCCCTTGACAGAAAAATTCGAATCAAATCACCAGATCATCTTTTTTATCTGATTTTTTTTGAAAGCTTGCTCTATAAAATTTTGAAACTTTCGTATGTTCTGAGTTTTTTTATTTGAGTTGCAGAAGTGCCCCTAAAAAATTGTTTACTACCTGCTGTTCTGTTTTTCACAGATTCTGCCACGTTTTGTCTCTCCTAACTTTTGCAAACCTTAAGCTTGCTTTTTCTTTGCAAAAACTTTTTGGAAGTCTTGAGAAACAGTAGCTCTTCAAGAATATCTTTATATCCAGTGGGGAAAAATTATTTTATTAAGGGTACTAACCTCTTTAATCAGCTTATGATGAGTTATGTATGAAGGGAGTTTTCAAGTGTGCGATGGAAGATGATGAAAGAAGATCCAGGAGTGTCAAGCGCTCAATCTTGGGGATGCCCCCATGCATCCCCAATAAATATTCAAGGAGACTCAAGCATCTAAGCTTGGGGATGCCCCCGTGCATCCCCTTATCCATCAACAATTATCAGTTCGTCCTTCGTCTCACTATATTTTTATCACTTCATGCGTTATGTGCTATGCTTAAAGCGTCTCACTCTTAGGTTTTATTTTTAGTTTTCTTTAGTTTTGCTTGATGTTCATAAAAAGTTAGACCCCGTCTTACTTTGTGTGGGAGATAAACACGCTCCACTTTCAAAATCTAAAACACATCATAGGATTTTTCCTGCTTATCTTTTTGCTGTTGTGTGTTCTTTATCTTTTCATAGCTGCTGCCATGTTTAGTTTTAGTCTTAGTTTGTCTTTAGCAAGAGCCTTGGCTTTTGTTTAGTCCGTTTCTGGAACTCTTTTTAGTTTTCATGTTTATCTGGTTAAATAGAGTTGGTTGTTGCACTGAGTTGTGTTTTGTCTTGGAAGTAGGTTATTGAGGTTGCTATTTAATTCTAGTAGTAACTTGCAATAGTTTTGAAGTTTTGATGTGAGTAATGTTTGAACTTTTGGTGTCAAGAGCTCTAGCCTATTAGTGATAGGTGTCGTATTTTGGGCAATCCGTGTGTATTTTCAAAACCTACAAAACTAGTTGAGAACTCTAGCTACTAGATGGATCACTAATCTTTGGAGGGATCGAATATTAGAGAACACTCACGTACCATGGGTCGAGGATGCGCAAGGATAACCAAACCCCCATACACTCCTCCTTGGGGTACTTGTCTCTTTGTGAACCTCCTTATTAGATTGAGAGTTACCGATAATAAGTGCATGAGTTCTTCGGACTAATGTAAGTATTGAAAGTTGACACTTCCACCTTCCCATATTTTGCTAGCCTCTCCCGTGCCGTGCATTGCCTTCTTCTCACTCCGAGAGTTGGTGTCCACCTTCGCCGGTACATCCAAACCCTTGGCATGATACGCTCTGTCATCATAAACCTCTTTATATCTTTCCTCAAAACAGCCACCATACCTACCTATCAAGGCATTTCCATAGCCTTTCCGAGATATATTGCCATGCAACATCCACCTCTTCATGACTTGATCTTCATGTCATACATGTTCCTGCTACACTGGCAGCGACATACATTGCATACATCATGATAGTTACATCTTCTTTATGATTTTGAGTACCTTGTAAAGTGTGAAAGATCTCCTTTACCTTCTTGTAAAATAGAGTGTTGCCCTTAAGTGAGGAAAAGATCCCAAAGTGGACACAATAAAAGATCCCAAAGAGGACAAATGAGAGTTAAATACAAAGAGCCGTTGAGGCCACAAAAAAATAAAAAAAAATAGAAAAAATAGAAAAAGAAATAAAAAGAGAGAAAGGGGCAACACTACTATCCTTTTGAGAGATCCACACTAGTACTCCCTTTATATCCTTGTACTCCATAGAGATGATCATTATGCATATAGCTATGTGGGGACCTTCACACTATAGAACTTGGCTTGCATATTCCAAGGATGAGCCTCCTCAAAAGAGCTCTAGGTCTTCATGAGCGAGCAAGTTAGATGCACCCCCACTAGTTACATTGGAGAGCTTCCTAGCTCGTATGTGCATCCGTTGCATGGCAATCCCTACTCCTCACATCATATCTATCATTTGGCATCTCTTGCCTATGATTGTCCTCATTGATGTGAGCCTTTCTCACCCTTTTTGTCTTCCTCCTTTACACTATTTCTCTCTTTGCCATCCAAAGTGTCAACTCTCGTGCTTACGCTCATCCATTGCATGAGTGCTCAAAATATTGAAAAAGGAGTGGATCAAATTGACTTGTACCTGACTAGTGGTCTGGGGACGAGTCAAGATAAGATTCCAGAAAAAGACCAAGTGTGAAACTTTAGTAGATTGAGTTCTCAACAAATAAATGTTTTTTCTCGTATTCCCTATCCCCCTTCTTGCACGCAAACACCATTTGGAGACATTCGAGTCACGGACAGCGAGAGCTCTTGCACCTAATGTTCTTTTGTTACTTGTTTCAATGCTAATATAGACTCTTGCATGTTATGACTTGAATTGAATCTCTAACCTTGATTGCTTTACTTTTCAAAGTTCTTATATGGTTGCTAGCATGTCACCACAGAAATTATGTCGTTATCATTTACCTACTCGAGGACGAGCAGGAATTAAGCTTGGGCATGTTGATACGTCCAAAACGTATCTATAATTTCTGCTTGCTCCATGCATGTTTTGTGTGATATTGCTATGATCTAGATACACTTTCATACACTTTTGATCATATTTGGACTAACCTATTAACTCAGTGCACCACAGTGCCAGTTCATGTTTTCTTCTATTTTTCTATTTCAGTTTTCCCCCATATAAAAGTGCCAGAAAAATTCCGGGAAAAATATAGGAAAAATCAGCGTACACGAAGCTTCGCGAAGAGCCCGAGTGGGTCCAGAGGGGAGCCAGGGGTGGCCCAGGCGGCCACCCAGCGCGGACACCCCCTGGGCCGCGCCAGGGGGCGCCTGGGGCCCCTAGTCCACCTCTGGCTGCCCCCCTTCGCCTATATATTCCCCGTGACGTGAAACCCTCGAGGACAGAACCCTTTTCGCGATCTTGCCTCTGTTCCGCCGCCGCGCTTCCGAGATCGGCAGCACCAGAAGACCTCTTCCCGGCACCCTGTCGGAGGGAGGGTTGACCTCCGGGAGTCTCCTCTCCACCATGGATGCTTCCCGGATGTCTTGTGAGTAGTTTTCCTTGGACCATGGGTCCGTGATCAGTAGCTATGTGATGTTCTCCTCCCCTCTTTGTTCTTCATGGTTTAGACCTCGTGAGCTTCCCTACATGATCGAGGCACTTTTGTAATCTTTCTGGTTTTGCTATGCTGAGTTTGATGGGATCTGATGGATTATGAGATTATGTTCAGATTGTGACTGAGTAATATATTTGGTTCTTATCTCTTATAATTTTGTTCCTAAGTAATTCTTTCATGTTCTCCGTTGTTGTTTATTGCTTTGGCCAAGTAGTAGGTAGTAACCCCAAGAGGGAACGTTTTGCTCGATTGTGGGTTCATGCCCCCCGATGACACGCTTGAGTGACAGAAACATGAGTCTAGGGGATGTGCTGTTGCCACAAGGGGGAAAACAACGGTGCTTGTAACCGCGGTTGCAAGGATTGTTTACTTTACGCAAAGTGCTTTTTAATGCAGTTGTCTGTTGCTTTGGGTTTACACTTTGGGTGGGGCTCGCAACTTAATACCAGCGATATGTTCTGGATAGATATCTCAAGGTGGATGATTAGTAGTAGATGCAGTTGGATTTCGGTCTACTTATTTTGGCGTACTGCCCATGCTTTTGAGCCTCTTCCTTTCTTTTGTAGCATAGTTAGCATTGCGGTGCGTTCTTAATCCTGTCAATTGCCCTTCTGTAATTTGTTCACCTCGCATAGCAGTTTTATCGTCTTTTGGGAGAGAGACATCACTAGTGAACATCACGTATCCCGGTCCATATCCTCATCACTGTTTACACACTCATTTACTTTTCTGCTTTTACTTTCAGTTGCTATCATTATCCCTTGCGTTTGATCTTTGTGAACAACAAGACCGGAGAGATTGACAACCTCTCTGAACTTCGTTGGGAACAAAGTTATTTGTGTCTGTGTGCAGGTCCGCGTCAGTTGCGCCGCTGACACCTACTTATCATCTCTGGAGTCCTACTGGAGACAAACCTTGGTATCTTTACTGAGGGAAATTTGCTGTTGTGCTACATCACGCCTTCCACTTGGGGTTTACCAACGAAGTTCGAGAAATCACTATCATTACCTCGCACATCATATGTCTGCAATATTTCACGGTTTCTGTGAGGAGATTGTACAAGTTTTCATGGACGACTTTTCCGTCTATGGAAACTCCTTTGACCACTGTCTCCACAATCTTAATAAAGTTTTGCAGAGATGTGAAGAAACAAATTTGGTGCTCAATTGGGAGAAGTGCTATTTCATGGTTAACGAAGGGATATTTCTTGGACACAAGATTTCCGAAAGGGGAATTGAAGTGGACAAGGCAAAATTTGAAGCTATTGAAAGGATGCCCTATCCAAGGGACATCAAAGGTATTCGTAGTTTTCTAGGTCATGCTGGTTTCTATAGAAGATTTATCCTGGACTTTTCTAAGACCTCGAGACCCCTTACCAATCTTCTCCAGAAGGATGCCCCTTTTGTATTTGATGAAGATTGTAAGGAAGCTTTTGAAGTTCTTAAGAAAGCCTTGATAACCGCTCCTATAGTACAACCACCTGACTGGAATTTGCCTTTGAAATTATGTGTGATGCTAGTGATTTTGCTGTTGGAGCTGTTTTAGGACAAAGGGTTGACAAGAAGTTGAATGTCATCCACTATGCCAGCAAAACACTTGATTGTGCTCAAATAAATTATGCTACTACCGAGAAGGAATTCTTGGCAGTGGTGTTTGCTTGTGATAAGTTTAGGCAGTATATTGTTGATTCTAAAGTTATTATTCATACTGACCATGCCGCCATTAAGTATCTTATGCAGAAAAAGGATGCCAAACCAAGACTCATTAGGTGGGTACTCCTTCTTCAAGAATTTGATTTGCAGATTGTCGATAGAAAAGGAGAAGACAATCCTGTGGCAGATAATCTTTCAAGGATGGAAGATATCCCGCACGATCCTATTCCAGTCAACGACAGTTTCCCAGATGAACAACTTGCTATTGTAAAAGTACAATCTCATTCCGACCCTTAGTTTGCAGATTATGCTAATTTTATCGTTGCAAAGTTTTTGCCTCCAGGTTTCACATTTCAGCAAAGGAAGAAATTCTTCACGGATTTGAGGCACTACTTTTGGGATGATCCACATCTTTATAAAGAAGGCGTGGACGGGATCGTAAGAAGGTGTATACCGGAGCACGAGCAGCAGGACATTCTTCGACAATGTCATGATAGTCCCTATGGAGGACATCATGCCGGTGAAAGAACCGCACATAAAGTTTTACAATCAGGTTTTTATCGGCCTACTCTCTTTAAGGACGCCCGAAGGTACGTTCTATCTTGTGATAAGTGTCAGAGAGTTGGTAACATTAGCAGGAGAAATGAGATGCCTATGAATTACTCACTAGTGATCGAACCTTTCGATTGCTGGGGTTTTGATTTTATGGGTCATTTTCCTCCTTCACACAAGTACACACACATCTTAGTTGTTGTTGATTATGTAACCAAGTGGGTTGAAGCCATCCCCACTGAGAGTGTTGATCACAAGACATCTTTGAAAATGCTCAAAGATGTAATTTTTCCTAGGTTTGGAGTACCAAGGTACCTCATGACAGATGGAGGGTCACACTTCACGCATGGAGCTTTTAGGAAAGCTCTAGCCAAGTACGATGTCAATCATAGGATTGCATCACCGTACCACCCTCAAACTAGTGGGCAAGTTGAGATCGCCAATAGGGAGATCAAGTTGATCTTGCAGAAAATAGTAAACAGTTCTAGAAAGGACTGGTCAAAGAAGTTAGGGAGATGCTTTGTGGGCATATAGAACTGCTTACAAAAACCCCATGGGCATGTCTCCGTATAAGATGGTCTATGGCAAGGCTTGCCATTTACCATTAGAGTTAGACCATAAATCTTTCTAGGCTGTCAGAGAGCTGAATGTTTACCCAAAGTTAGCTGGTGAAAAGCGTCTCATAAACTTGACTTCTCTAGATGAGTGGAGAAGTGAAGCTTACGAGAGCGCTAAAATGTTCAAGGAAAAGGTAAAGAAGTGGCACGATAAAAGAATTCTGAAACGTGAATTTAACGTTGGTGATAAAGTTTTGTTGCTTAGATCTCGTTTCAGGTTTTCTCTAGGTAAACTACTTTCCAGATGGGAAGGACCTTTTCATATCGAAGAAGTATATCGGTCGGGTGCAATCAAGATCAATAATTTCGAAGGCACCAAACCTCAAGTTGTTGATACGTCCCAAACGTATCTATAATTTCTGCTTGCTCCATGCACGTTTTGTGTGACTTTGCCATGTCTTGCTTGAACTTTCATACATTTTTGAACCTATTTGGACTAACCTACTAACTCATTGCACCCAGTTGCCAGTTGCTGTTTTCTGCTGTTTTTGTATTTCAGATTTTCCGGCCATTAAAAGTGCTCCAAAAAATCCGGAAAAATCAGATAAAAAATCAGCGTCACGGAAGCTTCCGGAAACACCAAAGGAGCGAAGGGGGGCCACCACCAGGAGGCCAGGAGGGTCCCTGGCCCGACCCCACCCTAGGCCGCGCCAGGAGGCCTCCTGGCTGCCTGGTGGGTCCCCTCGACACCCCCCTTCGCCTATATTTACCCCTCGGGGTGGAAACCCCTAAGACGGACTCCTCTTTCGCGATCTCGCCTCTTTTCCGCCGCCGCCGACGTTTCTAGATCAGGGCTGCCTGGAGAAGCTGCTCCGGCACCCTGCCGAGAGAAGCTGCTCCGGCACCCTGCCGGGAGAAGCTACCCCCTCCGGGAGACCCTTCATAGCCATGGACGCCTCCCGTATGTACCGTGAGTAGTTTCCCTTGGGCCATGGGTCCGTGACCAGTAGCTATGTGAACTATCTCTCCCTCTTTTGTGCTTCCACTTTCGAGTCCTCGTGAGCTGCCTCACATGATCGAGGCATCTGTGTAATTTCTGCTGTTGCTATGCTGAGTTTGTTGGGATCTGATGGATTATGAGACTATGTTCAGATTGTGATGAGTAATATATTTGGTTCTTCTCTTTTATATTTTGTTCTTGAGTAAATTCTTGCATGTTCTCCGTTGCGGTATTTGCTTTGGCCAAGTATTTTATTTGCAACTCCAAGAGAGAGCGTAATGCTCGATTGTGGGTTCAGCCCCTCGATGTCTAGCTTGAGTGACAGAAACATGAGACTAGGGGATGTGCTGTTGCCACCAGGGATAAAACAACGGTGCTTGTACCTGCGGGTGCAAGGATTGTTTACTTTACGCATAGTTCTTTTAATGCAGTTGTCTGTTGCTTTGAGTTTACACTTAGGGTGGGATTCGCAACTTAATACCAGCGAGATGTTCTGGATAGATATCTCAAGGTGGATGATTCGTAGTAGATGCAGATGGATTTCGGTATACTTACTTGGGCGTAATGCCCATTGCTTTTGAGCCCTTCCTTTCTTTGCAGCATAGTTAGCATTGCGGTGCCTTCATAATCCTGTCAATTTCCCAACTGTGATTTGTTTACCTCGCTAGCACTTTTATCGTCTTTTGGAAGAGAGACATCACTAGTGAAAATCACGGGACCCCGGTCCATCTTCATATCATTGTTTACATCCTTAGTTTACTTTTCAGTTGCTATCACTATCATTATTATCTTTTGCGTTAATCCTTTGTAAACAGCAAGGCCGGAGGAATTGAAAACTCCTCTGTACTCGTTGGGAGCAAAGTTATCTGTATCTGTGTGCAGGTCCAGGTGAAGTTAGCAACCTCGGCGCCATTGTTCACTTTACCACCTTCTTGTATCTCTGCGAGTCCTACGGGAGACAAACCCTATCCTCTACATAGGGGAAATTTGCTGCTATGCTACATCTCACCTTCCACTTGTGGTAACCAACGAGGAGTGAGAGATCCTCACCGTATCAAGCCAATTTCTGGCGCCGTTGCCGGGGAATCCAGTCTACAAGATAGGGGAGTTGCACACTATCTTTTATCTTTGCTTTTTAGTCTTGTTAGTTTACCTTTCGGTTTTTACTTTCGTGTCCTTCATCAAAAATACCAAAAATACCTGCTGCTACTATGGGTTCCAATGAAAACACTAAGTTGTGTGACTTCACTAGTCACAACAACAGTGACTTGATCTGCACTCCTATTGCTCCACCTGCCACTTCAGCACCTTCTTATGAGATTAAACCTGCTCTGCTTAACCTTGTCATGAAAGATCAATTCTCGGGAGCAGTAGAAGATGTTGCCTTACACCTAAACAACTTTATCGAGCTCTGCGACATGCAGAAGTACAAAGAAGTGGATGGAGACATCGTCAAGTTGAATCTTTTTCCTTTCTCTTTAAGAGGAAGAGCCAAGGAGTGGCTACAATCTTTGCCCAAGAACAATATTGATTCTTGGAGTAAATGCAAAGATGCTTTTATAGGGAAGTACTATCCCCCTGCTAAAATTATTCAATTGCGGAGTAAAATTATGAATTTCAGGCAATTGGATAATGAACACGTTGCCCAGGCTTGGGAACGTATGAAAACGCTTGTCAAGAACTGCCCCACACATGGACTGACTACCTGGATGGTTATCCAGACTTTTTATGCAGGCTTGAACTTCACCTCGCGGAACCTGTTAGATTCGGCTGCGGGAGGAACTTTTATGTCAACCACGCTTGGTGCCGCCACAAAGCTACTTGATGAGATGATGCTGAACTACTCGCAATGGCACACCGAGAGATCTCCAACCGGTAAGAAGGTAAACTCTGTCGAGGAGATCTCCTCTTTAAATGAAAAGGTTGACCTTATCATGTCTCTACTTACCAAGCAACCTTCTATTGATCCTCAAAATGTTCCTTTAAATTCTTTGGTTGCTCAGGAGCAAGTAGATGTCAATTTTGTCTCTAGAAACAACTTCAACAATAATTCTTATAGGAGTAACTTTGGTAGCAACACTTATCCTACCACCAGCAACTCCTACAGCCAGAACTATAGGGAAAAAGACCTGCCCAGCTATGAGAAACTTGTAGAAATAGAAAAGGCCACCAAAAGCTATATGCACACTCAGTTTGAACAAAACAAGGCCTTTTCTAGAAAATTAGATGAGCAGTCCTCTATCCTGCAAAACATTAGCAAACAGCTTGAGAGCCTGAACGGTGACATTTCCAGTCTCCAAACTAGACTCACTGCCATCGAGACTTATGTTCCAAACATGTCTCATACCCAATCTACCTTGATAAACCAAATGGCAGCTAAACCCGAAGTTGTACCAAGGAAGAAGAGAGAATTAAGAGCCTTCCTACCTACCACACAGTAGCTACTATCCAAGTAGTTGAGGATGTCCAAACTATTAGCACCCATCACACCCCTAGTCCCACTGGACCTATCAATGGTGATGCTACCACCTCAACCATAGATGAAGAAATCTCTATGAACATAGAAGCTTTCAAACAAGTGAACCTAAATGATATCACTACCTCCTTGATAGATAGTAGTGACCTAGACTTTGACAACTGCACTTTACCTGAAGTTATTGGCTTCCTACACAAGATTTTTAGAGACCCCCACACTAGCACACTCAATCTTGCCTTCCCAGAGCATATCACCAATGCTCTAATCAAAGTTAGGGAGGAGAAGCTTAGACTAGAAGCCTCCGTACCTAGGAAGCTAGAAGATGGTTGGGATCCTATGATAAAAATTAAATTGAATAACTTCTCTTGTTATGCTCTTTGTGATGTTGGAGCAAGTACCTCCGTTATGCCCAGAAGAATGTATGATATGCTTGAATTGAAACCTTTTGATTCTTGTTCTTTTGGTGTTCGTCTTGTTGATTCTTCCGTAAATAAACCTTTGGGTAAGATCGACGATGTTCTTATCATTGTCAATGACAATTATGTTCCCGTTGATTTCACTATTATGGACATTGAATGTGAACCTTCTTGTCCAATTATTTTGGGACGTCCTTTTCTTCGCGCAGTTGGTGCTATCATTGACATGAAAGAGGGAACTATCAAATTGAAATTCCCTCTCAAGAAAGGGATGTAACATTTCCCTAGGAAAAAGATTAAGTTACCTTTTGAGTCCGTCACACGGGCTAGTTATTCTCTTGAAAAGTCTTGATCTTCTGCTTTAAGCCTAGCTAATGGCTCTAAAGAAGCGCTTTCGGGAGGCAGCCCGCAACGAATTTAGGTTTTTATTTTTTGTTTTTGTTCTGTTCTTAGTGGTCTTTATGATTGTTACTACTGTAGCAACATCATTGTATCTTTACTTTTCAAGCTTTGTGCCAAGTTTAACCTCATACGGCAAGGGAAGTAAAAGTTGTGACATGCTGTCCAGAAAACAGATTTTGTCCTCGTGACTAGAAAAATCAGAGAAAAATACCAGTTCATCTTTTTGAGCTGAGTTTTTTACACAACGTTATCTATACAATTACGAAACTTCCACATGTTCTGAGTTTTTTTATTTGAGTTTCAGAAGTATCCCTAAAAAATTCGTTTCTATCTGCTGTTCTGTTTTTCACAGATTCTGCCACGTTTTGTCTCTCTTCACTTTTGCAAACCTTAAGCTTGCTTTTTCTTTGCAAAAACCTTTTGGAAATCTTGGGAAACAGTAACTCTTCCTGGAAATCTTTATTTGCAGTAGAGGAAAATTACTTTATTAGGGTACTAACCTCTCTAATCAGCCTACAATGAGTTATGTATGAAGGGAGTTTTCAAGTGCGCGATGGAGGATGATGAAAGAAGATTCAGGAGTGTCAAACGCTTAAGCTTGGGGATGCCCATGTGCCCCCCCAACAAATATTCAAGGAGACTCAAGCGTCTAAGCTTGGGGATGCCCCCGTGCATCCCCTTCTTCATCAACAATTATCAGTTCGTCTCTCGTTGCACTATATTTTTATCACTTCATGTGTTATGTGCTTTTCTTGGAGCGTCCCGCTCTTAGGTTTTGTTTTTAGTTTTCTTTTGCTTTGTTTGTTGTTCATAACAAGTTAGATCCCAGCTTACTTACTCTTTTGTGTGGGAGAGAAACACGCTCCACTTGAACTAGAACTCCTCATAGGATTTGCATGCTTATTCTTTCAGCTGCGAGTTGTTCTTTTTCTTTTCTTAGTTGATGCTCTGTTTAGTTGTAGTGATTTAGTTTTTCTAGAGCTTTTCTTTTGTCTTAGGTTGAACTTTATATAGGTTGCATGTTTTATCTTGTTGGAGAGTTTGCCTGTTGCACTCAGTTTTGTGTCTTGACTAGAAGTAGGTAGTCGAAGTTGCTATTCTCTTCGTAGTAGTAACTTGCAATAGTTTTGAGGTATTGATTAGAGTAATGTTTGAACTTATGGTGTCAAGAGCTCTTGCCTATTAGTGATAGATGTCGTATTTGTGGAAATCCGTGTGTTTTTCGAAAACCAAAAACCCTGTTGAGAACTCTAGCTACTAGATGGATCACTAACCTCTAGAGGGTTCGAATATTAGAGTACACTCACGTACCATGAGTCGAGGATGCGCAAGGATAACCAAACCCCCATACACTCCTCCTCGGGGTACCCGTCTCTTTGTGAACCTCCTGATTAGATTGAGAGTTACCGATAATAAGTGCATGAGTTCTTCGGACTAATGTGAGTATTCGAAAGTTGACACTTCCACCCACCTATACTTTTTCTAGCCTCTCCTGTGCCGTGCATTGCCCTTTCTTGCCTCTAGAGTTGGCGCATACTTCGCCGGTGCATCCAAACCCTTGGCACGATACGCTCTGTCATCATAAGCCTCCTTATATCTTTCCTCAAAACAGCCACCATACCTGTCGGGGGATTGGTACCCGGGTAAGCTCACCCAAGCGGAAGCAACCTTTCAAGACCAGGATGGACCGATTGGGCTGCAGCTGGGCCGAGCTGGGCAGGCGTACGGCCGATTGCTCCAAGGCAATCAGCCATACCGAATGCCAGCAGTCGGCCCAGGCGCAACCGGTCCACCCTTTTCATCGCCAAGACAATTATCCGATTGGCCCGCAGCTAGGCCGAGGTGGGTATTAGCATAGCCGATTGCCCAGAGCAATCGACCTTGCCCGGAACCACCAGTCGGCCCAGGTGCAATCGGTACAGTCTGCCACCTCTGGAGAAGTTGACCCCGAGACCAGTCGGAGATCCAAGTACGGGGTCATAAATGTGCAATCCCGAGAGATCGGGGTCGCAGAGAAGCCAAGTCACATCGAAGATCTGGAAGAGATACGGTGTCGACCTCTCCGCCGATTCCGCGGATAGGACGACAAGACCGCACCTCCTAGCATCACTGTTCATCATCATGACCTACAAGTCTACAGCATGGGCCGCCGCTCGTAGGGTCCGGATCATCCGGAGAAGAGCAGTCGTTGGGGCCCAGCCGATTAGAGGATGACGGTTGGGCCCAATCGGCAGTGAAGTTACCGATTTACCCCGGGCTCATACTATAAGAGCCCGGGGTACCCCTCCTGCGTGGGGGACGATCCACTCATTGAGCACCATTACTCCCATCCTCCTCAGTTCATTCACTGCTCGTAGTTATTTCTCAGGGAAGCAGGAGCGATCCTTGCCCACGGCGGCGCTCACCTTCCCCTGAGAAGATAGAGAAGCAGTTATTGTAGCCCAGTTCATTGATATAGAAGAGACAAGCAGGAGTAGGGGTGTTATCTCTCCGGAGAGCCCCGAACCTGGGTACATCGTGGTGTCCTTCACCGTGTTTGTGCCCAACCCGATTCCGGCACCATCGAAATATTCTTCCTCGCGTCTTCCCCTCACTTTAGCCATCCCCATGGCATCTGCCGTCACATATCGACGACAGTTGGCGCCCACCGTGGGGCAGACCGAGGCGTCGACTGGAGTAAAGATCCGGACGGGATTTTCCTCTGCATCAGGCGGTAGCCACGACTCTGGCCTGATTCTTAGGCGTGGGGCAATCGATTACGTGGTGGATTACTCGGCGTGGTACGGGGCTGGTGCGCCCCTGCCGCCCGGTGTGTCTCTACAGGTCGGCAGTCATCGCCTCTTCATCAGCAGCTTCCCCGAGGCATACCCGAGGGAGATCTGTGTCTTCTCGTGCGTCACAGATCCGCTCTCGACCAGGGGCTGCAGCGCAGCACCTGGAAGAGAGGACGGTCGAGTGCACGCTGCTGTCATGATGGCGGGGGCGTCGTCATAGAGTAATCGCGGTGCAGCAAGTGCAGCAAGAAGAGCCAAGGAGGCAGCAGAGGCCGCCGAGAAAGTTGGCACCAATGCGTTGCGGGATGTGTTGTACACACCCTGAACAGGAATGGTGATCCCGATCAAGTGCACACCGAGCTGGAAACGGCAAGGCTTGCTCTGGCTCGCAGAGCCGAGCAGGTGCTAGCAGAAGAGCGCAGGCTGGGAGCCATCACCAGAGAGTACAACGCGGCGCATGCGGGACCGCGCCGGCCGATTGAGCCCGCGGTCCTGGAAGATTTGAGAAGCCGAGGCAGAGCAGTCAATCAGCAGTTGTCGGGGGCTGAGCAGCCGGAGCGGCCAAGGAGGCCAGTGCAACCGGCGCAATCGGCATTCATCCAGAGGCCGACATACAGCACGCCGGACAAAAACCTGAGAGCAGCTGAGCAGATAGCACTTGAGCTAGAAGACCTGGAGGGAGATGAGCGGCGAGAGCAGTCGCGCCGAATGCGTGAGCTGTTGGCAGCCGCAAAGGAGCAGAGGCTCATGGCAATGGAGAATCAAGACGCAGGACCTGGGGCGTCAAGAGGAACTGTGAGGCCGAATCCGGGAGCTAGCCAGCGACCGAATGCATCGCGCCAGAACAGACAGCAACCCGCTCCATCTCGGCATGAGAGTAGGGTCAGAAGCAATCGGCCACCTCCAGCCGCAAGCAGAAGAGTCGAAGAGCCAGCTGTTAACAGCAGGCGCAACGACATGCCTCAACAGTCGGCACCAAGACCAGCAATCAGCGCCCGGCTTGGCCCTCGCCAGATCAGTCAGAACGATGCAAGGCATCGCATTGAGCTCCTGGAGAAGGAGGCTCAAGAGGATGAAGAAGGAGAGGCTGGCCCGTCGTGTTTCGGTCATCGTATTCGGACCGAGAAGTTTCCCAAAGGCTTTACGTTGCCGAGAGACACGCCCAAGTACAATGGTTCTGTGAAGCCAGAAGATTGGTTGTCCGATTACCTGACTGCAGCTCGCATCGCAGGAGGCAATCGGCGTGTAGCAGTCCATTATGCACCTCTGATGCTGCAGGGATCGGCTCAAACATGGTTAAACAGCCCGCCCAAGGACAGTGTAAACTGCTGGGAAGATTTCACGAGTGCATTTATCCATAACTTCACAAGCACGTATGAGCGGCCGAACCTCCCGAGGCAGTTGACTCTTTGTGTGCAGGGCAAGGATGAACCCCTCCGAGATTATCTATCTCGGTGGATCAAGCTAAAGAACTCATGTGAAGGAGTCCATGAGATCCAGGCCATTCAGTACTTCACGGATGGATGCCTGGCCGATTCAATGCTGAAGCACAAGTTGCTCCGCAAGGATTTCACATCGCTCGCCGAGCTCATGAAGGTGGCCAATGCGTTTGCTATGTCCGATTCTGCGATGCGCCCTATCCAGCTCGGAGTTGGAGGTGTAATCCAGCCACCAGGGGCTCCGCAGTCGGACACAGCGAACCAAGGCCTCAATCGGAAGGAAAAGAGAGAGAACAACCGAAACAACAACAACAACAACAACAACCAGCAGAACAATGGCAAGCGCAAGGATGAGCAACCTGATACTCAGTATGGCAGTCGGCAGGTGGCCGCTGTCCAGAACGAAGAAGATCCATCGGCTGCAGGAGGCAGTCGGAAGATGAGACCAAATGTAAGGCCCCCAGGGCAGATGAAACCCAAGTACACATTTGATGATATGTTGGATGCACCGTGCAAGTTGCACAGCACACCGGGCAGGCCGTCTGCGCACACCACTCGACAGTGTGATTTTGTGAGAAGGATTGCGAAGGGAGAAGCTTTACCACCTCCACCCCCACCACCACCCCAGAACAGAGGGCCACCTCAGCAGCAGAACCAGTTCCCGCGGCAAGACGCCGCCTACATGATTTTCACCAGTGAGTCCACGGACAAGGGCAGTATGAGAGCCCGAGCTCAGGAAGTCAACGCCACTATGCCGCCGATTCCTCAGTTCATACATTGGTCCGAGTGTCCTATATCCTGGGACAGAGCAGACCATCCCACTATTTTTCCGAATCCGTGCAATTATCCGCTTGTGGTTGATGCTCTGTTCGCAGGACCAAGGTTTTCATGCAAGTTCTCCCGAGTGCTCGTCGATGGAGGAAGTACAATCAACATTCTGTACAGGGACACATTGATCAACATAGGGCTCGTAGAGAAAGACCTGGAGCACAGTCGGACGACGTTCCACGGGATTGTCCCTGGGTTGTCTTGCACCCCTATGGGTCGCATTCGGCTGGATGTTATATTTGGCACAGAGGAAAACTTCAGGAGGGAGCCTATTTGGTTCGAAGTCGCCGACCTCAGCATTCCTTACCATGCTCTGTTGGGACTACCTGCATTTGCCAAGTTCATGTTCAACGCACAGCAGACTTACCTCAAGATGAAGATCCCAGGGCCAAACGGCGTCATCACCGTCACCTGGGACTTCAGGAAGTCCCTCGAGTGCACGTCGGCTGGCAGCAGTTTGGCTGACTCTCAGGTGGTTGAGGCGGAGAAGCATCAACTCAGCAAGGTGATTGCAATGGCGCAAGCACAGAGCAAGAATCCACTACCAGTCGGCTCAGCCAAGAGAGCAGATGAGGAGTCGGCCTTTCAGTCGGCCAAGGACAGCAAGAAGATCGCTCTAGATCCCTCTGACTCAACCAAGTTCGTTGTAGTCGGAGCTGGACTTAGCGATAAATAGGAAAGCGAGCTCGTCGAGTTTCTCCGTGAGAATCAGGACATCTTCGCATGGTCTCCACAAGACATGCCTGGTGTGCCGAGAGAACTCGCCGAGCACAAGATGCACATTCGGCCAGGCTCGAAGCCGGTCAAGCAACCCCTGAGACGTTTTTCTGAAGACAAGAGAAGGGCAATCGGCGAAGAGATTGCGAAGCTTCAAGCTGCAGGTTTCATTATGGAAGTATTTTACCCCGAGTGGATGGCGAACCCAGTCCTCGTCATGAAGAAGAACAAGACCTGGCGCATGTGTATTGACTACACGTGCTTGAACAATGCATGCCCGAAGGACCCGTTTGCTCTGCCCCGTATTGATCAAGTGATTGATTCTACGGCCGGCTGCGAGCTGTTTTCTTTTCTGGATGCTACAGCTGGTTATCACCAGATCAAACTTGCTGTGGAGGATCAAATAAAAACTGCATTTATAACCCCCTTTGGGGCTTATTGTTATATCACCATGCCTTTTGGTTTGAAAAATGGAGGTGCCACTTATCAGCGTACAATTCAGAGGTGTACACACTCCCAACTCGGCAGAAATCTCCACGTTTACGTGGACGACTTGGTGGTGAAGTCGGCAAAAGGAATCACACTTCTCGACGACCTCAGAGAGACATATGCAAATTTGAGAACTTATCAGATCAAGCTCAATCCGGAGAAATGTGTTTTTGGAGTTCAGGCCGGCAAGCTCTTGGGATTTCTCATTTCCGAGAGAGGAATCGAATGCAATCCTGAGAAGATAGCCGCGATAGAGCGCATGGAACAACCCAAGAACCTGAAGCAAGTACAGAAGTTCACCGGTTGCCTCGCATCACTCAGCCGATTCCTCAGTCGGCTAGGTGAAAAAGCAATCCCATTATACCAGCTGATGAAGAAGACGGAGAAGTTCTCCTGGACCCCCCAAGCAAGCGAAGAATTCCGAGAGCTCAAGCACATGCTCTCCACCGCGCCGATTCTGGCTGCCCCGATTGAAAAGGAGCCAATGATGTTGTACATTGCGGCAACCAATCGGGTTTTCAGTGCAGTTATGGTGGTGGAGCGGCCCGAGAAGGACAAGGCACAGCAGATTCAGCGACCCGTGTATTACATCAGTGAAGTGCTCTCGGCATCCAAGCAGAACTACCCTCACTACCAAAAGATGTGCTATGGAGTATACATGGCAGCAAAGAGATTGAAGCCATACTTTCAAGCCCACTTGGTCACCGTCGTTAGCTCGGCTCCATTGGCCGACATCATAGGAAGCAGAGATGCAACCGGAAGAGTGGCGAAATGGGCAATCGAGATCGCCAACCATGGCATACAGTATGAGCCGAGAACGGCAATCAAGTCGCAAGCATTGGCCGATTTCCTGGTGGACTGGGCCGAAACTCAAATATGCCGCAGCTCCCAGGATCGGATTTCTGGCGAATGCACTTTGACGGTTCCAAGATGAAGAGCGGCCTAGGGGATGGCGTAGTGCTTACTTAATCAAGAGGAGATCAATTGCAATATGTGCTCCAGATTCACTTTGCAGCCTCAAACAATGTCGCCGAGTACGAAGCCCTTGTGCATGGTATCAAGCTTGCCAAGGAAATCGGCATTCCGAATATTGAGTGCTTTGGTGACTCCGACCTAGTAGTACAATAGTGCACAGGAAACTGGGATGCAAAAGATGCAAATATGGCAAGCTATTGTTTCCTGGTACAGCAGATCAGTGGGTATTTTGAAGGATGTGAGTTCCATCATGTGCCGAGAGCAAACAACGAAGCAGCAGATGCGATGTCCAAGCTCGGCTCAACAAGGCAAGCAATCCCACCAGGTGTGTCGCTTGAGCATATCAAGAAGCCATCCATCACGCCATCCCCAGAGTCTGAGTCCATCTTCATCTCGGAGACCGACCTTGAAGCGTTGAAGAAGGCGAAAGAAGCTCAACCGGCAAAGATTCCAACCATGAAGAAACAGTCCAGCACCCAAGATGCGTCAGCAACAGCAGAGCCGACAACACCAGGGGCTGCCGATTGCAAGCCAGGGGCTGCCGAATGCCGCAAGAAGAGCAAGGTCAAAGAAAAGCAAGCAGCGGCAAGGCCGGAGGGCACAGCCTCAAAAGAACCAATGATGTTAGAAACTGCCGATTGTAGTAAAGAAGTTCCAACTCCAGACGAGCAGTCATCACTAGGGGTTGCCGAATGCGTGCCAGACGCCGCAATCGGCAGTTCAGAGGCAGAAGTCGAAATGACAGAAGTTCAAGAGGCCGAGATCCAAGAGGCCAGTGGCCAAGAAACCGAGATACAAGAAGAAGTCCCACCCCAGCAAGCAACAGTAATGGTAGTTGTCAGTGCACCATCATGGGCACAGCCGATTAGAGACTTCCTAGCAGACGGAGTCCTCCCAGAAGACGAAGCAGAGTCAAGACAAATCAGCGGCCGATCTTGGGCATACACGATAATCAACAACGAGCTAGTGCGCAAAAGTGCAACTGGTATCTTTCAGAGATGTGTAGAAGAGGATAGAGGTTTGGAATTGCTCAGAGACATTCATCAGGGTGAATGCGGTCATCATGCATTTGCAAAAGCCATTGCCAGCAAAGCTTTCCGACATGGTTTCTACTGGCCGACTGCGCTCGCAGCAGCTGAGAATTTGGTGAAGTATTGCAAAGGTTGCCAGCGGTTCAAGGCAAAAAGTCATCAGCCAGCATCGGCATTGAAGACAATCCCAATAGCATGGCCATTTGCAGTATGGGGTTTGGATATGGTTGGTCCATTCAAGAGGGCTCGAAGTGGCATGACACATCTTCTGGTTGCAGTGGACAAGTTTAACAAATGGATTGAAGCTCGCCTGATCAAGAAGCTTGATGGCCCGACTGCGATCCGGTTCGTGGCCGACATCGTGTGCAGATATGGTGTACCGCACAGCATCATCACCGACAACGGCACAAATTTTGCAAAGGGTGCACTGGCTCGATATGCATCTCAGCAAGGCATTCGGCTGGATCTTGCATTTGTGGCGCATCCACAGTCGAATGGTCAAGTAGAAAGAGCAAACGGCCTCATCCTCTCGGGTATCAGACCCCGATTGGTGGAACCACTTGAGAGAGCACCCGGAGCATGGATTGAAGAGCTCCCTGCGGTATTGTTCAGTTTAAGGACCACACCAAACAGGTCGACTGGATTCACTCCTTTCTTCCTTGTATATGGTTCAGAAGCAATCATCCCATCCAACATCGAGTTTGATTCGCCCCGGCATGCTTTGTACACTGAAGAAGAAGCCAGGTTAGCACGAGAGGGCGGCGTCGACCTCAAGGAAGAAGCATGTTTGCTGGCCTTGTCCAGATCGACAGTCTACCAGTAGAAGTTGCGGCACTACCACAGCAAGAAGATTCGACCTCTCGCCTTCCGAGAGGGCGACATGATGCTACGCCGAATTCAGAAATCAGATGGGCAGCACAAGCTATCTTCACCCTGGGAAGGACCATTCATCATCAGTCGTGCACTCAAGAACAACTCCTATTATCTGATCGACTGCACCAAGGGGACTCGGCACAAGGACACATCAGGAGTAGAAACGGAGCGGCCGTGGAACGCTGAGCTGTTATGTCCATTCTATAGTTGAGCGGTAGAAATTTATGTACGCCATTCGGCAAACGATGAGTAAAGCTATCATGCCTCAGAAAAAGAGCATTCGATTACCTTTGCATAATTTCATTCAAGAAGCTAGCCCAAGTCGGCAACGCTTAGTCATACCCGAGATGTGCGTAACGCACTCGGGGACTGACTGACCATGAGGTCAGACGAATAGGCCATCGAGGCACGGGGACTGCGGGCTGGCACTCAACTTAGCACCTAACTCAAGCGCAACTCACAAAAGTGTTTGTGGCATTGAGAAGGGCAGCGCTTGGGGCGGTCAGCAGTACAAGTTCTCGAGAAACAACTCGAAAAGCTCTGCAAAGGGCATATTTGGTAAAACAAATTACCGATTGCGCCGCGAACCAAGGCATCAAGCTCGGTAGCGGGCAATCGGCTCCTAATATTGCAGAATCCTTTGCGTTAAAACTTGTCGTGTAAATATGAAAATCTTATCGAACCTTGGCTGGAAATCTACCTTTGATCCGATTGCATACCGCATGTCGGCAGCAGTACAGACAAGGTAGACACCCCAAGCGCAGACCGATAAAGGAAACCGACAAAGACGCAAAGTCGATCGCACAAGTAAAAACTAGAAATGAGCAATCGGATTACATAAGAGATAGCAGGCCTAAGGCCGAATAAGTTCATTACATTGTAGTCACACCCAGTGGGTGTCGGCAGAATTAAAGTCATGTCTTACAAGCAACCAGTCGAAAAGGAAAAAACAAGATAAGGCCGATCCAAGGTCGGCAAGCAGCAGTATGTGATGTCATCAATGGCTTGCCTCAAGAAATCGGGGCAGTCGAAGGCACAAGGCTGGCAGTCGGAGCAGTCGGGTCGGCGTGTGCGGCAACAACATCTGGCTCCGATTGTGTATCAGAAGAGGTGGCCCCAGCTCGCTTAGACCTCGGAGATGTATGGGACGAACCGCTGTCAGAAAGCTCCTCGGCCAAGCCGGAGATAGAAGTTGCAGCCAGCGGGTTCCCTCCTTCGTCAAGATATGGGGTATAGTCATAAGGAGAAAACCAGTTCACCATAGCGCTGGCAAGTCGGTTCACTTCAGCGTAGGTCTTCTCAAGCACGTCGGCGGCGTTCTCTCGGAGGCTGTAGAGCTTGGAAAGTTTCACTTGCGGGTACCATCTCAAGACAGTTTGAAGAGCGGTCTCAGCTCCTGTCCGACCAGCAGAATTAAGCAGGACATCGATCCGAAGAGGAATGGCCTTCAGAAGAGTCCGAGTCTGCTCGGTGGTAGCATTCGGGCATCCCCCTTGTCGGAGTCTTCTTCGTCCTGAGGAGCCAACATGTGGACCTCGGCAGAAGAGCTGGCAGCATGCTTCATCCTCTGAAGTCCAATTTTGAGCTCAGTCAGCGACCACAGCAACTCGGCAATCTTCAGAATGCCAAGTTTGAAGGACAAGGCAATCCCCTTGATGACGGGAATGCGAGTTGTTGTTCCAGTCAAATACTCATGCCGAGTCCAGACGTCGTCATCAAGCTGGCAGGACCCCCCGGCCGCGATGGTCTCTTCCCGAGATTTAGCTACGGCTGCATAGGCAGCTGCTTCAGACTCAGGCCAGGCCTCTGCATCATGAAGAAGAAAGTGAGTAATAGCGCAAAACAAGGGTGCAGTCGGAGATGCATTCGGAGGCAAGAGGCACTTACCACTGAGAAGGGCGTCCATCTCGCTCATTGTGTCGCAGAGGCCCTTGGCCCGGCGGCGCACTTTAGTGGTGTCCTCATAGCTGCGTTTCTCCAGTTCTTCATATTTGGCAATATGATCATCACGATCTTTTCGGAGAGAGTCCCGCGCAGCAATCGCCTCATCCCTCTCGGCTTGCAAGGCTTGTCGGGCAGCTACAGCTGCATCTCGTTCAGCAAGGAGCCCGTCACCAGCAGCCGTCACGGCAGCAATGTCAGCCAGATGTTTCTTTTCAAGGGCAGCCAGCACGGAGTGAAGGCCTTCGATAGTTCGAGTCAAGTTGGTTTCCACCCCCTGCAGTCGGGTCGTTTCTTCCTTGGCTGCGGCAAGCGCTGGCCCTTGCTGATTGAGTTCTGCAGTCAGTTCAGCGATACGATTCTGAAGGTCATCTACCATGGAAACAAAAACTAGAAGAAGACATGAAGGTGTTAGTACAAGAGAAATTGTCAATCAGAGAGAAGATAGAAATGATGCAAAAATTACCTTTCAGCCTATGGATCTCGGCCGATTGATTGTTGACCTCGAGTTGGGCTTGGGCAAGAGTTCGGAGGCTGGAGGTATAAGCGTCGAGGAGTTTTTTGAAGACCCCACATTTTTCTTCCATGACAGCCTGAGAAGAACAACAAGATGAAGTTTAGAGATACAACAGCTAAAAGAAGATCCGAACCGATTGCTAACAATCGGCCCGAATCTCGGGGACTACACCCAGTGGGTGCGCTTGCGCGCACCCACCGGAAGGAAGTCTCCCGATTGGAGGAGGGCAGGAGAGAAAGCAGAATGCATAAAAGATCCGAACCGATTGCTAACAATCAGCCTGAATCTCGGGGACTACACCCAGTGGGTGCGCTTGTGCGCACCCACCGGAAGAAAGTCTCCCGATTGGAGGAGGGCAGGAGAGAAAGCAGAATGCATAAAAGATCTGAACCGATTGCTAAACAATCGGCCCGAATCTCAGGGACTACACCCACCAGAAGAAAGTCTCCCGATTGAAGGAAAGTCATAAAGGAAAGTTGAAGAACTTACCGCGTGATTGCGGTCGAGCTGTTGGAGGTCCCGAGCAATAGCGGTGGCAAAGTCATTCACTCGACTGTACGCCGTTGTCAAAGGATCCTGAGAGCGGTGCGGAGCGTCGGGCTCGATGCCGATATGGCGGGTGCGAGAATACTCGGCCCGGAATTGCTCCACCGAGCGCATCAAAATTTCCGAGGCAGAGGAAGTCGGCTGTGGCGGCGAAGCTCGAATAACAGCGGCAGAGGTAATGATGGCAGAGAACGATGGCGCTGACGTCGCCAGAGAATCGGAGGCATTCGGTTGTGGTCGTGGCGCAATCGGGCGAGATGAGGTCAAGGTAGTTGCCACGATCGGCGGGGTGGTCGTAATGACAGGCGAGGTGGTCCTCATGATCAATGGTGTGCTTGCTGCAGTTGGTGGATTGGTTTCTATGATTGGTGAAGTGGTCGTCAGGACGGGCAATGTGGTAGAAATGATGGGGGCAGAGACTGGGTCGGAGCGTGGTGGCGGAGATGGAACAATCGGATTAGTCGATCGCGTTCCTTCGCCATCAGTAACTCCCCTGTCGGCTGTTTCCTTGAAGGTCTTGGAGGCAGGGGCGGAAGTAGTGGTCGTCTTGGCTGCCGCGAGGCGGGCCTTCTTGGCGGCGCGCACGGCGTCCTTGGAGGATCGATGTGTAGCGGGAGGCCGTTTTTGAGTTATGGCAGCAGACGTAGCAGGGGAGATGACTGCGCCGACATGTGCAGGAATATCGGTGTCGATATCATCAAGGCCAATCGGCTCCCTGAAAGAAGAAAAAGAGGCAAATCAGTACAAGGGAAAATGATGAAGTTCAAGGCGCGAAGACAAGGGCATACCCGACTGTTCTCGGTGCTCCCGTGGGCATCCGACATCTCAGAGGGGCGACGTTCAGAGGCGCATGGCCAGTCGGCACCTGAGTGGCCGTGGCTTGGGGTTGTTTGCTCTTGCCGGCGGTCGATGTCGTTTTTGCGGCCTTGCTGGAGGCAACACCAGAAGAAGAGCTAGTCGCCGAGGCGCGTCTAGTCGGCACCTTCGGTGGCTCTGCGCGAGGAGCTGCATCAGAATTATCGACCTTTGAGACACTATCGTCATCACTCCATTCGGCCAGAAATTGCTCAAGGGAAGGGTCGGGCGTACCCCCTTGAGTCGCAGGTCGGGCGTCGGTTTCCTTGGGGTCGGCGACCTCGACGTCGGCGTTATCAGCAAGATCCTCGAAGTCGGAGGATTCCCCGAAGGATTCCCCATCATCGGCATCATCATCGTCGGATTCGGAAGAAGCCTCGCCGTTGTACTCAAAGTCCGTGGGGTCATCTTCCTCGCGGTCGGGAGCGTACATGTCGTCCACTTGGCCATCTTCCATCACATTGGATTGAAGGAAATGCTAAGCAAAAGAAGAAAATTGTCAGGGAAATCGGGTACGATGCAGAAGCAATCGGAGAGGGGGTAAATCGGGATATACCACGGATGGCTTCTGTCGGCGGTGGAGATACTCGAGGCCGAAGCGAAAGGGGTCGGGCAAGGCGCTGGAGGTGATAGCCTTCACCCTAGAGAAAAGGTCCTCGAGCTTCACTCGCCACGTGCAGAGCCGAGTGGGATCTCGGGGCCCCAACATGTCGCACATGCGGTGCACTCGGCGCTGCAGAGGAAGCACTCGGGCTTGAAGCCAAGCGGCGACAAGATCGATGGATAGGAGTCCTTCTTGCTCCAGCTGAGCAACTCGGGCGACTTGAGCGTCCACGTCGAGATCTCCGACGCCGTACTTCAATGACCATTGATGTTTTTTAGTCGGCCGGGCGAGGGAGAACTCGGGCAGATTCAGGAGGTCGGGGCCTTGATCCGGTGACTTGACGTAAAAGAAAGTGGTTTGCCAGTTCTTGCAGGACTGGACGATCTCGGGACTCTTGTACCTCGGTTTGCCGGCTGCGACAAGGCAGCTGCCGCAGTCGGTCATATCAGTTGGATAGGTGGGATCCCCACCTTCTGTGGCAGACGGCACCACTGCTCCTGTCCGAGCATTGTGAGCTCGGAGATTGAAGAATCGTTTACAAAGAGCCACACTCGGACGGCAGCCGAGATATCCTTCACACAGCGTGACGAAGCCGGAGAGGATCATGATGAAGTTCGCTGCGAGGTGATGCGGTTGCAGTCGGTGGAAGTCGAGGAAGCTGCGGAAGAATGTGTTGGCAGGGAGTCCGAATCCACGCTCAAAATGAGCGAGGAAGACGACCCTCTCTCCAGCGCGCGCGGTGGGCATGATCTCAGCGCCGGGGATGCGCCACTGGACCTCAGCTGGCATCTTGCGGGCGCGAACTAGGGTCTGGATATCGCCCGCGGTGACTTTGGCCCCTTTCCAGCACCCGCGGCTGGCCTGAGATGTGTCCCGCCGGGGAGCCATGGAGCTTGCGGGCGGCGCGAGAAGAGGGACGAGGCGCTAGAGGCAAGAGAGCACCGCGTCGGCGGAGCGGCACGCTAGCGCACGAGCGGAGCGGATCCCGTGCTCAGAGGCGGAGAGACGAGCGCAATGGAGAGCTTCAACGGGAGCGGCAATGGCGCGCGCGAGCAGCAGGAGATGGAGGAGGAAGACGACTTCTGGGAGAAGGAAGGGGCACAGGCCCTCCCCTGTGGCTTATAAGGGCGGCGGGGGAGGGGAGTGGGATTCGGATGCGGCCGTGTGGCCCGGTGTGGCCTAGCACACAGGAAGACCAACCGGCAGGCCGGCGCAAGAGATCCCATCGTGGGAAGCGAGGCGTGCGACATGGGGGTCGAGGCCTGCAGTTATGTCATCTCGCACGTGGGTCGTGGGCCACGATCCATTGATTCCATCCCGGAGAAATCGGAAGTAACCGTTGGAGAGCAATCGGCGAGATATCAGAGAATATGCAAAACAGATCGGACGAAATCTTGGCCAGCCGAGTGTGAGCTCCGAGTCGGCCGACGAACTCGGAATAAGGCACTTGATGAGGCCACGGCATTCGGAAGATATTGAAAAAAGATTGAAAACTGCAAAGGCCCCGCGGTCAAATGATCGTGGGACCCTTACAGCTTTAGGGGCTACTGTCGGGGGATTGGTACCCGGGTAGGCTCACCCAAGCGGAAGCAACCTTTCAAGACAAGGATGGACCGATTGGGCTGCAGCTGGGCCGAGCTGGGCAGGCGTACGGCCGATTTCTCCAAGGCAATCAGCCATACCGAATGCCAGCAGTCGGCCCAGGCGCAACCGGTCCACCCTTTTCATCGCCAAGACAATTATCCGATTGGCCCGCAGCTGGGCCGAGGTGGGTATTAGCATAGCCGATTGCCCAGAGCAATCGACCTTGCCCGGAACCACCAGTCGGCCCAGGTGCAATCGGTACAGTCTGCCACCTCTGGAGAAGTTGACCCCGAGACCAGTCGGAGATCCAAGTACGGGGTCATAAATGTGCAATCCCGAGAGATCGGGGTGGCAGAGAAGCCAAGTCACATCGAAGATCTGGCAGAGATACGGTGTCGACCTCTCCGCCGATTCCGCGGACAGGACGACAAGACCGCACCTCCTAGCGTCACTGTTCATCATCATGACCTACAAGTCTACAGCATGGGCCGCCGCTCGTAGGGTCCGGATGACGGCTGGGCCCAGCCGATTAGAGGATGACGGCTGGGCCCAATCGGCAGTGAAGTTACCGATTTACCCCGGGCTCATACTATAAGAGCCCGGGGTACCCCTCCTGCGTGGGGGACGATCCACTCATTGAGCACCATTACTCCCATCCTCCTCAGTTCATTCACTGCTCGTAGTTATTTCTCAGGGAAGCAGGAGCGAGCCTTGCCCACGGCGGCGCTCACCTTCCCCTGAGAAGATAGAGAAGCAGTTATTGTAGCCCAGTTCATTGGTATAGAAGAGACAAGCAGGAGTAGGGGTGTTATCTCTCCGGAGAGCCCCGAACTTGGGTACATCGTGGTGTCCTTCACCGTGTTTGTGCCCAACCCGATTCCGGCACCATCGACATCTTCTTCCTCGCGTCTTCCCCTCACTTTAGCCATCCCCATGGCATCTGCCGTCACATATCGACGACAATACCTAACTACAAGGCATTTCCATAGCCTTTCCGAGATACATTGCCATGCAACATCCACCTTCTCATGACTTGATCTTCATGTCATACATGCTACTTGCTTGATCGATGAGCCGCATGCTAGTTGGGCCTTGCCCTAATCATTGCTACATGACGCGCTAGTATCATTGCATATCCTGCTATCCTGGCAGAAGCATACATTTGCATCATGATAGTTACATTTTCTTTATGTGAGTACCTTTGTAAAGTGTGAAAGATCTCCTATATTCTTGTAAAATATAGAGTATTTCCCCTAAAGTGAGGAAAAGATCCCAAAGAGGACAAAATCAAAAGATCCCAAAGAGGACAAATGAGAGTTAAATAGAAAGAGCCATTGAGGCCACCAAAAAAATAGAAAAAAATAGAAAAAATAAAAATAAAAAGAGAGAACGGGGCATACTACTATTCCTTTTGAGAGATCCACACTAGTACTTCATCTCCTATCCCTTGTACTCCACAGAGATCATCATCATGCATATAGATATGTGGGGACCCTTCACACTATAGAACTTGGCTTGTATATTCCAATGATGAGCCTCCTCAAACGAGCTCTAGGTCTTCTTGAGCAAGCAAGTTAGATGCACCCCCACTAGTTCCCTTGGAGAGCTTTTGGATCACATGTGCATCCCTTGTATGGAAATCCCTACTCCTCACATCATATCTATCATATGGCCTTCTCTCGCCTATGATTGTCCTCATTGATGTGAGCCTTTCACACCTTTTTTGTCTTCCTCCTCCACCTTCTTTCTGTTTCTCCTTTTAGGTGTCAACTTTCTTGCTCACGCTCATCCATTGCATGAGTGCTCAAAATATCGAAAGGGAGTGGATCAGTTTGACTTGTACCTGACTTGTGGTCTGGGGACGAGTCCAGATAAGAATCTAAAGGAGACCAAGTGTGAAACTTTAGTAGATAGTTGTTCTCAACAACCTTATTTTTTCTCTCGTATTTCCCTATCCCTTGCTTGCACGCAAACACCATCTGGAGACATTCGAGTCACGGACAGCAAGAGCTCTTGCACCTTTTGTTCTTTTGTTGCTTGTGTCAATGCTAATATAGACTCTTGCTTATTAAGACTTGAATTGAATTGCATGCTTTGATTGCTTTACTTAAAAGTCCTTTTATGGTTGCGTGGCATGTCACCACAGAAATTATGCTTGTTATCATTTACCTACTCGAGGACGAGCAGGAATTAAGCTTGGGGATGTTGATACGTCCAAAACGTATCTATAATTTTTGCTTGCTCCATGCATGTTTTGTGTGACTTTGCCATGTTTTGCTTGAACTTTCATACACTTTTGAACCTATTTGGACTAACCTACTAACTCAGTGCACCCAGTTGCCAGTTGCTGTTTTCTGCTGTTTTTGTATTTCAGGTTTTCCGGCCATTAAAAGTGCTCCAAAAAATCCGAAAAAATCAGATAAAAAATCAGCGTCACGGAAGCTTCCGGAAACACCAAAGGAGCGAAGGGGGCCACCACCAGGAGGCCAGGAGGGTCCCTGGCGCGGCCCCACCCTAGGCCGCGCCAGGAGGCCTCCTGGCTGCCTGGTGGGTCCCCTCGACACCCCCTGACGAGGGGGTGACCCCACGACTCCTCCGGATAAGCCTACCTGGTGTCCATGAAGATAGAAGGCCCGTGAAGATACAGCCTCGGCCCGCAGGATTGGCACCGACGTAGGATTCCGCGACTCACAAGGAAGGTGCGAGAACCTGCCATACAAAGCAAGCTAGGGTTAGGAAAGCTTACCTGTAAACGTAGATGAACGCCCCGAGACCTAGCCCAGTATATAAGGGCTAGGAGGGGTGACAAAAAGGACATCCAATATCATCTGTAACCCTAGCCTTGAGCGCTCCAGCCTTGGCATCCCCTGTAATCGCATCTCCCCCATTAATAATATCGAGCAGGAGCGTGCCTTCCTGTTTGGCGACGAGCTATCGTCCAACCTGTGCCTCTCATGACTAACCCAGGGTCCCTGACCATGGTATTTGCCGGGGTTGATCCCCGTCAATTGGCGCCGACCGTGGGGACTACACAGGTTGGGATCACGATCTCGGCGGTCCCGTCTTCAGCAAGCTACAACTCAAGGGCAAGAACCAGATCTAGCCCACTCGAGGGATTCAAGATCACGGCGGACATCTCTGCCACCCCATCAAGACCGCTCGGGCTACAGCTGTGCCAGGACCGACACTACGGTAACGCCCAAGTGCAGCGTCAGCGCCGAAGGAATCAATGACCCAGAAGAACGGCGAGGGGCCTCTACAAAGGAATTCCACTCGACGAACCGCGACACGCAGCGGAGGACTCGCAAACCTTTCAACCCACCGCCGCCCGGGCACCCGCCGCACATCAAGACGACGACTACGAGATCAAAACCAGCGACCAACAGAACCATCACCAAGGAAGAAGGAATCGACGACCCAAAAGGTGCGCACGGGAGATCTACGGCGAGGCTCCAATGAACGAGCCACGTCACGCAGCCGTACAACTGACGACCACTCGACGACACGCCGTCGCACGAGCACCTGCCGCCAACCAGGACATTGACTCCGAGACACCTGTGGGCGAGTACTATGACCCAGATCAAAGGCCGGATGAATTCGCCAACCTCATCAAGAACCAAGACATGAGACGAGGAATCGAAACCGACCCTCGCTTCCATGAACACCCGGAGGATCACGAGAAAATCTTCAGAATCTCAAGAAGGAAGAGGCACGCCGGATCTGGCAAACTCATGGCTAGAGAGCAGCTAGCAGGACCCTGCACGATCCACAACTTCGAGGATGACTTGGGACGTGTCAGGTCAGGCCACACTTTGAGAGATTGCCGCCTGTTTAACGAGCTAGCCGACGACCTCAAGAAGGAGAAGCAGAAAGAAGACAGGTGCAACCGGTGACCCGAACAATCGCCGCCCTCAAGCCCGGAAGGACGTCACAGCCCGCTGCAAGGACAGGTGCTCATGATCCAAGAGGGAAGGGTGCCGCAAGCACAACGCGACGCCTACACCCTGCAAGCTAGAGCAGCCGAGAGCATAAACATAGTCGAAGTCTACCAGCTACATGATACAGAGACCAGCATCACATTCTCACAGGACGACCATCCACCCGCAGTCCCAAGACCGGGGCACGCGCCCCTGGTGCTCGATGCACAAATCGGAGGGTACGACATGGATAGGGTCTTCATGGACGGAGGTAGCAGCATGAATATCATCTTCGCCAGCACCCTGCAGAAGATGCTGATCCCACGATCAGTATGGAGAAAATCAAGCACCGAGTTACACGGGGTAGTCCCAGGAGAAGCAGCCACATCCCTCGGAGTCATCGAACTCGAAGTTGTCTTCGGCAACCGACGCAACTTCGCAAAGCACGTCCTCGAGTTCGAGGTACTCGACTGGCAATCGCAATACCACGCCATATTGGGACGGCCAGCATTCGCGCAGTTCATGGCGGTCCCACACTACGCCTACCTCAAGCTCAAGATGCCAGGATCAGCAGGAGTCCTCACGATCAACGGAAGCTTCATCAAATCAGATCAATGTGATCGTGACTTCCACAGAATCTCCGACACATTCGGAGCCGAACAAGAACTCAGAGAAATAGCCATGGTGACGGATACCTTCCCATTGGTAAACCAAAGCGAATCCAAGGAGTACGGACGCGACTTCAGCATCGACAGCGACACGGTCACTCACCAAGTGCACCCGACGGACCTGGACAAAACAGTCCATGTATACGCCCACCTACCAGAGGAGCAGGCGACTGCTCTCGTCGCTTTCCTTCGATACGAGTGGGAAATATTCGCCTGGTGCCCAGCCGACATGCCTGGGATACCACGCGAATTCGCGGAACACGCCCTACGCATCAAGCAAAACACGAAGCCGGTGAAGCAAGCGCTGAGACGATTCTCGGAGCCCAAGCGCAGAGCAATCGGAGAGGAAGTCAACCGGTTACTCGATGCCCAGTTCATCCGAGAAACGAAGAAAGCCACCTGGATAGCCAACCCAGTGCTGGTGCCCAAGAAAGACACGACCGTGCTGCGCATGTGTGTCGACTACGGACCAGTCAACAAGCATTGCCCGAAGGACCACTTCCCCTGCCTAGAATCGATCAGATAATCGACTCGACGGAAGGGTGCGATCTACTTTCCTTTCTTGATGCTTACTCAGGATACAACCAGATCAGGATGAATGAAGAAGACGAAGAGCACACATCGTTCATCACCCCCTATGGCGTATTCTGCTACAGGACCATGCCCTTCGGGCTCAAAAACGCAGGCGCCACTTACCAGCGAATGATGCAGGCCTGCCTGAAGGAGCAAATCGGAAGAAACGTGCAAGTCTATGTGGACGACATCGTCATCAAGACCTACAAAGCATCCACACTACTCGACGACCTGCGCGAAACCTTCGCGGCGCTCAACAAATACAGAATCAAACTCAACCCAAAGAAGTGCGCATTCGGTGTACCGGCGGGGAAGCTGCTTGGCTATATGGTCTCTGCCCGAGGAATCGAGTCAAACCCTGAGAAAGTCCAAGCCATCACCCGAATGCAAGAACCAACCGACGTCAAAGGAGTCCAACAGCTCACTGGAAAACTCGCAGCCCTAAGCTCGTGGACGGCGAGGACGTAACAGACCTGGCGCAGGTGGCAGCAGAAACCCCATCAGAAGGCACAAGCACCAGTACACCCGACAGCACAGCTCCGACAGAGCTCGAAGGACCTGTCTGGGAAAAACCGTTCCTCCGATTCCTAATCGAAGGTACGCTACCGCAAGACGTGGCCGAAGCACGACGCATCAGCCGACGATCCAAGGGATTCACAATGATCAACAAACAACTATACAAGTGCAGCATCACCCAGATACTCCAAAGATGCATCGACGAAGAGGACGGCAAAGCCCTACTGCTCGAAATCCACGAAGGCACCTGCGGACACCATGCGAGAAGTCGAGTACTCATGTCCAAAGCATTCCAAGCCGGGTTCTATTGGCCCACAGCCATGAAAAACGCAAAGGAAATCGTGCGACGTTGTGTCGCCTGCCAGAAATTCGCAAACAGGCCACACGCTCCCGCATCAGAGCTCAAGACCATACCACTATCCTGGATGTTCGCCACCTGGGGACTCGACATGGTGGGCCCACTCAAGAAATCATCAAATGGCGGAAGGACACACCTGCTCGTCGCAGTTGACAAGTTCACTAAATGGATCGAAGCAGTGCCCATCACCAGCTCCACAGCCCTCACCGCTGTCAACTTCACCAAATCGATTATCTTCAGGTTTGGAGTGCCCCACAGCATCATCACGTACAACGGCACGAACTTCATAGCCGCAGAGTTCCAGAACTTCTGCGAAGAACTGGGCATCAAAATCAATTATGCATCAATCGCGCACCCGCAGTCCAACGGCCAGGTGGAAAAAGCAAACGGCCTTGTATGCGGGGGAATCAAGAAACGGCTCCTCGCACCACTCGAGCAAGCCGCCGGCAACTGGGTAGAAGAACTCCCCGCGGTACTATGGAGCCTACGAACTACACCAAACACCGCGACCCAGTACACACCCTTCTTCATGGTGTACGGGGCAGAGGTAGTCCTACCACATGACCTCAAGTTCGGAGCACCTCGGGTCACCGGGTACGAAGAAGAAGAAGCAGAAGAAGCACTTCAAGATGACAAAGATACGGCTGACGAAGCAAGAGATACAGCCCTGGCAAAATCAGAGGGGTACCAGGACAAGCTACACACCTACCAAAGCAGTCGCTTGCGCACTAGAACCTTCAACAAAGGTGACCTAGTCCTACGGCTGATACAAGAGAAGGTCCATAAACTTGCCCCCCAATGGGAAGGACCATTCATAGTCTCAGAAGTCATCGGAGGTGGCGCCTACAGGCTGAAGAACCCGAAGACAGACGAGGACGTGGGCAACCCATGGGACGTAGCAAACTTGCGACTGTTCTATCCATAGTCCCCATCGGTCAGACATGACTGGCAACTCATGTAGCCGCTCGACCGCAATAAAATAAATGTTGCCCAAATACTGCCATCTCAAAGCACTCGGGGGCTTAAGCATAAAATCCCCCCGAGAGACGCTATCGCCTACGCGATCTCAACCAAAGCACTCGGGGGCTTAAGAATAAAATCCCCCCAAGAGACGCTATTGCCTACGCGATCTCAACCAAAGCACTCAGGGGCTTAAAAATAAAATCCCCCCGAGAGACGCTATCGCCTACGTGATCTTAACCAAAGCACTCGGGGGGTTAAGCATAAAATCCCCCCGAGAGACGCTATCGCCACTTACACGATCTTCACCAAAGCACTCGGGGGCTTAAAAATAAAATCCCCCCGAGAGACGCTATCGCCTACGCGATCTTAACCAAAGCACTCGGGGGCTTAAGCATAAAATCCCCCCGAGAGACGCTATCGCCACTTACGCGATCTTCATCAAAGCACTCGGGGGCTCGAGTACAGCCTCCCCCCGATAGACGACCATCGTCGCTCACGCGATCTTTACCCAAAAAACACTCGGGGGCTCGAGCACAAAAACTCCCCCCGAAAGACGCTATCGTCGCTTACGCAACCTCTACATCCAAGCACTCGGGAGCTCGAGCACCACCTCCTCCCGAAGACCGCTCGCGCAGTCTGAAGCTTAAAAAGCCCAAGAAAAAATACCCGGCCAGCCCCACCTGCTGAGAGCAAGGCTCAAAAGAGATGGCCACAATCAGATGGAGCACCAAGTACTCTGAAGAAACTCTGGAGGAAGCACAGGACACAGACTCATTCAGTCTTCATCCGATCGCCAACGATCACCTAAAGACTCGGGGGCTACTCCCATCGGGAGCGCTGTCGTGCACCCGATAAAAGACAGCAACTAAACGAGAAGGGAAACAAAATTTCAGCCTACGCTCGACCCTCCGACTCAAGCGTAGCCTCGGGGGCTACTCCCATCGGGAGCGCTGTCGTGCACCCGATAAAGCCCACAGTGCAAAGTTTGGACGGACTCGAAGACAGCTCTCGATCGCAAAGGACTCGAACACAACTCTCGTTTACAAAGAAATCGAAGACAGCTCCTGATCGCCAAGGACTTAAACACAGTTTTCGGTTGCATAAGGCCCAAAGATAAATTCCATTGCAAAGGCTCAAGCACAGTTTACATCACAAGGATCATTTTCAGTACAAAAAAATCAAAAGTACATTGGATAGAAGGCAGCTCTGATCACTCGACGGCAATCCTCATTACATCGAGCACTAACCTAGTTACAATAAAGCCTACAGCATCAATCACCCAAGGAATTATTACTTCTACATGTGTGCCCATGCCGGGATGATTGGCACTAAGACAGCAAGCATCGTCACAGACAAAGGAGGAGTCGAAGCAGCAGGCTCATGATGTCAATGACATAACAAAAGGTGAAGCTCGACTTATTTGCGGAGCAATTGAAGACGATGCTCAACCAGCTTCCTCTCCTGCTCCACTAGCTTCTTCTCCAGCTCCGCCCGAGCTGCCGGCGAAGATGACGCCGCTGCCTCCAGTTCTACAAGGTTGCCTGCCGCGCTCGTTTAACCGGTGGCTTGACATCAAGGTCCTCTTCAGAGCCAGAGGGGGAAGCAGTTGAAGACGGCTCACCACCAGCACCAGAATAGTCCCCGGAGGAGGAAGCAGTCGAAGACGCAGGCGAAGGACTCCTCGACTTTGTGGAGCTGTCGCTCCTCGACTCCTGCCAGTGCGGATCCATGCTTTTGCCGCTCGGGTCGAACGCGCGGACAGTGACAGTGCTTTCGCCGTCAAAACGACAGCTGAGCATATCGCCATCTCCCAGATTCAACCGCCGAGCAAACAAACTCCAACCAGAGCCAAGAAAAATCAAGCGGGAGCTATCAACCTCCAAGTCAACATAAGAAGGAGATCGACAGCTCCCTTGAAGATGCAGAAGCAAGCCATCCAAGCCACGTTCAGAGACAATGGCGGAAAAAACAGAGGGAAGAAGAACGCGATTGGCACTCTGGCCACGAACACGTAAAAGAAAGTCATAGCGCCAGAATCCCTCCTCCAAGGGAGAAGAGGAAGGCAATGGCGCCGTACCATGGCGACCACCACGGCATGAGCGTGGTGTACGGCCACCACGTCCACGGCGAACGCGACCACGGCCAACACCCCGCTTGGGAGCCATGAGAGGAACAAGAGAAGAAAGAAGAGGCAAAGCAGCAATCCGGCTGGAGGTGAAACGCTGTGGAAGAGAAAGGCTTATTTATAGAACAAAAATCTCCCAGCACGGAGAAGCCGAGACGATAGCAGCAATTAATTCAAAGACTAAACGTCACAGACGTCTCAGATTCCAAGACCAAGATGCTTTCCCACGGGACACACTATGCGTGAGACGCGTCAATTCAAGCGCGTTTCCAACGCGCGTATCGGAAACTCAACCAGCGCTTGCCGCACGCCACAGCGGTCATCATTATGACCGGTCATGAAGACGTGATGGTTCACTGGCGAGGCATCCCTGACAGCCATCAAACAGAGGCATCGTTATCCTGACAAGAGGCGAAGAAAACCAACAGACATCAAGGCTCAGAGATTCCATCTTTCAGATCTTTTACCCGATGAAGAAAAACATCTTACTCCCATCGGGAGAGTACATCATAAGAGTCTCAGGTGCTCCCTCACCTAAAGTTCAGCAATGTGCTCGAGTGACCACTCGCACTCACGAGAGTCTCGGGTGCTCCCTCACCTAAAAGTCAGCAATGTGCTCGAGTGACCACTCGCACTCACGAGAGTCTCGGGTGCTCCCTCAACCCGACGCAAGACAAACATGCATTCTCCAAGATCATACGGCGCTAAGAGTCTCAGGTGCTCCCTCACCTCAAGAACCGAAATGGCATTCGAGTGACTACTCGCGAAAAAAAAACCCGTCTGAGCACTCGAAACGAGCTCCACGGATGAATGAGTGAACAGCTCGCTTGATGTTTTGTTCCAAGCGGGTGCAATGCTATAAGGCTCCGCGCCTCAAAAACACACATTCCTGGAACACGATACATTGTGCCCCGATGCCACGCAAGATTAGCGTGTAGGTAAGACCCCGCTGCGAAGTTCGGTCGGGCTGGGACTTGCCGAAGAGCGATTTCACTCCCAACCTTTTCCATGCGTTGCGCATGATAGAAAAAGACGGGCGGACGCGCCTTAGGCTACGCACGTTACTGGCGGCAAATGAACACCGTAAGGCCTGAAGCGGCAGGACTTTTGCTCGACACTAGTGTTCCAAGCTCACGTCGAGGGACGTGGGTTTGATTGGGCTACTGCGGTATTTGCCCTAGTGCAATTCACCAAGGCTCGACCAATCGACTCCTTGGGCCCTTTCAGCTTAGCATCCCTCGAAACAGGTTTTGGCATGGCCACCAGACTGCCAGCGACCCGCGGATGTACCGCGCATACCGATAACCTACAAATGAATGAACTCGAGTCCTTGCGCGACTCTTCGAGTCCCCCAGGCACTCGGGGGCTACTGACGAGGGGGTGACCCCACGACTCCTACGGATAAGCCTACCTGGTGTCCATGAAGACAGAAGGCCCGTGAAGATACAGTCTCGGCCCGCAGGATTGGCACCGACGTAGGAGTTCGCGAATCACAAGGAAGGTGCGAGAACCTGCCGTATGGAGCAAGCTAGGGTTAGGAAAGCTTACCTGTAAACGTAGATGAATGCCCCGAGACCTAGCCCAGTATATAAGGGCTAGGAGGGGCGACGAAAATGACATCCAATATCATCTGTAACCCTAGCCTTGAGCGCTCCAGCCTTGGCATCCCCTGTAATCGCATCTCCCCCATTAATAATATTGAGCAGGAGCGTGCTTTCCTATTTGCCGATGAGCTATCGTCCAACCTGTGCCTCTCATGACTAACCCAGGGTCCCTGACCATGGGATTTGCCGGGGTTGATCCCCGTCACCCCCCTTCGCCTATATTTACCCCTCGGGGTGGAAACCCCTAAGACGGACTCCTCTTTCGCGATCTCGCCTCTGTTCCGCCGCCGCCGCCGTTTCTAGATCGGGGCTGTCTGGAGAAGCTGCTCCGGCACCCTGCCGAGAGAAGCTACCCCCTCCGGGAGACCCTCCATAGCCGTGGACGCCTCCCGTATGTACCGTGAGTAGTTTCCCTTGGGCCATGGGTCCGTGACCAGTAGCTATGTGATCTATCTCTCCCTCTTTTGTGCTTCCACTTTCGAGTCCTTGTGAGCTGCCTCACATGATCGAGGCATCTATGTAATTTCTGCTGTTGCTATGCTGAGTTTGTTGGGATCTGATGGATTATGAGACTATGTTTAGATTGTGATGAGTAATATATTTGGTTCTTCTCTTTTATATTTTGTTCTTGAGTAAATTCTTGCATGTTCTCCGTTGCGGTATTTGCTTTGGCCAAGTATTTTATTTGCAACTCCAAGAGAGAGCGTTATGCTCGATTGTGGTTTCAGCCCCTCGATGTCTAGCTTGAGTGACAGAAACATGAGACTAGGGGATGTGTTGTTGCCACCAGGGATAAAACAATGGTGCTTGTACCTGCGGGTGCAAGGATTGTTTACTTTACGCATAATTCTTTTAATGCAGTTGTCTTTTGCTTTGAGTTTACACTTTGGGTGGGATTCGCAACTTAATACCAGCGAGATGTTCTGGATAGATATCTCAAGGTGGATGATTCGTAGTAGATGCAGATGGATTTCGGTATACTTACTTTGGTGTACTGCCCATTGCTTTTGAGCCCTTCCTTTCTTTGCAACATAGTTAGCATTGCAGTGCCTTCATAATCCTGTCAATTGCCCAACTGTGATTTGTTTACCTTGCTAGCACTTTTATCTTCTTTTGGGAGAGAGACATCACTAGTGAAAATCACGGGACCCCGGTCCATCTTCATATCATTGTTTACATCCTTAGTTTACTTTTCAGTTGTTATCACTATCATTATTATCTTTTGCGTTAATCCTTTGTAAAAAGCAAGGCCGGAGGAATTGACAACTCCTCTGTACTCGTTGGGAGTAAAGTTATCTGTATCTGTGTGCAGGTCCAGGTGAAGTTAGCAACCTCGGCGCCATTGTTCACTTTACCACCTTCTTGTATCTCTGCGAGTCCTACGGGAGACAAACCCTATCCTCTACATAGGGGAAATTTGCTGCTACGCTACATCTCACCTTCCACATAAGTAACCAACGAGGAGTGAGAGATCCTCACTGTATCAGTTGTGAATGGACAAAGACTCAAACATTATATGTGAAACGTCCAAAACGTATCTATAATTTCTGCTTGCTCCATGCATGTTTTGTGTGATATTGCTATGATCTAGATACACTTTCATACACTTTTGATCATATTTGGACTAACCTATTAACTCAGTGCACCACAGTGTCAGTTCCTGTTTTCTGCTGTTTTTCTATTTCAGTTTTCCCCCAATAAAAAGTGCTCCAAAAATTTGGGAAAAATCAGATAAAAAATCAGCACAGAAGAACCTTCCGGAAGGACCTGAGTGGGGCCAGAGGGCCACCACCAGGGGCCCAGGCGCCCTGGTGGCGCGCCCTAGGGTCTGGCCACGCCAGGGGGGCGCCTGGACCCCTGGCTGCCCCCCTTCGCCTATATATTCTCCGTGACGAGAAACCCCCTGGAGAAGAACCCTTTTTCGCGATCTCGCCTCTGTTCCTCCGCCGCCGCGCTTCCGAGATCGGGAGCACCAGCAGACCTCTTCACGGCACCCTGCCGGAGGGAGGGCCGACCTCCGGGAGTCTCCTCTCCACCATGGATGCTTCCCGGATGTGCCGTGAGTAGTTTCCTTTGGACCATGGGTCCGTGATCAGTAGCTATGTGATGTTCTCCTCCCCTCTTTGTTCTTCATGGTTTAGACCTCGTGAGCTGCCCTACATGATCGAAGCAATTTTGTAATCTTTCTGCTGTTGCTATGCTGAGTTTGATGGGATCTGATGGATTATGAGATTATGTTCAGATTGTGATTGAGTAATATATTTGGTTCTTATCTTTTTTATTTTTGTTCTTAAGTAATTCTTGCATGTTCTCCATTGCTGTTTATTGCTTTGGCCAAGTAGTAGGTAGTAACCCCAAGAGGGAACGTTATGCTCGATTGTGGGTTCATGCCCCCTGATGACACGCTTGAGTGACAGAAACATGAGTCTAGGGGATGTGTTGTTGCCACAAGGGGGAAAATAACGGTGCTTGTAACCGCGGTTGCAAGGATTGTTTACTTTACGCAAAGTGCTTTTTAATGCAGTTGTCTGTTGCTTTGGGTTTACACTTTGGGTGGGGCTCGCAACTTAATACCAGCGAGATGTTCTGGATAGATATCTCAAGGTGGATGATTAGTAGTAGATGCAGTTGGATTTCGCTCTACTTATTTTGGCGTTATGCCCATGCTTTTGAGCCTCTTCCTTTCTTTTGTAGCATAGTTAGCATTGCGGTGCGTTCATAATCCTGTCAATTGCCCTTCTGTAATTTGTTCACCTCGCATAGCAGTTTTATCGTCTTTTGGGAGAGAGACATCACTAGTGAACATCACGTATCCCGGTCCATATCCTCATCACTGTTTCCACACTCATTTACTTTTCTGCTTTTACTTTCAGTTGCTATCATTATCCCTTGTGTTTGATCCTTTGTGAAAAACAAGACCGGAGAGATTGACAACCTCTCTGAACTTCGTTGAGAACAAAGTTATTTGCGTCTGTGTGCAGGTCCGCGTCAGTTGCGCCGCTGACACCTAATTATCATCTCCGGAGTCCTACTGGAGACAAACCTTGGTATCTTTACTGAGGGAAATTTTCTGCTGTGCTACATCACACCTTCCTCTTGGGGTTTACCAACGAAGGGCGAGAAATCACTATCATCACCTCGCACATCAATATGGCAGGTGATCCAATCAATGTGGATGCAAACATGATATATACAAGTACTCATGAAGAACATGTTGCAGCCCAGTTTCAGACTCCGGCAGGAGCAGAATTAGAAAAGGTATGAATTATGGTAAGAAAACACCGCGAAAGTCAATAAAAGTTAACTTTTCAGAGTTTTTGCGAAATTAGGAAAATCCCAAGCCCGAGTGGAGCCGGAGAGGAGCTCCAGGGAGGCCAGGAGGCCCCCTGGCGCGGCCCCACTCCTGGCCGCGCCGGGCACCCTCCTGGCTGCCCAGGACTCCGCCTCCGACTCCACCTAGGCTTGAAACCTTCCTTCTGTTGCAGAAATTTTTGCTATATATTTGCCCGGATAGTCCCGGCACCGTATCTCTCGATTTCGCGTGTTTTCTTTCTCGGTCTGTTTCTGCCAGGGGGAAAAGCTGTTGCTGAAGATGTCTTCTTGTGGCTCGAGCGGAGAGGACTTCTTGGGCTGGCGTCTACGTCAAGTTCAAAAGGATCTTAATCAAGGAAAGCACGTTGATTGGGCTACCGAAGAAGAAATTGCCGCAAGACGAGCGGAGATGGAGCGTGCCGTGAGAGAGGAAGCCAAGACTATCACTGCCCAACAACAAGGAGGTCCAAGCAATCCCATCATGGTGGGATCTGTCCAACCTCGGTATGATCTTTCTCTTAACCTTTCAGGGCCCTCCACTTCACTGGAAGATCAACGCATGCTTTCCACCATCTCCGAGGCCTACCGCATCACCAACCAACTCTGCGAAGATTTCCGTGTACTAAAAATACAAGTGGAAGTCTTGGAGTCAGAGAACCAAACCCTTCGCCGTGTCATCAGGGATCTGAAGAAACAACCACAACAAAAATGAGGAGTAAAACTCCTCGGGTAATGGCATCCCCTTAGCTTGTTCCAAGCTTGGGGGAGTGCCCGGTATCTTTATCTTTATCTTTTTCTTTAGGAGTCAAGTAGAGTCGTATCATGTCTAGGGAGGTCACTTTATGAAATAGGTGTTGCTTTAAGGTCTATCACTCCTCTTGTGGAGAGCTTTGTATCCGTGAGTGTGGAGTCGTCTATGAAGAAATATTAATGAGAAGTCTATTGGTTTCTTCGCTGCACTTGGTATTCTCTTCACGCAATCGACATTATGAGCTGATTCTTATGGGGAGTATTGAGCTTATATCAGGTATGGCTTCGAAAACTTTATTTAATCTTGGCAAGTATAGCTTTGGTCATAACAACAAGCATTTTTTTCTCAAAGTAGCGACATAGCCAAAACCTTTGTGTTATTATGCTTGAAGTGTTATGTTGACAAGGAAGACAACTTGATGTTTCATGCTAGTTTTGATGTTTATACTTTGTATTGCTTGCATCTAAGTTGTCATCAATTGTCTGCTCTCTCAAAGCCTTGCTAGCCAAAACTCTGTACTAAGAGGAATTCTGCTTGTACTTCCATACCTTGAAACTAACTTCTTCCACTTGATTCCACCATACCTTCCTACTTGTGGTATTCCACTACCACTCCTAAAGTATATAATTTATGTGCTATCTTTAGATGTTCAAAATCTTCTGTTTTGTGCCGCTGATTCAGCTCATGAGGAAGTGGTGGGTGACCCATGATCTTCTTAATTTGGACAAGTTTTATCTTGGGATTGCATGTCTAATCTGCAAACCCCTAATACGAGAAGGGACTGGCATGAGTCCCCAGCTCGTAAAAGATAAATACTAACACACAAGTTCCTTCGCCCTTTTACTAGTGATAAACAAAGGAATCCAAGGGGATGTGATCGTCCCCACATGGGAGCCGTTTCTCGAAACTTGTCCAAATCATGAAGTGAGTGAGTTATCTATCAGCAGTCGTTGACGGATCATGCACCTCCCAAAAGTTTGTTTTTATTTTGTTTGATCTAGAGATGGCACATAAGTTTTCCCTGCTTACCCTTTTGCACGGGGTTTATCTTTATTTTGTGCTGAGTCAGTCCTTCCTATTTCCTTCCTTTCTTGAGAGAGAACAAACATTTGATGTTGAAAAAGATGCTTGCATATAAAGTTGCATTGAAATCTAGCATGTTACATCTTTGTTGACATTATCTTTTGATAAGTGAGTTATTTGCAAAAGCTCATGCTTAGTAAACATCTTCCTTTGTGTTGACATATGCACTTCTTGATTAATAGCATGTTCTTTCAAAAGCTTCAACTGTTCCATTATAAGTGAAAGAACAAAAGTAAAAGTTATTAGTTGTTCCTTGACCAAGGCTATGTTTGTCATGATTTGATGAGTTTTCAAGGTCCTACTTTGTTATAATTGTTACTACTTTCTCATAAGGACCTTATGAGTTGAGGTTGCTGTTGAGGATGTTTAAGTTTGGTGAGGAATCTTGATGCTTCTTGTTCGTATTCTTTTTGTAGATGTTTGAACCGCCTGTTAAGACCGTGTTCTCGGACTACGAACGCTCTATTAACAAGTCATTTATGCAAAAGGGTTCAAGAAGCAGCCACTCAGGCAGTAAAAAATGCGAGAAAACTGTTGCCCAGCTCAGAGAACAGACAGTGCAATCGATAGCCCCACTCAAGGTGAATACCAAGAAGCATGAAGAGATAACCGACGAACAAAGAGCATTTGCTCGAGAGGCGGGTCTTACTATTGAACAATTTTTAAACCTTGATGACTTGTCCGGTGTGCCAGCTCCAAAAAGGAAATATGCAAAAGGGGAGCCTATGATCACTGGAGAAGAAGAGAAGCTATTATCAACGCAAATGCGCAACTTGCATAAGTGGTACATCACAGAAGCTATACCGTTCGAGATACCCGGCTTCTGGATTCCGATCAGGCGAGATTATTTCGACAATGGAACTGGTGACTTGTGGATTGCAAATGAAGAATTATTTCAGTTATTCCATCAATTGGCACTCGACAAATCTATCGTCAGTTTGTATTGTCTGTAAGTGATTTCTTTCTAGCTCAGCTCGTACGTCATTGACTGTATTATCCTCACTATATATATTCTTTTGTGTGTGGTATTACGCAGAATGAAGATGTACGAAATGAGAAAAGATGGAGTCTTTGGCATTGGGTTCATTGACCCAAATATCATACATGAAGTAACAGTAAAACATAATACAGAATTCGCGGAGACCTTTTTTCTTAAAAGTTTGAGGGATCTACATGCAGAAGAACATATACTATTTCCTTACAACTTCAAGTGAGTGTCATTATTTTGTACTACAAATTATAGTTTTGCTTACTCGATATTGTTATATAAGTGATACCCGCTTACGTGTGCGCAGCTATCACTTGAAATGGAAAAAGGAATGGTTACAGTAATGGACTCACTACGTAAAGATATTAGTGAGTATATAGAAATTAGGAACTCATTCGCCAGGTAATTTTAATCATTATCACACATGTAGGCTTCTTTAGTGTTCACTTTAAGTTTCTATTATATCAAGTAATTAAATCCTTTATTCATTTTCTTTGACGACAGAGTTTGGGAAAAGTTCAAAAAACTCGAGCGCGATGAATGGAAGGAGAAGCTGACGTGGCAGTACGATAGATATGTGAGAGAACATTCGATTTAATTATATTTCTAGTTTCAATATACCATTATCATATATATGCTTGATTATTAAATCTGTTTGAATTATATTTTGTTGTGAAGTGTATGAGGCAGGCATCGGGGACTGAACCTTGTGCTTACATCGTAATGGAGAACATTCGCTATATGACAGAAAAGATTAATCAAAGAACAATGATGGTACGTAAATACTATCTAGACTTTGTTCTTACCATATGTAATATATTCATATATTGATCATCTTCCTTAAATAATAAGATTTGGGAGAAGCGGGATAAACTCGACATAAATGATCGCATGCGATCACTTCAAGAGGAAATAGCGGGATTTCTTCTTCGTGAAGTCATAAATAAGTCGACTGGAGAATTTCCTTACCATATGTAATAGGAAACTGGTGTGTTGTCCATATGATGTATAATGTATGTATATTCAAATGCCCTCCACTATTGTGGGCTCGAGGCAAGCAAAGAGGGGCGGTGGTGAGGCACTAGTACTATATATGATGTATATATATGTTGGTGGTACGATAATTATATTATATATGATGGTTCTAGCTAGCTACGAGATATTCTACATGTATATATATGCATTGTTGATACGTTCAAAAAGCATCACTATTTTATATTGTGATTTCACCCTATTCATTGATATATTCCACTTTAAAGTATTGTTCTTATGTTGTTTTGACTTATTTTACACAGTTTACAACTTTCCGGTGCCGAAGCAGCAGAACCAGAATTCAACGGTAAAAAGTGGATACCAAGTTGCTTAATCAGATCAAGTCCAAATCCGATGAAATTTTACGGGGAGAATTTTTATGAAGATTGACTGGGGATCACCGAAGGAGGAGGTGAGGGGACCCACCAGGCAGCCAGAAGGGTGCCTGGCGCGGCCCCCCTCCTGGCCGCACCAGGCACCCTCCTGGGTGCCTGGTGGCCCCCCTCGGTGCCCCTTTCGCCCATATAAGCCCCCTGGGGTGGAAACCCCAAAACAAGAGTCGTTTCCGTGTTTCACCGCCGCCACGGGGCGGAAACCTACAGAGGAGAAAAGCCATCTCCGGCGGGAAGATTCCGCCGGGGAGATCACCTCCCGGAAGGGGAGATCGTCGCCATCATCATCGTCACGGGCATCATCGAGATCATCATCAACATCATCCCCAACATCAGCACCATCTCCATCTCCATCCCATCTCATCTCACAATTGCAACTTGTGTTGTAATCCGTACTATCTATCCTCTCTACTCTGTTGGTGTTGATTACTACTTTGTGGTGAATGCTATTGAGTTTTGTTGGAGAAATATCATTGTGTCCAGATTGTTTATCACCCATCTATCACCTCTGATCATGATCTCTTTTATGTCTTGTGAGTAGTTACTTTAGTTCTTGAGAACATGGGAGAAGTCTAGTTGTTGGTAGTCATATGATGTTGAAGTATTATGTGTTGTTTGATACTTAAGTTGTGTTGTTATTTCTCTAGTGGTGTTATGTGAGTCGAACACATAACACTTCAGCTTTCATGGGCCTAGAGGAATACATTGTGCACAAAGGATGCTTATGGTGGGTTGCTGGAGTGACAGAAACCTGAACCCCAGTTCGCAAACTTTCGCACAAGGGAGTTATGGATCCTTGATCGTAATGTTGTGGTTAGGCTTATGCCTTAATTACTACCTTGTATTTGCGGATTCTTGCAAGGTGTGTAATCATAAGAGTACACTTATGTTAGTCTAGAAGGTGTACTAGCATTGATCCACCCACCGACACTTATCAACACGATACATATTACTTGGCGGAGTATGGTGAAAGTGACTTGACTATCTCTCCCGTGTTTTCTCGAGAACGCTTTAGCTTTTATAAGTTCAGTTCCTAGGCTTATCCTTGTTAAAGGATTGGGCCACTTGCTACTCCTCAGTTACCCTGTTTACTTTGCATGTCTTTTACTTTTCTGTTGCTTAAACCAAAAACCCCTAAATATTTACCTTTGAGTGTTTGCAACCCTTTCCTTATCCAGTGTCACTTATCAACACCTTCTGCTCCTCGTGGGATCGATACTCTTATTTATCGAAAAGCTACAATTGATCCCCTAGACTTGTGGGTTATCAAGAATCGTTTATAGGAGCGGTTAACAGGGAAGGCAACCCAACTAAACCTATTAACTTCTCCGCCATCAATTGTACATTATGTAATAGCGTAAAATAAACAGTAATCCTAAACCCAAAAGAAAAGAATTAATAAACCCTAAACCCTAAACTATTAAAACCAAAAAGAAAATAATTAAAAAAAACTTAAACCTCTAAACCTTTAGAATCGATTTGTGTTACAAACCGGTGCTAAAGGTTCCCGAGCCCTCGCGCCCGACCTGCCACCACGTGGCTGGCTGCAGAGCTTTTAGAACCGGTTCGTGAGCAACCGGTTCTAAAGGGGTTCACCCTCTAGCACCGAACCTTTAGCACCGGTTGCCAAAACCGGTTCTAATGGCCTCCCAGAACCGGTTCTAATGACCTGTTTTGCACTAGTGCAACATTACAGATACAAGGATCCAACATCTCATACAGTTGGCATACAACTTCCTTAATTTCAATACATCAGCGGAAGGTATATGTCTGAGTACAGACTACAATCAAATGCCTACTAGCCAAGAGAAAAACATCGATCCCCATAACCACACGGGTCCAGGCCCTCCGTCGGGATCCGCCTAACTAGTCGTCGTCGAATCTCCACGTGAAACGTCGATCACCATACCTGTTGTCGATCAAGAACCCTGAAAAGAGTTTGGGGGTAGTATCATGAGTACAGAGGTACTCAGCATCCAACTGTAGTGGTCATCTGACCCAACAAGGACTTCATCACTCGTCATTCTAGGACAACTAGTAGTTTACGATAAGGATGGGGTAAGTGATGAGGTTGCTGCCGCACTAGCATTTATGAAGTGGCTAACGATCTAGAGAGTAAGGTAAGAATCCAAGCATTCGATGAGAAATTGCCTCCAACAAGTTTGCTATCCCCTGCATACGCAAGCATAACACCTATCCTATCCTTGTCCTCCTCTTCGCATCCCGACGAAGAAGAAGCAGTCAAGGCACACACACGTTGATCAAGTTATTAAATATGATTCAGTTGATGTTATCTATGAACAAGACGTAGGTTCCAAGTCGTCCATAACCGTGGACACGGCTTCTCGAAAAGATTTAACCCTGCAGGAGTGTACCAACTGCCCATTACAAGGCTCCGCACGCACGCCCATCTCTCTCTGCTACCCATTATAGGCAACCATTTTATGATTTAGTTCCGAGAGATCCGAAACGACAGGTCCCTCTAACTAACAACAAACAAATCCGGGGCCCCCCCGGCGAGTCGACATCCAACTCAAAAGTCGGCCGCGCTCTCGAATCGGTCTCTACCGTATGACTCGGGTTTGGATAACCGGTGAATTCTCATATGAGTCCGGGTCCTCAGCCGGCCAGGTTGGACCAATAGGGAAACCATGTCCCCACTGGCCCGGGTTGTTTGAAAACTACTGGCGGCCGACCAGCACACACACGGTTTCAAATGGTAAATCAGCTTGGGCCACCACTAGAAATGTTTGAAGCTAGGTAGGTAAGAAGAGGGGACCCCATAAAATCCCACACGCGGTTAGGCACGCTCAGTCTTAGAACCAATACCCGGAACTCGGATCCTAGGTGACTCGAATGGAACAAAGCGTCGGGGCGGGATAGCCTAGACCTTCCATCCTTCATCGAATATAGTCAACATTATAATAATAATCATATCATCAACAATAATATAATAATGTGATAGCCCAAACCAAGGAGTAACAGGGTAACCCCATAGCATCCTAAACATGCATAATAAGCAGGGGCTGAGCAACGAGCAATAGTAACATAGCAGTACATGGTTTTCTGGGAGGGGACATGGCTGTATTGGTTTGAAAGAGGTTGTAAACATGTGGTAGGATCAAACATCGAACCTATCCTAGACTAGCATGAAAACCGCTGCTTGAAATAGAATGGATCATAAGTAATGTATAGTCCTTACCTGTTGATAAGTCGGGTTCCGAAGGTGTAGTTGATCGCAAGCTTGCATCGTCTCCGAGAGGTACCCGCGGAAGCACACAAGACGGTAAACACTGGAAAGCAATCAACAAGCAAGCATCTATTACTAAGAAGCAATCATGAGCAAGCATCAACAAGGAGGCAACACGAGACATCGCACCTACCGTCGAGAGCGGTTACTAACAGGTTAAGTGAAGTACTCGTCACACACAATGATACCACACGTTTACGATGGTTCAAGTTGTTTAGTTACACAAGGTGAGCAAAGGTTGTTAACATGACATATCACTCAAGCATGGCATAGCACACAAACATGTAAAGAGGTGAAGCATAAGATAAACTATCTATGCTAGTCAATTTAAGTGAGGCACAACCTAAACACGGCATACCACTAAGTGCCTCACGAAGAATAAAGCATTTGGTACTGTTCTGCCATAAACCATATTTTAGGTTGGTTAACAACAGCAAAAAATAGCATAAACACAAATTACACGAAAAACTAATCAAGTTACATACAAAGAACACTCCAAACGGAGTTACGGTTAAAAAGATACAAGCAAAACAAGTTTGGAACACAATCTGCCAACATCGGGAAGCACACTTTAGACCAATGCATAAACAGGACAATGAATGCAAACATGCTCACAAATGGTATGCAACTAAAGTAGACATGACAAAGAAGGCATGGCAAAAGGAATCATGCAAATAGGCATCATAAACAACTAATTATAGCTCATGCAAAATGCAATAAAACATTACTGGTCAAGGACTTAGTGAAAATCAGAAAAACATGGCAAAAACTGTTATTTTTATGTTGTATAAACAGGAGCAAAACTATATGCAAAAGTGCAGCAACATGACATAGAAATATATGAGCATGAACTAGACATGATGGTGATCAGGTACAAACAAGAATCAAGGTCATAGGCATAACAGATCAAAAGATATTAAGCATGCAACATGGCATCGGAAAGTTACAGACTTAGTGAAAAACAGAGGTGGCTGTCAAAAACAGCAGGATAGCAACTTTGGAGCTCAATAACTAGATGAGCAGCAAACATAGCATGACAATGCAATACATATAATGAAAGTAGACATGATGCTTAACAGTATGCAAAAAGAATCAATGCAATATGCCTTATGGATGTGGCACAATCATCAATCAAAGTTGCAACAAAATAACAGCAACAACACATAACAGAAATTAGTAGCAGTTAACAGTCTGATGCCCACTTCAACACAGAGTTGCACCATCAAGATGGCCTCAAACCAACATGCTCACAAAAGATGAACTGAAGTACACACAATTCTAAACAAATTTCCTTTTGGGCGCAACGCGATCCGGGCTACGGTTTACTCGCAAACTACAACGCAAAAATGAATCAGCAGTAATATTTACTCAGACTTAGAAAAAGAAAAAGAAAAAAAACTACAGAGAAGGAAAAAATAATAGGGGGCGGCCTGGGCCTCACCCATGGGCTCGGCCCAATTGCGGTGGTTGGCGGCTGGGCTGTGGATGCGAGCTGGGCCGGGGAGGCAACGTGGGCCGCGGTGGCCAGGGAGGCGCCCGGCTGGGCCGCAGTGGCGCGCCTGGCCCACGTGGCGACCGAGCGGGGCGCTCGTCCTCGTCCTCGTCCCGAGCGAGACTGCAGGCGGCGACGGCAAGAGGTCGATCCAGGGCGGGGACGGGTCCAAGGCGGCCGGATCCGGCCGGTGTAGGTCTCCGGCGAGGTCTTGGGGCCGCGGCTGCGACGAGCTCCGCGCTCCTTCTTCCATGGCGGCGAAGGCTTGCATGCAGAGAGGAGGAAGAGAGATTAGAGGAAGGAGAGAGAGGGAAGAAGAGAGGAGGAGGAGAGGCGCGACCTGCGGGCGCGGCGGCGCGGGGAGAGGAGGTGGCTGCCGGCCGGCGGCGGCGGCCTGGCGGGAGGCTTGCGGCGGCGGCCTGGCGGGAGGCTTGCGGCGGCGGCGAGCTCCTCGGGCTGGAGGTGGCGTGGAGGTTGGTGGAGGAGAGAGAAGGTGGAGGCCAGAGCCGATCTGGGCCGTTGGATCGGCCGATCCGACGGTCCAGATCCGCTGGGAGGCTAGGGTTTGGATTTTTGGGGATAAAACTGCGAAAATGGGGCTATTTTTGGGGCAGAGTGGAGGGGGTTGCTGCAATTTTGTGGCTAGGGAAACCCTAGAAAGATGTGGGAGTGTGGTGGTATTTATATAGCTCAGGTGGCTCTCAGTTTGCAAAAACATCCCCGGTTTTTCTCTTTCGCGCGCGGTGTTTACGTTTCTGACCGCCGGGGGTCCGCAGGACCTCCGATTCGGGTAAAACTTCGAACTGCGCGATTAGCGCGTCGAGCCGGCGGCGTTCACCTCGCGCTGGAACCGTTCCGAGAACACTTTTCGGCGCGCTATAAAAATAACTCGTTTAATTATTAAACGGTGTTTTCGTTCCGTTGGCTGCGACTGGCCTCGTGCGGTTTTCGTGACAATGATCGGGTGAAACCCGGTGTCGCAAAGGTCGAGTGTCAGGGTGGCAAGGGTCTGTCTCCGACCGGTACGAGATAAGAGGGGGGGGGATAATCGTCGATCGATAAATCGGGGATGCAAACACCGCAAACAAATCAGACAATCAAACAATTCACATTGAAAACAAAAATTTTAATTATTGTGAAATCTGGGCTGTTACAAGTTACCAATTGGACGGATGAAAAACGACTGAAACAACGATCCAACGATAGAAACAGCATAGGGCGTGAGATGGCTGGAAAGTAGTTCGGTTTAACTTTCCTAGATAAGATGGCTAATCAAGTGGTAATCTCTATTATTAAATGAAAGTTGCGGCTGTGTGCATCTTATCTATGCAGAGGCCAGGTGTACTTACTTAAACCTTTTCAGTAATAAAGTCCTTTATCCAAAAATCTAACATTCTTAAGAAGTTGATCCCCACTACTACCAATTCTCTCAACATGCACACACTCCACCTCATCATGCATGTCACATCACCCTCCACTATCATATTTCTCCTAACATGCAAGCATGCCACCTCATCATCCAACATGCATGAGAAAGATACATCTTAATATGCCACTATGCATAATAAAAACACACATGCAACATGCATGCATGAGAATTTTTATTTTATTATGATATTTATATTAAATCTATATATTAGTACAAAAGTTATTATTTCAAATATACATGCTTCATTTAACCAAACATTTTTACTGAAATATTTTGCAAAAAAATTCCGCAACAACGTGCGGGGCATCATCTAGTTAAATAAAAGTTGTACTCATTCCGTTCGTTTTGCACATATCCATTAATGATATTTTTATCTCAATTATCATTTTGTCTAATCACGGAATCAATTAGTCAAACATATAATTACACATGTTAATTAGTTAGGTATTAATTTATAAAATGTATCATCGAGCTTTGAACGAATGGATCAGTTGTGAAAAGTGATAATTTTATAAACCGAAGGATCATATTACTTATGAAAAGTGTCATCAGCTTGAACTGAAGGATCACATTATTTTAAAAAATATCATCAATCATTGAACGAAAAAGTCATTAAAGAAATACTATATGTCTTCCTTGCAAGTTGCAACGGATAGGCAGTTAGCTAGTGCATTAAAAATTTGAGTGAGAGAAAAAACATATTTGTAAGATATATAGGGCAAAACTACCATTTGATTTCTCCGCAAAAAACAATTTTTTTTACCAAAACTACATGGCCGTTTGTGTTGTGTGCAAAAATCACGACACAATTGTTTTCTTTTTTCTTTTTTGCATTCTTCACGACACAAATGTTTTATTTTTAATTTTTTTTTTGCATTCATCACGACACAATTGTTTTCTTTTTTCTTTCTTGCATTCATCGCGACACAATTGTTGCATAACACACTCTACAACTAGCCCTGGTTGCATCTGTCTGAATCATCCATCCTAACCTATATGCGGTCGGGAGAATTTGGTAAATTCTACAAACGCCTGTTTCTGCGGTGGTTGTATAGTGTGTGTCGTGTACAAGAAGAGCCGCGGCCGGCAGCGGCAGGGCGGTTGCATCGTGCATGCATGCTTGTGTACACGTTCAAAGCCTGCACGTACGCACACGATGCGCGCGCGTGCGTCCAACCATGCATGCATTTGTCTTCTTCCGTGCATCCCAGCCATGCATGATTAACGTTCATGTAAAAGAACCGTGACTGACGTCGGAATTGAGCGTAGCGTAGCTCATCTGAACAGTTTCTTTTTTTTTGTAGTCTATGAGTTTACGTTCCAAATTTGGCCTAGCTGCAGTTTCTAGCTGATCATACTTTTCTTTTCTTTTTGCGGGTTAGCTGATCATACTTGTCGAACTGAAATTCTTAATTTATTCTATGAATTAACAGAATTGTTATTTTATTGTTAAGCAATGCGATGTACTTATTAACAATGAAACGTCTACGACGGCTTTGACAATCTTAGAATGTGTGAGCTTAGAGCATCTTCAGCTGTTTGGAGACCCCCAAGACACATCCAAAACAAAAAAGATTGAGGAAATGCTTCATTAGGCGATATTTTTTGATATGGAGAGAGCAACTTTCCAGTCACACCCCATCCTAAGCAAAAATTTGTGAGGGAAATAATTGAATGGACCAAGAAAAAAAAAGGGAGATGTGATTCGCCCAAACTTTCGCCTGGGATCGCCGACGCTATTTCGACGTCCTTGGGAACGTTGGGGACGTGACTGCGCTATTTTTTGAGTTTTTAGGCATTTAAGCCTAAAACCGAAGCAAAAAAATGTGTTGGGGACTGGTTGAGGAGACGACTGGGGTGCTCTCAAACTCTAGTACTTCCTTCGTTTCATAATTTTTGTCATGTTTCTAGTTTAAATCTATACCTAATAATAAAGGGAGGTGCGTTTCTTCCCTTTTTTCGTCTGTCATCTTATTTGCCCTTAAAGTTGATAAAAATTATCACCAATGCCACCTATAAGTGAGAAAAACTCTTCGTTTTAAAATTGATAGAAATTAACACCAATGCCACCTATAAGTGAGAAAAACTATTCGTTAAAAAGCGCTTCATACCGATCAAATGTTGTATGCTAATGGGCCTTCTCTCGTGGGCTCGAATCCAATTAACAAAAAAATATTGCGCTAAGTCGCTAACAGACTTGCTCGATGTGACGTCCGCGGAGCTCGACGACGCCATCTACACGCACCCGCCGCCTCCATTGCCCTTGATGCCACCAGCGAGGCCATGGTACGAAGATCTACCATCGGCCTCGCTGCGACCACCACCCGTAGACAACCACAACACCCAGATCTGCGAGGTCATCCGTGACATCGTAAGGACCGTCTAAACCTTCGACGCACCACCGTCTACGTTCTGGCCGCTAAAGCCATCGATGCCGCCTTCGTCGCCACCTCTACCCCCACCGTCGCCGCCACCCCCATAGGTTTTCTGGACCCAAGGCGTGTCATGGGGGTTGCATTCATCCACCTCAGCAGCGACGATGACATCGACGACGAGTAGAGGACGGAAAGAGGATCAAAGGTGAAGATTTATGTATAACTGTTATGTTTAGATATACGAAAATTTGTTTATCCCGTAAAGGCAAGTACGATGGGACGGAGGGAGTATGAAATATTCTGCGTGTTTATAAAAGCGAGCGAGTGCAGGGACATGCTGTTAAAGAGTGTCGCGACCTGTGTTACGTGCTAGTGAGTGTCTGTGTCTCACAAGGCATTGCACATCGACGTGTAACATCCATCATTGCCTCGGTATCCTTCATGTGAACAGAGATGGATGCCGTGACCCGTGAGATACTAGCAACCGCATGATGTGTGCATGGTGGATATACGTACTCTACATGGTACGTGTACGCATGATCCATATTCCATCCACATAGTCGTCGTGTTGGACCTTGCGCTGGTGTGGTCCGCGTTTACGGGACTACAGGGGTATCAAGACAGAGACACTTGGCTAGCTAATTAACGTATTTAATGACTGATGTGCTGTTGGTAGGTGGTGTATATGTGTGGGTAGTATAGCCGACGTATAGGTCCACTGGTACTGCTGCTTACGACGTGCCTGTACGTGCGCCGAACACCGAATAGGCCCATTTTGTCTTGGTCCCTCTTGCATTGGCTGCGGCGAGCGCCGACGCCAGCTTCCTGTGTGAGTACATGCTTTGCTTGTCCTGCAGAACTGCACAGAACAAAATCGTTTTTTTTTTTGAAACTGTCACGGGGGAATGTCCACCTGAATTTGTTCTCGTTTCAAAAGAAATTTTTGATCCAGTTTATAAGGAAAACCGGATCGAAAACCATACAAAGTGATCCCGTTTATGAAGAAAACGGTATAAAAAAACCTCACAAGCGAAGAGACCTCATCTACCACATGACAGAAGGCTACAATCGCATGGAGCACACCCCCAAATCCGGAGCCGCCGCCCGACGTCCCCCACTCGCAGGTGAGACGCAACACTGCACGACACGACCACCTTATAGCCCTCGCTACACGAGATGACCGCTCGCAGACCACAAACATTGCGCCAAAATCCAAGGTCGCTACCTCGGCGTACCAGTCCGATCGATCCCACGGACCGCATCCACCGGGTCGACGTGCTCGCCGCCCATGCAGCACAAGAACGACACCCAAGTAATACAAATCCGCGGCCCCTCCCCATGAGGCCACCACTGTATTACCTTCTGAGGCCGCCGCCTCAGCGCACATCCGCCATCCGGAGCCGCCACTCCGGCGTCCACACTCATGATGCCGAAGAAGCTCCACAACTACGCCTCCAAGAAGGTAAACGACGCCCGCAGGCGTCGTCGTCGTCGACCTAGACCATGGTCAGGCAATGCTTTCGCCAGAGAAACTCTACAACCACGCCTCCAAGAAGGTAAACGATGCCCACAAGCGTCGCCGTCGTCGGCCTAGACCATGGTCAGGCAATGCTTTCGTCGGAGCTCTTCGTCAGCAACTCTCCTTCGTCCACACCATCCGACCCGCCATGACCATTATCCATCGCTAGAGTCAGTCTGGCCCAACTTTTCAACACACATAGCAGATTTAACCGACGCCGCCGGACGCCGCAACCGAACCAGCAGCTCCGAGCACCATGCTGGCAAGCAGGCAGAGGAGCAACCCGAGGCTGGGAACCACCACGGTTTCCAGCCACAGCAGCAGAGCAGAGTACATTGAAAAGAGAGGCAGACCACCCCAGCCGGCGACGCCACAACCACCACCTCTCCCACGGGCAGCAGCCGAAGCCCCTTGAGGAGACGCAGGACGCCAGCCACATCCGCCAGATTCAGCCGCTGGTACACCTGCCGACCGACCAAGGTCACAACCGAGCCGCCACCAGCCTACATCCCCACGCGCCAGATCCAAGACAGGGGCGGAGGCGGAGGGGGGGACGCGGCGGCGCAGAGGAGGAGGTTGCAAAGTTTGGTATGGTGCAAGAGAGGGAAGGGAGCAAGTTGTAAGTTTTGAAACAAAATTGAAGCAACCTCGTATTATTTCCTTCTCCAATTCAGGGCCGGCCCTGGTGTATGGCCGGAGGGGCGACGGCCCAGGGCCTAGGCCGGAGGGGGGCCCATGATTTATAATGAATATATAGCATAGCCCAGTAAAAAATAGACAAAAAAATTATGAAACAGAAAAACGAGTGGGCCGGGGCCATCAAATAGCGAACACGCCGAGTCCGGCCAGAAAATGCACGCACGCTTGTTCGTCGGTTCCTCTTCGTCTCTTCGAGTTCGGCGCCTTGGTTGCCTCGCCGCCTCCGCCGTCGCTCGATCGGCGCCTCGCCGCCTCGGCCTTCGCTTGCTCGGCACTCGCGGCGGCCGGCGGATGCCACCATGCCACGCCTGCGCCCCTGGATCAGGACGAGCCGAGAGCCGATCAGGACACAGGTTCAAGTTTTAGTTGTAGCCGCTGCATCCTGTTACCTGTAGTAGACCTATACGTGATCTACTGATCCATTCATCCCTTAATTTTGATAAATTGTAATCAGTACTTAGTATTTTATTTTATTCTTCTGTATGTATTCAATTATTCATCCAAGATTCATCTAATTCATTTTTTCACAGTATGTATTTAACCATCCTAATTATTTTTATAATATGTACATGTTTAGAGTTTAAATCACTAAAGGGTTCTTTAAATAGCCCGCCATGTTACCTAAAAAAAATTTGTTGGATACTGAAAAAAGAAGAAAAAGAAAAAAAAGTGATCTGAAAATTCAAACACTAAAGGGTTCTTTGAATAGGTTCTCTGAAAATTTAGCTATTGTGGTTTATGAAGATGGTGCAAGTATAGGGGAGCAAATAAATTTTGAAATTGATGATGACAGTACAAGGAAGGAAATTTTGATTCTTGTTTAAGGTAATCATGTCATGTTAGTTTTATTTTGCTGTCCTTTTAGTATTTCTATCGTAATATGGTGATATGTGAATAAAAAATTACTCTTAATATTATACAAATGGAGATAATCATATCATTTTAGTATCACACACACATACATATATATGGTCTTAGGCCTTAGGACATAGGGGCCCATGTCATCGAGTTCGCCTAGGGCCCTCCGAAACATAGGACCGGCCCTGTTCTCCATGTTAATGCACGGTATTGGTTAGTGGTATGGACAATCTTACTCGTGAGCTTGCTGCCCAACGAGGTAAAATTTCGTGTTTTGACCCAAGTTGCAAACTTTAACGTGATTTGACCTTCTTTTCAAAGTATTTTTGAATCTGATCTTTAGCATGACGCCAATAACCCAGGTGTCTGGCTTACAATGGAGACGCCATGATACCTGTCGTTTGGGTTGAGAACACGCGCGGTCCATGGCGTCTCTAGCCTAGTCATTTACTAATCTCTTCGACATGGCAAAGCCAGACGCCACCCCTGACAAAATTATCTTTTCATCAGCCTATTTTGTAACCTATAAAATAGGTCATAGATGGTCTCAAATAAAATCATGTTCAACATAAAAGTTGTTGCGCTAGTTGAGACGAAGACCTTTTATATTTGGCTCACATTTATCTGAGGTGATACACTACGGGACGGAGGCAATACGCCGACGGCCGGCTGCCGTCGGCGTAGACCCTAAAGCCGTCGGCGTAGGCCTACCCCGACGGCCGCCGTCGACGTATAGCCGTCGGGCCAGGGTTCCCTCGGGCTTGACCTAAAAGCCGTCGGCGTAGGCCAGACCGTCGGCGTATACGGGCCCCCGACGGGCTTTTTGTGGCTGTCGGCGTAGGGCCGTCGGCGTAGAGGTCGTGGGCCCCACACTGGGCTTAACGGTCGTTAGGCCTGGTCGCGCTCTACGCCGACGGCCGAGCCGTCGGCGTAGGTTGCCACGCGGCAAGCTGTGGGTGGGCTGGGCTTGGGGTCTACGCCGACGGCCTGGCCGTCGGGGTAGGTCCCCTTCCAGGCAGGGCACGCGTCGCCCCCTCGTGTGATCTGGGCAGAGGGCCTACGTCGACGGCCTGGCCGTCGGCGTAGGTACTGGCAGGGTACCTATTTTTCTCTGTTTTGCTACGTTTCCTGCATATACAAACTTCTAGTTGCACAGTATTCATCCACATATCATTATATAGCACATGCACATCAACAAAGAACATAATAGATAGATAGATAGTATCGATAGACATGCACATCAACATAGAGCATAATAGATAGATAGATAGTATCGATAGACATGCACATCGTTTCGATACACGGTATAACAACATCCAAACATCTAAAATAAGATAGATAGTATCGATACACAGTACAAGAAGAGCTAAACATCTACAAAGAGACCTCTACCCGGCCGCCGTAGCATCATCCTCGGCTCGTCGCGTCCGGAGAGGGAGTCGAGCCGGAGAAGCCGAGGTCTCCGCGCGTGAAGATAGGCGACTGACGGTGCGGAGGCGCCGTCGAACCAGCACCGGAAGCAGGTGATCCAGCGCCACCATGAACCGGTGTGCTCTCGTGCGAGGCACCACTACCACCGGGGCCAGGGTGCACCGGTGTGACCGCGCGGGACGCCGACGGCGAGGCAGCAGCACGACCAAAGGGTCCAGTCCCGGAGGCTCCCGTTCCCTACACGTTTGAGCAATAGTTAGCAACCGCCAAGGCACATGAAAGTGGTAGCAACTGATTGGGCAAGTAAATTACCGGGGTTAAGCCGGTGTAGTAGTAGTTCTGGGCGAACTCTTCCTTCGATACAAACTCCGGCTTAAGCCCGGCTCGAGGAGGTCGTGGCGGTATATCGATGAGCACTCCCGTAAGCCGAGCACTCTCTAGAGCCTGCAAGATAGTTAACATGTCAGGCATTGCACAAAAGTATAAAAATTGAGACTTGTCATCTTTTGAAAAAAAGAAAGGTTGGAACTTACATCTTCTTTTGCCTCTTTCCACTCCTCGTGTATTTGTGCTCTCTGTCTCCACTGCGCAAGGTCCACCAAATAGGCGTCGTTGTGGGCCTTGTAGGCCGCCTCGAAAGCAGCCTACAATTACAAAAATTGAACCATCTCATCAACTAAGCCACTGAGGAAGTAGTATTGTCACAGAAAGGATGGAAATGAGAGAAACTTACATCGTAGCCAGTCTGGGAAGGCCGTCGTCGAGGAGGCGGTGCGGGGTCGTCGGGACCGAGGGTAGCCTTGATCCACGTGAGGCTCAAATTGGGACTGCGCGGGGTCATCTTATCCATGACCTTTAGACTGTCGTGCTGAAGGCCTCCCCCAGACACGACCAACGCTCTGGGGTCGGGTTCCGCACTTCTAGGGTCTTCCAACTCCGTATTAAAAGTGATCATCGCCTCGAGGTAGTTAGCACCGTCCTCCTGGACAGTGCCGAAGTACTCGGGAAGCTGAGGTTGAGGCTGGGAGAGATCGGGCGCCATCATCCTCATCGAGTCCCATGACTCATATGAGCTGACATGCCTCCCTAGTTTATCCTCCTGCATCGCCAAAGAGATTTTATGAGTACCAAGTAGGAACATGCATGAGGGGAAATAAAAGCAGGTTGTTCCATGTATGTGTATACCAGCTTGACCTTGTAGCGCTCACTGCCTAGGTTTCCAGCCCGATGTGTCTCCCCGCTGCCGCGGTTCGCCTTGTTCCGCTCGCTCAAGGCGTTCCACTCCTCGTCTTCCCCGCGCCACCTCGCAGTCAACGCCCTCCATGCCTCCTCCTTGCCATAGGCCCAATCGGGCCTAACCTGAAAAATCAATACGCATGTGAAGAATAGATGATGCAATTGCAACTTAGCATTAACATATAATCTCATCGACAATTTACTTACCTCGTCGTACTGTTCCGCGCTCATCGTCGAGCGTGACTTGACATTCTCGTGCTTCGGTAACGGCTTGCCTGATTTCGCCATGTTGTATTGACTCCTGGCGGTATGACCCTGGTTATAGAACTGTTGATTAGTCAACCTCTTACAATGAGCCTGCAGTGTCTTGTTCGCCGTCTCCTGGTGCTCCGGAGCCACCCTATAGAATCTCTGAAATCATGCATCAAAAAAGTGTGGGATTCATGAGTTAGCATGGCGGGGTCATCAACTATGAACAAAAAAAGTGTGAAGAGTCATGATTTTGCCTTACCCAAAACTTATTGATCACGGCGTCAGAAGCTTTCCCGTAGGGGGGGGGGGACAATCTGCGAGCTCGTGGTGTCTCCAAGTCGTGGCTAGCTTCCTCTCGCCTTTGTCTGTGGTGTAGAAGCCCAGCATCAAAACTTCCTAATGATAGCTCCAAGCATGCAGCCAGGGACTCGGGTCCCCGCAGGATGAAGCCAATTGTTGCACAAGAATCAAACATTAGTACACGGGGCCACTTACTCAGGATGATAGCTCCAAGTTGGTATCAACGAAATGAAACTATAGCCACTTACTCAGTTCTAGTAGGTTCAATGAGGATCCGAGCCTCCGGGGCAGGCTCCTCCTTAGGGACTTCTGTTTCCCCACGAACCTTTGCCTTCTTCGTCGACGCACTCGATGGCCCCGACGCAGTCACCATCTCCTCGTCTCGAGATTCCGCTTCCAAGTCTCGAGAGTCAATCTCCTCGTCTGGAGACTCCGAGAACACGGTCTGTGAAGCCACGTCGCCGGAAGCGGAGGGTATGTCACTTAGAAGGACGGTACCTCGCCCTCGTCCTCGACCTCGTCCTCGGCCTCCTGCAATCGGAAAAGGTAAACAGTTAAGAAGCATGTTGAAAAATAAATACCAAGCATAATGAAGATGCAATGTACCTCCTCGGTCTGACCTCGGGGGACGTCCCCCTCTTCCTCCTCCTCGTCATGCATCCCCTCCTCCTACCTCCTCAGCGCCGTACCTTGAGGTGGTTGCTCTTCCACTCTTCGTCTTTTGTATCCTCTGAAGCAAGGACTGCGGTGATGCCTTGCCACTCATATTGGCCAATCACCTGCATTGAGAAAAATAAAACAATTAAGCATAAAGGCGCAATGCAATTAAGAAGCATAAAGACGCAATGCAATTAAGATGAAAATAAATACTAATACTCTTCATCACTCTCAGCCTCGGGATCCTCGCACGGTGGATACTCATCATTGTCATGGAACATAGAGTATTTTAAATAGCACGTGCACATCGACAAGATACAAAATAACATCATCATCAATTCATCGTAGCACATCCGCACACAATCATCATCATCATCCAAAATAACATACATATAGTATTGAGATGCATAAATACTAATAATCATCATCATCACTCTGAGGCTCATTCTCATCTCCATCATCACTATCACTATCACGTGCGTATAAAGCGTCGGGATCCTCGGACGGTGGAGGCTCATCATCATCATCACTCTGAGGCTCATCATTGACATGTGCCTTGTTGAGCATCTCTATGTCACTTATATCCGTGACTATCTCACCACGGGTGTGTGCATCGTTCTCGAGGTCCTCAAGACCTTCTAAGCCAAAGATCCCAAAGTTCTCTTGCTCTTGATAGAAAATTCCCTCGTATGTTTGAGGGTTAATGTTGTTGTAATCGTCCTCGGAGGGCATGGGTAGTTTACCATGTGGCGATACCTGGTACACGACTTCCCAGCCCTGGAGGTAGTCTTTCTGGCATGGGTAGGGCAAGTAATAAACTTGCTTCGCTTGGTGAGCCACAACAAAGACATCGGATCTGCTATAGGTGGTTGAAGGCCTAACTTCAACTAACGCAATGGAAGGGGTATTTTTGTGTCCATGGTGCGGATCGAACCAGTGGCATCTGAACACAACGATATTGAGTTCTACGGGTCCATTGTTGAACGTCAGCTCGTATACGTTCTGCAACCTTCCGTAGTAATCAAAGTCATCTTGTCCCTTGGTGAAGACCCCGGTATTTATAGTTTTTGCACCCGAATGACTATTTTGGTGGCCCTCTGTATGAAAGCGATACCCATTCACATCATACTTCTCATACATGTTGACTTTACTGTTAAAACCCTGAGAGACACATCTCAACTCATCCGACATCATCACTGTGGGATCAGCTCCCTACAAGTTTAGTACGAATCATGCATTAGTTACGTGTAATAAGAGGGCCAAGTTGTCAGGTAATTAAGAGGGATAGGTTACGGATTACATTTTCCCTGAACCATGACGTGAAACTTCTTCCCGGGGCACCCCCTTTCAGAAGAGCATCCAACTGCGCAGCATCGGGATCTGTTGGTCCCGGCCACACCTCATCCACGAATTGGCTAGAAGGAGAAAATTCGTATTAGAACGAAACCGAGTTACCAGTTGCAAAGTAATTAAGTCGTCATTTTACCTAAGGAAACTGGGCACCTCCTCCTCCTCCTCCTCCTCCTCGCTCTCTTTCTTCTGGTCCTGCACCACTTCCCCCATGTTCATAAGCACATAGAGCATTATGCACTCCTTATCTTGGTTGGACAAGGTATGAGGTTTTGCGCCACCGGCCTTGCCACCGGGAAACTTGAAGAGGAGGAGCTTGGGGTCATGCTTGGGCTCGTCGACATTGTACCGAGGTACCTGGTTATGCATAGTGGGAACTTCATCCGCATAGTACGCTGTCGTGGCGTTTGCTATCTCCTGGAGGATATTTGCCTCAGCTATGCATGCTTCAATCTTATTTTTGTTTCCACATTTGAGCCGAATATACTTGAACTCTCTCTCAATACAAAACTGCCAACGAAACTGCACCGGTCCACCCAAGAGTGCCTCGTTCGCGAGATGCACAATGAGATGTAGCATTGGAGTAAAGAAGCCTGGCGGAAATATCTTCTCTAACTTGCATAGCAACTCCGGCACTAGATCATGCAGCTTCTCAATCATCACGGGACATATCTGCTTAGCACAGACCGTGCGGAAGAAATGGCTCAACTCCGCTAGCACTCGCCAGATACGCTCAGGGAGATAACCTCGACGCATCACCGGCATCAATCGCTCAATCCATATATGATAGTCGTGACTCTTCATCCCAGTGACTTTTCCCTTCTCAATATTGACTCCCTTGCTTATATTCGAATAATAACCATCAGGAAACATCACGACGTATTTCAGCCACGTGAATGACTCCTTCTTTTGGTCCTTATCAAGCACAAACTGTGAATGCGGCTTCAACCACCCTTTTCGTTTGCCTTCAGGAGGCTTCATGTGTTGTCTCGGCCTATCACACAGCTCCTTAACATCGACTCTAGCCTTGACATTATCCTTTCTCTTCTCAGAAATGTTCAGGATTGTGTTAAAAAGGGACTCTGCGACATTCTTTTCGGTGTGCATCACATCGATGTTATGGGGAAGTGCTAATTCGTGATAATAGTCGAGCTTCGTTATGCCTGCCTCGTGAGTCCAGTTGTGCTCCTTACCATATCCGTCAAATACTAGGACACCGGATTCAGTACGCACGAGAGCGGCTAGCTCGGCCTTAACAGCTTCACCATTGAACGTTGGTATCTGTCTTTCTTCAAGCACAACTTTGCCCTTCTTGAAGTTCCTTCTGTCCTGTCTGAACGGATGATCTCTTTTGAGAAACGCCCGATGCGTGTCAAAGGCGGAATATTTTTTACCCGCTTTTAGCCAAAGGAACTCAAGTAGTTGCCTGCACACTGGGCATGGCCACTTACCAGCTATACAGTGGCCGCAGAATAGGGCATACGCAGGCATGTCGTGCATGGAATATTGGTATCAAACTTTCATGAAGAAGTTTGACTTCGATGCACGGTCGTATGTCAACGTTGGGTGGTGCCAAGAGTGGTTCAGATCATCCACAAGTGGCTGCATGTAGACACTCAAATTCTTCCCCGGATAGTCAGGCCCTGGAATGATCAGCGTCAAGAATATGGTATTCCTTTGCATTAGGGCTGGGGGAGGGAGATTGAGCGGAATAACAAACACCGGCCAACAGCTGTACGAGGAACTCGACATGCCATATGGATTGAATCCATCCATAGATATGGCAATTCTGGAGTGCCGGGCCTCTGCCGCCAGATCGGGGTGGTCTTCGTCGAACTTCTTCCATGCCCTGCCATCAGATGGATGTCCCATTGTTTCCCGTCCGTGCTCATCAGGGTATCTCTTCCCGTCCTTGTGCCACGTCATCTGTTTGGCAGACTCCAAGGTCATGTAAAGCCGCTGGATTCTTTTTATGAATGGGAGATAACGAAGAATCGAAGAGGGGACCTTTGTCTGCACCTTGGGCTCACCATCGGCTCCCTTGGACTCAAGATACCTAGAGGCCCCACACAAGCTACAGTACTTGTCATCCGCAAACTGTTTCCAAAACAGAAGGCAACCTTTTGGACAACAATCTATCTTTATGTAGTCCATGCTGAGCGCTTGCGTGATTTTCTTGCATTCGTACAAGGTTTTAGGCAGACAATGACCATCGGGCAACGTGTTAGCATGTCTTACCAGAGTGGCTTCAAAGCATGAACGGGTCATGTTGAACTGGAGCTTTGAGGCTAGTGCTTGCGAGATGGTATCGAGCTGAGAAACATTTGCACCCGGGTACAGAGGCCTCTTAGCCGATTCCATCATATCATAGAACGCCTTAGCGGATGGCTCGGGATCCTGTGGTTCAGGCGGCTGCTCCGGTTCCGGCGGTCCCTCTGGTTCAGCACAAGGTGGAGACTCCGGCATGGCATCACGGAAATCCTCCAGCAAGTTTTGCATGCCATCGTACTCTATGCCATCGATCCGCTGCCGCATCACGTCAACTCTATCACGTTCATTCTGACTAAAGTGGACCGTCGTGACGAAGCCCGGCATATACCCATAAGCCCAAAGGTGTTGTTTCATAACCTCCTTTCTAGCGCGATGACGATTTCTGCAACGCACGCAAGGGCAACGGGGATCAAGTGTCTTTGGACCACGGGCTATATCATGCACTACCATAGCGGTCTTCCATGCCCACTCATCTGTTCTGTCAACAGCACTAGTACGTCCACTATACATCCACCCATTATCAGCCATCCTCTTCTGCTTTATTGAGAGCCAAACGACAAACATAGCATTTAATATCAAACGGAAGATTAAAATGCTTCATTTTTTACGCATGCATCAACCTACATGTCTAATAGGAAAGTGGGTCCTAACCAGCCGCCGGATCCGTAGATTGGGTAAGTTCTCCCTGACTCTACCCTGATCCGAGCAGAATTTCGGCAGCACCTCCCCGCTGCTCTCCCGATACACGTCTCGACTAAAAGTCGAGAGAATGTGCATCCGGAGAACAACGAGGAGGCGCCGCCGAAATCTTGTCTCGGATTGAGGAAGAGCCAGCGAGAACCATACCCAACTACGAATCCGCCGACTGCCCGATAAAATCCATAAGCGTTACGGTTCAAAATATGCGAGACCACTAATGCATATTTATCCGCGTAACGCTTACAGTCGGGATGACGCCTAGGTGACGCGACTGACTTGGTGATCTAGACATGAAAATAAACCTAGCTATATAAGACGGGTGAACGGATTCTCACCCTTGAAGCGTGATCGACGACGGGGGTGTGATACGACGAAGGGGGCTCCGAGACGGCGGCGGCTCCAAGATAGTCTGTAATTACCATAAAAACAACAATTTAGCCTCAAATTCTCAACAATTTACAATTTGGTCCTCGATATACTAGGACATATAGATTGAACTACTTAGATGTGCTCTAACTAAAGCACATCTAGATGTGCTTTAGCAAATCCGATAATAATGATATAAATCATCTTTTTTCTTTTTCAATAAATAAATGCATATATACAAACATGTGGTTATGGTTATAGTTGCATTGTGTGGCTTGTTCTATGAAACTATATTAAATAAATGGTTATGGTTGCATTGTGTGGCTTCTAACAAAGAGATCCTATGATACTAGGCAAATCAGAAATAGCTAAATGAAGAATCAAGTGAAATAATTAACATTTTTTACAGCATCAACAACCATAAGCAATACCATTAGGCACTACCAAATTTTCTAATTAGCATATAAATTTTTCAAGACCTAATTGGCTAAGTAGTAGCAATGGCAGTACCAAATCTTGCAAGTTTTTGAGGAGGGGGTGGCCACCTGCTAGGAGCTAGTCGAGGAGGGGGTTGGGCTGTGGCCGTCCTTCTACTGGATCCTGAGGACGAGGCGCCGGCGAGCGCTCCTGGATCTTGAGGAGGGGGTGGACGGCGGCCGGCTCGGTGGAGGAGGGTCGACGGAGGTAGGCTTGGTGGAGGAGGTGCTCGGCGCGGCCCGAGCAGAGGAGGAGGTGGCTGGCGGCGCGAGGGACGGTGGCAGAGGGAGGTGCGGCGGAGGAGTGCGGCGGAGGGGGTGCAGCCGAGGGGGCTCGGGGGAGGGGCCTCGGCGGAGGAGGTGCGGCGGAGGGGTGCAGCCAAGGGGGCTCGGGGGAGGGGCCTCGGCGGAGGAGTGCGGCGGAGGGGCCTCGGCGGAGGAGGTGCGGCGGAGGGGGTGCGGGTCAGGCCGGCGGCGGGAGGGCTGGCGGCGGTGGGAGGGCTCGGCTGTGGGAGGGGTCGGGGTCGGGATTTGGGAGGGGATTTGGTAGGGATGGCGGCGACGGTTGACCCGGGGGTCATCTGTCCGAAATTGGGGGCGCGGTCCTACGCCGACGGCCAAGCCGTCGGCTTAGGTCAATTAATTATTTTAATCCGAGATACGCCGACGGCCTAGCCGTCGGCTTAGGTCCATTTTCATTTTCATTTTTTTCCCATTATTACCTATAACATATAGTCATGTCACCTATAGCCAGACTAATAGCCAACATGTATAACATTTTTTAAGAGACTTATAGCTTTTTTAATTTCTGTATTTTTTTGCGGGGTACAACTCTAGCACTTTGAATTAATTGTGGCCATTTTCCATTTTTTAGTTTTATTAATTAATTGTGGCATTTTCCATTTCAATAGGAGAGCGACACTCACATGTTTCATCGCTCCGGAGGGGGGGCTGGCGGTCTACCCCTATACCCCTCCAGTGATTCCGACGCTCCGACGGTCTTCCTCCGGCGAAACCCTAGATCGGGGAGAACCGCAGATATACCCCTATAGCTTTCTCCGTACGATGTTGGACCAATAGACTTTTTGTCTCTATCTGTGCTTGTTTAGCAAATATGTACACGGAGAACCAATGTTGGACACATTTCACCACATTATTCACACCGGTTCACCCGTACCGGGGGTTTCGACATACAGATCCAGGATTTCACCAAGTGTTAGCCCGTGTCTATGAACAACGTCAGACACATGACCTGGACATGCCATCTACCAACATTACATCACACTTCTACACATATGTTAGGGACACATGCAGGTTTTCGAGTGATTCCGACGCTCCGGCGGTCATTCACCTCTGAAACCCTAGATCGGGGGCCCCGCAGATCTACCCTTATAGCTTTCTCCGTACGAGGATGGACCAATGGACTTTTTTATCTATCTATGTTTGTTTAGCACGTATGTACATTGAAAACCAAGGTTGAACACATTTCACCACATTATTCACACCGGTAGACACGTACCGGGAATTTCCACATACGGATCGACGATTTTACTAAGTGTTAGCCCATGTCCGTGAACAACGTGAGGCACATGACCTACATATGCCATCTACAAACATTAAATCACACTTATAAACATAACCTAGCTCCACATGCAGGTTTTCCAATGATTCCGGCCCTCCGACGGTCATTCACCTCCGAAACCCTAGATCGGGGGGGGGCCCCGCAGATCTACCCTTATAGCTTTCTCCGTACGAGGATGGACCAATGGAATTTTTTATCTATCTATGTTTGTTTAGCACATATGTACATGGAAAACCAAGGTTGAACACATTTCACCACATTATTCACACCGGTAGACACGTACCGGGAGTTTCCACATACGGATCGACGATTTTACTAAGTGTTAGCCCATGTCCGTGAACAACGTGAGACACATGACCTACATATGCCATCTACAAACATTAAATCACACTTATAAACATAACCTAGCTCCACATGCAGGTTTTCCAATGATTCCGGCCCTCCGACGGTCATTCACCTCCGAAACCCTAGATCGGGGGGGGCCCGCAGATCTACCCTTATAGCTTTCTCCGTACGACGATGGACCAATGGACTTTTTTATCTATCTATGTTTGTTTAGCACATATGTACATGGAAAACCAAGGTTGAACACATTTCACCACATTATTCACACCGGTAGACACGTACCGGGAGTTTCCACATACGGATCGACGATTTTACTAAGTGTTAGCCCATGTCCGTGAACAACGTCAGACACATGACCTACATATGCCATCTACAAACATTAAATCACACTTATAAACATAACCTAGCTCCACATGCAGGTTTTCCAACGATTCCGGCCCTCCGACGGTCATTCACCTCCGAAACCCTAGTTCGGGGGGGCCCGCAGATCTACCCTTATAGCTTTCTCCGTACGAGGATGGACCAATGGACTTTTTTATCTATCTATGTTTGTTTAGCACGTATGTACATGGAAAACCAAGGTTGAACACATTTCACCACATTATTCACACCGGTAGACACGTACCGGGAGTTTCCACATACGGATCGACGATTTTACTAAGTGTTAGCCCATGTCCGTGAACAACGTGAGGCACATGACCTACATATGCCATCTACAAACATTAAATCACACTTATAAACATAACCTAGCTCCACATGCAGGTTTTCCAATGATTCCGGCCCTCCGACGGTCATTCACCTCCGAAACCCTAGATCGGGGGGGGGGCCCGCAGATCTACCGTTATAGCTTTCTCCGTACGAGGATGGACCAATGGACTTTTTTATCTATCTATGTTTGTTTAGCACATATGTACATGGAAAACCAAGGTTGAACACATTTCACCACATTATTCACACCGGTAGACACGTACCGGGAGTTTCCACATACGGATCGACGATTTTACTAAGTTTTAGCCCATGTCCGTGAACAACGTGAGACACATGACCTACATATGCCATCTACAAACATTAAATCACACTTATAAACATAACATAGCTCCACATGCAGGTTTTCCAATGATTCCGGCCCTCCGACGGTCATTCAACTCTGAAACCCTAGATCGGGGGGGCCCCGCAGATCTACCCTTATAGCTTTCTCCGTACGAGGATGGACCGATGGACTTTTTTATCTATCTATGTTTGTTTAGCACATATGTACATGGAAAACCAAGGTTGAACACATTTCACCACATTATTCACACCGGTAGACACGTACCGGGAGTTTCCACATACGGATCGACGATTTTACTAAGTGTTAGCCCATGTCCGTGAACAACGTCAGACACATGACCTACATATGCCATCTACAAACATTAAATCACACCTATAAATATAACCTAGCTCCACATGCAGGTTTTCCAACGATTCCGGCCCTCCGACGGTCATTCACCCCCGAAACCCTTGATCGGGGGGGCCCCGCAGATCTACCCTTATAACTTTCTCCGTACGAGGATGGACCAAAGTACTTTTTTATCTATCTATGTTTGTTTAGCACATATGTACATGGAAAACCAAGGTTGAACACATTTCACCACATTATTCACACCGGTAGACACGTACCGGGAGTTTCCACATACGAATCGACGATTTTACTAAGTGTTAGCCCATGTCCGTGAACAACGTCAGACACATGACCTACATATGCCATCTACAAACATTAAATCACACTTATAAACATAACCTAGCTCCACATGCAGTTTTTCAATGATTCCGGCCCTCCGACGGTCATTCACCTCCAAAACCCTAGATCGGGGGGGCCCGCAGATCTACCCTTATAGCTTTCTCCGTACGAGGATGGACCAATGGACTTTTTTATATATCTATGTTTGTTTAGCACATATGTACATGGAAAACCAAGGTTGAACACATTTCACCACATTATTCACACCGGTAGACACGTACCGGGAGTTTCCACATACGGATCGACGATTTTACTAAGTGTTAGCCCATGTCCGTGAACAACGTCAGACACATGACCTACATATGCCATTTACAAACATTAAATCACACTTATAAACATAACCTAGCTCCACATGCAGGTTTTCCAATGATTCCGGCCCTCCGACGGTCATCCACCTCCGAAACCTTAGATCCAGTGGCGACGCCAGGATGTGATGGCTGGGTATTCATTGAAAAAAAATGCTCTAAATGCAACATATACAATACGACAAAATTTTTACTGCCACCAGTCTCCCTTTTCTTCTTCATCTATAAAAAAAGGCAAAATTGGCATCTAGAAATCAAATCAACTATTTCTAACCTAGTAATTTAGATAAGAAAAATCGATTCAAATCAGAAATTAGGGATGTCTATTAGTGTTAAACACGCTGCACCGATTCTGTAGCAATCAAATCGTGTTTCCGCGAAGTGAATCGATCGAGCCTACGTCAAACCAGCCACACGTACGAATTTTCGACGAGATAATCATACTGGCTATCTGGTACTGTTCATCAATCAAGCTTTGTGCTTAGGTTGTTTGTACACGTACGTGTTGCTCTGGTGAAGTTCGATCTAGAGTTTTAAAATCCAACAATGTCTTCTACCTGACCGCGGGGGGAAGGAGTGCTGGCCGGTCGGGGGCTCAAGCTGGACCCTGGCGAAGAGGGGCCCTCGGGGCTTGAGGGAGCTGGGGCGGGGCGGCGCCACGGCGGGCGAGAGCCGGCGCAGTCGAGAGGAGCTAGGCGGTTAGACCATATACAATGCAAGGTGTTTAGAAGAGATGCTTAAAGAAAAAATCAAATTATTCTTTAAGCACTGGTGCTTAGATATAAAGGGTAGACGCTTAATTAGGCATCTCTCCTATAAAAATAGGGTCTTTTTACGGTACATCCTACTACCAAGGGGATGGAGTAGTATATGTTTAACCTAACTGTTGATTTCATAGGGTATATTGGACAACTTAAATGACCACTTTTTTGTTAAGTGTGTTAACATCGGCTGATTTTCTTTTTTATGGTAAGTGCATTAACATTAGCCGTTTTCTTTTGGTAAGTGTGTTCATCATTCATTAAGACATTTCAGCCAATAGAAAATTATACGCACGCCCCTGTATGCCCGTATTATTTTCTTGGTCATCTTCATCAGTTCATATGTCCAAATCTGTTTGTAAGAAAAATGGAATAGAATTTTTTCCACGAATTCTTAGTTCTGACACCACACTCCATGACTTTGTAACCGTAGGGATCGATTTCTGCAAGGTCTAGTCCTAGCTCAAACGTATGTGAACCTAGCGAGTGTCATGCTATTTCGTGCAACCTCATTTCTATGTAACCGAATTAGCTAGTTCGTACCGATTTTATGTCCAGAGGCCAAGCTAGATGAGATGTCAAAGGGGGCAGGGGAGGGTCTAAAGAGAAAACATGAACGTACATGATGGAGTTTCCTTGCTATTATAAATAAATGGGAAATCTTTGGTAACTCGAATCAGTTGATGTCCTGTAGCCTTGATTTGTGGGATTTCATTGTTCCGTTTTACCAATTCTACCCCTCTAACCCATATACTACTCGTGGTGGATTTCATATACTACTCATAGAATTAAGCAGTATAGGTTAACCTCATCCATTAGATCTGTAAAATAGACGGCTTACATTCATTAGAGTGTACCGTAAAAGGTCTCTAAAAATAAGCACTAATGCTACAAAAAAGGTCGGTTTATTTTGCTAAGCACTCCCCTAGGCACCTTGCATTGTACAAGGCCTTAGGGTTCGCACCTGGGGCTGTGGCGCTGACTGCCTGCCTCTGTTCCGTTCGCGTGAGGGGGACTGGGATGTGTGGTTGCGACACTGCTTGCTTCTCGTTCTCGTCAGACATACTCGAGCGACTCGAAGGCTCGAGGCGAGCCGTGGTGCTGGGATGGGCTAATTAGCGTGCATCACTTGGGCTTATATATGTTAATTTTTCTGCTTCAAATCTTGGGTATTCACCTAAATACAGGTGCATACCCCCAACGCCGCCACTGCCTAGATCGGGGGGCCCCGCAGATCTACCCTTATAGCTTTCTCCGTACGAGGATGGACCAATGGACTTTTTTATCTATCTATGTTTGTTTAGCACATATGTACATGGAAAACCAAGGTTGAACACATTTCACCACATTATTCACACCGGTAGACACGTACCGGGAGTTTCCACATACGGATCGACGATTTTACTAAGTGTTAGCCCATGTCCGTGAGCAACGTGAGACACATGAACTACATATGCCATCTACAAACATTAAATCACACTTATAAACATAACCTAGCTCCACAAGCAGGTTTTCCAATGATTCCAGCCCTCCGACGGTCATTCACCTCCGAAACCCTAGATCGGGGGGCCCCGCAGATCTACCCTTATAGCTTTCTCCGTACGAGGATGGACCAATGGACTTTTTTATCTATCTATGTTTGTTTAGCACATATGTACATGGAAAACCAAGGTTGAACACATTTCACCACATTATTCACACCGGTAGACACGTACCGGGAGTTTCCACATACGGATCGACGATTTTACTAAGTGTTAGCCCATGTCCGTGAGCAACGTGAGACACATGACCTACATATGCCATCTACAAACATTAAATCACACTTATAAACATAACCTAGCTCCACAAGCAGGTTTTCCAATGATTCCAGCCCTCCGACGGTCATTCACCTCCGAAACCCTAGATCGGGGGGCCCCGCAGATCTACCCTTATAGCTTTCTCCGTACGAGGATGGACCAATGGACTTTTTTATCTATCTATGTTTGTTTAGCACATATGTACATGGAAAACCAAGGTTGAACACATTTCACCACATTATTCACACCGGTAGACACGTACCGGGAGTTTCCACATACGGATCGACGATTTTACTAAGTGTTAGCCCATGTCCATGAACAACGTCAGACACATGACCTACATATGCCATCTACAAACATTAAATCACACTTATAAACATAACCTAGCTCCACATGCAGGTTTTCCAATGATTTCGACCCTCCGACGGTCATTCACCTCCGAAACCACAACCACCTCTTTTCTTCACTGGCTCATCAGTGTCCTGCTCTTGCTCAAGATCTTCACCCTGGAGCAAACCTTTTAGCTCTTTGCAAGCATCTAGCTAGGGAGGTAGACGATCTGGGCCCGCGCGGTACGGGTTAAATAAATAGGAAACACCGATAGCTTAATCAGGGCATCGGAACACAGACATGGTTTGTAATGACTCTAGCTATGACCTAACCAAACACAACCCAAGACAAATGTCCACCGGGCTACCCCCATCCGGAGAATATCTAGGGGGGTAGACGATCGGGGGGACCAGCAGGTCTACCCCTATAGCTTTCTCCGTACCAGGGTGGACCAATGGACTTCTTGTCTCCATCTGTGCTTGTTTAGCACATATATATGTACATGGAGAAGCAAGGTTGGACACATTTCACCACAAGATCATTCACCTCCGGGAGTACACGTCTACACGTGTGCACGAATCTTTTTCTAAGTGTTATCGCATTCATGTATGAAGAAGGTCACACCCGGGATCTATATTTTGCATCTATGGGCCTTCCACCACACTTGAACACATAAACTAGGTCCACATGCAATTTTTTGTGGGATTCCGACGCTCTGGCGGTTATTCACCTGCGACATCCTGCTTCGGAGGGGGGCCTGGCGGTCTACCCCTATAGCTTTCTCCGCATGATGTTTCAACAATGTACTTTTTGGTTTGTTAAGATTTGTTTAGGACAAAACTACATGGAAAACAAGGTTGGCACCTTGTAACCTTTCGTAGCCCCCGGAATACCCGCAAACGGGTGTATTTCCACCTACATGTCCATGACTTTGAATAGTGCTATCACATGAATGTGAAAATGGTCACACCAAGGAGCTAGACATTGCATTTATGCATTGATCTTACACCACACTTGGACACATACCCTACAATTAATCACATGCAAGTTAATGCGGTACTACGGCGGTCTTTCTTCACCGAAACCCGGCTTAGTCCGGGCGCGAGGCCGGGGCCGGCCGGGAGGGGGGCGGCGGTGTACTCTTATAGCTTTCTCCGCACGAGGTACAACTGTCGAGCATACATATTAATATAGTAATAGTAGCATAATATATTTTAATTTAGTATTATAATTTGTTATTATATTATTTTATGTATTAATTAGTAGACATTAAAAGAATAAAGAGGCATACGTATATCGAGTGTTGAAATGAGATGATATATACTATAATTCCATTTCCAATATTATTTGATGTATTAGTATTAGTAATATAAGATTAAATAGTTAAACAAAAGAAAATAAAAATGAAAAAAAAAACACAACCCGGGGTCTACGCCGACGGCCAAAGGTCGAGGCCATCGGCGTAGCCCCTGCTGGGCTGACGCCGTAACGTCCGGCCGTCACCGGGGCCCACCTGGCAGGCCTACGCCGACGGCCCAATAAACGCCGACGGCGGCCGTCGGCCTAAATTGGGCCTACGCCGACGGCCTTTCTACGCCGACGGCGGCCCTCGGCCTAGGTACGGCTACGCCGACGGCTTTGGGACGCCGACGGCCCACCACCAGGGCTGACGAGCCGGGTCGTCTACGCCGACGGCCCCGACATTTGGCCGTAGGCGTCAGCCTCCTCTCCCGTAGTGATATATTAATGGAGAAAAAAGTGTTTATAAATCAAATGTGACTAAAAATGCATGGTACTTGGTGCCAGTTTTTAGGGCATGTATTTTGTCTCAAATGATATTGTGTCCAACATAAAAGTTGTTACACTAGTCGAGGCAAAGAACTTTTATATTTGGCTCATATTCAGCTGAGGTGGTATCAAGGAAGAAAAAAGTGCTTACAAATTAAATGTGATTAAAAACTATGATATACAAAAGCAAATAAAATCAAGGATACACATGCATGATTGCTATAATTAATTTTTATTTTATACATATGCATCTCAATCATTTTGTTGCTTAATGCAAATATTGGAAAACTAATATTTTAATATGGAAAGAGGTATGTTTTACTCGGCAATCGACTTGATGGTGGATGCTTGGATAATATTTAAAGTTTATTGTTCTCATAGTCTACTTGACGGCGAGCGTTCGCTCAATATTTAAATTGCATTCCTCTCAGTCAAAGATCTCGTGGGTTCCTTTGATCGAGTTTTCTATTGGTTCCATGTTTCTATCATTTGTTCGTAGCACTTAGACAGGGAAATGTATGTGGATTGTGGAGGCAAATAAAATCAAGGCTACGCGGGCTTAGTTGCTATAATTGATTTTTGTATACATTCAGTTCAATCATTTTGTTGCTTAACTCCCATCCTTTCGTTGAGCATCATCCTGTCTAGAATCTTCAGTTAATCATTTGGGTATTGAGTTGATTTCCGCGGTTATATATTATTCATAGAGAGCATGCTGATATGGAACCAATCACTATCTTGTCTACATCACAGAGATGTGCATTTTTTAATTTCTTCCACTCTCCTTTTCGGTGGGGATACACAAATAATTAAGTACAGATACTTGTCCATGATGTATACGTACAAACAAATATAGTCGTAGTACAGTACTCTTTTTTCCTTGAGGGAATAGTAGTGGGGATACACAAATCTAGCCCTAGTCCTGCCCCTCTAAATGCTGGTCAGCGTCCTAATCATTTTTTTGGCACCAGCTTTTGGACGCACAACTTGGTGGTCTTTTAATTAGTTGTATAGCACCAGCTCCATTTTTATTTCTGGGCGCAACTTAATCAATTGTGTTAATTCTCCATGTCCCTGCCACTAATTGTGAGTCTGTTTTGTTTGGTGGACTGTCCCTAGCCACAGCCAATCATCTTGTATCTTCTGAAATGAGATGAGGTCAGTGAGGCAGGCACCACAAATGCATGCCAGAGAAAAGAGCACTCAAATGATAACCAACCGACTAATGGAGACACCTTTGATCTTGCAAAATATATTCAGTTTCATTTTGTTTGGGTGGTTAGGGTGTTGTTGTGGTGTGTGGGAAACATATTGGTCATGCATGGATGCTGCATGTCAAGCTCCAACATGGGACCTGAGTCGGACAGTCCAGCGGACAAGGTCCAGGAAAGGAGGCCATATGTATGGAGCATCTGCTTGGATCAGTGTTAAACTTCTTTGTTGCTATCATGTGCATGGGCCTACAAAAACCCTGCATTATGTGAGATAAAATCTGCAATGTATAATGTGATACTTTCTGTAACCCATCTTTGATTACAATAGTAATTAATGGACAATGCATTATCTTCTCAAAAATCATTTTCGTATATTTGTGTGTCTTTAAGAAAAATGAAACCTCGCTTTATAGCTGAAAAGGAGAGCGCTAGATGCAATTAGATAACATGCCTTCGCAAACAGAAAACGATAATGGGAAACCAAGTGCACTAAATAAAAGGGAAAATCACATTCAAGACCTTGGGTCTCTAAGTGCCGAAGCCACAACCGAACTTGTCATCATCCGCGCTACCATAGTTCTTATCAGGGATGGACAACATTGACAATTTTAACCACCGAAGTACATGTAAATGCATGTAGAAGACCAAATCTCCTTGAATCACTGGAATAATGCCAAATCATATTGGCACTACACCAACAAAGTTACTATGCAGATAACCTTGCTCATAGAGACTCAAAAGAAGGGGTTGTTGAAGAAGACGAACACATGGATCCCCACTGACGGGCAACAACAAAAATCTACACGTCGTCCATGAAGACTAGCAAGAACATAATAACCCAGGCACTATGGCGAAGCTTGAGAATATACTACCAATATGGGATTAGTTTCGGATGCCTTCTATCCAAGAAAACATTGTCACCGCCCTCTAATATCTCTGCAATATCACATCTTTCTACACACTTGATGAGGGACGAAGTGTCCTCGCATCTTCGCCCCATGGTGTCGGATAAGTGTGATTCTATGCTTATGTATCTTGGTTTATTATGAAAAAAAAATCAAAACCCGGGACCAATTCATAAAAAATGTTCGATACAAAATTCTACTCACTTGACCCAAAGGAATGTTCGGCGGTTGGCATATAAAGTTTAATGGAATACATACCAAGGATTGGCCTTGGAAAATTCCACTAATTTTACAGATTTCAGGGATAGCCGACAAAACTAAAAAATGAAATATCACTATACTAACACGAGCCATTTGCGACTTTCACTATTGTAGATACAATCCATCGAAGGCCTACTCAAACTCTCCAATGATTAAGGATCACCCTGAGATGGTTATATCATGGCTATTGGGAACAAATCAAGTTAGACAGTTCTATTTCTCAACCTTTTTGACTTGGTCCTATAGAACCAAGGTTGAAAGGATTGAAAAAGTCAGCCATTCACCCGGTGAAGGTTCCTTGAAAAAGTTAAGGATTGGTATTCTTTAATTTAAAAAATTGGTTTTTAAAAGGAATACTTTCGATCTTATAAATGCGAGAGAAAAGTAATCAAGTGAAGAAAACGGCAATAATAGACATGATATGCATTTATTTCCAAGTTTTCTACAAAGGGCAAGAGTGAAAAAGATCAACAGTAATGAACTCTTATACTTCTCAATGCCCGAGCCTACACATCCCTTGTCAGTTTAGTTCACAGGTAAACCACAACATAAGCATAATAAGTAATTGAATAATAAACCAAGAAATATAAATCTAAATGATAAGAAACTACTGAGTATTGATCCAGAGTTAAGGATCACAAACAACAACTATTTAAGGAAGTGCTTGCCCTGAGTTAAGCATCACAAGCAAGAACTAATTAATCAAACACTAAGACAACTATGACCGTGATGGTACCCCCACAGAATCCCTAGTCGCACACATCTAGAAGATAGAAGATGTGTGCGACTATGAATTTAGGGATGCCGCCAGACCACACCGTTGACGTGCTTTGGAATCTCGATATGGTGCCCTCCATAGACATTTAAGATGTCGGGGGATGTCGATTCTGCGATCGATTGTGGTACAACAACAATGATGTTGCTACCTGATAAAAGGAGCGATTTGAGGGACTTGAAGCAGTGCTATAGCTAGCTAAGGACCTTGAGGGTCAAAACATAGCAAATGATTCCTTGAGGGGGCAAAAATATCAAAATTGGTAACCCTCCAAGGGGTGGGCATGCCCCTCACTTGTGCATAGCTCCACCCTCGACTTGAAGTTACGTAGTGTGTGGTAGATAGTGTTGTTGAGCCCAAGATGTCAAAGTTTAACAATGTTGATGTATCCGCTCTTTTTCGCACATCAATACACACGTATTTATCAAACTCCAGCAATGACTCCTATAGCAGCCATCCAGAGAGATGTACCCTCGCAATCCTGGAGAGTTGGGGAAGCAATGTTGGGACGACCCCGGTGAAATGGTTGTCATCAAAGGAGAGCAAACTAAACTCTTGAACTTGGCGAAGTCCGACAATGTGTTAGTGAACCATTTGTGATGCAAAATCGCTAATGAACTTGATCGACCTGGTAAGCAGGTTGTTGTTGAGTTCTAGTCTCCATATCATGTGACCTTTTATCTTTGGCATAGTTCTAATCAGTCGTTTGGCATCAAAAGAAACCTCAACCAAGGATGGGAAAGGAAACTCGGCACCACCTTCTATAATACCTTCTATAATAAACACATCCAAAGCATCATTAATCTTGCCTCACTAGCCTCGAAGTGGTAGATAAATGTGAGCATGCAAGGATCTTGCAATGTCCATCGATCGAGCATTGTTTTTTTTTACGTTGAACATCAATCAAGAACGACTTCCTCGACATACTTGTGAAAAGCGTTGTCGTCGAGGTGCATATTTTTTAGTCGAGGGAGCATGAGGAAGGGAAGTCTGTTAGTCAATTTGTTGTCGCCAAGGTTTAACTCCTCTAATCTGAAGAGTTTCCTTTGACGTTGATGCATTTGATCTCGCCGCCCTTGCACTAGAACCACGACCAGCCACCGTTGCATGGATTGGACCTAGGGATGACCCATAAGCCGAGCAAAAAGGGTGACCATCTCGGGCCTTGAGAGGAGAAGGGCCCAAAATATTAAATTATACTAGTAACTAGGGCTCATATGATCCTGGTGAACAATAATTTTTTTAAATACTAAATTAAATTAAATAAATCTATAACTTTTAGGCATATAAAATGCTCATGTGTGCAAGGTGCGTGCAAAAATTCATGGTGTTTATATATCCAAAGAATTCATAGCAAATAAGACAAAATTGATTTTGAATAGTGTTCTTTTAAAGCTTCTCAGACACCTAAATTTTGTTTTTTGTCATGAGCTCTTCAAATGTCCAAACACCATGAATTTTTGCAAGCACCTTATGCATATGAGCATCTCGAGTCTCTAACGTTTTTAGGTTTTTTTGAAATTTTATTTATTTATTTTAATTTTACTGTTCATGTTTAGGTGTAGATGCACCTGGGCACCGAATCGATGCTCTCTTACTATACTATTTATACATATGTTTAAAATATTACTAAATACATATAAGGATAGTCCTAATTCAAAGCAAAGCAAATTCATACCACATATTAAATGTGTATACCACATGGGCTTCCTGCATGTCATGATAAATAATTTTCTATGTTAAATTAATATGCATTTTTTCATTTGAGAAGCCATCATGAGCTCTCGTATGCACCAAGTAAAACCAAATGCCTTCTAGTTAAGTACTCCCTCCGTTCCTAGATATAGGGCGTATAGTTTTTGGCACGGAAATTAGAAACCACACGTGGAGCAAAAATTACCCCGGGTTTGGAAGGGATTATCCATAGGTAATTGTTGTGAGCAAATAGAAGGGTTTGCAAAAAATAAAGAAACACGATCAATTTTAAAAAAAAATTGTTCCAACAAGTCTTGTAACACAACACACCCTATATTTTGGATTTTTTTCTCAGAAAACTATACGACCCACATCTAGGAACGGAGGGAGTAGTATATATTACAGTAACAATGATATTCTAAAAATAGAATCAACAAATAATATATATATATATATATATATATATATATATATATATATGATATTCTAAATACAAGTTTAAGGTATGGACATGTTTTCCAATTATTACTAAACCCAACTCGAAATAACATTTTTCATACACTAGAAATTTCTATAGACATGATTACACTATAAAATATTATTAAGATATTTGTTAGATCATATGATTTGGAAATGTCTACTATTTATAGTGTATGAACACATGCCTACACAAGCAAAAATACAATTTTTACAATATATGATCGATGAAATTTACATAAAGAATTTTCTTACATTTTACAATTTAAATTTAACATAAACATTTTTTCATTGACATACATGACGACTATGTATAATTCACACTATAACTACTATGTACAATGTCACAAAATAACCCCTTGCATCAATCATTCCCCTAAATGGACCGGTCCATCATAGAAGGGAGGGCTAGCTCCTAGCACGCATTGTTTATTACTTTTATTTATCAGACTAAAAATAAATTTTTTTTTGAAATAAAACATATTTTAGTTAAATACCAAAAAATAATTTCTTATTAAAAAAAATATCCAAGCAATGTAAACAACTTATCTCGCAACTTAAAAAAAATGTTGGTAGCATTTGAAATATTTTTTGTGTCATTTAAAATATGTTCACACACTTCGAACAAATGTTCATGATATTTTTTAAAATGTAACATTGTTTACATCATTAAATAAAATGTATATGACATTCAAATAAAATAAATTCAAGTGTTAATGAACATGATGATTAAAAATATATGCATACAACATAAAAAGCATCACATAGTATAAAAACAACTCCCTCCGATCCATAATAAGTGTCTCTCAATTTATACTAAGCTAGTACAAATTTTTTATTAGATGAACGACATTTATTATTGATCGGAGAGAGTATTAAGTAAAATTAAATAAATAATAAAAATGTAAATTGTGTACTAAATTTTTTGTCAACATGTGTAAAAAAGGTAAAAAAATTAAACAATAATAAAACACAAAAAATTTATGGAGAAAACCAGAGAAAATTATGAAAAACGTGGAAAAGCAGAAAAAGTAAAAGAACAGTGAATAAATACAACGTAAAAAGCATCACATAGTATAAAAACTACTCCCTCCGATCCATAATAAGTGTCGCATTTGTATTAAGTAACATTCGATAAAATAAAAAATATACAATGTGTATTAAAAAATTGCCAACATTTAAAAAAAAGAAAAATATATATTAAATAGTAATAAAACACAAATAAAATTATGAAGAAAACCAGAGAAAATTATGAAGAAACGCGGAAAAGTGGAAAAACAAAAAGAACGGTGAAGAAATGAAGAAAAACAAAAAGAATGATAAGAACAAAACTCAAGTCAGAGAAGTTACAGTATTGAGCAGCCCATTCCCCAATGCACCACGGGCGAGAAATAGCCCTGGCATGTTCAGTTCAGTCCAATGCACAGTGCTTGTCGAACCGACACAGCTGCTGCTCATCTATCCCCACCGTTGCAATTAGAGAAGGTCAATGCTTGATCAGATCTATGCAAACGTGACATAGCTATTTCCAGTGATTGCAAGACGGTCGTGGAGGAAATTCAAGGAGCCGTGGGAGGTGCAAATGTCTCAATTATCAAGGAAATATTGGGACGTCGAAGCTTTTTATCTAGCTGTAGTTTTATTTATGAAAGTCATTTTTCAAATTTAGATTCACGAAATTTAGCTAATTTTTCTCTTTCTTTACCAAAGGGTCACCACTTGTGGCTCATAAACCCTTATGACTCAAGTTGTATTAGTATGGTTTTGGATGTTGATCAATAAAGTTTGGAAAACCCCTAAAAAAAAACATATCCCCACGTTTTCGGCCCGCTAAAAAAACATAATCTAAGTTTCGCTGTTCGGCCCACGATGACCGCTAAGCTTCCAGGCTCGGCCCACTTCCTGTTTTTCACGTTAGACACGATTCGCACAAGCGTCGTGGGGGAAGAAGGAAGTCTCGGGGATAAAAAGGGAAAAAGGCTTTCAGGCTTTAACGAGGGTTTCTCCTGCTGTTGCTGCTGCTTCCCATCCCCACCTCCTCTCCGGCGAGCGCCAGCCTTCCCCGGCGAGGGTTCCGCCGATCAGAACTCTCGGCGGCAGATCGACCACATCCGCGCCCACGACCGCGCCCAAGAGGTAGGGTTCTCCTCCCGGTCGCCTTCACGCTCCCATCTTCCGCCGCTCTCCCCGCCCCCCCCTCTCTAGTGCGACTACATACGCCCTGTGGATCTCGCCTCCTCGCCGCCGCCTCCCACGTATCCGGCGGGCCTCCTCGTGGCTGCGAAGGTTCAGCGCCTCTTCCCCGCGCTCGGGAGAGCAGGGACTGCTCCTGCCGCACTACCCCTCCCCCTTCCCCCCTCCCCCCTCTCCACTCTCCGCCCCGTAGTTGCACAGCATTGCCGGCCGTGGAGGTCAAGCTCCCGTCCCCCAACCCCCCCTCCCCTATATGAGCATTTTTTTAGTTCGATTTGCTGATTCCGCTGTTATTTTGATCTGGGAACTTCTACCAGTGTTGATCTGATGCGCCTTGACCTATCTAACTTGATGCCATGCTAATCTGATGCACCGTAGACGATTTAATTGATGCCATGCTAAAACTGATGCAAATTGTGTGTACATTTGACGGGGGCAATTGATGATAACCCCTCCCAGTTCGTGCGCCTTTTATCATATGCCCCCCTTGTGTCACTGACATGTGGGGTTATTTAGATACTACTCTATATGATACTAAATCTGTGGCCATGACTTCTGTCCATAATAATGGGAATAACTAATTAATATATTCATTAATAACACAAAATACCCGTAGCGCATGTGGTTGGTACATAGATGTGAAGCGAGTTGTCAGGAGTTCAATCTCCACATTAGATTGTTTAAATATTTTTGTACCTGTTTTCTCTCCATCAAGCGTACTTGTCCTACTCCTACCACAATGCACCCAGCACTGATTCTTTTGGGTTTGGCACAGCTTTAAAAACTATGCACTTAGCAGCACAGATGCTGTTAGGATATCAGCAATTCAACATTTCTCATTGCTTTATTTGCTTTTTAGCAGGATACTCTTTGTGAAGAGGACTTGAACACAGGTTTGGTGCGATGGCAAATATGAACATAACTGGCATCTTGGAGAAGGTATCCATTACACTAATTTACATTTCTTGATAAGGAATCCTCAGTTTTTGCTCTGTATTCATGCTTTATAACATTTTTTTTCTATGTATGTGCTTTCAGATGACAGGGAAAGATAAAGACTACAGATATATGGCTACATCAGATCTGCTTAGTGAGTTGAACAAAGAGAGTTTCAAAGCAGACCAAGACCTCGAACCAAAGTTGACTAATATTGTTCTTCAACAACTGGAAGATGCTTCAGGAGATGTTTCTGGTTTAGCTGTGAAATGGTACCTTTCTTTAAACTACTTTCTTACTTAATCCATTGTTTGTGTTCTTGATGTTTTGCCATGCTTGCATGGTGTGGGGATTGGGGAAGTAAGGATTTTGCATCGTAAGATCTTGTTATTATTGATTATCCCCTCCTACCTGCTAGAATTTGGTAACTTTCTGATATTGCTACTCAGCTATGTTGTAGTACCTGTCAGATGCATTAGCCTGCTATTATATTTTAAGATGGCATCATGCCTCCTTTTGTCTTCTACATTGCTTATTCATTAATAATATTTTATAAAGCATGTTAGCCTACCCCAACTTGTTTGGGACTGAAAGGCTTTGTTGTTTATTTCCTCCTTTGAAGTATTTTCTTATGCTTCATTTATTGTCTGCGGGGTTGCTTTGTTGCAGAGAAATTTGATACCCAATTGTTTCCCCTACATCCATTCACTACATTTACTTTTATTATTTCTTTTTTTGGTTAGCTTGGCTCCACTTGTCAAGAAGGTAAGCGAGGAAAGAGTAGTGGAGATGACCGTCAAGCTTTGTGATAAATTACTCAATGGAAAGGAGCAGCATCGTGATACTGCCAGTATAGCTCTGAAGACAATCATTGTGGAAGTTACTACGACATCACTTTCTGAAAAGATTTTAGTTTCTCTTGCCCCGCAGCTAATCAATGGTGTCACCAATGTAAGTTTTTAGTCTGTTTTGTGTTTGCAGAATTTCCCTTGGTTATCTATAGGTCCTTTAAGCATTAACTTATTTAGATGTTCCCCAGAAAAGGTAATGCAATATGAAGTATTAGCTGTAAAATCAGAAATAAATTACGTACACAGTTTGCTAGAATTTATTTGGGAATGTTCAATATATCCTTTAATTAGAGCTGTTTGGTAGCAATTTGGTTTACGTTCATTTACTCTTCCCTTGATCTGTTGCCTATTGTTCCATTATCTGGAAGTATTATTGTACGACAGACTTGCCATATGCCTATGAACTGAAACTTGTAAATATATTTCTACGTTTCAAGATTTTTTGACTTAAAAATGTTTTTACTCGTTTCATGGCTCATCAGTTTTTGTGAAATTAAATGCAATTGTCTTGATATGCCTATGACTTAAAAATGTTTTTACTCTTCTTTTGTTGACAGGGAAAGAGTGCTGAAATTAAGTGTGAATGTCTTGATATATTAGGTGATGTGCTTAATAGATTTGGCAACGTGATCGCGAAAGATCATGCGTTTATGCTCACTGCACTTTTAACCCAGCTGAACTCCACTCAAGCAAGTGTCAGAAAAAAGTCTGTTTCATGCATAGGTACGCCTGAAGGCAAATTTGCAGTTATTTTGATTGTTAATGCTTGCAAATTGAACAGTCTTAGTTATTTACAGTGAATAATGTGTCGCTTTATGTTGCAGCATCACTTGCTCCATGTTTGTCAGATGATCTATTAGCCAAGGCAACTTCAGAGGTTGTCCAATTGCTGAAAAATAAAAGGGCAAAATCTGAAATAACCCGAACAAATATCCAGATGATTGGTGCTCTAAGGTATATGCTTTAAGCTTCCAACTGATGCAAAAATTTGTTCATAACAGCTTGTAGGAACTATCCAAACATTGATAACATATCTAGAAAAAAATGAATCTGGCTGGATTATATATCCAGGGATAATTTTTTTTGATGGAGGGAAGTACAAGAGATTTGGTAGTAGGTTAAATTCATTTGATCACTGCAACTCATAGTTCAATATAATTTATTTTGACCTGCAGTCGCTCAGTTGGATACCGGTTTGGACCACACCTTGCCGAAGCTGTTCCTTTGCTCATTAGCTATTGTACAAGTGCATCAGAAAATGATGAAGAGCTCCGTGAATACAGCTTGCAGGTGAAAATTCATGTTAGTTCATACCTTTGGTTACTCGTACCATTGCTTCTCTGTGGCTATAAATTACATCCATCTTGTAGGCCCTTGAGAGCTTCATGCTGAGATGTCCAAGAGATATTTCCCCATATTGTGAGGGTATTTTGAATCTTGCTTTGGAATATGTAAGCTATGATCCTAATTTCACCGATAGCATGGAGGAGGATACTGACGATGAAGTACAGGATGAGGAAGATGATGAGTATGTTACTTATATTCTTATAATACTGAATTTGTGTTTCCTGTTAAGGTAATTGAAACATTGTAATATTTTCTCCCAGTGAGAGTGCGAATGAATACACAGATGATGAGGATGCAAGTTGGAAGGTTCGTCGGGCATCAGCGAAGTGCATGTCTGCAATTATAGTATCTCGTCCTCAAATGTTGTCTAAGATGTATCAGGAGGTATGTTGATGACAGCTAAAACCAACATACTGTGCTTTAACAATCTCGTTCTTCCTGATGGCATGATTCTATTTTGACCATATTGCTAGTGATGTTTTTGAGCTATTCCAACCATTCATTACCTGTTTTGAAAATTAGCTACTCAATGAATTGCCTGGCTCTATGGAACTCGGTGTTAATTTATTCAGTTGTTTGCAGGCTTGTCCAAAGTTAATCGACCGCTTTAGGGAAAGAGAGGAGAATGTAAAGGTAACCGCATGGCATTTCATTGCTAAATTTGTCATTGTGTATCAATCTTACCAAGATTCTCTTTAATTCTAGATGGACATCTTCAACACATTTATTGAGTTGTTACGCCAAACTGGCAATGTGACAAAAGGACAAGGTGACATTGATGAGTCTAGGTAAACAAAATATCCATTTTTTTTACTTTTTTACCCATTCTTACCAGATTCTTGTACTGTATAATTTATCTTAAGTACTACATGATGCCGTTGTTTCTTTCTTTGGATTAAAAGCCTAACTGAGCCTATGTTGGTTAAAACATGGCATGGCTAGTATCTGGATACAAAATATTGTTATCTGGTTTTGACTTATTATACATAGCGGGAAAGTGTTTCTTTGTTGTGATTGCAAATTCTGTGCACTGAGCCTGTATTGTCAATTGTTTAACTTTGCAGCCCTAGATGGTTGCTGAAGCAAGAAGTACCCAAAGTTGTCAAGTCTATCAATAGGCAGTTGCGTGAAAAATCAATCAAAACAAAGGTTTGTTCTTCAACTGTCTTGCAAAGCATTTGTACGATTCACTATCATGCTCTTATGTTGTTTTGTTGGCATTTTCAGGTTGGAGCATTCTCAGTATTGAAGGAGCTTGTTGTTGTATTACCAGATTGTCTTGCTGATCATTTTGGGTCACTTGTTCCTGGGATTGAGAAGGCTTTGAATGTTAGTGAGTTTCATTTTCTGAGTAGCTTCTTGTGTAGGACTTATGTTTGTTTTCAACTCACTGTTTATTTTTTATAGGACAAATCTTCTACCTCCAACCTGAAGATTGAAGCCCTTGCATTTACTAGGATTGTTATGGCTTCACATTCACCCTCTGTGTTTCATCCATACATCCAGGTATTATGGCCCTTGTAGTTACTATCTTTGATAAACCACTTGAGACACTTCTGCTGTTACTCATTACTAAAAGCAAAATAAAATTTCCAGGCACTTTCTGGTCCCATATTATCTGTTATTGGAGATAGATATTACAAAGTCACAGCGGAGGCTTTACGCGTGTGTGGGGAGCTAGTCCGAGTCCTCCGTCCAAATTTTGAGGTCAGCCTTATACTCCATGTGCTGATGTTATAAGCACCCAGTTATGGTGGTATTTTGAACTCTTGTTCTGCTGTTACACAGGCACATTCAATAGATTTCAGGCCATATATTAGTCCAATCTATAAAGCTATATTGGCTCGCTTGGCGAATCAAGATCAAGATCAGGTTTAGACCACTCTCTATGTACCTGTGTGTGTGTGTGTGCGCGCGCGCGCGCGTGTGTCTCTCACTCATGTGATTCTGTCTTCTTGTCAGGAAGTTAAAGAGTGCGCCATATCTTGCATGAGCCTTGTGATCGCTACTTTTGGTGATGGTCTTCAAAAGGAATTACCTTCATGCCTTCCCATACTTGTTGATAGGATGGGCAATGAAATAACACGACTTACAGCGGTCAAGGTAAGCAACACACCTTCAGAACCAAAACTAATAGGGACATGATGGTAAATGTTGAGTTGAATTTCAGTATTCTAGTAACTGGTAGAAAAACAAATGTATTGCTGAGGTTCTTGGGATAGAGATGGTTTTGTGATGGGTTCATTGATGTAAAGATAGCTTAGTACAATACCTTAGTATACCAATCTATTTGCGTGGGTCTTGTCCACAGTTTTAGTTGTATACACTGTCATCATTTGGCCCACTGATGGTTTTTTCAGACAGTTTTGTTTACTTTTCCCGTACTAGTTGATTGTATGCATATTCACTGCTTTTGTTGGTTCTGTTGCATTTTCAAAATGTCCATTCCTTTACAGGCATTTGCGGTGATTGCGAATTCACCTCTTCGGATTGATCTTTCATGTGTCCTGGACCATGTCGTTTCTGAGCTCACAGCTTTCCTTCGAAAGGTAAAGATGTATTATACACACTGTTTCTTTTATTTTGTAACTTAAAAAATCATGTATGTTAAACAGTGCATCAAAATTGAAGATTAACCTTTTTCTATGTCTTTCAACAGGCTAACAGAGCTCTTAGACAGGCAACATTGGGAACCCTAAATTCTCTGGTTGTTACATATGGTGGTCAAATTGGCTCGTCCTCTTATGAAACGATAATAGCTGAACTTTCTACTCTCATAAGGTTTAATCTTTGCTTAGATTTCTTCAACAAATCTCCATTTTCTTCCTACCAGGAAGACTGATGTTGGATTATCTTTTGTGGCAGTGACATTGATTTGCATATGGCTGCTCTTGCATTGGAGCTGTGTTGCACAATAATGGTCGACAGAAAATCCGTTAAAAATATTGGTTTAGCTGTGAGACATAAAGTTTTGCCTCAGGCCCTTATTTTGATCACGAGTGCTCTGTTGCAAGGACAAGCACTACAGGTATGCATTTTCATATCTAAATATAAATACCTGATTTCTTATTCTCCAACTGACAGATGGCATTGTTTCTATTGCAGGCGCTACAGAAGTTTTTTGCTTCACTGGTCCAGTCTGCAAATACAAGCTTTGAAACTTTATTGGACTCCCTTATTTCAACCGCCAAGCCATCACAGTCAGGCGGTCTTTCCAAGCAGGCACTATCCTCTATTGCACAGTGTGTTGCTGTGCTATGCTTAGCAGCTGGTGATCAGAAGTGTGCATCAACTGTTGAAATGCTTAAAGGCATTCTAAACGATGACAGTTCAACTAATTCTGTAAGGCTTTTCCTGATCATGCATGTCTTCTGTTCACCGCATTTGTGCATTTACTCATTTATATCTGTCATACTTCGTGATCTTTAACATAACATGCCTTTATTCATTAAGTTCGTTAAAAAAATCATTCATGGGCATCATCTATTCAGTAGCATTGTGAAATTGGGATACTACATGTTCTGTATTTGTTCCATATGCGTTCCGCTGTTCTCATAATCTACATGTGTGCTGCTCTTTGTGCCCTATGGTCTAATGCTCTTAAAACATTGAGCCACAATTAGGCAAACGTAATGTCTCGATGGTAGGGTTAGTGCTCGTCATATGGGCATCTACAAATCGATATTATTTGCTATTGGTTAACTGCATACTTATGTTTGACTCAAAGATATATTATCCCCTTCTCTTGTTCATGTAATTGCTTATAATGTGTTTTCCAGGCTAAACAACACATGGCCTTGTTATGTTTGGGAGAAATTGGAAGAAGGAAGGACCTCAGCAATCATGTTCAAATTGAGAACATTGTCATTGAGTCATTCCAGTCACCTTTTGAGGAGATAAAATCTGCAGCATCGTATGCTCTTGGAAACATTGCTGTTGGCAATCTATCCAAGTATTTGCCATTTATCTTGGATCAGATCGACAATCAACAGAAGAAGCAGTATCTCTTGCTTCATTCACTGAAAGAGGTAGGTTTCTAATGGAATTATGTTTGTGAAAAAGCACCTCCCATAGGACTGCTGTTTAATTTGTGTGCTCTTATGAAATATCTATCAGGTAATTGCACGGCAGTCTGTTGATCATACTGGCCAGAGTGAGCTCCAGGACACAAACATTGTGAAGATATTGGCGTTGCTCTTTAATCACTGCGAAAGCGAGGAGGAAGGAGTTCGGAATGTGGTTGCTGAGTGTTTAGGCAAAATTGCACTAATTGAACCTAACAAATTAATCCCTGCTCTCAAGGTGTGGAGTGTGGACAATCAGTAAAGTTACACCCCATGTTTCATTTACTTTATGATATGAAATCTAATGTTGCATTTCATATAATTTTGTAGGAACGTACACGCAGCCCAGCAGCAAACACAAGGGCTACAGTTGCCATAGCCATAAAATATTCAATTGTTGAGCGGACTGGAAAGATAGATGCAATCATGTACTCGGAGATTTCTACTTTCCTTATGCTAATTAAAGATAGTGACAGGGTAACTTTACTTGAAATAGTTTTTACATTCTTAAAATTAATGTTCTTACAGAAGTATGTGAAGATGACAATTGCATTTGTTATTTTCACTTTGCAGCATGTGAGACGTGCAGCTGTCCTAGCGTTGAGTACAGCTGCCCACAACAAACCAAATTTGATCAAAGGTCATCTTCCTGAATTACTGCCTCTTTTGTATGACCAGACTGTTGTGAAGGTATCATTTTCTAATTTGGTTGCTTATTTCTTATCATTGTTATGAGCTGGCGGTGTTGCATATAATTTACAGCCTAGGAAATAAAGTAATGATTTTCTTTCTTTGCAGCAAGAATTGATCAGGACAGTTGATCTAGGCCCTTTCAAGCATGTCGTTGATGATGGGCTTGAACTTAGGAAAGCTGCCTTTGAATGTGTGGACACATTGCTGGATAGTTGTCTTGATCAATTGAATCCGTCATCCTTCATCGTTCCTTTCCTCTTATCTGGTTTAGGTGGTAAGTACAGTTACGACACTATATATTTCATCATGGCATTTTGGGTGTGTTTGGTCGTTGCCTGTGGTAGGCCTGTGATAAAATCGGTAGACCTTCATATAGGGATGCAGGCGGGGTTGTGTCAGTGCCATCCGCGCGGCCGCTAACTCACTAATTCTCGTTACTTTAAGAATCTTGTGATGCCTTGATTACCGTCATGCGGACTGAAGCAGACGGTGCGGATGTGTCTGCCTGCATGCCTGCCTTCATATTTTTCCCATCTCTTGGTTTGGTGCCTATTTTTTTGGCTATGAGTGCCTTTACCCATTCCTCACAGATGGGAGAGTGTGGGAGGCCGAAACAAAAATTAGCGACCTACAAAACTTTTTCCCTTAATAGTAGAGATGCATTTCTCTATTTTCTTCTTTAGAACATGCTAATCAGTTGTTCGAATGGTACTTGCTTATTGCAGATCATTATGATGTAAAAATGCCCTGCCATCTGATTCTCTCAAAGCTAGCAGACAAGTGCCCTTCTGCTGTTCTTGCAGGTTTGTTTTAATCAAGGACCATCAAATGGGATGTTTCATACATTGCGAATGCCTTTTCTAACATTTACTGTTATTATTCTGTTTCAGTTTTGGACTCATTAGTTGAACCTCTTGAGAAAACCATCGGCCACAAACCCAAGGGTGATGCAGTGAAGCAGGAGATTGATCGCAACGAAGACATGATCCGCAGTGCTCTTCGAGCAATTGCTGCTCTAAGCCGCATAAGGTAAAGCTTGATTTTGCTTTACTAGCTGACAACTGATTCTGGTTTAGCTAAGATTTGAACTTTTTTGTCATCCTTTATGCTTGTCGAAATAGCATCGCATGACCTAAGCAGTTTGTTTAATCTCGACTTTGATCTGCAGTGGCAGCGACTACAGCATGAAGTTCAAGAATCTGATGGCCAAGATAACGGCCAGCCCTTCACTCGCCGAGAAGTACAACTCGGTGCGCAGTGAATGAGAAATGCATTTTTTGTACATTTTAGGCAATAGGCGAGTCAAGTGCCAATTCCGAGGCGATGATCCCACCTCCCATTGCGCTTCGATTATACTGTACCCTTTTTGGCTGAAAGGTTCCGTGGTAACATGATGCGGACAAAAGGATGTTAAATATCAAGTGTTATTTTTCTGTACAAAATCTGGTGGTGAACCGTTGAAACGGTTGTAGTAATGTACTCTAGTCAACGGTAATGCGAAACAATGCACTTTATTTAAACTAACATGCCCCTTTTCTCAAAACTAATATGCTCCTTTTAACCACCTTGGTCATTATGATTTCGTGTGCTAATGATGTATATTTAGAAAGTACTTCCTTTGTTCCAAATTACTTGATGCAGATTTTTCTAGATACGGATGAAGTATTTGGTAAGCAACTTGTTGAAGACTAGAATGCAGCCCATGAAACCAATCATGATTTTCTGTACTATATGAAAAGTTTGGCACACCTGTAAAATACATTGGTAGTTCTAATTCTTATCTGAAATTATCAACTTAGTCTCACCCAAATATTCTATATTCAGGGCCTAGATATATTTTGGTACGGAGGGAGTAGATCCTATACGGTTTTGAACTGCACGCTAGCAGTGTCACCGAAGCCACTTGAGTTCAGCCTCCTCTCTTTCGTCTTTTTGGTTTTGAGATGCCTTCCCTCCATCTGATGTCAGGACGATGACGCGCAGGCTCTTATGCTCCCTCGTTTTATTGTTTAGGCAGATACGTACACCCAACATCATGACACGTACGCCGGGTAGCCGGGATCGTACTCCGGGTAGCCAGACTAGACTAGGGCTTTGTTTGTTTGAGAGGGATTTGGGAGGTTTTAGGGGAAGGGGATTGGAGAGGATTTGGTGAATTCCCTCCTTTCACCCAATCCTCTCAAATCCCCCTCACAGCCTCAAATCCTCTCTTCTATACAAATATTTGGTACACAGGGTTTTGTACAAGGGGTTTTCAAAAATCCAATCTTTGCAATTTAAATAGCTCAAGAATGAAAACTTGGTACATAGGTAGCAGAAACTTGGTACATTTTGGTGCTCAATGGCTGAAACAAAGAGCATCGACAGCAAATATATATGATGGTCCAAGTCTAACAATCTTCCTCAAAATCACTTGAAATACATAGGTAAATGAGCAATGACAGCAAGTATATATTTTGATACATAGGTTCAGTACTTTAAAAACTCAACTTCGCAGTTTCCAGGGCACCCAACCAAAAGGAATCAGTACCATATTACAACTAACAAATGGAGTATAACCATGTTACAAATCACATCAGAGACTGCATCATTTTGAGCTAGCAAAATAACATGGAAAACAAATAAGAGTCGATTGACGTGGGAGAGGACGATCTTGTTAATGAGCACCCTGAATCCGCAGATGCAAGCATGAGAATCTTGTCAATGCACAACTTTGGCCCTGCATACATGGAAACTTCAGATTTTTTTTACTAGAAACAGAGCATATGGAATGTCAAATACTCGAAACAGAGCGTATGCAACGTAGAAACTGCTGCTGCAGTTCCTAGAAACAGAGCATATGGAAACTTCAGATTTTCAGATTTCAAACCAACATGGAAACTTCAGATTTTCAGATTTCAAACCAACATGGACACTTCAGATTTTTTTACTTAAATAAATGCTTAAGAGTCTCATTTTGTTGTTATCACAGCCCTCCATCACATAACATGAACAAGGTAATCACACAAGACAACTAAATAAAAAGGAGAAAAATGCCCCCCAAGACCTACATATATTTATGATTAAAATTTATCACTACTACATGATGCCAAAATAAATAAACAGTAAGGGAATCAAGCACCTAATTAAATTAGTTAGCCCTATCAACCACAGTCCATACATTCATTTTATACAATGGTGAATCCATGTTTCCCTGTGCAGCAATGATAATATCAGGATGACAGAAAAATATACTAAAACATATACAAATCACACAACATCAAGATGTCGTAAGCACAAGAAAACACAAGCAAACATTGATGGCAACGGAAATAAGCAGTTTCCAATCCATTCATTCTGTCACGATCTCAGACCCAGATCCATACATTCTGTCATGTTTCTACATAACATTGATGGCAACGGAAATAAGCAGTTTCGAATCCATTCGGAAACTTAACTGTAAAATAAGTTTGCAGGGTTACATAAAAGCTATATCGAAATTATCAGAGAAAGAAAGAAACTCTAGAGGAACATATCAATGGAGAGAAAGACAGATGTTGCTTGATTCATGTTTCATATTAGTAAAAGTTGATGAAACTATCTTGACAACAAGGGCAGTACAAAACCTATCTGCAATACATACTGCTCAAAGAACTGTTAAGAAAAATGTAGAAGAAATTGGTGTAAATTTCTTCAGTGCAAGGACGAGGAGGGCGTCAAGGGCCGCTGCGTCACCGACGCCATCAACAACTACACCTCCCAGGCTAGTCCCAGCTCCTCACATATGGATGATCGTCACCGTGGCCATCTTCCAAATCTGGAAGCGGCGGCGACAAATTCATCCCGGAGGCGACCTCGTGCACCGCCGTTCTCCTCACAATGGCTACCAAATCCTCAACCTCCTTGGCTGCCCCCCTTGGCCGCCTCCTAAGCTCACCAATACATGTTTAGAACAATTTATGACAAGGGTGATTGAGAGAAAGTATTTACAGTTATAATTTTCACCCTCTAAACTTATAGAAAATAATCAATTATAATTCACAGTTTCCAGCTGCTATAAACTAGGTGGAATCCCGACAGTCTTGCGATTTATGAGGTTGTTGCTTTATGCAGATTACGCGATGGTCATATGTTGCAATCACCATACTAATTCAAGGCCATGAAAACAAGAACTGGAGCAAGTATAGGAGAGATTAGCATAAAAAGGATCTAGTACTACTCCTTCAATCCGGTAGGACAAGCACCCAAGCAAGTACGTACTTACAAGACAACATCGACAAGTACCACATTCCAGCCAACTGATTCTAGTACTAGCAATTCAATCTGCCGGTACTACTACTTCAATCCAATGCTACATGCCAGCCTCTAACTAATTCATCATCATCAATTTTAGTGGATAAAGTATGTGTGGGAGGTAGCAGACTAGCAGCCATGGCTGGGCGCAAACGACCAGAGGGGAGAGGAGGGAAGGGGCGGCGAGCACTTACTTCCGGAGAGAAGGCCTGCCGGAGTAGGTAAGCCGGCATCGAGGCGTCGGGCGGCCGGTGGCCGGCGGCGGCGCGTTGAGGATCCGTCCGACGAGGAAGTTGAGGATGCGGCTAGCGTCGTCTCCTTCCAAAATCCACGAGTCCCCCCTCGAGCCTTCTGAACCGCGTGGGTTGAGGGGGTTTCGGTCGATCGGGGGTTTGCTGGCCCATAGAAACCCTGTGTACCAAATGGGCTCGCAGGGAACGTGGAGGTTTCTGGTCCACGCGGGGAAGATCCGCTCGAAACCACGTCAATCTTCCCCTGCCAAACGAAGCCTAGGAGGGGGATGATTTTCAGGGCGATGTAAAGAACAAGGGGAGAGGAGAGAGTTTTAACATCTAAGAGAATGAACTCTTGTATGATTCCTGATTGGCCACTGTATCGATCAGGTCGATATAAAGAACAGGGGAGAGGAGAGAGTTTTAACATCTAAGAGAATGAACTCTTATATGATTCCTGATTGGCCACTGTATCGATCAGGTCCATGGGGTGAAGCAAAGGGGAGGAACATTTTGGTTTAAAATTCATGTTTTGTTCCAAGCACACAAATTATGACCCCTATGCTAGCGTTGTCATCCAAGACCGTGGTGTAAAATCACTCAACCATATGTGGTATATCATTCAAGAGTTCATGAGCAAGTTTTGTGGCCACCACAAACAACTCTTGAATCGACGGCCAAGTGAAGCACTAATAACAGAGCAAGTAAGTAGTTTCGCATTGTGTTGTTCAATTCATCGGATATGCAAATTGTTGGCCGAATGCTCTTGTTGTTGGTTAATGATATGCAAATCGTTGGTGGATTGCTAAATGCGTTTTATTTTTGCTAGCCCATTCGTTCTTGCAATTTGTATTTGAGAGCGGAGAAGAAGAGCTTCGCCCTCATGCATTATTGGTCAAAGCCAAACAACCAATCCAAATGACTTGAAAGCATTAACATACCTTCAAGACTATTATCAAAGACGATGAAGTGGGTGATCCAACGAACCCAACAGATGTACCACGCAAGAAGGTTAGAAGGGGGTCCCGTGGAAGGAAAGTGGGAGGAAGAGAAGGAGAAGCGAGAAGGGACGACTACAAGATGACAGACAAATTTGAAATCATCTTGGGCAAGAAGGACGAGGCATGCATCAAGCGAAACGATCTCAAGGAGGAGAAGAGAGCCGAGATATTTAGCATCTTCATGGTGCCGATCCCAAAAAAAACTCATCGAGAAGGAAAAAGCTGAGATCAAATTGCTCACATTGAAGATGGATGAGTTAGATCCTAATGCAGACATGATCGTGCAAGTCCCGCGTGCGGATGTAGAAGCGCATGTTGACCATTTAGGTGGTAGAAGAGGCGGAGGATGCCAGGCAGACGACGACAATGACCTCTGCAGATGATTGAACTTAAAGGGGCCATGGACATCCGGCCAATGAGAGCAGACTATTTTCCCCGGATTGGCTGGGCTGACACTTTTGTGATTAGGCATGTAAAAACAATGAATATCCACCTCATTTTAGTTGTGATCAGGTGTTGAAAACATTTGATCATTTGCTCATTTGCTATCCATTTCAAATTGGGATCATTTTGTTTGGATCGGTGATGAGCAGACTGGATGGATGGCCGGCTCTAGCTGTCCGCGAATCGGTTCAGACTGGTCCACAAGTGGATGAGGTGTTCGTTTTAGGGGATAGCATTAGAGATGCCCTTCGCCTAGCTTAGATGGCTGGGTTTTTTGTGGATGAACCAGTCTATAAGAATTCAAGTCCTATATTAAACATTGATATACGCATTTTTCTAGATTCAATTCAAGCTTTCAGAAAGTGTTTTTTCAATGAAAGGAGACATTTTCATCGATCACGAGACATCTGTGGTGATTTCATTAATCTCAAGCTGATGTATCACTCAGTATTTAAAAGTCATAGAAATAGAATGTGTGCGCGTATGTTTATAAGAAGGGATTTATAAGAATGAGTATGTGTTTGTATCCACGCAACTGCCGTCTCCAAAAAAACTTAGTTTTTTCTGCCTCACGTCGGCGCCGTCGACGATCCGCCTCGTCTCAAGAGGCCTTAGGGCCATGGACACTCGGTGGATCTCGGCCCTTGCCGGCGGGAGGGATCTTGCTCCATTTTTAGGTGTTTTTTGTGAGTTTGCTTAGGATTTGTGTTCTGCTCAAGTAGATGTGACGGTGGCTTATCCCTGAAGATGGAATAAGATTTTCCCCACCTATACTCTGTTTACGCAAAGCGCTTAGCCTTGTCGAAGGGCGCGTGGAGGTGTGTCTCCGATGGATCTCGTGGGATTCGATCGGTGCAGGTCCTTGGTGGATCTTTTTGGATCCAATCTTTGTGCGTCCTCATGTGTGTGTCTATGGGTTGGATCCTTATTTTTTGCGATAAATAGGTTGGATCCTTTCGATCTATACTTCTCTTCATCAGTAATGGTTGTTGTTCTAGTGCATTGGTCCTACGGATCTTAGCACAATGACTTTCCGACTATCTACTACAATAAGTTTGGTCCGGCTCCGATTAGTGAGAGGCGATGACAGTGGCACGCCTCCGGCTTGTGTCAGTACTTATAGTCCTCGCTAGTTGATCAACGAACATTGAAGTAATTATTATTATTTTTGTTGTTTTTTGTACTACCATGATAGATGATGAGTAGTTTGAAAGTCTTCTTGCAAAAAAAAAAGGGTACGTTAATAGCTGCGTGTTAAAACCCCTCTATATAACTACGGTACGGATCCACCATTATTCAACTGCCGTACGTACCAAACAGCCGTCGGATATGCGCATGGATCCCCAACAAACAAAACACCAGTATGTTGCTTAACCAGGCCCTCCCAAACCTACCGTATAAAATTTCCAAGTAGATCGATTGAGGTCGGCCGCAGGGAAGCTCGTACGATGGCCGACGATGAGGTGGAGCTGGTGGCGCCGGAGGCCGACGAGTTCAGCAGATGGGCGATAACGTGCCTTCTGGGCTGCGCCGGCGTCTTGGTTTGTTACATCGTAACTCAGCTCCCCAAATTCGTCGACGACGATGTCCTCGTGGCGCTCGTGTTTCTGCTCAGCATCCTCGGCGGCTTCTTTTTCTCCAACTCCGCTCTTTTTCTTATGGAAAGGCACATACCTCGCATTATTCCGGAGGGCCAAATTAGTTTTGTAGATCGATTTCTGTTGAACGGTTAATTCATTCATCCATTCATCCGTCCATACATTCAACTATCTATCCATCTGTACATGGGAATGTACACCTCACTCTTATTGGGATTGTATGCATGCATGGCTTGTTTGTCCATTAAAGTACTTCATCCGGAAAATCTACGATAATTATTTTGAAACGAAAGAAGTATTTTTGGGTGGGTGGGTTGCTGGTAACGTGAAACGATCATACTTGCTACTCACAAGACAGACGGAATTATCTCACTCAGATTAATCGATCAACTCAGGTTACCATGTTCCTACACGAACACGTCATCGTGTATATTTGTATCGAATGCGGTATGCAAAACAATGCCGATATAAGAGTTGTTGAAACCACGATACACAAGACAAGCCGGGGATCCGAGGGGCGAGGTCGGGGCGCACGGGGAGGGAGAGATGCGTAGTGAGGAACATGGGCTTAGAGATGGATTTTAACCCTTGTTCTTGGCTTTGGCCACTAAAGCTCACGCCATAGGTATTACACTAGATATTTTTTGTTTATTTTGGATGTTTAAGCACAATATTACACTAAAATCATCATAATAAGCTTTTTATATGATGTAGATTATATTTAAATTCTCAAATGACTTAAATGAAATAAATCTGTAAAATTAAATATGAAATAAAATAATAATAATATGCAAACAATAAAAATTATACGACCATAAATTGTATGTTTTTATAATATAAAAAATAATCATATAATCTACATAATGAGCTTTTTGATATATATGTAAGAATAAGTATCCTTAATAATTAAGAAAGGAAATGAAACAAAACAAACAAAAATAAAAAAACATGAAATAAAATGATAAGTAATTTAAAATAATGATGAGTTTTTCTAAGAAATAATAGATTGGTGGCATTAGTATTAACAAGAAAGAAAATGGAAAAGATAAAAACTATAAGGCCAGAAATTGTACCTTTTTATAATATACAAAAATAATCATATAATCTACTTAATGAGGTTATATATATATATATATAACTATCCTCTAATAATTTGACATAAACAACATGAAAAATTGAAAACATGAAAGAAAATAAAAAATAAATTTGAAAATGACAATTTACCCTTTTTTAAAATTTACAAAAGTAAACATATAATAGGGTAATAACAACTATTGATGGCATTTTATAAAGTAATACACTGTAGATATTAATAATAGTGCTGGGGTTGGATATTATAAAACACACCTATGTATTTCGTCTGTTTGGCACGATGGTCCAACATACAAGTAGGGTTCTAAATAATATGGACGCCAGTGATATTAAAATTGTATTGGCGTACCATAATATGGAACACCAACAATATTTGAAAAACATAGTGTTAGCGTGTAAAACTGGCACGCCAAAGTTTAAAGTTGGGGATAATCATTTCTCTACTAGTGACACGCCCCTATTAGGCATATTAATCATCACATTATTAGTCTAAAATTGTTGCAGCTAAGATCCTAGTGAATATAAAATCATTGCATATCCAAAATAAAATAAAATACGCAATATGCCATAGCAAGTTCACATTATAAATTAATTTTATTTAGAATGTAATTCTCTCTTTGGTAAAATACTTTACAAATCCTACTAAAGATTATCATAGCTAAAATGATATTATTTTAGTATTAAATTCCTATCATATGAACACCATAAACATATTAACCCAATATAATGTGTGACACATATTTAACCCGAAAATAAATAAATGAACATGCCAATTATTAGGTACGAATCTCCACATAAACATCTTGTGTCTTCTAGATTTTTGTATTTACATATATCTAATCATAAGGCCGGTAACAAAATATTTGTATATCACACACTTTAAGGTATTTAATAGAATTAATGACACATACATACATATACAATACATTAATGCAACATTAAAAAATTAATTCAAAAATAACTTTTTGTCATTTTCTTATTTAGTCACATTTAAATGGAATTGGTTCAAATATATTTAAGGCATATTTTATTGATAAATATAAATATATCACAAAATATAGTATAATTATACCATACTAATTAGATATAGTTATAAGATAAAAAAATTAAATTACAAACAAAAACAACTATTTTAGTTTAGTATAAATAACGATATTAATTTTTGACTCGCATCAAAACCTGATATTTGTTGGACCGGCTCAGATCGGCAGCACATACAGACACAAGAATACTCATTACAAGGCCAGTAAGGGCATTACAATAGAACAAAGAAATTAGAAATTTCTTATCACCATAGAGTAGTTTGATCCTCAGTAGCAGCGCCAAGCCGGATACCTAGACTTCCACGGTGTATAACCTATTGAAGACGTTGGCTCCACGATATCCGACGAAGAATGTGAAGCAGAGGTACACAACCGCATGCCGCCGATATGGGAACACAATCTCGCTCCCCGGTCGTACACAGAAGAACGAACGCGATGAGGTACACCAACTAGAGCAGACCACTCCATCGTTGAGGATCACCGTCACGAGCTTCCCGTCGGCCACTCTGATGTCGTAAATGAGCCAGGTGACATTGCACATGAGCGCTTCCACATTGAGTTCCAAACGCCGGCTACCCGTGCCTAGCGACCTGATGCACCACACCATATACTTCGCCCGGTTGCAACAAATTAAACATGTACAAAGCCAACAGAGACGATGGATTGACAAGTTTGTCAATCCAATTTAATGGGATGCTTATATTAATTACTCACAGTTATAAGGCGTGGGCGATGAACGCGGTCACCCTACACACCCAGTACAGGACAATAACACATGATCTTTACTCCATCGGGTAGATATGCCGTAACCACATCACAAGAGCAGAAGTTATGAATCACGCCCAAGTATCAAAAGAAACACTAGAGTTGCTATAATCTCCTGGCTCGCAGTAGGAAAGAAATAGACAGAGCGGCATGATGTAGATCTGATCTACCAGAAACACATTATGGAGCAGAAGATGTACGTAATTACTCAAGCATGCTAGATAGCGTATAAAAAAACACTAGTGATGATAGGAAACAAGAAGATTAAGTAACATTATCAGAGAACTGCATGCAAGAGAATATCTATGGAGCAATCAACCAATAGTAGGGGGGTCGCCGGTACGTCTCCGCCTCACTTCTTGGCCGGGTTGTAGAGGTATTGGTCGAAGACCTCCGCCAACTCCAGCCCGTCCTTGACCACCGCAAGGCGCTCACCCGCACCCTCTTCGTCGGCGCCCACCGCCTTGTTGGCGGTCGCAAGCTCATCTTGAGCAATGCAGTGACGATGCATCAACAGTCAGAAGAGCCGGTCTAGCGCATGGAACCGCACCCACGCGCACTGTCCGGTGCAGGACAGTGGGTCGCGGGCGCGGGGGAAGGCGGAGCGGTGGGGATCGACCGGTGGCGCGGGGACAGACGCGGGGCGGCGGGAGCTGCTGCCCTACGCTCCCGGAAACCCTCGACAACATCCACAATAATTGGATCCGTCGAGCGCCATTTCGATTGCCTGCCGGAGTTGGGCTACGAAGCGGCGAAGGTGGAATAGAATGCGAGATGGGAACCCTAAATATTTCATCATACCGTAGATATAGCGCACGGAAGAAAATTTTATGTGCCGCCTATATATTTCTTAGGGACCGGCCAGAATTTGGCGGATCTGTTCGAATAGAAAAATGTCGCTAATTGGACGTAAAACAAGTTGAAAACAAGGATCGACTAACGACTGGAGACGGGGCTAGCGGCCGGCGTCACCGTACCTACCTACCTATGCTGCCACCTAGCCGGAGTAGGAGCGGCCGACGGCGACGGTCTAGTGCTCGTAGATCTAGCAGCTTGGTTTGGGTGGAGGAGGCGGTGGAGCTGGAGGTGGATGATGGTTTGCTATGACATGGATGGATCCAGACGGAAGTTAATTGCAAAAAACCACGACAATTCGGGCGCGTATTGCAGAAAACACACTTTTTCAGATTCTTTGCGAATTACACTAATTTTTTTGCTAATTTTTTGCAAATACCACAGATCGGGTGGTTAGTTCATTTTAAGCCCGTTTCTGACAGGTGGAACCCACATGTAAGAAAAATATTTTGCAGAAAGGTCCCTAATTTTTTTAGGAAAAAGCAATCGGATCCCTTCTTCCTCTCTCTCCTTCCCGCGTCGCCCTGCCGCCTCGCCGGCGGCCACCGCACCGCCCTGCCCCACTCCCGCGCGCTCGCCGGCGACCGCGTCGACTCGCGCCCTGATTGCTCTGGGTGGCCGCCGCCGCGCGCTCGCGCCCGCCTGCTGCTCAGGCCTGGCCCGCCCCGAGCGCCGCCTGGACGCCTGCCGGCTCCATCTCCGGCTCCGGTCGTGCGCCTCCTCTCCCTGATCCCGTGGTGCGCCGCCCGCGCCTGCCGCGCCACGCCTGCGCTGCCCTGTGCATCGGCCGGGCCACGGAGGTTCGCCGCCCGCTCCGCCCCTCTCCATGGTGGCCGCGGCGGCGGTCCTGCTGCTCCTGACGATCGGCGGCTGCGGTGGTGCAGGTCACGGCCAAGGAGGCCGCCGCCTGCAACGTGTCGGCGCCGCTGCTCAGGCTCTCCGACGGCAACTCCGTCTTCAACCTCACCGCACCGGGCCGGGTGTACTACACCAGCGCCAGGCCGGGGCGCTGCCCTCCTGGAGGACGGCACAGTGAGACCAAAGGAGGACTCGATTGCTTTTTTAATTTTTTAGAGGGGTCTTTTTGTAAAACTCCATCCTTACAAGTGGGTCCAACATGTCAGAAACGGGGTTAAAATGAACTAACCACCCGATCTGTGGTATTTGCAAAAGAATTAGCAAAAAAATTAGTGTAATTCGCAAAGAATCTGAAAAAGTGTGTTTTCTGCAATACGCGTCCGAATTGTCGTGGTTTTTTGCGATTAACTCTTCAGACGGAGTGTGCGCCCCTGACCGGAGAAATTCTTGGCCATGCTATACATGCGCTCCAAGGCGGTTCGGATCAGGCGCCGCCTCCCGCCCGAGAAGCACTAAGGCCTACAAGATGCCAGAGAGCCAGAGAGGGTCTCAAGAAGTTTTTCGTTGGTGATCCAGGAATTAGACCCAAACATCAGTGATGTGGTGAGTCTTGACTCTTGAGGATCACATCTGCTTGCTTCTTGATCTCGAAGCGTTGATTGTTTCTTTGATTTTGGTTCAGGTTTGCATCATATACTTGATCCTTCGAGGACTCGACAATGTAGGTAAGCTGTTCGTTTTTTCGTTGTTGGTCACGGTCAAGTCCATCAAATGCTAAAGTTTTCTTTACCACCCTGCTCACTGTGATTTAGAGGACGACATGAACATCCTTTTACCCGAAAAGGTGCTGACCCTCATAGGCTTCCACGAGAATATCGAGGACCCTACAGAAAACTGGTTCTTTTTATCACCCAGGGCGGATAATAAAGAATCTAGCACCGAATTGACCGGCAAAGAGGGTCTTTGCCATCCGCATATAATCAGCTGACGGCAAAGGACTTTGAGTATATTAAAATACTAATGCGGACGACAAAGAGGATGAACGGCAAAAAAAGCAGATAACCCTAATGGGGTGATAACGGCAGCCGCCGTCCACAAAGAAGACAACAATTGTTTTTTGATTTGCCTTCGAACGGTAAAGAAAACATCACTTTTTTAATTTCAGCAATTCAAGTCACGGACAGAGGATTGCACGCATTTGTTTGTTCATTGCCACTTCACCCTGCAGGTGTGGTCTCTATTCAAGAACTGGGTGGGAGCCGAGCTTGTCACTCCTAACGACACATTCTCATCTACGGAAGATTGGTGGCTTAAAGCGAGGAGGGCAATTCCAGCAAGTTCCAGGAGGAATTTCGACACCATCATCATCCTCCTGCACTGGAGAATCTGGAAAGAGCAGATTGCTTGCTCCGAGAACAAGGTGTTCGACAACTTCAGGGATGATATCTACTCGTGGAAGGCAGCCGGGTGTATAATTGATTTGACGCTGTAATTTCCTTGTTCAGCTCTAGATCCTTGACGTATATGTTTCTAGGGGCTTGGTCTAAGTGTCTAGACCACTTTTGTCCCGCTTCTGTAAGACTCTCTTCTATCTAATATAGAACGGCCAACGGCCCTTCGAGAAGTCACGGACAGAGAAAGTAGCTGATTTTGCTTTAGTAGCTGATGACTGATTCTGGTTTAGCTAAGATTTGAAATGTTTGCGATCCTTTATGCTTGTCAAAATAGCATAGCATGACCTAACCAGTTTGTTTGATCTCGACTTTGATTTGTAGTGGCAGCGACTACAGAATGAAGTTCAAGAATCTGATGGCCAAGATAAGGGCTAGCCCTTCACTGGCTGAGAAGTACAACTCGGTGCGCAATGAATGACAAATGCAATTTTTTGTACATTTTAGGAAATAGGTGATTCGAGTTCCAATTCCGAGGAGATGATCCAACCTCCCATTGCGCTTAGATTATACTGTAACACTAGATCATTGATGGCGCGCGTTGCTGCGCCCGTTTATTTTATCAATATAATGGTATGGATTTCAATGGTATATGGTACCACAAAACATGGTCTAGTACTTTTTGGACAAACAAAGTAGGAGGATACCAAATAAGTGAGCCATATATCTACAAACGTAAGTTCAGTCATAGAATATGTTCGCACACTCATCCATTTTGATGAAAGAATAATATAAATATTCGTAAGAACCTCTATAGTAGTATATATATATATACATATATGTATAAAATAATGGTAGTACCGTATGTAAACTGGACATATACATTCAACAAAAAATACAATAATGCTAATAGTTCATCCACAATAAACTAACAACATACAACTGATAACAATATTGCCACAGAAATATACTGCACACAAGGCCGCTACTTTATCGTTCTCTTAAAACTGGGAATAAATTGAAATGGTCTCTAACATACAACTTTAATTATACTGAGGTAGACATCAGTAAGAATTAGAAAGCTCAAAGGAGTTGTCAATCACACGACAAACAACACTCCATCTTTTCAAATTTGTTGTAGTATTAGAAGGTAAAGATATAGGTTACTAAGGGAATGTTAAAATAATAAGAAGAAGAAACACCTTGTATGCAGATAGCCTAGAACATTGACTGAATGTCAATATGCTCTTGTAACAGTCAAGACACCTAATAAAAATATGAAGACACTTTTTTCTAGCTATGGGATGTAGCTACAAACAAATGGTACGAGGTAAAGTAATGACATAATCCCTCGTTCCCATGGGGAATGGTCAGAAAAATTCCCAATCTGATCGGTTATAATTTTCTCTCCGAAAGCTAGCAGGCCATGGAATAATCTAAGCGCCAATTAACATCATTCAGATTTAGTACAGTTAAATAGTAAGATGACATATTTGGTAACGAAAAAATGTATCATTTTCCGATAATTTTGATTTGTGGTCAGGCTAAGACAATAATGAGAATGGATCAGATATGTTGTCTTACCATTTAAATGTACTAAATCCGGAACAACAATATTATCAATTAACATAAGGTGGGACAATACTGCATAACAAATACATGGAATGACAATAACAGTCCATAGTTCAATTAACTCTCCAATTATCAATCAAACTAAAAGAAGGTACCTAACTAATTATTGTACAAATTCATTCATTATTTCTGATAGTGGGTAAGCATGTTTCTGATCTCTTCACAAATTAGTTAGTGTATAGCTCTAAACATAGCTTTACTGTGTTAGAGAAGGTGGCTTGTTTTCATGTAAAGGAAAATTAATTCATCAAAAATCATTGATAACATAAATTACAATATAAGACAGCAATTTAAGTCAAGAATTACATACCAAATTCTTTTCGTTTTATTTTTAAGGGCTTTGAGCCAATGCAAAATCTGAAGATTTATATGAAAAAAATGAGAGTACCATCATTAGATGTGGAAATCATCACACTGATTAGAAGAGTATGCCGTGCGTCTCCTTGATCACACCACTGGCACCATGGCCTCGGCGGGCGGCAACAGCCGCTGCCCCAGGTGTGCCCATGATGGTTGGGATAATTTTCTAGTCCATGTTGTCAATCCTTGACTCCTCATCAACTTTCAGCACCACTACAAATCAAGAGTACATATTTACATCAACCAGGAGCAAGCACACTGCCTAGTACCTGCTGACACCAATTCAGAAAGAATATGTATGATAAGATGGTTTTATAAGATCTTATGCAAGTTCCGTAAGAAATCTTTAAAGAAAACACAAATTATTACAAAGATCTCATATGATTCTCAAATTCTGGATGATCAACTTCCAATCATGATTTCCATCTTGAAATGAATATGATCTTGCATATGAACTGAAGTATTGTAAATACAACACTGCAATCTCCATCACAATATTGCAGCAACAATATTATTGACACAACTATACAATTGCTAGTTCAACACAACGAAATGATAATACCTCAAAGAAAAACATGTAGAACAAATTAGCTCGTTAGTTGAAACTGAAATTTCTAAGTTTGTAGTGCTGCAAGGTGATCTTTTTCTACAACGGATCGAGAGATGAATGTCAAGCATAGTCAACTACTGAAAAATTGCACAACTCATATCTGTCGAAAGTGAAAAGCTATCGCCAACGTATGGATAGGAGAACAAATAATAAGGATCAGTGTGCAGCACGTGTAATCAATAAACACGGTGGTAGAATGGTGACCCAATCTGTGCCATTTAAACACACGCCAAGGTAGCATCGATACTTGATTCTCAAGATGTGGAATGGTTACATTTCACGAATTAAGAGACGCCGAAGAGATGCAGACATCCAAACAGTTGCTCCCTGCAGGCGCGAAACCGGCAACGTACGGGCGAGGTTGGGCCCCGACTATGGACCGATGCTAAGGGCAGCCGTGGAGACGAGCTTCAGTGGTCCAGGCAGGTGGATCGGCAGCCAACAAATGATGACAATTCCCGACAAGATATATGTATATGAATTGTTCAACATGACTAATCAACTTCTTGCGCAACAATGTCTTTAAAAGAAATAATACCGTTGTATTACTGTCATGTGTCCGATCCGAGACGACCATGACAATAGTTTTCATCATGAACGAGAAGACTAAGAAATGAAGGCCAAAACCTTGGTATGGAGGTGGCATCCTCAATAAGGTGATGATGCAAATTCATCATTGTTGTGATTGGGCAGTGAAGGACATGATAAACACCCGGAATATAAAGCCAACCATATTTAATATACAATTGAAATAATTTTTATTCATATGTATTTATAAAACATTAACTACCAACAATTTTATATAAATACCATGCATATTTTATATCATATAAGTTTAATTCTATTTTTATTTAATAATTTCATTATATAATTTTTCATTTAATAATTTAGATATAGGGTTATGTATTTAATAAATTATTAATTTTATATTTAATATTTAAAATTATGTAATTTAAAAAAATACGTGAATAATTTAAAATTTCAATTATTATTTATATTACACAATTATAATTTATATTTTACGAATTTTTTTAAAAAATAACACTGAAAATAAGCCCTGCAGCCCATTTGTGGTTGAAAGTATTATAATATGACAACAAGCTAGGTTTGGGTTCCATTCCTCCCTCGACACCTTTACAAAGTCGTAGCATCAGCTTCATGTATTTTACAAATTTAAAAATCAAGCTAATCGTACAATACAAATTTAAGCATCCAAGGCTTATTTACTTCAGGGTTCATCTTCGGCACAGTTAAGGATGATATAATCATTTGCTTATTCTTATATTTTTATATGTCTTTAATTTATTTTGGGTTGACCTTTTCTTTGATTGTTTATCTTTTTGCTTGTTTGATTTTACTTTGTCAAAGATCTAAACGAAAACCTAGCTTGCCCAGCACGTTGGCCTGGGTACCCGGCCTATACCACACATCCTTAGCTACTTTAAGAACAATGATCGTTACCTTTTCGTGGAAACAAAATATGATCGCTAGCTTCGAGTAATACTAACTCAATTTCTACAAGTACGTATCTGATCGCTAGCTTATAGTAGGAACAATTTTCCTTTTTGTCTTTTTTCATTTGTCTTTTATTTTTTGCGTTTTCACTTTCATATTTTTTCCATTAAATTTCTACAAAAGATAAATTTTGGTTAAAACATTTTGAAAAACATATTCAAGAATTTACATAAAAAAATTCAAATGAGAAAAATGTTAAAAATGTTTTAATATACGGTGAACAATCCTGTATAATATTTATGATCATTTTATGGATACACACTATTTTTTTAAAGTACATTAAACATTTTTTAATATAAGGTGAACCTTTTCATATACAGTGAACATTTCTTTATTATGCACAAAACATATTTTAATACACACTTAACCTCTTTTCCATTCTGCATCGAGCCAAGTTATAAGTCGATGGTGGACATGCAATTGGGTGAACCTGCAATCGAAACAATAAGAAAAAATCTGGACCGCGTCTTGGTAGAAGTTGAGGGTGGGCGCACGTACATGCAAAGTGGGTGCAGGAAAATGAACCGAGGTCCTCTGTTTGGGAGCCAGTGGTTAACTTGTAGCACGATAAAACAAATAAGGTCCAAGTTACGAGTCGATGCATGACTTGCAACTGGGCGCAAAAATAAAATCGAGGTCCCTAGTTTCAAGTCGTAGGTGGAGGCTTAGGCAAAATTAAAACAATCATGGTCAAGCCTAGTTGTGAGTTGGGTGTTCACAATTTTTTTGGGAAAAACAGAATGAACCCAGTTGCAAGTCGATGATGAACAACAATTGGGCAAAAAGGGATGTTCACATTTTTTAAAATTTAATGAATTTTTATAAAAGATAATTTTTAAAAGTAATCACATTATAAAAATATGAATTCTAAATAGTGTTCACACTCTTTAGACAGTATTCGTGTACATATAAAATATATCCAAAATTCTATCTAAAAAATGAAAAGCAAATAAATAAAAAATAAAAAGGAAAAGTAAAAAAAGAAGATGTAATTAAATCTATACAAAAAACGAAAAAAAAATGCCCGATCTAAACCATGGCTTGACCACGGACACAAACATAAACAAGAACAAGACAAGTGTTGCAATGACCAAATGAAATGAACCAAGCTCACGCAGAAATGGCTAGAGATAAAATTCATGACCTAGACGAAGGGACAAGCCCACGCAGAGGCGCACAGCTCATATGGTTTTTCCATTCTGACTTAAAAAAAAGCAGCCACAAACACATACATACAAGCCTGATCAGGCCAGACGCAGGAACATGATCAATATATTTGCACGGAAATTAAAGAAAAGAATCATTTGATAGATAACTTAGGTGTTACATAGCTAAATCTCATCTAGATGAAAATTAGCAAAACTGTTTACTTTAAGTTTTGCAACTTGAATACTCGCAGAAGCAAAGACGTTTCTTTCAAATCCATATGGATACACTTATAACGTAGCAGCTGACGATGGATAACAGTCTATTCATCAAAAAACAAAACATGGCCAACACTCGAACAGAAGGAAAGTACCATCATAAGCGGCCGGCATTATCGGCGCCTCGCGGTGTTTGGATTGGCCCCGGTGTTCTGTCTTGTCATGCAATCCTTCCGTTTATTTATATAAGATGTTCAAGCAAACTAAGTTAGTTTGCAAAAACGTCTTACATATATGAACAGAGAAAGTACATGTGATTGTGAGGGACGCAGCTGCTGGACGCGGACTTAATCGCTGCCCGTTGTTGGAACGGTACCTTATGTCACGACCCCGATTGACCATCACATGAAGACAAAAGAGGGAAGCCTATGAAATCCCAAGCGCAAGCCCAAGGCATCATGCCGTTTCGGCCCACGCAACTGGCGACTGTTGAAGGAGTCGATATAAGCAAGTGGTGTGCGTGTGGTAAAGGAGCCTGCGATGAAGGAACATTGAGCAACAACCACAGAGGTGAATCACAAGTGGAGAGAATATCCTGTGAAAACCGAGTTTCGGTGGAATTATGGGAATCATGGGAAGTTCTCGGCTGATCTGAATTTGACTCCAACCCACCTGCAGCAGAAATGGAATCATCCAGCAAAGCTCATGTGATTTCTCGGGAAGCGCTCGATGGTCCAGCTGCGCCGCAGACGATTAAACTTCAAGGCATCATTCAATCTCAGCTGCTGCTTATATTGGTAGACTCTGGGAGTTCACACAGTTTTATCAGTACCGAGTTCGCGGGGAAGTTATCTGGGGTGGTCCAGGCCTCACGGTCTGTGCGAGTTAACATTGCTGATGGGGTCAACTCAATTGCTCTCAGGAGATTCCCAAGTGTCAATGGGCAGTGCAAGGTCACAAATTATGCACTGACCTAAAGGTTTTATCCCTTGGCTGTTATGACATGATCGTTGGGATGGATTGACTTGAGTTACACAGCCCTATGCAAATTCATTGGGGGACACACTTATGACATTTGCTCACGACAATCAAACCATCACTGCTGAAGGCGTTCAACAGTGATCAACAATTCTAAGCTCTGGTTCCTCTACAGTTCTACTGAACGGGGTAGCTGACACATAATTTAAGTGCAGAAGGGGTGTGAGGCAAGGGGACCCTCTATCCCCACTCTTGTTTGTCCTCACTACTTATCTATTGCAGTCCATGATCAACAGAGCTTGGCAGGAGGGTCTATTATATCTCCCCATAAACCAACCTGCTTCTGAGGACTTTCCTGTGATACAATATGCTGATGATACTATCATCGTACATGCCATTCTTGACCAAATTGTCACTGTTAAGGACATCCTGAGTTCATATGCCGCGGCAACTGGTCTCAAGATTAATTTCCATAAATCTTAGTTGATCCCTATCAATCTTGATACTAACAAATCTCTGCATATGGCTGCTAGTCTGGGCTGTCAAGTGGGAACCATGCCCTTCACATATTTGGGTTTACCAATGGGGACTACCAGACCGTCTGTCACTGATCTAATGCCACTGTTTGAAAAAATTGAGAGGAGACTTACTAGCACTGCTATGTGGTTGTCTTTTGGTGGAAGGGTGCAGCTAATTAACTTTGCACTCTCATCATTGATCTCTTATGCTCTGGAAATCATTAAGATACCTGATAAAATTATCACACTCTTTTACAGAGCTAGAAGGCATTTGACGAGGATCAACCCCGGCAAATCCCATGGTCAGGGACCCTGGGTTAGTCATGAGAGGCACAGGTTGGACGATAGCTCGTCGGCGAACAGGGAGGCACGCTCCTGCTCGATATTATTAATTGGGGAGATGCGATTACAGGGGATGCCAAGGCTGGAGCGCTCAAGGCTAGGGTTACAGATGATATTCGTCTTCCTTGGTGTCGCCCCTCCTAGCCCTTATATACTGGGCTAGGTCTCGGGGAGTTCCTCTACGTTTACAGGTAAGCTTTCCTAACCCTAGCTTGCTCCGTACGGCAGGTCTTCGCACCTTCCTTGTGAGTCGTAGACTCCTACGTCGGTGTCAATTAGTGGGCCGAGGCTGTATCTTCATGGGCCTTCTGTCTTCATGGACACCAGGTAGGCTTATCCGTAGGAGTCGTGGGGTCACCCCCTCGTCAGTAGCCCCCGAGTGCCTGAGGGACTCGAAGAGTCGCCAATATTCTTGAAGAACCTGGTGCTTCCGCAGCTGATGATGCTGCGCCGGCTGTTGATGCTGAAATTGTGCTGGTAGAGACTAGAGATAGTGAGGATTTGAGTCCCTTCCGTGTGAAGCGGCCGCGCCCCTTGAGCGCTGAAGATCATGCTGCATTGGATGATGATGTCCCGTCTGCTGCTCCTTTTTCTGGGCCTTCCCCTTCGGCTGCTGCTCCGTCCGCTCCTCCCAAGAGGGTCAGGCTTGGGAGGCTAGGGCGCCCTCGTGCTGCGCGTGTCGGGTAAGAGTCTGCTGGATTTGTGCCCGTTCCTTTTTCCCTGTTCTTGCATCTGATAATGCTTATTTTGTAGTGCTGCGCCTGCTCCGGCTGCTTCGTGCACCAGCGCAGCTACAACTGATCTGAAGTCGACGAGTTCTGGAGCGGCGGCCAAGCATCTTGAGGACCTCTCGGCTGCCGCTGGTCAATCTGGGCCGACGGCGACTCCTGCTGTTTCGACTGCGGTTGTAGTTCCTGGTGCGCCTTCTTCTGAGGCGCCTGGTGCTGTTGCTCCTGAGCCCAAGCCAACTGAACTTGGTCTTCCGTATTTTGGCCGGCTTGATTTTGCGATTGAGGACAAGGCTCGTGCTTTCGACCGTGTCTCCAAGCTGGTAAGTTGATTCGTTTCTGTGCGATTTTATCATCAGGGGCACGGAAGTGCTCCCGATGGGAGTAGCCCCCGAGGCTAGAAGTAACTGTTTGCAGTTGCTTGTAGTCTTGTCTTTCCTTAACACCTGGTTGCCTGGTTTTTGCAGCCTGCTTTCCAACACTGCGAGCGTTTGATGATTGATGCTGAGCGTTGGCAACGGGCCCATGATTCTTCCCAGGATGCTTTGTCTGCTATGGATGGTGAGTTTTCGTTCTTGCAATGCTGAGCTTTGGCCGCTGTGTCTGAGTATTGTCTGGCTTTGCAGGCCGTCGCCAGGTTGCCGAGAAGGACGCCGAGAAGGCGGAGTGGACGGTTTCCATTCTCAAGGCTACCTTGGCTTCCAAGGAGGCAGAGTTGCACAGTCAACACGAGGAGCTGGTTTGCCTTCGCCAGGCTGAGGACGCGCGTGCGCGGGTGGAAGCAGTCGAGGGCAAACGTCTTCGCTTGTGTGTAAGTTTGGTATTCAACTGTTGGTCATGCTGTTCCTACTATCTTCCCGTGATGACGTTTCTTTTCTTGGTGCAGCTCCTATAGGTGCGAAGCCGATGGAGACTGCTGCGTCGGGGTCTGGAATTCTTCAAGGTGCTGTGGATGTTGTTGCAGAGGTTGTTTCGGTGGTCGGGGACGTCTGCTCCCGGGCTTCCAATCTTATAGGGCTTGCGCACGAGCACCTTATGCCGGAGGGTTCAGAGGTTCCTGATGGCCTGGGCGCTCGGGTGGCTGCGTTCGGCCCAGATGGGAAACGCATGGTGGAGCTAGTTGCGGAGAGCGTGGTGAGTGGTTCTTCCACTTCCCTTGTCTTCCTTATGGGGCATGGGATTTCCTTTGATGACTCCTTGGTTGAGACCATCCCAGACTATTCTGATGAGCAGGACGACCGAGCTGATAAGCTGGCTCGTCGCCTGCAACAGGTTGTAGATGCTCAGGATCCCCCTATCGTAGGTGAGGGGGAGGCATAGTAATGTTGCGTCGCTTTGAAACTTTGTCTGTAATTTGTGACTCCTGTTGTGATGGTTGATCTTTTGCTACCTTTATCCGAGTGACTGCTTGGCTGTTCCTCTTGCCGTTTTTGATTTCTTTGTTTTGTTCATCCTGCGGTAGGCCACTCCGGGCGTTCTTCGTCCGTGGAGTTCGCTGAGGGATGACGGTCGCGAGGGTGCGTACGAGTCCGTTTGCTTGCGACTGAAGGATGCTGAGCGGGAGATTGTTCGTCTGAAGGGATCCGTAGCCGTTCAGCGTACTCGGCGCGAGCGTGCCGAGGCCGTGGTTGATAGCCTTGCTTCGTGGGTGGTGAAGTTGTCCGACCTCCTGCGGGGTGAGTCTTGCATCTGCTTGGTTGCTTGATTCCGCTTAGTAGGTTTTGCCGTCTCTGTCTTGATCATAGTTTTTGACTTTCAAAGTGCCGGCAGGGCGAACTCGGGATGAAGAGAGGGCCGTTCAGTCGGAGATGTCGCGGCTGGATGATCCCAGAGTGCAGGCGAGCAATCCTTTTTGGGCGGATGGGGCTCGTGCTCGAGCGTTTGCTTTGCTTCGTCTCCGAGTTGAGCGGGTACCGGATGCTCTCAAATACTGCCAGCGGGTGTTGGGTGGTATCCATGCTGAGTTCTATCCATTGGAGGTGGTTCCTTCGTCCCTTGAGAGGATCTGTCGCATATTTTCTCAGCCTGCCGAGTTACGTCGAGTGATGGATCATCAGATTCGTGCTGGAGCCCGAGCTGCTTTGGGTTTGGTCCATAGTCATTGGCCGGGGGTGGATTTTGCTCAGGTGGTGACGGGTCCTCCAGGCGGTAGGGATCATTCGATGAATGATCACTACATGGCTGTAGATAAACCTGCGTGCCAGGTTGTGAGGCAGGTTTGCGAAGAGAACGACCGCCATCTGGGTGCACTTATTAAGGCGAAGTTGGAGCCTAAAGATTAGGTGATTCCCTTCGTTGTATATGCTTCTTCCTGGTTGTATATATTCCATGCTATCTTTGGGGGGCCGTCTGCGTTGTAGTTGCGGGGGACGTTCCAGCGGGTTGCCGCGGCAAGCCCCGGGGTGTAAAAGTTTTATGTGTTGCAGTTGCGAAGAGCGCCTCGGGGGGGGGGGGGGGTGGAAGTTTCGTCGAGCCCCCGAGTACCAAGTTAATGTGTCGCGATTGCGGAAGACGACTCGGGGGGTGGCTGCTTCGGCGAGGTCCTGAGTGCCAAGTTAATGTGCCGCGATTGCGGAGGACGACTCGGGGGGTGGCTTCTTTGGCGAGCCCCCGAGTGCCAAGTTTAATGTGCCGCGATTGCGGAGGACGACTCGGGGGGTGGCTGCTTCGGCGAGCCCCCGAGTGCCAAGTTAATGCGCCGCGATTGCGGAGGACGACTTGGGGGGTGGCTGCTTCGGCGAGCCCCCGAGTGCCAAGTTAATGTGCCGCGATTGCGGAGGACGACTCGGGGGGTGGCTGCTTCGGCGAGCCCCTGAGTGCCAAGTTAATGTGCCGCGATTGCGGAGGACGACTCGGGGGGTGGCTGCGTCGGCGAGCCCCGAGTGCCAAGTTTAATGTGCCACGGTTGCGGAGGACGACTCGGGGGGTGGCTGCTTCGGCGAGCCCCCGAGTGCCAACAGATTGTGGGGAAATATATTTGTGTAATACTTTTCCTGCTGTCTCTTACAAAGAGTAGGGGGGTTCTATTGAAGACAGATCCCTTTTACTTAGAACAATGATATAGTGGCCTTAAAGTGTTGGGAATGTGCCCTAGAGGCAAATAAAATATGTTTTATCGAGCATATTCCATTAGTTCATAATACGTTTGATACTATGCTATAACTGTATTAAGCGGAAACATCAATACAGGTGTGGTATACAAACAACCAGGTCCCTAGTCAACCCTAGTATACTAGTCCATTGGGCGATTGATGATCAAGGTTTCCTGATCATGAGACAATGGCGTCTGTTGACAATGGAGTCGTATCATTGGATAATGATATGATGGACATACACCCACCAGAAGTGTTGCGATGTGATCAAGTCACATAGTTCGACATTGCGATAACTATAACGTAGTGACCAGATCCTTAGACCGTAATGATCATACGTAATTACTGTCTATTAGGATGCCTTGATTTGCTACCCACCGCCTGACTGAAATATGCTGGCCATAAAGGAGTACTTCAGGTATTCCGAATAGATATGTTAATGAGTATGCAAATAGATCAAAGCGGGATTTGTCCATCCGTGTGACGGATAGGTACTCTGGGCCCACTCGGTGATGTTACATCATAAAGTTTGCAAATGTGTGACTAGGTCACGGAGTTGTAATATCACGGGAACGAGTAAACTTGTTTGTTGAGAACGAGGACGAACTAGGTATAGTGGATACCGATGATCAAACCTCGGACAAGCAAAGTACCCCAGGACAAAGGGAACAGGCACACGGTTAACGGATCCAACAACGATTGAAGTTAATTCGATGGAAGCGCAGGGGCTATCAAGGATTGTAACCAGGTCCAATTGATTAGTAATTGATCAATGAGAATTGTCTCGATCATGTCTGCTGTTTCCCGGACCGTAGGGTGTTACACTTAAGGGTACTCGACGCAGTAAGGATAGATTCGGGATCACCGGAGAAATTGGAGAGAACACCGGAATTGTTCCGATGAAGGCCGGAAGTTGTTCCGGGTATTTTGAAAGGTTCAAAATATATTTAATAATGTTTAATTAATGTTTAATTATTTAATTATCTGAATTAAATATTAAAATATAATTAAATATAATTAAAAACGAATTAAAAGGCATATGGGCCTCATAGGGCCCATTAGGGGGAGAGGGGGTCCTCCCCATGGGCCATGGCGCCATGAGGGGCCCCACCCCCCTTAATAGGTGCGCCACCCCCTCCCTTGGGATTAGTCCCACCCCGGAAGTGGAGGGGGGGGGGTGGCACCCCTCCTTGGCCTATATAAGGAGGGGTAGAGGTGCCCTTTTATTCATCATAATTTTTGAGATAAGTTCTCATCTCTCTCTCCCTCCTTTCTCCTTCCTCGAGTGGACTTCCCTTGTTTGGTGTCTACACTTGGTTGGGGATTTCTCCACTATACGCACGCCGTCGTGCTGCTGGAATTGGGATCCGAATCCATCTTCTTTCCGCTGCTCTACTGGTTCGGAGCCCGGAGGGACGTCGGGTATACTGTATGTGTATAATCCCGCGAGGCACTACACTTGTGGTGCTACTTCATCGTCGTGGTCGTATCGCGAGGTCTTCATCAGCAACGTTCCGACGGGGACGTAATCCCGTCATCGGTCTACAAGGATCGGGTGGCTACAGGAGTCATCGTGGATCTGCGCGGCATCGGGGATTGCCGGTACGACTACACCAACCACGTTCATGCGGGAACGTTTCCCGCTTAACGGACTACATACTGGTATGTGATCTATTTCTGTCCGTTACTTGCATCGCCATAGCATAGGTCTTGGGTATGGGCCTCGTAGGTTATAAAAAAATTGTGTTTTCTGCCCCGAACTCCAACAGTGGTATCAGAGCAAGGCTATGCGTAGATGTATTGTACGGATAGAACACATCTAGTATGTGGGCATCAATTCTCCAATTGTTACCCTCTCACGTGTACTCATTTAGCGTTGCGACAATGTTCGATGAAGCTGCCCCCGACCCACCTTACGCGTTTACGCGAGACTGGTTCCACGCTTGACATATGGCTTGTACCATATAAAGTGGCTGGGGGGGTGTCTGTCTCTCTGCATTAGCGATGCGAAGATGTTTGCAACGGAGGGCCCCGACAGGGGTGTAATAGAGACAATTGCGGGATTGGTGTTGTGGCTTGTTTTTCGTAGGATAGAAACAGTTCTTTTCTCAAAACCCCTAGCAGCCACCTAAAACTTGCAAAAGATAAAGTAGAAAGGCGTTTTCAACTTTAATTTGCATGTCGGGGGGAATCATAGCATGTATGATTTATACTATTGCATCCTGTTTTGCTAATATGTTAGATATACGACGGTAGCATAATAGGATGATCCCTCACTAATCCAACAAAGTGTTCTTCCTTAGTGAAGCACCATCTGGAAAGTTCTTCATTATGGAGGCATCACGTGTCACACGGGTGTCAAACATTTTTACGTTCACAAGAGATGGGTGGAGCAAGCCTAGCATGTCCAGAAACATGGCCTTGCATACGCGACATATACTCACTAAGGTTATTGTGGCGAGCCTGGCATGTGCAGACATGGCCTCGGGACACAAGAGACCGAAAGGTCGAGCATGAGTCACATGGATGATGTGATTGGCATGATGGCCTACCTTGAACAACATACTGATGGTCGTGTCACACGGGGGAGGTATGTTCTTCAAGGATCGTGTAATCACTTAGAATAAACTATGAGGGATGTTTGTATGAGTGGGAGTTCCAGAATTGTTTTTGAAACATGAACTCCATATTATGAACTTAATCTTCATGTCTTAGCAAATATCATTGTAGATAACATCATACCAATGTTTAGAACTATGGCTCTTTTAGTATGATAGAACTTAAGGTAAATGGGTCTTACTTCATTGATGTGTACCAACACCATTAGAGACATACTCATTAGTAATGACTTGCTAAACATAATACGAAGAACTGCTAGGAGATACACCTGACAACTCCGTAATCAAGGAAGATGATGATGAGTATCGCACTCACCGTCACTTATGAATGACTGTCCAATACACCATAATTCATTCTGTGGAATCTGAATTGTGAATGCATGTTAACCAACACGTATGACGTGCTAGGTGAACTTGAAAGCACTTGGTCACAAATCAGAGTAATGGAATATGAGTATATGGACGGGGTTTCTTTCAACTATGGTGGAAGGAACAACCTGCTGAGAAAGTCACTTGGAAAATGTATAAGATACATGGAACACCTTGTGTATAACTTGGACTACTGAATGACTGGTTACTTTGCGATAACTGGGGAGTTGCATCCGCTTCCTCCCAGTTACAAAGACCATGTCTGGACTATGTCATGAAGGAGAATCATTCACCTGTCATGAGGTCATGGTTAAAGTCAAGAACTTTAAGAGTAGAACCAATGCAGGAATGGTCATTGACGGAGAAGGTATATTTGATATACGAGTTATAAATGTCTTTACCACGAAACACTAATTGCGGTTGATTAAGTATTCGATGCTTGAACTTACTGCTTGAGAGTGACTTGGAAGGGATCAGGTGACAATGTGTGCTGACGGCAATCAAGATAGTTGATGGTCGACAACACTCTCCCTCTACATCTATCAATTAATTAATATATGAATAAATTTTATGATCGTTTGAATGAGGACTTTATTAGTGTGTCTTGCATCTCGCGAAGACAATTATTCATATTAGTGAGAAACAAGTCAGTTGTTCTCCTTTTATGAATGCTATCTCTTATGGTCACATTACGATTATGAATGAGTTATTCTTATATTGATGATAGTTGTTTGATCATTTATAAGAAATATTGAAAGCCAAGAAATATCCAGGCTTAATAATGACACTACAGTTTAAGTCATGAATGGTATGATGATGTCTTAAGATACTTGATCTCTTGACACATACAAACCATGCCTTTTAGGTGAGATGACTAAAACCTCGCATTCTGGTAAACGGAATGTGTACTGATTGTTGAGTATCATACATTGTGATGTACCGTATGTCAGCATGTGGTGAATTTCATTATTTCGTGAACTTCGTATGTGGACTTAGATGAATATTTGTATTCACTAATGAAACATGAGTCTGAAATAATTTGATATGATCAAAAGGGATTTCAGAGTAAAGATGCATATTAAATTAACAAGAAAGACAAGTCTCTACGATTTGATCAAAGTGACAAATGTTTTGAGTTAGTCTTGGGCATAAAGACTTGTGTGAAAGTTGTTCCACAAATTGCAATGTCTTGAGACACTTCAATATGATTGACGTGCCTGAACATTGTGATCATATTCTATCGAAAAGTGTATGGTCTAAGTTATCTCTTACCAAGTTACGTTATTATTGTTTAGAGTTATTAATTTAATATGCAAACACTCACTTCAGCATAGGGAACCATCTGAGTTAGTGGAAACCAACACTATATATGTCATGGTGTGTTGTGGTTTCTAGGAAGCTTGATTTATGTAAGATAAATTATCTTTGTAGTGTATCCTTAGACAACTATGAATGCATCTTCCACAACTAGAACCAAAAGGAGCAAAACTTGTATTGCTATGTTTGGTGTTTGTCAAGAATTGTTCTTGATAAATGTGGTAATGGAAGAAAAGTGAAAGTTCAACCAAGGTAATTGACCTTGCCTCCAAATGTCAGAGTAGTGCAACGGAATATGTTATGGAAGCAAAACTCTACAATAAGAGGAGAAACTAATGATAATGATCATGATCTTCTGATGGGAGCTTTTACTGAGAAAGGTAGGATTCAAGAATATAAATTTTCCCCTGGTGCAAAATGATATTCATGATTCACTTGTCATGTTAATGGAACAAGACATTCCTACGAACTACAAAGAAGCGATGGTGGACCTAAGTACGAGATATGACTACAAGTCATGAAATCCTATGTTGAGTTACATTTAAGATTGCTTGAATCTTATCAAGTAAGGAGGTTACTTGATATTCACAATAACTTCAGAGTTATGAGGAATAAATGTGAACATCAAAGGGACGTCAAGATTGGTTTGTCACAAAGATTGTTTCTGACAAATTCAATGGGTTGACTACAATGTGTAGCAATGCTTGAGTCAAAGGGATATTCACTACGATTGATCCAGGATTGTTATCAATACCGTGACTTCCTCAAATCCTGTATTTAAAGAAGTGTTGTAATTGGTACAACAGGAAGGTTTTGGAAAAACATATGGATACTAGTGTCTCGTAAACTGAATTCTCATTTTGATGGATGATCAAAGGATTTTGGACTTAACCAAAATATCGAGGAAACATGCATTTGCATGAAACTGAGTGGGAGCTGAATAGTTTCCTGAAACTTAATATGTAGACGACATATTTTGAGTGGGAGCTATGGGAGTATTATCCTAGACTTATATGTAAATGACATATTTGAGTAGGATCCATGTGGTTAGTATCCTGAACTTAATATGTGTCTGACATATCTAAGTGGGAGCCATGTGGATGTTATCCTTGTCTTATATGTGGCCGACATATTTGAGTGGGAGCAATATGAGTGTTATCCTATAACTTAATTTGTGCATGACATATTTGAGTGGGAACATGATAACATTCTCATATATGGATAAAATATTATGAATGGTGCAGTTGGTGTTAATGATTATTTGAATCTTTCATAAATGAAGATGAATAAGTATTAAGCATTGAAGATCTATTAAGATAGATATGTGTTTAATAACATTGAGTCGTAATACTTTCCTGGATAAGATTCTGAAGTAGTTCAGAATGGGACAAGTCAAGAAGTGGTCCTTACTTGTATATCCAAGAGAAGTGTTGAGTTAATCTCAGTACAGGAACAATGGTTAATGGTTAATGAAAGAAATGGATGTGTTGGTCCTCTATGCCTTTGGCATAGGTTCTTTCATATAAAACCAGAGTTATGTACTCGACGTAATGTGACCCAAGTTCTTAGTAGTAAGAACATGTTGTGATATGATTTATGAGTAAATCATTGAACAAAGAGTTAAGTTTATCCTTCAGTGTCTGAAGAGAACTGAGGATACATCTCAAATTTGTAAAGGATAGTGGACTTGACCATAAATGTTATGCTGGTTCAAGTTTTGACACTAACCTAGAAAATTGAGATATCACACTAATGAATGCCTAAGTTGAAAGAAACATGGTTAGACATCAAAGTTGCATACAATGCACTAAGGATTGAATCTACATTGATGTGGCTGCTTTAGAAGTAGCAGGAGTTATATTATGGCTTAAGAAGTTCGACTTCTGATTGAGTTTCAAGTGTGCATGACTATGGGAAAGTCCGCGTGACCCACCGGATGTCATTGATATGACACAGCAAACGAAGTCTCACTTCACTGCAAAATATATATACCTCATCATTATAGTGGATAATGAAGGAATGTACAATTAGGTGACATTATGATTTGCAAAAGGACATACGGTTCTGAATGGTACCCAGACCGTTGATACAACCTCTTCCACGGGCAAGCATGATCAATAAGGAGTTATGATCCAGAGAAAATGCAACTAGATTATTTGTACTCTAGTGCAAGTGGGAGACTGTTGGGAATGTGCCCTAGAGGCAAATAAAATATGTTTTATCGAGCATATTCCATTAGTTCATAATACGTTTGATACTATGCTATAACTGTATTAAGCGGAAACATCAATACAGGTGTGGTATACAAACAACCAGGTCCCTAGTCAACCCTAGTATACTAGTCCATTGGGCGATTGATGATCAAGGTTTCCTGATCATGAGACAATGGCGTCTGTTGACAATGGAGTCGTATCATTGGATAATGATATGATGGGCATACACCCACCAGAAGTGTTGCGATGTGATCAAGTCACATAGTTCGACATTGCGATAACTATAACGTAGTGACCAGATCCTTAGACCGTAATGATCATACATAATTACTGTCTATTAGGATGCCTTGATTTGCTACCCACCGCCTGACTGAAATATGCTGGCCATAAAGGAGTACTTCAGGTATTCCGAATAGATATGTTAATGAGTATGCAAATAGATCAAAGCGGGATTTGTCCATCCGTGTGACGGATAGGTACTCTGGGCCCACTCGGTGATGTTACATCATAAAGTTTGCAAATGTGTGACTAGGTCACGGAGTTGTAATATCACGGGAACGAGTAAACTTGTTTGTTGAGAACGAGGACGAACTAGGTATAGTGGATACCGATGATCAAACCTCGGACAAGAAAAGTACCACGGGACAAAGGGAACAGGCACACGGTTAACGGATCCAACAGCGATTGAAGTTCATTCGATGGAAGCGCAGGGGATATCAAGGATTGTAACCAGGTCCAATTGATTAGTCATTGATCAATGAGAATTGTCTCGATCATGTCTGCTGTTTCTCGGACCGTAGGGTGTTACACTTAAGGGTACTCGACGCAGTAAGGATAGATTCGGGATCACCGGAGAAATTGGAGAGAACACCGGAATTGTTCCGATGAAGGCCGGAAGTTGTTCCGGGTATTTTGAAAGGTTCAAAATATATTTAATAATGTTTAATTAAAGTTTTATTATTTAATTATCTGAATAAATATTAAAATATAATTAAATATAATTAAAATGAATTAAAAGGCATATGGGCCTCATAGGGCCCATTAGGGGGAGAGGGAGTCCTCCCCATGGGCCATGGCGCCATGAGGGGGCCCACCCCCCTTAATAGGTGCGCCACCCCTCCCTTGGGATTAGTCCCACCACGGAAGTGGAGGGGGGGGTGGCACCCCTCCTTGGCCTATATAAGGAGGGGTAGAGGTGCCCTTTTATTCATCATAATTTTTGAGATAAGTTCGGAGCCCGGAGGGACTTCGGGTATACTGTATGTGTATAATCCCACGAGGCACTACACTTGTGGTGCTACTTCATCGTCGTGGTCGTATCGCGAGGTCTTCATCAGCAACGTTCCGACGGGGACGTAATCCCGTCATCGGTCTACAAGGATCGGGTGGCTACAGGAGTCATCGTGGATCTGCGCGGCATCGGGGATTGCCGGTACGACTACACCAACCACGTTCATGCGGGAACGTTTCCCGCTTAACGGACTACATACTGGTATGTGATCTATTTCTGTCCGTTACTTGCATCGCCATAGCATAGGTCTTGGGTATGGGTCTCGTAGGTTATGAAATTTTGTGTTTTCTGCCCCGAACCCCAACATAATGGCCTGGTAGTTTTATCTCCGAGTGCCTGGGTTCTTCGGGCTATTTTCCTTTCCTTCTATGGGAACGCTTCTTCTGCGGGTCCCGTGGTCCTGCTGCCTTGGTGGGCTACGAAGGCTTCTGCTATCTTGTGGAATTCCTTGTCGCAGCGGTCGGATCTGACGAAACTGCAGCTGATTGTGATGACCCCGTGCGGGCCTGGCATCTTCAGCTTGAGGTAGGCGTAATGGGGTACGGCCATGAAGCGGGCGAAAACTGGTCGCCCGAGGATTGCGTGGTATTGCGACTTCCAGTCGACCACTTCGAAGTCAAGCGTTTCCTTGCGGAAGTTTGTCGCGTTCCCAAAGACTACCTCCAGGCTTATCCTTCCGAGGGGGTAGACTGCCTTTCCTGGTACGATCCCGTGGAAGGTTCGACCTGAGGACTTGAGTGCGTTGTTTTGGATGAGCATGTCGTCGAGTGTTCGGGTGAAGATGATGTTGATTCCACTGCCGCCGTCCATGAATACTCGCGACATGTCGTAATTTCCGATTCTGGCCTCGAGTACTAGCGCGGCGTGCCCTGGTTGGGGAACGACTGGCGGGTGGTCGTCCCGGGAGAAGGCGATTTCTGTCTCCGACCCGCGCAGGTATTCTGGGACGGCCGGGTGTGCGGAGGTTGCCAGGAAGACTTGTATGGTGACTTGTTTCTGCTGCCTGTTGGAAGGTCTGCCTTCTTGTATCATGTAGATCCTCCCATGGGCTTCTTGGTACTGGTTTTCCTCTTCTGGTGTCCTTTGCCGTTCCTGGATGGCGGCCACCTGTCTTGTTGGCAGAGGGGGGGCTGGTGGCGCACCGTGGGCGACTGGCCCAACTGCTATGCTTGCGAGTGGTCGTGCTGTTGCGGCCGCGGAGCGACTTTTCTCCTCGGCCAACTCGTTGAAGCTTCTGCAATTCCTGAGGGTGTGTGATGATCTGAGCTCTCCTCGCTCGTTTCTGAATCCGTGTATAGAACACGGTCCGTCAAGTTGTTCTTTGGCGGAGCGGAATGCGCGAGTGCCGTCGCGTGGCTGCCTTGTCCTCCATTCTCGTCTCTAAGCCTGGGGCTCATCTTCTGGGTTGTCTCGTCGCTGTGGTCTGTTTTCATCGCGGTGCCTGCCGTTCCGATCGTCCGAGAAACCGGCGGCGACCATTTCGGGTCCTCTGTCGTCGTAGAAGTTCCGTCTGGGTCGCTTCCTTCTTCTGTCGCTCCTCTATCTCCGCTGTAGTCGTAGTCGTACTCTGATCGCGCAATGTGGGTTTCTGTTTCATTACGAACAAAATCTTCTCCATCCGTCCAGCTCTTGGCTAGTTCTAACAACCGTGCGAGTGTTCGTACTTTCATCTGTCCGAGCTGCTCCTTGAATTCGACGCGCTGAAGGCCCCGCCTGAACGCGTCGATCGCACTTTCGTCTGAGATGTCTTCCGCTGAATTCTTGAGTATCGTCCATCGCTGGATGTATGCTCGCAGGGCCTCCCTCGTTCCTTGTTTGCATGCCCGTAGTTCCTCGAGTGAGGCTGGTCGCTTGTATGTGGATTTGACGTTTTCTATGAAGGCTCCTCGGAACTGGCTCCAGGAGCTGATGGATCCGCGCCGAAGATTCTTCAGCCAATGTCGAGCGGAGCTCTCGAGCATGAGCTGCACGTACTGCATTGCCGTGACGTTGGTTCCTCTTTGAAACTTGACTGCTGTTAGGTAGTCGTCGAGCCATGCCTCCGGCTCCTCGAGTCCGTTGTACTTTAGTGTCGTGGAGTTCAGTTTGAACCCGTTTGGCATACGCATCTCACGTATGGCACGCGTGAAGCATAGTGCTCCACATGGCTCGATTTCCTCGTCGGAAGCCTCTTCGTCCGAGTACTCCTCGCGTGCTGCGCGTCTTCGCCTGCTGCGGTTGACTCTGTCTGCGTGATGTCGTCTCGTGCATCTCGCCGAGTGCTGCGGCGCCTGTTGTTGTCGTCGCTGTCATGTTTCTTGTACCTGTCGGGGCGCCTGCGCCTGTCGTCATTACTGTCGTCGTCGTCGTCTGGTGAACTGGGGTCCCTGTCCGGTGTCCGCTCGCGAGTCTTCCGTTTTGCGCTGGATTTCTTAGGTACCGAGGCATCGATGGCGTCCTTCATTATCTGCAAAGCAATGGAAGTGTAGCGATCCGTCTTGCCCTTTCTGCTTTTCTGGGCACGGGATAGGTAGTCCTGGGCGCTTATGAGTGCTTCTGCTGGAGTGAGGGGCTCTTCTTCATCGTCGTCTTCCTCTAATCTGAAATTGTCTTCCAGTTTCCGCACCACTCTCGCCCTTTCTGTTTTCCCCATGTTGTTGAGTTTCGATCTGTTGCGGGTGGGGGAGTCGTGGCCTGGTGAGTCACTTCTAGGAGGTTGTCTGCGACTGCTTTTCTCTTCGACATCCTCCTTTTCTTTCTTCTCCATGGCTAGGCGCCATTGTCTCGTCTGCCGGGTTAGCTCGCCCGCTAGCTTGTTGTATGCTCTTAGCTCGTCCCTTGAGGCATCTGATGGTAGTAACCTGTCGCGGGCGACTTCTTCCTTTACCATTGCCATTGATTCCTTGGACAAGTATATTTTTTCTTTGGGTGGTCCGTCTACCGCTGCAGCCGGGGTTTGCTGCCTTTTGCGTGATGGCTGGCTGCCCTGGCCGGGTGCTTGCTACTTGGCAGCTGACTGCTTTTTTGATTGCTGGGTCCTTGTTCCACCTGGACTTTCCTTGGTATGGTCCCCGGTTCTCCTAGCTGTACGACCATCTGACTGGTGTTGCCGGGACCTGCCGCCCTGTTGGTGGTTGGGGTGTCTTGACGAGTGCCCGGGTCTTTGACTCGTCCGTTATTACCTGACGCTAGTGCGCCAACTTCTGCCATGAACACCTGCGATGGTGTCCTTGATGCCTCCTTGCTGATACGTGTGATGTTGCTTCTACATGTTGGGGCTCCACTCGGGCGGTCGCGAGTGACGTGGAGCCTTGAGTTGGGTGGGTAGCTGCGGCTGCCAGGTAGGCTGGCCGTGCGGGCGGCGTTCGCTCCGGTCACTGTTGCAGGCGTTGCCGTGGGTGCGCGGGTGCCGTCGGTGAGGCGAAGAGTCCCCCAATGGTTGATGTAGATCTGATACGCTCCGAAAATCAGATTGACGCCGGAGTGTAGATCGGTGAAGACTGGCTGGAGGGCCGGGAGGTGGGCCGTGAATCCGAGGGACTCGAACAGATTGGATCTTGCCGGAGCCGTCGAGTCGATGAGTGCTGATGATGATGAGGCCGCCGAGATCGCGTTCCCAACCTGCGCGGTTCCCACAGACGGCGCCAATTGACGGGGATCAACCCCGGCAAATCCCACGGTCTGGGACCCGGGGTTAGTCACGAGAGGCACAGGTTGGACGATAGCTCGTCCGCAAATAGGGAGGCATGCTCTTGCTCGATATTATTAATGGGGGAGATGCGATTACAGGGGATGCCAAGGTTGGAGCGCTCAAGGCTAGGGTTACAGATGATATTCGTCTTCCTTGGTGTCGCCCCTCCTAGCCCTTATATACTAGGCTAGGTCTTGGGGAGTTCCTCTACGTTTACAGGTAAGCTTTCCTAACCCTAGCTTGCTCCGTACGGCAGGTCTTCGCACCTTCCTCGTGAGTCGTAGACTCCTACGTCGGTGTCAATTAGTGGGCCGAGGCTGTATCTTCATGGGCCTTCTGTCTTCATGGACACCAGGTAGGCTTATCCGTAGGAGTCGTGGGGTCACCCCCTCGTCAACATTGCTTGTGGAGGAAAAGTGTGGACATAAATGCCAATGCTCATTCTCTGGCTGCTTGGCACTTGGTTAGAAAACCAAAGAAAAAGGGGGGGGGGACTGGGTATCCTAAATCTGAAAGTGCAAAATGTGGCTCTATTAACCAAATTCCTGCATAAATTTATGCACAAGAAAGATACTCCATGGGTCATGATGATCTGGAACTCATATTACACAAATGAAGCACCTCAAGCTCTGCCCCCCATGAGTTCATTTTGGTGGAAAGACATCTGCAGATTATTGGACAGTTTCAGAGGTATTACTACTTGTATGATACATGCTGGGGACTCTATGCTCTTTTGGAAGGATAACTGGGACTCTTCTGGGTGCTGAAGGATAGATATCCTAGACTATTCTCTTTTGTAATACATGAGGATGACACAGTACAAAAGTTTTTGCGTAATGACAATATACATGAGAAATTCCACCTGCCCCTTTCCATCCAAGCAATGGAAGAGTGGCATGAGCTAAATACTTGGACACAAGATTTGGTGCTTGAGCCTTGGAGACATGATCAGTGGATCACTTCTTGGGGAGATACAGGATTTAAATCTAAAGACTACTATAAATTCTGCTTTAGAAATGAAAACCCACCTGGTTATCTGATTGGTATTTGGAAATCCAAGTGCATCCTCAAGCACAAAGTCTTTGCCTGGTTGATGTTCATGGATAGAATAAATACTAGAGACATTCTGCTCAGAAGGCATTGACACATTGGAGAGGATCATGCATGTATGCTCTGTCAAACTCAGGCCCTGGAAACTAGACAACATCTATTTTTTCAATGACCTTTTAGTCTGGTCTGTAGTGAAAAGCTCAATATTGTCTGGACAGGAAACACAAATCTTCAGAAGATGATCACTGAAGCTGCAGAGCTCTGGAGGAACTCACTTTTTCAGGAAACAATCATTCTGGCCACTTGGAACATCTGAAAATCAGAAACAATAAATATTTTGAAGGAGTTAACCCTGAAGCTGGGTTGTGGGCTAGAATGCTCAAGGAGGATCTTCAAAACTTAAGCCTTAGGGTCAAGCCTCTGTTGGCTAGCTTTATTAATAATTTGTGCACTAGATTGAGTTCTTAGTCTTATTTCCTTAAGAGGGCTGGTGGGGTGGTAGTCCCCTTGTAATCAGGTGACCTGTTATTCTTTTATTTAATTGAAAATGGAGAAAAGACAGTAGGAGCCTTTCCTGTTGTCCAATGTTTAAAAAAAAGCGTTCAGCCGCAACCATGCTATCTCAGCGACTCAACTTGATGCCCTCCGTGCTTGCAATGCTATCAAGCAAGTGGTTTACTTGTGCTCAGTTGAAGGACCACCGCTAGAGGAGCCTTACCGGAGGATATTGCCGCCCTTATTGCTCAGTTTACTCATCTGTTTGAAGAAACAGCTGGGCTGCCACCTTCTCGACCATTTGATCACGCACTTCCCTTGATTCCAAGTGCTCAAACTGTCAATCCGCGTCCTTATCGTTATACCCCCGCGCAAAAGGATGAAATTAAAACTCAAGTGGCGGCAACAAGGCATGGTTCAACATAGCAACAGTCTTTATGCCTCTCCAGTCCCGCTTTTCCAGAAGAAAGACGGTACATGGCGCCTGTATGTGGAGTTGTGGACTACCGCCATTTGAATGCTCGCAAGGTGAAGAATTGATTTCCCTTTGCCATCGGATATTGGGTGTTGGTGAAGTTTCAACCCTATGTGTAGATGCCAGTCGTATCTTGTGCTAATCACAAGCTTTCCTTTCGTTATTTTGGTTCCTTTCAGGTCCTTGCCAAAATAGGATATGTCGCCTATAAGCTGGCTCTTCCATCTACGATCAAGGTGCACCCAATGTTTCACGTTTCACTCCTCTGGGCGGCCCTGCCTCCAGATAAGGAAGCCTCAATGGACATGCCATCACCTCAGCTTCCTCACGCAGCACCATCGATCCCTGAAGTTGTGCTGCAACATCGGTTCATCCAGCTCGGGGCAGCTTCGATCCTCAAGTCCTGGTGCACTGGACTGGCCAACTGGGCACTGGCGTCCCTGGCATAGTTGGAAGGATTACTACGAGCTCCTTCATCATTTCCTTTTTTGAGACGATCCTTCGTCGTTTCCTTGGTGTTGCGGCTTGGGTACAAGCCGCTACTTTTTTTTGAGTGACATCCCCCTCTCCTTCAGTGCTGGTGTTGTGTGTCACCGGTGTTGGTGGGACTTGACCGTCGCCCGTGGTCGGAACCACACCTTGAAAACGAGGGCTCCGCCTCGGCTGCACCTGTGTTACGGGTCGACGGCGGAGGTGAGAGTGTCGGTGCTGTGTGTCGACGACGCTGGAGGGTGCTGACCGGTGCCGGCGAGGGTAGTGAAGATGGAGGCATCGTCAGTGGTGGATCTCCTGTGTCCGGGGTTGCCAGACGCCTCGGTGGTGGTAGGACTGATCCAAAGGCCAGGCAAAAGGGGCCACCGCCCCGGGCCACGAGAGAAAGGGGCTCGAATGTGAATTGTACTAGTATCCAACTACTATATAATTATGTTTTTCAAAAAATTCAAAAAACAAGTTCATTGGAGCTTAGGATCCAAAAATCCCCGCTCTTTCTTCATGGAAATGGCTTTTGGGTCCCGAGCTCCATGGCTCCTTTTATTTTGAAAATTAAAAAAATACAATTCTTAGGTTTCAAAAAATTCTGTAAACACACACACACACATACATATGGACGTATATTACTTGTTTGCGAATTTTCACGGTAAACTATGTTTTTTATGCGAGCTACAAAAGAAATGCAAAAAACTTGTATTTGTAGCACACGTACTACCACTATTAAAGTACATGAATTTACCTTTTTTGTGTACCTCACATAAAAGCGTATTACATTATGGAATTTTCTAGAAATGTGGTATACACCTCAATTTTCACGCGTGTTTCTTTTAGAATTTTTGGAATCTTAAAAATATGTTTTTCAAATTTTTCAAAAAAAGAGTTCATTGGAGCTTAGGATCCAAAATTCCCCACTCTTTCTTTATCCAACATTAAAATAGTGCTAGATACATTCATTTAAGCGATAAGTGATTTTGATGGATGAAAGTACATCTGAAACCGAAAGATGATTGGATACATAAATGAGAGCCTCAATTTGCACATGAGCAAGTTCACAAACTATTTATTTATAGTTTATACTATGTGGGAACAAATCAATCCAATTTCTGAAGTTGAGTTAAGCTACACTGCTATTCTCTTTTTATCTTGGGCATCTCAATATCATAATACAATTTATGATAATTATTTTGTATTATTATATCACTGCTCTATTTTTCATCTGATAAAAGGATAGAAGCTCTCATATGGACGGAATCATACCAAATAAATCTAGATAAGCATGTCAAATAATTGAATCATATGCCAAAAGTACAATCAACAACATTTTATGCTCTTTGATAATTGTAATAATGATGCTAATTATAATTAAAATATAATTATAAACCGTGCATATGTTGTCACATATTACTGAATCCAACTTGTAAGTCATATGTGTTATGCTCTAGAAATTTCTATGAATATAATTGCCTAACGTACACTAGAAAGCACTACTACATTTCTTTATTTAAGTGTGTATGATTTAGAAAATCTCTACCATGACATTCAATAATAACATATATAGGAATATATGTGTACTCACTATATATAATTTATGAAATAATATAATTCAACGGATTTTTTTAAACTAAAGTATTTTTTTTGTTACATTATATAACTCAAGTTTCGCAGAAAAAAAACTTTCAAAAATATACTTCCACCGTCCCAAATTACTTAACTCGGTTTTGTCTTGATATGAATATATCTAGACTTAAAAACAAATCTAGATACATCCGGATCTAGAGAAACTCGAGTCATGTAATTTGAGATGAACAAACTATATTACAATTATATAATAAGATATATTCTAGCTATTATTTAGAAACATGCATATGCGGATAACTGTGATGGCTAAGTAATAGAAAATTATATAGAGTAAAATTTTAATATGGCACAATTAGTTTAAATAAGTATAAAAGTTTAATACAAAATATAATGACGTTGAGATGAACAAACTCTATTTTGGTGCATTGAAGTTTTGGGCTGATACCGCTAAGCAAGCAGCAATAGAATAAGATTGTATAAAGTGTTGAGCCCATTTTGCGTCTGCATAAATACAACGACTGGATGCAACATGTTAAGCATCAATAAAGCTGTAGCATCCTAACTAACTTAGATTGAATACAATGAACGCCAAGAGATAAGTTTCGTAGTACTAGCATAGAGTAGTTTGGACCCTTGTTCACTGGCACCTCCCTTGCGAGCCATAAAGGACCATTCTCCATTGTGAATGCCCTTGCGAACCATAACGCACCATGCACCATGCACCATGCAAAATGCAGACACGTGTACGGGAGGATGTCTATTGTCCACTCATCGCTCTGCAATGCAATTCAACGGAGAAACCATTCATCCAGGTTCAGGCCCTTACGATGGATGGATCTATCGATCTGTCTGCACTACTATGTACTAATACACTAGTATTGATCTGTAACACAACAAAATCACTAGCATCAACATCGGCCGGACGGGATCCATCCAACACACCGCAGGCTACGCTACGCTAGCGATCGAAGAGCAGCAGCAAGGATCAACCCGCAGGAGACATACGGGGTTAGCGAGCGGCGTGGGCGTGCGTACGTACCTACTCTGCCACCCGGCCGGGGTAGGAGCTAGCGGCCGATGACAAATACCGACGGTGGAGAGTGCTCGTAGATCTATCAGTTTTTGGTTTGGGTGGAGGTGGATGACGGCACGAGCGTGCACCCTCCCCCAAAAGAGAGAGAGAGAGAGAGAGAGGGAGAGGGATGGATTGGGGGGCGCTAGGCAGCCAGCGTGTGAGGTGGTGGTGTCATATAGGAGGAGATGGTGCAATGCAACCCACGCTCTCTCCTTCTTCCTGACACCCTCGTAATCAGGACGGGTAAGAAGATTCACCCCATCTCCCTGGTGAAGTGATGGTTACAAATTTTTTTTGTGGTATCATTTACTCTTGCGCACCACCTTGTCTCCCCCCTTTTACACTATACTACTGCTACAATTAATCATCGTTGAGTCCTATTGATTAAAACGGAAAAAATGACGACCGGGTCAGCAAATCCGCACCATGCATGTCCACGCCACCCCTCCCCATCCATCTGTCACCAACCCTCCCTTCCAAGCTGATTCCATATGACCAAAAGGGCAACGCTCTGCGTCGGTTGATCGACACAATTTTGATCGGTCATTGTGCAACAGTTCGAGAGCGGTTATTTTACGGTCACGTTGTTGCACAATGTTTCACAATAAAAATCATATCGATGTGGTTTTTTCAGATGTCGGTGAAGCTTTCGTGGTATACAAATGAAGTTTTTTGGAGAAACAGATCGCTGGTTGCACCAAAAATTTGTTATGTTCATTTTTTCTAAAATTTTAGCACCACTAAAGTAAAAATCGTGATAAATATGGTTAAGTACCATATTTTCCATCAATTGGTGGCAGTAAATTTATTCACCGGTGGTAGTTTCTTTTCTACTAATTGCAACAAAAGTCGCAACCACTGGTAGAAAAAGGCCCATTTGTCCCGGTTCTAGAGGGCCATTTGTCCCGGTTCCGGAACCGGCACTAAAGGGTCGTTACTAATGCCCAAAACCTTTAGTCCCGGTTTGCCCACGAACCGGGACAGATGGGGCTCCACGTGGCCTCTGCGGCTTGCCCTGGCAGGAGGGCCTTTTGGCCCGGTTGGTAGCACCAACCGGGACCAAAGTGCCTCCACGCGTCAGCAGTTCCGTGTCTGGGGTTTTGTTTTTTTTTGAGAGGGGGGGATGGGGGTTTTGTAGGGTTAATTTAGGGGTTTCATATATTGTAGCTAATAGAGAGAGGTGTCCTCTCTTATCTCCGTGCTTGGTCGACGCTACGTACTATACGTATAGAGAGGACTCGACATGCTAGCTAGTAAGCAAATGGAGGAATTAAACCATTAAGTACAGAAAATCGTCATGAACATATACAGAGAGAAGTGAGATTGTTCGAACAACAAGTTTTCGTATATCTATCCGACGCTACTGGCTACATATATACAATATAAGATCTCTTACAATACCCTAACATCTGAAATCAAGTTCCATATGGTATTCTTTCTCTTTCCTGATGACGTGTTCAAGAAAGAATCCTGCCAATTCCTCTTGAATTGCTATTATGCGATCTTGTGGTAGGAGTTCTTCCTGCAGCTCCCAAAGCTAATTCGAAGAAGGGGGTCAATACATATATATGAATGAAACTCAACACAAAATAGAGATCGTAGCGTTGTAGATGTACTCGCATACGTAGTATCCACAAAGATTAGTCCCTTCTTGCTGCCACAACCACTTTACGAGAAATAAAGGTCAATCAAACTGATAATCAAGCATTATATAAATGGTATTGATGAAACTAGCTAGAATCAAATTAATGGGAGATGCGCGGAACTAGCTAGTAGTATTTACTTTCGGGCGTGTAAATTTCAGCTCCTTCGGCAGTCCCGGAGATTTTGTGGTGAACGGTATCCAAACCCTGCCAGACATAGAAAATAATTATTACCTAATATCAGGAAATGAACAAAGTTGCCGAAATGCTGCGATAATGATCGATTGCACTTACTTCTTAAGCATTTCAGTGATGATCGCATACGTCTTGGGATCTTTTCGTCTTGAGTCTAAGACGGTTACTAGTCCCTCCTCAAGCATAATCTCTAGGAGAATAAAGTGGAAGCTGCGCACGCATGCATAACTCATCAATTACATTACTATAACCTCGAGTAAATAAAGGAAAACCGAATATGCATAGTATAACACTCACTGGAAGTTGTAAGGAAATATTATTTTTTGTTTGTTTTGATGTTGAAGCAACGATTGTAGCAAGTTGGCCTCGGCTTGTTTGGGATTCTTTTTCATCTCCCATTCATCAAAGAGATTTAGGTTAATGAACCAAATATTATAGATTTCTCTTTGCTTGCATTCGACGATCTTCAATCTGCATGATATAGTGAATTATATGTACATGCAATGAAAGAGCTGAGCTATATATAGAGACTTAATTAAAGAAGTAGTACTTACAGACAGTAGCAAGTGACGATTACTTTATCGATGGCCATTTGATTGAAAAGCTGGAATAACTCCTCAAATGGAACATACAAACCGTCAATTCCAACGAGGTCGTGCTTGTCTTTAACCATAAGCAACACATTATCCAACCCAGAGTTCTTGCAGGTGTCCATGTACCACTCATGGAATCTTCGCATCATCGTTGGTAGTTGTTGATCAGGTCTAACGAGAGGATACCCGTGCCGGAATTTGAGTTCGTCCACCTGCAGTGGATCAAAATGTATATCGTCTGGCAGGTAATCACCAGGATTGGTACCGGGCACCATCCCGGCCGGCAGATTTGCGACGACGATATCACTAGACACCTGCAGCGGGGGGCATGATTGTTTCGCCTGTTCGCCGAGCTGGGGAATTTTTTTCCCTCTTGCAATTTGTTGTTTTCTCCTTTGGTTAGTTGCAGTGCTTCCGGACCGGCGCGCTTCTTGCACTTTCTTTTTAAGAGCGCGGACATGGTTGTCATCCAGCGGAGCCGGTGCTGGTCGCTTCAGGGCATCCAAAGTTCGCTTCAATTTCACGTCATCTATCTTCTCCTCCGGAGGTGGATTTTTCTTTTTAAAAAAGGCATCCACTTCGCCTTTAGAGATCTTCGCACTTTCCTCATCGCTCCTCTCGTATGGTAACGGCTCAAGAGGCTTGAGAGATGATGGACCGTATTGGTATCGCCTCCCACCACTGGTTGTACTGCTAGACGCCGGAGGGACAGCTGCTATTTTCCTTTGTTTCTTAAGAGGCGCCGAGCAGCCGGAGCGGAGGTGGCGGCTCTCTTTTGCTCTTGCTGACGAGGCGGAGGAGGAGACGGGCTGCTCGGACGCGCCGACGCAGGCGGAGAAGGAGGCGGAGGAGGAGGCGTGCACTAATCAGTCGCCGAAGGAGCAGGCGGAGAAGGAGGCGTGACCTGATCTCTCGCGCGGAGGAGGAGGAGGTGGGCCCTTACTCGCCGGAGGAGGAGGAAGAGGAGGAGGCGGGCCCTTACTCGCCGGAGGAGGAGGAGGAGGCGGAGGCGCCGTCCAGTTCGTAAGCTTGATGAATTCCTTCGGCCATAGACATGAAGTCCTCAGAGCATTCTGCAGGAGATTTTCCCCTTCGCCGGTAGGGTAGTCAAGCTCGATCTCCTCATATCCCTCCATTATTTCATCGACCATCACAACAACATAACCTTGTGGAATCGGATGACAGTGAAAATTTCCGTTGGGTCGAGGAGGTGCAACATGGCCGATAGCCACCGTGAGTTTGAATTGCATCAGTTGCTTCTTAAGGTGGCAATCTTGAGACTCCGTGATTTCATCCACGGGGTACCTGGAAGCCGTCAAATCAGGCTGCGCAATGACCTCGGTGGAAGCCACGCTGCTTCTCCGCTGAGATGGCAGGGTAGCTTCGTTAGCTCGATGCCTCTCCTCTAGCGCTTGTACTCTTGCATGCAGGTTCTGTATTTCGCTTTGCTCCTGTTTCCTCTTCCTCTCCCTGCTTTTGTAACTGCCTGCGTCGGGAAACCCATGCTTCCACGGAAGGGAGCCTGCCGTGCCTCGTGTTCGTCCTGGGTGCTCAGGATTCCCGAGGGCCATTGTGAGCTCGTCCTTCTCTCTGTCGGGAACGAACGTCCCTGCCTCCGTTTCGGCGATTAACTTCTGAAGCTTGTTGATCGGTACTGTCAGTTGTTCGTTCGTCCAATAGAACTTCCCTGTTTCAGGGTCCAAGGTTCCCCCAACCCCGAAGAACCAATTCCTTCCACGCTCTGTCCAGTTCAATGTCGCTGGTACGATCCCTTTGTCAAGAAGGTCCTTTTCAGCCTTGTCCCACAACAGACGGGCTTTGTGGTAGCCACCTGACCCCGTGCGATGGTGATGCTTCTTCTTTGCAGCATTTAGTTTGTTTATTGCTGACATCTTCTTACTCTTCTCCGATGTCTTGTGGGCCACAAATGCGGGCCACTGTTCTCTTATCTTCTCAAATCGGTCGGTGAATGCTGGAGTCTTCTCTTTGTCGACAAACGTTGTTTTTAACTCATTCTTCCACCTCCTGAATAGCTCTGCCATCTTCTTAAGAGCATGAGTCTTTACCTTTTGCTCTATAACTGGCTTTTCCGGATGATCCTCTTCCGGTAGGGTGAAATTTGCCTTCAGCGCGGTCCAAAGATCATCTTTCTGTCTATCGGTGACAAAAGACACTTCAGGGTCTCCGGCCTTCGGCTTATTCCATTGGTGGATGGTGATCGGGATCATGTCCCTAACAAGAACCCTGCACTGAGCAGAAAATGCATCCTTGGTCCGGCTGGGTTCAATCGGTTGGCCATCTCTATTGATGCTGGTGATCGTGAACCTTTCATCCGGGCGCAACTTTTTCTTCGGGCCTCGTCTCGTTACCGAAGTTTGGCTCGATCCGGATACGGAGGGCTAGAAAAGAAGAAAGAAGAGAGTTAATATGTGTACACAGTCCAAAACAATTAATGCATCAATTAGCTAGTCAGCACGGGCTTAATTATTATATATACCTCGCCGGACTTTCCAACAACTCCTTCCTCCGTTCGCTCACAGGATCCATCATAAGCATGTCCTTCCACCTCCATTGTCCGATCACCGGAGCCTGCTTCACCCTCTTCTTCCAGACCATCGGTGTCGTTCAGAAACTGGAAGACATCACCTCCTTCCCGGATGATGTCGCCCACCAACAACGGTCCTTCGCGGATGGTTTCCCCCAACATCTCTTCTTGTTCTAAGTTTCTTTGACGATCGTCCATAGTTTCTGCAAAATATTAATTACAACATGACACTTAATATATAAACATGATATATCCTCGACAATAAACCTATATAAGATGACCCTCGACCCCTCGACCCCCTCACACCACGTTTGTCTAGTGTCAAAGGATTCAAACAAATAAAACCATGTCTTCATCATTAGGCGAAAGTAACAGGCGCATGATGGTTAAGCTCTCCAAAGTTATTTTGGAACGGAGTCCCAGATAGGATAATTTGCTTTTTGATACAAAGTTCAGCAAGAGCCTTCCGAATATCTCTATTTGGAAGGCCTTTTCTGAAATTTGTACCAAAAAGCGAATTATCATATCCGGGACTCCGTTCCAAAACAACTTTGGAGATAACTTCCTACCATCATGCCCCGGTTACTTCCGGCTAATGATGAAGCCATGGATTTCTTCAATACTTTGACACAAGGCAACCTCTCGACACATCGGCGATCCACCCCTCGACGACCCTCGACCCCTCGACGACCGTCGACGACCATCGATCCTCGACGACCCTCGACCGTCGACGACTCATGCAACCGATGTCTGATGGAAAGTGTGACGAATTCGGCTTTTAAAAAGACCCCGAATCAAAAAAAAGTTCAACATGAAAGTTCTTTATTTCCCCAAGGACTACAACTTTGATGTTTTGTGTTTTTCCATCCTAGGAACATATGTGTCCTCTCAAAACTAAAACGCGACGCCATTATGATGCACATGTCAAACCGCTCAAATTTTTGTACTGTTCAATTGCAAATTTGCATACACCATTATTGCAACAATGAATACATAAATCTTTTTTTTTAATTTTTCAACATGTGTAAAATACATAAGTATTTTGCAAATTTTCATTTAACAGTGGCATCATCTAGCAAAAAAATTTAACTTTGGCATCATCGATTCTAGCATCATCTAACAACAAAATTGCATTTAACGGTACATAGAGCAAAATTTTCTTTTCTCTGTTTTTTTTTCTTCTTATTTTCCTTTTTCCCTCTCCTTTTTTTTCTTCTTCCTTCTTCCTTCTTCCTCTTTTCTTCTCCCCGCAGGCCACACAGCAAGGCACGGCCGTGGCCATGGCCGTGGCCGGCGGCGACCAGCGGCAAGCAGCATGGGGGCGGAGGCGGGCGCGGTGGGCAGGCGGCGACCAGCGGAGGCGTGCACGGGCCGGCGAGCACGGCTAGCTCCCGTCCATGGCCGTGGCCGTGGTGAGCACGGCTAGCTCTACGTACAAAATGGAGAGGCAAAAGGGGGGAGGGGCTCACAGCGACGGCGGGTGCGACGGGGGCGGCGGGCGGGAACGACGTGAGGGAGCACGGCGCGCGACGACGGGGGCGGCGGGCGGTGGTTGGGAAGCCTGATGGCGTCGGTTTCGTCTTCGGCGTCGTCGGGGGAAATGGCGAGATTAGAACTGAAAATTTATAAGTGTCATTTATATACCCAGAGTATTGGTACCGGTTCGTGCCAACAACCGGGGCCAATGCCCCCCCTTTAGTCCTGGTTGATAACACCAACCGGGACCAAAGGTTTTTTTCAGCAGTCGAAAAGGCGGCAAACAGAGACCTTTGGTTCCGGTTGGTGCCACCAACCGGGACTAAAGGGTGGCATTGGTCCCGGTTGGTGGCACGAACCGGTACCAATGCTCCCCTTTAGTTCCGGTTGGTGCCACCAACCGGAACCAAACGCCTTGCGTCGAGGAGCGGTGGGATGTTTAGTCCCACCTCGCTAGTCGAGGGAGCGCTCGAGCGGTTTATAAGCGCTGCTGCGCGTACCGTCTCGAGCTCCTCTCAACTGCAGGCTTTCGAGCCTAATCTGGTACTGCTTGCCTGTGGGACTATTGGGCCTATTGCGGGCCTGAATCCTGGCCCATGGTTGGGTTTTTAGTCGTACTCAGGCCGTGGTGGCCCAATAGGTGGCATTTATTTTTCTTTTTTCCAGTTTTTTGTTTTCTTTTTTGCTTTATTTAATTTTCCAGTTTCTAGCAATACAAATGAACTCCGAAAATGTTGAAACTTGGCATGGTATCATCATTTGACCCACATAACATGTGCTAAAAAGTTGAGAGGGTTACGGCAAAAACTGGATGCACTTCGTGTACAAAATGGACAATCTCTTTCGAAGTATCAGGGTTTCGAACGAAAACTCATCTGTTACAAAGGGATTTCATTTTTTGAACTTATTTGAACTCCAGACGTTTTGTGTGTTCAAAATGAACCATTCAAAGCCACATCATCAATTTTCAACCCTTTCTGACTTCATCTGTCTTCACTTTTTCTTCGCTTGTGTCCTTTGCTTATTGCGCCGTAACCATGGATATTCTTCATCGCTTAACATGGTGCTTGGATCAGCCTTGACTTTGAAGGGAGGAATTTCATGAAACTTTTCATAATCTTCAGACATGTCTGTCTTGCCCTCCAATCCCACGATGTCTCTTTTTCCTGAAAGAACTATGTGGCGCTTTGGCTCATCGTATGATGTATTCGCTTCCTTATCTTTTCTTTTTCTCGGTTTGGTAGACATGTCCTTCACATAGAAAACCTGCGCCACATCATTGGCTAGGACGAATGGTTCGTCTATGTACCCAAGATTGTTCAGATCCACTGTTGTCATTCCGTACTGTGGGTCTACCTCTACCCCGCCTCCTGACAGATTGACCCATTTGCACTTAAACAAGGGGACCTTAAAATCATGTCCGTAGTCAAGTTCCCATACGTCCACTATGTAACCATAATATGTGTCCTTTCCCCTCTTATTTGCTGCATCAAAGCGGACACCGTTGTTTTGGTTGGTGCTCTTTTGATCTTGGGTGATCGTGTAAAATGTATTCCCATTTATCTCGTATCCTTTGTAAGTCAATACAGTTGAAGATGGTCCCCTGGACAATGAGAACAACTCATCAGAAACAGTGTTGTCACCTCTGGCACGCGTGTAAGGCCTGATATGCGGTACTGTTCCAGATCTAGATGTTTCCATCCAGATCCGGGGACGAAGCACATATCGGTCCCACCGCGACATATGACATAGCCATAAGCCCCGGATTTCCAACATGATATCACAACATTACAGATACAAGGATACAACATCTCATACAATCGGCATACAACTGCCTTAAATAAATACAACAGCGGAAGATACATGTCTGAGTACAGACTACAATCAAATGCCTGCTGGCAAAGAGAAAAACATCGATTCCCATAACCACACGGGTCCAGGCCCTCCGCCGGGATCCGCCTAACTAGTCGTCGTCGAGACTCCACGTGAAACATCGATCACCATACCTGTTGTCGATCAAAACCCTGAAAAGAGTTTGGGGGTAGTATCATGAGTATAGAAGTACTCAGCATCCAACTGTAGTGGTCAACTGACCCAGCAAGGACTTCATCACTCGTCAATCTAGGACAACTAGTAGTTTACGGTAAGGATGGGGTAAGTGGTGAGGTTGCTGCCGCACTAGCATTCATGAAGTGGCTAACGATCTAGAGAGTAAGATAAGAAGCCAAGTATTCGATGAGGAATCGCCTCCAACAAGTCTTGCTATCAACTACTTACGCAAGCATAACACCTATCCTATCATTGTCCTCCTCTTCGCATCCCGACGAAGAAGAAGCAGTCAAGGCACACACACGCATTGATCAAGTTATATTAAGATTATCTCAGTTGTTGTTGTCTATGAACAAGGAGTAGGTCTCAAGTCGTCCATAACCGTGGACACGGCTTCTCGAAAATATTTAACCCTACAGGGGTGTACCAACTGCCCATTACAAGGCTCCGCACGCACGCCCATCTCTCTCAGTTGCTACCCATCACAGGCAACCATTTTATGATTTAGTCCCAAGAGATCCGGAACGACAGGTCCCTCTAACTAACAACGCACAAATCCGGGTGGCCCCCGGGGAGTCGACACCCAATACAAAGGCCGGCCGCGCTATTGGATCGGACTCTTCCGGCTGGACGAGGTCGGGGTAACTAACCCATCACTGTGGGAAGTCCTCGAGCTTCCAGGTGTGGACCAACAAAGGAACTCTGTCTCCGCTGGCCCGAGTTGTTTGAAAATCTGCTGGGAGCTCACCAGTCACACACACGGTTTTCAAATGGTAAAACCAGCTTGGGCCACCTCTAGAAATGTTTGAAGCTAGCTAGGTAAGAAAAGGGGACCCCATAAAATCCCACACGCGGTTAGGCACGCTCAGTCTTAAAACCAATACCCGGAACTCGGATCCTAGGTGACTCGAATGGAACAAAGCGTCGAGGCGGGATAGCCTAGACCTTCCATCCTTCGTCGAATATAGTCAACATTATAATAATCATATCATCAATAACAATATAATAATGTGATATCCCAAAACCACGGAGTAACAGGGTAACATCGTAGCATCCTAAGCATGCATACTAGGCAGGGGCTGAGCAACGAGCAATAGTAACATAGCAGTACATGGTTTGCTGGGAGGGGACATGGCTGTATCGGTTTGAAAGAGGCTGTAAACATGTGGTAGGATCAAACATCGAGCCTAACCTAGACTAGCATGCAAACCGCTGGTTGAAATAGAATGGATCATAAGTAATGTATAGTCCTTGCCTGTTGATCGCAAGCTCGCATCGTCTCCGAGAGGTACCCGCGGAAGCACACAAGACGATAAGCACTGGAAAGCAATCAACGGTGCACCACTATTACTACGGAGCAAACACAAGCAAGCATCAACAAGAAGGCAACACGAGACATCGCACCTACCGTCGAGAGCGGTTACTAACACTTTAAGTGGAGTACTCGTCACACACGACGATACCGCACATTTACGGTGGTTCAAGTTGTTTAGCTACAGGTGATCAAGAAAGGTTGTTAACATGGAATATCACTCAAGCATGGCATAGCACACAAACATGGCAAGAGGTGAAGCATAAATAAACTATCTGATCTAGTCAATTTAAGTGGGGTGAAATACTAGACATGCCAACTATTACGGACCCCACGATATTTATTGCATTTCGTACTGTTTTGCCCTAAATAATATTTTATTATTTTTATTAGCAAGCAAGAGCAGCAAAAACACAATCTACATGCAATTCTAGTCAAGTTACATATAAGAAACATTTTAAACGGAGCAACGATTAAAAAGTTATTGAAATTAAAGTTTACAGTGGCAAGCAGTTGTAATTAGCAGTTAAACAACAAGTAAACAAGCTCAAACATGACAACAAGCAACATTTTAATAATCTACGCGCAAAATGGAGCAACTTTCATGTAGAAAGCGTCTCCATCGGAGCTACCGGTGAAAAGTTACGGGCAACGCAAAAACAACTAATACAATCTGCCTAAATAAAAAAATAAATAGAGGAAAAAAACAGTTAACAGGCCGAAATCTACTGGGCCGGCCCAACACAGAAAAAAACAGAACTAAAAAAATAAAAATAATAAAAAGGGGGCAGCCTCACCATGGGCTCGGCCCAAGAGGAGGGGCGGCCTGGGTCAGATGCCGGCTGGGCTTCTGGGGCGAGTGGGCCGCGCGGGGGCGTGGGGCCGCCTGGGGGCGCGCCGGCCCAAGCGTGTGGACGCGAGCGGTTGGGGACGAGCTCGTCCACTCGGGGCTTGCAGGCGGCGGTGGCTTGCTCGGCTCACCGGCCGGCTTGCCGCGTGAGGACCAGGTAGGGGCGCGGCGGCCTGGAGGTTACCGGATCCGGCTGGCGGCGGCCACCAAGCTCGGGCAGCGCGGGCTTCGTGCACGGGCGGCGGCAGCCAAGCTTCTGGCCAAGCTTGCCATGGCCATGGCGGCTGGGCTTGCGGTCCTGCGGGGCAGAGAAGAGAAGAGAGATGAGAGGGAGAGAAAGGAGAGGAGGAGGGAGAGGAAAGGGCGCGGGGAGAGGGGAGGGTCGGCCTGGCCTGGCTGCTGGTCGCCGGCGGGAGGTCGGAGTCGCACGGCGCGAGGCGGCGCCCACGGGATGGAGACGGCTCGGGGAGAGAGGAGACAGAGGAGAGAGGTGGGTGGCTAGGGTGGATCTGGGCCGTCGGAGCTCACCCATGGACATGTGTTTGACTTCGAGGATTGTTTTCTTCGATACATGGTACAAGCTGCTGAATTAGTAAATCAACTGAAGCCATACGCTCCTTGGCTGCAAGCTATTTGCAACCATGGACGCAGCAAAGATTTCACAGCGAAGCATCACCCAAAGCTGTTCTGTCCTCCGGTCCGCGATACTATGAATATCTTCAGGCGGCCAAATGACCCTTTTGCAACATATGTAGGAGTCAGACAGCATATTAATGAACGCAATATGTCGAAGCGTTTCCAGAAGGAAGTGTACCACTTTGAAGTTGCCATTCGAAACCAACAACTGCTTGAAAACTTCATCGAAGGAAATCAGCGCCAGATGCAACATCTATCAGATGAGATAAACAGAGTTGGAAACATTGCCATGAACAACAACCAATACTTGAAGGTATTGAAGCGTCATTCTTGGAAAGGCCTCAGGAAGTTTAACTCAGTGAAGAAACTTCAAGCTGACCGCATATTCAAGGAATATCCACATCTGCAGCGGAACTTTTCCAGAAATGATTCGATTGATCGCCCCAACCCCAAGATACCACCGCTGGACAAGATCGATGAAGTATTATTTGTCAACTCTGCCGAACAGATTCGCCCCGATACTTTCTCAGATGAAGACTCCCACACATCGAAGCACGAAGACGATCCTCTCGACGACAGCGACCTTGACTTGCTTCAAGCGCCGATGGACTTCGACGAGGAAGAGTCACCGGCTTCGACCGAAGGCGAAACGTCTGGAGATGCTTCTTCGTCAGGCGAAGACTTTCCGCAGGGTCCCAGGGTTGCAGCTGAAGCGTAAATACTCTCGATCTGCCTCTCAACCTTTTGTCCAATTCTTGACAAAAAGGGGGAGAAAGTAGCATCGATTGAGTTTAGATTCGCTGCGGGGCTTTGGGTTTTGATTCGATATCTTTTGCATGTGTTAAGATTCGACAAACATTCCATTCACTTCGATTGGGTTGTATCTTAACGTTCTACTTCGGCTGTGAACTGTTTCGTCATATATGTTAATAACCCCGTGCTTGCAAGTTGTTTTTCTATATTTTATCTTGCAGGTGGTTATTATCCTTAAGTTCACAGGTCATTGGATGATTGCATATTCTTCAAGACAAATTATCTTTGTATGCAATTGATTCACTAAGATGTGTGTTAGGCTTCCCATTGATGATATTCTTCAACAAGCATATTCTTCGATTATACAAATCTTCAATGCTTGCATTCAGGGGGAGTCATAAGCTTCATATCTTAGAGTTTGCTCTCAACTCAACTTAAATTCCATATCTTTTATCGATGCCTGTTTTGTCAACAATAGTCCAAAAAGGGGGAGATTGTAAGAGCAAAGTTATAACCCCATGATTTTTGGATATTGTTGGTCAAAACAGTAGAGGAACTAACAAGTTTTCTAGTGTGAAACAGAAGGTTAGGTTCCTGAAGCAATAGGTTGGTGATAAAGCCTCAACGAAGATTTATACTTTTACTGAAGCATATCCTCTGGAGTGAAGCTCATTACGGATGTCGACCCCTAAAAATATAAGGAATCCTGAAGCACGTCTCATCGAAGAAGATGACCAAGATGGCGCAAGACTTAGTTGTTTTTGCGTAGTTCTTTTTACTTCTTTGAGTCATAGGAAAAACCGTGCTATCAAGAGGGGTTTAGTAAATGTACTCCGAAGGTTTTGATGAAAAGACTCAGATCGAATCTAAACTAGTGAGAAACCAGTGTTGAAGAAATCTCATGTGCGCTAGGTAATGCTTCACCAGCGAAGACTTTGTTCTTTCGGCTCCTGAAGCAGAACCAAGTCCGTGAGTCAGCTTTACTTGGACCGCAAGTAAAGTTGCCCCTTTGATTGGAAATATGACCGTTGGGGACAGGTGCCAAGCTGTCACATCGGGTTACTTCAGTCATTTCGCACCTAGGGATTGCCACCTATAAATACGCCACCCCCGCCCTCATTGGCCCGTGGCTGCTCCAAGATTGATTCCTTACAAAGGAGAGATAAAGAGCAACCCCACTGAAGCAAACCAAAAACCCATCCACCGAAGCATAAGTCCTATTGATCTGAGTTGATTCATTATGACTTAGGAAGAAGTTTGCTAGCCTTTTTATCTTGGAGAACTGCAATTCTCCTAGACGGTTAGAGAGTTGTTCTTCAGAGAGCGAAGAGTTATTGTCGCCTCGAAGTCCAGTTTGTCAAAGGTTTCGGTGATTTCCTCAATAATCAACCATGAGTGAAGAACTGACCAAGCTCAAGGAGATTGGTGCAGTGGAGAAACGGACGGAGAGAGGTTAGCTCCTGTGTTCAATCACAAGTCCCTCCAACCAGACGTAGCACTTTGCAGAGTGTGAACTGGTCGAACAAACATCGCTGAGTCAAGAGTTCGTTTTACTTTCCGCACTTACATTCAGTTTATCAATTGCTTCAGTGATATGCTTCAATGCAATTGATTCGATGCTTTTGATTCGCTATGTTATGCTTCAATCATGTTCTACTTCAATGTTTACCTTCCTGTTGAATGTCTTCGGTCGCTGAGTTATGCTTCACTTCATAGTTTCATGCAAAATTTTGAAGTGATCATTCACCCCCTCCCCCTCTGATCACATACTTGGTCTAACAATCTTCCTCTTCATGCACACCCAAGGAGGAAGGTTATACATACATAGAGTCACGGGCCAGGTGCTGTGATTGCTCCTCTGCTCCCCGAAAGGATTAATGCCATCCGCGCTTAAACCAAACCATACGTTCCTTGGGTCATCTCCAAACTCAGCCCGGTACTTTCTCTCGATTTTTCTCCACTGCGACCCATCAGCGGAGTGTCTCAAATTCCCGTCTTTCTTATGGTCTTCATTGTGCCATCGCATCAACTTGGCATGCTCTTTGTTCATGAACAGACGTTTCAACCGTGGTATTATAGGAGCATACCACATCACTTTGGCAGTAACCCTCTTCCTGGGGGGCTCGCCGTCAACATCACCAGGGTCATCTCGACTGATCTTATACCGCAATGCACCGCATACCGGGCATGCGTTCAAATCCTCGTACGCACCGCGGTAGAGGATGCAGTCATTAGGGCATGCATGTATCTTCTGCACCTCCAATCCTAGAGGGCATACGACCTTCTTTGTTGCGTACGTACTGTCGGGCAATTCGTTATCCTTTGGAAGTCTCTTCTTAAATATTTTCAGTACATCCTCAAATCCCTTGTCATGTATACCATACTTTTCCTTCCACTGCAGCAATTCCAGTACGGTATCGAGCTTTGTGTTGCCATCTTCGCAATTGGGGTACAACCCTTTTTTGTGATCCTCTTACATCCGATCGAACTTCAGCTTCTCCTTTTCACTTTCACACAGTCTCCTTGCATCAACAATGACCCGGCGGAGATCATCATCGGGCGCATCGTCCGGTTCCTCTTGATCTTCAGCTTCCCCCGTTGCAGCATCACCGTATTCAGGGGGCACATAGTTGTCATCGTACTCTTCTTCTTCGCCGTCTTCCATCGTAACCCCTATTTCTCCGTGCTTGGTCCAAACATTATAGTGTGGCATGAATCCCTTATAAAGCAGGTGGGCGTGAATGGTTTTCCGGTCAGAGTAAGACTTCGTATTCCCACATATAGAGCATGGACAACACATAAAACCATTCTGCTTGTTTGCCTCAGCCACTTCGAGAAAATCATGCACGCCCTCAATGTACTCGGAGGTGTGTCTGTCACCGTACATCGATTGCCGGTTCATCTGCGTGCATTAAGTGTGTCAAAAACCATTACAGAACATCATGAATATATAAGTGACCAAATTAATAGAAGTTCATCATCACATTAAAACCAAAGTACATACATAGTTCTCATTGAACAACATATAGCTCTCCAGAGCATCTAACTAAACCATACATTGAAACTATGTAAAATATTTCAATGCAACAACAAATGCGATCATAATCGCAACCAAGGTAACAATTGATCCAACGGCATAATGATACCAAGCCTCGCTATGAATGACATATTTTCTAAACTTTCTAATCTTCAAGCGCATTGCATCCATCTTGATCTTGTGACCTTCTACGACATCTGCAACATGCAACTCCAATATCATCTTCTCTTCTTCAACTATTTTCTTCTCTTCTTCAACTCTTTTTAATTTTTCTTTTAAATACTCGTTTTCTTCTTCAACTAAATTTAACCTCTCGACAAGAGGGTCGTTTGTAATATCCGGTTCACATACCTCCTAGATAAATACATCTATGTCAAGTTGGTGTCGGCATAATTACCATAAACACTAAATGAAACAAATAGTTATAAAAGATAATATATACCACATCCGAATCATAGAAAGGACGAGGGCCGACGGGGGCGGATACCAAAACCATCGCACTATATAATAACAAGCAATAATACAAGTAAGAAAATTAGACAATTATCTATATAATCATACAAGTAAGAAATTTTTTTCTTTTATAAAGAAGATAAGAACAAGAGGCTCACCACGGTGGTGCCGGCGACGAGATCGGCGCGGGCGATCGACGGTGGTGAAGACGGGGATGGGACGTGACGGACCGCTAAATCTGGACAAATCTTAAGAAAAATGGAGCTTGGAAGTCGAGTTTGGAGAGGAGAAAGCTTAAGTAGTGTGGCTCGGGCATTTCATCGAACACCTCATGTGCATAAGAGGTGAGCTAGAGCACCACAAAGCCCTCTCCTCGCCGGCCAGGAAAAAACAGAGCAATGGAGTGCTATGTTCGCGGGCGAGGGGTATATATAGCGAAATCATTGGTCCCGGTTCGTTTCTGGAACCGGGACTAAAGACCACCCTTTAGTCCCGGTTCCAGATACGAACCGGGACCAATGGATGTGGGCCAGGAGCGAGGCCCATTCTTCCCGGTTCGTGTATGGAACTGGGACTAATGGGTCCAGACGAACCGGGACCAATGCCCCACGAGGCCCGGCCGCCCCCCTGGGCGCACGAACCGGGACGTATGCCCTCATGAGTCCCGGTTCGTGACTGAACCGGGACTAATGGGCTGGCCAGGCCTGAACCAAAGCCTTGTTTTCTACTAGTGAACTCTTCATTGTCGATCATACTTCATCATTTATGGTTGTATCAAAAATCGAGCCAGTGGTAGCTTTATTCTTTGTCCGTTGCAACAAAAAATGTAGCACCATCATCACCGGTCGCACTCTCTAAAATATAGCACTAAATATATATCTAGATACATCCGTTTGAGCGACAAGTATCATGGTTGAGCATAATAGTATCTTTATGCCACGCTCTCAAAAGAATGTACCTAGTACTAAATTACACCTAGATACATCTGTTTAGCGATAAGTAACATAGATCGATATAGTAACATTTTAATATTATAATAATACAGATAGTAATACTTTAACATAATAATTGCAGAATCTACAATGTATCATTTGCAGCAAAATCCAAAACCAGGACTAGCCCGATATACCCATTAACAAGAAAACCAGAATGACATGTCCTGCCCTGTGTGGAGCACCACCTTCTACGCTTCATTTTTTTTGAAAGGGAAAGTCTGCTAGCTCTTTATTCAAATTCAAAAAAGTTTACATCGCTAGCTAAGGGAACCAAGATATAGTTAGGTTGTGCGTGCGTCCACAGATTTGGCGTTTCAACACGACCTCTATTTGCTAATTCATGTGCAACGGTATTTGATTCCCTAAAACAGTGTTCTAAAGACACGAAGACGAATTCTTGCAAAAGAATCCGACACTCCTCAAGGACAGGTGCTGCCACCATCTCATACCCCGATATTTCTCAGATAGCTTCAACGACCACTAGGTTGTCCATCTGGGCCATTATCTTCGGGACACATGACATATGAGCAAGCTTCAAACCTTCGAGCAGAGTAGAGCCATGTCCTATCCTCCTGATACTTGCTTTTACGAAAGATCCTCTTCTGTCCCGTACAACCACTCCAAAATAGCCCGATTTTGAATTCTCGTCGAAGGAAGCATTCACATTCACAACAAAGAAACCGGAAAGAGGTCGCTTCCAAACTTTAGTTTGAACCACAGCTTTGTTTGCCCCCACCGCTCTCACAAAATTCAGAGCAAGAGCCCGAATTGACTCGGCTGTTCTTGCAGGATTTTGGACTTCCTCGCCTCTGGACAGAGATCTCCTTTGCCACCATAAATACCACCCTCTAATGGCGATCATTTCAGGTATAGACAGTATCGAAACAAGGTTTATCAAACTCCTGTTCGCACAAAAAAAACCTCCAGGACCTCTATAGCCGATTGGAATGGAGTCGCAACCCGGTTTAATATTTCATGTAAACCAAGATCGCTCCATATTTCATGTGATCTCCCGAACTTAAACAACATATGACCTATATATTCCGAATGAGTTTGGCATAATGGGCATTAATTGACTGGATGTAGAGATGTGCCTATTTGCCAACATTCCATTGCAAGGGATTACATTATGTAAAGAACGCCACACAAAGATCTTCACCTTGCTTGGAACTTTTAGAGCACATAGCTTCTTCCAAATTGAATGAGGTTGCGAACCCCCAGTAGCAAACTCCGAGTTTGGGGAATAAGTTTCTTCCCGTTGTTTGTAGTGTGCAGATTTAAGCGAAAATCTACCCGATTTGGTTAAGTGCGAGGCAATGAAATCCTCAGTCTCATATTGAAAGATTGGGATTTGCAAGATCATGTCAGCATCACTGGGCAAAAACACGTCCCGGACCAGGTTTTCATCCCATTCACCCGTTACTGGATCAATCAGATCTTTCACCTTAGATAGAATAAGGTTCCCTTTGGTAGTAATTACCTTGCGGTTCACACTATTTGGAATCCAGCAGTCATCTCATATATCAAATTTTGCTCCATTGCCCACTCTCCATGTACAACCTTTCTTAAAAGTTTGGATTCCCGCCCATATACTCTGATAGATAAAAGAACTTCCTTTCTTCAGTTCACAACTAAGAATATCCCCCATGGGATAGTATCTTGCCCGAATGACTTTGGCACAAAGGAGTCATAATTCTCAACCAATCTCCACACTTGCTTGGCCAAGAGTGCAAGATTAAAACCGTGTACATTTCGGAAACCCATACCACCTCTTTTGGCACACGCATCTTTCATCAAGCAAACCAGTGCATTCTTCGTTGGTCCTCACCATCTCTCCACCAAAAGTATGACACTGCATCAGTGATTCCCTTGCATTTTTTTTTGAAAATTTGAAAACACTCATCGCATAAGTGGATATAGATTGGGCCATCGCCTTTAGAAGTGCCTCCTTGCCACCATAGGATAACGTCCGTTCCTTCTACTCCGCCACAAAAGGAGGCACGCCGACTGACGACGGACAACAAATTACATTATCCTACGCTCATCTCGCGTGTAAAAGGCCGTCGCTTCCCTCGCAACCAACACATCACATACCGCCGTCCACCTGGAGAGCTTGGTAAGTAGAGAGGAGCATGTTCCACTTTTGTCCGGATGTCCCAATCTCTACCTAATAATAAAGGGAGGTGGGTTTCTCCTTCCGTCAGCAATTTTTATAGAAACCCCCCTACAGTTTTGGTTAATAAACCCGCAGTCCATCTTTTAAATAAAAAAACGATTCATTTTTTTGTAAGCTACCCCTCCAGCCCGTGTACACCTATGGCCCAACAAAATCGGCCCACCTAATAGTTGGGCAGTTAGATGACGCTTGGGTTGTACGAAAGCTTGGCCCAATACGGATGCACGAAGCAACAAAAAAACTAATTTACAGAAAATTAAAGAAGAGAAAACAAAAAAGTAAAAAAGAAAAGGGGAAATAAAAAATTCTTTTTAAATAAATTGAATTAAAAAAATCACATCTTCAAATAAAATGAATAAATAAATAAGTGGAAAGAAAATAACACAACTCAACTCACGACAACAAACATGTATCGATGTTATGTATCAGTAATAATATTTATTTCAACATTTTATAAAAATATTTACAAAAAATAGAAAAATTAAAATAACACAACTCGAATCGCGACAACAAACATGTATCAACGTTATGTATCAATAATAAAAATTATTTCCAAATATTATAAAAATATTTACAAACAATATATTCATGAATTTTGAAAAGACAGGGCAAAATAAAATACTAAATGAAAAATAAAGAGAAAAATAAAACAGATAAGTTCATATAGTTTTTTTTTAATGAGAGACAAGTTCATATAGTTGTGTTTGATAACTTACATATGACATACTTAAAACACATGTACATGTGATTTAGCGAACCCGCTGTTCAAAAAAGATGCTTGCACATGGAATTGTTTTAAAAAATATGTTTGCACCTATATGCTTTCTCAGTGTTGGTGATGTGTTCGAATCAAAGCTTTAAAAATTATTCCTTTCATTCTAAAATAAGTGTCGCGGATGTATTTAAATATAGATGTAACCAAATATATTTTATTATTGAATATATCTAGATGTATAACTAAATCTAGATACATCCATATTTGAACAAACATGTATCGACATTATGCATCGGTAATAATAATTATTTAAATTTTTTACAAAAGTATTTACAAAAACTATAAAAAATGAAAATAACACAACTCGAATCGCGACAACAAACATGTATCGACGTTATGTATCAATAATAAAAATCATTTCCAAATATTATAAAATATTTACAAAAAATATATTCATGAATTTTGAAAAGAAAGGGCTAAATAAAATACTAAAAAAAGAAAGAAAATAAAAAATAAATAAATAAAGACAAGTTCATATAGTTATTTATAATGAGAGACAAGTTCATATAGTTGTATTTGATAACTTACATATGACATTAAAACATATGTACATGTGATTTAGCAAACCCGTTGTTCAAAAATATATGTTTACACATGGGATTGTTTAAAAAAAAGATATCGCCCCTATATGGGTTCTCAGTTTTGGTGATGCGTTCGAATCAAAGCTTTAAAAATTATTCCTTTCATTCTAAAATAAGTGTCACGGATGTATTTAAATATAGATGTATCCAAATACATTTTATTATTGAATATATCTAAATGTATAACTAAATTTAGATACATCCGTATTTAAACAAATCCGCAATACTTTTTTGGAATGGAGAAAGTATTTTTAATCGCTCAATGATAGGAACATAAACCATGGGAATAATAAATATGGTGAGGCTCCCGTTTTTAACGTATAAATAAAATATGGTTATTCGTATCTCAATAGTAGTCAGGGTTAGATTAAAAAAAATCCGTAGCCTAGCCTAAAATACATGCGCTATTAAAGGGATGCTAGAAAGTTATCTAAAAACTTCAAATGAAACATGAAGAGAAGATTTAGTGGGAAAAGGAGGACCGACACCACTAATAAAAGGAGAACATGCGTGTGTGAGAATTAATCTGATGTGTGTCGAAGACAAATTAAATGAGACCAAGAAAAAAAGGTTGATGCGTCTGAAATACAGATCCATTGTAGGCTTTACATTCAAAATAAATATGAGCTTTCACGATGGAGCACAACATCTCCAAGCTTTGAAGGGGTATATAATATTTGAAAATCGTAAAAAAAGTTACAAACTATATTACTATTACATGTCATACTATAATAGTTACAAGCCATTCGAGTACACTGGGTTGATCGAACAAGTCGTTGTGCGAGATCATGAAAACGTGATAGCAATTTTTCCTTTTGCATCCAAAAATTGTTTATGGGTTTATACTGCTCCAGAGAAAGAAAGAAATACATGTTATTGGAGATTGTTTGAAGTTGATTTTGTTTTTTTACAACGAGATCCTCGAATGTCCAAACGCTATGAAATTTTGCACCCACCTTGCACATATAAGCACCTTAGATGCCTAAAAATGTAATATCAAACTTTAATTTCTATTCACCAGAAGCATATAAGCCCTGGCTCATATTTGATATTTTTCATGTTATTTTTTATACTAATTTATTTTCTACAAAATCCACTTGGTCATGGTCTGGATATTTAATATATTTTGTGAGTATTATTATGCTAATAAATAACTTAGTGTGTATGATAAGATAAAAGACGTGATTTTCCAAGCGGGCAACATCAACTTCAATTCATGCTCTCATCTACCATCATGGAGCTTTGATTTAAAGTGGCATGAAATTCAAACGGTTGTAAGATTTTGCTGGTGTGTTGTATTTTTTGAGAAAAACAAAATGATGGAGAGTCGGGGATTTGGGAGATTGGTTGAAGACAATTCACTTAGTTTTAATCAAGAATCTTAAAATTTGAGGGTAACAAAAACTATATATGGTATGGTTTTTTTTTAAATTTATCAATAAATGTCTTCAAACTGGAATCCTAAGGAATAATGGACGGAGTGGACGATGCATTAGGGTATCCGTTAAAGCTCATGTTACAGGTAGAAGTGATGCAATTTTTTCCCGTTGCAACGCACGGGCATGTTTCCTAGTAGCTACAAAGTCTGTTAGGAATAACCACGATGAGTGGTGCGTGTCACGAGCAATCACTTAGGATTACGAGTTTACAATTCCTGACCGAGTAGGCCATATTAGATCATTCCTAGCTGCTATGTGTACGTCCGTATGCCATCAAGAGATCAAAGTAACGAATAATAACAGGACCGACCGAGTCCTGTGGCCAAAAAATCATCCGTCTCCACGTGAGTCAGCTTTCGCCGAGGTGTGCTTCAATCTATCAAGCATCTAGTGTATCCATCGGCTCGTGTTAAAAAAAAGTGTATCCATCAGCTATCTACCTAGCCAACCTACATCACGGCAACCACCGCGACTGATTTTGTGACACCGCTATTCCCACGAGACACGGCCCACAACATCGACAATAGTACTCCCTCCATTTTAATTTACTAGCAAACATGCTCGTGCGTTGTAACGGAAAAAAATCATATATTTTTCTGTTTGACATGAATTTTGTCCGATAGACTAATGCATTGTCCGTCCATGATTCCTTGGAATTTCACTTTAAACACATATATTAATATATTAAAAAATAAATAGAAAATTGTGTTACATAATTTTTTTCTTAGCCTCAAATTTTGGGACCCTTGGATCAAACTCAATTGAACTATCTTCAACCGACCTCCAATTCCCCAACTTTTCACCACCTCGTTTTTCTCTAGAAACACAACGCGCCGACAAGATCTTCCAACTGACACTAATGTTTTATTCAACACAATAAGTTTTATAGAAAAAAAATGTTGACACATGACCAAATCAAATTTCTAGGAAAAATATTAGGCACAATGACATGTCTATGTTTGTCTCTCTTAAGGGTTAAACCTATAGTTATTTATGGATGCAAAAGCAATAATAGATGCGCACGCTCTTAATATCACACGCTGCTTGTACTTCTTTTTGATCTCATGCTGCGACCTATCTGACCAGCCCACTTGAAGCTTATTGTCTCCATCGATGGTGATATGAAGATTCGAGGCCATGAAGACCGCACCGGCAGCTATGCTGGGCAGGTTGAAGAGCATCAAGGTTGGCATGATAGCAAAACGACCTGGATGGGCAGCGCGAGCGTTCGCCAGGAACTAAAGAATCCATCTTAATTATTCAAATTGTATCATGTACGTTTTAATTTGTAGAACTCCAGGAAAGATATGTGAATGACTGATGACACATATGGGCACCAATTGGACAAACGAATGAACGACTTGTGACCGGCAGACACCTATTGAACGAGAGGGTGGATTGTGTACGACCAATGACGTACAAAAAAAAGGATCGAGGCATGGTTCAATTTTTTTATGTTTGAATGAATTTTCCTTGTTAGAGATCGACCTAGAAAATCAAGATGCGTCAAGTATGATGAAGATGTCCGGTGGCGGCATATAGTAGCTGCTGCACATAATTGTACATTGAGCTAAAGATTGCAAGTGTGTATGACGTTATGAAACATATAGGAAATTGAACACTGAGCTTATCCGTGTTTTTGTGACAACTATTAGTAATATTTTATAAAATTAGGCAGTTTCTTGTAATTAAAATGAAAACCAAAAGGTTATCCAAAATCGGCCGCCAACGAACAATCACACCATCGTATCACCATTCTATAAATACATTTTTTGCTCTTTATTGTTGAATACAACGCAACGTTTTAATTAGACTTCCTTCATTTTAAGAAGAGCCCACAAATCATATTTAATTACAGCCAATCTTTCCTTCCCTTATTTGCGTCATTTATCATTTATTTTATTTATTGCATTTAATATGAATCATATTTTCCTTCCTTACCTCAGCCATCATTTTTATCCTTTTTTGCATGCAACCCCATAAATAACTCTTTTCTTTCTTTATTTGGGCATCCATCCTTTCTTTTCTTTATTGCATGCAGCCTACGACCCATAATCACAGCCAATTAGAATCACTTTATCCTTTCTCTATTGGATGCAATCAACAAATAAAATTGTGTATATAAATAGGTTGAAATTACTGCAAAAAAGTGAGGTGGTACTATTTTTTTTGGCTAGAAATTGGTTATAAGATACCCACACGCGTAATAAGAGGCCTTAAAAGAAGCTGGGCTGCTGGCCTCGAGGCCCATACACGACAGCCGCTGGATATATACGGGACGTCTCTTCAAATATCTGGCTTAGTCCACCTTCTCGTTGCCCGGAGGTCTGGTGTTCAAATCCCAGTATTGCATATAATTTTTTGCACTTCTACGGGTTTTAGGCGGATGACGTCAGTGGTGTATATTGATGACGTCATCGACGTACGAAAAACTGAGAGAAACGCACCTTCCTTTATTATTAGGTAGAGATAGTACGCCCACGCTTCCCGAGATGCAACTTTGACTGTAAATTTGATCAACGAGACCGATTGCGACGGGAACAAAAATTATACCAGTGAAAAGATAAAAAGGTGAATTTTCCCTGGTATAATTTTTACTCTCGCCGCAATTGGTCTCGTCCGTCAAATTTACAGTCAAAGTTGCAGCACGGAAACCAAAGACACACTATAAATTGAAATGGAGGGAGTACTGTTTTTCATGGAGGCTACATCGACAGTAGTAGGTCAGCGCTAAATTCCCGACATCTCTCATGTCCAGGAGTTACTAATTGGTTCAAAACAAGGGTTACTGTAATCTTGTGGCCAATATTTGTCAAGACATTTATGCTCTTGCCTCTATAAAATTGTTTCTTTTATGAGAGGTCAATCAATATTGGGAAACCCTTTATATCTATAGTCTGACAAACGTCTAGCTTCAGACCGATGCTTCGCCGTGGATCTAAACAAGATCAGACGGTCAAATTTATGGGTGCTTCATTGAAAAAAAAAGGAAACAAACCCCACCAGACTCCCCTAATCTCTCCACAATCCTCTCTGTTACCGCTACTCCGGCAGAGGCGGGCGACGAACGCACGTGCTGGCCTGATCCGCTTCTTCCACCCTCGCTCGCACCTCCGTTTACCAGGAAATCCGGCCAACTTCCCCACAGATTCGACGACGACCTTGCTTCTCACGGATCCCCTGCTCCCCTCACTTCTCCGCGCCTCCCCGCTTGGATTTCGGCTGCGCCAGCCGTCGTCATCGTCGACCAGTACCTCTCCATCCTCTTGCACACTCCGACCTGCTTGGGATCCCTCCTGCCCCATTTGTCCTCCTCGTCTAGCAGCACGGACACCCCATTGACATCTCCGCCGATGCAAAACTGGTGAGCAGTATTTGATTTTGCACAATCTTCTTTACAACAGGAGTTTTTTCACCTCCCCAAATTGATCTTGTTTTTGCTACAGACTTTGTAGTTGTTTACCAGATCGTCCGAGTCGCATCGAATGGGATTTCAAAATTTAGCCTAAAATCAAACCCCCCCCCCCCTTCTGAAAATTTAGGTAATGCTCTCTGTTTATCAGATCCGATTATTTATTTTAGCACAGTGCTATCAGCCACACCTATGCACGCAGGTGATCGGTCTTGTAAATTCCGCTTTCGAATGAAGAAGTTGATAAATGTTCAGAATCATATTTTTAATTGATTACTGTTTTTACAACATATCAATACATAGTTGGCAGCAATTTTATCTATTGATCTTTTCAAAATGTAATGCTTTGATACAACACTAGTAGTGCATCATTCTCAATTTTCTGGAGCTTCCAGTATACATGCTGCTGCTCTGTTTACATTATGCTTCCATTGACAAAAGAAATGCATCTTTGCTTTCATATCATAATGATTCGCAGGGGTGAGCTAGAAACATTGTTTTTTGCGCTTCCTACTTTTTGGCTTCATACATAGATCCAGTATTTATGTGCTTCCTACTTTTTGTTACATATCTCGATTACCCTTTCTCATATTTATCCTTTTCTCCCATATAATTTCATTCATAACAATTTTTATTATTCATTTCGTAATGTCCTAGGTGACACTCGACAATGAAGAAACGAGAACCAGGGCATTTGATTCGGTGCCGATGCTAGGCATTGGTAATTCCCCGTTTCAAAATTATGTGCTTCCATTGTGTAAAAGATTATTGACATTGTATGAATACAATGCTTCCAAAATTGCATGATTCCTGTGTATTGCGCTACATACAGTAATCGCTTCAACACAAACCCTCTTGTGCTTCCAAACTTACATGCTACGTACCTAAATGCATGCATGATACTTATGTCTTATTTTTTTACTTTTAGGAGATGATTTACCACGACATGGTGATTTCCCACAAGTTGGAGGTTGTTCTCGCCGGTCATAGATGAGCCTTTGTATATACTCATCGATGTCGACCCACTGATTGCAGACGCCCACCATATCTCGTAGATGCTCCACCTTCAAAACATCTTTCTACATAGTGGTGCCATGTTCAAGCATGCATTATCCAAGCGAATGTGCTTCTATGGTCTCGCTAGTGTGCCATGCGACTTGATCTTTGCTCGCAAGGTAGAACGGTGTTTCGATGGTCCTGCCAGTGTGCCCTAATGAATGTGCAGTGCTATTTGAGGTGTAACATCGTGGTATTATGTCACCTAACCCTGTGACGCAATCCGTCTATACATGAAAGCATTGGAATCAAATATTGTTTCCTTTTAAGGTAAATTGTTTATTGTAAGCAATGATGATAGAAACAAATGTTTGTTTCCTTGGAAGCGAATACTTTTTTTTTCTTTGGAAGAAAATTATATTATAATTTTTAAGTCGTGTCGATAGAAACAAATATCATCTTTTATTAGAAGGAAGCAGGGTGTGGTTTGGAAGCAATTTTTTTGTATTTTGGAAGCTAATTTTCTCTACATTGGAAGCAGCATTGGTAGATTTTTTTTGATTGTAGCAATTTAATTCAATAGCCACCGGAAACAAAATATTATTGGTAGGAAGCAAAAAACAAGGTTTGCCACAATTGAAAGAAAAAGATTTCTTCATATGGGTGCAATTTTTTGTAAATTTGGAAACATTATTTTTGAAAGGAAGCTAACAAATATAGCCTGGAATCCCGTTTCTCTAGTTTATTAGTTTCCTTAAAACCCAAAATTAATTTCCAGAAAATCAGGAGATTTAAATTGGCCAATAGTTAATAGCAATCCCCGTCAGTATTTGAAAAATCCCACATGAGAGGTGATTAATGCTTCAATCTAGAAATCATGCACGGAAGTTTACTAGTTGATCTGACGATTAACATGCAATTGATCGAAGGGCTATGGACTGGTCTGATAAAAAGAAGACATCAGTAGTCTGATGCCTAGTGCTCTCCATCATTATTTCACTGTTGTCTACCATGGAGCTACATAATAAATGAATAATTGAATAGAACTAGTGAGTAGTGACCAAAGCCAACCATACAAACCTGATATATACTATATACCATTTAAGAGAGAAGATACGTCAAGATCCTACACCCCAAAAGCATGCTATATCAATTGTGCAAGATCAAATGCCATACCAACTGTGACAACAACTCAAAATTGTCATAGTAATATGACACAATAAAGTTCATCAACCACATGACAAAAGGTAATCACATTGAACAATCTTTAAATGCACTTATATCATAGAAAAATATTTACCTTCAGAGAGGTTTTGTGTTTTTAGAGAAATTTGTTTTGGAACATGAATATGACATAAAATTGTGCATTCCCGTGCAAATTCCATCTGAAATATTGACAATCATCCTCTTGTTGAACAATTGCAAGGCATCACAAATATTATCCATTGCTTTTGATCAATAAGGGCTTGTCGGAAGGCGACATTTGTAGGTCAAAGGATAACATTGATGAAATATAGGTGTGCTTATCAATTCGGAAATCTCAAACGGCTCACGGGAGCGTATGCACCCGCTAACTAGTAAAAGCAAAAAAAATGCAAAAAAATTAAAAAAAAATCTGTTTTTCTTTATGGAATGCAATATGCTCATGCGTGTGACATCTGTGCAAAATTTTAGGGTGTTTGGACATTCGAGGAGTTCATGGCAAGAAACAAGATTTTTTTTATGAATAGAGTAGTTTTCAAAATGTTTTCACAGTCCCAAACTTTGTCATTTTTGCCGAGGACTACTCGAATGTTCAAACTCCACAAATTTTGGCATAGACTTCGCGCACACGACCATCTTGCATCATATAAAAAATCTAATTTTTTTGGTTTTTTTTACTATTTGAAATGATGTTTCTATTACTGATAGGAGCAAATGCACCTATGACCCAAAAAGGCGCGTTCCAATTCGATTGCAATATTATGAAGTCTTGAATATTGACTACCAGGTGGTCTTGTGTCTAGCGATTTAACCTCCCAGAATAACATATGTGAAGGATCAATGATTAGAAAAGTCTAGAAGCGAAGAAAATACCGCTTGAGTCTCATAAAACCTGACGAAAATTGGAATACCGTGGTTTCAACTCCACTTGGGAGAAGTTGTTGGATCATAAATAATTATTTTGGATGAGCCTGATACTTGTGATGATTTGGGTTACCACAATTGCGTTCTTGGCTACCACCATGGTTTCTCCCTTCCTCCTATGTCTGCTCTAGGACCTAGCCTTCAAGCTATGGCCATACTATGCTCTACTATGCTCATAGAGCTCATGATCAAGTGGTAATTTTGAAGTGGTTGAATCGTTTTTAGCCTTGCAGTTTGGATTCTATATGTTATTTTGATGTAATTGGATTCCAAATGTCAAAGAACCAAGTCCACTGTGAATCCAATTATTATTTGTCCTGTAGTTTCCTGTAACCATCTTCATTAGCACATGTCTTACTTTTCTTTTGCTGTTTGTTGCATCAAATATACCAATATTAATACAATAGGAGGTTCTGCGCTTTGATTCCCGCATCACGGCGACGGCAATGGGCGGTGGTGGTACGTCCTCTACGGCCACGGTCCTGATTTGGATCCATGGGTTAGAGTTAGAGTTTGTTAGATTGGACCAAACTAACCCTAAAACATTCAAAAAAGAGGGTTAGAGTTGGTTAGATGCATCTAACCCATCCAAAAAATTAACCACCCAAGAGGTGCTTATTTGGGTTAGAGTTAGTTGCGGCTCATAAAAGTTACTTTTCTCTCTACCTTCACCAACCAAATCATGATGAAAGGAGTCACATGATTGAAAAAAGTATATTTATTGGCAATCTAACCCAGCCATCCAAACACCTCTTTGGTTAGAGTTAGTTTAGGATTAGTCCAGGACTAGAATCTAACTCTAACCTCTAACCAAGTTAGAATATTCAAACAGGGCCCACGTCGTGGTGACGCTGCTCGGCCTCTTGGTCGCCTACACCTTCGGAAGCAGCATGGAGATTCACTCTACCATCTACGTTTTCCGCCTGGTCTTCCCTGTTCTCGGCTACACCGCCGTCCAATTCATCATCCAAATATACTGGTGGCATAAGCTCCCTGGACCTTGCGGAAGAAAACAAAGGGTACACTCACTTTTCCTACTAATTAACAGTACTCCTAATTAGTTCAATTAGCTTTCTACGTGATTATAATTATACAATTTTTTCACACAACTGATACAGCGATAATGTGTTTGAAAAGAGAGCACATTGGCATTGTGTGCTAATCTTACATCTTACATCTTACATTCTTAAGAAGTTGGTCCCAATTCTCTCAACATGCAAAGTGTCCACCTCAACATCCCACTAAACCATGCATTTAAGTTTTATCTTCTACTAGGCCATGCAAAATATGCCACATAAGCAAACTTATAATTTACAATTATTTTTACATTAATCTATGCATGTAATTTTGTCACATCATACATGCATGTTAGTTATCCTTCTCATTGTTATTTGAAAATGATATTTTGAACTAAAACGTTTTTATTGATTTCAAGCTTATTTTTTATTTTTTATTAGATTTAATTATTTTTAGCAACTATTTACACATTTTTTAATAAAATTACCGCAGCAACGCGCGGGGAATAATCTAGTTTCTTATAGCAATTGTTGTGTATTCCAAGCTAGTTACGAGTCCTATATGGTTTGGTCTTATAAATGGATTACTTCTTTCGTTCAAGAACCGTGGAGTTCAATCATTCATGATGTGAAAACAATCTTTCATAACTCCTCTTTGGTGTATGGAGTTGAATCTTATCCGTGTGCGTATTTTTTTTATTTGCACGGATAGAGTATTTGGTTGTCATTATGAATGTTAATATATTTTTATAAATTTTCTGGTGACTTGTGATTTGAAGAAAACTCTTGAGGGAGTTGCTATGGAGTCTAGGTGTGTTAGGATGTAGCGTGAGGTTGTGTGTAGTTTTGCCGATGCCTTCTGTTGATCACGTAGGTGCACTACTCATTTTAGAAGCGGCTTTGTAAGGGGGTTACCTCACCAACTTTTTTCGTTCGGCTGTGTATCTTGATTCGATTCCTTTATCTATAAAAAGGACGAAAGCCTACTTTCTTAAAAAAATTCTATAGGAGTTTTGGGAAAGAAATGATCCTTAATTACTAGAATTTGAAATGTAGAGGACGGTGGGTAGTACTCCCTCCATTTCTTAATGTAATATGTTTTAGCAAGTTAATTTAGCTAGCTAAAACGGTTTATATTAATGAACAGAGGTAGTAGTACATAGAGAGTGCGAGCATTGACGAAATCGATCTTGTTGAACTTAACGGTCAACAGAAGTGCAGTCAAATGTGAACGCTTTTCCTTTCAAATTCTCATTGCGATCGCTTTCTCCCAAGAATAGAAAATGTAGTATAATCAAGAGGTTTTAAGTCGCGGCCACTAAAACCTCGACAGGGTGCTGCTGGGCTCCGCCGCGCCACGTTGCGGCGCCAACCCCACCTTCGCCGTCTGGTTAAGCGGGCGTTGGACGACTTCATCGACAAATTTGGCAATGTCATCAGCAAGTTTGACGACCTCACGGTTCGCCTTCAGGCCACACGCCGCCCTAATGGTCGTCCTACTGGCCGCGGCGCCGTCTCCCCCGCTGCCCACCTCGCCGGCCTCCATGGAAACGACCTCTTCCGCGCGCTGATGGCCATGCAGCTGCCCGCGGCTTCGCCGGCTGAGGTCTGCCTGGAGGTCGCTCAGGCCGCGCAGCGCCACATGATGCATGAACTGCTCGGCAAATTCATTGACCTCGTCGAGGGAAACACTACGGCGATCCATGAGCCCAACTTTGTGGTCTTCCACCGCCACATGGAAGCCTTGGACAAGCTTGTTCAAGAGCACATCCACCTCGCCGACGCATCCGGTGGCGCAGCAAAGTGAAGCTTCATTGATCGCCACCAATAATCTAGTTGATGGATCTTCTCTATGTTCGTTTCCTTATATAATTTGCTTCATCGAGTCAAGAACAAGAAGAACTGCTTATGTAATCCTCCATCAAAAATTATATATTCTGCTTTACCTATTACTATTTTACTATTAGTAATGGAGCAGTTTCTTTATGTTTTTCTTGAAAGGGAGGTTGAATCCCTAGCCTCAGCATCGTAATCGAGTTCGAGTCTGTCTAAACCAAGTAAATTTTGTTGGCGTCCAACAGCCAAATGTGTATATGTTTGTCACCGCTAAAGTTCCGTTATATTATTATAATATGTCTACATCTTTTATATTCTGATGATGGTATGCATGCGTTTTCAGTTTTCCACAAGTCTTTCCTTCATGGTATACGCAAAAACCATAAAATTATGGTACTAGCTAGGATTAATTGCTATATGACGGTGATGGTTTATGGTAATTGCTTGTACGTAGTTGGTGCCCTTTCTTTATCTAAATGGAAGGTGGTCTTTTATGTTTAACACGATAATTGAGAGTCTTGACCTCAGGGAAATTGACCTCACCGGTAGGCAATTTACATGGGCTAATTCCCTACCGAATCCCATCTACGAGAAGATGGACCAGGTTCTCACTAGTGTTGAGTGAAAACAAAAATTTCTTTTGGTAACGATTCAAGCTTTACAAAGAGCCATTTCTGATCATACCCCGTTATTGGTCGATTCTGGGGAAGCGACCCATGTGGAAAGCAAAAATATTTTCTCTTTCAAATTAGGATGGTCCGAGAAAGAAGGTTTCATGGACCTCATTGAGACTAAATGGGCCAGGGCTGTGGTGGGTATTCGCCGATTGAGAAATGGCAAAACAAAATTATACATCTGCCCCAATACTTGAGAGGTTGGGCCAAACATCAAAGTGGCATTTATAAAGTTGAAAATGAGAGTTTAATTCAAACTATTAATGCGCTTGATGTGAAAGCGGAATCCACTCTTCTTGATACGTCTGAGCGAAATATTAAGAATGAGGCGGATTTTTTTTACAAACTCTCATGAGAGAGGAGGAAATGAAATGGGCACTTAGAGCAAAGGTTTCTACGATTGTCCAAGGTGATGATAACACACAGTTTTTTCACATGATTGCTAATGGGAAACATAGAAAGAAAAATATAATGCAGCTCGAACAAGATGAGGGTACGATTGTAGGACACGAGAACCTAAAATTGTACATCTCTAATTATTATAAGCAGCTTTTTGGAGCTCGTGAAGAAAACTTCGTATCTCTAGATGAGAGTGCGACCGAGGACATTCCTCAACTCAACGTTGAAGAGAATGAGATTCTATCAGCTCCTTTCACTGAGAAAGAGGTGTTTGATGCTATAACACAAATGAAACATAATAAAGCTCCCGGGCCAGACGGGTTTCCGGCGGAGTTTTATAAGAGATGATGGCATATCATAAAGGGAGATCTTATGCCTATGTTCCATGATTTGTTCGCAGGCCACTTGCAACTTTTCACCTCAATTTTGGAACAATAACATTGTTGCCAAAAAAGGTGGAGGCTATTCGCATTGAGCAATTCAGACCGATCTGTCTTCTCAATGTTAGCTTCAAAATTTTCACTAAGGTTGCTACGAATAGGTTGACGCAGACAACCCATTCGGTTGTACAACCAACACAATCTGCTTTTATGCCAGGACGACACATCCTAGAAGGGGTGGTTGTTTTGCATGAGACGATTCATGAAATTCATACGAAGAAACTAGATGGTGTCATCTTCAAAGTGGATTTTGAGAAGGCTTATGATAAAGTCAAATGGCCCTTCCTTCAGCAAGCCTTACGTATGCAGGGATTCAATGAATCTTGGAGAGCCCAGGTAGATTCATTCATACAAAAAGGCAGTGTTGGGATAAAGGTCAATGATGATATTTGACACTTTTTCCAGACACATAAAGGGTTAAGACAGGGAGACTCTATGTCTCATGTGCTTTTTAACATTGTTGCAGATATGCTAGCCCTCCTCATTGGACGGGCAAAAGAGTGTGGCCAAGTAGGAGGACTTGTTCCCCACCTTGTAGAGGGCGGCGTCTCCGTTCTACAATATGCGGATGACACAATAATATTCATGGAACACAATCTAGATAAAGCTAGGAATATGAAGCTTGTGTTATGTCTATTCGAGCAATTGTCCGGACTAAAAATAAATTTTAACAAAAGAGAATTGTTCAGCTTTGGGAGAGCAAAAGAAGGACAAGACGAATACAGACAATATTTTGGATGTGAGATGTGATCTCTACCGTTTAGTTATTTAGGAATCCCTATTCATCATAGGCGATTAACGAATAAGGAATGGGAAATCATAGAAGACAGATTTGAAAAAAGACTAAGCTGCTGGAAGGGCAAGCTAATGTCATACGATGGCCGTTTAGTGCTTATCAATTCGGTTCTGACGAGTCTGCCTATGTTCCTTTTATCCTTCTTTGAAGTGCCGGTAGGGGTACGAAAAAGACTAGACTTCTATAGATCCCGATTTTTTTGGCAAAGTGATGAAACCAAAAAGAAATATAGATTGGGTAGATGGGATATAATTTGTAGAACAAAGGAACAGGGTGGGGTAGGGATCGAAAATATAGAAGTGAAGAATAGATGTCTGCTTAGCAAATGGCTATACAGGTTATCTGTTGAGACCGAGGGTATGTGGGTACAAATATTGCGGAATAAATACCTTCACTCTAAGACTTTGGCCCAAGTAACCGCTAAGCCAACAGACTCACCATTCTGGAAGGGGTTAATGAAGACGAAGGTAACCTTCTTTCGTCGGGTGAAGTTTCTTGTTGGTAATGAAAACGGTACTAGATTCTGGGAGGATACATGGCTAGGGGATACGCCTCTGGCTGTGCAATACCCTTCCTTATATAATATTGTACAGCTTAAGGAGGATTATGTCGCCACAATATTAAATTCGGTACCTCTTAATATCCACTTTAGGAGGTCCCTCGTAGGAGAGCGTTGGGATGCTTGGTTGCAACTTGTCCGTAGGTTGATGGACGTTCAACTATTAGACGACTATGATACAATTCGCTGGAGTCTTACTACAACGGGAGTCTTCTCAGTGAAATCTATGTATCTAGACTTAATTGACACTGGGCCATTGTCGAGATCTTTACATTTTTGGAAGATTAAAGTTCCACTTCGGATTAAAAAATTTATGTGGTTTGTTCACAAAGGAGTTATCCTCACCAAAGATAATTTAACCAAAACAAACTGGATTGGTAATACTAGATGTTGCTTTTGTGATCACAATGAATCGATTAAACACCTCTTTCTCGAGTGCCCTCTTGCAAAACTATTATGGCGGTCTATTCATAGTGCTTTCAACATTAACCCTCCTAATAGCATCTACGCGTTATTTGGGACGTGGCTTAATGGAGTGGACAGTCACATAGCCAAACATATTCGGATAGGGATATGTGCTCTATTTTGGGCTATGTGGAATACCAGTAATGATTTGATTTTTAATGGTACACAATTTACAATTTTTTTGCAGGTTATCTACAAAGCTACAGCTTGGATCCGTATGTGGTCGTTACTAACTCATGCGGACTTTAGAGAGATTTTGGTTATTGGGCGCAACCGCTGGGAGATGGTAGCACGGGCTATTTACAGCCGATTTGGATGGCGAGCTAATAATAGGCTAGGTGTGTAGGCATCGTAGTCTATTTTTGATCGCCGCTTGTGGCAGTTATCTTTTGAGTTCTGTTTAGCTCGGATTATGAGCATTTCAAGACCCTGTGACTTTGTTATATTTTAATTTCAATAATATGGCTGCATGCATCGATTGATGCAGAGGCCGGGGGTTTTCGTCCTTTTAAAAAAAATCTAAATGTGATGAACAATTAAATGGGTATGGATATTAGAACCTTCTCATTGGATATGGAAACATCTTTCCTTCAAAATTATGCTGTGGATGTTTAGTGGGCAATTCCTAGTTTTGATCAGGTAAGGATTTTTTTGTCCACACTGTTTTATTTGTGGAAATTGATGGTAGGCTGAATATTGTTGTATATTTCAATGTATTGATTTGACCCTCATATGGGATATATATAGGAGTACAACGTGGGAAGAAGCTTGGAGTACAAGGCAAGTTATCATTGGTTTAAACCAACTCTATCTCTATCTCTCCTAATTTCTAACTAACACGTTTATACTTCTAACATTTCCCCTCAGTTGTAGCGGGAGTGAAGTGGATGATTGCGACTGAATTTGAAGTCTTGAGTTTCTGTCGTCTTCTCCGCTACGCCATCATCAACTGCGTCTCTAATAGCTGATGATCGGCACCTAGGGCGGTGACTACGTCCCCTTCTGGTGACTTTCCTGTCTTCTCCTCTATTCTCAGTCGCAGTCACATCGGAAGTGTCGTGGACGCAAGTGACGAGGCGGACACTGTTGACTGGAATTGTTGCCGATGAGTTGGAATTGCTGTCGATGAGTAGCTGTAGACGTAGCCCGATGTATATGTCGAGGTAGTCGATCATGTAGTAGCCGTGGTCGAGGTAGCCGATCATGAAGTAGCCGTTGGATGCGTGGAAGCCCGCGAACGTGGAGCCGCCGGGCCGGCCGATGGGTCCAGCCGGATTGTATCGATGGAAATGGTGGTAGACTGAATATTATGTTGTATTTTTGTGTATTAGGACAATGCCCGTGCGTTGCAACGGGAGAAAGTTTTAATCTTATGATAAAATAACTATAATGTACGTAAAATTATTTTTATAAATTTTAAAAAAACACAAACGCATTTAAAATAATACAAAATATTAATACGTGTGAACATTTTTTCGTGGGTTTTTTTGTGGGTACATTTTTTCGAGAGTTAGCTACATATAGGATTTTTGAACGAATGACACAAAAAATTAAAATCACGTGAACATTTTTTTCTTCTGATATTTGGAGCAATATTTTTTAATAAAAATAAATATTGCTTAAAACGACGGATTAAAATTTTAATCTTATAATAAAATACCTATGATGTATGTAAAATTAAATTTATATATTTCAACAAGGCGCAAACGCATTTAAAATAATATAAAATAGTAAAACATGTGTAAAATTTTCGTGAGTTTTTTGCGGATACACTTTTTCTTGAGTTAGATACATCTAGGATTTTGGAATGAATGACACAAAAAGTTAAAATCATGTGAAGTTTTTTTCGAGATATTTGGAGCAATTTTTTTTAATAAAAATAAAGATTGCTTGAAATAATGGGAGACAATTTTAATCTTATGATAAAATACCTATGATGTACGAGAAATTAACTTTATATATTTTAAAAAGGCGCAAACACATTTAAAATAATACATATTTTAATACGTGTGAACATTTTTCGTTGGTGTTTTTTGTGGGCACACTTTTTCGTGAGTTAGCTATATGTAAATTTTTTGAACGAATGATACAGTAAATTAAATCACGTGATTTTTTTTCTGATATTTGGAGGAATATTTTTATAATAAAAATAAATATTTTTTAAAACAAAGTGAGTTTTTTTAATATTATGATAAAATACCTATGATGTATGTATAATTAATTTTATATGTTTTAAAAAGGCGCAAATGCATTTAAAATAATACAAAATAATAAAACAGGTGTAAATTTCTCGTCAGTTTTTTTTGTGGATACACTTTTTTTGCGAGTTAGATACATCTAGGATTTTGGAATGAATGACACAAAAAACTAAAATCGCGTGAAGTTTTTCTTTGTGATATTTGGAGCAATATTTTTTAATGAAAATAAAGATTGCTTGAAACAATGGGAGAAAATTTTAATCTTATGATAAAATACCTATGATGTACGTTAAATTAACTTTATATATTTTAAAAGGCACAAATATATTTAAAATAATCTAAATATAAAAAATAAAATAACACACTTATAGTTTAAACCTTCACAAGGCCCAAGTACTCACTGTTTGGCTGGCGTTTTTTTTTGTGTGGCCATGGGCCTAGCGAAAGTTGCCCATTAGAAAATAACAAAGCAGCGAGAAAAATTTCAATGTAAACTAGACTGCGGATTGATTCATCTAAAATAGAGGGGTTTTTTTTTTTGAAAAAAAGCCAAAACGGAAAGAGATCATCTCCCTTTATTATTAGGTATAGATTGATTTGACCCTCACATGGGGTATATATAGAAGTACAAGGGGGTAGAAACTTAGAGTACAAGACAAGTAATACATGTTTAACTCTATTCTATCTCTATCTCCTAATCTCTATCCTAACCGGAATATACTTCTAACATCCCCCTCAGTCGTAGCGGGAGTGAAGTGGATGATTGCGACTGAATTTAAAGTCTTGACTTCTGTCGTCTTCTCCGATGCGCTATCATCAACCGCGTCTCTAATGGTTGATGGGTCGGCACCTAGGGCGGTGACTGCGTCCCCTTCTGCTGCCTTCCCTGTCTTCTCCTCTATTCCCTCCCGCAGTCACAGCGGGAGTGCCGTGGACGCAAGTGACGAGACGGACGCTATTGAATGGAGTTGATGCCGAGGAATAGCTGTAGACGTAGCCTGATGTCGATGTCGAGGTAGTCGATCATGGAGTAGCCGTGGTCGAGGTAGTCGTAGTCGATTATGTAGTCGTCGTGATCAATGATTTAGTCATCATGGATGATGATGAACCGCACATAGCCAGAGGCGCAAAAAAAATTACGCTTATGATATAGGTGACGGAGATGCAGTCCTTGACGATGCACCTTGCGGATGTCAGAGGCCGGGCAAAAAAGGTGACCACTTAAAGCCTAAAAAAACAAGGGTCTAAAATGATTAAATATATATACATATAGTAATCATTATATTATTATTCATTACACAAAATGAAATATTAATACTCACTCTATTCAAAATTACTGCATGATTTATATTTGTGCTTAACAACACACAACTTTAATCATGATTTTTCACGTATAATATGTCAAAATTAATATGAATATATATTAATTAAAATATTCCAGAAAACAAAATGTTATAAATCAATTTATAAATCTCAATTAATACACTAAAAAATATTTGCATACTTAATTCTATGCAATATATTGTTAGTTTATAAATTGACAGAGAACTTCTATACATAATGATGACAACGCACATTTTCATAAATACATATTAAATAATAAAATTTACATATGAAAACAGATTAAAATCCACACATCTTATATTTATTGGTAATTAATCTAAGCATTGTTGTTTCAATATAAAGTATAACGTATGCACACTTTTGTGAAAATTTGTGTGTTGCTAGACAAAAAAAGATTAAAAAAGAGATCACTGCCACATTTTATATTATAAAACTTTCTATTGTATGCTTACTTAATTATATACTAGAAACCATTATTGTGATATTTATTGCATTATGCTTTTTGCATACTTTTACCATAAATAGTACTCCCGCCATTCTTGAATATAATGTGTATTTTTTTAAGTTAAATTTATTTAACTTTGATCAAATTTATAGATAAATATATCAACATAAATTATACCAAAATGACATCATCACATTCATCTTTAGGCATATGTTCAGATTGTATTTTTTAGATATTAGAGATGTTGATTTTTATGCTATAAATTTATTCAAAGTTAAATTTTTTTGACTTTGTAAAAAACTTATAGACCTTATATTCCAGAAGTGAGTATAAATTATGTATTATAGAAAAATATTTTTAACTACATTTTTTGTTAGAAAATTTATTTTACAAGTTTATATGATATTCAGTACAAACATAAAACAATAATATAACACTACCATGTGGTTAAACTATGAAAACAAAACAAAATAATATACTTGTAAAAATATAACATACTAAAAATAAAATCTAGATAACTATAAAAATTTTGTATAAAAATGTATTTATACTGGTTTGCCCAGGGGAAAAAATTACATTGGACCGGCCCTGACCGGCGGTGATGACGACGGTGGGGAGTAATCGTAGATCTATCAGCTTTTGGTTTGGGTGGCAGTGGATAACGACACATTTGTTGTGGCATGAATGCATCCTCCCCCGAGGGAGAGAGAGAAGGATAGATTGGGGCTGGGGCGCTAGCTGAGCAACATGTGAGGTGGATAGATCACCCACATGTGAGGCTCGTGCGCACCACCCAATCCAGAACGGTAACCCATGATCCCCGCTCCATCTGGTGCATAGATCCATCACAACCACAACAAACTAGTGACGAACATGAAAAACAAGCAACCACATGATTCATGACCAACACAAACTAGATAGTACTGTAGTAGGAAGTGTGGCTTTCATCGATTTACCCTCCTACGGTTAGCAAAAGGAAAAAATTAGATACATTCCATGATGGCATGATTGAACAAAATAAACTAGTGACGGCATTAAAGAAGAAGCAACCACACAATTCATAACCAACACAAACTAGATGGTACAGTAGTAGAAAGTGTGACTTCCATCAATTTACCCTCCTACAGGTAGCAAAAGCAAATAAGCAGATACACTCAATGGTGGCACGATCGAACGAAATACATCGGTGTTGGTCGACCGCATTAACGTATCGATCCATCCACAAATTGCACAAGGAGTATAGTTGCCATAGTTATTGCTCGATCGTACGAATGAATGCATCCATACATCCATCCATGGCACATTAACAAATCGAACGAAATAAACCCTCCCTCGTGTTGCTTGATCGTATGCACCCATGCATCATATTCAGGGCGTGAACAAAATTGCACAAACAAATTATACCACGCAACGCGGTGCACGATTGACTGCCACGACATCACATCGATCTGTCTGCAGTGCCATGCACTACTACAATACACTAGCATCGATCTGTGACGCAACAAAATCACTAGCATCAACACCGGACGACTGGACGAGATCCATCCAACACACCACACGCTATGCTATGCTGGTCGGGGTCAGCAAATCCGCATCATGCATGTGTCACGCCACCCCTCTCTGTCCATCCATCACCAACCCCCCCCCCCCCCCTCCTTCCAAGCTTATCCCACATGACCAAAAGGGCGACACCCTGCGTCTCGATCGATCGGTCATCGTGCAACGATTTGACCGCGGTTATTTTATGGTCATGATTATTACATAATGTTTTGCAAACAAAAATCAAATCGATGTAGCTTTCTAAGATAACAGTGCAACTTTCGTGGTACACAGATGAAATTTCTTGGAGAAAAAGTTGCAACAAAGATTTATCGTGTGTATTTTTTTTTCAAATTTTAGCAACCACTGCAGTAAAAATTGTGATAAATATTTGTTAGGTACCATATTTGACATCAATTGGTGGCGGTAAATTTAGTCACCGGTGTATCTTTTTTCTACCGATTGCAGAAAAATTCGCAGCTCGTCATCGTCAATCATACTTTATCATTTTTGGTTGTACCAAAAATCGGGGGTCAATGGTGGCTTTTTCCGTTGCCCGTTGCAATAAAAAACGTAGCACCGTCATCATTGGTCACGCTCACTGAAATATAGCACTAAAATATATCTAGGTACATCCGTTTCTGCGACAAGTATAGTAGCATTTTTATAGGCTCCATCAACGTGCTCCATTACCTGCTTGTCGCCACTGGCCTTCGCGTGCCCCAGCATGTGCCCACCTACGAGGGGGGCTCCTCCTCTTCTCCCATTTGTCAGTCGGGTGGCTGAAGATGGTACTGACGTGCTGCATTTCAAAAAATGTACCATTGAAAAGATATTTTGTGGCATTTTCAAAAACACATCAATCATTTTTATGAATGGTAAAATATAGATTTTATGTTACATGAATATACTTTACAATGTATTAAATATTTACAAAATATTACGAACATGGTTTTCCAAATGCATGAACATTAATTTTAATCGTCACAAAAATCTGAAAATGTTCTTTACATCACAGAACCAGTTTTAAGACTGTATACACTTTTTAATTGTCATGGACATGTTTTAGGAACATGTTAAGATTTTGTATATGCCACATACATAATTTTAAATGATACAAAAAAAATTAACGAACTTATGCAAACAATTTTTACACTTTATAACTATCTTATTAAAAATATCACAAATACTTTTTGAAACTCACGAACATTTTTCAAATGTCAAAGAATTTTTTTAATGGTGCAACTTAAAAAAATAGGTGATTTTCAGATCATATAAACATTTTACAAAAATACTAAAAATATATTTTTGTAATGTGTGAACATGTTTTATATGCCATGAACATTGTTTTGAATGCTATCCGTATTTTCTTTAATTTGCACGAATATTTTGTGCACTGCATGAAATTTGTTGTTAATGAAGGAAAAATAGTGAACTATAATTGGTTTTTTAGGCGAACTTACCTAGCCTTGTTTTCTGTAGAAATGATGAATGTAGTTTTTTTTAAAGAATCGTGATGTAGCTATCTTTTTTTAGCAACTTCTGAAACTTTATTAAACCGTCACAATGTTTACAGGGATGAAGGGAATGTCATTTGGGTGGCCTAACCAAGTATGCCGACCTATGCCCAGATGTAGGCTATGTCTCGTAAGGTTATGAGCCTCAAGATTTGAACTTATACTCTCAAAGCTAATGGTACAGTAAGTGAAAGTAAGCTTCCTATCTATGATTTCATGTAGAATAGCTCCGTACACTAGTGGACAGACTCCCTTATTATCCCGGTTCATATGAGCCTTCAGTCCCGGTTCAGCACCCGGGACCAATAACTCGGGACCAATGCTGGTCCCGGTTGGCCCACGAACCGGGACCGAAGGGGCTCCACGTGGCCAGGCGCGCAGCGAGGGGGGGAGGGGTCATCGGTCCCGGTTGATAGGAAGAACCGGGATCGGGCCTCTTTTTCTGATTTTCTGATTTTTCTGCCGCGGCAGGATTTTCTGATTTTTTCCATTTATTTATTTTGTGTTTTGTATTCAAATAAATGGTACTCCCTCCATAAAGAAATATAAGAGTGTTTAGATTACTAAAGTAGGTATCTAAACGCTCTTATATTTCTTTACGGAGGGAGTACCATATATATATAAAGCAACAATGAAGGAACCACAATATATATTACACATTATCGTCACGAATATATCATATACACCATCTCATTCCTCGTGCTTGGTCGAACATATGCATGTATTACAAAACGGTAATCACACGAGTTCGATCTAATTTACATCGGTCCTTGGCCGCTTGTCTTACAAAAAATGAGGGTGAAAGAACTCTCCGGTCGGAGCTATGACATGGTCTAATAAGAATCCGGCTATTTCCTCTTGAATTGCTCGCACGCGTTCTCGTGGTAGAAGACCGTCCCGCATTCGTTCGATCTAATTAAAAGAAAGGGATCAATATATATGAATGAAACTAAACACAATTTAACGCAATAAATTAAAGTATTGAATGTTGTTTATCGTACTTCAATTTTCCTTATGTTTCGGGTTGCGGCCGTCTCTTTGGTCGTCTGGCGAATGAACTCGCAGACATAATATCCACATAAGTTATTCCCGGGTCCCTGTCTCAAACACTTTACGAGAACGGAGATCAATGAATATTATAATCAGCATGATAATTATACTGACACTAGAATCAAAAAGATGCGCGGATCTAGCAAGTAGTACTTACATTCAGTGGTTCAAATGTAAGCTCTGCCGGAAGACCCGGTGTTTTGGCGGTGAACTGTTTCCAAGCCCTCTGGAGGCATGCCTGCATGTCCTCCCATGATTTCATAGATCTGCGTCCCGGGTCCATGACTTTTACTACTCCTTCGTCCGGAACAATGATCAACAGAATAAAGTGGAAGTTGCACACACATAAAGAGTCAATTATACGCTTAACACCGAGAAAGCGAAATAGAATGTGTGCGAGACAGTAACACTCACTCGAAGTTGTAAGGAAATAGTATTTCCCTTCTTGTGCCGAAATACGTCAACGATTGCAACAAATTGTTCTCTGTCTGGTTGGGCTTCTCTTTGAGAGTTCTTTCATGAACGAATTGACAGTCAACGAACCCAATGTCATAGATTTGTCCTTTCTTGCATTCGAGAATCTTCATTCTGCATATATAATTAGTTTAGTGATGAGTGTAAGATTGTACATGAAACGAATGAGCTGAGCTAGAAAGGCTTGATCACTGAAATTAATGGTACTTACAGACAATATGCACTGACGATAGATTTGTCGATGGCGTCTCCATTGTAAAACTGAAATAATTCTGAGAATTCAATCAGATCGAAGCCTTGCCCATGCCCGTAATGCTCGTTCTGAAATTTAGCGTAGATCCAGTTTTTGGATTTAGCAGATTTTTCCATGTACCAGTCATGCAATTTTCGCATCTTTGTTGGTAGATCGTTGACTAACTCGGGTTTGACGAGAGGATACCCGTGTCGGTATTGGTATGCCGGTACGAATTCCTTGTCGTTACCGGTCTCGAACTCATCCAGACGGCTCAGGTACTCAGTAATAGACAGTCCTACTGCGTGGGCTTTTGCTCCGTACTGTCTTATAAACTCCGTATCTTTGTTCGGATCATACGCATCGACCTGATGCTGCTGGGGGCGCGGCCAAGTGTACACTTTGAGCGGTTCGATCGATTGCTCTTTCTGTAGTCCGACCTGGGCAATCCCTTTTCCGACTCTCCGCTCTTTTGCCTCAGCCGACTTTGTAATAGAGCGTTCATAGTCTGATGTGAGCGGTATGGGGTTGTGAAGCTTCTTCTTCAGTTCCGCGCACGCGGCGTGATCTTCTGGGGTGCGCGGGAACAATGGCTCTATCGGCTTCTTCTTGTTGGCCGCATCAATCTTCCAATTTTCATAAGACATTTTTGCGGACACTTCCAGTTCCTCAGGTGTCATCTCTCCGGGTAGCTTCTTCATATTCTGATGAGAAACTTTTGGGAGGGGTGATCGCTTACGTTTCGATGATTTCTTGCTGCTGATGCTGCTGCTGCCCCTTCTAATATAGGTACGCTTCCGCTTCTGGCTCTGAGGCTCAGGAGATGGAGACGGCTGAGGCGACGGTGGAGATGCCTGAGGCGACGATGGAGACGGCTGAGCCGGAGAGTGGTGAGGCGGTGAAGGCGATGGTTGCGGTGAAGAATGGTCACGTGGCGGCGAAGGTGGATTGCTCTTCTGAAGAGTGGGTGACCTTGGCGGCACATAATTTGGAAGCACGATGTGCTCCTTTCGCCATAGAACACTCCCCTTTTTTGGATTCTCCTAGTTCAGTCAGCTCCCTATCTTCACCTGCAGGGTGGTCCAGCTTCAGCTCCTCATAATCATCCACCACATCATCCACCATGACGACAACGTACCCTTCTGGAGTCGGGTTGCAATGATAAGTTGGTTTCTCCGGGATTGATAGGGCCATGCCGACCGCCACCGTCACCTTTAAGTTCAGCACTTGCACCTTAAGCTCACAACGTGTGCTCTCCGTGATATAATCCACTGGGTAGCGTTTAGGAGCAGCCGTTGTCAGTGCATCATCATCCTCCTGCTGGAGCTGCGTGGAAGCTTGGGAGCTTTTCCGATTCGATGGGGCGCCGGTAGCATCGAATGCAGTTTCTAACAAGAGATGTTGAGGTTGGCCGCCACTTTGCTGGCTAAGTCTGTTGATCAGCTCCTCCGCCCGCTTTAAGCTTTCTTCTACATTACGCAGCCGCTCTTTGGTAGCTGTTTTCTCAGCCTCATTCGCCGCTTTCTCTCTCTCAGCCGCCGCTTTCTCAGCTGCCTCCCTTTCCTTCCTCCTCTGATGGTTTTTATCTGGATATTTCTTGCTTTCCGAAGGGAAGGAAACTTTCCAACACTTGGAGCCTGGCGTGCCTCGTGCTCGTCCTGGGTGTTCTTTATTTTTTAGGGCGCGTGTGTGCTCGTCATTGTCTCTATCTGGAATGAACCGTCCCGCTTCAATATCACGTACTGCATCTCTAATATCTTCGATGGGCAGCAAGGGATCATCTATGTGTGACTGGTTATATATTGCCTTCCCATCTTTGTCCAACGTGCCCCCATGGCCGTAAAACCAGTTTCTTGTCCGTTCGTTCCATGTTGTAGGCTCTGGAGTGATCCCGGCATCAAAATACTTGGCCTCAATTGCCTCCCACTTAGGCATGTAACCGGCGTAGCCAGCAGGCCCCATTTTATGGTGGTAAATCTTCTTAGCGGCATTCATCTGATTTATTTCAGAACTTTGCTGCGCGTACTCCGATTTCTTGTACGCCACAAAAGCATCCCACTGCTCTCTTATCTTACCATAGTCGTGTTCGAAATCCGGAGTCTTGTCTACCTTGACAAATTTTAGGTACAAGTTTTTCTTCCAATTCTTGAATTGCTCGGCCATCTTGCTGAGAGCAAACTTCTTGACTCTAGCCTCTAGCTCCAGTCTAGCTGCCGCCTCCTGAGCTGGATTATCCACCTCTGGCATCCGCAGGAGGAAATTATGCATGAGCTTGTTCCAAAGCCTGTCTTTCATGGTGTCGCACACAAACGAGATTGTAGGGTCCTTTGGCTGCATCCATTCTCGAATGGTGATCTGGATGTTGTCCCTCACAAGAGTTCTGCATGCCTTCACAATTTTTTTCTTTACATCGTCCGGAGCTAACGGTTCATCGTCTGGACCGACCTCTTCGATCCTATACCTCACACTGTCATCCAACTTTTTGGTTGGGCCTCGTTTCGGTCTTGCGGAGGAATGGCCGGATCCGGATCCGAAGGGCTAAAAGAAGAAAGAGTGTTAATATATGCATGTACATATACAACTGCATTTTAATTAACAACATTTTAATCAACCTCGCCGGTGTTTTCGAGATTAAAGGTTCCGCCGGAGGCGGAGCCGGAGCCGGCTTGTCTCCCGTCTGATGCTTCTTCTCGGTGGAGAGACTCGTCTCCCTCACCGGAATCGTTCAGAAACCGGCGGGTGACATCTTGACCTTCATTTTCGTTGATCATATCGTGAAGCAAGTTTTCCTCATTTTCATCTCTACGAAATATTGGATCCATAGTATCTGCAAATTAAGAATTGCAGGCTATTATAATGCAAATAATCAAAGTTTTAATCAATTTAAATCATTTAATAATCATCCCTCTTAGGAGAAGGCTACATGTAGAATTCACCAGATAATGTGGGCATTGTATGATGGACTCATAAACCTTAAGGTGTCAGCGACAAAGGATTTTATGAAGGCTTTCACTATCATGACACACTCAACAACCCAACCACACTACATCCATTAATAGTCGCGAGAGATCCAGATGTAGTGGAAGCCTACCAGAAGTCACACTAGAAAGTGAAACCCCAACCGAGTTAACCATTTCCTCGTCGGGTTTAAATCAATTTAAATGAATTTCTGGATTTATTTTACTTATTAAATCAAACCTTATCCACAACCTTATCGAAAACAGTGTACTGACATGGGGGTCCCACATGTCATACACTGTTATTAAAATTAAACTAAATGGAGATTAATTAGCAATGGACCCCACATGTCATTGCCTCAATATTAATATAATTTAACTAATTAAATTAACTAGGGGCATGGCCCACTTGTAAGTCTAACATGTTTAATTTCCACTACACTTAATCTAACAAAGAAAAGGGGGTTAAGTGGCTAGGCCCATGTGTCATACACAGGGGTATTTTTTTTAATTTGTGAGTGTTGAAGTAAATTGCCTAACCCTTTTCATCAGTTCAGACTTTTGGTTGAGTTGACTAATGCATGCAATTCAATAGCCTCAACGATCTTATCGCTGACTGTATCATGAGATTCGATACATGCGGAGTAACACCCATAGTCAAGCCCCAGGGATTAGCGATGTTGGTGAACCTTATTACTAAATCTCGATGTTGTTGCTCGTTCTTGTAAGATTTCCTGTCCTTGACGGATTGACATTCGGCTTGAATTATTCTAAGGGCTCACAGAGAAATGAAAAGTGATGCCTCCAAGCTACTATTCATCAAGAATTTAGTGTTGACTTGCTTTCCACAAATCGAATGTGAAAATACCCTGAAATTTTGCACTGATGTCACATGCATGAACATGTTGCGTTTCACAAAAATTCAGGTTTTTTTGCTTTGCATTTTTCTTTCTTTTACGAGTTAGTGGGTGCATATGCCCGCGTGCTCCATTTACAATTTCCGATCACACCATATCTATCCAAAAATATCAAACAATAAAGGGTAGGAGATCGGTGGGCCCTCCCGTATTATAGATGAATGTCATATGGATCACTGAATAGTGCAACCCATTCACATTTTTGGGATTTTTTTATTTTTTTGTAATATTCATTAATATGTTTAAAATGTGTGGTAAAAAAGGAAAGACAATCCAAAAATATCAAACAATAGCTGGGTGCGAAGCATTGACAATTCCTATATGTCGCTCGCTGCAACTAAATGCCGAGCAATCACACAAAGCTAGTACACACAGCTCATTATTGTTCATGTATCTTAATTTTTGTATTTCCTGTATTATTTCTATCTTTCTATTTGTTTTAAATAATTCGCTTGTTAAATAATTATTTCAAAATTTAAAAAATTATTCAGTATTTTAAAGCATGATTCATTTTTCTAAAAATATTCATATTTTTCCAAAAGAAATCAATTTTACAAAAAATGTTTCTGGCGATTTGTATCCAAAGACTAATCTAAATTGCATCCAAAATAAAAATAGCCAGGCCGGTGGCTCGACGCCGGCGCCCCTGGGCGCGGCGGCGTTCGCAGCAGGGGGGGCACGGGAGCAGCGGTTCCGGGGTGAGTCCATGGAGACAAACGAGGCGGGGAAGAAGGGGATTTAGAGGCGGAGCTCACTGGGGGGGGGGGGTAGAGAAGAGCTCGGGGAGGACGACGGTGGCCGCGGTGGTGCGAATCGAGGGGGCGGGGTAGACGGTCGTAGCGGTGAGGAAGCGCTCGAAGACGGCGAGGTAGAGGTCAGCGGCTCGAGGCGAGGCGAACGGCGGAGAATCGGGCAGCCTGCCGGCGTCCGACGAGGAATTCCGCGCGTTTTCCTTAGTGGTTTCGGCGTCGACGAGATTTGGTGGAGTTGGGGGAGGAAGAAGAGATGCGCGCGTATATAGTAAGGGCCATCGGTCCCGGTTGGTAGCACCAACCGGGACCAAAGACTCAACGGTCCCGGTTGGTGCTACGACCCGGGATCGTTGGCCTGGGCGGGGAGGGACGTGGTGCTGCCACGTCGCACCAGGGTCATCGGTCCCGGGTCGTAGCACCAACCGGGACCGTTGAGTCTTTGGTCCCGATTGGTGCTACCAACCGGGATCGTTGACCCTTTTTATGCAATCTTTTCGTCTTCCCGCCCTTTTCAAATTTATTTTCTTTTTTAATTAGTTAGGTGTTTCAATTTAAAAAGATTTTTTGTTTGGAATTTGAAAAAACTTTTAACAGCAAAAGTGCTTCAATTTAATTAACTAATCCAAAACAATTTTTTGTTTTCCAAAATATTTATTTAACTATACAGTTTTACTATTTTAACTATACAATTTTACTATTTTCAACTAAAAATGCATTTTCAAATATTTATTGCATTTCATTTTTTTAAAATTATTTCAACTCAAGACTTTTGTTTGCATTCAACATGCACCATTCAAAGCCACATACTAAAATTTCAACCCTTTCTGACTTCATTTGTTATTTTTCATGCATTTAATGATTTATTTTGAGCTAAATGACCTTGAAATTGGAAAGCACTACAACTGAACTCAGAAAAGGTTGAAACTTGGCATGGTATCATCATTTGATCCACATAGCATGTGTGCAAAAGTTGAGAGGACAAAAATTGGATGCACTTCGTGTACAAACTGGACCATCTCTTTCAAAGTACGAGGGTTTAAGACGAAAACTCATCTGTTTCAAAGGCATTTCATTTTTCTAAACTTATTTCAACTCAAGACTTTTTTTGCATTCAACATGCAACATTCAAAGACACATACTAAAATTTGAACCCTTTCTGACTTCATTTGCTATTTTTCATGCATTTAATGATTTATTTTGAGCTAAATGACCTTGAAATTGGAAAGCACTACAACTGAACTCAGAAAAGGTTGAAACTTGGCATGGTATCATTATTTGATCCACATAGCATGTGTGCAAAAGTTGAGAGGACAAAAATTGGATGCACTTCGTGTACAAACTGGACCTTCTCTTTCAAAGTACGAGGGTTTAAGACGAAAACTCATCTGTTTCAAAGGCATTTCATTTTTCTAAACTTATTTCAACTCAAGACTTTTTTTGCATTCAACATGCAACATTCAAAGACACATACTAAAATTTGAACCCTTTCTGACTTCATTTGCTATTTTTCAGTCATTTAATGATTTATTTTGAGCTAAATGACCGTGTAATTGGAAAGCACTACAACTGAACTCAGAAAAGGTTAAAACTTGGCATGTGTGCAAACTGGACAACTGAAACAGTGGTGTCACATCATGTTCAAACTTGGCTAATTGCAAACATCACAAAAAACCCACCAATGGTTCAATACATAAAAGGTTCAATACATTATTACACATCACTTGTTTCCTACATTGCTTATGATCGCTTCTTGGGCCGTAACCATGGAGCATCTTCATTGCTTAATGGGATAGTTGGGTCATTTTTCACTGTGAAGGGAGGAATTTCATGAAACTTATCGTAATCTTCGGACATGTCTGTCTTGTCCTCGACTCCCACGATGTTTCTTTTTCCTGAAAGAACTATGTGACGCCTGGGCTCATTGTCTGATGTATTCGTATCCTTGTTTTTCCTTTTTTCGGTCTAGAAGACATGTCCTTCACATAGAAAACCTGAGCCACATCTTTGGCTAGGACGAATGGGTCGTCTGTGTGACCAAGATTCTTGAGATCCACTGTTGTCATTCCGTACAGCTGGTCGACCTTTACCCCATCTCCATTCATGTTGACCCAACTGCACCGAAACAAAGGGACCTTAAAAGTAGGTCTATAGTCAAGTTCCCATATCTCATCTATGTAACCATAGTATGTGTCCTTTGTACCATCCTCGTTTGTTGCATCAAAGCGGACACCACTGTTTTGGTTGGTGCTCTTCTTATCTTGGGAGACCGTGTAAAATGTATTCCCATTTATCTCGTACCCTTGGAAAGTCAATACAGTCTCAGACGGTGTCGCGGCCAGCAAGTAGAGTTGATTTCCAATAGTGGTGTCATGCATGAGACGTAATTGCAACCAAGTGCCGAAAGTCTCCATGTGTTTGACTTGAATCCATTGGTTATCCTCCCCCGGGAACTTGGAGTGTAGAACATTCATGTGTTCCTCGATATACGGTTGGACGAAGGTAGAACTTCGTAGAACTGTGTAGTGTGCTTGAGTCAAAGAATGTCCATCCTGAAATATCTTTGCTTTCTTTCCTAGCGTTCCTTTTCCACTCAGTCTCCCCTCATACCGCGATTCAGGAACACCAATCGTCTTAAGGTCAGGAATAAAGTCAACACATAACTCAATGACCTCCTCTGTTCCATAGCCCTTGGAGATGCTTCCTTCTGGCCTTGCACGGTTACAAACATATTTCTTTAAAACTCCCATGAACCTCTCGAAGGGGAACATATTGTGTAGAAATACAGGACCTAGAATGGCAATCTCGTCGACCAGGTGAACCAACAGATGCGTCATAATATTGAAGAAGGACGGGGGGGAACACCAACTCAAAACTGACGAGACATTGGACCACATCCTTCTGTAGCCTTTCCAGACTTGCATGATCGATTACCTTATGAGATATTGCATTGAGAAATGCACATAGCTTCACAATGGGTACTCGAACATTTTCTGGTAGAAGCCCCCGCAATGCAACCGGAAGCAACTGCGTCATAATCACGTGGCAATCATGAGACTTGAGGTTCTGGAATTTTTTCTCTGCCATATTTATTATTCCCTTTATATTTGACGAGAAGCCTGTCGGGACCTTGATACTTCTAAGGCATTCAAAAAAGATTTCCTTCTCTGCTGTGGTAAGAGCGTAGCTTCTTAGACGCCCTTTATCAGTATGCCTGTGGTATGGGTCTTTCATACGTTGCTGGTCCTCCCGTGCTTCTGGTGTATCTTTTGACTTCCCATACACGCCCAGGAACCCTAGCAGGTTCACGCAAAGATTCTTCGTCACGTGCATCACGTCGATTGAAGAACGGACCTCTAGGTCTACCCAATAGGGTAGCTCCCAAAATATAGATTTCTTCTTCCACATGGTCGCGTGTCTGGTAACGGCGTCTTTCGGAACAGATTGACTGCCAGGACCCTTTCCAAAGATTACTTCTAGGTCATTCACCATACCAAATACATCAGCACCTTTAGGGAGCTTAGGCTTTTTCCGGTGATCTGCCTCACCGTTGAAATGCTTGCATTTCTTTCTCACGATATGATTGGGCGGCAGAAATTGACGACACCCCAGGTACACAACCTTCTTACATTTATCCAAATATATACCTTTAGTCTTATCTAAACAGTGCGTGCATGCATTGTATCCCTTGTTTGACTGTCCTGAAATGTTACTAAGAGCGGGCCAATCATTGATGGTTACGAAAAGCAACGCTCGCAGGTCAAATTCCTCCTGTTTGTCCTCATCCCACACATGTACACCTGGTTTGGCCCACAGCTCCAAAAGTTCATTGACTAATGGCCTTAGGTACACATCAATGTCGTTGCCGGGTTGCCTCGGTCTTTGGATGAGCACTGGCATCATGATGAACTTCCGCTTCATGCACAACCAAGGAGGAAGGTTGTACATACATAGAGTCACGGGCCAGGTGTTGTGACTGCAGCTCTGCTCTCCAAAAGGGTTCATGCCATCTGTACTTAGACCAAACCATAAGTTTCTTGCTTCATCTGTAAAGTCTGAGTGGCCTCTCTCGATTTTTCTCCACTGCGACCCATCAGCGGGGTGTCTCAACTTCCCGTCTTTCTTACGGTCTTCTTTGTGCCATGGCAGCAACCTGGCATGCTCCTTGTTTCTGAACAAACGTTTCAACCGGGGTATTATAGGAGCATACCACATAACCTTAGCAGGAACCCTCTTCCTCGGTGGCTCGTCATCTCCATCAGCATCACCAGGGTCATCTTGTCTGATCTTGTACCGACTCGCAGTGCATACCGGGCATTTATCAATACTCTCGTACTTTTTACCGCGGTACAGGATGCAGTCATTAATGCATGCATGTATCTTCTGCACATCTAATCCTAGAGGGCAGATAACCTTCTTTGCTTCGTGTGTTGTCGCGGGCAATTCGTTATCCGGTGGAAGCTTCGACTTCATTATTTGCAGTAACTTCTCAAATCTGGTGTCAGAACAACCAAAATCTGCCTTCCATTTCAACAGTTCCAGTGTGGTACCGAGCTTTGTGCTTCCATCTTCACAATTTGGGTACAAGGGCTTTTTGTGATCCTCTAGCATGGTCTCCAACTTCTCCTTCTCTTTTCCTGTTTCATCGTCTCGCTTTGCATCAGAGATGACCCGACCAAGACCATCAGCGGTCTCATCCGATTCCCGTTGTTCTTCTTCATTGTCACCTCGAGGAGCTCCATCTTCTTCATTGTCTTCCATTGCAGTGTCACCGAATTCTTCAGGGGACATAGGATAGCTATCATCATCCTCCTCTTCTTCATTGTCTTCCTGCCTAACCCCTCTTTCTCCGTGCTTGGACCAACAATAATATCCGGGAATGAAACCTCTCCGAAGCAGGTGGCATTGAAGTGTTCTCGAGGAAGAATACTCCGCCACGTTCCGACAGTCAATACAGGGACAAGGCATAAAATTATCCACTTTGTTTGCATTAGCCACATCGAGAAATGTATGCAGGTTTGTAATAAACTCGGACCCGCGTCGATCGCTGTACATCCATCGCATCCGTGCTTCGATCTGCGTCATATAATTAACCATTACAATAACTTCGTGAATAGTGAAAAGACCACTATATATGCACACGTGCAATATTTTTGTATCAGTTACAGATGGAGAAGATAAGGTTGCTAACCTCGGCCGAGGATACGGTGTTCTGAGGACCTAAGTGTGGCTCGGACATTTCGTCGAACACCTGGTGTGCAATCAAAGGAAAAAAATTCTAGCACCCATCCCACCCCAACACAATCCTGAAATTTTTTGAGGCAAAATGGCAAAGTGTTGGCTGAGGGCTTATATAGCCAGGGCAACGGTCCTGGTTTTTGCCAACAACCGGGACCAATGCCTCGCAGTGCGCCACGTGTTGGTCGCCAGAGCATTGGTCCAGGTTGTTGGCAAAACCGGGACCGTTGCCCCAGTTGAACCAGGACCGTTGCCCTATACAGACGAACCGGGACCGTTGCGAGACATCGGTCCCGGTTCTGAAATGAAACCGGGAGCGATGCCTTTTTTGGGCTGGACGAAAGGGGGGTCTCTCCACTAGTGGTAAGGAGGAGCAGCCTTCGTCACCTGGCCTATTAGCCCGGCATAGCATCAGCTGGAATTCCGCTGCTCCGACTCACTAGAACCTATAGAATTACCATTGTGTAAAAATAACTAACAATAGAATATTTACCCTTCATAGATAATATATTTAAAATATCACAATTATTTTTTGAAACTCATGATATTTTTTTAAATGTCATAGACATTTTTTAATGGTGCATTTTTTAAAATTTTATGTGATTTTTTAGATGATATAAACATTTAGAAAAAATACTAAAAATATGTCATGATCATTGTTTTGAATGCTATCTGTAGTTTCTAAAAGTTGCACCAATATATTTGTGCATCGTGTGAACATTTTTGTTAATGTAATAAAAATAGTGAATTTAGCTAGCCTTTCTTTTTGAGAAATGAAGAACGCAATTTTTTTTAAGAAAGAGTCATGGATGTACCTTTTTTGGGGGAGGGGGGCATCATGAAAAAAAAAGCAAACCCCGTCGGGGAATTTTTTTTTGGACATGTGAACACAGACCAAAGATGGGGAGAATACTCCCGGTGTCCTCATGCCGAGATTTCGCACCTAAGGAAATTAAGGGAATCAAGGGAAGATCCCTTGCCATCAAACAAGCCCTTAAGGTTGTAAGATCGCCGCGCGTGATTCACATCTGTGGCGGCCACAGGTGCAGGTTTGCATGTATGAACATTCAATTTATTTTCTTGATGAAAAAATCACAGCCTTAATGAAATTTTTTAAAGACTTACGCAAAAAATTTTACACTGTATAAAAGTCTTAATAAAAATTTACAAATATTTTTTGAAACACATGAACATTTTTAAAATATCACGGACATTTTTCAATGGTACAAACATCACTTCAAGTTCAAGTGAACATTTCATTACATTGTTTATTGTTTTTTTCAAATTGCCAAGACCATATTTTGGTAATGTATGAACATGTTTTAAATGTTATAAAAAATTATGTGAAAGCTATCAGCATATTTTTAACATGTTTTGCTAGCCTTTTCTTATTTAGGAATAGTGTGTAGCTAATTTTTTTATGGAAAACGTTTTAAATCAACCGGCTTAACTTTGGCTGGCTTAAGCCGTGTCGATAGCCGTCCGATGGACTTTGATCCTGTGATGCTCATTTTGCCTAATCGCACGCACCAGCAGCCGTGGACGTCGTTGGCGTCCACACACCCCACACCCCACGGGCCCACAGGCCATCTGCCCAGCTGTTGCATGCTATCCTGCTGTCGTCTTCCCTAGAGCGCTCGTCTCCCTCTCTCATCTCCCCTTTTCTGCATCGCCGGAGGGTCGCCGTTGTCGCGATGAAGCATCGACGGCTGTCAGTGCGGTGACGCAACATCGCCGGCGCTGCATTGGAACATCACGTGGGAGCTGCTGGGAGCGACGCCGAGTTGGGAGCATGCAGTGAGCCCAAAAGCGTCTGAGTTGGGAGCAACGCCGGAGTTGGGAGCGCTCGATCTTTTCGGTGCTGCAACCAATGCGAGCACCACCGAGACACGCGACGTTGTTGGGAGCTCTTCCCTTCCCGAACTAGCATCTTCGGGGGACGGCGATGACTGCAGCATCTCCTACGAATCTCCCGGCGAGCTGCATCACAACACTTCGCTGGTGTTGCCACCGATGCTTGCCAGCGACGTTTGCAGCATGGGCGCTCTCTCCGGCAAGCTACAAGCCTACAACGCATCATTGCATGGCGGCGCCGACGACCCCCGGCGAAGCTCCATGGAAGCACAACGGGCTTGGCAAAAGCTTCAATGAAGCTACTTTACCACGGCGAGGCGTTCTTGTTGCTTAGCGGCGGCTAGAGGAGAACAAAACAAAAAGCGATGTGTTGTAGGTTGACCAATCCAACGGCTGCAAGATGGTGGATCCTACGGCTCCCGACCCGACTTAATTGCTGAAGAAATCAGCCGGTTGATTTGTAGCACTGGCTCTTTTTTATTCGGAAATCACAAACGTGCCTAACTGGCTCTGAGGAATCACAAAGGGCAAATCCGAACACCACCAAGCAGGGATTTTTTTGAAACGCTCCGTCATGTACGTACGCTGGCCCTTTCTACAGCCCCGTGGCGTCCGACGTCGGCATGGGGATTCCGCGCTCGGCGTGCCTCGGCCCAACTTTTTCAAGGAGAGCGAGTCCATCTCCCTCTCCATGACAACGCGCGTCCGTCGCCAGGACGACCAACATCACCTCTATGTCCTCACCAAAGATTTTTTTTGAAACTGTCACCGGGGGAGAGGGAGAGTCCCCACCTGAATAAATTTCATTTTCTGTTTTTTGTTTCTTTACAAGAGATCAAGAGAGGCGGGAAGAGAAATACTCACGCCACAATCCGGCGTGATGTTTGGCCTCCGCCTTATGCAGGCGATGAGACCACGGGGTTAGGTCATCTATGACCGCCTTAATTACATCAGTGGGGCACATGTTTATGTCCCTAAAGGTCTTAGCGTTTCTAGCATCCCAGATTTTCCAAAGAAGAAGCAGCAAAATGAAAGGCCATATAGATACCGGTAATCCAAGTGAAGGTGGTAGAAACCAGATGGCTGCCAAGGGGGCGTGGAGCGGGGCGATGCCGAGAGCGTCCCATATTGCCTGTGAGGCGGGACAAGTGCAGAACAGGTGGGCGCGATCTTCGGAGGCGGCGGAGCATCGTGGGCATGCAGATGATGCAATGATGGTCTTGCGATGAAGGTTGGCCCGTGTGTTGAGCCGGTCCAGGTAGAAGAGCCACCCAAAAACTCGCACCCTACTGGGGACCCGGCTGTCCCAGATGTGTGCGAGGTTAGGGTCCGCGAGCTGTGAGGCGAGGGCGTCATATGCTCCTTTTGTGGAGAAGGGGGACCCATTCAGCAGTGATCTTATGTCTGGAGCATCTGAGAGAGCCACATCCTGCAACAACAATCTTAAAGAAACCAATTCACGTGAGGCGGTTAGGGTTAGACGGCTACGCAAGCCCAGATCAATTCCATCCATCATAATAGTGGCTACCCTAGCATTTTGCTTTGTGTGGTGGGTGAACAAAGCCGGGAAGGCCAAGTAGAGAAGCTCAGGTAGAATCCACCTATCTAGCCAGAAGAAAGTAGCAGTACCATCTCCAATGTTTACTTGGGATATCTCTCTGAGTGAATGCAAGTGTTTGAAAATTGCTTTGCCAAGGAAGGAGGCATTTTTACCTAATCCTATATGCAATGGTGAGTGATTGAGGATCCACTCTTTCCAGGGCAGCATGGAAGAGTGCATGAATTTGAAAGCAAATTTCAAAATGAGGCAAAAGTTTTGTGCTTTTAGGTTTTTTACACCAAGACCACCCGCTTGCTTGGGCATACAAACTCGATCCCACGCAACCAGGCACTTTGTCCCTGAGTAGGAGTCATCGTTAGACCAGAAAAATATACGTCGTCGCTTATCAATTTCATCCAAGACGCTTTTTGGTAGAGTGAAACATAACATAAAATAAGTTGGTAGGTTGTCTAGGACCGCCGAGAGGAGGATGAGGCGTCCTCCTCGAGAGAGGAGGAAAGCACACCATCCAGCGAGGTAGGTATCACAACGATCGATAACTGGTTGGAAGGCATTGGGTGGTAGTTTGTGGGGAGAAAGAGGAAGGCCAAGATATTTTTGCGGGAAGGATGCTAGTTCTGTTCCTAATGTGAGGGCAATGTCCGCGGCAAGTTGTTCATCAATGTTAAGGGGGACAAGTGTAGTTTTTGAGTAGTTTATGGAGAGTCCGGTTGCCTTTGAGAAATCCGTGAGAACACGTTTTAGGTTTGTGGCAGCTTGTGCGTCTGCTTTGAGGATAATCAATGTGTCGTCCGCGCATTGAAGAACCGGACAGTGTAATTCATGGGTAACGGGGTGAGAAATTTGATTCATTTCGGAAGCCTGATTGAGCAAACGTTGAAGTACATCGGCAATGATAATAAAAAGGAAAGGGGAGAGAGGATCCCCCTGCCTAAGTCCACGTTTGCATTGTATCCAAGGCCCCGGGTTCCGTTTAGTAGGATTGCAGTTTTACTTGAGTTTAGTAGAGTTTCAATCCATGATATCCACATGTGAGAGAAACCCCTAACTTTTAGTAGGTCAATAAGGGCTGCCCAGCAAACCGAGTCAAAAGCTTTTGAGAAGTCAAGCTTGACGACCATTGTTGGAGCTTTTGTGCGAGCACAGACATGGAGGATGTCGGCGGCATAGAGAAAGTTTTCGAAAATAGTGCGGCCGGCGAGGAAGCCCGTTTGTTCCGGATGTACCAGTAGGGGGATGATTGGTCTAAGGCGATTCGTGAGCAGTTTTGCTAGAGCTTTTACGGGGCAGTTTTGGAGCGAGATAGGACAGAAAGCCTCAGGAGAGGGTGACACAACCCCTTTGGAAAGAAGGACAATAAGAGATCGGTTAAGGCAGGAGATATCCCCAGAAAGGTGATAGAAACTATGAAACATATCAACGATTTTATTTTTTAGCGTTGGCCAAAATTTTCGATAGAAAGATGGGCCAAAACCGTCGGGGCCCGGGCTTTCAAGCATATTCATACCAGCGAACGCGTAAAAAATTTCTTGGTCAGTGAACGGGGAGTCGAGGTGAGATAGCTCGGGGGTTTGAAGAGGGTATAGATCCTGAAGGGAGAAGTTCCAGGTTGGCATGAAGGGCTTACCAAGAAGGGAGTCGAAAAAATCTGTGAGAATAATAGATTTGGATTCATGGGAAGTGAATTCCTGGCCGTTGTGGATGATGAGGTTTATTTTGTTGTGCCTGCGTCTGTGTGAGGCAGAAGTGTGGAAAAAATGTGTGTTCTCATCACCATCAATTGCTTTGGTAATTTTTTATCGGAGGCGCCAGTAGGTTATTTTTTCCCGGATTAGTCGTTGTAGTACAGTGATAACCACTTTGCGAAGGGCTAGTTCCGGTTCCGTGAGAAAGCGGTTTTCTTCAATTGCGTCCAAGATGTTTATAACCATTTTACAATTTTTTTCCCTAGCAGCTAAAGGGGTGAAGTTTTTTCTCCAGGTTTTTAAGGCAAAACGACATTTTTTAGGGCTCAGACAACGGTGAGAGGCGGTGAAGAAAGTGTCCGGACCGCATTCCAAGTGTTTTGGATGATGGGTGCCGACCTCTCCGGGTAGGTCTACCAGCCCCCCGCCGTCTCTACAAACTTTACATCTTGATGCGTCTTTTTCCCTTCCAACCTCACACACTCCGGCTGCTTCCCCAGAGCTCCCTCTCGATGCCAATGAGCAGCGGCGGAGCCAGTGTATAAGCGTTGGGTTCAAGTGAACCCAACGGATTTTGCTCGTATGTGCACGTACCTATGTGTTTGACTTGTCTGAACCCAGTAAAAAATCTTGGCTGACCCCATTAAAAAACTTGAGGTAAACAACTAAGCTAAAGGTCCACAAGCCCACGAGAGCCCATGCCCAATTGATCAGCGTCCGGCCAGACTTAAATCGTGATTAGCAGTTTTCTGCGTACTCGCATACGCACGCAGCCGACGCCTTCCCTATTACCTTGTCATCCGTTCGTTTTTAGATCCTATCTTCCCTCTTGGGTCTGTTCACGCCGCCGCACGCCAGCCAGCGGCCTCGGATCGACAGCGACAAGAATTCTAACCTAAAGTTTGAGGTAATCAGATTACATTGCATATCTCATCATCTCCATTTTCTTATGTATGTTATATGTAGCCTAGTAGCCAGTACAGATTTATACACGATGATCTTTTTGCCCTAGTTTTTTTATTTGTTTTTCTCGATGACTTTGATTGATCTAGGCTATGGAGCGATATTACTCGAAGAGTACTCGATCACCAGATTCAAATAACGATACAGGAACATCAAGATCACCCATTATACGTGGGTAAAATGCATCAATTTTCACTGCAGCTAATCTTCCGAAGCTTACTATTCACACAGAAACTAACTTAGATGAGTTGCTTTATGATCCGCTTAATCTGAAAATAATTTTAGAGTACACAAGAAATCCAAAGAATTTAATGAGGGGACCTTACAAGCCACCACTGAATTTTAAATACCCGCAGAGGGAGATTAGAGATACTCAACGAATATTTAATACAGGTTGCTTTGATCAATATGGTCGTTCTAAAATGTAAGTGACTTTACACACCTTTTTTTTACGGATGATACTTATTTTAGACTTATCAACCTAACTTTAATTTCTTTTCAATGTTTCAAGAAGATGAGGAACTAAACTTAGAGCTACCAAGTTATTTGATACCACTGTATTATTTATAATATTTAAAGGAAAGTTTTCATAATTTTATTGATCAGGTATGTCTTGCACTCTTTAGTTTTTAATGCAACGCAATATATGATATACGATACTATATTTATTTTCATTATACTTTTCATGGGTGTTATACTTTTTTTGCAATTAAACTTTCATCTTTGTAAGTTAGTATCAATTTCTTTAAAGAGTAAACGAGCGAACCCAACGGCTAAATTTTCTGGCTCCGCCCCTGCCAATGAGGACGTCCACGTCCTCCGCCGTCGGGAGCAAGACAAACGCGCTGCCAAGTCTACCAACACCACCCTCTGTTGCAGCAGCCGCTTAGCTGGCAAAGAAGGGCCCACATTCGTTGATATGACAACCAAGGCTGTGCGGGCCAAAGCCCGCAAGTTTGATCTCTCTGCTGCCTCCTCCGGACTCGCCGTCTCCATTACCGTTGCTGGTCTCACAAGCTCTGACGCTCCACCGATCACCGACGCAGCTCCACTGGTCCTTATCGCTGCTCAGTGCGGTGCGGCGCCGGAAGACACGCAGGCCATCACCTCGGTGCCATCACCGGAGCCATGATCAGTGAAGCAAGCACCAACGGCCGGTTACCCACCAAAAACCATGCAAACGTAGTTTCCTTTGCTGCTCTCCCCCTGCTCACTAGCAACCCCTGTCCCTTCAAACTAGACCTGCGTTTTGGGTGGCATGCATGCCCTGTGTGCATTTTTTGGGCTAGTCCTCCCTCAGAGATGAATCAGCTACTTTATTTTACTCACTCCATCACCTTTTATTATCAAAGCCCGGCCGTGGCAATTTCCCTTTATATGGTGTCTACTTCTGTTATCAATGACTAGCAACACTCAAGGCTCCAAATTTACACTTTTCTCTTGGAACGTTAGAGGCCTTGGACAACCTAACAAATGCTCTGACATCCTTGCTGAATTAATTGCCCTCAAACCGCACGCATGCTTCCTACAGGAAACAAAACTAAATAACCCCAACAGGCAAAAACTACTATCCTTCCTCCCCAAGCAGCTAGACCAAACAAATCACAAGGATGCGGTGGGATCTTCTGGTGGAATGCTTGTCGCACTCTCCTCGTCCCATTTTAACCTACTCGGCTCATCAAAAAATGACTTCACGCAGACCTCAATATCTACCACGCTCACATCTCCCGTGCCAATCCATGTCACAAACATTTATGCTCCCACAGACCATTCCCTCAAACGAAATTTCCTCTCAGATCTTTCCTCTATTGTCCCAAAAAACAATGAACCTTGGCTCATCCTTGGTGACTTTAACCTCCTACGAAATTCTCAGGACAAAAATACAGGAAATTTTAGACAGATTGAGGCAGATCTGTTTAACCAAACCATCAACACACTGGCTCTTATTGAACTACCTCTACTCGACCGCGCTTTCACTTGGACGAATAATAGAGAAAGACCGACGCATGAAAAACTAGATCGTGTCTTCATTAATTCCACCTGGAATAATCTTTTCCCGGACACGTATGTTTCCAGCTTAACTCGTTTCATCTCGGACCATGTTCCCCTACTCATCTCCGTTAGCACAACTGTCCCACTACCATCGCTTTTCCGTTTCGAACTTGGCTGGGCTCAAAAAGTCCTCACCAAAGATAGAGACGGCGGCGGCTTGTTCGCCGTGTGTGGTCGTTCGAGGTGTTGAACTACACGTCCTTCCTTACCGAGTTTGAACTTTGAACGGTGGTGGAATTGGAAGACTCTGCCCTCCCCCTCCCCGGCGTCGGACAGAAAAGGGATGTCATCACTGCTTCTTTTGGGAGCTTGGATGATTTGGAAACACCGCAACGGAGCCGTCTTCGAGGCCGAGACACCATCCCTTCAACGTCTCCTTAGCCTCAGTAAGGCCGAGGCGGCGTTTTCGGCCACCGCCGGCAACGTGTCTCGCATGTGGCTCTCCCCCCCTGTTGGGAAACGTAGTAGAAAACAAAAAATTTCGGCCTACGAATCAAGAACCCAAGATCATCCAAGAAGATTGCATACAAGGTTTTAGGTCATGGCTCACCAACCGATGTAGCGGAAGTAGAGTTGGTGTAGCTCATTGAAGTAGATCTCGCGGATCGTCCCACAAACAGTCCCTCGAACGCAGACCTCAATATCTACCACGCTCACATCTCCCGTGCCAATCCATGTCACAAACATTTATGCTCCCACAGACCATTCCCTCAAACGAAATTTCCTCTCAGATCTTTCCTCTATTGTCCCAAAAAACAATGAACCTTGGCTCATCCTTGGTGACTTTAACCTCCTACGAAATTCTCAGGACAAAAATACAGGAAATTTTAGACAGATTGAGGCAGATCTGTTTAACCAAACCATCAACACATTGGCTCTTATTGAACTACCTCTACTCGACCGCGCTTTCACTTGGACGAATAATAGAGAAAGACCGACGCATGAAAAACTAGATCGTGTCTTCATTAATTCCACCTGGAATAATCTTTTCCCGGACACGTATGTTTCCAGCTTAACTCGTTTCATCTCGGACCATGTTCCCCTACTCATCTCCGTTAGCACAACTGTCCCACTACCATCGCTTTTCCGTTTCGAACTTGGCTGGGCTCAAAAAGTCCTCACCAAAGATAGAGACGGCGGCGGCTTGTTCGCCGTGTGTGGTCGTTCGAGGTGTTGAACTACACGTCCTTCCTTACCGAGTTTGAACTTTGAACGGTGGTGGAATTGGAAGACTCTGCCCTCCCCCTCCCCGGCGTCGGACAGAAAAGGGATGTCATCACTGCTTCTTTTGGGAGCTTGGATGATTTGGAAACACCGCAACGGAGCCGTCTTCGAGGCCGAGACACCATCCCTTCAACGTCTCCTTAGCCTCAGTAAGGCCGAGGCGGCGTTTTCGGCCACCGCCGGCAACGTGTCTCGCATGTGGCTCTCCCCCCCTGTTGGGAAACGTAGTAGAAAACAAAAAATTTCGGCCTACGAATCAAGAACCCAAGATCATCCAAGAAGATTGCATACAAGGTTTTAGGTCATGGCTCACCAACCGATGTAGCGGAAGTAGAGTTGGTGTAGCTCATTGAAGTAGATCTCGCGGATCGTCCCACAAACAGTCCCTCGATCAAGATCACCGAGGAAGAAGAAGCTCCTCGGAGAAGGACCAAAGATATGATCCCTCTATTAGTATCCACACGTTCCGTAGCAGCAATCCAGCAGCATTCCGCCGTCCAAAGATGAACGCCACCGAGAAAACTAGAGGGAGAACACCCTAACGGATTCCGATCTAGAACAACGTCTAAACCGGGGTTTAATTGCGGAGCAACGGGGTTTAGAGGAGGGAGGGTGGCGCATAGGCCTTGGGGACAAGTTGTGCTGCGCCCCCCCACCCCCTCCCCTCATTATATAGGTGGCCAGGAGACCCTTGGGGCGCAATAAGGGGGGTGGGGAGTCCAACTTGGACTCCCAAACCTCCCAAACCTTCCCACCGGAAACTTGCCATATTGGAGAGTTGGACTTCCCACCTAGAGGAGGATTCCACCCCCTTGGTGCGCCCCCACCCCTTGGCCGGCCAGGGCAGCCTAGGTGGCTTGCCCCCCAAGGATAGGGGCGTGGGGTAGTGGGTGGTACTGCCCGGAAACTTCCGGAACCTTCCAGAAGCTTCCAGGACCTTCCGGGGTCGTTTCGGGACATTCCGGAACCTTTTGGAGCACTTCCAGGACATTCCGGGACCGTTCTCGGACGTTCCGGAGCCATCCGGATAGTTTCCAAGACCATCCGAGTTATAGTTTAAGCCACCCGATGACCGCGAAGGTTGTCGGGACGCCCAACGATTATCCAGAAACTATTCCGGTTGATCCAGGACTTCCCCAGTACCATTCTCATATGTTTCGGAACCACCTGGGACTACTCCAGAGTGATCCGGACATATCCTTAAATACCCAGAACTACTTCTGGTGCCCTTATGAACAATTCCATAAATCTCCGAAACTACTTCCGGTACCCGTATGAACTATTATGCTTTGCTTCCACTAAACCTTCTACCATACTAGTATTCTAACAGACTACTGCTCATTAAGTGTGTGACCCAATAGGTTCGGTATAATGCGGACATGACTCAGAACATCTTCCGGACATAGGTCAACAGCCTTTTGTCAATAGCCAATAATCAACAGCGGAGCCATGGACACCCATGTTGACTCCCGCACATACACGAAGAAACTTCGAGTGAACCATTATGTTTATTCATGTACCATTCACTTTGCTTCGTGATATATGACAAAGTTAGAGGAGAGATGTTTGGCACCCATGTGTAACAACTTCTTGAACACAAGCCACTCGTTATCCTCTTTGCTCGTTTGTCTCTATTTCTCGTTATTGTATTCCGGTATCCCCGTGATTAAATCACAATGCGTCTGGCCATACTAGAATGGATACCGTCATACCGAGTGGGCCCAAAGTCAATATCTCTTCATCGTGAAGGAGAAAATCCCATTCTTGAACTATCACAGTCACTAGCCACACCATCTGACATACCCAGAACTTATTTTACTACTTCCCATTTACGGGAGGATTCATCTAAGAACCAAAGCATGTCTTCCTGTGTGAAGCAACTCGATACTCTCATGGTCTAAGGAATTACGTATATGATAACATTTCATGATATGACTTATAACGTAGTTACGATGTGATCTCTAAGTATATCATTCAATACTGGGGTCGGTTCAACATCATTGTTCTGCTAACAATATGTTCTCATTGCTACTGACATCCTTGTTATAAGAACAATGTCCATGATTAAGAAAACGTAATCATCAGTTAGCACATGAGCTGGTCTTAGAGGCTAAACCAGGAACTCTTGGTGTCGGGGGATTGGTACCCGGGTAGGCTCACCCAAGCGAAAGCAACCTTTCAGGACAAGGATGGACCGATTGGGCTGCAGCTGGGCCGAGCTGGGCAGGCGTACGGCCGATTTCTCCAAGGCAATCAGCCGTACCGAATGCCAGCAGTCGGCCCAGGCGCAACTGGTCCACCCTGTTGTCATCAAGACCATCATCCGATTGGCCCGCATCTGGGCCGAGGTGGGCATTAGCACGGCCGATTACCTAGAGAAATCAACTCTGCCGAGGACCACCAATTGGCCCAGACGAAATCGGTATAACCTACCACCCCTGGAGAAGTTGACCCCGAGACCAGTCGGAGGTCCATGTACGGGGTCATAAATGCGCAATCCCAAGAGATCGGGGTGGCAGAGAAGCCAAGTCACATCGAAGATCTGGCAGAGATACGGTGTCGACCTCTCCGCCGATTCCGCGGACAGGACGACAAGACCGCACCTCCTAGCGCCACTGTTCATCATCATGACCTACAAGTCTACAGCATGGGCCGCCGCTCGTAGGGTCCGGATCATACGGAGAAGAGAAGTCGGTGGGACCCAGCCGATTAGAGGATGACGGCTGGGCCCAATCGGCAGTGAAGTTACCGATTTACCCCGGGCTCATGCTATAAGAGCCCGGGGTACCCCTCCTGCGTGGGGGACGATCCGCTCATTAGCACCATTACTCACATTCTCCTCAGTTCATTCACTGCTAGTAGTTACTCCTCAGGGAAGCAGGAGAGAACCTTGCTCACGGCGGCGCTCACCTTCCCCTGAGAAGATAGAGAAGCAGTTATTGTAATCCAGTTCATTGATATAGAAGAGACAAGCAGGAGTAGGGGTGTTATCTCTCCGGAGAGCCCCGAACCTGGGTACATCGTGGTGTCCTCCACCGTGTTTGTGCCCAACCAGATTCCGGCACCATCGACATCTTCTTCTTCGCGTCTTCCCCTCACTTTAGCCATCCCTATGGCATCTGACGTCACATATCGACGACAGTTGGCGCCCACCGTGGGGCTGACCGAGGCGTCGACTGGAGTAAGGATCCGGACGGGATTTTCCTCTGCATCAGGAGGTAGCCACGCCTCTGGCCTGATTCTTAGGCGTGGGGCAATTGATTACGTGGTGGATTACTCGGCGCGGTACGGGGCTGGTGCGCCCCTGCCGCCTGGTGTGTCACTGCGGGTCGGCAGTCATCGCCTCTTCATCGGCAGCTTTCCCGAGGCCTATCCCAGGGAGATTCGTGTCTTCTCGTGCGTTACAGATCCGCTCTCGACCAGGGGCTGCAGCGCAACACCTGGCAGAGAGGATGCCCGAGTGCACGCTGCTGTCATGATGGCGGGGGCGTCTTCATCGAGCAACCGCGATGCAGCGAATGTGGCTAGGAGAGCCAGGGAGGCAGCGGAGGCTGCGGAGAGAGTCGTCACCAGTGCGTTGCGGGATGTGTTGTACACACCCGTGAATAGGAATGGTGATCTCGATCAAGTGCACACCGAGCTGGAAACGGCAAGGCTTGCTCTGGCTCGCAGGGCTGAGCAGGTGCTAGCAGAAGAGCGCAGGCTGGGAGCCATCACCAGAGAGTACAACGCAGCGCATGCGGGACCGCGCCGGCCGATTGAGCCCGCGTTCCTGGAAGATTTGAGAAGCCGAGGTAGGGCAGTCAATCAGCAGCTGTCAGGGGCCGAGCAGCCGGAGCGACCAAGGAGGCCGGTGCAACCGGAACAACCGGCGCAATCGGCATTCATCCAGAGGCCGACATACAGCACACCGGACTAAATGCGTGAGCTGCTGAGCAGATAGCACTCGAGCTAGAAGACATGGAGGGAGATGAGCGGCGAGAGCAGTCGCGCCGAATGCGTGAGCTGCTGGCAGCCGCAAAGGAGCAGAGGCTCGCAGCAATGGAGAATCAAGATGCAGGACCTGAAGCGTCAAGAGGAACTGTGAGGCCGAATCCGGGAGCTAGCCAGCGACCGAATGCATCGCGCCAGAACAGAGAGCAGCCCGCTCCATCTCGGCATGAAAGTATGGTCAGAAGCAATCGGAAACCCCCAGCAGCAAGCAGAAGAATCGAAGAGCCAGCTGTTAACAGCAGGCGCAACGACATGCCTCAGCAGTCGGCACCAAGACATGCAATCAGCGCCCGGCTTGGCCCTCGCCAAATCGGTCAGAACGATGCAAGACATCGCATTGAGCTCCTGGAGAAGGAGGCTCAAGAGGATGAAGAAGGAGAGGCTGGCCCGTCGTGTTTCGGTCATCGTATTCGGACCGAGAGGTTTCCCAAAGGCTTCACGCTGCCGAGAGACACGCCCAAGTACAATGGTTCTGTGAAGCCAGAAGATTGGTTGTCCGATTACCTGACCGCAGTTCGCATTACAGGAGGCAATCGGCGTGTAGCAGCCCGCTATGCACCTCTTTTGCTGCAGGGATCGGCTCGGACATGGTTAAATAGCCTGCCCAAGGACAGTTTAAACTGCTGGGAAGATTTCACAAGTGCATTTATCCATAACTTCACAAGCACGTATGAGCGGCCGAACCTCCCGAGGCAGTTGGCTCTTTGTGTGCAGGACAAGGATGAACCCCTCCGAGATTATTTATCTCGATGGATCAAGCAGAAGAACTCATGTGAAGGAGTCCATGAGATCCAGGCCATTCAGTACTTCACAGATGGATGCCTGGCCGACTCAATGTTAAAGCACAAGTTGCTCCGCAAAGACTTCACGTCGCTCGCCGAGCTCATGAAGGTGGCAAATGCGTTCGCTATGTCCGATTCTACGATGCGCCCTATCCAACTCGGATTTGGAGGTGTAATCCAGTCACCAGGGGCTCCGCAGTCGGACACAGGGAACCAAGGCCTCAGTCGGAAGGAAAGGAGAGAGAACAACCGCAGCAACAACAACAACAACCAGCAGAGCAATGGAAAGCGCAAGGATGAGCAGCCTAATACTCAGTATGGCAGTCGGCAGGTGGCCGCTGTCCAGAACGAAGAAGATCCAGCGGCTGCAGGAGGCAGTCGGAAGATGAGACAAAATGTGAGGTCCCCGGGGCAGATGAAGCCCAAGTACACGTTTGATGATATGTTGGATGCATCGTGCAAGTTGCACAGCACGCCCGGCAGGCCATCTGCGCACACCACTCGGCAGTGTGATTTCGTGAGAAGGATCGTGAAGGGAGAAGCTTTACCACCTCCACCCCCTCCACCACCCCAGAATAGAGGACCACCTCAGCAGCAGAACTAGTTCCCGCAGCAAGACGCCGCCTACATGATTTTCACCAGTGAGTCCACGGACAAGGGCAGTCGGAGAGCCCGATCTCAGGAGGTCAATGCCACTATGCCGCTGATTCCTCAGTTCATGCATTGGTCCGAGTGTCCTATATCCTGGGACAGAGCAGATCATCCCACCATCTTGCCGAATCCGGGCAATTAACCGCTTGTCGTTGATGCTCTGTTCGCAGGACCAAGGTTCTCATGCAAGTTCTCCCGAGTGCTCGTCGATGGAGGAAGTACAATCAACATTCTGTACAGGGACACATTGATCAAGCTAGGGCTCACAGAGAAGGACCTGGAGCGCAGTCGGACGACTTTCCACGGGATTGTCCCTGGGTTGTCCTGCACCCCCATGGGTCGCATTCGGCTGGATGTTATATTTGGCACAGAAGAAAACTTCAGGAGGGAGCCGATTTGGTTCAAAGTCGCCGACCTCAGCAGTCCTTATCATGCTCTGTTGGGATTGCCCGCATTTGCCAATTTCATGATCAATGCACAGCAGACTTACCTCAAGATGAAGATCCCAGGGAGAAACAGCGTCATCACCGTCACCGGGGACTTCAGGAAATCCCTCGAGTGCACGTCGGCTGGCAGCAGTTTGGATGATTCTCAGATGGTCGAAAGGGAGAAGCGTCAGCTCGGCAAGGTAATTGCGATGGCGCAGGCGCAGAACAAGAATCCACTCCCAGTCGGCCAAGCCAAGAGAGCAGATGAGGAGTCGGCTTTTCAGTCGGCCAAGGACAGCAAGAAGATCGCTCTAGATCCCTCTGACTCAACCAAGTTTGTTGTAGTCGGAGCTGGACTTAGCGACAAATAGGAAAGAGAGCTCGTCGAGTTTGTCCGTGAGAATCGGGACATCTTCGCATGGTCTCCACAAGACATGCCTGGTGTGCCGAGAGAACTCGCCGAGCATAAGCTGCACATTCGGCCAGGCTCGAAGCCGGTCAAGCAACCCCTGAGACGTTTTTCTGAAGACAAGAGAAGGGCAATCGGCGAAGAGATTGCGAAGCTGCAAGCTGCAGGTTTCATCATGGAAGTGTTTTACCCAGAGTGGCTGGCGAACCCAGTTCTCGTCATGAAGAAGAACAAGACCTGGCGCATGTGTATCGACTACACGTGCTTGAACAAGGCGTGCCCAAAGGATCCGTTTTCTCTGCCCCGCATCGATCAAGTGATTGATTCTACGGCCGGCTGCGAGCTTTTGTCTTTTCTGGATGCCACAGCTGGCTATCACCAGATTAAAGTTGCTGTGGAAGATCAAATAAAAACCGCATTTATAACCCCTTTCGGGGCTTATTGTTATATCACCATGCCTTTTGGTTTGAAAAACGGAGGTGCCACTTATCAGCGTACAATTCAGAGGTGTACACACTCCCAACTCGGCAGAAATCTCCACGTTTACGTGGACGATTTGGTGGTGAAGTCGGCAAAGGGAATCACACTTCTAGACGACCTCAGAGAGACATTTGCAAATTTGAGAACTTATCAGATCAAGCTCAATCCGGAGAAATGTGTTTTTGGAGTCCAGGCCGGCAAGCTCTTGGGGTTTCTCGTTTCCGAGAGAGGAATCGAATGCAATCCCGAGAAGATAGCCGCGATAGAGCGCATGGAACAACCCAAGAACCTGAAGCAAGTACAGAAGTTCACCGGTTGCCTCGCATCACTCAGCCGATTCCTCAGTCGGCTAGGTGAAAAAGCAATCCCGTTGTACCAACTGATAAAGAAGACGGAGAAGTTCACCTGGACCCCCCAAGAAAGCGAAGCATTCCGAGAGCTCAAGCGCATGCTCTCCACCGCGCCGATTCTGTCTGCCCCGATTGAGAAGGAGCCAATGATGTTGTACATTGCGGCAACCAATCGGGTGATCAGTGCAGTTATGGTGGTGGAGCGGCCCGAGAAGGACAAGGCACAGCAGATTCAGCGACCTGTATATTACATTAGTGAAGTGCTCTCGGCGTCCAAGCAGAACTACCCTCACTACCAGAAGATGTGCTATGGAGTATACATGGCAGCCAAGAGACTGAAGCCATATTTTCAAGCCCACTTGGTCACCGTCGTCAGCTCGGCTCCATTGGCCGACATCATAGGAAGCATAGATGCAACCGGAAGAGTGGTGAAGTGGGCACTCGAGATCGCCAACGACGGCATCCAGTATGAGCCAAGAACATCAATCAAATCGCAAGCATTGGCCGATTTCCTGGTAGACTGGGCTGAAACTCAGTATATGCCACAGCTCCCAGGATCGGATTTCTGGCGAATGCATTTTGATGGTTCCAAGATGAAGAGCGGCCTAGGGGCTGGCATAGTGCTCACTTCACCAAGAGGAGATCAATTGCAATATGTGCTCCAGATTCACTTTGCAGCATCAAATAACGTTGCCGAGTACGAAGCCCTTGTGCATGGTATCAAGCTTGCCAAAGAAATCGGCATTCGGAATATTGAGTGCTTTGGTGACTCCGACCTAGTAGTACAGCAGTGCACAGGCACTTGGGATGCAAAGGATGCAAATATGGCGAGCTATCGTTTCCTGGCGCAGCAGATCAGTGGGTACTTTGAGGGATGCGAGTTCCACCATGTGCCGAGAGCAAACAACGAAGCAGCAGATGCGTGTCCAAGCTCGGCTCAACAAGGCAAGCTATCCCACCAGGTGTGTCGCTTGAGCACATCAAGAAGCCATCCATCACACCATCCCCAGAGTCTGAGTCCATCTTCATCTCGGAGACCGACCTTGAAGCGTTGAAGAAGGCAAAAGAAGCTCAACCGGCAAAAATTCCAACCCTGGAGAAGCAGTCCAGCGCCCAGGGTGCTTCAGCAACAGCAGAGCCGACAGCACAAGGGGCTGCCGATTGCAAACCAGGGGCTGCCGATTGCAAGTCAGGGGCTGCCGAGCGCTGTAAGGAGAGCAAGGCCAAAGGACAGCAAGCAGAGGCAATGCCAGGTGGCACAACCTCAGAAGAACCAATGATGACGGAAATCGCCAGTTGCAGTGAAAAACTTCCAGCTCCAGACGAGCAGTCGCCACCAGGGGCTGCCGAATGCGTGCCAGGCGCCGCAATCGGCAGTTCAGAGGCAGAAGTCGAGATGACAGAAGTTCAAGAGGCCGAGATCCAAGAGGCCAGTGGCCAAGGAACCGAGATCCAAGAAGAAGTCCCACCCCAGCATGCAGCAGTAATGGTAGTTGTCAGTGCGCCATCATGGGCACAACCGATTAGAGATTTCCTAGCAGACGGAGTCCTCCCAGAAGACGAAGCAGAGTCAAGACAAATCAGCCGCAGATCTTGGGCATACACGATAATCAACAACGAGCTAGTGCGCAAAAGTGCGACTGGTGTCTTTCAGAGATGTGTAGAAGAGGACAGAGGCTTGGAATTTCTCAGAGACATTCATCAGGGTGAATTCGGTCATCATGCATCTGCAAAACCCATCGCCAGCAAAGCTTTCCGACATGGTTTCTACTGGCCGACTGCGCTTGCAGCAGCTGAGAATTTGGTGAAATATTGCAAGGGTTGCCAGCGGTTTAAGGCAAGAAGTCATCAGCCAGCATCAGCATTGAAGACAATCCAAATAGCATGGCCATTTGCAGTATGGGGTTTGGATATGGTTGGTCCATTCAAGAGGGCCCGGAGTGGCATGACACATCTCCTGGTTGCAGTGGACAAGTTTACCAAATGGATCAAAGCTCGCCCGATCAAGAAGCTTGATGGCCCGACTGCGGTCCGATTCGTGGCCGACATCGTGTGAAGATATGGTGTACCTCACAGCATCATCACCGACAATGACACAAATTTTGCAAAGGGTGCACTGGCTCGATATGCATCTCAGCAGGGCATTCGGCTTGATCTTGCATCTGTGGCGCATCCACAGTCGAATGGTCAAGTAGAAAGAGCAAATGGCCTCATCCTCTCGGGTATCAGACCCCGATTGGTGGAACCACTTGAGAGGGCACCCGGAGCATGGATTGAAGAACTCCCCGCAGTACTGTTCAGTTTAAGGACCACAGCAAACAGTTCGACTGGATTCACTCCTTTCTTCCTGGTGTATGGTTCAGAAGCAATCATCCCATCCGACATCGAGTTTGATTCGCCTCGGCATGACTTGTACACCGAAGAAGAAGCCAGGTTAGCACGAAAGGACGGCTTCGACCTCAAGGAAGAAGCCTGTTTGCTGTCCTTTTCCAGATCGGCAGTCTATCAGCAGAAGTTGTGGCACTACCACAACAAGAAGATTCGTCCTCTCGCCTTCCGAGAGGGCGACATGGTGCTACGCCGAATTCAGAAGTCAGACGGGGAACACAAGCTATCCTCACCCTGGGAAGGACCATTCGTCATCAGCCGGGCACTCAAGAACAACTCCTATTATTTGATCGACTGCACCAAGGGTACTCGGCACAAGGACACATCAGGAGTAGAAACGGAGCGGCCGTGGAACGCTGAGCTGTTATGTCCGTTCTATAGTTGAGCGACAGAAATTTATGTACGCCATTTGGAAAACGATCAGTAAAGCTGTCATGCCTCTGAAAAAGAGCATTCGATTACCTTTGCTTAATTTCATTCGAAAAGCTAGCCCAAGTCGGCAACGCTTAGTCATACCCGAGACATGCCTAACGCACTCGGGGACTGACCGACCACGAGGTCAGACGAATAGGCCATCGAGGCACGGGGACTGCAGGCTAGCACTCAACTTAGCACCTAACTCAAGCGCAAATCACAAAAGTGTTTGTGGCATTGAGAAGGGCAGCGGTTGGGGTAGTCAGCGGTACAAGTTCCCGAGAAACAACTCGAAACGCTCTGCAAAGGGCATAGTCAATAAATCAAGTTACCGATTGCGCCGCGAACCAAGGCATCGAGCTCAGTAGCGGGCAATCGGCTCCTAACGTTGCAGAATCCTTTGCGTTAAACCTTGTCGTGTAAATATGAAAAGCTTATCGAACCTTGGCTGTAAATCTACCTTTGATCCGATTGCAGACCGCATGTCGGCAGCAATACAGACAAGGTAGACACCCCCAAGTGCAGACCGATAAAGGAAACCGACAAATACGCAAAGTCGATCGCACAAGTAAAAACTAGAAATGAGAAATCGGATTGCATAAGAGATAGCAGGACGAATGAGTTCATTACATCGAAGTCACACCCAGTGGGTGTCGGCAGAATTAAAATCATGTCTTACAAGCAACTAGTCGGAAAGAAAAAACAAGATAAGGCCGATCCAAGGTCGGCAAGCTGCAGTAGGTGACGTCATCGGCGGCTTGGCTCAAGAAATCGGGGAAGTCGAGGGCGCAGAGCTGGCAGTCGGAGCAGTCGGATCGGCGTGTGCGGCAGCGACGTCTGGCTCCGACTGTACATCAGAAGAGGTGGCCCCAGCACGCTTGGACCTCGGAGAGGTATGGGACGAACCGCTGTCAGAAAGCTCTTCGGCCAAGCCAGAGATAGAAGTTGCAGCCAGCAGGTTCCCTCCCTCGTCGAGATATGGGGTATAGTCATAAGGAGAAAACCAGTTCACCATAGCGCTGGCGAGCCGGTTCACTTCAGCATAGGTCTTCTCAAGCACGTCGGCGGCGTTCTCTCTGAGGCTGTGGATCTTGGAAAGTTTCACTTGCGGGTACCAGCTCAACACAGTTTGAAGAGCAGTCTCGGCGCCAGTCCGACCAGCAGAGTTAAGAAAGACGTCGATCCGACGAGGAATGGCCTTCAGAAGAATCCGAGTTTGCTCGGTGGTAGCATTCGGAGCATCTCCCTTGTCAGAGTCTTCTTCGTCCAGGGGAGCCGACGTGGGGATCTCGGCAGAGGAGCTGGCAGCATGCTTCATCCTTTGAAGTCCAATCTTGAGTTCGGTCGGCGACCACAGCAACTCAGCAATCTTCAGAATGCCAAATTTGAAGGACAAGGCAATCCCCTTGATGACGGGAATGCGAGCTGCTGTTCCAATTAAATACTCATGCCGAGTCCAGACGTCGTCATCAAGCTGGCAGGACCCCCCGGCCGCGATGGTCTCCTCCCGAGATTTGGCTACGGTTGCATAAGCAGCTGCTTCAGATTCAGGCCAGGCCTCTGCATCATGAAGAAAAGAGTGAGTAATAGCGCAAAATAAGGATGCAGTCGGAAATGCACTCGGAGGCAAGATGCACTTACCACTGAGAAGGGCTTCCATCTCGCTCATTGTGTCGCAGAGGCCCTTGGCCCGGCGGCACATTTTTGTGGTGTCTTCTTAGCTGCGTTTCTCCAGCTCTTCATATTTGGCGATATGATCATCACGATCCTTTCGGATAGAGTCCCGCGCAGCAATCGCTTCGTCCCTCTCGGTTTGCAAGGCTTCTCGGGCAGCTACAGCTGCATCTCGTTCAGCAAGGAGCCCGTCACCAGCAGCGGTCACGGCAGCTATGTCAGCCAGATGTTTCTTTTCAAGGGCAGCCATCTCGGAGTGGAGGCCTTTGATAGTTCCAGTCAAGTCGGCTTCCACCCCCTGCAGTCGGGTCGTTTCTTCCTTGGCTTCGGCAAGTGCTGGCCCTTGCTGGTTGAGTTCTGCAGTCAGTTCAGCGATACGGCTCTGAAGGTCATCTACCATGGGAACAGAAGCTAGAAGAAGACATGAAGATATTAGTACAAGAGAAATTGTCAAATCGGAGGGAAGATAGAAATGATGCAGAAGTTACCTTTCAGCCTATTGATCTCGACCGATTGGTTGTTGACCTCGAGCTGGGCTTGGGATAGAGTTCGGAGTCTGGCGGTATAAGCGTCGAGGAGTTTTTCGAAGATCTCGCATTTTTCTTCCATAACAGCCTGAGAAGAACAGCAAGATGAAATTTAGAGATACAGCAGCTAAAAGAAGATCCGATTTGATTACAAGCAATCGGCCAGAATCTCGAGGACTACACCCAGTGGGTGCGCTTGCGCGCACCCACCGGAAGAAAAGTCTCCCGATTGGAGGAAGGCAGGAGAAAAAGCAAAGAGCATAAAAAGATCCGAACCGATTGCAATCAATCGGCCCGAATCTCGGGGACTACACCCAGTGGGTGCGCTTGCGCGCACCCACCGGAAGAAAAGTCTCCCGATTGGAGGAAGGCAGGAGAAAAAGCAAAGAGCATAAAAAGATCCGAACCGATTGCAATCAATCGGCCCAAATCTCGGGGACTACACCTAGTGGGTGCGCTTGCGCGCACCCACCGGAAGAAAAGTCTCCCGATTGGAGGAAGGCCGGAGAAAAAGCAAAGAGCATAAAAAGATCCGAACCGATTGCAATCAATCGGCCCGAATCTCGGGGACTACACCCAGTGGGTGCGCTTGCGCGCACCCACCGGAAGAAAAGTCTCCCGATTGGGGGAAGGCAGGAGAAAAAGCAAAGAGCATAAAAGATCCGAACCGATTGCAAGCAATCGTCCCGAATCTCGGGGACTACACCCAGTGGGTGCGCCTGCGCGCACCCACCGGAAGAAAAGTCTCCCGAGTGAAGGAAACTCATAAAGGGAAATTCAAGAGCTTACCACATGATGGCGGTCGAGCTGCTGGAGGTCCCGAGCAATGGCGGCAGCAAAGTCGTTCACTCGACTGAAGGCTGTCGTCAGAGAACCTTGAGTGCGATGCGGAGCGTCGGGCTCGGTGCCAAGATGGCGGGTGCGAGAATACTCGGCCCAGAACTGGTCTACCGAGCGCATCAGAATCTCCGACGCGGAAGAGGTCGGCTGGGATGATGAAGCTTGCGTCGCGGCAGCAGAGGTGATGACGGTAGAGAGTGATGGCGCCGACATCGCCAAAAGGTCGGAGGCACTTGGTCGTGGCCGTGGCGCAATCGGGCGATATGAGGTCGAGGTAGTTGCCACAATCGGCGGAGTGGTCGTCATGATAGGCGAGGTGGTCATCATGATCAATGAGGTGGTTGCTGCGGTTGGTGGATTCATCGCTACGATCGGCGAAGTGGTCGTCAGGACGGGCAAGGTGGTAGAGAGGACGGGGCAGAGACTGGGTCGGAGCGTTGTGGCGGAGACGGAGCAATCGGATTGGTTGATTGCGCTCCTGCGCCACCAGTAACTCCCCGGTCAGCTGTTTCTTTGGAGGTCTTGGAGGCAGTGGCGGAAGTAGTGGTGGTCTTGGCTGCCGCGAGGCGGGCTTTCTTGGCGGCGCGCTCGGCGTCTTTGGAGGATCGATGTGGAGCGGGAGGCCGTTTTTGAGTTGTAGCAGCAGACGCAGCAGGGGAGATGACTGCGCCGACATGGGCAGGAATGTCGGCGTCGATGTCACCAAGGCCAATCGGCTCCCTGAAAGAAGAATAAGAGGCAAATCAGTACAAGGGAAAACAATGAAGGTCAAGGCATGAAGACAAGGGCATACCCGACTGTTCTCGGCGCTCCTATGGGCATCTGACATCTCAGGGGGGCGACGTTCAGAGGCGCCTGGCCAATCGGCACCCGAGTGGCCGTGGCTTGGGGTTGTTTGCCCTTGGAGGCAGTCGGCGTCGCTTTTGCGGCCTTCCTGGAGGCAGCACCAGAAGAGGAGCTAGTCGCCGAGGCGCGTCTAGTCGGCACCTTCGGTGGCTTGGCGCGAGGAGCTGCATCAGAATTATCGACCTTTGAGACACTGTCGTCATCGCTCCATTCAGCAGAAATTGCTCAAGGGAAGGGTCAGGCATACCCCCTTGAGCCGCAGTTCGGGTGTCGGTGTTCTTGGGGTCGGCGACCTCGACGTCGGCATCGTCAGCGAGATCTTCGAAGTCGGAGGATTCCCCGGAGGATTTGCCGTCGTCGGCATCATCATCATCGGATTCGGAAGGAGCCTCACCGTTGTACTCGAAGTCCGCGGGGTCATCTTCCTCGCGGTCGGGAGCGTACATGCCAGCCACTTGGCCATCTTCCATCACGTTGGATTGAAGGAAATGCTAAGCAAAAGAAGAAAATCGTCAGAGAAATCGGGTACGGGGCAAAAGCAATCGGAGAAGGGGTAAATCGGGACATACCACGGATGGTTTCTGTCGGCGGTGTAGGTACTCGAGGCCGAAGCGGAAAGGATCAGGCAAGGCGCTGGATGTGATAGCCTTCACCCTGGAGCAAAGGTCCTCGAGCTTCACCCGCCACGTGCAAAGCCGAGTGGGATCTCGGGGCCCCGACATGTCGCACATGCGGTGAACTCAGCGCTGCAGAGGAAGCACTCGGGCTTGAAGCCAAGCAGCAACAAGATCAGTTGATAGGAGCCCTTCTTGCTCCAGCTGAGCAACTCGTGCAACTTGAGCATCCACGTAAAGATCTCCGACGCCATATTTCAATGACCATTGATGTTTTTCAATCGGCCGGGCGAGGGAGAACTCGGGCAGATTCAGGAGGTCGGGGCCTTGATCGGGTGACTTGACGTAAAAGAAGGTGGTCTGCCAGTTCTTGCAGGACTGGACGATCTCGGGACTCTTGTACCTCGGTTTGCCGGCTGCGACAAGGCAGCTGCCGCAGTCGGTCATGTCAGTCGGATAGGTTGGCTCTCCACCTTCCATAGCAGACGGCACCACTGCTCCTGTCCGAGCATTGTGAGCTCGAAGATTGAAGAATCGTTTCCAAAGAGCCACACTCGGGCGGCAGCCGAGATATCCTTCACATAGCGTGACGAAGCCGGAGAGGATCATAATGAAGTTCGCCGCGAGGTGATGTGGCTGCAGTCGGTGGAAGTCAAGGAAGTTGCAGAAGAAGGTGTTGGCGGGGAGTCTGAATCCATGTTCAAAGTGAGCGAGGAAGACGTCCCTCTCGCCAGCGCGCGCGGTGGGCACGATCTTAGTGCCGGGGATGCGCCACTGGACCTCAGCCGGCATCTTGCGGGCGCGAACCAGAGCCTGGATGTCGTCCGCGGTGATCTTGGATCCTTTCCAGCACCCGCGGCTGGCCTGAGAGGTGTCCCGCCGGGGAGCCATGGAGCTCGCGGGCGGCGCGAGAAGAGGGACGAGATGCTAGCGGCGAGAGAGTACCGCGTCGGCGGAGCGGCACGCTAGCGCACGGCCGGAGCAAGTCCCGTGAGCGGAGGTGGAGAGACAAGCGCGACGGAGAGCTTCAACTGGAGCGGCAATGGTGCGTGTAAGAAGCAGGAGATGGAGGAGGAAGACGACGTATGGGAGAAGGAAGGGGCACAGGCCCTCCCCTATGGCTTATAAGGGCGGCGGGGGAGGGGAGTGGGATCCGGTTGCGGCCGTGTGGCCTGGTGTGGCCTAGCCCACAGGAAGACCAACCGGCAGGCCGGCGCAAGAGATCCCAACGGGGGAAGCGAGGCGTGCGACGTGGGGGTCGAGGCCTGCAGTTATGTCATGTCGCACGTGGGTCGTGGGCCCCGGTCCATTGATTCCATCCCGGAGAAATCGGAAGTAACCGTTGGAAGGTAATCGGCGAGGGATGCTACTCTCAAAAAGTAAAGACAGAAATCAGAAATAATTCAAAGCAGATCGAACGAAATCTTGGCCAGCCGAGTGTGAGCTCCGAGTCGGCCGACGAACTCGGAATGACACACTTGATGAGGCCAGAGCATTCGGAAGATATTGGAGAAAGATTGAAAACTGCAAAGGCCCCGCGGTCAAATGACCGTGGGACCTATACAGCTTTAGGGGCTACTGTCGGGGGATTGGTACCCGGGTAGGCTCACCCAGGCGAAAGCAACCTTTCAGGACAAGGATGGACCGATTGGGCTGCAGCTGGGCCGAGCTGGGCAGGCGTACGGCCGATTGCTCCAAGGCAATCAGCCATACCGAATGCCAGCAGTCGGCCCAGACGCAACCGGTCCACCCTGTTGTCATCAAGACCATCATCCGATTGGCCCGCATCTGGGCCGAGGTGGGCATTAGCACGGCCGATTGCCTAGAGCAATCAACTCTGCCGAGGACCAGCAATCGGCCCAGGCGCAATCGGTATAACCTACCACCCCTGGAGAAGTTGACCCCGAGACCAGTCGGACGTCCATGTACGGGGTCATAAATGCGCAATCCCAAGAGATCGGGGTGGCAGAGAAGCCAAGTCACATCGAAGATCTGGCAGAGATACGGTGTCGACCTCTCCGCCGATTCCGCGGACAGGACGACAAGACCGCACCTCCTAGCGCCACTGTTCATCATCATGACCTACAAGTCTACAGCATGGGCCGCCGCTCGTAGGGTCCGGATCATCCGGAGAAGAGAAGTCGGTGGGACCCAGCCGATTAGAGGATGACGGCTGGGCCCAATCGGCAGTGAAGTTACCGATTTACCCCGGGCTCATGCTATAAGAGCCCGGGGTACCCCTCCTGCGTGGGGGACGATCCGCTCATTAGCACCATTACTCACATTCTCCTCAGTTCATTCACTGCTAGTAGTTACTCCTCAGGGAAGCAGGAGAGAACCTTGCTCACGGCGGCGCTCACCTTCCCCTGAGAAGATAGAGAAGCAGTTATTGTAATCCAGTTCATTGATATAGAAGAGACAAGCAAGGGTAGGGGTGTTATCTCTCTGGAGAGCCCCGAACCTGGGTACATCGTGGTGTCCTCCACCGTGTTTGTGCCCAACCCGATTCCGGCACCATCGACATCTTCTTCCTCGCGTCTTCCCCTCACTTTAGCCATCCCTATGGCATCTGACGTCACATATCGACGACACTTGGTGTTTACATTTCCACACATGCAAGTGAGTTTTCTTCTGAATCTCATAGTCAGGGTCATTGCAATTATAGCACAAAAATATAAACATTAATTACGAACGTGGAAATATATATAATAAAATTTTATTATTGCCTCTAGGGCATATTTCCAACAGTCTCCCACTTGTACTAGAGTCAATAATATTATCAGTGCTTGAGCACTTTACACCCATGGCATACCGGTGTAAAACATGCTTCATTTGTGGTATAGACTTTATCATCGGATCTGACGTTTCAGGCCCATTTCTATCTTGCATATCTTTGCGTTTTCACGCTATCATAAAATTCACTAATTTTATCAGTTTAGCTTTGTATATGTTTGAATCATTTGGCAGGACCTTGGTTCCTTTAGAATAAGTCATGAAATCATTCATCAATGTTCCATGAGCTTCAAGCATCTAGGAAACCATACCATGTTCATAAATGAACTGATGATTCAAAATACCCTCCCTTGTTACTTCTTTAAGCAACAGTATACTTAGCCTCTGTTATAGACTTCGCCACAATATCTAACTTAACACAGTTCCTCCATACTGTGCCACTGATGGCTTCTCGCCCCCTTCGTTGGTTACCCCAAGTGGAAGGTTGAGATGTAGTGCAACAGCAGTTTTCCCTCGGTGAAGATACCAAGGTTTGTCTCCAGCAGAACTCCAGAGATGATAAGTAGGTGTCAGCGGCGCAACTGACGCGGACCTGCACACAGACACAGATAACTTTGTTCCCAACGAAGTTCAGAGAGGTTGTCAATCTCTCCGGTCTTGTTGTTTACAAAGGATAAAACGCAAGGGATAATGATAGCAACTTGAAAGTAAATGCAGAAAAGTAAATGTAGCGTGGAAACAGTGATAAGGATATGGACCGGGATACATGATGTTCGCTAGTGATGTCTCTCTCCCAAAAGACGATAAAATTGCTATGTGAGGTAAACAAATTACAGAAAGGCAATTGACAGGATTATGAACGCACCGCAATGCTAACTATGCTACAAAAGAAAGGAAGAGGTTCAAAAGCACAGGCAGTACGCCAAGGTAAGTAGACCGAAATCCATCTGCATCTACTACTAATCATCCACCTTGAGATATCTATCCAGAACATCTCGCTGGTATTAAGTTGCGAGCCCCACCCAAAGTGTAAACCCAAAGCAACAGACAACTGCATTAAAAGAACTGTGCATAAAGTAAACAATCCTTGTAACCGCGGTTACAAGCACCGTTGTTTTCCCCCTTGTGGCAACATCACATCCCCTAGACTCATGTTTCTGTCACTCAAGCGTGTCATCGGGGGGCATGAACCCACAATCTAGCACAACGTTTCCTCTTGGAGTCACTACCTACTACTTGGCCAAAGCAATAAACAACAACGGAGAACATGCAAGAATTACTTAGGAACAAAAATATAAGAGATAAAAACCAAATATATTACTCGATCACAATCTGAAGATAATCTCATAATCCATCAGATCCTATCAAACTCAACATAGCAATAGCATAAATATTACAACGGTGCCTCGATCATGTTGGGCAGCTCACGAGGTCTAAACAATGAAGATCAAAGAGGGGAGGAGAACGTCACATAGCTACTGATCACGGACCCATGGTCCAAGGAAAACTACTCACGAGACATTCGGGGAGCATCCATGGTGGAGAGGAGACTCCCGGAGGTCAATCCTCCCTCCGGCAGGGTGCCGGGAAGAGGTCTTCTGGTGCTCCCAATCTTCGGAAGCGCGGCGGCGGCGGAACAGAGGCGAGTTCGCGGAATAGGGTTCTGCTTCTGGAGTTTTCCCGTGACGGGGGAAAAATAGGCGAAAGGGGGCAGCCAGAGGTGGGCCAGGGGCCCCAGGCGCCCCCCTGGCGCTGCCAGGGGTGGGGCCGCGCCGGGTGGCCGCCTGGGCCCCCCTGGCTCCCCTCTGGCCCCACCCGGGCTCTTCTCGAAGCTTCCGTCACGCTGATTTTTTATCTGAATTTTCCCGAATTGTTCTGGCACTTTTTATATGGGGGAAAACTGAAATAGAAAAACAGCAGAAAACAGGAACTAGCACTGGGGTGCACTGAGTTAATAGGTTAGTCCAAATATGATCAAAAGTGTATGAAAGTGTGTAACGCCCTGGCCACACCCACCGGTTCCCGGCGTACGCCTGGCGGGATCTAGACTGTCCCCACAGACCAACACTAGTCTTTCCTACGCACTTTGTCCTCACTCATGCGCACCCGGGAACAACTTCCCGGTCGGTCACCCATCCTCAAATCGCTCCAAGCCAAGCACGCTTAACTTTGGAGTTCTTTGGATCTAGGCTCCCGGAAAAGAAGGTGCACCTTGTTGATATGAGTAGTCTATTATTCCTATTAAGCCAGGATATCACATACACCCCCACTCAAAGGAACCGATGTCCTCATCGGCCCACAGGAACGTTCCCTCTTGGCACACGTCTGTGCGTCCAGTGCCGACACATGTCCCACATGTTCGCGCACTGACCCACACACGCCCGTATAACCGCAAGGGTCGGCTCTGATACCATTTGTAACGCCCCGGCCACACCCACCGGTTCCCGGCGTACGCCTGGCGGGATCTAGACTGTCCCCACAGACCAAGACTAGTCTTTCCTACGCACTTTGTCCTCACTCATGCGCACCCGGGAACAACTTCCCGGTCGGTCACCCATCCTCAAATCGCTCCAAGCCAAGCACGCTTAACTTTGGAGTTCTTTGGATCTGGGCTCCCGGAAAAGAAGGTGCACCTTGTTGATATGAGTAGTCTATCATTCCTATTAAGCCAGGATGTCACAAAGTGTATCTAGATCATAGCAATATCACACAAAACATGCATGGAGCAAGCAGAAATTATAGATACGTTTTGGACGTATCAACATCCCCAAGCTTAATTCCTGCTCGTCCTCGAGTAGGTAAAAGATAACAACATAATTTCTGTGGTGACATGCTAGCAACCATATAAGAACTTTGAAACGTAAAGCAATCAAGGTCAGAGATTCAATTCAAGTCATAGCAGGCAAGAGTCTATATTAGCATTGAAAATAAGTAACAAAAGAGCATTAGGTGCAAGAGCTCTCGCTGTCCGTGACTCGAATGTCTCCAAATGGTGTTTGCGCGCAAGAAGGGGGATAGGGAATACGAGAAAAAAGTATTTTTGTGTTGAGAACTCAATCTACTAAAGTTTCACACTTGGTCTTCTTTGGAATCTTATCTTGACTCGTCCCCAGACCACTAGCCAGGTATAAGTCAATTTGATCCACTCCTTTTTCAATATTTTGAGCACTCATGCAATGGATGAGCGTAAGCACGAGAGTTGACACTTAGGATGGCAAAGAGAGAAATATGGTGGAGGAGGAAGACAAAAAAGATGAGAAAGGCTCACATCAATGAGGACAATCATAGGCAAGAGATGCCAAATGATAGATATGATGTGAGGAGTAGGGATTGCCATGCAACGGATGCACATACGAGCTAAGAAGATCTCCAATGGAACTAGTGGGGTGCATCTAACTTGCTCGCTCATGAAGACCTAGAGCTCTTTTGAGGAGGCTCATCCTTGGAATATGCAAGCCAAGTTCTATAGTGTGAAGGTCCCCACATAGCTATATGCATGAAGATCATCTCTATGGAGTACAAAGATATAAAGGGAGTACTAGTGTGGATCTCTCAAAAGGATAGTAGTGTTTCCCCTTTCTCTCTTTTTATTTCTTTTTTTTTCTTTTTTCTATTTTTTGTATTTTTTTGGTGGCCTCAATCGCTCTTTCTATTTAACTCTCATTTGTCCTCTTTGGGATCTTTTAATGTGTCCACTTTGGGATCTTTTCCTCACTTAAGGGCAACACTCTATTTTACAAGAAGGTAAAGGAGATCTTTCACACTTTACAAGGTACTCAAAATCATAAAGAAGATGTAACTATCATGATGTATGCAATGTATGCCGCTGCCAGTGTAGCAGGAACATGTATGACATGAAGATCAAGTCATGAAGAGGTGGAAGTTGCGTGGCAATGTAACTCGGAAAGGCTATGGAAATGCCTTGATAGGTAGGTATGGTGGCTGTTTTGAGGAAAGATATAATGATGCTTATGATGACAGAGCGTATCATGCCAAGGGTTTGGATGTACCGACGAAGGTGGACACCAACTCTCGGAGCGAGAAGAAGGCAATGCACGGCACGGGAAAGGCTAGCAAAATATGGGAAGGTGGAAGTGTCAACTTTCAATACTTACATTAGTCCGAAGAACTCATGCACTTATTATCGGTAACTCTCAATCTAATAAGGAGGTTCACAAAGAGACAAGTACCCCGTAACACCCCGGGTGTCACGCTACAGTAATCAACTACAGTGATCTCAATTACTGTTGCTAATCATGCCTTGATCATTTTTGAAACAACACAAACTCAAAATGCCTTTTCATGAATATTAAAATATGTGAACATAAAACCTTGTCCAAAATTGGTGCAACCACTTTTGTTAAATCCCAAATAATCATTGGACCATGCTAGAACAACAGTGGGAATTTATCAAGCTATAAAATAAATCAAACAATTCAAACAGTAGCAAACCAGTGGCATTTTAATACCTTTTTAATAAAACAAAAATATAAATGAATTTATAAATGCCCCAACCATTTTGTAGCACTGTTATGGAGTATAACATTAATTATGGAACATATTGCACATTTTACAAAAATGTCTAAGCAATTAAAACAATATATAAATAGAAAAGAAAACCCGAAAATAAAATAAAATAAGAAAGTGCTAACCCTCGCACCTGGCAACCTCCACCCGGCCCACTCCCCCCCACCTTCCCCTTCCCACTGGGCCAGGCCCACCTGGCCTCCCCTGTCCCCCGTCCCTATTCACGAGCGTGCGTGGCGGCCATCCCCCGGCCGGCCACGCCGTGGACTCTCCGTGGCGGCCATCGACGGCTCGCCGAAGGGGTTAAGTCCCCAAGGCCACCGCAGCCCGCCCTCTGGAAACCCTAGTGTGAGACCCCTCTTCCTTCCTTGCGCCGCCGTCCTTCTCCTGCCTTCCTTCCCGAGCTTGCCCGTGCGCAATCGTCGCCGCCGCCCATGACCAACCGCGGCCAACGGCAAAGACTGGGCGCACAACCATGTCCCATGGACTCCTCATGGACTGCATCGTCTCCCCACACAAGCAATTCGAACCGGAGACCACCGCCTCACCGGAATCGAGCTCCTCCCCGCCGCGGAGCACCAGAGCCAGTCGGCGTCGATCTGCTTCTCCCCAGCGCTCGCTTTCACCCGCGAGGACTCCGTGAGCTTGCCGGTGAGCTCCACTCCTTCCCTCCCCGTCGTGCTGTTTTTCCCTGCATAAATTAGCGAAACGCCATGGATGCCCTCGCCGGAGCATTGGCTCCGCTGTCGAGCTCGTCGGCGGTGCAACACACCGTGTTGTGGCCTGGCAAGCATGCCATCTCGCTCAGGGTGGCCGCCCGGTGCCCCCTTGAGTTTTAATTCGCGCACACCTAAACTGGTTTGACGGATGCATCGACCATCGTACTTCGGCCGCCGCTCGACGTCGTCACACTGCCCCATTCCGACCATCCTAGCCGCCGCGGTCGCCACTGTTGAACGCGCGCTTGTCCTCTTGTTCGAACGAGCTGCTCCGCGCCCGTTTTGGTCACCGGAGCGCGTATCCAGGGGTTGGCCGCCGTGCCGGGAACCTCATCGCCGGCATGCTCGGCTAGGTAGTCCCTGGACTAACCCCCCCCCCCCTCACTGGAACGTGGGCCCTAGGCTTTTGGTTTAAGCTAACATAATTACCAGAAATAATAACCCCCATTGAGACACTTACCAGTGGGCCCTACCCCTTAATTAACCTGCTGATTTAATTAGCACAGTCCATTACATGTGGGCCCCCAGCCTTTGTTAAGCTAAAATAACTGTTAGATTTATTATGTCCCACTGACTGCTGGGCCCAACTTCTGTGATAAATAAATATAATGATTTTATTAAAACTAGAGTGTATGACATGTGGGTCCAGTGGATTTTTTAGAATAAATATAAAGATTTAATAATATGACTAGAGGCTGACCAGTGGGTCCCACTGGTCAGGATTGACTGGTCAAACCCCTTTGTGGATAATGTTTGAATTTATTAATAAAAATAAATCAGAAAAGGATTTTAATTGAATTAAAACTTTAAAATTGAATATCTTTTAAACCGTAACTCGGATTCAAAAACTTTATACATGAAAATTGATCAGAAAAATATAACGAATACGGATACGCTATCCGTATACCAACCACACCCCTCTAACACAACGAACACCGACATCCCCCCCTCCGGACCGTTTGTCCGATGATTTGTCCGGTACTGTTAAAGTACCCGGATGAATTTATTCCGAACACGAAAGTTGTCCGGAATGGTTCAACTAACACGGGTACACCCCCCTTATGCTTTTCGGATGTCCACGACACCTCCGGCATGAACCCTTCCCCCTCCGGACACCTTGTCTGGTAATCACCCGGAGCCGGTAGTTCATCCCCGGATGAATTCCCGCTCCGAGCAACGTACATTACACTGCGTTAGAACACCGTTAACATTGCATACGCCATGCTATTCATTTGTTTGTTTATGCTTGCTGTGTATTTACTGTTTCCTCCCCCCTTAATCTCCGGTAGACCCCGCTGCTACCACCGACTACACCGCTGCCGGGTACGACTACTTCGTCGACGACCCTGCCCCTACCGTCAAGCTTCCAGGCAAGCAGAGCCATTCTCTTCCCCAGATATCGCCTACCTTTTCCGTACTTTCTTGCACTAGGCATTGTTACTTCTGCTGCTACGTTACAATCCTATTCAATTGCATAACCTGATTTTGTCGCCCCTTGATGTACCTTCCTTTATCCTATGCTGCCTGTTATAATTATGCATATATTCAGCAGTGAGCCCTGCGCATTGTTAGCTAGGACTAGATAGCGGGACGTGATCACTCAGGGGAGTGAACACGGATACAATATATACAACTGCACAGGTACGGAACAAAGCAGACACCGCCAAAGGCCCCTATCTGGGTTATGCCTAGTCACCTCAAGTGTGAGCTATCCAGGAGTAATCCTCGTACTCCACTCGAGGCTGACTTTGTCTTGCCGCCATAGGGTCCTGGACAGCGGTTGTCCTTAAAGGTCAGAAGTCGGGCGATCCAACGGTGCCCGCGAGCGGTATATTGTCGGGAACGACAGGGAGGGTACGACCGACGTTACTGGCGTGCTTGGCCCCTGTTCGTATCTCGCGAGAGTTACCAAACCACGAAAGTCGAGTTCTACCAAGAGCACACGCGAGACAAGGTAAGGAGACGGTTCACCTTGTTGGTAACCGCAGTGACTTGGTGGGACGACAGGGCAGGCACCGATGTACTGGTGGACCTGACTGCTGTCATTGACCGCGGGTCGGTTAAGTCGAGGCAACGATAACGGTTGTCACGCAGGTTAATTAAAATGCTAAATGGTTCGGGGATGTCTTGAGTAGCCTTTTGGCTTGTACGCACTACCTACACGTGGGACGAGGAGTGTGGGCTCCCCTGCATCGTAGTCTCGTTCGAGGGTCTTCAGACGTCAGCAGTACCGCGGGCTGATTGCCGGGAAGTGGTGTTGTCTTCTCTTGCTCGAGCGGTGTATTTGTATTTGTTTTGATATTGCTTCACCGGCCAGTCACGCACCGTGCAGGAGTACGTTCGGGTTAGGGTCCAAAGCCCGGCGTACATAGGATATAGTCCGGCGGATGACCTCTCTGTTGATTGCCAAAGGATGGGCTACTTTGTGTCGGATAGCTTTGGTGGAGCGTTCCCTAACAAGGTTTCCGCCACCCTGGAGATCCAAGCGTCGTAGAGTCACGCCAGTGCACCCCTGCAGGGAAGATTAATCTATTCGAATAGCCGTGTCCACGGTAACAGGACGCTTTATGCTGAAGCTGGATCTTACCACTAGAAACTACTACTATTAAACTGTATGGTTCCGGGTCTTCTTCCTCGCAGGGAGTCGAGGAAGGGAACTCGGAGGCATTATTATTATTAATCATTACAACTTACTATTATACAATGTTGCAGCAACTTCTGCTTCATTGTTACTTTATTGTTTTATATAAACTGTTGGCTGATTCTTACCTCATGCTGCAAGACATCGTCGGAAGATGCTAGTCTTCGATAGGCCTAGCTTCTTATCCTTATTCTGGTTTCTATCTTGCAGTCCACTATATACAGCCTCTTCTTTCCGTTGATACAATGCATAATGCTTAGTAGCGGACGTAAGACTCGCGGGTATACTAGATACTCACCTGCTTTATTTCCTTTACTGTTTTGCCTGATCGGCCACTGCAGTCGACGTTGGAGCCCAGGAGCAGGAGTACCCCGGAGGCGGATACTACTACGTCGAGACCCCCGCTGACCAGGACCAGGAGTAGTTTCGGAGGCTCCCAGGCAGGAGGCCTTGCCTTTTCGATCTGTATCTCTGATGTTATTTGTGCTAGCCTTCTTAATGCAGAACTTGACTAACTATGTCTGTACTCAGATATTATGGCTTGTTTAACTTATGTATTCGGGTCCGCGTGACCCCTCTTTATTGTAACATATTGGTTTATCCTTTTGTGTTTAGTGTTGTGCTGTGATATTCTCACCGTGGCACCCTAATCTCAGCCGTGTACCCTGCGTGTATGATTACTGTACAGAGATTAATTTTGGGGGCGTCACAAGTTGGTATCAGAGCTGACTGCCTGTAGGAAGCCCCTATCCACTCCTTGGTCGATGTTGAGTCTAGACTTTGAAAAAACTATTTTGCTAACTTAATATTTGGCTTACGGGCCCACATTGTTATCACCACGTGTGATATCTTTGGTATTAGGATCTTTTTCTCCGTACCTATGCTCTGGGACTCTGCTCTCTTATCCTTGCTGGTAAGTTTTACTAACGCTGACTTTAGGTTCTCGTACCTCCTTCCTTCCGGAGAGCTCTGCATTCCAGCTGATCGCCTGATTCACCTGAAGATTCCGAAGATTTCTCTCCGATAAGTTCCCGAGAACCTACGTGTTCATCGCCTTTGCCATCCCGTGCCACCGATAAGTCGGTATGGATAATTGCAACCACCTCCCGATCTGGAAATCACAATTTCCTGGTAATTAAGCATCAAATTATTCCGATGCTTCTATCACCCTATGCCTTTTCATTCTTTCTCCTTCTGGTTGAGTGTTGATACTCACATCAGATTCTTTGCGAACCACCCGGCCTTTGGTGGATCATTATCTGACTAATCCTACATGGCTTCTTCCATGTGTCAATTGGATTCATCTTGTGAAATACCATCCCTGCCCCTCGATGATTTGGGTTATCATCGACAACCTCCCTTGACTCTCTGCCAATACAACTTGGTCTTGTATAACTTGCTTTGCTTTCCCTTGGGAAAGATATACACCCGATACTTGTGTATCATCACCTCTTCCTTTCCATTGGTTTGCTTAACCTTTCTTGTAATATATATTATCTGGGCAGTGATAATTCACCTGCTTATGAAAACACCTCGGTATACAACCTCGTCAGTAACCCTTTGTTGCCATTGTTGATGACATTTCGGTAGCCACCGGGACGAGAACTTTGCCAATTGGTCCGCCTCGTATTAACGAGCAGGAAAATGGTTCTCAATGTCCACTGCTCCTGGTACCGATGTTGTTGCCGACATAGCTGACAAACTATTCTCTGACAACCTTGCCTCGAGATCGCATAACATGTCGCCACCCTCCCTATTCTTTGTGGGCCTATAACCCACAGTTCCACAGGATCGAAACTTGACTCTTGTCATCTACCTTGCGATATTCGGCCCGATATCGTGCTTATACCTGATGTTCTGGGGCCCTTTCATCACCCGTTATCGGCATCGAATGCATGGCTATCCGTTTGAAGCTTCTCATACCTTCTTTTGATTTGCTCGATGTATCTCCCTGAGTTTACCTCGTGAGTTACTTAGTACCCCATTCCGTTGGACCACCCCGGTTGATTAACCTTGTACCGATCCGACCCCTTGAGTTTACCCCCCCAACCTATTCGTAAGTACGATGGAGCCCCGATGGAAGGATGACAACCCGTCAACTTACTATTATACAATGTTGCAGCAACTTCTGCTTCATTGTTACTTTATTGTTTTATATAAACTGTTGGCTGATTCTTACCTCATGCTGCAAGACATCGTCGGAAGATGCTAGTCTTCGATAGGCCTAACTTCTTATCCTTATTCTGATTTCTATCTTGCAGTCCACTATATACAGCCTCTTCTTTCCGTTGATACAATGCATAATGCTTAGTAGCGGACGTAAGACTCGCGGGTATACTAGATACTCACCTGCTTTATTTCCTTTACTGTTTTGCCTGATCGGCCGCTGCAGTCGACGTTGGAGCCCAGGAGCAGGAGTACCCCGGAGGCGGATACTACTACGTCGAGACCCCCGCTGACCAGGACCAGGAGTAGTTTCGGAGGCTCCCAGGCAGGAGGCCTTGCCTTTTCGATCTGTATCTCTGATGTTATTTGTGCTAGCCTTCTTAAGGCAGAACTTGACTAACTATGTCTGTACTCAGATATTATGGCTTGTTTAACTTATGTATTCGGGTCCGCGTGACCCCCCCCCTTTATTGTAACATATTGGTTTATCCTTTTGTGTTTAGTGTTGTGCTGTGATATTCTCACCGTGGCACCCTAATCTCAGCCGTGTACCCTGCGTGTATGATTACTGTACACGGATTGATTTTGGGGGCGTCACATACCCCGAGGAGGAGTGTATGGGGTTTTTGTTATCTTTGCGCATCCTCGAGTCATGGTACGTGAGTGTTCTCTAATATTCGACCCCTCAGAAGAATAGTGATCCATCTAGTAGCTAGAGTTCTCAACTAGTTTTGTAGGTTTTGAAAATAAACACGGATTGCCCAAAATACGACACCTATCACTAATAGTCTAGAGCTCTTGACACCAAAAGTTCAAACATTACTCACATCAATACCTCAAAACTATTGCAAGCTACTACTAGAATTAAATAGCAACCTCAAATACCTACTTCTCAAAACAAGACGCAACTCAGTGCAACAACCAACTATCTTTAACAAGATAAACATGAAAACTAAAAAGAGTTCCAGCAACAAACTAAACAAAAGCCAAGGCTCTTGCTAAAGACAAACTAAAACTAAGACTAAACATGGCAGTAGCTATGAAAAGATAAAGAACACACAACAACAGAAAGATAGGCATGAAGAATCCTATGATGTGTTTTAGATTTTGAAAGTGGAGCGTGTTTCTCTCCCACACAAAGTAAGACAGGACCTAACTTGTTATGAACATCAAGAAAAGCTAAAGAAACTAAAAATAAAACCTAAGAGCGAGACGCTCCAAGCATAGCCCATAACGCATGAAGTGATAAAAATATAGTGAGACGAAGGACGAACTGATGATTGTTGATGGAGAAGGGGATGCACGGCGGCATCCCCAAGCTTAGACGCTTGAGTCTCCTTGAATATTTATTGGGGATGCATGGGGACATACCCAAGCTTGAGCGCTTGACACTCCTGGATCTTCTTTCATCATCTTTCATCGCACACTTGAAAACTCCCTTCATACATAACTAATCATAAGCTGATTAGAGAGGTTAGTACCCTTAATAAATATTTTTTCTCCACTAGGTATAAAGATATTCTTGAAGAGCTACTGTTTCTCAAGAGTGCCAAAAAGTTTTTGCAAAGAAAAAGCAAGCTTAAGGTTTGCAAAAGTTAGGAAAGACAAAACGTGGCAGAATCTGTGAAAAACAGAACAGCAGATAGTAAAGAATTTTTTAGGGGTACTTCTGCAACTCAAATCAAAAAACTCAGAACATACGGAAGTTTCGTAATTGTATATAGAATACTGTGTAAACATTTCAGCTCAAACAGATGAACTGGGATTTTTCTGGAATTTTTCTGGTCACGAGGACAGAATCTGTTTTCTGGACAGCATGTCACAACTTTTACTTCCCTTGCCGGAAGAGGCTATAACTTGGCACAAAGTTGAAAAATAAAGATACAATGATGTTGCTACAGAAGTAACAATCATCAAGACACAACAAAAGCAAAAAAGAAAAACCTAAATTCGTTGCGGGCTGCCTCCCGAAAGCGCTTCTTTACAGTCATTAGCTAGGCTTAAGATTTTAAGAGGTGCTCTCATAAGAATAAGTATTTGAAGCAAAAGAGAGCATCAAGATGAAAATATGAAACACATTTAAGCCGAACCCACTTCCTATGCATAGGCATCTTGTAATAAAATAAATCAAAGAAGCACAAAGAAACCAACATAGGAAGGTGGAACAAGAACATCTTCAAAACTTTCAACATAAAGAGAGTAGTTTTAGTAATATGGAAGTTTCTACAACCAACCTTTCCTCTCTCAAAATAATTTTCAGTAGTATCATGAACAATATCAAGAATATAAATATCACATAAATCATATTGTTCATGACCTACGAGCACACGTGTATTATTTTCAACACGGTTTTTAGGATCATAAGATAAATGCAATCCAACATATTGAGATTTGATAAGAGGAAAATTCTCCGGAGTTGGAGATTTCAAAAGGATAATAGGACAATCAAGTGTGGGTGCAATATCAACAATTTCATGCTTAACATAAGGAACTATAGAGAGTTCATTTTTGTTAGCATCATCCATAGTGGCATCTTGGCCATCAACAAAGCAAGTATCAAAATTTTCAGAAAGGGATATTTCAAGTGAGTCCTCGGAATCATGGGATTCCTCCTCAAAGCAATCATTGGCCTCTTCTTGGGCAGCAAACATTTTATTTTTAAAATCCTCAATATAAGAATTGGAAGTATAATTCTCGAAGCAATAAGCAAGAACTGCAAAGTTTTCAGACTCGAAAATAGTATCGTGATACTTTTCAATCAAAGAAGCAATCTCATAGGCACCTTTAAAAGCAACAAACTCTTCAATCTTTTCAACATCAAAGTCATCATAAACACCTTTAGCATAAGAAGATAAGATCTCATTTTCATTAAATTCACATTGGAAAGGAAGGTGTTTATGATCTATATTAGAACATCAAGTAAAATCATAAATGTGTTACAAAAGTTTAGAATGGCAATAAGAAACATGTATTTGATCCCATAAGTGTTTCCCTTTCTGAGATAGGCGGTGCCTCGTATAATGAGCATGCTCATCCAATGATTTTCCCTCAACCAAGTCGGTTGGGTTTTTAGCGCGAGCACAAATTGATCGAAGACGATCCAAGTGAAACATGTCCATCCTACCATATTTGGGTGGTTCATCACCCATGGTGAGGATAGCATAAATAGGCAAAGCAAGACAAAGGCAAAAGGTAGCAACTATTTTTGTGGTTTTTCATAAAGGACACTGAGATAAAAACAGAAAGGTAAACTAACAAGACTAAGAAACAAAGGTAAAGGGTAGTGTGCAACTCCCCTATCTTAGCACTCGGTGTCACAACCCCAAGTTAGGTATGTGCTAGGAATAGCAAGTCCCTTTGCATCATGTGAAAAATTCAAAAAGAAATTCAAAAATGGGGAAAAGAAAAGCCCTGAGAAATTAATTCAAATGGCCAGATAAAAATATTTTTCCAAAAATCATTTGAGTATTTGGAAAATTCCTATAAATAATGCTGATCATTTTAAAAATGGTTTGGGAGAAATCCCATGCTCATGGAATTTTCTAATTTTCAAACAATGCCTTGGAAAATGAAATAAACCCCTATTTGATTTAAAATTCAAATGTTTTGAATTTTAAAAAGTGCCAAATTTTATAAGTGGCTAGCTCTAGCTTTTATGAGGCCATATAAAAATTATGGCATTTATAAAAATACCTAGCTATTTTATTGGCTATGTCAACCTATTTACAGAAGAAATAAAAAGAAAAAGGAAAAACAGAGAAGGGTAGGACCTTACCTTGCGCCTCAGGCGCCTTGTCTTCTTCCTCCCCGCCGAGCCAAGCTGCTCGGTGGAGGGCAGAGCAAGGCCATGGCGACACGGCGACGCCCAGCCTCTTCTAGGCCTCCCCCTCTCTCCCTTGCGCCACGCAGCAGCTGCAGAAGCCCCCCCGCACCCCTTCCCTTTCCTCACGGCTCACCTCCTCGCCTGCTCTCGCCGGATTTCTCGATGACAGAAGATCGCCGGAGAGCGCCGATGCGCGCAGCCGTGGCCATCGGCCAGCTAGAGCTGCACCGTCCTGTCCAGGAGATGCGCCGCACCCTCCTCCGTCGTTTCCCCCTTTCAATTGAGCTCGAGAGCCTCTGAAGCCGACGCCATCGTCATCGACTTGCTCCGGCCGCCGAGAAGATCCACGATCAATTGCGCCGCCGTCGTTCTTTCCCCGGCCCAACCGTCTTCACCGACGTGTTCAGGGTTAGTCACTTGTTCTTCCCCACCCATCCATGGCTCCTCCTTCGCCCTCATTTGCACCTCGCCATGGGAGCAGAGCTCTGTCGCCGCCGTAGGTGTCCAAACGCGTACTCCCGTGCGCCTCCGTCTCCCCCAGCATGTCCATGACGCTCCTGGAGCCCCCAGAAACCCAACGCACACACGTATGCCTCGTCCCGTGGCTGTTTTATAAGCGCAGCTCCAAGCCGTAGCTCAGGTCGAAGCTGTCGTCGTCTGCAACCTCCCCGACGACGCACGAGTAGCCCATTCGACGCGGCTCACCACGGGCTACAGTTTGGTAGCCTTGGCGCTGCAATTGGCCGTCGGAATCGCCGTCCCGTACGAGCGCCTCCGCACTGAAATCCACCGCCGGCTAACCGCCGGCGGCCCGATTAGGTTAGGGGGCTAATCCCCCTGTTAGTCGACCCTTGGGTCACTAACTGGTGGGCCCTGGCCCCCCCTAATGACCTTTTTAGTTTAATTTAAACGGGGTTAACCCCCTAGCCACTGACATCCTGACCCCACCTGTCAGCCCCCCCCCACACGCCAGCATGACGTCAGCCTGGCGCAATAAGTCGATTAAATTGATTAAATCAATTACAGAAAAATCCAGAAAATAGCCAAATCTTTAGAAAATCATAACTAATTCATTTTAACTCCAAATTGGGAAAATAATATGTCTAAAATTATCAGAAAAATACAAGGATTATGAATATTCAATTTGTTTTCATGTTTGACCATTTTAAAATGGGTGAACAGTAGCAAACATGCATATGGATCCTTTTCAAATTCAAATTTGGAGTGATTTTGCAAATGATTTTGCAACACCCTTAATTCAAATGGATTCATCCACACATCAGAGACATTACTTCAACTATACCACATCACTTCATGATCAACCTTTTCAAATAAACTTTCATGCATTCAAATGCATTTGAATTTCATCGATAAATCAAATGGAGTTTGAATTTGCATTTCAAATGCAATATACTCCTTTTAAATGGAATGCTCAACACATCAGTACCATGAACATCACCATTACAATCTTATTCATGGGATTGTGCATTGTACATTATGTTGATCCTATGATTGTCATGTTGCTGATAGAAGTGGAGCCGGAATCCGAGATCACCCCCTTCGTTGAAGACCCCGTGACTGAACCCCGTCAGCAAGGCAAGCAAACCCCCATTGATCATGTCGATAAAATACCACTTCCCTCTCATGTCTCGCTTATGCATTGTTTAGGATGATCACCATGATAACGTTTCTACCGCATAGTTGAACCCATATCCGTTGCATGACCTATCATCTTGTCACAGTAGTAAGCAAACCCCAATCCTAGAAGATGTAGGAGTTGGTTGATATCATGTGGCCCCTGCAACTGTTACTGCTTATTGCATGATTAGTGGTACAACGAGGTTGCTTTTGATGTGAGTCGGGATGATGGTGAACATGGTGTTGATGAAAGTGAAATGTGTTGGTGAATCTACCCTAATACAAGGTGAACGATGAGAGGCTATGTAGGAGTACACAGTGGGTTGTCTCGTTGAACATCGCCTTAAGTCCGAGTTCTTGTGTGGTGATCCAAGAAGAAGAGTACAACCACACATTGGGCTCATTGACCCCTCTCATCCTAGTACCTCACCCCGTTCGAACCCCAAGAGTCGCAGTAGTTCGGAGTTCTGGTAGGGCTGTGGCACGGTCTGCGAAGTGGATGAACGGCTTTTCAAGACCGGCTTGGGACCCTGCACACATCGTTTGAGGCTGTACTGGAACCTCGGCCGGACTTCCATACGGATCCCCCTCAGATAGGCGACTCTCTGGACTAGAACGGAGCTGTGGGCGAAGTGTTGTGGTGGCATCCTCGCTGTCACCTCTTGAACGGTGACACGCAAAAGGCGGTAACTGATGACACGTGTGTGTAGCGGTACACCCCTGCAGGGTTAACAAAACTATTCGAATAGCCGCGTCCGCGGTTAAGGACTGCTTGGAAAGCTTAGCTTGATTATTAGACAACTTGAACTGGATACTTCTAAAACACACCAAGATAAGCGTGAGTGCTATGGTGTGCTTCTCGTGGGGAAGTCGAGGAAGTAACCATAGTGGTGTAATTGGTTGAAGAGATGTAGTGGACTCGTGTACGCTTCTTACCTCAAGTCTGGTACTCGTAGTTCAGGACTAGCCAAGTCAAAGATGGCACGTCTGCAAGTGAAACCCCACCTCCCTTACCTTGATACATGTGCATGAGTAGTATAGTTCCTATGTAAGTCTTGCTGAGTACGATTTTGTACTCACGTTTGCTTAATCTATGTTTTAGATGAACCCACCGACCCCGATGGTGGCTTCTACCCGAAGCTCGAAGATTGAAGACTCAGACCAAGACCAAGCTAGTGTAGTCCCAGTCAGACGACTGGTTCCCTCGTGGAGGGCTTGTTTTTAGATAAGGCTTCTCTAAGCCATTTGTTAAACTTGTCTGTACTCAGACCTACTTTGCTTCCGCTTGTCTGTTGTAATGTTGGATCACATGCTTGTGATCTCTGTGTGCACTCTGTAAGAGTTATTAATAAAGATGTATACTTTGTAGAGAATTGCAATGATACCTGCTGTTCATACAAGGCATGTGTGCTGCGTGTATGTTTATAAACATGCATGTCTTTGTATGGGTTTTCGAGACCTTAGTTGTGATCTGGCTGGCGGTCTTTTATAAACCAAGTGGCCCTTAGATGTGCGCAGCTTGGGTCATCGCGATGCGATTGTTCGAGACTCTGTCTCGTGCACACTTTGATGTATGATCGAGCCCGCCCTAGACCCCGACTAAGTGATCGGGCTGGAGTAAGTCTATGTAAGGGTTATAATACAATCGATAGTATGGTTGAGGCGACTTGTCTATGAGTATGGGAGTTCACCACCCATATCAATTAGACTTGTGCCCGGACGATGAGGACCCATCTCAGTGGATCATCCGGCCTGAATGGGATGCCCCTCACGTTCGATGCTTTCCGAGAACGTTCTGTGCTTGGCCTTGTCTGCTTAGACAAGTGGGTACGGTTCTCGGCTCTCCATATGATTGTGTTGTAGCGAGGCTTGCATACGCTAACCCCGGGTCCCGACAGACTTGGTATCAGAGCAGGAATGACTGTAGGATTATCAGCCTTGGCCGAAGTCGAGTCTAGCCTTCTATAGTTATATAGTTACTCTGGGTATATAAGGGAACAACGTAAGGCTTCTTTTTTGTCCTTACCCTCATCGATCTGAGTTCTGAGTCACCCTTATCTTTTCGACGGGATGATAGGACTAGGCTCATCTATGTCTTACTAGAACATCTCGTTGTTTGCTTCCTTGTAGCCGTAGGAAAGTTGTGTCCAATTTCCTAGCATTGTTGTAATGCTGATTTCTTACATCGTATTATGTAAGTGCTGTTTCTACATTGCAAGAAAAGACATTTCTTACAATTACAGCCGTTATGTTGTCCGAGTCATTCCAGGTTTCTTCATAATCCGATGCATTTGCAAAAATCCTTCTCCCCCTTTCGGTTGTCTTTCCAGAAGAACTTCTAGGTGGCATGCCCGACAGTTCCACAGTGTTTGATGTAGGTTTTCTTCTAGAAACCTATAGTGTTTCATTTGCAGCTCTTTCTCCCACTTTAGATGTCTTCTAGCCAGAAGAACCACACTAACCATCGTGTTGGGGTACTTTGCTACTCTGACATATCTGTTGTAGCCCCTAGTAAACCTTGGTCATCCTCTAGGAAGCTATCCAGAGATCCAACCCCTTAAACCTAGCCACCCGACAGATGTGTAGAGTTCATAGTGGATCTTGCCCCAGGAACCGCACCAATTTCCAGACGCCCATACAAAATGGCCCCACGTGAGTTAGCTGAGCTTAAAACCCAACTGGAAGCTTTGTTGGAAAAAGGCTTCATCCGCCCTAGCTCATCGCCATGGGGTTGCCCCGCTCTGTTCGTAACGAAGAAAGATGGAACAGAAAGGATGTGCGTGGACTATCGCCCGCAAAATTTAGCGACGATAAAGAACAAGTACCCACTGCCCAGGATCAATGATCTTTATGATCAACTTGCAGGATCCTCTGTCTTCTCCAAGATGGATTTGAGATTAGGTTATCATCAGATCAAAATCCGAAATGAGGACATTCCAAAAACGGCTTTTACTACTCGTTATGGTCTTTACGAGTACACCGTCATGTCCTTTGGTTTAACCAATGCCCCCGCCACTTTCTCACGCATGATGAATTCAATCTTCATGGAGTACTTAGATAAATTTGTTGTGGTTTATCTCGATGACATTCTCATCTACTCGAAGAACGAAGAAGAACATGCCGAACACCTAAGGCTGGTATTGATGAAACTTAGAGAGCATCGCCTGTATGCTAAATTCTCCAAGTGTGAATTTTGGCTACCAGAAGTGACCTACTTAGGCCACGTGATTTCTGCAAAAGGCATTGCTGTGAATCCCGAGAGAGTTCAGGCCGTCCTTGACTGGACTCCACCTGAATCGGTTAAGCAAGTTAGGAGTTTTCTTGGCCTAGCCAGCTATTGTCGTCGCTTCGTCGAGAACTTTTCTAAAGTTGCAAAGCCTCTAACTGAACTCCTCAAGAAAGATAAGAAATTCCTATGGACTTTCAAGTGCGAGGAAAGATTTCAAGAGCTAAAAAGAAGATTGACTTCTGCACCCGTACTTGCACCTCCAGATACCAAAAAGGATTTCGAGATCTATTGTGACGCCACACGGCAAGGGTTAGGATGCATACTTCTGCAAGATAGACATGTGGTAGCTTATGCTTCACGCCAGTTGCGGCCACATGAAGAGAACTATCCTACCCATGACCTTGAACTCGCTGCCGTAGTTCATGCCCTGACAACTTGGCGACATTACCTCCTTGGTAATCATTGTGAGATCTATTCCGACCACCAAAGCCTCAAATACATATTCACCCAGCCAGATCTTAATCTCAGGCAAAGACGCTGGATTGAGTTGATAAAAGATTATGACTTAGGAATTTCTTACACCCCAGGCAAAGCCAATGTCATGGCTGATGTACTAAGTCGTAAGTCGTATTGTAACAACCTCATGTTACAACAGTATCAACCACTTCTTCATGAGGAATTTCGAAAGCTTAATCTCGAGATTGTTCCTCGTGGATCTCTTTTCAACTTGGTGGCGAAACCAACCCTTGAGGATCAAATCATAGTTGCCCAAAGACGTGCACGAGGTGTACGCCGGATCCAGGAGAACATTGCTAGCGGAGTTGCTAAATGTTTCTCCACAGATAGTAAAGGAACGGTATTCTTTGGAAATCGTTTGGTAGTACCTAAGAATAGGGAACTAAGGCAACTCGTCCTCAAAGAAGCCCATGACACACCCCTCTCGATTCATCCCGGTAGCACAAAAATGTACCGAGATCTACGCCAGAGATTTTGGTGGACCAGGATGAAGAGAGACATTGCTCAATTTGTTGCCGAATGTGATGTTTGTCGTCGCATTAAGGCAGCACATCAAAGACCTGCTGGTACACTTCAACCTTTTCCTATTCTAGAGTGGAAATGGGACAAAGTCGGTATGGACTTCATCACCGGCTTTCCAAAAACCCAGAAAGGAAACGATGCCATCTTCGTTGTCATAGATAGGCTTTCCAAAATTGCTCACTTCCTTCCAGTTCGCGAGTCTATAACTGCTAGCCAGTTAGCAGACTTGTACGTCTCTAGAATTGTGTCTCTTCACGGTGTTCCTTTGGAAATCAATTCTGATCGTGGTAGCCTTTTCACCTCTAGATTCTGGGGAAGCTTTCAGAGTGCTATGGGAACTCATCTCTCCTTTAGTACAGCTTTTCATCCTCAGTCTAGCGGTCAAGTCGAAAGGGTTAATCAAATCTTGGAAGACATGCTCAGAGCGTGTGTTATCTCATTCGGAAAGAATTGGGAGAAATCTCTGCCATTCGCCGAATTTGCTTATAACAATAGTTTTCAATCTAGTCTGAACATGGCTCCTTTTGAACTCCTATATGGACGACGATGTCGAACACCCCTTAACTGGTCAGAAACCGGTGAAAGACAATTCTTTGGACCGGACATGATCAAGGAAGCAGAAGAGCAAGTTCGCATTGTTCGTGATCGGTTGAAAGCCGCCCAGTCTCGTCAGAAAAGCTACTATGATCGTCATCATAGGCAAGAAAGCTACAATCTGGATGAGAAGGCTTACCTTCGGGTTACTCCTCTGAAGGGAACCCAAAGATTCGTTATCAAAGGCAAGTTGGCCCCACGTTACATCGGACCTTTCCGCATTATTGCTAAACGTGGAGAAGTTGCCTACCAACTTGAACTACCCCCGCACCTTTCCCGAGTACATGATGTATTCCATGTGTCACACCTCAGGCGTTGCTTCAAGGACCCCATCCGCGAAGTCGACCATGAAACGCTTGATCTACAAGATGACCTTTCTTATCGAGAATATCCTGTTTGTGTTCTTGATTCAGAAGAGCGTGTCACTCGCCGAAAGAAGATCAAGTTTCTGAAAGTTCAGTGGTCACACCACTCCGAGAAAGAAGCCACGTGGGAAAGAGAAGACCGTCTCAGTGCCGAGTACCCCTCCTTCCTCCTGCAGACTTCTGAATCTCGGGACGAGATTCTTTTGAGTGGGGGCGAGTTGTCACAACCCCAAGTTAGGTATGTGCTAGGAATAGCAAGTCCCTTTGCATCATGTGAAAAATTCAAAAAGAAATTCAAAAATGGGGAAAAGAAAAGCCCTGAGAAATTAATTCAAATGGCCAGATAAAAATCTTTTTCCAAAAATCATTTGAGTATTTGGAAAATTCCTATAAATGATGCTGATCATTTTAAAAATGGTTTGGGAGCAATCCCATGCTCATGGAATTTTCTAATTTTCAAACAATGCCTTGGAAAATGAAATAAACCCCTATTTGATTTAAAATTCAAATGTTTTGAATTTTAAAAAGTGCCAAATTTTATAAGTGGCTAGCTCTAGCTTTTATGAGGCCATATAAAAAATTATGGCATTTATAAAAATACCTAGCTATTTTATTGGCTATGTCAACCTATTTACAGAAGAAATAAAAAGAAAAAGGAAAAACAGAGAAGGGTAGGACCTTACCTTGCGCCTCAGGCGAGGCCCACTCACCTGTGCCACGGCCCAGCCCACCGGGGGCGCCTGGTCTTCTTCCTCCCCGCCTAGCCAAGCTGCTCGGTGGATGGCAGAGCAAGGCCACAGCGACACGGCGACGCCCAGCCTCTTCTAGGCCTCCCCCTCTCTCCCTTGCGCCACGCAGCAGCTGCAGAAGCCCCCCCGCACCCCTCCCCTTTCCTCACGGCTCACCTCCTCGCCTCCTCTCGCCGGATTTCTCGACGACAGAAGATCGCCGGAGAGCGCCGATGCGCGCAGCCGTGGCCATCGGCCAGCTAGAGCTGCACCGTCCTATCCAGGAGATGTGCCGCACCCTCCTCCGTTGTTTCCCCCTTTCAATTGAGCTCGAGAGCCTCTGAAGCCGACGCCATCGTCATCGACTTGCTCCGGCCGCCGAGAAGATCCACGAGCAATTGCGCCGCCGTCGTTCTTTCCTCGGCCCAACCGTCTTCACCGACGTGTTCAGGGTGAGTCACTTGTTCTTCCCCACCCATCCATGGCTCCTCTTTCTCCCTCGTTTGCACCTCGCCATGGGAGCAGAGCTCTGTCGCCGCCGTAGGTGTCCAAACGCGTACTCCCGTGCGCCTCCGTCTCCCCCAGCATGTCCTTGACGCTCCTGGAGCCCCCAGAAACCCAACGCACACACGTATGCCTCGTCCCGTGGCCGTTTTGCAAGTGCAGCTCCAAGCCGTAGCTCAGGTCGCCGCCAAGGTCGAAGCTGTCGTCGTCTGCAACCTCCCCGACGACGCACGAGTAGCCCCTTCGACGCGGCTCACCACGGGCTACAGTTTGGTAGCCTTGGCGCTGCAATTGGCCGCCGGAATCGCCGTCCCGGACGAGCGCCTCCGCACTGGACTCCACCGGCGGCTAACCGCCGGCGGCTCGATTAGGTTAGGGGGCTAATCCCCCTGTTAGTCGACCCTTGGGTCACTGACTGGTTGGCCCTGGCCCCCCCCTAATGACCTTTTTAGTTTAATTTAAACGGGGTTAACCCCCTAGCCAGTGACAGCCTGACCCCACCTGTCAGCCCCCCCCCCCCACACGCCAGCATGACGTCAGCCTGGCGCAATAAGTCGATTAAATTGATTAAATCAATTACAGAGAAATCCAGAAAATACCCAAATCTTTAGAAAATCATAACTAATTCATTTTAACTCCAAATTGGGAAAATAATATGTCTAAAATTATCAGAAAAATACAAGGATTATGAATATGCAAAAAAAATTCATGTTTGACTATTTTAAAATGGGTGAACAGTAGCAAACATGCATATGGATCCTTTTCAAATTCAAATTTGGAGTGATTTTGCAAATGATTTTGCAACACCCTTAATTCAAATGGATTCATCCACACATCAGAGACATTACTTCAACTATACCACATCACTTCATGATCAACCTTTTCAAATAAACTTTCATGCATTCAAATGCATTTGAATTTCATCGATAAATCAAATGGAGTTTGAATTTGCATTTCAAATGCAATATACTCCTTTTAAATGGAATGCTCAACACATCAGTACCATGAACATCACCATTACAATCTTATTCATGGGATTGTGCATTGTACATTATGTTGATCCTATGATTGTCATGTTGCTGATAGAAGTGGAGCCGGAATCCGAGATCACCCCCTTCGTTGAAGACCCCGTGACTGAACCCTGTCAGCAAGGCAAGCAAACCCCCATTGATCATGTCGATAAAATACCACTTCCCTCTCATGTCTCGCTTATGCATTGTTTAGGATGATCACCATGATAACGTTTCTACCGCATAGTTGAACCCATATCCGTTGCATGACCTATCATCTTGTCACAGTAGTAAGCAAACCACAATCCTAGAAGATGTAGGAGTTGGTTGATATCATGTGGCCCATGCAACTGTTACTGCTTATTGCATGCTTAGTGGTACAACGAGGTTGCTTTTGATGTGAGTCGGGATGATGGTGAACATGGTGTTGATGAAAGTGAAATGTCTTGGTGAATCTACCCTAATACAAGGTGAACGATGAGAGGCTGTGTAGGAGTACATAGTGGGTTGTCTCGTTGAACATCGCCTTAAGTCCGAGTTCTTGTGTGGTGATCCAAGAAGAAGAGTACAACCACACATTGGGCTCATTGACCCCTCTCATCCTAGTACCTCACCCCGTTCGAACCCCAAGAGTCGCAGTAGTTCGGAGTTCTGGTAGGGCTGTGGCACGGTCTGCGAAGTGGATGAACGGCTTTTCAAGACCGGCTTGGGACCCTGCACACATCGTTTGAGGCTGTACTGGAACCTCGGCCGGACTTCCATACGGATCCCCCTCAGATAGGCGACTCTCTGGACTAGAACGGAGCTGTGGGCGAAGTGTTGTGGTGGCATCCTCGCTGTCACCTCTTGAACGGTGACACGCAAAAGGCGGTAACTGATGACACGTGTGTGTAGCGGTACACCAAGATAAGCGTGAGTGCTATGGTGTGCTTCTCGTGGGGAAGTCGAGGAAGTAACCATAGTGGTGTAATTGGTTGAAGAGATGTAGTGGACTCGTGTACGCTTCTTACCTCAAGTCTGGTACTCGTAGTTCAGGACTAGCCAAGTCAAAGATGGCACTTCTGCAAGTGAAACCCCACCTCCCTTACCTTGATACATGTGCATGAGTAGTATAGTTCCTATGTAAGTCTTGCTGAGTACGATTTTGTACTCACGTTTGCTTAATCTATGTTTTAGATGAACCCACCGACCCCGATGGTGGCTTCTACCCGAAGCTCGAAGATTGAAGACTCAGACCAAGACCAAGCTAGTGTAGTCCCAGTCAGACGACTGGTTCCCTCGTGGAGGGCTTGTTTTTAGATAAGGATTCTCTAAGCCATTTGTTAAACTTGTCTGTACTCAGACCTACTTTGCTTCCGCTTGTCTGTTGTAATGTTGGATCACATGCTTGTGATCTCTGTGTGCACTCTGTAAGAGTTATTAATAAAGATGTATACTTTGTAGAGAATTGCAATGATACCTGCTGTTCATACAAGGCATGTGTGCTGCGTGTATGTTTATAAACATGCATGTCTTTGTATGGGTTTTCGAGACCTTAGTTGTGATCTGGCTGGCGGTCTTTTATAAACCAAGTGGCCCTTAGATGTGCGCAGCTTGGGTCATCGCGATGCGATTGTTCGAGACTCTGTCTCGTGCACACTTTGATGTATGATCGAACCCGCCCTAGACCCCGACTAAGTGATCGGGCTGGAGTAAGTCTATGTAAGGGTTATAATACAATCGATAGTATGGTTGAGGCGACTTGTCTATGAGTATGGGAGTTCACCACCCATATCAATTAGACTTGTGCCCGGACGATGAGGACCCATCTCAGTGGATCATCCGGCCTGAATGGGATGCCCCTCACGTTCGATGCTTTCCGAGAACGTTCTGTGCTTGGCCTTGTCTGCTTAGACAAGTGGGTACGGTTCTCGGCTCTCCATATGATTGTGTTGTAGCGAGGCTTGCATACGCTAACCCTGGGTCCCGACACTCGGAGTCCCCGGCAACGGCGCTAGAAAACTTTGCTTGATGGCTTCTCGCCCCCTTCATTGGTTACCCCAAGTGGAAGGTTGAGATGTAGTGTAGCAGCAGTTTTCCCTCGGTGAAGATACCAAGGTTTGTCTCCAGCAGGACTCCAGAGATGATAAGTAGGTGTCAGTGGCGCAACTGACGCGGACCTACACACATATGCTAGGACGGCTTCTCGCCCCCTTCGTTGGTTACCCCGAGTGGAGGGTTGAGATGTAGTGCAGCAGCAGTTTTCCCTCGGTGAAGATACCAAGGTTTGTCTCCAGCAGGACTCCAGAGATGATAAGTAGGTGTCCGCGGCGCAACTGACGCGGACCTGCAAACAAACACAGATAACTTTGTTCCCAACGAAGTTCAGAGAGGTTGTCAATCTCTCCGGTCTTGTTGTTTACAAAGGATAAAATGCAAGGGATAATAATAGCAACTTGAAAGTAAATGCAGAAAAGTAAATATAGCGTGGAAACAATGATAAGGGTATGGACCGGGATACGTGATGTTCGCTAGTGATGTCTCTCTCTCAAAAGACGATAAAATTGCTATGCGAGGTAAACAAATTACAAAAAGGCAATTGACAGGATTATGAACGCACCGCAATGCTAACTATGCTACAAAAGAAAGGAAGAGGTTCAAAAGCACAGGCAATACGCCAAGGTACGTAGACCGAAATCCATCTGCATCTACTACTAATCATCCACCTTGAGATATCTATCCAGAACATCTCGCTGCTATTAAGTTGCGAGCCCCACCCAAAGGGTAAACCCAAAGCAACAGACAACTGCATTAAAAGAACTCTGCATAAAGTAAACAATCCTTGTAACCGCGGTTACAAGCACCGTTGTTTTCCCCCTTGTGGCAACAGCACATCCCCTAGACTCATGTTTCTGTCACTCAAGCGTGTCATCGGGGGGCATGAACCCACAATCTAGCACAATGCTCCCTCTTGGAGTCACTACCTACTACTTGGCCAAAGCAATAAACAGCAACGGAGAACATGCAAGAATTACTTAGGAACAAAAATATAAGAGATAAAAACCAAATATATTACTCTATCATAATCTGAACATAATCTCATAATCCATCAGATCCTATCAAACTCAACATAGCAATAGCAGAAATATTACAAAGGTGCCTCGATCATGTTGGGCAGCTCACGAGGTCTAAACAATGAAGATCAAAGAGGGGAGGAGAACATCACATAGCTACTGATCACGGACCCATGGTCCAAGGGAAACTACTCACGGGACATCCGGGGAGCATCCATGGTGGAGAGGAGACTCCCGGAGGTCAATCCTCCCTCCGGCAGGGTGCCGGGAAGAGGTCTTCTGGTGCTCCCGATCTTCGGAAGCGCGGCAGCGACGGAACAGAGGCGAGTTCGCGGAATAGGGTTCTGCTTTCGGGGTTTTCCCGTGAAGGGGGATAAATAGGCGAAAGGGGGCAGCCAGAGGTGGGCCAGGGGCTCCAGGCGCCCCCCTGGCGCGGCCAGGGGTGGGGCCGCGCCGGGTGGTCGCCTGGGCCCCCCTGGCTCCCCTCTGGCCCCTCCCGGGCTCTTCTCGAAGCTTCCGTCACGCTGATTTTTTATCTGAATTTTCCCGAATTTTTCTGGCACTTTTTATATGGGGGAAAACTGAAATAGAAAAACAGCAGAAAACAGGAACTGGCACTGGGGTGCACAGAGTTAATAGGTTAGTCCAAATATGATCAAAAGTGTATGAAAGTGTATCTAGATCATAGCAATATCACGCAAAACATGCATGGAGCAAGCAGAAATTATAGATACGTTTTGGACGTATCAACAGACACAGATAACTTTGTTCCCAACGAAGTTCAGAGAGGTTGTCAATCTCTCCGGTCTTGTTGTTTACAAAGGATAAAACGCAAGGGATAATGATAGCAACTTGAAAGTAAATGCAGAAAATTAAATGTAGCGTGGAAACAGTGATAAGGATATGGACCGGGATACGTGATGTTCGCTAGTGATGTCTCTCTCCCAAAAGACGATAAAATTGCTATGTGAGGTAAACAAATTACAGAAAGGCAATTGACAGGATTATGAACGCACCGCAATGCTAACTATGGTACAAAATAAAGGAAGAGGTTCAAAAGCACAGGCAGTACGCCAAGGTAAGTAGACCGAAATCCATCTGCATCTACTACTAATCATCCACCTTGAGATATCTATCCAGAACATCTCGCTGGTATTAAGTTGCGAGCCCCACCCAAAGTGTAAACCCAAAGCAACAGACAACTACATTAAAAAGAACTCTGCGTAAAGTAAACAATCCTTGTAACCGCGGTTACAAGCACCGTTGTTTTCCCCCTTGTGGCAACAGCACATCCCCTAGACTCATGTTTCTGTCACTCAAGCGTGTCATCGGGGGGCATGAACCCACAATCTAGCACAACGTACCCTCTTGGAGTCACTACCTACTACTTGGCCAAAGCAATAAACAGCAACGGAGAACATGCAAGAATTACTTAGGAACAAAAATATAAGAGATAAAAACCAAATATATTACTCTATCACAATCTGAACATAATCTCATAATCCATCAGATCCTATCAAACTCAACATAGCAATAGCAGAAATATTACAACGGTGCCTCGATCATGTTGGGCAACTCACGAGGTCTAAACAATGAAGATCAAAGAGGGGAGGAGAACGTCACATAGCTACTAATCACGGACCCATGGTCCAAGGAAAACTACTCACGAGTTCGCGGAATAGGGTTCTGCTTCTGGAGTTTTCCCGTGACGGGGGATAAATAGGCGAAAGGGGGCAGCCAGAGGTGGGCCAGGGGCCCCAGGCGCCCCCCTGGCGCGGCCAGGGGTGGGGCCGCGCCGGGTGGCCGCCTGGGCCCCCCTGTCTCCCCTATGGCCCCACCCGGGATCTTCTCGAAGCTTCCGTCACGCTGATTTTTTTTCTGAATTTTCTGACATTTTTCTGGCACTTTTTATATGGGGGAAAACTGAAATAGAAAAACAGCAGAAAACAGGAACTGGCACTGGGGTGCACTGAGTTAATAGGTTAGTCCAAATATTATCAAAAGTGTATGAAAGTGTATCTAGATCATAGCAATATCACACAAAACATGCATGGAGCAAGCAGAAATTATAGATACGTTTTGGACGTATCAGCCACCCTTACGTGTGAAACACATAATCCCAATTAAAATCGAAAATCGGTCGGAGTAAGTATGAAGACTGAATTGGTGTAACTGTTTACATCAAAAATTCAGCTGGTGTAACTCATTACAACGAGCTCTTCATTCTCTCCATTTTCCCGAGAAACATATCTTATCTTTCATAAGTTTAACTTTCACTGTTTGTCCAATGATCAACATGTTGATCACTTTGGTATCTTGCTCACAACCTTTTGGATCACTGGACATATCTGGTCGTTTTACATATTATGGTGTACATGATTAATTCAAACACACAGGTGAGTGGAATTCAATTCACGTGTTTTTCCTATCTGTGTTCATCAACACCGATTTCTGCAAACAACTTTTCACCATGACCTCGGCAAGAACATGTTTCTTGGCGTTTCATACTAAACTACTTTAGTATCATGTCAATATGTAGTGTTGGCTTTAGTATCATCAGGCACTTACTATCTTCATAGATCACTGTGCTCAATACTAATGCTATATTAGCCCAAGTTCTTCAACTGAAAACTATTTCCAATGAAGTCCTTATTCGTGTCAAGAAATTTATATCATTTCCAATCAACAATATGTCATCTACATAAGGTTTTATAAATATCATTCAGCTCACACTTACTTTCTTGAACATTGAAGCATCTTTGTTTATTCCCGATGAAAACAAACTCTTTTGGCAATTTCATCATAACGAAAATTCCAACTCCGTTGTGCTAGCTTCAGTCCATCACTGGATATCCAAGGCTTGCATCTATTTTAGCATCTTTTGAATCGACAAAACATTCCGGTCGTATCACATATACGTCCTTTGTTATATTTCCGTGTAGGAACTTTGTTTTGACGTTCATTCTACCATATCCTATAAATGAGATATGTAGTAATTGCTAATATAACCCGAACTGACTAAAGCATCTCTACAGTCGTTGTCACCTCCGAGATCTCCACTCGCGTCGTGTGCGTCGTTGTCACTATCATCTTGCGACCCTTGCACTTCATCATTGGCGTCGGCACCATGGTGATTGCCTTCGTGATCACCTTGGTTGGGCGTTCCGCCATCCACCTGGACAACCTCTTCTGATGGCCGAAGTTTGTGATACGATCAAAACGGTGGTTGAAAAACCAACCCGGGAGGTGCTACTTCAAGTGGAGAAGATGGTACCGAAGTTATCCGGGAGTCAGGACGTTGAAGGTCCAACGACGGAGATGAAACACAAGCTGGAGGTTCAAGATCTACGCAAAGATCATGGCGGGGAGTTTACGCAGAACGAGTTCAACAACTACTGCAAGAAGATTGGCAAGGAAAGGTTCCTCACGGTACCTTATACGCCACAGCAGAACGGTGTTGTTAAAATGCCCAACCAACCAGTCATGGACATGGCAAGAAGCCTACTCAAGAGCAAGAACATGCCAGGGGTCTTTTGGGGAGAAGCTGTCACAACGGCAGTCTATCTTCTCAACCGGGCTCCAACGAAGGCGGTGATCGGCGAAACTCTGTATGAAGCAATTTACGGACATGATGATGATGCAGAAGAGGTTGTCCAGGTGGATGGCGGAACGCCAAACCAAGGTGATCACGAAGGCAATCACCATGGTGCCGACGCCAATGATGAAGCGCAAGGGTCGCAAGATGATAGTGACAACGACGCACACGACGCGAGTGGAGATCTCAGAGGTGACAACGACAATCAAGATGATGGTCACAGTCACGACGACGAGGATGCCAACGAAAAGGAATCACACGAGACTCCATCATCTTCCTCAAATGCATCAACGCCAGCACAATTTGTGTCGCCACCTTCGCAAGCCACGGATTCTTCCGGGCCTCATCGCTACAAGACCCTCGAAGAAATCTACAAGAAAGCAAAGCCAGTTATGCTCCAGTAATCCGGACTATGTTTTTGCTCGGAGTTGAGGAGCCGGTGAACTTCGTAGAGGCGAGCAAGAATCCAATATGGATGCACGCCATGGACAAGGAGATAAAGGCGATCGAGAGCAATGGCACGTGGACTTTGGTAACCCGACCTTCCAACCATAAGGCCACAGGTTTGAAGTGGGTTTACAAGTTAAAGAAGGACACACAAGGTGCTATTGTGAAGTACAAGGCAAGACTCGTCGCAAAGGGCTACGTACGACGTCAAGGAGTCGACTATGAGGAGGTGTTTGCACTAGTTGCTCAACTCGAGACTGTGAGGCTGCTCCTAGACTTGGTAGCACAAGAGGATTGGAAGGTTCATCACATGGATGTTAAATCCACTTTCCTCAACGGTGATATCACAGAAGAAGTGTATGTGGAACAACCCCTTGGCTACGAGAAGAAAGACGAAGAACAAAAAGTTTACAAGCTGAAGAAGGCACTATATGGGCTGAAGCAAGCGCCAAGAGCTTGGAACACAAAGTTGGACAAAAGTTTGGTCTCGCTCGGGTTCAAGAGATGTACCCTCGAGCATGAAGTCTATGGGAAGAACTCCAAAGTTTCAAACCTGCTAGTCGACGATCTGATTATCACCAAAGATAGCGCGCAAGAGATTGAAGTTTTCAAGGCGCAGATGAAGAAGAAGTTTAGCATGAGCGATCTGGGATTACTCAGCTATTACTTAGGCATCGAGGTGAAGCAAAGCTCCGGTGATATTTCCCTATGTCAATCAGCGTACGCGGTCAAGTTATTGGATAAGTGTGGCATGACAGATTGCTACAAGGTGCAAACTCCAATGGACCAACGTCACAAGTTGAGCAAGTCAAGCTCAAATCCGCCGGTGGACACCACAATGTATCGAAGCATTGTGGGCACCCTAAGATATTTGGTGCATACCCGACCTGACTTGGCGTATTCAGTTGGGATCGTGAGTCGTTTCATGGAGAATCCGACGACCGAACACATGAGCGTGATCAAGCAAATCTTGCGCTATGTGAAAGGCACTATCAATCTTAGTTGCACGTATCAAAAGGGAAAGGAAGGTTTGATCCTTCACGGTTATTCAGACAGCGACATGGCAGGTGATGTTGGTGATCGGAAGAGCACAACGGACATAGTATTTTACTACATCCGAGAGTGCATTGAGAAAGGGATGATTAAGGTTCAACAAGTGTACACGAAAGATCAGCTTGCCGATATTCTCATGAAGTCCCTTGGACGACAGAAGTCCTTGGAGATGCGGGAAAAGATCAAAGTCCAAGCTGTGATACGAGAAAAGGATCTCAAAGACAATCTAACAAGCACCGAAGAACAGGTGAAGGTTGAAGACGCGACCAAGGAGAAGTGTTGTTGTCAACGTAAGGATGAACTGACGACAGTAAAGTCAGTCCCAAAAATGCTACGAAGAACGACAAAGGAGATGCGAACGATAAGATGCAACAACCGCGTTTGGGATCCTGGTCGTAACGATAATGTCATGTTTAAGGGGGTGAATATTGGAGTTAAACACGGACTAGTCGTACACGGTTTAGTATTCCATATACGTATCCGTCTAGACCTTGTATGGGCAAACCGATTGTGTCTAGTAGTACTAGCTAGGCTGATATATATACGCAGCTATACCCCTTGTAAACAGCACCACCGATCAGATTGAGAAAAAAGAAAAGAACAACAGGTGTGATATGCACCTGTAGCCATCATATCAGTTTCCTGTGTTAGTTTTCGTCGAGAGAGTTTTTTCTGGTCACGTACAAGAACCGGCAAGACGTGCATGTGCTAGCTAACAAAGTACTGTTCATCCATCAGGGCAGGATTGTGCTAGCTTGTACGTAGCGTATATCTCCGGAGTTGCTTCGATTTACAGTTCAAAAGCCAACATAAAGCATCTCTACGGTCGAAACTATTTCGCCGTAGTCAACCTTTGAACCTGCTAGAAAACAATTTTCCAACGAGTTGAGCTTTATGGATAAAACAATTTCATCCGAATCAATTATAGATCCATATATATATATATATATATATTCTTCAGATTTTTAGTCTTTCGGAGGGTCTACCAAGTTCAAAACTTGACTTACTTCCATGGATATTATCTCGGATTTATTTGGCATTTAGACAAATCCCGGAGTCAGGGCCCATCAACGCTTCTTTGTATATCACAGGTTTATCATTGTCGAACAACAATATCTCGTTTTACATATCATGAATGTTTGTACGAGTTTTGTCTAACCTGTGTGGTTCAGCTGCGCACTTATTTGAAGAGTCAACAATCTTTAACAAGTTGCACTGTCCTCCCACTCACTCTTTTGCAAGAAACTATTTTCTTCAAAACACATTGTTCTTAACAGCAAACAGTTTGCTTTTGTGTAGTGATAGAGGAATACCAAAACTTTTGGCATAACCTTAACAAAATAGCACTTATCTGATTTGGGGTTTTGAGTATGTAAAACATATGCCTCATGTACCCAAATTTTAAGAAAAGACAACATGGTTTTAACAGTCCATACCACATCTAATATGGTGTCATTTCAACAGATTTGATGGTGCTCTTTTCAGTGTAAAAGTCGTAGTCACTAACGCATAACTTTAATAAGTATAATGGCAAATTGATAAACGTCATATTTGATCTTACCGTGTCATACATGGCTTGATTACATCTCTCGAACACTTTACTCATAGTGGTGTTCCGGGAGACGCAAGTTATGGCACTTCTTCACAACTCATCAGACGTTCGCTAAACTTGTAACTCAAATATTACTTTCTACAATCTAATTTGCAGAAGCTTTATTTTCTTGTTACACTGAATTTCTATTTAACTCTAAAATTCCTTGAACATTTCAAAGATTTCAGACGTATGTCTCTATTGAACAGATATCCACATATCTACTTCAACCCATGAGTGAAGATAGGGAATCCACTGCACACAACCACACTTATTGGACGACACACATCATCATGTATGATTACCAATGGTTTAGTTGCCCGTTCATGTATGGCCCATCAACGGTGTTTTAGTCACATTACTTCGAGACAAAGATCGCAAACGTCAAGTGATTCATAATCATATGACTCGAAAGTCCATCACTTATGGAAATTCTTCATGCATGTTATGTCACTTGTGATAAACGGCAGTGCCACATCTATGTGGTATTTCTGTCAGTCTTGCGACGTTTAGCGTCAGTGTTATGGATGTTTAGTATTATTATCAAGATTCATAACATACAACCTATTCATAATGGAAGTATGGCCTTTACGTTATTCATTGCTTTGAACAACTGATGGCAAGAGAGTGTTAATACTCTTCAAGCCCTCGTTGATTACCCCAAGTCCAGAGTGAGATATAGTGCAGCGGCAAGTTTTCCCTTGGCAAAGATACCAAGGTTTGTCTCCCGTAGGACTCCGAAGGATACAAGAAGGTGGTAAAGTGAACAATGGCGCCGAGGTTGCTAACCTCACCTGGACCTGCACACAGATACAAATAACTTTGCTCCCAACGAGTACAGAGGACTTGTCAATTCCTCCGGCCTTGCTGTTTACAAAGGATCAATGCAAGAGATAATAATAGTGGCAACTGAAAGTAAAGACTGAAAGTAATAAGGGTGTAAACAGTGATATGAAGATGAACTAGGGTCCCGTGGTTTTCACTAGTGATGTCTCTCTCCCAAAAGACGATAAAAGTGATAGCGAGGTAAAAGTGAAGGCACCGCAATGCTAACTATGATGCAAAGAAAGGAAGGGCTCAAAAGCAATGGGCAGTACGCCAAGGTAAGTAGACCGAAATTCATCTGCATCTACTATGAATCATCCACCTTGAGATATCTATCGAGAACATCTCGCTGGTATTAAGTTGTGAATCCCACCCAAAGTGTAAACTCAAAGCAACGGACAACTGCATTAAAAGAACTATGCGTAAAGTAAACAATCCTTGCACCCGCAGGTACAAGCACCGTTGTTTTATCCCTGGTGGCAACAGCACATCCCCTAGTCTCATGTTTCTGTCACTCAAGCTAGACATCAAGGGGTTGAACCCACAATCGAGCATAATGCTCTCTCTTGGAGTTGCAAATAAAATACTTGGCCAAAGCAAATACCGCAACGGAGAACATGCAAGAATTTACTCAAGAACAAAATATAAAAGAGAAGAACCAAATATATTACTCATCACAATCTGAACATAGTCTCATAATCCATCAGATCCCAACAAACTCAGCATATCAACAGCAGAAATTACATAGATGCCTCGATCATGTGAGGCAGCTCAAGAGGACTCGAAAGTGGAAGCACAAAAGGGGAAGAGATAGATCACATAGCTACTGGTCACGGACCCATGGTCCAAGGGAAACTACTCACGGTACATACGGGAGGCGTCCATGGCTATGGAGGGTCTCCCGGAGAGGGTAGCTTCTCCCGGCAGGGTGCCGGAGCAGCTTCTCCAGGCAGTCCCGATCTAGAAACGGCGGCGGCGGCGGAACAGAGGCGAGATCACGAAAAAGGAGTCCGTATTAGGGGTTTCCACCCCGAGGGGTAAATATAGGCGAAGGGGGCGTCGAGGGGACCCAACAGGCAGCCAGGAGGCCTCCTGGCGCGGCCTAGGGTGGGGCCGCGCCAGGGGCCCTCCTGGCCTCCTAGTGGTGGCCCTCCTCCGCTCCTTTGGTGTTTCCGGAAGCTTCTGTTGCGCTGATTTTTTATATATTTTCCCGGAATTTTTGGAGCACTTTTAATGGCCGGAAAACCTGAAATACAAAAACAGCAGAAAACGGAAACTGGCAACTGGGTGCATTGAGTTAATAGGTTAGTCCAAATAGGTTCAAAATTGTATGGAAGTTCAAGCAAAACATGGCAAAGTCACACAAAACATGCATGGAGCAAGCAGAAATTATAGAGACGTTTGGAACGTATCAACAACTCTCTTGCAACAAGCATGATTCAAAATGATGTTTTGAAATAAGGCTAAAGTGTAGTAACAATTTACTCAACTCTAAAATGAATTATGAAGATAATCATAGAGTCAACACACGGTATAGTAAACCTTTTACCGTGTTCCCGAGCGTGTCAAAACTCATCATTAGCTAGTCATAAAGGCCATAGTATTTCTTACATCGACTTGCAACGATATGCAATTGAAGTGATATTCTAGTGATCAACAATTTAATCACAATATACAAGAATTAAAATTAACTGCTTAATCATGATTCCAAAGAATTACATCTTTTGACCAGCAATGAATTCATCTATAACTTCATATGACTTTCATTTCTGAGCTGGATATTCCAGTCTTCTTTTGCTTTGCCTTTATACGTATCATAGTTCTATTTTCAATGTCACTCCTACTCACAGAAGATCACATATGATCAATGGTGGCGCATGCCATGGACTTTCCGGCGTGTGAGTCTTACTAACATCCTTTGGACTTCCTTTCCCTTAATTCTCATCATCATATGATCGGTGCTCTTCTGGATCCCACACTTATCAGTTTTGTTTAGAGCACAGTGAACATTTTCACTAATGCTTACAATCATACATTGTACTAGATATCTTATATCCAACATTAATTTTATTACTACTGAAAACAATTTTTCAGTTCCATGAATATAACATAACTATCCCAAACGTTTCGAAGTTCGGGTTTCATGGTGGTGAAGACAATGCACTTAGCTGTGGTGGAATTCTAGCATTTTGGATTATGGATGTAAGTCACATCATCCATAGCATCAGCGGGAGAGCATCAAAAATTTGCGATAGGACAAGCTCCTTCTCGACACTATTGAGGATAGTTCTCACAATACGGTACCAATCGTAAAGTTTTTACCAGATAATATAGTTAATAAAAATCAATTGGGAAGGTGGTAACGCGAGCCATTATTCTACAACGATAATGAAAATACTTAGACTTTGTTCATAATTAAGTTTCACTTTTGATTAATCAATTTAATTACTTAGTGCGCTCCCACTCAGATCAATATCTCTCGTAATTGATGCTGGAGTGATTCAAGATCCGACCCAATCGTCCGCCATTGATGTGACATCACTGATGACTTAGACTGGACCGGTAGGCCAACTTGCCAATCACGCCAAAGGTGATTCTTGTTCATCTTTCGATGGGCGTGTTCCGGTAGCAAACTTTTATCCAAACCGTCAAGACAACCAAGTGTAATTGCAGTGTGTTCTTAACACACCCGTCTTTTATGCGTCACACCGTGTGCACCCATGTGACATGACCTGCTCCGATGTGAAACATGTTGGAAATATGCCCTAGAGGCAATAATAAAATTGTTATTATCCTATTTCCGTGTTCATGATATATGTTTATTTTCCATGCTATAATTGTATTAACCGGAAACATAATGCATGTGTGGTTGCAGAAACAACACCGCGTCCCTAGTAAGCCTCTATTATACTATCTCGTTAATTAATGATGGTTATGGTTTCCTAACCATGAACATGAGTTGTGTATTAATTAATGGGATCATGTCATTAGAAGAATGACGTGATGGACAGACCCAACTAAGCATAACAATATTGATCGTTTCAATAAGTTTATATTGTCATGCCTTTTATTGTCAAGTATCATGTTTCTTAGACCATGAGATTATGTTATTCCCGGGTACCGGAAGAATACTTTGGGGACATCAACCATCACATCGTGACAGGGTGATCATAAAAATGTCTTACGGGTATATCCGAAAGTACTTGTTGAATTACATGAATCAAGACTGGGATTTGTCCCTCCGTGTGACGGTGATATATACTCTGGGCCCACTCGGTAATGAACATTCGGTAACGCTTGCAAGCACGTGACTAATGAGTTAGTCACAGAGAATGTTGTATTACAGAACGAGTAAAGAGTACTTACCGGTAACGAGATTGAACTAGGTATAGTGATACCGACGATCGAATCACGGGTAAGTAAAATATCGTGTGACAAAGGAAATTGTGTACGGATTATAGTAGTCCACGACATAGTGGTTCAATCGATAAAGATCTTCGTTGAATGTGTGGGGGTCATTACGGATATCCTGGTCCCTCTAATGGTTATTGATCAGAGAGATGTCTCGATCATGTCTGCACGTTCTCGAACCCGTAGGGTCACACACTTAACGCTCGGTAACGCTAGAATAGCTCTGGGATAATTTTATTAATGGTGTTCGAATATTTTTCGGAGTCTCGGATGAGATCCTAGACATCACGAGGAGCTCCGGAAGAGTCCGGAGGTAAAGATTTATATAAGGCAAGTTGATTTCAGGGTTCCGGAAAAGTTCGGGATTTTTTCGGCGGTGTCGGAATGTTCTAGAAGGTTCCGGAGGGTCCCACTATGGGCCCCACCTGTTTTGGACGACCAAGGGTGGTCCAATAGTCCATCTGACCAGCCCTCCTTGGTTTATTATGCCAATAAATGGGAAGCCCTTCAATGGGAGGGTTACCACTCTTAAAAGAAAGGTGTTACCATCTTTTTAACGAGAGAGGGGTTTTCACTTGGGAATTGAAGTGGCTACAACCTCCTTGCCTGTATAAGAGAGGGGAGAGGCTCACCAACAACACACAAGTCCTTCCACACCTCCTCCTCCCTCACGTGCATCGCTTGGCGAAGCCCTGCCCGCGGGAAACTCTTCACCATATCCACCACCACGCCGTTGTGCTGCTGGAATCTATCCCATCTATTTCTCCCTCTTGCTTGCTGGATCAAGAAGAAGGAGACGTCATCGAGATGTACGTGTGCAAGCCTCCGGAGGTACTGCTCGTTTGCAGTGCTGATCGGATCGAACTTCACCAACAACTTCACCAAGCTGCGTTGAAATAAACGTTCAATGCGCGTGTTCTTCGAGGGTATGATGACCTACTCTCCCCGTTACTAGCATCTTCTAGATTGGATCTTGGATGTTGCTTCCGCATGTGAGAGAAAAAATTTGTTTTCTATCGCGCAATCTCCTACAAAACATAGTATAGACGGTGCTACAGTTGGAAGAACACTATCAACTTGATATTGTTTTGCGAGAGATCACCCTAATAAAATACGACTACCGCGCATCAAACAAGGGTGCATCAAAGGGTTAAACATCACAGGCAAATCATAAAATTATGTGATATGATATAGCCCTTTGCTTCGTGAAGTCTTCATTGTCTTCACGTCGTCGTGGTAGAAGTCACCGTCTCCACCAACTTTCTCCTTGGCGCTGGGACCAACACCACGGCTTCCGGCATGTGCGTCGGGGTCCACCTCCGGATCGTAGATCATCACCTTGCATCTATCTATTGCTTTGCCTCGAGCTAATAAATAGTTCTGGCACGCAGGCCATAATTAAGTGACAATCATATGACTCCAGTCATCATGCCGTACCACGACACGCAGGTCGCGAATAAATATTACATAACATATAGCATCTCATACAAACACATTGCAAATCTTGAAGGCTATACCACATCACATGCACATTCTGCAAAAACGAGTTAGATCGCCATCGACACGGGTTGTTGCAACTTTTATTGTGGTTGATTAGCAGGTTACATGGAAATGTTATTCCCTATACAAACCAAACACGATACTTCATTGTTGCTAGTTTAACGTTCGGGGTGCGTGCAACACTAATGCCACAAGCCAAACTTCGTTCAACGCGTGACCCCCGTGTGGATTTGAGTTCATAAAATCCACAAGCCCCTCCATGTTAAATCTTCTATTGCGAGATTAAGATGAGATCCAAGGATTTTGATGTAGACCATGATCAACGCAACCAGCATACTGAAAGCAGCATAGAGGGATCGATGGAAAACTCAATCCTTGTAGCAAAACCTCAACTTGCCATCAAGCATTGAAAAAATCACATGACAGGGAAGCAACAAGAAAATCAATGCCTCATATCACACATATGATCTAGACCTAAACATGCATGTAATCAAGGATCGCTCATGATACCACTGTTGGGAAACGTAGTAGAAAACAAAAAAATTCGGCCTACGAATCAAGAACCCAAGATCATCCAAGAAGATTGCATACAAGGTTTTAGGTCATTGCTCACCAACCGATGTAGCGGAAGTAGAGTTGGTGTAGCTCGTTGAAGTAGATCTCGCGGATCGTCCCACAAACAGCCCCTCGATCAAGATCACCGAGGAAGAAGAAGCTCCTCGGAGAAGGACCAAAGATATGATCCCTCTATTAGTATCCACACGTTCCGTAGCAGCAATCCAGCAGCGCTCCGCCATCCAGAGATGAACGCAACCGAGAAAACTATAGGGAGAAAACCCTAACGGATTCCGATCTAGAACAGCGTCTAAACCTGGGTCTAATTGTGGAGCAACGGGGTTTAGAGGAGGGAGGGTGGCGCATAGGCCTTGGGGACAAGTTGTGCTGCGCCCCCCCCCACCCCCTCCCCTCATTATATAGGTGGCCAGGAGACCCTTGGGGCGCAATAAGGGGGGTGGGGAGTCCAACTTGGACCCCCAAACCTCCCAAACCTTCCCACCGGAAACCTGCCATATTGGAGAGTTGGACTTCCCACCTGGAGGAGGATTCCTCCCCCTTGGTGTGCCCCCCACCCCTTGGGCGGCCAGGGCAGCCTAGGTGGCTTGCCCCCCGAGGCTAGGGGCGTGGGGTAGTGGGTGGTACTGTCCGGAAACTTCCGGAACCTTCCAAAAGCTTCCAGGACCTTCCGGGATCGTTTCGGGACATTCCGGAACCTTCTAGAGCACTTTCAGGACATTCCAGGACCGTTCTCAGACGTTCCGGAGCCATCCGGATAGTTTACAAGACCATCTGAGTTACAGTTTAAGCCACCCGATGACCGCGAAGGTTGTCGGGACGCCCAACGATTATCCAGAAACTATTCCGGTTGATCCAGGACTTCCCCAGTACCATTCTCATATGTTTCGGAACCACCTGGGACTACTCCAGAGTGATCCAGACATATCCTTAAATACCCAGAACTACTTCTGGTGCCCTTATGAACAATTCCATAAATCTCCGAAACTACTTCCGGTACCCGTATGAACTATTATGCTTTGCTTCCACTAAACCTTCTACCATACTAGTATTCTAACAGACTACTGCTCATTAAGTGTGTGACCCAATAGGTTCGGTATAATGCGGACATGACTCAGAACATCTTCCGGACATAGGTCAACAGCCTTTTGTCAATAGCCAATAATCAACAGCGGAGCCATGGACACCCATGTTGACTCCCGCACATACACGAAGAAACTTCGAGTGAACCATTATGTTTATTCATGTACCATTCCCTTTGCTTCGTGATATATGACAAAGTTAGAGGAGAGATGTTTGGCACCCATGTGTAACAACTTCTTGAACACAAGCTACTCGTTATCCTCTTTGCTCGTTTGTCTCTATTTCTTGTTATTGTATTCCGGTATCCCCGTGATTAAATCACAATGCGTCTGGCCAGACTAGAATGGATACCGTCATACCGAGTGGGCCCAAAGTCAATATCTCTTCATCGTGAAGGAGAAAATCCCATTCTTGAACTATCACAGTCACTAGCCACACCATCTGACATACCCAGAACTTATTTTACTACTTCCCATTTACGGGAGGATTCATCTAAGAACCAAAGCATGTCTTCCTGTGTGAAGCAACTCGATACTCTCATGGTCTAAGGAATTACGTATATGATAACATTTCATGATATGACTTATAACGTAGTTACGATGTGATCTCTAAGTATATCATTCAATACTGGGGTCGGTTCAACATCATTGTTCTGCTAACAATATGTTCTCATTGCTACTGACATCCTTGTTATAAGAACAATGTCCATGATTAAGAAAACGTAATCATCAGTTAGCACATGAGCTGGTCTTAGAGGCTAAACCAGGAACTCTTGGTGTTTACATTTCCACACATGCAAGTGAGTTTTCTTCTGAATCTCATAGTCAAGGTCATTGCAATTATAGCACAGAAATATAAACATTAATTAAGAACGTGAAAATATATATAATAACATTTTATTATTACCTCTAGGGCATATTTCCACCACCACCCCCCCCCCCCTACGCTACTTCTAGCTTAGGGCTGTAGCGAACCACCTTGTACTCCTGTACGTTCTCTCCTTCTATCAATGAATGATACGCAAGCTTTGTGTATTCTTGAAAAAAGACTGCCCTCGCCGATGCATGGACCGTGCTGCAACAAACCGTTCATTTCATCCGCGGCGGCGGTGGTGGACGACACGACGATATGCATGTCATCGGTCGACGCTGGTGGCGCCTGCGCCTCCAACACGGCGAAGGGCAAGTGGAGGCAGGCCAGCGGCTGGGTGTTGTCCTGCCATGGCTCGGCGGAGTACGTCCCCGAGCTTGGCCTTTGGTTCGGCCTCGAGCATGCCGAAGGCAACCGCGATCACAAGCTGCATGCCTTCGACATGTCCCTCTCCTCGCCGCCGGTGGTGCGGCAAACCTGGAGCTACCTGGATGGCCTGCCCGACGAGTGGCAGACGTGGAACAGGCACTTGGTGAACCTGGGCGCAGGCAAGTTCTGCACTTCTACATCGCCACCAACTTCATCAGTATCGAGAGGCACCCGACCTGGAACAACCATAGTACCTTACCGTGTTGATGGGCGTGGAGGTGGGCTCCAGATGATCTTCCACAAGTCTAAATAGTACAGTTTTAAGGACGATCTTGAGATACACTGCGTGCTCTGAGACTGGGTCATGTGAGGACTGAGGACTAGCTAGGAGTTCATTTCTTCCGGGATAGGCATCAAAACAAAATGCTTCTCTTCCATATATGTCCATGAGCCAAAACTTTGCATGATGTGGCATTTATATGATCCTTAGAGATCATTACTATTATGTTGATGGAGTTGAGAGATTGTTGTGGATGTTGTTCGCGGTGGCGCATAAAATTATTTGTTTATTTTATCTGCTTGAATTTTACAAAATACTCCCTTCGTTTCTTTTTACTTCGCATATAAGATTTGGTCAAAGTCAAAATCGATAAAGTTTGATCAAATTTATATTAAAAAATATCAACATCTACAACATCAAAGTTATACCATATGAAAATTAATATCATGATGTTTCTAATGATATTGATTTCATATTGTAGATGTTAATAGATTTTTCTATAAAATTGATCAAATTTTATCAAATTTAACTCTGACCAAATCTTATATGCGGAGTAAAAAGAAATGGAGGGAGTATATAGTTTACTTTTTTTATCACCATTCATCATGGTCCTGGTTCACTAGGCTTAGAGCATCTCCAGCATATCACCAATAACCAAAAAACTGCTCGTATAAGATGACTTGGACAAAAAACATGCTCCAGCAGATTTCTTTTTCTCCAAGAATTTTATGTTAATCACCATGAAAACACCCCAACTCATCCTACATATAGAGAGGGGGCGGTACATTGGCGGGAGCTAACAGCCTGAATTTTCACCTCTGATCATTCTCCCGCCCACGACCTTGACATCCTTCAGCCTTATGTCAGGTAAGTAGTATTGGTGATAGATTTTGTTGTGATATGCTACAACAGCACAAAGGTATGGAGGAAATATATCTGGATACTCTTCAGACCAGATAGATGGTTCTTACCAGGAAGGAGGAAAGAGCCAGTCATCCAGATGATTGAACAGGAAATCAGAAAAGGGTGAGTCTGAGTATGATGCAATTACTGAATTTTATCTGGATGATCTGGTGGTGTCTGGTGTGCTGTCATTTGGAAAAGATCTGAGAAAAAAGATGTGGAGGAAGCAACGTAGTAGACACATGCAGGTCTTCGAATGATCCTTGTTGTTTTATGGTGGTTCTTGTGCAGGTTCAGCATCCTCCTCTGGGTGTGCGTTTCGAGTTGAGCCTATGGACATTGCGCTTGCAGATAGATAGATAGATACATAGATAGATAGATAGATAGATTTTTTAGATAAAGATTGATAGACAAGAATTTATACTAGTTACTACATCAACTACATGATCAAGACTTTTTTGTTTCAAAGCATTCAGTTATATTTACGGCTATTATAAGTTTCCCCTAAACACTATCTTCACTATAACTAGGATTCAGCAGTTAGATATTCGTGATTTCGCAGTGACAGACAACAATATAAAAAAGTGACAGAAAACAACATATAAAAACTATAATAACTGTTTATAATGCTGATCATTATAAATGTGAAAATCACACAGAAATAACTATAATAATTTACTTCTAGACTAGTAGCACCCTCCTCTGGGTGTGCGTTTCGAGCCGAGCCGATGGACATTGCGCATGCAGATAGATAGATAGATAGATAGATAGATAGATAGATAGATAGATAGATAGATAGATAGACCTCCTTCTTCTTCTTCTTCTTCTTCTTCTTCTTCTTGTAGATAGATAGAAGCATGTGATGCATGCTCAACAGAAACGAAGTGAAATGAAACCTGGTCAGTAAAATATGATTTTGTTTTTTTTAGTTTTTTTAGCACCATTCATCATGGTCCAGGTTCACTAGGCTTAGAGCATCAGTTCAGCAATAACCAAACAGCTGCTTGTATAAGATGAGCTGGCCAAAACACATGCTCCAGCAGATCTCTTTTTCTCCAAATTTTTGTGTTAATCACCAAGAAAATACCCCAACTCATCATATTCATATATATAGATAGATAGATATATAGATAGAAGCATGTAATGCATGCTCAACAGAAACGAAGTGAAATGAAACAACGCAACAAGCTGATCAATCTCAAACTGGGAGGGAGGCGAGCATTTGAAAAAATGAAATAAAACTGGGCACATAAATATATGATACTTTGTCACAACTACAACCATCGATGACGATGACAACGACGGCTTGCCTTATCAGCAGTGACACATCTTATACGTACCTACGTACGTACATCCCTATCGAGGAGGCACGCACACGGCACACACCATGCATCTCTCAGCAGGGTCTCTCGCAGAAGCAGAGTAACTGTAAGGGCTGGAAGTAGCTCCCTTGGCACTCCCCGCCATCGAAGCCCTCCAGTATGCAGTACTTGACGCATGGTTCGGTGGCGCAGTTGGGAGTAGTGTAGGTCTGGCTCAGCTCCTTGCAAGTCTCCCCTTGAGATCCTGCAGTGAAGGAAAACATGACATCCATCATCTATCTATCTATCTATTATATACTAAAAGCAAAATGCGGATGAAAATAGAGAGAATTGCTAGAAAATTCCACATTAATCAGAAATATCTGGCCTTTGATTTAGTTGATGGGAAAACAACAGCCGTCTGATCTAGGTAATAGATCCACCACGCCCCCCCCTAGCCCTGTAATCTCTCTCCCCTAATATTTTTTCCGCCGTTCTCTATCCCGTGCGGATCATGAGGCTAGGTCTCGCGCTAGCAGCCGGCCAACCTCCCAGCTTCCTCCTGCGAGAGCTCTACTCGCTTTTTACACATCTCACCCATGTAAACTGCAGAGACCTTTCTGCAGTCCTCTTCGCGATAATGACTCTCACCTGAGCCCTCAAGTTTTTCTCCTGGACTTCCTCCCCCTTTCTCCTGGACTTTCTGTAATCGAAAGTTCAGAACCCGCATTCCACAGCAAAGAACGTGGCAGCAGCTGAGTTGATGACCGAAAGAACCATCCAAGGAAGTGCAGACTTTGTAGGAAACAGGCCTGAAAATTTGCTAGCTGAGCTCTTCAGTTGCATTGCCTTCATGTTCCACGGCAGCTCCAGGTTAGTTCACCTAACATGAACCTGTTAATTAATTACTCATGGTGTTCTACAATTCTCTCTATTTTCATTCGTATTTTACTTTTAGTATATAATAGATAGATTACTCGGTGTTCTTGCATTAGAGGCACTTCAATTGGATATAGAAAACGTGAAGCAAAAAAAAATCAGTTCGACAAAATATGTATTATTCATTAGCAAAAAATGTGTATATTGATGAAATTATAAATTTATTTGCCAAACACTTCGGATGCACTAAAGAAGGTGCCCTCGCAATCATCTACATACTGTGAACATAACTATAAATTTAAATATGCTACCAAATATGAAAAAAGGATGCACAAATATAGTACACGAGCAGGGAAAACTATAAGAAAAATACCAAAAAAAGTACATGATCATATAAAAAACTGTAATATGTACCAAGAAAACAATATTAAATATAATTAAAAATATAAGCAACAAAAAATCAAAAATATATAGTATAATAGTACTAGCCCTCGCATTTGCGAGGGCCACCTTGCTAGTTGTGCTTAAATAACATCATCGATCAGACTTCTATTTGAGCTGAGGAAGTGTCATATTCTTAAGGTAGATGAATCTTTCTCAGGCAAGGCTTACCAGGAAATAAGAAGATTGACATGATCAGCACCAGCAATGAAAATCTTTATCTCATGCATATTGTGGTAATATCATGCATGTTGACTGAGCCTTGATGTGGTGGCATGTGTGGTGAGATAGAATTTTGCATGGGATTAACTATTAATGAAAACATTTATCTCATGCATATTGTGGTAATCTCATGCATGTTGACTGAGCCTTGATGTGGTGGCATGTGTAGTGAGATGAATTTTTGCATGGGACTAACTATTAATGAAAACATTTATCTCATGCATATTATGGTGGACCCTTGATGAGGTGTCATGTGTGCATGTAGAGGTAGTAGCTTAATGGAGATGTTGAGGTAGACACTTTGCATGTTGAGAAAATTGAGACCAACTTCTTAAAAATGTAAGATATATGGAACGGAGGCAGTAGTCCAATTGATTTTGAATTATACATATGTGTTTTTATACCATCTTAATATCGTACAAAAATAATCAAATAATGGTTACAAAATATTCACATAAAGAAAATCACCTTTTCAGCTGCTACACTCAATGGTTTCTGGTATCTTCAACGCTAACCGCTAAAACGGATGCCTTGTCCGCTCATGGATAAGAGGAGACCAATCCGTGGACACGAATGCAGGATTTGGCCTTCTAAACTTGATCGCACATATTTTAACCAACATTAAGCAAAGTCGCTCAAATTTGTACAAACTAGATGGACTTCATTTAAATTTGAATATAATTTACATAAATTTGACACTGAAGCAGGTGACGGATAAGGATTTTTCAGCGATTCCCACAAAGCTCTTCTCCCTGTTTGGTTCAGATTTACAGGAAAACAGACATGCGAACCAAACCACGGATGGGTACAACATTGCTTTGGATGGTAAAAGTGGTCCGGATAGCCCAACTCGAACAGGCGCGGAAGGTTTGAGGGTTGGTGTCGGATCTGATTGGATCGAGCGGTCTGAACATATTTTGCCATCGAACGTGTTACCCCATCGGTCCATGAGCGGTCCAAACGTCTGTTATGACACAAATCCTTATCGTTGTCGCGTATGCGTATGCCACCCTGATCCCACCCACAACTCTCTACGCCTAAATAACCCTCTTCGCACCATCAACGAGTGATCACTCAACAACACCTCCATCGCCGCCAACAGGAACATGGCGCCGGGGTTGTCAGCGTCGACATTGGGCCGAGGCAGCCCTCCACACGGCACAGGACGAAGCAAAGTGGCTCCTTCACGAGCGTCAGGCGGCGAACGAATAGGGATATCGCACTGTTTAGTTGCTTGCAGGACTATTCTGACAACAAGGATGATACATACGGCGACGGCGGCCGGTGCCGCTGGTTAGGCCGGTAGACCATGCGTACGAGGGCACCTCCAGCTACAAGCTAGTTTAGTTTTTTTGAAAAAATTTAGTTAAACGGACAAAATATCATCTGTTTTATGTAAATTATGTTCAAACTTAAATGAATTATATCGTGTTTTCATGAAATTCGGCAAATTTGTTCAAATTATATTTGAAATGTATGTGGACATTGTTCGATGGACGGCTTTCATATCATTCGCGAACAAATACAGTATCTATCTTAGGGACAGTGTTTGAGATGCTTTGATCACATTAAATAGGAATATGTTACTTTTTTTAACACAGTACAATCACAGACGCTCACAACACGTACATATACGCACCTATGAACACACGCACGCACATCCTACCCCTATGTGTGTCTCCGAGATACTGAGACGACATTACATTTTGAAATTCCCGAAGTCACCACAGATGTCTTCGTAGTCGACGGAAATGCTTCCTCTCACAGAATGAATATCGCCGAAAATCCTGAAATAATTCCAGAAATATGCATACACCAGAATTTAAACCCTGATGGATTGGTTCCATCCCTACATGGTAGTATATAACAATTCTATTTCATGTGCTAATTGATATTTTCTAATTTCACACTTACCTAATATAAAAGAAGTAATATCTATACCTAATTGTAGTCTAGCAGTGCAAATATGGTGCAACTTTCGTTTTAGCCGTATACGCTCCTGTGTGGCATGCCAACGTGGCACCTAACCCTTTGTCAGTGTGCATCACAGTTTATAAAAAATAACCTAAATCAATACCAAATCAATTGTCCGTCGTCACGTAAGCACGACGATTATCGTGGTGTCACGGTGCAATTTTCCGTGGAAACAATCTCCTTCCGGCACAATGAGCTGCCTCTCGACGGCGAGCTTGTCGCAACCATAATCCAATTCCGCTCAGAGGGCTAGCTACCGTGTTCAACGTCCGCCCCGTCGACTCAAACAAGTTCTCCTTCTCGGTTTCTTCTAAAGCCATCGGGAGTTTGAACCACATTTGCATATGATCACTTACTCTTAGTATAATCAGCAATGGTCCATTCTCTATCAATCTCTTGCAAATAGTTTATATATTCTCTAACTGGGTCACCTTTGCCCCAAAAGAAGAATTCCATGTTGAAAAGTTGGTTTGCAATATTGCCACCTCTACTGACCGCAAAACCCACAGATCGGCACGAAACACAAAATTTCAAAGATAGATTTTGCAGACGAGTATCTTTGAACCTGATAGCTAGCCTTGCACCAAAACATGACTGAAGGATGAGACCCACTGTCTCATCATTGATCCGAAGCCGGGAGCGCTTGAATGCAGCAACCAAAATGAAGTCTCGATTGGAACTATCTTCATAGTTATTGATCGGAACACCGAAGTTCTGCCAGATGTCTTTCTCGAATGCCAGACCCCGCTCAAAGGAGAGATCCGAGAGTGCCATGATGGCAGAAGGACAAAAGTAACAAGATGGCCGTCATGGCCGGAGTGGAGCACGACGGCATGATTGTGGCTGCCTCGGCCCGAGTGGTCGGCGGCGGGTGCGAGAGAAGAGCCTAGCGAGAGGAGAGCACGGCTTGCTTCAAGCTTTCGTGTCGATATACCTTCAATTGTACAAATAAAATACGGCCGTGTCACTACAACTATGTCTATGTATCTTTTTTTTGCGAAGAACTATGTCTATATATCTCTTTATTTGTAGCCTTGTTCTGTTGATTCAAATAAATAATATGAAAAACAAAGGCAACATGCTCTCCTTATGTAGGCCAAGAGCACATTTCATCAGCGGAGAGGACCATCATCAGGAGCTCATTGATTCCTGCTCATCAGGATGAACAGAAAAGGGAGGCAAACGCTATGGCAATTTTACCTTTATTATATATATCGCCTTATTAGGTGAATTCTATGTTGACCTGCTCAGCATAGCGAACAAACACGACATAGAAGTTCACATGCAACACACATAAACAAGTAGTTATTACTGCTTCACAAGCATCATCGATCGATCAGCAGGGTTTGGTGCAGAAGCAGATTAACATGAGGGGTTCTAAGGAGGTGATCTGACACTCCCCCCAATTGAAGCCCTCTTGGCGGCAGTGCTCGAGGCATGGGTTGTCCGCGCAGTGCAAACTAGTGTAGGTCTTGCTGTAGTACGTGCAATCCACGCCTTCAGATCCTGGAGAGAGAAAATAAGGACACCGTTTTGTAGCAGCATAACAAAAATTAGAACACTAAGAAACTGATATGTTCTTCATATAGTTTTAGGGAACGCTTAATTACCAGGAAGCAGTAGGAGTGGCATGAGCAGCAGCAAACACAAGCCTGGCATCTTGACCTTGGTGACCTCCATGTCTCAAGGAATAAACACGCAAGGAAGAAATGAAGCTAGCGGAGAAGAGACGGTGCAGAGATCCAAATAGGTCAGTGCATTCTCTTCTTATAGACATGGATAGCCATACCGAATAAAAAAACTATCAAGAAAATAGTGAGTATGATGCAATTATAGCTGGAAGATAGTACATATCTATATATCAGGATGATGCAAAGATGGGTTCTATCTTCATATCACTTTGAGACTTTATGGAATGAAAACAAACATAGGGATGATGATGGAGCTACGTGTTGTGCGTTGGCAGATACTGAAAATTTTGGTATAGATAGAGCAGTCGGTATAGATAGAGCAGTCCCACATGGTTTAATAATTATGCAAAGCGGTGCCCGTGAGTGCTTGAATAGTATTCTACAACATCTTATATTAGTTTACAGAGGGAGTATTTGGTTGACCAGCTCATCGGTACATTTTCTTGAATTTTCCGAAGCATGGACAAGATTAGCGGGCGAAGTGCTAAGCACGAGCACTTTAAGGGAGTCAAACATGTTTTTTCCTTTTCTGGGTGAAGGAAAACAATAATAGTAGGGCATGGTCTTACTATATACTACTCCCTCCGTATCGAAATATAGGTAGTAGTACACTTCAACTACCTATATTTCGGTAGGAAGGGAGTACTCCATATGATTATTACTAAACTGAAGAAAATAGTTTTGGTAGATGTTCTAAGGGGGGGGGGGGGGGGGCTTAGCGTTAGGATTAATGTTTGTTCATCAGAGCTCCAGTATCTTCAAATGTTTTTAAAAATGGCTTGTTCTTCATTAGAACATGGTAAATGATACTCATTTTGTTCATAAATATAACATGTTTTGAATATTTAGATATGGACTATGCATGGATTAAAAAGAGTGAACAAACACACTAAAATGTGTCTATATGCATTCAATTCCAACGAAGTTAGAACATCTTATAATTATGAACGGAGGAAGTAACAACTTACGTGGTTCTTTTATACTACTATCACAAAGCAGCTCCAAATTCATTGTACAAACTCTTTAGACACAATTTACCACGATTTTCATTTGGCATGTATCTTTTGATATGCAATCTCCAAGTCTATGAAAAGCATATTTAGATCCTTCTTCTCCTCCCTATATCTTTCCACACGCTGGTGTACCAAGAAATGGCCTCTATAGTCAATCTCGTCAAATTCCAATCAGACCAAAAACTCCCCCGCGTCGCTCCCGTGCGAGCGGCTCGGGCGGACTCGAAACCTAGCCGCCGCCACCCAAAAACTCTCATCCTCCTCTCCGTCGCCGCTGGAGGACGCCGCCGGGCGAAGCTCTGCGGCTGACGGCGGCGGCGGAGGTCTAGCTCGCGACTCAGGGTAGCACTCAAGCACGGCGGGGAGCTGCTCTATGGTCTCTGGCGGCAGGGCGGGGCTGTTGTCGACGCACTGGATCTGGGGGGTCTGGCGGCGGTTCCGTGCGGCTGTCGGCGCTCCGGGTGCTGGGGAGTGATGACGCGCCCTAAACCGCGACGGCACTGCCCCATGGCTCTTCCACAACTCCTCTCGGTCTCCGGCGCGTCCGCTGGTGGGGCGGCCTCGGGTGGTCATGGCCTGGGCGCGACCGACCGCTAGTAGCGAGGCGGCCTTGTCCTGCTCCCCGCCTCTCCGACCCCGACTCCCAACTCCCGACTCCCGACTCCCGCTCCACCATCACCGGCTCCCCCTGGTGATGCTGCCCACGCCTTGGCTGGCGTCAGATCCGACATGCTTCGTCTTCTCCCGGACTCCACGCCCCCGCCTCCATCAGATCCGGCGCTCGTATACTTCGGTACCCACTGTCATCCCCCTCGTTTAAATTTGAATGGCGGTTCACCGTAGACAGATGTGCTAGGGAGAAATCCTCGCTGACCTGCGTCAGCTGACCACGACGGCGCTACTCCGGCGTCGTTCACCCTCTTGGGGGCGTGGTTCATATGCTAGTCTTGTCTATCGGTCCGAATTCGCAGGATCGGCTTTGCCGTTCTTGGAAATTAAACCGGTTATGCTCCAGGCGAAAGCTCTGTGACGACGTCGTCTTTGGATGTCGTTTACCTTCTTGAAGGCGTCACTGGGGAGCTCTTTGCCGCTATTCATCCTCCGTTGCCCTTGTTGTTGGTCATCCTCTGCTATGCCTGCTCAAGACCCTCTCCTGTTGTCGTTTGTTATGGCGAGTTTCGTGCTCGTGGTGTTATCTCGGCTCATCTTTGCTCATCTACGATGCAATGATGCCTCCTTGCCTTGCTAATCGTGTCGGCTTGCTGTGGCGGAGGCTCCAGTCAAGGTTCGTGATGGGTCACTCGTTGATTGGTGCGGCTCCCATGTGCCAAGAGGTTGGTACGCACGCCGGTGTACTGCGTTAGGATAGTTGTTTAGTGTTGGCATTGTGATCCCTTGATGACACACCATTTTCACTCGGCTCTCAGGTTGACGGTCTCTCGATTTTGCTAGCTAGGTAGTGCCTTCCTCGGGGCGTCCATTGTTCTCACCGCATGTAATCCTCCTTCTTCTGTGGTTTTCCGGCCCGGTTTTCCTTATAAACGGGGTCAATTTGTTAAGGTTTTCGATCCGGTTTTCTTTATAAACTGAATCACTTTGAGCAATATATTCAGGTGGGGACTCTCTCCCCCCGGTGACCGTTCAAAAAAAATAGTCAATCTCGTGGAATAAAACCAAATTGGGTTTTGTGACTCTTATTTCTCTTCTCATGTGATGCTCAATGATAGGCAAGTTGAGATTATGTTAATAAAATTTGTTGATGCACATAATGCAATAAAATTGCTTGTATGTAGCACTAAGATGCCTCATGTTTTGTGTCATTTTATCAGTTTTACACAAGCCAAGCTAATAGACAGTCATACTATATAAACAAAGATAGTTGCTTTTTTATAGCACTAAAGTTGCATCCGTAGCACACAAAGTTACTCAGAAAAAAGTTCATCCAAATCTATCCATATGAGATATAGTTTTTAAAAACTTATCTCAAGAAACCCAACGGTGAAAATGGATCTGACTTTTAATACTACCTTCGATCCATATTAATGGGCACACACTTAGTACAACTTTGTACTAGAGAGTTGTACTAAGTGTGTGCCCATTAATATGGGTCGGAGGGAGTATTTGAATTAAAAGTTGTCACTTCTTAAATTTTGAATCCCCAAATAAATACACATGACCAGATGATTTTCTTCTTTTGATATGCGAGATATCTGATGGGATCATACTTGCTTTTTATGGAGAGGCCGCCCAAACGTCGCATCAAGCGCTCAAGCGCTCCCTAGACACGTCCAAGAAAGAAACTAGAGTCTTAGAGAACCATACCATCACGCCATGGTAGTTATATCTCTATTCTACATTTGTAGTTACTCATCAGGATGAATCCAAAAGAGCCAAGAACTCTTATCACAATTTTACCTTTATTATATTGCCTTAGGTGTATTCTGTTGATCTTCTCATCACAGCAAATACGACATAGAAGTTCACAAATACATTTCCTTAAACACACAGTCAGAAATATTACTGATTCACAAGCATCGTCAGCAGTTTTTTTTTTTTGCAGAAGCAGAGTGCCATGGGGGGTGAATCGGAGATGGTCACACACTTCCCTTCAGTGAAGCCCTCACTGTGGCAGTGCTCGCCGCATGAGTCGATTCCACAAAAGGGAGTAGTGTAGGTCTTGCTGAAATCGGTGCAGGTATCACCTTTCGATCTTGAAGTAAAAACAAAAATATCATTTTTCACAGAAGCATCAAAGAACTTATAGAATATTGAGAAACTGTTATGTATTCTTTGAATAATTATTCAAGGCAAGGCTTACCAGGAAGCAGCAGGAGTGCCATGAGCAAGAGCAAGCACAAGTCTAGCATCTTGACCTTAAGAACCTCCATGACTCCTCCAGGAATAAACACTGAAGGAAGAAATTAAGCCGGTGGATAGGAGATGATGCAGATCCAAATAGGTTAGCGCCTTCTCTTCTTATAGCTCGCGGGTGAGCAGATCGTATTAAAGGAAAACAAAAACTATGTAGAAGAGACTGAGTATGATACAATTATATCTAGAAGATGCAGTTCTACTATCTGGATGATGAGAATTGGTGAAAGATATGTACCATTTAATGAGTACCTATTGCATGGATAGATATGCAGACGTCTTAGATCTTTAATCAATTACAGTTATTGCACAACACATAGAATCCTGATTTTGCACCGACTGCTGCACAATTTAATATTTTCCCATGCTAACAACAGTGTCATCAAATCGTGTCTACCCTAAGCTGCCAGTGATATTGCGAAGTATATATAAAAATATGGAAAAGAAGAAACATAATGTGTCGATGAAATAGTAACAATGTTAAATCCTACAGAGGAAAGAGTAGATGACTGAAATGTTTGGAAGGGAAAAAAGCTGAATGGTTTTCTTATATTTTGGCACACATGTGTTCCTTTAGAGGTTTAAATGACCAATAAAGTTGCATTGACAGCAGCTTCTGGGGGCAGCTTGAAGGAAGTTTTCAGAAGTTAACATGTGTATTTTTGTTGTCCAGTTCATCTACATTTTCTCCTGATTTTCCAGTTACTCTTCCAAGCCTCAGACGAAGATGGGGTTAAATGCTAATGCCAATATTTAAGGGAGTAAAATAGGCTATTGTTTTTTCCTTTTTTGGGGTAAAGGAAAAAACAAAAACAGTAGGGCATTGTCGTACTACATAGTATATGATTATAACTAAACTGACATAAAACTATTTAGTTAGATGTTCTAATGTTGAGGGGGAAAATATGTGTTTATAGACTGTAAATTAACATTTGTACATTAGAGATTGTAATTTAAAAGGTCAAGTAACACTACACTCACATGGATTAACAGGCAAACAATGCAGAGGATATGATGGAAGAAGAGCAGTTATGTCTATATCTCTGCATTTTTGTTGCCTGCTCCATTGATTCCAAGAGAAGACAAGGCATCAGTCTCTCCTTATTCAGACCAAGAACACATTAGTACATCAATTGGATGAACCCAAAAGGGCCTGTCACTATGTTATCTTTGTATCACCTTAGGTGAATTCTATGTTGAAGTTCACATGGTTCCTTAACACACATACACACACAAAAAGTTTCTACCATCCTATCTAAAATTACTACTGCTCCACCTCAAACAAAATACAACCTATTTCTACAGAAAAAACAGCATTGCATCTAAAAGTAATACTGTGGGGCTAACAAGTTACAACACACTTCTGATTTAGCCCGGTCTCAAGCATCCACCAGGAAGTAAGAACCTGTAGCTGGCCGCGTTCTTGATCAAATACGAGGGAAGATGAACAGCGGACGCGGACCTCGGTATCGGTCCCATCTTCTTAAAGAGATCGCCAAATGTGTACTCTTCAGGAAGCATGTCAAAAAGGTTCTCCCCGTTGCATATGACTTTCTGGATCCTGTCTGCATCCAGGAAGCTTTCCTGTTTCACCCTGTCTGCATGGCTATATGCCTTCATCTTGAAAGCAAACTCCTTGATCTCCCTGAAGCAGAAGCTGCAATGCCAACCGGCGTCAGCCAGCATTAGGTCGGTCTGGCGGGAGTGGCGATACTTTGTCCGCTCGTTGACCACATGCGCTGTTGCTCTCCAGCTGTTGTGATCCACATGAAATTCAAAGGAGTACATATAGTTTTTTAGCTCGAGATGCATGATTGGCGGTATTCCATCACACCACTTCAGCAACTGCACAGTTTCAGGACTTGGAATCTCATCGGCATCAGCCATGATCAAGACATCCCCCACAGCAATGCCTGATCTTTTCAGTAGGTTGTTAATCGCACGTCGGTGACCGGCTTCTACAAGGAAGGGCTGTCGTAGAGAATCAGGGTCCAAATCTCCGATAGGAAGCATGTCATAGACAATCTTTGAGCTAGCAAATGAGAAACGGTTGAGGTTTTCAAAGAAGGAGAGTGACTTTGGGATGCCGGTGAAGGTAGCATTCGCCTCAAGGATGACAAACCTGTCAACATATGGAAAGAGCTCGCGGTATCGGATTTCCAGAATATCGAGTTCATTGCTGAAGAGGACAGCATCAAAGACACGGCGAGGGGAGGAGAGGATACCCCAGCCATGTAGCTGACACAACTCTTCCATTGACATATTAGGGGCATAGTAGTGTGGGATACGGAAGAAAGGCTTGGGTGGTGTGTCCCACAGCGGCCGCAGAAGGTAGGAGATACTTTGGAAGTACTGGGTAACAGCAATAACAGTCACTGAAAGAACTAGAACACAGGGTATGAGGAACTTGAAAGCCAAAGTACTTTTTCGTCTAGTTAAAGGAGACGGATTCACCGAGTTTCCAGCCATGCGACAATCCTGGTTTCTATGACAGAGAAAGAAATGAGAGAGCCTCGGAGAAGCATAGGAGAGTGCCCCTAAGTACTCTCTCTTCCCGGGGAACACGTCAATATCGGAAGCTGAACGCAACCTGCATTATGCAAGAGAGAACAGAGAATAAGTAAACAAGGAGAGGAAAGTGGCAGAAGAAGCGACATAACTTATACAAAACAAACATACAGGTAAGATTCTTAATTGTACGAAGGAGAATGAAGATGAGTTAGAGCTACACGCAGCCTCTTGTAAATTTGTGACGCAACTGACTCGTTCTTTCTTTAAATGTACATACGTATCGGATAAGACACGGGGCTGTGGAACCGACATAGGCCAAGACAAATGAGCCGCCATTGCATTTGCATCATCCCAATAAGGAAGGAAATAAAAGAGCAACATAACACCATAGCTGGTCCAGCATCATGTATTGTCACAACATTATTTCCAGAAAACCCAAAAGAAGCTCGTGTGCTGCCAAAAGCATAGCTACCCCCTATCTACCAACCATACATAGAAATGGCCGTTTGAGATTCCGACAACTACGAACTCCTGCAGGCTGATGATCCCTATGCCCGATTAGTAGGTGAGTGCTAAAAACGCACACCCATTTTAATTAGCAACACAGGTACAACATGATGCCTGATTGGGTGACAGCTAGAAACTCACACATATTTATTGAGCAACAAAGGTAAGAGGGGCAAGCCCCTGTTGCACCAGATCAAACTGAAATGCCACACCCCTGCACATGGGGATCAACTTTGTGCCCAATTTGGTGTCCAACCAAGACGCATCCCCACCCCCATGTTAGAAGCATTCAGAAGCAAGCAGGAAATCAGGCTGAACCTGCACCGACCTCAGATCACGCTGCCAGTGCCATGCCACCGTTTTCTCCCCCCGCTGTAGTTCGCACAGAAGGAAACAGCATTGCAGACATGCCTAGAGAGGATAGCTAGCCGAAGACCACAAAAGCAGCAACAGAGAGCCCACCCTACCCTACCCTAGCCTACGCGCCGCCACCTTGCCGGCGGTTCGAATCGAATCGAATCCATTCCCAAATCCAGACAGACAACGAAGTCTGCTTCCTTAATCCCGCCGCCACCCGAGATTCGGTTCCAGGCGGTCATCTCGGGGAGACCCGAGGAGAAGCAGAAGGGGGTGTTGAGGAAGGGAGATGGCGGGGCGGGGTCTCACTTACCTCGCGACGACGGCGACGAAGACGGGGACGGAGACGGGAGCGGGGCCGGGGAGAGCGGAGCGCGGTGTGGTGACCTCATTTAATCAGCGGGTGGATCTCCCCTCCCGGCGAACCTCGTCCTCCTCCTCCATGCTGCTAAATTTAGGCCAGCAAAAGCGGAACAGGGGGAAGCGGGGTGGGATGGATTCGCTTTTGGCTTTGCGTGGTGTGGGATATGCGATGCCGATGCAGCGGGGAAGGAAGGAAAGCAAGCAAAGCAAAGACGATCTGTTTGGTTGCTTTGGGTGGGTTTGCCACTCCGCTCCTCCTCCTCCTCCTCGGGAACGGAACGTGATGGGGACTGGGGAAGTGGGGAGGAAGAACACGAGGTGGGCGCGTGCGTGTGTGGAGGAGGAGGGGGGAAGTTGTGATCCTCTGCATGGGTCAACTGTGTAGGGTTTTTTTTTTTTTTTGAACGTGTGTGTAGGTTGGTACTCGTGCAATGCAAACACACAAGTCGTGCAAGGACCCATCTTTGTCCCATGTTCAACGGGATCACCATACCACATCACTACACCACCTCCAATGTACTAGATCTTTAAACCATTCCTAAATCGCTCAGAGTTAGTTCGTTAGGCGGTCTACGGATCTGAATGTTAATTTTCTTTTATTTTTTAGATCTCGTTGTACTACCATGTTTGAAGATGAATGCATCGAAAGTTTTCTCGCAGAAAAAAAAAACATGGACATGCATCCATCCGTGTACAGATCCGTCCACTCGTTTTTTCGTAATCCACCACATCGGACTCCGACGACCCGAATCCATCCCCTTCTTGCCCGCCCCGGCTATAGAACCATCCGTGAATTCACAAGGGGCTTGATCGAGCCTTTGTCTACCCGCTTTTTAGCCGACTATGATCGGTCCGCATTCACGCGGGGTGTGCCGCCCAAAAAAACCAACCGGCTAATCGAATTCACGTGTTCGTCGCTTCGCATGTCTTAATTATATAAACTCGGTCAACCACACAAAGCCCTACCTCTAAGCCCTTCTTCCATCGCCTGAGTCGTCGATCGTCATCTGACCACCCCTAGTTCGCATGTCGTTCCATGCTTTGTCATCGCAATGGTCAGCATCAAAGCTTCATGATTCAAGCAGTTATTGCCAAGGCGCCATGATCGAATCATGGAAGAACAAGAACCCCCATGAAACAGCAAGGATTGTGACCGTGCATGCATCTAATCTGAAGAATATGAGATGATGGCTCTAAGCCTGAACCGGGACTATGATGAATCGGTGGTAAAAAAAGGCAAATTATATATTGCCCCACAAGAGCTAAATTATACTATATTTTCTAAAATTCAAGCAGATAGAATAGACCAACAATTTTAGGCGCAACCGATCATAGCATCCACAATAATTTCTCAGCTCCAACAATATAGAATAGACCAATATAGATGCCACATCGATCTTGCAAAGTTTCCGTTCATGGCCATAGAAGAGAAGCATTTTGTTTTGAATCCGGACCGGAAAGAAACAAACTGTAACGTTTACACTTGTGGAAGATCATTCGGAGTTCGTCGTCGTCGCCGCAACAGCGAACCACCTCCACGCCCATCAACACGGTAAGGTGATTGAACACTATGTCATCGTCGTTCACCCCTTCATCAGAACGGTAGTACCATGAACTTGAACTTGATGAATCCGGTGGCGATGCAAAATCTGCCTGCGCCCAGGTACACCCGGTGCCTCTTCTAAGTCTGCCACTCGTCGGGTAGGCGATCCAAGTAGTTCCAGGTTTCCCGCACCACCGGCGGCGAGGAGAGGGAGAGGTTGAATGCATGCAGCTTGTGATCGCGGTTGTCGTCGGCATGCTCGAGGCCGAACCAGAGGCCAAGCTCGGGGGACGTGCTCCGCCGCTCCGTGGCAGGGCAACACCCATCCACCGGCCTGCCTCCACTCGCCCTTTGCTGTGTTGAAGGCGCAGGCGAGGCCGGCATTGACCGACGACATGCATATTGTCGTGTCGTCCACCACCGCCACCGCGGATGGAATGAACCGTTTGTTGTAGCACCGACCATGATGCATCGGCGGGGTGGGAAGAGTCTTCAATTTCCACCACCGTTCTTCAAACTCGGTAGAGAAGAAAAAGGTGTAATTCAACACCTCGAACGAGCCGTCGTCGAACAAGCCGCCTTCGTCGCTATCTTTGGTGATGACATAGAGCTGGTGTCGGTCGTCTTGGCCACGGATGGTCCGTGAATTCATGGAGAGGGAGATGGAGTCGCTCTCCTTGTAGAAGCTGGGCCGAGGCACACCGAGGACGGAGTCCGTGCCGACGTCGTACGCCAAAGGGCTGTAGTAAGGGCCGACGTGCATGACGGTGCCCTCTCCCTCCCCTATCAGAAGGGAGAAGAAGTGCATGTGCGATGACAAGGCCAGTGTACAAGGCTGCACCGAGAAGTTGACGCTCGGCCAGGGCAGACGGTTATTGGAGCTTGAGATTGTGCAGATGCATTAAGGTTGTGGTTTATGTTTTGTTCATAGAGAAGGAGAGGGAAATCGATCGAAAGTTCATAGTACATAACTACATATACCAGAGATGTCAATCACACGCGGCGATCTTACAGGCCAAAAATGATCGAAGCGGGCAGGTTAATTCGGAAGATCAAAACCTAATCGAAGCTGGCTGGATGAATGGGGTCTCAAAGGCGGCGGCGGAGGGCAGCAAGACGCTGCTAATACTAAAAGAGTTATGAAGCGCTGCTAGTGCTAATGGGGTCAGTGGACTGAGATCCAGTGACTTTATGAAGCAAAGTTAGAACGTGATTTTACCCACCTTTTAGCCCTCCGATTCTCATTCAACGAATAAGATTGCTTCAAAATTTAAACCCAAAACTTTTCTAAAAAAATTGTAAAATTTTCAATGGATTGTATGTGTTTAGTTTTGTATTCTGATAAAAATTTATTTCATTTGATCACTGATTTATGATTTAATATTGTTTTAAAACACAAATATAAAAGGCTATTTAATGATAAATCAATTATCCAAATAAAGTGAATTTTCACAGAATATGCAACGAACCATATACGATTTATTAGAAAATTTTATTTCTTTTTGGAAGAGTTTCAATTTTGGATTTAAATTTTAAAGTAATCTTATTCGTTGGATGCAAATCGAAGGGCTAAGAGATGGGTCAGAACCGCCGATCGCCTGCTACGTGCGGTTAATGGGCCAGCCCAGCGTACAGATAAAGAGAGCACGAGTCCCCCTGTCTCTCTCTCCTCAGACCCCAATTAGGCACGTTTTGTGATTACTGAATAAAAAAAGTTAGCTACACAGTACACATTATTTCTAAAAAAAGTGCTAGAAAAAAATATATGCTGATAGCTTTCACAGAATTTTTCATAACATTAAAACATGTTCATACATTAAAAATATATGTTCCTGACAATTTTAAAAAAAATTATACAATGTAAAGAAATTTTCACTCTAGAAAATGCCCATGCCATTTTAAAAATGTTCATGCGTTTCAAAAAATATTTGTAACATTTCCATAAAACATTTATACAGTGTATAAATCATTTGTGAAAGTCACTAAAAATGCTTCATACCATTTAAAAATATGTATATGACAATACAAAATGTTGACACGTTGCAAAAAAAATCAGGACAACGAAAAAAATGTAAAAAATGTAAAAAAATGTCAATGTGATATTAAGAAAAAATTTGGTTTCCTATAAGAAATGTAACTTTGAAAATATGTTTGTGACATTTAAGATAAATGTTCATGGGTTTGAAAAACTATGTTAGTGAAATTTTCTATTACAGTTTTTTGTTAAAATTAATGCATTAAAAAATGTTCCCATAATGTGAAAAGTATTTTTGATCATGCATAAAAAATGATCGATGTGTAATTGAAAATGTCACAAACATCTTTTCAAAGATTCATTTTTCTAAAATTGTGTGCATCAACGGCATCCTTAGCCACTCGACAGACAGGTGGGAGAGGTGGAGGCGGCTAACAAAGGGGAAGGGGACAATGCATGAGGATTCGGCTGAAGGCGGCATCCTCTTTCTCCCATCCTTTCTCCTAGCAGTGGGCCACATCGCTCACTGCGATGGTACAACACTTTCACCAAGCAGTGCAAGCCGTACAGACCATTGTCAAGGAGAGCACCCCTCCGTGTGATCTTCCATCGCGCCCTGGCATCACGTATCTTGGCACGCGACGAAGCGACGTGGTGGCTTGCGACTTGCACTCGACCCCGACTAGCTCCTCGCGGCAATGCCCCGGTGGTGCTCCGGTATGGCAATAAGGAGCACGACGGCGGTGATAGAGAACGACGCCCTGACATGAATGCCTACGATGATGACCGACGTGGTGTTCTCCTTCTCCATTGCGGCTTCTCCCGAAGATCATTACTATATCGGTGTGCAACCCCTCCCAGCGTGGGGAGCGGCTGGAGGCGGTCATGCATTATTACTGTTTGTGACCAAATGGCGCTCGTGGTGAATGCTTTGACAGGACCATATACCAATAATACAAGTTGGATAAGCTTTCAGCCCTCTCCTGCATTTGTAGTGCTCGACCGTGGCCTCTGCTAGATCGCCACGTCTTCAGTTTCTATGGTTGCCACGTTTTTTTTTACCAATTACCAACCTGTGAAAAAAGGAAACTGCCCGACCCATCCTCTCTCTCCACCACAACCACAAGTCCACGCCCCTCCTCTTTACCTCGCTGCCGCCGCCGGATGGCCGGCTGCCGTGTCAACGCCGCAACCCCCTACCGCACCTCCCCACTGCCACCTCCGCTCGACCCTTCCTCTACCCCGCTCAATCATGGAGGCTCGCAGCGACAAACCCTACACGACGCTTCTTCATGGATCAGAATCGACCCGGATGTGGCTGGTCAGTATCAAACCCCTGAAGAGCTTCCTCATGGACTCTCCTCTCCCCCCCCCCCACACACACATCAGCTCTAACACGCAGGATGCAACCGCTATAGGCAGGTAGCAGCAAGCACGCAACTACCTGCTGGTAGATCGCCGGCTGGTCGCGCGTGCCAACAATAACACCAAGGTATGCTCATCTCATTTTAGTTGATTTCAATCAGAGGTTTTAAAATCCAGTTAGAGGTTAAACGTGGATAACATATATTATGATCAATCAGAGGTTCAAAAATCAGTTAGATCCCAAATGTGGAACAAGGTGAAATAACAAACAATCGATTTAATTAGTTATAGACTTAGAGGTCGTGTTTTCTATCAGTTAAGTTTTCGTCCAGTGGTTCACATGTGCTTTGTTGAAAATTCTTGGTGCTATCTCTCTCAACAATTCTCTATCTCTGCACTGCTTGCTGCTCCTCAATCTGCAATTTGAATTCTTTTTATGATAAATGTTCGTGTGGTGTCAAGTTTAGTACGGAGAAACATTGACAAAAAGACACATGTATTGTATTTGTCTATTAGGTGCACCTAATGGTTGTTTTTGTCAATGACCTAAATTAGGTTAAACCAATATGGGGTTTCATTATGCAAAAAAAAAAATATGTGGGATTTTCCCTGTGGATACGGCTATAAAAAATCTCTTTACTCGCTTGACGGCAAAGGAAGAGGTATTCAAAGGGGGAAGCAATTAAGAAAACCAATGATTGAATGCGCCTATCTGTTCAAGCTACGATGGATAATTATAATTGTGACCATAATTTTTGAGTGTCTGATCCCTCCCTCCTCCCCATCTCTTTACCATGGTTTCACTTTGTATTGCCATAATTATACATGTAAGCATTTTTTGTTCAGTCAATTCTCCTTTGTTTTATGACTACGCATATGAACTGAAAGATGTTCTGCAATACAACGACTAGCATGATGTCATCGACCTTGCGGGTCTATAGCAAGCTCTTATGGACTTATTGTAAGGCCCGATATGCGGTACTGTTCCAGATCTAGATGTTTCCATCCAGATCCAGGGACGAAGCACATATCGGTCCCACCGCGACATATGACAAAGCCATATGCCCCGGATTTCCAACATGATATCACAACATTACAGATACAAGGATACAACATCTCATACAATTGGCATACAACTGCCTTAATACAATACAACAGCGGAAGATATATCTTTGAGTACAGACTACAAGCAAATGCCTAGTGGCAAAGAGAAAAACATCGATCCCATAACCACACGGGTCCAGGCCCTCCGCCGGGATCCGCCTAACTAGTCGTCGTCGAGTCTCCACGTGAAACGTCGATCACCATACCTGTTGTCGATCAGAACGCTGAAAAGAGTTTGGGGGTAGTATCATGAGTACAGAGGTACTCAGCATCCAACTGTAGTGGTCATCTGACCCAGCAAGGACTTCATCACTCGTCATTCTAGGACAACTAGTAGTTTACGGTAAGGAAGGGGTAAGTGGTGAGGTTGCTGCCGCACTAGCATTTATGAAGTGGCTAACGATCTAGAGAGTAAGATAAGAAGCCAAGCATTCGATGAGGAATCGCCTCCAACAAGTCTTGCTATCAACTACTTACGCAAACATAACAGCTATCCTATCCTTGTCCTCCTCTTCGCATCCCGACGAAGAAGAAGCAGTCAAGGCACACACACACGTTGATCAAGTTATATTAAGATTATCTCAGTTGTTGTTGTCTATGAACAGGACGTAGGTCTCAAGTCGTCCATAACCGTGGACACGGCTTCTCGAAAAGATTTAACCCTGCAGGGGTGTACCAACTGCCCATTACGAGGCTCCGCACGCACGCCCATCTCTCTCAGTTGCTACCCATCACAGACAACCATTTTATGATTTAGTTCCAAGAGATCCGAAACGACAAGTCCCTCTAGCTAACAACGAACAAATCCAGGTGGCCCCCGGTGAGTCGACACCCAACTCAAAAGCTGGCCACGCTCTCGAATCGGACTCTACTGTATAACTCGGGTTTGGATTACCGGTTAGTTCTCTTATGAGACCGGGTCCTCAGCCGGTCAGATTGGACCAACAGAGAAGCTATGTCCTCACTGGCCCGGGGTGTTTTGAAAAGACATCTGCAAGGAGCTACCCGACAGACGTATATGCATGAGTTTCAAATGGTAAATCAGCTTGGGCCACCACTAGAAATGTTTGAAGCTAGATAGGTAAGAAAAGGGGACCCCATAAAATCCCACACGCGGTTAGGCACGCTCAGTCTTAAAACCAATACCCGGAACTCGGATCCTAGGTGACTCGAATGGAACAAAGCGTCGGGGCGGGATAGCCTAGACCTTCCATCCTTCGTCGAATATAGTCAACATTATAATAATCATATCATCAACAATAATATAATAATCAGGTGATATCCCAACCCAAAGAGTAACAGGGGTAACATCGTAGCATCCTAAGCATGCATACTAAGCAGGGGCTGAGCAACGAACAAAAGTAACATAGCAGTACAAGGTTTGCTGGGAGGGGACATGGCTGTATCGGTTTGAGAAAGGCTGTAAACATGTGGTAGGATCAAACATCGAACCTAACCTATACTAGCATGCAAACCGCTGGTTGAAATAGAATGGATCATAAGTAATGTATAGTCCTTGCCTGTTGATAAGTCGGGTTCCGAAGGTGTAGTTGATCGCAAGCTCGCATCGTCTCCGAGAGGTACCCGCGGAAGCACACAAGAGGGTAAACACTGGAAAGCAATCAACGGTGCATCACTATTACTACGGAGCAATACAAGAGCAAGCATCAACAAGAAGTAACACGAGACATCGCACCTACCGTCGAGAGCGGTTACTAACGATTTAAGTGGAGTACTCGTCACACACGACGAATACCGCACGTTTACGGCGGTTCAAGTTGTTTAGCTACAGGTGATCAACCAACGGTTATTAACATGGCAACTCAAGCAAGCATGGCATAGCACACAAACATGGCAAGAGCTGAAGCACAATGTAAACTATCTATGCTAGTCAATTTAAGTGAGGCACAACCTAAACATGGCATAACACTAAGTGCCGCACGATGATTAAAACATTTGGTACTGTTCTGTCCTAAACCATATTTTAGGTTGGTTAACAGCAGCAAAAAATATCATAAACACAAAGAACACGAAAAACTAATCAAGTTACATATAAAGAACACTCCAAACGGAGTTACGGTTAAAAAGATATAAGCAAGACAAGTTATGCACACATGCTGTATAAACAGGGGTAAATCTATATGCAAAAGTGTAGCAACATGACATAGTAATACATGGGATGAAAGTAGACATGATGCTTAACAAAATTCAATTGGAATCACTCAATTCCGATAAACGGTCGCGACACACTCGTCGACCGAAGTTGCAACAAAATAACAGTTTCAGCAACAGCAGCACAATAACATCAGGATAGCTACTTTGGAGCAAGATATAAACATGATGCAGCAAGCAAATATGGCATGTGAATGCATGAAACTGAAGTAGAAACATTGCTTAACGCAACGCAAAAGGAATCCATGCAATAGGCCTCATGGATTTGTTACAATCATCATGCAAAGTTGCAACAAAATAATAACAGCGGCATCTAACAGGAAAAGTAGCAGTTTAACGGCCTGATGCCCTGTTCAGCACACAATTACACAATCAAGATGAGCTCAAATGCAAATGCTCACAAAAGATGAATGCTAGAGCACGCAATTCTAAACAATTCGTCTTTTGGGCGCAACGCGATCCGAGATACGGATCGCTTGCTATCGTCAAGGCGGAATCGAATCAGCAGCAGTTTTTATCAGACTTGGCAAAAATTCGCAGGCAGGAAAAACAGAAAAAAAAGGTCACGGGCCCCTTCTCACCATGGGCTCTAGAGGCCCAGTTGGCCGGCCGGCCTGTGGAGGCGGACTGGGCTGGGGTCTGGCCCACCAGCAGATCTGGGCCGCGGCCCACGTGGGAGGTGAGGGGCTGGCCGGCTCGTTCCCGAGCAGGAACCGGCGGCTGCGACGGCTGCCTCCCGGTGGCGCGACGGGCACCGGCGACGTGGAGGGCGGCTGGGCTGGCGGTGCAGGGCGAGGCGAGCGCGGAGGGCGAGCTCCTCTCGCCGGAGAGCCGAGGCGCGGCGGTCCAGGGGCGGCCCGGCGTGGATCCAGGGCGGGGGCGAGCTCGAGCTCCCTCGGGCTCCAATGGCGGCCGACGCGTCCTGGTGCTGCACACAGAGAGAGAGAATGAGAGGGAGAGGAGAGAAAGGAGAGGGGAGAGAGGGAAGGAGGGGAGGAGAGGTGGCGGCCGGACTGGCCGGAGTGGAGGTGGCCGGCGGTTGCCACGGGCACGGGCGGCGGCTTCGGGTGAGAGAGAGGAGGGAGACGGTGGAGAGGTTGGTGGAGCTGGGTGACGCGATCTGGACCGTTGGATCTCAGATCTGACGGTCCAGATCAGTGGGAGAGCTAGGGTTTCGGGATGTGGGTGTTTTGGACGAAAATTGGAGCAAAACTGGGGGTGTGGATGTAAAATTGTGGCTAGGGAAACCCTAATTTCCAAGGGGAGAGGTGAGGGGTCATTATATAGGGCAGGCTAGGTGGCAGGATGACGAAAATACCCCCGGTGACCTCCGGTACCCCTCTCGCGCGTCCGGCGATCGCGGTCGTGACCGCCGGAGGTGCATACGGACTCCGATTCCGACGAAACTTCGACCTACGCGCTCAGCGCGTCGAGCCCGTCGATCGTACCTCACTGCGGTGACATTCTGACAACATTTTTCGGCGCCCCATAAAATAATCCGTTTATTAAATAAACGGGGTTTTCGTTCCGGTGGCGATGGCTGGTCCTGTGCCGGTAGCGACGGTGATCGGGTGAAACCCAGGTGTCGCAAGATCGTGTGCCGAGGTGGAAAAGGGGTGGGTCACGCATCCGATACGAGAATAAGGGGGAGAAATATTCACCGATTATTATTTCAGTGAAGCAAACACTGCAAACAACTCAGACAATCAAACAATTCACACCGAAAACAAAATTTTTAATTTTTGTGAAAACTGGGCTGTTACACTTATGGTGGCGCTGCTTTCTTCATTGATGGCGGCTGGAGTAGCTAAGAGTAATCCTGACAACCTACATGTGGTAGTACACCCAGCCCATTGTCTTTGCTGCTTGCCTGCTGCCTGATGTTTGTCATGTTTTTTCAGAACCAATACTTTCATATAGTAGCAATATGAAAATATCTAACTATGTTGTTTTAAATATTACCGTTAGCAAGCATAGGTATCTATACTATTACCACTTGCATCTATACTTCTGGTAATGAGTGAATATTTCCGGATTTTGGTTACAACAATATGTTGGAGCAAGCATGTTGTATGAAAATTAGGCTGCAACATCTGCACTTCATATCTAAGTGTGTATTTTCAGCGCCAATAATTTTGCTAACTATGCATTCCTTTACTTTTCATATACACATATCTCAGCCAATATTCTGAAGCCCATACCATTCTAATTAGAGAATAAAAATTGTTGTGACCGTTCTGCAAGATTGCTAATTTCAGATTTGTTCGTCATTACTGTGGAGGCATATCTATATTCTCTAAAAACATTGGTATACCTGGTAGTTATTTTAGTTATATGCCACGTAACTAATTAGCTTCTTGGTCTGCATAAATGACTCGCCGAAGGTTTTGATGTGTATGTCACTTCATCGTTTAAGCTCTCTACTGCAATCGTTACGAGTATTATAATCGTATGACTAAATCTCGGCTAAGTTAAAAAAAAGACAAAATATCGGCAATAATAAATAACAAGTTATAGCATGATCTATGTGATCAAATCATTCTTATCTTCTAGAAATAATTAGGGTGTATTTATGGTCTGACTGTATTCCCTTTATAAGAATACGAGGTGATGACTGATGATCCATATTGCTTTCTTGAGTGGGTAGATGCAGAATGGAGGAGCAAGAGTGGAATTACACTCGAGAAAATTACTGAATTAACAATAATATGAGCAGACGCCCTCGAACAGTGAAATCTCTTAAGTATAATTCAGTTTTGAATGTACCTCTTAGCTTTAGGTCTGCAATTTAATTCGTTTATTCATAAAGAAGAGACCGATAGTTTCTTCAAATAAAATTTATGTGCCCAAGGACAATGATAATTGATTATACAGTAATGTTTCAACGTAAAATATATTCTTGAATATGTTGTTCATATCTTAGTTTTTTTCCCACGCTTTCTTTTAGAAAAACATGAATAATCATGTCTGTTATTGACATTCTTTATAAATGTTTTGCTTTAACATCACAATATTAATGTTATTTGCATGCTTTAGACTACGATAATTTTGTTGCAACAATATGATTCTTATTTATTTTTATTTGCCGCAGGTAAAAATGGTTACTATCGACATTTTCTTGAGTGTCTTGCCTCTTTCTCTATGCTTTGGCCAAACTGTTAGCTCTTATTTACGAGTCTTGGTTTACTATGTTTTGGACAAACCATCAGCAATAAAAAGGTTAATCAGGGATGTACCTCACGTCACCAATGAAAACTTAATCACGGATGTACGTCACAGTAATTTACGCACTTTTTTCCTGTGTACATATACAATGTAAACCTGTGTAATGTGGACATTTGAATCCAGTAAATAGTGTATACCCATTAGTCTCTTAAAAGCATTTATTTCTTTTTCTTGAAATTCTCTAGCTATGCAACTTATCTCCACAAATCAATGTTAAATCCATTGTTTTATTATTTATCTCTACTTCATTCCTATTGATCTTTCAAAAAGAAAAACAGCAAAATGAAACAAATAATCTAACAATGTGCATTTACGGGCGCGGCGGCAGCTTCTTCCCTACTAGTATGCATTATGGCTGCTAACATATGATCTCTCCATTTAATAAAGAAAACACGTGCGTTCAACATCCCAATATTGTTTCTATCTGTGAGTTTCATCTGGGGTTTTTTCGCTAAACATATTGTTTCATCTGGGGGTGCAAAATGAATTGAAACCAAACAGAGCTAGCAAAACAAACTAGTTTTCTTGTACTGAACAAATTAAGGCACGGATATAAGCATTTTTTTTGAGTAATCACCGGGGGGAGCTCCCCCACCTGAATATATTGCTCAAGGACAACGAAGTCGTAGCTTCGTTGTGTGCTGCCGAGTTAGATAGGTACGCAGAAGCGTGAGGAGAGGAGCGCCCGCCACGAGAAAGCGGCCTCCTTATGGGAGTTCTTACATAACCGGTGAGACCATAGATCTAGATCATCTAAAATGAGCTTTAGGGTGAGAGAGGAGTGTGTATCAATGTGGCGAAAGGCTTTGGCGTTCCTAGCATCCCATATCTTCCATAGGATGAGCAGCAGGATGAAAGGCCATAGCGTTTTCTCAGGATGGACAGGGTCTAGCATAGACCAGAGGCCATCAATGGAGTTCGGCGTTGCGAGCCCGAGCCTTTGCCAAATACGATCAGCGAGCGGGCAAAGTAGGAAGATGTGGGTGGTGTCTTCCGGTGCTTGTCCACAGCGGGGGCACGTGTCGTCTTGTGTGATGTGCTTTCGAAGAAGATTGGCCTTGCAGTTGAGGCGGAGGTTCACTAGTAGAAAATGGGGCAACCGTCTAAGCCTTTAGTACCGGTTTCCTTACGAACCGGTACTAAAGGGGTCTTTCGTACCGGTTTGGGCGTCCAGGCGGGCGAGGAGCTTTCGTACCGGTTCGTGAGGAGCTTTCGTACCGGTTCGAGTTAGGAACCGGTACTAAAGGTTTTCGGCCAAAATTTCAGACGGTGGGTGGGGCACGTGTCGTCTTGTGCCGGTGAGTGAGGAGCTTACATAGCGGGGGCACGTGTCGTCTTGTGCGATGGCTGGTCCGTTGGTACCGTTTCATGTGGAGAACCGGTACTAATTTAGCTCATGCCCACCCGATTCATCCCTGTCCCATGCCCACCCAATTCATCCTTCATTTCTTCCTCTCTCTCTCACATTTCTAAATTTTTTGCACCTCTCACACTCCAACAAATCTTCATTTTTTGTCCACCATTTTAACAAGATTAACGACATCTATCTATCCAAGGGTTAGCAATATCATCCTTTCTTCCGGCGTTCCTAATTTAGCTCATCTCTTTGCTAGTTAACTCGTATTATTTTTCTAGTGCTAGCAAGGTGTTCGATGAAATGCCTAAGTTAGGGATTTTATTTTATTTATATGAAATTTGAGCTGAAATTATATTATGTTTTGTAGGTTTTAGTATCATCCCCGTCCTCACCGCTGTCGATCGCCAGCGTCGTCCCCTAGCCGACACCGTACCACCTCGGTGAGCCCCTTCTTTTTTATAAAAAAAACTTAGTTTTATGTGATAAACTTGAATATTAATTAAGTTGGTCACTCATATATCTATGATGTTGTGTAATTAATGATTTTTGATATACATATATAATGCAGATGAGTCGGCAATGGATGTACGGTGACCGGTGCCATCTCGACTTCATTAAAGGCATGCATTATTTTCTCAGCGTGGCTGAGGCAAACAACCGGACGAATGGTTTCATCTATTGTCCATGTAGTTCCTGTAAGAATATGAAGGATTACTCTACCTCAAAGACCATTCACGTCCACCTGCTGGAGAACGGTTTCATGCCCAGCTATAATTGTTGGACCAAGCACGGAGAAAGTGGGGTTATATTGGAAGACAACGAAGAAGAAGAGGATAGTGACAACTATCCTATTTTCACTGAAGACGGTGATAGTAGAATGGGGGAAGACGAAGCTGAAGAAGAGCCCATTTTTGATGAGCCGATTTTTGATGACCCCGATGACGATTTGGGTCGGGCCATTCTTGATGCGAAGATAAACTGCGGAAGTGAAAAGGAGAGGTTGAAGTTGGAGAAAATGTTAGAGGATCACAACAAACCGTTGTACCCAAATTGCGAAGATGGCCAGAAAAAGCTGGGTACCACGCTAGAATTGCTGCAATGGAAGGCAGGGAATGGTACTACTGACAAGGGATTTGAAAAGTTGCTGAAAATAATAAAGAAGATGCTTCCAGGGGAGAACGTATTGCCCTCTAGTACGTACGAAGCAAAGAAGGTTGTCTGCCCTCTAGGATTAGAGGTGCAGAAGATACATGCATGCATCAATGACTGCATCCTCTACCGCAAGGAGTACGAGAATTTGAATGCATGCCCGGTATGTAGTGCATTGAGGTATAAGATCAGGCGAGATGACCCTGGCGATGTTGAGGGCGAGTCCACCCCCAGGAAGAGGGTTCCTGCGAAGGTGATGTGGTATGCTCCTATAATACCACGGTTGAAACGTTTGTTCCAAAACAAAGAGCATGCCGAGTTGTTGCGATGGAACAAAGAGGACCGTAAGAAAGATGTGATGCTAAGACACCCCGCTGACGGGTCGCAGTGGAGAAAAATCGACAGACAGTTCAAGTCATTTTCAGATGACGCAAGGAACTTAAAACTTGGTCTAAGTACAGATGGCTTTAATCCTTTCGGGGAGCAGAGCTCCAGTCATAGCACCTGGCCAGTGACTCTATGTATCTATAACCTTCCTCATTGGTTGTGCATGAAGCGGAAGTTCATTATGAAGCCAGTGCTCATCCAAGGCCCGAGGAAACCAGGCAACGACATTGATGTGTATCTGAGGCCATTGGTTGAAGAACTTTTACAGTTGTGGCGTGAAGAAGGTGTACCTGTGTGGGATGAGCACAAAAAGGAGGAATTTGACCTGCATGCCTTGCTTTTTGTAACCATCAATGATTGGCCTGCTCTTAGTAACATTTCAGGGCAGTCAAACAAGGGATACAATGCATGCACACACTGTTTAGGTGAGACTGACAGTATATATTTGGGAAACAAGAATGTGTACCTGGGGCATCGTCGATTTCTTCCAAAACAACATCACGTAAGAAAGAGAGGAAAGCATTTCAGAGGTGAGGCAGATAACCGAACTAAGCCTACCCGCCCTACTGGGGATGTTATATATGATATGGTCAAGGATTTAAAAGTGATCTTTGGAAAGGGTCCTGGCGGACAATCTGTTCCGCATGATGTTGACGGACACGTACCCATGTGGAAGAAGAAGTCTATATTCTGGGAGCTACCCTACTGGAAATTCCTAGAGGTTCACTCGGCAATCGACGTGATGCACTGACGAAAAATCTTTGCGTGAACCTGCTAAACTTCTTGGGCGTGTATGGGAAGACAAAAGATACACCGGATGCACGGCAAGACCAGCAAAGTATCCACGAAGGAAACAACCTGAATCCAGAGAAGTATCAAGGTCCTGCCAGCTACGCTCTTACCAAAGAAGAGAAGGAGATCTTTTTTGAAGTACTGAGTAGCATCAAGGTCCCGTCTGGCTTCTCGTCGAATATAAAGGGGATAATAAACATGTCAGAGAAAAAGTTTCAAAACCTAAAGTCTCATGACTGCCACGTGATTATGACACAATTACTTCCGGTTGCATTGAGGGGGCTTCTGCCGGAAAATGTTCGAGTACCGATTGTCAAGCTATGTGGGTTCCTCAATGCAATTTCTCAGAAGGTGATCAATCCACTAACTCTACAAAATTTACAAAAGGATGTGGTGCAATGTCTAGTCAGCTTCGAGTTGGTGTTCCCACCATCCTTCTTCAATATTATGACACATCTCCTAGTTCACCTGGTCGAAGAGATTAGCATTCTCGGTCCTGTATTTCTACACAACATTTTTCCCTCTGAGAGATTCATGGGAGTCTTAAAGAAGTACGTTCATAACCGTGCTAGGCCAGAAGGAAGCATCTCCAAGGGCTATGGAACAGAGGAGGTCATTGAGTTTTGTGTTGACTTTATTCCTGACCTTAAGCCGATCGGTGTTCCTGAATCGCGCTATGAGGGTAGACTGGGTGGAAAAGGCACGCTAGGGAAGAAAGCAACAACGTGTATGGACGGACATTCTTTCACTCAAGCACACTACACAGTTGTACATAATTCTATCTTGGTGGCTCCGTACATAGTGGAACACAAGGATATCTTACGCTCCAAATACCCGGAGCAACGTGAAGATTGGATTGATGGAGAACACATGAAGACTTTCGGCGGTTGGTTGCAAAATCGTCTAATGAATGTCACTGATGAAGAACAACTATACTTGTTGGCCAAGCAACCATCTTCGACTATATCGACTTTTCAAGGGTACGAGATTAATGGGAATACATTTTACACGTTCGCCCAAGATAAAAAGAGCACCAACCAAAACAGTGGTGTCCGCTTTGATGCAGCAGAGGGCAATGGGAAGAAGGTCACATATTATGGGTACATAGAGGAGATATGGGAACTTGACTATGGACCTAATTTCAAGGTCCCTTTGTTCCGGTGCAAATGGTTCAACCTGAAAGACGGGGTACAGGTAGACCCGCAGTACGGAATGACTACAGTGGATCTCAAGAATCTAGGGTACGACACCGAACCATTCGTCCTAGCCAGTGAAGTGGCTCAGGTTTTTTATGTGAAGGACATTTCTACCAAACCGAAAAAAAGAAAAGAAAGGCAAGAGTACACATCATACGATGAGCCAAAGCGCCACATAGTTCTTTCAGGAAAAACAAACATCGTGGGAGTAGAGGACAAGACAGACATGTCAGAAGATTATAATAAGTTTGATGATATTCCACCCTTCATGGTAAAAACTGACCCAAGCATCATCTTAAATAATGAAGATTGTCCATGGTTGCGTCGCAATCAGAAGAAAGGGAAACACACGAAGAAAACTCAAAAGACTAGCTAGATAGGGATCATAACTTGTTTATCTCAAATCACTTTTGTGTAATGATGTTACTGTATGTAAGATATTAACAATGGAGATGTAGTCTTTCACGGGCTTGCGGCATGGCCTACCGTGGCCCCCGCCTGCGCTACCCTCAGTCCCATCCCACGCGTGCTCACCCGCCGAGGTTCGAGTACCGCGACCACGATGCCAGCGACGACGACATCGGCGACTACGACGACTACAGTGGGGACGTTTATAGGGCTAGTCACGACTATGAATGAATGACTCCAACATTCGAATCTAGCCATGTGTATCTTAATTTTCAGTTGATCTATGTACTTTAATTCGAGTTCAATCGTAATAAAATTTTATTCCCGCACAGGCACTAAGAGGTGTGGGCTAGGGTTGGGCCATGGAAAAGAGAAGAGGGGTGGTGGTGTCCACGGCCCAAAACAGAAAAGAGAAAGTGAGAAAAAGAGAAAAATAAAAGAGAGGGGGAAGTGTCCCCTCTCTTGTCTCTCATCGAGAGACAAAGAGCGAAAAAGAGAGAGAAAGGACAAGGGGCAGGGGTGAAAAAAGTGCATGTGCACAAGTGTTGGAGAAAAAGAAATACAAAAAAAAGAAATAGAAAAGAAAAGAAACATAAAAAAAGAAAAGAAAAGAAAAAGAAAAAGAACTAGAAAAGCAAAAGAAAAATAAACAAAAAAGAAATAAAAATAGAAAAGAAACAGAAAAGAAAAAGCAAAACAGAAAAACAGAAAAAGAAAAAAATACCCTTTGGTACCGGTTGGAACCCCAAACCGGTACGAAGTTGGTGGGTGCAACCGGTACCAAAGGCCTTTGGTACCGGTTGGCACCCCAAACCGGTACGAAAGGTCCCCCAGAAGGGGTTTCTTCCTTAGCGAGTCCGCGCGAAACCACATCCGCGCTTTTCGTCCACACACAACGGCGCCACTGCACATCGCCGCGTAGCCACGCGCGCCGCCGTCGTCTGCCGCAGTCACGCGCGCCGCCGTCGTCCGCCGCTCGCCGTCTCCATCAGGTAAGTCCTCCTCGCCTCCTCGCCCTTCCCCGCTCGCCGACCGCAAGCACGCGCGCATGCAGAGACTCCGGCCGGCGCCGATGCCGCTAGCTAACGCCGGCCACGCCGCCTCCCCACACCGTGCCGCCGTGCCGTGCCGCCTCGCAGACGCCGTGCCGCCGTGCCGTGCCGCCTCGATGCAGTAGAGTCCGACCGGCGCCGCCGCTTCGCCGCCACCGCGCGCGAGGTGTTCGTCGAAATGTCTGGCCGGTGAAGTCGGGGACGTGGGCGTCGACAACTGCCCTGCAGCGCACTTGCTTGCCCCCCTGCTCTGCGACGATGGTAGACGCCGGTCTCACGCCGCTTGTAGACGACGGGGTATATGGTCACGCGTCGTCGACGCCGGTCTCACGCCGCTTGAAGGAGAAGGTGTTGGGATACGTAGTAGAAAACAAAAAATTTCGGCCTACGAATCAAGAACCCAAGATCATCCAAGAAGATTGCATACAAGGTTTTAGGTCATGGCTCACCAACCGATGTAGCGGAAGTAGAGTTGGTGAAGCTCGTGGACGTAGTGGAAGTAGATCTCGCAAGTTCTCCCACGAACAGTCCCTCGATCAATCCCACGAACAAGTCCCGCGATCTAGTCCCACGGACAAGTCCCATGAACAAGCTCCTCGAAGAAGGGTCGAAGGTACGACCCCTCCATTAGTATCCACACATCCCGTAGCAGCAATCCAGTAGCGCTCCGCCGTCCAGAGATGAACGCCACCGAAAAAACTAGAGGGAGAAAACCCTAACGGATTCCGATCTAGAACAGCGTCTAAACCGGGGTCTAAAAGTGGAGCAACGGGGTTTAGAGGAGGGAGGGTGGCGCATAGGCCTTGGGGACAAGTTGTGTTGCGCCCCCACCCCTCCCCCACATTATATAGGTGGCCAAGAGGCCCTTGGGGCGCAGCTCAAATGGAATTTGGAGTCCAACTTGGACTCCCAAGCCTTCCAAACCTTACCACACCTTCCCACCGGAAAACTGCCATAATGGGTTTTGGTATTCCCACCTGGAGGAGGTTTCCTTCCCCTTGGTGCGCCCCCACCCCCTTGGCCGGCCAGGGCAGCCTAGGTGGCTTTCCCCCCAAGGCTAGGGGCGCAGGGGAGTGGGTGGTACTGCCCGGAACCTTCCGGAACCTTCTAGAAGCTTCCAGGACCTTCCGGGACCTACCGGGACTGTTTCGGGACATTCCGGACACTTTTGGAGCACTTCCAATACCTTCCGGAACCTCTAACGAATGTTCCGGAGCCATCTAAATGGGTTTCGGAGCCATCCGGGCAAAGGTTATTATGTCCGGTGAACACAACATATTGTTTAAGCTGTCCACCGATCACCGAAACTATTCCGGTTGATCGTAAACTTTCCCATTACCATTTTCATATGTTCCGGAACTACCTGGGACTACTCCAGAGTGATCCGGACATATCCTTAAATACCCAAAACTACTTTTGGTGCCCTTATGAACTATTTCATAAATCCCCGGAACTACTTCCGGTACCCGTATGAACTATTCTGCTTTGCTTCCACTAAACCTTCTATCATTCTAGTATTCTAACAGACTACTGCTCGTTAAGTGTGTGACCCAATAGGTTCGGTATAATGCGGACATGACTCAGAACATCTTCCGGACATAGGTCAACAGCCTTTTGTCAATAGCCAATAATCAACAGCGGAGCCATGGACACCCATGTTGACTCCCGCACATACACGAAGAAACTTCGAGTGAACCATTATGTTTATTCATGTACCATTCCCTTTGCTTCGCGATATATGACAAAGTTAGAGGAGAGAAGTTTGGCACCCATGTGTAACAACTTTTGAACACAAGCCACTCGTTATCCTCTTTGCTCGTTTGTCCCTTTTCTCGTTATCATATTCCGGTATCCCCGTGACTGAATCACAATGCGTCTGGCCAGACTATAATGGATACCGTCATACCGAGTGGGCCCGAAGTGAATATCTTCTTCATCGTGAAGGAGCAAATCCCATTCTTGAACTATCACAGTCACTAGCCACACCATCTGACATACCCAGAACTTATTTTACTACTTCCCATTTACGGGAGGATTCATCTAAGAACCAAAGCATGTCTTCCTGTGTGAAGCAACTCGATACTCTCATGGTCTAAGGAATTACGTATATGATAACATTTCATGATATGACTTATAACGTAGTTACGATGTGATCTCTAAGTATATCATTCAATACTGGGGTCGGTTCAACATCATTGTTCTGCTAACAATATGTTCCCATTGCTACTGACATCCTTGTTACAAGAACAATGTCCATGATTAAGAAAACATAATCATCAGTTAGCACATGAGCTGGTCTTAGAGGCTAAACCAGGAACTCTTGGTGTTTACATTTCCACACATGCAAGTGAGTTTTCTTCTGAATCTCATAGTCAGGGTCATTGCAATTATAGCACAGAAATATAAACATTAATTACGAACGTGGAAATATATATAATAACATTTTATTATTGCCTCTAGGGCATATTTCCAACAGTCTCCCACTTGCACTAGAGTCAATAATATTATCAGTGCTTGAGCACTTTACACCTTATGGCATACCGGTGTAATACATGCTTCATTTGTGGTATAGACTTCATCTTCGGATCTGACGTTTCAGACCCGTTTGTATCTTGCATATCTTCGCGTTTTCACGCTATCATAAAATTCACTAATTTTATCAGTTTAGCTTTGTATATGTTTGAATCATTTGGCAGGACCTTGGTTCCTTTAGAATAAGTCATGAAATCATTCATAAATGTTCCATGAGCTTTAAGCATCTTGGAAACCATACCATGTTCATAAATGAACTGATGATTCAAAATACCCTCCTTGTTACTTCTTTAAGCAGCAATATACTTAGCCTCTGTTATAGAATTCGCCACAGTATCGAACTTGACATAGTTCCTCCATACTGTGCCAACCTTACGTGTGAAACACATAATCCCAATTAAAATCGAAAATCGATCGGAGTAAGTATGAAGACTGAATTGGTGTAACTGTTTACATCAAAATTCAGCTGGTGTAACTCATTACAACGAGCTCTTCATTCTCTCCATTTTTCCGAGAAACATATCTTATCTATCATAAGTTTAACTTTTCACTGTTTGTCCAATGATCAACATATTGATCACTTTGGTATCTTGCTCACAACCTTTTGGAGCGTTGGACATATCTGGTCGTTTTACATATTATGGTGTACATGATTAATCCAAACACACAGGTGAGTGGAATTCAATTCACGTGTTTTTGCTTATCTGTGTTCATGAACACTGATATCTGCAAATAATTTTTCACCGTGACCTCGGCAAGAACATTCTTCTTGGCGTTTTCATACTAAACTACTTTAGTATCATGTCAACATGTAATGTTGGTCTTAGCATGATCAGGCACTTACTATCTTCATAGATCATTGTTCTCAATCCTAATGCTATATCAGCCCAAATTTTTCAACTGAAAACTATTTCCAACGAAGTCCTTATTCGTGTCAAGAAATTTATATCATTTCCAATCAACAATATGTCATCTACATAAGGTTTTTAGAAATATCATTCAGCTCCCACTTACTTTCTTGAATATTCAAGCATTTTCGTTATTCCTGATGACAACAAACTCTTTTGGCAATTTCATCATAACGAAAATTCCAACTCCATTGTGCTAGCTTCAGTCCATCACTGGACATCCAAGGCTTGCATCTATTTTAGCATCCTTTGAATCGACAAAACATTCCGGTCGTATCACATATACGTCCTTTGTTATTTTTCCGTGTAGGAACGTTGTTTTGACGTTCATTCTACCATATCCTATAAATGAGACATGTAGTAATTGCTAATATAACCCGAACTGACTAAAGCATCTGTACGGTCGAAACTATTTCGCCGTAGTCAACCTTTGAACTTGCTAGAAAACAATTTTCCAACGAGTTGAGCTTTATGGATAAAACAATTTCATCCGAATCAATTATAGATCCATATATATATATTCTTCAGACTTTTAGTCTTTCGGAGGGTCTACCAAGTTCAAAACTTGACTTACTTCCATGGATACTATCTCGGATTATTTGGCATTTAGCCAAATCCCGGAGTCAGGGCCCATCAACACTTCTTTGTATATCACAGGTTTATCATTGTCGAACAACAATATCTCGTTTTACATATCATGAATGTTTGTACGAGTTTTGTCTAACCTGTGTAGTTCAGCTGCGCACTTATTTGAAGATTCAACAATCTTTAACAAGTTGCACTGTCCTCCCACTCACTATTTTGCAAGAAACCATTTTCTTCAAAACACATTGTTCTTAACAGCAAACAGTTTTGCTTTTGTGTAGTGATAGAGGAATACCAAAACTTTTGGCATAACCTTCACAAAGTAGCACTTATCTGATTTGGTGTTTTGAGTATGTCAAACATATGTCTCGTACACCAAAATTTTAAGAAAAGACAATATGGTTTTAACAGTCCATACCACATCTAATATGGTGTCATTTCAACAGATTTGATGGTGCTCTTTTCAGTGTAAAAGCCGTAGTCACTAACGCATAACTTTAATAAGTATAATGGCAAATTGATAAACGTCATATTTGATCTTACCGTGTCATACATGGCTTGATTACATCTCTCGAACACTTTACTCATAGTGGTGTTCCGGGAGACGCAAGTTATGACACTTCTTCACAACTCATCAGACGTTCGCTAAACTTGTAACTCAAATATTACTTTCTACAATCTAATTTGCAGAAGCTTTATTTTCTCGTTACAATGAATTTCTATTTCACTCTTAAATTCCTTGAACATTTCAAAGATTTCAGACGTATGTCTCTATTGAACAGATATCCACATATCTACTTCAACTCATGAGTGAAGATAGGGAATCCACTGCACACAACTACACTTATTGGACTACACACATCATCATGTATGATTACCAATGGTTTAGTTGCCCGTTCATGTATGGCCTATCAACGGTGTTTTAGTCACATTACTTCGAGACAAAGATCGCAAGCGTCAAGTGATTCGTAGTCATATGACTCGAAAGTCCATCACTTATGGAAATTCTTCATGCATGTTATGTCACTTGTGATAAACGGCAGTGCCACATCTATGTGGTATTTCTGTCAGTCTTGCGACGTTTAGCGTCAGTGTTATGGATGTTTAGTATTATTATCAAGATTCATAACATACAACCTATTCATAATGGAAGTATGGCCTTTACGTTATTCATAGCTTTGAACAACTCTCTTGCAACAAACATGATTCAAAATGATGTTTTGCAACAAGGCTAAAGTGTAGTAACAATTTACTCAACTCTAAAATGAATTATGAAGATAATCATAGAGTCAACACACGGTATAGTAAACCTTTTACCGTGTTCCCGAGCGTGTCAAAACTCATCATTAGCTAGTCATAAAGGCCATAGTATTTCTTGCATCGAGTTGCAACAATATGCAATTGAAGTGATATTCTAGTGATCAACAGTTTAATCACAATATACAAGAATTAAGATTAACCGCTTAATCATGATTCCCAAGAATTACATCTTTTGACCAGCAATGAATTCATCTATAACTTCGTATGACTTTCATTTCTGAGCTGGATATTCCAGTCTTCTTTCGTTTTGCCTTTATACGTATCATAGTTCTATTTCCAATGTCACTCCTACTCACAGAAGATCATACATGATCAAGGGTGGCGCATGCCATGGACTTTCCGGCGTGTAAGTCTTACTAACACCCTATGGAACTTCCTTTCCCTTAATCCTCATCATCATATGATCAGTGTTCTTCTGGATCCCACACTTATCAGTTTTGTTTAGAGCACAATGAACATTTTCACTAATGCTTACAATCAGACATTGTACTAGATATCTTATATCCTACATCAATTGTCTTATCACTGAAAACAATTTTTCAGTTCCATGAATATAACATAACTATCCCAAACGTTTCGAAGTTCGGGTTTCATGGTGGTGAAGACAATGCACTTAGCTGTGGTGGAATTCTAGCATTTTGGATTATGGACGTAAGTCACATCATCCATAGCATCAGCGGGAGAGCATCAAAAATTTGCGATAGGACATGGTCCTTCTCGGTACTATTGAGGATAGTCCTCACAATACGGTACCAATCGTAAAGTTTTTACCAGATAATACAGTTAATCAAAATCAATTGGGAATGTGGTAATGCGAGCCATTATTCTACAACGATAATGCAAATACTAAGACTTTGTTCATAATTAAGTTGCACTTGTGATTAATCAATTTAATTACTTAGTGCGCTCCCACTCAGATCAATATCTCTCGTAATTGATGCTGGAGTGATTCAAGATCCAACCCAATCGTCCGCCATTGATGTGACATCACTGATGACTTAGACTGGACCGGTAGGCCAACTTGCCAATCACGCCAAAGGTGATTCTTGTTCATCTTTCGATGGGCGTGTTCCGGTAGCAAACTTTTATCCAAACCGTCAAGATAACCAAGTGTAATGTGCTGTGTGTTCTTTTAACACACCCGTCTTTTATGCGTCACACCGTGTGCACCCATGTGACATGACCTGCTCCGATGTGAAACATAGTATAGACGGTGCTACAGTTGGAAGAACACTATCAACTTGATATTGTTTTGCGAGAGATCACCCTAATAAAACACGACTACCGCGCATCAAACAAGGGTGCATCAAAGGGATAAACATCACAGGCAGTTCATAAAATTATGTGATATGATATAGCCCTTTGCTTCGTGAAGTCTTCGTAGTCTTCACGCCGTCGTGGTAGAAGTCACCGCGTCCACAAACTTTCTCCTTGGCGCCGGGAACATCACCACGGCTTTCGGCATGTGCGTCGGGGTCCACCTCCGCATCGTAGATCATCACCTTGCATCTATCTATTGCTTTGCCTCGAGCTAATAAACAGTTCTGGCACGCAGGCCATAATTAAGTGACAATCATATGACTCCAGTCATCATGCCGTACCACGACACGCAGGTCGCGAATAAATATTACATAACATATAGCATCTCATACAAACACATTGCAAATCTTGAAGGCTATACCACATCACATGCATACTCTGCAAAAACGAGTTAGATCGCCATCTACACGGGTTGTTGCAACTTTTATCGTGGTTGTTAAGCAGGTTTACAAGGCAAACGAAAAACCCTAGATAAAACAAAACACGATACTTCTTTTGTTGCTAGTTTAACATACGGGGTGCGTGCAGCAACTAATGCCACAAGCCAAACTTCGTTAAACGCGTGACCCCCGTGTGGATTTGAGTTCATAAAATCCACAAGCCTCTCCATGTTAAATCTTCTATTGCGAGATTAAGATGAGATCCAAGGAGTTTGATGTAGACCATGATCAAGGCAACCAGCATACTGAAAGCAGCATAGAGGGATCGATGGAAAACTCAATCCTTGTAGCAAAACCTCAACTTGCCATCAAGCATAGAAAAAATCACATGATAGGGAAGCAACAAGAAAATCAATGCCTCATATCACACATATGATCTAGACCTAAACATGCATCTAATCAAGGATCGCTCATGATACCACTGTTGGGATACGTAGTAGAAAACAAAAAAATTCGGCCTACGAATCAAGAACCCAAGATCATCCAAGAAGATTGCATACAAGGTTTTAGGTCATGGCTCACCAACCGATGTAGCGGAAGTAGAGTTGGCGAAGCTCGTGGACGTAGTGGAAGTAGATCTCGCTAGTTCTCCCACGAACAGTCCCTCGATCAATCCCACGAACAAGTCCCGTGATCTAGTCCCACGGACAAGTCCCATGAACAAGCTCCTCGAAGAAGGGTCGAAGGTACGACCCCTCCATTAGTATCCACACATCCCGTAGCAGCAATCCAGCAGCGCTCCGCCGTCCAGAGATGAACGCCACCGAAAAAACTAGAGGGAGAAAACCCTAACGGATTCCGATCTAGAACAGCGTCTAAACCGGGGTCTAAAAGTGGAGCAACGGGGTTTAGAGGAGGGAGGGTGGCGCATAGGCCTTGGGGACAAGTTGTGTTGCGCCCCCCACCCCTCCCCCACATTATATAGGTGGCCAAGAGGCCCTTGGGGCGCAGCTCAAAGGGAATTGGGAGTCCAACTTGGACTCCCAAGCCTTCCAAACCTTACCACACCTTCCCACCGGAAAACTGCCATAATGGGTTTTGGTATTCCCACCTGGAGGAGGTTTCCTTCCCCTTGGTGCGCCCCCACCCCCTTGGCCGGCCAGGTCAGCCTAGGTGGCTTGCCCCCCAAGGCTAGGGGCGCAGGGGAGTGGGTGGTACTGCCCGGAACCTTCCGGAACCTTCTAGAAGCTTCCAGGACCTTCCGGGACCTACCGGGACTGTTTCGGGACATTCCGAACACTTTTGGAGCACTTCCAATACCTTCCGGAACCTCTAACGAATGTTCCGGAGCCATCTAAATGGGTTTCGGAGCCATCCGGGCAAAGGTTATTATGTCCGGTGAACACAACATATTGTTTAAGCTGTCCACCGATCACCGAAACTATTCCGGTTGATCGTAAACTTTCCCATTACCATTTTCATATGTTCCGGAACCACCTGGGACTACTCCAGAGTGATCCGGACATATCCTTAAATACCCAAAACTACTTTTGGTTCCCTTATGAACTATTTCATAAATCCCCGGAACTACTTCCGGTACCCGTATGAACTATTCTGCTTTGCTTCCACTAAACCTTCTATCATTCTAGTATTCTAACAGACTACTGCTCGTTAAGTGTGTGACCTAATAGGTTCGGTATAATGCGGACATGACTCAGAACATCTTCCGGACATAGGTCAACAGCCTTTTGTCAATAGCCAATAATCAACAGCGGAGCCATGGACACCCATGTTGACTCCCGCACATACACGAAGAAACTTCGAGTGAACCATTATGTTTATTCATGTACCATTCCCTTTGCTTCGCGATATATGACAAAGTTAGAGGAGAGAAGTTTGGCACCCATGTGTAACAACTTTTGAACACAAGCCACTCGTTATCCTCTTTGCTCGTTTGTCCCTTTTCTCGTTATCATATTCCGGTATCCCCGTGACTGAATCACAATGCGTCTGGCCAGACTATAATGGATACCGTCATACCGAGTGGGCCCGAAGTGAATATCTTCTTCATCGTGAAGGAGCAAATCCCATTCTTGAACTATCACAGTCACTAGCCACACCATCTGACATACCCAGAACTTATTTTACTACTTCCCATTTACGGGAGGATTCATCTAAGAACCAAAGCATGTCTTCCTGTGTGAAGCAACTCGATACTCTCATGGTCTAAGGAATTACGTATATGATAACATTTCATGATATGACTTATAACGTAGTTACGATGTGATCTCTAAGTATATCATTCAATACTGGGGTCGGTTCAACATCATTGTTCTGCTAACAATATATTCCCATTGCTACTGACATCCTTGTTACAAGAACAATGTCCATGATTAAGAAAACGTAATCATCATTTAGCACAGGAGCTGGTCTTAGAGGCTAAACCAAGAACTCTTGGTGTTTACATTTCCACACATGCAAGTGAGTTTTCTTCTGAATCTCATAGTCAGGGTCATTGCAATTATAGCACATAAATATAAACATTAATTACGAACGTGGAAATATATATAATAACATTTTATTATTGCCTCTAGGGCATATTTCCAACAGAAGGGCACGACCTCGCCGTACGCGCGTCCATGGCCGCCCACCGGCTCACGCCACTTGTACCCTTTGGTACCGGTTGGTGTTCGTCGGCTAGCGCGGCGCCGACGTGAGGAGGAGTGCCGAGTGGCAGGAAATGATAGGGAGAGGGAGGCTAGGGCAAGCAGCGGCTCGAGGGCATGTCCGGGAGGGAGGTGGTGCATGTATCTCTTGCGACATAGAGAGAAGAGCGAGAGGAGCGCCGAGTGTTAGGGTTAGGGTTATTGCTTTCTTCATTTCAATTTTTATCCATCTAGCAATCTGTTATGATCATGACATGATGAATGAATTAATTGTTTTCTTAATTTTGTAGTGACATTGAGCTATGAAGGACGACACCTTCGTCCGAAATGAGGATCAAGAAGAAGCCGTGCAGAGAATGATATTTGAGAGTGCCCGTGGGACGGAACCCGATGGAGATGACTTTGAGCTCACACAATTTCTGAACGATCTCGGTGAGGGACTTGAGTCTGAAGAGATTAGAAGAGAGAACGAAGTGTCCATAACAAACTCCGACGAGGTGTATATTTATGTATCAAGTCTATGTTCATCAGTAGATGCATTCATTTATTTGTGTTGCACTTATTAACGAATCATTTTTCTTTTAGCCTTCTGGATCATCGAGCAAGTCTGTTAAAACAAAACGAGGCCCGACGCAATTGCTAAAGGGCGAGGGTAGGTTAGCCCTCATCGCATTTAATGATAACGGTGAACCGGTGCATCCCAAAGAGCACTGACGCAAATTTATAAATCAAGCTGGAGTTCTTGTTAGGGACCATGTACCGATCAGCATTCAAGAGTGGCATAAGCCGAAGAACGCGGGGACTGAAGCTAGTTATGTCAACGACGCGTTGAAAAATTTTCTTTGCGACAATCTATTGACACGCTTCAGCCTACCGGAAGACATGACGGAAGGCTAGAAGAAGAAACTCAAGGAATGGACTCTCAAGAAGATGGCCATGCTATTCCACACATGGAAGAAAAAATTATGGGACAAATATAAGCATGAAGATCCAGTATTCAATGATAATCTAGTGAAGATAAAACATCACTGGCCCGCATTTAAGAGGTATAAGCAATCGTCTACTCATGTGTCCCGATCGGTCACAAATACGAAAAATGCTTCAAAGAAGGAATTTTTCCATCATTTGGGGTCAGGTGGCTACAAGACTTCCATTCCGAAGTGGAGAGCGTTTGAAGATAAACTGATGGATGCAGGAATCACTCCACATACATGGGACTGGCCCGACCGGTCCAAGCTCTGGTTGTTCGCGCATGGGGCAGGGTTGGACCCAATGACAGGGAAGATCGTTACGCAGGGGAAATGGAAGGACAAAATTGAAGCAATCACGAAGAAGCTTATAGATGCAATTGAAAAGGTCAGAAAGGGAGAGTACATTCCCGATAGAGAGAATGATGAGCTGACACTCGCTTTGGGCAATCCTGAACACGTTGGACGGGTTCGAGCTCGCCCAGGTCTCAACAAGAAGGAAGCGTGGCCGGAGTGCGCTGACACTTATAGAAGCCATTCGCGAAAGAATAAGGAGTCAGACAGGTTAACGGAATTGTTAAATAGGGTGGAGGCGCTTGAGAAAAATCAGAGGGAACCTGATTAGACGCTGTTTATACAGGATCCTCAAGTCGATGCCGCCCCATCTCAGCAAAGAAGCAGTGTGGGTTCCTCGCATCTTGACGGATGTGGAGGAAGCTACCCCGTGGATTATGTCAAGGAGAAGACAGATTGCGAGCTACATATGTTATTCAGGAACGTGTCTGTTAAGGTGGCGGTCAGCTATGTTTACCCAAATGAAGATGGAGCAACGCACCATCATATGCCCATTCCACATGGCTGTGTTCGTGTCGGGGTGGATGAAGTTGTTTCGGGTTTTGAAACATTGGAGCTTGATTTTCCTAGAGGTGACGATGAGAAGACAATGGCCGATGTCAAGCACGGTTTCACCCTATGGCCCAAGAAATACATCGTCCTTTTGCAAAGGCCACCGACTCCTCGTAGTCCACCTGAGCAGGAAAGGCCACCGACTCCTCTTCGTAGCGGTTCACATGAGCAGCAAAGGCCATCGACTCCTCCTGGTAGCAGTCCACATGAGCAGCAAAGTCCACACCTACCTGAGAGGGACCCCAGCGTGAGTCCGCCATCTCGAGATCCTCCGCGTAAGACAGCGTCCTTTAAGCGGAACGGTACACCGCCTAGGAAGAGACCTAGAAAGGAGAAACCACTGCCGCCTATTGAGAAGTTACCTTGGGAAAAAACTATCGAGGAAAACATGGAAACCTGTAAGTCCGAGCTGAAAGCCTTTTTTGCTAAGAAAGTGCCAGAGATCCCTTTTAAGAAGACTCTAGATCCGGTGAAAGTTGTGCGTACCGTTGAGAATCTATATGACCCTGTACCATCGCCGCCATCTGACTTAGGCGTTCTATACAAAAGTCGTATGACGAGATGATGAGGGCTAAAAAACCCACTCAATCGGTACGAAAACAATATTCACAAATTTATTTTGTTATCATATATAAGTTGTGCTTAGTTTCAGTAATAATTGTTTGATTGTGATTTGGTATATATACACACACACATAGCTCATGTATTCATTTGTATCTCATTCTTTTACAGTTGGCAAGAAATCGGGACAATATCTCAATCGAGGAACGCTTCAAAGCAATTGGCGATGAATTGGCGGGATTTTTCCTTCGGAACGTCATACCGCCATTCGGAGAGTTCCACTATGAATGATGTACATGTAACATATAGTTTGACTCGGAGATCAAGTACCACTATGCTACATGTAATAGATAGTATGCCTCGAAGATTACGGATAATGCTAACGTAGACCGAGCTACACGTAGCCCTTTATTTTGAACAAGTCATAAAATATATTTTACATTATTCAAAAAGCATTGAATTTTTTTATGAGTATACATACACATGTATATGATATATGTGCAAATTTTCATACCATTATACTTTCACATGTGGCGTATAAAAAAAAGAAAAATATTTGATTTTAAATGGGCCTTTTTGTTGTTGGTTTTGGGCTGAAATTTTGTTTTTTTTGTGCAGATTGCATATTACAATATTTTCGAACGAAATTTGACATGTTCGTGCAGAATACATATAAGTTTGCATATAACTTTTTTTTCTGATTTTTTTAAATTTTTTAAATAGTTTTACGATTTTTTCAAAATAAAGGGCTACGTGTAGCTCGGCCTCCAGAAATTCGCACTCTCGGAGAGTACCACTATATATGCATGAAGATTGATCTTCATGCATACGTACTACTTAATTTGCGATCTTATGCAATTACATGTGTTATATTATATGCACCAAGTTGCTATGCATCACCTTTATCTTCATGTACTACCTAAACCCAAACGCGTAGCAGGCGCATCGACGCGATATGAAACGGTCTGATACCCCTAAACCCCTCCCTAAGCATCGACGCGATATGAAACGGTCCGATACCCCTAAACCCCTCCTTAAAACCCTAAACCCTGAATTAACCTTTGGTACCGGTTCGTATTACAAACCGGTACCAAAGCTCCTTTGGCCTGCGCACTCTCCTGGACGCCCACGTGGAGGCCCCTTTAATACCGGTTCGCAAGGAACCGGTACCAAAGGGGGGGGCTTTTGTACCGGGCCTTTTGTACCGGTTTCTTAACCGGTACAAAAGTCCCTCTCAAACCGGTATTGATGAGTGATTTTCTACTAGTGGTTGAAGAGCAGCCATGCAAATACTTTGACCTTGGTGGGCACCCGGGAGGACCAAATGAGCTTGACGTGGTGATCCTCCCGTCCATCGCTAGCCAGGATGTGGTAGGCAGCCCGGGCGGAGAAGTTCTTCCCATCAGCGAGGAACCGCGCATCCATCTCACTGGAGTGTATGAAGTCTTGCATCAAAGACAACAGATAAACCATTTCCTGTGCATCCACATTAGAAAGACGGTCCCCGCTGGTTAAGAGGTAACCCATCACGAAGAATAGAAGCAACTCGAACGTGGGGTTGTATGGAATGTGTGTATAGGTTGTGGAACAAAATGGCTAGGGGTGCTGGAGCAAGCCAAGTGTCGAGCCAAAAGTAGGTATGTTGGCCATTGTTGGTGAGGACGAAGAAGATGGACTGTAGGGTGGGAATGTGGTGGTTTATGGTTCTGCATAGGAAGGATTGGTGTGTAGCGGGCTTGATGAGGGCATTTGGGTGGTTTAGGTTTAGCCAGGAGAGCCAAGGCGGTGCGGAGTGGGGGAAGACGGCTTTGCTGGCGAACTTCATAAGCAAGCATTTTTTTTGGAGGTGCAGGTTTTTCAGTCCTAAGCCACCACAAATTTTTGGTTTACAGACATTTTTCCAAGCAATTAGACATCGAGAGCCCGTGCAGGAGTCCTCGGCGGTCTAGAAAAAAGTGCGTCGAAGGATATAAGCATATGATCAAGGCTAGCTTACCAAATTGCAGATAGACAGTCCAACCATTTCACAACGATCACACAGTGATGAATGCAATTAACCAAACCATGTGGCAGTCTAATGATTTTAGTTGTCTCACCGAACACATGCATAGCGTGCAACCAAACCTAGCAATTCCAGTCGTGAATTGAAGATAACGATCAATAGTACATCGAACCATGATACTCAGAGGTACAATAATCAAACCCATCAGTGATCAGTTATCCTCTCACATACCAAGTGCGGCGCAACCCTGCAATCATGCAGGGCCGGTCCAAAGGTCGGGCAAAAGAGAACACCGCCCCGGGCCATGAGAGAAATGGGCGTTTACATGAATTATACTAGTACCCAACGGAAATAGCTTTTGGATCCCGAGCTCCATGGCTCTCTTAATTTAAAAAAAAAATCCAATTTTTAGGTTTTAAAAAATCTAGAAAAAACACACATACATATGGATGTATATTACTTGTCCGCAAAGTTCATAGTGAAATATGTTTGTATGCAAGCTACAAAAAAAATGCAAAAAACTTGTATATCTAACACATGTACTATTCGCTATTAAAGTACATGAATTTATCTTTTTATGTAGCTCAAAGCAAAACATATTTCATCATGAAACTTTCCAGAAATATGGTATACACCTCAATGTTCATGCGAATTTTTTTTGAGAAATTTTTGCTCTTGAAAGTAAGTTTTTTGATTTTTTTCAAGAATCAGGCTCATTGGAGGTCGGGATCCAAAAATCCCCACTCAATACCCAACCACTATACAATTATATAGTACTTTCTTTATGTAACATTAAAAATAATGCTAGATATGTACGTGCATCAAAACATATAGCAATATCATCAAAAGGAGCATGGAACACGCAAAAATTATATATACGTTTGTGACGTATCAATAGGTCTCATCAGCCTCTCTTAAAATAGGTATTACTTCTTTTACACTAGGTAAGTGTGACATAAAAGGAAACAACACAATTGGGAAATACTAGCACGTGAAATAGAATTGTTGTATCTTGCGTACTACTACCATGTAGGGAGCGTTCCTCATTCAGGGACGAAATATAGTTAGTTGGAGTGTATGGAACGAAGGAATGGTCAATTCTTTTGGACGGCTTAAAAAATAAGCCATCACTCCTTAGCTTAAAAAATTAAGTCGTCTATTAATTTTTTGAGGCTTTTAGATTAGTCATCCTATAATTAGTTTATAAGCTCCAACAAATACGAAAGACGGCTTATGGAAAAATCTGGGGAGAGGGGCTTATTTTCTAAGCCATCCAAAAGAACTGGCCCGAAATATAAAGAAGTTACTACCACATTCCTATTTAATGTGATCAAAAGCATCTCAAGGACCCCTAAGATAAATATTGTATTTATTTACAGTCGTTCATCCAACAGTGCCCACATACATTTCAAATCAAATTTGAACAAATCTAACAAATTTCATGCGAACACGATAAAATTCATTAGTTTGGACATAATTTACATAAAACGGATGACGTTTTATCTGTTTAACTAAACTTTTAAAAAACTAAACTAGCTTGTAGCTGGAGGTGACCTTTAACGCATGGCGTGCTTGACCAGCGGTACCATCATCCTCGTATGTGTCATCCTTGTCGTGATAGTAGTCCTTCAAGCGGCTAAACGGTGCGGTAGCCCTATCCGGTTGCTGCCTGACCCTCGCGAAGGAGCCACTTTGCTTCGTCATGTACCGTGCGGCCATGCTAAGGGACACCTTAGCCAGTGTTGATCCTAACAACCCTGGTGCCATGTTTCTGCTCACGATGAAAGAGGTGTCATCGTTGAGCGATCACTCAACGAAGGCGCAAAGAGGTTTTTTCGGGTGGAGAGTGTTTTTGGTGGGATCGGGGTGGCAGACATGTACACGACAATGGTTGGGACACCACAAAGCCTCCATATTTGTGTCCGGTTTATGGAAAAATGGACATCTGGTCTGCTCGTGGACCGATGGGGTACCGCGTTCGATGGAAAAATACATCCGGTCCGATGGATCCCATCGTATCCAACACCGACCCTCAAACCTTCTGCATTCATACATACTGGGATGTCTGAACCATTTTTATCATTCAACGCGGCGTTGTATCCGTCTGCGGACTGGCCCGCATGCTCGTTTACCCATAAATCTGACTCAAACCGGAAGAGGAGCTTTGCGGGAGTTCGTGTTAGGAAACGTATTAGAAAAAAAATTCGGCCTACGAATCAAGAACCCAAGATCATCCAAGAAGATTGCATACAAGGTTTTAGGTCATGGCTCACCAACCGATGTATCGGAAGTAGAGTTGGTGTAGCTCGTTGAAGTAGATCTCGCGGATCGTCCCACAAACAGCCCCTCGATCAAGATCACCGAGGAATAAGAAGCACCTCGATCCGTCCCACGCACAAGTCCCTCGACCAAGTCCCTCGAACAAGATCTCCGAGAAGAAGAAGCTCCTTAGAGAAGGACCAAAGATATGATCCCTCTATTAGTATCCACACGTTCCGTAGCAGCAATCCAGCAGCACTCCGCCGTCCAAAGATGAACGCCACCGAGAAAACTAGAGGGAGAAAACCCTAACGGATTCCGATCTAGAACAACGTCTAAACCGGGGTCTAATTGTGGAGCAACGGGGTTTAGAGGAGGGAGGGTGGCGCATAGGCCTTGGGGACAAGTTGTGCTGCGCCCCCCCCCCATCCCTCCCCCACATTATATAGGTGGCCAAGAGGCCCCTTGGCCGGCCAAGGGAGGTGTGGAGTCCCTATGGGACTCCTACTCCCAAAGGGAGTCCTTCCCACTGGGGAATCCTACTCCAAAGTGGATTGCAATCCTACTTGGAGTAGGATTTCCCCCTATGGCGCCCTCCCCACCTCCTAGCCGGCTAGGGGCTGCCTAGGTGGTTTTCCCCAAAGCTAGGGGCGTGGGGTAGTGAGTGGTACTTCCCGGAACCTTCCAGGAGCTTCCAGGACCATCCGGGACCTTCCGGGATGGTTTCGGGACATTCCGGAACCTTCTGGAGCACTTCCAGGACCTTCCGGGACCGTTCTCGGATGTTTCGGAACCATCTGGATAGTTTTCGGGGCCATCCGAGTTACAGTTTAATCTACTCGATGACCGCGTAAGTTGTCGGGACGTCCACCGATTAACCGGAAACTATTTCGGTCGATCCAGGACTTCCCTAGTACCATTCTCATATGTTCCTGAACCACCTGGGATTATTCCAGAGTGATCCGGACATATACTTAAATACCCAGAACTATTCCTGGTGCCCTTATGAACAATTCCATAAATACCCGAAACTACTTCCGGTGCCCGTATGAACTATTTTGTTTTGCTTCCACTAGACCTTCTACCATTCCAGTATTCTAACAGACTACTGCTGGTTAAGTGTGTGACCCAATAGGTTCGGTATAATGCGGACATGACTCAGAACATCTTCCGGACATAGGTCAACAACCTTTTGTCAATAGACAATAATCAATAGCGGAGCCATGGACACCCATGTTGACTCCCGCACATACACGAAGAAACTTCGAGTGAACCATTATGTTTAGTCATGTACCATTCCCTTTGCTTCGCGATATACGACAAAGTCAGAGGAGAGAAGTTTGGCACCCATGTGTAACAACTTCTTGAACACAAGCCACTCGTTATCATCTTTGCTCGTTTGTCCCTTTTCTCGTTATCGTATTCCGGTATCCCCGTGACTAAATCACAATGCGTCTGGCCAGACTATAATGGATACCGTCATACCGAGTGGGCCCGAAGTGAATATCTTCTTCATCGTGAAAGAGAAAATCCCATTCTCGAACTATCACAGTCACTAGACACTCCATCTGATATACCCAGAACTTATTTTACTACTTCCCATTTACGGGAGGTTTCATCTAAGAACCAAAGCATACCTTCCTGAGTGAAGTAATTTGATATTCTCATGGTCTAAGGAATTACGTATATGATAACATTTCATGATATGACTTATAACGTTGTTACGATGTGATCTCTAAGTATATCATTCAATACTGGGGTCGGTTCAACATCATTGTTCTGCTAACAATATGTTCTCATTGCTGCTGACATCCTTGTTACAAGAACAATGTCCATGATTAAGAAAACGTAATCATCAGTTAGCACATGAGCTGGTCTTAGAGGCTAAACCAGGAACTCTTGGTGTTTACATTTCCACACATGCAAATGAGTTTTCTTCTGAATCTCACAGTCAGGGTCATTGCAATTATAGCACAAAAATATAAACATTAATTACGAACGTGGAAATATATATAATAACATTTTATTATTGCCTCTAGGGCATATTTCCAACAGTCTTCCACTTGCACTAGAGTCAACAACATTGTCAGTGCTTGAGCACTTTACACCTATGGCATACCGGTGTAATGCATGCTTCAATTATGGTATAGACTTCATCTACGGATCTGACGTTTCAGGCTCGTTTGTATCTTGCATATCTTCGCGTTTTCACGCTATCATAAAATTCACTAATTTTGTCAGTTTAGCTTTTTATATGTTTGAATCATTTGGCAGGACCTTGGTTCCTTTAGAATAAGTTATGAAATCATTCATCAATGTTCCATGAGCTTCAAGCATCTAGGAAACCATACCATGTTCATAAATGAACTGATGATTCAAAATACCCTCCCTTGTTCCTAAACCATTGAGTGTAGCAGGTCAAAAGGGAGAACGCCGATTTGGTACCCGGGTGAGAGACAAAAAATAAATAATAATTCAAAAAGTCTCAAGAATTTCCAATTTTTTGTGGTGGAAGGTCTTTACGTGCGAGACGTTCTGCAAATTTTGATGAAGTTCGAACATCAGGAGAGCTCGCGGTAAAAAGACAAATTTGCAATTTCTTTAAACGCTACTGTTTATGCACTATTTTGGATTGAATTTGTCTTTTTTGTGGCAAGCTCCCTAGATATTCGAAAAATCTCAAATTTTACACGAACATCTATACTCCAAGCATCTTTCACCACAAAAAAATTGGAATTCTTTGAGCTTTTTCCGTATGTCTTCTGAAGAGTTTCTTGTGTAGGAGCATATGAGGCTGGGATCATGTTCGAATTACTCTTGAAAATGCAATTTTATTTATGAGAAGAAAATTTTGAGTATTTTTTAAGAATTATTTGATTATTTTTGTACGATATTAAGCTGGTATAAAAACACATATGTATAATTCAGAATCAATTTGATCAGGTGACACGCTGAAAGCCAATCACACGATGGCCCAGTGAACTATTCCCTCAATTTTATATTAACTGTCGTCGGAAAAAACATGTAGATACATCTGTTTCAGTGACAGTTAATACAGAACTAAAGGAATAATACGGTAGTTATGGAGAAAGAAATCTGGAGAGTGATAATCGGGATGTAGATAATCTTGAGATGGAAACTTGGTTATAGTTAAGATCTCGAATATATACGAGCAATTATACTACCTTTGTTTCATATTAAATATCATCAGGAAAAACATCTAGATACATCCGCTTCAGCAATGACAGTTAATACAAAATCGAAGGAGTAATACGGTAGTTATGGAGAAATAAATCTGGAGAGTGATATTCGGGATGGAGATAGTCTTGAGATAGAAATCTGGTCACAGTTAAGATCTTGGAGATATACGAGAGATTATAGGCATTAATTAAAAGGATATTGATAAGAGATTGTGGGGTGAGCGTGATTCCGGGAGGAGATTCTTTTTTCTTTTCATTAGTTTCCATGTTTTCTTAAGGTATTAGTTTCCTTGTTTGGGTGTTCGGTGGCCGGGAAAGGGGAGATTAACTTGCACATACTAATTGCTTGGTCCCATTAGTTATTGAAACCAATGGCTGAGATTAATTAGGGGTAAGAGGGACCGGGCTATAAGAAGAGACCGCACTAACCTGTTTGGATCCGCACCTTCTCCTATCCCACTTCCTTCCTTCCTCCATTCTTTCCTTGGGTGTTTCTTCTTTCTTCCTTCCTTCCTTCCTTCCTGAGGAGATCGAGATGGGGATGGGGGTACCCAATCTCAAGGTGCCAAGCATCTGCTTGCTACTGCTGTTCATGTCACTCTGCTTACTTCCTGGTAATTAAGCCTTGCCTGAGAAACATTCATCTACCTGAAGAATACGACACTTCCTTCAGTGTCCTAGCTAGTCTTCTTTTCCTGGGCTGGGCAGAATAAATATATAGTGCAAAAAGAAGTATGGTGATGTTATTTAAGCACAATGCTGCCATGTTTTTGCTTCACTGCATGCAGGATCTCAAGGGCGGACTTGCAAGGTGCAGAGCCAGATGTACACTACTGACGACTGCAAGACCAGCCCATGCGTGGGGTACTGCATACTGGAGGGCTTCGATTCCGGGATCTGTGAAGGGAGCTACTTCCAACCCTTGAAGATATTCTGCTTCTGCGAGAGACCCTGCTGAGGGATGGTGTGATGTAGTAGTAATAAGATGTTACTGCTAATAAGGTAATCCATTGTTGTCGTCGATGCGACGATTCACTCAGTTGTAGTTGTGACAATGTCTCATATATATGTGCCCATTTTTATTTCATTTTTTCAAATGCTCGCTTCCCTCCCAGTTTGAGATTGGTCAGTTTGTGGAAATGGATCGCGTGTTTCATTTCACTTCGTTTTTGTTGAGTATGCATCACATGCTTCTATCTATCTATCTATCTATCTATCTATCTATCTATCTATCTGTAAGAAGGTCTATCTATCTATGTATCTATCTGCAAGGGTAAAGTCCATCGGCTCGGCTCGAAACGGACACCCAGGAGGATGCTGAACCTGCACAAGAACCACCATAAAACAACAAGGATCATAGCCACTTCCGTTTCATAGCGGTACTACAGCTCCACATGCCGCAGTCGATCATAAATATATAGAAAATGATTATGGATTCAGAATAGATGTTGGGGGGAAGGGGGGAGGTCTTCAATAATCAGAACGACAATGAAATGGTTATCATCTATAATATTTGGTTTGGAATCATTATAGTAACATTCAAGTAAAGAATCATTGTGTATATATTGAACCACAAACTGAAGAGCTATAACATACACAGATCATCAAAGAAGAGAGAAAAAAAAATCCTATCCACAACTATAATGTTTTAATAGTGTTTCTTATAGTCTCTTGGCAAATTCTCATTTTTTTTTCAACACATGGCATTTTTCAACTTACTATGCATTATTATTAACAAGATACACAATGAACGAATCATGCGGTTAAATTTTTTACAACGATGTGGATAGTTTGGTTGGGCAGTTAGTCGAGCAGAACTTTTCTTGACTGACCTTGAAACTTTTTTTTTTGAGGGAAGACCTTGAAACTTTTCATGTGTGTTGTATGAGCTTTGCTACACCTACGGACAATTTACAGAGAAGTTACGGACGGCTGGCCAGGCCACCAATTAAATTCAGGGAGGGCGCAAGTAATTAGGAAAAGATAATTACGTTAGTTAATGACAGCAGGACAGGTCAACCTGTAGATAGAATTTGTAAAGAGCAGTCCGTACGTTTAGCACTTTTGGTGTTGTATTGTACGGAGACCCAAGTCCATCAATCCGTACTGCTTCGGGATCGAACCGTACTGTATACACTCCATATATATAACCAACCCATCGATTTGCTTAAGCCACAACTTGCTTCGCACGATCGACTAAATAAACCTAACAAAGCCCGGCGGCCCCGGCCGATCTTTGCCATGGCGACGGCGACGGAGGATCCGTGCCCGTGCGTGCTCATCGCGCCGCAGATCGAGGCCGCCGACGGCACGCTCACCACCGCCGGGCTCTACCGCTGGGAGGAGGGCCAGAGCTTCGCCACCCTCGTGGTGGACGCCATGCCCGACTACCACTCCTTCCACCCCGACATGGAAGCGGCGCACGACCTCGCGCACTGCGACGGGCTGCTGCTGGTGCCCACCGACGCCGCCGCGCGGGTGCTCAACCCGGCCACATCCCGCGTCCTCGCGCTCCCGGCCTCCGTTGTCGCGCCGCCGTCCCCGCTCCCCTCCGGCCGGATCGTGGGCCACCAGGCGTTCGGCCTTGGCCGCGACCCTCGCTCCGGGGCCTACAAGGTCGCCCGCTTCTTCTACCGCTCGCTCGACGAGGCCGAGCTCTACACAGGCGGCTGCACCTACACCTACGCCCTCGGGGCGGAGGTTCTCACTCTCACCGCCGGGGCGGACCAGCATTGGCGCGAGACGGCGGCGCCACCGCCGTGCCCGGTCATACCAGGGCGCACGGCGACATTCTTCAAGGACTCGCTCCTCTTCACCCCGCACGAGCGGGTCCTCGGCAAAGACAAACACGCGCCGGGTTTCATCCGCTTCAGCCTAGACGACGAGTCGATCGGCGTCACGCCGGGACCTCCCTGCGACGACAAACGGATCGACTACGCCGCGTCCAGCTTAGCGGAGCTTCGCGGGGAGCTGTGGCTACGTTTGGGAGCGGCGCCATGTTCTCAAGGCCTTTGTTTTCCGTGGCCGCCGATCTCTTCGTCCGGTCACCGCGTCCAGTGGCGGATCCAGGAATTGAACTTAGCCGGGGCGAAACATTTAAACAATAAAAATTTTGATTGAGAAATGCAAGTTCGATGAATAATTAAGCTAGATGCACTTCAAAATCAACATAACTACTGATTCAGAACACTTCAAGGTTATGTAACCACAAAAAATCTCAAAATCTAACATGAAATGTCATAGAGAACTACTAACATGGACTTCCGCTGCTTGAATAATTCATTCCATGACCCAAAATGTCCAACTTCATGACTAGTAGATACCTACAACAGGTGAACAAGCGGGATCAATATATATCTTAGAACAAGCTGGATATCAATAGTTAACAAAAATATTTACCTAAGTCGTAAGTATACGAGGAGGGTTTGGTAGATGGCCTCTACGGTCTCTCAAGCTGTGAAAATGTTCTATAATCTTCTTGTCATCAATTGCAGCAAATATATCTCGCTCAACATAGCATACCATCATATCATTCAACCAATCATCAGATATCTTACTTCTCAAATCTGTCTTTATGATATTCATGGCTGAGAAAACTCTTTCAACCGATGTTGTCGCTACTGGCAAAGTCAAAGCAAGTTTGATGATCCGGTAAACCAAAGGAAAGTGTAAATGTTCCTTAGTTTCAACCAACTTGAGAGCAAGATTAGCGAGACTACCACAACCACAAAAAACATGAGACCTTTTCATCATATCAATGTATATCTTGAGCTGACCATCCAAATGATATTGTTCTTCTATATCGAAGTCGACTGAGTACATAGATGCAAGCTCAAGCAGGTTCTCATGATCAAATCTGCTAAATGAGTCTCTAGGATCTAGGCTAGCAATGCATATCAATAACCTTGTTGAAGTTTCACCGAACCGATTATTCATCTCAGCTATGTTTCTATCAAGCACCTCATTGAATATTTCAATCTTGTAGTGATGAAAGCAACTAACCATTTTGCGGGAACTCCTTGGGTAACCCCTTGCTGGAATATTCTCATCCATACTAGGCACTGGTATCTCTCTTTTAATACAAAAGGAAGTGGTAGCCTCCAAAAGTGCCTCCCATCCATCATCCCTCAGCTGCTGCAATAAACTTTTCACAGACACAATCATGTTCATTGCACTTACTATGTTCTGATCCTTTTGTTGTAATGCTTGTGACAAGTCATTAGTCAAACCAAGCAATTTAAGCATCAAATGTAAGATGAGGACAAATTCAAAGACCTCCATAGATTTCATCAAACCTGATGCTTTGCCTCTATCATCGGCATCCTCCCCATCATGAGAAATAGCATGTAGCACTTGGATCACCGAATCCCACATTTGATGGAACCGAATCAATGTCCTATGGTGAGAACCCCATCGTGTATCACCGGGTCTTGCTAAGGTTGTCTCTTGATGTTTGCCTCTTCCTTTATGAATCTCCCCATTTTCTAATTGCCACACAATCTTGTCATGATGCTTCTGTAGTAAAGCATCTTTCCGTTTACAAGAAGCACTGACCTACAAATCAAAGCATTGTAAAGTGCAAGTCAGCAAGAGATCATTGTAAAATACAAGACATCATTTGTTGAATATTTAGTGAGTTATAAAATATATACTAACCATGGTTACAATCATATTTGCATATCCAAAGAAATCACTAACAGCAAGGATACCCTTCACAACAGCCACAACCACTAACTGAAGTTGATGGGCAAAACAATGAACATAAAACGCATGAGGATTTTCGTCTAACACCAATTTTTTCAAGCCATTTAGTTGCCCACGCATATTTGAGGCTCCATCATAACCTTGCCCTCTCAATCTAGACATGGATAATCCATGGGTAGCAAACACTTCATCCAAGGAACTTTTGAGAGAAGCAGATGTGGTGTTCACTACATGCTTGACACCAAGTAACCTTTCCAAAATATCCCCTTTTATGTTCAAAAACCTGATAATGACAACCATTTGTTCTCTAATAGATGCATCACGAGACTCATCAACAAGTAGAGAGAAATGACTATGCCCAAGCTCACTCATGATTACTTCAGTGGTCTTTTCTGCACAAGCTTGTACCATTTGCTTTTGGATTTCATGGAAAGTCATTTGATGATTTCCAGGGGCATTATCATTGAGTACATCAGCTGCAGCTTTGCATCTTTTAGCATACCAATCCAACAACTCACGAAAATTACCCTTGTTTCTTGAAGTCTTCGACTCGTTGTGGCCACGAAAGGCAAGCCCTTGCCTAAGAAGATACCTGACAACACCCATAACAGCCATCAAACGATCTTGGTATTCAAGATGCGACCTCTCATTTTGAGTAGTGATTGCATATGCCACACTTTGTTTCTGGTTCTTGAAATCTGTACAATGTCTTCTTGCATTGTTGTGAGCACTCTTTATCGACCCTACATGAAGCCTGAAATATTCAACCGCTTTCTTCCAATTTTTGTACCCATCTTGGTTGAAGACATTGCCCCCAAACTTTACATGGGTTACTGGCTGCTTGAAGAGATAGCAGTGGAAATAATATGCCTTGTTCTCTTTTACACTGTACTCTAGCCAATCAAACTCCTCAAACCACTCCTCTCTGAATACCCTTTTATCTGTAGTAGTGTTGCGAGGGAAATCATGCCCATACGGCTGACATGGACCTTTCTTCAAATATTCCCTTCTCACTGCATCTCTGATTTCTGGAGTGGAATAATCACAAATTTGTTTTCGGAGGCCCGGATCAGGTTGAATAACAATAGAAGTTTGCATCAAAGGTTCAGATTCATGAACAAGATCTTCTACAATATTTGCATCAGAAGTTTCAATGGATAAAATGTTTGCATCAGGTTCTTGAACAGGAACAGAACCTTGAGATTCAGTAATTGGGTGAGTTCCAAAATAAGCAGCAATTGGTTTCATTTTCTTAAAAATTCCCTACAATACATCATAACCATGTTCAGTAGCTTGCTAGAAAAATAGAAAATGAAGATAAACATCAAAAGATTTACAAGGAATTGATGGATTGGACTACCTGCTGGTTGCGCTTGCTGATTTTGCAAAGTGTGGCTGTGCGTTTGCACGAGCTTGATGATCTTCCACCGCTGCTTCCTCCGACACAGGCCGCGCCCGGGACATCATCTGCTGGTTCGTTCATCCGCGGACGACGGATCTGGATCAGATGCCGGCGCCTGGCGGCCCGGCGAGGCGGAGCTTAGTGGCGGCGAGCCGGCGGCGAGCCAGTAGGCGGCGGCAACTAGGTTTAGTTTCTATGTGCTGCGCTCAGGCACTGGCTCGATTTGGGGAATCCCCTGGACGGCTGGACGTGAGGTGGGGGTGTGAGGTGAAGTGTGGGCTAGGTGTGACCGTGTGGAGGTATGGACCGAGCCAGTGACCGACCGTGCGCAGTCCACCACATGTATATGAGTACGAGTCCATCTGTCCATGTATAAGCGAATCGTATTTTTCGTGTACACGATTTTGGCTACCCGGGGCGGCCGACCATACTGGCCCCTACCGTGGCGCCGCCCCTGCTCCAGTCCGCCGCTCTGGACAAACTGCAGGAGCTTGAGATCAGCATTGACCCGCCTCCGGCGTCAGCATTCAGCTTCTCAGCCACCCTCCGTGTCGCCTCCTTCGGAAATTGCAGCCTCCCTGATGACATCGTCCAAGGGCTTCACTTCCCCCTGGTTAAGCAGCTCGGGCTCAAATGTGTCCACGTCACGGAGCACTCGCTGCACAAGTTGATCGCCGAATGCACGCCGGCCCTGGAGTGCTTGCTTATGGACCGATGCATCGGCTTCAGTAGCGTCCGGATCAACTCCCTTAGCCTTAGAAGCATCGGCGTGCGTCCCGAATGCTACTGTGAAATCCTGTTCGAGGAGCTCGTCATCGAGAACACGCCTTGTCTTGAAAGCTTGCTCCATCTTGATTTCGCCACTGGTCTCCGTGTATCCGTAGTCTCCGCGCCTAAGCTGCATACCTTAGGCTGCCTTTCTGATGTCACCTTGCCTACATTTTCTGAGAGGATAAGCGGTGGCATTTCTGATGGGTTTTGTAACTCTGACCGGAATCGACTCCCCATGTTCATGTTTGGCTCCACAGTTATCACGGTACCTTCATAAAGCCTCCCACTTACGTTGCTATGTGTACCTGAGTTGTAATTTTTCTTTCTTTCTTGATGAAGGGATCAGGCGTTGATAAGTTGACAAATGCAGTGCACACAGTCAAGATTTTAGCTGTCTAGATGGGGGCTCTTAGTCTGGATACAGTCATTGAGTTGATGAGATGCTTTCCATCCTTGGAGAAGTTGTACATTCAGGTGAAGATTCTTTGTCGGTAACCCGTAATTGTGTTCTTTTTTATCTACTTACTGGTATGGTGAAGTGGCTGATTTTCCATTTGTCCATGTTCTTTTTCAGCCACAGTCAACACGGGAAAACAATGTGTGGCATCGTAAACACCGGAATTTCATCAAAAGTTCTGATATCCGTGTAAAGACAGTAGCATTAGAGTGTTACGGGGGCTCAGTCTGAAGTCAACTTCGTGAATTTCTTTGTACTGAACGCAAGGCTGCTGGAGCTGATGACATTTCGCATTCAGCCCCAGGTTCACAGTGAGGAGTTCTTTGCGGAGCAGCGTAGGGAGCTTCAGCTTGAGAAAAAGGCTTCCAAAGTTGCTCGGTTTCATTTTGTAGTCGGAAGATGTGTCCGCAGTGTTCGGGGTATGTATCATGTGCGCGATTTGGAGTTAACTGACCCATTCGCATGTTGACACTGAAACCAGGTTTGGTACATTTTGGAGCTACTCTTGGTTATATCAGTCTATCTGACAAGGATGAGGACGAATCAACAATGGTAGCTGCCGAGCCAAAGAAGATAACTTGTGGAGCTGCTCATTTTGATTGTGATCGAACACCACTAAGACTGGCAGATTGATAATATGATCTGTTGATTGGTTTTATCATGCTCGTTTTGGCTACTTCTGCTTCCTGCTTCTGGTGCCAGGTATATGGATATCTGCAGGCATGTATAATTTAGAACACCACTAGGATTGACGTACCTGTACGTTTTGGATTGTTTCGTCAAGAATGCTTCTGCTTCCAGTGTCCTTTGCATGTTACTTTGTCGAGAATACTTGTCCATTGGTGCTACTATGATATGCCTGTGTTTTGGTTTGTAAACTTGTCGCCCAAATTTATTTGCTAGTCCTGGAATTGACTGCTTTATCAGGTTGAGCATCGTAACCGGAAATTCTAACATACAACCATTTTCTTTGTCCACGAGTACATCATATCCATGGCTGTGTTTTCAGTTTTCATGTTGCCCTGTTTCTGGGAGGGTGTTTGGCTGCATGATAAACATTATCACCATCACTTAGCCTACTGGCTACTTTTTTTTTCTGAGATAAAACCTACTGGCTACTAGATAGGGTAGGCTATTCACGCCATTTTTCCGCCCTCAAATACAAGGGTAAATGCATGTGAATAAAGCTGCATCTCTACTGTTATAATTGCTTGCTAACTGTAAACAACATTTTGTAAATAAGGCAAGAAAGATAAACGAAGATAAAAAGATACTCTTTTCATATTAAAATAAATATCTTAACTTTGTATTGTACTAATTTTAGTACTCCCTCCGTTTCAGTTTACAAGTTCTGCGCGTATATCTAGATCATAAAATTTATCAACGTGATATACTTTATATAATATAAAAATATACCATTTAAAAATATGACATCTAAAGTTTATGACATCTAAAGTTCTCCGACTAAGGCATTGAATAGATTTTTTTTTGAGTTGAAACAAGGAAAGAAACAAACGCTAGTGAATCTAGAAGATAAGTAAATAGAATGCTGAATAATCCTTGCGCATAAAAGGAAAACACATTGATTTGATTTTTAAAAATATTAATGCTTTGATTTGTTTCTAGAATGCTTCCTTCTAAAAGGGAGTATGTCATTCGTTCGTTTCGTTCCATCTATGCCGCACCCTTCCATCAGTCCAATCATTTTTTTTCTCCCACGATTCCTTTCCTTCCTCACATTCCATATTTAGTTGATTTTTTAACTTGCCTAAAATCTATCTATTCCAAATACCCATCTCTATTCCTAAAGGACACATAAATATCGGACCCCCCCCCCCCGCGTCGCCTCCTCCTCTGGGCGACTCGGGGGCAACCCTAGCACTCCCCACCGCCGGCACCCTCCCACCCCCTCCCCCGCCTCGCCGCCGCCGAAGGGGATGCCGCGAAGCCACGCGTGCCCCTGGGATGGAGGCGGCGGGGCTCCCCCTCCCTCACTAGCGTCCTCCTCGCAGATCGCGCGGGGCTGTTGGCGGTGGCTGTCGCCAGCGGCGGCGTCCGAGGCTTGGATGGGCGGCCGCATCCGAGGCTTGGCTGGGCGGCGGCGCCGGTGGTGGAGGACGCTGGGGCTCTGCTTGGCCTGGGGGGGGCAGTGTCGTGGTCCCGTGCTCCTCCTCTGCCTCGCGTGGGTGGACGGCGAATCCGGGTTGGCTCGGGCTGCGTTTGGCGGCGGCGCTCGGGACTGGGTTAACGCCCGGGTCCGGCGTTCGTGGTGGGCGGATTGCCAGCGGTTTTGCCCAATCCTCCGATCTGAAGGCTCCGCGTCAGGTGGCGGCCTTTGTTCGAGGGCAAACTGCAGCAGCTGCTCCGGCGGGTCGGCTGAATTGGAGAGGGGGAATGAGCTGATGCAGGTGAAAGCTTGTCACCGGTTATGGCCGGTGCCGGCGGCGGCATTTGCGGCGTCGCTATCTTCTTGAAAACGTTGTCGTGGTAATGCATTTTTCTCTTCTTCGTCCTTTGCTCTGAGGGAAACCTCAGATTCGTGCTCGCGGATCGGATGACGGCGACACCTTGCGTCGTACCCCTCTTGTGGGCGTCATCTTGGAGTAGGGATCAGGCGGAGGGACCAATGCTGGTTGGATGGTGGTGGTGGTTCAGTTGGTGGTGCGGCCATTCTGGGACCAACGGTGGTGTGTGTCGTGCTCGCGTGCTCGTTTGGTGAGTCTCTGTTAGGCGGTGCCCTGCAGCTTTGCTGGTGGTACAAGAGGTGTTGTGGCGTCGTCTCGGCCCCGGGCAACCTTTCGAATGTGCCCAAGACACAGCTGGTGTCGCGGCGTTGTGCATAATCGGTTTAGTGGCGCCCTTCGATTGCGTCGACGATGCAGTTCCGTCGCTTTGTCTGCTTGGCGATGCCCTTCAACTAAGCTGTTGGCACACAGGTGCCGGGGCGTCGTCTCGGCCTCGCGTGCCCCTTCGAATGCGCCCCCGACACAGGTGGTGTCGTGGCGCAGTGCAGTCTCGGATACGCGGAGCCTTTCGACAACGCCGCCGGTTGTAGTGTCATGCTTTGGTCTCGGTTGGCTGATGTCGTTCGTCTCTCCACGCGATGCTCTTTGTAGTGTTGTGTTGTGATTTCTTTCCTTGTTCCCCATGTTAAATGTGTCATGTGTTGTGGAGAGTTTTTATTTATTTCTTCTCTCTGTGCCCCCTGTACTTCTGGTTCACTTGAACCTATCTTGCTACAAGGCTGCAAAGTCTTATAGGCAAATGAATACAATTCAGGTGGAGGGCGTTTCGCCCTCCCCCGATGACAATTAAAAAAAATCTTTATTCCTAAAGGGGAGTTGGTAGGCTGCCCTCCACGGTTTTTTCGCCTCCACGGTCTTTGTCTTCACCTCCCACCACCACCCCTCCATGCTGGTTCTTTTACCCTCCCACTAGAAACTAGATCTCTAAATTCAAGGAATTTACATATACATTCCTTTTATATTAATTAATACAGATAATTAATCACACACACATTCCTTTAAATCCTTGCGCATAAAAGAAAAACACATTGATTTGATTTGTATAAACATTAATGCTTTGATTTGTTTCCTAGAACGCTTACTTCTAAAGGGGAGTACGTCATTCGTTCGTTTCGTTCCACCTACACTACGCCCTTCCATCAATCCCATCATATATTTTTCTCCCACAATTCCTTTCCTTCCTCACATTCCATATTTAGCTGATTTTTTAATTTGCCTAAAATCTATCTATTCCAAATACCCATGTCTTAACATCCTTCTATCAAGCTAAATGAATCCCTTCCTTAGTGTACAAACCATACATAAGTTGGACATAAAATAGCATGTGCACACGGGTGCTTTTTTAGGAATTAATTGGTGATATTGTAAAAAAATCAGTATGTTTTTGTATTCATACAGTCTAAAAATAACAACATCATTAGCCTCAAAGAAAAATGATGGATTTAATGGTTACCCTTACTATCTTAAACGATATTTTTCCTTACCGTTTTCATTTTATATCATTACCAGATCAAGAATTCATAATATGTCTATACACGTCTTGATCATTTCGCGCAATATGTTCTGCAAGACATGTTCTAATAAATTAATAATTAGGCAAATTAGTTCACCGTTGTTCAATTCTCCAACATTAGCAAAACATTTTCTATACATTTTTGCCAAGAATTAGTCGTTTACTTTTTTTTCTTATTTTGATGGTCTATTTCTATATTTTGGAGGGAGCTAGAAGGGAACACAGTGGCTGGCAGTGACATAAAGCAATAGCAACGTTTATTTGTCACAACAAAATAAAAAATTATATGCGTTTTGGACAATTTTTAATTCATATATATAAATAACTTTAACTTGTTAAACATGGTTGAAAATGTTACGTTATTCCTATAAACGCAAGTGTATTGAAATAAATAGGTTCAAATGTTACTCGTTTTCAAATCATTTTTAATGAGAATGAAAACATATGTCTTGTACTATCTGTGTAATTTTCCATATGCATGATTTGTGTGGTGTTTACACATAGTTTGAACTATGATGAGTCAAAAGAAGAGTGATTTAACGTGAAGAAAATCACAATGTCGTATGATTTGACCTACAGTTATATGTTAATCAAAATTAATATTAAACCATTAGAATAAAATTGTCTATATTAAAACGCATGAACATTTTGTAAGAGCAACGATAGGCTAAGAGGAGTACTAATCAAATAATTAAATTTGAATTAATCAAATAATTTTGACTAACTAATCTCCAAGAAAGAGATAAAAAAAATCTTTCGAATCAATAAAGTATTATAATCTATGGTGGTATAAGATTTTGTAAAGGAAGTTCAGACACAGTGGCGTGAATGAAGATGGAGGGGAGGAAAGGGAAGGGTGTGGATAATAATGTTGTTGTATACTCTTGGAATGATAGGGTGACTAAGAAAACATCCAGGATAAAAGGAATGTGAGAGAGACTCAATTCATCACTATATGAATGAAAACATGTCATTATACTGATCACATATTTCTAAATTGTTTGATCATAAAAAAATCGTTATTGCGTGGCAACGCATAGATAAACTAGTTAATGTTAAGAAGCTCACCTGAGCCTCACGGAGGGATCCTGTTCGCGCGCGAATCAAACGCTAGTGATGACATGCATATCGTTCGTGTCGTCAATGACCGCCGGCCGCGGATGAAGTGAACCGTTTGCTGTAGCACGGTCCATGCATCGGCGGGGAGGGCAGAGTCTTCCATTTCCACCACCGTTCTTCAAACTCGGTGGAGAAGAAGATATTTTGGACATTTAAAATAAATGTTCATGCATTTCAAAATCTATGTTGGTGACATTTGAAAAAATATGAGTACCATTCACTAAAAGTATTTGGAGTATCTTGTCTGTCTAGTAGGGAAAGAAGAAGAAGAAGAAGAAGTCTAGCTAGATTGGAACGAGGCTTGGAACGTAGGGAATTACATCAATGGCATGGACCGTTTCCCCTTGGTGGTACTCAAGGACGACCGTGCCCGTGTCGTCGTCGTGGTGGTGGCGGTGATACTTGAGACGCTGCATGTGGACGATGTCGCCGTTACCCGGTTCGCTGCCCTGTCGACGGTACCGCCAAAGGTGCGCCGGTCCGAAGCGCAACAGTATGGCCCCGGCGGACGCGGTCAGGGGCGGCGCCACGGTAGGGGCCAGTATGGTCGGCCGCCCCGGGTAGCCAAAATCGTGTACACGAAAAATACGATTCGCTTATACATGGACAGATGGACTCGTACTCATATACATGTGGTGGACTGCGCACGGTCGGTCACTGGCTCGGTCCATACCTCCACACGGTCACACCTAGCCCACACTTCACCTCACACCCCCACCTCACGTCCAGCCGTCCAGGGGATTCCCCAAATCGAGCCAGTGCCTGAGCGCAGCACATAGAAACTAAACCTAGTTGCCGCCGCCTACTGGCTCGCCGCCGGCTCGCCGCCACTAAGCTCCGCCTCGCCGGGCCGCCAGGCGCCGGCATCTGATCCAGATCCGTCGTCCGCGGATGAACGAACCAGCAGATGATGTCCCGGGCGCGGCCTGTGTCGGAGGAAGCAGCGGTGGAAGATCATCAAGCTCGTGCAAACGCACAGCCACACTTTGCAAAATCAGCAAGCGCAACCAGCAGGTAGTCCAATCCATCAATTCCTTGTAAATCTTTTGATGTTTATCTTCATTTTCTATTTTTCTAGCAAGCTACTGAACATGGTTATGATGTATTGTAGGGAATTTTTAAGAAAATGAAACCAATTGCTGCTTATTTTGGAACTCACCCAACTACTGAATCTCAAGGTTCTGTTCCTGTTCAAGAACCTGATGCAAACATTTTATCCATTGAAACTTCTGATGCAAATATTGTAGAAGATCTTGTTCATGAATCTGAACCTTTGATGCAAACTTCTATTGTTATTCAACCTGATCCGGGCCTCCGAAAACAAATTTGTGATTATTCCACTCCAGAAATCAGAGATGCAGTGAGAAGGGAATATTTGAAGAAAGGTCCATGTCAGCCGTATGGGCATGATTTCCCTCGCAACACTACTACAGATAAAAGGGTATTCAGAGAGGAGTGGTTTGAGGAGTTTGATTGGCTAGAGTACAGTGTAAAAGAGAACAAGGCATATTATTTCCACTGCTATCTCTTCAAGCAGCCAGTAACCCATGTAAAGTTTGGGGGCAATGTCTTCAACCAAGATGGGTACAAAAATTGGAAGAAAGCGGTTGAATATTTCAGGCTTCATGTAGGGTCGATAAAGAGTGCTCACAACAATGCAAGAAGACATTGTACAGATTTCAAGAACCAGAAACAAAGTGTGGCATATGCAATCACTACTCAAAATGAGAGGTCGCATCTTGAATACCAAGATCGTTTGATGGCTGTTATGGGTGTTGTCAGGTATCTTCTTAGGCAAGGGCTTGCCTTTCGTGGCCACAACGAGTCGAAGACTTCAAGAAACAAGGGTAATTTTCGTGAGTTGTTGGATTGGTATGCTAAAAGATGCAAAGCTGCAGCTGATGTACTCAATGATAATGCCCCTGGAAATCATCAAATGACTTTCCATGAAATCCAAAAGCAAATGGTACAAGCTTGTGCAGAAAAGACCACTGAAGTAATCATGAGTGAGCTTGGGCATAGTCATTTCTCTCTACTTGTTGATGAGTCTCGTGATGCATCTATTAGAGAACAAATGGTTGTCATTATCAGGTTTTTGAACATAAAAGGGGATATTTTGGAAAGGTTACTTGGTGTCAAGCATGTAGTGAACACCACATCTGCTTCTCTCAAAAGTTCCTTGGATGAAGTGTTTGCTACCCATGGATTATCCATGTCTAGATTGAGAGGGCAAGGTTATGATGGAGCCTCAAATATGCGTGGGCAACTAAATGGCTTGAAAAAATTGGTGTTAGACGAAAATCCTCATGCGTTTTATGTTCATTGTTTTGCCCATCAACTTCAGTTAGTGGTTGTGGCTGTTGTGAAGGGTATCCTTGCTGTTAGTGATTTCTTTGGATATGCAAATATGATTGTAACCATGGTTAGTATATATTTTATAACTCACTAAATATTCAACAAATGATGTCTTGTATTTTACAATGATCTCTTGCTGACTTGCACTTTACAATGCTTTGATTTGTAGGTCAGTGCTTCTTGTAAACGGAAAGATGCTTTACTACAGAAGCATCATGACAAGATTGTGTGGCAATTAGAAAATGGGGAGATTCATAAAGGAAGAGGCAAACATCAAGAGACAACCTTAGCAAGACCCGGTGATACACGATGGGGTTCTCACCATAGGACATTGATTCGGTTCCATCAAATGTGGGATTCGGTGATCCAAGTGCTACATGCTATTTCTCATGATGGGGAGGATGCCGATGATAGAGGCAAAGCATCAGGTTTGATGAAATCTATGGAGGTCTTTGAATTTGTCCTCATCTTACATTTGATGCTTAAATTGCTTGGTTTGACTAATGACTTGTCACAAGCATTACAACAAAAGGATCAGAGCATAGTAAGTGCAATGAACATGATTGTGTCTGTGAAAAGTTTATTGCAGCAGCTGAGGGATGATGGATGGGAGGCACTTTTGGAGGCTACCACTTCCTTTTGTATTAAAAGAGAGATACCAGTGCCTAGTATGGATGAGAATATTCCAGCAAGGGGTTACCCAAGGAGTTCCCGCAAAATGGTTAGTTGCTTTCATCACTACAAGATTGAAATATTCAATGAGGTGCTTGATAGAAACATAGCTGAGATGAATAATCGGTTCGGTGAAACTTCAACAAGGTTATTGATATGCATTGCTAGCCTAGATCCTAGAGACTCATTTAGCAGATTTGATCATGAGAACCTGCTTGAGCTTGCATCTATGTACTCAGTCGACTTCGATATAGAAGAACAATATCATTTGGATGGTCAGCTCAAGATATACATTGATATGATGAAAAGGTCTCATGTTTTTTGTGGTTGTGGTAGTCTCGCTAATCTTGCTCTCAAGTTGGTTGAAACTAAGGAACATTTACACTTTCCTTTGGTTTACCGGCTCATCAAACTTGCTTTGACTTTGCCAGTAGCGACAACATCGGTTGAAAGAGTTTTCTCAGCCATGAATATCATAAAGACAGATTTGAGAAATAAGATATCTGATGATTGGTTGAATGATATGATGGTATGCTATGTTGAGCGAGATATATTTGCTGCAATTGATGACAAGAAGATTATAAAACATTTTCACAGCTTGAGAGACCGTAGAGGCCATCTACCAAACCCTCCTCGTATACTTACGACTTAGGTAAATATTTTTGTTAACTATTGATATCCAGCTTGTTCTAAGATATATATTGATCCCGCTTGTTCACCTGTTGTAGGTATCTACTAGTCATGAAGTTGGACATTTTGGGTCATGGAATGAATTATTCAAGCAGCCGAAGTCCATGTTAGTAGTTCTCTATGACATTTCATGTTAGATTTTGAGATTTTTTGTGGTTACATAACCTTGAAGTGTTCTGAATCAGTAGTTATGTTGATTTTGAAGTGCATCTAGCTTAATTATTCATCGAACTTGCATTTCTCAATCAAAATTTTTATTGTTTAAATGTTTCGCCCCGGCTAAGTTCAATTCCTGGATCCGCCACTGGACTGGAGCCAGGCGTCGACGGTGCCTTCCGGGGCGTGGAGGTAGCACTGTTCGAGGCAGAAGCGGCGGCCAGGCCCCGGGTGGGAGGAGAGGATGCGCGAAATGACGGCGACGCGGGTGTCGATGTAGGGGGGGAGGCAGCCGGAGGGGAACACACGGTAGTCGAGATTGAGAGGGGCGGAGCGCCAGATGTGGCGCCACCGGGACGAGAGGACCTGGGTGCGGCCGCCGTCCTTGACGGGGAGGAGGGAGACGATGTGCCGGAGGTTATCGTCCGGGAGGCTGCTGATGCGGTCGACGGCTCCCCCATCTCCCTCCGCTCCGGCGGGCGGTTTGTCCGTGGACCTAGGGTTCGGATCTGGCGCTCCCGCCGCCAACCCTGGCCCTAGCACCTCTTCGCGGATGCCGAGCCCCGCTGCCTCCGTCGGCACCGCTTCCTGGCGGCGCCGGTGTCCCGCTAGCTTCCTCTTCTTGGAAGTACTAGGACCGGCACCGGCCGCCTTGGTCTCCTTGGCCGGCGTAGGCGGCTGGCGCCGCGGGCGGAGACCCTCGCGCATGGTCGAAGGAGGCTACGGCTTGGTTCCCCGGGGCAGCAGGGGAGGTAGGGAGGTGGGGATGGACGGGAGTCGCCGGAGCCCCCCCTGCTGAGCGCGGCAGGAGTGGATTGGAGATGCTGCTGAGTGGAGTAGATACACACCGGTGGACTGGACTTGGAAGAAAGATGACATTTTTATTCATTTCTTTTGAACATGATATGTGGTGAATATGGATGGATACTCATAAGTCATAACTCTTGTTTTCTTTTTGCATTTGCTCAACATGACCTGTTTAGCTGGACACCAGTCACTTTAAAATGAAATTCGAATCAATCGTTTTTTGTTGAAAGAAAGTAGAAGGCACCCGAAGCGACGAGGTTGTCATCAACGGATTTTTATCTTGTGTATCTTAGAGAGGTGGGGTTCTCCATGGAAGCAACAGCTTCGGTGTCTATCTTACGGGTGCGAAGGCGGGTTCATCGAGTAACCATCAACTATCGCGTCTATCTTAGGGGTGCCGGAAAGTGCGGGTTCGCTGGGAAATTTCAAAAGGTTTGCCAATTTAGAGGGATGTTCAGGGGAAGGATGGGGCGGCACGACCATCGCGGGAGCGGCATCGACGATTGGCGACGAAGGTAGATTGTTAGGCCTGGGATGAACTGATGACTGTGAGAGGAAGAAGATAAACTATGTGTATCGGTTGGAGGTTAAAGATGAACCATTGCCCATTGAATGTTGATCCAATGTTTGAGATAGGAGGGGGGAAATCGAGTGACCCTTTCCAAATTTTAGGCGACTAGTGCCTAGCTACTCCCTTATTTTATCGGGTTTCAATTGTGGCCTTTTTGGTTCAAATCCCCCGTAAATAAGGTTATTGTCCTTTCATGGGTGTGATTATCTTTCTTTACGCTTTAGCGTGACATTGTAATTCCTAGGCATGTGTTGCTTTACGTAATATGTATAGGTGGAAATCCTCTCCTTTGATGATTCATGAAAAAAGGATTCTTAAAATAATGTATTTGCATTCTTTTTGTCTTTTGTTTTTTAGGTGGTGATACATTTGTATCTTTTTCAAGTTGACGTATGGAATTTTTAAATACTACGTATACCATGCTTCACGTTGTACTAGCTCTGAGTCTAGATTTCGTTAAGAGTTTTATTGTTAGTAATCGTTGTTTCTGATGGCATGCGTCAGTTTTATCTTGTGTATCTTAAGGTTGGGCAAAGATTCTTCGGGGAAGCAACAACTTCGTTGTATATCTTAAGGGTGCGAAAAGCGGGTTCACAGAGTAACCATCAACCATCATGTCTATCTTAGGGGTGTTGGAGGGTGCAGGTTCTCCGAGAAATTTTAAATGGTTTGCCGGTTTAGAGAGATGGTCGAGGGAAGGATGGGGCGGCAAGGACATTGTGGGAGTGGCGTTGGCAATGGCAAGCGAAGGCAGGTTGTTAGGCCTAGGATGGACTGACGACTATGAGGAAGAAGATAATGTGTGCATATCTATTGGAGGTTGAAGAGGAACAATCACCCCTTGAATGTTGATCCAACTGTTGAGATAGGAGAGGGAATCAAATGACCCTTTCCAATTTTTCAGGCGACTCGCGCCTAGCTGCTCCCTTATTTGACCAGGTTTCAATTGTGGTCTTTTCAGTTTATAGACCCTTTAAATACTTTATCGTTCTTTCATGGGTGTAACTACCTTTCTTTACGCATTAGCGTGCCCTTTTAATTCTCAGGAATGTGCTGCCTTACGTAATATGCATAGTGAAAATCCTCTCCTTCGATTATTCATCAAAAAACGATTTTTAAAAGAATGTATTTGCATTCTTCTTTGTTTTTTCTTTTTTAGGTAGTGTTACATTTGTATCTTTGTCAAGTAAAAGTATGGGATTTATAAATACTACTTATACCATGTTTCAAAATGTACTAGCTCCAAGTCTAGATTTCGATAAGAGTTTTATTGTTAGCAATCGTTGTTTCTGATGGCATGCGTCAGTTTTGGAACAATAATAAAAATGTTGAGATTTCACCATATTCGCAATGTCACATTGGTTTAGCTGTGACTATTATGGGGAGGAACCGTCTTTTTAGGGTTGGCTCATTATTATTTTTCAACACGTTTAATCTCATGAAATAAATTTTGATTGGTGTTATTCATAGACAAATATGGACGTGCATGTCTGAAGGTTAGAACTCTCAGGTCACGTTTAATTGTTTATAGCGCTTACAAAATCTACATGTGAAGTTACAGGCATCTCATCGAGAAGATCAAACTGCCTGGCAAATATGTCAAGCACAGGACCGAGCAGCTTATGTTTTCAGACATACGCTTATGGATCAACCCAGGCAATATTCAGAGACTGATTCACGAGGAGAGAAGCAAAGCTTTATGGACCAACTTTATGTTTTCAGCCTTTTTCAGGCATACATTTCATAGTATTTAGGCATATAAACCACCAAACACAGGTAATGGAGGACCACAGAGCACAATGTTTATAACATTGCACTAACATCCGGTGCGATTATACATAATAACGGACAGTCATGCGTGCGAATTGTTGATAGTTGCAATCTCACACTGAGAAAGCTTAGGTGACAAGGTCATCAGCAAGAGCACAGCAGAGTTTCTTCAGGTCTTCAAAGTCACCATCTTGGAACGAGAACAAGGCCATCCTGTTGGAAATTTCCGTCTCAGAAGCACGGTCGAAATCAACCTTGTTGTCATAGACAAAGTAGCCACAGCACTCCCAGGCAGAAAGATAGCAGCCAGTGACCAAATTTTTCACCTAAAAGCAAACACAGGAGATTAATACTATCCATTCCTCGGTTGATAAAACATTTGTTTAGAGATGGAACACAATTGCACTAGCGAGTTTCACCTGGGGGAATAAGAAAACATTTCTGCCATTGTTAGCGATCATTAGGCTGTGGGCAGTATTGTTCTCATGCAAAGCTAAGCATGCTTCACTGACTATATTGGCAAGTGCATTTACGTTGTTGCTGGTGAACACAAGAGCTTTTAGAGGGTAATCAACTATTTCAGATACACAAATGCCTGATCTGTCCATCCCATCATATAACACATCAGTTGAGGCAGCCTCCACGGGTAAAGGATTAGCAAAGTAACAGGCCTGTAATATTTGGCAAAAATAACACGATGTAAGCCTGCAAATCCATTACCGTACAAAGTACATGCCTATAGTCGAATGATTAGTGAAGATCAGACCACCAGACAACTCAACTATTACTCCCATAATATTTGGTAGATAGGTGTGTGCAGCAGATGGCAGGACAACAGTAATGTACTTGAAGTAAGTTACAAAACATTAAGCCCTAGAACTAGAAAGCATTACCTGAAAAAACATGTGCTTTGGCACAATAGATGTACCACCATCAAAGAAAACCCGGAAGGCTGCACTGTTTACTTCAGAGGCAATCTTTGTAATCAGCCCAAACATCCTTTTATCCCAAAAGGAAGATAGCTGATTAGTTGCATTTGGGACCAAGAAAATGTGACCATATTCAACAGGATATGCCTTCAGGAAAACATGTCCATCAGAAACGAAAAAACATAATGCAGATGGCAACTAGCACTTGTGGTTATATTCAAATTCACAGGAGTTGGGGAAGGGGTGAGGGGTTACTTGAAGGTACGTACATTCGCGATCAGCAGCACTCCATCGTTTGGGGGCGTAGTCGAAGGAACAACCTCCGGTTCATTCTTTTCTCCTTCTGAAATGCACAAAAGTAACTCCTCATAGCTTCTAGTAGAGTTTGGCTTCAAGTATCCAAAAGGATGACCAAACTTGTCATGTTTCTTGAGCAAAAATGAATTCCATTTATCGTTCATCTGAACAAAAAAACCCCTTTGACCTTGAATGACCTGTACAACCATTCAAAATAAATTACTTCAGTCAAGCTCAGGGTATATCACTAATAGGATTGAGATTGATGGCTTAATAAGTTTTTTGGAAGGGAAATACATACGTTTAACAGATTGTCAATGGTATGTCTGCCAGAAAAAAACTGTTTGTTGGTTGCTTATACTTCTAGAATTGCAACAATTCTTGAGAAGTTAAACTTCTGCCATCTAAGATGGAATAGTTATGTGCTTTAACATGTCAATAAGTGGAAGCCACTAGCATTTTATCAAATCTTTCCCACTCCTTCATCTCGTATTTCCCACTGCTATGTTTTCTAACATCCCCATCCCTATACAGTTGTACTATCCCCCCATAGACATCACCATTGGCAGCACAGGAAAGTCAGTCTGTTCTAACAGGAGCAGCAACAGTGGCAATTAGTGGGAATATGGACAATAGTAGAGCTTAGGCTACTTTGCTAGGCGGTGTTGCAGGAACAATTGGCTATTAGCATCCCACTCTGCACTTTGATGGTGGAAACTAGGGAGGGGAACATGTTAAGTATAAAATGTATAAAACTATATTTTCACATATCTGGCTTTGTGTTTTAAGTATGGGCATCACAATTTAATGTGCACAAGCTGTCAAACACGCTTAAGGTTACTTTTATCTACAACAGAAGAATTAAGGGGGAGGGGAGGGGGGGGGTCCAAGAAGCACCTTAAGTTCACAGGTAGTAACATCATATCCCAACTGGCCCTTCTGAGCAAAATTCTCCCACTGTTGTAAAGGGAAATCATCTATTACAAATGGTGCATTGATAACTCATAAAGATTGTGTGAGCTCTCAGGTAATACAAACCTGAGAAAGAATGATTGTATCAAGTAAACTTGGGCTGTCTTGACCAGCACATGTGAAGCTTTTGAGGGCATCATGTTCACGCTGTTCTATACCAAGACGATAAAGATGTATCTTCACGTCTGACGATCAAAGAGAAATGTATGAATATTACAATGCCACAATAATATATAACTGAACATGCGCTGTTGTTTTGAAGGGTTAAAGGCGAGTACACAGCTAGGTTTTGTAAAAAAAATGTTCTTGTATAAAATTATCTAGGGATACTTCAGTATTCCAAACTATGATAGTAGAATCAAGCAGGCACATGCATGAATTCAACTATGAAATAACTATCTAACTCAGCAGGGAGTTCAAATACATAGAAAAAGAACAGATAAATTTACATACACTAGCTTGTCATTTTTGGTTTTGGTTTTGGTGCCACAAAATAGTAGAGGGTAACTGAATTTTTAGGCAAGAAAGAATACTAATTTGTTTTGGGTGCAGAACAGTGTAGAGGACAATTACAATTTTAGACACGCATTAGATGAGATTCGTAATTCTAGGATTAAACATTAAAGAACATTATCGACAGTCATTCCTAAATGATAGAAACATTTGGAAGTTCAAAGCACTTTTGTTTACCTTCAGGTTGATCCAGAGCAGAGTTCTTGCTGTGAAAAGAATATCCACCTTCTAGTTTGGTGGCCGACACCATACTTACAATCCTTAATATATATACGGACTACTAACTGAGCTAACTACGGTGCTAAAGGGCCTACTTCAGGCTTGTGCAGCACCGCCACCAGCAAGGTAGGTGAGATCAGAAGGATGCCCCCCTGCAGATGGGAGGGCACCACGGCCACCGTGGAAAGAAGGCGATGCGAGCAGAAACTTAGGAAAGCGATGGACACATTGTCTTCCCCTCCTTGGTGTAACACGGGGTCCTTTCCTTAGAGCCGTGGCTGATCTTCTGAAGCCAGCCCTACCGGACCAGCTATCAACTTTTGCAGGATCAACTTGGCTCTTCTTCTAGGAGCTCCCAACAAGTTCTTCGATCTTAAAGTGCGGTATCTTCCCAGGGCAATCTGAACATGAGCAACACGTCAGCCGATCGAAACATTAACTCCTCGGGTACTAAAAAGCAAATAATCTAAAAAAAAATACAAGCATTCATACAAGCACATGATGTTCAAACACCAGAAAGACTCTCTGCCGGACCATAATCCCACTTCCAAGCAAGCTAGATAATGCATTTTCTTCTCAAGAAAAGGTTGTGAAATCACGGCCTCGTAACGCCCTGTTTTGCAAGATCTTCAGTGCCAACGGAAACATCCTAGTTCCTAATCCCTAACATGGAAGACTCAGAAGTTCTTTGCTCACTGAGCAAACAACCGGAGGCATTCAGCACGAATCCTCCAACCTAGAAACTGCATGAACCAGATTTGCTCCACGCCGTATATACACAAAACAATCGAAGGAACGGCTTGTCCCCTCTGCATTTCCTCGAACAGGAGCAATTTCGAGGAACCCAAACCCCGAATCGGGCGAACGAACGCAATAATTCCACCCACCCATCACCAATCCCATCTATTCACGAATCGTAACGTAACAATTGCGGCGGCTGGACTCAAAGAGGAACGCATAAACAAAATCGAGAGAAAAAAAACAAGCACTCGCGGATTCCGGTAAAAGCTAGCGGATTTCGATCTGGCGGACGCGAATAAGGTGGATTAACAAGGTTGGATCGATGGGTACCGGGATTCGGGCGCTCGCTCGGGTGGGCGTCCGTCCGGCGGCCAAGGAGGAAGGAAGGGGAAAGCAAGCGGACGGAGGAGAGGGATGTTTGTGTTGGAGATTGCAACGCCTGAGCCAGGAAGAAGCAGAGGGGAAATCGGCACTTGGTTTCGCTATTTTCGCCAATAATATTAATTTTATTTTAAATCAGAATCCTGTGGCTGCTATGGCCACGAGCCCATGATTAAAAGATCACGAGAGAGAGAGAGAGAGAGAGGATGCTGCATATGCGCATATGCTTTGATAGATAGTACAAACGCATAACGTTTACAAATACGTATATACGCTGATATCCATGAACGCACAATATTCGTGTGTTGCTAGTTTTTTTTTTTTTGCGAAACGTGTGTTGCTAGTTACTACGGGCTAAAGGCGATAAACACCTTCATTCATGTCGTGGCAAGCTCGGTGCATTGAGTAGTTTTATTTATGCAAATGACTTGATTCCTATATGAAAGTTAATTTCTTCATATGCAATGTAGCTTGCAAAGCATATCAACAAAAAGATTAAAATACAGAGATAGCATATTACCACTTTACAATAATAAGTTTTTGAAACACTTGAAGTATTATTGCACCACGCAATGATAACTATATAGAAATATCAATGATCAAATTGTATACGATCAAATGAACATTAATCTTACTTTGCAGATGTTGACCGTAATACATGTCCCGGTTTCATAGATTGTTTGTTGAAAAAATGTTCAGCTAAGTACATGTTGAATATAATACAATGATCTTAATCTTTGATTAAAAAACATCTATATCCCTAACACTGGCACTTTTAAACTCCTCAATCTGTTACATCTCCAGTATCATATTACCATATTATGGAAAACTTTATGATGGTTTCCTAAAATGCATGGATTAGCCACTTTGTCTGTTAGGATGTTACATGGTTCAGTAAACTTATGATGTTACCATCGCAACAACTAAAACACTTCTTTACTTCCAACAGTTATGTTCATAGTTGTAAACCCATTAACTGTATGGAAAACAAATTAAAAATAAGGGGCATATTAAGCAACTTTAGGAAAATTTGGTACCAAAGCACAAACAGTGGCACTCTGACAACCAAAGTGCAAGACCGCAATATAAAGGAGCACTAACAAAGAATATGTAAACAAGATGGTGAGCAGAAAACAGATCCACGTAAAACATGGAAAAATATAACCATGACAGTACCAATTCTTCACATGACATGGTTTTGAAAGCTCAAGAATGATCAGAGGGGGAGGGGGTGAATGATCACTTCTAAAAATTCTAAGGAACTTAGAAGGAAATCATGCAAACAGCATAGGACTAAAGACATCTTGAAGGAAATACAGTATCGAAAGTAATGTAAGGCTCGAAAGGATTGGGAGCGAAGGAAAACATCGAAGGAAAACAGGCTACGAGTAAATACTTGAAGTAAATGCTAGAAGGAAAACGAGCCTGACACAACGATGTTTGGTAAACCAGTTCACACTCTGCAAAGTGCTACGTCTGGTTGGAGGGACTGGTGATTGAACACCTGGAGCAAAACTCTCTCCGTCCTATTCTCCACTGCAACAAACTCCTCGAGCTTGTCCAGTTTTCACTCGTGGTAGATGATTCAGGACATCTCCGAGACCTTTACAAACTTCCTTCAGCAGTGACAATTACTCTTCGACTGCTTGACAGGCGACGCCTAACCGTCTAGGAGACTTGCAGTTCTCCAAGATAAAAAGATCGGCTAATCTCGACCTAAGTCATAGTGAATTGCTCAACTCAGCTCAGACTTGGGATTTGGTTTTCTCTCGATGAATCTCTCTTGGGATGCTCACAGACTTCTGTCTTAGAATCTTCAGTGGAGCAGCCGACCCGAAATGGCGGGTAGGTGCGGGGTATTTATAGTTGGCGATCCCGATGGGTAAAATGACTGAAGTGACCCGATGCAACCGCTTGACGCGTGTCCACAACGGTCGGATTCCAATCACTGCGCAACTTTACTTGAGGAACAAGTAAGCTGACTTACCGAACGAGTTCTCTCTCGAAGGCACGAAGTGCGATGACTTTGCCTTCGAGCTATTCACTCGACTCAGTAAGATTTCTCTCGGTAGGCTTTTGTGGGTTTTGGTTGAGCAGAGCAAATTCACTTCGACAAAGATCTCAACTAGCAAACCCCTCTTAATAGTACGGTTTTTCCTACGACTCAAGAAATAAAGAGAAACTAGTAAAAAGACTAAGTCTTCGACCAGCTTCAGCTTTCTCCTCGTTGCGCTTTTACTCGAGAGAGACTTTTTCTTCGACTACATTTTTAGGGGTCGACTTCCTTCAAAGGTTTCGGTAGATGACTGCAGCTCTGCTGCAGTGAGTTGTCCTTCGACCTTCTACACGCAAACTCCATTCTTTCGGAACCTAAGTATCTGTTTATACTCGAAAACAATATTAGTTCCACTTCTGCTTTGTCCAACAATGTCCAAAACCTTCGGGGGCAAAACTTGCTCTTACAATCTCCCCCTTTTTGGACGATTGTTGACAAAACAGGCATCGAAAAATAATTGAAAAAGTTTTGAGTTTTCGATGATAAACTGGTGCTAAGGATTGATGAAGAACTCCCCCTTGATGTATGCACGTAAGATAAAAATTTCCCGTGAAGTGCATATTTGACAAATGGAGTCGAGGGAAAAACATCAATAATCTTAGCGAGTGAAATTGCATTCCAGACAGAGTGCAAAGAGAAAATATGCAATCTCCTCGAATGACCTGTGAGCTTATGGGAAAGATAACTTCCTGCAAAAGGTTAAGTATTGCAAGCAGCAGATAGATATCTTACGAAAAAGAGTAGCAGTTCACAGTCCTACTTAGAGTTAGTTACAACCAGATCGAATATGAATCGAAAGTTTGTTGAAAGCTACTCAGAGAACCTCAAAGATCAAAAGTTTATCGAATGAAAAGCAAAGCCCTTAACCCCGTAGGCAAACTAATTTCTTCGATGCCACTACATCTCCCCCTTTTTGTCACAACGTAAAAAAAGTCGAGAGGATAGGGTCGAAAGAAATCCCTACTCGCGAGGCTGGCTCCGGCGACGACGAGAAGATTCGGCGAGCGTTGGAGCACGACGAATTGGACGAGCGCCGGGAGGAGTGATCTTCGTGCGGAAGGAGTGCTGATCTCCAGAAGATTCCAGCTGCGATTCCGGCGGAGTCCGGGGGCTTCGAGGAAGTGGCGAGTAAACTCTCGGTTGACGCTGAGGAGGGGCTTCTTCTTGCTCGGAGTCGGAGGAGAGGGTGTCCATAGTGATGTGATAATAGTCGTCGACACTGAGCACATCTCTGTTCTTCGGCAGACGAGGGATATTGGGATCTGGTCGATCTACTCGATCATCATTTGTCCAATTTCTGTTCAGATGGGGAGGATATTCTTCGAACCCGCATCGTTGAAGTTGACCGAGGGAATTGAACTTCCTTAAACCTTTCCAATCACGTCGAAGGCATTCACGCAGCATCTGATTGTTGTTCATGGCAATGTTTCGCAGATGATTGATTTCGTCCATCATAGCTTGCTTCTGAATGAAATCTTGATCAATGTGATGTTGAAGCATTTGCTGGGACCGAAGAGAAACTTCCAAATGATGCACTGGCTTGATAAACTTCGAGCGAATATTGCGCTCAGTTAAGAGGGCGCGGATGCTAGTGTGCTCAGCAAAAGGATCATTGGGTCGAGCAACAACCTGCAATACTTCACGAACAGGAGGAGTGAAAATCTTCGGGTAAATTGATACGGGGAATGGCACGTCCCGAGAGTAATTGCAGATTGCCATCAGCCATGGTGCATATGGCTTGTGGGAATTGTGGTCATCAGCACAAGACACCAAAGTTCTGAGGAAGTAGTCTTCAAAATCGAAGGGACGACCGTGGACTAACTTCATCAGAGCAAGTTGCACATCATTTGGAATGGGAAAATCATCGTGCACATCGAGCATTGGCATCAAAGTCTTCGATAGAATATAAAACCATGCCTTTGCTTCAAATACCAAGTGTCTTGGCTTCGGCTCAGTGGGGTAGTGATCTCCTACGACATCTGGATCCATAAGCGTAGAGAATTCAGCTGGAGTTGCAGCAGGTAAGTCATGGAGCTTGTGAGGTAATCCTTCGAAACGAGGTAAATTGATGATGGCCAGAAATTGATCGACAGTCATATGAAAGACTTGGCCTTGAATCATATAATCAAATTTCCATGTCTTCGAGTTCTCCGGATCTCCAGTGACATAAAGCGTTGCATAAAACTGCTTGATAAGCTCGGGATTGTAACCACAATCGAGAGCAAACATCTTGTGAGCATGCAGACTATCAATTGTTTCGGCAACATTCTCGAAACAAGTAGTGGAGTACACCGAAGGCATATCAAGGTATTGATGCTGGAAAACTCTTGCCTTGTTGTACAACACACGAGTATAGTAGATAGCTTGTTCTTGGGTCCAAAACCGAAGAGAATATGCACTTCTGGGCTTCTCGTAGGGATTGGTACCGAAGAAAAATGGTTTGTGTTCACGCCTTTTGAAGATAGGACCTCCTCGAGGAACATCTGAGCGGAAAAGAGGTAGCATTTCTCTCGGATGAGCAGAGTGAAGCAGCTCATCAACTGGAAAAACTTCAGCAGCATTATCTGGCATCTGGAATACATGCTCAGCAGGTCGAGTGATGGAAGATGGAATGTTTACGATATCCTGAGTCGGAATGACTGCAGGAACATTCTCTTCGGGCTGAGCTACGACGACATCTCCTTCGTCGGTTTGAGCATTTTGCGCGGCCTCTTCATTTTCCATGGCCTCCAAGTCTTCATCTAGTTGTGCAAAAGCATCAACCATTTCTTCGTTCGAGGAACTTGAAGAGGAGGAGGAAGAATTGTCACTTGAACTGACATCTCCAGAACTATTGCATGCGACATGGTCTCGTCGAGAAGAAACTGTCGTGATGTCAACATCAGCATCTTCTCCTTCAGGCAGAGTCTGGGCAGAAGAGTAATCTTTCTGGGCAGAGGAAATGGGGACTTGTGTTTCTTGCTCGACTTGAGCCACTTGCTCGGTCTCTGCATGGACTTGGGTTTCGATGACTGGGGTGGTCGATGGAATGACGAGAGTAGGTGATGGTGGGTTTGGAGGTGGCGTCGAGGCTTTTGGTGGTGAGGGTTGACGAGGTGGAAGTGGAGGTGTTTGTTGTCGAGGTGGAGGAGTGGCTTGGCAAGGGGGTGGAGTTGTTTGTCGAGGAGGTGGGGTTCTTTGGCGAGGTGATGGTGTTTTCTTGCGGGGAGGAGAGGATTGCTTGGTTGGATTTGGTTCAGATTCTTGTCAAGCTGTGGCAGCATCGACTTCGGTGGTCTTGGACTTCTTGGCGGTCTTCTCGATCTCTGGCGTCCCACGCACAGAGGTTGGGGCAGCAGACTTTCTCTTTCGAGATTGTCTTTGGAACAGAGCATCATTGTGCTCTTTGCAAACAGCAGACACAACTTGTTTAACTTTGTCGAACACAGCAGTTAAATTCTCTTTCTGAGCCCTCCTGGAGGCTTCAGCCGAAGCAATGTTGGATCTGAAAAAATTTCGGGACTCAACGTCCTCGGTTTCTTCTTGAAGTTGCCTGGTGTAAAACCTCACTTGTTCCTTATCCTTTTTATCCTGGGTGATATAATCTTCCCAGCGAATCATGTATCGAGCAACATGCTCTTGTATTTCAGCAGGAACATCGTCCTCGGCAGTGAATTTTCTCGGTGTGGTAGCCATCTTCCAGAGAATGTGTGAAATATGTGCAGCATCCCATGGAGCATTTGCATTTGATTCTCCTTCGTTAGAACTCTCTTCATCGGCACGAGGGCCGGAACCAACTGGTGTAACAGGGGGCAGGAGCTGGGGCAGCTCGAGGAACTGGAGCAGCTTGCGCCTTCTGTCTAGCCTCCTTGGCTTTCTTTTCGGCTTCCTTGGTGGCCTTGACAGCAGCAATGGGCTTTGAGGCCACTGCTTTATCCTTCGAGGCACTAGGGGCCTCAGCATTCTTCTTCGCAGCACTTGGGGCTACAACCTTTTCCTTCGGGTTTGTAGGTATAGTGCCTTTAGAAATCTGGCGACGATATTTTTCACTGACCAAATGGATAATACCAAGTTGTTGAGCAACCAGAGCCTTTTTATGCTTGGGCTGACTGTGAAAGTTCAGGAGTTTGGAATTAATCAAGTCTTTTGCCTCTTGTTCCTTTTGTTTTGCCAGCCTTTCTTTACGTTGAACAAGGGTTTCTTCATCCTCAAAAACTTGAGCTTGCTTTCCCTTCGGTGTGACCGAAGGTTTTGGTTGGCGAACAGGAACAGGTGGAGCAGAAGAAATGGGCGGATCAGTGACCAAATTTGTCAAGTCAATATTTCCTCGAGGAGCCTGTGGAGCTGGCTCCTAGATCCTTATGCCTTTACTGCTCGGCTTTTTCTTCAGAGGTATGTCCTCGACATCAGCCTCAGTACCAGGGTCTTGATCATCTGAGTTAGCTTCTCCTTCGGAGCTTGCATCAGGAGGAGATACTATTACAACCTTTTTCTGTCGCTTGGCTGACTTCTTGCCACCCTTTGATTTGGCACTAGGGCCAACTTCCTCGGCACCTTCAGCAGCAGCAGCTTCCTTTCGTGCTTTGGCTTCTTTTCTCTTCTGTGCTCGAGCTTCTCGAGCTTCAACAAGCTCTTTAAAATCATCAGGTGTTTTGAGAGCTGTAGGGTGAGCATCAGCAGTAGGAGGTGGTCGATTATCCTTCGTCCACTTGGGCCTTAAAGATTTAACATCCGACCAGGGATTTTTCATTGCAAACAGCCTCTCCCAGCGTGGGATAAGAGACTTGTACTCATACCAACAAAGAGCTTGAAGCCTTCATATCTCTTGCAGACGATTTTCTCTCGTACGTTCATCCTCAGATCCTGAAGGTGTCCTCAAGTTCTTCTCTATGATCAAATCCTCAGATAAACCTTCAGAATTGTTGGTGATTCTAGTTCTGCCTCCCACACGCTTGGGTGCTCTAATATTTCCTTCGTTCCCAGACATTTTCCTGCGAAAAAGGAAGGTACGAGGGAATATAGGGAAGTTGTGAACAAGTATCAGCAATTACGAGGAAAAACATTTTGAAAGCAGCAATCATATCGAGAGATTTGTCTTATCGCAAGTTTTCATGAAAGTGCTAGGCTAGATTTTCATCGGGTGGAAATCTAACGAAGAACTTGTATGAATTAATCGCACAAGTATAAGTCTATCGATACGATACTGAAGGAATTGCCTAAGTGAGAGAATCTGAGTGATTTCTTACCAAGGTCAGATGGGGAATCGACAGAAAAGGCTACAAACAGATTTCCCAAGTTTCAAAGATCCAAGCGGATCAAACAGTCCTAAAAGAAATCACAGAAAATCAACACAGAAACTGGAAACGATGAACAGATGAGATAGAATCGAATCCAGAGCCACACATACCCTAACTTGGTGATGTGAGGCGATTACGGCGACGCGGATGAAGATCTTTGTCGACGGGAACGTCTCCGGCGGCTTCCTTCCGGCAGCTAAGCGGCGAGGGAGTCGACGGCGACGAGGCAGTACGGCGGCGCGCGAGAGAGAGCTTCTGGAAGCGAAGAGACGAAGTCGAAGGAATAGCGATGTCCAGGCCGGTGGGGTGGATCAGTATTTATAAGGGGGGGGGGGTCTGAACGAGCTGTCAGATCTGATCCAACAGCGCGGATTTCGCGTCTCTCCGCATTCAACAGACGGATTTTGTGGCGGTAATCGCGGGAAAATCCCAACGAACCAAAAGATAGTTGCTCCACGTCCGAGACCAAACTCATCGAACATCGAGTATAAAAGTAGATAAAACTTCGATAGATTTTCCTTCGTAATCAATGACATTCGAAGGGAATCTTGATCGAGTACAATATATACATGTTCACGAGAGAAAAGCACAGAATAGGTAGGGATAGAATAGAGGGAAAACAGGGTCCGATACTTAGTCAATCCGAGGGAAAAACAGCGATAAGACTCGGATTGATAAGTGTATGGGACAACACCAAACGAACAAAAAAAAATAAACGAAAAAAGACACACAATAGAAAATTAACGTAAGCAATCAACAATGAAAACTAATGATACATAGTACTGATGGTTATGATCTTACAGCACATTGCGTGAGTCTAAGATGTTCAACTCACACCTCAGTGTACAGAACCTCTTTTCATCCAAGGGCTTTGTGAATATATCAGCCAATTGATCTTCGGTGCGAACATGACTGATAACAATATCTTCTCGTTGAACGTGATCTCGAAGAAAATGATGACGAATATCAATATGCTTCGTTCGAGAGTGTTGCACTGGATTATGGGCAATTTTGATAGCACTCTCGTTATCACAGAGCAATGGAATTTTCTTCACAAGAATACCATAGTCTTTCAGCGTTTGCTTGAGCCACAGAATCTGAGTACAGCATGAACCGGCAGCAATATACTCGGCTTCAGCCGTAGAAATAGATACACAATTCTGTTTCTTCGAAGCCCAACAGACAAGAGATCTACCGAGAAAATGACATGTGCCTGAGGTAGATTTCTTGTCGACTCGATCACCAGCCTAGTCGGAATCAGAGTAACCAACGAGATCAAACTGGGCACCCTTGGGATACCAAAGACCCAAGGTTGGTGTGTGAGCCAGATATCGAAGGATTCGCTTGACAGCAATATGATGAGATTCCTTCGGATTTGCCTGAAAACGAGCACACATACAAACTGATAGCATAATGTCAGGTCTAGATGCACAAAGGTAAAGAAGCGAACCGATCATCGAGCGATATTTCTTCTGATCGAAAGGTTTGCCCTTCTCATCTGCATCTAGATGAACATTCGTAGGCATTGGAGTCTTGATAGTTTTGCAACTGACAAGATCAAACTTCTTCAGGCAATCTCTGAGATACTTCTCTTGAGAAATGAAAGTACCATTTTTCTGCTGACGGATTTGAAGCCCGAGAAAGAACTTCAATTCACCCATCATTGACATTTCATATTTCTTCGACATCATACGAGCAAATTCTTCGCTAATATCAGGGTTAGTGCAACCAAAAATAATATCATCGACATAAATTTGACAAACAAAAAGGTCATTTTTGTATGCATGAGTAAAAAGAGTCGGATCAGTTGTTCCTGGTTTGAAGCCCTTCTTTAGAAGAAAATCCTTCAGTGTTTCATACCAAGCACGAGGTGCTTGCTTTAACCCATATAGGGCCTTGTGTAATCTGTACACCTTATCAGGATTCTTCGGGTCTTCAAAACCTGGTGGCTGCATAACATACACTTCTTCTTCGATTTCACCGTTAATAAATGCACTTTTGACATCCATTTGATAAAGCAATATACCATTGTAATTGGCAAAAGCAAGCATGACACGAATGGATTCAAGACGAGCAACTGGGGCATAAGTCTCACCAAAATCAATACCTTCGATTTGGGTGTATCCTTGTGCAACCAGTCGAGCTTTATTCCTTACCACTATGCCATCTTCATCTTGCTTGTTGTGAAAGATCCACTTCGTACCAATGATATTATGCTTTGTGGGATCAGGTCTATCGACAAGGGACCAGACTTTATTTCTCTCGAACTGGTTAAGTTCTTCGAGCATAGCAGTCATCCAGTCTGAGTCCTTCATGGCTTCATCGAATTTTGATGGTTCTAGCATGGATACAAACGAAAAATTTCCACAGAAGTTAGCTAATCGAGTACGAGAACGAGTGGTGGGTCGACCTGGTAAACGAATTTCTTCGAGAATTGAGTCGACATCCACTCTTCTTCGAACGCGAGGAAAAACTTCTTCATCATCTTGTGGATCCGGTTGACCTTCGGGATCAGCTTGTTCATCGGGAACATTTTCTTCGTTTACGCGTTCTCCTTCGACCTGTACATCATTTTCTTCAGGATGTTGATCTCCAGCGCCCCGGGCTATGTGTGGGAACATTGGACCATCATCATCCTTGTTTTCTTGACGTGCATTCCCATCGACAGGTCGAATATCTCCAATAGCCATGTACCTGATAACTTCATCCAATGGTGGTTCATCCAGGTTAAGAGGTAATTGCTCCTTTTGAGAGCCGTTAGTTTCATCAAATCGAACATTTATAGTTTCTACAACTTTGCCAAGATGTGAGTTGTAAACTCTGTAAGTGTGAGAATTTGAACCATAACCTAGAAGAAAACCTTCGTGTGCCTTTGGGGCAAACTTGGAGCTGTGATTCATATCTCTGATGTAACATGTAGCACCAAAAACCCTGAGATAAGACACATTGGGCTTTTTACCAGTGATGAGTTCATGTGAAGTTTTCTTCAGAAATTTGTGCAGATAAACCTTGTTGATGATATGACATGCAGTGTTGATAGCTTCAGCCCAGAACCTGATAGGGGTCTTGTATGCAGCGAGCATTGTTCTGGCTATTTCAATAAGTGTTTGATTCTTTCTCTCGACCACACCATTTTGTTGCGGTGTATAAGCAGCCGAGAATTCATGAGTAAAGCCATATTCATCAAGAAATTCTTCGATATGAGTATTTTTGAATTCTGTACCATTATCACTTCTGATATGTTTGAGAGATAATTCATATTCAGTTTGAGCTCTCTTTGCGAAAGTTTTGAAAATTTCAACAACCTTGCTCTTGTCATCAAGAAAGAAAACCCAGGTATATCGAGAGAAATCATCAATAATAACTAGACCATACTTGTTACCTCCAAGACTAGCATAATTTTGAGGACCGAATAAATCCATATGAAGTAATTCAAGAGGACGAGTAGTAGTCATGACGGTTTTTGCTGAGTGATGTTTCTTGGCAATCTTTCCAGCTTCACAGGCACTGCATAGACGATCTTTATCGAATTTCACATTATCAATTCCAACGATGTTCTTCTTCGAGATAAGAGTTTGAAGATTTTTCATCCCTGCATGACCAAGTCTTCGGTGCCATAACCAACCAGAAGTGGCTTTGGCCATTAAACATGTGGACACTGCAGGTCCCGAAGAAAAATCAACGACGTAAAGATCACCCTTGCGATATCCTTCGAACACGAAGGAATAATCATCCTGTGAAAAGACAACACAACGAGACGCAGAAAACAGTACAAGTATACCCATATCACAAAGTTTCGATATAGACATAAGATTATATCCTAGAGATTGTACAAGTAACACCTTATCAATATGCTTGTCTTTCGATATTGCAACCTTACCCAAACCAAGTACTTTTCCTTTGTTTTTGTCACCGAAGGTAATGTATTTCTGTGAAGATTCAGACAGTTTTGCTTCGGTGAACAACTCTTTGTCTCCGGTCATATGATTTGTACATCCACTATCCATGACCCATTCGGATCCACCGGAGACATAGCCCTGCAGAAGAATTAGTTCTTCTTAACCACCCACAAACGAGCAGGTGACTTAGAAGGCATGGAAGAGCAAGATGGGGCAGCAAAATTATAGCGAACAGGATTGCATCGTCGATCAGGACCATCAAGCACACCATAAATATAATTCCTCGATGAGGGGTTAGAGTAACGATGGGTAATTGCAATTTTGGTGTTATTATTACGATGACGATAAACATTTCTATCGACACGATAGTATTCCTTCTGGGGAACATTTGAAGCAGGCACCAAGGGTTCATTTCTATCCTCGAGAGAATAGTAGTGATTCGGTGGTACCGAGGATTTTCCCTGCATAGAATGATTAGGGGGCAGTTTTTCTACGAGAGATTTGCGAACCCAAATCTGTCGCTTATAGAAACCATTCTTCGGAGGAGTACCAACGAATTCAGCTGACACTTTTCCTTCCTGATCTTTGACAAGCTTGTAGTCAGAATCAAGTGATTCATCAACAATAGCTTTGTCAATTTTGCAACTGAAACCTGAAAGGTTAGCAATATCAATGGGCTTTTCTTTCGCAAGAACCCAGACAGTTTTAGGATACTGCTCGGGTTCCCAGTAGGTTCCGTCAGGATTGATTTTCCTTTCGAAGCCAACTCCTTCGTTTCGGGGATTTCTGTGAAGAAGAGCCTTTCGTAGGATATCACATAAGTACTGGTGTCCCTGCACACTTTTGAACATGCCTGTTTCAAATAAATTTTTCAACCTGAGGAGTTCCTCGGTAATGGTTTCCTCGTTCGAGGGGTTAGCATCATCAATAACAATAGGTTGCTTTCCTTTCGATCTCTCGGAAATAGAGTCAATTTTACTTCGTTCCAAACAAGTCAAGCAAGGTGGAATAGATTCATTTTTATCTTCTGAGCCCTGTTGAGCCATGAGAGTGAGATTTACACTTTCCAACTCTTCATTAGCCTCTCTCAGTTTCTCGAGAGCCATTTTCCCTTGAAGGAATTCGTAGGTTAGCTTCTCGTAGTCCACTGAGAGAAGATCATGACGAGAGGAAAGTTCATCATACTTTTCTTTCAGAGCAGTATGCTCATTCGTCAAAGTTTGACCCTTCTCAATCTCATCGATCAACAAAGTCTCAGATTTTTGAATAGTTTCACTTAAAGAATCTAGCTCATCTTGTTGGATAGAAGCAATTTTGGCAAGTTTAGCATAACTTATCCTAGAGTTACTTTCATAAGCAGATCCATCAGAAGTATCGTAGGATTTCTTAGATGAAGATACCTTAGCCTTGGCCATGAAGCAGTAAGCTGGAGATTCATCTTCACTGCTCTGGTTGGAGAAGACTGAACTTGAATTCTTGTTTGAGGCGAATGCTATCCCAGCAACACCATCAGATTCAGAACCAGAACCAGAACCTGATCTTGACTTTGATCCTGCTTCAGAACCGGAAGCTTCATCTTCAGAGTTCATCTCTTTACCCAGATAGGCTTTGGCTCGGTGTGAATTCTGTCGACGAGAGGAATGTGATTTCGAGGAAGAACTCTCTCGATGCTTGTGATACTTCTTCTTCTGTCATCATCAGAACCATCTTTCTTGTATTTTCTGGACCTTGAATCATATTTCTTCGAATCGTGGTTTTTTCTCGATCTGTAAGACTTGCTCGAAGAGCTGCTGTGAGAGTGCTTTGATTTATGTTCAATTTCCCAGAGAGGACAATCAGCAATGAAGTGACCTGGCTTCTTGCACTTATAGCAACAATTATCTTTCGCTGAAGAGTTTCTGGATGATGATCGATGCTGTGATGAATTGCTAGAATGTCTTGAAGAATAGTTTTTCTTCGGTGAAGAGGAGTTCCTTTTCCGAAAGCGGTTGAATCTTCTCATTATCAGTGCAAGATCTTTCCCAATGTTCTCGGGGTCATCAGATGCACCAGCAGATTCAGAACTGGCTTCAGGAGAGGAGTGACGTGAAGCTCTGGCCTTGAGTGCATGAGATTTCTTTCGACTCCCATTGACATCACGTTTCTCATCTTCTTCCATCTCGAAAGTATTAAGCCTTTCAAGAATATCAGCGGCAACCATATCTTTGAAATCAGTTCTTTCCTTAATCATCAACACAATGTGATCGAAGGAATCATCAAGAGAACGGAGCAAAGTTCTGACAATAATCCGATTGGTAATGTCATCTGCACCGAGGGAAATCAGTTCATTCGACAGCGCAGTGAGTCTGCTGTATATGGAACAAACTTTTTCTCCCTCGTGCCTCTTGAACCGATAGAACTTGCTTCGAAGAGTGTCAATTCGAGCATCTTTCTGAGTAGAGACACCTTCACCAATCTTCTCGAGATAATCCCAAACACCTTTGGCCGAAGGAATATTCTTGACCTGATGATATTTTTCAGGAATCAGATGATTTGTGATGAATACCCAGACTTCAGCATCTAGCTCTATCTTCTTTGTCTCTTCAGGAGTGATGGCATCAGTGTCCTTGACAGTTACACCATTCTTGACAACTTCCCAAGCGGCAGAGTTGATAGCCATGATATTCCTCTTCATTTTGTCCTTCCAATAGGAATAGTCCTTCCCATTGAAAATAGGGATTGGTTCCCCCGAGCGAACAGCTGCAAACGACATTCTTGACAACACTCCAGGTTGTTAGACCAAAATACGTAGAGCGTAGGGAGTGCCTAGCTCTGATACCAATTGAAAGCTCAAGAATGATCAGAGGGGGAGGGGGTGAATGATCACTTCTAAAAATTCTAAGGATCTTAGAAGGAAATCATGCAAACAGCATAGGACTAAAGACATCTTGAAGGAAATACAGTATCGAAAGTAATGTAAGGCTCGAAAGGATTGGGAGCGAAGGAAAACATCGAAGGCAAACAGGCTACGAGTAAATACTTGAAGTAAATGCTAGAAGGAAAACGAGCCTGACACGACGATGTTTGGTAAACCAGTTCACACTCTGCAAAGTGCTACGTCTGGTTGGAGGGACTGGTGATTGAACACCTGGAGCAAAACTCTCTCCGTCCTATTCTCCACTGCAACAAACTCCTCGAGCTTGTCCAGTTTTCACTCGTGGTAGATGATTCAGGACATCTCCGAGACCTTTACAAACTTCCTTCAGCAGTGACAATTACTCTTCGACTGCTTGACAGGCGACGCCTAACCGTCTAGGAGACTTGCAGTTCTCCAAGATAAAAAGATCGACTAATCTCGACCTAAGTCATAGTGAATTGCTCAACTCAGCTCAGACTTGGGATTTGGTTTTCTCTCGATGAATCTCTCTTGGGATGCTCACAGACTTCTGTCTTAGAATCTTCCGTGGAGCAGCCGACCCGAAATGGCGGGTAGGTGCGGGGTATTTATAGTTGGCGATCCCGATGGGTAAAATGACTGAAGTGACCCGATGCAACCGCTTGACGCGTGTCCACAACGGTCGGATTCCAATCACTGCGCAACTTTACTTGAGGAACAAGTAAGCTGACTTACCGAACGAGTTCTCTCTCGAAGGCACGAAGTGCGATGACTTTGCCTTCGAGCTATTCACTCGACTCAGTAAGATTTCTCTCGGTAGGCTTTTGTGGGTTTTGGTTGAGCAGAGCAAATTCACTTCGACAAAGATCTCAACTAGCAAACCCCTCTTAATAGTACGGTTTTTCCTACGACTCAAGAAATAAAGAGAAACTAGTAAAAAGACTAAGTCTTCGACCAGCTTCAGCTTTCTCCTCGTTGCGCTTTTACTCGAGAGAGACTTTTTCTTCGACTACATTTTTAGGGGTCGACTTCCTTCAAAGGTTTCGGTAGATGACTACAGCTCTGCTGTAGTGAGTTGTCCTTCGACCTTCTACACGCAAACTCCATTCTTTCGGAACCTAAGTATCTGTTTATACTCGAAAACAATATTAGTTTCACTTCTGCTTTGTCCAACAATGTCCAAAACCTTCGGGGGCAAAACTTGCTCTTACAGGTTTCTAGTAGTTTGCAAACTGTTAGATAGAAAACTATGCAATCCTGTAGTTGCGAACAACTTACTACAAGGTGTGAAATTAACTAATAAAATGAAGCAATGAGTGAAATGGAAAGCAAGTGTCGAATTTCACAAGGAAATCAACTAATGATTGGAAGAATCATATGTAAGGGCATGTTCGTTAACCATCCAATCGCCAGCTTCTTTCGAGCGACTCAGCAACGAGCAGAGCATTCGGCAAGATAGTTTCTCTCTCGTACCATCAGCCAGCCTGAAGCCCAAGTAATTGTCTCAATGTGGCGCATTTGGTTGGAAATTTTAGTTGATGGTGGCCCAATTCTTATGATGGAAAGAGAGCACGAGAGGACAAGTTAGGTAGGAAAAGTTGCTCGGGATGAATCGATACGCAATGTTCACTTGGCAGTGGCGGTATGCTTGTAATTAAATCCAACTCAATCTTCGACAACTTCTCAGATGCTGGAAAGGGCAGCTCCTCAACTCTTTAATTTTAACACTAGATGGGTTGCCGGCTTCTTAATTTGAACTCCACGGAGTTAACGTGTTCGGTCCAGCTCCACTCAAGGACTTGACGAAGCTGAGAGCTAGTGCGTTACCGAACATGCCATAAGTCGACCTTCATGTTGTGGTGGTCAATGGTTAGGTCGTTGACCTTCATGTCATCGTCTCAAGAGCGGTGGCGTCTGGCGAGTAAGATGACAAGCTTGCTGTCTGGGAGGAAGGATCACGATGGAGGTTGAAGATGCAGTGTATGACGGCAGCCGGAGGTTGAAGATGCAGTCGATGGTGTCACTCGTGGATTCTTCGACTCGCAACCACTGACTTGACCTCGTCGCATAAGAGGTCTCTTTCTTTCCATACCTCCACACGTGCCACCGCCTCCGCAAGCATAATTCGCTTGCAGAGTGTCACGAGCACCAGGTTGACCTTGACCGCTGCCTAGTCATCCACGCTGCTATAGAGCATGCATGGATCGTCGCCGAGGTCGCACGCCATGGTAGAGCCACGGGTAGGCGCATATCTTTGGTGTAGGAGGATTGATTTAGGAACCATAATCGAGGGGGGGGGCGCTCACGAGTCGATGTCTCTTGGCGGTGGGGGGCGAAGAGGGAGAAGTCAAAGAGGTCGTCGACCACTTGCTCCAACTCCTTCCTCTTCCCCATGAACCGGACCATCATTATTATGACCCCACGGGAAATCCGCCTCAAACCCTTGTGATTCCTTGTGGGAGTCAATCGAATTGAGTCATGGCCTCTCGGATTGGGCCCTGCCTGCGTGGTGGCCACCGATCAGATTTTGGGGGCAGGAGGGGGAGGGGGACGGGGAGGGGAGGAGGATTTGAGCGACTGTGGTGTAATCTCTCCATGAAGGAATCCTACGTGAGAGGGAGAGATGTGAGGAGCGACTGGTGCAGCGCGGGCCGATCGGCTTTGGAATCGAAAAGCCGGTAGATGTCGTGGTCACACCAAAGGTATACCCTTAGGCATTGGAAACCAAGGGGTACCCTCAGATCCTTTGGCTCTCAAACATACCCAATAAAATAAATGAGATCGTTAAAGGATACAGAGCTTTATCAAACTCGGAAGAAGAGATGGCCTCCGAGTAGTCAGTTACTCGGAAAAGAGGACCGGCGATCTGTTCGTTACTCGAAAGGTAGGAACGCAACGGGCGTAAAGCATTCAAGACCACAGGCGTTTCTTCTCCTTTATTAGCAGTAATGAAGAGACCGTTTCCTGTATTTAGTATACGCATTTAACCTTGTAATTAAGACCCATTTACTGGGGCATTGAAGGGGCAGAGGCGCACCCTATATAAGCCTGCCCCCGCCCAAGAAAGGGTTACGCGCAACATTTTCCCCAGACCTTGAGCAAGAACACCCCAGTCAGCCTGGGACATGATTAAGTTTGTTATCTCTAAGGAGAGACCTAACCTGTATAATTCTCCCAGCGTCAACCACTCTACGTACAGATTCATTTAGCTCCTATTACATCCCTACATCTATTGTCAGGATTCTATCCACAACAGTAGAAGGAGGGCTTACATAAAAAAATTGGTGAGACGATAGATCGATTAAGAGGGGTTAGTTGTTGACGCGAACTTTCCCTTTATCCTTTAGGAGTAGAGATATTCCACGTATAGAGAAATATACGTAGAAGCAGTAAACATTTTTTTTGGAAACATTTATATTATAGATCAAGTGTATCAAAATCTTAATTTTTTTGTTGAATGAAGGACTCATATCAAGGTGAAACAAATCGACTTGTCTCCTTTTCTGGGAAACAAATCAACGCGTCTTTGTTTTCAGAAGACAATTCAATGCGCCTCCTTTTTTGGTAAATAAATCAAGACGTCTTTATTTTTGGAAGCTAAATCAAAGCACCTTCCTTTTATAAGCGTATGTATCTCAATCTCAATTTTTTTTAAATCAAGAATTCATATCAAGGTGAACAATTCAAGTTGACTTCCTTTTTTTGGAAACAAATCATGGCATATTTGTTTTTGGAAGGAAAATCAAGATGCTTCCTTTTTTTTGGAAATAACTCAATGTGTTTTTGTTTTTGGAAACTAAATCAAAACATCTTTACTTTTTTAAGCGTACGAGTTTTACTGGGAGGTGAAGAAAAAAATAAACCGGTGAGGCGAGCCTACCAACTCCCCTTTCTGGAAGGCAAATCAAGGCACATCCTTTTATTGGGAAATAAATCAAAGCATTTTTGTTTTTGAAAGCTAAACAAAGGCATTTTCCTTTTCTAAACGGACGTATCTCAATCTCAATTTTATAGTTAAATCAAGGACTCATATCAAATAAAATCAATGCACATCCTTTTATTGGGAAAAAAATCAAGGTGTCTTTGCTTTTGGAAGGTAAATCAAGGTGCCTCTTTTAAAAAAAAAATAAGGTTTTGTGTTTTTGGAAGCTAAATCATCAAGGCACCTTCCTTTTCTAAGCGTATGTTTTTTTAGTGCGGTTTGGCTTTGGTGGTAGGATATGGTAGAAGGTGAGGAAAATAAACCATGAGGCAAAAATAAACCGGTGAGGCGAGCCTACCAACTCCTCCTTTAGGAGTAGAGATGAGCATCAGCGAGAGATTGATCTTAATTTGGCGAGTCTTGAGATTTAACGAAGTCATCACATACACATCGTTGTCGATGAAAACGTCTTCTTCTACTGAAAGAATATCCACCTTTGAATGAGACACAAAGCGTCAAACCTTGGATTTGGTCTCTGGTGAGCTGGAGATACCACAATCCTCCTAACCATCCCACCACAGAAAAGAGCAAAGGGGAGAGCACAAGTGGGGTGAAGTGCGGGAGCATCAACGCGGGTTAAAGGGGAACGTTTGCGTGATTGATCAGACGAGTGAACGGTTGCAAATCGTGACATGGCGATGCTCGTCGCTCCAAGATTCGTGTGCATCATCTAATGTTCAACTGAGGTTTCGCTTGTCCTAAAAGAAAAAGGAAAAGAGTTCTAGAGCGGGTTGATTGGTATAAATGCGCGGCAACCTTTTCACGAACGCGTACGTGGTGCCGGTTCGGACGCCCACACAACCCCATTTTGTGTTCGATTTGCAAAAAAAAACGAAAGCGAAGACTAATCCATGACCAAATATAAGATTTTCATTAATGACAATACACATCCAACAATTTGATCCAAACGATTTGCGGATGGTTTAAGATCCACCACTTTCAAGATGACCTAAGAGCAATCATGCTAAGGTTTGAAACTAACATCACTCATCGTCATACAGATTACAAGACAAAAGTTAAGAAAGATGATATGAAGATTATAAAGAGAGGACAAAAAAAAAACGAAAGGTTACAAAACGCCGGCACCCTCCCTCATAGCAGCCGGCCTGTCTACAAAGAATTTAGTAATCTTCTCCGACAGCACAGCCGGCCAGGCCAGTCATCCACCGCCACCGGCGGAGCCCATGCGCTCCTGGTCCTCCTGTTCTTGGGTCGTCGGCAGCGGGAAGCGGCAGAGCGGGCAGAGGTGGCTGGCGCGGAGCCACGTGGAGATGCACTCCTCGTGGAACGCGTGGGAGCAGCACTCCATCCTCCTCAGCGCCTCGTGGCCCTCCCCGTCCCCCCCGAACGCCTCCATGCACACCGGGCAGCACCCCTTCTCCCTCGCCGTCGTCTCCGGCAGCCCCGCGATGGCCTTCTCCGACGCCGGCACCGCGCCGAAGCCGCCGTTCACGTACGACGCCGCGACGACCGGCGGCGGTGAGGAGGCGGCGACTCGCGGCCCTGTGATGAACGGGCCACAGTGGAACGGCCCCCGCGGCGCCCGCCTCCTAACCAGCGGCGGCCACTGGAAAGGAGCCGGAGTTGGCGGCGCGTGCACGGGCTCCGGCGGCCGCCTCGTCGGGCCGTAAAACGAGTGCGGCGCCGTGAACACCGCCGTGCCGGTGCCGCGCTCCACCTCCATTAATTGGCGGCGGACTTGGTTAGTTTACTTGCTGCTGACCGGCGCAAGCAATGGAGACGGAGATTTATGACGACGAACGTAGGCAGGGAGCGTGTGCTAGGGATGGATACTTATAGATCCGGCGAAGGCTGAGGGGAGCCACGAACGGACATGAGTACTGAGGATCCGTTTGGACTCGGTGCCGGTCGCCTGCATGCCATGTCGGATCCTATTCCTTCCGCTCGCACGCAATTCGGACCCGCGCAAGGCAGACGACCTTCCTAGCCGGCCGTCCGTCCTTGGCGTGCATCAGCCGTGCAAGATTATTAGCAGCGACCACGGGGCAAGCACGACGGGAGCCACTAGTTTTTGGATAGTTTTTTTAAAAAATATTACTTTTCTCGGAAATTACATAAATAATGAACCATTTTAAAAATTTGCAAAAATAATGCAGCGTTGGCTTTGAGCTGGCCTATTGGGCCCAGTCGGCCTCGGCCTGGCCGACAGGAGCCAGCCGGGCTAGCGAGACTGGCTGTCGGCCCAACAGCCATGGTCAATCACTAATTAGCGGGTACCCTCTCGCGCGCCCCCGCAGAGGTCATTTTGGTCACTCTCTAGCTCCGACACGTGTCGCGTTTTTACTGTGTCCCGCGCGAACAACAACTGTGGCTGTGCGCGGACCTGTGGCTTTGGACTGTGGCTGAAAAAACTGTGGCTTTGATTGAAAATTGGGCTGCGACAGAGAGCCGTGTCTGAAAAAACTGTGGCTTTGGCAGAAGTTGTGGCTCAAAAAACTATGGCTGTGGGGCTGTGGCTGAAAAAATAAGATGTGCCAGGACTGTGGCTACACGAAAAACTGTAGCTGGATCTGACCTGCGCGATAGCTGCGCGCTGTGCGTCCAAAACTTGCCACGTGGCAACACTGGAGCGCGCGAAAAATGAACTCTGCGGGGGGCGTGCGGGAGGGTACCCGCTAATTAGTTGCTCCCGCAGCCATGCAGTCGGCCTTGGGCTGGCCGAAAGCGCCCAGTTTTTTTCTTTGCTTGTATTTGGGTCTCATCAATTTATTTTTCACTTTTTCATTTTTTTAAATTAATTCATATTTAACATTTCTTAGTTTTGTTTTTTTAATATGTGTTTTGATGTTAACTTTTTTATGTATGATGTACGTTTTCTGTATACACCAGGGACACTTTTATATACATGTTTAACGTTTTGAATATACATAATTGATGTGTTTTCAAATAAGTATTTTATGTGTACGTTTTTCATATATATAATATATTTTAAGTTCAGTTATTATCATGGTTAACATTATAAAATGTTACAACATTATATACATTTTATAGCATTTTATAACATTATGTGATAAGAGACATTTTATACACCTTTAAATAAAGTCTGAACTTTATATACCTTAAAAACATCTTATACATTTTTTGAACTTTATACACTTTTATAAAATATTATAACATTATATACAATTTATAACATTTTGTAATGGTAAGAGACATTTTATACACCTTTAATTTTTTTACAAATTATAGTTTTTTTGAACTTTATATACATTTATAAAATGCTATAACATTTTACAAGATTATATACAATTTATAATATTTGTACTGGTAAGCGACATTTTATACACCTTTAGAAAAATGTACAAATTATAGTTTTTTGAACTTTATATACCTTTATAAAATGTTATAACATTATGTGCAATTTATAACATTTTGTAATGGTAAGAGACATTTTCTACAATTTATATCATTTTATAAAATTGTATACATTTTATAAAATTGTATACATTTTATAACATCATATATATTACATTATGTAATGGTAAGTGAAAAATAAATTGACAAGACCCAAATACTAGCAAAGAAAGAAAATGAAAAGCAAATTAAACTGGGCGTTGTCGGCCCAGATGCGACCGACTGGGCGTTCCAGACTGAGGCCGACTGGGCCCAATCGGCCAGCCCATAGCCGACGCTGTATTATTTTTGCAAAATTTTAAAATGGTGTATTATTTCTGTAATTTTCCAAAAGAATGTATTATTTTAAAAAATATTCTAGTTTTTGAGCATCCTCGATAGTAGTTCGTACAATAGTTTTTAAATGTATTATTTAAAAGTACTGTATTTTAAGCATGATTTCGATCATTAAAAAAATGTCGAGCGCTACGCGTCCGCCAGGCGTAGATTTGAAAACTTCCGCTCCCAGCAGAACCGCACGATGCAACAATCGGGAGCCGTTCGATCGCTCGTAGCCGAGTCAATGGACCTTGCAACAGAGCCTTTGTTGTGGTCGGACCATTGCGACAGATCCTCTGTTGCAAAAGGATCCAAACATTTTATTTCAACCGCACGCATCCGAGACAACGAGTTTTGTGGTCGGACCATTGCAACAGAGCCTCTGTTGCAAAGGGATCCAAAGCATTTTTTTCTCAATCGCGCTCACTTGAGACAACGAACTTTGCAACAGAGGGTCTATTGCGGTCGAACCATTGCAACAGAGGTTCTGTTGCAAAGGGATCCATAACTTCGCCGCCAACGCACATCATGCTTGCAGCACCGCACCGCCGCCGCTCATCGCCGCGCGGCCCGGGGATGCTCCATCGTAGAAAAGTGACTCCTCACAAGAAGGGTGGCGGTCAAAACCAGCTAGCGCCCCTGGTTGCAACATCCATCGGTCGCTTGAAGCACATGTGGAGCGCCATCGACCCTAGGATGTAGCATCACCGGCTAGGCTTGCACCACTGGCGGGGTGGCCAGTCTTGCAGCTACACCATCGATTCCCCTATGCAGCAATGGCGCCCCACAACGGATCTCTCAGTTTGGTGCCTGAAATTGCAGCAGTAGCTTCGATTTGGGAGGTGAAGATGGGAGATAGAGTGAGAGAACAAGTGGAAATGAGATGCTTCTTCTCTAAAACCGAGGAAGGAGAATACAAGTGGCTCACCTGCTCCGCACGAAAAATAAGAGATAACGTTGAGCGATGGGTGGGACCATGGGCTCACAGAAAGCATGTGGCCTTGATTTGCAAAATGATAGTTGTTGCAAAGGATCCTTTGCAACAGCAGGTCCGTTGCAAAGGGGTGTGACCGTTCGTGCGGTTGGATCAACATCTTATCCAACGGTTGCGGAGGCGGCGGACGCGTACGTACAGATCTGTTGGGTGAAGAGGATCTTTTTCCTTAAAAAAGCCAAAAGATAAGTGTTACACATTAGGTGGGGAGAGGGTTCGACCTGCCGCTTCATCCACCATTGGTTGACGGTGCGAATCTGAAAGCGCCATGTTAGCGTTTCCAAAAACGCGTGAGCTGTGAGATTTTGGACCTAACGTTTTTTTACAGATTCGTTCACACTGTGTGGCATTTTGGTGGTATCCTTCGCCCGCTTACTGTTTAGGCCCGACTGCTACAGATTCGGCCCAATGCATGATTTATTAATAGTTGGATATATATATTATTTACAATATTAGATATGTTTTTCGCGCCGCTTACAACTTTTGAACGGTAGATCGGATTAAAACGTGTTCTACATGTAAATTTCTTAGAATTTTGTTTAGTTTCATAAAATTTGCTCCTTTGTTATGTTTGTAATTGTTAACACGATGTTTTCATGTTAATTACAAATCATGCTATTTTGTAAAACATACATATAACGAGGATTGTTAATGTCAAATAAATAAATTAAGCTTCCGATAAACATTTCACATCATCTATACCTAATAATAAAGGGAGTTGGCTTTCTTAGGCCATTTTTGTGTTTTTGCAAAAAATCCCGTCCCTTTTTATCTAATCAACCCGCAGTCCAGAGAATTCAGAATAAAAAAAACGGTCCATACATTAGGTGGGCTTGTTGGGCCTCTATGTGTGGGCCGCGAACAGCTCTGTCTATCCACTGCATGGGCCAAGTGTCTGCTTCACACATTGTTCCCATCGTTGTGCTGGTTTTTGGGATTCAACTTTATTTTCTAATTTACCTAAAAATATATTATTTTCTAACTTTATTTTGCTTCATAAGGAAATATTTTTAAAGTAGCATGTCCTATTTTTATAAGTTTGAAACTTTATTTCCTAAATTTACTTTGTTCGTCATGGAAAATACGTAATAATGTAACAATGTCCTGTTTTGATAAAATTGGAAATAAAAACAATCAATTTTGACTAAATTTTGCATGAAACCCTAAACGCTAGAAAATCCAAATGAATAATGCCTAAACATAATTTATTTTCTAACTTTATTTTTTCTTTATGGGGAAATATTTTGAAAATAGCATGTCCTATTTTCATAAATTTGAAACTTTATTTCCTAAGTTTAGTTTGTTTGTCGTGGAAAATACGTAATAATCTAATATTAGCATGTCCTATTTTCGTAAAATTGAAACTTAAAAATAATCCATTTTGACTAAATTTTGCATGAAACCGTAAACGCTAAAAATTCCAGATGAATAACGGCTAAGAAAAAATGATTTTCTAACTTTATTTTTTCTTCATAAGGAAATATTTTTCAAATTGCATGTCTTATTTTGATAAATTGAAACTTTATTTTCTATATTTAGTTTGTTCGCTGTGGAAAATACGTAATAATCTAAGATTAGCATGTCATGTTTTGATAAAAATGGAACTTTAAAATAATTAAAATTGACAAAAATTTGCATTAAAACCTAAACGCTAAATAATCCAAAAGAATAATGGCTAAGCATAATTGATTTTCTAACTTTATTTTGCTTCATAAGGAAATATTTTTAAAATATCATGTCCTATTTTGATAAATTTCAAAAAATATTTCTTAAATTTGGTTTGTTCGTCGTGGAAAATACCTAATAATAAAGGTATTTGAGTTTCATCAGATTTTTCGTCCATCTTTGAAATTACCCATGTAGTTGAACAAAATTACTTGCCTCTGTCACTGGCAAATAAAAAAATGATGCGTGCATAAGGTTGCACCTCGAAGCGCACCATCGCTGCATTGGGCCGTTGCTCTACCGACGTGGACTTTAAAGCATGACAACTGAAGCACAATCTTACTTGTTCATCATGTCATTGTACATACGTTATTTATAACCCCTAAAAGAATGCACTCCTTCAGATCGGAATTACTTGTCGGAGTACGTTGTTTGCTACTTATCATCCTTCTCCTAAGAAGCGACGTACATGATTAGTTTTCTTATAACAAAAGTTTAAACGATGTCGAGTACAGGGCGAGCTTTTCCAACAAAAAAAATGTTAGATGACGCCAAGCCATGTACATGGTCGTGAGGTCATGCTCCTGAGACTATTCCGTGTCCTCGCCTCCATGAGTCGCACCGTCGCGAACACATCTACACGTCCGCCGTGACCCAACACTTAATCTCTTGCTTCGATCACTGACTCATCGATTCCTTCACTGCCTTCCTCTACACGACCGTGTAGGATTTTCCATCGGAAATCTCACTACCATCAAAAAATTTAAAGAAGAAAGTTTATGCTCCCGTTGCAACGCACGGGCATTGTCCTAGTAATCACCAAGTTCAGCTCATCATCCATATTGCACAAGATGTGGGCATCACAAAACTCAAAAGAAGTTAACCAGATTTTTTGCTCTAAGAGATCTTGCTTCTATGTTCCTTGAATTACATTTAAAAATGCACCATAATTTGAAGTTCTTGATTGGGAATACACAAAAAGAATCTATGGAAGTTGTGTATGTAATTGGCATCGGGTTAATTGCATTGGCTCCATGAAAGAATCAGTTAATCAAAATGTATGTGTTGATTGACTCATCTCCAGAGGCCAGCAGTGATAGGGTAAGTGCCTACACAAAAAAAACATCAAGGTTCAATTAATTACACCATATATGGATCGTTATCATATTATATTAAAAATGCAAATAAGCAAGGGGCAGAAAGAATTCAAAAAATTCTATAAAGTTATAATAAAGAAACAGGATAATTGGTGAACAACACAAATTGCATCTACACAAGAGAGAAACGATAACTTAGATTCATAACAAAATCAACTACTACGTTAGAAAGATGGTTACCTTCTATGACGTTCTCTCCACAATCTGATACAATTACGGTCAAGTTTCTAACCCTTCGGTAAAGTTTTGTGGCACGAAATATTTGAATCTGCAAAGTCAATAAAATTATTTCAATTTCCTATGGTCAGAACAAATTTATGCAATATATAGTTAAGAGATAATAGCAACTTACTCGAACATATATTTCAGCATTTAAGGCTTTTGCTTGAGCAAAATGGTCCGCGCCTATATCCAGCAACATCTTTTCCAGCTGCCAAGTTACATAAGTCATAAAGTATATGAACTATTTTTTCATTTTACTTAAAACAACTTACCTCAGTTGTACTAGAAATATACTCTCCATTGAAACGTTCAATGATATCACCCCTTCGAATTCCAAGTTTCTCAGCATTCGAATCTTTTGACACCTAATGTTTAATTGACCAGGATTAAACCATCATATGCATATGAAGAACATTTTAAGGAAAATTAATAGAAAGTGTGAAAATAAATAATGTTAAACATCAGCATATACCTGTTCAACAATAAGACCAGATGCAATGTTATGCTTACGCCTCATCCTCTCAATACAAGTAGGATCTAGAAGCTTGACAGAAGTAAAGGTCATTCCAAGGTGGGCACGAGGGATGCACCTATAGCAAATATACTCATCAAGATTGTAAATGTTTTACAAACTTATGTTAAATAAAACAACATATTCCAGTAGAATCGATGCCAATGAGTATCACACAAAACTTAGGCAAGAACATTTTGCAATTATTAATACATTGTAACAAGGCATTAGCTCACACCTTGCTCAAAATAGGATTAAGCTAGAAAAAAGGGTCACCAAATTAAATACTATAAAAAGGATACTTCACAACAAATTTAGTTCATATATATACCCTGGATAGGAATAGTATGGAAAGGACGCATAATTCAATAAGGTGATCAACACACATTTTCTCTATAATGTTAGACACATTTTATATCACCTAGACCTCGCGTAATGATTTTTCTAAATCACATTTTAGCAATTCATCCAAACGTAATAATTGTTAAGCAATCACAATGGAAACATAATTTCGTAGTTGTTCAATTGTATTGCATGGGTTAAAATGTATACGAGAATAAGGGATAGAGAATAAGGGTCATACTTCAACTTTCTCCATGAATCCAAGCACTTGTGCAATATAGAAGAAGGTAGAAAGGTCTCGTCAATTTGATTGTGAACCATTCCCACAACCTTCCCTTCGAGGTCAATGACAGGGCCTCCATCATCTTGCAACTATAACATAGTGGCCATAACAAACATTATAATTTGTACTAACAAAATAGCAACATCGAAATTTATAACATAATGTTAGAATTAAATCATAGTACGTACACTGCATCGTCCATCGTGGGAAAAATACATGTAGTGACGTCTCTCCTGACAGGATGGGATCTTATATTCCACCCTACCATGGGTGATCCTTAGATCAAGACTTTCATCTCTTCCGAGTCGTAAAACGTCTTGACCAGAATGCACATTGTCGTTAAAAGTGCAGAGTTGAACTGGTTTGTCCACTACAACCTCATAAAGAGCAAATTCATAGTGCTCCTGCAGGTAGAGGAGGCGGGCTACCGCAGTTGTGTCATCCAGCAAGTGAACAATGACCTGAAAAGACAAGCACAAAAATTATGGCACTATGATTCCGAGTGGATTTTCTTCATAGTATTTGACAAAACCATTTTCGAGCAATTAAACTGACTGCCACACTGAATAAAGTCATTTTCTTAAGTGCAGCGTGTAAACTAGCTAGTTTACTTTTCTCTTCTATGGAAATTGAAGAGATGACACATTTGATTGGTAACCTGCTGCCGATCGACTAAGGAAGAATAACAAAATTTCGAGTTGAAAGAAGGATAGAAACAAACACCAGTGAATTAATAAGACAGATAAATGGAATGATGAACTACTGTATTATTAAGAAGCTCACCTCAGCCTCACGATAATATTCAGCTGTACACTTGAGCAGCCATGGGTTCCTGACGGAGGGATCCTGTGCGCGGATCAGATGCGCAGACGTCAAAACCACGGCGGTCTTTTTCCTGATGTCCTGTTGAATCCACAGACCGCAACAGGTATTCAGCGGCTCATCGTCGTCTGCAATTGAAGCAAACCGAAAGTCACAATGTTAGAAAATACTTCCTCCGATCCAAAATAAGAGTCGCGGCTTTGAACTAAGGGAGTATTAATTATAAGTATAGTTACACGCGTGCATAGTCGGTAGGAGTACATGTTTACCAAGATAGGAAGAGAGGGTGATGATAGAGTCGGCGGCAAGAAGCACGGCATCCTTTGCGGACTCACGGATATGAAGAAGGGCTGGGTCACTGAACAGGCGCGAACTAGATGAGTAGCCGGCGATGAAGACAGCAGACCGACAAGCTACATACATACGTACAGGTATAAAATGAGCTTAGGATAATTAGTGCCTGTCTTGTCTTGGTAACAATGAACGATGATGGTGAAAGAAGAGATGAAGCTAGGGAGGGGAGGGGCTGACCTTTGTCTGCTCGATAATTGGCCATGGCGTGCTGAAAGGCGGCACGTATGTCCGGCCTATCGGCCAGCTCGTCGGGGATGTAGGGCCGGTGGAGTAGAGGGCTGGGCGGACCGGAGGATTCCTCCTCCTCCGACGAGGACTCGACCACATCGTCGTCCTTGCACCGACGATCTACATACAGAAAGGAAACGAAGACAGTAAGGGAAACACCATGACTGCTAATCACTCACGTCGTGATGAGGAGGAAATAGATGAGGTTGGGTACCTAATTTTGGTTGGGATTGGGGGTTTTCGCACTCAAAGGCCGCGAACATCGCCGTCCGATCCTCTGCCAGGGCTCTGGTCCTCTTCTTCTTCTTCTTCTTGTTGGCTTCCCTCTCCGTCCCCGTCGCCGGATCCCCCCTCGTCCGCCGCTTGCTACCGGCCTTGGGCATCTTTTCTTCCGGCGCTTTGGGGATTCAGTTCAGGCGACTTGCGCGACTCGCGTCCGTGTAAAAGGGATGTGCGCGTGTGGGAAGAAGAAGATGACTGATCGATCCGTGGCGGAATTGTTGTTTCCGTCACAGACTCATCTGCGCTGCCCATGGGCCTTGGCCCGGCAAATCCTAAGAACCCCCAATGTGCCGGCCCATCTAGTGTTGCGTTAGCAGCGCTCCTGCCTGGTCCGATTTTTTTTTCTAGCGTTGCTTTATAAGTTGTTTACTCCTCTACTCGTTTTCCCGGGTTTTTTTCCTGTTTTTTCGTTTCTTCCGGTTTTCTATGGTTTTCCTTTTTCTCTTTTTAGGTTTATATATATATATATATATTATTTTCATGTTTATTCTATTTTTTCTCTAGGTTTTCCTTTTTTTATCTTTCACGTTCTCATTTTCACATTTTCATTATTTTTTCTATATACATGATGAATACTTTTTTAATACACATTAAATATTTTATTAGGGAAATTAAGTATTTTTTAATATGTCTATTTTTATTATACCATGAACATTTTCTATTATATTTGTTATTTTTATTATACCATGAACATTTTCTATGATATGTGTGATTTTTATAATATATGTGATATTTAAATTAATAACATTTTTAAATACACATGTTGTCCCACTACACTTGGTCATCTTTGTAGCCTCACCTTTTTGACCCATAAAGTTGTTCTAAGAAATTAACACATAAGACACATCCTTTCAACATCCTTTCAACATGTCTTTCAACCTGTGAGTGAAAAGATTCTACTGCAAGTCAAATGGGTTCCAAAAGCTTTATGAAAGTTTGTCCAAGCCAAGAGGTAAATCGGGTGCATCTATCTAACAAAATCTTCTTGTAAACTCCATGAAGGCTCACAATTCTAGCGATGTAGATATATGCAGGCTAGCTCTACTATAATTGGTATTGATGAGTATAAAGTGAGTTACCATCGTCAGATGATCCACTACAACCTAAATGAAATCATGATCACGGTTGATCGAGGGAGGACAGCGATAAATTCCATACCAATTTTGTCTTATTTCAATTCTAAAATACAGAGGGTTTTTATCAATCCTGTTGGTTCTCTAGTGTTCAACCTTGCCTCATTGGCATATGATATAGAGGGTTATATTCACCTTCATACCATCCAACACAAATTTCTCCCTAAGAACCGGGCACATCTTGCTTCCTCCAAGATGAATGAAATAAAGGGTGTATCATATAGTAGTGATGGCTCAGGAACTCTCGAGAACATTTTATTTATCAAGCATCATCTTTACTAACTTAGTGTCTTCTTATTTATTTTTTACCTTTTAGTTTGTAGTCTAGTTTACACTCCTTTTTACTAGCTTTCCCTAACAGCTTTTAGAATAGGCTATTTCCAAACTACGGTATGGATGCGTACGGACTATGTAAATGACAATACAATTACAGGGTTAGTAGTGCCTTCCTTTCCGTGCCTTATGGGGTTTGATACTTTACTTACGAGGTATATGCGTTACTGGTCATTAAACTTGCATGCGATGTTCAGTTTAGTGCATAAAGTTGTAAAATACATTCTTTCAGTCATCAAACTGCATGGGCGTGCAAATACGATCATATTTACTGTATACGTACGTATTCAATACCAAATCGGCATTAGATGGATCCCACGTGTCAGTAAAAATATAATTCTTTATTTAATTTAACATCATTTAGATTCCAGTACAAACAAAATATCACGGAATTTTTTTGTAAACACAGCGATAGTCGAACTCGAGATCTAATGCTAACGACAGGTTCACAGACCATCTAGGATACTGTCTGTATCAATCATATATGCATTAGACATTTCTCTAACCTAATTACCCTTTCAGACCAATTATCTGCAAAAATCGTTCTACTGCCCGCTGCGGCTTAGTCTGTATTGTAGATTTTATTATTATTAAATGTCCTAAAATATAAAATATACTGTAATATAATCGTGCAGAAATTATAATATTATTAAATGTCTTACAAATTATATTGCCTCAATGAAATTATAAATTAAATGTTTTAAAACTATATTGCGCCAATTAAATAATAAATTTTTGTAAATTTTTATAATAGATTATATTACCTCTTATAAATTATTAAATAAAATATACATATAATGGCACCACTCTGTATCATTGGTTATTTGGGTCTAAATGATGTTAATAAATAATTTTATTTATTAATATTTTTTACTGACACATGGGACTCATTTAGTGCCACGTAGGTATTAAATACGTACGTATATTGTAGATGTGACCGTATTTGCACGTTCATGCAAGTTTGATGACTGAAATAATGTATTTTATAACTTTATGCGCCAAACTGAACATTACACGCAAGTTTAGTGACCAGTGGCACATATATCTCTTTACTTATCACGAGAGTACTACAATACCATGTGCACTTACTTGACATCAACGGGAAAGAAACTTTATTTCACTAAAACGGAATTTACAGGAATCATTGATAGGCACGCAGCACCCAAGGTCAAGCTTCGTTTGAATTTCGCCCAGCTTTTCGTTTTCCGCTCTGTTTGTTTTCCCGCTATTTTTTTTTGGCTCCATCCCGATCAAAGATGATGGAACGTCGGGATGTATATGCTGCCAGGGATCGGTGATGTGGATGGCACATAAGTAAGTTACTAGGACAATGCCCGTGCGTTGTAATTAGATATAAATGTGAGAAGAGATCTTTTCATCGAACTGATATGCACGTATGCTTTCATCGCCTCCATGACTATCAAATGGTCTCGTGATCAGATGGTGATTGTGAACCACTCTCAACTCGAACCAAACGACATATTATGCAATAGATCCTTTGTTGCAAAGGATCCATTGTTGATTCTTATTGCAAGGCGACACAACACTGTCTTGCGGATGGTCAGAGAGATAAAAGACATTGATTTGGTGTAATAAATAAATGATCTAAGACTTTACAACAAAACTCCTATTGCAATGATCGGAATGTAACAAAGCGTATGTTGTAAAGGATGACTATCTTGCGGGTGCGAGCGATCGAGCGGCTCTACCTATCTTCATAGAACGACTATGCTATCAGTAGATAATTTAAATGCTACGAACGGATCACACGTAACGTCGCTCTATAAAAATTATAACATGTTAGCTTGTAACTTACCTATAAACATTTATTAAATGACGTACGTGATTTATCTTATGTTTAGTTAAAACTTTTGTAAGTAAATTGAAGTAAAATTTGTTCAGAAGAAAAGTAAATTAAGGTGGCTGCTTCATATATGAAAGTGGATGAAAGATAAAATCTTAGATTTATTTATGTAAAAAAAATAGAGTAGATAAAGATAATATATCATTTATATCACTTTTTATCTTCTTATAGCGCACATCGATTAGCCGAAACAAACTAATGTCGATATATTACTGTGTTTTCTTTGCGGACATATGCTCATAGTTGGGACTAATTGTGGCATGTCCGTGCGTTGTAACGAAAAAGAAAAAAATACAGTGTACTAAAATTAATAAGAAGTTTATGTACTACAAAGAAACACACGGCCGTTTAGAAAAAAAACAGGACCATATTCTTTACTGGAAACAGCGATTAAATACTTTTAGCGCTATTTTTATTTATTTTATTTTAATTATTTATTAGTGGTACGATTCGGTACAGAAATTCAGTTACATAATTAGAGAATTAACTAATATTAATCTAGGAAAAAAGAATTTACAGTTAATTTTGATATGACCATTTTTTATTCTTCAAACAGTAATTCTAATTGATCTAAATATTTTTCTGTTTTATTTATTTATTTTAGTTTTTATTAACACTTTAATTACGTACATAACAGTAGCACTAATAATGAATTTAATCTAATTAAATTAGATATTATCGTAGAATTAATTAAAATTAATCTGGGCAAGAATAATTTATGACAACTTATCATATGATCATTTTTAAATTCTTCAAAGAGTAATTCTGATTAATCCAAAAAATTAAGCTATAATTTAGGAGCGCAAAATTACTTTATATTTCTAGGATCTATAGATTATTTCTATTTTATTTACTTACTACTACGATTTAATAAAAATGAAAAAATAGCTAATAGGACGGGCCAACAGCTATCAATATAACAAAAAGGTACAAAGTAGCCCCTCGGGCCATGAAGCGGGCCGGTCCAAGAAGCCGAACCTAATGATATATGATATAGAGGGTTATATTCACCTTCATACCATCCAACACAAATTTCTCCCTAAGAACCGGGCACATCTTGCTTCCTCCAAGATGAATGAAATAAAGGGTGTATCATATAGTAGTGATGGCTCAGGAACTCTCGAGAACATTTTATTTATCAAGCATCATCTTTACTAACTTAGTGTCTTCTTATTTATTTTTTACCTTTTAGTTTGTAGTCTAGTTTACACTCCTTTTTACTAGCTTTCCCTAACAGCTTTTAGAATAGGCTATTTCCAAACTACGGTATGGATGCGTACGGACTATGTAAATGACAATACAATTACAGGGTTAGTAGTGCCTTCCTTTCCGTGCCTTATGGGGTTTGATACTTTACTTACGAGGTATATGCGTTACTGGTCATTAAACTTGCATGCGATGTTCAGTTTAGTGCATAAAGTTGTAAAATACATTCTTTCAGTCATCAAACTGCATGGGCGTGCAAATACGATCATATTTACTGTATACGTACGTATTCAATACCAAATCGGCATTAGATGGATCCCACGTGTCAGTAAAAATATAATTCTTTATTTAATTTAACATCATTTAGATTCCAGTACAAACAAAATATCACGGAATTTTTTTGTAAACACAGCGATAGTCGAACTCGAGATCTAATGCTAACGACAGGTTCACAGACCATCTAGGATACTGTCTGTATCAATCATATATGCATTAGACATTTCTCTAACCTAATTACCCTTTCAGACCAATTATCTGCAAAAATCGTTCTACTGCCCGCTGCGGCTTAGTCTGTATTGTAGATTTTATTATTATTAAATGTCCTAAAATATAAAATATACTGTAATATAATCGTGCAGAAATTATAATATTATTAAATGTCTTACAAATTATATTGCCTCAATGAAATTATAAATTAAATGTTTTAAAACTATATTGCGCCAATTAAATAATAAATTTTTGTAAATTTTTATAATAGATTATATTACCTCTTATAAATTATTAAATAAAATATACATATAATGGCACCACTCTGTATCATTGGTTATTTGGGTCTAAATGATGTTAATAAATAATTTTATTTATTAATATTTTTTACTGACACATGGGACTCATTTAGTGCCACGTAGGTATTAAATACGTACGTATATTGTAGATGTGACCGTATTTGCACGTTCATGCAAGTTTGATGACTGAAATAATGTATTTTATAACTTTATGCGCCAAACTGAACATTACACGCAAGTTTAGTGACCAGTGGCACATATATCTCTTTACTTATCACGAGAGTACTACAATACCATGTGCACTTACTTGACATCAACGGGAAAGAAACTTTATTTCACTAAAACGGAATTTACAGGAATCATTGATAGGCACGCAGCACCCAAGGTCAAGCTTCGTTTGAATTTCGCCCAGCTTTTCGTTTTCCGCTCTGTTTGTTTTCCCGCTATTTTTTTTTGGCTCCATCCCGATCAAAGATGATGGAACGTCGGGATGTATATGCTGCCAGGGATCGGTGATGTGGATGGCACATAAGTAAGTTACTAGGACAATGCCCGTGCGTTGTAATTAGATATAAATGTGAGAAGAGATCTTTTCATCGAACTGATATGCACGTATGCTTTCATCGCCTCCATGACTATCAAATGGTCTCGTGATCAGATGGTGATTGTGAACCACTCTCAACTCGAACCAAACGACATATTATGCAATAGATCCTTTGTTGCAAAGGATCCATTGTTGATTCTTATTGCAAGGCGACACAACACTGTCTTGCGGATGGTCAGAGAGATAAAAGACATTGATTTGGTGTAATAAATAAATGATCTAAGACTTTACAACAAAACTCCTATTGCAATGATCGGAATGTAACAAAGCGTATGTTGTAAAGGATGACTATCTTGCGGGTGCGAGCGATCGAGCGGCTCTACCTATCTTCATAGAACGACTATGCTATCAGTAGATAATTTAAATGCTACGAACGGATCACACGTAACGTCGCTCTATAAAAATTATAACATGTTAGCTTGTAACTTACCTATAAACATTTATTAAATGACGTACGTGATTTATCTTATGTTTAGTTAAAACTTTTGTAAGTAAATTGAAGTAAAATTTGTTCAGAAGAAAAGTAAATTAAGGTGGCTGCTTCATATATGAAAGTGGATGAAAGATAAAATCTTAGATTTATTTATGTAAAAAAAATAGAGTAGATAAAGATAATATATCATTTATATCACTTTTTATCTTCTTATAGCGCACATCGATTAGCCGAAACAAACTAATGTCGATATATTACTGTGTTTTCTTTGCGGACATATGCTCATAGTTGGGACTAATTGTGGCATGTCCGTGCGTTGTAACGAAAAAGAAAAAAATACAGTGTACTAAAATTAATAAGAAGTTTATGTACTACAAAGAAACACACGGCCGTTTAGAAAAAAAACAGGACCATATTCTTTACTGGAAACAGCGATTAAATACTTTTAGCGCTATTTTTATTTATTTTATTTTAATTATTTATTAGTGGTACGATTCGGTACAGAAATTCAGTTACATAATTAGAGAATTAACTAATATTAATCTAGGAAAAAAGAATTTACAGTTAATTTTGATATGACCATTTTTTATTCTTCAAACAGTAATTCTAATTGATCTAAATATTTTTCTGTTTTATTTATTTATTTTAGTTTTTATTAACACTTTAATTACGTACATAACAGTAGCACTAATAATGAATTTAATCTAATTAAATTAGATATTATCGTAGAATTAATTAAAATTAATCTGGGCAAGAATAATTTATGACAACTTATCATATGATCATTTTTAAATTCTTCAAAGAGTAATTCTGATTAATCCAAAAAATTAAGCTATAATTTAGGAGCGCAAAATTACTTTATATTTCTAGGATCTATAGATTATTTCTATTTTATTTACTTACTACTACGATTTAATAAAAATGAAAAAATAGCTAATAGGACGGGCCAACAGCTATCAATATAACAAAAAGGTACAAAGTAGCCCCTCGGGCCATGAAGCGGGCCGGTCCAAGAAGCCGAACCTAATGAAAAAATCTTTTTTTTGAACTATCTGGACTGCGGGTTGATTACCTAAAAGGGAGGAGCTTTTTAGCAAAAAATACTAAAAAGGACTAAGAAATCTACTTCCCATTATTATTAGGTATAAATAATTAATGCCGTTGACAATTCGGATTTATTACGGGAGGGCGCACGGACATTTCGTTGCTAATGGGTTGATTAGGAGGTCATTGATCAATCCCGTGGAACAAGCAACCGGTAATTTGCCCTCGCCACTTAATTATGTGTTTGCCATCATGCAAGAGCTTTGGTTGCGCGTCCTATTAGGGCAACTCCAATGCGCCGACGCATAACACATTTTTGTCCGTTTTGGTCCGTTTGCGTCGGTGCGGACAGAAATAGCGGTCCAACGTGCCGGCGCAAACGGACATGCGTCTGTTTTCTTGTCTATCCTGGCCATTCTCGGTCCAAATTTGGGCCTGATTTGCGTCGGCACGGACACGCTTCGGACGTCCGCGCTGCGTTCACCTCCTTTTCCCCTGGCCCGCCCGTCAATGGGCAAAACATCAACTCTTTCCTTCAAACGCCACGCTCCTTTTCCCCTGGTCGTGCCGCCGGCTCCATCCGCTTGTGGTCGCTGCCGGCATCTCCTCCGCCAACTACTAGCGGTCGCCGCCGCAAGCACCCGCGCCGGTTGTCTCTCAGCGCACCGCTTGTTCACCGTCACCAGACTTGCTCGTCTGCTGCGCCCCTTTCCCGCGCCGACGCCGCACTCCCTTCGCCACCCTGCGCCGGACTCCCTCGTCGGCAACGACCGTCCCTGCGTCGTGCACCGCTGCAGAAGGCATGCAATCGCTCGGGCGGGCGTCGCTGCTGCTGCATCGGCCACTGCTTCACCGCCCCTACAAGGTGTTTGACACTTTGCCCACAAGGTACAATGGACAGTGGGGATGAGTATTTGTTGAGCATTTCCTTTGTTCGTCGGATTAGTTAAGTGATGATGAGGAATTGGTGATGGCGACTTTGATCGTAAACAACCACATTGAAAACCAGCAGTCGTTCTTTAGAGTGTTTATTGTAGGACATGAACCTGCTTTGAATCACAACCGAAAGACTGGCCATGTCCTTCTGTATGATGATTACTTTAGGGTGCCAAAACCATTGTTTGGTCCTAAACATTTCCGCCGTCGGTTTAGGATGGCTAAGCATGTGTTCAATCGCATTAGGCAGGAAGTGGTAGAATATGATGACTACTTCAGATGCAAAAAAGATGCACTATGCAACATTGGGTTTTCTTTTTATCAGAAGTGCACTACTGCCATCTGAATGCTTGCATATGGAGTTCCGGGTGATCTCATAGATGAGTATGTTTGGATGAGTGAATCCACATGCCTTGCATCACTTTACAGATTTTGCAAGGCTGTGGTAGCAGTGTTTGGTCCCGAGTACTTGAGGGAATCAAATGAGGCCGATACAGCTCGATTGCTAGCAATCAATGCTGAGAGAGGGTTTTCGGGAATGCTTGGCAGCATTGATTGCATGCATTAGGAGTGGAAAAAGTGTCCATTTGGTTGGCAGAGACAGTACAAAGGTCATGTGAAAGCTTGCACGGTCATACTTGAGGCAGTGGCATCTCAGGATCTCTGGATATGATAATTTTTTTGGCATGGATGGTTCTCATAATGACATCAATATGCTTCAGAGATCTTCTGTGTTTTATAGACTAGCTGAAGGGCATAGCCCCGAGGTTAACTTTGAGGTCAACGACCATAAGTACACCGAAGGATACTACCTTAGAAATGATATCTATCCTCAGTGGTCAACCCTTGTGAAAACAATCTCAAACCCCAAGGAGAGAAGAGGGCTAGGTTTGCTCAAAAACAAGAGAGCGCAAGAAAGGATGTGGAGCGTGCATTTGGTGTGCTCCAGTCTCGTTGGACTATTATTCGGCATCCAGTAGATGTATCAACTTTTATTAATTTCCATTTGGTTGAGCACATGTGAACACACATTGGCAACCAGTAGATGTATCAACTTTTATTATTTTCAATTTGGTTGTAATAACTATTTGAGACTATATTTATTTGAGTTTGTAAAACTATTTATTTTCTGTGTGTTAAACTTGTTATTTGAGACTATGTTTGATTAAATTATGCATATTTGGTCACCGGCGCGTGAACAACGCCCATATGCGCTCGCGCGTTGACCAAAGCGACCACAAAAGCAAGATCGCACACGGACACCGGCGCTTCAACCGACGCAAACGAACAAAATTCGAACAAAACACGCATCCGTTTGCGTCGGCGAGTTGGAGTTACCCTCAATAGCGAATTTCTAGGCGGAGCTTTTTTAGCCCGTCCACCTAAAAGCGGATTTTCAGGTGGCTCTCTGGTAGTCCCTAAAAAATTCTAGTAATTATTAGTCGCAGCTTTAGAAACGAGTGACATATACCAAAGGATGGTTTCCAAGAGGATTGGGGAGAGGAATGACCGCATTCACATAATTATATTGCCGGTCCAATACGTGGAGTCTGCCGATGATTTTTGGGGTTTCCCTTCCCTGGGGAATGAATCAATCAATGTTATGGACTTTCCTTCTCTGTCTGGGGCATGCATGGTATGGCCTGGAAAAGCTTTGCATGTTTTTTGTGGAAGAGTTGACGTTCTCTCAACCTGGGTGTGCGCGCGTTGCTAGGTTAGTGGACTCGGCTAGCAAGCGCGCATGCGCTAATTGGTGCATGCGGGTAGACATTTCGTAAATAGTAAAAAACTTGTTACCTTATATTATTATATGTTACGTGCATTTATTTAGGATTTTAAAAAGTTAAAAATGCTATAACTTTTGATTCAAATATCAAAATTCAGATCTGTTTTTACCGTTGGGTTTCTCGCGACGAGTTCTTCAAAACTAGATCTCATATTGATAGGTTTCGACGAACTTTTTTTATTTTGAGCAACTTTGTGTGTTTTTAGGCAACTTTAATGTTATAAGAAAGCAACTTTTAAAGAGTTCGCTTAGATTGAAAACCTCATTTCTAGTCGACATCCTTGATGTGGTCTCTCTTCTCCTCGGTCCATCACAATTATTCTAGCAAGATCCAAAGAACCTGTATAAAAAATCCAAGCAGCTTTCCTAGCAAACGCAAGCAACTGTTATTACAACTGTATTACAAAAATTTAAAAACACAATGCAAAACTATTAAGCGATTACAGTGCCAGGATTTGTCGGTCAGCCGTAGCGACATCGCGATGCGTGACTCCACCACGAGCGGATGCAGCACCAGGGGTTGTCGGGCACATGTAATGGCATCTCAGCTCATGACTCTGCCTTGAAAACATCTGCTGCATAGGCAGTCGCGACCACTCATGCCCTCTGTCTCACACGACGTGAGACTCTGCGGCGAAGCTCGATACCTCCATCACGACGTGGAAGGGACCACCCGTGCCCCCCCACCCGCTGGAAAAGGAAACATCATGTCGCTAGCGTTGTTCGCATGTAGCACGTGGTACATCCTAAACGTATCTATAATTTCTGCTTGCTCCATGCATATTTTGTGTGACTTTGCCATGCTTTGCTTGAAATTTCATACACTTTTGAACCTATTTGGACTAACCTATTAACTCAGTGCACCCAGTTGCCAGTTTCTGTTTTCTGTTGTTTTTGTATTTCAGGCTTTCCGGCCATTAAAAGTGCTCCAAAAATTCTGGGAAAAATATATAAAAAATCAGCGCAACAGAAGCTTCCGGAATCACCAAGAGAGGGAAGGGGGGCCACCACCAGGCAGCCAGGAGGGCAGGTGGCGCGGCCCCACCCTGGGCGGCGCCAGGGACCCTCCTGACTGCCTCGTGGGTCCCCTCGATGCCCCCCTTCGCCTATATTTACCCCTCGGGGTGGAAACCCCTAATATCGATCTCTTTCTCGCGAAATCCCCTCTGTACCACCGCCGCCGCCGTTTCAAGATCAGGGTTGCCTGGAGAAGCTGCCCCGGCACCCTGCCGGAAGGAGGAACCCCCTCCGGGAGACCATCCATAGCCATGGACGCCTCCCGGATGTACCGTGAGTAGTCCCCCTTGGACCATGGGTCCGTGACCAGTAGCTATGTGATGAATCTCTCCCCCTTTTGTGCTTCCACTTTCGAGTCCTCGTGAGCTGCCTCACATGATCGAGGCATCTATGTAATTTCTGCTGTTGCTATGCTGAGTTTGTTGGGATCTGATGGATTATGAGACTATGTTCAGATTGTGATGAGTAATATATTTGGTTCTTATTTTTTATATTTTGTTCTTGAGTAAATTCTTGTATGTTCTCCGTTGCGGTATTTGCTTTGGCCAAGTATTTTATTTGCAACTCCAAGAGAGAGCGTTATGCTCGATTGTGGGTTCAGCCCCTTGATGTCTAGCTTGAGTGACAGAAACATGAGACTAGGGGATGTGCTGTTGCCACCAGGGATAAAACAACGGTGCTTGTACCTGCGGGTGCAAGGATTGTTTACTTTACGCAAAGTTCTTTTAATGCAGTTGTCTGTTGCTTTGAGTTTACACTTTGGGTGGGATTCACAACTTAATACCAGCGAGATGTTCTGGATATATATCTCAAGGTGGAAGATTCGTAGTAGATGCAGATGGATTTCGGTCTACTTACCTTGGCGTACTGCCCATTGCTTTTGAGCCCTTCCTTTCTTTGCAGCATAGTTAGCATTGCGGTGCCTTCATAATCCTGTCAATTGCCCAACTGTGATTTGTTTAACTCGCTAACACTTTTATTGTCTTTTGGGAGAGAGACATCACTAGTGAAAATCATGGGACCCCGGTCCATCTTCACATTATTGTTCACACCCTCAATTTACTTTCAGCTTTTACTTTCCTTTGCACCTTTTATCTCTTGCGTTGATCCTTTGTAAACGACAAGGCCGGAGGAATTGACAACTCCTCTGTACTCGTTGGGAGCAAAGTTATTTGTTGCTGTGTGTAGGTCCACGACAACACCCTAGTCAGGAAGCAATTTCTGGCGACGTTGCCACCAACTTGTATCTCCTGAGTCTTACTGGTTCGATAACCTTGGTATTTTCACCGAGGGAAACTTGCTGCTGCACTGCATCTCAAACCTTCCACTTGGGGTAACCAACGAGGGGCGAGAAGTCATCAAGCAAATTTCTGGCGCCGTTGCCGGGGACTCAAGTCTACAAGATAGGAGAGTTGCACACTATCTTTTACCTTTGCTTTTTAGTCTTGTTAGTTTACCTTTCAGTTTTTACTTTTGTGTCCTTAATAAAAAATACTAAAAATACCTCTTACCCTTCTTGTGTGGTTAAGTATGTTAGGAGTTGGTACTATAAGGGAATCCGAAGTCTTGGATTTCCATCAAAGAAACGAGGAGAATATGAAGAAGGCATGGGACAGAATTTCTGAAGCACATAAGGCAAATATGCCTTGGTTACTTATAAGAATTGTGGTTAGAAATTTTTACTTTGGCCTTTTTAAGTGGTGTAAGCACTCTCTTGATCTTATAGCTGAAGGAGACTTTTTAGAGTGCGATGAAGCTAGAGCTCTTGAAATTATACATGGTTTATCTGGTTATTTTGTTTATGATGGTCTTAACACTGTTGTAGACAGAATCGCTACTATTGAGAAGAGACTTGATACTCTAGACTTAAAAGAAGTAGAGAAGTTAAATCCCCCTAGAGAGGAGATTTTGGAAATAGAAAATGACTGGGAGCCTCTTGTTAGGGTTGTTATCTCTAATCAAAACTTCCTTGCTTTTTGTGACATTCGATCTACAGTTTCTATAATGCCAAGCTTTATTTATGATTCTTTGTACCTTGCAAGCATGGACAAATTTCCATCTTTCCATGAACATTCTAATGGTGATATTTCTGAGATCCAGGGAAGATTAAAAGATGTCCAGGTCATGTTTCTTAAAAGGAGTGTAGAGGTTTTGTGTGGACAAAAATCCCCCAATGACATGGGTGGACTTGGATTCAACTCCAACAATAAGAAGTTCATGTTTAACAAGAAGAAGGGCCAATCTCAAGTCAAGAATTCGGCCAAGATTATTTGTTTCAAGTGCAAGGTTGAAGGGCACCATGTTAGATCTTGCCCTTTGAAGAAGAAGCCCATAAGTGACAAGCAACTAGGGAAGAGGCCTCAAGTTCAACCGCAAGGTGAAGTGAAGCCACTTCCCAAGAAGACTCAAGTAAATGATCTTCATGTTGAGAAATCAACCATGAAGAAAGGAAAGAGTAGGTGTTGCTACTTATGTCGTGAGAAGGGTCATCTTGCTTCTTCATGCACGAATGGTACCTTATCCAACCCTATTATAGTTGATGATGTTTATTCTCTTCGGAAGGATAAGGTTGGCAATGTGGTTGCAAAATTTGTTGGCACTCAAAGTGGTGACAAGAAAAGCACCATTTGGGTTGCCAAGCCTATTGTGACTAACCTCTTAGGGCCCAACTTGGTTGGGGACCAACAAGCTCCAATTTGATCAATAGGTGTTGTTGGAGGGCATTGGAGACTTGGCTACATTATGAAGAATTAAGGGACCTTCATTAAATCACATTATCTCAAGCCAAGTAATTTGGATTATCTTGTGTCTATCTTATATCCAATGTGCCTCCTTACGGTAACTTGTACTTAAATTGTTTACATTGAAAGTTACTTGCCCCTTTGCATGTTTTGGTTTTGTACCTTGCATGTGTTTGTATATGTTGTGTTTCCAATATACATATCTTGAGTAATCAATTTGGTGTATATTGGTTTGCACACCATGTATATGTGAGTGTTGTATTGAGCCTTTGTCTTCTTGTTTTCATATTAGTTGGCTCTTGCGAGAGATTAATGGATCATCCCATTTTAGGGGAGTGATGTGCCTTGTGCACTTTACGATCCTAAAATGTGTATACATGAGGAATACCACCTAGTATTGATATTATAAGATTATCTATTCACTATGTGGTATGTCGTACTCATGAGAAATTCCAATTCTAAAGGATCCATTAATTATCTCTTGTTGGTATTTGTTTGCCTCTAGTTGTAAAATTTGGGATATCACATTATGGGGGAGTAATATGCTTTGTGCATATTACACGCCTATAAAATGTGTACATTTGGGGTTTTTCCACTTAGAGTTGATATTGTAAATTATCTAGTTCCTAGGTGGCATGTTTGCTCCTCAAGTTCCAATTTGCTTAAATTGACGTCATTTCTCATCTTATGGATCTTGAGTTTGTGAGATTTTCTTGATACGGTTTCCCTCCAATATGTACGTATATTTTCTATGAGGGAACCGTTTGCTCCAAGTTATTCCAATCATTGCTTGCATGATTGGATGCATACTTGAAGCCATCAAGAATCTCTTTTTAGCCATTGTGATCAATTTTTATCTTTTGCAAATTCTTATGGTTGTTGTTGTAAAGATGATAATTTATATTAATGTTATCTTCCACCCGGAAGTAATTTCATATACCTCTTGTGCTTAACAATTGGTACTCTTATATGTGGTAGAAATAATTGATCATCTTTACCTATTGGCTTGTTTATAATTGCCTTATTAGTTGCCAAGGGTTTATTGTGGTTTTAACTCTCTTTGTCTTCCTAGCCACTTGTGGATCATGTGTTTTCGTGATCTTGTCTAGTGTTTCTCTAGATATAGTGAAAGTGATGATCCCATCGTGTGCATTTTGTATTCAAATGGAAATTCTATATAATGCACATCTTTTGGGGGAGCTAGCATCTTATGATCCATATCAAGTGTGTGTTTTTGGAAGGCATATTCTATGTGGTGCTTTGTGTCATCATAAATTTGTTGAGGGCATAGTTAGTTTGGAATTGTGCTTTCCTTTTGAGAGTTTGATACCTCTTGTCTTTGAAATCTTTTATTTTTGGTATCATGCTCTCTATCAATTGATGTTTCAATTGAAACCCCATTCCTTGATGAATCTTTTATTTGGTATAATCCAAGTGACAAGTTTATGTTGAAATCTTATTTTCAATTGGAATCTTACTTTGGAATCTAATGGTCACTTGGTATCCTTTTCAATTGTTTTCCTATTCAATCATGTGTTGATTGGGTTGGGATTCAATTGGTATTTCTTCACATTTGTTGGTGAATGTAGCAATTGACCATGTGTTAATTTCTACTTGTCGCCTATCATGTGTTGAGTTGGACCTTTGATATAATTTGGACAACCTTATGTTGTATCACCCTTTGGTGTGCCATCTTGGTTTACTTGATGTTTTGTCAAAATTGTATTCTCTTTTGGTTCTTGAAAGTCTTGTGCATGCATATTTTCTATGTGTTGTTCCGGTGCATGATTTCTTTCTTTGATCCTATATATAGGTTAAACTCCATCCAGTTCTTTTTTGGCTAATATGTGCATGAAATTCATCTTCATGTCCATATGCACTTTATTCCCGTGGAGTGTTGATGCCCCATAGGCGTAAGGGATCGAGATAGTCTTCGCGGGTAAGTTAACCCAATTTATTGATTCGACACACGGGGAGCCAAAGAGTATTTATAAGCTTTAACAGTTGAGTTGTCAATTCAACCGCACCTGAAATATACTTGCTTGCAACGACAGATAAGTGGTGACGATAATATGATAGTGATGATAGCAACAGCAAAAGTAAATAGCAAAAAGTAACAACTAATAACCAGCAGGATTAAAAACACTGTAGGCTAGGGAGATGGATGGTTGGGCGCTGCATGGATGAGAGTAAACATATAATAGATTCTAACACGGGGCAAGGCACACAGAAAAGCAATGATCATCTAGGCAAATATCAAAAAATAGGCATGTATCCCATAGGTAGTTGTGCGTGCTTGCAATAAGAACTTGCACAACATCTTTTGTCCTACCATCCCGCTACGAACGGGGCCAAAAGGAACTTATGGAGATTAAGGTGCTCCTGTCAAAGAGCACCGGAACAAAGCAATAAACTCAATGGATACATGGAATCCTCAAATTATGGACCATCCCCTTTGGTGTCCCAAGCTGTCACCTTTGGGATCGCCGGTTCCGGACCATAATAGGTGCATACAACTCATAGATAGGATCTAGAACACAAATATATTCATGAAAACACATAGGGTTCAGATCTGAAAACATGGCACTCGGGCCCAAAGTGACAAGCATTAAGAACAACGAATTGTAGCAAAGATGATAAACACCAAAGTAGATGATAGGCAACATGCCCCCAACAATCTGACGAACTATTACATGATTAAACTCATCCAATCCCTACCATCCCCTTTGCCTACAGCAGGGAATTACTCACACATATGAAGAGAAGTCATGGAGGATGGATGGAGTGGCGATGGTGATGACGATGGCGACGATCTCCCCTCTCCGGAGGCCAAATCAGCCTCCAGATTAGCCCTCCCGAAGAAGAACAGAGGGTGGCGGTGGCTCCGCGACGGAAACTGGGAAAACGACTTCTGTTCTGGGGTTTTCTCGTCACGGGGATAAATAGGAGTCTCGGTAGGGCACCAGAGGAGGGGGAGCAGCCCAGGCGGCCAGAGGGCGCGACCCCACCCCTGACCACGCCAGGGGGGCGCCTAGGGCCCCCAGGGCTCCCCTCTGGTCCCACTTCTGGCTCTTGGCTCCTTCGGGTGCGTGGATTTTCAGGTAATTTTCTGGGAATTTTCTGGGACGTCTAAAAATCCATTTTTCTGCGCACAAATAAACCATACAGGCAGCTCTGTTGAAAACAACGTTAGTCCGGGTTAGTTTCGTCCAAATCATGCAAGAATGAGGGCAAAACAATAGCAAAAGTGTTTGGAAAATTAGATATGTTTGAGACGTATCAAGTGTGTCCTATGTATGTTTGTTCCTCTAACTCTTGGGTCCCAATGAGTTTGGGTACCATTTTGTGTGTTAATGTTGATGTAGGAACTTTGGAGATGCATTGGAGGATCGTCTCATTAAAGGAAGGTGGTGTCGCCATGTGCCTTTTGGAGTCATGCTAGGACGATCATTGAAGACTTTATCTACTACATCATTCCCATGCTATCTCGGTAACAAGTATCTACCTCATGCATACATTTCTTGCTTCCAACCTTGTGTAGGTTGCTTTATGGCATGATATTCTTCATTTGCAATTGTTGCGGTTCTTGATTTGTTCTAGAATTGCAAGATATATTATTGGTTGTGATACTTGTTTCGTTATTCAAAGCATCTCAACTATCTCTTGATTCCTTGTTGATAGTTGTGATGACTTTGATGGTTGTTTGTGTGGATTTCATCCTTATACAATAAGATAATATTAAGCCATTGGCTATGCTTTCAAGCAAAGATCTTATTCGTATATTTATGAATTCCATTTGGATATCGTGTTCTCTCCTTTTTGTAACTATCTCGGGTGTACATGCTTCTTTGTGGATATAATCTACCTAGAATCTTATACACTTGAGAGAAGTTACACTTTTAGTGGATATCCTTGTTCTTTCATGTCCACCTTTTATTTTCAATGTTAAATTCTTCGGTGGTTACATGAAAGCGTGTGTAGTTGAGTGTGTGTCTTAATTCTATTCTTATTGGTGCACTCTTTTGGTGGTGAAGATTGTTGTCCTCATGCTTGTCTTGATGAGCCTATTATTTTCTATCTTCACCATGGGGTTGTCACAAGCCTTGATTTCACTGTGCATTTTACTTAAGCTTGTGAACCCATTTGTTGTTTGTGTGTGTGACCTTCGTAACTTATGTTGGAAGGACATGTCTAGCATCTTGAGTCTCATTTCTTCAAGACTATGTTGATGCTTAAATAGTCATCCTTATACTAGTCATATCAAGTGTTTCGCCATGACTCACACACATCTTGTTGGTTGAGACTATTCCGATGATTATCTCTTTTTGCTATTTTCTCAACCATTGGTTTGTTGCAAGTGCTAGACTTTATCTCATATCTTTGCACACTTGCACATGTGTTGTGTTTCTATCGATTTTGGGGGAGTGATGATCCAATTTTTGTGAACTGTGTATTATACTACAAAGATTCTAAATAGTGCACAAATCTTGGGGAACTTCTCTATTTTCTATTGAACACTCCTATGCTCAAATCATAATATCTTATAATCTTTTGGGATGTTGGATCGTTTGATTGCTTGCTTTTTCTTATGCCTTTGTGCCATCTCATATTTTTTGCAATCTTTGGATCCTCTATATAGTTTGTTTTTCCTCCCATCGTATATCTTTGGATATGTGTATTTTATTCCACTCATTTCTTGAGAAATACACCCTTTTGGGAGGAACACATTCTATATCGGCCTTCTAAGTTTTTTCTCCCATTTTGGCAATCGATGCCAAAGGGGGAGAAGAGTTTAGAGGGTTTTGTTTGAGGAGGTTCATGCTTTGGTTTTGTTCTTAAGCATTTTCCCTCTTACTCATGCATACTTGCTTTGCATGATTAGTATAATTCATCATATAAACCCTCTTATTGTGTTTGTCATTAATTACCAAAATGGGGGAGATTGAAAGGGCATGTGCCCTTATGTTTGGTTTTGGTAATTGATGACAATCTTTATGGACTAATGGTTTCCTTGAGTTATACTTCAAGGTTTGTCCATAGGCAACGCTTGAAGATCATATGGTGGCTTCAAGGTTGTAAGATGAAGATTACGTGTTGACCAAGGTGTTCTTCATGGAGCTATCCAAAGATTGGTCAAGTAGATGTGTGCAAGGTCAAGAGGAGCATCACGAAGATATCGTATGCTTGGAGCTTGCCGACCATTTGGTGATAATGGTCGTGTGAAGATGTGCCTAAAAGAGGCTCACCCATAATGGAGTATGGGGGAGCTATCTACAAGTCTTCATCGAGCCGGCGGAATCAAGGAAGATGTTCCAACTTGAGGCGGGCATGATCTTCATCATCAAGCTCAAGTGGATTATGCGCAAGACAAATGTTTGACTAGATAGGTGTCTAGTTTACCGGTCTCTTGGTAGTAGTTAGGAGACCGTGTTATAGGCTAGGCCGAGTCGTTCGTGGAGAGCTCAAACCTTTTGCATCCTTGGCATCATCTTTATTGGTTCTTGTTTGGCTTTTCTCCATGTGAGTTTTGAAGCTTGTTGTCTTCTTCATGACAAGCTCTTGTTCATCGAAAACGTATTTCATATGCGTCTTCTCTTATGTTTTTCGATGTGGGAGATTTGCCGGGTCATCTCGATTAGAGGTTTCACACCTCTATTTGTTTGACATTTCTCCCTTGCCACTTCTAAATATTTCCAGTCGTGATTAGGCAGCTCTGTTCATTAGCTTTCCATCAAGCTTGAGTTTACCTTAATCGGAGTTCTTTTGCAGAAGTTGTGGCAGTTCAGGGTTTGCCTGTTTTATTTGGAGTTCATCTGTTGTGTGGCCTGGGCTCCCTGGTTCTGCCAGGACGGTAGTACCGCTCTTGGAGCGGTAGTACCGCACCACGGTAGTACCGTGGGCGAGTACCGCACTCACTACCGTAAGTCCACTGGAATTTGCGGTAGTGGGCACAGTACTGGCCCCCGGTAGTACCGTGGGGCGGTAGTATCGCTCCCAGTGCGGTAGTACCATGCCACGGTAGTACCGCGGGCAAGTACCGCACTCACTACCGTAAGTCCACTGGACTTTGCGGTAGTGGGCACGACACTGGGCTTCGGTAGTACCGTGGGGCGGTAGTACCGCTCCCGACGCGGTAGTACCGCACCACGGTAGTACTGCTCTCCGAGCGGTAGTACCGTGGTTGGTGGGCTGCCAACGGGTTCCAACGACTGGATTCGTGGGAGACTATAAATGGGGGTCTTCTTCTCCTTTGTCTCCACCGGTTTTGTGCAGGTTCTTCCCCCCATTGTTGACCTCTTTGAGCTTGCTTACTCTCTTCCCCTCCTATGATTCTTGATCATTTTTGAGGGAAAAGAGAGAGGAGGTCTAGATCCACATTCTCCACCAAGTCATTTCTCCTCTAAGTGTGGGGAACCTTGTGGATCTAGATCTTGGAGTTCTTGGTGTTCTCCTTGTTCTTCCTCTCATATTCCTCCATAGCTTTTGTTGCTTTGGTGGGATTTGAGAGTTGGAGACTTGAGCACTTCGTGTGATCTTGCCATTGCATTTGGTGCATCGGTTTGAGTTCTCTCCGAGGATTCGGTGTAGAAGTGAAGTTGAGAAGATAGCTACTCTTGAGTGCGTTAGCACTCTAGAGCTTGTACCTCGTGGGTTTAGGGTTGTTGTTGCGGAGCTCAATCATTGTGGTGGAAAGCTTCGGGACGCTACGGGAGCCTCCAATTCGGTTGTGGAGATTGCCCCAAGCATTTGTACGGGTTCGGTGACCGCCCAAGGGTTGCCATTTGTACGGGTTCGGTGACCGCCCTCAAGTGTCCTAATAGTGGAATCACGACATCTTGCATTGGTAAGAGTGCGAGGAGAAATATGGTGGCCCTCATTGGCTTCGTGTGAGCATTGTGCTCCTCACCCTCTCCAAACGGAGACGTACTTCTCGCAAGAGAAGGAACTTCGGTAACAAATCCTTGTCTCCATCGGCTCCACTTGCGGTTATCTCTACCCTTACCTTGAGCAAGCTTATTACATTGTTTATCTTGTGCTTGCTCATATTATTGTACTTTGCTTGTCCCATAGGTTGTTCATCTAGTCAACCTATTTACTTGTGCACCTACTTTGTGATAGCCTTAGTGCTCTTTTTATATATATCTTGCTATCACATAGTTGTTTATCTTGATTAGTATAATTTGTTGGTGCACATAGTTCAGCCTAGCTTATTTAGGTTTCTTGCTTGGCAAATTAAACGTTAAGTTTTATTCCGCATTTGTTCAAGCCGAAACCGTAATTATTTTAAGCGCCTATTCACCCCCCTCTAGGCGACATCCACGCCCTTTCAAGTGGTCTTGATGATTGTTACTACTGAAGCCACATCATTGTATCTTTACTTTTCAAGCTTTGTGCCAAGTATAGCCTCATACGACAAGGGAAGTAAAAGTTGTGACATGCTGTCCAGAAAACAGATTCTGTCCTCGTGACTAGAAAAATCATGGAAAAATCCCAGTTCATCTTTTTGAGCTGAATTTTTTACACAACGTGCTCTATACAATTGCGAAACTTTCGTATGTTCTGAGTTTTTTGATTTGAGTTGCATAAATATCCCTAAAAAATGACCATTTGTCAAAGTAATAGCCTATGCGGCACCACGAAGTTTGACTTAGAGCATCTCCACCGGCGCCCCCCAAATAGGCGCCGGCAGGGGCGCCGGCACTACCCTATCGGGAGGCGCTGACACTGCATCCTTAATTTGGAAAAGACCTCCTCACACCGGCACCCCCCAAAACAAAGTCCCAATAAGAATTATGAACGAAAATAATGATTTTAACTCTACTTGTTGCTACATCTCTATCCTACTTGTCCCGGCTGTGCGTTGGACGGCCCAACATCGCCGTTCCCTCGCTTCACGTACGCCGCGTTCTCTGCGTCCTCCTCCGCCGCCAACGCCTCACAGAACGCTAATTCTGCGGCCGCCGCCTCCGCCCGCAGCTGCTGCTCCAGCTCTTCTCGCCGCCTCCGCATCCGCTCCTGCGTCTCCTCCACACACGCCGCCGCTGCCGCAGTTCCTTCACACACCCGCTGCTCCACCTCCCCCCGCCGCCTCCACCGCGCGTCCGCCTTCCGCTGTCGGTCGTTAGTGACCGAACCAGCTCTGGTCGCTGCACATGCCGCCTCCTCCCACAGATCCGCGAGCTTCGGGTCCTCTTCGACGACGTCGATGCGCGGATCAGACATTGTGGGTTTGGTTATGTGTGGAGTGTTATGGGGAGGGAAGGAGGGGATATATAGACATGAGTGGAGGTGGGAAACTCTCCCGCGCGGCGTCGTGGCGGGAACTCTCCCATGCGTGGCCACACGCATTTGGACGATGAACATAACTAAAATTAGACAATAACTCTACTTATTGCCTGCCATCTTAGGAGGGCTCCAACCATGATCTTCAAGCTCGTCTTTCGCAAAGCCTTCGACTCCGTCTGCTGGGCCTCTCTTTTCACCATCCTCCATGCCAGAGGTTTCCCTGACTCCTGCATTGAGTGGCTCAAATCTCTTCTCGATTCCGGTAAGACGGCTATCCTTCTCAACGGCACACCCGGCGCGTGGATTAACTGCAAAGCGGGTCTTAGGCAAGGAGACCCGCTATCCCCCTACCTGTTCATCATTGTCGCCGACCTCCTCCAACGCATGATTTCTCATGCTTTCTCCCCCGATCATCTTTGCCACACAATATACCCAAACCGCCCCCCACCGTTCTCCAGTATGCCGACGATACCTCAATAATTGCTCAGGCCTCCACCTCTGCGGCCGTCACCCTCAAACACATCCTTGACGATTTCGCACTCGCCACGGGGCTCCACCTAAACTTCGGCAAAACCATGTTTGTTCCCCTGCATACCCCCACCGCCATGGATTCACACGTGGCCAGAACTTTCGGATGCCCCATCTCAGCCTTCCCCCAGGTGTATCTTGGCCTTCCCCTTTCCCACAAAAACCTCCCCTCTTCTGCTTTCGAACCCATTATCCAGAGATTTCTCAAATACCTCACCGGTTGGACTGCTAAGCTCCTGTCCAGGGGGGCACGACTAACCCTTCTATCCTCCACCCTCGACTCCCTCACTACTTACTTCATGTCGGTTTTCTGCCTTCCTAAGGGTATCCTCGCCAAGCTTGACGCTATCCGTCGCTCCTTCTTCTGGAAGGCCGAGGAGAAATGCTCCGGTGCGGCTTGCCTCATTGCCTGGAAAGATGTATGTCTTCCCAAAGACCAAGGAGGGCTAGGCATTAAGAACCTGCAACTTCAAAACGACTGTCTGCTCATGAAATTCGCTGCCAAAACCTTGCTTGTGCCTCACCCGCCTTGGGTCGACTGATTCCACTCCCAATACCCCCTCGACTCTAACCGCGCCCCGACCAACACTTCCTTCCTATGGAAGACCGTGCACGACCACATGCCCGCCCTTCAGAACATCTCCTTTGTCCTCACCAACGATGGAACCTCTACCTTCTTCTGGCTTGACTCCTGGCTCACAAGCCAACCCCTCGCGACTACCTACCCCCACTTGTTCTCCCACGCCACCAATGCTAATGTTCGGTTGTGCCATGTTATGCATAATGGTTTGCCAGCTTACCTTCGGGATCGCCTAACTGTAATTGCCTCTTTGGAGGTCGATGCTATTTTGTTGTTACTGCAGGATGTTATGCTCAGCGATGCGCCGGATGATCGCTTTCTTCACCATGGTTCGGACTTCTCCTCTCGTGGCGCCTACTCTTTGCTACTGCCCGGCAGGGATGTCGAACGCCACGCGCGTCACATCTAGAGCTCCTCGGTTCCCATTAAGGTTAAGGTCTTTGGTTGGCTGCTTTGTCGTAACAGGTTGAACACCCGGGCGAACCTCTTTCGCAAGACGATCACCGCTGATGCTTCCTGCCTGACGTGCGACCACCACTTCGAGGATGCTACTCACCTTGCCTTTACTTGCCCGGCGGCAGCCCAGATTTGGCTGGTGCTTGGCATCGACACGCCCTCGACCATGGAGGACATTTGGGAGGCCCGCACTCCGCCTGGACTGGACCTCTTCATCTGGCCTTCTGTCGCTCTCACCATCCTGTGGAAGCTGTGGGATTCTCGTAACGCTCTCGTCTTCAGAGGGGAGTGCCACGACGCCGCGACCACTATGCGGAACATTGTATCTGACTTCTCCCTTTGGATCCACCGTTTTAGGACACCAGCTTGTACTGAGGCCGCCATGTCTTGGCGGAACTACCTCTCTTCTCGACCCTTTCTCTAATGTAAACTGGTTTGTGGACTCGGCTTCAGACTCTTTGAGTAATATATTCAGGTGGGGAGCCTTTCCCCCCCGGTGATTGTTCAAAAAAAACTCTACTTATTGCTACTCCCTCCGTCCCATAATATAGTAACGTTTTTTGAACTGAGGGAGTACGTCTCTAGCCTACTGGGCGCTCGCTGGTGCGTTGGACGGACCCGCCCCGTCATACCCATACTTCTTGTACTGGGCGCGCCGCCTCGCCCTCCGCTCCTCCGTGTTGATCGCACGGCGAATCGGCTCTTCCTCGAGGAGTCGTTTCCTTTGCTCGGCGGACAAGCGTTGTTCTGCCTCGATAGAGAGCTCGATGGCACGGTGCCACTCCTCCTCGATGGCGGCCTTAAGGGCACGAGCGTCCTCCTGCTTCTTCTTGAGCGACTCGAATGATGCGAGGAGAGCATTCTGATGGGATGTATGCTCCGCCACTGTGGGCGGGCCGTCCATCCAGTCGAAGGTGTCGTCATCCTCCGCTGCTGCCTCCGCCGGCCGCAAACGCCTAGTAGGCGGCGGCGCCCGCGGCCGCCGACTCCACCCGGAGCTGCTTCTCCAGTTCCTCCCGCCGCATGCGATGCTCGATTGCCTCACTACGAATCCGCTCCTGCAGCTCCTTCTGACGATGATGGTGATGCAGTTCATTCTGCCGCCGCCACCGCTCTTGCAGCTCCTGGCGGCGCGCGTACGCCTCCCGCTGCCGCTGCCGCTCTTCCACCTTCCGTTGCAGCTGCTCCGCCGCCACCCATTGCCGCTCATCCCTAAGGTGTGCTTGGACCGTCGCCGCTAGCGCAGCCTCCTCCCACTACTCATTCTCCACGAGATCTGGGTCCTCCTCCACGGCGGCGGTGAGACGATAAGACATTGTGGGCTAGGTATTGGTGTTCTGTGGAGAGCGCGCCGGTGTGAGTTGATATAGACCGGCGTTGAGGCGGGAAACTCTCCCGCACACCGTCGAGTCGGGCACCTTTCCCGCGTCGTTTTTAATGCAACCCACCGCCTCCTCTCGCTGCCAGTTGGAGCCCACACTCGAAAACCGATGTGGCGCGAGGAGCCGGCACGGCGGTTTGGCGCCCTTCACAAAGAGGATGGAAAGGGGTCACTGGCGCTTCTATTGGGCTTGAAAGAGCGCTGGCGCTTCTTTATTGGGCGCGCCGGTGTGAGCCTAAAATGAGCGTCGGCCCCGAAAACCGTTTGGGGAGCGTTATCATCGGAGGCGCCGGTGGAGATGCTCTTAGGGCACTCTCAATGCTTGTATCTTAGCACGTAATCATATGCATTTTGCTTATGTGGCATGGTATTTAATGAAGAAAGAGATAGAGGTTGTATCTTAGCTAAGATATAACCCTTGCACGTGGCCATATGCAAAAAGCATGGTTAGACCAATCACATTTATGCATGAAGCTGAAATCATTAAATAAGATACAACATATAAGAAACAATGCATTGTGGGGGTTGTATCTTAAATTTGTGTTGCTCCTATGATATCGTGCTAAGAAACAATGCATTGGAAGAGCCCTTAGGGCACTCCCAATGCTAGTATCTTAGCACGATATCATAGACATTTTGCTTATGTGGCATAGCACTTAATGAAGAAAGAGAGGGAGGTTGTATTTTAGCTAAGATACAACCCTTGCACGTGACCATATGCAAAAAGCATTATTAAACCAATCACATGTATGCATGAGACCAAAATCATTAAATAAGATACAACTCCTAAGAAACAATGCATTGTGATGGTTGTATCTTAAGTTTTTATTGCTCGTATGATGCTGTGCTAAGATACAATGAATTGGGAGAGCCCTTAAAGAGTTGGCTTATGCCGGCTGTTTCGCTTCCCCGCATGACACAGTTAGAGCATATCCCTACCACCTTTGTCGCCGCCGGCGCCTCGCCACCGCAAGGCAGCCGCTACCCCACCGCCAAACACGCCGTAAAAGGGTCGTTGCTCGCCCTGCTGTCCTTTCCCGACCCATCACACCGGCGACACAAAAGGGCCGTTGTGTGGAACTATGTATTTGTACTGCATGTTGTGCGTCGAGCTGGGCTGAATTTGCGCGGAATTTGGGCCGAAATTTCATGTTTGCTTTGAATTTAGCCGAATCTGGGACGATTCTGCGCCGATTTCAGGCGCCCGGAGGAATCTACATCGAATCTCGTCGCTTGGGGGCGGTCTTGGGGCCGCGGCTGGGGGTCGGTCGCCCCAAGCTATATTCGTCGTCCGAGCGCTTTCCAAGCGGCGCTAAAATAGCGCCTAAAAAATTCTTTACTACCTGCTGTTCTGTTTTTCACAGATTCTGCCACGTTTTGTCTCTCTTTACTTTTGCAAACCTTAAGCTTGCTTTTTATTTGCAAAAACTTTTTGGCAATCTTGAGAAACAGTAGCTCTTCAAGAATATCTTTATTTGCAGTAGAGGAAAATTATTTTATTAGGGTACTAACCTCTCTAATCAGCCTACAATGAGTTATGTATGAAGGGAGTTTTCAAGTGCGCGATGGAGGATGATGAAAGAAGATCTTGGAGTGTCAAACTCTCAAGATTGGGGATTCCCATGTGCACCCCCAATAAATATTCAAGGAGACTCAAGCGTCTAAGCTTGGGGATGCCTCCGATGCATCCCCTTCTTCATCAACAATCATCAGTTTGTCCCTCGTTGCACTATATTTTTATCACTTCATGCGTTATGTGCTTTGCTTGGAGCATCTCGCTCTTTACTTTTCTAGGTTTGTTTTTCTTTCTTTGCTGTAGTAACAAGTTAGACCCCAACTTACTCTTTTGTGTGGGAGAGATTCATGCTCCGCTTGAACTAGAACTCCTCATAGGATTTGCATGCTTATTCTTTTAGCTGTGAGCTGTTCTTTTTCTTTTCTTAGCTGCAGTTCTGTTTAGTTGTAGTGCTTTAGTTTTTCTAGAGCTTTTCTTGTGTCTTAGGTTGAACTTTCTATAGGTTGCCTGTTTTATCTTGTTAGAGAGTTTGCCTGTTTCATGAGGTAGTTAAAGTTGTTATTCTCTTTGTAGTAGTAACTTGCAATAGTTTTGAGGTATTTACCAGAGTAATGTTTGAACTTATGGTGTCAAGAGCTCTTGCCTATTAGTGATAGATGTCGTATTTTGGGCAATCCGTGTGTTTTTCGAAAACCAAAAAACCCCCTGTTGAGAACTCTAGCTACTAGATGGATCACTAACCTCTGGAGGGTTCGAATATTAGAGTACACTCACGTACCATGAGTCGAGGATGCGCAAGGATAACCAAACCCCCATACACTCCTCCTTGGGGTACATGTCTCTTTGTGAACCTCCTGATTAGATTGAGAGTTACCAATAATAAGTGCATGAGTTCTTCGGACTAATGTGAGTATTCGAAAGTTGACACTTCCACCCACCTATACTTTTTCTAGCCTCTTCAGTACCGTGCATTGCCCTTTCTCACCTCGAGAGTTGGCGCATACTTCGCCGGTGCATCCAAACCCTAGGAATGATACGCTCTGTCATCATAAACCTCCTTATATCTTTCCTCAAAACAGCCACCATACCTACCTACAAGGCATTTCCATAGCCTTTTCGAGATACATTGCCATGCAACATCCACCTTCTCATGACTTGATCTTCATGTCATACATGCTACTTGCTTGATCGATGAGCCGCATGCTAGTTGGGCCTTTCCCTAATCATTGCTACATGACACGCTAGTATCATTGCATATCCTGCTACCCTGGCAGAGGCACACATTTGCATCATGATAGTTACATTTTCTTTATGTGAGTACCCTTGTAAAGTGTGAAAGATCTCCTATATTCTTGTAAAATATAGAGTATTTCCCTAAAGTGAGGAAAAGATCCCAAAGAGGATAAAATCAAAAGATCCCAAAGAGGACAAATGAAAGTTAAATAGAAAGATCCATTGAGGCCACCAAAAAATAAAAAATAAAAGAGAAAAAGAGAAAAGAAAAATAAAAAGAGAGAAGGGGGCATACTACTATTCCTTTTGAGAGATCCACACTAGTACTTCATCTTCTATCCCTTGTACTCCATAGAGATCATCATCATGCATATAGCTATGTGGGGACCCTTCACACTATAGAACTTGGCTTGTATATTCCAATGATGAGCCTCCTCAAATGAGCTCTAGGTCTTCTTGAGCAAGCAAGTTAGATGCATCCCCACTAGTTCCCTTGGAGAGATTTTAGATCGCATGTGCATCCGTTGCATGGAAATCCCTACTCCTCACATCATATCTATCATATGGCCTTCTCTCGCCTATGATTGTCCTCATTGATGTGACCCTTTCACACCTTTTTGTCTCCCTCCTCCACCTTCTTTCTGTTTCGCCTTTTAGGTGTCAACTTTCTTGCTCGCGCTCATCCATTGCATGAGTGCTCAAAATATCGAAAGGGAGTGGATCAGTTTGACTTGTACCTGACTAGTGGTCTGGGGACGAGTCCAGATAAGAATCCATAGGAGACCAAGTGTGAAACTTTAGTAGATAGTTGTTCTCAACAATTATTTTTTATCTCGTATTTCCCTATCCCCTGCTTGCACGCAAACACCATCTGGAGACATTCGAGTCACGGACAGCGAGAGCTCTTGCACCCTTTGTTCTTTTGTTGCTTGTGTCAATGCTAATATCGACTCTTGCTTGTTAAGACTTGAATTGAATTGCATGCTTTGATTTCTTTACTTACAAAGTTCTTATATGGTTGTGTGGCATGTCACCACAGAAATTATGCTTGTTATCATTTACCTACTCGAGGACGAGCAGGAATTAAGCTTGGGGATGTTGATACGTCCCAAACGTATCTATAATTTCTGCTTGCTCCATGCATGTTTTGTGTGACTTTGCCATGTTTTGCTTGAACTTTCATACACTTTTGAACCTATTTGGACTAACCTATTAACTCAGTGCACCCAGTTGACAGTTTTTGTTTTCTGCTGTTTTTGTATTTTAGGTTTTCCGGCCATTAAAAGTGCTCCAAAAATTCCGGGAAAAATATATAAAAAATCAGCGCAACAGAAGCTTCCGGAATCACCAAGAGAGGGAAGGGGGGCCACCACCAGGCATCCAGGAGGGCAGGTGGCGCGGCCCCACCCTGGGCCGCGCCAGGGACCCTCCTGACTGCCTCGTGGGTCCCCTCGATGCCCCGCTTTGCCTATATTTACCCCTCGGGGTGGAAACCCCTAATATCGATCTCTTTCTCGCGAACTCCCCTCTGTACCGCCGCCGCCGCCGTTTCAAGATCGGGGCTGCCTGGAGAAGCTGCCCCGGCACCCTGCCGGAAGGAGGAACCCCCTCCGGGAGACCATCCATAGCCATGGACGCCTCCCGGATGTACCGTGAGTAGTCCCCCTTGGACCATGGGTCCGTGACCAGTAGCTATGTGATCAATCTCTCCCCCTTTTGTGCTTCCACTTTCGAGTCCTAGTGAGATGCCTCACATGATCGAGACATCTATGTAATTTCTGCTGTTGCTATGCTGAGTTTGTTGGGATCTGATGGATTATGAGACTATGTTCAGATTGTGATGAGTAATATATTTGGTTCTTCTCTTTTATATTTTGTTCTTGAGTAAATTCTTGCATGTTCTCCGTTGCGGTATTTGCTTTGGCCAAGTATTTTATTTGCAACTCCAAGAGAGAGCGTTATGCTCGATTGTGGGTTCAACCTCTTGATGTCTAGCTTGAGTGACAGAAACATGAGACTAGGGGATGTGCTGTTGCCACCAGGGATAAAACAACGGTGCTTGTACCTGCGGGTGCAAGGATTGTTTACTTTACGCAAAGTTCTTTTAATGCAGTTGTCCGTTGCTTTGAGTTTACACTTTGGGTGGGATTCGCAACTTAATACCAGCGAGATGTTCTGGATAGATATCTCAAGGTGGATGATTCGTAGTAGATGCAGATGGATTTCGTTCTACTTACCTTGGCGTACTACCCATTGCTTTTGAGCCCTTCCTTTCTTTGCAGCATAGTTAGCATTGCGGTGACTTCATAATCCTGTCAATTGCCCAACTGTGATATGTTTACCTCGCTAGCACTTTTATCGTCTTTTGGGAGAGAGACATCACTAGTGAAAATCACGGGACCCCGGTCCATCTTCACATTATTGTTCACACCCTCAATTTACTTTTAGCTTTTACTTTCCTTTGCACCTTTTATCTCTTGCGTTGATCCTTTGTAAACGACAAGGCCGGAGGAATTAACAACTCCTCTGTACTCGTTGGGAGCAAAGTTATTTGTTGTTGTGTGCAGGTCCACGACAACACCCTAGTCAGGAAGAAATTTCTGGCGACGTTGCCACCTACTTGTATCTCCTGAGTCCTACTGGTTTGATAACCTTGGTATCTTCACCGAGGGAAACTTGCTGTTGCACTGCATCTCAAACCTTCCACTTGGGGTAACCAACGAGGGGCGAGAAGCCATCAGCACGCTGGGTCGCTATCGCCTGGTCCGCACGTGGTCCCCTCCCTCCCCCTCTTGTCCAGACCTTCTTTCCTCCCCCTTTCTTCTCCTTCCTTCTCCATCCTCCTCCATGACCAGATCTGCTGCATTGGCTGGCGGCTGCTGAGTACCCACACAACCTCCTACCCCCTATCCTCTCCCAAGATATGCTCCCTTTTCTCGGGAATCCCGGGCAACTCGGGCAACAATGCTAGTGTTTTTGGGCACCTTTTAGTAGCAAAAAATAGCATCATGCAAAAACTAGAGGAAAAAGCACAGGTTTTGAGAAATTAAATTGAGTTACATGTGCAACTACAATTGTAGAACCTGTAGTTGGGCAACTACAAGTACTTTTTGGGCAACTTTCACTAGCAAATATATCATCAAGCAAAACTAGTGGAAAAAGCACAGGTTTTTAGCAACTAAAAAATTTGTAAAACCTGTAGTTAGGCAACTACAAGTTCATTTTGGGCAAATGTTCCTGGATTTTGGGAAACTTCCATTGAATAAATCATGATAATATTCAGAAAAACTGTGCAGAAAACCCATGTAAACCTAAAGTAATGAAAACACATGTTTGTAGTTGCACAATCACCAGTTTGTGGTTTCTCAAAAACTGGTGAATCCTGGCAACTACAATTGCATTTTCATGAAAGCTATCCCATTTGCAACTACAAGTACTTTTTGGGCAACTTTCACTAGCAAATATAACATCAAGCAAAACTAGTGGAAAAAAGCACAGGTTTTTAGCAACTACAAAAATTGTAAAACCTGTAGTTAGGCAACTACAAGTTCATTTTGAGAAAATGTGCCTAGATTTTGGGAAACTTCCATTTAATAAAACATGATAATAGTCAACAAAACTGTGCAGAAAACCCATGTAAACCTAAAGTAATGAAAACACATGTTTGTAGTTACACAATCACCAGGTTGTGTTTTCTCAAAAACTGGTGAATCCTGGCAACTACAATTGCATTTTCATGCAAACCATCCCATTTGCAACTACAAGTACTTTTTGGGCAACTTTCACTACCAAATATATCATCAAGCAAAACGCGTCGGGACATCAAGCAGTGTCCATGTTCGGCAATAGACTAAGGCTCCGGGACGAAGGCCCGATCATCGGCGAGGTAGAGTAAGACATGGCAAACGCGCTGGTTCACGATACATGAGGCGCCTCTGTCTCACATGCCCTTCTTTTCCTCGTAGGAGCCCACGAACTAGCACATCGTCGATGAATGCGAGGTCGACAATGGATCTATCGTGGTCGGTGCCCGACGCCTCCAGGCGCGACACATTTGCGGTGCCATGGGTTGCCAGTGACTTGTAGCGGCACCGCGACATGCGACTTTGTCTTGTCGACGTCTGCTGCGAGGGCGTCCACGGCCTCCCGCGCCCTTGTATCACAAGATGGGCAAGATAGACCATCATATCCCCATTGACCAGGTCATAAGTGTGGGTTTATTAGAATATCAACTACAACTATCCCATAAGAAAAGCCACACAACTATTCTAAAAGGATACAAAGCAAGTTTCCCTAGCAAAAAATCGAAGTAACTTCCCGAGTAAATTGTAGGAACCCATGGACTAGCACGTCATCGAGCAATGTGAGGTCGATAATGGATATATCGTGTTCGGAGCCAAACACCTCCAACGCAATGCATTTGTGATGCCATGGGTTGCCAGTCACCTGTAGGGGCACCACGGCATGCAACTTTGCCTTGTCGACGTATGCTGCGAGGTCGTATGCAAGCGCCCTTGTATCACATGATGCACACTCCGCACCATTATCAGACGTCGAGTAGGTCGATGAACGGGAGCAAAGAGGAGGCGATTCATTCCTACACTAAATCCGTCACCTCAAACGCCCCACGGACGTGCTCGGCCAGACCTTAAATTTCTGTTCCCACAACCGTATACCTCAACTATGAAACCTCAAATCCATACAATTACATGCAACGTGAACCATAGTTTTAATCTTCATTGGCGATTTTACGACACCACCGCAGTGTCCATGTTCGGCAGTAGACTAAGGCTCTAGGACAAAGGCCCGATCATCGGCGAGGTAGAGTAAGACATGGCAAAACGCACCGGTTCATGATACATGAGGCGCCTCTGTCTCACATGCCCTACTTGTCCTCTTAGGAGCCCACGGACTAGCACATCGTCCATGAATGGGAGGTCGACAATGGATCTATCGTGGTCGGTGCCCGACACCTCCAGGCGCGACACATTTGCGGTGCCATAGGTTGCCAGTCACCTGTAGCGGCACCGCGACATGCGACTTAGTCTTGTCGACGTCTGCTGCCAGGGCGTCCGCGGTCTCCCACGCCCTTGTATCACAAGATGGGCACGATACACCATCATATCCCCATCGACCGGGTCATAAGTGTGGGTTTATTACAATATCAACTAGAACTATCCCATAAGAAAATCCACATAAATGTTCTAAAAAGGATCCAAAGCAAGTCTCCCTAGCAAAAAATCGAAGTAACTTCCCAAGTAAATTGTAGGAACCCATGAACTAGCACGTCATCGAGCAATGTGAGGTCGATAATGGATATATCATGTTTGGAGCCCGACACCTCCAACGCAATGCATTTGTGGTGCCATGGGTTGCTAGTCACCTGTAGCGGCACCGCGGCATGCAACTTTGCCTTGTCGACGTGTGCTGCGGGGTCGTATGCAAGTTCCCTTGTATCACACGATGCGCACTATGCACCATTATCTCTCCATCGATAGAAGCATAAGCAGGAGTTTATTAAACTATCAAATACAACTATCCCATAGGAAAACCCACACAACTGTTCTAGAAGGATCCAAAGCAAATTTTCCTAGCAAAAAATCCAAGCAACTTTCCTAGCAAATCTAACCAACGTTATTACCAAAACACAATGCAAACTATTCTATCAAACCTAAGCAACTATCCAATAAAAACCAAGCGATTGTCACAGAAAATTCAAGCACGGATTTATAAATATACACAATGCAAAATTGCCCAAGAAAAAACAATCAACTATCCTAAATAAACCAAGCAACTATTATAAGAAAAGAAAACAAGTGTCATAAGAAAAGATAATCAACTGTCATAACAAAACTAAGCAGCTATCTTAACAAAACCAAGCAACTATCATGTGAAAAAACAATCAACTATCCTAACAAAATCAAGCAATTGTCATGAGAAAGCTCGTTTGGCTCCACCGTCATGTCCATGTCCGGCAAATGGTTGAGGCCCTGGGAGTGAAGGTCCGATCACTTACGAGGTAAAGTAGGACATCAGAAACACACCGGCACACAAGACGTGAGACGCCTCCGTCTCCCATGTCCTACTTGCCCTCATTGGGGCCCATGGACTGACATGTCATCGATCGATGTGAGGTTGATGATTGATCCAATCGTGGCCGTAGTCCGACACCTCCAACATGACACGTTTGCGGTTCCATGGGTTGCCAGTGACTTGTAGCACCACCGTGGCGTGCGCCGTCGCCTTGTTGACGTCTGCTGCGTGGGTGACCGTGACCTCACGTGCAATTGTCTCACACGGCGGGGATAACACGCCATCACCTCCCCATCGAACGGGTCATAAGTGCGGACTTATTACAATATCAACTACAACTACCCATAAGAAAATCGACACAATTGTTCTAGAAGGATCCAAAGTAATTTCCCCTAGCAAAAAATCCAAGCACCTTTCCTAGCAAATCTAAGCAATTGTATTACAAGAAAAAGTGCAAAACAATTCTAGACTAACCAGGCAACTGTCCTATAAAAATCATGCAACTATCCTATCGAAATCAATCAACTGATTAATGGAAAGCACAATCCAAAATTATCCTAGAAAAAACAAACAACTCTCCTAACAAAATCAATCAACTATCCCAATAAAAGCACGCAACTGCATTATAACACGATGCACTATCCTATAAAAATCAATCAACTTCTCTAACAAATTCAAGCAATTAATTAATAAAAAAACTCAATGCAAAAAATTGCCCTAAAAAAGCAATAACCTGTCCTAACAAACCAAGAAACTATCATAAGAAAAGTAAGTAACTGCATTATGACATGATGCAACTATCCTGACAAAAGGAAGCAACTACATTATAACACGATGCGACTAGCGCCGATGCACATCTCATCCAAGCTTTGCAATCACCACGCACGCACGAATCATGATTCATGAGGATGAAAATCAAGCAAACTAAGCATCTGTCCTATAAAAACCAAGCGACCATCCTAGAAAATTCAAGCAACTACTTTATAAAAAACACAATGCAAATCTTCTCTAGAAAAACCAATCAACTGTCTTAACAAATCAAGCAACTATCATAAGAAAAGTAAGCAACTGCATCATGACCTGATACAACTAGGGTTGATGCGTGCCACATCTAAGATCTATAACCACCACGCACACACGAATCATGAGGATACAAATCGATTCGTGAAAACATGACTATTACTTATCGCTCAAACATATGTATCTGGATGTAATTTAAAGCTAAATACATCCATTTAAACGACAATTAATATGGGTTGAAAGGAGAACCAAAACATAATGCAAAACTATTCTATTAAAACCAAGCAACCATCCTAGCAAATCAAAACAATTGTATTAATTCCTTCGATCCATATTATTTATCCCTCAAAAGGATGTATCTACATGTATTTTAAAGCTAATTACATCCATTTGAACAACAATTAATATTGGTTGGAGGGGAAACCAAGACACTGTGCAAAACTATTCTAAAAAAACAAAGCAACTGTTGTATTAAAACAAAACAATTGTCCTAACAAATCGAAGCAATTGTATTACTTTCTTCGATCCATATTATTTATCACTTAAATGGATGTATCTAGATCCATTTGAACGACAATTAATATGGTTTGAAGGGAGAACCAAAACACGGTGCAGAACTATTCTAGGAAAACAAATCAACTGTCGTATTAAAACAAAGCAACTGTCCTAGCAAATCAAACCAATTGTATTACTTTCTTCGATCCATATTACTTATCGTTCAAACGGATGTATCGAGATAAAATTTAAAGCAAAATACATCCATTTGAACAACTATTAATATGGGTTGGAGGCCGAACAAAAACACGATGCAAAACTATTCTAGCAAAACTAAGCAACTATATATCCTAATAAAATCAAGCAACCGTCCTAGCAAATCGAATCAATTGTATTACTTTCTTCGATCCATATTACTTATTTCTCAAATGAATGTATTTGGATATATTTTAAAGCTAAATACATCTATTTTAACAATAATTAATATGGTTGGAGCGAGAACCAAAACACGGTGCAAAACTATTTTAGCAAAACTAAGCAACTGTCTATTAAAACCAAGTAAGTGTCCTAACAAAACTAAGCAACTGTCCTATTAAAACCAGGCAACCGTCCTAGGAAATCAAAGCAATTGTATTACTTTCTTTGATCCATATTACTTATCAGCCAAACACATGTATCAAGTTGCATTTTAAAGCTAAATACATTCTTTTAAATGTCAATTAATATGGGTTTGGAGGGAGAACCAAAACACGGTGCAAAACTATTCTAGAAAAATTAAGCATCTGTCCTAAACCAAGCAACCGTCCTAGAAAATTTAAGAAACCCTATTATAAAAATTATAATTCGAAATTTTCCTAGTAACAGTATGTATCCTCACAAAATCAAGTAACGGTCCTAAAAAACTGAACAACTACATTAAATAATGGATCGGTCTTATTATAGGGTCTTCAGCGAGTTCGATCACTGGTATCTTCTGCGAGATCAGTCGCGATCTACCTCGCACGATGGTAACATCACGAGGTCACCTCCCCCATGGGTCGGGTCATAAGTTTGGGTTTATTATAAATCAATTGCAACTACCCCTAGGAAAAGCCTAAGTTCACCTTGCAAAGGCTATTGGAGGCAAACAAAAGCTTTTATAATGTTCTGCAAATGAGATGCACACAAAAATGTTAGCAACCTTTGGGATGTTTTTGAGCAACTTCAGTACATTCATTGGGCAACTCATGTGTGTTTGTATCAACTCAAGTGCATTCGAGCCGACAGTAACAATAGCTTCTAAAGGCTGGACAAAGAGAGAGATAGAGAGTGAAAAAACATGCATTCTCTCTCAAATGAAATGCATCTACCCTCATCGTGGCAAAAATCCCCTTCTGTATTGTAGCTGCAGCTGGTCTACTGCATCTTGACTAATATTTTTCACTTACAACTCCAAACACCATAACTACACATTAAGCAACCAAACACACATTCATTAACCACACTAATGCATGGATTGGATAAAAACCACAATGAACCCATGGATTAGTAAAAGTCCAGGATGAAACTAACGAGTCATCCAACATACACTACATCATAGACAGGTTATTTTGCTAAGTAGCTACGTTGGTCTACAGCCTGAATCGATCCATTGTACCATCCGACACGGTGCAAACGTCGATCTCTTCTAGCTCACCGACGACAACCAGTACACTGTACACGCATTTCTCCTTGACAGAGTGTGAAGATCCGTTGCCGGTCGTCCACCTAGCAGGCTAGTATGCGAACGACTGTGACTAATATATCACAAACGACGCCAGTGAGCAGCTGCCTCATTGGAACCTCAGCTTCCAAAGCAAAAGCTTGATCCATCGTCTTGCTTGTCAAATCAAAACTTCAATCCGTTCTAGGATAAATCGGGCTTCAGGTCGCCTCCTCGTCATCATGGCGTCCACTTCCAGCGCCAAGGAAGACCCCACGAGGAGGAAGGGGAGGGGTAGGGGTGGCGCCATGGGAAGGAATTGGGATCAGGAGCGACGCCATGGGGGAAGGAGAGAATGGTGGCGCCATGGGGAGGAAGGGGAGGGGCAAGGGCAGCTCCATGGGAAGGAAGGGATGGAGCAGGGCGGCGCCATGGGGGAAGGGGAGGAGCAGGGCGGCGCCATGGAAAGGAATGGAAGGGGCAGGGGCAGCGCCATGGTAAGGAAGCGGAGGAGCAGAAGACGAGATACAAAGTGCTGTTGTTGTGTAGCGGGTGCGCCCGGTCGAACAAAATAGCGCAGCTGCGCTTTAAAGCCAACAGGTAGGTTAGGACCTTAGAACTCTAGTGCAGCTTCTTGATTCTGTAATGCAACTTTCCTACTAGTAATACACCTGACATACACTGGAAATGAACAAAAACAGGGGATTTCTTCAATCAGCAGGCTCAACTTGAATGTATAACAAGAGAGGTGGGGGAGATTTCTAGTAGTACAAGCGAATTCTCAAGGAAATATTACTCATAAAACACAATTTACACTAGTACAGATTTCAAGATATAATGTGTAGCCAAAGATTTGAGATATTTTTTCAAATACTCGTTTCGGTAAGAAAATCTAGTAAATGTTCACAACAATCCATTTCAGTAAGAAAATCTAGAAATCTTGTGTGGAAGTGATCCAGTAACACCTGGACTAGTTCATCATGCCCTGTTATTACAGACACGAACCGAGTTTCCCTTCATTTCGGATATGATTTCATATTATCATATCCATGTCAAAAGTCGTACAAAGGGTGACATAAAGAGTTTCCCTTCATTTCGGATATGATTTCCAAACAAAACATCCATTCACGTCAAAATAATGCATCTTGACAATCATCAATAATTTTTCGATAAAGGTAATGTATGAATATCCGAAAAATATCAAGTACACTCTGGCCTCTGCAATAACTCAATATCACGAGCAATTCAAGTCAACGAGAATGTACACATCCAAATAATAAAATAAAAATATGTAAGGCGACATTAACCTACAACGATAGTAGCCACTGTCCTGATAACACACAAGCCATGAGAAGTTTCTCCAAAAGCAACACATTCAGAAACACACAAGTGTCGCCGTTGCTGGATCCGGTCAAAGACTAGATCATGTGTCTTCATACGCCACATGCAGCAAAAATAACATAACCTGGATTCAAACAAACTATTCCTGCACAAATGACAAGAATAGTAGGTATAAGATGAAGTGAGCCAGCCAACAAAATAGCAGAAAATTTCAAGTAATTAGGTAATACCAGAGTTCAGAACAAGAACAACAAAGTGTCCTTATTGTGTCACTATATTATTATACGCTAATGTGCCCTAGCCACCCGTGGCCTATACCACCCCCTTAGGAGCCGCACGATTGAGCATTTAGAATTTTAGATTCGGTCAGGCTGATAGGTAATAGTTCGGTCCCATTCTCTAATCAAGCTCTCACACTACAAATCACCTGTATCTGCTGACACACGGCACCCCACGAGGACAATGTTTATCATTGTCACATGGCATTAACTGACAACATACTGCAGGGGTAAGAGCATCTTCAGCCGTTCGGCCCCCAAGCCGTTTTTCGGCGCTATTTTAGCGCCGCTTGGAAAGCGCTCGGACGACGAATATGGCTTGGAGCGACCGACCCCCAGCCGCGGCCCCAAGACCGCCCCCAAGCGACGAGATTCGATGTAGATTCCTCCGGGCGCCTGAAATCGGCGCAGAATCGTCCTAGATTCGGCTAAATTCAAAGCAAACATGAAATTTCGGCCCAAATTCCGCGCAAATTCAGCGCAGCTCGACGCACAACATGCAGTACAAATACATAGTTCCACACAACGGCCCTTTTGTGTCGCCGGTGTGATGGGTCGGGAAAGGACAGCAGGGCGAGCAACGGCCCTTTTACGGTGTGTTTGGCGGTGGGGTAGCGGCTGCCTTGCGGTGGCGAGGCGCCGGCGGCGACAAAGGTGGTAGGGAGATGCTCTAACTGTGTCATGCGGGGAAGCGAAACAGCCGGCATAAGCCAACTCTTTAAGGGCTCTCCCAATTCATTGTATCTTAGCACAACATCATAGGAGCAATAAAAACTTAAGATACAACCATCACAATGCATTGTTTCTTAGGAGTTGTATCTTATTTAATGATTTTGGTCTCATGCATACATGTGATTGGTTTAATAATGCTTTTTGCATATGGTCACGTGCAAGGGTTGTATCTTAGCTAAAATACAACCTCCCTCTCTTTCTTCATTAAGTGCTATGCCACATAAGCAAAATGTCTATGATATCGTGCTAAGATACTAGCATTGGGAGTGCCCTAAGGGCTCTTCCAATGCATTGTTTCTTAGCACGATATCATAGGAGCAACACAAATTTAAGATACAACCCCCACAATGCATTGTTTCTTATATGTTGTATCTTATTTAATGATTTCAGCTTCATGCATAAATGTGATTGGTCTAACCATGCTTTTTGCATATGGCCACGTGCAAGGGTTATCTTAGCTAAGATACAACCTCTATCTCTTTCTTCATTAAATACCATGCCACATAAGCAAAATGCATATGATTACGTACTAAGATACAAGCATTGAGAGTGCCCTAAGAGCATCTCCACCGGCGCTTCCGATGATAACGCTCCCCAAACGGTTTTCGGGGCCGACGCTCATTTTGGGCTCACACCGGCGCGCCCAATAAAGAAGCGGCAGCGCTCTTTCAAGCCCAATAGAAGCGCCAGTGACCCCTTTCCAGCCTCTTCGTGAAGGGCGCCAAACCGGCGCGCCGGCGCCTCGCGCCACATCGGTTTTCGAGTGTGGGCTCCAACTGGCAGCGAGAGGAGGCGGTGGGTTGCATTAAAAACGACGCGGGAAAGGTGCCCGCCTCGACGGTGTGCGGGAGAGTTTCCCGCCTCAACGCCGGTCTATATCAACTCACACCGGCGCGCTCTCCACAGAACACCAATACCTAGCCCACAATGTCTTATCGTCTCACAGCCGCCGTGGAGGAGGACCCAGATCTCGTGGAGAATGAGCAGTGGGAGGAGGCTGCGCTAGCGGCGACGGTCCAAGCGCACCTTAGGGATGAGCGGCAGAGGGTGGCGGCGGAGCAGCTGCAACGGAAGGTGGAAGAGCGGCAGCGGCAGCGGGAGGCGTACGCGCGCCGCCAGGAGCTGCAAGAGCGGTGGCGGCGGCAGAATGAACTGCATCACCATCATCGTCAGAAGGAGCTGCAGGAGCGGATTCGTAGGGAGGCAATCGAGCATCACATGCGGCGGGAGGAACTGGAGAAGCAGCTCCGGGTGGAGTCGGCAGCCGCGGGCGCCGCCGCCTACTAGGCGTTTGCGGCCGGCGGAGGCAGCAGCGGAGGATGACGACACCTTTGACTGGATGGACGGCCCGCCCACAGTGGCGGAGCAGACATCCCATCAGAATGCTCTCCTCGCATCATTCGAGTCGCTCAAGAAGAAGCAGGAGGACGCTCGTGCCCTTAAGGCAGCCATCGAGGAGGAGTGGCACCGTGCCATCAAGCTCTCTATCGAGGCAGAACAACGCTTGTCCGCCGAGCAGAGGAAACGACTCCTCGAGGAAGAGCCGATTCGCCGTGCGATCAACACGGAGGAGCGGAGGGCGAGGCGGCGCGCCCAGTACGAGAAGTATGGGTATGACGGGGCGGGTCCGTCCAACGCACCAGCGAGCGCCCAGTAGGTTAGAGACGTACTCCCTCAGTTCAAAAAACGTTACTATATTATGGGACGGAGGGAGTAGCAATAAGTAGAGTTTTTTTTGAACAATCACCGGGGGGGAAAGGCTCCCCACCTGAATATATTACTCAAAGAGTCTGAAGCCGAGTCCACAAACCAGTTTACATTAGAGAAAGGGTCGAGAAGAGAGGTAGTTCCGCCAAGACATGGCGGCCTCAGTACAAGCTGGTGTCCTAAAACGGTGGATCCAAAGGGAGAAGTCAGATACAATGTTCCGCATAGTGGTCGCGGCGTCGTGGCGCTCCCCTCTGAAGACGAGAGCGTTACGAGAATCCCACAGCTTCCACAGGATGGTGAGAGCGACAGAAGGCCAGATGAAGAGGTCCAGTCCGGGCGGAGTGCGGGCCTCCCAAATGTCCTCCATGGTCGAGGGCGTGTCGATGCCAAGCACCAGCCAAATCTGGGCTGCCGCCGGGCAAGTAAAGGCAAGGTGAGTAGCATCCTCGAAGTGGTGGTCGCACGTCAGGCAGGAAGCATCAGCGGTGATCGTCTTGCGAAACAGGTTCGCCCGGGTGTTCAACCTGTTACGACAAAGCAGCCAACCAAAGACCTTAACCTTAATGGGAACCGAGGAGCTCTAGATGTGACGCGCGTGGCGGTCGACATCCCTGCCGGGCAGTAGCAAAGAGTAGGCGCCACGAGAGGAGAAGTCCGAACCATGGTGAAGAAAGCGATCATCCGGCGCATCGCTGAGCATAACATCCTGCAGTAACAACAAAATAGCATCGACCTCCAAAGAGGCAGTTACAGTTAGGCGATCCCGAAGGTAAGCTGGCAAACCATTATGCATAACATGGCACAACCGAACATTAGCATTGGTGGCGTGGGAGAACAAGTGGGGGTAGGTAGTCGCGAGGGGTTGGCTTGTGAGCCAGGAGTCAAGCCAAAAGAAGGTAGAGGTTCCATCGTTGGTGAGGACAAAGGAGATGTTCTGAAGGGCGGGCATGTGGTCGTGCACGGTCTTCCATAGGAAGGAAGTGTTGGTCGGGGCGCGGTTAGAGTCGAGGGGGTATTGGGAGTGGAATCAGTCGACCCAAGGCGGGTGAGGCACAAGCAAGGTTTTGGCAGCGAATTTCATGACCAGACAGTCGTTTTGAAGTTGCAGGTTCTTAATGCCTAGCCCTCCTTGGTCTTTGGGAAGACATACATCTTTCCAGGCAATGAGGCAAGCCGCACCGGAGCATTTCTCCTCGGCCTTCCAGAAGAAGGAGCGACGGATAGCGTCAAGCTTGGCGAGGATACCCTTAGGAAGGCGGAAAACCGACATGAAGTAAGTAGTGAGGGAGTCGAGGGTGGAGGATAGAAGGGTTAGTCGTGCCCCCTTGGACAGGAGCTTAGCAGTCCAACCGGTGAGGTACTTGAGAAATCTCTGGATAATGGGTTCGAAAGCGGAAGAGGGGAGGTTTTTGTGGGAAAGGGGAAGGCCAAGATACACCTGGGGGAAGGCTGAGATGGGGCATCCGAAAGTTCTGGCCACGTGTGAATCCATGGCGGTGGGGGTATGTAGGGGAACAAACATGGTTTTGCCGAAGTTTAGGTGGAGCCCCGTGGCGAGTGCAAAATCGTCAAGGATGTGTTAGAGGGTGACGGCCGCAGAGGTGGAGGCCTGAGCAATTATTAAGGTATCGTCGGCGTACTGGAGAACGGTGGGGGGGGGGGGCGGTTTGGGTATATTGTGTGGCAAAGATGATCGGGGGAGAAAGCATGAGAAATCATGCGTTGGAGGAGGTCGGCGACAATGATGAACAGGTAGGGGGATAGCGGGGCTCCTTGCCTAAGACCCGCTTTGCAGTTAATCCACGCGCCGGGTGTGCCGTTGAGAAGGATAGCCGTCTTACCGGAATCGAGAAGAGATTTGAGCCACTCAATGCAGGAGTCAGGGAAACCTCTGGCATGGAGGATGGTGAAAAGAGAGGCCCAGCAGACGGAGTCGAAGGCTTTGCGAAAGACGAGCTTGAAGATCATGGTTGGAGCCCTCCTAAGATGGCAGGCAATAAGTAGAGTTATTGTCTAATTTTAGTTATGTTCATCGTCCAAATGCGTGTGGCCACGCATGGGAGAGTTCCCGCCACGACGCCGCGCGGGAGAGTTTCCCACCTCCACTCATGTCTATATATCCCCTCCTTCCCTCCCCATAACACTCCACACATAACCAAACCCACAATGTATGATCCGCGCATCGACGTCGTCGAAGAGGACCCGAAGCTCGTGGATCTGTGGGAGGAGGCGGCATGTGCAGCAACCAGAGCTGGTTCGGTCACTAACTACCGACAGCGGAAGGCGGACGCGCGGTGGAGGCGGCGGGGGGAGGTGGAGCAGCGGGTGTGTGTGAAGGAACTGCGGCAGCGGCGGCGTGTGTGGAGGAGACGCAGGCGCGGATGCGGAGGCGGCGAGAAGAGCTGGAGCAGTAGCTGCGGGCGGAGGCGGCGGCCGCAGAATTAGCGTTCTGTGAGGCGTTGGCGGCGGAGGAGGACGCAGAGAACGCGACGTACGTGAAGCGAGGGAACGGCGATGTTGGGCCGTCCAATGCACAGCCGGGCGACAAGTAGGATAGAGATGTAGCAACAAGTAGAGTTAAAATCATTATTTTCGTTAATAATTCTTATTGGGACTTTGTTTTGGGGGGTGCCGGTGTGAGGAGGTCTTTTCCAAATTAAGGATGCAGTGTCGGCGCCTCCCGATAGGGTAGTGCCGGCGCCCCTGCCGGCGCCTATTTGGGGGGCGCCGGTGGAGATGCTCTAAGTCAAACTTCGTGGTGCCGCATAGGCTATTACTTTGACAAATGGTCAGCTCACCATTGCAGCTAGCAAGTGCAGACAAGTCTTGAACCATGGACACACGTGTTATATATGATCCAAATTCTATTAAGTAGGTTATTTTTTGAGGAGCGGAGCGAGGCCCGCCGCCGGAGGCATGGGCCGAAGCGGACTATATATACTTCTTGTAAGCCGCCGGCTAGGGTTCATCGTATCATTGTACACCCACGGCGTTTGTAAACACCACCCGAAATAATGAAGTTGTTTGTTGGCCGGCTCCCCTACTTTTTCCCTTGTTTGTTGTAAAGGTTTTCGACGTTAAATCTTGTGTCCTCTACATTCTTTGCTTATTATTTTTGTTATTGTTCATGTCGTATTATAACAACGCGTATACAATATTATTTGATGTAAATCATGACACTAACTTTTTTTGAGGGTAATCATGACACTAACTTAACGCTGAGTGGCATCAAGTTAACCAACATTTGGTCGATGCCATCACGTAAAGTTGTCAGCAACTATTATCGGTGTTAAAGTAAAAAAAAATCCTATTTTTCCAGCCCTCATACTTTAAGAATTCTGTTGTACTGTCAATGTGTATGGTGACAACTCACTATTTGACCATCAAAAAATAACAAACTAGTTGTGTTATTCGGAACATCTAGAGGAAACCTGTCAGCGAATTTCAATTTCAGAGGAGGTGAGTCCAATAGCAGTTAAAATAGCCGCACTGCTGCTCAAAGCCCGTTGTCGCTCATTAATTAAGTAGCCCTGATATGCTAAATAAGTAAAATACAGCAGGAAGAAAAACCATGAGCAAACAACATGGAGTCGGTTTTACTTACCTAGTGTTACGCGCACAATCCTTCCTGTTGTACTTTTTTTCCACCGAGCCTTACTCTCAACTGAGAAATTGAAATGAAAAGGTATACTAGTATATGAGGAAATGCAAGGGAAACAGAAAGAACATGGGGATAACACATAAAGCAGCCATAATTAAGAGGCATCAAATTGTGGTACTACTGGTTCAGTTTTTTAATTTTGGTTATCATCGTAGCTAGGAAAGCGATTTTTTGTCAGAAGAGACCCCCTGTCGAATTTTGTTGTCAAAAGAGACCACCTTTGAATACTATTGTCAAAACTACTCTGGCGGCACCCTGGCGATGTGACACGTGGAAGGTGCCGCCGCGGGCAACGGCGGGACGTTGGGTGCAACGGAATCTGCATAGGGCGCCGCCACTATACCCGCCTCTGCCCATGGCTGCATGTGGGCATGCACAAGGTGCCGCCAGACCCTACGGTGGCAACCGCCACGTCACCTCCTGCCGCCAGCGTCTGTGGCGGCATGGCCCACTAGCGCAGCAGATTCCGTTGCACCCAACGTGCCACCGTTGCCCGCGGCGGCACCTTCCACGTGTCACATCGCCAGGGTGCCGCCAGAGTAGTTTTGACAATAGTATTCATAGGTGGTCTCTTTTGATAATAAAATTCGACAGGTGGTCTTTTTTATAAAAAATTAAGGAAAACCTCTTATAGATAGGGAAGAAAACTAGCTGCACTGCTCAAAGCATGTTGTCGCATATTAAGTATCCCTGATATGGTAAACAAGTAAAATACAGCAGGAAGAAAGGCCATGAGGTCGGTTTTACTTACTCATATCCTCTAGCCGATTTTTCATTGTCCTCTGAGCCTTACTCTCAACTGAGAAATTGAAACGAAAAGGTATAGTAAGTAGATGAGGAAATGCAAGCCAAACAGAACATGGGGATGACGAATAAAGCAGCCATAGTGAAGAGACGTAAAATTGTCTGATTACCGGTTCAGTTTTGTAATTATGGTTATCATCGATCATAGGAAAGCAGCTTAGATTTGATGTTGGCCGCCCAACCCAACAATATATGATATGTAATTATGGTCAATTAAATTTTTTGACGGTGAGTCCTCAATTAAATCATAATACTACGTACTACCAAAGAAACGTTCTTGATCGCGTAAGTATGAAAATATTACTATCATTTGGCATACATACAGACATCAATGAATCATAGAACATATACCTGCAACTCTTGCGTCAGCTTCCAATCTCTTATGATCATTGCCACCATGTGTTGAATGGAACGGAAGGGAAAAAGAATCACAAGTCAGACAACAAAATAGTAGTAGAGAAAGCAGTTAGCGCGAGAGCTGGAGCAGGAGGCCGGCGATGGTGATACCTCATTATAGACATCTGCAGCGACTATGCTGGTGCTTGCAGGAGGGCGGCGATGGGTATCGTCGACGTCGATGCAGAGATTGATGAGGATGAGGTGGGAGTTGAGCCTGCCGTTGACTTTACTGAACCTCTCCGCGTGGTCGCCGGAAAAGGCGTGCTTGCTGGCCGCGCTCCGCTCGTGGCAATCGCCGACGAGCTCGTCCGCCTCCTTGAGCACGTCACACAGCCCGGAGAGCGCTTCCGCCGCACCCGGCCCCTCAAGCCTCAGGCGAGGCAGAATCTTGTGCACTACCAACAGACGCCCCGCGAGGTCGTCGCACTCCTCCTTGTTCTGGGTGGCCATCTCCGCCCCATGTTTTATCTTGTAGATGAGATTCATGGCGGGCACGGCCAGCCCCACCACCGCGCTTGTCGTCTCCAGGGCCATTGCCACCAACTACACCTAGCTAGAGTACTGTAGTAGTGCAAGCTAGCCTTGGTTAATTAGTGCTCTAAGAATGTATATATCGATCGGGAAGGATGGGGCGCGAAGAGGACGACGACGCCGCGTTTTAGTCTGTCCGTACGAAGGAACGTGGGTGGAAATAACAAGGGGGACGCACAACCACTCACGCTACTCCCTCCGGTTTTAACTACTCCTCCGATCCATATTAATTGACGCACACTTAATACAAATTTAGTACAAAGTTGTACTAAGTGTGTGTCAATTAATTTGGATCGAAGGGAGTATAAAATTTTGTTTACGCAAGCCGAGATATAATTCAAAACGCGTTGTTATCTACTGCTTCCTTCGTTCCAAATTATATGACTTACATTTATTTATATATAGAACGGAGCGAGTAGAACACGGGAAGCACTAGTCAAAGTCATTAGCTCGTGCATTCGCACTGTGATGGGTACGTGAACCAGCCAACCAGGACTCTAGGAGAAAGGAAATACGCATCCTAGAAAATCCCCAAAAAGTGAAATATCTTGCCCATACAATGAACGGATGGGCTCGCCTCTAATGCAACGGAAAAAAGAAACTTCCTCCCTGATGTTTCGGGCGGAGAGGGGGGGGCCTCAACATACCATACCACGTAATAGAGCTAATCTCGTACTTAGGATACACACTAATTTTTTTTGAGCGATAGGATACATATTAATGGTCGTAAATAAATTCATAAGTGTTTAAGGCCTGGACCCGTGTATGCAACAAGGCCCAAGGAAAATCGATCCATCAGTGTATGTATGTACAAAGGCCTATTCACAATTCACGTACGATCCTGCCGAAGTCTCAGGTTATTTTTGTGTTTCCAACTGCTCAAGACCTAGCGCCGCACATTCACCTCAGATCGATTGGCTGATCTATACGAAAGTTTTCCACCTCATTCACCTAGGACGCCGGTCGCCGCAAACTGATTCTGCATCTGAGCCAGCCATTGGGTTGTACTAAACATCGGCTTCCTGTGCTATTATTCTAAGGTGCTAGTCATGGCCGCTCTCTATCTATATTCATGTTGTTTCTTCCCCGTGTTGCTGAAGTGATGTTTACTCATGAGTTCGAGCTCTAAATCTCAAGGTATATTTACACAAAAACTACCACTAGCAATCTAGCATCTACTTCATTTTATATGGATTGCAATATACTACTCTAGTTTTCCTTATTCTTGCATCAAGCCAATATATCGATTCACTAGTTAGGTGTTCATCTTTTCTATTTGCTTCTGCAAGAGATGAACCGAGGACGAGCCAAGAGTAGAAATTCACAGACATAAAAAATGGCTAAAACAAAAATCTGGAAGTGAAAAATTGGAGCACCCTTTAAAAGGAATTCCTACGACACAAGAATGAAAGGAAAGACATCTACAGTAATTGAGAGTTTGATTATCTCAAAAAATAATTCAGACTTTGATATGGTGTGATGTTTTACATTTTTATGCTTATTCTTCGCCCCCCTCATACCTAAATCCTGGCTCCGCCCCTGCATGTCGTCGCTGCAACCGGAAGGCGATGGATCCATTCCTTTGGCTGCAATAATACTCAGTGTCACCGTCACCTCCTCCCGGTTTTCCTGCACTAGTGGAAAATGGAGTTTCATTCCCGGTTTGTAAGGGGCTCCCTTCAGTTTTGGTTGTGCAGCGCGAACCGAGACTAAAGGGGCTCCAAGTGGCCGCCACGGTGGAGGGCTTGGGCCGGAGGACCTTTAGGGAATAAAAGTCTCCACGCGTCAGCTCCTGCAAGTGCTGGGGTTTAGGGTTTTGGAGTCTCTATTGTGTTTTCCTTTTTAGTTTGTGTTTACCATTCAATTCTTATTCATTTAATGTTTTTTTTGCATTCAATTTGACGGTACTACATATATCAATGAAGGAACCATTACACAACATCCTCATGAATATAGAGATCGAAGTGACCTCTTTCAGAAATCCACTTCTACATTACTTAGGGCCTTTTCAGATGCTGATTGGGCAGGTGATCTTGATGATAGACGCTCCACAGGTGGATTTGCCATATATTTTTGGTCCCAACTTGATCTCTTGACATGCTCGCAAACAAGATAAAGTTTCTTGTTCTCCCGACACATGCAGTTGGTAATGCATATTTTGGTGCTCGATCAAATCATTTCGCAGTTCGTAATGCATATTTTGGTCACGGATCTCCTTACTCATGACGAGGAATGCAGCCCACGATGATGGCACGTCATGATCCGGATCTGCAAGGGGATCTTGCCTGTAGAGCTCTGTAACACCCTCTGTTTCTGTTACAGTAATCACCATTACTGTTGATCATTACTGTTTAAAAATTTTGTTTGATCAACCTGGTTCAGTTCAAATTCAACTTCTCTTTTGATATTGTTGAAAGTCATGTGATCATGGACTTTGGTCAACTTGAATCCAAACAACTCCAAGCTCAAATTAAATACCCTTTGAATTGAATTCAAATCAATCTTGTTCAAAATGCCTTTGATGGATTATTAAATAATAAAACCAAAGTGCTCAAATAAAGTTGTTCCAAAAATCATGAAACTATTTTTGTAAATTGCTTAAAATCATTATAATCATGTTGGACCAACTTTGGTAGTTTTTGAAGCTACAGAAAATTCCAAACAATTCAAACAGTAGGTTAAAACCCTTACTTTAGGCATTTAATAATTAAAAGAAATATCCAATGATTTTTATTTTGCTGCGAAATCTTTTGTGGCACCTCAGTAATATGTAGCCCTAATTTACAAACACCAATAACCTTTTACAAAATTGCTAGGGTTAATAAATCAATTACAGAAAAGAAATAGAATAAACAGCAAAACAAAAAAAAAAAAAAAACAAAAAACACTATAACCCGCTCAGGGCGAGGCCCACACCCGGGCCCAGCTCCCTCCTTCCTCCTCTTCCCACCAACTCCCCACCTGCCCCCTCGCCGTGGCAGCGTGGCCATGGCCAGGGCAAGCCATGTCGGCCCCCCTTCACCTGCCTCACCTGCCCCCCTCTCCTCGGGTGGATAAGAGCATCCCAAGCCCCGCGCCCACTGCCCCTCCTCCATTCCCCTCTCCCTCGAGCTCGTCCCTCTCCTTTTCTTCTAGACCGAGGTCGCCATGGCCGCCGCCGCGTGAGCTCGCGCGCCCACTGAGTTCCCTACCCCCAGCCAGCGTGTCCTGGAGCCCCGCCATCGTCGTCCTCGTCTGCCTGCGGAAGGAATTGAGCCTGGAGCCACAACCCGGAGCGCTACGTCGTCGTCTTCAACCTCCTGCTCGCCGGCGAACTCCTTCAATTCCCACTCCGTCGAGGCCTCCCCGGGCAGTCTAAGCACACCTACAGGTTCCCTGTAAGTGCGTGCGCCTTCTCCATCTCCCCTCGTAGCCTCCCTCTTGCCGTAGGCCGTTTCACCATTGGGGCCGAGCTCTTCGCCGCCATGCGCCGACGTAGCCGTGGGCACAACTCGTGCTTTTGGCCGCCAAGCGTGCCACCGTGCTCTGCATACGCCCCGTAACCCAACCCGCTAGCGCACGTCTAAGAAAACCCTCTGCGGCGCCGTCTCGCCGTCGACCCGTACTGTTCCGCCGCCTACCTCGTCGCCGTCGACGATTCTGGCCGCCCCCTTTGAAGCCACCACCACCAAACGACTCCTCACGCTCCGCTGCGTCGGTTAAGCCTAAGCGCGCTCCCCCCCGAAGTCCGTAGCCTAGCCGCCGTCGAGCTCGCTGGCGTCCAGTCGCCGGTGTACTACGGTGAGCCACTGGCAGGTGGGCCCTCCACGCCAGGGGGTTAACCCACCCTAAACCCCACCCCCACTGCCATGCGGGCCCTCCCCTGTTAACTTAATTAAATTTGTTAAGTTAAAATGATTAAGTCACTTATAGTTGCCCCCCACCCCATTTTAACATTAACTAAATTGATTAATTGGCTCTGTGTCAATGACACCTCGGCCCCACCTGTCAGTATTTAAAATTAAATAGAATTAGAAATAGAAAAGGGCTGACATGTGGGTCCAGGGGCATTTCTGATTTAATAAAATGTTTTATAAATAAACAGAGGCTGACATGTGGGTCCCACATGTCAGGCACTGTTTTGGATAATGTTTTGGATAATGTTTAATAAATAATAAAAGAAATTCAGAAAATCATTTAAATTGATTTAAACTTTGAAATTCAATAACTTTTAAACCGTAACTCGGATTCAAAAACTTTATACATGAAAATTGATCAGAAAAATATAACGAATACAAATACGCTATCCGTACGTCTACCACACCCCTCTAACACAACGAACATCGAACATTCCCCCTCCGGACCGACTGTCCGATAAATTGTCCGGTACTGTTAGAGTGCCCGGACGAATTTATTCCGAACACGAATGTTTCTCGGAATAGATCAACTAGCACGGATACACCCCCCTTATGTTGTTCCGGTAACCACGACACCTCCGGCTTGATCCTTCCCCTCCGGACACCCTGTCCGGTAATCATCCGGAGTCGGTAGTTCATCCTCAGCTGAATTTCCGTTCCGAGCAATGTGCATTGCACTGCGTTAGAACACCGTTAACATTTCATCTATCATGTCATGCATCTATTTGTATATGCTTGCTGTGTATTTACTGTTTCTTCCCCCCTTAATCTCCGGTAGACCCCGCTGCTGCCGTCGACTACACCGCTGCTGAGTACGACTACGTCGTCGACGACCCTACTACTACCGTCGAGCTTGCAGGCAAGCAGAGCCACTCTCTTCCCCAGATATCGCCTATCTTTCCGTACATTTCTTGCACTAGGCATTGTTACTGCTGCTGCTACGATTAAAATCCTATTCAATTGCGTAGCCTGTTTTTTTGTCGCCCCTTGATGTACCTTCCTTTAATCCTATGCTGCCTATTATTACTTATGCATTATTCAGCAGTAAACCCTGCGCATTGTTAGCTAGGTTTAGAATAGCGGGCCGTGATCACTCAGGGGAGTGAACACGGATACAAATATTATAACTGCACAGGTACGGTACAATGCAGACACCGTCTAAGGCCCCTATCTGGGTTATGCCTAGTCACCTCAAGTGTGAGCTATCAAGGAGTAATCCTTGTACTCTACTCGAGGCTGACTTTGTCTTGCCGCCATAGGGTCCTGAACGGCGATTGTCCTTCAGGTAAGAAGTCGGGCGACCCAACGGTGCCCGCGAGAGGTATTGCGACGGGACGACAGGGAGGGTACGATCAGTGCACCGGTGTGCTTGGCCCCTGCTCGTTGGCCGCGAGAGTTACCAAACTACGAAAGTTGAGCTCCTCCGGGAGCACACGCGAGACAAGGTAAGGAGACGGTTCACCTTGTTGGTAACCGCAGTGACTTGGTGGGACGACGGGGCAGGCACCGATGTACTGGTGGTCCTGACTGCTGTCGTTGTCCGCGGGTCAGTTAAGTCAAGGCAACGATAACGGTTGTCATGCAGGTTAATTAAAATGCTAAATGGTTCAGTGAATGTCTTGAGTTGGCTATATGCCATGTACGCACTACCTACCCGTGGGAACTACGAGTTATGGGCTCCTCCGCTTCTTAGTGTCGTCCGAGGACTTTTCAGACGTCAGCAGTACCGCGGCCTGCGCAGGGAAGTGGTGTTGTCTTATTTGCCGCGGCAGTGTGATTTGTATTTGCTCTGATTTAACTTCACCGGCCAGCCTCGCACCATGCAGGAGTACGTCGGGGTTAGGGTCCAAAGCCCCATGTACATAGGATATAGTCCAGCGGATGACCTCTCTGTTGAGTTTGAAAGATGGGCTATGAAGTGTCGGATAGCCTCGGTGGAGCGTTCCCTAACAAGGTTCCCGCCACCCTGGAGATCCGTGCGTGTAGCGTAACACAAGTGCACCCCTGCAGGGAAGATTAATCTATCCGAATAGCCGTGTCCACGGTAACAGGACGCTTTTGTTGGGGTTCGGGGCGGAAAACACAAATTTTTCCTTGACCTACGATACCCAATCCCAAGACCTATGCTATGCTGATGCAAGTAACGGACAGAAATAGATCACATACCAGTATGTAGTCCGTTAAGCGGGAAACGTTCCCGCATGAACGTGGTTGGTGTAGTCGTACCGGCAATCCCCGATGCCGCGCAGATCCACGATGACTCCTGTAGCCACCCGATCCTTGTGGACCGATGACGGGATTACGTCCCCGTCGGAACGTTGCTGATGAAGACCTCGCGATACCACCACGACGATGAAGTAGCACCACAAGTGTAGTGCCTCGCGGGATTATACACATACAGTATACCCGACGTCCCTCCGGGCTCCGAACCAGTAGAGCAGCGGAAAGAAGATGGATTCGGATCCCGATTCCAGCAGCACGACGGCGTGCGTATAGTGGAGAAATCCCCAACCCAGAGCAGCCTCCAAACAAGGGGAGTCCACTCATAGGAAGGAGAAAGGAGGGAGAGAGATGAGAAACTTTTCTCAAAAAAATTCATCATTAAAAGGGCACCCCTACCCCTCCTTATATAGGCCAAGGAGGGGGGGGCAACCTCCCCTCAACTTCCCATATGGGACTAATCCCAAGGGGAGGGGGGGCGCACCAATAAGGGGGGTGGGCCCCCTCATGGCGCCATGGCCCATGGGGGAGGACTCCCTCTCCCCCTAATGGGCCCTATGAGGCCCATATGCCTTTTAATTCATTTTTAATTATATTTAATTATATTTTAATATTTAATTCAGATAATTAAATAATAAAACATTAATTAAACATTATTAAATATATTTTGAACCTTTCAAAATACCCGGAACAACTTCCGGCCTTCATCGGAACAATTCCGGCCATCACCGGAACAATTCCGGTGTTCTCTCCAATTTCTCCGGTGATCCCGAATCAATCCTTACTGCGTCGAGTACCCTTAAGTGTAACACCCTACGGTCCGGGAAACAGCAGACATGATCGAGACAATTCTCATTGATCAATGACTAATCAATTCGACCTGGTTACAATCCTTGATAGCCCCTGCGCTTCCATCGAATGAACTTCAATCGCTGTTGGATCCGTTAACCGTGTGCCTGTTCCCTTTGTCCTGTGGTACTTTGCTTGTCCGAGGTTTGATCATCGGTATCCAATATACCTAGTTCGTCCTCGTTCTCAACAAACAAGTTTACTCGTTCCCGTGATATTACAACTCCGTGACCTAGTCACACGTTTGCAAACTTTATGATGTAACATCACCGAGTGGGCCCAGAGTACCTATCCGTCACACGGATGGACAAATCCCGCTTTGATCTATTTGCATACTCATCAACCATCTATTTCGGAATACCCAAAGTGCACCGTTATGGCCAGCATATTTCAGTCAGGCGGTGGGATACAAATCAAAGTCTCCTCATAGATGACAATTACGTATGATCATTACGGTCAAAGGATCTGGTCACTACGTTATAGTTATCGCAATGTCGAACTATGTGACTTGATCACATCGCAACACTTCTGGTGGGTGTATGTCCATCATATCATTATCCAATGATACGACTCCATTGTCAACAGACGCCATTGTCTCATGATCAGGAAACCTTGATCATCAATCGCCCAATGGACTAGTATACTAGGGTTTACTAGGGACCTGGTTGTTTGTATACCACACCTGTATTAATGTTTCCGCTTAATACAGTTCTAGCATAGTATCAAACGTATTATGAACTAATGGAATATGCTCGATAAAACATATTTTATTTGCCTCTAGGGCACATTCCCAACAGTCTCCCACTTGCACTAGAGTACAAATAATCTAGTTGCATTTTCGCTGGATCATAACTCCTTATTGATCATGCTTGCCCGTGGAGGAGGTTGTATCAACGGTCTGGGTACCATTCAGAACCGTATGTCCTTTTGCAAATCATAATGTCACCTAATTTGACATTCCTTCATTATCCACTATAATGATGAGGTATATATATTTGGCGGTGAAGTGAGACTTCGTTTGCTGTGTCATAGCAATGACATCCGGTGGGTCACGCGGACTTTCCCATAGTCATGCACACTTGAAACTCACTCAATCAGAAGTCGAACTTCTTAAGCCATAATATAACTCCTGCTACTTCTAAAGCAGCCACATCAATGTAGATTCAATCCTTAGTGCATTGTATGCAACTTTGATGTCTAACCATGTTTCTTTCAACTTAGGCATTCATTAGTATGATATCTCAATTTTCTAGGTTAGTGTCAAAACTTGAACCAGCATAACATTTATGGTCAAGTCCACTATCCTTTACAAATTTGAGATGTATCCTCAGTTCTCTCCAGACACTGAAGGATAAACTTAACTCTTTGTTCAATGATTTACTCATAAATCATATCACAACATGTTCTTACTACTAAGAACTTGGGTCACATTACGTCGAGTACATAACTCTGGTTTTATATGAAAGAACCTATGACAAAGGCATAGAGGATCCAACACATCCATTTCTTTCATTAACCATTAACCATTGTTCTTGTACTGAGATTAACTCAACACTTCTCTTGGATATACAAGTAAGGACCACTTCTTGACTTGTCCCATTCTGAACTCCTTCAGAATCTTATCCAGGAAAGTATTACGACTCAATGTTATTAAACACATATCTATCTTAATAGATCTTCAATGCTTAATACTTATTCATCTTCATTTATGAAAGATTCAAATAATCATTAACACCAATTGCACCATTCATAATATGTTATCCATATATGAGAATGTTATCATGCTCCCACTCAAATATGTCATGCACATATTAAGTTATAGCATAACACTCATATTGCTCCCACTCAAATATGTCGGCCACATATAAGACAAGGATAAAATCCACATGGCTCCCACTTAGATATGTCAGACACATATTAAGTTCAGGATACTAACCACATGGCTCCTACTCAAATATGTCATTTACATATAAGGCTAGGATAATACTCCCATAGCTCCCACTCAAAATATGTCATCTACATATTAAGTTTCAGGAAACTATTCAGCTCCCACTCAGTTTCATGCAAATGCATGTTTCCTCGATATTTTGGTTAAGTCCAAAATCCTTTGATCATTCATCAAATCGAGAATTCAGTTTACGAGACACTAGTATCCATATGTTTTTCCAAAACCTTCTGGTTGTACCAATTACAACACTTCTTCAAATACAGGATTTGAGGAAGTCACGGTATTGATAACAATCCTGGATCAATCGTAGTGAATATCCCTTTGACTCAAGCATTGCTACACATTGTAGTCAACCCATTGAATTTGTCAGAAACAATCTTTGTGAATTTGTCAGAAACAATCTCGCGGGGATGTCGAGGAGGTGAACTCGGAGGCATTGTTAATTATTACAACTTATTATTATACAATGCTGCAGCAACTTCTGCTGCATTCTTACTTTATGCTTATATAAACTGTTTGGCTGATTCTTACCTCATGCTGCAAGACATCGTCGGAAGATGCTAGTCTTCGATAGGCCTAGCTTCTTACCCTTGCTCTGAATTTCTGTCTTTCAGTCCACTATATACAGCCTCTTCATTCCGTTGATACAATGCATAATGCTTAGTAGCGGACGTAAGACTCGCGGGTATACTAGATACTCACCTGCTTTATTTCCTTTACTGTTTTGCCTGATCGGCCGCTGCAGCCGACGTTGGAGCTCAGGAGCAGGAGTACCCCGGAGGCGCCTACTACGACGTCGAGTTCCCCGTCGACCAGGAGTAGTTCGGTGGATCCCAGGCAAGAGGCCTCGCCTTTTCGATCTGTATCTCTGATGTGATTTGTGCTAGCCTTCTTCAGGCAAAACTTGACTAACTATGTCTATACTCAGATATTATGGCTTGTATGACTTATGTATTCGGGTCCGCGTGACCCCCTCTATTGTAACATATTTGTTTATCCTTTTGTGTTTAGTGTTGTGCTGTGATATTATCACCGTGGCACCCTAATCTCAGCCGTGTACCCTGCGTGTATGATTATTGTACACGGATTGATTTTGGGGGCGTCACAAGCTCACCCTCTTCTTCCTCCGGATCATCCCGCTCATTCTCAATGATCATGTTGTGCAGACAGATACATGCATTCATCACGTCCCACATCTATGATTGCGACCATGTCATGGCGGGGCATCGGACAACTGCAAATCTTTGTTGCAACACACAAAATGCCATCTGTCGCTCGACATCCTTCCTGGCTGCTTCTTGTGCCTTGGCATAGGTGGATTCCTTTTCTGACTTAGGGATTGAAATGGTTTTGGGTGTCCCAAGGGCGCCATATTCTAGGAGCCCAAGTTATGCTATTGAAAATTCGTTCCTCGGAAGACAAGCCATTTTGGATAAATGTCATCTGCTAGGTAGTACCCCTTGTTGTACTGGTGGCCATTGATCTCAAAGTTTTTGTATATCAAATAATAAAAATTACATATGAAAACAAATTAGAATGCACACATTTTATATTTGCTGGTAATTACTCTAGGCATTGTTGTTTCAATACAATGTATAGAGTGTGCACACTTTTGTGAAAATTTGCCTGTTGCTAGTTTAATTTTTTTAAATGAAATCCTTGCCTCCGATTATATTATTACACTTTCTATTATATGCTTACTTAATCATGTACTAGAAACCACTATTGTGATATTTATTGGATAGTGTTTTTTGTAGACCTTTTGTAAAAAAATTGTCTGTTGCTAGATAAAAAGGATTAAAAAATGAAATAGTACTCCCTCCATTCCTGAATATAATGTGTATTGTTTACTTCGAAAAATAAATTATTTAAATTTGATCAGATTTGTAGATAAATGTATCGATATAAATTATACGAAAATAGTATCATCACATTCATCTTGAAACATATTTTCATATTCTATTTATTAGATATCATAAATGTTGATTTTTATGCTATAAATTTATTCATAGTTGAAAATATTAACTTTGTGAGAAAACATATACACCTTATATTCCGAAAGGGGGGGAATATAAATTATGTATTATAGAAAAATATGTTTCTAGCTAATTTTTTTGTTAAAAATAAGTTTTAATATTTTAATATGATATCCAGTACAAACATAAAAAATTAACTAATATAGCACTATCATGTGGTTGACTATAGCAACAAAACAAAATTATATTTGTAAGATTATAACATGTTAAAAATAAGATGTAGATAAGTAAAAAAATTAGTATAAAAATGTATTTATAATTGTTTGTCTCGGGCCCGAAATTACGTTAGACCGGCCCTGAGCGCGGCAGGTATGTAATTCCTTGCAGCATTTTGTTGTTGTTCTTCCTGCAGTTTTCCACCGTGATTTGAGTTTCTTTACCAAGTCCCCTCATGTTCTTGATTCTGCGTGGATTTTAGGAAATTTCTTGTGCTTGTGCGATATAACAAAACTCCACTTTTATCAAGAAACCCGCGGTTCATTATTCTACGCTAATTTGGGGTCGCCGGTCTTTTTTCTTGGTTCCACACGATTCAGGAATCGTCTCTCCGCTTTTCTTGGCTTGCTTGGTTTCGTGACAGAGATCGCCACCGTTTCGGGCGTGGGATCCCCCGCCTCCAGGAGGATTGTCTCTTCGCTCGCCACGTTGTCTTTCCAAGTGTCTGTCATGGACAGGATTAGCCCGGCTTCGCTAGGGGCGACACAGCGTGTCATAGGCTTGTTGTGGAGTTTGTTGGTACAATGACTTGAATGTAATTTAGATCATCATTAGGGGGCTTTGTACTTTTCTGTTAACATTTGTTATTGATCATTTTTGGAAAAAAAAAGAAAGTACAGTAGAGTACATCATCTTGTAGCGATTTTCCTGTTCTTGTGTCTACAAATACGTACGACTTTTATTCCGTGTAGGACGGTTGATCTTGTTTGTGATCCCTTATTTGGATAGGTCGATGATAAATAGTAACTAGAAGTGCAATGCACGCTTTGCTGCGCCGTTTACGTTATGTTTTCTTTTGATGTGTAAGTTTTTTTTTAATTTTTTATTTTGTATAATATTTGGGTGGATCCTTCTTATCGTGTGACTGGAAGATAATTTGTTGATCGCGTGTGTTTTGATGGCACTAAACATGTTGTAGGCGTCACTTTCTTATTTCCAACCAAGGCTCACACCACCCAATATTTTATCAAAAAACGTGCATTCATCTAAAGATTTCATCATAAAACCCAAAGCAATGACATAATAAAAAACTTGTATCCAACTTTAAATTAAATATCTCAACTGAACAAGGATACTTCAAAATAAAAAAAATTAAGAAAAAATAAATATATATTGGTTCTCAAAACGTCAATTAACCGCATCCAGTTCTAGCGTTAAAATGAAGTATCGAGTTATTCACATGTCATGATTAAAGTTTTTTGGAATGACATCTACTGCATGAGCTGAATGGTTGGATCGTGAAGTCGACAATTATGTACTACAAATGTCTCGATTGTAAGCTCACAACAAATTCATATAGCATCGGCATATTAAGCATACAAAATGACATTCATTTTTCCTAAAATCAAATGTTAATGACATTCGTGTACTGGGCAATCAAAAAAATTAAAAGATGAGAGAAAATTTAAAAAATGAAAAATAATAATTTATATACATGATCAAAGGGTATGATCAAATCAAAATTAAATTCTTAATTAACTCCCATAGCTTTCACCCCCTTGGAAGCTTAAAAATAAAAAGGAAACTTAATAATTTACATACATGGCCAAAAGGATATGACCAAGTCAAAATTGAATCATCAATTGATTATCATGGCTTTTACCCCTAGGGAGCTTAGTATATTAGCAGATACTTTGGTTTCGATTGTTGTTGTGCAATCGACGGAAGTGTGAATTACTGTGTGCTCCCTTTTGATTCTGTTTGTGATCGTTTTGTGTTTTTCATAGGGCTAATGTTCGTGGCCGACCGACCAGCTAAAGCTTAGGCCTCGGGCCAAGGCCCACTTTTGTCCAATTTTCCGCTTTTGTTGTATATGACGCATGATAAATATTGCAACCGTAGTATAAAATGCTATTATCTGTACTACTATTATACTAATATTAGTACGTTGATCTATGTTACTTTTTGCTAAACGGATGTGTCTAGTAGTATTTTAGTGCTAAGCGCATTAATTTGGTAGCATGATATAAAAATGTTAATAATGATTTTTGGTACAACAAAAAAGATCCACATTCTTCACCAAGTCATCTCTCCTCTAAGTGAGGGGAACCTTGTGGATCTAGATCTTGGAGTTCTTGGTGTTCTCCTTGTTCTTCCTCTCATATTCCTCCATAGCTTTTGTTGCTTTGGTGGGATTTGAGAGTTGGGGACTTGAGCACTTCGTGTGCTCTTGCCATTGCATTTGGTGCATCGGTTTGAGTTCTCTCCGAGGATTCGGTGTAGAAGTGAAGTTGAGAAGATAGCTACTCTGGAGTGCGTTGGCACTCTAGAGCTTGTACCTCGTGGGTTCGTTGGCACCTAGAGGCTTGTTGTTGCGGAGCTCAATCATTGTGGTGGAAAGCTTCGAGACGCTACGGGAGCCTCCAATTCGAATGTGGAGATTGCCCCGAGCATTTGTACGGGTTCAGTGACTGCCCCCAAGGGTTGCCATTTGTACGGGTTCGGTGACCGCCCTCAAGTGTCCTAATAGTGGAATCACGTCATCTTGCATTGGTAAGAGCGTGAGGAGAAATAGGGTGGCCCTCGTTGGCTTCGTGTGAGCATTGTGCTCCTCACCCTCTCCAAACGGAGACGTACTTCTCGCAAGAGAAGGAACTTCGGTAACAAATCCTTGTCTCCATCGGCTCCACTTGCGGTTATCTCTACCCTTACCTTGAGCAAGCTTATTACATTGTTTATCTTGTGCTTGCTCATATTATTGTACTTTGCTTGTCCCATAGGTTATTCATCTAGTCAACCTATTTACTTGTGCACCTACTTTGTGATAGCCTTAGTGCTCTTGTTATATATATCTTGCTATCACATAGTTGTTTATCTTGATTAGTATAAGTTGTTGGTGCACATAGTTGAGCCTAGATTACTTAGGTTTCTTGCTTGGCAAATTAAACGTTAAGTTTTATTCCGCATTTGTTCAAGCCGAAACCGTAATTATTTTAAGCGCCTATTCACCCCCCCTCTAGGCGACATCCACGTCCTTTCAAGTGGTCTTGATGATTGTTACTACTGCAGCAACATCATTGTATCTTTACTTTTCAAGCTTTGTGCCAAGTATAGCCTCATGCGACAAGGGAAGTAAAAGTTGTGACATGCTGTCCAGAAAACAGATTCTGTCCTCGTGACTAGAAAAATCATGGAAAAATCCCAGTTCATCTTTTTGAGCTGAATTTTTTACACAACGTGCTCTATACAATTACGAAACTTTCGTATGTTCTGAGTTTTTTTTAGTTGAGTTGCAGAAGTATCCCTAAAAAATTCTTTACTACATGTTGTTCTGTTTTTCACAGATTCTGCCACGTTTTTTCTCTCTTTACTTTTGCAAACCTTAAGCTTGCTTTTTATTTGCAAAAACTTTTTGGCAATCTTGAGAAACAGTAGATCTTCAAGAATATCTTTATTTGCAGTAGAGGAAAATTATTTTATTAGGGTACCAACCTCTCTAATCAGCCTACAATGAGTTATGTATGAAGGTAGTTTTCAAGTGCGCGATGGAGGATGATGAAAGAAGATCTTGGAGTGTCAAACGCTCAAGCTTGGGGATTCCCATGTGCACCCCTAATAAATATTCAAGGAGACTCAAGCGTCTAAGCTTGGTGTAACGCCCCCAAAATCAATCCGTGTACAGTAATCATACACGCAGGGTACACGGCTGAGATTAGGGTGCCACGGTGAGAATATCACAGCACAACACTAAACACAAAAGGATAAACCAATATGTTACAATAAAGGGGGTCACGCGGACCCGAATACACAAGTTATACAAGCCATAATATCTGAGTACAGACATAGTTAGTCAAGTTTTGCCTTAAGAAGGCTAGCACAAATAACATCAGAGATACAGATCGAAAAGGCAAGGCCTCCTGCCTGGGAGCCTCCGAAACTACTCCTGGTCCTGGTCAGCGGGGGTCTCGACGTAGTAGTATCCGCCTCCGGGGTACTCCTGCTCCTGGGCTCCAACGTCGACTGCAGCGGCCGATCAGGCAAAACAGTAAAGGAAATAAAGCAGGTGAGTATCTAGTATACCCGCGAGTCTTACGTCCGCTACTAAGCATTATGCATTTGTATCAACGGAAAAGGGAGGCTGTATATATAGTGGACTGCAAGATAGAAATCAGAATAAGGGTAAGAAGCTAGGCCTATCGAGGACTAGCATCTTCTGACGATGTCTTGCAGCATGAGAAGAGAAACAGCCAACAGTTTATATAAAGCAATAAAGTAACAATGAAGCAGAAGTTGCTGCAGCATTGTATAATATAAGTTGTAATGATTAATAATAACAATGCCTCCGAGTTCCCCTCCTCGACTCCCTGCGAGGAAGAAGACCCGGAACCATACAGTTTAATAGTAATAGTTTCTAGTGGTAATATCCAGCTTCAGCATAAAGCGTCCATTTACCGTGGACACGGCTATTCGAATAGATTAAACTCCCTGCAGGGGTGCACTACTGTTCATCCTGCACGCTCGGATCTCCAGGGTGGCGTGAACCTTGTTAGGGAACGCCCCACCGAGGCTATCCGACACATCGCAGCCCATCCTAGGCTCAGCAGAGAGGCCATCCGTCGGACTATATCCTATGCGCCAAGGGGTCTAGGTCCCTCACCCTTGCACGCTCCTGCACGGTGCGAGTCTGGCCGGTGAAGCAAAAGCAAATCCAAACACACCTGCTGCAGCAAAAAGACAAGACCACTTCCCGGCGATCAGGCCGCAGTACTGCTGACGTCTGAAGAGCTTTCGGACGAACTACGACGCGGAGGGCCCACACCGTAATCCCACGTGTAGGTAGTGCGTACAGACCAACGGGTCTCTCAAGTCATCCGCCGAACCATTTAGCATTTTAATTAACCTGCGTGACAACCGTTATCGTTGCCTCGACTTAACCGACCCGCGGTCAACGACAGCAGTCAGGACCTCCAGTACATCGGTGCCTGCCCTGTCGTCCCACCAAGTCACTGCGGTTACCAACAAGGTGAACCGTCTCCTTACCTTGTCTCGCGTGTGCTCTTGGTAGAGCTCGACTTTTGTGGTTTGGTAACTCTCGCGGGATACAAGCAGGGGCCAAGCACGCCAGTAACGTCGGTCGTACCCTCCCAGTCGTTCCTGACGATATACCTCTCGCGGGCACCGTTGTGTCGCTCGCCTTTCTTACCTTTAAGGACAACCGTTGTTCAGGACCCTATGGCGGCAAGACAAAGTCAGCCTCGAGTGGAGTACAAGGATTACTCCTTGATAGCTCACACTTGAGGGTGACTAGGCATAACCCAGATAGGGGCCTTTGGCGGTGTCTGCTTTGTTCCGTACCTGTGCAGTTGTATATATAGTATCCGTGTTCACCCCCCTGAGTGATCACGGCCCGCTATCTAGTCCTAGCTAACAATGCGCAGGGTTCACTGCTGAATATATGCATAATTATAATAGGCAGCATAGGATAAGAAAGGTACATCAAGGGGCGACAAAATCAGGCTATGCAATTGAATAGGATTGTAATCGTAGCAGCAGCAGTAACCATGCCTAGTGCAAGAAAGTACGGAAAAGGTAGGCGATATCTAGAGAAGAGAATGGCTCTGCTTGCCTGGAAGCTCGACGGTAGGGGCAGGGTCGTCGACGAAGTAGTCGTACCCGGCAACAGTGTAGTCGGCGGTAGCAACGGGGTCTACCGGAGATTAAGGGGGGGAAGAAACAGTAAATACACAGCAAGAATATACAAACATATGCATGACATGACAGAGGAAAAGTTAACGGTGTTCTAACACAGTGCAATGCACGATGCTCGGAGCGGGAATTTATTCGGGGATGATATACCGGCTCCGGGTGATTACCCGACACGGTGTCCGGAGGGGGAAGGATCAAGCCGGAGGTGTCGTAGACATCCGACAAACATAAGGGGGGTGTATCCGTGTTAGTTGAACCATTCCGGACAACTTTCGTGTTCGAGATAAATTCATCCGGGTACTTTTTATCGGTACCGGGAATTATCGACAGACAGCCCGGAGGGGGAAATGTCGATGATCGGTGTGTTAGGGGGGTGGGGTTGGTATACGGAAACCGTATCCGTATTCGTTATATTTTTCTGATCAACTTTCATGTATAAAGTTTTTGAATCTGAGCTACGGTTTATTTTCTATGATTTTCTAAAGTTTTAAGCAATTTAAATCATTTTCTAAATCATTTTTAAATTATTTTTATTTATTAACAGAAACATTATCCACAACAGTTTGACTGGTCAAACCTGACCAGTGGGTCCCACTGGTCAGTCTCACATGGCTAATAAATCAATTAATTAAATCTAATTAACAGTGGGGTCCCACATGTCATACTAACAGAATAAATTAAATCAGTTAATTAATTAACTTAATCATTTTATTAACTTATTAACAGGTGGGGTCTACCTGTCATGGAGACAGGTTTAATTAGTGTTTTAACTAATTCCATAGAGGTATACAGGGGGCGGCCCCACTAGTCAGCGACCCATGGGGGGGGGGAGGGGTTAGCGCTAATAAGGGGGGGGGGTAGTCCCACAGCACGCCGGCAACGAACGCACGCCGGCGACGTCAGTTCCGGCGAGGGGCATGCAGTGGGGGTGGAGGGCCGCGGCCACGGGCGGCGGAACGGCGCGCGCAGCAGCCGCAGGCCTCGAGCAGGCGGAGCGCTTGGAGGCAAGCGGCGGCGAGCAACGGGGCAGGGGGCCAGAGCGGCGAGGTCGCGTCTGCGACCAGGGGGTGCGAGGGCGGCCAGGGAGATGGATGGGGCGCAGGCAGGGCGTGGGCTCGGGCAAAACTGCTGCAAGCGCGCGACATCGCGTGGGGTGGGCGTGTGCTCGTCCATGGCGGTCGCGGCAGCGCCCGAAGCAGAGCACGACAGGGGGGAGTGCTACGGCACGGAATCGGCAGAGAGAGAGGGGGAATCGGTGCAGCTCACCGAGGGGAGGCGGGGTGGCGAGCTCGGACGAGGCCGGGGCGGGCCGGAGGCGGCGAATCGGCGGCGAGTGCGTCACGGCTATGGCGGAGGGCGAGGCCCAATTCGCGGCGAGGCGGACGTCCCGGCTTAATTCCAAGGTGGAAAAGGCGTAGAGGAGCACGACGGTCCTCGTAGACACGACGTAGCGGCCGGAGGTGGCCGGTGGCCACGGCGGGGCGCTCGGACCAAGCAGCGGGAGAGGGGAGCGGCGGCGCAAGGAAGACAGGGGAGGGCGCTAGGGTTCGGGGGGGCATGGGGTGGTCATATACCCCAGGGGAGCCGGGGGATGGCCGGAAGCGAGGCAGCCGTGGCCATGGCGCCATGGGATGGCTGCCACGCACGCCCTTCCTCCCCTGTAGCGAGAGGAAGGGGACGGTTCGGGGGCGGTTGAATGGGGTGGGCTCAGCCCAAGGGGAACAGGGGGGTTGGTCTGGTGGGCTTGGGCTAGATTAGGTGTCCTGTTATTCTTTTATGTTTATTTCTTTTAGCAATTATTTTATGCACATGGGCATTTATATAAAATGTTGCAAGTGACCCATAATTATTGTTATACCCTAGTCTAGTGCCACAAAAGGTTTGGTCACTTATAAAATTCATTTAATATTTTATTATAATATTAAATGATTAAATTGGGTTTTTTTGCTACTGTTTGATTTGTTTGGAATTTTCTATAACTTAATAAATACTCAAGACCACATTGGCATGGTCCAATGAATATTTGGGATTTTATAAAAGTAGTTCCACAATTTTTGGATAAAGTTTATATTCCACTTTATTTTTAATATTTCACCAAAGGCATTTTTAGATTTGAATTGATTTCAAAAGCTTATGGATTGGACTATGTTTTCATCCATGATGATCAAGGCCCATGGTTCACTTTGCTTGCCACCATATCAAGGGGAATTTGAATTTGAACTGAACCATTTGATTAAAGCAAAAAATTTGAACAGTAGTGATGAACAGTAACAGTGATTACTGTTCACTGACAGTGAGGGTGTTATAAATCTCCCCCACTACAAGAATTCTCGTCCCGAGAATTTAGGCGGTAGAGGGGAAAAGATCGGGGTATTCCTCACGAAGACGATCTTCGCGTTCCCAAGTGGCTTCATCTTCAAAATGATTCGACCACTGAACTTTGAGGAACCTTGTTGTCTTGTTGCGGGTTTTGCGTTCAGACTGATCGAGAATGCGGCTTGGATGTTCTTGATAAGTCAAGTCCTGTTGCAGCTCGATCATATCATGCTCCACCTCGCGAATAGGGTCCTTAAAGCAGCGTCGGAGTTGGGACACGTGGAATACATCGTGGACTTGAGAGAGGTTCGGAGGCAATTCCAAACGGTATGCCACTGGTCCACTTCTGGAAAGAATACGGAATGGGCCAATGTAGCGAGGAGCTAATTTGCCTTTGATTCCGAAGCGGTGAGTGCCTCTCATCGGAGTGATAGACCATTTCCTTGTGCTTGCGATCATAGTTGCTCTTCTGACGGGACTGAGCAGCTTTCAAGTGTTCACGAATAACGCGAACCTGATCTTCAGCCTGCTGAATAATGTCCGGACCAATGAGAGCTCTTTCTCCAGTTTCCGACCAATTCAGAGGGGTTCGACACTTACGTCCATAGAGAACTTCAAAGGGTGCCATCTCCAGACTAGCTTGATAGCTATTGTTGTACGAGAATTCAGCAAATGGAAGGGATTCCTCCCATTTCTTACCGAATGAGATGACACAAGCTCGGAGCATATCTTCGAGCACTTGGTTGACTCGTTCGACTTGTCCTTGCGACTGGGGGTGCTAAGCGGTGCTGAAATTCAGGTGAGTGCCCATAGCTTCTTGGAAACTATCCCAGAACTTCGAGGTGAAAATGCTGCCACGGTCTGAACTGATCTCCAACGGAATACCATGGAGGGAAACAATTCTGGAAACATACAAGTCTGCCAACTGACTAGCAGAGATCGTCTCCTTGACTGGCAGAAAATGGGCAACCTTGGAGAATCGGTCGATGACGACAAAGATGGCATCATGACCTTTCTGTGATCGGGGAAATCCGGTGACGAAGTCCATTTCAATCTTGTCCCATTTCCATTCAGGAATAGAGAGTGGTTGTAGAGTACCAGCAGGTCTTTGATGTTCGGCTTTCACGCGACGGCAAACGCACACTCATCAACATAACGAGCAATGTCTTGTTTCATGTTGGACCACCAGTACCGCTGACGAATGTCTTGGTACATCTTGGTACTACCAGGGTGAATCGACAAAGGTGTATCATGAGCTTCTTTCATGACATCAGAGGCGTAATTCAGGTTGGCCTTGGCTACCGGAACCACTAAACGACCCTTGAAGTACACCGCATTATCATCATTTGCATCAATAGTGAAGAATGAGGGCTCTCCGCTGGCGACACGACGCTTAATCTTCCAAATGTCAGAGTCATAATGTTGTACCGTCTTGATGCGGGTGTCGAGGTCTGGTTGGACCACCAGGGAGTTCACATATCCCTGCGGAACAATTTCGATGTTCAGCTTGCAGAGTTCTGCATACAGACGTGGTTGTTGCACTTGAACTTCAAGTTCACTACAATAGGCTTTGCGGCTTAAGGCATCGGCCACCACATTAGCTTTGCCAGGGGTGTAAGAAATTCCCATGTTGTAGTCGGCTATTGTCTCGAGCCATCTCTGTTGGCGGAGATTCAGGTCTAGTTGCGTAAACAGGTACTTCAGGCTTTGGTGGTCGATGAAGATCTCGCAACGATTACCGACGAGGTAATGTCGCCACAGCTTCAATGCATAAATTACCGCTGCCAATTCGAGATCATGAGTTGGATAGTTTTCTTCGTGAGCACGCAACTGACGAGAGCCATAAGCAATCACTTTGCGCTCTTGCATTAGGACACAGCCTAATCCTTGACGAGACGCGTCGCAATAAATCACGAAGTCCTTCTGGGTATCAGGAGGAGCAAGCACCGGGGGAGAAGTGAGCTTGTCCTTCAGAGCTTGAAAACTTTCTTGACATTTATCAGTCCACTCAAACTTGACGCCTTTGTGAAGCAGATTAGTCAGAGGCTTGGCAATCTTGGAGAAATTCTCAACAAAACGGCGGCAATAGCTGGCAAGGCCGAGGAAACTCCAGACTTGCTTGACAGTCCTAGGCGGAGTCCAATCAAGAATAGCCTGGATACGTTCGGGGTTGACGGCAACGCCATCCTTGGAAATCACATGACCAAGGTAGGTTACTTCGGGAAGCCAGAACTCACACTTTGAATACTTAGCATAGAGTTTGTGTTCTCGAAGCTTTTCCAGTATAAGACGAAGATGTTCAGCATGTTCTGCATCGGTCTTGGAGTAAATCAATATATCATCCAGATAAACCACGACGAACTTGTCGAGGTATTCCATGAATATATAGTTCATCAATCTGGAGAAGGTGGCTGGTGCATTCGTCAAGCCAAAGGACATGACAGTGTACTCGTATGAACCATAGCGAGTAATGAATGCGGTCTTCGGGATGTCCTCATCACGGACCCGGATGGTAACCCAACCTTAAGTCGAGTTTTGAAAACACCGTGGATCCAGCAAGTTGATCATAAAGATCATTGATCCGAGGGAGGGGGTACTTGTTCTGTATCGTGGCTTGGTTGATAGGTCGGTAATCTTGGACCAAATGGTTCGTGCCATCACTCTTCTTGACAAAGAGCGAAGGTGCTCCCCAAGCAGAGGAACTAGGACGGATGAAGCCTTTCTCGAGGGCCGTGTCGATCTCCTTCTTAAATTCAAGGAGGTGGTGAGGTGGCATCTTATACGGGCGCTTGGCAATAGGGACGGTGCCAGGCTTCAAGTCGATGACGAATTCAACTTCCCTAATCGGGGGTATCCCCGGCAGTTGTTCTGGGAATACGTCGGTAAAATCACAAACGATTGGGACTTTCTCAATCCCTTCGAGAGGTGCGACATTCAAGGCATTCAGAGCATATATACGAGCTTCGACATTCATCGACACAATGGCAGTGTGACTCAAAATCGCGCCAGAAGGATGAAAAAGTTGGATGACCTTGGTGCCACAGTAAAGTGCGGCATTGTGGGTTTTCAGCCAATCCATGCCAAGGATAAGGTCGATGGTGGAGGTTTTCAGAATGTGTGGAGAAACCATGAACTCAAATCTTTCGATCTCGACAATGAGGTTAGGTGCAACCATGTCGACACGACACTGGGTACCGGGAGTCCGGACTATTAAGGGGGTATGCATCTTTTCGTGGTAAATGCCATGCTTAGAAGCAAATGCTCCAGACATAAATGAATGTGATGCTCCTGTATCAAATAAAACAGTAGCAGGTATTGAGTTAACGAGGAGTGTACCCATCACAGTAGCGGGCTGTTCCTGAGATGCTTCAACATCAATGTTGTAAGCATGACCACGAGCCTGAGGATTTGACCCAGTATTATAGTTGAGGGTCCCATTGTTGCCACGACCATTTCCGCGGCCAGCAGGGTGAACTACCAGTTGATTCTGTCGCTGAGGGAAGTCTCTGGAAATGTGGCCTGGCTGACGGCACTTGAAACACAGACCATCTTGAGGATGGAGAGGTGCAGTCTCAGTCTTCGGCTGTCTCGGCGGGGGCAGAGGCAGACGGGGTGCAACATACGACGGCCTTGGTGCAGGGGCAGTTGGACGCATAAGACTGTGTGGAAGCCAAACGCGTTGCTTCTGTGCTGTGCCCGAAGATGAGCCAGCATCACGGGGGCGCTTCGGCGAACCACCGAACTTAAGCTGAGCTGTCTCAAGAGTGATAGTCTGGTTCACCATGGTGGCGAAGTCGGGGAAGATGTGCAAAGCCAGTGCAAGCTGGAGATCCGGGTTGATCCCATCACGGAACTTCTCTTGCCTACGTGCATCATTGGGGAGGTCACTTGCAGCATAGCGGGAGAGGCGGAGGAATTCCCTCTAATATGCCTCGACAGTTTTGTTGCCCTGAACGAGGTTGCGGAACTCGGCCTTCATACGGTTCATAATCGCCTGGGGGACATAACGAGCACGGAAGGCAGTCTTGAAGTCATTCCAGGTGACGACAGTCCCTTCAGCTAGCGAGCCCTTGTAAGTGTCCCACCACTGAGCAGCGGGGCCACGCAGGAAATAGGACGCAAAGTTGACGTAATCAGCAGCGCTCACATTAGCGAACTCCAGCTGTCGAGTGATGTCACGAAGCCAATCATCAGCATCCAGCGGCTGTTCAGGCTGGTGGAAGAGAGGGGGATTGAGACGCATGAAATCCCGCAGAGTAACCACAGGCGGCTGATGCTGGTGCTGGTTCTGGTTCTGGTTCTGATTCTGGAGCTGATCTATGACTCCTTGCATAAACACTTGGTTCATCTGAAACTGCTGCATCATCGCGGCCATGTAGTCCGGCGGCGGAGGTGGATCGTTGGCACCACGACCACGACCACGACCACCACGACCAGCCATCCTGCTAGAATTTAACAGGGGTATTTCAGCGATGAACATTTTAACGAGATACCGGAAACGAGTAAGAGGTAAAGCGACAACAAAGAGGAGGCGCGGATATATAGGAGTAGTCATATAAGACATACACAACCACACATAGATTCAATCGAAAATCGGGCAGCGTAACATCGTAGAAATTAAGGAAAAAGGACACACTAGGCGGCGCGCAGATCGCGGTAAGGATTACACGACGCGACATAGATTCCACTATGTCAATCACGCCGCAAGAAAACTGTTGGCCACAGGAGTTAATGCCATAGGACGAGCGGCCTGCCCAGAATGAGAATGGGATCCGCGGTCCGGGACCTGGGGTATGACTCCTGCGACACGACGCAATCAATGGGGGAAGCACCAAAAACGCCGGGTGGAATCAATAGAACGTGATCCTAATGTCAGATTTTGTAAAACTTACCAGCAAGGATAAGAGAGCAGAGTCCCAGAGCATAGGTAAGGAGAAAAGGATCCTAATACCATAGATATCACACGTAGTGACATCGATGTGGGCCCGTAAGCAAAATATTAAGTTAGAAAATTAGTTTTTCAAAGTCTAGACTCAACTTCGACCAGGTAGTGGTGGGGTGGCTTCCTACAGGCAGTCGGCTCTGATACCAACTTGTAACGCCCCCAAAATCAATCCGTGTACAGTAATCATACACGCAGGGTACACGGCTGAGATTAGGGTGCCACGGTGAGAATATCACAACACAACACTAAACACAAAAGGATAAACCAATATGTTACAATAAAGGGGGTCACGCGGACCCGAATACATAAGTTATACAAGTCATAATATCTGAGTACAGACATAGTTAGTCAAGTTTTTCCTTAAGAAGGCTAGCACAAATAACATCAGAGATACAGATCGAAAAGGCAAGGCCTCCTACCTGGGATCCTCCGAAACTACTCCTGGTCCTGGTCAACGGGGGTCTCGACGTAGTAGTATCCGCCTCCGGGGTACTCCTGCTCCTAGGCTCCAACGTCGACTGCAGCGGCCGATCAGGCAAAACAGTAAAGGAAATAAAGCAGGTGAGTATCTAGTATACCCGCGAGTCTTACGTCCGCTACTAAGCATTATGCATTTGTATCAACGGAAAAGAGAGGCTGTATATATAGTGGACTGCAAGATAGAAATCAGAATAAGGGTAAGAAGCTAGGCCTATCGAAGACTAGCATCTTCTGACGATGTCTTGCAGCATGAGAAGAGAAACAGCCAACAGTTTATATAAAGCAATAAAGTAACAATGAAGCAGAAGTTTCTGCAGCATTGTATAATATAAGTTGTAATGATTAATAATAACAATGCCTCCGAGTTCCCCTCCTCGACTCCCTGCGAGGAAGAAGACCCGGAACCATACAGTTTAATAGTAATAGTTTCTACTGGTAAGATCCAGCTTCAGCATAAAGCGTCCATTTACCGTGGACACGGCTATTCGAATAGATTAAACTCCCTGCAGGGGTGCACTACTGTTCATCCTGCACGCTCGGATCTCCAGGGTGGCGTGAACCTTGTTAGGGAACGCCCCACCGAGGCTATCCGACACATCGCAGCCCATCCTAGCCTCAGCAGAGAGGCCATCCGTCGGACTATATCCTATGCGCCAAGGGGTCTAGGTCCCTCACCCTTGCACGCTCCTGCACGGTGCGAGTCTGGCCGGTGAAGCAAAAGCAAATCCAAACACACCTGCTGCAGCAAAAAGACAAGACCACTTCCCGGCGATCAGGCCGCAATACTGCTGACGTCTGAAGAGCTTTCGGACGAACTACGACGCGGAGGGCCCACACCGTAATCCCACGTGTAGGTAGTGCGTACAGACCAACGGGTCTCTCAAGTCATCCGCCGAACCATTTAGCATTTAATTAACCTGCCTGACAACCGTTATCGTTGCCTCGACTTAACCGACCCGCGGTCAACGACAGCAGTCAGGACCACCAGTACATCGGTGCCTGCCCTGTCGTCCCACCAAGTCACTGCAGTTACCAACAAGGTGAACCGTCTCCTTACCTTGTCTCGCGTGTGCTCTTGGTAGAGCTCGACTTTCGTGGTTTGGTAACTCTCGCGGGATACAAGCAGGGGCCAAGCACGCCAGTAACGTCGGTCGTACCCTCCGTGTCGTTCCTGACGATATACCTCTCACGGGCACCGTTGGGTCGCTCGACTTTCTTACCTTTAAGGACAACCGTTGTTCAGGACCCTATGGCGGCAAGACAAAGTCAGCCTCGAGTGGAGTACAAGGATTACTCCTTGATAGCTCACACTTGAGGGTGACTAGGCATAACCCAGATAGGGGCCTTTGGCGGTGTCTGCTTTGTTCCGTACCTGTGCAGTTGTATATATAGTATCCGTGTTCACCCCCCTGAGTGATCACGGCCCGCTATCTAGTCCTAGCTAACAATGCGCAGGGTTCACTGCTGAATATATGCATAATTATAATAGGCAGCATAGGATAAGAAAGGTACATCAAGGGGCGACAAAATCAGGCTATGCAATTGAATAGGATTGTAATCGTAGCAGCAGCAGTAACCATGCCTAGTGCAAGAAAGTACGGAAAAGGTAGGCGATATCTGCGGAAGAGAATGGCTCTGCTTGCCTGGAAGCTCGACGGTAGGGGCAGGGTCGTCGACGAAGTAGTCGTACCAGGCAGCAGTGTAGTCGGCGGTAGCAACGGGGTCTACCGGAGATTAAGGGGGGGAAGAAATAGTAAATACACAGCAAGAATATACAAACATATGCATGACATGACAGAGGAAAAGTTAACGGTGTTCTAACGCAGTGCAATGCACGATGCTCGGAGCGGGAATTTATTCGGGGATGATATACCGGCTCCGGGTGATTACCGGACAGGGTGTCCAGAGGGGGAAGGATCAAGCCGGAGGTGTCGTGGACATCCGAAAAACATAAGGGGGGTGTATCCGTGTTAGTTGAACCATTCCGGACAACTTTCGTGTTCGAGATAAATTCATCCGGGTACTTTTTATCGGTACCGGGAATTATCGACAGACAGCCCGGAGGGGGAAATGTCGATGATCGGTGTGTTAGGGGGGTGGGGTTGGTATACGGATAGCGTATCCGTATTCGTTATATTTTTTTGATCAACTTTCATGTATAAAGTTTTTGAATCTGAGCTACGGTTTATTTTCTATGATTTTCTAAAGTTTTAAGCAATTTAAATCATTTTCTAAATTATTTTTATTTATTAACAGAAACATTATCCACAACAGTTTGACTGGTCAAACCTGACCAGTGGGTCCCACTGGTCAGCCTCACATGGCTAATAAATCAATTAATTAAATCTAATTAACAGTGGGGTCCCACATGTCATACTAACAGAATAAATTAAATCGGTTAATTAATTAACTTAATCATTTTATTAACTTATTAACAGGTGGGGTCTACCTGTCATGGAGACAGGTTTAATTAGTGTTTTAACTAATTCCATAGAGGTATACAGGGGGGCGGCCCCACTAGTCAGCGGCCCATGGGGGGATTTTAGCGCTAATAAGGGGGGGTTAGTCCCACAGCACGCCGGCGACGAACGCACGCCGGCGACGTCAGTTCCGGCGAGGGGCATGCAGTGGGGGTGGAGGGCCGCGGCCACGGGCGGCGGAACGGCGCGCGCAGAAGCCGCCGGCCTCGAGCAGGCGGAGCGCTTGGAGGCAAGCGGCGGCGAGCAACGGGGCAGGGGGCCAGAGCGGCGAGGTCGCGTTTGCGACCAGGGGGTGCGAGGGCGGCCAGGGAGATGAATGGGGCGCAGGCAGGGCGTGGGCTCGGGAAAAACTGCGGCAAGCGCGCGACATCGCGTGGGGTGGGCGTGTGCTCGTCCATGGCGGTCGCGGCAGCGCCCGAAGCAGAGCACGGCAGGGGGGAGTGCTACGGCACGGAATCGGCAGAGAGAGAGGGGGAATCGGTGCAGCTCACCGAGGGGAGGCGGGTGGCGAGCTCGGACGAGGTCGGGGCGGGCCGGAGGCGGCGAATCGGCGGCGAGTGCGTCACGGCTGTGGCGGAGGGCGAGGCCCAATTCGCGGCGAGGCGGACGTCCCGGCTTAATTCCAAGGTGGAAAAGGCGTAGAGGAGCACGACGGTCCTCGTAGACACGACGTAGCGGCCGGAGGTGGCAGGTGGCCACGGCGGCACAACGACGCGACGGCGTGGCGCTCGGACCAAGCAGCGGGAGAGGGGAGCGGCGGCGCAAGGAAGACAGGGGAGGGCGCTAGGGTTCGGGGGGCATGGGGTGGTCATATACCCCAACGGAGCCGGGGGATGGCCGACAGCGAGGCAGCCGTGGCCATGGCGCCATGGGATGGCTGCCACGCACGCCCTGCCTCCCCTGTAGCGAGAGGAAGGGGACGGTTCGGGGGGGCGGTTGGGCTGGGGTGGGCTCAGCCCAAGGGGAACAGGGGGGTTGGTCTGGTGGGCTTGGGCTAGATTAGGTGTCCTGTTATTCTTTTATGTTTATTTCTTTTAGCAATTATTTTATGCACATGGGCATTTATATAAAATGTTGCAAGTGACCCATAATTATTGTTATACCCTAGTCTAGTGCCACAAAAGGTTTGGTCACTTATAAAATTCATTTAATATTTTATTATAATATTAAATGATTAAATTGGTTTTTTTTCTACTGTTTAATTTGTTTGGAATTTTCTATAACTTAATAAATACTCAAGACCACATTGGCATGGTCCAATGAATATTTGGGATTTTATAAAAGTAGTTCCATAATTTTTGGAGAAAGTTTATATTCCACTTTATTTTTAATATTTCACCAAAGGCATTTTTAGATTTGAATTGATTTCAAAAGCTTATGGATTGGACTATGTTTTCATCCATGATGATCAAGGCCCATGGTTCACTTTGCTTGCCACCATATCAAGGGGAATTTGAATTTGTACTGAACCATTTGATTAAAGAAAAAAATTTGAACAGTAGTGATGAACAGTAACAGTGATTACTGTTCACTGACAGTGAGGGTGTTACACTTGGGGATGCCCCCGATGCATCCCCTTCTTCATCAACAATCAGGCGTACCCCGTTGAACATTTTTAGAATCCTCAAAAACCTAACAGAAAAGTTATAGGCGCTTGAAGATTTGGAGACAAAAAAATGAAAAAAAAATTAACTTACTAGTGGCGCACCACTAGTAACAGAAATTTTAGCACACCCATGAACATCAACAAGGTCCTAGACATCAACATGCTTTAATAGAATTTATATGATAGATATGTAAACAAGTGCCTGCTAGGTGAGCTGGGGTGGAAGTTGAATAGAACTGAGAAGTTAAGCGTGTTGGGGCTGGAGTAGTGCTAGGATGGGTGACCCTCGGGAAAGTTTGACCTGAGATTAAGCATAGTGACCGGGCATTAAGCATACTAACCTGAGATTAAAAAAAAAGAATTGTTATCCAGATTCAAAATTCAAAATTTAATTTTTTTAATAGTGGCACATTTTCAGAATGCGCCACCCCTAAAACTCTTATGGGTGGCGCATTTTTAGTATGCGCCACCCATAAGGCCTTATGGGTGACGCATTTCAAAATGCGCCACGCATATGGGTTTTAGGGGTGGCGCATTTTAAATGCGCCACTATTAAGGCTTTATTAGTGGCTTGTCCTTAGTGGCGCATTTGAAATGCAGCAGGAAGAAAAACTATGAGGAAACAACATGGAGTCGGTTTTACTTACCTAGTGTTACGCGCACAATCCTTCCTGTTGTACTTTTTTTCCACCGAGCCTTACTCTCAAGTGACAAATTGAAACGAAAAGGTATACTAGTATATGAGGAAATGCAAGGGAAACAGAAAGAACACATAAAGCAGCCATAGTTAAGAGGCATCAAATTGTGGGACTACTGGTTCAGTTTTATAAATTTTGGTTATCATCGTTAGGAAAGCATCTTATAGATAGGGAAGAAAACTAGCTGCACTGCTCAAAGCATGTTGTCGCATATTAAGTATCCCTGATATGGTAAATAAGTGAAATACAGCAGGAAGAAAGGCCATGATCGAGGTCGGTTTTACTTACTCATATCCAGGGTGGCTTTCAGGCTATCTTTCAGCCACCCAGGATGGCTTTCAGGCTATCTTTCAGCCACCCAGGATCAATAAAGGTTGCCTGATGAGGGCCTCCCCCATGTTGAGGAAGCTCTCCAACCTCTCCTTGCAGATCTTTGTAGATAACATCATCCAATACCTGATTGTTCTCAAGATCTCCCTCCACACCTGGGTTATGAAGATCCAAACTACATTGTTAAAAATCATAGAGTTTCTGTGTTTCCACAAACTCCACTTGACAGCAGAAGAGACTAAATTAGATGCAACATTTCTTTTCTCAGACAACCAGAATTTGGCTACTGGTTCAACGCAATCTCCAATTATATTGTTAAAATTTGTGCTAACTACTTCCCAAATGTTTTTGGCCACTATGCAATCAAAAAACAAGTGGTGAACATATTCATTTTCATAGCGATAGACACAGTCTAAAGGTTTGACAATGTGCCTCTTCTTCAGATTGTCCCTGGTCATGATCTTGTTATTAGAAAGAGGCCAAAGGGCGAGGTGGGCGGTGACGCGGGGGCAAGAGGGGGGCAGGAGCTCATGGTATCATTTTAAGTTTCCCTCCAAATTCTACATCAGCGACATCGCCCTCAGGACAGAGACTGCCGGTAGAGGCACAAGGAGGTAGATAAATATATATTGTCATTTTTTTTACCCGGACACGCACCCCTTTCCATTAACATGTAACGGAAATACAATAGTTCAACCATCTGTATGTGAAGAAGAGCAGGGAAAGTGCGATCAACCATGTTGGGAAACCCACAACCTAGAGAATCGACGTCGACTCCCCGCCATATGGCGAAAACCTAACATAGCTGCCCGCAACTATCCTAACAGCAACCGGGCACACCAGCCCAACGAACCACCAGTTCCACATATTGCAGACCAAAGTTTAACACCAACAGAAGCAAAATAGAAAGTGAACCATCTCCCACTTGCAGATCAGAAGACCCCTGGCGAGCGTCCAGATACACGATCATGCCGTCAATCCCTCCCAGTGATGCACGCCTCCGTCATCTGCATCGCATTGGAGCGAAGAATCATCACGCCCATCTTCAGGTCCTCCATGTCTCCACTTAGCTTTTGCAATCCTTCCCAATACATAAGGTTGCCGCAGGTGATAAATACAATGTCAAAAGGTGTTTTTAACACCATAGATTCAAAGGTCGCCCTATTCCGGGCATTACAAATAGCCTAGCAGACAGCTGCTAGGCCAACAGTGTAAAAGGTTTCTCCATCCAGAAAAATCATAAAACACCAAGAAAAGTATTGCCACATATTATTAGGACAGAACTCAACCCAAAATACAGATGCCACTATACGCCAAGCAACAGGAGCCACTGGACAGGTGAAAAAGAGATGCTCAGCAGTCTCTTTCTCACAACAAAAGGAGCATTTGGTGTTACCACCCCAAATCTTACACTGCGTCACAGCTCTGGTTAACACATTGTCTTGTTGCAATTGCCACAAAAATATCTAAAGCTTCATAGGAATCTTAGCTTTATAGATCCATTTGCAATCACAACCATGTAAACCCTCTTCCAGGAATTTATTTATAGACTTTCTAGAGAATTGGGATTTCTTTCCCAAAGACCATGAGATCAAGTCATCCTCACCCGAAGCACTCACAGGAGTACACCCCTGTACTATATGCTCCCATTGGGCCAACAGTTCACAGTTAAGCCTGCGCCTAAACAGAGCCGCACGAACCTCATTCAGAGCTTGCATCACTGTGCAATCAGGTTTAACACACAAGACAAATAACACAGGATATTTCTCATAATAGGGTACATTACCATCTAAAGTATCAAGCCAGAGACTAGCTGAGGCACCAAATTTAATCACAACATTCCTCCCAGCCAGGTAAACATTTTAAACTTTTAGGATAGCTTTCCAGCAAGGAGATTCATTAAACCTCTCTTTCACCGATGCCACACAATATTTTTTGAAGTACCTTGCGCGGATCACATCCTGTCACAAGCCTTTGTACTTCTCTAACTTCCACCACCATTGGACCAACAAACTCACATTTTTCCGATGCAAGTTCTTAACCCCCAAACCCCCTTTCTTCTTCGATCGACAAACCCTGGACCATTTGACCATATAGTACCTCTTCTTACCAGCAGAAGCCTGCCAAAAAAACCTCCTTCTATGCACATCCAATCTCTTAATCACTATCTTAGGGATCATGAACATTGACATATAGTAATAAGCAATGCTAGAAAGATTTGCATTAAGAAGGATTAATCTTCCTGCCGAAGAGGTAACATTATCCAACCACGAGTCACATTGTTGGGGCACACGGTACGCACAACCAAGATCACTTCTACTGGAGATGAACTACGTGATAAGGGATTACCACTAGACGCGCAGTCAAGGCAGCGGAAGGAGAGTTGGCGATGCGCGTTTGCGGCTGCTCCTCGAATCCCTCGAACCGATCCTTCATACCGATCCCTCGAACGGAGTCCCGCGATCCGATCCCGCGAATAGTTCGTCCAAGCACCGCAGGTGCGGCGCCTCCAAGGGAAGCACACATACAGGGAGGAGCGTAGGGAGGCAAACTGTTAGGTCTGACAGCTCGGCCTGGAGGTGGAATGGCGGCTAGGGTTGTGGTCTGACTTGTCCACCTTCGGGGTTCGCCCTAGCCCTTATATAGGCGGCCGTGGAATGGCCTCAACCCTTAAGGCAATCCGGACCCTCCATCCATATTCCATTCGGATCACATCTGAATGGGCTCCTTTCCACTTAAGCGCGCGACCCTATAGGTTCACGTGTACATGGATAGGACCCGGATCACATCTGGTTCGATAGTCGGTAGCGGTTCCTAGCAGAACGTGTTGGCTCCCATATATGCGTAAAGTCATAAGACGAACCATTACAAAGTGTCATATGCAACATTCCTTTTGCCTCACGATATATGTTGTCAAGCTCAAGGCGAGTACTTGTCACCCTTGTGAGAGCTTGACCTCTCTTCTCGAAACCGTGATATAGATCCCTGAACCGGGTTAACACTTAAACCATGTCGCATGGCCATGCTTTCTAAATCTTTATCACTCAAGTGGGCCTAGAGAATACCTCTCCAATGTGGAGGGGCAAATCCCATCTTGATCAACCATGTCTCGCAGCATGTATCATGATTCACCCATAAGCTACCAATATAACTACCCAGTTACGGTGTAGCGTTTGATAGTCCCTAAGTTAGTCATTCCTCATCCTGAGAACATGCGAGGACCTCAGGTCTAGGACATAGCATAAACATTGTATTGAGACTAACAGATGACAATATCTAGTTGCGTCTCAAAGTGGGTCTCTGTCCAACTCAGTGATCCCATCACTAAGTCCATACTATCGGTAGTATCTCCATGCGCATGACTTGTGAAACATAGTCATCAACCGAATCATATACTAGTCAAGGATATGTGTTCACATAACCTTATCAACTAGGTACCATTATAACAATCATCATAGAATATATATAGTCTCACAAACAAGTCACATACTTATTGATACATATCAGTGATGATGTTCAAGGACAATACAAATAACTTATGAATACATAAGGAGATAACATCATAACATGATTGCCTCTAGGGCATATCTCAAACACACATTTGCGTACAAACTTCGCCTCTAACAGGTCCCAATTCACACCTTTTAACCTCGAGTATCCAACTGGGACACCCAAGTATCGTGTAGGGAAATGCCCTATTTGACAGTTGAAAATATCAGAATATTCCTGGAGGATGGAATCATCCCCCCTACAAAGAGAATCTCACTTTTCTGAAAGTTAATCTTAAGTCCCGACATCATCTCAAATAGGTACAACAACAATTTCAAATTTAAATCTTTTACGGGACCATGATCAATACACAAACCAGTGTCATCTGCATATTGCAGAATGGCCACTCCCGCAGGGATCAGATCAGGGGCTAACCCAACTAGCAAACCATTTTCTTGAGCTAGTCTAACCATTTTTCTTAGGCATTCTTCCACAATGTTGAATAAGAAAGGAGACAACGGGTCACCCTGTCGAACACCTTTGTGGCTTTGAAAATAATCTCCCACCTTATTATTGAGCTTAACACATACAATACCCCCACTAATACATCCAAAACGCATCTACAATTTCTGCTTGCTCCATGCATCTTTTGTGTGATATTGATGCACTTCCATACACTTCTGATCATATTTGGACTAACCTATTAACAAAGTGCACCCCAGTGCCAGTTCATGTTTTCTTCTGTTTTTGTATTTCAAGTTTTCCCATTACTTAAGTGCCAGAAAAATTCCGGGAAAATATAGGAAAAATCCGCGTACAGGAAGCTTCGGGAAGAGCCAAAGTGGGGCCAGAGGGGAGCCAGGGGTGGCCCAGGCGGCCACCCCCTAGGCCGCGCCAGGGGGGCGCCTGGGGCCCCTGGTCCACCTCTGGCTGCCCCCCTTCGCCTATATATCTCTCTCATCCCGAAACCCTCGAGGACAGAACCCTTTTTCACGATCTCTCCTCTGTTCCGCCACAACGCTTCCAAGATCGGGAGCACCAGGAGCCCTCTTCTCGGCACCCTGCCGGAGGGAGGAACCACCTCTGGGAGCTTCTCCACCACCATGGATGCTTCTCGGACGAACCGTGAGTAGTCCACCTTGGACCATGGGTCCATGATCAGTAGCGATGTGATGTTCTCTTCCCCTCTTTGTTCTTCATGGTTTAGACCTCGTGAGCTGCCCTACATGATCGAGGCACATATGTAATCTTTCTGTTGTTGCTATGCTGAGTTTGCTGGGATCTGATGGATTATGAGACTACAGATTGTGTTTGAGTAATATATTTGATTCTCCTCTTTTATATTTATGTTCTTTAGTGCATGTTCTCCGTTGCTGTTTATTGCTTTGGCCAAGTAGTAGGTAGTAACTCCAAGAGGGAGCGCTATGCATGATTGTGGGTTCATGCCCCCTGATGACTAGCTTGAGTGACAGAAACATGAGTCTAGGGGATGTGTTGTTGCCACAAGGGAGAAAACAACGGTGCTTGTACTTGCGGGTGCAAGGATTGTTTACTTTACGCAAAGTTCTTTAATGCAGTTGTCTGTTGATTTGAGTTTACACTTTGGGTGGGATTCACAACTTAATACCAGCGAGATGTTCTGGATAGATATCTCAAGGTGGATGATTAGTAGGTAGATGCAAATGGATTTCGGTCTACTTGTCTTGGCGTACCTCCCAAGCTTTTGAGCCTCTTCCTTTCTTTGTAGCATAGTTAGCATTGGTTTGCGCACATAATCCTGTCAATTGCCCAGCTGTAATTTATTTACCTTGCATGGCTATTTTATCGTCTTTTGGGAGAGAGACATCACTAGTGAACATCATGGGACCCTGGTCCATATTTCCACCACTGTTTACACCCACTATTTATTTTCTGCTTTATTTCCTTTTCTGTTGCTATCGCTATCATTATTATCCCGTGCATTTGATCCTTTGTAAACAACAAGGCCGGAGGGATTGGCAACCTCTCTGTACTTGTTGGGAGCAAAGTTATCTGTTGTGTGTGCAGGTCCACGTCAACCGCCTAATTGCTGGAGCCGTTGTCACCTTCCTGTCGTTGTCGGAGTCCTACTGGAGACAAACCTTGGTATCTTCACCGAGGGATATTTGCTGTTGTCTACATCTCAACCTTCCACTTTGGGTAACCAACGAGGGGCGAGAAGCCATCAAAGATAATTTCTGGCGCCGTTGCCGGGGACTCCACTCTTCAAGATAGAGGAGTTGCACACTATCTTTTATCTTTTCTTTTTAGTCTTGTTAGTTTACCTTTCAGTTTTTGCTTTAGTGTCCCTTATCAAAAAAAAGTTACCTTGCTTGCTGCTGCTATGGGTTCCACCGAGAACACCAAGTTGTGTGACTTCACTGGTCATAACAACAGTGACTTTACCTGCACTCCTATTGCTCCACCTGCCACTTCAGCACCTTCTTATGCGATTAAACCTGCTTTGCTGAACCTTGTTATGAAAGATCAATTCTCCGGTGCTGGAGATGACGCCGCTTTGCACTTAAATAATTTTGTTGAGCTCTGTGATATGCAAAAGTACAAAGAAGTAGATGGTGATATTGTTAAGCTTAAGCTTTTTCCTTTGTCCTTGAGAGGAGGAGCTAAAATCTGGTTTCAATCCTTGCCTAGGAATAGCATAGATTCTTGGGATAAGTGCAAGGATGCTTTTATTGGGAAGTAATACCCCCCGGCTAAGATTATCCAATTGAGGAGTAATGTTATGAATTTTAAGCAATTGGATAATGAGCACATTGCCCAAGCTTGGGAACACATGAAATCTCTTGTTAAGAATTGCCCTACGCATGGTTTGACTACTTGGATGGTTATCCAAATTTTTATGCAGGCTTGAACTTTACCTCGCGAAACTTGCTAGATTCGGCCGCGGGAGGAACCTTTATGTCAACAACGCTTGGTGCTGACACAAAACTACTCGATGAGATGATGACCAACTATTCCCAATGGCACACCGAAAGAGCTCCAACAGGTAGGAAGGTAAACTCTGTCGAGGAGATCTCCTCCCTAATTGAAAAAGTGGACTTGATTATGTCTCTATTTACCAAGCAATCTCAAGAAATGTTCAATAATTGCACCCTTTCTGAAGTTATTCGTTTCCTTCACAAGATGTCTAGAGACCCCCACACTAGCACACTTAATCTTGCCTTCACGGAGCATATCACTAATGCTCTCATTAAAGCTAGGGAGGAGAAGCTTAGGGTAGAAGCCTCCATACCTAGAAAGCTAGAATATAGTTGGGATCCTATGATTAAAATTAAGTTGAATAACTTCTCTTGCTATGCTTTATGTGATGTTGGAGCTAGTACCTCTGTTATGCCCAAAAGAATGTATGATATGTTTGAATTGAAACCTTTTGATCCTTGTTCTTTTGGTGTTCGTCTTGTTGACTCTTCCGTAAAGAAACCTTTGGGGAAGATCGATGATGTTCTTATCATTGTCAATGACAATTATGTTCCCGTTGATTTTACTATTATGGACATTGGATGTGAACCATCATGACCAATTATTTTGGGACGCCCTTTTCTTCGCACCGTTGGTGCTGTCATTGATATGAAAGAAGGGAATATAAAATTCCAATACCCTCTCAAGAAATGGATGGAACACTTCCCTAGAAAGAATATTAAGTTACCTTTTGAGTCCGTTACACGGGCTAGCTATTCTCTTACTCTTGATAAAACTTGATTTTCTCTTTCTACATCATGCCTAGCTTAAAGGCATAAAAGAAAGCTCTTTTGGGAGGCAGCCCACAACGAATTAGGTTTATTTTGCTTTTGTTGTGTCTTGATGTTTGTTACTACAGTAGCAACATCATTGTATCTTTACTTTTCAGCTTTGTGCCAAGTTTAGACTCCGATTGCAAGAAAGTTCAACAGTTGTGACGTGTTGTCCAGAAAACAGATTCTGTTCTTGGACAGAAAAAATCGAATAAAACCACCAGATCATCTTTTTGATCTGAATTTATTTGAAAGAGTGCTCTATATAATTGGCTTTTGAGCGTCTGTTCTGAGTTTTTTGATTTGAGTTGCAGAAGTGCCCCAAAAAAATTATTTACTACCTGCTGGTCTATTTTTCACAGATTCTGTCCTGTTTTGCCTTTTCTTCGTTTTGAAAACCTTAAGCTTGCATTTTCTTTGCAAAAACTTTTTGGCGATCTTGAGAAACGGTAGCTCTTCAAGAATATCCTTATTTCTAGTAGAGAAAAGTTATTTTATTGTGGGTACTAACCTCGCTAATCAGATTATGATGAGTTTTGTATGAAGGGAGTTCTCAAGTGTGCGAGGGAAGATGATAAAAGAAGATTCAGGAGGGTCAAACGCTCAAGCTTGGGGATTCCCCCGTGCACCCCCAAGAAATATTCAAGAAGACTCAAGCATCTAAGCTTGGGGATGCCCCCATGCATCCCCTTCTCCATCAACAATTACCAGTCCGTCTTTCGTTCCACTATATTTTATCACGTCATGCATTATGTGCTATGCTTGGAGCGTCTTTCTCTTTATTTCCTTTTTAGTTTTCTTTAGCTTTGCTTGCTGTTCATAACAAGTTAGAACCTAGCTTTCTTTGTGTGGTAGAGAAACACGCTCCACTTCACCCTAGAACACAACATAGGATTTTCATGCTTATCTTTGCTGTGTGTGTTCTTTATCTTTTTCGTAGCTGCTGTCATGTTTAGCTCTTAGTTTTCATGCTTATCTTTTTAAGAGCTTTTGTTTAGTTCGTTGCTGGAACTTTCTTGAGTTTTCATGTCTATCTTGTTTAGAGAGTTTGCCTGTTGCACTGAGTTTTGTGTCTTGACCTGAAGTAGGTAATTGAGGTTACTATTCAATTGTAGTAGTAACATGCAATAGTTTTGAGGTATTGCCATGAGTAATGTTTGAACTTTTGGTGTCAAGAGTTTTAGCCTATTAGTGATAGATGTCGTATTTTGGGCAATCCATGTTTATTTTTGAAAAACCTACAAAATTAGTTGAGAAATTTAGCTACTAGATGGATCACCAATCTTTGGAGGGATCAAATATTAGAGTACACTCACGTATCATGAGTCGAGGATGCGCAAGGATAACCAAACCCCCATACACTCCTCCTCGGGGTACTTGTCTCTTTGTGAACCTCCTAATTAGATTGAGAGTTGCCGATAATAAGTGCATGAGTTCTTCGGACTAATGTGAGTATTCGAAAGTTGACACTTCCACCTAGCCATATTTTTCTAGCCTCTTCGGTACCGTGCATTGCCCTTTCTCACCTCGAGAGTTGGCGCATACTTCGCCGGTGCATCCAAATCTTTGGCACGATACGCTCTGTCATCATAAGCCTCATTATGTCCTTCCTCAAAACAGCTGCCATACCTACCTATCAAGGCATTTCCATAGCCTTTCCGAGATACATTGCCATGCAACATCCACTTTCTCATGACTTGATCTTCATGTCATACATGCTTTTGCTTGATTGATGAGCTGCATGCTAGTTGGGCCTTGCCCTAATCATTGCTACATGACGCGCTAGTATCATTGCATATCCTGCTACACTGGCCGAGGCATACATTTGCATACTTCATGATAGTTTCATTTTCTTTATGTAGAGTACTTTTGTCAAGTGTGAAAGATCTTATATACTTCTTGTAATATATAGAGTGTTGCCACTAAAGTGGGGAAAAGATCCCAAAGAGGACAAAATCAAAAGATCCCAAAGAGGACAAATGAGAGTTAAATAGAAAGAGCCATTGAGGCCACCAAAAAAGTACAAAAAAATAGAAAAAAGAGAAAAAATATAAAAAGAGAGAAGGGGCACACTACTATTCCTTTTGAGAGATCCACACTCGTACTCCATCTTATATCTTGTACTCCATAGAGATTACCATTCATGCATATAGCTATGTGGGGACCTTCATACTATAGAACTTGGCTTGTATATTCCAACGATGAGCCTCCTCAAATGAGCTCTAGGTCTTCTTGAGCAAGCAAGTTGGATGCACCCCCACTAGTTCCATTGGAGATCTTACCTTAGCTCATATGTGCATCCGTTGCATGGCAATCCCTACTCCTCACATCATATCTATCATTTGGCTTTCTCGCCTATGATTGTCCTCATTGATGTGAGCCTTTCACACCTTTTTTTTCTTCCTCCTCCATCATTTTTCTCTCTTTGCCATCCTAAGTGTCAACCTTCTTGCTTACGCTCATCCATTGCATGAGTGCTCAAAATATCGAAAGAGAGTGGATCATTTTGACTTGTACCTGGCTAGTGGTCTGGGGATGAGTCAAGATAAGATTCCAAAGAAGACCAAGTGTGAAACTTTTGTAGATTAAGTTCTCAACAATAAAAACTATGTTTTACTCTCTCGTATATCTCTATCCCCTTTCTTGCACGCAAACACCATTTGGAGACATTCGAGTCACGGACAGCGAGAGCTCTTGCACCTTTATGTTCTTATGTTGCTTGTTTCAATGCTAATATAGACTCTTTCTTGTTATGACTTGAATTGAATTACATGCCTTGATTGCTTTACTTAAATGTTCTTATATGGTTGGTAGCATGTCACCACATAAATTATGCTTGTTATCATTTACCTACTCGAGGATGAGCAGGAATGAAGCTTGGGGATGTTGATACGTCCAAAACGTATCTATAATTTCTTCTTGCTCCATGCATCTTTTGTGTGATATTGCTATGATATTGATGCACTTCCATACACTTTTGATCATATTTGGACTAACCTATTAACTCAGTGCACCCCAGTGTCAGTTCCTGTTTTCTGCTGTTTTTGTATTTCAGGTTTTCCCATTACTTAAAGTGCCAGAACAATTCCGGGAAAAATATAGGAAAAATCAGCGTACATGAAGCTTCAGGAAGAGCCAAAGTGGGGCAAGAGGGGAGCCAGAGGTGGCCCAGGCGGCCACCTGGCGCGGCCACCCCCTAGGCCGCGCCAGGGGGGCGCCTGGGGGCCCTGGTCCACCTCTGGCTGCCCCCATTCGCCCATATATCTCTCCCGTCCCGAAACCCTCGAGGACAGAACCCTTTTTCGCGATCTCTCCTCTGTTCCGCCGCCGCAACGCTTCCAAGATCGGGAGCACTAGGAGCCCTCTTCCCGGCACCCTGCTGGAGGGAGGAACCACCTCCGGGAGCTTCTCCACCACCATGGATGCTTCCCGAACGAACCATGAGTAGTCCACCTTGGACCATGGGTCCATGATCAGTAGCTATGTGATGTTCTCCTCCCCTCTTTGTTCTTCATGGTTTAGACCTCGTGAGCTGCCCTACATGATCGAGGCACATATGTAATCTTTCTGCTGTTGCTATGCTGAGTTTGCTGGGATCTGATGGATTATGAGACTATGTTCAGATTGTGTTTGAGTAATATATTTGATTCTCCTCTTTTATATTTATGTTCTTGAGTAATTCTTGCATGTTCTCCGTTGCTGTTTATTGCTTTGGCCAAGTAGTAGGTAGTAACTCCAAGAGGGAGCGTTATGCATGATTGTGGGTTCATGCCCCCTGATGACTAGCTTGAGTGACAAAAACATGAGTCTAGGGGATGTGTTGTTGCCACAAGGGAGAAAACAACGGTGCTTGTACTTGCGGGTGCAAGGATTGTTTACTTTACGCAAAGTTCTTTAATGCAGTTGTCTGTTGCTTTGAGTTTGCACTTTGGGTGGGATTCACAACTTATTTCCATTGAGATGTTCTGGATAGATATTTCAAGGTGGATGATTAGTAGGTAGATGCAGATGGATGTCGGTCTACTTGTCTTGGCGTACCGCCCAAGCTTTTGAGCCTCTTCCTTTCTTTGTAGCATAGTTAGCATTGGTTTGCGCACATAATCCTGTCAATTGCCCAGCTCTAATTTGTTTACCTTGCATGGCTATTTTATCGTCTTTTGGGAGAGAGACATCACTAGTGAACATCATGGGACCCTGGTCCATATTTCCACCACTGTTTACACCCACTATTTATTTTCTGCTTTATTTCCTTTTCTGTTGCTATCGCTATCATTATTATCCCGTGTGTTTGATCCTTTGTAAACAACAAGGCCGAAGGGATTGACAACCTCTTTGTACTCGTTGGGAGCAAAGTTATCTGTTGTGTGTGCATGTCCACGTCAAGCACCTAATTGTTGGCGCCATTGTCACCTTCCTGTCGTTGTTGGAGTCCTACTGGAGACAAACCTTAGTATCTTCACCGAGGGAAATTTGCTGTTGTCCACATCTCAATCTTCCACTTTGGGTAACCAACGAGGGGCGAGAAGCCATCACCCACGGAGGATATTATCAATCCAACTGCACCATTTTGATCTATAACCTCGTAGGCGCAAACATTCAAGTAAAAAGCCCCAGTTAACTTTATCATAAGATTTTTCGAAATCCAGTTTCAATATAATCCCAACCCTCTTTTTTATATGAGTATAGTGCATAATCTCATGCAGAGTTAGCACCCCATCCATGATGTTCCTTTTTTTAATAAAAGTATTATGATGCCTGCTAAACAGAATATGGGAAAACCGAGCTACTCTGTTGTCCATAACTTTTGTTATAAGCTTGTAAGGGCAGCGCAATAAACAGATCGGCCTGAACTATTGGATTTTCTTAGCATCAGTAATTTTAGGCAGCAAGGTAATGACCCCATAATTAAGTCTATGGAGTTCCAAGCTACCCTCATGAAAGGCCACAAACAAGTCCATAATATCATTACTGACTATATCCCAACGGACCTGGTAAAACTCCGCAGGCACATTGTCTAACCCAAGAGATCTATTGCTATTCATGGCAAACAGAGCACTCTTAACTTCCTCTCTGGAAAAAGGTGCATCCAATATCTCATTATCAGCCATGCTAAGTTTCTCTCCTGCGCCCCATAATTCAGGATCCAGACGTAAAGACGTACCAGTTTTAGGGCCAAACAAAGACTTATAAAACTCAGTAGCATGGGTAAGAAACTGGTAAGTCCCCTCTATGACCACCTCACCAGCGGTGAGTGAGTGGATCGTTTGTTTCCTCTTATTTCCATTCGCAATTTTCTGAAAGTACGCAGTATTTTGGTCCCCCTGCAATAACCATCTTTCATGGGATTGTTGCAAAAGGAACAATTCCTCATTCACCATGATCTCATTGAGTTCAACTAGGATTTCCATTTTTCTATTCAGATAATTGGAAGATAAAAACCCCAATTCTTCCTCAGCCTCCAGGGACTGGAGTTTTTATCTTAAGTCATTTTTCCTCTTTTTTTCATGACCATATTTATGGGATCCCCATCCTTTAAAAAAATCTTAAAACATTTCAATTTAATGTTGATCACATCAACAGGGTTGTTTGCCCTCACAGGAGCACCCCAAAAAATTTCCACCAACGGGAGAAATTCAGGATTCTTCAACCAACTCATCTCAAACCGAAACTCTCTTTGAACAGGACTTTTGGGCTTACCAAAGTCAGTCTCAAGTAACAGAGCATTATGGTCAAAAACATCTCTAACAAGCTTCCTGACCGTGACAGTGGGAACCAAACATTCCCAACTATCAGACATGAGTACTCTATCGAGCTTCTCAAGAGTGGGGTGAGACTGATTATTGGACCACGTATACATGCCACCACTAGTATGAATCTCAATTAAGTTCATAGTATTGATTATAGAGTTAAACAAATCAACATAAAAGGAATTATGCCAATTTTTATTCTTCTCTTCACAGTGTCTCAGGATATTAACCCCCCCCCCCAATCACATAGGGCATATTAATATGGCAGCAACAATCAGCTAACTCCTACAAAACTCCTGTTTATCCTCCTCATGCGCTGCCCCATACACAACACATAAGGTCCATGGTTTCTTACACTCAATATCAAACAACTGAAGTTGCAAAATATATTTCCCTTTACACCCAAGAGATCACATCAAATTTATCATGTCTAACCCCACATAAAACACCTCCTGATCTCCTAGCCGAGGGAATAAATTCCCATGTAAAAAAATCTAGGATCCAATCTTCTCATAAAACTATCCTTATATTTGTTTTTATGGGTTTCCATCAAACAAATAAAATCAAGGGAATGGTCAGAGACTATCTCAAGAATGCAGGAACCATTCCTTTTTTTCCCACTCCTCTACAATTCCAAAATAAGCCTTGCATTATTTATATTTCTTTTTAGATTTCCCCCTCAAATCTGGTAACCCTGCTAGGAGTATGAGCAGTGGTCTCAGTTTGGAAAGGGCCAACAACAACAGGACTTTGGCTTCTAGTCACGGGCCTAGAAACCATAGCCACTTTATTATTTCTTTTTGATTTTTTAGAAACAACCACAGAAAATTGTTCCTCAATATCCTCATGTCCATTCCCCCCACTTGGATGACACAGGTGTGCATTCACCCTTCCCATTAGTTAAAACCATATGAGTATCATTCCCATCAAAGCTATTGCTATCCATATTTTCAGATTTCTCCCCATGCCCAGCTCTAGATTTTTCTAACTCACGAATGATATCCACAGTAGTGAAATTATCATCAGGAATACACACCCCAGATCTAGAAGCTCGCAACATTAACTGAGGATTAGAAAGAACTGCAAAAGAGTTGTGTTTGCACTAAGGAGTAGGAGTACCTTCCAAGTTCCTTTTTCTGGTAAGAGATGTCGCTCTGTCTCCCATCTTCTTGCCCATTATCTGCAAGTTCGTCTTACTAAGCCGAATATTCTCTTCAGGAATCAAGGGATGAGTAGGGATAATTTCCCCCAACTCCTCAACAGGGGATGCAGGGAATTGAATTGCGTGCACACCAGGTGTCGCCTCAATGTCAGATTCATCTCCCACAATTTCCTCCACCTGAACACAATTTTTAACACAGGAAATGTAAGCATGGCCACATGTGACTCTTTTATTTTTACAATGATACCAGGACTCACCTGAATATCATCCAGTCCCCCAGGTTGATTCACACAGGGAACCAACCAATTCATAGGCCCATTTTTTAGTTCATTCATCTCAGCCTCATGGGCCAAAGTATCCATAAGAAGGGAACCATCATAACCATCTGATTCTTCAGAGTATGATTCCTCACTTTCCACCACACCTTTCCCACATTTCCCATACTGAGTACCAGATTCCCCCTGCTGAGTTGCATTTTCTTTTTTCTCAGTCGCATAAGCAGTTTTCTGTTTTTTAGCCAATGAAGCATCACCACCTTTGTAAAGCGCCGCATACAGAGATTGTGTTCAGTGATGTGATCCGGGCATGCGATCCGTGCATGATGCTTTGTTGGCCGACAAACCTCATACACATGTTCTACAAGGGCGAGCAGCGTGGGCTTAGGCGGCTAGGCTTGGTCAACGCCAACTTTCCGGCTACGACATGATCGTGCTGGAAGCAGAGATTGGGAGTACGGATGGCGCATCCGGGGCGCCCCTCTTCAACCTCGCTGGCCAAGTCGTCGGTGTGCTCCATGGCAGTCTGGGCATGGGTCACTCCTATTTCATCCCACCGCAACACTTTCTACCCTTCCTGGCCATCGCGCGTGACGAGGCCGCTGCCACAGCTGCCTCTGAAGAGGCTGCAGCAGCCGCCGTCGTCGCCATCGCCAAGCAGCAGCCAGGGCCGGTCCATAGACCGGGCAAAAAGGGCGACCGACCAGGGCCCCTAGAAAAGCAGGGCCCAAAATAGTAAAGAATATACTAATCATTGTGCTATTATCTATAACACATAATAAATATAAATACTCATTTAAAAAAATTAATGAGTGATTTTTCTATTCAACAACGTGCAACTTTGACCATGATTTGTTATTTATAATATATCTAAATTAATATCAACAGATATGAATAAAAGTATTTCACAAGACAAAATGCCGAGGTTCAATTTATACAACTCAATCCATACACTTGACAGATATTTACATATTTAATTATGTGTAATACATTTTTAGGTCATAAATTGACATGGTCTTCTATAAACAATGATGATTACAAACACGTTTTGATAAGGTCATAGCAAATAATTAAATTTACATATGAAAACATACTAGAATGCACACAATTTTATATTTATTGGTGGTTTATTCTAAGCATTGTTATTTTAATACAAAGTACAAAGTATGCACACTGTTGTTAAAATTTGTCTCTTGCTAGAAAATTTTGATCACAAGAACAGGATCAAAAATTTATGGCATTGGAGAAGTTTATAGTCTAAAACTTTCTATACATATGTTTACTTAATCATATACTAGAAACCACTATTGTGATATACCAGAAATCATTATTGTGATATTTATTGGATTGTACTCTTTATAGATCTTTACCATAAATACTATTCCCTCATTATCTTTATATAAGACATTTTTAACTTTATGATAGTGTTAAAAACATATTATATTAAGTTACAGAGACAATATAAATTATGTATTTTAGAAAAATGATTTTAACACGGATTTTATTACAAAACACATTTTACTATTTTTCTATGATATTCAGTACAAACGTAAAATACACCAACTAATATCTATTAACATTATCAGATGATTAAATTATGTCAACAAAAAAATATGCTTGTAAACTAAAAAAAAGATCTGAATAAGTATATTAATTTAGTAAAAAAAAGTATTTGTTTATGTTCGCCCCGGGCCCAACAATTTGTTGGATAGGGTCTGGCAGCGGCTTGGCCCTGCAAGTCAGGATTGGTGTAACTCGCATCGTCCTCGGAGTGTGCGGCCTCGGCCTCCTCCTCCTCCTACTCCTCCTCCCACTTGCAGAGAGCGTCATCCGCGGAAGCGTCGTCGGTTGTGAAGGCGCAACACATAAGAACAACTAGCGAAATAGCATAGAATTCAGGGTTACTGCTGACTGACCAACTGAGCTGCTTTGTAAACCAATTAGACTGTGAACACTCATTCCTGTGTGAGTTGATACCTGCAGGCGCAACACGAAGAAACCATTAGCACAATAGAATAGAATGCCCTTTCGCTGCTACTTGTTCAAGCGAGTCGCTCCCTTTTTGCATGCCACTTGTCGATATGCTTTTCTGAAATGGGTGACTGGTTTTGTGTGATCATTTTGTAAGTAAGAAAAAACGGTACCAGTTACCTATACATGACTGTGCAAGGCACAAAAAGTGCATGTTGATATGTTCATTCTTGTTTGCATGTCTTATTTACTCAAGTTTCAGTCAAGCGTATTGCACAGCCAATTTCACCATCCACTGTCAACACCTTCATCTAGACTTCTTAAGTTCCCACATAGCTTAAAATATATGGATAGCCATTAAACTCATAGTAAAACTCTTATTTGGAATCTTCTTTCTTTTTGAATTATTATCTGACCGGTTCCAATCTATCGCCTTTGTTCACAGATTTTGATGGCAAAATTGGTGGGTCTTTCAGTATTAAAGATCTTGGTCTAAAGTTCCATTCTTATTCACTTAATTTGATGTCATTGTGGTGGGGTCTCTTACAGCAATTGAATTCTTTGTTTGAACCTCCTCTTCTGTTTGTGCCTTCCCTCGCAAGTATTTTGAATGATTTTTCTGAAAAGATTCCATCAATTCTTCACTAAGTTCAGAATCCTTGCTCATATCTGAACAAGCATCTCCTACTTTGTTCATGAGTATAACATATCTTACAACATTGTTAGATTGGTCTGTTCCACTTATATCTTACAAATTCTTCTTGAATTTTTGCAGTTCCAACTCTCTGAATTATATTGTCCACCCCACAATGTATTGTTCTCGTATTTTCTCAATATCAAATTGTGTAAACAGTCTCAGAATGTGGGAAGACAGGATCCCATCTCTTTCAAACTTTCTGCAGAAGCCCTTAAATTCTCATCTCTCCCTGTCAACAACAACTCTAAATACTTTTATGAAGGACTCTGTTCTCTCATAGTTGAAGTTCTTCTTCAAGTCATAAATTATGTTGCTCTCAATCTCAACCATTGCAAAAAGCGGTTGTATTAACCAATTCAGTCAAGAACTTGAAATATACGCCTCTTGTGTATGTTTGTGCAACATGATGTTCAACCAGTTGGTGACACCAATAAACATGCTTCTTCTCATTTGACATAAATTTGTCTTGATTCTCAATCTCAAATCACATTTTCCCGAAAAAGGGCATACCAAAGCTTCTATTGTGTCTTTCCTTTGGATATTGTCCTTAAAGTTTGAATTGAAACTTTCACTTTGCCTTGTTGATCGAATGAACGGGCAAAACAACCCCTGGAAGTAAGCTGGCACAAACTTTGAGAGAGCTTCCTACATCCCTTTTTATATGGTCATGTTTTGCATAATCAGATCTACGACAAACTGCTTCCTGCTTTCTTCAAATTCTTTAACAGTTATACTTTGCATCAGCACCTGTATCATTTGTTCTTCCATTCCTTCCCTGGTAGCCATGTAAGCACTCATATTATCTCTTACGTTCTTGAGTATATGCCAAATACATATCTGTGTTTCGCATCTGGGAAAACTCTCGGAACAACAATCTTCATGGTTGAATCTTGATCTGTTAATACAATACCTAACTTTTTCCCTACATCATCACTTCAACAAAAGCATCAAACAACCATCTAAATGTATCGGATGTCTCGTTCCGCAACAAAGCCCGACCGAATACTATTGTTCTTCCATGCCCATTAATTCCAACGAATGGTGCAAAAGGCATATTATATTTCTTGGTGTTGTATGTTGTGTCAAAGGAAATAATTTCACCAAACAGCTAGTTCATCCGTGAGCGCGCATCTCTCCAAAAAATGCTCCTAGCCACATTGTCATTATTCTGTTTGAGTCTTGTAACAGAAACCAACATTTTTAGTTTAACAAGTTTCTCAACGTATCTCAATGCCATTGGATATTTGTGTTCTATTTTTTTTAATCTTTCTTCCTGTTTCATATTATTAAGATTCTTCACATCAAAAGTAATGTTGCCAAACTTCCCACCACATAACTTCCTGAAAAAATACAGCAATAACTCTGATCCACCATTTGAACGTATCTCGATCTTTTTAGTGGTTTCATTCATCGTCATCAGTTTCAGATTCATTCTTGCTTGTGACTAGAACAAAAGAGCACACTTCATATCATAGAAAGTACAGTAATAACATACGCTTTCTTTATGGAAACTGAAGAAATGGCTCTCTTTTTTAGACTTAATAATAACCAAAGTAATATCAGGTGAGATTTTCAGAGCTTTTTGATGTCTGGCTGTGTTATCACTGTCCTAATGTTTGTATGTAACTTCTCTTGCAGACAGATGGTAAGGTTAGTCCAATGAAAAAGAGAAATATTGGTTCGGATGATGACCTGCATTTGTATAGAACAACGACGGTCAAGCAAAAGAGACAAGGGCTTCAACTGACCAACCTGCCAACGGTATGGAATATTCGAACAAGCGCATGCCAGTGTCGTCCTTCTTGTTCCTTCAGACCACAATGCAGAACAAGTTTGATTATTGTTCAACAATCTAAATAAAATTTGTCTCTGCTGTAGGATATTCTCTGCAGTATCATGTGACAGTTGCCAATAAAAGGTGTTGTACGGGTGTCAGTCAGGACCCTAACCTGACGAACGCAACACTTCAGCAATCTTCAGTTAGCTTCATGTGCCGGATTCAAGCTCGGCCGTTGATATCGCCATCTACGACCTCCCTTGCCCCATTTGTAGCGCTTCGCGCCGTTTTGTAAAGGGTTAAACCCTAGCCTCCGTGATCCAGCTGGCTCCAACTTTGCACCTGTGGTGATAGAACCCTAATAGAAACCTCTGCAATTCGGTGCTGAAATCCCCTGTTCTTGTGTTAAATTCAGTTGGTGTGTGTGTCTTCAGTTAGGTCAGGGTCTTACAACGGGCGAGCATACTATCCAAACAGTGGTGATATCTTTAGGGTCGCCACTCAAATTTAGCATTCACTCTTATGTTGCCTATTCCTCATGCCTTTAGACCGTTAACACCCAATGAGGATAAGCTTCATAGAGTCGATGCAGTTCTACAGCAGCACAGTGGTGTAGGGGTTGACAAAATTGAGCTTCAGGCTCCATTTGAAGATGAGCATCAGGATCGGATAGATAGATGGGTGAACTTTGCTATTGCATCGAAGGCGAAACAGCTTGTTTTTTATTTCTTAACTGCCAGCCCTATGAGACAACCATATAACTTTGATTTGCGGCTTCTCGATGACAGTAATAGCTTACACTTGCAATCGGTAAAACTTTGTTCCGTTTCTCTTAAGGTGCCTGCGGATTTCAATGGTTTTCAGAATCTTAAATTGGATTTACTTGGCAGAAATGTATATTTCCGATGATGGCCTTCAACTTGTGGTGTGTATGTCCAACTGCAGCCTTTTGGAGTTACTTGGAATTGCTGGTCGTAGGATGCTTACGAGGTTACGAATATCTCATCCTTCAAACTTCAAATCCACTGAAGCATTTGCAGGTATACGACTGCCGCTTGCTTCAGGCGATGGAATTAAAACTTTGGTCTGATGAAACTTGAGTACAGTGGGGCATCGATGATGTTATCACCTCCTGGAACTTTGCTTCTAAAATATACTATGTGCGTTGAGTTGACCGATATTTGTCCTTCTCTGGAATACATCTTTATCAAACTTCATAATAATGTGCCTTGTCTTGACACGCCGACTCTTCAATGCACCGAAACGAAGGGTTGGGATTCATCCGTTCTAAATTTCCAGTTTTTTTTTTGCGCATCCTCATTTGATTTTTCTTGAGGTGAATTGTTCTTACCAGTTTTCTTGTTTGTTTTCGTATGTGTTTATTTGTGTGTTTCAGAGGGCTTCGTTGCCAGGAAAGCTGCACAAATTTTCTTATCTGAAGCACCTGAGACTGGAGTGGACTTTTCATGGTGCTCCGAGAAGCAGGAGTGATATCCTCGAATTCGCCTGCCTGGTGCTGCGCTGCGAGCATCCAACTCCAAGGTACGTACGTACATCACCGACCAGGGAAATCTACGGAGGCTTCCCTCTCTCGGAGCCTCGCTTGCATCTCAGGTTGGTCGAGATCACAAGATTCTATGGCTGCAAAGTTCAGCTGGAACTCGGTCATGCTCGAGGCGATGGTGATCGATCCGATCCCAATCCCTGCGGTACTTGATGCTGATTTTAGGATACTGGGATGTACGGAGCTTACTTCCTTTTCAGATGGCTACGAAGTTGCCCGTGAATTCCTCTGCAGCACCGGACCATCGCAATGTTGTTCATGTCACAGAACCTTAAGCTCAAGGAAGTGTTCCTTTTTTCTTTCAGAAACAGGATGTGTGAAGTGTCGAGGTTCAGAAGCAATCTTCGGACACAGCATGCAGCGCGTCGTACAGGTTCAGAAGCCTCCCTATTCTACAATTATTATATAACCAGAAGACTCTGTGAAATGAAAAATGTGTGCCGATTTCATTCGCTCCATATTGCCCGGTGGTTGGCTGTTTAGTGTAGAAAATTCGGAGAAAGGGATTCGGTTCTATGGACGTAGTTCTCATTGTATATTTATTATGAAGCATATGTAATTAGTACTACATTGTTAGACGCCCCGGGTGAATAAAATAGGCCAATGTGAGTCGACCGAGGCTTAGGCACTTCCAAGTTGAAATCGTTGTTACATGTGTTTCCAATAATATGAATCACATTTCATGATACAGCTAATTTCTGTTCGGACAAAATAGAAAATTGTGTATACTCTCGAATTACCTAGACTAGCTAAATACCTGTGCGTTGCTACGGGACAACAAGTAAAGTGTGAGTGCATCCATTTTCTATTTTAAATTGAGCACAACACCCCTCTGTAGTTTATGTGTGGCTCATTTTGAGCGTTCTCAAGGCATTTGACCTGTTATTTCTATGGCATGTGGGTCCGTGCATGGTTGGCTGCCATGTATATTTCACCGCATCAAACATGCATTGCACTCCAGCTCACAACATATACAATGCAACCAAATCAGTCAAAAAGTGCATTTCGAGACTGAGCTCCAGGGAGCTTGATATATTTTTTCACCGTACAAATATTTTTGCATTTCTAAAATTCTGGAAAAAGTATACGTGTAGAAACATATTTGTAGGGAATTGATATGCAGCCCCGCCGCACCGATGCATGCTTATGCGGCGGCTCAATCCATCCACTCCATGTGTTTAGCTTTTTAAAATCTATTTTTTTTAAAGATTTATCTCGTAAATCGTTAATCCGATTGATGATCCGTTTTCACCATTAGATTTGTCGCGACGAGATCTTCGAAACAAGATCCCATATTGATATGTTTTGATGAAATTTTTTCGTCGCCGTCAGTTGTCACATTAGGTCATCCTAGTTGCCATTTTTACTATGAACTGTTGCCACAAATTTTTGTACATAGTTGTCGGAGGAATAGTTTCGTATACTTAAGCTTAGGATATAACCCGATGAAATAAATGGCAACTCAAACTGATAAAACTGACAAAAACAATAAATCATCATGTAAATTAGATGTAAAGAATACGACAACCGAACATAAGTAACCGATAACCAATCGTTCAAGCACAACAAATTGAAAGCGAACATATTAACAACCAAGTTGGTATAATCTGACAACTATATAAATAATTATCAGGTAAGTAGAACAGTAATGTGGCAAGTACTGATAAAAAAAGTATTAACAATCAAGTTACTATAATCTGGCAATTGTATAAATAATTATCAGGTAAGTAGAACAGTAATGTGGCAACTACTGATGAAAAAAAAAGTTTTTCAAAACATATTAACATGTGATCTAGTTTGAAAGATCTCGCCGCGAGAAAGTTAATGGTAAAAACGGATCATCAATCGGGTTAACGGTTCGGGAGATAAATCTTTTTAAAATTTTGAAAATGAAAAGCTAGCACACATTGCTTGGATGGATGGCTAGCTAATAGCCGCCGCACGAAGGGAACTTCTATGCGGCGCCGCTATGTAGTGCACTCCATATTTGTAATATACACACAAAAATTTCATACGCTGATTAAACTGGGCCTTTTTCTTTCTTGTATTTGGGCCAAAATTTTGTTTTTTTACATAGCGTGTATATTATAACATTACCTCGTGAAACTTTACACATAATTTAAGAACACATATATCTATTTTTAGAATTGTTTTTGATATTTTCTGAAACATTTTATGTGTATTTTAGTTTAATTTTATTTTTTTAATACGGGTTCCATGGAGCCCGGTCATCAAAACACCGCACTCCAGTTGTTTACTTTTATGAAAAAATATATAAGTATATACATAAAATTTGTTCCCCGTTAATCATTTATAAGAAAAGAGTCATCATATATTTTAGTGAAACGGGAGCTCAATCTCCACCTCTCAGGTTTTGGAGATGCAAGCTCCCTTCCTGATTATGAATTGCAAGTATAGCTCAAGTTTGAATAATGTGGCTTCGGTTGTGGTCGTTGCCCGTCAGAGGATTTTGATGTTGTCATTGCATCCTAAGCCTGTTAGTCCTTCCCGTTCGTTTCTTCTACTTTGTGAGGCTCTGACCATGTGATCATTGTCCGGTGGACAGTGCTGCAGTTGCATGGGTTGCTTTTATGGGTTTGATCACCTATGATGGTGGCTGTGGACAAACACGTATGCCGGTCTTCCTCCTTGCCCTACCTTACCTTCTTCGATCCATGCCAATGATGGGTAAGCAGACCGTCCTAGGTTTTTTTCTAGGCTAACCATGACATCCTAGGTGAGTGTCGTCGTTCCCTATGCTTTGTTGCAGGTGTATCTTTTTCTATTGATTTCGGACGACAATGATTTGTCTGTGGATTTGAGTGGTTAGATTTGAGTTTTTATCTAATCGATTTTGTGGTTATATGGTCATCATTGGTTGATGATATGGTTACTTTCAGTCTTTTTGTATGTCTATTTGTCTGCATATAGTTGCTCTATTGTGTAGTTGGTATTGATAGAGGTGGATATACACATTTGTTTTAAAAAGAACAGACGCTGCCGGGCGCGGCGGAGCGCGCCTTCTCCATCTAGTATGTTTAGCTTTTCACCACATAGCTATAAGCCCATAAGCACCGACTTAACTACTTTGGTCTTGCAAACATAATCTTGAGGCAACAAATCCCAGGGAAATCTTCCCAAACTAATTCTTCATCCTTTGAGAGATGATTCAGAAAAGATTCATCAACTTCAACTCCTTTCCTCCTTACCAAGTAGTACTAACAAATTCTTAGCACATAGAAAAATTGATGAAGTAAAGATATCTTCATAAAATGCAATTTCTGTTGCTGCTGAGGGCCCCTTTTGTCCAGGATCATCTTGAGCTCCTCCAGATGATCATTCCATTACTATTGACCTACTGCTCAGAAAAAACAGCTTCACATGCAATGCTTGAGATGCTTGTGTCGTAAAAGAACAAGTTTCAGATTCTGCATTGTTTCAGACCACAAAAGGTAAAACATGTTAATTGGCGATATGGGATAGTTCATTGCACGACAATTATAGCAGTTAAATAATCTGCTCAAGATACTCATTAGAACCCAAAAAAAAAGTGAACATTTTGCTGGATACCCGCAAAAATCATCGGCAGTTGCGTAAACTATGATACTACCAGCGGCAACCTGAGAAATAAAAAATGGCTGCACATAAACTATCCAGTAATTTCATAGTGCAAGTGCATTAGGTAGATGGAACCATATCCAACAATAGTTACCTGCATATCATTTGGTTGGGATCGTTACATGCAGCTATTAATAAACTCTGTGGTGGCCGCCTTCCTCGATGATGGACCCCGCATGGCGGAGTGACCAGGAAAGAGCGCCGGGAGCGGCAGAGCCTCTATTGCTCATCGATTACGCACGAGGCGAACGGAGCTCAAGGAGTCGCCGAAGATGTCCACACCCAGGATCAGGTACTACCCAAACCGCGAAGGTCGGGGCTGCAGCCTGCAGGAACACCTAGTCACGTACCAGGTCCTCGTACATCCACCCCACCGCGATCAATGGTGTCAATGCCACGACGTCCCGCTGGTTTAGGCCATCTCCGCCGCTGCCCCTGGCCTCCCTTTCACAGCCGCTATAAGGCATGTACTCCTCTTCCCGCCGCCTCTCTCATGATGGACGGCGGCTTGTAGGTGTGGCTCTGCAACCTAAAGGGTGGTTGTGGAGGTGGAAGGTGAGGGATGCCTCGGCAGATACAGGGAGATGGAGACAGAGGCCATCGGGCCTGTTTGTTGGAGGATAGATAAGGTAGTGATTTGATGAGCAAGATTTTAACCATAAATACATACATTAATATGGAATGGGGAGGTATATCACTGGAAGGAGCGAACAAAAATTGTGGATCATTGAAAACCGGTGAAAGGAAACTATGGAAAGCTAATTAAATTTATTTTTTCAGGAAGTATGGAAAGTTTATTTATTGGTTGCCTGGTACTATGGAAAGTTATAAATACTGATTGTGCGTGGAAAAGTTATTTATTCTGCCCCTCGGGTTTTTTCCGCATGGAGTGGGCCTCGCCCTCGGAGGGAGTTTTTTTTTATCAATGGGGGATTTTGTTCAACGGACGACGTACCAACTCCCCCTTTAGGGGTAGAGATGTTACTAGAAGATAAATGATCCATACTTTACATCAAGGCATAGTGTCTTACATATTTGTATCATTCAAAAAAATTCATACATTCCTATTGTTCTTCCCTCAAGATTGACCGGCGCAACAACACATGTTACATCAGCACATTAAGGTTAACAACATTTAAGAGTTTGAAAAAACACATGTTACAACTAGGTGGTGCTAAAGATTAGCATTACACTGCATGAAACGGACATGTTCAATCTATAAGCTGGTCACACGCTTACACCACAATATTCAGTAGAATGGCACTAGATCGTCAGAAGAAACCTGCAATTGGTCGAATATTCAGAATTTACTTGGCTAAGAAAGGATATTCTTTGATAAACTGTTGCCGTCTTCTTTGCTTTCCCATGAACAATGCTAACAATTGAGATGAGTGCCACTAACCTGAAAAGAATGGAGCATTCTGGCACGGTTGATGTTGTTGGGCTTCTGCCTCGACGTCCATCGGTGTCGCTGCAACAGTGCCATGTTCTTCCTTGAACTTGAATGGTGGCTCTGAAGATTTGCCCCAAGATAGAATGTTCACCTTGTCATGGACAATGGTTGGCGCACTAGGAGTAGCAGTAGCAGTTACAGCATGTGGCAGTGGTTCATCATCTTCCATCACGTCGATAATTGCGCCATCCTAGCAACACAAATTCATGCAAGCTTATCAACAACTGAATTGGGTTCATGCAAGATTATCTCGAAGTAGACAGAGTCAACGCGAGTTCATCTTGGCTTGTTTGTCATGTGGGTGGCCACATGCTTTCACTGTAATCATGGAGTTGACTTTATCAGCCATTGGCTGGTACTGATCCAGTAAGGCCAAGAAGTTCTTAGGACCATCTTCCATCTGATATATGGTATTACCACAGCTAATTTTCTGCTAATTATCCAGGTTCCTAACTTGGCATCATATACGAACTATGGCGCGGAAGTATTAATATGTTCTTTGCATGTTCAACCATAGTTACTACCAGATCTAACTAAAACTCATGAAACAAAATTGTATGCTCTACAGAGGATACTACTTACCATACCATTTGGAGGCAGTAGCTGTAGTTTGATCCTCTTAGGATCAAGAAAGATGGAGAATCCATGGCTGGCCACCCCCTCAACATCCTTCCTCTTCATATTCATCGGCGCCACAAGGTCAGTCATTTTTCTCAGGACGAACTCAGGAGTCAAGACCCCAATTGGGTACTTATAGCCTAATTAAGTATCCTAATTAACAGGAATTTACCCTGTAATGGCGTCCGGGAATGGAGAGTTGACCCGAGAACCAAGATGTCTTGGATCCTGATGTCGCTTCACAAATCCAGAAATAATTTAAACCATGTGATGTACAGTGGTCTATTGACTAATCCTAGCTGACGTTTTGCATGTTGATGATTAAGTTACCCTTAATCTTGTCATAATAAAATAAAGACCTATCTGCAATAGAGGGGTCTAAAAATAATCGGTGTATTAGTTTTGTGTGTACTTTGTAGACCCCTTCACCCTTGTTTTCTTAATGCACCAACACTATCAACAGAAAGTTGTCAAATTACTTAAATATTTGTTGTTGTGAGGACTGTGGTTGATTGCCATTTTATAAATTTATTTGTGGTGGATTTAAATGCATGCCTCCTTTTTTTTGACGAATCTACACATCCTCTCTATTGAGATGATGAGACAAATTTGGTCTAATGCTTTCATAACCTAGTTGGCACTAATACAATTCCTACTTCTTTCCAATTAGAAAAATAGACTGCAGAAAACTGTACTAGTCGCCCAGAAAAAAACTGCACTAGTCAAAGATGCTTTCATCAACTTAGAAATACATAATCACTGTCAATACAAACTACGAGTAGAACTTATGCACAATCACTAACAATACAAGCTACCTTGCTGCGTGCAAAGAAACAATCACCCATTTTCTCAAAAAACAGAGAACTGATACACCCACAATTCAACCTAAAAGCTATAATCAACACAAGTAAACCCTACTGACACGTATCGACAACTACAAACGCACACTGATACAAATGAAACCTAAGAAAGGAGATCATCCTGGTGACACTAGCAATTAAACAATGTTGTCGACTGCAACTATCTCTTTAAGTTAACATCTTTGTTTGCTTCCTGTAAGTCACTGCAAAAACTTGCCCAAAGCTATCCTCAGGATCCTGCCCAAGTCCTAACATATTCATGAATAGTGTTGTTAATGTTTTAACAAAGTGCTATGTTGATTACTAAACACTTTCTCCTTTCAACACCTTCTGCACTAGATTCGATTCACAATCTCATTTACCTGCAGTAACTGTAGAAAACTATTATGAACTGCAGAAGGTTACATGTTCATAGCATAAAAAAAAAATGTCCAGAATAGGTACATGGAAATTTATTGTGTAATTCTCTTACCCCCCCCCCCCCCCCCCCAAGGGTAGTGTTTCAGGACAGGAGAGTACTGGTCAAGTGCTATAGAGATTTTACCAAGAAAACTTAAAAGGGTGTCGACCTCATCGCCAAGTACATCAACCTGAATCACATTAGAAAAATGAACTATGAATCATGTCACTACAGGCAGAAAATGGATAATAATAATCAGGTACTATTTCCTATTTTTATTTAGAATCTTGAGATACTGACAGTAATAGACAACAATGTGTCTGTTCATCGATAAATGTTTTGATTCTCATACCCAGCAAGGAAGGAAATCGTATTAGTACCAATCTATAATTTCTGGGAGGAGCAGCTAGCTAGGTTCTCTATATATGTTAACATGAGCAAAGTGAAGTTTTATATCAGGGTTCAGCCTATGCCTATTACATTTGTCCAATGTCACCCTGGAGGCTCCATTGGTGTCTGGCCTTCAGAGGTACATACAGGGAACCATCGGCGGCGTCTATCACATAACATTCTGGCCAAGGAATCCCTAGAGCTAATTCTCCTCTTTTCTATTCTTCTCCAGGACCCGGAACCCTTGGTCCTGCAGTGAGTGATTTGTGCACAGCTTTTGCCTCCAGGAGTGAGCACACCTCACCACTACATCCTGAAGAAAGATAGTGCATGTGTGCCTCCATTGCTTTGCTTCCCCTAAAATACAGACAGATTCCAAGTTGACTATAAAAACGATTCTTATATAAAGATGTCAATGTAATAGTGCATGCCAGGAACAATGAATGACTAGCATCAGCATCATGTTAATCATAATTCAGAGCCATGGCTAAGTCACACCAGGGACGTGTAGGCATCACACGCTGAAAGAACACTTTCAGGCCCAGTGCAAAGCAACCAAATTATGTCATCGACTAGTTATTTAATACCTAAATTATCTCTAGTGAAGCTACGAAACAAAATACACCAGAATGGGATTCATCTTTGGGTACAGGGCAAAGCTACAACATTGGACTTTGCAGAATATCCGTACTCCAACCTTCCTCTCCCATGGGGAACAGCAAGCACACAGGACAAGCCTAATTCCTGGGCAATTTGGATCACTATGGCTGTTGCAGCAACCGGAATTCTTGGTGACCTCTGTCATCTCTTTCAAATTCTTGCCCCTAAATCCAGGTTCATAAAATGCCTTTCCATTCGCATCTACATTTCTTCTTCTTGCTAACCAAAATGGCAGGGAAGGCACGAAGCTACAATATAAGATACAATGCACAGAGAAATATATGAGGATAAAACAACTAGTTGCGAAACTTGCGCATTGCTGCAGTGCAAATAAATGTTCACTCTCAGACCAGAATTTACAGACAGTATATTGCAGCAAGAGACAATATGCCCATATGTTCGATTTTTCTGATTCCACATACAGCCAAACTATATGACAAGATAATTAAAAGCAAGACACACAGACTACGATCTCTCTAGAGGATACCATTTATGCAAAAGAGTGTCACTAGAGGTCTAGTTAAGCAACATGCGCACCGTAGTCAGAGTGTTACTTCTTCTGGTTTGAAGCAAGCATGACAATGAGCTCGTCCAAAACAGAGGTATAGGTCGTAGCAAACTGCCGCCAGCCATCTGTAGCCATTAGTGTATGCAAACGTGACTGAGATTGGACTTGGATAAACTTCAAGCCCGCCTCCTTCAATCCGCGGCAGTGGTGCTGCTCGGCTAGAGTGAGAGTGGACGCCACCGAGCTCACACACATGTGCTCAGACAACTGCTTCTCACAGATGAACTTAAGCCGCTGAAGATCGTATCTGTCTGCCGCTACAAACAAGTCTTGCAGCCATCGTAGCCACATTTCATCCTCTACTACCTCTTCTTGTACTTGTTCCACAACTTCTGACATTTTACCATCTACTGCTTCGTCTACTTGTTCTTGTTCCACAACTCCTGGCATTTCATCCTCCTCCATGCTGTCCTTCTCCATCTCTGGGAATGAGTCTGTGTAGATGAAGCTCAGCAAAGCCCTGAACACATTTGCTTCCATGTCTTCGATCTGTATGACGCTGTTGGATGTGGTGGTGCCCCCATTCATGGGGCCAAAGAGTTGTGCCATGAACACTGTGGACCGGGCTGCAAGCACACACCGGTGCGCAGCAAAGGTCTCACCGCTGACCTCAAATGTCACATCAGCACCCACCTTATTTTGAAGGAGATAGCTAAATTGCTGGTGTATGTCAGGTAGGAGCACCATTTCTACTTCGGTGACAAAACTATCTTCATCCTTGGGGTTGGGGTCATTGACATCCATGATGTCGCACCGGATGGTGAAAGAATCATACTTTAGATTGGCCGATCTTTCAAGGGCGTCTCTTCTCACAAACTTGTTGCAGCTCCAGCAAGGATCAGCCCTGGAGAAGTCATGAGTTTTACTAGTTGCACGAGTGTACATCGGCACGTGCTTCTCGACCTCGTCGACGAAACTGAAACCGACCTTGGCCGTCACGCCCACTTCGACCTCTTCGTCGTACAATCGGGTAATGCTGAGCGAAACAAAGTCGGCGCAGCTCGGGTTCTCGCCGTTGGGGTAGTACTCGATGGACCAATCATGGCCTCCTACCATGAAAGTTTCAGTGCAGACGCTCTCTCCGGCGGGCGTGATCTTTTTGGTACGCGAGTAGGCCTGGACGATGAGCAGGTGGTACCCGCTGTCCGCGCGGGCGCCCAGGTTGGCGCCCGATATTACCGGATAGCACTTCTTGTCGCCGTCGATGACGGATACACCGGCGAACGACGGCATGGCGGACCTGCGCGCGAGCTCACCGGAAATCAACCACTCAGTCACCATTCACATTCCGAAGTATCGACGAGTTAGAGGGGGCAAACCTGCGCTCGTAAATGGAGGTCGCGCAGAGTCGCCGCCGCGACGCACGGAGTCGCCTTGATTCGCCGTCGCTCCACTCGCTGCGCCGCCGTTGCTCAGAGTTTGCGCCGCCGGGTCGCTGGTGCGTGCGACCTGGGCCTGCTTGGAAGAGTTAGGGTTTATCCACACTCTCTCCTCAGCACGTTGATTTGGGCCTCTAAGGCCCTCACATCCTGCAAAAGCCCATTGCTTGCTCACGACGACATTTGTTTGTTTGGGCAAAGCCTGATACTCAAAAGAAAAAATTCAAAAGAGAGATTCAGTAAAAACGAGCTGGATCTTTTAGGATGCAAATTATATAATTTAGTTCAAAAAAAATTAGTGTATCACCCATTGTCCTCCTCTTCAGCGTCGCCAGCCACGACGTCGCTTGCTCTCCTTCCCGCGTCGGATCAAGAAGAGGAGGCACCCGACTCCTCCTACGACGTTGGGGTGTTGGCTCGCTAAAGGGTGTGTAAGAGGTAGATCAGCCACACCGCCGCTACCATTTTATCAACATCGGGGAAGAAGGTGTGAGATAAATTAAGGTTCCCGAGGTGCATGAGCTTATGTAATGCCCATACATATTTAACATGATTGTACATGAAGAAATCGTGTGCAACATTAATCACATTGGACACGGCATGTGCCAATCCAAATGTTTATGATGTGGCGGGTCACATACCGCAATGGTGCCTTGCACACCCAACGCACTGCCAAGCACGCCCTCCGACACCTCGATGGGATCCCAAACTTCTCAAGCACATTCCATGATGAGCCCCTCCAAAATCCTACCTCTTCTTGCCTTGTGTATGTAATGTATGTGTTGGTTTGTTCACTCGGATAAGAATTTCACAATCATAGGGCTACAAGCCAAACGATAATTCTCACATTTGCCTAGTGGCACATTGCGTCAAGTCTTGAAAACATAGTCCTCTTATTGCTTGGTTAGAGCATATATAGTCAGGCTTCTCAAACTAATTGTTCCTCTACGATCGGGCAGACCGTTCGGGAACATGATCCAAACGGACCCTAATATCAGTACTATACGTCCGGGCTAATCGACATTCTTCATATCCAAAACAAATCAAGAACGGATATGGGGAGGCTCGGGCGCATCCGCCACGTCGGATCCGACCCACCTGGTTCATTTTGATCCCACATATATTCATCCCCATGCGCCACCTGAACCAAACCCTAGCCACTCTCCACTTCATCCCAAGCTCCCTTCTGACGATCACCGACATGTCAGGCAACGGATCCGAGTGCTTCGCCACCCGATTTATGGACCCGACCCTCATCCCAACCGGTCCAAAGGAGAAGATGGCCTTCTGCATTGCACTCCACCGCACATGGGAGGAGAATGATCCACAACGGTCGTCCTCGATCCATCGTAAATCCTTAGCGTTCGCCTAGATGGCGCTCGGATCTCACGCGAGGCGATGTCGCTGCCTCACCAAAGGCGTTGCGGTCCGTCTGGCGTCCTCACGTCGTGGCGAAGGCGCAACAACTTTGTTGGGTGCACGAAACTGGAAGCCCACACCTACTACCGGAATATCATGGAGCGGCGTGCGTGCCCAACACGCGAGGCAGAGGGTGGAGGGAGGCGGCGACGCGACCAGGGCAGGGTCGTACGCTCGAGCACCGCTAGGGTGATCGGCAACCCTGGGGGCCGCAACTGCATCGCGGTGGAGGTGTTCGGCTCCGAGCACGATGGATCCATTGCCAACCTCGCATCGATTGATGACGAGGTAAGTCCCGTGAGCCGGTGTGTGTTCCATGTCTTACTCTTACCTCATCAAAGACCGAACGGATGCTCCTTTGGGCTCAACCGAGCACCGAACATGGACACAACGGCAGTATTGAAGCGTCATCGCTAGAAATTTAGAGTAGGTTCTATGTTGCATGTGGCTATATGGATTTGAATTATCATAATTGAGGGGTCTGGTTGTGAAAACGAAAATTTGAGGATCAACGGATCACTGTTCACGGATGCCTCTCTTTCTTTCCTTCTGTATATATGTAACTTTGTTCCGGAATTTTTTTACTCTTTTTGTAATATAAAATGCCCTACTTTCAGTTGTTAAAAAAGAAAAGAAAAATCACATTTGACCAGTTAAACAAACTCAATACCACCTCCTTTATTTGTGAAGTTGCACCCTGACAACACATATCAATGGGAAAATATATACTCTTTGATCCTAAAAAAGTGTCCTAAGTTACACTATGAATTATAACTATTTTAGTTGTTTTTTCAAAACACTTATTTAGGATCGATGGGAGTAGTATTCTTGTAGTTTATTCACTATAAACTGTATGTAAATGCCAGTTAGTTTATCTAGATTGATCTAGATTGGAACAGTGGCAGAACAAGCATGAACATGGGTAGCAATTCTGCACATGCCTGTTAAAATAAATTATTTGAAACGAGCTTGTTAAAATAAATAGCTGAGTAGCAACAGTAGACCTATAGTATATGTTAACACGAGCACATGTAAGTAAATTGACCAAAATGGCCGCCGGCGATTTCATTACTGGCATAAAACCACAAAAGCAACAGCTTGCAAGTGCGCCTTCATATCAAAAGCGACCAATAAGTACAGGGAGTCGGATCAGCCAACTATCTCTATTACATTACTGGAATACCGCGGAGGCTTCGAGTCTAGACTTCAGAACCTTCAGGTGCAGGAAAGTAATTCCGGCCAATCAATCGCAAATTCGCAAGTAATAATTCTTCTCTTTTCCTCCAGCAATGAGTGAATTGTGCACAGCGGCCTGCAAGAGTAAGCATACACCTCATCACAACATCCCAAAGATGCATAGTGCATGCATGTATCTCCATTGCTTTGCTTCCCCTGAAAATAGAGTCTGATGTTAATGTAACCCACCTCTCGTTCACATTTTTTTCCAAACATAATAATCAGTTATCTTCCTCTCCCCCCGATTCCTTCTCAACCCTAACCAGCCGCCGCCTTCACCCTCTCACCCACCGGCCACCTCGCCGCCGGTCTCCCCCACTTCCTCGACCCTCACACTCCCCCTTCCCCTCTCCCTCGTTGGCTACCCGAGATCTCAGATCGAGTTGTTGCTCTCGATTGGGTCCGTCATGGTAATTGTCAAGGGCTTCGAGGGCAGACAGGGTTCCTCTGACCTCTCCGTGTCGCCGGGATAGCCGCTGAGAGAGGAGGTCGTGGAGGTAGGGCACGCTTTAATACAGTGGAGCTAGCGTGCGAACTGGATCGGCTACGTGGCCGTGTGCTCCGGCGAGGAGTCGGCGCGGCTGGCCCGTTGCGGCAGGCACCATCATCCGGGTCGAGTGGGTGTCGAACCTCATGGACTACATCTGTCCCTTGCCGACGAGGACCCCTCCTGACCTCCCCGCTTCTGCAAGTACTCCCCCGCGAGCAGGTCCGCAAGATCGTTGCCCACTACATCGGCCTCGGCGAGGACGCCGGCATCAACGTCACTGGCCATGGCCAAATTAATTATAGGACCGTGACTCCAAGGTGCTTATTTTCTCACATATGATTTTTATCTATTTTCGTACAGATTTAAATGGCACTCTAGGTGTTGCATATTAGGAAATTTTGTGGTCACACTTGAGTTACTGAACATGCACACCGATGAACATGCTCTTAGATATCTTTGAAGATTATCTTATTAACAGAGGCTACCAATATTGCTAAATAGATGGAAATACAGGTGGAGAAGATCGTGATGCATCCATCAATGCAATTAACAAATCAAGAAGCGAGAAGTTTGTTTTCTTGCTTTCAACTAGGGCTGGTGGCCTTGGCATATCAACCTTGCCACTGGAGATGTTGTGGTTCTTTATGATAGTAACTGGCAAATTATAAACATAGAAGTTGAATCTTATGTCTTTTATGTTTCAATTGTATATGCAGGAACCCGCAAGCTGATCTTCAAGCTCAAGACCGTTACTCATAGGATAGGTTAAAAGAAAGATATTCAAGTTTTCTGATTTGCACTAAGGTTTGATAATTTCATGTGAAGAGTACTAGAATATTGCTTTTGGGGGTATCTACCTAATGGTGAAATTACATTGCAGTATACTATCGAGGAAAAAGTAATCGAGAGAGCGTACAAGAAGCTTGCTTTAGATGCTTTGATCATTCAACTAGGACGTTTGGCAGAGCAGAAAAGTGGGTATTTGCTGCTTGTTATTACTATCTTAATTGTGACAAGATGAAATGAATCAAAAATGAATAGTTTCATGTCACATCACCCGAGGAAACTCTCCCCCCATGTCCATACTGACTTAATTCACATATATTTCTGACTATGCTGATCACCTATTTTTGCCACAATTAAGATGATTTGCATAGTTTTCCTTCCATTTTTTTGTTATGCCCTCTTCAAAGACCTTCATTATGTTTTTGGGGTCAATATGACTCCTTGTGTTTTGTTGGAGAGGGCAGACAGAAATAACAATAATGAATAATTTGTTTTCACTCATAAGAATATTGTCGTCAGATACAATGGCTACCAGGTTAGTGTGTTGCGAGCTTTCATCATGCCCCTTTATGGGTCCTTTAAATGTTGATTATCATTTATCACTACTGCTATTTTTATGCAGACTATTGATGTTAATCGTACTCAAGAAAGTCCAAAAAATCTTTTTGATGCAAGCAAGACACTTGATATGGCTAATTTCGTCAAGTGGAAACCAACAAATATTATGGTTGTTCATCGCTTGATGTCTACCTTGACTATTCTTCCTTTTGAAACTTGGTAATAACAAGCTTTGACTCTGTTATTAAAGCTCCGATTCCTCGCTACTCTCAGATGGCAACGCCATGTAAAGGGCGAGGGTGGCGCTGCGTCAACAACTGCGGAGTTGAGGATAAACGGTCGCTCTGCGACCGAATAGAGATCAAGGTCGCCACGTCCTGATCCTATCTTTCTCTCTTCCTGCTTCAGCCTCTCTATCTTCTCAGACGTCAATGAGAGCACTGAACACGAGATGCTTACCACAACTCGGCCGTAGCTGCGGTGAGGGTGTGTGCGGATGAGCAGACCAAGTACAAGGACGAGGGGAGGGCCAACAATCTGGATCAAAGGTGAGTCGATATCGATTCCCTCCTTCATTTTTCTCTTGTACCTGCCCATGAGTTTCAGAGCTGTGCATCTGTGTGTCCTCGTGGTTGAGCGATTCAGGTGTACGCGTGAGTAAGCTGAAGCTTTGCAAGTGGAAATTACCTTTAGCACCAGTTGCTCTTGCATTTCAGAATTTTTACTGGGATCTTCTTGGACTTGTCTTTGACACAACCATGATTCATTGAATGTTTTGACTTACAAGTTGTGTTGTGAAATTAATTTGGTGCATGTTGCAATTTCAGTGGAGGAATGATTTTAGATCAAGTGGAGAAAAAATGAATCTTCTGCATTCCTTTGTTCGACACAAGTTTATGTCATGCATCTGATAGCAGATTGATTAAAACCATTATAAACACATAAATTTCGAATTGCTGGATGAATAATTCTTTCTTGCAACTTGAAAAAAATCCTTAATAGTTATGAACCTGAAAAGGGTTACTCCTATTTTTAATTATTTAATTTATCAAGATCTTGGACCAAAGGTTTGGAAACATGTTCATGTTACCTAAAATGCTAACAGGTTGTGAAGTGATTACTACATGTAATAGGTGGATCATTTGTCTGTCTAACAAACAGGGTCATGTCAGGTACTCGGATGATCCTTGGTCGAGATATATAAACCACTAGCAGTAGCAGATATAAACTTGTGAGATTGTGAACGATTGACTTGTGTACTCCTCTACTCTCCTACTGCAGTAAGGGGATGGGATGTGCTTGTCTGGATGCACGACGAAGCAGCCACGCCAAGGCCAGACGCTCGCCATCTCCCGTCGCGTGCAGCAGGCGTTGCCGCTCGAGTACGCCATCGAGATAAACTGGTAAGCGAGATCGGCGTCACTCTCTAGCGAGATGCTGAAGAGGAGCTCCTTCATGTTGATGATCTGTGAAGTGTTGCTCCTATTTCCACTACATCCGTTTCATCATCGTCGATCTGTCAGTAAGTGTCCATCCTCCTGCAATTGTTAGACGAATTGTCATCTGAGACCGGATGCCTGCTATTTATGATGCAAAGATGGGTAATGGAGGACGCAGGAGAAGAGTTGGCCTTTAGGGGAGTAGTAGGAGCCGCAGCACGATGAGTGCAAACAGTTTCTGGTTAACCGTATGGTGAATGCCCTAGATGTTGATAATCTTTGTTCGTCCGGAGAGTGGGATGATGGATGAATGATGATACATAGTTAAATCGCAATATTTTCAAACCTGGACTACCCAGGTGATGAGCAAGGAGCTCAAAAGTGACAAGAAGCGGGCCTTCTTAGTACTAAGGATTTTTTTTATTACTATCCACATGCCATTTTATGTATTTGCACTAAAAGGCTGATTATTTTGTTCTTCCATGCAAATTATATTGTACATGTCAAATTTGGACATTTGTTAATCTGCAACAAGTTTCTCCATTATTTTCTCAAAATTGTATTTCCTCGAAATACAGGATTCAATGTTGAAACTGTGGAGCACAAAAACATCAACTTCACTGTCGTGGATGTCGGGGTCAGGACAAGGTACATAAATCACATACTCTGCACCTTTTAACTGAGGTTAAATTGGTGGGGATTGATATATTATGTATTTTTGAAATATATTTCCTTCTCTTTAGGCATGCCACAATTTTATGCTCTTCCTTCGGCTATGTATTTTTTGCTATGCTTCTCTTTTTGTACAGATCTTTTTGTACTTTTGACAAAATATGCTTAGTTATTTCAGGCATTAACGCTAAATACTCAACTATGTAAGTCTACTCTCGAATCAATGAAGGTAAAAAAATTGTGTTTTCTGATATGATGGTGTTGAAGTGACAAGTCACGTAGTACTACAATTTTTGTGAGCACCTAGGCAAACTGGTGATCTCTGACAGGGCATATTTTAAACAAAATTGGCCAACTTATTTGGAAGGTTATTTGAAGATCATGGTAGATTATGGTTTCTGCATGGCCATAAGAATGCCATGTTTGATTAACAGATTGGTGGTTATTAGCCACCTGAAGTTAATGGGACAGGAAAGAGTGGCCTTTTCTTTTCCTTTCACAAATTAGTCACAAGTTAATTGATGCGTGTGTGCATTTTACAATTTGATGATGTTAGTTTTGTCTTACTAGAACAAGTTATCAAGGATTGTTATGTCCGCCTAACCCTCAGGAGAGGAGTACGAGGCCATGGGTGGCATTGGATCTAACTGATGCCTTGAGGACCTTCTCGATATCAAGATCGATGCATCATGTCATGTGGGGCCATCATGGCGATCTCAGACGACAAATAGTATTACATGATCCAAGGGTTGTATCCACTTTGTAGCCCACAATTCTATATATGTATTACATGGGGAGGAGTAGGAGGCCATGGGTTGTATCCACTTTTGTAGCCCACAATTCTATATATGTATTATACCATATATATTTAAAAAAACGGGGTTTCAGGTTTCACTTCTTTCCTATACCCCATCGTTCAACCTTTTTTTGTATGATAAATTGTCACACCTTAATTTACTTGCCTTTTAAATTAGTTTCACTTTGATTTACTTACTATCAAACTTCTAATCAAACATAGAGTAAATCATGTGCATGATTTGATAAATATTTATGGATATTTAATCATAAGCTAACATATTATAATATTCACATCACGTTGCATCACACGGTGCTTTGAGAATGACGATACAAAGTCATACGGGTAACTATGACGGACCGGATTGAAAACTCGTCGAGTTTTACACAATCTGAAGAGATGCATACAGATAACGTTCTTTGTATATTTGTTGCATATGCTAATACAAAATGTCTATTTCTATTATGTTTATTTGTAAAGATTATGAGAGAAATGGAGATGGATTATGTCGATGTTCAAAAGTAATCCATCCATAAAGGTTTCAAGGCGATGTCACTAGAAGATGTCAAAAAATGAACGAGATTTATACAATAATACAACTATATAGTCCGTCCGCTAAACTAATATAAGACGTTTTAGAATACTCTAGCAGTTCGGGTTGTCGCCGTTAGGGTAGTACTCGATTAACCAGTCATGGCCTCCTACTCTGAAAGTGCCAGAAGTGATGCTGCCACCCATGGACCTCAACTCTTTAGTGCGCTTGTAGCCCTTGACCATGAACAGGTGGTACCCGCTGCCCCCGTCGGCTTCCACGGCCGACGTGTCGCACAAGGACCGGTTGTTGCCGTCGGCGACGGATATACCGGTGAAGGACGACATGGTGGACCTGGAGTGAACCCAAAATCTATCACTCAGTCACCACTCACCACTGACATTAATTCCTAAGTTTCAGAGTTGGGATTTGATTGGGATCAATGGGGTGTGGGGGCGAACCTGGCCTTGCACTGCCGAACGCACGAAGTGACCGGTGAGGCGGTGATCCCCTCGCTGCGCCGCCGACGCCGCTTCTCCTCGGAAAGAGAGTTTGCGGCGAGCTGAGGGACAAACCTGGTCAGGTCCGGCAGGCGCAGGCACCGCACGGAGTCGCCGCTGCGAAGACCTCGCTTCAAACGGGAAACGGAGGTCGCGCCCTTGCTCCACTGGCTGTAGCGCCGTCGGCGATTCTCCCCGAGACAGTGCTCGCGCCGCCGCTTCACTCGCTGCGCCGCCGGCTCGTTCGTTAGTTTTTTTTTTTTGGGAAAAGATCCCCTTCAACCGGCAGATTTTTTGTACGCGTCCATCCCCTGCGCAACCGTCCGATGCAGTTAGATCTACCGACGCGCAAACTAGTATATGGTGTCAGCTTCCTTTGCAACAGACACATTGTTGCAAAGATCAGTTCGCAACATCCGTTTTGTTGCAAGGCTTGTTACGGTGATGAGAAAATAAAAAATAAAAAATATATTTGCAGGGTCCTTTGCAACAGGGATCATGTTGCAAAGGTCTGATTGCAACAACGCCTCTGTTGCAAAGCCCTGCACAAGAGGATCGTGGAAAAAATATGTACGGTGTACTAGTATGGTTAAAATAAAAAATCAATCCATGAAAAATATCCATTTTAAAAGTTTTGCAACAAAGATTTATTGCAATGGTTCAGACGCAACATAGATTTTATTGCAAAGCTATCGTGATGATTTAACGTAAAAAAATCTTCATCAAGCCTTTGCAACAGAAGACATGTTGCAATGACTGATCGCAACAAAAGAGCTGTTGCAAAGCCCATGATGATCCGGGATCGATCGAACGGTCCTACAGGTGGCGGATAACTGGTATACTACAACCGGCGGACGCGTAGCATCGCCCTTTTTTTTGAGCACTTCTCGTTCGTTAGGTAGGGTGCGACTAGGGTTAGGCCGGCCCGGCCCAGTATAACACCCCCAAGGCCCAAACACAATATCTCGACCTCTTTCGCGGTTCACAAGTGGTACATTCGCTTAAAAAAAACAATAATGATACATTCCTCAAAAAACAAAGTTAGGAATTTCTTCTATTTTCCAATTTGAGTGCAAAGTTTAATAATTTCATTGAGTTCCTGCACAGAACTCCTGATGCAATGTATGAATAAGGTAATTTAAAAAGTGAAGCAGCATCAATGTAATTTTTTTTGTTGCTTCTGTCATATGCTTATCTTTGATGACAAACTCTTTATTACGCAATGTAGTCCATGGTGGATATCGCTTAGATGGATGATTGGACTTTACTTTAGGGCAATGGTTCTACTTTCTATTAGCAACAACAAATGAATCTTAACAATTGCTCGAGAAAGCTTCTTCTTTAGAGACATAGTGTGGGACATTTAAGATGTGTAGCTCATATATATGAGAGTCTAGACATGCACACAACGTCAAGTTATATTTCTACTCCAACTATAATTATTCCACTTTGTATTTATTTTTACACGTCATGGTTGTCGGGTGCCAAGAACAATAGTTGTATAAAATAATTATGGAAACCTCACACCTGCTAACATACTATTCCCTCCATTCAAAAATGTAGTGCGTCCGTGCTTTTCAAGGTTCAACTTTGACCATAAATTTAACCAACGAGGCCATCTACGGCGGGAACAAAAATTACATATTTGAAAACTTCATTCGGATACAAATTCATTGATACAATTTTTGCTTCCGCGGCAATCGGTCTCATTGGTTAAATATATGGTCAAAGTTGAAGCGCGGAAACCGAGGACGCGCTATATTTTGGAATGGAGGGAGTACTTTCTTCATGTCTACTGCGCTCGTAGGTCTGCACCGCATTGCTTTCTGTTATATTTAATTCAGTGATGCAGAATGTGAGAAATATTTGATGAGCATGGACTCGATTTCATAAGAGCAAAGCAAATCAAGTGCTTTTCTTCTATGTCTAATTATATGAGTGCAGATTTCCAATGAAGTTTTTTTATATTTAGATTGCTACTACCTGTTGTGTGAGTTGATTACCACATAATAGTTCCAAATTCTAGCTCCTCATATAGTTTATACTCCTGTGCATGGCTTGTTTTAATTTCATTTATTTGGGACTGGATAAATATATTTTTTCTACTATTTCATAAACTCTCTCATTCATGACAATAATGCTTGAAATTTGGTTCATTTACCAAATAAAACATGTCACCGGTATCTCATAGATCAGTCAGGCTCACATAGCCCATTTAAACACCCATTTTTTTTGCTATATGCAGGTGTATTCACCAAGTTTCACCATTTTAGATTTTCCTGGTAAGAAATATATTGTCCATGTAATAATCTTAACTGGTTTGGCAAGAGCATACATAGAGAGGGACTAATTATGGAGCTTGAACAATAGAATTTTGGAAACCAGTGCATACGTGCCATTATAGTTGAACATGATGGTCGGTGGCATGTACTAAGTCATACTAGGTCTTGCCATAGTGGACTCTAACATTCTGAGTCTTAATTTGCTGTCTCAAATGAGGAATTTATTTATGTATTCCAATGCACCCCCTCTCTTTATTTTGGTGTAGGAGTAGCTAATTATTATCTATACAAAACATTGTGAGTTATGGATCCGACATAAATGGTCGATTACAATTTATATTTGATAGGAGTATTTTTCATGGATTATTGGATGGTAGTCTATTCTGTGGGTGGCCTAAATTCCTGTACGTTTTAGTTTTTGAATCTTTTCTTGGAATAATATTTCATACCATCACTCCTAAGTATAGTGAGCAACACAATAGTTTCTAAAACCTAATTATTTTTTGTGCCTTGTAGGATGAATTCAGTCAGATGATATATTTTTCTTCAAGAGGTTTTGCATGTCTAAAGATCACTATTTATTACCAATGAAGATTAGCCTTTTTAAGGTGCCATCTAAGGTGTGATATACGCATTAGTTGTTGTCTATTGATAGCACAAACTTGACAAAGATAGTGATGGTTCCCTTAGTCTACTATGAATGTCTATTTGGTATTATGGCATCTTTTTATTGATGTTTCTATATGATAATAATGAGAAATAAATAATAATTTTCATGTATGAAATATTTATAGGCATGCGTTATATTTCTTTTCTTTATTTTTTTATAGGCATGTGTTATATTTGTTAAGCAATGTTTTTTATATGGACTTCATTTGGAAGTGTGAAGTTTTGATTTGGGTATTCGCCTATTTTTCCACCAGAAGGCTTATAATACAAATTCTCCATAAATGTATTCATGGATATAGAATCAATAAAACCTTAACAGGGACTATAACTTCCCCAACAGACCCACATTCTCTAATAAAAAGGATATCAGAGAAGTTGGGCCAAGATACAACTTCAACAAATCCTTAAAACACAAAAACTTATTGCGGAATTATTTATAAGCCATCTCAACTTCCTTATTATTCCAGGTGATATGTGTGTTACGTGCAAAATTACTAGTAGTCTATAAGTTCGTTGCTTTGACCTAGACCTAAGGTGTACTATATTTTTGTCTATTGTTCACGATATATGTGGAGTAATCATGAAGATGACAATAGTTGAATTGTCATCAAATGGCTTGAAGGTTGGCTAGAATTTTAGGAAGATTTTTTAACTTGACAGTAATATTAGTTGAAATGTTGTACGTATTGTAGTATATTATTTTTGTATACAATGAACAATTGTTGGTATTTGCATTAACATTGCCTTTTTTAATATAAATATGTAAAGTTTATGTAAGACAAATTTCAAATGTTCTAACTACATAATATTATGAATGCTTCTAAAATAGTCTGCGCAATTCCATAGTTATTCAAAAGTAGTATCATTAGTCGATCGAATAACCTGTAGAATTTTACATAAATGGTCTGAGTACTTTAAGGAATATTTCAAAAGCGATTTCAACATTTTAAAAGGACACGCATTATGAGCGACTAGTCAACGCGCGCGCGCGCGGGGGTGTCCTAGCGCGAACTGCTGGTTTGTCCCAGGAGGCGTGATCGAGCGAACGTGGGGAGCCCCTTCACTCCTGACCCCTTTCTGGCGCGACCCCGCTTTCTCTCTCAACAACCAAAAAGGCCCTTCATGCCCAATCAGTGTGCCTGCACAAAATCGAAAATAAAAATTAAATAAATAATAATTTTCCATAACTTATAAAAAACAAAAATAATTTTCAATAAACATAGAAAAATATCAAAGAAAATTCCATTTTCCATCATTTATGAAAAACGAAAAATATCTTAATACTACCACTATATATATATATAATAAAACAAAATCACTTTATAGAGGATTTTGTCATCATCCATAACACTAATTTTTCCATGATACATATATTAAAATTGCCATGATAAATTTAGAGTAATTTTGCAATATTCCCTAGACCTAAAATTTTCCATCCTCCGTAAACTAAATTTGCCATCCATCGTGAAATAAATTTTCCATAGCAAACAAAAGGAAAATATATACATGGCAGAAGGTTTCTCTATTTGTCATGGAGTCCAAGCTATCTATAGTACAAATGTCATACTCCGCTTAATTAATTTGCCATCGTGTAAAAATTATCATGTTTTTAAAATATTTCTATGCTACATAAAATTAAGATTGACATGATGCAGAAGCTACATTTTACATGCTATATAAACTAAAAATGTCATATCCAAACATAAATACTAAACATGTTGTAGAAGCTGCATTTTCCATGCTACATAAACTAAAAATGTCGTACTATATAAAATAAAATTGCCATGTACAGAAAAAATATATTTTTCCATGCTCCATAAGCTACATTTGCCATGGTCTAAAACTATAAATTTCCATGTCTACAAAATATTGTCATGCTAAAAAAATCATTTACCATGATACATAACTAAAATTGTCATGATGCAGAAGTTAATGTTTCCATGCTATAATAACTAACATTGTCATGTCCAAAAAATGTGTATCTTTAATTGCCATGAAAAATGAATACCTTTCTTAGTGGAAACAATTAAAAATTAGTTGCCATGGCAAGATATTATCTTTAATTTCCATCTCAGCCTGAATTCAATTGACATGCTTTATGACCTACAGTTGCCATGCTTAACAAACTTCAATTGCCACGGTCCCATAAAGTATTTTTTCATGTTGCAAAAGGAAAAGGAAAAATTCCATGATCCTTGACCAACAATTGTCATGTTTAACAAACTTAAATTGCCATGGTCCATAATTTTATTTTGCCATGGTACAAAAAGAAAGAAAATGACATGCTCCATGATCTACATTTGCCATGGCAAAAGATGAAAAATATACATGGAAAAGTATCTCTATTTTGCCATGGCAAACACAAGAGTAGTTTTGCCATCATGCATAAACTAAATTTGCCATGGCAAGAGATAAAAAAATATACATGTCAAAGGTATTTCCATTTGCCATGGCAAAAACACAAAATTGTAGTTTTGCCATCATCCATAAACCTAAAAATTGCCATGGCTTTAAATTTTCCATGGCAAAAGTACTTTCTTATTTTCCATGGCAAACATATGTGTATTTTTAATTGCCATCTCAACCAAATTTTAATTTCCATTAAAAATGAATACCTTTTTAGTAGCAAAAATTAAAATTTAGTGGCCATGGCAAGAGATTATCTTTAATTCTATTTTTAAGTATTTTTTTAACCGTGATCATCGAATATTGAGCTAGTTGTAGAAGAAGAACTTCCTTCCTTTAGGGCTGCAATCACATCAGCATTATCAGAAGCAATCTCCAGTTTCCCACAGCCCACCGTCCTGGCCAGGTTCAAGTTATTTTAGTATTTTGTTGCTGTGAGGGGTGTACTTGTTGGCTAGTTTACAAGTTTATTTGCAGAGGAATTATATTCACGCCATGAGTCCATGATGAGTTTACACATCCTCCCTTTTTTGACTAATCTACACGTCCTCTCTATTGAGATGATGAGACAAATTTGATCAAATGCTTCCATTAACCAGTTGGCACTAATAAAATTCCTACTTTCCAATTTTAAAAACTGCACTGCAGAAAACTGTACTAGACTACTAGTTGCCCTTTAGAAAACTGCACTAGTTACAACTTATAAATACATAATCGCTATCAATACAAACTACTGTAGGACTTATGCACAGTCACTGACAGTATTACAAGCTAGCACCACAACAAGCTGCCTTGCTGCAAGCAATGAAACAATCACCCAATCTTCTCCAAAAAACAGAGAAATGGTACACCCACAATTCAACCTAAAAGCTATGATTAACACAAATAGACCCTATGGATTTGTATCGACAACTACAAACTGCACACTAACACAAATGAAACGTAAGAAAAGATATAACCCTGGTCACACTAGCAACTGAATTGTGCTACTTTGACTGCACCTAGCTCTCTGTAAGTTAACATCTTCCCTCCGTGTAAGTCACTGCAAAAACTTGCCCAAAGCTATCATTAGGATCCTGTCCAAACCAAGCATATTCATGAATAGTGCTGTTAGTGTTTTGCCGGCATGTTATATTGCTAGACACTTTCTCCTTTCAACACCTTCTGGACTAGGTTCAGAATCTCTGTCACCTGAAGGAATTATGGAAAACGATTATGAACTGCAGGCCCTTGACCCAAAATGTTTACAAGTCATTTATTGTATCGTGCAAATTTATTGTGTAATTCTCTTACCCCATGATAGTGCTTCAGTACAGGAGAGTAATGGTCAAGTGCTATGTAGATTTTACCAAGAACATTTAAAAGGGTCTCGACCTCATCGCCAAGTACATCAACCTGAATCACATCAGTAGAGAAAAGTATGAATACTCACATTACATGCATAACATGGTTGTTAGTTAACAAATGAAGAAATTCATTCAGACGACAAAGGATGTTTCGCCTTATCTAGATTCCAGATTGTTGTCATTTTGGTTTGGAGAATGCAAAACCAGCAGCATGTGTATTTCATCCAAAGAAATTGATATGTACAATTAACCACTGAGACACTCCTTGCTATTTTTCACTTACAAAAAGAACTATGAATCATTTCACTTCTGACTACAGGCAGAAATAGGATAGTAACAAATGAAGAAGTCCCATTGATATGACATAAAACATTCCATCTTGCCTAGATTCCAGATTCCTTATTTTTGTTTGGGTGGAGTGGTGGACTCTGAAACAAGCATCGTGTGTTTCTCCAAGAGAAATGTATATGTAGTTACTCAACCAATCCGAAAGCGAAATGAAGGGACGAAAAGAAGGCTAACCTCAGCTTCCGCCTTTTGGAGATTTGAGCATTTAATCTCAAGTATTTGCTTATACCAGAATTCCTTTCTCTTTAATACAGCAACTTGCTGCACCAAAGGGTTAAACTGACGAATTATTCTAGTCAACCTGCACCAAACAAACAATAAATAAAATTAGCCAGTGCATTAGGAAATATGAAAAAGACAGAGTATAAGATCCTGGTGTTCAGTAGATGTGCGCACCTAAGATCATTTTGTTTCATACTTTGTGATAATCTGCTTTCAAAATCACTGTATGCTTTAGACAATTTCTCCATACTAACAATGGTAAATTCCAGGGGGCCTGCATCTCCTATATGACCGTCGATGCATGGCGGTGCTGTTCTCTTCATTTCTCGAATGGTGGCATCAAGTGAGGCATTTTGCTCTTTTGCTTCCTCCAAAGCAACAGACATGGAAGTTAAGTTTTCAGTCAGACCAACTATCTCTTGCTTGCACACATGGATTTGCTGGATGGCCTCATCCAGACAGCTCTTCATTGAACTCGACTCGCCTTTCAACTCCAAGATCAGCAGTTCTTGCTCGCACACTTTCTCTGTATACATCGTAAGCTCCTCGTTAACCAAATCGAATTCCTCATGGTGCTGAACCAGTTTTGATCCCACAATAGATATAAGTTGGTCATTTTCATACTTGAGCTTACGTTTATCTCCAGACATGGTAAGTAACCGCTCTTCTTTCTCCAGAAGCAACTCTTTGAGGAAACACTCCTCCTGGTCCCTATCATCAATCTGATTTTCATAATTGCCAAAAACTTCTCTTAATACAGACAGTTCCACTAAATCTCTCAAGTGTCTCTCAATCTTCAGATCTTCAAACTCATCACTGAGTTTTGACGCAGACAGCGAGTGGCGCGCGATACTGCTCTGTGCTTCGACTATTTGCGAAGAGAGCTGCTTAGCCTCCTTTACTTTGTCGGACAGCAAACCTCGGAGACGTTCATTTTCATCGAACAGAGAACCAATCCTGTCCTTCAATCTGCATAGCTCGTCATCCTCATTGTAATCAAAAGAAGAACCATCTTTCCTCGAGATAATTCCATCCATTTTGGAAATAGTCTGCATCAGCTTCGATTTTATGAGCTCAAGCTCTCTCTCCTTCCTAAAAGGCAACACAGCTCCATCTTTTGCAATATGCCTTTTCAGCCTGAACAGCTCTTCAGTCGTCTGTTGCAACTCTTTCTCGTGCTCCCTTCGCAATTTCAGCCACTCCGACTTGAGAAAGCCGATGAGTTCTTCGCCGTGCATGTGCTTCAGGAGCGAAAAGTCTGGCATGTCAAGCATGGCCTCAATTGTCTGTGTGGTTGTTGCAGCAGGAGGCTCACTGTCATCTTTCATCTTCAGAGAGTTGGTTTCCTCGGCGGTCAGGATGCCGGTGAGTTCGTCTCGCAGAGCGGCGATCTCGGAAAGATTTTCCTTGCAGCTCTTGCTCAGCTTGCTGATACGGGTGTGATTCTCACATAGCTTTGCCTCGAACTCTCGTTGCAGACCGGTAATGTAGCCCTGGATCATGATGTCGGAGAGCTCTTGCTGCAGCTCATACTCCAACTGCAGAAATGAACAAAACCATGGAAGCTTAGTGCACGGTGTACCAGATATGGGATTATTATTACAATCAGTAAAAGAACAAATCAAATAGTAGTATTTTTTCTTTCGAAAAAAAAAAGATAAATCAAAAGAGAGGATGAGTATATTTGGATTCAAAATGCTCCAACTGCCAAGCAAGGCAAAAATGCAGTACATCAACGTTCCTGATTCGAGTTCGACAGGGAACCGCGCAGGCAGTTCAGGCAGAAGCAGAGGAGGCCGTGTTATGATAGGATGGCGAGTATTTGGAGTCCAACTGGTTGGATCACAACAGGTTTGATTGTAGTCAGAAGACTGCTTGGATTGTTGTATTATTCATTTATAAATAAGTTTATTATTAATACTACTATTTCCTTGCTATATCTTTTTCTGGCTTTGGTTACACGCTGGTAGCACAAAGATTGCAACAAGATTATCCGTTTCGCGGAGCCTATGTATCAACTGCCGGAAGCGGTTCATTAGTATTCCTAGTTTATATGCTTATTTAATTAACTGACTGAATCAAACAAGCAGCGGAGGAGTAAAACAGAAGCCGGTTTGACCGGCGACGAACGGCGGCTGCTGCTGTGTCTCCGAAGGGCGGAGGAAAAATCAAAGGGAATAAACAAAGGAAGAGGAAAACGGAAGGAAGGGTGGTGCGAAGGACTCACGGGTTCAGCCACCGCCGCCGGCGCCTCCATGTGTTTGCTTGTTTGTCCCCGCCGGAGAGAGCCCAGCCGCGTCGGCCCGCGTCTCAAATTTGGCCGGGGGGCGGTCGAGGGGCGGGAAACGGATACGAAAAGAGTGCGGGGGGAGGGAAGCAGAGGGAGGCGCTATGAGAGAGAGAGAGAGGGAGGGAGGGAGGCGGCAGTGCGGTGCGGTGCGCGCTTTTTGCAGGAAAGGCGGCGGCTTTCGCTGTGGCTGGCTGTCCCGTCCCGCTCGGCGGCCGCTCGTTGGTGGGGGGAGAGAGGGAGGGAGGGGCGGTTGCTTGCCAGTTGGAAAGGGAGAAGAAAAATCAGCAGGAGCGTCCGGGGCGGACGGGGAGGATGCGGGCCATGCGGCGGTGGTTGCTGGTGGTGGGGCGTGGCCTGGCCACACGCGCTCGGCTCGCGCCGGGTCAGCCGGTCAGGGAGCGGGCGGCGAGGTTGACAGCGATGGCGGGGGTTCCGTGAGTGACAGCGCGGGCGGGCGGCTGTTTGCTTGCTTGTCGGAGGAGATGCCGAAAACTAGGAGGGAGGGACGCGCCGTTGGTGGTGGTGGTCGTTGTCGCCGTCACGGGTATCCCGCTCCGTTTGCCTTGAGATTCGCGACACCTCACCTTGCTTCCTTGCTTGCCCTTCGATGTGGAGTGTGGACTCACTCGTGCTGCGCCAGTAGGCTGGCGGCGTCAGCACATGTTGGGTTACTTTTTTTACTTGTGGATGCACGTGCTGATAACAGCATCTTCAACACTATCTTCTCAGGAGGATCGGTGTCGAAGTAGTCGATCCTCTCTTGTTGCTCGCCGAGGCGGCGGCGGCGGTTGGCTTGCGCCTCGAGCTTACTCCCCTAGAATAGCATTGATATTCGCCATCTTCTCCTTGATCCAATCCCTAGCATTGAGCAGTTCATCCACCACACACTCAACTTATTCTTCTCTTCTTTAAGCAGATCTGCGGCTTGCTTGATTCCTTTCATCTTGATCTTGGTGTTCCTGATGACGTCTTCTTGTGGTTATAAGATGCACCTTTGCTTCTTCTTTAGCTTTAGTTTCTCTAGTTGTACATGAATTTTAGCCTGATGCTCTATCTGCTACTTACTCTTTTTGAAATCTTTTATATGGATAATGTGGTTGATATCATGCCCTTGCTTAGCATCTTACTTCTCAAACATCTTGGAAACGTCCTCCACAAGTTGTAGTATTGATTGTCCATATCCTTTAGCTTGTTGTTGAACTTGTCAATCTCTCTTTCACGAGCCTCCTTGTTCATCAACCTATCAACATCTTGCTTGTAAAACATATCCCAAAGCCCTGTTAGGCACTTAAGTATGGGATGCCAAGACCCATCAACACACTCCACAACTCTGTAGTTTACACTCCCTGCTAAAATAATTTACAAATTACAACAAAATCAGTATACCTAGTTAACGGGCTAATAATTAAGTACTGACATTTTTCAAGAAAAAAAAAAGACAAATTTAGTACTAATCATGCAATACTAGATAGTTCACCGACTAATAATGAAATACTTTCTAATATAGAAATCCAGTACTCTATTTTTCCTAAATGCAGTCAAAGTTCAATCACTTACTAGTCCAAGTACAAGTGCCACTAACTAGTTCACTAGCTAGGTCACTAACTAATAAACCAACTAACACTACTTTACTATTAAAAAATTAGAGAATGCAATACCGACAAAATTCGGTACTCCATTTTCCTAAATGCAATCAAAGTTAAATCACTTACTAATCTCAGTAGAAGTGCTACCAACTAATAAACCAACTAACTAGTTAACAGAGTAATAAATTTAGGCAGGCCCAATTTCTTAGAGATATTTAGTGCTTAAACTTACCAATGGTACTACTAAGAGCTTTTTCACCTACACATGACAGTCATGGAAACATCTACCAGTGTCAATGTCATTGAAAGCCACAAATATGTGCGGCCTCAAGCGGTGTAACAGGCAAATAGCCTCTGTATCTAGTGTAACACCAAAGAAAATAGGCTCCATAGTGGTATCAGGGTTCTCCTGCAACTATCAACAATCTATATATCTGCTCAAGCATCTAAAATCAAAAACATATTCCCAAATCACGAACCCTAACCACTAAAGTATAGAGGAACTAACTCAGGGGTTCATGTCGAGGCTATCCATCCCCACGTCCTGGTCTGTGGTCTCCTCCCCATCTTTCCACAACATGGTGGTGGTGGGCAGCAACAATTGTGAGTACTATGGTGGGCGGCGGGAGAGAGAGAGTGAGAGTGAGTTGTTTCCCGATAGGCGGTCCTGACTAGGTGCTTAACGGTCCCCGATCGATACGGATCCAACTGAACCTCTAAAGGTCGTTAACGGCTGTTAACACCGTGTCGTCGCTGTTGCTGCCACGTCAAAACAAAGATAAACACGGTTGAAGATAATTGTGGTGTTTTTGTCACTATCAATCAATGCGTGTAATGCAAGGTGTTACAAAAATATTATGCTGATTTTCTGCTAATCAAAACAAAAGTATTATGCCTCTAAATGATGATTTTATGCATTTCACTCAAAACAATTTCAAACACTGGGCAGACAACTCTCTTATTTCGACCCTTTTACTTTGAGTGGAAGCAGCGCTGAACAGGATATAGCCGCCACCACATTGATTTTGTTTGTTTAAGGTGATGTCTCGTCTTCTGTTCTTTGACTGGCTGGTTTGCATTAGTGGAGTTGGCTCAGTCACTTTAGCGCTAGCTTTGCCTTAATTTATACTCAAGCAGCAAAATCAACATCAGCTGTGCTAAGCTCGACGCAAACGTTAATGTTTGTCTCTTCTACTGACCCACACTTGCCCTACTTTTGATAGCATGCTAGTAATAAAAAATGCATCACGAGCATCTCGTCTTGAATTGTAAAATGAAAAAACCATTGGGTTTATGTCTCTGCTAGCTCTTGTGATTCAGATTTACCACAACTTTGTCAATTCGCCTGGTCTATTCGATGGCTCAGTCTTTCTTTCACACTGGCAGTGGATTGGGTGATGATACTCATATGTTAGGTCAAGCTGTTAACAATAACATAATCCGGTGCCCATGCTGCCCTTTTGTATACGCATATAATCAAATTGCAAACGGTCATATTTTGGCTTCTACCTAGCAAAAGAGTTGTCTACCTTTTTAGAGCCCACCCAAACCTCTTTTTTGCACAGAAGAGGATTTTATTTCTTTGGTTTGAGTTTCAAAGTGAATCCCATTTTTATCCTCTAGTTACGCATTTGTGACACTACTTTTCCCATCTAGTAAAAAATCGTCTATATTATCCATTTTAAAAACTTTGGATCCTCTTTTTTTAGGCATTTTCGTTGGTCGAGGTATGAGGTGATGATCGAGGGTAAAAACATCAGGACATAAACGAGAAATTCGATAGATGGTGAAGAGAAGTCTAGTCATTATTGTTGATAGCACATTTCGATATTTACATATTTTAACGCACCGCGTGGTTTTAAGGAGTCGGACTATTCGAAGGAAACATGTAGAAAACCAAAATGTGGTTAAAAAAACGTGTTAATTTTTGTGTATATGATGTGTTTTCGATTTTGTTTCACTAAATCTGATAATAAGTGTCACAAATGCACAACTGTAGGATAAAAGGTGGAATTCACTCAAGAGAAGACAAAGGATTTTAGAGCCCACTCAAAACCTCTGTTTTGCATCCCCTATGAACAAAGAACAAGACAAATGACATAAGTTGAATTGTAATCATAGTAATATGATATCAGTTTTTCATGTGTTTCTAACCCTGTTGGTTATAATTTACACATGATTCATGTGCTTCCTTCGAATCAAGCACCAAACTCCGTGAAATTTCCATGCTTCCATAATCCTCTGTTTTGCACATGCAATGCCATCTCATTCCTGCATTTCTTTCTAGTCGTACGTTTTCAGAATCCTGCCAAGTAAAGAAGAACACAGCAACTGAATGAGCCTGTAAGTGTTGTGTTAATTTGCCAGTACATCCATTTCACTGGCAGTGGCAGAGATGTCCTAATCCGTGATTTGACCTTTTTATTTGCTTCTGGTGCAGTGGCCGTACTTTGCATTCATTAGCTGACAAAAAAGGATTTGACCACACCGACTAATTAACTATAATCCTCTGGTACATCACGAGTTTATCCGCATCTTCTGTTGACTTCTTTATGCTGTACCATCAGCCGCCGATTTGCTGCTATCTATCCTCTTAATATAGATCTAGATCCAGCATCTAATCCCAGTGTACTACTTCCACATTCCTTTTAAATGAAGATAAACTGTCCATGATAAAAGATTTTGAAAAGGATTTCAGTTACTTTCTTTTTTTCTCCCTGTAGACATTGTTTGTGCCCAACATGCTTTTCATTTCTTGATTTCATCCGAAAATCACTTTTATTTCCGCCGTTTCAAACAGGGGTGTCGCTATTTCGGACCGCAAAACAAAAGTAGTTCACATTCCTTCTAATGCGTTTTTGTTCCTACTTATATTTAACCAAAAGTAATTCACGACGTGTTTTCGCAATCCTCTATTTTGCACATGCAGCCATATACTATTTTTCATGTGTGTTTTCTAATCCTACGTTTTTTAAATCGTATTAATACAGAAATTATATGAGCACAACAACCAGATGAATGTGCGAGCGTTTTGTTAATTTGTTACTCTCTGTATTCACAAACAGCCTAAGATGTTTTTGGATATTTCAGTATGAACTACATACACACTGAAATGGGTGAACAAATTCACACAAATTAAACCGCATCTATATACATTTAACCGGCAGTGATGTGCTCGTCCATGGTTTAACATTTATTTGTTTCAAAGTATTTGTGCCAATATGGCTGGCCGTACTTTGCATTCATTAACTAAAAAAAAGTGGATTAAGTCACACAGATTAGTGGCAATCCTCTGATACAGCACGGGTTTATCCGCGTAATTTGTTGACTTATATAGGCTGTACCATCAGCCGCCCATTTGTTGTTACTATCCACTTAATAGTTCAGATCTAGAACCAGCATCTAATCCTACTCACATAAACCCAATCGTACTACCATAACACACACCATTCATAAAGAAAGACAAAGTGTCCACGACAAGAGATTTTAGAAGATTACAGTCACTTTCATTTCTCTCCCCTGTACCAAACATGTTCTCATTTCTTGGCTTCATCAGAAAATCAGTTTTTTTTCCCTCTCTTTTTGCCCTGAAACTCATAAGTTCCAAACAGGGCGTCGCCATTTCGGACCACAAAACAAAATAGTGCACATGGCATGTCGTTGTAATGCAATTTTGTTCCTACTTATATATAGCAGCTACATACATTCATAGATGAACCATTCTTCCCTCAGTGTCTGGGCTCAAGATGGTAACAGCAGTCACAGTACAGTACTATCCCAGAACAGGAGGATCCACACCCCAGAAATGTGAAAGAAAGCTAGGCTACATTTAGTCGAAAAACATGCCAAAACTGAAACCATATGCCAGGTAAACCTCATCCAGATTTCCTGTCAAACAAACAGACAATAATGACCATAACCCAGCCTAAAAATAGAGTGCACGTGTGATGATCTATCCATAGCAGCAACCACTCACTTGCATCAATCAGTGCAGTGTATGCAGAGGTGATACAAACCGTAAAACAGATTAACCATCAGTATGTAATTAGTAATAAGAAAAGGCAACAGAGGACAGTCCAGGATAAGATCACTATCATCCCCGAAACGTAATGTTACAGAGCGCGAGTTGCGTGGCGTGTTACAGGACAAACCTGGATTTATGAGAGTTTTTCCACAGGGTGTTAGTAGTATCAGTGTACAATGTTACAGAGCAGTGAGTGCATTTCTGATGCAAGATTTCTCATGCATTTACAGCAGCCAGTTTCTACCATCTCTTCTCAGGTTTCTTCCTTTTCTTTTCCTTCTGAGTTTCGAAGAACCTGCTGCTTCCATCAACACGAGCCTCTTCTTCCCTCCAGTGATGTTCCAGAAAGAGCAGCGGAACACCCGTAGAATTTGCTCCGGTGATATCCAGGTCAATATTCTTTCGCAGTCGATCCCTGCACTGATGGACTTCACACACCGAAGACTCGAAGAGCAACTCGTGTTTCAACTCCACGCCTTGTATTTTTCCGACAGAAATTGTGGGAACGAACCAGCGGCAGAGAAAACTAATTTCAACTGTCAGGTTCACCGCATCTTTTCATTTAAGAGTTTCCTTTAACTTGTCGTTTCTCTGTTCGGACAAAAATTAGTTGCTCATCCAGGCAATTTTTTTGGTCAGTCTATTTACAAATACAAACCCTTGTATTATTGCCCTTTCCCAATGTTGTTACCATCTCAAGCCCCATGCTATTTAACGTCATGCCCTCATGACGATCTCCGCCAACTTCTTATCCCTTTTTGAGGCAGTTTGAAGGGGCTCCAGCTTTTCCTTCGTTTCGGGCTGTCCGAGAAGACGCCCGTTGCCAGTGCCTGCTGAAGCCACAGCTCAAATTCGTCTTCGGGGATCATCTCGGCGTCCAGGCTAAAGGGATACCGAGAACTGTGGGATCTCTGAGGCATCCTATCCGCACCAACCATGTTCACCATAAAAGTTGGACCATGAGTGTTTGGTTTGCACTCCATTCCCTGGGTTATTATTAACAAACAAAAATGGGTTAAAGAAATGCTGCCCCTTTTTCAGATAAAGCACCGCAACATCCTTTCTCTATTATCAGAAAATGACATATCAGCTGTTGATGTGACCATTGTGTTGATAACTGCAAATATATATTTTGAGTCCTACTTTCTAGAGAGCTTTAATATGGTCCTTTAAAAGCCACTAAGTATTCTATCAATCTCACAAGATCAAAAGACCAGCTGAAGATGTTTATAAAATAGAGCAAGCTGAACAATGCTAAAATAAATGGACCAAATTAAGCCGTGAGCAAAGTAGTCCAATCAAGAGTGGGTATACCCATGTCTAAACCACAAGGAAACTCCAAATACAGAAAACAGCAGAGCATAACCATGCAAAGCAATGAATGCATGCAAACCCTCCAAATAAGTAATTGTGAATCAGATATGGATCATTGCACAAATCAATAAAGAAATGAACAGAGCATATAGCACTTGAGAAATTCAATGTGGCAAGTGTATACTCGTGTGAATAATTGAAAGGTACACTATAATCTAATCAAACATGATAACATGAGGATGACAGACTCACCTGGCAGGTAGCCCACTCAGACACATCAAATATTTTACTCTCCGCACAAACAAAAGCTCGTGGTATTTCTATCTGAGGTCAAGAAAGAACATAATTAATTTCTACTGAACATTAGGTTCTGCAGTTGCAAAATACACATGCATGCTATAAGTTGAGTGATTCCTTAACGTGGTGTTATATATTCAGAAGAATTTTCTTATACAGTTAAAAAGAATGAGATAGGTTGAAAACTGAAGTTACATTGAGCACCCACTTTAGCAACTTAGATTATTGTCTTAGATGATATACAATGAGAAACAAAACATTCTGGGGTTCTTACAGCTCAAATGATCAAGTTTGCTCAAGCCAATATTGGCCTCAGGAAGTATATGACTGCCCAGTTTAAGCAATATAAGCAAGAAGGAAGGGACTGAGGCTTCAGTATGAAAATAAATCTCAATGTGTTCTCTACAAAACGCTGTGCAGAGTGCCAGGGTTCAGAAGATCATGCTTTCATTTATACAAACCACTATTACTTGGTTACCAGTAGTTCACTCAATAAGCCCGAGATGAATGTCATAAGTGATAAGTGGTTTCACCTAAACTGATGCTGAGGTAAAATGTAATGAAGTTTGCGTATTATTTACACACAGAATTGTACCTTCAAGGATGCAGAATATCTATTTTCCACCCACCCATCTCCGTCTTTGGCAACATGGTACAGAGAACAGTCCTGCAAGCACAGAATTCATGCAAATTAGCTGGAGTGACACTCTCAGTTAACAAGTGCCCTAACAGTACATGCTGGGCTCCTAACCTGGCACCATCTTGCTTTTGCTTTGCTTCTCTTGGTACATATCCATAAATGAAAATTACCACATTTTGTGCACTGTATACGCCTGGACTCTTCAGAGAGAAACTCTACCCCACTCTGCAAAAAGATGTTTATCAAATTAGTTTATTTTCAATTATAAACGAGTTACGTAGAGGAAACAGTATCAAAAAGATTGTCCAAAAGAGGGGGGACGTGTAGAAATCACCTTGTTTAAGAAATTGACCAGGTTACAAACAGAAGATAGCTGACTAAATTCCATACTAAGAAAACAACAGAAGATGACTAAGAGAACAAGAATAGCTATTGAGGATAGCACGCGGTATCTGAGGCATTTTTCAACACAAATGAGCTCCAAAGGATAATAATATCAAAAGATACATTTACAAAGGGGATTGTGCAGAAAACTAGAGATCACATTGCGTGCTCCAAAACTTAACATGGTCATGGACAAATCAAAGACATCTAGATTCCATATTTAGTTATTTACAAGGACAAGAACCCACCGGTTGAGAGACAGAACGTGATCTCTGAGTCATTTGCCGAGATTCTTCTTTCCTCAGTTGTTCATCATAGCCATTTTTCTTCGTTAAATCTGAGAGTACCTGTATGGAGGTATAACTAGACCGGTTACCTTTACCAAGAGTCAAATAACACAGGTGTGATCAAGAAATGATACATTGCCAGACTTAACAAAACTCTAGTAAAGGAAAGCCCGAAGCATATACTCCCAAGTACTTGCCTCAAAAGCTGACTGAAGCTTCTTGAATGACTCGCATGCCAATGCATTCCCCATGTTCTTATCCGGATGGACAAGAAATGCCTAGACAGACAAAATGCACCAGGACAATAAGGAACAGAAACATGGATGATCGTTCAGCTTAAAGGGTTGTTGTCTGTTACCAATTTTTTGTACTCTTTTCTCAGCTCGGGCAGATTGATGCTTTTGCTCCGAGGGATGCCCAAAACTTCATAATACGTCGAACCATCCATTATCCTCTTCATCTCATCCAACGAATTAGAATTTGATTTCACAATTTTACTAGGAGTTGGCTCCTTCTGTACATGTAATACATCTTGGGTAGGTGCTGAGCAAAAGGGCTTTGCGGATGACACAGTCTCAGGCTCACTCTCAGGAGCAGGAGGATATTCACAGCCACGAAAGAAGGCATCCGTGGCTGGATCAGAAGAATCCTTCATTTCTTCAAATGGTCTCTCTTCTGTGCTTCCCTCATATCCTTGCAGCAGCTTGTTCAGAAGGTCATTTGTCAGAAAAGAGAGATTCAGCGTGAAGAAAACTCCAAGCCATCCGACACGAACAGCCACGGAATAAACAGCATACATAGCCAACACAGGTATCACAAACCGTGCATGTTTCAAAGAGCACATACAACCTGCATTACCACAGAGGAGCCTCCATTAGATGAGGATGATCAAATAAAAAGGCTGAATGAGGTAACATCAGAAGCAATTCAGATGAACAACCTCCAGCAACCAGAAGCATGCCGGTAATCCAGAAGTACCCATACATCCACATAATCATGATTCCAAACAGTCCTACAATAAGAAGGCCAGGTGTATAGCCCATATAGTGAATGACTGCCCCAATAGCTCCCTGAAACAGTGCACCATTAAGTTACTAGTTAAATAAGTACTACATTAGATGACGATGAAACAAGGGACATTGTCTGCATTGCAATAAGAAAAGTGGCAGGGAGACAATAACAGAAGACATAGCCATATCTTTCTGTATTATTTCTTCACTGCTGATTATTTATTAAGTAGAACCATCTAGCTGAAAACTCACAATCCTTCCACTACTGAAGTAGACAAAGCTCACAAACTTCTTAAACAGTGGGTAGATAGAATCTAGAAACATCATAAATGAGTAGTACTAAAGCTGTGAAGCATGACATAAGATTACACTAGACAGTTATGCATCACACCAATTAATCCTGTGATACTTTAATGGCCTTCTACTTTGTACTACCAGCAATTACTATTTTAACTATACTTTAGTAAAGATGAAACCTAACATGCAATCAGCAATCCACAATTAGATAGCAAAAGCAGCATATGACAATACTTTGAATCTGAAACTCCTTATCCAGTAAACATGTAAGATGATTTTGCGAAAGCATCAAGGTTGGCAAGAATCGTGGCACGGACCAGGGCAAGAAGGGCGTAGAGGGCGCACGCCGACGAGGTCAAGCACACGAAGCAGCTCCAGAGGATGACGAAGACGGCGGCGGGGCCGAGGCTAGCCAGCGCGAGGAGGCCCCTCGCCGTGCAGCCCCGCCACTGCCTGAGCGCCTCGAGCAGGAGGCGCGAGGAGCTGGCGCAGGCCCGGGACACGGCCGGCCAGTGCCGGTCGACCAGGAAGGCGAGCCGGTCCCTGCCGCAGCCGGCCCAGGCGACGACGTGCTTCTGGGAGAGCACCCACGCCCATCCCTGGTTCCAGAGCCCCAAATCCGCCATGGCGACCGCGAGAACCCAACCAGATTGGTCAACTCCGGGACGGCAGGAGCGCCATTTCCCCCGATTGGGACCGAACCCCGCTGAAATTTCTCGCCGGGCACCGCGGACGCAAGAACAAGCTGCCCCCGAAACCAATCAAGCAGCTCCAAGAAAAGAGGCGGACGCCGCGGCCAGCTCAAGAACTCGTCGAGACACGCGGAAAAGCAGCGGATCGAGCCACGGAGCTACGCGACGCCACCCACCGCTGCAGAAGAGGTCCAGAGCGGCGCCGCCTTGGCCCCGAGAAACGACGAGAAATCCCGGGGGGATAAAGAGAGAGAAAGGCGGCCCGGGGGGGTTAGGGGGCCGCCGACAGCTGGGGGGTTTGGATGGATCTTCCGTCGGTGAGTCGGCCGGGGCGGTAAGGTAAAATAGCGGCGACCCCCCCTGGAATCTGCCGACGCTGCCGCTGCTTTGCCCGAGCTTTCGCCGCCCTCTCTCTCTCTTGCTTCAATGGTGGTGGTGCTGGTTTGGGGCAACCCACATCTCGTGACAAAAGAAGGATTGGGGAGAGGAGCTGAAAGGGAAAAGAAGGGATCTTTCAAAAGACACACGCTCGCTCTCTAGAGAGAGAGAGAGGGTTAGGGTTGTGAGGAGTGAGAGAGAGAGAGCAGTAACTGTGGATGGAAATGGTGGAGGGGCATGGGGGCTTGTGGTGGGGATGATGACTGACGGGGGTGGGTGGTTAGAGAGGGTAGCTCAGCTTTTTGAGAGGGAAGTGAGTGAGTGAGTGAGTGCTTTTATTTTGAGATGCACTACTAATTAATAATGAGTTTATGGCAATTCATAATAGCAATTGATTATGCAGGATCTGTAGTTTCTTTCTATTGTTGAGATTCATTAAAGCAACTCCAATAGATGCATCATTTCGATGCGTATATATACAGATTTTTTGGTGGACGGGTGAAGTTTTTGAATCAAAGCAGAACCACCATAATTCTCTCCGCTCGTAAAAAAATTACGAGCGGTCCGCAAAACACCACTTCATGCACTATATATACGACGCGGGGGAGATTTAGGGTTCCCGCCATTCCCTTCGTCGTCGTCGCAATTTCATTCCTTCATCGTGTAGAATAGCCAACTTCGACGAGCAATTAGATGGTGTCTGGTGCGAGAGAAGGTCTCGGGCCTTGCATAAACGGCGGCTGCCGCGGTGGACGTGTCGGTTGCGAGGCTCTTCCCGGATTGCGGTTCATAAGCAATGTCGGGGACGCAACCTCCAATCGCGCTTGGGAGCGGTTCCTCCAGCTCAGTTGCTTCGTCCTTCTATACATCACCGAGGTGGTCTACGCTGACATCCTGACGAAGGCATCGTACGATCTCCTCGTCGAGCGGTACATAGATGCTTGTGGCCGCTTAACCCCGAACCCTTGAGGAGCGGCGACCTCGGATGACATCCGATGACCTCATATTATGTGTTTTTTTAGTGTTTGTGTGCTCCAACGATGTTTCGGCTTTAATTTGTAGCGTGAAATAATATGTCTTCAAATTCCTACTTATGCCATATGACTATCTCGTATCTATTATGTTGTCCCGTGTTTCGTACTGCATGACGTTTTACGGTGACCCGCGTCTGGGTTTTACGGGCAGCGGTTCCATTGGAGAAATTATCATGTCTTGATTAATTAATGAGTTTTACTTCAACATATTCTTGAAAAGTTTATATGAATCTAATATATATATATATATATATTCTTGTACATTCACATTCAAAAAATTCTAACATATATTCTTTCGATGCGTCAAACAATCTAATATCTTTGATTGAAGGGATAATTTCAAATCTTTACATTGGCATCAAATCATGTGAACGTTCTTAAAGAGTGTACCGAAGCAAAATAATAATAATTGTATATATATTAGTACTAAACAGTACTAGTACAATTGATGATTAGGTAGTACTACCTCTGTCCCATAATATAGTATCATTTTTTAAACTAGACTAACTTAAAAAACGTTACTATATTATGGGACGGAGGGAGTACGTATTATTGATCCAACGAGTACAACTCCTCCTTGTTGGAAACTTTTATCAGTGGTGGCAGAGTTTATTCAAGTGCTAAGGATTAATTAAGTTGAATCATGGCGCACGGAACTGTACGAACCGTGCGTTTTGAGAATAATTGAAGAATTAAGGTTGGAATGGTTGGATTAGATGTATAGGCCAACTAAAAGCATCAATAATCAAAGCAGTTTGGCACTTTTCATGTTCAATTCATATGTGGATTGGATATGAAGAGGTTCAAACGCATTCAGACATCATTGTCGCCTCATCGGATCGACCCAATGTGGCCCACGCTTGTCCTGACAAAGACCACGATCGGAGTCCAAACCCTAGTCAATCCTCACTCTCTCTCCTTCCTCTCCACTCCTTCACCATAGGCGATAACGGATCCGACACTGGGAGCTCATCCACGTTGTTTGACGAAAAGTTCGCAGTCAACATTGCCCTCCACCGCTCGCGGATGGACCGGGGTGGGAGCTCCTCCTCGACGGCATCACCGACAGTCCGGGTGGGCAGCTGCAGCTCCGCGCCTTCCCGGGTCAGTCACTCGACATAGCCTAGACCTGCTCCTCCCGGGTGGCGCTGGGTGCTGGTACCGTAGAGACAACCGGAGTACGAGGGCGCATTTATCATTGCACAAAGAGAGGGTGGTGCAGGCCTCCGTCAACCACTCCGGTTGTGGATCCTTCAGATCCATGCATAGGGGGCCTGCCGCCCTTCAAAGCCATCTGTGATGCCATCTGGTCACTCATACAATTTCACAGATACGGATTTCGATGACGCCTCAAAAATAAAAAGGCGCTTCGCATCGGTCCTCAGTCCGAGAGGGAGGTGATGTAGACAACAATGGCTAAGAAAAAAAATGCACGCCTTGCGAGGGAGAAGACCCGTGTCGCCCTTTGCCTAGCAGGGATCATCTCCTACACCTCAAATAGCAATGGTGATGACATCGACGATGATGATGATGATGATCCGCCCACAGCCGACGTCTACGCCAAGGACATACGCCGTTACCGTGACCCTAGGGTGAAGCGTACGTAGAGGAAATGATGAATTCATGTTGTCTCTCTTCCTTTATTTAGTTTAATTTAAGGTGTAGTGAACTCTAGAGGCCCTTTTGGATCGGATTATATGAACTTAACTCCTATCTATGTAGGATTGCAATGTATATATGTTGAATTTGGATGATCTATGTATTTTGCATGATTTTATATGAATTTGAGGGGGGGGGGTATATGCGGGTTGCGGCTGTGGGTAGTAAAATATGAAAACTACTCGATCAGTCGTTGTAGACACGCATGGTCGTGTTCGCGGGTGTATATGAGCCAAAATTTGGAAAATTCGATCGTAGATGCTCCAACGAGCCGACCCTCAAAACATATATATTATTTGTCAGTGCTCTGGTGAAAACCAGCCGTCGAACGTGGATACATGAGTTGACCATTCAACTTTGCCTCCTAAGGCATTCCCAATGACGACCCCTCAAATCTACCGCATCTGTTTGGATTGGGCTGCTCGAACCACTTTTGCCATCCAAAACGGTGTTGTATCCGTATGTGGTTTAGCCCGCATATCCTTTTGTAAATCTGATCCAAACTAGGGGCTTTGCGAGAGTTTAGACTGCTGAAACGTTCTCTCCTGACACCCGGCCCACCCGAAAACCCTTCACGTAAAAAAAAACCTCCGCTCGCGAAATGGTTGGCACGTATTCATGCATGTCAGGCCACTCCAAAGCGAACACGACCCGTCAACATTGATTCCGGTCAGAGTGATCTAAGTGGTCACTAAAGTAGAGCCTCCGTTCTCCATACTCATTTACTGTCGGATAGGCGCCCAATGAACCAACTCCGGTCGCATTGAAGCCACCTTTGTAGATTTATGTACGGCTCTGGCATCGTCCACACCTCCAAACCGCTCTTCGCGATCTCATCTACTCTCCTCTCCTTCTTTGTTCTATCCACCACCTTAATCTCCATGATGAAATTTTGGTTCTCTGCATCGGTCTGTGGCGGTAGTGGAGATGCATCATTCGGATCATGGAGGCGGAGGTGTTTATCTCCAGGACCTTCTTCCTCCATGGTTCTCGGCTCCTCCGGTAACGAGATCGCCCTCTCACACGGCGACGATGAGCACCAGGAGCTGTAGCAGCACCTGCAACCGCGTCTCCTCACCGACGTTGCCAAGACAGACGAGGAGTTCGTGGTGAAAATGGATAACGTGATCCAACAGTTACTTCACTATGATAGCGGCATAGTGTTGACGTCTTCTCTTTGTTGAGCCGTCATTCTTGAGCGTCCCTCATCGCGGCCTCTCCAACCCATCAAGGTTGAGCGGGCAATGTCGCCGCCTCTCCATCGCGTTAAGACGGAGCACACATCGCCTCCCCCGATCTACCACAATTGTGGTGTCTAGATCGAACGCCGCGTCAAGGCAAAGCTGATATCGCCGTTGAACAATGCATATGCGGTGCTCAACCGTGGAGCGCCGCTGCAGCCGCTTCAAAATCGGCGCGGCAAGACCATCAAGGAGTATTTTCCCCCGCCGATCGCGAAGGCGATGCCAGATCTTCGGCGAGGGCCCTCACCTCCGCGAAGGGGATGGTGGTAGGGAGGAGGTGCGGATGGAGTGGCAGGCGTGCCGCTCAGCCTTTGCCAAGTCCGACGAGGCGCACTCTTGGGTCCTCATCGATGAGAACCTCATGGAGGCTTGGGCCCGCGATCGTTCGCTCACCCTGGCGAAGACGTCCAAGCGGCACCTCCGCCAGCTAGACGAACAAATCGACGAGATGGGCGATGAGTGGTCCCTTGGTGATTTCCTTGTATGTCATGACAATTTTATGTGACACATATTGGCAAACCCAGAACGCGGGACAAGTTTCTCTCTTGCAGCATAATAATATTTATCATGAGTCTTTCTATTATTAATAAGGATGATTAACGGTTAGGTTTTCCTAGTGAGTGTCACAGGTGGTTTTCTGACTAAACAATTGAATTTTTAAGCAATTACGTTCTTATTAATTAATCGATTTAACGAAATAAATAGACTTCTTGAACAAGATAATAACAATGTTAGAATTCCTTATTAGAAACTCATTTTCTATGAAATAAACAATTAAGAATTAATTAAATAGAGTTACGGCACATGAAGCGGGATGAACCATGCATTCAAGATGATGAGAAAAATTAAGGATGCAAGTAGCCGCCAACTAATAGCAGCATGTTTCTTCCTTCCTGGTAGGGGTGGGCATATTAACCGATAACCGATTTGTCGAACCGAAATAACCGGGACCGAAACCGAATGGGCAGAAACCGAAAATTTCCACTTCAAATTCGGTCACTAAATCTGCGGAACCGAATATTATTTTATAAATTCGGTTTTTACACTTGGTTACCCGAAATAACTTAGAAAACCGAAGTACACAGCATGCTTCGCTCTTTTTTCTGGAGGGAAAGAACAACCTTTGCTCCTCCCTGTCTCTATTTCCAGTGTGCGACCCCATCTCGCTCGCTAGGTGGCCCAACAACACAACTAAGCCTATCTGCTGGCACATGCACGTTTAGTACGTTTCGTTCAGCGGTGGATGGATGATGATGGTCCAAATAGGAATGTACCAACCGGCCCATATTAAATACGTTAGCTGCAGACCTGCAGTACATCAACTTTTAGTTTAGTACCACCTCGGATAAGCATTAAGAACAAAGCATGGGCAAGCCTATAAAGGTGGAAGCTTACTCGACACAGGCAGCCTACAAATAAATGTTATTGTAATGACTATACATCGGTTTTTTGGGTTAAAACCGATGACCGAACCGATTTTTTGGTCCAAAAAATAATCGGTTCTCTAATTTTGAAAGGACCGATCGGTTAGCATTTTCAAGAAACCGAATTTTACTGTGGCCCGAAAAACCGAACCGATCGGTTCGGTTAAACCGAATGCCCAGGCCTAATGGAGTGATGTGACACCTGATGTGTGACCTCGCATGAGCTTTTTATTTACGGTGACACATGATATACATTAAAAGACACTCATTTTCCTTTTAGATGGAGCGATAGTGTCTATGCTTAACACATACTTTTAAAAACTTATCTAATCATCCTCACCCATCATAACATTTACTCATAAAAATCGAGAAGGTATAAGTAGTACTTTGTATTTCATTACTTCCATTTTTCAGTTTAATACCAATAAGAACAACACAGTCAATAGATGGGCATTGTGAGCACCACCACATGTCCACATGCAACTTCACTCTACTGGACCCAACAAAACAAATACTCACAAATCTGTCTAACCTACTTTGGACGTATGCTCCAATTAGTGTAGAAGGATGCAATCCCACCTACCTTAAGGGCACTTCCAATGCTTGTATCTTAGCGCGTAATCATAGGCATTTTATTTATGTGACATACTATTTAATAAAGAAAGAGAGGGATGTTGTATCTTAGGGCTCGTTTGATTCATAGGAATTCCATAGGATTCTTGTAGGATTTTATCTCATGGGATTTTTTCCTACGTTACTCATTTGATTCATAGGAATTGTTCCTATAGGAATTTTTCCCATAGGATTTTTTGTACTACTTCCTATAGGAATCCTAACATTCACTCCAACCTCTTTCTACAATTCCTTTGATGAAATCAAACAAACTTTGGTGCAAGCAAAATCCTATAGGATTGGAGTGGGCATGTCATTGCAATCCTATGCTTTTCCTATTCCTTTGATTTTCCTATCCTATGAATCAAACAAGCCCTTAGCTAAGATACAACCCTTGCACGTGGCCATATGCAAAAAACATGTTTAGACCAATCACATTTATGCATGAGCTAAAATCATTAAATAAGATACAACCTCTAAAAACAATGCATTATAAGGATTGTATCTTAAGTTTTTATTGCTCCTATGATATTGTGCTAAGAAACAATGCATTGGGGAAGCCCTAACACTCCAGGCCATTATTAAGACCCAAAAGAAAGTGTGATTATGCCAGGAAGTAGGCCTGGGCATTCGGTTTAACCGAACCGATCGGTTCGGTTTTTCGGGCCACAGTAAAATTCGGTTTCTTGAAAATGCTAACCGATCGGTCCTTTCAAAATTAGAGAACCGATTATTTTTTGGACCAAAAAATCGGTTCGGTCATCGGTTTTAACCCAAAAAACCGATGTATAGTCATTACAATAACATTTATTTGTAGGCTGCCTGTGTCGAGTAAGCTTCCACCTTTATAGGCTTGCCCATGCTTTGTTCTTAATGCTTATCCGAGGTGGTACTAAACTAAAAGTTGATGTACTGCAGGTCTGCAGCTAACGTATTTAATATGGGCCGGTTGGTACATTCCTATTTGGACCATCATCATCCATCCACCGCTGAACGAAACGTACTAAACGTGCATGTGCCAGCAGATAGGCTTAGTTGTGTTGTTGGGCCACCTAGCGAGCGAGATGGGGTCGCACACTGGAAATAGAGACAGGGAGGAGCAAAGGTTGTTCTTTCCCTCCAGAAAAAAGAGCGAAGCATGCTGTGTACTTCGGTTTTCTAAGTTATTTCGGGTAACCAAGTGTAAAAACCGAATTTATAAAATAATATTCGGTTCCGCAGATTTAGTGACCGAATTTGAAGTGGAAATTTTCGGTTTCTGCCCATTCGGTTTCGGTCCCGGTTATTTCGGTTCGACAAATCGGTTATCGGTTAATATGCCCACCCCTACACTCCATCATGAAGCACTACCGTCTACAACGGTCGTGTTTCTTTTAATCATGTTCACCTTAAGTCAAGGATGGAGATGCAACGCGTTGTGAAACATGAAGAAGGATGAAGGCAATGCCTTACCCAAAAGTGTCCATTACATAAGAAAAAAAACTATGTCGATTCCGACAAAAGTGTTAAGCCCTACATGATCTAGATGAGATAGCCTCTGGAAGGGGCAGTGGGCCCCCTATGGAGGCCCAAATGGGAACGAAAAGTACCAACAATCCCCAATGACTACAAAATGGGCCTCCCAATAAAATAGGTTGAGAAGGAAAGTGAACACTCCATGGTTTGTACTCGAGCTAAGACCATCCCCACACTGGTAAACATGAACCAAAGGAACATCCTTCGATCAGTAGGAGGATAGAAAATCATTCGGCCAAGCGTCTTAGAAAACAAACATGAAAACCGTCACTAGGGCAAAATAGAAGAAGCAAGGAAATTGCACAAACCACCACCTATTGGTGCTATTTTTGCGCAAAACACCTAGTTTTGTGGTTTGTTGCGCAGAACACCCATTATTAGGGTAATCTATTGCAGCTAGATCTAATATGGTGTTTACCTTTGTTAACCTGATTGCTGACAAGTGGATCATGCTTGTAAATTCCCTTGTGGCAAATAAAACATATAATCCACCTGGTTAACACCAAAGAAAAAAAAATCTTAGACGATGCTAGGACCTGTGTTGTGGGCTTGTGGCTCTTGGGCTTGCTAGTTTTTTAGGCCTGGTTAATTCCAATAGAACAGAGCCGCACCATCTCGCCTCTCTTGTTGACTTGAGCAGAGGTGTCCCGATCTCACTAGAGGAAATAAAAAACGCAAGGGGAAATGTTGACTATCATGTCTGTTTAGGAAATATAAGATATATTAGGATTTATTCTACCTTGTCGGTCGTGCCAGAGAAGTGGCCGGTAATCGCGCTGGTGTCAGAGTAGAGGTGTGCGAGGATCGAGGACGGTGGGCGATGCAAAATGATTTTATATCGGAAAACCAAAATGAACACGCGTTGATCAAAGACGATTGGTGAGAGAGAGAGAGAGGAAACCCAGATCAAAGGATCGGGAAAAAACTCTCTAGGGCAGCCGATCAATAGGACCAACGGATGAACCCTAGGTACGGGCGGTGCGGCCCCCGGTGGCGATCATGGGGATCGATCGCCTCGAATTTAGATTGAGATTAGGCTGATACCATGTAGAAGAGAGTGGTGGAACAATTGATTTTTATTGCTTGAGCTTCGTGGACATATATATAGAAGTACATTATTATTTTTGAATACAAAGCAAGATAGAATAAATCATATGCTATCTTATACTCCGTATTTCCTAAATAAACATGATAGTCAATATTTTCCCTTGTGTTTTTTTTGTTTTCTTCTAGCGAGGCTGGAACAGATCCGCTCGAGTCAGACGAGAGAGATGAGATGGTTCGATTCCATTCTGTTGGAACTAACTGACCCTACAAAACTAGCGAGCCCACGAGCCACGACACGGGCTCTGATATCTCACATTTTTTCTTTGGTCTGAACTAGGTGGTTGACATGTATGATCGGTTTTAATTGACACAATGACACTTACAAGCGGGACCCACTTATCAACAATCGGGTTAATAAAGGTAAATGCCTTATTAAACCTAGCTACAACTGATTGCCCCAATAGTTGGTGTTTTGCGCAACAAATCCCAAAAGTAGGTGTTTTACGCAAAAACAACACCAATAAGTGGTGGTTTGTGCAATTTCCTCTAGAAGAAGCCCATACTAAAGGATATCAACGTTCAGGATATCGATAACCGGTACCATATTGGTCGGGTGCTGAGTAGGGATTAATTAGCGAATCGACCACTTAACTGAATTTATCAATATCTCATTTATCGGGGGGTTAACTATGGACATATCTATATATCCTAGGCTATATAACAACATGCAATGTACTAAGTTTCTGAATATGCAATCCTAGGCTACATAGCAACAATGAAAAGTGATTCTTTGATGTTGCAGCTGATCTAGAAGGCAATAAACCTGCACATTGGAAACAAACGCAACAATGTGTGCTCTAAATTTGACATGGTAAACCAAAATTAGTACTTGTGCATCACAGAGGACAAACAACACAACAACAATAGTACATCACTACATCTAACATCAAAGGAGAGCATCACATTGTCAGAACCACGACCATAGAGAGGTGAGAAGACTAAGGAGAGGAGTCACCTTGCTGCCTGGGAGGCCATGGACAAGTGGAATAATATGAGGTACGAAAGGAATAACAAAAGGGGGAGAGACACAAAGGTCTATCCCAAAGTTCATGTCCTTGGAGGAATGCTAGTCTCCTTGGAGAGGAGGAGGCACAAAATACTGCCTTCTGGAACTTGAGTCTTGTCAAAAAAATGTCCGAGCCCAACCACTAATGGTAGGCCTTGAAGGTGACCTACAACCTTCACAACCTATGGGACGCACCCGAAATGGAAAGCTCCCGATGACATCACCCTCTTAGGAGTCTTCGACTTTCAAGAGCAACGAGATCAAAGGAGACTTGGAAACTCGGTCAAAATGGGAGAAAAATCATGGATCTCAAATGAGTAATGTTTTCCTCTCAAATCCACACCCTAATTCCAAGGATTTTCTCAAATTAAAGTTTGCGGAAGTGCAGAATTGCTTCGGGAGCTCATATTAGAAATATGGTCAAAGACATACCTTCTCCGTGAATAATAAAGAGTGAAGTGCATCCTAGGTCCTCGAACAATTTTAAGGGTGTCACGTAGGTCCTCGCACTATGCAAATGGTCAACCAGGTCCTCGAAGGCCTCTTCGATGTGCAATAAGTGTGTGCATATGTGACACTCTACAATAGTTTGAGGACCTATATGGCACTTTTAAAATAGTTTGAGGACCTGGATGACACACATTTTATACTTTGAGGATCTGGATGACGAGTTTCATAGTTCAAGGACCTATGTGACACCTCTGAAATAGTTCAAGGACCTACGATGCACTTCACTCAATAATAAGGCTATCTATAGACTAGATCAAAACTAATAGTTTAAAGAAAATTTTATATATCCAAACAGTCTAGACTGGTAGCCTCTGATAGTCTAGGCTACTCTGGTCTTGACCATTTAGCCTAGTTAGCAAAGTTTAAAATCAACAACCATTGAGACACAACTGGATAGTTTGAGTTGTCTCCCAAACGGGCTTGGTCGGATTGTTAGATGTGACCCTGAGCAATCTGGTTGGTCTCCTCAATCCGACACACACACCTGGCATCCTAGACATACCAAGCTAGTAGATCGGATAGTTCGGACTAGGGGTCGAGCGGGATCAGACAGATTGTTAGACGAATCTTCGAAAATCCGGTTGGGATCGCGACCATCACACTTTCAGAGTCCTAGAGTCCATGATTCACCTTCAACTATTTGGGGTTCTAACCGAGCGACCTTGGATATGATGCTAAACAATATTTCCATGGTCTTCTGCCATCATATTTTCTGATACACATGCGGACATTAGGCCCTTGGCTGAACATGAACTTTGACTTGGGCTACTCCATTAAGATTAGACCTTTGGCATCTAGTTTTTGGTGCTTGTGTGCGTCAAAGAGAACATGATATGCAATTCGGCCACTCTTGTCCCCTCTTAATAGTGTGATTTTCCTAAAGATTCAAAGTTGATCTCACGTATGATCAAAATTATCAGAGAAAATAAATAAACTTCATGAGAAGCCACTCATTTTCTTCTTTTTCCTTTTGTCGGTCCTCAACATTTGACAATTGCGCTTGTGTGACTAAAACCTACTTTTACAATTAGCACGCGTATTAGTCCCATAATTTCTTTTCATTTAATACCAAAATCAACCTAGTGGCCTAGATGCTCTTTAAGAAAGAGGCAAAATGTGGGAGTGGAGCTCGGAGGTAGAAGAGCCTTATGGAGGAGAAAACAACCACAAGAGAGGATTGTTGTTGAGTTATTTGAATTACCCAACGAGGAGAGCAAGATTAGGCAAAACCATTTGGTATTACTTTCTGATGTCCATCGTCCCACCTTGATGTTTGGCTAGTACTCCTCTGTAAAAAATGTTTAGGTTATTAAAATTGATCTAAACGCCCATTACATTACTTTACAAAGGGAGTACATTTTTTCCTCGAGCATTTGTTTGGCCGAGTAGTTTGACCATTTCGTTGGACCCAGCAGCATTGGCGTAGGAGAACCCTTCTTGAAAGTATTATTATCGGAGTACCATGCTTGTTATTTGGTTTTGCATTCTTTGGTCCCCGTAGATAGGTTTGTGGTGGATGATGGATAAGTTGGTTGTCCTGAGGCCAAGCACGGTCTCCATTTTTTTTGAGCCGATTAGTTCGACATTGATGCTTGGCATATTCTCAGTAAAAAATATTATGGTTATGTGCATCATCTATGAAACAGATTTTCGCTTCGTTTATAGATAAAGCAACTTGTATCGATACAAAGTCATACAAGTTCACCGACGCAAGTCATAATGCCGAGGCCGCAGCACCACACGGCCTAAAAGGAAAGCAGGGAGAAATGGAAAAAAGAAAGAAGACCCCACAAGGTCTAGCAGAATCCCAGCTCTCAGGATGAAGAATGCAGCGGGCAAGAATGCTTTGCTTATCTCTTTGTTCTCTCTTTCTTTCTCTGTCTATGGGCCCATGCATATATGCAGCTTGTTTCTCCTTGCAAGCATACTTTATCTGAACCCATTTTTGCGTCGACACCTCAACACGCAAGCAAGCGTTGATCAAAAGGAGAAAAACAGGAGCTGGCCCAAAATAGATCACCATTCACTTCCTGTCCTCCTCTTTATCTGAAGCTGCAGTCCTTGCTCTTGGTTGTTACAACAGTTGGTGCCAAACTGTTGGAAAGTGCCCGACCAATGAAAGTAATGGTGTTGCCCCTGTGAAGTGTGAACCACTCCCACTCTCACTCAGGGAGATGAACTACCATAACTAATTACACGTCACAATAAAGGAAATAAACAATGAGAAAATTCCAAAGATTGTGATTATCCAACTTGTTTAGGGGGTCTATGTGCAAGATAAGGCCAGTCACATGCCTAATTATTGGGGAAGGTGCTACCAAATCATAGGGCTTCATGGTAAAGTTGAAAGAGAAGCAACCTCCCAGTTGACCTGTGATGAGATGAGATGAGATGAGATGCCAGCAGGTCAAGAAGTGTATGCATGACACACTAGATTTATTTTGGCTCAAGCAAAGCAGCCTGCCATTTTCCTTTCTCTTTCCCCCCTCCTTTAATTTATTCCTTCTCTTCCTTTTTCTTTCTTGTGTACTTGATCCCCATCTACTATGCAATATTTAACTATATTTTTTATATATCAGTACAGGATGATGCATTGGCATTGCATCATGGAGCCTGAGATCAGATGACCTAGGGTTTGATTTCTTCCCTTGTAAACAATGGCATGGAGCTCGACAGAAGCAACACATATACTATTTCTTGGATTTTGACATGGCATTCATAATCCGCATTCTGATTTTAATGGATTTTTCTATAACCTTCACTCAAACTGCAAGCCAACATAATGTACAGTTTTATGTATTGACCTGACTTGGTGTCCTGCAACTCATGTTGTCATCCTCTCAAAATTCAAATAATTAGAAAGTCAAACTACACCTAGCCCGAGCCCGAACTTGCCAACGCTTTGACCTGTGCTTACCGCTGCTTAATCATGTGGTATCACCATCACTAACAGTATCTTTATGCTCTCCATCTATTTTTAATACGCGTAGCGTGATCTCCATCTGTCCAATCCACTGCAAGTATATTGTATATAATCAGGAAGCAAGAATTGTCCTCCTAAATTACGCGTTTACGACCGCGATAAAACTAAGATTGCAGCAACATATAATCATCAATGGGTATCAATGGGTTTAGAACCCATTGATGATTGCAGCAACAGTTGGCCAATCAACTTTCAGACAAATAGGAGCATACCATGTCCTTGTGAGAGATTGGTTGGAACAGGTCAGCTGGATGGACAGTGAGGTGCAGATAGTTGAAAAGAGATGGAACTACTTCACATGCTGCCTAACTTGCCGCCACTGGTGCTACCTGCCCTATCTTTCTGTCTCTCTCTAGATTCAGTCAAGGAGTTGGATTAAAGGTAGAAGAAGAAGAGAAGACGGCATCTCGATCAAGGCTCCGACATTCCTTTAGAGCAGGGATGCTTGTGCTTCAATCCTTGCTTCTCACGTTTTGATGGGCTTTTAGCATCATCTTTGATTGGAGGATCCAACGGCTCTCACAATGCTATGGAATAATTTTCCAACAGATGAAATTTGCGGAAAATGCATTTTTTCGCTCTTCCTCGACAAGGTTTGCATGTACACTGGTACGGAATGCAACGTTCTCTTAGAGCATCTACAACCGGACACACTAAATCCGCCCTAAACGGCCTGTCCGATTGCTTTCCAAGCGTTATTTTGCCACCAAACCAAAGGGGTTAAATCCGATCTGAACACCCGAATTGACTGGCACCTTCCCATATCCAGTCAGGCAAATATGGGGACACTCAGACACATCGAACAAACGGCTAGGCCCTACCTAAAACTCATCAATCCGACGTGCGCCTCTTCAGTAGGCGCAAGCGCATTCATGATGACACTTTGATATATTGTCCGATGAAGACCATCCGTCTTCAAAACACGGATGGCGAGGCAACCCTTTCCCGTCCATTCCATTTCCAACCTTCTCTTCTTCACCTCTAACCTTTCCAAATTGGAGTGCCACAACCATGGTTCAAAGCAAGATCACATGCTACAAGATGCTCACGCCCGAGCATCAAACAAAGCTCTACACAAAGGTGCGGGCCACGGAGGAGGCTCACGCACCACGCCGCACACATTACGTCGGCGTTGCCTTCGAATAACCCAGATCCGAAGGAGCCTGAGCCGGTGAAGGAGGAGGAGCCGAAGGAAGGGGAGGATGAGAACGTCGATGAGAAGCTCGCCCAAGCCGAGAAGGCGAGCACGTTTGCAACGGAGGATGCGCTCGCCCTCAAGAAGGCGGACGAGCAGCATGCCATCCTTAACTCCATCCGCTCGAAGTCAGAGGCGAATACAAACCGTCGCTTCATCATCCAGGAACACAGCTCTGGACAAGGTCCTCGGGAAACGGGTGCCGAAGGAGGAGGACAAGAATGCGCCACTGTCACGCACGACGGCCAACAACCACGAGGCCAGCGAATCTGACCTGCACATCATCGACATATCGAACAACGAGTAGTTAGTAGTATTAGTATATAATGTGCGTAAATCTTAGTAGTAGTACTTTACGTTGCATGATTTATACAAAATTGAAACTATATATACGAGGACTATGGTTGTCAAATGCAAATATTGAACCTACTCATGCGTTGTCCACATATCAATCAGGCGCGTTCGCAGGCGTATAGGGGCAAAATTAGTCCAATATAAACGATGCTTTTACAAGTTATACAACATTTTAGACAGTAATACATTATAACTTGATGTCATGCGTTCTAACAACTAATGATTTCACCACATACACACAAAGGATAATAAGATAATTGTGATGATGATATAGGCAATTTGGAATAATGAAACAAAAAAGTAATCTCTTAGATGTGAACATCTTTTTGTTTTGCGGGGTGTGAAGAAATCATCACTTGGTTAGGAGAAGCGCGCCTATTTCTCTTCCAAATCTATCTCATGTGGCCACGAAAGAGACGACCAACTTACTCCATTGTACTATGTTAATGTAGAATGTAGATTAATAGTCCACGAGGATAGAAAAAAAAATTGGTCACCAAACAGTGAAATAGATGACTCATATGGGCCCAAAAACATCTGAGATAAACAGACTGTTGATCCTTGGCAACCGAACTCTCCTTAACAGCCATGTAGACAGGCCAACCGGTTGGCGACCAAATTTAACTAAGAACAACACCCTTTGATGCAAAAGGAAAGTTCACAATCAAGTTGTTTATCTGCCAACAGTCATCATGTTTATGTCAAATTCTCAGGTGAAAGAAGAGCCCGGCAGTATTTCCATGGCTAAATGCTAAACACGCCTAGCTTTCCGTGTAGTATGATTTACCTGGAGATGGATCCAGATGATGACCAAGGAAGAGCAAACATTATCAGCAGGGCCAAATAATTAAGCACACCACTCACTTGTGGACGGCGGAATAATTTGGAGGCCACAAAAGCAGCCTCGCCCTCCACATCACATCATCACAGCCCAACACGCCAAAAAGAGCAATTGGCCACATATACCACCCCCTAAAAACAAATGTCAGGTACACCTTTTTGTATGCAAACTGCTACGAGACCTGTGTCCAGCGTAGCGTAGAGCAGCTTCCTTGGACCATCAATGGCAGCTTCCATCTCACATGCACAGGGACCATGATTGACCTTGCACTATGTTATTACCCACTACGAACGCTTAAGCCGCAAGTGATAAGTGCCCCAGAGGGAATTATGTAATTGGGCTGCTCGCTTCTCGCTGAAGCCAAGCTCAGAATATGAACATCGATACCCCCGCCTTTTACTTTTCAAAACTGGAAGGGGTCTGAAAAGCAGATGACAAGAAAGAGCAGAGTTAGATATACCACGCAAGAAATGCGCATGGTAAATATTAGTCGAAGAAAAAGCGCTGGAATCGAACACAAACTCACGTGACGAGTTCTACAACTTTGGGACACGAGAGGAAGGAACATTCAATTTTGCTTATCTTTTTGCCTGAACCATGATCAGCTCATATGTAGTTAACTTAGATGCAACTTTGTATATTCTACATGTTCCCCACATGAACTTTCTAGCGGTGCTATCATGACAGTGCAAAAACTACTTGCAGTGCATATGAAGCTCTACTGGAGACGTTATTAGATCAGGAACTGGGTCAGCAGGGCTGGGAAGTTCAGACACCAAAATTCAACAAAAGCTTATGAGCGAAAACAAACTCACATGAAATGAGGTTCGTAACATTAAACAATAAGAGATAATTGTCGGTTTGAGACCAAATCATTAAGTTCTGCACCCATAACATGGAACTGAACTACGCCATCCATCATGAGGTTTTCTCTTAAGTTTTTTACGAGATTCTTATGTGTGTAGAAGATTTTTTTTAACATATATACAGGCTTACAGTGAACTGCAAAGCACCTCTTTGTTGCAATCAGAGAACAGACAACTACCAGACATCAATTATATCTTTCACAAAAGAGAGATATCATTTAAAGCATTTAAAGCAGCAGGTCAATGCATCACAATGACATGCCAGAATAGAAGCTTGACATGTCATATTGTTGTATCACTTGATTCAGACTTTGAATGACTAGGATATCAAGAAGCCATCATCTAAAGAAAAAGAAAAAGAACCTTAAAAGTGATATGATGTCTCAGCATACAATATGTCCCAAGCTTTCTCTACTACATAGAGAACAGCGTGATTTTGACGGTTTGAGGAGCTGATGGCCGCTTTTCAGTTTTTAGCCATCTAGCATATAGTAACTATGGACTACCATAGAAGAAGCACATATTGGACTAATTAAAGATCCACAAACTGCAGGGATGCAAGAGACAAAAGGTGATGATTGAGATAACCAAGTGCTACTACTGCATTGCAAACAAGTCAGAAAACCGGGCTATTCTTACCCAAAATCACGAAGGAACATTGGTCTCACAGAATATTGCATAAGCATCCATGTCCTTTTCATCTGCGGTATCCTCTTACAAATCGTTTGATGTCTGCGAAGTCTAAAACTGCCTCCACGTTGCAAAAAGACGAGCTCCACTTTGTACTAATGAAATCGACAAGAAACTCAGACTGCTTGTTGCCATTTGTCTGTCACATAGACAAAGATATTTTACACGTTACAACTTCTGGGGAGATAATACCCATATAAGTCCTTCAGGACTTGCAAAAGCAAAAAAAAACATGATGTGCATCTGAGGGTATACAAATCAAGGCACGTCAGTGTAAAAGCAACAGTTCTTGTTTCATGTTATGTGCTGATATCTCTTTGTGAACATCAGACCTTGTAAGCTGTATATTTTGATACGGAGGGAGTACTAAATAATTAATTGAAAGTCATAACAACAAAATTGCCCCTACAGCTAAAAACAAGAACATTTTGGTAACAATTTAAGCCTATATTAGACTGAAATCTTCGTTTGTAGCAACATTGCCAGTGTAATATACAATGGTGCTGGTAGTTAATAAACGCATACAAATCAAAGATATATGGCATCTGAAGATGATTTACCTCAAAAACAAAGAAACCTCCAGGCTTAAGTGCCAAAGATAACCCTTCACATAGATGAAGCAAATGATCAAGACCATCTTTGCCTCCATCAAGTGCCAATTTTGGTTCATGCCAACCAACTTCAGGTTGCAGGCCAGGTAGATCATCAGTTGGTATGTATGGAGGGTTACTAATCACACCCATGAGTTTTCCTTTGACATCTTCTAGAGGTTCAAACCACGAGCCACGCCTTATCTCAACTGTATCCTATTTTCAATACTCAGCATTAACAATGAGAGTACATGTACTTATGCAAAGCAATATAAATTTAAGTGTGCAAAAACAATTAAAAACCACAAGTAGTAGCCAATAATTTTTACTTCTTGGGAATAGCTGCACGACTACCAGCAGCAAGGAACTCTCACAAATTATAGGTGGATGTAAACAACAAAAGATGAACTGGACTATAGAAGTACAGTTACTTAGAAAATGTGTTCTAGCTCAAAATTTTCCCCGGAAATAAATTTCAGTTGCAATTCAAACTCGTTCCCTCTCCATGCTGATTAGTCAGAAATAAATTTTAGCTATGCAGACAACTAAAACCCGATAGTGCTACAGTAGTAGCCCATATTTTTTGCTTCTGGGTATAGCTATGGGACTCCTAGGAGCAAGTAGCTCCACCATCTGTAAGTGGATGTGAACAACGAACGGCGTGTTATACTATGAAGTACAATTACTACTAATAGTGTTCGAACTTGAAACATTTCCCAAACATAAATCTCAGTTGTAGTTTAACTCGCTTACTATCCACACCAACAAGTCAAAAATCAGAACATAAAACAACATCACTTCTTGTAAACAGTGTCGGCCCATGTTGGATTTTGGCAACACGCATTAAAATTCACCCCACACTGAGTTTATTACACTAGCAGCAATTCTATTTAGCCACCAATGGAAGCAGCAATTCTTAAGCCATGTGACCATATCAAATGCATTTATTTGTTAGTATACAACAAGTATATGATATATGGCCAATCTATATATACGAACATAAATTGGCATGTCCTGTGAAACATATAACCAGGTAGAGGCTTATTCTAAATGACCATTTTTACATATAATCAAATCAATCACTTTTTTAACCAGACTGCTGATCTATCATGACTTTACTTAAGCAAATTCATCAGCACATTGGTCGTCTACTTGGTATCACCCTGTCGCATCAACACCTTCATGTGGGAAATCTGTTGCTTCTGGATTTTAGTGTTGAGTGCTCGGGCCTTGCCATTAGGAAGCTTCAAGAATGGAAGCTTAAACACGTTGGGATGCTTTGCCACCAGTGTGAAAACCTCCTGCCCGAGGTACATGTAAAAAACACTTCTTGAAAAGTTTCTCCAAATTAACTTTAGGAAGACCATGTTCGCCAACCTCAGTCGACTGTATCATCTTCAGTTGAGTCGACTAGGTCTTTCTCTTGGGCTTGGTTGGCTCGACAAGGTTGGCCTGCAGCACCTTCCTCTTGCGTTGGGCATCTCGGCCACACATTCTCCTTTGAAAGGAGCGCTGGATTGGGTTGTACCTCGTCGGTCTCAAGACTCGGTGTCATGGACCTCATTGTCATCTGAGTCAAGACTCGACCTTGTGTGGTGGCGTGGAGAGGTGCACCATCACGTAGTCCTCCTCCTACAAGGCCGACAAGGAGGGCAGCTCCGACGAGAATAATGACGAAGAAGAATCTAACAAGGAGATGTGTGAGAATGGGATGCCAACCAACATCGATTTCCACCTCTTGACGCCACCACACAATGTCAGAAACTCCAGTCTTGACTGAGAAAATGAGGTCCATGATACCGAGTCCAAGGCTGCAAGGTGGAGCCCAAGCCAACGGCGCTTCAAAATAGACTGTGGTCGAGAAGCCCCAACACAAGAGGAAGGTGCTGCATGCCAAACTTGCCGAGCCAACCGAGCCAAAAAAGGAAGACATTATCGCATAAACTTAAGAGGTTGAAGACAACTGAGGCTGCCGAATATGGCCTACACGGAGGTAATTTGTCCTTCAAGTGATATTCTTACTGATACCTCGGGCAGGAAGTGACAGCATCCTGGAATGTTTAAGCTTCCCTTCTTAGCTTGCTTATGACAAGGCACAGACACTCAATGCTAAAATTCAGAAGCAACATACTGCATAAATTAAGGTGTTGATGCAGGTGACCAGCAGGCTGATCAACCTAGTTAAGTGAAGTCATGATAGCCCAGTAGTATAATCTTCGTTATTAGCCTCTACCTGATTAAAACTAAGTAATCGACTTAATTATTACATATAAAATGGCCATGTAGAATAAGCCTCTATCTGGTTATTTATTTCAATGGAGATGCCAATTTATGTCAAATATTGGTTTGATCATACATCAGATCATACTTGTTGGATATATAACAAATAAATGCAATCAATATGGTTAAACACATGGCTCAAGAACTGCTACGTCTATTGGTGGCAAAATAGAATTGCCGCTACATGATAAATCAGTGGCGGAGCCAGGGGGGGACGAGCATGATAAATAGAATCAGGTGATCATGATAAACGTCCCGATTCGAATTGAAAATCAAACGTCTGTTATTTCAATTTAATTTATTTTACAAATTTGCTAGGGCACATCTAGATGTGCCCTAAGATAGAGCACATCTAGATGCGCCCTAAGATAGAGCACATCTAAGTTTTATACTATTGATTTTATATAAAGATTTGTTTAGATATATTTTTTAATGTTTTTTCTTTTTCTTTCTAGTTTGATTTAACCACTTAGATGTGCCCTAACTAGAGCACATGTAGATGTGCCCTACACAAACCCTTTATTTTATTGATTGTGAGATCTGTGATGCTAAGTTTTCGTTCGACAAAATTACTAATATCTTCGAATTTTTGTAATGGGGCCTTTCGTATGATAAAACGTTATCAATCTTAATGGTAATTGTGGAGTTTAACTAAAACTAATATTCATATAGCTATATCTAATTTCATGGAAGCAACACATTATTACGATGTCATTGAGCATTTTTTTTACTAGCTTGGCCCCCCTATACCTAAATCCTGGCTCTGCCCATAAATGATTATCCACATTCCACCCTACACTGCCAGTGCTGCATTGTAGCATCACGCATTCAGTTAGCTCACTACACTGACGAATGATAACACCAGACAGCATTTTAATTTGAGCAGCATAAAACAGCTTAAATTTTCCAATTCCAAACAAAACTGAAATCATCTCACCTGCACCCCGTACCTCTCGACGTTGAGCCGCGCGACATCAACAGCCACCTCGCTGATGTCAGTGGCGAAGACCCTCCCCCGCGGCCCGAGCATCCTGGCCACGGCCACGGCGATGGCGCCGCTCCCGGTCCCGAGGTCCGCCCACCACCCGTCCCGGAACCCCTCGACCGCCCCGACCATGTCCACGACGGCCTCCGTCTCGGGCCGTGGGATGAGCACGCCGTCCCGGACCGCGACCACCAGGTCCCTCCAGTGCTCGTTCCCGACCACGTACTGGAACGGGCGCCTGTCCCGGACGTGGCGGAGCCAGAGGGCCTCCAGCTCGTCGAGCGGCGCGCGGAGGAGGAGGTGGTGGTCGTCAGCGCTGGAGGGGGCGGGGGCGGGGGCGGATGCGTCGTCGAGGAGCCAGCGGAGGTGGCGGTGGAGGTGCGGCGCGGAGGGCGGGACGAGCGCGGCGGCCCGGCGGCGGAAGGCGGCGAGCGAGGCCTCCGGGACGGGGTGGGCAGGCGGGCGGAGGAAGAGCGGCGTGGGGTCCGGGAGGCCGGGGGCGGTGGTGCGCGGGGTGGGCGGCGTGAGCGGGGAGGCGGAGGCGGCGGAGAGGAGGGGTCTGAGGAGGAGGAGGCGGCGGCGGCGGGGTTTGGGCTTGGGGAGGAAGGCGGAGAGGATGGGGGGTCGGGCGGACAGCGAGAGCATGGCTTCTTGATTGACGACGGAAAGGGGTCGGGGCAGCCGAGTGAATTTATGGCCAAAAATTGGGCAAGTTAATGTTTCTTTTGAACTGAACAGATGGGAAGGGGAGAGGTTTTCTCGGAGAAAAATTTAAGGCAAACCAAGAGAACCAGGGTGATCAAATTTCTTTTCGGTGAGTCCTTATGAGGCGTGACCATGGTTGGAGGCCCACCGGTTGTTCCCGGGATGTGGGCCAGACCCGTGTCTTGGGTCCTCTTGATCCTGGATTGTTCGAGCGAGACAATGGGGGGTGATGTGCAACTTGAAGTCTTTTGGTGCTCGTATCTTAAAGAAACTTGACCCGCCACTTTTTAAAGAGATATAATATGTTGGTGGAGTTTGCTCTGGACAAGACCTCTTTACCCACTACTAGAGAAATAGCTATACATGGAAACCTTATTAGTGGCGCATTTTATATGTAATGCATCACTATGTTGTAAGGGGTGGCGCGCTGGTAAAAAATGCGTCGCATATAAACTCTTATAGGTGGCGCATTTTTAAAAATGTGCCACGCATAAGAGTGGGCCAGCCTTGGATCCTCTTATACGTGGCGCATTTGGATAAATGCGCCACCCCTAAGAACTTTATAGGTGACGCATTTTCGAAATGCCAATACACAAATACACCCCCACTGGACCGCCTTTTCAGTTAAAAAAATAAAATAAAATTATAGAAATGTTAAAAAATAAAAGAAAATAAGATCTCCATGTAATATGTGGTCTAGTTATTAGGAAATTTTAAAAACATGAATTTCGATTTTTTTTTGCAAAATCTCTCAAGAATCCGTAAAAAGGGTTTAACTTTTGCATACGAACTCCGATAAAAAGTTTTTTATATGAAAAATCAGCTACTCGAAAAGTTATATTCAAATTCAAGCGGGGAACCCCGTTGAACATTTTTAGAATCCTTAAAAACCTAACAGAAAAAAATACGGGCGTTTGATGATCTAAAGCCAAAAAAATGAATTTTTTTCAAAACTTATTAGTCGCGCATTCTGTATGAAATGCGCCACTAATAACAGAAAAAAGTTAAAAATAATAATAATAATATATTTTTTAACTTTTTAAAAAGTTCAAATAAGCTAGAGGACAGATCGAGAAGATTAAAAAAAGTAGCTAGTAAAATAAAAATATTTTTTTTAAAGTTCAAAATAGGCTTGCATGAGTTTCGAAAAAGTTCAAAATAGGCTTGCATTGGTTTCCCAAACGTATCTATAATTTCTTCTTGCTCCATGCATGTTTTGTGTGACTTTGCCATGATTTGCTTGGACTTTCATACACTTTTGAGCATATTTGGACTACTCTATTAACCCAGTGCAACCAGTTGTTAGTTGTTGTTTTCTGCTGTTTTTGTATTTCATGTTTTACGGCCATTAAAAGTGCTCCAAAAAATCCGGAAAAATCAGATAAAAAATCAGCGACCCGGAAGCTTTCGGAATCACCAAAGCAGCCGAGGGGGGCCACCACAGGGACTCCAGAAGGGTCCCTGGCTGCCCTGTGGGTCCCCTCGACACCCCCCTCCGCCTATATTTAGCCCTCAGGGTGGAAACCCCTAATATCGATCTCTTTTCCGCGAACTCGCCTCTGTACCGCCGCCGCCGCCGTTTCAAGATCGGGGCTGCCTAGAGAAGCTGCACCGGCACCCTACCGGGAGGAGGAACTGTTGGATATATGCTCTAGAGGCAAATAATATAGGATTATTCCAATATATCTAAATAAGTTCATGACCAGTTTCATACTGTGCTGGAACTGTATCAGTGAAACAATGATACATGTGTGGTATAGAAACAACCAGAGTTCCTAGTCAGCCTCTCATGATGACTGGTTTATCGTCAACTCATGATTGTGGTTTCACGATCATGGACAATCAAGTCAATTGACGGTAAGGTCACCTCATTGAATGAATGACGTGATGAACATTACCCAATGCAAGCATTGCAACATGATCAAATCGTAAAAGTTCAGTGTTGTAATTACAGAACGTAGTAGCCTGTTCCTTTGACCGTGAGATCACGCATAATTGCTATCTTCTGAGGATGCTTTGAGTGCATTAACCGTCACACTGAAACATGGTGATCATAAAGGTGTATCTTGGGCTATCCGATGGGATATGTTGAGGAGTGTTGATTCAAGAGCGGGATTTGTCAATCCATATAATGGAAAGATACTTCATGGCCAACTCGGTGAGATTGCTTCCATAAAGCTGCGCAGCGTGTGACTAGGTCACAAGGATGAATATCACGGAACGAGTGAATAAGATTTGTCAGTAACAAGATAGAACTAATGCATTGGATGCAGTTGATCGAATCTTGGACTAATCTAGTATCGCATGACAAAGGGAATGGTATACAACGTGTACGGTTCAATCGGTTACTTCTGGAATGCACAGGGGTCATTATGGGCATCTAGGTCCCGCTATTGATCATTGGCCGTAGCCTTTGTCTCGGTCATGACTGGAGTGTTCTCGGACCGTAGGGTAACACACTTAAGGTCTCAATGAATATCGGAGACCTTTCGGAACTATCGGAGTTACCGGAGAAGAGAGAAAGACGTACCGGAAAATTTCCGTGTTGGTCCGAAGGACGTTCGGAGTGAGCTGGAAGGAGTTCCGGATCATCGGGAGATGAAATCATATGTATTATTTATTAATTAAGTGAATTAATAATTAATAATAATTTATTTCAGATTAAAAAGTGCAATGGGCCTTATTTGTGAAAGAAGCCCATTAGGGGAAGGAGGAAAATAAAAGGGAAAAGGAAAAGGGAAAAAAGGGGGGCGCCATGGGCCTTGGGGCCCATGTGGGTGGCGCCCCACTTTCCCCCCCCCCTCCTCCTAGCCGCACCCTCCCCCCTTGGCAAGGGATTAGTCCCACATTGCCAAGGGAAGGGGGGTTGACTCCTTCCGTCTGCCTATATAAAGATGGGCAGGGGTGCACTTCTTTAACAGATAAAAATTCGCAGAGAATTCAATATTACTCCGAATTGAGATCGATTTTCACCGGTCTTCTCCCCTCTCTCGTCTCTCTCAAGTCGGGGTCCCCTTGTCTGGAACCTGTGCTGCGATTGAGGCTTCTCTGCTACGCGGACGCCGTCGTGTTGCCGAAACTCCGGTTCCGGGAGGTCTACTTCCGCCACCTTCGCTGGATCGGAGAACGGAGGTCGTCATCGAGTCCGTACGTGTGCGAGTACTACGAGGTGATGCACGTGCGACACTACCACCCAACAGGGTGCTAACACAGCCAGGGGGCTGTGAAAGGTTTACGGCTTCATCAACCACGTTTGCGGGAACGTTTCCCGCGCAACGGTCTACACCTCGAGGTATGTTTCCGCAAGTCTTTCCGTTACAGCATTACAACTAGATAGATCTTGGGTTAAGGGCGACGCTAGGTAGAAAAATTATTGTTTTCTGCTGCGAGACCTAACAGCGGTATCATGAGCTAGATCTATGCTTCGTATTGCTGTACGGTTAGAACACATCGGGGATGTGGGCGTTGATTCTACGATTGTTACCCTCTCACGTGTACTTGTTATATCTGTGGCATTGTCTGATGAAGCGGCTCCCGACCGACCTTACGCGTACGCTTACGCGAGACTGGTTCCACGCTTGACATACGGCTTGTACCGTATAAAGTGGCTCTGGGGGGTGTCTGTCTCTCTTACTTTAGCGGATATGGCATTTGCAACGGAGGGCCTCGTACGGGGTGTAATAGAGACAATCTATAATCAGCGTTGTGGTTCAATGTTCGTAGAAATGGTTGATCTATGAAAAGCCCTAGCAGCCACGTGAAACATGCAATATACAAATATAGAGGCGTCTAACTTTATATTGCAGAGGGGGCTATTGTTGTTTGCTTAATCTTGATGTAGTGATAGCTTTGCTATGTGTTACTAGAAAGTAGTAAACGTTCATCATGATGAAACAAACTTAAATGGAGACACTGTAGACTTAGTGCCACCATGATCATACATCTTAAAACATGCTAGTATAGGATACACGACGGTAGCATAAAATAAGATGATCCCTTATAAAATGCCAAACATAAGTATTCTACCGAAGTGTGCACCACCTGGAAGGTTCTCTTTATGATAGGCAGGCCGTGACGATCGGGTGTCATACATACATTAGAATTCGCATGAGGTTGGGCCTGGCAAGCCTAGCATATGTCGATATGGCCTTGCTAACAGCATATAACACTAAGGTCAATTTGGCGAGCCTAGCATATGTAGATATGGCCTCGGAATACTAGAGATCGAAAGATCGAGCATGAGTCACATATAGGATGTGATCGCACAAACTAGTTGTCTACCTTTGAAACTAATCCGTCGACCGTTGTGATATTTGAGGACGGATAGTGAATCTGGATTATGTAATCACTAAAACTTCTTAGGGATGATTGTTTTAGTGTGAGCTCATCTATAATATGATTATTATGAACTAATTGTTATGAACTAGTCTTAATTGTTTTCCTTGCAAATATTTTGTAGAAAATGAATCCAAATGAACATCGTGAATTGCTTTATTTCATGGGTGGTGATAGACTTAAAGTAAATGGGTCAAACTTCGTTGATTGGTATCTATGCCTTAGGACTTCACTCAAGAGAGTAAACATCTTGTTCATAATAGAAAACCATGTGGGAGATCCTCCGAATAACAATGGAGATGAACAAGAAATGATGGATTACTATGTTCGTCGACATAAATACTTTGTGGTGAAGAATGTTATGGAACACTCCATGTCAAATGAGTTGAGAAATCTGTTTAGGGAAACTAGTGCTTATGACATGATAGACACGCTAAAGTCGTTGTTTATACGTCAGTTCAGAGTGGCCAGATTTGAGTTAGAAAAACAGTTTCTTTCTACAAAGATGGAAGAGCACACCTGCCTGAGAGCCCACCTAGACAAGATGCATAGGATGTATCTGAGCCTTGTGGAAGACTTTGACTATTGGACAACAAATGAATCTACCACAGAGGAGTTTGCGATAAACACGGTGCTACATTCGCTTCCACCGAGTTATCAAGATTATGTCCATGGCTATGTCGGGAGAGGAGATAAAATGCATCTCCAGGATTTCATGACTAATATTCTTGATGCAAAGGTTGCACCCGTTAAAGGAGAAATTTTTGATGGAGAAGTATATATTTGATATACTCGTTATAAATGTTTGTTCCCTTATACAACATTTGCAGTTTAATAAGTATTTGATACTTGTTCTGTTTTATGAAAACAGGGCCTGTCGTTGCATGGACGGGAAGAGGTGCGATCCAGGATTGATGGCAACCAAGACAGTTGATGGCCACCAAGATTTCACCAAGACATCTATCATAGGATTATACATAGAGTATTAGATAAATCTTTTGTAATCAATCGAATATGAACACTTAGTGGTATGTCTTGCATCTCGCGAGACAAAGTTATTCATGTTTTGAGACAAATCAGTAGTTCCAGTTTGATGAATAAAGTGTGCTTATACTATGATTACAACTGAGTTTATAATATGATAGAAGCATTTATAAAACACCATAATTGTCAAGTGATATTCAATGTTTAATGATTAAGTTATTATGAATAACAATAAGGTCAAAAGTCATAACTATACTAAATGCATGAGATGAATTCATAAATGATGAAGTCATTAGATACTCGATCTATTAACTCATGAATTTATTATCAACCAAGATGACTAATGACGGAGTTCTAGCAAAGTAGAACTTGCGCCAAACATTGTACATAAATGATGTATTAACCAAGCGCATGAATAATCATTAAAGATGCTTCGCATGATTAATTGAACAAGGCATTCAATTAAGATCATAAATCTGAGATTACGGAATCACAGTGAAGTTGGATATAAGAATACAAATCACCATGATGTGATCAAAGTGATGAGTGTTATAGTTGACATAAATGGGAGACTTGTGGAAATAATGCCACAAATTACGATGGAAGTTTAAAGTGCTCAAGCACCTGAACCATTTGTAGTCATACTAAAATGTAGTATGGTCTAAATACATTCCCCTTACGCTAATGCTATTTTGAATGAACAAAGTTGTTATAATTTATTAAGTTAAAACACCCACTTCATGAAATAAGGAAACCATTCTGAATTTAATGAAGCTGATGACTCCATATGATGATGGTGTTAGAAAGTTTCTAGAAGTTTGATATGATATAACTTTCTTTGTATTAGAGTTGTGAGCAATTGTAAAACACACCTTCCCAAATAGCAAAACTTGTATTGCTTGAATTGGTGAATGATAAGATGGTTCTCAAGGAATAAACCAATGGGAGAAAAGTGAATTCTTTGACCAGGGTGATTGACCCTGCCTCCAGATAACAGAGTAACGCAACGGAAAATGTTCCGCTGAAATGACTCCATGAGAAGAGGAAATATGCTATTGATGATGATCATGGTATATTAGTTAAAGCCTTAGTTTAAAAATAAGAAGATTATCATGAATACGTTCTGTACAGAACAATAATCATGAGTCTTCTTAAGTGAAACAAAAGGGACACTGCTCATAAATTATGAAGGATTGATGGTTACCTAGGAAACGAGGAGAAATTAAATCATATTGAGTTGCATATGGGATGGCTCACATCCTATGAAATAAAGCAATTATTTCACATTCCGAATAACCAGGAAGTTATTAAGAATGATGCAATACATAAAGACATGATTTGGCACATAAAAGATGTTATAGCTAAATTCAATAATGATTGACTACGGAAGCGTAGTAATGCTAAATCAATATGGGTATTTCATTCACGAACACTATGAAGGGACCATAGCTTGAAATTGCATCACATTCAAGTTGTGGAATTTGAAGAGAAGTAGCAATTGGCATAACGAAAGAATGTTTTGGTAAGATGGACCATAGTACCTCAAGGCAGAAACTCTCAACCTTGATTTGATCAAGTGAATTTGAAGTAATCAAAATATTGAGATGGACTGCAATTTCATGAAACTGAGTGGGAGCTTTGGAGACTTCCTGAAAACTTGGAATGCAGAGAGAATTTTGAGTGGGAGCTTTGGGAGCAATATTATTATGTCTGACATAATTAAAATAGAAACTTAATAAAAGCTTACTTACAGATATATGTCGGGTATATTTGAGTGGGAGCACAATGTCAATTTCATATATATACGGTGATATATGTGAAAACAATCTCATATATATATACGTTGATATACATGGAGATTAAGGCTAATAAGATGAAAGGATTACGAGAATCTTATATGAATGAAATACAGATGTGTCACACACTAAAATCTATAAGGATAGATTAGGACACGTGTAATGAACATCAAAAGGATTGGAATGATATCATAGACAAGAAAAGGTTCTTGTGGCTAGGAATTATATAAAGGATGTAAAACCTTAATATCACAAAATAATGTTTTAATGGAAGAATAGGGATGCACTTTGTCTCAAGACATGTGATCCTATATGACCTTTGACATATGATTCTACCATAAAACGGAAGTTGTGAATCCAATAACAGAATGACTTAAAGGTTCTTAGAAGAAGAACAGGTTCCGATGTACTTGGTTGGCAAAACACAGAACCTGAGCAAAGTCCAAGCATTCAGTATCTGAAGAGAAACTGAGGACAATACTCTAAATGATAGAAAAGATAATATACTTGAATGTAATACTGGATTACGATTGCAAGCCTTATTATGGGTCTATATGAATTAGAGATATCACCAAAAGGAATAGAAAGGAAATGTGAGCTATAATTTCACGAACCAAAACTCTACAAAATATAAATATCTACTTAAGGAAGTAGAAGGTTGAATAAAGTTTACCGTAAGAAGTTTAGACTTCTAGCTGAGTGTATTTTTCAGTATACATGACTATGGGAGTCCTAGGGACTAAAACCATTTTGTCATTAGAGAATACTGTAAAATAATAAGTCTCACTCTCCCGCCAAACTTATAATTCAAGCATTATTAGATAATGAAGGGTATATCAAGCAAGTTGACCAATACCTGTTGCAAAGGAACATACGAATCTGAACGGGTACAGATCGTTGACGAAACCTCTTCCATGAGCAAACATGATCAATAAACACTTATATGATAAGATGATTATGTTCGAGAAAATATGCAGCTAGATTATTTGCTATCTAGTGCAAGTGGGAGACTGTTGGATATATGCTCTAGAGGCAAATAATATATGATTATTCCAATATATCTAAATAAGTTCATGACCAGTTTCATACTGTGCTGGAACTGTATCAGTGAAACAATGATACAGGTGTGGTATAGAAACAACCAGATTTCCTAGTCAGCCTCTCATGATGACTGGTTTATCGTCAACTCATGATTGTGGTTTCACGATCATGGACAATCAAGTCAATTGACGGTAAGGTCACCTCATTGAATTAATGACGTGATGAACATTACCCAATGCAAGCATTGCAACATGATCAAATCATAAAAGTTCAGTGTTGTAATTACAGAACATAGTAGCCTGTTCCTTTGACCGTGAGATCACGCATAATTGCTATCTTCTGAGGATGCTTTGAGTGCATTAACCGTCACACTGAAACATGGTGATCATAAAGGTGTATCATGGGCTATCCGATGGGATATGTTGAGGAGTGTTGATTCAAGAGCGGGATTTTTCAATCCATATAATGGAAAGATAATTCATGGCCAACTCGGTGAGATTGCATCCATAAAGCTGCGCAGCGTGTGACTAGGTCACAAGGATGAATATCACGGAACGAGTGAATAAGATTTGTTGGTAACAAGATAGAACTAATGCATTGGATGCATTTGATCGAATCTTGGACTAATCTAGTATCGCATGACAAAGGGAATGGTATACAACGTGTACGGTTCAATCGGTTACTTCCGGAATGCACAGGGGTCATTATGGGCATCCAGGTCCAGCTATTGATCATTGGCCGTAGACTTTGTCTCGGTCATGACTGTAGTGTTCTCGGACCGTAGGGTAACACACTTAAGGGCTCGATGAATATCGGAGACCTTTTCGGAACTATCGGAGTTACCGGAGAAGAGAGAAAGACGTACCGGAAAAGTTCCTTGTTGGTCCGAAGGACGTTCGGAGTGAGCTGGAAGGAGTTCCGGATCATCGGGAGATGAGATAATATGTATTATTTATTAATTAAGTGAATTAATAATTAATAATTATCTATTTCAGATTAAAAAGTGCAATGGGCCTTATTTGTGAAAGAAGCCCATCAGGGGAAGGAGGAAAATAAAAGGGAAAAGGAAAAGGGAAAAAAGGGGGGCGCCATGGGCCTTGGGGCCCATGTGGGTGGCACCCCACTTTCCCCCCCTCCTCCTAGCCGCACCCTCCCCCCTTGGCAAGGGATTAGTCCCACATTGCCAAGGGAAGGGGGTTGACTCCTTCCGTCTGCCTATATAAAGATGGGCAGGGGTGCACTTCTTTAACAGAGAAAAAATCGCAGAGAATTCAATATTACTCCGAATTGAGATCGGTTTTCACCGGTCTTCTCTCCTCTCTCGTCTCTCTCAAGTCGGGGTCCCCTTGTCTGGAACCTGTGCTGGGATTGAGGCTTCTTTGCTACGCGGACGCCGTCGTGCTGCCGAAACTCCGGTTCCGGGAGGTCTACTTCCGCCACCTTCGCTGGATCGGAGAACGGAGGTCGTCATCGAGTCCGTACGTGTGCGAGTACTACGATGTGCCGCACGTGCGACACTACCACCCAACAGCGCGCTAACACAACCAGGGGGCTGTGAAAGGTTTACGGCTTCATCAACCACGTTTGCGGGAACGTTTCCCGCGCAACGGTCTACACCTCGAGGTATGTTTCCGCAAGTCTTTCCGTTACAACATTACAGCTAGATAGATCCTGGGTTAAGGGCGACGCTAGTTAGAAAAATTATTGTTTTCTGCAGCGAGACCCAACAGGAACCCCCTCCGGGAGACTATCCATAGCCATGGACGCCTCCTGGATGTACCGTGAGTAGTCCCCCTTGGACCATGGGTCCGTGACCAGTAGCTATGTGATGTACCTCTCCTCTCTTTGTGCTTCTACTTTCGAGACCTCGTGAGCTGAAGGGAATATGCCCGAGAGGCAATAATAAAGTGGTTATTATCTTATTCCATGTTTATGATAAATGTTTATTTTCATGCTATAATTGTGTTAACCGGAAACGTTAATACATGTGTGTTTAATAAACAGAGAAAAGGTTCCTAGTAATGCCTCTCTTTATACTAGCTTGTTGATTAACGGATGATCAAGGTTTCCTGATCATGAACATTGGATGTTGTTAATAACAAGGTCATGTCATTGGAGAATGATGTGATGAACATACACCCACAGTAGTTATAGCAATACGATCATGTCATCAAGTTTCTATTGCTGTATCAAACTTTCACGAAGTAACCCTAATCCTTAGACCATGAGATCACGTCAATCACTGACACCGGAAGAGTACTTTGATTCCATCAAACGTCACACCGTAACAGGGTGATTATAAAGGTGTCGTTGGGTACTTGGAAAGTGTTAGTTGAGGCTCGTGGATCAAGAGTGGGATTTGTCCATCCAGATGACGGAGAGATATACTCTGGGCCCTCTCGGTGATATCACATTGACATCGCTTGCAAGCACGTGACTGGCTCACGAGGATGTTATATCACGGAACGAGTAAAGAGTACTTGTCGGTAACGAGATCGAACTAGGTATGGATGATACCAAATGATCGGATCTCGGACAAGTAAAATATCGCGAGACAAAAGGAATTGGTTACGGAGTTTTGGTTCACACGATCACTAGTTCATCGTTGAGTAAGTGGGAGTCATCATGGATCTCCAGATCCCGCTGATGATTATTGATCAGAGAAGAGTCTCTGTCATGTCCATTTTATTCACGAACCGTAGGGTGACACACTTAAGGATTCGTTGACGCGTTTGAGTGGATACGGAACGCCAGAGAATATACTGGACAACACATGGACTGTTTTGATAAAACTGCTGGAATAGTTTCGGTATATCAAAATAGTGCAAGGGGATAATTGTTAATGTGTTCATTGAATGAAGTGTTCATCAATGAAGTACTCATTAAATGAAGTGTTCATTAATTTGAGTGACATTAAACAAGATAATTAAAAGTGTTTTAATGTGATAAACTCTTGGAATTTTGAGTGGAGAATTATGGAAGTTATGGGAATAATGTGTGACCCTTTGTTTTTGTGAGTGGAGAGTCCACCCACATGATGAGGGGAGAGGTGGGGGCACCTCTTGGGGCGTGCTACCCCTTGGGGGCTGCCTCCCCCTCCTATATATAGATGGGTGGAGACCCCTCTACACACCAATTCCTCCATCTCTCATATGCCCTTTGGTTGGCATCTTCCTCCCCTTGCTAGCTGATCCAGTTTCACGAGTACGGTGCTTAGGCGAAGCCCTGCTCAAGATCTTCTCTACCACCACCACCACTATGTTGTAGTGCTGCTGGAGTTCCCGAGGATCCACTACTTCCGCTGCCCAACTGGAGCAAGGGGCGGAGGTCGTCACTGATCTGTACGTGTGACCGACTACGGAGACGCTGCCCGTTCGTGGCGTCAAGTCTTCATCACGACCTTGAGGTCGGCGAGTGTTCGACTACATCACCCACGAGAATAGTTCTCGTTAAAGCTTTTGGTCTTCGAGGGTGAGTCCTTCTCAAACCGTTACAAGTGATCTTCTAGATGTGATCTTGGCTGTTACAACCGTAGGAAAATTTTTGTTTTCTATGCAACGAACCCTTCAGTGGTATCAGAGCCTCGTCTATGCGTAGATGCTTTGTACGGTTAGAACACATAGAGATGTGGGCGTTGATCCTCTAGTTGTTACCCTCTTTTGTGCACTTGTTCATATTGCGGCAATGTTGGATTGAAGCGGCCCTAAGCGCAGATTGCGTGTCACGCTTGACATACGGCTTGTACCGTATAAAGTGGCTTTGGGGGTGTCAGTTTCTCTAACATTAGTGATATGGCATTTGCAACGGAGGGCCCTGGAAAGGGATGAAAAGAAACAACTAGCGAATCAACGTTGTGGTTCTTGTCCGTAGGTAAGATCGGTTCTTTCCTAGGAAGCCCAAAACCACGTAAAATTTGCAAAGATAATTTAGAAGCGTCTAACTTGTTTTTGCAGGGCATGTGATGTGATATGGTCATTGTTACAAAATTTTTGTATGAAATGAGATTTATTGTAAACAACCGGCAGGAGCCATATGGTTGTGTTTTTCCTTTTTAAGGCCTGCGTGCTGTATATATATCCATGAGATATATTGTAATGGAGAAGAACGACCATGGTGGTGGCGCCATGGACCTTGGTGTCGCGCCGGTGGCATGATGGAGATCATACCAAGACGCACAAGATGGAGATCTAATGCGAGAAGGACCATATCATATCACATTATCCATGCATGTGATGTTTATCCTTTTATGCATCTTATTTTGCTTAGTTACGATCATGATCGCTGCGGTAGCATTATAAGATGATCCCTCTCACTTAATATCAAGATAATTATATGTTCTTCCTTAGTATGCACCGTTAAGAAAGTTCGTCGTTTCGAGACACCACGTGATGATCGGGTGTGATAGACTCTACGTTCGCATACAACGGGTGTTTTCAAGCCTAGCATGTACAGACATGGCCTTGAAACACATGCAAGTACTAAGGTTCTACTTGGCGAGCCTAGCATGTACAGACATGGCCTCGGAACATGGACCGAAAGGTTAAGCACGAGTCATATGGATGATATGATGAACCATATTGAGATGCTCGCCATTGCAGCTACACTGCCTCACGTGATGATCGGTCGTGGTGTAGTGAATTTGGTTCGTGTAATCACCAAAGACGACTCGAGGGATGTTGTTTTTGAGTGGGAGTTAGATGAACTCATTTTATCATGAACTAAATCAAAGTGAATTTGCATAGTTCGTTGTAGTCATTGGCATTTGTTTACTACCTTTGCGCTTAGCTATAATTGAGATAATATAACTATAGAATTCTGGATATTTAACTTTACGGACTGGTACCGTATTGTTTGAGTGTCAATCTAAAGTTTAAAGTCTTATTGCAAACTTTAGCAAACCTTGCTTACTCCATGAAGTTTAATAATGTGTATTAAATCGAGAGTAACAATTCCAGTGTTAGTGTCTAAGTATCACACTTGCCTCCATGATCCTTGATATTCAAATGTTGTTTGTTATTATCAAGGTTATCTAGGAGCTGAAAGGATTGTTTCAGAAACTATCATGTGTTGAAGATATAGCGATATCTGAAACAATGTTTAGTTGCAATGTGATAGAGTAAAATTTAGTGAGAAACATGTTCTCATATTGTATGAGAATTTGTGAAGGTTGGAGACACTATGTGTCCTAATCTCTCAAAAAGGTTTTGGGAACTAATATTGTACTCACAGTTTGTCCCTATGAGCTATGGTAGTTTTGTCATGAAAGTTGTCATGATAGGATGAATGGAAGATGTAGGTAAAATGTTTACTACACTATAAGATTACTAAAGAATGGAATTTGGAAGAACACCAAACATTTGATGACGGTGATCTACATCAAAGTGAGAATCAAAGGGTGTTAGTATTTGACTAACACACTTTGGATTATGTGTCATTTGAATGGTGCCACAAGTGATGTTGATAAATTCTTCTAAAAAGGAAAGGAATTGCTGAAAGAGGATCTGAAAAATATTTTGGCGAAAAGAAAAAGGAAAAGACTGGAAATGTCCAGCTCGGGTATATAGATGATATACATGTTATGGGTATATTCATTGCTTGTTAAACAGCGTGATTCTTGAGTATTGGATACTGATTGGTTGGTATGAAGTGTCATACGGAACAACGCAATACAAGAGTTGCAATGGCCTGAGTAACTAGCAAATGAATATGGGATGATTCTCATCAAGAACAAAATAAAGTGTTATTGTGTTTATCGTTGGAATTAAACCTAGCCTTCAAGATTTATTTGAATAATTGTTATTCTGTTCTGGTGTTATACGAACAATAGTTGTTCAAATTATCACCATATTCATAGAAGATGGATGAACTCTATAAATCTTGTTGGAGAAATCACATCCATAATAACTGATGCTAAACATGTCGCAAGACAAATGATTAGAAGATCACTTATGAGTGACACCACCGTTTGAATCATATTGGAAAGAAACACATGAAGAAACTCCATGGTGATGGAATTTTGGAGTCTTTTGATTTTGAATCAATTGACGGTTGTGAGAAATTTCTAGAGATGATTGAAACACCGTTTAAATCATATTGGAAAGATAACATGAAGAAACTCCATGTTGGTGGAATTTTGGAGTCTTTTGATTTTGAATCAATTGACGCTTGTAAGAATTTCCTAGAAATGATTGAAACTCCTTTCATAGGCAAAGAAGAACGGACGACTAACTTATTGGACATTATACATGTTGATGTGTATAGTTCATTATGTGTAGCCATGTGTGGTGGGTCTTATAACTTCATATACTTTAACCAAGGATTTGAGTGGATATATGTGTATATTTACTTGATAAGGAAGAAGTATGAAATGTTTGAAAATGTTCAAATAAATTTCAAGATGAAGTGAAAATCATTGTAACGAGAAAATAAGAGTTTATGATTGGATCATAAAAGAAGATTTTTGAGTTAAAAGTTTAGCAAATGCCTGAGAGTTTAGGAATCGTTCCAAAACTTGCATTTCCCGAAACACCATAGGAGTATGGAGTGTTCGAGAGATGTAATCAAACCTTGTTTGACATGGTAAGGATCAAAGGTGTTATTTATAAAATTGCCATTATATTTTAAGGATTAAGCTTTAGAGACTACCGCTTTTCACTGAAAAGAGCGCCATCGAGATCCGTTGAAATGACACCATATAAGTTATGGAATGGGATAAAACCCAATTTGTCTTTTCTTAAATTTTGGTATGCAAGGCATATGTAAAATGTTTACAACCAAAGTCAGATAAAGTACGTCTTTGTAGGTTATCCCAAAGTAACCGTTGGGTATTCCTCCATAACACTAAAGACAAAAGTTTTTTGTGGCTAAGAGCATCAAGTTTCTTGAGAAGGAATTTTTTGCGAAAAGTTAAGTGGGAGGACAGTAGAACTTCGATTAGGTTGTTGAACCTAAGCTTTATGTGCTAAGTGGCGCAGCGCCGGAAAGTGTCCCGGAAGCGGCCGCAATGCTCTTGGCTCCCGTGTCCCAAAGGTTGTGGTCACGACGATCTAAGTTCCTATTGAACTGCGTAGTTCGGGTAATCGGTCAAATAGTAAGATTTGAGATTGAATCATTGTTATTTGATAATAATGGACCGACTACATGCAAAGAAGCGATGATGGGCCCTGACTCCGGCAAAATGGCTAGAAGCTATAAAATCCGTGATAGTTCCATACACGAGAAACCAAGTTTCTGAACTTGGAAGACCCTCTAGATACCGTGTTTGGATCTATAAAGAAACAGACGTGGATGTTCTCACATCTATGAAATATTCGACATATCGTTAAAATGGTTTACGATTATGTTCAAAGAGTTGGCTATGACAAGATTTGATCTTTCATAATGATATTTAGTCTGGACGGATTATTGTAGCAACCACTACATATGCTAGTTTTGGTATATGGTAGTTGAACAAACGGAACAACGTTCTTCTAATAGAATGGTTACCTAGGACGTGTACCGGACACGGTCCAAAGGGTTCTGTTAATTCAAAGGATGCTAAAATAGCATGCAAATTTCAATGGTTGAAATAAGCATTCGCGGAGTTGGAATCTTCATCATGATGAAATTGTTAAAACGTTTAGTTTCATCAGAGACGGTGAAGATGCTTGCTTTTGCAAGAAATTAAGTGGGAGCGCTGAGACATATTTCTAATACATTATGTATAAGACATATTGTTGATTGGAAATGATGTATCTTTTATTGACACGGGTGAAGTTTCATTGAAAATTTGATTTTAATGGAAGATTTGGGCAAAAGCAGTATATTGGGCTAATATGGTCTATATAGATAGATTGAGGTGCTAATATGGTTGGGCCGAAGTACATATATGAAATATTGAATAAGTTCAATATGGAAACGACGAGAAAGGTTCTTGCCGCATGGAAAAGGTTGAAGCGAGACTCAAGTGTTTTGACACTTGGTGAGTAAAATCACATGAATGATTTGATCAATCATGTAGACCATGATATGTACAATTCCAGAATGTCCTATGCTCTAAATGTTATGAGCATATACCAGAATGATTCATAAGATGATCATTGGACAATAGTAAAGATATCCTTACGTGCTTTGGAAGGACTAAGAATATATTATGTATGTTGGACAATAGTTCATTGTAAAGTGTTACATTGATACTAGTTTTGTCGCAAGATACAATCTAAATTTATCTCAATTTTGGAAGTGTGTTAAGGTGGAAAAATGTAATGGAAGAAAGTTCCATGATAGATTTGGAATAGTTCCAAATGGATTTGGATGAGTTCCAAAGTTAAGACATTATAACGAATACTACAACGAAAGGCTAAGTATATGACTGCTCTAGCAGCAGCAAAGGAGGGCATTTGTGTCAAGAAGTTTGTTTAACAAACTAGGTGTAGTTCCAAACGGGCTAATACTATGAAGATCTATTGTACGACAATAGATTCAACATGTTTTGAGCTCAAGGGACTAAGGTCTCACCGGAGGACCAAATTTAGGCAATGCCATCTCATTAGTGAATGAGTGATGCGTAGAGACGCAAAGAAATGCAAATACACACGGACCTGAAGTGTCAGATCTGGAGATTAGGTTTACCACTAGCAATGCGTATGGATAACAACTGAATGCCATAGGTGTTGGATGCGCAAGTACCAAACTAGATTATTGACTCTAGTGCAAGTGGGAGACTGAAGGGAATATGCCCGAGAGGCAATAATAAAGTGGTTATTATCTTATTCCATGTTTATGATAAATGTTTATTTTCATGCTATAATTGTGTTAACCGGAAACGTTAATACATGTGTGTTTAATAAACAGAGAAAAGGTTCCTAGTAATGCCTCTCTTTATACTAGCTTGTTGATTAACGGATGATCAAGGTTTCCTGATCATGAACATTGGATGTTGTTAATAACAAGGTCATGTCATTGGAGAATGATGTGATGAACATACACCCACAGTAGTTATAGCAATACGATCATGTCATCAAGTTTCTATTGCTGTATCAAACTTTCACGAAGTAACCCTAATCCTTAGACCATGAGATCACGTCAATCACTGACACCGGAAGAGTACTTTGATTCCATCAAACGTCACACCGTAACAGGGTGATTATAAAGGTGTCGTTGGGTACTTGGAAAGTGTTAGTTGAGGCTCGTGGATCAAGAGTGGGATTTGTCCATCCAGATGACGGAGAGATATACTCTGGGCCCTCTCGGTGATATCACATTGACATCGCTTGCAAGCACGTGACTGGCTCACGAGGATGTTATATCACGGAACGAGTAAAGAGTACTTGTCGGTAACGAGATCGAACTAGGTATGGATGATACCAAATGATCGGATCTCGGACAAGTAAAATATCGCGAGACAAAAGGAATTGGTTACGGAGTTTTGGTTCACACGATCACTAGTTCATCGTTGAGTAAGTGGGAGTCATCATGGATCTCCAGATCCCGCTGATGATTATTGATCAGAGAAGAGTCTCTGTCATGTCCATTTTATTCACGAACCGTAGGGTGACACACTTAAGGATTCGTTGACGCGTTTGAGTGGATACGGAACGCCAGAGAATATACTGGACAACACATGGACTGTTTTGATAAAACTGCTGGAATAGTTTCGGTATATCAAAATAGTGCAAGGGGATAATTGTTAATGTGTTCATTGAATGAAGTGTTCATCAATGAAGTACTCATTAAATGAAGTGTTCATTAATTTGAGTGACATTAAACAAGATAATTAAAAGTGTTTTAATGTGATAAACTCTTGGAATTTTGAGTGGAGAATTATGGAAGTTATGGGAATAATGTGTGACCCTTTGTTTTTGTGAGTGGAGAGTCCACCCACATGATGAGGGGAGAGGTGGGGGCACCTCTTGGGGCGTGCTACCCCTTGGGGGCTGCCTCCCCCTCCTATATATAGATGGGTGGAGACCCCTCTACACACCAATTCCTCCATCTCTCATATGCCCTTTGGTTGGCATCTTCCTCCCCTTGCTAGCTGATCCAGTTTCACGAGTACGGTGCTTAGGCGAAGCCCTGCTCAAGATCTTCTCTACCACCACCACCACTATGTTGTAGTGCTGCTGGAGTTCCCGAGGATCCACTACTTCCGCTGCCCAACTGGAGCAAGGGGCGGAGGTCGTCACTGATCTGTACGTGTGACCGACTACGGAGACGCTGCCCGTTCGTGGCGTCAAGTCTTCATCACGACCTTGAGGTCGGCGAGTGTTCGACTACATCACCCACGAGAATAGTTCTCGTTAAAGCTTTTGGTCTTCGAGGGTGAGTCCTTCTCAAACCGTTACAAGTGATCTTCTAGATGTGATCTTGGCTGTTACAACCGTAGGAAAATTTTTGTTTTCTATGCAACGAACCCTTCATGAGCTGCCTCACATGATCGAGGCACTTTTTTAATTTCTACTGTTGCTATGCCGAGTTTGCTGGGATCTGATGGATTATGAGACTATGTTTAGATTGTGATGAGTAATATATTTGGTTCTTCTCTTTTATATTTTGTTCTTGAGTAAATTCTTGCATGTTCTCCGTTGCAGTATTTTGCTTTGGCCAAGTAGTTTGTTGCAACTCCAAGAGGGAGCGTTATGCTTGATTGTGGGTTCAGCCCCTTGATGTCTAGCTTGAGTGACAGAAACATGAGACTAGGGGATGTGATGTTGCCACCAGGGATAAAAAAACGGTGCTTGTACCCGCGGGTGCAAGGATTCTTTACTTTACGCAAAGTTCTTTTAATGCAAATGTCTGTTGCTTTGAGTTTACACTTTGGGTGGGATTCGCAACTTAATACCAGCGAGATGTTCTGGATAGATATCTCAAGGTGGATGATTCGTAGTAGATGTAGTTGGATTTCGGTCTACTTACCTTGGCGTACTGCCCATTGCTTTTGAGCCCTTCCTTTCTTTGCAGCATAGTTAGCATTGCGGTGCCTTCATAATTCTGTCAATTGCCTAGTTGTGATTTGTGTACCTCGCTAGCACTTTTATCGTCTTTTGGGAGAGAGACATCACTAGTGAAAATCACGTGACCCCGGTCCATCTTCACATTATTGTTTACACCCTAAATTTACTTTCAGTCTTTACTTTGAGTTGCCACTATTATTATCTCTTGCGTTGATCCTTTGTAAATAGCAAGGCCGGAGGAATTGACAACTCCTCTGTACTCATTGGGAGAAAAGTTATTTGTTTCTGTGTGCAGGTCCTGTCAACTCCCTAGCCAGAAGCTAATTTCTGGCGCCGTTGGCACCTTCTTGTATTTCCGCGAGTCCTACTGGAGACAAACCTTGGTATCTTCACTGAGGGAAATTTGCTGCTACGCTACATCTCACCTTCCACTTGGGGTAACCAACGAGGAGTGAGAGAACTATCCTCACCGTATCTAGCTAATTTCTGGCGCCGTTGCCGGGGACTCCAGTCTACAAGATAGGGGAGTTTCACACTATTTTTTATCTTTGCTTTTTAGTCTTGTTAGTTTCCCTTTCAGTTTTTACTTTTGTGTCCCTTATCAAAAATACCAAAAATACCTGCTGCTACTATGGGTTCCAATGAATGCACCAAGTTCTGTGACTTCACTATTCACAACAACAGTGACTTTATCTGCACTCCTATTGCTCCACCTGCCACTTCAGCACCTTCTTATGAAATTAAACCTGCTCTACTTAATCTTGTTATGAAAGATCAATTCTCAGGTGCTGGAGAGGACGCTGCCTTGCACTTAAACAATTTTATCGAGCTCTGTGATATGCAAAAGTACAAGGAAGTGGATGGAGACATCGTCAAGCTGAAGCTTTTTCCTTTCTCTCTGAGAGGAAGAGCCAAGGAGTGGCTGCAATCCTTACCCAAGAATAGTATCGATTCTTGGAGCAAATGCAAAGATGCTTTTATAGGGAAGTATTATCCCCCTGCTAAAATTATTCAATTAAGGAGTAACATTATGAATTTCAGGCAATTGGATAATGAACACGTTGCCCAGGCATGGGAACATATGAAGACGCTTGTTAAGAACTGCCCCACACATGGACTGACTACCTGGATGGTTATCCAGACTTTTTATGCAGGCTTGAACTTTACCTCGCGGAACCTGTTAGATTCGGCCGCGAGAGGAACTTTTATGTCAACCACACTTGGTGCTGCCACAAATCTACTTGATGAGATGATGTTGAACTACTCTCAGTGGCGCACCGAAAGATCTCCAACTGGTAAGAAGGTAAATTCTGTCGAGGAGATCTCCTCTCTAAATGAAAAGGTTGACCTTATCATGTCTCTACTTACCAAGCAAGCTCCTATTGGTCCTCAGGATGTTCCTTTAAATTCTTTGGTTGCTCAAGAGCAAGTAGATGTGAATTTTGTCTCTAGAAACAACTTCAACAATAGTGCTTATATGAGTAATTTTGGTAGCAACAATCCTAGGCCTTTCCCATCCAACAACTATGGGAACAACAACACTTATCCAAGCACCAAAAACTCCACCTTTGAACTAGAGACCTTGCTCAAAGACTTTATCACTACCCAAAAAGCCTTCAACAAGAGTGTGGAAGAGAAATTAGATAAATTAGATATCCTCTCTTTGAAGGTAGACAACATAGCCCATGATGTAGAGATGCTGAAGATTAGAACTTCTCCCCCTGAGGAGAGGAAGACCACTCCTATGAATGCCATCCAAGTCCAAATTAATGAAAACATTAGGATGTTGGGAAAACTTAAAGAGAGATGGGCCACAGAAAAGGAGGAAGAATAGAGAGTTAAGAGCCTTCCTACCTACCACACAGTAGCTACTATCCAAGTAGTTGAGGATGTCCAAACAGTTAGCACCCATCACACCCCTAGTCCCACTGGACCTATCAATGGTGATGCTACCACCTCAACCATAGATGAAGAAACCTCTATGAACATGGAGGCTTTCAAAAAAGTGAGCCTAAATGATATCATTACCTCCTTGATAGATAGTAGTGACCTAGACTTTGACAAATGCACTTTACCTGAAGTTATTGGTTTCCTACACAAGATGTCTAGAGACCCCCACACTAGCACACTTAATCTTGTCTTCACAGAGCATATCACCAATGCTCTGATCAAAGTTAGGGAGGAGAAGCTTAGACTAGAAGCCTCCATACCTAGGAAGCTAGAAGATGGTTGGGATCCTATGAGAAAAATCAAATTGAATAACTTCTCTTGTTATGCTCTTTGTGATGTTGGAGCAAGTACCTCTGTTATGCCCAAAAGAATGTATGATATTCTTGAATTGAAACCTTTTGATCCCTGTTCTTTTGGAGTTCGTCTTGTTGATTCTTCCGTAAAGAAACCTTTGGGGAAGATCGACGATGTTCTTATCATTGTCAATGACAATTATGTTCCCGTTGATTTTACTATTATGGACATTGAATGTGAACCTTCTTGTCCAATTATTTTGGGACGTCCTTTTCTTCGCACCGTAGGTGCTGTTATTGATATGAAAGAAGGGATTATAAAATTCCAATTCCCTCTCAAGAAAGGGATGGAACAATTCCCTAGGAAAAAGATTAAGTTGCCTTTTGAGTCCGTTACACGGGCTAGTTATTTTCTTGAAAAAGACTTGATCTATTTGCATTAAGCCTAGCTAATGGCTCTAAAGAAGCGCTTTCGGGAGGCAGCCCGCAACGAATTTAGGTTTTTCATTTTGCTTTTTTTCTGTTCTTAATGGTCTTGATGATTGTTACTACTGTAGCAACATCATTGTATCTTTACTTTTCAAGCTTTGTGCCTTTTATAGCCTCATACGACAAGGGAAGTGAAAGTTGTGACATGCTTTCCAGAAAACAGATTCTGTACTCGTGACAAGAAAAATCAGAGAAAAATCTCAGTTCATCTTTTTGAGCTGAATGTTTTACACAACATTTTATATACAATTACGAAACTTTCGTATGTTCTGAGTTTTTTGATTTGAGTTGCATAAGTACCCCTAAAAAATTCGTTTTTACCTGCTGGTCTGTTTTTCACAGATTTTGTCCTGTTTTGCCTTTTCTTCGTTTTGCAAACCTTAAGCTTGCTTTTTCTTTGCAAAAACTTGTTGGAAATCTTGAGAAACAGTAGCTCTTCAAGTTTATCTTTATTTTCAGTAGAAGAAAATTATTTTAGTTGGGTACTAACCTCTCTAATCAGTCTACAATGAGTTATGTATGAAGGGAGTTTTCAAGTGCGCGATGGAAGATGATGAAAGAAGATCTTGGAGTGTCAAACGCTCAAGCTTGGGGATGCCCATGTGCACCCCCAATAAATATTCAAGGAGACTCAAGCGTCTAAGCTTGGGGATGCCCCCGTGCATCCCCTTCTTCATCAACAATTATCAGTTCGTCCCTCGTTGCACTATATTTTTATCACTTCATGCGTTATGTGCTATGCTTGGAGCGTCTCGCTCTTTACTTTTCTAGGTTTTGTTTTTGCTTTGTTTTCTGTAGTAAAAAGTTAGACCCCAGCTTAATATTTTGTTTGGGAGAGATACACGCTCCGCTTGAACTAGAACTCCTCATAGGATTTGCATTCTTATTCTTTTAGCTGTGAGTTGTTATTTTTCTTTTCTTTGCTGCTGCTCTGTTTAGTTGTAGTGCTTTAGTTTTTCTAGATCTTTTTCTTTTGTTTTATGTTGAACTTTCTATAGGTTGCATGTTTTATCTTGTTAGAGAGTTTGCCTGTTGCACTGAGTTTTGTGTCTTGACTAGAAGTGGGTAGTTGAAGTTGTTATTCTCTTTGTAGTAGTAACTTGCAATAGTTTTGAGGTATTGACTAGAGTAATGTTTGAACTTTTGGTGTCAAGAGCTCGAGCCTATTAGTGATAGATGTCGTATTTTGGGCAATCCGTGTGATTTTCGAAAACCGAAAACCCCTGTTGAGAACTCTAGCTACTAGATGGATCACTAACCTCTGGAGGGTTCGAATATTAGAGTACACTCACGTACCATGAGTCGAGGATGCGTAAGGATAACCAAACCCCCATACACTCCTCCTCGGGGTACTTGTCTCTTTGTGAACCTCCTGATTAGATTGAGAGTTACCGATAATAAGTGCATGAGTTCTTCGGACTAATGTGAGTATTCAAAAGTTGACACTTCCACCCATCTATACTTTTTCTAGCCTCTTCGGTACCGTGCATTGCCCTTTTCTCGCCTTGAGAGTTGGCGCATACTTCGCCAGTGCATCCAAACCCTTGGCATGATACGCTCTGTCATCTTAAGCCTCCTTATATCTTTCCTCAAAACAGACACCATACCTGCCTACAAGGCATTTCCATAACCTTTCCGAGATACATTGCCATGCAACATCCACCTTCTCATGACTTGATCCTCATGTCATACATGCTACTTGCTTGATCGATGAGCCGCATGCTAGTTGGGCCTTGCGCTAATCATTGCTACATGACGCGCTAGTATCATTGCATATCCTGCAATCCTGGCAGAGGCATACATTAGCATCATGATAGTTATATCTTCTTTATGTGAGTACCTTTGTAATGTGTGAAAGATCTCCTATATTCTTGTAAAATATAGAGTGTTGCCCCTAAAGTGAGGAAAAGATCCCAAAGAGGACAAAATCAAAAGATCCCAAAGAGGACAAATGAGAGTTAAATAGAAAGAGCCATTGAGGCCACCAAAAAAATAGAAAAAAATAGAAAAAGATAAAAATAAAAATAAAAAGAGAGAAGGGGGCACACTACTATTCCTTTTGAGAGATCCACACTAGTACGTCATCCTCTATCCCTTGTACTCCATAGAGATCATCATCATGCATATAACTATGTGGGGACCTTCACACTATAGAACTTGGCTTGTATATTCCAATGATGAGCCTCCTCAAACGAGCTCTAGATCTTCTTGAGCAAGCAAGTTAGATACACCCCCACTAGTTCCCTTGGAGTGCTTTTAGCTCACATGTGCATCCGTTGCATGGCAATCCCTACTCCTCACATCATATCTATCATATGGCCTTCTCTCTCCTATGATTGTCCTCATTGATGTGGGCCTTTCACACCTTTTTTGTCTTCCTCCTCCACCTTCTTTCTGTTTCGCCTTTTAGGTGTCAACTTTCTTGCTCACGCTCATCCATTGCATGAGTTCTCAAAATATCAAAAGGGAGTGGATCAGTTTGACTTGTACCTGGCTAGTGGTCTGTGGACGAGTCAAGATAAGAATCCAAAGGAGACTAAGTGTGAAACTTTAGTAGATATTGGGTTCTCAACGACCTTTTTTATCTCTTTTTCCCAGTCCCCTGCTTGCACGCAAGCACCATCTGGAGACATTCGAGTCACGGACAACGAGAGCTCTTGCACCTTTTGTTCTTTTGTTGCTTGTGTCAATGCTAATATAAACTCTTGCTTGTTAAGACTTGAATTGAATTGCATGCTTTGATTGCTTTACTTAAAAGTCCTTATATGGTTGTGTGGCATGTCACAACAGAAATTATGCTTGTTATCATTTACCTACTCGAGGACGAGCAGGAATTAAGCTTGGGGATGTTGATACGTCCCAAACGTATCTATAATTTCTGCTTGCTCCATGCATGTTTTGTGTGACTTTGCCATGATTTGCTTGAACTTTCATACACTTTTGAGCATATTTGGACTAATCTATTAACCCAGTGCACCCAGCTGACAGTTGATGTTTTCTGTTGTTTTTTTATTTCAGGTTTTCCGGCCATTAAAAGTGCTCCAAAAAATCCGAAAAATCAGATAAAAAATCAGCGACCCGGAAGCTTCCGGAATCACCAAGGCAGCGGAGGGGGGGCCACCACAGGAACTCCAGAAGGGTCCCTGGCGCGGCCCCACCCTAGGCCACGCAAGGGGGCCTCCTGGCTGCCCTGTGGGTCCCCTCGACACCCCCTCCGCCTATATTTATCCCTCGGGGTGGAAACCCCTAATATCGATCTCTTTTCCGCGAACTCGCCTCTGTACCGCCGCCGCCGCTGTTTCAAGATCGGGGCTGCTTGGAGAAGCTGCCCCGGCACCCTGCCGGGAGGAGGAACCCCCTTCAGGAGACCATCCATAGCCATGGACGCCTCCTGGATGTACCGTGAGTAGTCCCCCTTGGACCATGGGTCCGTGACCAGTAGCTATGTGATGTACCTCTCCCCTCTTTGTGCTTCCACTTTCGATACCTCGTGACCTGCCTCACATGATCGAGGCACTTTTTTAATTTCTGTTGTTGCTATGCTAAGTTTGCTGGGATCTGATGGATTATGAGACTATGTTCAGATTGTGATGAGTAATATATTTGGTTCTTCTCTTTTATATTTTGTTCTTGAGTAAATTCTTGCATGTTCTCCGTTGCAGTACTTTGCTTTGGCCAAGTAGTTTGTTGCAACTCCAAGAGGGAGCGTTATGCTTGATTGTGGGTTCAGCCCCTTGATGTCTAGCTTGAGTGACAGAAACATGAGACTAGGGGATGTGATGTTGCCACCAGGGATAAAAAAACGGTGCTTGTACCCGCGGGTGCAAGGATTCTTTACTTTACGCAAAGTTCTTTTAATGCAGTTGTCTGTTGCTTTGAGTTTACACTTTGGGTGGGATTCGCAACTTAATACCAGCGAGATGTTCTGGATAGATATCTCAAGGTGGATGATTCGTAGTAGATGCAGTTGGATTTCGGTCTACTTACCTTGGCGTACTGCCCATTGCTTTTGAGCCCTTCCTTTCTTTGCAGCATAGTTAGCATTGCGGTGCCTTCATAATTCTGTCAATTGCCCAGTTGTGATTTGTTTACCTCGCTAGCACTTTTATCGTCTTTTGGGAGAGAGACATCACTAGTGAAAATCACGTGACCCCGGTCCATCTTCACATTATTTTTTACACCCTAAATTTACTTTCAGTCTTTACTTTGAGTTGCCACTATTATTATCTCTTGCGTTGATCCTTTGTAAACAGCAAGGCCGGAGGAATTGACAACTCCTCTGTACTCGTTGGGAGAAAAGTTATTTGTTTCTGTGTGCAGGTCCTGTCAACTCCCTAGCCAGAAGCTAATTTCTGGCGCCGTTGGCACCTTCTTGTATTTCTGCGAGTCCTACTGGAGACAAACCTTGGTATCTTCACCGAGGGAAATTTGCTGCTACGCTACATCTCACCTTCCACTTGGGGTAACCAACGAGGGTGAGAGAACTATCCTTACCGTATCAGTAGTATCATAAGTTGGTATCATGCATATGATACTAGTGCATGATACTACTCCCGTAATGCACAGTATCATATAGTAGTATCATAAGTAGTATTATTTATTGACATGCAAGACACATAGTAGTACTGCATTTAACATGATACAATATCATAATATGATACTACATCCTCTCTTTCTTCATTAAATTGCTTGCCAGCTCATCAAAATTGCCTAGTTGGCATCTATGATACTACCTATGATACTCCCATTACGGACAACCTTAGGTAGTTGATACGTCCCAAACGTATCTATAATTTCTGCTTGCTCCATGCATGTTTTGTGTGACTTTGCCATGATTTTCTTGAACTTTCATACACTTTTGAGCATATTTGGACTCATCTATTAACCCGGTGCACCCAGCTGTCAGTTGTTGTTTTTTGCTGTTTTTGTATTTCAGGTTTTCCGCCCATTAAAAGTTCTCCAAAAAATCCGGAAAAATCAGATAAAAAATCAGCGACCCGGAAGCTTCCGGAATTACCAAAGTAGCGGAGGGGGGCTCACCACCAGGAGACCAGGAGGGTCCCTGTAGGGGAACGCAACAGAAAACAAAAATTTTCGGTATAGCGAGCACGCCCAGGACCACTATGGAGACGCATACAAGGTTTTGATCTGATCGTTACCGACTCGTAGCGCAGCGGGAAGTAGAGTCGATGAAGATCGTCGGTGCAGATCCCCGCAGCTAGGATTTACAACCTCCCAACCGCGAGAATGTATTCCCTCGTCTGCCCCACGAACAGCGCTCCGGGAGGCGGTCGGACAGTCCCTCGGACGATGTCACGGACAGCCCTTCGGGAGGACCCTCGAAACTCGATCTGTAACTCGGACAGCCCTTCGGGAGGACCCTCGAAACTCGATCTATAACTCGGACAGCCCTTCGGGAGGCACACTCGAACTAAGATCGAAACAACGACCTCTCTACCAAGTTGCACACATACGGTGTCAGCTATCCAGCAGGGCTTCGCCGTCCAGAACTAGTTCCTGCCGGAACCCAGACAGCCTTTCGGCTCTACGAAACTCTTTCGTGTGAGGGAGAGAAGAAGCCAGATAATTGCATGGCATGTGATGAGAACTCAAGTGAGAGCTTGGATCAAGGATATGGGGCTGCCCTCACACCTCTATTTATAGGAAACCCAAGGGGGCTTTCTTGGCTCCCAAGTCCTTCTAGAAGGCTTTCCAAAAATATCTCAAGTAGTACTTTTTACTATTCATGACACCACTTTTTCGTGTCCGAAAAATCCGAAAATATTTTTGTGGGTCTTAGAATAATTCCAACACCCACCAAAATGATTTTCGGCGCGTTCCGAAACAATTCCAGATTAGTGATTTTCATCTGCGAAAAGCAACCTAAGCATTTCCGGCAGCTCCGGAACATTTCCGGCAGCTCCGAAATATTTCCGAAAAAAATATTTTAATCTTTTCTCCAGAAAAATTCCAGAAGTTACCAGAACAATTCTGGCACTCTCCAAAATTACCAGGTGCTCTCCGAAACCTTTTCGGCTTAGTGGTTTACCCCGAAACAACTTTTCGGTTTTCTCTCTCGGAACTTTTCCGCCGTCTCCGAAACCTTTCCGGTGACTTTATCTCAGACTCCCTGTCTAGTATTCAACAGATAGATGACCCTTAAGCGTGTGACCCTGTAGGTTCGATGAAGTATAGACATGACCGGAACACTTTCCGATCAATGATCAATAGCGGAACCGAGGACATCCATATTGATCCCTATACCCATACGAAGAATTATTCGAGTGAACCTTTAGTTGCTGTGTGCTATTCCTGTTGCTTCGCGATATATTACAAATACCCGAGGTGAGACTTATTGGCATCCCCGTGAATCAACAACTTGTCCACTATGCCAGTTACCTCGTTCCTGGTATTGTTCTCTTTTCTCGTTCCCGCGTTCCGGCATCCCTGTGATCAAATCACACTGTGTCTGGCCAGACGATGGTGGATACCGTAACACCGAGAGGGCCCTAAGAATATCTCTCCAACGACGGAGGAGCAAATCCCAATCTCGAGCTACCTAGTTCCTTGTCATACTTTTCCGTGAACCCGCAAGCTGCCGTAATAGCCACCCTTTTACAGATGACGTTTAACAAAACCCCAAAGTTCACGAAGCAAGTACGAAGGAACTCGATACTCTCATGGTCTAAGGAATTATGCAAACGCACAACTTTCTCTGTGTTATTAACCATTAACTTGTGACGAAAGTATCTCATAGCATAACATCAATTCAGGTCGATTCAACACAAATGTTCTTCTAACATTGTGCCCTCAACATTGCCGGCATAGACATGCCCATGATCAGGAAAACAGGATCATCATGCAATACATGAGCCAGTCTTAGAGGCATGACTAGGAATACATTTTACTGTTTATTATACCACACGTGCACATGAGTTTCCCTCCGAGCCTCGTGGATATTGCAGACTCGAGAATCATTGCAGTTATAGCATGGAACATAAACATTCATTACAAACTCGGAGATACAAAAAAACTGTTATTACTGCCTCTAGGGCATATCTCCTACAGACTCCCACTTGCACTAGAGTCATAATCCAGTTACATGGCTTCCCTAACACCAATGGCTATCCGGTGCTGCTCATGCTTTGCTCGTGGTAGAGGCTTTGTCATCGGGTCTGACACGTTCAGATCCGTGTGAACTTTGCGTACTTTCACTAAACCCGCTTCGACATGATGTCGAATGAGTTTATATTTGCGTTCAATATGTCTTGTCTTATGGTGCGAACTTGGCTCCCTTGCCTGAGCCACGGCGCCACTATTATCACAATAGATCTCCACCGGGTCCAGAGCACTTGGAACCACACCAAGGTCTTCAAGAAATTGCTTGATCCATACCGCCTCTTTGGAGGCTTCTGAAGCAGCAACATATTCCGCCTCTGTCGTAGAATCCGCCACAGTCTTTTGTTTGGAACTTTTCCAATCAACTGCGCCGCCGTTCAATATGAAAACATAGCCTGATTGAGATTTGAAGTCATCTGGGTCAGTCATGAAGCCTGCATCAGTGTAACCACTTACAATGAGCTCTTCATCACCTCCGTACACAAGGAGTAAATCCTTGGTCCGTTTGAGGTACTTAAGAATACCCTTGACTGCGGCCCAGTGTTCCAATCCTGGATCACTTTGGTACCGGCTGCTAACACTTAGCGCATATGAAACGTCCGGTCTTGTACATAGCATGGCATACATAATAGAACCAACTGCCGAGGCATATGGAACATCATTCATTTGTACTCGCTCATCGAGAGTCCGAGGACACTGATTCTTGCAAAGCACTGTGCCAGGTGACATGGGGAGTAGGCCTTTCTTGGAGTTCTCCATGTTGAACCTTTTCAACACCTTGTCAATGTACGTGCTTTGGCTAAGCGCTATCAGGCGTCTTGATCTATCTCTATAGATCCTAATGCCCAATACATATGCCGCTTCGCCTAAGTCTTTCATTGAAAAACTCCTTTTCAATGAGTCTTTTATTTCGCTAAGGAAATTCACATCATTTCCAATCAACAATATGTCATCCACATACAAGATTAGAAATGCTTTTGCGCTCCCACTAAACTTCTTGTAAACACAAGATTCTTCGTCATTCCTGATGAAGCCAAACCGTTTGACTACTTCATCAAAATGAATGTTCCAGCTCCTTGATGCTTGCTTCAGACCATAAATGGCTTTCTGAAGCTTGCATACCTTTTTAGCATCCTTATGAATGACAAAACCTTCTGGCTGTATCATGTATACATCCTCTTTGAGGTTTCCATTTAGGAAAGCCGTTTTGACGTCCATCTGCCATATTTCATAGTCGAAATAAGCAGCAATTGCTAGTAATATCCGTACAGACCTAAGCATAGCTACTGGCGAGAACGTCTCGTCGTAGTCCACTCCTGGAACTTGCGTGAACCCTTTCGCGACAAGTCTAGCTTTGTGGATAGTAATGTTACCATCCGCGTCCGTCTTTCTTTTGAAAATCCATTTACAACCAATGGGCTTTACGCCTTCTGGAAGTTCTTCCAAGTTCCAAACTTGGTTTTCGTACATGGATTCCATCTCGGATTTCATGGCTCTGTGCCATTCCCTTGAGCTGGGGCCCGCCATCGCTTCTTTGTAGTGCGCAGGTTCATCGTCTTCAAGAATGAAGATTTCATCATGAAACCACTCAGGTGGCTGGACAGCCCTACCTGATCTACGCGGTTCAGTTACAACATTGTCTGAAGTTTTTGCATTATATGCGACAACTTCCGGCTCGGTTGTAGGGATAATTTGCGGAATTACTTCCGGTTCTTTAGCCATAGCAACGGTCGCCGAAGATTCACTAATCTCATTAAGTTGTACTGTCCTCCCACTTACTTCTTTGGCGAGAAACTCTTTCTCAAGAAAGACTCCGCTTTTAGCGACAAACACTTTGTGCTCGGAGGGTAGGTAGAAGGAATACCCAATTGTTTCTTTTGGATAACCTACAAAGTTACATTTGTCTGATCTGGGATCGAGTTTGGTTGGTTGTAAACGTTTTACAAGTACCTCACATCCCCAAATTTTAAGGTGCGACAAACTGGGTTTCTTCCCATTCCACATCTCATGTGGTGTCGTTTCAACAGACTTAGACGGTGCTCGGTTTAGTGTGTGAGCGGCAGTTTCTAGTGCGTGACCCCAAAAAGATATCGGCAGATCTGTAAGAGACATCATCGACCTTACCATGTCTAACAAGGTTCGGTTACGTCTTTCCGATACTCCATTTCGCTGTGGAGTTCCGGGAGGCGTAAGCTGTGAAACGATTCCACGGTCACTTAGATGTTGGCCAAACTCATGACTAAGGTATTCGCCTCCGCGATCAGACCGCAGAAACTTAATCTTTTTGTCACGATGATTTTCTACCTCATTCTGAAATTCCTTGAACTTTTCAAAGGTTTCTGACTTATGCTTCATCAAGTAGATGTAGCCATACCGACTTAAATCATCAGTAAAAGTCACGAAGTAGAAATACCCACCCCGTGCGGCTGTGCTCATTGGACCACATACATCACTATGTATTATTTCCAATAATTCACCCGCCCGTTCAGGATGACCCTTGAACGGCATCTTGGTCATTTTTCCCATTAGACAAGCTTCACATGTGTCAAATGATTCAAAATCAAAGGACGGTAAAACTCCATCTCTTTGGAGTCTTTGCATGCGTTTCTTTCCGATGTGGCCAAGCCGACAGTGCCACAAATAAGTGGTTGTGGTATCAACCTTCTTAAGGCGTTTAGCATTCATGTTAAAGACATCATTTTCACATTCAAGATTTAGTATGAAAAGGCCCCCAACAATGGGTGCAAATCCATAAAACATATCCTTACAATAAAGTGAACAACCATTGTTCTCAGACTTGTACGAATACCCATCGTGTACTAAACATGATCCAGAGATAATGTTTCTACACAATAGTGGAACAAAATAACATTTATTTAGCTCTAAGATAAATCCTGAAGGGAGACGTAGAGGCATAATGCCGACGGCTTGAGCGGCGATCCCAGCGCCGTTCCCGACGCGCATCATGACTTCATTCTTTGCTAGCTTGCGGACCTTCTGCAGTCCCTGTATCGAGTTGCAAATGTGAGCAACCGATCCGGTATCAAATACCCAAGACTTAGAATTTTCGCTAGCAAGCAAAACATCAATGACATTAACTTGTATAACAATTATACCTTTTCCGGTTTTCCCGGACTTCTTATCGGCCAGATACTTCTTGCAGTTTCTCTTCCAGTGTCCTGTGCCCTTGCAGTAGAAGCACTCAGTTTCATTCTTGGCTCCGCCCTTAGAGTTGCTTTGGGAGCCGGTCTTACCGGCACCCTTGCCCTTCTTTGGCTTGCCTTTCTTTTTGAAACTGGCGGTTTTATTCACAAGCAACACTTGCTTGTGATTTTTCCGCAGTCCTTCTTCCACAGTTTTCAGCATGGCGAGCACCTCTTCTGGTGTTTTCTCCATCCCACTCATGTTGTAATTCATGACAAAACCGTTGTAAGACGGGGGGAGTGAAGAAAGCATCATGTCCATCATATGGGATGCTGGAATTGGAAATTCCAGGGTTTTAAGCCTTTCAGCATAGCCAATCATTTTGACTATGTGTTCGCCAACTGAACCGCCCTCAGCCATCTTTAAATTCATCAAGATATTCATGATATCAAAACGTTCAGACCTTGCGGTTTCCTTGTACAGAGCATCCAATTCCCGGATCATATCACGGGGTTTATGGAATTCAAAACGTTTTTGGAGCTCTGGACTCATGCAAGCTAGCATGAGGCACTGTACTGCGTTGTGATCATCATCCTGAGTGGCCCAGACATTTTGTTCATCTTCCGAGGCACCTGCCGCCGGTTTAGCTGGAAGAGCTTTTTCAAGCACATAGATTTTCTTAGCGCTCCTGAGGACAATCCTCAGGTTACGGACCCAGTCCGCATAGTTGTTTCCAGTCGCAGCTAACTTTTCTTTCTCTAACAATGGCCCCAAGTTGAAAGCGGTGTTGCGAGCCATTTGATCTACAACGGTAAACACAAGTTTCACTTAGACTTTGTTCATAATGATTTTTGCACTAGTGAATAAACAATTTTATTCTAAAGTGTGCTCCCACTTAAATCAATATCTCTCAAAATTGATTATGAGTGATTCAAGATCCAAATATCAATACAACGCCATAGAATCATCATCTCATGACGAGGATTTTGATTTGGTAGGCCAACTTGCCGATCACATCTCTATGTGACTCTTGTTCATCTTTCGATGCGTGTGTTCCGAGCTCAGGACGATCCTGCCATGAACGTCAAGACAACCAAGTGATCCTGCTGCGAGGTCTGACCTCACCCGCCTTACATTTCTCCAATCGTTCGTACCCATGCATCCATGGCGCACCCCGAGAGTATAGATGCTGTGACGGCGCTACACTTGGGAGAACACTAACTACTTGATATTTTAAGTGAGAGATCACCCTAATAAAAAGCGACTACCGCGCAATCAAGAAGGGTGCAACATAAGGGATAAACATCCCATGCAATTCATAATAGCATGATATGGTATAGCCCCTTCTGACGGAGAAGTCAAGTATTTCTTCGTCTTTGGCATTTGCGTCGGAGTTCACCTTCGCGAAGATTGCCACCACCTTGTCGATGCACCAAATAATATTGCTATCTTTATAGCAAATGAATAAGTGCATTACCTAAGGTTGACACGCAGGTCATTAAAGTGACAATCATATGGCTCCAGCCATCATGCCGAATCATGACACGCAGGTCATGTTAATAAATTTACATTATATAGTCATCTCATACATAATCGAATTAATATGAGCTTTGCTATACCACATCACATGCACATCCTGCAAAAACAAGTTAGACGCCTCTAAACCGGTTTATGCAAAATTTTATTTTACGTGGCTTCTAAGGTTTTGACTTAAACCGCAACTACCAACGTTTTATCATCAAGTATGATTATTCAAGTCACTAGATTAACATTGCGGGGTGTATGAAGCACGAGATAATAAAATCTCGAACCCCATACTGAACTTCGTCATACGCGTGATCCCCGTGCAGATCATATCTGCATTGCCCTTTAGTCTGCGAATTTCATCTTTCTTTTGACTATGGCGGAACCCAAAGAACTGATAGCACTTCGTTGATCAATCAGGATCGCGGATTGCCAGAACTTTGTAAAATTCCACCATGCTGTCTCGAGATCAGAAATACGCAAATTCTAGGGAAGCAACAAGAATATCGGGTAACAGATTTCATCTGCCACCCGCATAAATAATTTTCAGCAATAGATCTGATCTACTCCAAAATTATATTATGCAATACCCATACATCTCCATGTATTCTAGATCATAACATGCATCTACGCATAGCACGGCTCTGATACCACTGTAGGGGAACGCAACAGAAAACAAAAATTTTCGGTATAGCGAGCACGCCCAGGACCACTATGGAGACGCATACAAGGTTTTGATCTGATCGTTACCGACTCGTAGCGCAGCGGGAAGTAGAGTCGATGAAGATCGTCGGTGCAGATCCCCGCAGCTAGGATTTACAACCTCCCAACCGCGAGAATGTATTCCCTCGTCTGCCCCACGAACAGCGCTCCGGGAGGCGGTCGGACAGTCCCTCGGACGATGTCACGGACAGCCCTTCGGGAGGACCCTCGAAACTCGATCTGTAACTCGGACAGCCCTTCGGGAGGACCCTCGAAACTCGATCTATAACTCGGACAGCCCTTCGGGAGGCACACTCGAACTAAGATCGAAACAACGACCTCTCTACCAAGTTGCACACATACGGTGTCAGCTATCCAGCAGGGCTTCGCCGTCCAGAACTAGTTCCTGCCGGAACCCAGACAGCCTTTCGGCTCTACGAAACTCTTTCGTGTGAGGGAGAGAAGAAGCCAGATAATTGCATGGCATGTGATGAGAACTCAAGTGAGAGCTTGGATCAAGGATATGGGGCTGCCCTCACACCTCTATTTATAGGAAACCCAAGGGGGCTTTCTTGGCTCCCAAGTCCTTCTAGAAGGCTTTCCAAAAATATCTCAAGTAGTACCTTTTACTATTCATGACACCACTTTTTCGTGTCCGAAAAATCCGAAAATATTTTTGTGGGTCTTAGAATAATTCCAACACCCACCAAAATGATTTTCGGCGCGTTCCGAAACAATTCCAGATTAGTGATTTTCATCTGCGAAAAGCAACCTAAGCATTTCCGGCAGCTCCGGAACATTTCCGGCAGCTCCGAAATATTTCCGAAAAAAATATTTTAATCTTTTCTCCAGAAAAATTCCAGAAGTTACCAGAACAATTCTGGCACTCTCCAAAATTACCAGGTGCTCTCCGAAACCTTTTCGGCTTAGTGGTTTACCCCGAAACAACTTTTCGGTTTTCTCTCTCGGAACTTTTCCGCCGTCTCCGAAACCTTTCCGGTGACTTTATCTCAGACTCCCTGTCTAGTATTCAACAGATAGATGACCCTTAAGCGTGTGACCCTGTAGGTTCGATGAAGTATAGACATGACCGGAACACTTTCCGATCAATGATCAATAGCGGAACCGAGGACATCCATATTGATCCCTATACCCATACGAAGAATTATTCGAGTGAACCTTTAGTTGCTGTGTGCTATTCCTGTTGCTTCGCGATATATTACAAATACCCGAGGTGAGACTTATTGGCATCCCCGTGAATCAACAACTTGTCCACTATGCCAGTTACCTCGTTCCTGGTATTGTTCTCTTTTCTCGTTCCCGCGTTCCGGCATCCCTGTGATCAAATCACACTGTGTCTGGCCAGACGATGGTGGATACCGTAACACCGAGAGGGCCCTAAGAATATCTCTCCAACGACGGAGGAGCAAATCCCAATCTCGAGCTACCTAGTTCCTTGTCATACTTTTCCGTGAACCCGCAAGCTGCCGTAATAGCCACCCTTTTACAGATGACGTTTAACAAAACCCCAAAGTTCACGAAGCAAGTACGAAGGAACTCGATACTCTCATGGTCTAAGGAATTATGCAAACGCACAACTTTCTCTGTGTTATTAACCATTAACTTGTGACGAAAGTATCTCATAGCATAACATCAATTCAGGTCGATTCAACACAAATGTTCTTCTAACATTGTGCCCTCAACATTGCCGGCATAGACATGCCCATGATCAGGAAAACAGGATCATCATGCAATACATGAGCCAGTCTTAGAGGCATGACTAGGAATACATTTTACTGTTTATTATACCACACGTGCACATGAGTTTCCCTCCGAGCCTCGTGGATATTGCAGACTCGAGAATCATTGCAGTTATAGCATGGAACATAAACATTCATTACAAACTCGGAGATACAAAAAAACTGTTATTACTGCCTCTAGGGCATATCTCCTACAGTCCCTGGCGCGGCCCCACCCTAGGTCGCGCCAGGAGGCCTCCTGGCTGCCTGGTGGGTCCCCTCGACACCCCCCTCCGCCTATATTTAGCCCTCAGGGTGGAAACCCCTAATATAGATCTCTTTTCCGCGAACTCGCCTCTGTACCGCCGCCGCCGCCGTTTCTAGATCGGGGCTGCCTAGAGAAGCTGCCCCGGCACCCAGCCGGGAGCAGGAACCCCCTCCGGGAGACCATCCATAGCCATGGACGCCTCCCGTATGTACCGTGAGTAGTCCCCCTTGGACCATGGGTCCGTGACCAGTAGTTATGTGATGTACCTCTCCCTTCTTTGTGCTTCCACTTTCGAGACCTCGTGAGCTGCCTCACATGATCGAGGCACCTTTGTAATTTTCTGTTGTTGCTATGCTGAGTTTGTTGGAATCTGATGGATTATGAGATTATGTTCAGATTGTGATGAGTAATATATTTGGTTCTTCTCTTTTATATTTTGTTCTTGAGTAAATTCGCATGTTCTCCGTTGCCGTATTTTACTTTGGCCAAGTGATTTGTTGCAACTCCAAGAGGGAGCGTTATGCTTGATTGTGGGTTCAGCCCCTTGATGTTAGCTTGAGTGACAGGAACATGAGACTAGGGGATGTGATGTTTCCACCAGGGATAAAACAACGGTGCTTGTACTCGCGGGTGCAAGGATTGTTTACTTTACGAAAAGTTCTTTTAATGCAGTTGTCTGTTGCTTTGAGTTTACACTTTGGGTGGGATTCGCAACTTAATACCAGCGAGATGTTCTGGATAGATATCTCAAGGTGGATGATTTGTAGTAGATGCAGTTGGATTTCGGTCTACTTACCTTGGCGTACTGCCCATTGCTTTTGAGCCCTTCCTTTCTTTGCAGCATAGTTAGCATTGCGGTGCCTTCATAATTTTTTCAATTGCTCAACTGTGATTTGTTTACCTCGCTAGCACTTTTATCGTCTTTTGGGAGAGAGACATCACTAGTGAAAATCACGTGACCCCGGTCCAGCTTCACATTATTGTTTACACCCTCAATTTACTTTCAGTCTTTACTTTTAGTTGCCACTATTATTATCTCTTGCGTTGATCCTTTGTAAACAGCAAGGCCGGAGGAATTGACAACTCCTCTGTACTCGTTGGGAGCAAAGTTATTTGTATCTGTGTGCATTTCCACTACAACCGCCTAATTTCTGGCGTCGTTGTCACCTTCTTGTATCTCTTGGAGTCCTACTGGTTCGATAACCTTGGTATCTTCACCGAGGGAAATTTTCTGCTACGCTACATCTCACCTTCCACTCGGGGTAACCAACGAGAAGTGAGAGAACTATCCTCACCGAATCAAGCTAATTTCTGGCGCCGTTGCCGGGGACTCCAGTCTACAAGATAGGGGAGTTGCACACTATGTTTTATCTTTGCTTTTTAGTCTTGTTAGTTTACCTTTCAGTTTTTACTTTTGTGTCCCTTATCAAAAATACCAAAAATACCTGCTGCTACTATGGGTTCCAATGAAAACACCAAGGTTTGTGACTTCACTAGTCACAACAACAGTGACTTTATCTGCACTCCTATTGCTACACCTGCTACTTCAGCACCTTCTTATGAGATTAAACCTGCTTTACTGAACCTTGTTATGAAAGATCAATTCTCTGGTGCTAGAGATGATGCTGCTTGATACGTCTCAAACGTATCTACTTTTCCAAACACTTTTGCTATTGTTTTTCCCTCACTCTTGCATGATTTGGACGAAACTAACCCGGACTAACACTGTTTTCAGCAGAGCTCCCTGTATGGTTTTCTTGTGTGCAGGAAAATGGATTTTTAGGTGTCCCAGAAAATTCCCAGAAAAATACCAGAAAATCCACGCACCCGAAGGAGCCAGATGCCATAAGTGGGACCAGAGGGGAGTCCTGGGGGCCCCAGGCGCCCCCCTGGCGCGACCAGGGGTGGGGCCGCGCCCTCTGGCCGCCGCCCCCCTCCTCTGGTGCCCTACCGATGCTCCTATTTATTCTCGTGACGGGAAAACCCCAGAACGGGAGTCACTTTTCCAGTTTCCGTCGCGGAGCCGCCGTCACCCTCTGTTCTTCTTCGGGAGGGCTAATCTGGAGGCTGATTTGGCCTCCGGAGAGGGGAGATCGTCGCCATCGTCATCACCATCACCAATCCATCCCTCCTCCATGACTTCTCTTCACATGTGTGAGTAATTCCCTGCTGTAGGCAAAGGGGATGGTGGGGATTGGATGAGTTAGATCATGTAATAGTTCGTCAGATTGTTGGGGGCATGTTGCCTATCATCTAGATTGATGTTTATCTTCTTTGCTTCAACTTGTTTCTCTTAATGCTTGTCACTTTGGGCCCGAGTGCCATGTTTTCAGATCTGAACCCTATGTGTTTTCATGAATATATTTGTGTTCTTGATCCTATCTATGAGTTGTATGCACCTATTATGGTCTGGAACCGGCGATCCCAAAGGTGACAGCTTGGGACACCAAAGGGGATGGTCCATAATTTGAGGATTCCATGTATCCATTGAGTTTATTGCTTTGTTCCGGTGCTCTTTGACAGGAGCACCTTAACCTCCATAAGTTCCCTTTGGCCCCGTTCGTAGCGGGATGGTAGGACAAAAGATGTTGTGCAAGTTCTTATTGCAAGCACGCACAACTACCTACGGGATACATGCCTAATGTTTGATATTTTCCTAGATGATCATTGCTTTTCTGTGTGCCTTGCCCCGTGTTAGAATCTATTACATGTTCACTCTCATCCATGCAGCGCCCAACCATCCATCTCCCTAGCCTACAGTGTTTTCAATCCTGCTGGTTATTAGTTGTTACTTTTGTTGTTTACTTTTGCTGTCGCCATCATCACTATCATATTACCTTTACCACTTATCTTTTGTTACAAGCAAGTATATTTCAGGTGCGGTTGAATTAACAACTCAACTGTCAAAGCTTATAAATACTCTTTGGCTCCCCTTGTGTCGAATCAATAAATTGGGTTAACTTACCCGCGAAGACTATCTCGATCCCTTACGTTTGTGGGGCATCACTGCTTTGCATTTAAATAATTTTATTGAGCTATGTGATACGCAAAAGTACAAAGAAGTAGATTATGATATTGTTAAGCTTGAGCTTTTTCCTTTCTCCTTGAGGGATGAATCTAAAATCTGGTTTCAATCCTTACCCAAGAACAGTATCGATTCTTGGAGTAAATGCAAAGATGCTTTTATAGGAAGTACTACCCCCTGCTAAAATTATTCAATTGAGGAGTAACATTATGAATTTCAGGCAATTGGATAATGAACACGTTGCCCAGGCATGGGAACGTATGAAGACGCTTGTCAAGAACTGCCCCACACATGGAATGACTACCTGGATGGTTATCCAGACTTTTTATGCAGGCTTGAACTTTACCTCGCGGAACCTGTTAGATTCGGCCGCGGGAGAAACTTTTATGTCAACCACACTTGGTGCTGCCACAAAGCTACTTGATGAGATGATGCTAAACTACTCTCAGTGGCACACCGGAAGATCTCCAACTGGTAAGAAGGTAAATTCTGTCGAGGAGATCTCCTATATAAATGAAAAGGTTGACCTTATCATGTCTCTACTTACCAAGCAAGCTCCTATTGATCCTCAGGATGTTCCTTTAAATTCCTTGGTTGCTCAGGAACAAGTAGATGTGAACTTCATTGCTAGAAAAAACTTTAATAATAATGCTTATAGGGGCAACTTTGCTAGTAATCCTAGACCGTTTCCATCCACTTATGGGAACAACAACACCTACCCTAGCAACAAGAACCCCACCTCTGAACTAGAGAGTATGCTTAGAGACTTTATCACTACCCAAAAAGCCTTCAACAAGAATGTGGAAGAAAAACTAGCTAAATTAGATAATCTTTGTTTGAAGGTAGACAACTTAGCCCTTGATGTTGAGATGTTAAAGATTAGAACCTCTCCCCTTGAGGAGAGTAAGGTCACTCCTATGAATGCTATCCAATTACAAATTAATGAAAACATTAGGATGATGGCTAGACTTAAAGAGAGATGGGCTAGAGAAAAAGAGGAAGACGATAGAATTAAGAGCTTTCCTACCTACCACACAGTAGCCACTATCCAAGTAGTTGAGGATGTCCAAACTGTTAGCACCCATCACACCCCTAGTCCCATTGGACCTATCAATGGTGATACTACCACCTCAACCATAGATGAAGAAACCTCTATGAACATAGAGGCTTTCAAACAAGTGAGCCTAAATGATATCACTACCTCCTTGATAGATAGTAGTGACCTAGACTTTGACAACTGCACTTTACCTGAAGTTATTGGTTTCCTACACAAGATGTCTAGAGACCCCCACACTAGCACACTTAATCTTGCCTTCACAGAGCATATCACCAATGCTCTAATCAAAGTTAGGGAGGAGAAGCTTAGACTAGAAGCCTCCATACCTAGGAAGCTAGAAGATGGTTGGGATCCTATGATAAAAATCAAATCGAATAACTTCTCTTGTTATGCTCTTTGTGATGTTGGAGCAAGTACCTCTGTTATGCCAAAAAGAATGTATGATATGCTTGAATTGAAACCTTTTGATCCCTGTTCTTTTGGTGTTCGTCTTGTTGATTCTTCCGTAAAGAAGCCTTTGGGGAAGATCGACGATGTTATTATCATTGTCAATGACAATTATGTTCCCGTTGATTTTACTATTATGGACATTGAATGTGAACATTCTTCTCCAATTATTTTGGGACGTCCTTTTCTTCACACAGTTGGTGCTGTTATCGATATGAAAGAGGGGAATATCAAATTCCAATTCCCTCTCAAGAAAGGGATGGAACATTTCCCTAGGAAAAATATTAAGTTACCTTTTGAGTCCGTCACACGGGCTATTTATTCTCTTGAAAAGACTTGATCTTCTGCTTTAAGCCTAGCTAATGGCTCTAAAGAAGCGCTTTCGGGAGGCATCCCGCAACGAATTTAGGTTTTTCTTTTTGCTTTTATTCTGTTCTTAGTGGTCTTGATGATTGTTACTACTATAGCATTATCATTGTATCTTTACTTTTCAAGCTTTGTGCCAAGTTTAGCCTCATACGACAAGGGAAGTGAAAGTTGTGACATGCTGTCCAGAAAACAGATTCTGTCCTCGTGACTAGAAAAATCAGAGAAAAATCCAAGTTCATATTTTTGAGCTGAAATTTTTACACGGTGTGCTCTATACAATTACGAAACTTGCGTATGTTCTGAGTTTTTTTGATTTGAGTTGCAGAAGTATCCCTAAAAAATTATTTACTACGTGTTGTTCTGTTTTTTACAGATTCTGCCACGTTTTGTCTCTCTTTACTTTTGCAAACCTTAAGCTTGCTTTTTCTTTGCAAAAACTTTTTGGAAATCTTGAGAAACAGTAGATCTTCAAGATTATCTTTATTTCCAGTAAGGGAAAACTTATTTTAATAGGGTACTGATGGCGCGAGGGTTGACGGGTGTAGTCTTCTCGCCCTTCGTTGGTGAGCCCCAAGTGGAAGGCGTGATGCAACACAGCAGCAAATTTCCCTCGGTAAAGATATTAAGGTTTGTCTCCAGTAGGACTCCAGAGATGATAAGTAGGTCTCAGCGGCGCAACTGACGCGGACCTGCACACAGACACCGATAACTTTGTTCCCAACGAAGTTAAGAGAGGTTGTCAATCTCTCCGGTCTTGTTGTTTACAAAGGATAAAACGCATGGGATAATAATAGCAACTTGAAAGTAAATGCAGAAAAGTAAATATAGCGTGGAAACAATGATAAGGATATGGACCGGGATACGTGATGTTAGCTAGTGATGTCTCTCTCCCAAAAGACGATAAAATTGCTATGCGAGGTAAACAAATTACAGAAAGGCAATTGACAGGATTAAGAACGCACCGCAATGCTAACTATGCTACAAAAGAAAGGAAGAGGTTCAAAAGCACAGGCAGTACGCCAAGGTAAGTAGACCGAAATCCATCTTCATCTACTACTAATCATCCACCTTGAGATATCTATCCAGAACATCTCGCTGGTATTAAGTTGCGAGCCCCACCCAAAGTGTAAACCCAAAGCAACAAACAACTGCAATAAAAAGAACTCTGCGTAAAGTAAACAATCCTTGTAACCGCGGTTACAAGCACCGTTGTTTTCCCCCTTGTGGAAACAACACATCCCCTAGACTCATGTTTCTGTCACTCAAGCGTGTCATCGGGGGGCATGAACCCACAATCTAGCACAACGCTCCCTCTTGGAGTCACTACCTACTACTTGGCCAAAGCAATAAACAGCAACGGGGAACATGCAAGAATTACTTAGGAACAAAAATATAAGAGATAAAAACCAAATATATTACTCTATCACAATCTGAACATAATCTCATAATCCATCAGATCCTCTCAAACTCAACATAGCAATAGCAGAAATATTACAAAGGTGCCTCGATCATGTTGGGCAGCTCACGAGGTCTAAACAATGAAGATCAAAGAGGGGAGGAGAACATCACATAGCTACTGATCACGGACCCATGGTCCAAGGAAAACTACTCACGAGACATCCGGGGAGCATCCATGGTGGAGAGGAGACTCCCGGAGGTCAATCCTCCCTCCGGCAGGGTGCCGGGAAGAGGTCTTCTGGTGCTCCCGATCTTCGGAAGCACGGCGGTGGCGGAACAGAGGCGAGTTCGCGGAATAGGGTTCTCTTTCTGGGGTTTTCCCGTGACGGGGGATAAATAGGCCAAAGGGGGCAGGAAGAGGTGGGCCAGGGGCCCCAGGCGCCCCCCTGGCGCGGCCGGGGCGCGACCAGGGGTGGGGCCGCGCCGGGTGGCCGCCTGGGCCCCCCTGGCTCCCCTCTGGCCCCTCCCGGGATCTTCTCGAAGCTTCCGTCACGGTGATTTTTTATCTGAATTTTCCCGAATTTTTCTGGCACTTTTTATATGGGGGAAAACTGAAATAGAAAAACAGCAGAAAAAAGGAACTGGCACTGGGGTGCACTGAGTTAATAGGTTAGTCCAAATATGATCAAAAGTGTATGAAAGTGTATCTAGATCATAGAAATATCACACAAAACATGCATGGAGCAAGCAGAAATTATAGATACGTTTTGGACGTATCAGGTACTAAGCTCTCTAATCAGTCTACAATGATTTATGTATGAAGGGAGTTTTCAAGTGTGCGATGGAAGATGATGAAAGAAGATCCTGGAGTGTCAAACGCTCAAGCTTGGGGATGCCCATGTGCACCCCCAATAAATATTCAAGGAGACTCAAGCGTCTAAGCTTGGGGATGCCCTCGTGCATCCACTTCTTCATCAACAATTATCAGTTCGTCTCTCGCTGCACTATATATTTATCACTTCATGCGTTGTGTGCTATGCTTGGAGCGTCTCGCTCTTTACTTTTCTAGGTTTGTTTTTGCTTTGTTTGCTGTAGTAACAAGTTAAACCTCAGCTTACTCTTTTGTGTGGGAGAGATACAAGCTCCGCTTGAACTAGAACTCCTCATAAGATTTGCATGCTTATTCTTTTAGCTGTGAGTTGTTCTTCTTATTTTCTTAGCTGCTGCTCTGTTTAGTTGTAGTGCTTTAGTTTTTCTAGAGCTTTTCTTTTGTTTTAGGTTGAACTTTCTATAGGTTGCATGTTTTATCTTGTTAGAGAGTTTGCCTGTTGCACTGAGTTTTGTGTCTTGACTAGGAAGTAGGTAGTTGAAATTGCTATTCTCTTTGTAGTAGTAACTTGCAATAGTTTTGTGGTATTGACTAGAGTAATGTTTGAACTTTTGGTGTCAAGAGCTCGAGCCTATTAGTGATAGATGTCGTATTTTGGGAAATCCGTGTGATTTTCGAAAACCAAAAACCCCTTGTTGAGAACTCTAGCTACTAGATGGATCACTAACCTCTGGAGGGTTCGAATATTAGAGAACACTCACGTACCATGAGTCGGGGATGCGCAAGGATAACCAAACCCCCATACACTCCTCCTCGGGGTACTTTTCCCTTTGTGAACCTCCTGATTAGATTGAGAGTTACCGATAATAAGTGCATGAGTTCTTCGGACTAATGTGAGTATTCGAAAATTGACACTTCCACCCACCTATACTTTTTCTAGCCTCTTCGGTACCGTGCATTGCCCTTTCTCACCTTGAGAGTTGGCGCATACTTCGCCGGTGCATCCAAACCCTTGGCACGATACGCTCTGTCATCATAATCCTCCTTATATCTTTCCTCAAAACAGCCACCATACCTACCTATAAGGCATTTCCATAGCCTTTCCGAGACACATTGCCATGCAACATCCACCTTCTCATGACTTGATCCTCATGTCATACATGCCACTTGCTTGATCGATGAGCCGCATGCTAGTTGGGCCTTGCCCTAATCATTGCTACATGACGCGCTAGTATCATTGCATATCCTGCTATCCTGGCAGAGGCATACATTTGCATCATGATAGTTATATCTTCTTTATGTGAGTACCTTTGTAAAGTGTGAAAGATCTCCCATATTCTTGTTAAATATAAAGTGTTGCCCCTAAAGTGAGGAAAAGATCCCAAATAGGACAAATGAGAGTTAAATAAAAAGAGCCATTGAGGCCACCAAAAAAATACAAAAAAATAGAAAAAAGAGAAAAAGAAATAAAAAGAGAGAAGGGGGCACACTACTATTTCTTTTGAGAGATCCACACTAGTACTTCATCCTCTATCCCTTGTACTCCATAGAGATCATCATCATGCATATAGCTATGTGAGGACCTTCACACTATAGAACTTGGTTTGTATATTCCAATGTTTTGTGTGATATTGCTATGTTTTTGATATACTTTAATATATCTTTATAACATATTTTGGAACTAACCTATTAATGGTTGCAAGAGTGCACAAGTTCTTTTTTTTACTTTATGTGTAGGAATTACTTGGATAAAGGAAAAATCACAAAAAGGAGCCTTGTAGGAGTTGGACTCTAACTCTCCCGAAATCTGTCCCCACCAGACAGGTTTTAAAGATCGCCTCGGAAAAGCTAGAAGACGGCCTCAAACGGAAAAACTTAAAACTACAAAGTTGTAGGGAATTTTTGTCCGGTGGATTTAGACATAAAATTCGGCCCAATCGGAGTTCGGATGCTTCCAGAAACCCCAAAATACAGAAGACGTAATCTGAATGACGGGAATCCGAGAGTTTATATAAAGAGAGGAAACCTAGGTCAAAGGGCACCACAAAAATTCCTCCCCCTTGGCAGCCGTCTTGAGGGGAGATCAATCTCCACAGCAGCACCATATCCAAGGAAGAAGAAGGGGCCAAGGGCCGTGGCCGCCGCCGTCGCCGTCTCCTTCATCTCCTCCGGGCTGCACCTCTCCATCAACAACTCTCCCTCTCACCATGTCCATGTGTGAGTAGTTCTCCTCGGGGCTAAGGCTTATATCTTGATCTATGTGGTTTCTCCCTCTCCCATGATGTGATCTTTATGTGATCATAGGCTATGTTAATACAGGGTGATCCCATGATATTTCCCCTTCCTCTATGTATTGGATTGATGTACTCAATTGATCTTATCTAGTATAATCTCCGAGACCAAGGTGACAGCGGTCTATTGGACATGGGTTAGAAGAATATTATCATGAGTGATTTCCTCTTTTGTGTGTGGATTGAAGATTGAGAGTCTCTTGGTGCTTGTCTTTGACTATCCTTTAGATATGTTGTGGTGATTGTGGTACTCTCTTTGGATGGACGCGGTGATATTGGGAAATCCATAGATTGAGAACTACGAACTCTGAGGTGTGCTTTTGTAGCCCTACACAATTCTCGTCCTCTCTTGACCACAAAGGAATGACCTCCGAGTACGTCTCCATTGCATGTTTTATGGGAAATATCATGTGATTAGACCATGTTAATGTTGTTGGGAGTTGCCACTAGTGAAAGTATGAAGCCTAGGCCTTGTTTCTATCACTGTTACACCGTTTGCACTCACTTTTGTTACTTGTTTCTTTTCTGCACTTTTTATTACAGATTTATATTACTTCGTTTTATCACACCTATCACCCATATTTTACCATCTCTTCGCCGAACTAGTGCACCTATACAACTCCTAGTTGTATTAGGTGTGTTGGGGACACAAGAGACTTCTTGTATCTTAATTGCAGGGTTGCTTGAGAGAGACCATCTTCAACCTCTACTTCCCTGAGTTCGATAAACCTTAGGTCATCCACTTGAGGGAAATTGCTGCTGTCCTACAAACCTCTGCGCTTGGAGGCCCAACATAGTCTACAAGAATAGAAGCGTGCGTAGACATCACCTGGCTAGTGGTCTGGGGACGAGTCAAGATAAGAATCCAAAGGAGACTAAGTGTGAAACTTTAGTAGATAGTTGTTCTCAACAACCTTTTTTCTCTCTTTTTCCCAGTCACCTGCTTGCACGCAAACACCATCTGGAGACATTCGAGTCACGGACAGCGAGAGCTCTTGCACCTTTTGTTCTTTTGTTGCTTGTGTCAATGCTAATATAGACTCTTGCTTGTTAAGACTTGAATTGAATTGCATGCTTTGATTGCTCTACTTAAAAGTCCTTATATGGTTGTGTGGCATGTCACCACAGAAATTATGCTTGTTATCATTTACCTACTCGAGGACGAGCAGGAATTAAGCTTGGGGATGTTGATACGTCCCAAACGTATCTATAATTTCTGTTTGCTCCATGCATGTTTTGTGTAACTTTGCCATGATTTGCTTGAACTTTCATACACTTTTGAGCATATTTGGATTAATCTATTAACCCATTGCACCTAGCTGTCAGTTGCTGTTTTTGTATTTCAGGTTTTTCGGCCATTAAAAGTGCTCCAAAAAATCCGGAAAATTAGATAAAAAATCAGCGACCCGGAAGCTTCCGGAATCACCAAGGTAGCGGAGGGGGCCACCACCAGGAGACTAGGAGGGTCCCTGGCGCGGCCCCACCCTAGGCCGCGCCAGGAGGCCTCCTGGCTGCCTGGTGGGTCCCCTCGACACCCCCCTCCGCCTATATTTAGCCCTCGGGGTGGAAACCCCTAAAATAGATCTCTTTTCCGCGAACTCGCCTCTGTACCGCCGCCGCCGCCGTTTCTAGATCGGGGCTGCCTGGAGAAGCTGCCTCGGCACCCTGCCAGGAGGAGGAACCCCCTCCGGGAGACCATCCATAGCCATGGACGCCTCCCGTATGTACCGTGAGTAGTCCCCCTTGGACCATGTGTCCGTGACCAGTAGCTGTGTGATGTACCTCTCCCCTCTTTGTGCTTCCACTTTCGAGACCTCGTGAGCTACCTCACATGATCGAGGCACCTTTGTAATTTTCTGCTGTTGCTATGATGAGTTTGTTGGGATTTGACGGATTATGAGATTATGTTCAGATTGTGATGAGTAATATATTTGGTTCTTCTCTTTTATATTTTGTTCTTGAGTAAATTCTTGCATGTTCTCCGTTGCCGTATTTTACTTTGGCCAAGTGATTTGTTGCAACTCCAAGAGGGAGCGGTATGCTTGATTGTGGGTTCATCCCCTTGATGTCTAGCTTTAGTGACAAAAACATGAGACTACGGGATGTGTTGTTGCCACCAGGGATAAAACAACGGTGCTTGTACTCGCGGGTGCAAGGATTATTTACTTTACGCAAAGTTCTTTTAATGCAGTTGTCTGTTGCTTTGAGTTTACACTTTGGGTGGGATTCACAACTTAATACCAGCAAGATGTTCTGGATATATATCTCAAGGTGGATGATTCGTAGTAGATGCAGTTGGATTTCGGTCTACTTACCTTGGCGTACTGCCCATTGCTTTTGAGCCCTTCCTTTCTTTGCAGCATAGTTAGCATTGCGGTGCCTTCATAATTCTGTCAATTGCCCAGCTGTGATTTGTTTACCTCGCTAGCACTTTTATCGTCTTTTGGGAGAGAGACATCACTAGTGAAAATCACGTGACCCCGGTCCATCTTCACTTTATTGTTTACACCCTCAATTTACTTTCAGTCTTTACTTTCAGTTGCCACTATTATTATCTCTTGCGTTGATCCTTTGTAAACAGCAAGGCCGGAGGAATTGACAACTCCTCTGTACTCGTTGGGAGCAAAGTTATTTGTATCTGTGTGCATTTCCACTACAACCGCCTAATTTCTGGCGCCGTTGTCACCTTCTTGTATCTCTTCGAGTCCTACTGGTTCGATAACCTTGGTATCTTCACCGAGGGAAATTTGCTGTTACGCTACATCTCACCTTCCACTTGGGGAACCAACGAGAAGTGAGAGAACTATCCTCACCGTATCAGTAGTTACTTGATTTTGGAGTAACATCACACATACCAACACAATATGAGTCTATAACATAATAAATGAAATTAATATTTGATGTAACCCCCCACTATAAAGGCAGTAACATAGAGTAGTAACATATATATGTTACTAGTTGATGTTACTCTTCACTATGAGTAGTCTAAGAGATTAAGCACATTGTAATTAGGATCGGAACAGAAACATCAACCAACAATAGCAGCTGGCAAAAGCCAACACCAAAGCCATTTGGTCACAATGACCAAAAGAACCAACCAACCCGTTCCAAATACAATAGCCATCAACGATTGTTCCATAGATAATCACCAACAAGATTAGCAACCAAATCCAAAATTATACATTACAACATTAGGCAGCACCAAAGTATTTCCGAAGCCACATTTATCATGTCAAATGCTAAAAAGCGCATTAACATGAAATAAATATCAAACCAAAGAGGGTACAAGTGACCACTGTGAAAAATCAACCAAAATACCTTCATCAGGAAAAAATCAAAAGCCGAATAGAGGGATAGTTTCATCCTAAAAATGAAAAATCACAAACTCATAAACGTTTTAAGGGCTAGTCTTATAGAACTGGCATTTGTTTTTTTATGAACAATAAGCCAGGGGTAAGGGGAAAAGCATCATTCTTTTGTGAGAGAATTCCTTATTTGACACTCCCTTAAAATCATGTTTCTTATTTGACACTATAGAAAATTTCCTTACCTATATGATCTCTAATCTAAATTTGTTTCCCTATATGACACTCTAGTGCATTTTTTACACGTAAAAAGACATTTTTACCCCTATGCATAATGTGATCAGAAATATGTACAAGATAATAGTTGTGTCTAGAAAATCGATTGGTATAAAAATGAAGAACATATCAATGCTTTCATTAGCTCTCCCTACTTACTTTTTATATATATTTATTTAGTGATAGATTACATATTTGTAAGTATGCAGAAAGAAATTTCACTGGACCAAAGTTGATTTGTTTGTTATGATAGGCGATAAAATCTATATGTATAATTATACTACGAAATTCCATTTCACGTGCAGTCCTCCGCGTACAATGACATATTGGTGTGGGTGCTTCTAAACCAGCCAATAGAAAAATACATGCATATGTACACTTGACTGTTTATATACGCCAAGGCAATACAAGTATAAATGAAGTGTGGCGTTTTAATGAAAGTATATTTATTTACTTACTTTCCGAAAATGCTATTTTCATGTTACAAAGAAAAGTCCAAAACAAATCTATATACGTGTAATTTTTTTGAACATATTTGTTCATATGTGATGTACAAAAAAATATGATGATTAAATTCGACTTTTTATGTTGTATAGAACAAAAGAAAGTATAGAATGCAGCATTTTAAATATCCTATAATTACCACTTTAAACTTTAAAGTCCATCAAACTAAAAATAGTAATGTTATCAACGTTTTCTTTGTGGTGAGTATGATCCAAGTTTTTATTTTGAACATGAGTGACAAATTGACACATACATATTTAAAGTCCATTTATTTTCTTTAATTAGTTACGTGCATGTTTTTTTGTTGATTATACTAGACTGCGTGAAAATATTGTTTTGTTAATTATATAAAATAAACTATTTACAAATATGTAATATGTCACTAAATAAACAAATATAAAAAGTAAGTAGGGAGAGCTAATGGAAGCATTGACGTGATATTTGTTTTTATATCAATCGATTTTTTAGACATAACTATTATCTTGTATATATTTTTGATCACATTATGCATAGGGGTAAAAATTGTCTTTTTACGTATACAAAATGCACTAAAGTGTCATATAGAAAAACAAATTTAGATTAAAGGTCATATAGGTAAGGAAATTTTCTCTAGTGTCAAATAAGGAACATGTTTTAAGAGAGTGTGAAATAAGGAATTCTCTCTTCTTTTGTAGGGTTTCGATCGAATCGGCGGTCAGTTTCTTCTCCCCCCTGCTCACGACCTCAACTCTCCGGCGCCGCCGCCCCTTCCGCGGCCACCCTGCCCGGCGCGGCGTCGCTTCCCCGACGGCCCGCTTCGCCCCGCCACCCCGCGCCGCCGTTCCCTCTGTTCCTCGCCACCTAGCGCAGCCGCTTCCGCCTCCCGCGGTCCCGCCGTTCCGCCATTCCCGCGGTCCCGCCGTTCCGCCATTCCCGCGGTCCCGCCGTTCCAGGTTCCAGACCAGCGGTCTACATCGTGACGGAGCGGCGCGATGGAGCTGCGGTCGGTCCACCGCCTCAATCCTCCGCTGCCGTCCGTGGACCGGATCAGTGAACTTCCCGACGACCTGCTCCTCCAGGTACTCGTTCGCCTCCGGTGCGCTCGCACCACTGCCCTCACTAGCGCCGTCGCCCGCCGGTGGCGCGGCCTCTGGAGGTACCTCACCGAGCTCTCCTTCCGCGAGATAATGCCGGACGCCCTCGAATCCGCGCTGGGCCAGGTCGCCCGCCCCGCCATCTCCCTCCTCGAGATTGACATACCCAAGCAACACGGGGACCAGATTGGCCCTGCCCGCATCTCCGCCCTGCTCCGCGCGGCCGCCCGGCTGGCGCCCACGGCTCTGATCTTCACTGCTTGCGGGAACTTTAAAGATAATAGGATTCCTATCGAGGTTCCTGTCTTTCATCGAGCCACCTCGATCAAGCTCAAGGTGAGCAACCTATATCTAACATCACCGGCCCATGGACTAGAGTTTCCTCTGCTGGAGAGGCTGTCCGTCACTGGCTTCCGCCTCGACATCGATGACCTTATCCAGAGGTGCCCTCGCCTGCGTGTACTAGAGGTGAGCAGAGGCTGTGGTGTTGACAAGTTCAGAGTCCACTCACAGACGATCGAGGAAATTGTCGCGAACTACAACGGTTTCGTGATCGGCATTGACATCATGGCACCTGTGCTTAAGCGGTTGAAGCTGTCGACCGTGATGGACTCTGATTTCAGCGTGTCGTTCTCTGCGCCGATGGTGGAGAATCTCCGGTTGGACATTTACTACCCCTACCTAAAAGTCGGGATTGTTAACTGGCGCTTGCACAAACTGATCCTATGGAAGGAGAAGAGCATCAATACCCTACAATTGTTCATAGATGCTCCGGTGCGTCCGCTGTCCTGCTCTAATTTCCGCTGCTCCAAATTTGTATATACATATTAGAATGTGTTCAATAGGTTTCAAATCGAAAGCGGAAGCACGTATTAGGCAAAACTTAATCCATTTATATTGCCCAAGCAAAATAAATTACTACTGTGGGGCAAAAGGCCACCAACACTGCTATTTCGTTGATATTGTGGCTGCCAATATGAAAACTAATTTATAACATGATGCTCACCTACTCTCTCTAGTCATGCCCTGAATTATCATGCTATTAGTTTATGAAATGTATGCATCGCCTTTATAAGACGTCTTGCATGCATGCATGCTTTAGTTAACACTTTGTGGATTAAATTACTTTCTGGTATGTGCCAAATTGTTGTTCTTGTACTGTTCTTTTTCCTAGTTCCTTCACGACATGCTTATACATTTGCAAGCTTATGCACCAGATGCTATTGTTCTTGTATTATGATTTTTTTTTCTAATTCCATGCATATACATTTTCAGGGTTATGCACGAGATGCGGAGAGGAACTTCATTCAAGACATAGCATCACTTCCCAAATTTTCTGTTTTGAAGCTAAGTCTGGTAACGAGGGGGCATAATTTTGGGCCACTGTTGTTGAATATACTTGGGATCTGCACCATAGTACAAAAGCTTAAGGTGTCCATAGACAAAGTCACGGTAATTCTTCACTTCGGCTACCTGATATATATGCATTTTGAAGAAATCTAAAGTACTAGATTAATTGGATAAATGCACAAGTTAATTGCACTTTGATTACAAAGAATTAACAGAACTTCATTTCTCTCTCAGTGCAGACAAGTATGCCCACCAAATTGTGCTTGTGGGCAACCCCAAAACTGGAGAAGTGAAACTATCTTCTTTGCAGCTCTTGAAGATGTAGAAATAGAAGGTTTCGAAGGAACTGGGGATGAAATTGATATCTTGAAACTTCTGTTCAGATGCACGCCTCTGATGAAAACTATGGCCATCACACTACCCCCTGAGGTTTTACCAACCAGCAGAGGATGCAAGGAAACCTGCAGAATTTTGAGGGAAAACCAATCTGTGAAATGCCGTGTTTATTGCAGCGGTGGGGAGGAGGTTCTGCACCCATGATGGTCAAACACTTCTGGATGTAATCAGAGATGGAATCCTCAAGCTATGTTCTCGAAATTTGATTCCTGGTGTGTTACTTAGCTTAGCCTTCAGGTTTTGTAGAAGATTTCAGAACAGTTCAATAAACATGTTTATTGTTCTGACTAATTGATCGAAATGTGTTTACACGGATTAACGTGCTTGGTTTTGAATTGCTCAGCCTTTTAGCTCTATGATGAACTCCATGTTCCTTTGGTTGAATTGGTTATGTACGCTTCTATTGACTAGTATATGTTTCACATTATCTACTAGTAGATGTATAGTATTTTTCTGAGGTGCAAAGGTATAGTTAGGTGAAGACCATGGGTGATTTTGGCGCTGCTCCAGGACTCCAGGAGTGCTGCTGCTCGACAACTTCCATAACTATCTACCGGTGAAGAAGATCTCCTTTGGCTCCCACCATGTCTGCACTCGTTGATATTATTCGAAATAACACTAACAAGGCTCTGTTTGGAAACCTGGTTGATATTCGAGCCAAGAAATTGAAATTGGTTCCAATCCCAAAACTGGGTGCAAATGGAAATGGGCTTCGGTGTAAATGTTGTTGTTTGGATGTTCAGAGAAGGAAAAGAAAACGAAAAAACTAAACACAGAATCATTAACTTATTCGATGACTTATGCAAACAAATTGGGATGCGGAAAAATTGTACTATCCTCACCAGTGCGACTGAATCCACAACGGGTCTCCTGCCGAAGAAGTGTTACTTTTAATTTGGGAGCAGGCTTCTTCCCTTTTCATTAATTACAAAATTTAGAGCAACTCTAGCAAGCCCTTTATCCCGTGAATCCTTAAAATTGGTTTAAGGGTTCAGATCGGCTGCGGCAGAACAGACACCGTAAACCCAAACTATAAAACGAAATATTCCAAAGAATATTCTTTTAACCTAGGGCTCGGACGGACACCGGGGTTCGCCGGCCACGAGACGACACAAGGACAGGGGCGGCCGACAGCCAGGACGGGCGAGGCCGCGGTGGGTGGCCGGGCGAGGCCAGGGCGGGCGACGGTCTAGGAGCGGCCTTCTGATGGTAGTTGGTTCCCATTAGCTGCTTTTCTCGTATACGGGGCACCGTCGGTTCGTGCGTAGGAACTGTAAATTTACAGTTCGAGGAGTGGATTTTTTAGTGCCCCTTAAAAAAAATTAAGGTTCCGCGGGTTTTAATGTTCTGTTCGGGCGTTTTTCTGCCGCATAACCATAAAGTGACGGTTTTTTGAAGGGTCCATGAGTTTTAAATGGTCTGCTAGAGTTGCTCTTATGGACAATTAAAGATACAAGGGGCGAAAAGTTACCAAAGAAATGATAGTGGTTGCAAGGGCCGGCTCTAGCCACCACAACCGGGCTAGGAGGCAGACAACCCAGGAAAGCACCGCTTCTTGGTTATCATGTGGAACAACACGATGCCAAAGTAATGAACATGTTCCCGACACCTCTTATGCCCATTAGATGTGATTTCCCCCTATTGAGTTAACGGTGCTCCAATGTATGATATGCATGTTTGTGTGGATTCTAGGGGGGAAAATAGTCTAAAACATGACACTAAACTTGAGTCTCTCTTCTTGTATCTTCTCTCTGCAGTGGTATTATGTTTTTTTTACGGTCTATGTCATCATTATAAAATGGTTCGGTCGATGAACATTTGTAATTTTTGTGTCACTAAATGAATGCTAAGATTTTGAGAACTAAAAACAAATGAGTTCTACGAATTCTTTGTTTGTTCGTGGTTAGGAGGACACAGTTTTATTAGGATCACTCTTTCCTTCTCTTGTTAATCTCATGTTAAGAAGGCATGTTTCTCTTTCTTTGCAAAAATGATTCGTTGTTTTAACTTTTCAATAGTTAAAGACATTCTCAACACCTAAATACAAACAAGGTTTTAAGATACTAGTTTTCATTATGTTGTGACAAAAATAATTACCAAACATTCAACTGCTAAAACACTCACGCGCTTCTGCTGTTGTATTTGTTTGTTGATAGGCGCCAAAGAGCCCACCTCGACCGAAAAAAACTTGCTTGAAACAATCTCTCTCTCTCTCTCTCTCTCTCTTAAGGACACGCTCGGTGACTCGCCTCGTGCGTTTCGGTTTTTCCTAACTGAACTATAACTACTGAAGCCTGAAGACTAGGTAAAGTTGTATCATATTCCTTCTTAATGGGCCAGTATTTAGGCTTTAAAAAATACACACAGTGACAAAGAATTAGCCTTAGTGGGGGCAAGTAATTAGGCTTAGAGGGGGCACTAGTGTATTACGATATGTGCTAGTATGTCGCTGCAAAAAATCAAGTGGGGGCACATGCCCCCACAACTCTTAACGTAGGTCCGCCACTTGCCGACGGAGTTCTGGCTGAAGACCAACACCGGCTGCGTTTGGAGGGTCATCGTTCGGCTGATGGACGACAGGGTCACCCTCGATTAGGGTTGGGTCACTTTCTTTGTCATCCACATTATCAAGATCAGATACATGGTGACCTTCAAGCTGCTCACTCCGGACACGCTCAAGGTCATCGTCTTTAACCATGATGGTATTGGAGTGGTGACCAAGTGCGACAAGCACGACAACGCCTATTCTATCAACATCTAGGAGCATCGAGAGAGGTTTTTTTAGTGGTTTGCCTAGTGTGCAAGTAATCTTACCATCTCGGTGAAAAGATTATCAAACTACATCTGACGCATCTAACCAAACAACATGACTTGCATTTTCACATCGTGTAAAGAAACAACCAAACAACGTGCATTCCGTTTCGTTAGAGCCATGCTAAAAGGTTTGCAGGCAACCAATCAACATAAAGACATTGGTTTTATGTCTGCATTACCGATAGGGGTACAAAGTGAAAAGGGGAAAGCATCATTTTTTTGGGGAGTGTCTATATATCATCTGACTGATTTTTGATTTGGGCTTCAGTCAAATTTTGAACCAATCAACACGTCACACGTTTAATTGATACTCCCTCCGGTCCAAAATATAAGGAGTATTGTTTTCCGTGCGAGTCAACCATTTGAATGTTTGACCAAGACTGTAGAATAAAATATTAACTTCTGCAATACCTAGTAGATAAAATATGAAACTACTTGTCATGATGAATTAAATAATATAAATTTGGTTTTGTGAATATTGATATATTTTTCTAAAAACTTGGTCAAAGTTGCACTCATTTGACTTTTGAAAAAACAAATACACCTTATATAAAGGAATGGAGGGAGTATAAGTTTTAAATAACTCAACGTTCCCTCCCCAGCTACCCCGATCCGAATTGTTAGCGGTTTTCCATTCATAACGGGTTCAGTTCAGGCCTTCTTTGTTCCATCAGCTGCCTTTTCTCATTTGGATTACTGTATGTTGTTCTTTTCTTAAGACCTTCGTTTTTGTGGACTACAGTTATCAAAAGTAGTTCCTTTATACTACAAAAAAGTTCCTCCAACAAAAAAAGCACCAAAATGGGAGATATATTATCTGAAAATTGAGGCGTATGACGCACATACGACCTCCGTTCATTAATATAAATAGGAAAACGATAAGTATAAAACACTCTAATCAAACCGTATTGTTACATGATGTTCTTAGGCTCATGAAGTTGTTGGGATACGGGGCAGAAAACACAAATTTTTCCATACCTACGGTACCCGAACCCAAGATCTATGCTATGGCGATGTAATGTAACGGAGGGAATCGGTGTTCATACCTTTGAAGACCGAAAGAGGGAAACGTTCTTGCGAACATGGTTTGCGTAGACTCAGAACTACGACCTCCCTGTCGTGTAGAAGACCACCACCGGCGAGGATGACTCCCGGTAAACCTCCAGCGACGAAGTAGCACCACATGTGTAGTGCCTCGAAGAGATTATACACGTACGGTACAATCGATGTTCCTCCCGGGCCCCGAACCAGGCGAGCAGCGGAAGAAAGACGGCTACGGATCCCGACTCCAGCAGAACGACGGCCTGCCTTATGGTGGAGAACTCCAATCCAGGTGTAGATTCCAAACAAGGGGAGTCCACTTCCGGGAAGGAGAAGGAGGAAGAAGGAGATATTGGTGTCTTGGAAAAAGGGGGGCTACCCCTCCTTATATAGGCCAAGGGGGGGGGTGTGATCCTCCTCCCCTCCCCCATGTGGGACTAAACTCCCAAGGGGGGGGAGTGCGCCGGCCATAGGGGGGATGGGCCCCACCCTTGGCGCCAAGCCCAAGGGGGGAGACCCCCTCCTCCCTTAATGGGCCCCATGGGCCCATTTAGCCATTTTCCCATTTTTTAATTTATTTAATATGTTTTAAATATTTAATTCAGATAATTAAATAATAAAACATTATTAAAACAATTAAAATTTATTTTGAACTATTCAAAATGTCCGGAAACCATTCCGTCCTCCTTCGGAACTATTCCGGTGATTTCTCCTATTTCACCGATTGATCCCGTAACTGTCCTATACATCGATTGCCCTTAAGTGTAACACCCTAACGGTCCGGGAAACAACATACATGGTCGAGACTCTTCTCATTGACCAATGACTAGTCAGTTGGACCTGGTTACAATCCTTGACAGCCCCTGCGCTTCCATCGAATGAACTTCGATCGCTTTTGGAAACCGTTAACGATACGACGTAATCCCTTTGTGCTGCGGTACTTTGTTTGTCCGAGGTTTGATCGTCGGTATCCTACATACCGTGTTCACATCTCGTTCACAACGAACAACTTCTCTCATCCATGATCATTGCATCTCTTGTGACCTAGTCACGTCCTTGCAAGGTGTTTGATGCAATATCACCGAGTGGGCCCAGAGTACCTGTCTTGTCACAAGGATTGACAAATCCCGCTCTGATCTATTAACATACTCATCAACCATATATTTCGGAATACCCAAAGTGCACCGTTATAGCCAGCATATTTCAGTCAGGCGGTGGGATACAAATCAAAGTCTCCTCATAGATGATAATTACGTATGATCATTACGGTCTAAGGACTAAGCCATACGTTACAAAGTCATAGCAACGCTGAACTATGTGACTAGATCACATTGCAATACTTTAGGTGGGTGTACGTCCATCACATCATTCCCCTTAACGATATGACCTCATTGTCAATGGGCTTAAGTGTCGCCATGATCAGGAAAACTTGATCAATCAATTGCCCAATGAGATAGTTTACCCGAGTTAAACTACAGACCATGTTTTATACTACACCTGTATTAGTATTTCCAAGTAATACAGTTATAGCACAGTATAAAACGTATTATTAACAAAACGGATATATGACAAATATCTTGATTAATTTGTCTCTAGGGCACATATCCAACAGTCTCCCACTTGCACTAGAGTACAAATTACACTAGCTTATATCAGGTAAGTATCTAACACCAATGGTCTCTCGGTGTTCTTCAAACTTGCCCTGTGGAAGAGGTTTAGTCATCGGGTCTGCTGCGTTCAGATCCGTATGTATCTTGTGAATCCTAGTGTGTCCATCCCTAACGTAGTCTCGCGTCACATGGAACTTTCGGAGGATGTGCTTGGCTGTAGAGTGAGTTCTTGGCTCCTTCGCGTTAGCAATGGTACCCGTGTTGTCGCAGAAGATTCCCACGGGGTCAGTGCAACTGGGAAAGACGCCAAGCTCGATCACGAACTTCTTCAGCCACAACGCCTCGTTTGACGCTTCGTAAGCGGCAATATACTCCGACTCCATTGTAGATTGGGCGACGACTGACTGTTTGCCGCTCCTCCAGCTAATTGCGTCACCGTTCAACATGAAAACATATCCCGTATGGGATTTCGAGTCATCTAGATCTGAGCCGAAGCTTGCGTCAACGTAACCCTTTACGGTGAGCTCCTCATCAACTCCTCCATAAACGAGAAAGAGATCCTTGGTTCTTCTTAAGTACTTAAGGATGTTCTTTACTGCTGTCCAGTGAGCCATTCCCGGGTTACTCTGGTAGCGATTAGTCATACTAATGGCCAGCGCTAAATCCGGTCTAGTACATAACATAGCTTACATGAGAGAACCTATGGCTGAGGCATAGGGCTTTGAGGACATCTCCTCCTTCTCTTTTGTTGTGGATGGACATTGAGTCACACTTAACTTGACACCTTTTATAACTGGCAAGAGACCTTTCTTGGAGTCATCCATTTTGAACCTTTTCAATATCTTGTCAATATAAGTGTTCTGACTCAAGGCCAACCGTCGATTAGGTCTATCTCTATAGATCTTAATCCCTAATATGTACGCAGCTTCACCTAGGTCCTTCATGGAAAATTGTCCATTCAAATATTCCTTCACTTCCTCTAAGAATTTCTTATCGTTCCCTATTAGTAGTATGTCATCTACATATAACACAAGGAATGCTACAGAGCTCCCACTCAGTTTCTTATAGACGCAGAACTCTTCGACGTTTTGGACAAATCCAAAAGCTTTAATGACCTCATCAAATCGAAGATTCCAGCTCCGAGATGATTGCTTCAACCCATAGATGGATCGTTGAAGCTTGCACATCTTACCAGCGTTCCTTGGATCGACAAACCCCTCTGGTTGCATCATATAAAACTCTTCCTCAATGTTACCATTTAGGAATGCAATTTTCACATCCATCTGCCATATCTCGTAATCATGATATGCAGCTATTGCTAGTAGGATCCGAATAGACTTTATCATCGCTACAGGAGAGAACGTCTCCTCGTAGTCAACTCCTTGAATTTGTCGGAAACCCTTCGCGACAAGTCGAGCTTTGTAGACAGATACGTTTCCGTCCGCGTCAGTCTTTTTCTTGAAAATCCATTTATTCTCGACGGTCTTGCGGTCCTCGGGAATATCCACCAAAGTCCATACTTTGTTGGTGTACATGGAGTCTATTTCGGATTTCATGGCTTCAAGCCATTTCTCGGACTCGGGTCCTTCCATTGCTTCTTTGTAACTTGTAGGTTTATCCGACTCATCAGCCGAGATTGCATTCACAAGCTGTCCGTAAAACTCAGTAGGTTGACGGACTCTTGATGACCTACGGGGCATAAAAGGTTCCTCTTCATTCTCATCATGATCATCATCAATGTCATGATCGTTATGAATGTCGTTCTGGCCATTCTCTTCAGCTCCTACTATGGAAGATGGTTCCAGAACAATTTCCGTAGTTGTTTCTTCCAATTGGAGTGATTGGTCAGTCACTTCATCGAGGTCTATTTTCCTCCCACTCAACTCTTTCGCGAGAAACTCCTTCTCAAGAAAGTGTCCCGTCTTGGCAACAAACGTTTTGCTGTCAGACTTGTTGTAGAAGGTGTATCCACAAGTTTCCTTGGGATAGCCCACAAAGATGCACTTATCCGCCTTGGATTCAAGTTTGTCAGGTTGTAGTTTTCTAACATAAGCCTCACAACCCCAAATCTTCAGGTGAGACAACTTAGGTTTTGTGCCATGCCATTCTTCAAATGGTGTTGTCTTTACGGATTTGGATGGTTCCCTATTAAGAATATGAACGGCAGTTTCTAATGCATACCCCCAGAATGACACAGGAAAATCAGTATGAGACATCATCGATTGTACGCTATCCAATAGGGTTCGATTACGTCGCTCAGCCACACCGTTTCTCTGAGGTGTGCCTGCCGGCGTAAGCTGCGGTACTATGCCACAAGACTTCAAATGATTGCCAAAGTCGTGACTCAAATACTCGCCACCTCGATCCGATCGAAGGTGCTTGATTTTCTTCCCGAGTTGATTTTCGACCTCATTCTGAAATTCCTTGAACTTTTCAAAGGTTTCAGACTTGTGCTTCATCAAGTAAATATACCCATATCTACTCAAGTCATCAGTAAAGGTCACGAAGTAACGAAGACCATTGCGAGTGGGGACGTTCATGGGTCCACATACATCCGAGTGTATGATCCCCAATAAAACATCCGCACGCTCCATTATGCCATTGAATGGAGTCCTTGTCATTTTTCCCATGATGCATTGTTCACATGTATCAAGGGATCCAAAATCCAATGACTCAAGAAGTCCATCCTTATGGAGCTTCTCCATGCGCTTTATACCAATATGACCAAGTCGGCAATGCCACATCTTCATGTGATCTTCATCATTCTTCAATCTTTTGGCCTCAATATTGTTAATGTGACACACGTCACCATCGAGATCAAGTACGAATAAACCATGCAACTCCGATGCGTGAACATAAAACATTTCATCCTTATAAATCGAACAACCAATTGTATCAGACTTAAAAGAATAGTGGTATCGCTTCAAGCAAGAGCCACTAACGATGTTCACACTCAACGCGGGTACATAGTAACAATTATTCAGAACTAAAACCAATCCCAGAGGGAGACTAAGATGCTTCGTGCCGACCGCCAAGACTTCAATCTGACAGCCATTCCCCACGCGCATCGTCACTTCATCTTTGAGCAAGCGTCTCCTATTCCTTAGTCCCTGAATGGAATTAGAAATATGAGCGACAAATCCTGTATCAAATATCCAGGATGTGTTCCCGGCGCTTGTCAAGAGAAGATCAACAATATGTATATCAAATATACCTTCGTCTCTCTTGGCGACCTTGCCAGCCTTCTTGTCCTTTAGGTACTTGGGGCAGTTGCGTTTCCAGTGACCTTCACCCTTGCAGTAGAAGCACTCCACTCCGGGTTTAGGCTTGGGTGCTTTGGGAGGAGCGGCAACTGACTTGCCATCCCTCTTGGGGCCACCTCTCTTGCCCTTCTCCCGCCTGCTTGACTTCTTGAAGTCAGTGGTCTTGTTGACCATGAAGATGGCGTGCTCCTTCTTGATCTCAACCTCGGCGCTTTTTAGCATGGCGAACAACTCAGAAGGGGTTTTGGTCATCCCCTGCATGTTGTAGTTCAGCACAAAGCCTTTGTAGCTAGGGGGAAGCGACTGCAACACCCTATCAACAGCAAGTTCATCTGGAATCTGGCATTCCAGAGCATTCAAGCGCTGAACGTAGCCAGACATTTTGACTACGTGCTCACTCACGCTGCCGTGCTCGTCCATCTTTGCTGAGAAGAAGGCTTCAGAAGCCTCGTACCGTTCAGCCCTGGCTTGAGGTGCGAAGACCGCCTTGAGGTCGGTGATAATCTCATATGCACCCATCCTCTCAAAGCGTTTCTGCAGCTCAGCCTCCATGGAGTAGAGCATGCCACTCTGGACAAGGTTGTAATCATCAGTCCTGGAGAAATAGACATTCTTCTCGTCCTGACTGGCATCATCTGCTGGTGCTTCACCTAACGCGTCCTCTAGTACGTATGCCATCTTGAGGGGAACGAGGAGAATCCTCAGGGTGCGGAACCAGTTGGTGAAGTTTGTCCCATCTGTTTTTAGCTTATCTTTCTCTAGGAATGATCCTAAGTTGAACGAGGGGCGAGGTGCTGCCATCTACAAGGTTGATTCACAAGGATACATATTTAGAATTTTGTTCATAATGTGGAGTTTCAATTTTAATCTCAAAATTCTAGAAAGCTCCCACTTAGATAAACACCTCTCAATTTAATTAAGTGATTACACAATCCCAGCCCCCATACCTCCCCCGATCGTCACGGCCATCAGTATGCGAACCAGGTAGGCCTCTAAGCCAATCACATCAGGCATGTGACTCATGCTCGACCTTTCGGTCTCCTGTGTTCCAGGCCCGCATCTACATATGTCAAGCCTGCCAATCGAACCTTGATGTTAGCTGTTCAGCAAGGGCATATCTGCATATGCCAGGCTTGCCGAACCTAACCTCATGCGAACCCCGTTTAATATGTAGGACAACTCCGGTATGTATGGAGCATCAAGCCATATGGGAGAACCTTCCAGGCGGTGCCCACCAAGGGAGAACACAATGTTGGTATTGTGAGAGATGGTCCTGTTACGTGCTACCGTCGATATATCTAGCATACTAGCATAAAACAGGAAGTAAAATTGTAAATCATACAACCTATGATCCCCCTTCATGCAAAGCAAAGTTAAACGCCTTTCTACTTTAGCTTGTGCAAGTTTTACGTGGCTGCTAGGGGTTTCGAGAGAGAGAACCGTTTCTATCCTGCGAAAAACATGCCACAACACCGTCTCCCATCCGTCTCTATTACACCCCTGTCGGGGCCCTCCGTTGCAAACATCTTCGCATTGCTAATGCAGAGAGACAGACACCCCCAGCCACTTTATATGGTACAAGCCATATGTCAAGCGTGGAACCAGTCTCGCATAAACGCGTAAGATCGGTCGGGGGCCGCTTCATCAAACATTTCCGCAATGCTAAATGAGTACACGTGGGAGGGTAACGAATGAAGATTCGATGCCCACATCCTAGATGTGTTCTACCCGTACAATACATCTACGCATAGCTAGCTCTGATACCACTGTTGGGATACGGGGCAGAAAACACAAATTTTTCCATACCTACGGTACCCGAACCCAAGATCTATGCTATGTCGATGTAATGTAACAGAGGGAATCTGTGTTCATACCTTTGAAGACCGAAAGAGGGAAACGTTCTTGCGAACGTGGTTGGCGTAGACTCAGAACTACGACCTCCCTGTCGTGTAGAAGACCACCACCGGCGAGGATGACTCCCGGTAAACCTCCAGCGACGAAGTAGCACCACAGGTGTAGTGCCTCGAAGAGATTATACACGTACGGTACAATCGATGTTCCTCCCGGGCCCCGAACCAGGCGAGCAGCGAAAGAAAGACGGCTACGGATCCCGACTCCAGCAGAACGACGGCCTGCCTTATGGTGGAGAACTCCAATCCAGGTGCAGACTCCAAACAAGGGGAGTCCACTTCCGGGAAGGAGAAGGAGGAAGAAGGAGATATTGGTGTCTTGGAAAAAGGGGGGCTACCCCTCCTTATATAGGCCAAGGGGGGGTGTGATCCTCCTCCCCTCCCCCATGTGGGACTAATCTCCCAAGGGGGGGGGAGTGCGCCGGCCATAAGGGGGGATGGGCCCCACCCTTGGCGCCAAGCCCAAGGGGGGAGACCCCCTCCTCCCTTAATGGGCCCCATGGGCCCATTTAGCCTTTTTCCCATTTTTTAATTTATTTAATATGTTTTAAATATTTAATTCAGATAATTAAATAATAAAACATTATTAAAACAATTAAACTTTATTTTGAACTATTCAAAATGTCCAGAAACCATTCCGTCCTCCTCCGAAACTATTCCAGTGATTTCTCCTATTTCACCGATTGATCCCGTAACTGTCCTATGCATCGATTGCCCTTAAGTGTAACACCCTAACGGTCCGGGAAACAAAAGACATGGTCGAGACTCTTCTCATTGACCAATGACTAGTCAGTTGGACCTGGTTACAATCCTTGACAGCCCCTGCGCTTCCATCGAATGAACTTCGATCGCTTTTGGAAACCGTTAACGATACGACGTAATCCCTTTGTGCTGCGGTACTTTGTTTGTCCGAGGTTTGATCGTCGGTATCCTACATACCGTGTTCACATCTCGTTCACAACAAACAACTTCTCTCGTCCATGATCATTGCATCTCTTGTGACCTAGTCACGTCCTTGCAAGGTGTTTGATGCAATATCACCGAGTGGGCCCAGAGTACCTGTCATGTCACAAGGACTGACAAATCCCGCTCTGATCTATTAACATACTCATCAACCATCTATTTCGGAATACCCAAAGTGCACCGTTATAGCCAGCATATTTCAGTCAGGCGGTGGGATACAAATCAAAGTCTCCTCATAGATGATAATTACGTATGATCATTACGGTCTAAGGACTAAGCCATACGTTACAAAGTCATAGCAACGCTGAACTATGTGACTCGATCACATTGCAATACTTTAGGTGGGTGTACGTCCATCACATCATTCCCCTTAACGATATGACCTCATTGTCAATGGACTTAAGTGTCGCCATGATCAGGAAAGCTTGATCAATCAATTGCCCAATGTGATAGTTTACCCGAGTTAAACTACGGACCATGTTTTATACTACACCTGTATTAGTATTTCCAAGTAATACAGTTATAGCACAGTATAAAACGTATTATGAACAAAACGGATATATGACAAATATCTTTATTAATTTGTCTCTAGGGCACATATCCAACAGAAGTGACTTCACCATCTAATTTGGATTGGGATCAATGATAATTATACTTGTCTCCAGAATAGCAAAAATAAATGTCAATGTCTTAGCAACAATAACATTGTTGGAGTTGATTATAACCCAACTCACATATTCCATAAGCGAAACATCCATCTTTGACCCAAGATCAATTATCAACACAAACTTCTCTCATTCAAACTTAAAGGTAAATGTGACCATCAGCTGTCATGTTAGGTGTAGCGCAATCCATCCATCACCAAGAAAAAATATCTACAAAAAGACATGGGAAATACTTCAAACTACAATACTTGTGTCTGAAAAAGGAGAAACCTAACCAATGGAAGAGAGGGGATCTACAAGCTCATATTATTTTCTGATGGTGATCGCTTGCGCATACATATGTATGGTCACAAGCTAAAATGCACCACACAAAAGTTAAGAAAAGAAGAAACTCCGGCCACCCAATTTAATAATGCTGACAAACTCTGGAGACATAAACAAAAGATAAGCAAGTTAGGTAGGTATAATAATCAAGTTTAAATTAGAGGCATAAAGAATAGTAGAATTGAGAAAACAACATAACCGACAAAGCATTTTATATCATAATTGATAACAGATGAATGATAAACAACAAGCCTTTGTCAACATCTAGAGAATGTTAAGACTAAAAATATCAAGGTACATAAATGAGGAGTGCAAGGAACCGAGAGATAACTAAAAGAAAATACTAATAAACAAAACAAAAATGAATGACAAGTCAAAAAAATGAGCTGAATAGGCAACAAATTGAATAAAATGGGCTCAATATTCAGAAAAATCATGATTAAAACTAACTGAACGTAGAAAATGAATGGAATAAAATGGGTTCAATATTCTTAGTTACTGATGACTGATAGAAAATAACAAACTAAAGGTCTTAACACTGATCTGCATGAGCAAGAATGAAAATACTAATTTATAAATGAAGAAACCCAAGGAAAAGACTTGAGAATAAATAGAAAAAAAAGAACGGCAATGAAAATGGACTTCTAAATGATAACTTTTGATATGATGAATGACAAGAAAATTAAGATTGAATACTGAAAATAGAGAGATTGAGTACTGTTGGAGTAAAAAAAAACTGAGACTTAGAAAGAGAAATTGAGGTACTAGGAATCGAGAGACTTAAAAAAGAAACTGAGGTATTAAGAGCTAAGAAAGAAAAATAAGAAAATAATATCCAATACTGAATAAAGAGATGAATAAAAAACTGCATGACTGAAGGAAATAAATGCAAAAGAAATGAAAAGGAAAAACTGAGAGAGAAAACTGAGGAATGAATAACTGAGGACAAGAGAAGATAGACAAAATTTTACAAGAAACTTAAAACTCTAAGGAAGGATAGAAACCTAAGGGATAGATACATTGACACAAAGGTAGATATGCCTTGAGACTGACCAGGCCAAGTAACATAGCAGAGCAATGAATATAAATTGTACACTGAGCGCTTACAGAAATGATAGATTGAATAACCTGAACAATCTCAAAATGAAGTATTGAACAAACACATACACAGTGACCAGGGGCGGAGCCAGGATTTGAATATAGGGGGGCCAAGCCGGTAAAAAAAAGGTTGTCGAATGGTACCATAATAATGTGTTGCTTCGACGAAATAAAAGTTTAATCATATTTGTACTGGTTTTAGTTATTCTGCAATTGTCTGTCGGATTCATAACGTTCTAATCACACACAAAAACTAACGCATCCGCCTTAAGCAAAGATCAAAGATACTCCGTTTCTGTATACAAATCCATATTTTTTTGATCAAAATTATAAAGTTTGATAGGAAAATTGAATAGACCTTGTATAAAGAGGAAGGAAGTATCACTAATCTCGTCAGAAAAAACTTAGCATCGCAGATCTCACAGTCGAAAATTGGAAGATTTTTGATATAAGATGGGAATTGAGAGAGACTAACCATTAGGATTAACCTTTGGGTAGTTACCTAGAGCACAGGAGAATCGGTGGACGGCGGGTGCATCCTACATGATTTTATCTCGTAATACCGCCGGCGATCGCATGATTTGAATCAAGCTGACTGGCAAAAGGCTGCTTCTCGCCGTCGCCATATGAGCAGAGACTAGCGGACGAGAATGGCATGTAACGGCAGCGCCTAAGTTTCTGCAACTAATGCCATGTAGTATCCGCTAATTACGGTAGAACGTGGAGCACACAGGGCAGGGAGAATCAATTAGCCGCTGCTACTGGGCTTTTACGGACGCACGAAGAATCATGATAAATACTTTGTGAGATGTCCTGAAATAGTCAAAACTATAGACGACAAGATAGCCGAAGTATCCACAGATATGTCAGGAATAAAGAAAATCCATAACCAACTGGCATATAATATTGAAGCCTATATAAATGGCGCAAAATATATCATAGATGAAATTACAATAAGAGATTTGTCAGTAATAAATGATGACATGATAATAGGATTAAGATTTTTACAACAATCTGTGCAAACCACAATTATACATGAAGATGGGGTCACATTTATCCCGCGTCAAGATAATCTCCCATACATATCAGAGGTTCGAAAGCAAAGAAAATCTACACAAAATGTAGAAATATCTAATTTGCAAGAGGAATATTGCTCGGATCTCCCAGAATTCTGCAAAGAAGAAGAACTTAGTGAGACCATAGAAGAATATCATATAGAAAATACACATACAGAATGTATAGGATTACAATCATTCTCGCCAAATTGGTATAGAGATATTAAATCCAAAAAAGATATTTTTAAATTATGATGTAAGCCTACATAAGCCATAATATTTGATATGGAATATCAAATAATTGGGCAGGGTGGACCCCTCCCCAATAATAATAATTATTATTATAATAATAAAATAAATAAAATCACATCAGCAGCAGGCATTACAGCCAAGAGATATTTGAGCCAAGAAGAAGGCGAGAATACAATCAAGCGAGCGGTGAAGACAACAATGTGAGTAAGTGCCATATGTGCATGGTGTTACTCATGTGATAGAAGACATTGGAGGCTAGTGAATTATTCACCAACAGACAAAGCACACGTGAATGCTTTCCACAAAGCGACCACGTGAAAGATTACCTAAAAAGAAGAGAAGCTATCATCCTGTCGAGCACGCTCGTGAAGGCATCCTTATCTGGTGGACACGTAATGAGGAGGTTTGCTATTTTAAATAAAGAGGAGAAGGCTCTAGGACGCCCCTCCCGCGACTATAAAAGGAGACCCTGGCCTCAGAGCAACACACACGCAAAAACACTCAGAGCATCAAGAGCATCAAGTTCCTCCACCAGAGCACTTCCACTTTCTCTTAGTAGTAGCTCCACCACCACCTTGTAGTATAGCCACTATATTGAAGGAGTTGTATTAGCCAAGAATATTAAGGTAATTTCCTAGTTTGTGTAATCCCTTCGGGGCCTCCCGAAAGGGAAAACCATATGTAAATTATGTTGTGGAAATGATGTAGTTTCTTGTCTCACTTGGTCTTTTTATTTATGAATTTATGGGACGAATTCTTATGCTAAGGATCCTATAAGAGAAACCTCTGCCGGTAGTTCTCTGTTTAGCCTAGTGTGGCGTTTGAATGAGAACTTTGTGGCCGTAGAGAAGTGTTCCCTTCAGGTGGAACTGCCTGGGAAGACGATAGGAATTTACCCCATAAATTTGCATATAAAACCATCAAGTGAACGTAATTAGCTACATCTGAAACAACATAATGAAAAATATGGTGAGTACCGAGTAGGACTTTACACATACGCGTACACAGTCGTTCGTGCTGTTGGCCTCGCCAGCCTTAATAAGATCCTGCATTAAATCATAATTAGCGCACAAATATTAGTGAATATTTAAATATTAGTGGGAATAGTAAAATACTAATCCAAATAGTGCATTGAATAGTGTACCCAGTAGTAAATAGTAAAAATACTATTGAAGATAAAAAGCACCCATATACTCCACCGTACCTACCTAATCACATATTAGTCTAATCCATATTAGTAAAAATAATTATAAATTTTAATTATCTATATTGTTGGTATCAGGTCCAGGTTTAACCATTGAAAGATTAAAATATTTAAACTTAGAAGTTAGCACAGGTAGAATTATAAATACTAAGGAAAATATTAATATAAGGTGCAGAATAAATCCCTCTGAAGAACATATCTGGCATACTTCTCAAAGTCAGCTAAATATAATCGTCGATCTCATATATAATTTTTTTATATCGTGGGGTAAAAGGCAAGATCAACTAGATCAAAAATTTGATAGTTTATTCAAAGAATACCAAAAACTCATAGAAAGGTATTCGGCGTTGAATAATAAAATTGATCTAGCTTTGCATAAGCTAGAGGAAGCAAAAACGAAACAAAATATTGTCTGTAAGAATAACGACTATATTAAAGAAGAAGTTTTATCCATTGGAAAAAATATAGTCCACCATCCAAGTAAAAGTAAAGAATTGTCGCCAACGATTGAAATAAAACAAGATATCTCAGATATCAAAAACTTGGCGTTAGAAATAAAAAGTTTAATCCTTTCATAATTGTATGTCCGAATATAATCAAGCTCTAAAAGAAGTAACCAAATATTTATCTCCTCCTATTGGATTCTCTGATCACGATTCGCCAAAAGAAGATTCTAGAATAATAATAAGACAAAATAATACTATTCTCCAGTTATTAATTCAGGTTTTGGATAAATTAAATAGTACACAAAGCAACAAAGATATTGTGCTAGCATCATCAGGAATAGTAGCCGCATCAAGGAATATTAACTCAGAAAAATGGACGTATCTAAAAGCCTCTTTAGAAGAGACAGAAACCTCCAATTAGTAAGGCAAGACTCGAGACCGCTGGCCATAAAGCATAGACTATCATGCAAGGCTGATGATATTGAAAGTTTAGAAGAAGTTATCGATATACAAAGAGACCTAGAAAGATATCAAAAGGATACTTTAAGAAAAATAAAGCCACAACAGGTTTATCATATGGGTATGTTTGAAAGTAAGAGTGGTTTATACAGAATATCCAGAGAAGTAGAACTGAGTGTGTTAACACACCCAGTAGATTTAAGAATTGTAAGCAAGAATATTGAAAATGATCTTAAATATTGTGGTTATAAATACATTCATCAAGGTATGTATATCATAGGTGTTAAAGGCATGACAAGAAAGAAATTAGGAGCTAAAGTATTAATAACACTACTGGATAGAAGATGGGATTCAGTAGATAAAGCAGCATTAGGCTTTATGGAAGGTGATATGAATGAAAATAGATTAATAACATACATAGCCCCAGACCTAATGATGCCTGTAAAAGAATTTATTGAAAAAATGAGTTTTGGTTTTCAAACCAAAGGATATGAAGATTTTAAAGGTACAAATTTGTTGGTAAGCATAGAATTTATAGGAAGACTCACTAATAGAAGCAATTCTAGATATAGAGTTAATGTAAATGATGTAATTCATAGCATGCAGTCTAAAGGTATACAATTTATGAATCCTCTTAAAATTGGTTCCGAAGAAAGAGCAGGAGAGGAATGGAAGATAGGTGAACTAATAGAGAAGAAGGAGTTAAAACAACCTGAAAATTACATAAGCTACCAAAATTGTGAAGGTAGTAGCAGTATAAGGTTTATGAATTATAAATCCGCATCCATAGAAGATACGGAATCTCTTATATCAGAATCAGAAACTAGTGATGACAAGAATAAAGGAGCAACCGAATTTATGGAAAAGGTTAATTTAGATGATGAAATAATTCATTGGGAAAATAAACTAAAACATATAGAATGGGAATATAGTAATTCTATGACACAGGATTGGCCAAAGATAAGAGAAAGAGAATTGTTTATCATTAGAGAAATTGCAAGAATAAAAAAATTAAAAAATGAGAAAAAAATTGCCGGTACTAGTTCAACCAAGCCAAACACCACCTCAGTACCAGAAAAGAAAGGAGATAGTAGTAATAATATTGATAACAATAACAATAATAACAATAGAAACAAAGGTAAGAATATTGTTGAAAGTCATAAAAATGAAGTTATTAGTGAAGAAGAGCAATGGGATATAAATAATAAGTTATTATTAGAAAGCTATGAGGAAGAAGAGGAACTAATGAGAGAAATGTTGATAGAAGATGAATATTATGATGATTCAGAACAAAATAGTGACTTTTATAATTCCCTAGATGAGGTTGGGCTACACAATTTAGAAAATGCTATGGAAGCCATGGAAGTAGAAAATAGTAATAAAAGAAGAAAGGGATATGGTGATAGTTCAGTAAAAAGAGAAGGTGAAAGGGAGAGACCAACCAGATCAGCTGGAAAATGGCCCCCAGAGAAAGATGACTATCAACCTACATATATTCCCGGACAATATAAATACATGGGTTCTCGAAGAAGAGATTTTGAAAAGCCGGTACAATTTCAAAATACTAGAAATGATGGTGCGATATTGAATTTAGCCGCACATGATCCTATAGATTGGCCAAATATAATTAGCATTTGGAAAGGGCTAATCGTGCAAAAATATATACAAAACCAATATAGTATAGGCACTAAGGTTGAAGACATGTTAACATATCTTGAGACATTTTTAGGAGAGTCAGTAAAAGTTCTATGGGAACAATGGGTAGAGACTTATCCTAATCAATATGAAGAATTAAAAAGAGCCGGAAGTAATCCAAATAACTTTGCAAATGTTATATCAAATATGATTATAGCAGAAGATCCAGAATTAGGCCATACATCTTTACAAAATGAAAGGTTGAGAGAAATAGAAAAATTAACGCTAACTAGTTGGAAAGGCATAAAAGAGTTTTCTCAACACTACTTATATAATGCTACAACCGCTAAGCAAGGTTTTAATAAAGGTGTAGTTGAAAGATATTTTAATAAATTGCCCGATCCATTAGGATCTATAATATTTGAAGAATACAAGAAGGAAACAGCAGGAACTGTTTTAAACATATCACAAGCCATAACATATGTTTTTAAACATTTAAGAAAGGTATGTACAGATATACAAGCTCAAAGGTCTATGAAGAAATCAGATTACAATTTCTGTAATAACATTGTCCAAATACCACTCACATATGGGGAAGAAAGGCATAGAAGCAAGAAACATTATAAACCCCAAATGCGAGATAATAGAAATTTTAGAACAAAGAAAAGATATTTCCTAAGAAGGTCTGATAATAGAGCCCCTTTCTTACATAAGAGAAATGTAAGAAGATATAATCCTAGAAAATCTTATGATAAAATTTGTAGGTGTTTTATATGCAACTCACCTGACCATCTGAGTAAAACTTGTCCAAATAAGGATCAAAAAAGGTACTCTAGTAAATATGAAGAACAAGAAAGAGTATTAATCATAGATAGTGTCAATGAAAATATTCTAGTATGTGATGATGAAATAAAAGATGATGAGTCAATATATTCAATCATAGAGACAGATGAAATAGAAAATGAAGTCTTAGAAGAAGAATCAAGCAGTGATGAGATAGATCTAATAGATGAATTAGCAGGCCTAAAAATTGAAATGATGAACCAAGTAGATTGCGAGCATGACTGGATTAGAGGAAAGGGTGATTATAATATTAAATGTGCTTTTTGCATATATTACCCAAGCCAAGAGAATAGGTCAACATGTAACCTATGTTTAAAGCAAGCTTGTGCCTCTTGCTTAAAGGCAAAAAATCAAGGTTGGAGACAGGAAATAGAATTAGAACCAGATGAATATATATTAAATAGAAGAGTTAGAAATCTAGAAAATAGAATAAATAAACTAGAAGAGGAGTTAGAAATATTAAAAGAAAAGCTAGAAGAAAATCTGAAAGAAAAAGATAATAAAGAACATGAACATATGGCTACTGGAAGCACAGAAATGAAGGAACAAATGGTCACAGTAAGAGATAAAAAAGGAGATAAGCTAATACAATTAAAAGACGCTATAACTAGTTTTGGAAACAAATATATTGTGCGATTACCATTCAAAGAAGTTCTAGGGATAAGAATCCCAGTCAGAATAGTACTAAAGCCAAATATTTCTTATAAAATATTAGCACTATTAGATACTGGTTGCACGAAGAATATCATTCATGATAAATACTTTGTGAGATGTCCTGAAATAGTCAAAACTATAGACGACAAGATAGCCGAAGTATCCACAGATATGTCAGGAATAAAGAAAATCCATAACCAACTGGCATATAATATTGAAGCCTATATAAATGGCACAAAATATATCATAGATGAAATTACAATAAGAGATTTGTCAGTAATAAATGATGACATGATAATAGGATTAAGATTTTTACAACAATCTGTGCAAACCACAATTATACATGAAGATGGGGTCACATTTATCCCGCGTCAAGATAATCTCCCATACATATCAGAGGTTCGAAAGCAAAGAAAATCTACACAAAATGTAGAAATATCTAATTTGCAAGAGGAATATTGCTCGGATCTCCCAGAATTCTGCAAAGAAGAAGAACTTAGTGAGACCATAGAAGAATATCATATAGAAAATACACATACAGAATGTATAGGATTACAATCATTCTCGCCAAATTGGTATAGAGATATTAAATCCAAAAAAGATATAGACAAAATTGTACAAAGACTAGAGAATATACAAATTATTGGAGAAATACCAATGAAGCATTGGGATAAGAACTCCATAGTTTGCAAAATAAACATTATAAACCCAGACTATATAATTAAGTCGGGACCAATAGAAGCTACTCCTAAAGATATTGAAGAGTTTAAAATGCATATTGAAGAGCTACTAAAATTAAAAGCAATTAGAGAAAGCAGAAGTCCTCATCGATCTGCTGCCTTTATAGTTAGAAATCATGCTGAAGAAGTTAGAGGAAAATCTAGAATGGTAATTAATTACAAAAGACTAAATGACAACACAGTAGATGATGCATATAATATACCTAATAAGCAAGAATGGATCAATAGAATACAAGGGAGCAGATATTTCTCTAAATTTGATTTGAAAGCAGGGTTTTGGCAAGTTAAGATGTCAGAGGAATCTATTCCTTGGACAGCCTTTACCTGTCCACAAGGCCACTATGAATGGCTAGTAATGCCATTAGGGCTAAAGAATGCACCTGCACTATTTCAAAGAAAAATGCAAAATATATTTAATGAAAATCAAGCATTCATATTGGTATATGTAGATGATTTGTTAATATTTTCAAAATCATACAAAGAACATATAGCTCATCTTGAAGTTTTCTTCAGAAAGGTAGAACAAAATGGGCTAATACTATCAAAGAAGAAGATGGAAATTTGCAAAGAGAAAATCAATTTCCTTGGGCATGAAATAGGAGAAGGGAAAATATATTTACAAGAGCATATTGCAAAGAAAATTTTACAGTTTCCTGATAATATGAGTGATAAAAAGGTTTTACAACAATTTTTAGGAATTGTAAACTATGCAAGAAATTATATAGACAATTTAGCTAAGTTAGCAGGACCTCTATATGCTAAATTAAGAAAGAATGGTCAAAGATACTTTAACTCTGAGGATATAAAATTAGTAAAGGCCATTAAAGAAAAGGTCAAGAATTTAAAGCCTTTGGAATTGCCTTTAGAAGACAATTATTTTATTATTGAAACCGATGCATCTAAGGTAGGATGGGGTGCTATATTAAAACAGAAACCAAATAAATATTCCCCTAAGGCAGAAGAAAAGATCTGTAGATACGCTTCAGGAAGTTATAAATTAAAGACGGTAAATAATATTGATAGAGAAATTCTTGCAGTAGTCAATGCTATAAATGCTTTTAGATTATACCTCGGATTTAAAGAATTCACAGTGCGAACTGATTGCGAAGCAATATGTAGATATTATAATCAAATTAATAGTAAGAAAAGCTCGACTAGAAGATGGGTCTTATTTGAAGATACCATAGCTGGAAATGGGTATAGAGTAAATTTTGAGCATATTAAGGGAAAGGATAATACTTTGCCTGACATATTTTCTCGTGCATCAATTTTACAGAAATGAAGAGAGGACTACTCCCAACTGGGAATGAATGCTTCATCTTTGGAGATGAGAATAAATTGAAAATATTTCCGGCAAATACATTCAATTTCAAGCCGAAGAGTCATATCCGGATTGATGAAATCCAGCGATGCATACTTGATAACTTCTGGAATCAATATGCCAATAAAAAAGAAGACAAAGGATATATGCTATCAATCCTCAATAGCCTTGCTGAATATTTTAACAAGATGAATGAAGTCTTACCAAAATCAGCAAAAATGGAAGTTCCAAAGAAATTTGAAGGTCAAAAGAATGAAGCACTATATATCCTATTTGACGGAAATAAACCAGGAATATATATGACTTGGGAAGAGGTTATGATTGAAAAAATAGATGCAAGAAAGAAAGGCGAAGATGTCACATTCAAGAAATATGATAATATAAATGAAGCATTAATATGGGCAAGAAAAATAATAGGAGAAAATTACTATATAGACCCAAAGGCCAAAGAATATATTCAAAGGAGAAGGACCAATGATAATATATCAAACCCACCAACACCAAAAGCCGCAAAGGCAGAACCATCAGGTTCAAAGAATGTCAAAGAAGAATGTCCCCCAAGATATCATACATATAAAGAATGCCTTCTAAAGGGAATTGACCCTTTGGATAGCGAATATATAGACCAAGAATTGGACAAAAGGTTTGAAGAATTTTCTAAAATAATGAAAAATGAATTAAAAGAAGAAATATTAAATGAAATACGGATGGAAATGGACAACAAATTTGAAGAAATTAAAAAAGAATGTGACTCGAAATTTGACTTCAATATCTCAGAAGCTGATCAAATGGATATTGCAGGACATGGGCAACTACCTGAATAGAAACCATAAACAGCCACCTGCAAATATTCCGAATTTAGATTGATATTGCTATCAATTATTCGGGCGCGGAGGACATATACCCGACCCGAATATTGATACCTGAATATTTTTAAATTATGATGTAAGCCTACATAAGCCATAATATTTGATATGGAATATCAAATAATTGGGCAGGGTGGACCCCTCCCCAATAATAATAATTATTATTATAATAATAAAATAAATAAAATCACATCAGCAGCAGGCATTACAGCCAAGAGATATTTGAGCCAAGAAGAAGGCGAGAATACAATCAAGCGAGCGGTGAAGACAACAATGTGAGTAAGTGCCATATGTGCATGGTGTTACTCATGTGATAGAAGACATTGGAGGCTAGTGAATTATTCACCAACAGACAAAGCACACGTGAATGCTTTCCACAAAGCGACCACGTGAAAGATTACCTAAAAAGAAGAGAAGCTATCATCCTGTCGAGCACGCTCGTGAAGGCATCCTTATCTGGTGGACACGTAATGAGGAGGTTTGCTATTTTAAATAAAGAGGAGAAGGCTCTAGGACGCCCCTCCCGCGACTATAAAAGGAGACCCTGGCCTCAGAGCAACACACACGCAAAAACACTCAGAGCATCAAGAGCATCAAGTTCCTCCACCAGAGCACTTCCACTTTCTCTTAGTAGTAGCTCCACCACCACCTTGTAGTATAGCCACTATATTGAAGGAGTTGTATTAGCCAAGAATATTAAGGTAATTTCCTAGTTTGTGTAATCCCTTCGGGGCCTCCCGAAAGGGAAAACCATATGTAAATTATGTTGTGGAAATGATGTAGTTTCTTGTCTCACTTGGTCTTTTTATTTATGAATTTATGGGACGAATTCTTATGCTAAGGATCCTATAGGAGAAACCTCTGCCGGTAGTTCTCTGTTTAGCCTAGTGTGGCGTTTGAATGAGAACTTTGTGGCCGTAGAGAAGTGTTCCCTTCGGGTGGAACTGCCTGGGAAGACGATAGGAATTTACCCCATAAATTTGCATATAAAACCATCAAGTGAACGTAATTAGCTACATCTGAAACAACATAATGAAAAATATGGTGAGTACCGAGTAGGACTTTACACATACGCGTACACAGTCGTTCGTGCTGTTGGCCTCGCCAGCCTTAATAAGATCCTGCATTAAATCATAATTAGCGCACAAATATTAGTGAATATTTAAATATTAGTGGGAATAGTAAAATACTAATCCAAATAGTGCATTGAATAGTGTACCCAGTAGTAAATAGTAAAAATACTATTGAAGATAAAAAGCACCCATATACTCCACCGTACCTACCTAATCACATATTAGTCTAATCCATATTAGTAAAAATAATTATAAATTTTAATTATCTATATTGTTGGTATCAGAGCTAAGCCATAATATTTTTAAAATCACAAAGTCCACCATATCAAATATTATGGCTAAGCCATAATTTAATTATCTACGGCCATAAAGTTTCATTCAAACGTCACACTAGGCTAAACAGAGAACTACCGGCAGAGGTTTCTCCTATAGGATCCTTAGCATAAGAATTCGTCCCATAAATTCATAAATAAAAAGACCAAGTGAGACAAGAAACTACATCATTTCCACAACATAATTTACATATGGTTTTCCCTTTCGGGAGGCCCCGAAGGGATTACACAAACTAGGAAATTACCTTAATATTCTTGGCTAATACAACTCCTTCAATATAGTGATATTTAAATATTCACTAATATTTGTGCGCTAATTATGATTTAATGCAGGATCTTATTAAGGCTGGCGAGGCGAACAGCACGAACGACTGTGTACGCGTATGTGTAAAGTCCTACTCGGTACTCACCATATTTTTCATTATGTTGTTTCAGATGTAGCTAATTACGTTCACTTGATGGTTTTATATGCAAATTTATGGGGTAAATTCCTATCGTCTTCCCAGGCAGTTCCACCCGAAGGGAACACTTCTCTACGGACACAAAATTCTCATTCAAACGCCACACTAGGCTAAACAGAGAACTACCGGCAGAGGTTTCTCCTATAGGATCCTTAGCATAAGAATTCGTCCCATAAATTCATAAATAAAAAGACCAAGTGAGACAAGAAACTACATCATTTCCACAACATAATTTACATATGGTTTTCCCTTTCGGGAGGCCCCGAAGGGATTACACAAAACTAGGAAATTACCTTAATATTCTTGGCTAATACAACTCCTTCAATATAGTGGCTATACTACAAGGTGGTGGTGGAGCTACTACTAAGGGAAAGTGGAAGTGCTCTGGTGGAGCTATACTACAAGGTGGTGGTGGAGCTACTACTAAGGGAAAGTGAAAGTGTAAGTCTACATAAGCCATAATATTTGATATGGAATATCAAATAATTGGGCAGGGTGGACCCCTCCAAAATAATAATAATTATTATTATAATAAAATAAATAAAATCACATCAGCAGCAGGCATTGCAGCCAAGAGATATTTGAGCCAAGAAGAAGGCGAGAATACAATCAAGCGAGCGGTGAAGACAACAATGTGAGTAAGTGCCATATGTGCATGGTGTTACTCAGGTGATAGAAGACATTGGAGGCTAGTGAATTATTCACCAACAGACAAAGCCCACGTGAATGCTTTCCACAAAGCGACCACGTGAAAGATTACCTAAAAAGAAGAGAAGCTATCATCCTGTCGAGCACGCTCGTGAAGGCATCCTTATCTGGTGGACACGTATGAGGAGGTTTGCTATTTTAAATAAAGAGGAGAAGGCTCTAGGACGCCCCTCCCGCGACTATAAAAGGAGACCCTGGCCTCAGAGCAACACACACGCAAAAACACTCAGAGCATCAAGAGCATCAAGTTCCTCCACCAGAGCACTTCCACTTTCTCTTAGTAGTAGCTCCACCACCACCTTGTAGTATAGCCACTATATTGAAGGAGTTGTATTAGCCAAGAATATTAAGGTAATTTCCTAGTTTGTGTAATCCCTTCGGGGCCTCCCGAAAGGGAAAACCATATGTAAATTATGTTGTGGAAATGATGTAGTTTCTTGTCTCACTTGGTCTTTTTATTTATGAATTTATGGGACGAATTCTTATGCTAAGGATCCTATAGGAGAAACCTCTGCCGGTAGTTCTCTGTTTAGCCTAGTGTGGCGTTTGAATGAGAATTTTGTGGCCGTAGAGAAGTGTTCCCTTCAGGTGGAACTGCCTGGGAAGACGATAGGAATTTACCCCATAAATTTACATATAAAACCATCAAGTGAACGTAATTAGCTACATCTGAAACAACATAATGAAAAATATGGTGAGTACCGAGTAGGACTTTACACATACGCGTACACAGTCGTTCGTGCTGTTGGCCTCGCCAGCCTTAATAAGATCCTGCATTAAATCATAATTAGCGCACAAATATTAGTGAATATTTAAATATTAGTGGGAATAGTAAAATACTATTCCAAATAGTGCATTGAATAGTGTACCCAATAGTAAATAGTAAAAATACTATTGAAGATAAAAAGCACCCATATACTCCACCGTACCTACCTAATCACATATTAGTCTAATCCATATTAGTAAAAATAATTAAAAATTGAAATTATCTATATTGTTGGTATCAGAGCTCTTGATGGGTATCCCTGCATCCTATCATTCTCAGCCATCCAATTTAAATCATGGGTATTAGCTTAATTTGTTGACATTTTAGCATTTACACACCAGCGTCAGCCTAATAATTAATCCATTGTGGCATGAACGCCCCGTGCAGCCATGCGCCTCCTAGGTTAGCTACCGGCGGCGGCCTTAGATTTGTACTTAGCACTCTATACTAGAACTCATATATGAGCAAAGCTACGTTTTGCTCTGCGGCGACGTTGGACGCGATTGCATTGAAGACAAAGTGGAGATCAGCAAGTGGCGCTGCACGGGCGGTGTTGCCCTATGTTGAATCTCCAGTGTCGATAGCAGCGAGGGCACGGGCGGCCAGCCTGGCCGGCCGGCGTCGTGGAGGCTGCAGTCACACAGAAAATAGATTGGTTAGGATGAAGGCGGGCGTGTAAGTGCAAAATGACAGCGAATTAATTTAACGCGCTTGATTTTAATCGAATGACTTAGAACGATAGGATGCACGGATACACAGAAAGAGGCGGATGCATAAGATATGTTGCCATATATATATATATATATACTCACGTAGAGAATGAATACTAAGTAGTAGCCAGAGATGAGGGGGCCCAGTACATCTGTATGTGAGTTTCCATCGCTAATTGTAACGTATTTGTTCAATTTAGCTCGATCGTTAGGGAGGGGGGGCAGCCCCTGCTCGCCCCTTGGCTCCGCCACTGACAGTGACCTATGAATGGTAAGTTGGTAACTACTGATTTGAATGAGTGAATAACACTAAGAACTAGCTAAGACAAAACAATGGCTGAATAAACAAACTGCAAAAATTAGTGACCGATGGTCTGAATGTAACCAATGACTGAATGACAAAAGACAAATTAGATAAATGAAGAACTGATAACTAACATACAAGAATAAAAAGTGACTTAAAAACAAATAATTTGAGATGAATCAGGAATGACAAGGCGAAAAAATGAATAATGATAAGAATAATGAAAAAAATTAATGACTGAAGATAACTGAGGTATTGAACAAAGAGAGAACAATGAATTAAAAAGAATGGTGATGGCAAAATAAAGAAAAAACCGATGACGGGACAAAAGACTGAATTACTAGAGAGAAAGTTCATTGACGAAGAAAGTAAAAGAAATTAAGATTGAATAAATAGAAAATTGCAGATTGAAGAAGGAAATAAATAAATGAAGAATGATTAATGAATGGACTAAATAAACTCTAGAAAACACTGGATGACCTCTTAGCCATAGAGTCCCAAGACCTCATGCTTAACCAAAAAGACGGATAACATAAATGGATGAAATCACGAAAAATAAGAAAGCAATAGCAGCTAACTTATGGGATGAGTGCACATACAAAAAAGAACTCTGAAAAATTAACTGAATGATGCTTGTGTTAGTTGACCCCCACCCCCCATCCCTCACGTACAAACAAACTATTGCACTGACGTGATGTATTAGTCCATCTTGCGAAAAAATAGTTTCAATCTTTCATCCCACTGACATTATTTGACATTTTCGGTTCCAGGAATTTTTTTAGACCATTAGATCTAAATCTTCTATTAAGCGCCATGTAACTGCTATTACTATGAAAAATTCAGTGCATTTTGTCCCCCGTTATATTGTATGACATGACCTATATGGGTAATCTAACTAACCACTGCCGATAAAAAGGTAACAAAACATATACTGAACGCTCCCTTATAAAAAACACACTGAATGAATCTGCAAAAACTGACTACCTCTCATGAGAAGAAGCCGAGTTTGAGCTAGTCACACTGTGCCTTCCTTGAATTAAAAAACCAAAAGCACTATGGTCTGAAAATCTGCAATCTGGCAAAGCTGTCATCACAAATTAGAAAAATACTAGTCACTCTCTACCTAACTTCAGACAATAGAAACAACATTATGAATTGAACAAAAACACTACAAACCGACTATCTCTCTACCAAAGAATAACTGACATCGGTGCCCAATCCATTTTATCCCCTGAGCCACACATTGCAGGCCTGCCTAATTATAACTGAATACACGAGCTCGAATTTTCATGCCGCAAGAATTTTTGCATCCCCCTAAAAATATCCTAACCTCCGTATTAGATTACTGACTGTCACTATTTCATTTGTCGTGAACAAGAGCTCGAGCACACCAACATTTGTGTTAAAAAATAGCCATCGACTGAAGGAATAAGAAATGAAACCATAGCGTTGCTCGACTGCGTAGGAAAATCACACAAAACTGAACACGAACATCATATCATCACTCGTTATGGAGGCGCTACATTACATACATATGCCTGATGGGGAAATCGAAATTAATGATGAGAAAGAGGAAAAATACAGAGGTGGAGAGATATCTGCGACAAAAGGAAACATGGGTAGGCTAGTCACGTTACCTACAAGAGAGATGGTGGAAGTATGTGGAGTAGCTCGCCGTACCTATCTCCCAGCCGGTGACGACATGGGGTTCCGCTGCCGTGGACCACCACAGGCTCGCCGTGAGAGGGGACCTGACCTCCTCTCGACCACCACCCCACCTCCCCCAATCCCCTTCCTTCGCTGCTCGTCGGCAGCTTCGCTTTCCCCTCTACATCGTTCAGGCCCCCATCGTAGGCTGACCAGTAGCTCACCGCCCCTCCGCCGCGTACTGCCCCCTCCCCTTGAGCTGAACCGGGTCGGGTTTGTAATGAGAGTAAAAATGACCCGCAATTCAAACCGAACCAACCCCGTGACTCAAACCCCAAGAGACGTGGGCCAAGATTCGAGCCGAGGATCCAACAATCCAAAATTTGACTGACAGCCAAATTAAAAAGCAGTTGACTGAAAAACATTAAAAATGTTTTTTTTTAGGGTTTCGGCCGAATCGGACGGTCAGTTTTTTGTTGTCCCCTGCTTACGGCCTCACCTCTCCGGCGCCGCCGCCCCTTCCGCGGCCACCCTGCCCGGCGCGGGGTCGCTTCCCCGAAGGCCCGCTTGGCCCCGCCACCCCGCTCCGCCGTTCCCTCTGTCCCTCGCCACCAAGCACAGCCGCTTCCGCCTCCCGCGGTCCCGCCGTTCCACGCTAGTGCGCTGTGCGCCAGACAGAGGGCTGACGGCTGGGACGACGCCGTCCAAGTACACCTCCCTCCGTGCTCCGTGGCCGGAAATCTATCTGCTCCAGTCCAGGTTCCAGACCAACGGTCTACATCGTGACGGAGTGGCGCGATGGAGCTGAGGTCTGGCCACCGCCTCAATCCTCCGCCGTCGTCGGTGCCCTGCCGGCGCCGGCGCTTCCGCCCAGAAGGCGGCGGAGTGGACCGGATCAGTGAACTTCCCGACGACCTGCTCCTCCAGGTACTCGTTCGTCTCCGCTGCGCTCGCACCGCCGCCCTCACTAGCGCCGTCGCCCGCCGGTGGCGCGGCCTCTGGAGGCACCTCAGAGAGCTCTCCTCCCGCGAGATAGCGCCGGACGCCCTCGAATCCGCGCTGGGCCAGGTCGCCCGCCCCGCCATCTCCCTCCTCGAGATCGACATACCAGAGGGACACAGGGACCAGATTAGCCCTGCCCGCATCTCCGCGGTGCTCCGCGCGGCCGCCGCCTGAGGCTGTTCCGCGAGAGGCTGTTCGTCTCTGGCTTCCACTTCGACATGGATGACCTTATCCAGCGCTGCCCTCGCCTGCGCTTACTAGAGGTGGACAACGATGGGGGTTTCAGTAAGATCAGAGTCCACTCACCGACTATCAAGGAGCTTGTCGTGGACTACGCCTCTTGGGTGAACGTCATCGATATCATGGCACCTGTGCTTAAGCAGTTGAAGCTGTTGACCAGGATGAACCCGGATTTCAGTCTGTCGTTCTGTACGCCGATGGTGGAAAATCTCCGGTTGGACATGTCCTACCTCGACCGAAATGTCGGGATTGATGACTGGCGCTTGCTCAAACTGAGCCTATGGAATGAGAATAACATCAATACCCTACGATTGTTCGTGGATGCTCCGGTGCGTCCGCTGACCTGCTCTATTTCCTCTGCTCCAAATTTTTATATTCATGTTAGAATGTGTCAATTGGTGCATGACTACATGACAAATGTATGTTAGTTGATGATGAAACCATGTAGGCTTCAAATCGAAAGCAGAAGCAGATATTAGACAAAACTTAATCCACGTATATTGCCCAAGTAAAATAAATTACTGCTAAAAAACTAATTTATAACTTGATGCTCATCAACTACTCTCATGCCATTAGTTTATGAAATGCATGCATCGCCCCTTATAAAACGTGTCTTGCCTGCATGTATGCTCTGGTTAATACTTTGTTGATTAAATTACTTTCTGGTATGTTACCAAATTGTTATTTTTGCACTATTCCTTTTCCTAGTTCCTTCATGACATGCTTATATATTTTCTGGCTTATGCACCAGATGCTATTAGTATTCTTGTACTATGATTTTCTTTCTTTCTAACTCCATGTGTATACATTTGCAGGTTTATGCACCAGATGTGGAGAGGAACTTCAGTCAAGAGATAGCATCACTTCCCAAATTTTCTGTTCTGAAGCTAAGTCTGGCAACACGGGGGCATATTTTTGGGCCACTGGTGTTGAATCTACTTGGGATCTGCACCGGAATACAAAAGCTTAAGGTGTCCATAGACAAAGTCACGGTAAATCTTCACTTCGGCTACCTGATATATATGCATTTTGAATAAATCTGTTTAGCTACAGTACTAGATTAATTAGATAAATGCACAAGTTAATTGCATTTTGGTTATAAAGAATTAACAGCACTTCACTTCTCTTTCAGTGCAGACAAGTATGCCCATCAAATTGTCTTTGTGAGCAACCCGAAAACTGGAGAAGTGAAACTATCTCCTTGGCAGCTCTTGAAGAAGTAGAAATAGAAGGTTTCAAAGGAACTGGCGATGAAATTGATATCTTGAAACTTCTATTCCGATGCATGCCTTTGATGAAAACTATGGCCATCACACTACCCCCTGAGGTTTTACCAACCAGCAGAGGATGCAAGAAAACCTACGGAATTTTGAGGGAAAACCCATCTGTGAAATTCCGCGTTTATTGCAGCGGTGGGGAGGAGGTTCTGTACCCATGATGGTCAAACGCTTCTGGCTGTAATCAGAGATGCGTATCCTCAAGCTATGTTGTCCAAAGGTGATGCCTGGTGTGTGTAACTTAGCCTAGCCTTCATGTTTTGCTGAATATTTCAGAAGAGTTCAATTAACATGTTTATTGCCTGCTTTATCTGAATGTGTTGATGCGGATTAACGTGCTTGGCTTTGAATTTCCCAGCCTTTTAATGTTCCTTTGGTTGAATTGGATATGTACGCTTCTATTGACTAGTATATGTTTCACATTATGTAGTAGTAGAGGTATGCCTAACTTTGAATTGGATATATACGGTTCTATACAAGGCCACTTCATGTTTTTATGTCTAACTTTGACCATTAGTTTTACCAACGAAATATGAGACATATGTCATAAAAATTATGCCATTGGATGCACATTTCGAAGATCTTTAAGGTAATAGGAGTATATTTTTTAATGACATAACAAATATTTTGCTGACCAAAATTAGAAGTCAAAGTTTGACACGAAAAATGAAGTCGCCTTGTATATAAAAATGGAGGGAGTAGTATTTTTGGGTGATTTTGGGGTTTGTCCAGCGGCTCCAGTTGATCAGGGCTCCAGGAGAGAAATGGGGTAGGGGTGCTGCAACTCGACCACCTACAGGACTACTCTATCGCTGAAGAAGATCAAGAGGGGGCGAAGATCTTGTCAGCTCCCTTGGCTCCTACCATGTTATATATCAGACCTGCCTGCACAGAAAGAAATGAAATGCTTGTGATTCTAATTGCAACAAAATATATTCCTGTACAGAAGTTTCAGCTTTCCAAAGGTCACCATAGTGCAAGTCGTGGATTAACTGAGTCTTGAGCTTCCTTTGGAGAGCTGGGATTTCCGTTGCAGTTCATGATTCTCATCTGTTTGGAGGTAGATATTCGAGCCAAGAAATTAAATGGGGTCCAACCTAAAACTGGTGGAAATGGAAATGGGCTTCAGTATACTTGTTGGATGTTCATGGAAATGGGGGATGGATGGAGTCAAAGAGTAGAGCCAATTCCAATTCCTGTTTGGATGAACAAAAACTTGAAATTGTAATTCTTATAGACTTTGATGGTTGTAAAGTGTTGTGAAATGTATTCTCCACAACAGAGTATACATTATTACGATTATTTTTCAACTTTACAATAAAAATCATGAAAATGGTCACAATAGTCGCAATATTACAGAAAACGTGAAAATGTCTTGAAAATGTGCATCACATCGACAATACTCCTGAAAATGAGAATAATATTATAGACAATTATAGAGCATAGCATCGCAATATTCTTACAAATAGCATCAAAGATCAAACTAACTGTCTGAGGAGGACTCTCAACCTCTTTCCAAGTTTCATCAGTTTGATTAGTATTCTTCCTTCATTTTTTTTGAAATGTATAGCATTCTCATTTTCAGTATAGTATTCTTCCTTCATTGCTCCACTATAATTGCTAACGTGGAAAGCAGAGGAGCAAGTTTAAATTTGGTTGTTAGATGGACATCATCTATTTGTAGATTACCCCCAGTCACTTTTATTGCTGCACAATTTTGCAGGTCTACTGGTACGGCGCATTTTGCTATCTATCTTTCATAAGTCAGTTTGAGTCACAAGGGGTGAAATCATCGCTCACTTGTTTGTTTTGTAGTAATTTGTATGTATGCCCAAGTCCCTTTCATGATCATGAGTTACTGCCTGGTGATGTACCTAGGTTTGATGATTGTTTTATGTGCTAAACTTTTCTTCTACATTTGTTGAAAGAAAATCTCTAATGTTATAATGCAGTTCACTGCTCCTGAAATTAACCTATTAGTTCATCCCTTGTAGACATTACAAACTGCGCCGATCAGGCCTGTACTAATGTAAGACTAAATTTTGTTTTCCAGAAATGAATTTTGTTATTTAATGTGTCAAGTAAGGAGAATTATCATGTTGAAGCTTCATTACACCGTTCCTTTCCTTCCTCAGATAACTGAATAACTGATTGCAAGAGCTAGCATCTGATGTTTAACAAGCTAGCGTCTGCTGTTCATATGTCTGAACAATGAACGTCGGAAAGTGGGGGTTCCTGTCAATGAACATGCCAGACTTTGGTAAGTACAGTAGTTCGTATTAACCCTCCTGATTTGCTTCTTTTGAGTAACTCTGCCTACCAGTACACATACAATCAGTAGCACATACATGCTTAGACATTTTCTTTTCATGAAATAAGATTTCATTGGGTTATGACTTCTTGAGGCATTCTTAGACAATTTTTCTGTTGCAGGAGGGCATGCATACACTAGAAGGAAGAGTTGTGTACAAAAATACAAAGTTTACGGGCAACTAAAGATAAGAGGGACGGGAAGCTACCAACGATAGTGGTTGCAAGTGCCGACTCTCGTCACCACAGCCGGGCTAGGAGGCAGACAGCCCAGGAACCGCTTTTTGGTTATCATGTGGAACAACATGACCACAAAGTAATGAACAGGTTCCCGAAACCTCTTATCCCCATGAGATGTGATTTTTCCACTATTGAATTAACGGCGCTCCAGTGTATGATATGCATGTTAGTGTGGATTCTAAGAGAAAAAAAATATAGTTCAAAACATGGCACTAAACTTCGGTCTCTCTTCTTGTATTCTCTTTCTGCCGTAGCACTATGCTTGCTTGATGTTCCATGTCTTCATTTATAACATGGTTCGAGTGATGAATATTTACAATTTATGTATCACGGAATGAATGCTAAAGATTTTGGCAACTAAAAGCAAATGAATGCTGCTGATTCTTTTGTTTGGTCGTGGCCAGGAGGACACGTCTAATTAGGATCATTCTTTTCTTCTCTTGTTAATCTCCGATTAAGACGTTATGTTTCCCTTTCCTTGCAAAAATGATTCACATGTTTTAATTTTGAATAGTTGAAGCGATTCTCAACATCTAAATACAAAGATGAGCTTTCAACATACTAGGTTCCATAATATCGTGACCAAAATAGTTACCAAACATTCAACCGTTCAAACACTGAGGCGCTTCCACTTGTATTTTTTTAATTCATGTGCGCCAAAGATATCGCCCTGACCGAAAATGACTTTCTTGGGACAATGTCTCGTGTGTGTGTATCTCTCGCGTAAGGATGCACCCGGTGAATCGCCCCTCTTCCCGTCGATGTTGTCGATCCCCACTACTACTTCCCCTCCATCTAGGGTCGCCGCCTCGTCATCACAAGGGCAGAGACACTGCCAACCGCCCATCTCCTAGCCCCCCATCCACAGTAGGAAGAGCGGATGCACCTCCATCCACTTCTATCTTGGCATCAGTCATCGAGTTCGGGTCAATGCCATCATGGTAGGAAGCACCCACACTTGTGCCCCATCCAGTCCCAGTGGGTTGGGAGTGACAAGACCCAGTGATTGCTGATAGTCGCTGACAATCAAGAACTATCCACAACTCTCTGGCCTTGGCCCACGCGAGCTTGCACGACACCACACCTGTAATCTTCGACACTGATCCATCCGTCGACGCAACGATGTCCCGAACAAAAACACCACCTCCAACCACGCCCGGGAGAAGAGTAACGTCACTGCCTACAACCACCACCAAAACCAAGCCGCACCACACATACATTAAGCAACAACTCTGACCTGCATCGGGGTCCAGATCTAGTCCACCTGAGGGCAGGCCCTATATCCGCCATCGCCGTTGGCTTGGACCCAGGAGAAAGCAAATCACCACCACAAAACCCGCATCGCCGTTGTCCACCGTCCACAGGGAACGCGCAACGCCTAGTTGCTTTTCTACCACTCACCATCAGTGCACCACCCGAGACCCCCCCGCCGCCATTACCAACCCACGCACGATGCTCGCAACTATGAGATGACGGATTTGATAAGGGCCTAGCCCCGATCGCAGTAGCTGTTACGGAGTGCAACTCACGACATGAGGCCCTTCATGCCTAGGACAGGCCCATGCGACTCCCTCCCCTACGTCCACACCCCTTGCTAGTGCTACATTGTCGCCCAGTGCCGCCAACCCGCACCATCACCATCGAGCGGGAGGAGAAGAAGCCCCGCCTCCACCGACGCTGATCGGGCTTCACCTAATGACGGAGAGGAGAGGAGAGGAGAGGGGGAGGGAGGGGAGGTGGCCTCTGCCAGTATCTAGGGTTGCACCCCCACCCCCGGTCACTCGCGACATCCAATTGGGTGGGGGTAAGGTTTTTTCTTTTGCAGCGTGTTATTTTATATATTTGTATATTTGGATGTTCATGGAAATGAGGGATGTTGTCAGAGTGTGCCAAAGAGGCATGCATGCTTAGACATTTTCTTTTCATGACAAAATATTTCATTGGGTTATGACTTCTGGAGGTATTCTTAGATGTGAAACAACATGACGCCAAAGTAATGAATAGGTTCCCAACACCTCTTCCATGAGACGTGATTTTTTCCGTATTGAACTAACGGTGCTCCAATGTATGATATGCATGTTTGTGTGGATTCTAGGAGAAAAAAAACAGACTAAAACATGAGACACTATGCCACAACACTGCTTACTTGATGGTCCATATCATCAGTCTACAACATGGTTCGGTCAATGAACATTTAAAATTTATGTGTCACTGAAGGAATACTAAAGATTTTCAGAACCAAAAACAAATAAATGCTACTGTTTCTTTTGTTCGGTCGTGGCCAGGAGGACACGTCTAATTAGGATCATTCTTTTCTTCTCTTGTTAATCTTCGATTAAGTAGTTATGTTTCCCTTTCCTTGCAGAAATGACTCACATGTTTGAATTTTGAATAGTTAAAGCAATTCTCAACATCTAAATACAAATGAGCTTTCAACATACTAGATTTCATAATATCATGACAAGAAAGTTACCAAACATTCAACAACTGAAACTCTGAGGCGCTTCCAATGTTGTATTTTTTCGTTCGTGTGCGCTAAATACCCCGCCTCGATCGAAAAAGACTAGCTTGAGAGAATGGCTCTCTCGTGTGTGTGTGTGTGTGTGTGTGTGGCGTAAGGACACGCCTCGCCCCTCTCCCCATTGGTATTGTCGATCCCCGCCGCTCCTTCTCCTCCATCCGAGGCCACCGCCTCAAGACATCCAAGGCCAGAGACACCGCCAACCTCCAAGGGCGGATGCACCTCCATCCACTCCTATCCTGGCATCCGTTATTGAGTCTGGGTCAACTCCTTCATGATAGGAAGCATCCGCACTTGTGTCCCCAGCTAATCCCGGTGGAATGGGAGTGGCACGACCCAATGATTGTCGATAGTCGCTAGCAATCAAGCCCAAGTCATAGCTCTCTGGCCTTGACCCAGGAGAGATTGCACGATGCCACATCCGTGATCTTAGGCAATGATCCATTCGTCAATCCAACGATGTCCCAAACACAACCACCACCGCCACCACGCCTGATAGGAGAGGAAGCAATATCTTTGACTCGCCTTGGGCCCGGATCTAGTCCGCCCAAGCGCGGCCCCTAGATCCACCATCACCATTGGCTTCGACCCAGGAGAAGTCAGATCACCACAACCACCCTGCACCGCCTGTTGGATTACTACTCTCACGCCAACCCACGGCCACCCTGCTCCTTGCTGCCTCCTTGTCGCGCGTGCATTGTTGCTTCTTCCCGCTCGCCGTCACCGTCAAGCACAATTAGCTACAGATGCGACTCGGCACGTCCACCAGATACGAAATGTTCGCACTTTAAAAAATTCATTTTTAAAATAGTTTAAAATTTTACAGGACCCAAACCAAGATTTGATTTTTTAAATACACGTACATTTTAAAGAAAATTATGTGCAGACTTTTTTTTGTGCAGTACAATTTTTTTTATTGAGGACGTTTAAATATTTTTTAATTTCTGGAGAGTGAACATTTTTTAATTTTTTTGTGAGAAAGTTTTATGAATCTACACATATTTCAAAAAAATTTAATTTTGTAGTGTGAACATTGTTTAATGCAAACATTTTTTGTGTTTGTTTTTTAGTGCGAACATTTTACAAAATTATAGTGCGAACAATTTTCGAAATGCATGATTTATTTAAAAATTCCCTAACAATTATTGCATTTTTGGAAATAAAAATATTTGGGGGTTATTTATGTATTACTACAAGTTTTTTTTAAATTACCATAACTAAAAATAAAAAAATAAAATAAAACAAAAACAAAAATCCGAAAAGATCGAGCGTCTATGGTAATGGGCCGGCCCAATGCATCCTAATATCCAGCCAAACATGATCCCCCAATTACCAGTGTGCCAAACTGGTACAAGATTCGATTTAGGCCGGGATTCAATAGTTTAGGATGCAAACGACAGGGATTTTGACTTTGGGGTTGAAATCGCTAAACCTCTACAATTTAAGTGTTCAAAATAGATTTTTTTTGATTTCGGGACATAAGTCTGATGCGCCCGGTCATGCACGTGCGTGACGAGAGCGACGAAACCAAGAACACGGGATGCACACGCGTGGCACACATGTCTTTGTTTGTGGGGTCTCAACTCCCTCGTCCATCTGCAACCCTCTCATTGTCGTCTTTCTCGATCACTGCCTCACATGGGAGATCGACGTAGAACAAACTGGACGACGTTGGTTATGTGCACGCCTCCCAAGATTTCGCGTACTGACGATGCTCACTTCGACTTAGGTGGCATTTCCTTGGATAGAGAGAGGGGTTGCATGAGGTATCCTGGGCGTCGGGCAATGGTTCTTCCGAGACGTAGGCGTCGTGTGCATAGTTCAGTCGAGACGAGAGAGGTTTGTGGCGAAGATGTGCATAAGATTGTACGTGCTTGGGGAGCACACGACTCCCTCCATCTTGGCTAGGACTAGGAGGAATCTTGTGCAGTTTTCAAACTAGGAGGAGTCACATTTTCTATTTTGTGTTTGACTGGGACAAAAAATTAGAATGGGTTGATTTCATACTTGTATTTGGTGAAGAGCTAAAATGAGAAGAATATAATTCAACTGACCTAAATTATAGAGTAAAAATGTAGATAACATATAGTTTAAATTTTCGGCATCATTTTATTTGTATATGCGCAACACAAACAATTAACGATACACAATCACTAGCTTATCACAAATATGACATATGGGATACATTTTTCAGCAGCAATATCATAAGGTACAAAAATACCATCCAAACCATCATCTCTTCCAACTTTCACCAAATATGTAGTATGCATTTTCCAAATTTCAAGATGACATAATAAGCCATTTAACAAAATATGGCATACAAGACAATACATAGCTCTAGAGGTTTGTCTCTGCCTGGTACCCTGCAGTGTAGATCAGGGAAAATACAATGCACAAGATTCAAGGAACTAGGCTGCTGCACGCACGCACACCCGTCCGGATAGGCGCACTCGTAGTTGTTGGATTTTATCTATTTGCTTGAGTGGGCTTTTGGCCCAAAGCATTTTGTAAAATCTGAAATTCTTTTGGCTCATTCATGCATAGCAAGTGGTGGAAAGTTTAGTACCACCTCGCTAGTGGCGGGAAAGCTACACCTCTTTATAAGGTGAGCTCCACTAGCACTTGTAAGAGCTTGAGAAGAGAAGTGCTACACACGCACTCCTCCTCCTCGCCTCGCCTCGACACGACGCGCGCGCCGGGTTTCGGGAATGAGCCGAGCCGAGGTCAAAGCTATGCGTACGCTTATATTTTTGCAGCTCAGGAAAAATTAATGAGGCATTAATTATAATTAATGGACGCGTTAATTATGCTTAATCCGGGCGCCGTTTTCGTGGGCTCTACTCCCACGTCGGCCCACCCGCTGCGTCTATATAAACAACGCAAACCCTACCCTGGCCGCACCGCCATATGGTTCCTCCTCCTTGTTCCAGATCGTTGCGCCGCCGCTCAAGTCTTCTCCATCCCTTCTTCCGGCGTGCACCGCAAGAAGGGAAAGCAGGCCTCCGAAACTCCGCCTCTCGAGATCCTGTACGGGAGAGGGGCAATCAGGTTTTTTGGGAGCGCACTCGCGCGACTGCTGACAGCGATGACGACTACTTCTCCGACGACGACTTCTTCCCGGACGTCGGCAACCTCTCCATCAACGACATGGGCGACACCAACACCAGCGGCTCCACACCCGCTGCACTGTACGTGATCTGTTCTTCTGTGTTTGAGATCATGTTGCATGTCGTGTTTCTAGTAATTGCTTTAGATGTGATCTCGTTGTCTACTGTTTTAGTAGATCGCATGGCTAGTTTGATCTGTTTCATTATTGCCATGGATTGTTTGTCTATTTCGTGGATTAAATCATATGCTAAATTGCTACTATATTCAACAATCCAAAAACCTGATTATAAGCAATTTACTGCATCTGGCTTACTTGCGTCTATGAAGCCGCCGCCTTTCAAGGGGGTGCACTATAAGCGGTGGCGCACGAGAGCAGTGTACTGGCTTCAGTCCATGCAATGCTATGACGCCACCAAGGGCAAGCCCGAGGGCGATCTTACTCCTGCACAACAGGAGGCTTATGAGAAGATCGATACTCTCTTTAAGGGTGCCCTCCTTGGTATTCTTGATGATTCCATTGTGGATTCATATATGTCGTTTGATAACGGCAAGGACATGTGGGATGCACTCGAGGCCAAGTTTGGGGCCTCGGACGCTGGCAGCGAGTTGTATGTCATGGAACAAGATGACTGATGATCGCTCTGTTGTTCAACAAGCGCATGAGATACATTCGTTTGCCAAAGAACTTGAGCACTTCAAGTGTGTGTTGCCGGACAAGTTTGTGGCTGGAGGCATTATTGCCAAACTTCCACATTCGTGGAACAACTTTGCTACTTCTTTAAGACACAAGAGGCAAGAGTTTTGCGTTGCGAATCTCATTGGGACTCTTGATGTTGAAGAAAAGGCGAGAGCAAAGGATACACGCGCTCGAGTTCCTGAGGGTAGTTCAAGTGCCCGTATGGTACAGAAAAAGAACTACCAGCCCAACAAGTTCAACTTCAAGAATAAATCTGGTGGAAAAGGCAAGTTCGATAAAAAGAACAAGCCGTCACAGCCTACCAACTTCAAGAAGAATCCTAATAAGAAGAAGGGAGTGTGCCATGTTTGCGGCAGTGAAAAGCATTGGGCCTCCAGCTGCCCTAATCGCTATGAGGAGCGCGGACCTGAGAATGGTGGCAAGACCGCCAATGTTGTCATTGACACGGAGATGAAAGACTCTGGGTACGTCCCTACAATTCTTTCATTATGTCAGTATCCTGATTGGTTGATTGATACTGGTGCCAATGTTCATGTCTGTGCTGACGCCTCTATGTTTTCTTCTTATCAGGTCACAGGGACTTCCCCCGTGCTGATGGGCAACGGGTCATATGCTACTGTTCGTGGGGTCGGTACGGTGGATCTGAAGTTTACTTCGGGGAAGATCGTGCGACTGAAGAACGTTCATCATGTGCCCTCCATCAATAAAAATCTCATTAGCGATTCGCGTTTGTGTCGAGATGGTTTTAAGGTGGTTTTAGAGTCCAATAAACTTGTAATTTCCAAGTATGGACAATTCATTGGGAAAGGCTATGAATGAGGAGGCTTGTTCCGCCTATCTTTGTCAGATATTTGCACCAAAGTTGTTAATCATATTTGTTATGATAATGAGTCCAATGTTTGGCATTCTCGACTCTGTCACATTAACTTTGGTAGCATGACGCGGTTAGCTAATATGAGTTTAATTCCGAAGTTTCCTACTGTCAAGGGTTCCAAGTGCCAAGTATGCGTTCAAGCTAAGCAACCTCGCAAGTCCCATAAGACTGCAGAGGCAAGAGACTTGGCACCACTGGAACTTATACATTCAGACCTCTGTGAGATGAATGGTGTGATGACAAAAGGTGGAAAGAAATATTTCATGACGTTGATTGATGACTCTACTAGATATTGTTATGTGTATCTTCTGAAATCTAAAGATGAGGCTTTAACTTACTTCAAAAACTATAAAGCTGAAGCAGAGAACCAACTTGATCGAAAGATTAAACGGCTTAGGTCTGGTCGTGGTGGAGAATACTTTTCCAATGAATTTGATTTGTTTTGTGCGGAACATGGTATAATACATGAGAGGACGCCTCCCTATTCACCTCAGTCAAATGGGGTGGCCGAAAGAAAGAACCGAACTCTAACTGATTTGGTTAACGCCATGTTAGACACTTCGGGTCTCTCCAAGGCATGGTGGGGGGAGGCGCTAATGACTGCATGTCATGTCCTAAACCGAGTTCCCACAAAGACAAAAACTGTTACCCCATTTGAGGAATGGGAAAGGAAAAATCTGAAACTCTCTTACTTACGTACTTGGGGCTGTTTGGCAAAGGTCAATATACCGATCCCCAAGAAGCGCAAGCTTGGACCAAAAACCGTAGATTGTGTTCTGTTGGGTTATGCTTTTCATAGCATTGGCTATAGATTTTTGATAGTAAAATCTGAGGTATCCGACATGCGTGTTGGTACAATTATGGAGTCGAATGATGCGACTTTCTTTGAGGATATATTTCCTATGAAGGATATGCCTATCTCATCAAACCAGGAGATTCCTACTTTATCTGGTCAGGATTTAACTGAGATTCCTGAGACCACCATTTCGATAGAACACGTTGAGAATCCTGAGGAGGATGACAATGAAACTCCTGTAAGGAGAAAGAGACAGAGGACTGCAAAGTCCTTTGGTGATGATTTCATTATGTACCTCGTGGATGACACACCCAGTACTATTTCAGAAGCCTATGCATCTCTTGATGCTGACTACTGGAAGGAAGCTGTTCGTTGCGAGATGGATTCCATCTTGGCTAACGGAACCTGGGAAATTACCGAACGTCCTTATGGGTGCAAACCTGTAGGATGTAAGTGGGTGTTCAAGAAAAAGCTTAGGCCCGATGGTACTATTGAGAAGTACAAAGCAAGGCTTGTGGCCAAGGGCTATACTCAAAAAGAAGGTGAAGACTTCTTCGATACTTACTCACCAGTGGCCAGATTGACCACTATACGGGTGCTACTTTCATTGGCTGCCTCGCACGGTCTTCTCGTTCATCAAATGGACGTTAAGACAACTTTCCTCAATGGAGAGTTGGACGAGGAAATTTACATGGAGCAGCCAAATGGTTTTGTAGTACCTGGTCAAGAAGGCAAGGTGTGTAAGTTATTGAAGTCGTTGTATGGCCTTAAGCAAGCTCCTAAGCAGTGGCACGAAATTTTTGAAAGGAATTTAACTGCTGAAGGATTTGTTGGAAACGAGGCTGACAAGTGTGTGTACTATCGCCATGGTGGGGGCGAGGGAGTCATTCTTTGTCTATATGTCGACGACATATTGATTTTTGGGACCAACCTCGATTTAATCAAGGAGGTCAAGGATTTCTTATCTCGCTGTTTTAAGATGAAAGATCTGGGGGTAGCTGATGTTATCTTGAACATCAAGCTACTAAGAGATGATGATGGTGGGATTACTCTGCTTCAGTCTCACTATGTGGAAAAGGTCTTAAGTCGTTTTGGGTATAGCGACTGTAAGCCCTCTCCAACACCATATGATCCTAGCGTGCTACTTCGTAAGAATAAACAGATTGCTAGAGATCAACTGAGATACTCTCAGATTATTGGCTCGCTTATGTACTTGGCAAGTGCCACGAGGCCTGACATCTTGTTTGCTGTTAGCAAACTGAGCCGATTTGTGTCAAATCCGGGAGATGATCATTGGCATGCGCTTGAGAGAGTTATGCGGTATTTGAAAGGCACTGCGAGCTATGGGATTCATTATACTGGGTATCCTAGGGTACTTGAGGGTTATAGTGATTCCAACTGGATATCTGATGCTGATGAGATTAAGGCCACAAGTGGGTATTTGTTTACACTTGGTGGTGGCGCTGTTTCCTGGAAGTCTTGCAAGCAGACCATCTTAACGAGGTCAACTATGGAAGCAGAACTCACAGCATTAGACACAACCACTGTTGAAGCAGAGTGGCTTCGTGAGCTCTTGATGGACTTACCTGTGGTTGAAAAACCAATACCCGCTATCCTGATGAACTGTGATAATCAAAGTGTGATCGTCAAAATAAACAGTTCTAAGGATAATATGAAGTCATCAAGACATGTGAAGAGGAGACTGAAATCTGTCAGAAAATTGAAGAACTCCGGAGTTATTACATTGGATTATATCCAAACGTCTAAAAATCTGGCAGATCCCTTCACAAAGGGTCTATCACGTAATGTGATAGATAATGCATCGAGGGAGATGGGTTTGAGACCCACCGTTTGAGTTGTCCACAGTGGTAACCTACTCTATGTGATCGGAGATCCCGTGAAGTAGAAGTAGGAGACAAGCTGTTGGTCAACTGAGAGGAGAGTATCCTTATATTGGTTACCCCACTCCATTATGATGCAATACTCTCCTGATCTGCATGGCAGGTTGATATTTATCTTAATGTGTTCCAAGTGGCTTATGTATATAAGCAAAGATGTCGTCCTGCAGAGCATCTTTTGAGGAATACACCTATATGAGCTTGGCTGTTAAACGTCACAGTCCGTGAGAGTTGGGTGCTCTCTAATAAACTCATGAAAGGCTTTGGAGTATGACGTATAAGCTCCACCCGCGGGGAAGTCTTGCGGAAGCCCAGTATCGGTCAAGGGTTTGTGTGAAACTAGATTTAAAGAAAGCTTGTAGTTCAAGGCATAGTCCACTATTCAAGTTGTGAACTAGTGCAACATGAATTTTACGTGGAAGTTCAACTTAACAGTCTCCACTAAAACATCGGTATATAAACAATGATCTGGAACAAAATGATGAGATGAGTCAATGAGACTTTGTGGGGGATTGTTGGATTTTATCTATTTGCTTGAGTGGGCTTTTGGCCCAAAGCACTTTGTAAAATCTGAAATTCTCTTGGCCCATTCATGCATAGCAAGTGGTGGGAAGTTTAGTACCACCTCGCTAGTGGAGGGGGAGCTACACTTTTTTATAAGGTGAGCTCCACTAGCACTTGTAAGAGCTTGAGAAGAGAAGTGCTACACGCGCGCTCCTCCTCCTCGCCACGCCTCGCCTCGACACGACGCACGCGCGCGTGCGTCGGGTTTCGGGAATGAGCCGAGCCGAGGACAAAGCTATGCGTACGCTTATATTTTTGCAGCTCGGGAAAAATTAATGAGACATTAATTATAATTAACGGACGCGTTAATTATGCTTAATCTGTGCGCCGTTTTCGTGGGCTCTACTCCCACGTCGGCCCACCCCGCTGCGTCTGTATAAACAACGCAAACCCTATCCTGGCCGCACTGCCATATGGTTCCTCCTCCTCGTTCCAGATCGCTGCGCCGCCGCTCAAGTCTTCTCCATCCCTTCTTCCGGCGTGCACCGCAAGAAGGGACAGCAGGCCTCCGAAACTCCGCCTCTCGAGATCCTGTACGGGAGAGGGGCGATCAGGTTTTTGGGGAGCGCACTCGCGTGACTGCTGACAGCGACGACGACTTCTTCCCGGACGTCGGCAGCCTCTCCATCAACGACATGAGCGACACCAACACCAGAGGCTCCACACCCGCTGCACCGTACGTGATCCGTTCTTCTGTGTTTGAGATCATGTTGCATGTCGTGTTTCTAGTAATTGCTTTAGATGTGATCTCGTTGTCTACTGTTTTAGTAGATCGCATGGCTAGTTTGATCTGTTTCATTATTGCCATGGATTGTTTGTCTATTTCGTGAATTAAATCATATGCTAAATTGCTAATATATTCAACAACAATCGTAGACGCCACGGAGCCCTTTATAGCTGTCACCACCGCAGCAGCAGCCATGGCTGCTTGCCGCACGCTCCCTCGATCCACCACCGCGTAGAACCATCAGGAGATCCTCCTCTATCAGTACCCCGCGGTTACATCCATTTTCCTTCCGCCCTACTGCTATCACATCCATGTGGGAGATACGAGGGAGAGTGACGATGAAGAGGTGGCGCATATGTAGGTATGGTTTGGTGCTCGAAGGTGAGAGCTGAGACGGGAAACGGCAATATCCTGCAGGAGAGTATGTTGTCGTCCGCGGCGAGTATATGCCATCCGTGGGAATGGACGGGTTCCAATTCTACTTCTCTAACAAGTGGTACCAAGACCGAATCAACCTGTGGTTGAGTTGGTTAGGTGGATGGTTGTATCCCCAGTCCATCAGAGTTCAAATCCCAGATTTGACAATGGTGCTCGCATTTTTCTGGATTTATTCCAGGGCTTCCGGTGATGCGCTTTCAGTGGGAGGAGACGTTTCCGTCGAAGACGAGGTGGAGGCTTCGTTAATCTCAAGATGATGTACCGGCTCAGTATTGCGAAGATGCTCATAGGGGTAGGGTGTGCGTGTGTGCGTCATAGGGGTGATTGTATACTCGTTTGTGAGCGTCAGAGTTGTACTATGTTCCTCAAAAAAAAAACAAGTGGTACGAGGAGTTTCAGGCTGAGTACGTACACAATCCGTTCTAGCCAATGACGCGAACCAAACACACCATTAGTTAGCATGTGGAACCACAAGAAGCCAGAAAAAAGCAGTGCTATCCGGTTAGCATCTCAAGTCACAAGACCCCGGAGTAATGAACAGGTTCCCAATACCTCCTATGCCCATGACTATGAATGTTTTTCCTCACTATCGAGATTAACGGTGCTCCAAATGTATGGCATGCATATTTGTATGTATTCTAGAAGAGAAAAATGGTATGGAACATGGCACACAACCTCAGCCTCTCTTCTTCTTGCGCCGACTCTTTGCCTTAGCTCTATGCATGCTTGCTCCATGATTCATGCCATCATTTATAACATGGTTCGGTCAATCCACATTTATAATTTATGTCTCACTCAATGAATGCTATAGATTTTGAGAACTAAAAACAAATGAATGCTATAGATTCTTTTGTTTGGTTGTCGCTGCGATGACACATTTAATTGGGATTTTTTTTCTTCTTCTCTTGTTAATCTCGGATTAGGAAGTCATATTTCCCTTTCATTGTAAAAATGATTTTGCATGCTTGACATTATGAATAGTCGAAGTGATTCTCAACACCTAAACACAACCAAGCTTTCAATATACTAGATTTCATAATGTAGTGACAAAAATAGTTATCAAACATTCATTCGCTAAAACAATGAGCCACTTCCATCATTGTTTTTTCTTGTTCGTGCATGCCGAATATCCCACCTCGATCAAAATAAGACTTGATTTCGATGATGGCTCTTAGATGTGTCTCGCACTCGCTAAAGGTAGAGCGTATGATGACTCACCCCCTCTCGCTAAACCATGAATCACTAACTAATTTGATGATTTCTCTAAAAAAATTAGGATGCCAAAAAACTACAACAATAAAGGAGGAGAAGAAAAAATAGTTAGTGATGAAGTAGCAATTGTGAAGAGATTGGTCAAACGAATACAATCTCAAAACTCAAAAGAAGTACTCTGCGGCGGCTTCAAGTCGGATGCTAACACATCCATTGGATGTGTTTGCTAGCCTCCATCAGTCTGTGTGTTTCTGATTCGATCCACTTTTTATTGTTTGGTAGACTGCATGGGGGATCCTCAGCTATGCTGATCTCAACCCACTTCGCCTCATAGCTATGTTGAGTGGAGAACCTTTGGGAAGAGGTTCGCTGGTCAGCATGCATGAGTCTAACCCAGCATGCTCGATCCATCAGTTTTTGTATCAATCGACCAGTTCTCTTCTCAACCCACCACCTTAAGGATAAGGTATCAATTCTACCTCAAACAAAGTCTCAACATATCATGTCTTCCTAGATATAGGTTAACAAACGAAGTTTTAGCCAAGCATGTCTCAACGCATGCAAGCTACCAAACAATAACAGTTATATGTCCTCGTATATCTCCACACATGTAGGCTAGATTTTTTTACGGGATCTGTTACGCCCTGGCGCATGCGGCACCGTAAATTGGTTTACAGCCGACCCTTAAAAATAGTTTTACGGGATGTGGATATGCATGATCTGCTAGAGATGCTCTTAGCATGCAGCAACAATATTTAGATGCTTTGCGAATGACGAGATGATAGTATCGCATTGAACATCTATCAAAAGTATCATCTATTTCAAAATAGTTGATACTGCCAGAACAATGTCGCTCAAGTATAGCAACCAATATAGTGGGGATTAGTCCCACTATGGTATTTAGTTTGACACTTTATGCGGTAGTGCGGTTTTCATAGGGGAGTGGTACTACCATAATGGAGTGTGGTATTATTGGTCTGGGAGTAGATAACAACAATATTGCTCTCTTGAAGGGAGCGATATTATCGCTCTCTATCTCGGTACAATCAGATATGGAAATCTGTTGGCAACAACAGATATGGATGATCTTCTTTGAACGCATGGATGGTGTAGTGGAGGATCTCGGTACAATTCTCTACCAAAGCTAGGAGCAATTGAAGACAGAGTACGTACATGATCCGTTCTACCCCATAACATGGAGCAAACACACCATTAGTTAGCATGTGGAACCACAAAACGGCATAAGAAATTACCGCGATCTGGTTAGCATCTAAAATTACAAGACTTTGGAGTAATGAACATGTTCCCGATGCCTCTTATGCCATAAGATGTGAATATTTTTCTTCCCTGTCGATATTAACGATGTTGCAATGTATGATATGCATGTTTGTGTGTATTCAAGAAAAGAAAAATTGTATGGAATATGGAACAAAACTTCTGCCTCTCTTATTCTTCTGTTCTCTCTTTGCGTTAGCTCGTGGCACTATGCTTGTCTTACGGTTCGTGCTGTTATTTATAACATGGCTTGATCACTGCACATTTACAATTTATGCATCTTTCAATGAATGCTACAGATTTTAAGAACTAAAAGTTCATGAATGCTACTGATTCTTTTGTCTGGTCATCACTGGGAGGACACATTTAGTAACGATCTCTCTCTCTCTCTCTCTCTATTGTTAAACCAAAATTAAATAGTCATGTTTCCCTTTCATTGTAAAAATGATTTTACATGTTTGAAGTTCTGAATAGTCGAGTGATTCCTAATACCTAAAAACAAATGAGATTTCATAAATGTTGTGACAAAAATAGTTATCAAACATTCAACCACTAAAACAATGGTGCGCTTCCATCGCCTTTTTTATTCGTGCGCGCCAAAGAGCCTGCATCGACCGGGAAATACTTGCTTTCGGATGATGGATCTCATGTGTGTCTTGCTCGCTAAAGGGCGAGCGCTTGCTGCCGGGTGACTCGCCCCTTTCGCTAAACCAGAAATAACTAACTAATTCAATGACTTTTATAAGTTTTTTTGGGATGCAATAGCACATGAATCGCACCAATAGCACATGAATCATTCAGAGATACAAGGATTTTAGGTAGCTAAATGCAAGAACAAGCAAGAACAAGGGTTGGGAGGAGAGCCAGAGGTGGGAGAGAAAGCCGCCATGTCGTTCGTCCTGATCCAACCGGATGAACCAGTCGACCCCCTCCTGTTGCTATTTAAATGAGCTAGTATCCCAGTCGTGCTAGTATCCCTTGTCGAAGTAGATTTGAGCAAGGTCAAATGAGGCGTTGAGGTGGTAATGGTGGTCGACGAAGGAGAATAGCAGTCAAACTGTCCAATACCAATACCACAGTGAATAGCAGCAATTTGATAGTTTATCATTGCACAAAATTGTAGATTTGTGACTACAGAAGAAGTTCGTGTGAATACCAGCACAACTGCATTTAATGCAGTGCTATCTAGGCACTTGCGACTATCAGTTGCTTGATGTCCAAAATACCATGGCAATGTCAACAACGCAAAAAACAATGACTTGTGATCAGTGGTATCAAGGAAGCAGCAAAAATGGACTACCATGTACTCAAAGAAAGATAAAGCTTTCATCACCACCGATATTTAGCCCAGTGAGGTTGCTCATGAAAATAGTTCCAGCAATATGTGGTGTGTCATCCAATCTTCATTTGCACAGTAACTGTGTAGGAAGAACCTTGATAATTTAACAGAGGAAAGAGAAAATCCAGAGATAAGCTTGTATATTTTCTCACCAATTGAGAGTGGCTCAGATAAAACAACTGGAAGGATCTTGGTGTATTTGATGAATCCATCCAATCATTGGAAATGCCAACATGAGGAAATTAAATCACAAGTACAACCCAGAGGTTCCTCAACCCAAATATTAACCCAAATCTCAGAAACTTTATTAATATTTTTTAGCTAGCTCATGGGTCGTGGTATTAGCAATAAGATAACAATGTTTAAATTTGACTTTCCCAATTGCAATAGCTGTATGAAAAAACATTCCACAATTGTGCTTTTCCCATGCAAAATTTATAACATCTAGGGAACCTAATTATGCATGTATGCATGGAATCCCAAGGTGTTGGCAAGCTCCAGTCCATCTCTCATAGTCCGTGGGTCAATTATTGTGACATCGAAGGCATGCTCAATATATTTGCATTATGCGGCCAAGAACTTTCCCCTCTCATTTCTGATGTTGTAGCTCCAGCACCATCATACTCATGAAACGCAATTTGGTTCATGCCTAGTCTACTTTTGCTCGGATGCCTCCCTATCCTGGCCTGAAGTTTTGTTGAATCCACATGTAATTGCAATAATCGAGAATGCCCATCTAGTAGACGGTGATCTTGGTTCATTATGTATGATATGCCTTCTGAGCCATCAAAAACCCAAGCACCCCTTCTTATTTAGCATGTGGAACCACAATACGGCTATCATACATTGGTGCACCGTTATTTTCGATCGCGAACAATATATTTACCCCTTGTGGGCATAAGATATGTCCTAGGAACACTGTCAAGGGAATAGCCCGAGAGCCCCTCGAGGAGGAAGGAGACGAGCCCACCAGTGCCACCCGCCAAATTAGCTTTCCTCGTCGGCTCTTCCGACGACAGTTGGAAGAGCATGCAGGAGAGAGGAGGGTCAGGGGCAACGACGACTAGGGTTCACCCGAGCCACCCATCTTTACCATGGCCATAAATATCTACACAAATATCCATGTCGAAGAAGTGATACTGGATGCAAGGGTCGTCTCTAATCGCCACAGCCGAACAAGGAGGCGACAACCAAGGAACCCAAGAAACGACCGCTTTTTTGGGATGTACATTTGGTTTGGATGTCAAATGAAATGGAATGTCATGGTTCTATTTTAGAGAACGAGTCGGTTTTATTTTTGTGTTTGGTAGAGACAGAAAAGTAAAACGGGTTGATTCTGTTTCCGTGTTTGGTTGAAGAGCTAAACTGAGAAGAGTCTGATTCAACTTACCTATTTGATAGTCATGATGTATAAAAGTTTTAACATATAGTTCAAAATTTCAGAATCGATTTATTTATATTTTTCAATACAAACAATTAACTATATGCAATCACATATATATGGCATATAGAACACATGTTTTAGTAGCAATATCATCTCTTCCAACTTTCAAAAAATAGATAGTCTTCATAGTCCAAATTTCAACATGAGATACTAATATTTAACCAAATATGGCATACAGCCCAATACAAAGCTCTAGAAGTTTGTCTCTAGTTGGTACCATACGGTGTAGAATCAGAGAGAATACAATGCACAAGATACAGAGAACTAGGATGCTGCAGGCACGCACAGCCGTCCGGACAGGCGCACTCGTAGATGCGGCAGAGCCCTTTATAGCCACCACCGCTATGTCCGCCTGTTGCGGACAGGGCTTGCCTGCGCCCCGCGCCTGCGCCCATCCGTGCGCCGCGCCCACGTGTCATCCATCCGTGTCGTCTCCTTGTGTGGAAGTTTTTAACCACTTAAAAAAATGGAAAACGGCAACCGTATATTCCGTATAGGGACCCGGTCGTATTCCTCACCTCCTTCCTCTCACTGTACTCAGTCATGGAGCAGAGCAAGAGGAGGATGGATGGATTGAAGCCGCCATGGTGTCCACCCCTTGCCCCCTTAGTTTAGGATCAGACTATTCTCTCGCCGGATTGTATCTACTCCGGCTGGTGCCCACGTTCTTCTCTCTCCCGGTCACTGCCAACTCGAGCGCCCCGGACATGGAGGTGGATCTTGGGCAGGCGCACCTACCTGCTACGGCTGACGAGCTCGAGCACTCCTACCGGTACCTGGAGGAGGTAGATCCTGGTTGTGGGTGGGGCAGCTACTTTGACTGGATCGAGCGCTGCAGTCCGTACATGGAGGCGGCGGATCCCGGGTGGCGCAGCCGCTCTGTACCGGCGTGAGCATACTGCACATAGACGGAGGCGGCGTACTCGAACGCCGCAGGCTCGCGTCGTGCCTTCGATCCGTCGCAAGGAGATTGAACTAATTCCAGTTGTTCAGCAAACAGAGGACGCCACAGCCAAGGTAATTTCTGTTCTTGCTTTGTTGTTTCTATGAGCTTTGATTTCTTGCTTTTAGGAGCCCGAACTATGCTTGTGGGTATAGAGATAATTTGATTGCTACCCATTTCAATCCATGGTCAATAACAAAATTTAATAAAAAATAGTGTCAACTATGAAATTGATTAAATTAACTTCGGTGCATAGGGATAATATTGCTGATATCAGTATATATCCATGTCCAAGAACAAGAATATTTGTGTCAACTATAAAATTGATTAATCTGACTTCAGTACATGAGATATAATTTTGTGTATAACAAATCCATTATCTCTATGAGCGAATGTGAGAAATCTTGTCTGGCGCAACCAGTCCTTGTATCGTTCGATCTGCCACAAGCATAGCTATAAATCGTTCATAAAATTGATTAAGTTGGCTTCGGATCAGGGAAGAAGACTTGATTTTGTCCTGTCATCATAGGAGAGGCAGAGGTCCCAATAGTCTGTTGCTGTATAGCTGAGTCGCGCAGTTGGAAATCGGGGCAGATGTGATTTTCCGGAGGAACCTATGCAAAGAAGTAGCAAAGTTCAAGTGTCCAGAAGTTTTGGAAAATGATAAAACTCACAATGCATAATGCTTATACCATTAATGTATTGTATTGTGGAAATCCTGCCGACATTCGTTGGTTATGTGGCATCAATATTGTATTACCAACTGATGATTGCATTGAAGCACTTAGCAATGGGTTGTATTGCAAGTGCGGTGCAACCATTTGATTTGTCATAAACTCCAAGCGACCCTATAAAAATTATAGATAAAAGTTAGTAAAATTATTTTTTCTATGTGAAATAAGTGGGATCAGATTATTACCCTTGACGTGCTTTGGGGTTGTACTTGTAAAGAATCACCGGCCTGATTTTTCTGCTTTGCTTTTGCTATCTGTAAGTTGTCAGATGGTTCAGGCAATATCGAAATTGTATTACCAAATGATGGTTGCACTGAAGCATTTATGAATGGGGTGTACTGTAATTGTGGCACGCCCGTTCGGTGTGCTATAAACTCCAAATGACCCTATAAAAAGTGATAAATGAATGCCAGTAAAATTGTTTTTTATGTAAAACAAGTGTGACAGTTTTGTACCGTTGATCTTCTTGTTGGTTCTGCTTGTAATGAATCATTTATCTTCTTTTTATTTTTCCTTTTTCCTTTCTCCAAGCCACCGGTGGCTTGTGCTGATATCGTGGTTGTGCTACCAAGTGATTGCTGAATTGAAGCATTTAGGAATTGGTTGTATTGCAATTGCGATACACTCGCCTGGTTTGCCATAAGCTCCAAATAACCCTATAAAAAAAGCAGATAAATGTTAGTAGTAAATTTAGATTTTCTATGTGAAACAAGTTGGATCATTTTATACCGTTGATGTGCTTTGAGATTGTAGTTGTAAAGAACCATCGGTCTTCTTTTCCTAGTTTGCTTTAGCTTTCTCTAAACCGTCACTGGGTTGTGGTGACATGAAGATTTTATTACCAAGTGTTGGGTGCATTGAAGCAGTTAGGAACGGGTGGTACTGTAATTGCGGTGCACCCATTTGATTTGCGATAAGCTCCAAATAACCCTATAAAATTGGATACATCAAGTTCTATAAAATTAAAAATGATGTGAAATAAGCGGGACAGTTTCAGACCTTTGTTGTGCTTTGACGTTGTACTTCTGAAGGATCATTCGTCTTCCTTTTCTTCTTTGTTATTGCTTTCTCCAATCCACCAATGGGTCTTGCTGATCCTCGTGCAGTTTTCTCCTTCTCCTTGATACCTCTTGGCTTGGTAAGCCCCTCGTTGTGTTTTGAAACTCTATTAGAGTCGATAACTGGACCTGGGACTATAAGGTGATATGTAAGTCTTACTTTTACAACACTCTACGCAATTAATAGCATAGTATATACCTTTCGAGAGAGAGGAGTTGTCTAAATCTGGATCTGGATCATTTCTAATTTTTAAGTGTTTCTCCACAGCTTTTGCTAGCTGCTCTGCGCATTCAGCAGCCATATCAAATGTTTCATCGGACTCAGAGGCGCGAGCAGCTATTTTCACAAACATTCTGCACAACTCCTTGTAGTAGTTCGACATTCTTGCTTTTCGATCCTCATGCAGAATGTGATTGGTTGTTATCTCTAGAACTTTGGCATCAATTGTCCATCTTTTCAAGATATATTGTTCAGGAATATGCTTGATATTATTGATATCAAGTACCTTTAAGCAATGACGACAGAGAATTCCAGCGAATTCGAACTTCTTGCAACTGCAATTGACCTTTTGTTCATTTTGATAAAATCTAACAACATGCTCACGTTCGGTACCATGAAATTTTACTGTATAAACCTTCTGCTCTGTGTCACTATCATCACGAAGGAATGTGTCATAGTTAAGGGTCAGAAGCACTTCCTCTTGAAATATCTTGAATATTGCTGGAGTATATGTAGTTGCAGCTTGCCTTAATATAGAGCTAGCTTTTGTCTTCATATTGGGAGTAGTTTGTGATGCCTTGAAGTCACACTTCACCTCTTCAAATCTTTTATCTGCAACTAGCCGTTTAAAATGCTGGAAAAAAGTAAGCATGTCATATTTAATACTGATGTAGCGCTTTAGTTCATTGTTCATGCTCTCACTTCTTTGGGTAGTGCTCATATGGGCAGAGAACGTATTTCTACCATACACCAGTGCCCAATGCTCCCTTTTCGCAAACCACCTTTGAAGCCATGCATTCTCATGTAGTCCATACTTGTCAAGCATTTCATTCCATGCTCTTATAAATTCGTCTTCTTCCTCTATGTCATAGATACAATGCTGAAAATCAGCATTAAACTTCTTATATTCTTGAACAACTCCACCAAGGTGCTTGCAAGCATTTTGATTCATATGCCACACACAAAGTCTATGGTGGGTATAAGGTAGGACTATACTTATTGCCTTGGCCATTGCTGCATCTTCATCGGTTAGAATTGTCCGCGGATGTTTCCCAGACATAACTGTTAGAAAAGTTCTGAAAAGCCAACCAAAACTTTCAGCAGTTTCATCATAGAGAAGTGCAGCACCAAAAACGATAGTTTTCTTGTGATTATTCACACCAACAATCAAACCAAATGGACGACCATCATTCAATTTCCTATATGTTGTGTCAAAACATATAACATCACCGAAAATTGCATAATCTGAGACCATTTTTGAGTCAGCCCAAAAAATATTAGTTATCAAATCATCCTCGTCTAATTGAATTGAGTAGAAAAAGTTGACATCTTCAGCTACCTTTGTCTCCATGTATTCTAGTACTCTTCCTGTATCACCTTTCTCTGCTTGTAGTGTTCTCTTTGAGTATAAACGATTTTTCATATCTTCGCGTGTAAAGCCAAGGTTTTCCTGTCCACATGCTTCTTTGGCCATAAGATCAATAGTTGCTTTATTTGAAATACCTACAGACTTTGCAATCTCTGCATTTGCTATTTGTGCTTCAGTTACTTTCCTGTGAGATCTCAAGTATTGGGCCATGGTTCCAGTAGCAAGACTGTGGTTATGTGTCTCTTCAAATTCATACACCTGATAAAATCCATTCCTAAGACTTATTTTCATATGTGCATTACAACCACATCGTGATTCAGGCCTACTATAACTGAATGTATCTTCTCTCTTATCTTCAGCGCGAACTCCTAGCAGTTTAAATTATTGCCTTAGTGCATCTGAAAATTAGTATACCCCAAAATAATTACAAGTGGATCATACCTTGACGAGAACAGAAAAATGTCCTTTGTTGTATTGTATCAGAGTTCTTTACTTTATGCTTACTACCTCTCCGGACGCTAAAACCCATAACTTGAGCATACTTGTTATAAAAGGAATAAGCCTCCTCATCAGATAAAAAGTTCATTCCAATTTTTGGTGCTCTTTCATTAATACGACTTATCTCATTGCTAGATGCAGTTTCTTGCACATCTTGTATTAGTTAATATTCATTAGTTAATACACAGATGTTTAATAATCCAGTCTATTTACATTGCAGGATGGAGACTCAATGATCGGTTCAAAAAGAAGCAACTGCAACAATGAAAAGGAGAATATCAAGAATACGGTTGAGAATCTCACTGTTGGTGCTTCGGATCCATCAACATCAAGGTTTCCATGATCATCTTGTAGAGATGTCATCAGGGAAGGACGGAAAGATCCTTCGCTTCAAGATCTAGGTTGCTGCAGACTTATGATTTGCCTATTCTTGACGTAGCTGATTGATGATTGGGTTACAGTAGGCTCAATTGATCTTTCTATGCTGGTAGATTCCAATGGATTAGAGATATGACTTGCAGTTATGTGTATCCCTGATGTGTATATCGAGATTAAGAGATTTGGCGCGGTTGGCGGGACTAAGAAATTTGGCGGGATTGTTTCCCTCCATAGTTGGTTCAATTTTGGTGTCATGCAAGTATTACGGAACAGATTTGTACTTACGATAAGTATTTTCCGTTTCTTTCCCTACGGCCAAAATAGCCACGCGAAGAGAGAAGGTTGGGATGCGGGACACGTACCCCGGCGCACGAATGGGCGCACGCGCAGGGCGCAGGCAAGCCCCGTCCGCCTGTTGCGGACTCCCTAGATCCACCGCCACAGAGCTCCTACTCGGCCGGTAGCCCGCGACTGCATCCATTCGCCCGTCGCCCCAATGCTACCTCGTCGCGGATGTGCCAAAGATGAGGGAGAGAGCGACGAGGGAGATCGAGGCGGCGTTGAGAAGAAGAAAGCGATGATGGAGAGGCGACGCAGATCTAGGACATGTTTGGGGAGTGAAGGCGAAAGCCGAGGCGGGAAACGACCTAATTCCACCGAATCGATGGACGAGTGTATTCCGCGGGAGAGTATGCCGTTCGCGGGAATGTGTGTACGTGTTCTGATTCTGCTTCTCTACCACAAGCTAGGAGCAGTTGACGTCCGAGTACGTATGTACATGATCCATTCTACCCCATGACGTGGACCAAACACACCATTAGTTAGCATGTGAAACCACAAAACGACAGAAGAAAGCGCTGCTTTCTGGTTAGCATATGGAATTACCAGACTGTTTAGTAATGTACAGGTTCCCGATGCCTCTTATGCCCATAAGATGTGAATGTTTTTCTTCCTTGTCGAAATTAACGGTGCTCCAATGTATGATATGCATGTTTATTTGTATTCAAGAAAAGAAAATGGTATGGAATAATGGCACAAAACTACTGCCTCTCTTCTTCTTCTTGTGTTCTATCTTTGTCGTTGGCTTGTGGCACTATGCTTGCCTTACTATTCGTGCCGTTATTTATAGCATGGCTTGATCACTGCATATTTAAAATTTATGCATCTTTCAATGAATGGTACAGATTTTAAGAACTAAAGGTTAATGAATGCTATTGATTCTCTTGTCGCTGGGATGACACATTTAATTACGATCAATTTCTCTCTCTCTCTCTCTCTTTAAATAGTCATGTTTCCTTTTCGTTGTAAAAATGGAAATTTAAACAATAGTCGTGATGAAGTGAAACATTCAATAGCCAGGACAAACCTTCCTAGATTGTGTATAATTTTAAGACATAACAAAGGTCCACCGTCTACGATGCATATGTCAGTTCGAATTTTGAGCCACAAAGTACATGAAAGTATCAGCGACAAAATCACGACACTAGCCTACATATATCACGTGAATGTTTCTAGTGTCCTCCGGTGTTGCTCCTGCTCCTCTACCTGAGGGATCAACACTGCTTCTTTTAGTGATGGTGCAGCCACATCATTCAATGTAACTGAAGAAGTTCTTTTCGAGGAATTGGGGCAGAGTTCTCCAATCTAAATATATTTATCAAAAGCGGTCAAGGCCAAAGGTCACATTTTAGGCTTTGGCTGATCCAGTTTATAAGGAAACACATGATCGAAAAGCTTGACAAATTGGCCCTGTATTTGAGGCAAATCGGACAAAAAACCATGCATGTAGAAACATTAAGGAAGAAGGGAGAGAAAAGGAAACTCGAGACAAGGCAGGCCTAACTAGCAGACAAAAATACCATTGCCGTGAAAGACATAATTAGAACTGGGGAGTCATCGAGGGATCATGTAAGGCCCGATATGCGGTACTGTTCCAGATCTAGAAGTTTCCATCCAGATCCGGGGACGAAGCACATATCGGTCCCACCGCGACATATGACAAAGCCATATGCCCCGGATTTTCAACATGATATCACAACATTACAGATACAGGATACAACATCTCATACAATCGGCATACAACTGCCTCAAATACAATACAACAGCGGAAGATACATGTCTGGGTACAGACTACAAGCAAATGCCTAGTGGCAAAGAGAAAAACATCGATCCCATAACCACACAGGTCCAGGCCCTCCGCCGGGATCCGCCTAACTAGTCGTCGTCGAGTCTCCACGTGAAATGTCGATCACCGTACCTGTTGTCGATCAAGAACCCTGAAAAGAGTTTGGGGGTAGTATCATGAGTACAGAAGTACTCAGCATCCAACTGTAGTGGTCATCTGACCCAGCAAGGACTTCATCACTCGTCACTCTAGGAAAACTAGTAATTTACGGTAAGGAAGGGGTAAGTGGTGAGGTTGCTGCCGCACTAGCATTTATGAAGTGGCTAACGATCTAGAGAGTAAGATAAGAAGCCAAGCATTCGATGAGGAATCGCCTCCAACAAGTCTTGCTATCAACTACTTACGCAAGCATACCACTTATCCTATCCTTGTCCTCCTCTTCGCATCCCGACGAAGAAGAAACAGTCAAGGCACACACACATGTTGATCAAGTTATATTAAGATTATCTCAGTTGTTGTTGTCTATGAACAAGGAGTAGGTCTCAAGTCGTCCATAACCGTGGACACGGCTTCTCGAAAAGATTTAACCCTGCAGGGGTGTACCAACTTCCCATTACGAGGCGTCGCATGCTCGCCCATCTCTCTCAGTTGCTACCCATTATAGGCAACCATTTTATGATTTAGTTCCAAGAGATCCGAAACGACAGGTCCCTCTAACTAACAACGAACAAATCCGGGTGGCCCCCGGGGAGTCGACACCCAATCCAAAAGCTGGCCACGCTCTCGGATCGGACTCTTCTGTATGGCCAAGGTCGGGTTTAGTCTCACCTATATAACAGGGGACTTCCCTAGCTCACCAGTGTGGACCAACAGAGGAACTAAGTCTCCGCTGGCCCGAGTTGTTTGAAAACTACTGGCAGCTGACCAGCACACACACGGTTTCAAATGGTAAATCAGCTTGGGCCACCTCTAGAAATGTTTCAAGCTAGGTAGGTAAGAAGAGGGGACCCCATAAAATCCCACACGCGATTAGGCACGCTCAGTCTTAAAACCAATACCCGGAACTCGGATCCTAGGTGACTCGAATGGAACAAAGCGTCAGGGCAAGATAGCCTAGACCTTCCATCCTTCGTCGAATATAGTCAACATTATAATAATCATATCATCAACAACACTATAATAATGTGATATCCCAAACCAAGGAGTGACAGGGTAACATCATAGCATCCTAAGCATGCATACTAAGCAGGGGCTGAGCAACGAGCAATAGTAACATAGAAGTACATGGTTTGCTGGGAAGGGACATGGCTGTATCGGTTTGAAAGAGGCTGTAAACATGTGGTAGGATCAAACATCGAACCTAACCTAGACTAGCATGCAAACTGCTGGTTGAAATAGAATGGATCATAAGTAATGTATAGTCCTTGCCTGTTGATAAGTCGGGTTCTGAAGGTGTAGTTGATCGCACGCTCGCAACGTCTCCGAAGGTACCCGCGGAAGCACACAAGACGATAAACACTGGAAAGCAATCAACGAGAAAGCACTCTATTACTACGGGGCAACACAAGATCAAGAAGACATCACACGACACAACAACGCGATACGGATCTATCGTCGAGAACGGTTACTAACAGTTTAAGTGGGGTATCGGTCACACACGACGAATACCGCACGTTTACGGTGGTTCAAGTTGCTTAGCTACAGGTGATCAACCAACGGTTATTAACATAGCAACTCAAGCAACCATGACATAGCACACAAACATGGCAAAAGGTTAAACACAAAGTAAACTATCTATGCTAGTCAATTTAAGTGAGGCACAACCTAAACATGGCATACACTAAGTGCGCACAATGATTAAAACATTTGGTACTGTTCTGTCCTAAACCATATTTTAGGTTGGTTAACAACAGCAAACAATAGCATAAACAAAAAGTACACGAAAACTAATCAAGTTACATATAAAGAACACCCCAAACGGAGTTACGGTTAAAAAGATATAAGTAAAACAAGTTACGGGCACAAACTGCCAACATCACGAAGCACACTTTAGAGCAATGCATAAACAGGACAATTAGTGCAAACATGCTCACAAATGATATGGAACTAAAGTAGACATGACATGGAAGGCATGGCAAAAACAATCATGCAAAAAGACATCACAGATCAAAAGATATTAAGCAAACAACATGGCATCGCAAAGTAACAGACTTAGTGAAAAACTGAGGTGGCTGTCAAAAACAGCAGCATAACAACTTTGGAGCTCAATAACTATATGACCAGCAAGCATATCATGACAATGCAATACATGTAATGAAAGTAGACATGATGCTTAACAATATTCAATTGGAATCACTCAATTCGGATAAACGGTCGTGATACACTCGTCGACCGAAGTTGCAACAAAATATAAACAGCAGCACACTAGCAGCAGGGTAGCTACTTTGGAGCAAGATACAATCATGATGCAGCAAGCATTTATGGCATGTGAATGCATGAAACTGAAGTAGAAACAATGCTTAACACAACGCAAAAGGAATCACTCAATTCCGACGTACGGTTGCGAAGCAACTGTCACCCGAAGTTTCAATCAAGCAACAGTTTCAGCAAGTTTAACAGCAGCAGTTGCAATTAACGATCTGATGCCCTGTTTAGCACACAATTACACAATCAAGATGACCTCAAATGCAAATGCTCACAAAATATGAATTAAAGTACACGCAATTCTAAGCAAAATTCGTTTTGGGGGCACGTTCATCGGAGCTACGGATCAACGGGAAAACGCAGCACAAAACTGAAACAGCAGCAAACAATTACAGGACTTAGCAAAAAAAATAACAGGGTGTCAGGAAAAAAAAGGACCTTGGGCTGAGGCCCAACAGGCCAGCAGTGAGGCAGCGACTCGAACTGGGCCGGGGAGGCGGATCCGGTTGGGCTGCGGGGCCCACGAGGCCATGGCGGTTGGTGGAGTTTGCTCCCGATCCAGATCGGTTCGGGCCGGGGACGCGGCTCTGGTGGCCGGCCGGCGGACGCCGGTGAGCTCTGGTGAGGGCGTCGCTGCGGTGGGGAGGCAGTGCAGGGCGGCCGGGGTCCCGACGGCGTGAGGCCCGGCGGCTCCTTCGGGTGGCGAGACCAAGAGCTCGGGGTGGCTGGCCTCGGCTCGCCGGCCAGCAATGGCGTGGCGGCGGCTCGGGCTTCCTTCCGCGGCGACCTGTGGGAGGAGAGGGAGAAGGGGTGAGGGGGAGAAGGCAGGAGGGAAGGAGGCGCGCGAGGGGCTCACCGAAAGGGTGGCCACGGCGACGCGGCAGCCGGGGGCGCCATGGAGGAGCTCGGGCGGCGGCGCGGGCTTCCCGGCCCGGTTCGGCCCGGGGCGGCGGAGGGGAGGGCCCTGCGGGGCCCGGTTGCTGGGAGCTGCGGTTGGGGAAGGCTGAGGGGCATTGGGAGCCCTCCGATTTGTATCTAATGGTCCAGATCGAGGGCTGAGGCTAGGGTTTCGGGGAGAGAGGGATTTGGGGGCAAATTTTGATCAAAGTGGAGGGGGGGGGGTGGCTGCAAATTTCACTTAGGGAAACCCTAATTGGGTGTGGGAGGCTGGTGGTCTTTATATAGGCAGGTTGGCTGGCTAGTTTACACAAACGCCCCTAGTATCCCTCTCGCGCGTCCGACGACCGCGTTCGTGACCGCCGAGACTCCGTACGGACTCCGATTCAGACGAAACTTCGACCCACACGCTCAGCGCGTCAAAGCCGTCGATCGTACCTCACTGCCGTGACATTCTGACAACATTTTCGGTGCCCCATAAAAATAATCCGTTTATTAAATAAATGGGGTTTTCGTTCCGTTGGCTGCGGCTGGTCTCGTGCGGTTTCGCGACGGTGATCGGGTGAAACCCGGTGTCGCAAAGGTCGAGTGTCACGGTGGCAAGGGTCGGTCTCCGTCCGGTAAGAGATATGAGGGGAAAAAATAATCACCGATCGATAAATCGTGGATGCAAACACCGCAAAAAAATCAGACAATCAAACAATTCACAGCGAAAACAAATTTTTAATTTTTGTGAAAACTGGGCAGTTACAGATCACAATACCATAACTTTGCAAGCATCCGAATGCACTACATTTGTGTGCATACTGTAAGGCCCGATATGCGGTACTGTTCCAGATCTAGACGTTTCCATCCAGATCCGGGGACGAAGCACATATCGGTCCCACCGCGACATATGACGAAGTCATACGCCCCGGATTTCCAACATGATATCTCAACATTACAGATACAAGGATACAACATCTCATACAAGCGGCATACAACTGCCTTAAATACATAACATCAGCGGAAGATATATGTCTGAGTACAGACTACAATCAAATGCCTACTGGCAAAGAGAAAAACAACGACCCCATAACCACACGGGTCCAGGCCCTCCGCCGGGATCCGCCTAACTATTCGTCGTCGAGTCTCCATGTGAAACATCGATCACTATACCTGTTGTCGATCAAGAACCCTGAAAAGAGTTTGGGGGTAGTATCATGAGTACAGAAGTAATGAGCATCCAACTGTAGTGGTCATCTGACCCAGCAAGGACTTCATCACTCGTCATTCTAGGACAACTAGTAGTTTACGGTAAGGAAGGGGTAAGTGGTGAGGTTGCTGCCGCACTAGCATTTATGAAGTGGCTAACGATCTAGAGAGTAAGATAAGAAGCCAAGTATTCGATGAGGAATCGCCTCCAACAAGTCTTGCTATCAACTACTTACGCAAGGATAACACCTATCCTATCCTTGTCCTCCTCTTCGCATCCCGACGAAGAAGAAGCAATCAAGGCACACACACACGTTGATCAAGTTGTTAAGATTATCTCAGTTGTTGTTGTTGTCTATGAATAAGGAGTAGGTCTCAAGTCGTCCATAACCGTGTACACGGCTTCTCGAAAAGATTTAACCCTGCAGGGGTGTACCAACTGCCCATTACAAGGCTCCGCACGCACGCCCATCTGTCTTAGTTGCTACCCATGATAGGAGACCATTTTATGATTTAGTCCCAATAGATCCGGAACGACAGGTCCCTCTAACTAACAATGCACAAATCCGGGTGGCCCCTAGTGAGTCGACATCCAACTCAAAAGTCGGCCGCACTCTCGAGTCGGCCTCTACCGTCTGGACGAGGTCGGGGTAACTAAACCAACACTGTGGATAGCCCTCGAGCTTCCAGGTTTGGACTAACAAAGGAACTCTGTCTCCGCTGGCCCGAGTTGTTTGAAAATCTGCGAGGTCGACACTCGCACACACACGTTTTACAAAAGGTAAAACCAGCTTGGGCCACCACTAGAAATGTTTGAAGCTAGATAGGTAAGAACAGGGGACCCCATAAAATCCCACACGCGGTTAGGCATGCTCAGTCTTAAAACCAATACCCGGAACTCGGGTCCTAGGTGACTCGAATGGAACAAAGCGCCGGGGCGGGATAGCCTAGACCTTCCATCCTTCGTCGAATATAGTCAACATTTATAATAATCATATCATCAACAAAAATAGTAATAATGTGATATCCCAAACCAAGGAGTAACATGAGGTAACATCGTAGCATCCTAAGCATGCATACTAAGCAGGGGCTGAGCAACGAGCAACAGTAACATAGCAGTACATGGTTTGCTGGGAGGGGACATGATTGTATCGGTTTGAAAGAGGCTGTAAACATGTGGTAGGATCAAACATCGAACCTAACCTATACTAGCATGCAAACCGCTGGTTGAAATAGAATGTCTCATAAGTAATGTATAGTCCTTGCCTGTTGATAAGTCGGGTTCCGAAGGTGTAGTCGATCGCAAGCTCGCATCGTCTCCGAAAGGTACCTGCGGGAGCACACAAGACGGTAAACACTGGAAAGCAATCAACGAGCAAGCATCTATTACTACGAAGAAAACACGAGCAAGCATCAACAAGAAGGCAACACGATACATCTCACCTATCCTCGAGAGCGGTTACTACAGGTTAAGTGGAGTACTCGTCACACACGACGAATACCGCACGTTTACGGTGGTTCAAGTTGCTTAGCTACAGGTGATCAACCAACGGTTATTAACATGGCAAATCAAGCAAGCATGGCATAACACACAAACATGTCAAGAGGTGAAGCACAAAGTAAACTATATATGCGAGTCAATTTAAGTGAGGCACAACCTAAACATGGCATAACACTAAGTGCCACACGACAATTAAAAGATTTGGTACTGTTCTGTCCTAAACCATATTTTAGTTTGGTTAACAATATCAAACAATTGCATAAACACAAAGTACACGAAAAACTAATCAAGTTACATATAAAGAACACCCCAAACGGAGTTACGGTTAAAAAGATACAAGGAAAACAAGTTACGGGCACAATCTGCCAACATCACTAAGCACACTTTAGAGCAATGCATAAACAGGATAATCAATGCAAACATGCTCAAAAATGATATGGAACTAAAGTAGACATGGCATGGAAGGCATGGCAAAAAGAATCACGCAAAAAGGCATCATAGATCAAAAGATATTAAGCAAACAACATGGCATCGCAAAGTAACACACTTAGAAAAACAGAGGTGGCTGTCAAAAACAGCAGCATAGCAACTTTGGAGCTAAATATCTATATGACTAGCAAGCATATCATGACAATGCAATACATATAATGAAATTAGACATGATGCTTAACAATATGCAATTGGAATCATTCAATTCCGATAAACGGTCGCGACACACTCGTCGACCGAAGTTGCAACAAAATAACAGTTTTCAGCACAACAGCACATTAACATCAGGATCACCACTTTGGAGCAAGATTTAATATAGCTAAAGCACTCAAACATGACAAGTTAAAGCATGGAAATGAATTACACATGATGCTTAACACATAGGAAAAAGAATCAATGCAATAGGCCTCATGGATGTGTCACAATCATCATGCAAAGTTGGAATAAAATATTAACAGCAGCACTTAACAGGAAAATTAGCAGTTTAACGGCCTGATGCCCACTTCAACACATATTTACACCATCAAGATGGTCTCAAATCTAAAAGCTCACAAAAGTTGGATTGAAGTACACGCAATTCTAAGCAACTTTCATTTTGGGGCACGTTCATCGGAGCTACGGTTTAATCGCTATCATCGTTGCAAAAACAGATCAACAGCAAAAATTTCCAACACTTAGCAAAAATTCAGCAGGCAGGAAAATCAGAAAAAAGGGTCACGGGCCTCTTCCTCACCATGGGCTTTAGAGGCCCATCTCAGCCTGGAGGGAGGTGGCGATCATTATATAGGCAGGTTGGCTAAAAGTTTACGCAAATGCCCCCGATACCCCTCTCGCGCGTCCTGCGATCGCGTTCGTGACCGCCGAGACTCCGTACGGACTCCGATTCGGACAAAACTTCAACCTACGCGCTCAGCGCGTCGAGCCCGTCGATTGTACCTCACTGCGATGACATTCCGACAACATTTTTCAGCGCCCCTGAAAATAACCCATTTAATTATTAAACGGGTTTTTTCGTTCCGTTGGCTGCGGCTGGTCTCGTGCGGTTTTCGCGACGTGATCGGGTGAAACCCGGTGTCGCAAAGGTCGAGTGTCAGGGTGGCAAGGGTCGGTCTTTGTCCGATACGAGAGAAGAGGGGGAAAAATAATCGCCGATCTATAAATCGGGGATGCAAACACCGTAAACAAATCAGACAATCAAACAATTCACACCGAAAACAAAATTTTCAATTTTGGTGAAAACTGGGCTGTTACAATACAACACCACCAACAAGGGATCTCGTCCCGAGATCCGGGACGATCCGGGGGAGAGAGGGGAGAAAAGAAAGACGACGATCTTCAACACCACCAACAAGGGACTCTGCTCCATGTCGATGTCGAGCTTCCGTCGAGAAACTTTCCGCAGAGAGACGACATCGTCGAAAAACGAAACCGTCAGTGGCAAGAGAAAGAACGATCGCGAAAACCAGATCAAGGGATAGTGATTTTTGACGCAAGTCGTGAAAACACCGGCAAAAGGATGGATGGCAATGGATGACCCAGATGATAACCGAAATCGGGGAAGCTAAAGGTACTACCGGAATTCCCACCTGAGCTCGGAATCGAGACAATACGCTGCAAGCAAGGCATTGTAACGGTTCCGATACTCCACACACTCGAGATCCTAGAGTTTGAAGGGGAGGTAAGTCGAGAGTAAAAACACTTACGACACTTGTCCTGACCAGAGCAAAGGTAAGGAGTAAAAAGATTCCTACTCTCCGATAACTAACTTAGTAACTACAAAATAGTTTTTGTCTAGACTCGACTTCGGCCAGAGAGGGGATCCTACGGTCGGTAAGGCTCTGATACCAAGTTGTAAGGCCCGATATGCGGTACTGTTCCAGATCTAGACGTTTCCATCCAGATCCGGGGACGAAGCACATATCGGTCCCACCGCGACATATGACGAAGTCATACGCCCCGGATTTCCAACATGATATCACAACATTATAGATACAAGGATACAACATCTCATACAAGCGACATACAACTGCCTTAAATACATAACATCAGCGGAAGATATATGTCTGAGTACAGACTACAATCAAATGCCTACTGGCAAAGAGAAAAACAACGATCCCATAACCACACGGGTCCAGGCCCTCCGCCGGGATCCGCCTAACTAGTCGTCGTCGAGTCTCCATGTGAAACGTTGATCACCATACCTGTTGTCGATCAAGAACCCTGAAAAGAGTTTGGGGGTAGTATCATGAGTACAGAAGTACTCATCATCCAACTGTAGTGGTCATCTGACCCAGCAAGGACTTCATCACTCGTCATTCTAGGACAACTAGTAGTTTACGGTAAGGAAGGGGTAAGTGGTGAGGTTGCTGCCGCACTAGCATTTATGAAGTGGCTAACGATCTAGAGAGTAAGATAAGAAGCCAAGCATTCGATGAGGAATCGCCTCCAACAAGTCTTGCTATCAACTACTTAGACAAGCATAACACCTATCCTATCCTTGTCCTCCTCTTCGCATCCCGACGAAGAAGAAGCAATCAAGGCACACACACACGTTGATCAAGTTGTTAAGATTATCTCAGTTGTTGTTGTTGTTGTCTATGAACAAGGAGTAGGTCTCAAGTCGTCCATAACCGTGGACACGGCTTCTCGAAAATATTTAACCCTGCAGGGGTGTACCAACTGCCCATTACAAGGCTCCGCACGCACGCCCATCTCTCTTAGTTTCTACCCATCATAGGCAACCATTTTATGATTTAGTCCCAAGAGATCCGGAACGACAGGTCCCTCTAACTAACAACGCACAAATCCGGGTGGCCCCTGGTGAGTCGACATCCAACTCAAAAGCCGGCCGCGCTCTCGAGTCGGCCTCTACCGTCTGGACGAGGTCGGGGTAACTAAACCAACAATGTGGATAGCCCTCGAGCTACCAGGTTTTGACCAACAAAGGAACTATGTCTCCGCTGGCCCGAGTTGTTTGAAAATCTGCGAGGTCGACACTCGCACACACACGTTTTGCAAAAGGTAAAACCATCTTGGGCCACGACTAGAAATGTTTGAAGCTAGATAGGTAAGAAGAGGAGACCCCATCAAATCCCACACGCGGTTAGGCATGCTCAGTCTTAAAACCAATACCCGAAACTCGGGTCCTAGGTGACTCGAATGGAACAAAGCGTCGGGGCGGGATAGCCTAGACCTTCCATCCTTCGTCGAATATAGTCAACATTTATAATAATCATATCATCAACAACAATAGTAATAATGTGATATCCCAAACCAAGGAGTAACATGAGGTAACATCGTAGCATCCTAAGCATGCATACTAAGAAGGGGCTGAGCAACGAGCAACAGTAACATAGCAGTACATGGTTTGCTGGGAGGGGACATGGCTGTATCGGTTTGAAAGAGGCTGTAAACATGTGGTAGGATCAAACATCGAACCTAACCTATACTAGCATGTAAACCGCTGGTTGAAATAGAATGGATCATAAGTAATGTATGGTCCTTGCCTGTTGATAAGTCAGGTTCCGAAGGTGTAGTCGATCGCAAGCTCGCATCGTCTCCGAAAGGTACCCGCGGAAGCACACAAGACGGTAAACACTTGAAAGCAATCAACGAGCAAGCATCTATTACTACGAAGCAAACACGAGCAAGCAGCAACAAGAAGGCAACATGAGACATCGCACCTATCGTCGAGAGTGGTTACTACAGGTTAAGTGGAGTACTCGTCACACACTACGAATACCGCACGTTTACGGTGGTTCAAGTTGCTTAGCTACAGGTGATCAACCAATGGTTATTAACATGGCAACTCATGCAAGCATGGCATAACACACAAACATGTCAAGAGGTGAAGCACAAAGTAAACTATATATGCGAGTCAATTTAAGTGAGGCATAACCTAAACATGGCATAACACTAAGTGCCACACGACAATTAAAAGATTTGGTACTGTTCTGTCCTAAACCATATTTTAGGTTGGTTAACAACATAAAACAATAGCATAAACACAAAGTACACGAAAAACTAATCAAGTTACATATAAAGAACACCCCAAACGGAGTTACGGTTAAAAAGATACAAGCAAAACAAGTTACGGGCACAATCTGCCAACATCACTAAGCACACTTTAGAGCAATGCATAAACAGGATAATCAATGCAAACATGCTCAAAAATGATATGGAACTAAATTAGACATGGCATGGAAGGCATGGCAAAAAGAATCACGCAAAAAGGCATCATAGATCAAAAGATATTAAGCAAACAACATGGCATCGCAAAGTAACACACTTAGAAAAACAGAGGTGGCTGTCAAAAACAGCAGTATAGCAACTTTGGAGCTAAATATCTATATGACCAGCAAGCATATCATGACAATGCAATACATATAATGAAATTAGACATGATTCTTAACAATATGCAATTGGAATCATTCAATTCCGATAAACGGTCGCGACACACTCGTCGACCGAAGTTGCAACAAAATAACAGTTTTCAGCACAACAGCACATTAACATCAGGATCACCACTTTGGAGCAAGATTTAATATAGCTAAAGCATTCAAACATGACAAGTTAAAGCATGGAAATGAATTACACATGATGCTTAACACATAGGAAAAAGAATCAATGCAATAGGCCTCATGGATGTGTCACAATCATCATGCAAAGTTGGAATAAAATATTAACAGCAGCACTTAACAAGAAAATTAGCAGTTTAACGGCCTGATGCCCACTTCAACACATATTTACACCATCAAGATGGTCTCAAATCTAAAAGCTCACAAAATATGGATTGAAGTACACGCAATTCTAAGCAACTTTCATTTTGGGGCACGTTCATCGGAGCTACGGTTTAATCGCTATCATCGTTGCAAAAACAGATCAACAGCAAAAATTTCCAACACTTAGCAAAAATTCAGCAGGCAGGAAAATCAGAAAAAAGGGTCACGGGCCTCTTCCTCACCATGGGCTTTAGAGGCCCATCTCAGCCTGGAGGGAGGTGGCGATCATTATATAGGCAGGTTGGCTAAAAGTTTACGCAAATGCCCCCGATACCCCTCTCGCGCGTCCTGCGATCGCGTTCGTGACCGCCGAGACTCCGTACGGACTCCGATTCGGACAAAACTTCAACCTACGCGCTCAGCGCGTCGAGCCCGTCGATCGTACCTCACTGCGGTGACATTCCGACAACATTTTTCGGCGCCCCTGAAAATAACCCATTTAATTATTAAACGGGGTTTTTGTTCTGTTGGCTGCGGCTGGTCTCGTGCGGTTTTCGCAACGTGATCGGGTGAAACCCGGTGTCGCAAAGGTCGAGTGTCAGGGTGGCAAGGGTCGGTCTTCATCCGATACGAGATAAGAGGGGAAAAATAATCGCCGATCTATAAATCGGGGATGCAAACACCGCAAACAAATCAGACAATCAAACAATTCACACTGAAAACAAAAATTTTAATTTTTGTGAAAACTGGGCTGTTACACATACCGGGCCCCACGACACAACTCAGGAGCATCCAAAAGAGTGCACCTAAACACGAACCTTGACCCAGAGCTCTGCCGTAGAAGTTTAGAATGATTAGAGGAGGCATCTCGCACCATCAATGAGCAAAGATGAATCAAGACAACATCAGGTGCGTGAGGCTCACCGCAACACTTCGACATCCATGGGACGGTCTTGAGCATGCACATCAATAGTGGCGAGACACCTTCACGGGTGGGGAAATAGATAGTTATTCGACTGCGCCAAAGACACCGCCGCCGAACCCCAAAGAACACGACCGAAAAACCACTGTCGACCCCAATCCGGCTGCACCATTACGGTCAACAAAACCAACATTAGTCCATACGGTTGATCCCTACTCTAAAAATGATGCCCACAAGAGGAGTACGATGCAAGGCGCCACCATAATTCGATACTGCAGAGCGTAGATACGTGGTTTCCCTAAGAGCTAGGACGATAGAGGAGAGAAGCACATCACCACAACAACATCTTTGAGAAGTCAGCGATGCCCACAAACGCCGCCGCTGCTGGCTCCAACCAGCCCGGGGGACAAAAATTAGCGCGACATCGCTCCCACGCCTATGCCCAAACGAATCGGTCTGCCGCACCCACCTCGTGTGTCGTCTCCTTGCACCAAAACCTCAAATCTTCTGCGTCGTAGCCTGAAGACCACACATCTCTGGCTGAAGCCACCGACCCCTCGAAAAACAACCATCACCTACACGTTGAGCAACCGACACTACCGCCTACAACACCATGGTTCCCAGCGGCAACGGAGACCCAACGTCACCCGACAGCCACGACCAAGCCACGCCAGCTAGATCCAGCGCCCAAGCACCCTTGGGGGAACCACCACTGCTTCGAGTGAGCCAGAGGTGATGTCGAAGCTTCGCCGCACCTTGCCGCCAAGAAGTCCACCAGAATGGAGCCACGCCACCGCATATACTTGAAGCCACTGCATCCGACCGGCACACGAGCCAACCCACCAGTAGGACACTAGGATGGATATTGGCAAGGGAAGCACTGATCCGCCACCACCAACCAGCACTAAAGGTCACCACGCTGCCCCTGTAGTCGTGGAGGCGCTTCTACTGTTGAAAGCCCCTTGGGATGCCATCGCACCCAGGCTCCGCAGTCACGCAAGGCGCCTAGGAACACCGTCAAGGGAATAGACGGAGGGCCTCTCGAGGAGGAAGGAGGTGACCCCGCTAGTGCCATCCGCCAAATTAGCTTTCCTCCTCGGCTCTTCCGACAACAGTTGGAAGAGTAGGAGAGAGGAGGGTCGGGGGCGGCAGTGACTAGGGTTCACCCAAGCCACCTATCTTTACCAAGGCCAGAAATAGCTAGACAAATATTCATGTCGAAGAAGTGATACTGGCTGCAAGGGCCGTCTCTAACCGCCACAACCGAGCTAGGAGGCGACAACCAAGGAACCCAAGAAACGACCGCTTTTTAGGATGTACATTTGGTTTGGATGTCAAATGAAATGGAATGCTATGGTTCTATTTTGGAGGAACGAGTCGGTTTTATTTTTATGTTTGGTAGGGATAGAAAAGTTAAATGGGTTGATTCCGTTTCTGTGCTTGGTTGAAGAGGTAAACTGAGAAGAGTTTGGTTCAGCTCACCTCTTTCAAAGACATGATGTATACAATTTTTTTTTTTGCGATTTGATGTATACAAATTTAAACATATAGTTCAAAATTTCAGCATCATTTTCTTTGTATTTTTCAATACAAACCATTGACGATATGCAATCGCAAGCTTATCACATATATATGATATATAGAACACATTTCGCAGTAGCAATATCATATCTTCCAACTTTCACTAAATAGATATTCTCCATAGTCTAAATTTCAACATGACATACTAATATTTAAGTAACAAAATATGGCATACACCACAATACAAAGCCCTAGAAGTCTGTTTGTACTTGGCACCCTGTAATGTAGAATCGGAGAGAATACAGTGCACAAGATTCAGAAAACTACGCTGTTGCACACACGCACACCCGTCCGGACAAGCGCACTGGTAGACGTGGCGGAGCCCTTTATAGCCGCCGCCTGCCGCGGAGCTCCTCCTCTGCCGCAGGAACTCCTTCTCTGCCAGCAGCCCGGGGCTGCAGACGTTCGCCCACCGCCCCGATGCTATCCCATCGCGGATCTGGGAGAGATGAGGGAGAGCAACAAGGGAGAGGCGGCGCTGAGAGAAAGAAAGCAAAGATGCAGAGGCGGCGCAGATCTAGTACGGGTTTGGGCAATGAAGGAGGAAACGACCTAATTCCACCGAATCGAGGGTTTCAAATGACAGCTCCAGTTCCACCTCTCCCAGATTCCTCATGAAAGGATGCGTCCACATTTTAATTTTAGTGGGAGTTTCATGGCGAGTACGTACGTGATCCGTTTTAGCCCATAACGTGGTTCGAACATACCATTAGTTAGCATGGGAAACCACAAGACGCTAGAAGAATGCACGACTTTGTGGTATGCATCTGAAATCACAAGACCCCGGAGTAATGAACAGGTTCCCGACACCTCTCATACCCATGAGATGTGAATTTTTTTTCATGTGATATGTATGTTTGTGTGTATTTTTGAAGATAAAAAATAATATGGAACATGGCACAAAACTTGGACCTTTCTTCTTGCTTTCTCTCTTTGCCGTGGCACTATGGTTGCTCCATGATTCATGCCATAATTTATAACATAGTCTGATCCGTGCACGTTTACAATGTATCCATCACTAAATAAATACTACCGATTTTGAGAACTAAAAACAATGAATGCTATTGATTCTTTTGCTTGGTCATCATTGGGAGGATACATTGGATTGAGATCATTTTGGACGTTGTGTATTTGAACCTAAGATCACATACTCCCTGATGAACAATAAAATTTGAAAAACAGCAAACAAATAAAAAATAAACTAACTTTTTGTGATAAACATTGATGAAAATTTTAACATCCTGCAAATTTTCGTAATGAAGTGATATTCCTGTAGGTCTCAGCAAAGAACAAAATCGATTTCCAAAAAGACTAATGTTGGAAGCATCGGTTTTTTTTGTTTATACCTGCACGAATGCTATTTTACCATGAAAATTTGCAGGAAGTTAATACTTTCTTCAACGTTTATCACATTTTTTTTTATTTTTTAGGTTTTCTTTACAATTCTTTGGGATTTTACTGTTCACCCGGAAGCATGTAAGCTCGAGATCACAAGAACACTTTCATCTTTTCTTCTTCTTAATCCCGGATTAAGAAGTCATGTTTCCCTTTCTTTGTATAAATGATTTCGCATGTTTGAAATTCTGAATATTTAAAGTGATTCTCAACACCTAAACACAAATAAGCTCTCAATATACAAGATTTCATAACATTGTGACAAAAATAGCTATCAAACATTCAACCACCTAAACAATGAGGGGCTTCCATCGATGTATTTTTTGTTCGTGCGCGCCATAGAGCCCGCCTTGACCGAAAAAATACTTGATTTGGATGATGGCGATCAGATGTGTCTCGCTCTCTATAATGGGTGAGCGTCCGATGACTCGGCCCTCTCACTAAACCATGAATCACTAACTAATTTGATGATTTCTATAAAAAAAATTGGGATGCAGGAAAATTACAATAGTAACGAACGGGAAGAAAAAACTGCATATCACTTGCATGAAGTAGCAGTTGCAAAGATAGTCTTCATAGTCCAAATTTCAACATGAGATACTAAGACCATCTTTGTTTGGGCTGCAGTTATGGATTCTCAGATTCTAGTCATTAGAAAATCAGAATCCAAACCAAACATTCAGATCTTATATCAGCTTCCTCGAATCAGCTAGCATACAAAGCTGTAGAACTTTATCTCTACTTGGTACCCTACAAGGTAGAATCGCAGAGAATACATTGCACATGATTCACAGAACTAGGCTGTCGCACGCACGCACACCCGTCGGACAGGCACCCTCGTAGAATTGGCGGAGCCTTTTAGCCGCCACCGCCATGGCCGCCTGCCGCGGACTCCTTCGATCCACTGCCACAGACCTCCTCCTCTGCCAGCATCCCGCGGCCCCGATGCTATCCCGTAGTGGATGTGGGAGAGCAATGATAGAGATCGAGGCGGCGCTGAGATGAGGAAAGCGACGATGGAGAAGCGGCGCAGATCTAGGACGAGAAAAGACCTAATTCCACAGAATTGAGCGTTCGTATGTTCTGATTCTAATTTTCTACCAAACGCTAGGAGGAGTTTTAGGCCGAGTACATACACGATCCGTTCTAGCGTATGATGTAGAACCACAAGAACGCCACAAGAAAGCACTCTTTTCCATCTAGCATCTGGAATAACAACACCTATGAGTAATGAACAGGTTCCCGACGCCTCTTACGCCTATTAAATATTAAAGGTGCTTCAACTGATATGAATGTTTGTGTGTATTCTGGAAGAAGAAAAATAGTACTATGAGAAATGGCACAAAACTTAAGCCTTTCTTCTTCTTGGGTTCTCCTTTTATTGTGACACTATGCTTGCTTCACGAACCACATGGTTCATGCCGTGATTTATAACATGGTTTGATCGATGCACATTTACAATCTATGTGTCACTCAATGAATGCTGCCGATTTTGAGAACTAAAAACAAATGAATGCTACTAGTTCATCTCTTGTTATTCCCGGATTAAGAAGTCATGTTTCCCTTTCGTTGTAAAAATGATTTTGCCTGTTTGAAATTCTAAACAGTCGAAGCGATTCTCAACACCTAACACAAATGAGCTTTCAATATACTAGATTTCATAATGTTGTAACAAAATTAGTTATCAAACATTCAACTGCTACAACAATGAGGGGGGTTTCCATCGATGTATTTTTTGTTCTTGAGCGCAAAAAGCCTGCCTCGACCAAAACATACTTGATTATGATGATGGCTCTCAGATGTGTCTCGCTCTCGCGCGCTAAAGGGCGAGCTTCTCATGACTCGCCCCTCTCACTAGCTAAACTATGAACGACTAACTAATTTGATGATTTCTAAAAAATTGGGATGCAGAAAAACTACAATAGTAACGGAGGGGAAGAAAATATTGCATATCCCATGCATGAGGTGGCAGTTGCGAAGAGACTAGTCAAGGAATACAATCTGAAACTCAAGAAAGTTACTCTGCAACGGCTTCCGATCGGATTCCAACACATTCACTATGTATCTTAGTCTCCACCATTACCACAAGTGATCTCCCTGTGACGGCTTTCAATTGGATTCTAACACAAATTCAAAGGGAAACTATGCCTTTTCACGGAGAAAAAGGGTTGTTCTCTCTCATGCATCTCCTTGTAGTGCTGGAGCTACAAGAAATTCACTGGGAGGGCTAGGACCTCACAAAGTTTGCTCTTAAGTCCCACTCACTCTTCAATATTTGTTGCACAAACAATTTCTATACTAATTGAAACTTTAAAAATATTATTGATGAAGTGCAACATTTAACAAACATGAAATTTTTTCTTAGAATGTACGCATTGTAAAGATAAAGCAAGGTCCATGACGTACATGTTGGAATTATTAGGCTATAGGCCATTTGTTATATCCAATAATTCCTAGGAAAATCCCATAGGCTCATGTGGCAACGTTCGTGAATTAAAAGTAGGAGTTGAAATATTATGTGCTAGTGGAAAACAAAACCGAATGGCTGTGAATGTCTCATTCATCACCCATTAATGACATTAAGTTTTGGTTTCATTGCTCCATTAGTATTGTGGTTTCAATCCTTTAATTCACGCATTGCTTTCTTTCTTACATGCTACGGTTGCTCCATGAGATGGGGAGTTCTCACATTAGTGTAAAGATGAAACCTAATGCATTCATCTCCCCATTGATGACATTATTGAGACGGTTTCACTTCCATCTCCTGGAGCCTATAAGAGATGCACATCCCGTGCTATAGAAAGTAGCACTAAGTCTCTTTCAAAGTGACCGCCTTTGTGTTCTAAGCTTTGCGCCGCCTACCGCTTTCCCATCTCTCTTCTCGGCGTACACCGAGAAGGGAGACAGCAGGCCTCCGGAACTCCGCTTCTTGCGATCCGGTACGGGAGAAGGGCGATAAGGTTTTTGGGGAGCGCATCTGCGCGACTGCTGGACCTTCACCGTTGCTGCGAGCGACGACGACTTCTTTGCGAACGACGACTTCTTCCCCGACACTGACGGTCTCTTCGAGGAAGACATGTCAACATCCGCTCGGTATGTTACACTATCCTCTCTGATAGAATTAGTACTTGGATTATTGTCTATAGCAATCGATTTAGATGTGATGTCTATTTTCTACAATCTCGGTTGCATGCATAGCTTCGATCATATATTTCTTGCTAGGGTTTTCACTGCTATCATGATTAGTACGTATTACATGTTGTATTTCTGGATTAACATATACGAGAAATTGTCTAAATTTTCAACAGTACATGTATCGGTTCAACTTTTAACCTCTAAAATACATGAAAGCTGGTACAGATGCCATGTATTAGCCTACATATGTCGCATGCATGTTCCCAGCACTCTCCAGTATCACCCCTACTTCTCTGATCTTCCATGGCAGTTTACCTACCGAAGAAGTGATAGTGTCTTCGAGTCACGGCTCTAGCTGGCATAAGCGGGCTAGGAGGCGACAACCAAGGAACCCAAGAAAGCGCCACTTATTTATGTGAGGGAAAGCCTTCATTGCTATCTTTAATAACTCTAACCAGAATTACATCATTCACAAGTACAACACAGGTTCATCAACCCACATGTCAACCCAAATATCATAAACTTTATTAAATAAATTTAGTTAGATAACGAGCTGTGGTATTAGCAATACGATAACAATGTTTACATTTGACCTTACCTTGCAGTAGCCGTATGAAAACACATCTCACCATTGTGTTTTCCCATGCAAAATTTATAACACCCAGGGAATCTGAGTCTGCCTGTACGCATGGAATCGCAAGGTGTTCTCAAGCTTCAGTCCATGGCTTAATTGTTGTGACATCGAAGGCATGCTGAATATATTTTCATTGTGCGACCAAGATCTGTCCCCTCTCATCTCTGGTGTCGTAGCACCATCACCATCATCCTGATGAAACGCAACATCACCTACATTTTACAAATTTTGGTTCAGGTCTAGTTCACTTTTGCTCGGATTCCTCTCTATTCTGACTTGAAGCTTTGTTGAATCCATATGTAATTGCAAGAATCGAGAATGCCCATCTAGAGGACGGTGGGCTTGGTTTATTATGTATGACCTGCCTTCTGATCCATCAAAAATATCAGCACCCTTTCTTAGTTAGCTAGTGGAACCACAAGACGTTAGAGTAATGAACATGTATGATATGCATGTTTGTTTGTATTAGAGGAGAAAAAATTGTACGAAACATGGTACAAAATGCTAGTCTTTATTCATCTTGCGTTCTTTCTTTGATGTGGCACTATTCTAGCTCCACGATACATGCCGTCATTTATAACATGGTTCGTTCCGTGCACATTTACAATTTACTAGTAGAGTGCCCGTGCTTTGCAACGGGCCTTTACTTTTTTTGTCCTAGGGATAAATAAACATAATGCATGTCAAATTTTGCATGTACAAAAAATAGAAACGATGAATAGCTAAAAATAATTGAATTCCACTTCACTTGTAATGTATTTCTTTTTTTTGCGAAAACATTTGTAATGTATTTCAGCAAAACACTATAATTCAATGATGTATACATAGAGTAATGGTCTAAATAATTACTTGTTACAAGCGAACTAATTGATGCACTTAAAATATTCCAGTCCATTGTCAAGACTGTTGTCTTAGCTTCATTCACATGGTACTTGAGCAAATATAGTAAAACTTTCTCATAACCATCACGTACGAGAAATATATAGTTAGCATAAAGATTTCATGTGAAATATGTACAATGTTACATGTGAGTATTAGTATAAAGTGACTTTATCATTACAATCCATTCCAAATATTAATAACCTTAAATGATTGGCAAACATGGCAACACTTTATATATGTAGTAATTCCTTGTTTGTTCCACATCCCTGTAATAGGATCGATGATAACCGGTCAGTGAAATAATAAAATGGGATATTAATAGGAACTGCCAAAGAAATTATATGACTATAATATTCTTTAGAAACTAAACATATGTAGGAACCTGAACCCATTTTTCTTGTAAATATACACAAATAAACTGGCATAAAACCAAGCTGAGATAGAAACAAAAGACATAATTTGACTGACTATAAGAACTTGACAAGTTGCTTAATGGCATCCTCTCTATTTTTGTAAATTTCATTTGGCTTGACGAATCATGAGTAGAACAGAGAAGAAGGGCTCCATGGCCTTTATGGTGTGCGTCAAGGTGAGGCTGGCAATATTGAGGTCATTGATTGCACTGGATTAGTAGCCATACTTTTAGGCTTTTAGCACATATACCTACACCCGCAACATATGGGTCGGGTACCATGGATATATAGACCATTCCAGGAAACTGAAAAGCAAGATGAGTATCCGGTCTAAACTATGATAAATAATCTGGGCAATAGTAAATGGAATAGGGATTCATTCTCTTACTTTACTTTGATCACATTCATGCGATTTAAGGTGACAAAATAAGAAATAGATGGGAAATTGAATTTGTGCAGTAGCATACGCGCACTGATGGTACCATACTTCCAAATGTACCCAAAAAAATTTAGAGGAAACAACCGTACAATGGATGAAAGGTAAGGCAAGTTTACAAACAACCGTACCATGAATAGATAGATCATTCCAGCAAACTGAAAAGCAAGATGAGTATCTGGTCTAAACTATGATAAATGATTTGGGCAACAGTAATTGGAATAGGTTCTTAGTTTACTTTGATCTCATTCATGTGATTTAAGGTGACCAAAATAAGAAATAGATGGGAAATTGCATTTATGGCAGTGGCATATGTGCACTAATCATGCCACACTTCCAAATGTATCCAGAAATAATTAGAGCAAAGTAGCATGAAAATATCATAGTATATATGTTATGATACATACATCTGCCGGTCGATTACATCCAGCTGTATTTTACATACACTTATATAATTACCATTTAAACGGTTCCCAAATATACATATTATTTACTATTACTTCCTGCTTCCAAAAGCGATGGGTAATGCTTGATTCCGAACTTCCTGCTATTACTGATTGCACCACATGCATATTTCAAAAGTCTATTTTCAAGGGCAATACCATCTCATTTAAAGAATCCATACTTCCATATAATACAAATACTAACCATGGCACGTGATGGAGCACCGGTCATCTGTGACTGTTGAATACTTTAGAATCGTTCAATAAAAAATATAATCAAATTGGAACCCTGCAAGTAGAAAACATTGCTATGTCGAGAGTCTAAAAGGGAGAGCAATTTTACAGATTTTAGGTGTGAGAAGATTAATTGATCATTAATCTCTAAACAAATGAATGAATGATTATAAATTCACAACATGCAAAATAAACCCACCCTCTCGAATAAAAAGCTCTTCAAACAATCTCTTGAGATACTGATAGTCTGGCGTATCTTCTGGGAGCAGTGGGCGGCAGTAATGGAAATAAGATGCAAATTAAGTAGGATATGCACGACAGAGGACCTGCAGGTAAGAGAATAGAATTCAGAAGATACTGTCTCAATCGTTCATTGGTGCCTCAGTTGAAGTAGCAATTTTCCTTTCGCTAATTTTCTCATACTTTTGTTTCTTGTTCCTAGATTCCGACCCTGCCAATGGAAGACTGACAACAATAACAATACTTGTTATTGCAGATAATAGGTAGAGATGCCCAAAAATTATGTTTGGTTACTTTCAACAACCTTCCTCTTAAGATGTACATCAGCCCATATCCAAGTGATTCCATGTCATCTCTTCTACTTTGTTCTACGAAGAAATAGAAAATCAAATTACTGTATCTAAATATACAAATGCATGAAAGATAAGGGAAGTTTACAAAGAACAAATGACACTGCATTCCTTCAATCTAGGTACAGTCACAGAATAAAGGAGTACACAGCCAACAGTCAAGCAAACTTACCAATTCCAAGATGAGTTTTTACGCTCTCATATCTTGATGTTCCTGTCAAGCTCTTGTTCTCTCTGTGATTAAATAGAAAAAAGTCATATGTTTCGTCACAGATTATGTGTTGTCCACTGATTTGAAGTATATTAGTGCAAAGCTTAGGCATGAACACAACATGCTTGTGCCATGAATGTAAAATAATCATATCACCCAGTGTGGTAACATAGAAGAACTTCGGTAATCCGACAACTTTGACAATACTGATGAATGCATCCAAATCTATTCAAGTAGATAAAAAAATGGGATAATGATATTTACCTATATGGAATGTGATGGTGTGTCGATGTATCCCTATATATACTTCTTTGCAAGCCTGAAATATATACAATCAAATCAAACAGAACCAAATCAAACCAGTCTAGGTTCTTCTAAAAACCAACAATGTACAGAAAGGTGGATGAACTCCTTAGGTAGCAGACTCTGCTTGTCACCAGCCAAGTGCAGCACCTCCACAACGTTTGACATCACCCTCCTTTGATCGGTGACCTACATCGACATGCAGCCAATGCAAAAGGTCAATTATATACTTCTTCTGCCCATAGAAGAATTTGCAAACAAGTCAATTTTATTCAAAAATCAGCAGCTTACTTTTATTCATACAAGGTTGGGCATTACAATGTCTATGTTCATATTCCATCGCGGCCATCGCCCGGTGCACCCGCGCGGGCTTGCTCTCCTCAGCGGAGTTGTTTCAAATTTCGGCTGTATAAAGTGAGTCATGTACTGATCCGAGCTGCAGAAAGAAAACAATGTTAGCATCCCACATAAATACAACAATTATAATCTGTTGACATCCAGGAAATAATACATGAACTCAATCACATGACCCGCAATATCTACCAGCTCAAAAGATCGGGTCTTATTGGTCATGAATTCCTCCAGCAGAGAAGATCCATAACCACTATTTATTAGACCATTCTCTGAACTCCATGGTCCATAGTTCCCCACATGGTGTCTCAACGCGCCGGAGCCTGATTCTGCATTGGCCCCCGCGCACTGCTATCCTCCATGCTGCCCCTTCTTAGTTTATGTTCCCCCATCAGGTACTATCGTAAATAACTTAAATGGATATAGATAAACCTTTGCCAATTTTTGATTTCCCAATTGATGAAGGTATGAAATTCGGAGCAGCAAAACTCAAACCAGATCGCTTCACATAATCTGGAGAAACTGTTGCGTGTCTAGAAGTGACACACATATATCTGATAACAATAGGGGTGAACGATGCAAGAAAGCAAACAATTCCATCCATCACAGTTACTACATACAAATATTACCTTTTAAGTTCATATGCTCAATCAATTATACTCGTTGCTCTAATTTTATTCAGAGCTGAACAACTAACAATGATTGAGATATTAACACACACCGATAGCTAAATGAATTACAAAATTCTTGTAATTTGATGCTCCCAATTTACTGGCAACAAATACTTAAGAGCGGATAATTAACTGAAACATCAAACAAAAATATGAACTACTAACCATCTACACAATGACCCATTTACACAATTGTGAGATCATGTACATATACTATTCCTATTATGCATATATAAGAATATCACAAAGATGGGTGTTTGCTTTCCTGCTCCTATACCATGAACTAAAGGGTTATAAATCCATCATATGCAGACAACAGAGAGAATTACAAGTTTACAACCAGTAAAAAGAGAACTGGTCAACAAATTTGATTGCAGAATTTAATAGTGAGAGAAACCAAGTGAGAATTGATGGGTGATATGAACTCATAGTTTTACATTTGTCATCAGTACACATAGAACTTTCAAACTACATGCATACGACATATCAACAATTTAAATGAAAGTAAATCATCAGTTTTTTTCTGGAGAAATAATTTTCACATAATAGAAGAACAAATGATCTGAAATCATGACCCCATTCCGATATGCAATGCGCTTCATCAATGGCGAGCAAGCAGATGCCGGAAGCCTGCAAATTAATCCAGAACCTGGATATAAGATTGAAAACTGTAAATCAACAGGCTCACCGCCATGTTATTAAATTATACAAGGGACCAAAGAAGACACAAGATAAGTAATTTGCAGTTTCGTATGTTGCAGTTTCGTATGCGTGCGCCTTCCAGTTCCATCCAAACAATTGCCAATTATAGTTTCGTAAGTACTACAAACTACAAGTCTATAATAAAAGCTCTCCTAAAACTAAACATCCACCGCTGCTCCCCTCCAGCTCTCTCCTCTCTTCCTCTCCCTTTTCCTTGAGAGTCGCCGGCTGTGCAGGCCTGGCTCGGGCCCTTCTCCTATCCAGCGGCGCTGCCTCCTGGAGATGGATTAGGTGTAGATCCCGGGTTCCTGCAGTGCTAGGTAGATGTAGATTTGTTTTTGTGTCTGGCTATATGCCGTCGGGAGGAAAGCGGATGCTGCAGGCGAGCTGCAGCCAGCGGCGTGTGGTGGCGAGGCTTCTTCCAAATGTGCTCCGGTGGTCGGAGCTAGAGGAGGAAGATTTCTTCACTGCTGTATCTCCCCTAAATAAGCTCGCAGGTACCCCAGATCTGTCGCTTCAATCCTTTCTTCCCTTCATTTTCTTGAGCTGCCATGGAGGTGGACATGAAGATAAGGGAGGGAGGGGATCCAAATCTTATAGTCCTTGGAGCCTTATTTCTGCGGCATCTTTGAGGGAGTTTTGGCTCAGATCCAAACCCTCAGTGGGAATCAACGTCCTGCCGCTTCATCTTATGGTCGAAGGGCGACCAATCGGAGATCCGGTAATGAAGACCGGCTCCTTCTTTTCCTCCCGGCCGAAGAGCCAGAAGGGAGGCAGTATTGATGCTTCAAACTGGTGTTTCATCTATCTACCTCCGGCAGCTCGTCGGTGGTGTTGTAGCCGTTCCTCCATGCCAAATGGTTTTGTCCCCGGTGGTGGTTGGATTGGACCAGAATTGAAGACGGTGACAAGGACCCGATTGCACTTTTGTTTCTATTTCTGGGGTCTTATCTACAATATGTTTGGACTTGGTTGTAATTTTCTTTATGTGTTGGATCCATATGTAAAATGTTATGTGCTTATCTAATATATGTCTCGTGTTGTTAAAAAAAACAAGTCTATAACGACCATAATCTGCTTCTACAGCTAAGAGCTGCAGGGGAGCGGCGACGACCGACGAGCGGCCTGAGAAGGGAGGCGTCGCTAGGGAAGAGAAAGGGACGCCGTGAGGGGCAACGAAGAGAGTAGACAGGGAGAGGGCGAAGGAACCCGAGGCTCTCCTGAGTCTCCTCCCAGTGCTCGGAGCCATTGACGACTATGGAAAGAGGGTGAGGGGGACGTGGGAGAGGGCGGAACCTGGCGGCGAGGTGGCCGGTAGATGAGCAGGCTGGAGGCGACGGCTGGTTAGGGTTAGGGTGGCCATCACGCCGACACGCTGCTCCGTCTCATCAACTCTGCCGTCCCGCCCGTCCTCAAATCCGCCGCGCGCCGGATCCCTCCTCTCCATGCTCACGGATACACGGTGGCGGCTGAGGGTGGAAAAAGACCTGCGGCGGATTACGGAAGGGTAACGGGGTTTTTCTTGAGCAGTTTCACCGTCGGTTTTATGCGGGATATCACGGTTCAGCGAGAGAAAATCGGTGGGGAGGTGGGCTTCGTTTGGTGGAAGGGGCGTTGGTTCGATCGTTCAACGCACAACGTACCAACTGCCCCTTTAGGAGTAGAGATGTGTCACTCAATGAATACTAAAGACCTTGAGAACTAAAATCACTTGAATGTCTTTTTTTTGCGGTGGAAAAACACATGAATGTTACTGACTCTATTTTCCTATCGTAGCTAGGGGACACATTTAATTATTAGTACATTCTTTTTTTTTCTTGTTAATCTCCAACTAATAAGTCATGTTTACCTTTCCTGATAAATAATTTTGCATGTTTGAAATTCTGAATAGTCAAAGTGATTTTCAGCACTTAAACACAAACGAACTTTCAAGATACTAATTTTCTCAATGTCGTGAAAAAAATAGTTATCAAACATTCAACCATGGGACATTGAGGCACTTCCATGGCTGCTTTTTAGTTTGTTTGTGTGCTTGCCAAAGAGCCCACATTGGCCGAAAATGATTTTTCCTTGGACGATGACTCTAGCGTGAGTCTTGCTCTATGAAAGGGCGACGTTCCCGGTGACTTAGCCTTCTCCCCTCCTCCGCCCCACGCGGCATCCTCCGCTCCTCCATAGAGCAGGCAAAACCGGTTCTGGGTTTTTCGAAGAACAACGACGACTCAGATTTGGATCCCGACGAGTTCTTGAGGAAGCACGTGGGGTGCTCTATGGTCTCAGTTCTCCGTGGAATTAGTGATCATTACCATCAGCAATATCCTCAACGCATTGTATTTTGACACAAACGCAGAATGGAGGGATGCCTTTTCATGGAGAAAAAGGGTGTTCTCCTTCATGTATCCCTTTCAGTTGTGGAGCTATATGAAATTTGCTGGGGGGCCTAGACCTCACAAAGTTTTCTCTCAAGATCTGTTCATGCTTCACTATTTGTTGCACTTCTAGTTTCTAAACTAATCACAAATTAGTATTGATGAAGTGCAACATTCAACAACAAGGACAAAACTTCCTTGAAGGCTCCCCCAATACATTGTTTCTTAGCACAATATGATAGGAGCAATAAAAACTTAAGATACCACCCCTACAATGCATTGTTTCTTAAAGATTGTATCTTATTTAATGATTTTAGCTTCATGCATAAATGTGATTGGTCTCACCATGCTTTTTGCATATGTCCACGTGCAAAGAGTTGTATCTTAGCTAAGATACAACATCTCTCTCTTTCTTCATTAAATAGTATGCCACATAAGCAAAATGCATGTGATTACGTGCTAAGATACAAACATTGGGAGTGACCTGATTGTGTACATTGTAAAAACAGAACAAGGTCCATGATATACATATATCAGTTCGACTTTTGACCCTTAAAGTATATGAAAGCAGATGCACACAACCATTGCACTAGCCTACACATCTCGCGTGCATGTTCTGAGTGATCTCCAGTGTTTCCCTACTCGTATATCCCATGATGGGTCTCCTGTCGAAAAAGCGATACTGGCTGAAAGTACCAGCTCTAGATCAAACTCCTGTTGAAAGGCAACCAAATAACTCAAGAAAGCACCGCTTCTGTGTGAAACCACCAGACACCTCAATAATGAAAAGATTCTCGACACCTCTTATTCCCATGATGTGTGAATATTTTCTTATCGTCAAAAGTAATGGCACTCCATTGTATGATATACATGCTTTGTGTGTATTCTAGGAGAGGGAATGGTCTAAAACATGGCACAAAACTTTAGTCTCTCTTCTTCTTCTCGCGTTCTCTCTATCGTGGCACTATGCTTGCTCGATGACCCATACCGTCTTTTATCACATTGTTTGGTCGGTGCACATTTACAATTTATGTGCCACTTAATGAATGCTAAAGATCTTGAGAACTAAAAACAAATGAATGCTACTGATGAGACACATTTAATTAGGATCATTCTTTTATTCTCTTTTTAATCTCCGACTAAGAAGTCATGTTTTTGTCTCCTTGTAAAAATGATTTTGCATGTCTTAAGTTATGAAATGTCGGAGTTATTCTCAACACCTAGATACAAACAAGTTTTCGACATACTAGATTTCATAATATCAACTTAATTCCTCTGTTCTAAAATAAGTGTCTCGACTCTAGTACAATTTTATATTAAAGTCAGTACAAGAACGGAGGGAGTACTTATTAAACATTCAACCGACTGAAACAATGATGTGTTTTCACCGCTATTTTTACGCTCGTTCACGAGAGCACCGAAGAGCCCGCTTCGACGGTAAAAGACATTGCTTTGGCAATGGTTGTCGTGAAAAGATGACGCTTCTGATGACTCACGTACCTCTCCTTCGCCGCACACGACTTCCTCTGCTCCACACCGAAGCGGGTACAACAGATGTTTTGCCTTGTCTTTGGACGACAACGACTTGGATTTGGATCCCGACGAACTCCCGTGGGAGAGAAGCGTGGTGATGTGTGATTTATGTTCTCCCTGGAATGGGTGGTTGTGGTGACTCTTCAATGTCCGGTGATTAGACTTTGTCTCCTGTTGTTCGTCAGGCTTCCCCGTTCAAGGCGCTACCTCTTTCACCGGCATTAAGGTGCGAAGGTGGGTTGGACTAGACATGGTAATTATGAGTTCTCTCCTGACAAGATCCATGCTCATTTGGAGGAAACAAAAGATCATGGGGGAAACCTTGGAGGACGCAGCTGGAGATGCGCTAGACTTGCCTCTCTCCTTCTCCCTTGTCATCACGGCCCCAATCTGTACGAGCTCCCAGGAGTGCGCAGCTGCGGAACTTGGGTGAATCCATCCAAAAGCTTTTCAAGTGTTTGGTTGTGGAATGGAACTTACACGGTTGCACCCTGCATGTACACCTCCTCTCCCTGAATTTACCGCCCTTTGCTTCGAAAATGAAGCAGTCCTCTCGTATAATTGTTTCAACACAATACAATTGTAGACACTCAGAAACACGTACAAACACTTATCCATATGAAAAACACATAGACCCTACTCTTATGAGTATCTCAAAGATACTAAGCCCACACAACATCTCGATATCGATGAAGTCACCACAAGCGCTTCATAGTCATCGGGTCGTTTTCTCTCACTGGACGAAAATCACAGAAAAGCTGGAAATAAATTGAAAAAATCTGATCGTAAGTGTCAACTATAGGAATTGAATCATAATGGGATGGTTCCACCACAAAGAACCTAAACATCTGAGCTAGGGTCAATTGACACTAAATCTCATTATGATATGAGTAACGATTATACCCGGACGATCGGCCAAGCTTCGGCCGGTTAGGCCACGCATCGCGCACGCGCAACTGATTCCAATTTGCTGCATATGATACACGTAAATTATACAATCCTAATACTAAAATGCTACTAGTTGCATTACTATGGTACTAAAATACTACTAAGTTGATCTATGTTATTTTTAGCTAAATGAATGTATCTAAATATATTTTAGTCCTAAGCACATCCATTTGAGGGACTGGCATAAAAATGATACTATTCTCATCCGTATCATTTTTCACTCAAAGGGATGTATCTAGATTTCTTCTAGTGCTATATACATCCGTTTTAGAGAGTATGGCCAGTGATGACGGCGCTACGTTTTTTTTGTTGCAACGGGCAACGGGAAAAGCTATCATTGACCTTTGATTTTTGCTACAACAAAAAATGATGAAGTATGATGGGCGATGGCGGGCAATGATTTTTGTTGCAATCGGTAGTTTAAGTGCGACCACTGATGATTAAATTTGCTGCCACCAATTGATGGTAAATATGATACACAATATTGTTATCACGATTTTTTGCTGCAATGGTGTACCACGAAAGCTGCAACCGGTATTCAAAAAGCTACATTCACCCGCGAGTTTTTTTAGCGAAAGGTACGCAACAATCTGGACCGTTGGATCGTCGCGATCAAATGGTTGCACGGTGACCGGCCGAAACTGGGCCGGTCGTCCGCCATCCACGTATTCACATGAGTATCCTAAAGGTCTAGTTCATTTTATGATCACTTGCAACAGTGCAATTTAGTCCAAATAAAGCAAACACTACTTCTTGAGTGTAGGAAAAAAAGCAAGCTTATAAATAAGAAAAAATAATCCAACTTATGATATTTTCCTCACAAAGAGTACTAATTCATCTCGATTAATAACATAACATGCAGGACTGGTCCTCATGATTATACTTACTTCTACTTCTCCTCCTCCTTTTCCCTTGCATATGCTACCGTCATCGAGACATCTCCGTACCTTTCCCCACATCAGAATTTACTGGCCCTTGATCATCAGTATGGATCCTAGTATACCGCAGGGATAAACAAAAATGTTGAGGCATCCTTGTTCTTTTCCCCACCTCAGATCATAGAGGCCCATGATCATCAGTATGGATCCCAATACACTGTAGGATAAACAAAAATAACAAAGCTGATGCCGTTTGGACCATTCATTGCAGTTCTACAGGTGAAGAATTAGAAAACTCACTTACAAACTAAAACTATCAACCGTTATTTCAGTACGATAAAGGAAGAAATTGGTCATCATAATTTCTTGGTTTATTTACGATCTGCATGCTTCCGGCCGGAAATCCAAATCCAAATCCGCCAAAGATAAAAAGAATCAAAAATTGAAAAGACCCTCGAAACATCCAAAAAATCCAATTGTTTCCCAATGAACGGCATTTTCATGAATAGCAGAGGTCTTGGTGACTTGGCTAAGCACTTGAATATTGCTCAACATGTTCGGGATCATAAACTGGATTTTTTGGCTATTTCGGAAACCGGGAGGAGGGATTTTCCAGTAAGTGTTCTAGATCGCCTTTCTGGCGGCATGGATTTTACTTGGCACTCTATCCCCCCTCGCGGTAGGTCGGGCGGCATCCTTCTTGGTGTACTTGCCGACTCCATGGAAGTTTTAGCTTACACGAGTGGGGAATTCCATATAAAATTCCACATTCGTAACAAAGCTGATGGATTCATATGGAGCCTGGTCGCCGTGTATGGTGCTGCTCAGGAGGAGCGTAAGGCTGCTTTTCTGCGTGAATTGGTGAACCTAGCGAATAATGATCCACATCCTATCATAATAGGTGGAGATTTCAATTTACTACGGTTCCCACATGACAAAAGTAAGGGGAGATTCGATAATCATTGGCCTTTCTTGTTCAATGTTTTCATTGACAGCTTGGACTTGAGAGAGGTACATATGATGGGTAGACGATTCACGTGGGCGAATAGTCTACCTGAACCGACATACGAGAAATTGGACCGTGTACTGATGAGCACTGATTGGGAAGATAAATACCCCTTGGTAACAGTACGCGCCCTTGAACGTATCGAGGATCTATCGGATCATACCCCTCTACTCTTATCAACCGGAACATTAAAACCAAATGCGCGACACCGCTTTAAATTTAAGCTGGGATGGTTGCTGCGTGATGGGTTTGATGATATGGTTAAAAGAGTATGGTAAGCTCCGGCCCCGGGTAACAGTCCTATCCGAAGATGGAACGCAAAAATACGTAACTTGCGTAAATATCTCCGTGGATGGGCTAGGAACACAACCGGGATCCTAAAAAAGGAAAAGGAGCGTTTGTGTACCATCATTGACGAGCTAGACCGCGCGGCAGAAACACGAGTGTTAACCCAGCAGGAGATTGAGATTAAAAGTCAATCCAATGCGGAGGTGGCACGAATGCTGCGGGAGGAAGAGCTTAGATGGTACCAACGATCAAAATCTAACCTCATTCTCAAGGGAGATGCGAATACGAAATATTTCCAGAATGTTGCCAATGGCAGACATCGGAAAAAGAGTATTCATGCTCTCAACCAGGATGAAGGAATGATTGAAGGTCAAGAACAGCTTAAGGCTTATATTACAAGCTACTATAAAGGGTTGTTCGGCGCTCCAGCTGAAGATATCTTGTCCATGGATGAGACTCGGACGGAAGACATAACCCAGGTATCCAATGAGGAGAATACCTTTTTAAACTCACCCTTCACAGAAGTGGAGATTAAAAAGGCGGTCTTCCAAATGGAACATAACAAAGCTCCTGGGCCAGATGGCTTTCCTGCTGAGTTTTATCAACACTTTTGGGATGCCATTGACGGACCTAATTGAGTTGTTTCAATGTTGGCATGATGGACAACTTGATTTGTTTCGTCTTAACTTCGGGGAAATTGTATTGTTTCCTAAGGTTTTGGGGGCAGAAAGGATACAACAGTATAGACCAATCTGCCTCCTTAACGTAAGCTTCAAAATTTTCACGAAGACCGCAACGATCAGATTAAATTCGGTGGCTGATCATGTGGTTAAACCTACACAAACGATATTTATGCAAGGTCGGAATATCATGGACGGAGTCGTGGTCCTACACGAGACTGTTCATGAGATGCACACTAAAAAGCTTAACGGAGTCATATTCAAAATTGACTTTGAAAAGGCGTATGATAAAGTGAAGTGGTCGTTCCTCCAACAAACTCTGAGAATGAAAGGTTTTTCAAAGGAATGGTGTGCTTTGATCCATAGTTGTGTTTCGGGAGGAAGTGTTGCCGTCAACGTCAATGACGAAATCGGTCGCTTCTTCCAAACCAAAAAGGGATTAAGGCAAGGTGATCCTTTATCATCCATATTGTTTAATATTGTGGCTGATATGTTAGCGATCATGATTGAACGCGCCAAGCTAGACGGTCAAATTGAGGGAGTAGTCCCACACCTGGTGGATGGGGGACTGTCTATCCTTCAATATGCGGACGATACAATTCTTTTTATGGATCATGATCTAGATAAAGCTGCGAATCTGAAATTAATCTTATCAGCATTCAAACAGTTATCCGGATTGAAGATTAATTTTCATAAAAGTGAATTGTTTTGTTTCGGCGAGGCCCAGGATGCAGCAGCTCAATATGCCGAGATATTCGGATGCGAGCAAGGTCAATTCCCTATTATGTATCTGGGGATACCCATACATTATAGGAGATTGACTAATGCGGAATGGAAACACGTCGAAGAACGTTTGCAAAAAAAGACTAGCTAGCTGGAAAGGAAAGTTGTTGTCCTTGGGTGGAAGGCTGGTACTCATAAATTCAGTTTTAACCAATATGGTATTGTATATGATATCATTTTTTCCACTACCAAAAGGGGTCTTACATAGATTGGATTATTTCCGATCGAGATTCTTTTGGCAAGGAGATAACGAGAAGAAGAAGTATCGACTGACCAAGTGGAATGTCGTTTGCCGTCCGAAGGACCAAGGGGGGTTGGGTATCCATGACCTCCAGGTCAAGAACTCTTCTCTCCTCGGAAAGTGGCTATATAAGCTATTGACTTCGGATGGCGTATGGCAAACTCTCCTTAAACGAAAATATATTGGCACGAAAGCGTTATCTCAGGCTGTATGGAAGCCTGGTGATTCACATTTTTGGGCTGGTCTCATGGCGACAAAGAAACACTTTTATCGCTTTGGGGTTTTCAAGATTAAGGATGGGTCGGAGATAAGATTTTGGAGGATATATGGCTAGGAAATGCCACACTCCGAGATCAATATCCGGCCCTCTATACCATTGTGCGACATAAGGGAGAGACACTAGCCACGGTTATGCAGAAGTCACCCCCTAATGTCGCGTTCAGGAGAGACTTAATCGGTCCAAGACTAGCATCTTGGAACGCCTTGCTAGCACGGTTAGCGGTAGTGCAACTGTCACAAGGTCACGATGAGTTTCGATGGAATCTCAATAGGAATGGAAAATTCACTGTGGATTCTATGTATAGGGCGCTTGTCCAACCTGATATACCAGTCGATAATAACAATAAAATATGGCAAATGAAGATACCTCTAAAGATTAAAGTCTTTGCATGGTATCTTCGAAAAGGTGTCATTTTAACGAAAGATAATCTTGTCAAGCGCAACTGGCAAGGGAGTAGGAAATGTGTTTCATGTGCTCATGATGAGACAATAAAACACCTATTCTTCACCTGTAAGGTTGCACATTCTATTTGGTCAGCTATCCAAATGGCTTCAAACCATTCTTAGCCAGCGCTCCCATATCCGTTGCTAATATCTTTGGTAATTGGCTGAATGGGATAGATAGTAAGATAAAAACCATTCTTAGGGTGGGAGCGCTGGCCGTAATATGGTCGCTCTGGCTTTGTAGAAATGACAAGATCTTTTTTGATAAAAAATTCACTTGTTTGTAGGTTCTTTATCGATGCACGGGTATTCTCCGTTCGTGGTCCATCTTACAACGGGTGGAATATCGAGGCCTTTTTACGGAGGCGTGTGTACGACTGGAAGCGGTGGCGAGGGATATTTTTATCCAACATGGGTGGCCGCGTGACCTACGCATAGAGCTACCTTGAGCGGCGATAGTTCTTCTTTGTAACTTGTCGCATACTCTTTTTCTTTTTTTTGGTGACTTGCGGCTGTGTGCATCTTGTTATGCAAAGGCCGGGTGTACTTACTTAAACTTTGAGTAATAAAGCCCTTTATCCAAAAAAAAAGGGAATAAATCAATAATGACAACCATGATCCGTATGATTTTCCTTTGGAGGATTTTTTTGAAGACTGGACCAAATCGAATCAAATTCGGCAGATAATTTGGTGCTGCGAAGGCACGACGGGTCGGGCAAAGAGCGGGAGCAATCTATGGTTGGCCTAGTTCTTCTGGCTGATTATTTTAGAATCTTCATAATTCCACCTCCCTCCAGAGATTCTTCCAAATATTGTATCCAATATTTTACAAAATTCAAGCTAGTTCAATAGTTAGGATTTTCATAACAAACGGCTTCAAGATTCTGAGAAATTCTATGGATAAATTGAAGTCTCAAGATTCTCGAAAAAACGGCCAAAAACTGAACCATAATTTACTTCATTTAATAAAATACTAGTATTTTTTTAGTAATTTAGTTTGTTTAAAAGTGTTAAATGTAATGATTATAAAAATTATGCAATGCAAGAAATGTTAGCCCAATTCATAGAAAATGTTTGTACCATCCAAAACAAATTTATGTGGCATTTAAAATTTATTTAGGTGTATCAAAAAATGTTCCATGTAATTGACACATAAAATATAGAACTTTAAAAATATTTGCGTACTTCTAAAAATATGTACGTTACTTTCAAAAATGATCACGTGTTTCAAACAAAATGTATGTGACATTGAAAAATATCTCTATCCAGTCTACAGAAATATTTGAATATTTTTAAATATGTATATCATACAAAAAAAATCGAGATGTAAATATAAATGATTAATAGATATTCAAAATATATTAAAATATATATTTATCATGTATTTCAAAAGTCTTAAAGATATTTAAAAATATGTTAGATGTTTACGAAAAGTGTTCAAAACAAATATATGAAAAATGTAGACATTACAATATTTCAAAAGTTTGAATCATATATTTAAAAAATATTATACAAGTATAAAAAATCTTGAGTATATGTAAAATGTACAACCTAAACTAATAAGAAACATTGAAAATATAATGAAATGACCGATGGAAAAACATTGAAAAATCAATTAAACAAGCACTATAAAAACTCACGCGCTTTATAGTAGTGGATGGGAATGTCTATTGCGTGATACGACACAATAGCTGAGCGCGCCTTCATGGATTCAAGTACAAAGCCATATCGATATGTTTTGACTGTTTTTTTTTGGGCCAAATGTTGCCATGATGTTTACACTAAAGTTATCATGATATATTTTGTCTATTTTTTCTAGGTTTTAAATATTATTTCTGACATGATACAAAAAACAAATTTTTCCATGGTCGAAAAAGCTAAAATTGTCATAAGATGTAGACTATATTTTCCCCAAACTCATAAAAGCTACAAATTGCCAAGATCAAACAAAACTTAATTATTTTCTATTTCTATTACGATATTACAAAAATAAAATAAAAATATGCCATGATGTACATAAAAGAAATTAAAAATTGTCGCGGTTTTGATATGAACTAATTTTGACATGGTTGATAATTAATAAAATCCATCATCAGTTACTAAAAAAATGACATGGTCAATAACTAACTGTTCCCATGAATCATAAATAAAATTGAAATGGTGAATTACTGTAATTTTTCATGATCCATGCACTAAAAAACTACATGGGTTATACAAAAAATAGTTGCCATGGTTAAAATACTAAAATTTCCATGATGAATTACTAAAAATTTCCATGATCCATGAGGTAAACTTTCCATGGTTAATTAATACAAATTTCGATGATCAATTACTAAAATTTGTTGTCGTGAATCACTAAAGAATTTCCGTGATCCGTGAAGTTAATTTTCCATAGTTTATAAACAAAACTTCAAAACTTCCCGCGGCAACACATGTTTTATTTACCATGTTAAGAACACGTGTTAAATTGCCATGTCAAAAAATATTAGATCTTCCATCTACACAAAGAAGGAAAAGTGTATGCCATGGGTAGATATATTTTGTATTGTGGTATGTATAATAGATATTCCATGGACAAACAAAAAGAGAAAAACTAATCGCGAACGCAACACCACATCACCGAAAACGTCTTCACTGGACCCGCAACCTCGTTCCCCCGGTGCCGCACGTCGAGGTTCACCCTAGAATCTCCTCGACACATATGTGTCCCATCAGCCCGTATACCGCACATCATCCATCCCACCGGATATCTCGATGTCCACGGGCCGCCGTCGTTTATCACCAGGATCCTCCCATGATGGGTGAAAAGTAGTTCAAATACACTGATAGTTTTTAACGTACCAGAAAAAGTAGTGGAAACATACAATGGTAACTTCAACGTAAATACAATGATAATTTACATACTTCACACCTTGTAACTTTGGACCCAAAAAGGCATCGAAACATATCAATTAGGGATGTAGTATTGAAGATCTCGTCGTGAAAAAATTAATGGTGAAAATAGAATTATAATTAGATTTTCAATATAAGGAATAAAACATTTTTAAGATTGAAAATATAAAAAGATTTCTGCTGACATCATCTGTTTCATCATTCTATGCATGCATGTGTGGAAGAGAAGGAAAAATTGTGGGCGTACTTCTTCGTATCACACGCGTGGTTCTTATCATTAGGAAAAATGATTATGTAATGCAAAGAAAAGCTTAGCTCAATTTTTAGAAAATGTTTCTACCATTCAGAAAATGTATGTAACATTCAAAAACATGTTTGCGCGTTTCAAAAAAATGCATACAATATTTTTTATACACCACACAAAATTTATGTGTAATGGTGGAAAATTGTTTTTACCATTTTAAATAATATACATCTCATATAGAAAAATATTCACACGTTTAAAACAAAATGTTTGTGACTTTTAGTTTTCTTTATCGAACGTATAAAAATGTTTGCATAGATTTTTTTAAATTTCGTATGATAGAAAAGAAATGTTTTGAGATGTATTTGAAAACAGTTACCACAAATTTTAGAAAATGTTAACAAGAAGTATTTGAAAATAATTATAATGATGAATTTTTAAAATGTGACACATACATATAAGATTTTTATGTCTATATTAAAATATATAATATGTATGGAAAAGTGGACATAAAAATATTTACAAAATTATTAATGTATTTAAAAAATGTTAATGTACACAAAAATAATTCTAATGTATATGAAAAACATATAATCTGTATCAAAAGTTTAGACATGTGTGTGAACACAAAAAATAAGAAATGAAGAAAAATCTTAGAAAACTGCAGAAAAATGAAAATGAAAAAAGGAAAAAACCAAAGACCAATGAAAACGGATGTAATACACTGAAAAAGCAGATCAAAAACCGCATTAATAAGAACTTGCGTGTGCTATAGTATTGGGCCGTCCCAAAACCACCATAGTGAGTACTCCTTCCGTACCGGTTTATTGGGCCCAAAGACCATTTCTCTTATACCAAGGTATATAGTAATTTGCTCACATTAATCACTTTATGTCATTCCCAATGCACTCTCTCATATGCTAGTTTTTACATGTAGCCAATGAAAAACTTGCATGTGGTGTATTTATTTTCTAGCAATGGGACTAACAACAATAATTTCTCATGCAACCAATGAAAAGAATGCATGCACGCAACTTCCCAAGACGGGGCCTTATAAAAGGGACATGTCTATGCTGCTTACGGGCCTAATAAACCGGAACGGAGGGAGTATGAATGAACGGCATATAGCTTCTGGGGAGGATTGTGGCTTAGCCTGGTTACAATACAAGTATCATATGTAGTATCATTCATGTTAACTAAGCATTTTCGTTGAGGTAACACATAATTAAATAAGGAAAAAGGAATTAAGCATCATGATATGATATCGTATCATATCATGATATGATATCGTCTCATATCAAATGTTGTATTAGTATGTATCATGCATAACAATAAATTAAACTACTATGATATACTAACTTATGATACTAAGCATTGTAAATGTTGTATCGTATAGTAATATCATATGCATGATACTAATATACGACACTCCCCATTGTGAGACCAGCTTTATAGAGATATATGTCGCGGTGAGGATGGAGTGAAAGATTTCTCAGCTGCGAGGCAGTGCACCTATCAGGCAATATTTTCCTCTGATATTTTTTACTTCACATATTAACTTTGTTTTAAATCAAACATTTAGAACTTTGATCAAGGTTATGGAAAAAATACCAACATTCATGATACCGAATGAATATCATTAACATGTATTATATTTATACTGTAATTATTTGGTACTGCGTATCGATCCAGTTTTCCAGCCCCCGCGTCGCCTTCGCTTCAGGGCGGCTCGGGGCGCCGCCACCAACCACAGCGCGCCGCCCGCCCCGTCTCCCCTCCTCTCCCGCGTCGCCGCTGGAAGACGCCGCCGGGCGAAGCCCGGGCAGCCGACTACGACGGTCGGGCCTTCCCTTGCGGTTCCCTAGGTTGTGAGCGGCAACTCTAGATCGGATCCAGCGGTGCTCCGGTGTCACGCGTGGAGACGTGGGCGGTGGAGCTCGGTGAAGGGCGGCGGGATGCGGTCTTTGGTTACCGGCGGGGTGCCAGGACTAGCCGCAGCCATGGCCGGAGGGACGAGCGTTGGCATGGCGACGTCGCGTATGCCGGTTAGCTCCGGCGGGCATAGCCTGTTCTCCAGGCGGTGCTTGAGATTGGTTGTCGGTCCTTGCTCCGATGACCTAGTCTTCTCGCGTCGACGCCCGCTAACCGATGTGCCGGCGACGACCGGCCTAATGGCAGCGGATTGGATCGGGGCGGCGTGGGGGCCTGCTGCCGTGCTACGCAAGGAAGAAGATCTGCCTGACGTTTGTCCCCTTTGATCTGGCCGGAGTGTCGGGTTTCGGAAGGCTTCGCAAGCGATTTCCCATGGGCATATGCCTGGAGATTGCTGGATCGTATGGGATTCGGTCGCAACGCAAGGACTGGCGCGAAGCTCTGCTTCTGTTTCCATCAGGGGCAAATCCATGGTGAAGTCAAAGGTGAGAATATCATGAAGGCTGAGATTGGAGGACTAGCAATGGTGATTGGAGCCTTTGCGTCGATGAGGAACTGGCTTGGAGTTTCTTGAATTGTGGTAGTGATCTGTAAGCGGGGGCGGCAGCACAGGTGAAGTTCAAAGCCTTGTCTCTCAGGGTGAAAATCAAAGGTCTGACCTTAATTGGTTGTGCCTGGCAATGGTCTTGCTGAAGACATTGTTTTGAGAGCGCAGACTATCTTCAGAGTGGAAACCCAAGGTCTCGCCTTAATTGGTTGTGCCTGGCACTGTTTCCTTTGTGAAGACGTTGCTTTTAAAGAATTGGACATCAGGTGTTGGTTTGGTGGTGGTTGTGCTGCTGCTGCAAGGATTGTAACTCTGTAGCGGGACTTTTTCTTTTTTACTTCTTCTTTTTTTTGTTTTGGTTGGCTGAGTGTATCCGTACTGACTTTTGGGCATTGCGTAGTTGCAGAGGTCGGATATAATTGGTATCTTTTCGATATTAATATATTCTGCTTTTCCAAAAAAAAATCGGTACTGTTGATATTTAATACTGTATACGTTTGTTCAAATTTTGCAAAGTTTGGTTTTTCTTAGTCTTCAGTCTTCATCATCATCAAATTTTGAGAAAGTTTGACATTACATTATTCTCTGGCGCCCACAGCAATCACGCCGAGTATATACAAAACCCTCACACTCGCTACACCCAGAGTCCCAGACAGCACCTGCACTATACCCAGACAGCACCTGCATTACGAAGCAGCGGGACAAGCTTTCCGCTGAGGTGAAGGGACATGACCTTGTCCGTGCACCCGACGAGCCTGCCGCCGATGAACACCGCCGGCACGGCAGGGTTCCGGCCAAGGAGCCTCACCAGCGCCTTCTCCATGTCCTTCCCTCTAGGCTCCTCGTCCAGAGACACCATCGTCGGGTTCGCCCCGAGATCCCGGAGGAGGCTCGTCACCGTGTGGCACATGCAGCAGGAGCTCATGCCGAAGATCACCACTGCCCGCTGCCCCGCTAGCCTCGTCACCTGCTCCATCAAGTTCACCCGGCCTTCTTCACCACGATCTCAAAAAGAACAATGGATGTTGATGTAGATGTTTTCAGCGAGCTTAATTAGGCAGCTACAATTGCTTCTAGCAAGGTCTCGTGTACGATGCTTTGACTTTGAGTTGTGCTGGCTTGCTTAGAGTTGTGCATGAGAGCCTTGCATATATATATCCAGGGCAATGTACACCGGCAGGATGATCTTCGAGCAATCCGACCGGAAAAAGGTGATACGGGAGGGTTCGGATAAATGCCGAGGTCCTTTAATCCATGCGACTCCACGTATGGGTCTAGTGTAGGAGCATCGAATATTTGGATGGCAATTGCGATGCGGCGACCTAATACCAAAGGGGTCAAGATACCGTGGATTATATTGCAGATAAGGCATGGAGCTCTGACTTTTAGTAAGTTCTCTTCTATCCCATTCAAAAAGTCAGATGAGAGAGACATGGAGAGATGCTGGTGTTATCATATGGTCGGTGTAGTGTTAGGGCATCTTCAATATTGATCTCTAAAAAAACACTGTATTCGTTCGCGGACTGGTTTGGATTCGATCATTCAATCAATCTTCTAAAAGTTTGCCTTTAGTTTTTTAAAGTCTCAACACTCGATACAATAATAAAAATACAATAATACATTTACAAATTAATTCATAAATAGTACATTAGGTTAAAAAGAGATGCATTGATTTTAACAAGTTTTGAAAATTCATCGAATTCAATGAAAACAAAGCTCTCCTCAGAACAGGCAAACAATGTCCCACACAAGTTGACTCCTCAATTTCATCGAACAAGGCATCAATGTAAACGATCTACTCTCCTTTCTTTCATACAACACGACAACGCGTTCAGGTTATACAATATGATGATCATCATTTTTAGCATTGAATGAATCAATGAATTGATCAATATATAGTACAAAAAATTAAACAAAAACTTACAATCTCCATAGATGTTGTGCTCGGTTACAACATATTCTTCATTAATAAAGAGAAAGTAGTGGGTGTCTCTATGGGAAAGAATAACAATGAAATTAATTTGTTCGATTGAGGTACTTAGACATTTGGAGATTGACTGTTTAAAGGTTTTTCCAAAGTGTAATAGCATCCTATATAACCCGGAAACCGACGAGAATGATGAAACGAATGCCAAATATGATGGTCTGCTCATCTCCCACTTGGTTGACAAGGTTACCGATGTTAGATTTGATGAAGCAAGACCTCGGTCCATGTTTTGTTACTTCAGAATGTCTTCGTGTAAATCTAAATCACATTCCTCTAGAAAGAAACAAAAACCGTCAAACAAGGAGAAGGTTACTACACCGATCAAAGTTTTCACATGAGAGGCATATTTTAGAATAGTAGAGGTCTTTCAGACTTGGCTAAGGATGAAACATCGGCGATTGTGTGCATGAACATGAGTTTGATTTTGTGGAAATCTCTGAGGCTGGTAAAGGTAACTTTCGCCAGCATGTCCTTGATCACTTCTCAGGTTGTTTGAACTACACATGGCATATAGCCCACCAGCTCGTGGAGGATCTGGAGGAATCCATCTTGGGATAGAAACCACAACCGTGGAATTGTTGCCTTTTTCGACAGATGAATTTCATATCTAATTTCACCTACCAAATAGAGCTGATAATTTTACATAGAGTCGGGTTGCAGTCTATGGAGCGGTCCAAGATGAGCATAAATCTATTTTGCTTCGTGAATTGGTGAACTTGGCTAAGTATAATTCGTATCCAATGCTTATTGGAGGGGACTTTAATATCCTTAGGTACCGGATAGATAAAAATAATGATCGCTTTGACACGTACTCGTTGGCCGTTTCTATTCAATATTGTGATTGATAGTTTGGATCTTCAGGAGGCCACTATGTCAGGGCAGTAATTCACTTGGGATAATAACCTCTCTGTGAAGACTTACAAGAAGCTCGACATGGTACTCATGGATACTGAACGGGAGATAAAATTTCCTCTCCTAATCATGTGAACCCTACAGGCACTATCGTACCACTCGTCCATCATTCTTGATTCTAACTCTACGAATCCATCTGCTCGTTGACCTTTCAAGTTTGAATTGGGTTGTTTGCGTCGGGAAGGATTTGTAGACGTAACTAAGAATGTTTGTGAACATCATGTCGTTGGTCGTACACCTATTCATAGATGGAACTATAAAATAAGGCCAATGAGGCAACACCTTTCCGGATGGGTGAAACACACGAACGTGATGTTTACAAAATAAAAAACAATGGCTCTCTACCGTTATAGACGATCTCGACAAAATTGCAAAGACCCGCATCTTATCTCAACAACATAATGATTTGAAAATCAATCTAATGAGAAGGTTGGCCATCTTTTGCGATAAGAGGGGATCAAATATTATAAAAAAATCCATAGCTGACTTCATTTTGAGGGCAGATAGAAATACAAGATACTTACGGTTGATCTCCACTGGTCGACATAGGAAGAAATGGTGGTCAAAGGTTCACGTAAGACTTGGATCTTAGACCTAGCCACACATCATAGATGTATAGGGTTACTGACCCGGCATGGAGGGTATAAAAAGAATACATGAACCGGAAAATGCATTAAGAATTTGTGGAGAAAGTATTGCACCTTTGCAGAGTGTAACAAAATTGTGTCATGTCTCTCCCTGGTCTGAGAAAGATCTAAGACTGTGGGGAAATTTTTTATCGGTGATTCTAGTCACATGTGAAGTTTCATGATTACATGACTCAAGTAAAACTTGATTCTACCAGAAATTTTCCAAAACACATTAACTATACCTTTTTAGAATCAATAGTAGTCGCAGTGCATATCCACCTCACAATATTCATGAACTTCTTTAGTACCCCCTGTACTCATCCCCTTGTATTATAATCCTTTGAAGAAACATATTTGAAGGAGATGTCGAATGATGACGAAGCAGTGGGTGAAAACTTCTACAAGGTACCTGATCTATCGGGAGGAGTGGAAGGAGTCAACTACATCATCGAGTATGGAGCAACACCAAAGGAGGGGCTTGAAGAGAATCACGAATAATACTAGAGTAGCCTAGCTAGGAGGGTCAAGTCGTTGTGACTTGATCTTCGTAGAATTTATCTCCTAAGAAATAGGATCACTATGCATTTCAGGTGATCCTAGTTTGACTCTTTTGAACTTCAAAGTTGGTTTGAATAATGTATGATATTTGTTGAGTTTGTAATATAATGGAGTGAACCCACTATAATTATGTTGTATAACTTTGAGGGATATAAGGTTCACAAGACGACGTCTTATGAGCATTATATCAAAGTATGGCACACTACATCATGTATTGGTGTGTTGGGGTTGTCGCAATAAATTCCAAACATATGATACGATTATCCTTGTAACTAACAAAGCTAGACATGTTGGGGACCTAGAAAATGTTCTTAATTGTGCTTAGGTAATGATCATTGGCTCGTAACTTGACGATCCCATGAATTTATAACCTTGGTTCTTTACCGAGGGAATTTGGTGCTTATTACAAACCCTTACTCTTTGGAGACCAAAAATTCCTATAAATATAATATGAAGTAGTTGGTGGGCGTAAGAGTTGGATCTTAGACCTGGCCACACATCATGGATGTGTATGGTTACTGACCCGATACGAGGCTATAAAACGAATTTATGAAACATAATAAAGGCCAAAGTAGTGCAACCATTCCAGAGTGTTACAAAATTGTGTCATGTTACTCCCTGATCTGAGAAAGATTTGCGAACGTTGTGGGAAAAGAGTCTATTGGAGATTCTAGTCACGTGTGAAGTCTAATGATCACACGATTTAAATAAAAATTGATTCCACAAGAAATATTCCAAAACACGACCTATTTGGAATTAGTAGTAGTCTAGTTCATATCCACCTCACAATATTCATGAACTTATTGAGTAGCCCATGTACTCATCCCCTTGTATTATAATCCATAGAAGCAATATATTTGGAGGAGATGCCAGATGATGACGAAGTAGCGGGCGAGTACTCTACGCCGAACCCAACCTATCGGGAGGAGTCGAAATAGTCGAGTACGTCATCGAGTATGGAGAAACACCAGAGGAGGAGATTTTGAAGAGAATCACGAATAATACTACAGTAGCCTAGTCAGGAGGGTCATGTAATCATGACTTGATCTTTGTAGTATCTTGTAAGGAATAGGATCACTATGCATTTCAGGTGATCGTAGTTTGAATCTTTTGAACTTCAAAGTTGGTTTGAATAATGTATGATATTGGTTGAGTATGTAATATAATGGAGGGGACCCACTATGATTCTGTTGGACAACTCTAGGGGTATAAAATTCACAAGACAACGTCTTATGAGCGTTATATCAATGACTGGCACACAAAATGATGCAGTGGTATGTTGGGGTCGCTGCAATAAATTCAAAACAGATGATACGATTATCCTGGTAACTAACAAAGCTAGACATGTTGCGGACATACAAAAAGTTCTTAATTGTTCTTAGGTAGTGATCATTGGCTCGTAACATGAGGATCTCATGAATTTACAACCTTTGTTCTTTACTGAGGAAAGTTTGGTGCTTATTACAAACCCTCACACTTCATAGACTAACAATTTCCTATAAAGATAATAGGAAGTAGTTATCATCTTGTTGGTCTGATGATCGATTCTTTAGTACAACATCTGATGTTATATAGAACCTTAAAGCTATAACCTATTAGCGGTTCACGAATATAGTATTAAACTTATTTTTAATAACTTGGATTTATTGTAAATTTGCAGGTGATGAAACAATAGCCGAGTTTCATAAGTTATGAAGAGGTTGTTAGTGCTCTATGAGAGAAACACATTGTTACGATGTAAAATTGCTGAAGTTTATCATTGATGTCAATTCTTTTTCGCTTACATTATATCACCAGATAATAGAGCTCAAGTTCGGATATAAATCACATCTGGTTAACAATATGAGTGCTAAAGTACATGTTTCACATTAACTTTTATGAAATTGAAATCGATCCGTTGACCCATATTTCTAACTCATTTGGTGATTGGCTTATGGAAAATAATTTTGACATGTTTCATGTATTATTTAATCAATGAAATCACAATGAACGCACATGGAAAGAGGATCATACTATTCTTCTACTACGACGATACTCTTACACCGCACATAAAATCTTCTTCGAGGGCTTTCATAACTTCATATCCATAGAGCGCAAATATATATGGCAAGCCCTAAGACATTACTAGAAGTGTGGCGTCCTAGGGACCATCATGTTGTGGAAGTACTTTTATATTGTAAACATTTATGATCTAATCTACTGCTTTGTTGTTGTGCTTCTCACCTTTGGAACTGAGAAATGTACCATATGGTTGTTCAAATATTCATTCTTTTAGAAAGGCTAACGGGAACACTTCCATCCACTTCCTTACTTCTTTGGCATGTTTCATATATAGATCTAATTATATAAAAGTATAGTAATATGCTAATGGATTTTTTACAACATGCTAAAAAGTGTCCGAAGAAGTTTGTACAAGGAATCAATAGAGATTTTGTTGAAGAGACTCTTTACGATGCATCAAGTGAATTTTGACCGTCCATTGGACCAGTAAGACGGTCCAGATCTGAATATGATCCGCTGATGTCACATGTATCATGAGGACGCCTGAGGGGCATTTTGATAAAAGAAATATTTTCAACGTATTCGATTTTTCCCTCTCACCAAAAGAAACAAGGGTAGTTTCGGTATGATTTTTTGGCACCGCGGTGATATGAAGTATTTGATCATCCAAATGATACACCTCCCCTCCCATACATATCATGATGCACCGTAAAATCTCTCTTTGTTGAAAACAAGAACTTGTGATTTTCAGTGCACTTCCGCGAAATGTCGACAAGAAGGTATCATTGAACCTCAAATTTCATTATTCTTGCGTCCTTGACACTTTAGAAACTTTGTGCGCCATAATAAGATGCATTACAATACGCCAAAAACGTTGCGGAGTGGTTCCCCACTTCAATCATGACCGAGAGTGATGTTAAAATGGAATTACCATATTGTCCAACCTTGTTATTTGAGTTTTTAGACATTTATGGTCTTTTTTTTTTAAAAGGGGCAGTCCCAAAGACATTTATGGTCTAATCTAGTTAGTTGTTGTTGTTGTTGTTGTTGTTGATGTTTGCATTCAACCAATGAACTTCGTTAAACCAAAGTGTTTTTTGTATGCATGAAACCGATAAATTATCTTTCACTTTTGCTACCGTAAAATGTACCAGATGGTTTCTCCATCGTAATTTTCTCAAATATATGTTTTTAGAGAGGCCAACGGACAGAATTCCTGCCACTTCCATAATTGGTTGGCATGTGGCATATATCGGTCTAATCAATAATAATATAAAAGATGTTAATGCATTTATTTTCTACAACATGCTACAATGTGTCTGAGAAAGGTTCGACAAGGAATCAGTGGTGCATTCGTTGAAAATAAGAAGTTATGTTTTTCAGCGCACCGGCGTTTTGGCGAAAAGGTACGATTGAACCTCAAATTTCATTAGTCTTGCGTCCTTGCTAGTTTAGAAACTTTGCTTCAGACATTTTATGTATTCGTTATTTGTAGGACTCGAAACTAGTCATTGAGTGCACAACAGCTTTGACAGGATATGTTTCCTCTCTTTGATACATGTGGCCCCATCTTGTAAGACATTTCAATGTCTCGTTTATAAATTTTGACCATGTTTATATTAAAGTGAACATAAACAAAATATAAAAATATGATCTAGTGATATCAATTTTGTTTTGTAGATTAGATTTTTTTTAATCTAACTGGACAATTATTTTTCTTAAGTTTGACTTAGGAAAGAATTCATATACACCATGTGTTAAATAGGAGGGAGTAAGTCATAAGTTACAAAAGCACCTCCAACGCTGACTGAGATCCTCTAACTTAAACTACCTAACTTTAGGATGACAGGATGGTCATACATCAACCTGGTCCACATGCCAGTCACACAAAGGCATGCAAACTCATAGAATCTTTCACCCCTCCAAAGAAGGTCGTGCATATAGTATCAATCTATAATTCTATATCATGCAGTAATTTGAAATTTGATGGATGTGAGATATTTGGACTCATTCTCCTTGGCAAAGCTATATATCCCCGTCACTTTTACACAGTTTATAATACTAGCAGGACGAAAAAAGGATATGCATGCATGGTTTTCCATATAATCACCTGATGAGAGAACATTATTCTCTACTGTCCACTGCATCAGGCATATGCAGAGAACCCTCCCGCGGACTATACCCAGACCGCACCTGCGTTACGAAGCAGTGGGACAAGGTTCCCGCTGAGGTGAAGGGACATGACCTTGTCGGTGCATCCGACGAGCCTGCCGCCGATGAACACCGCCGGCACGGCAGGGTTCCGGCCGAGGAGCCTCACCAGCGCCTTCTCCATGTCCTTTCCCCTGGGCTCCTCGTCCAGAGACACCAACGTCGGGTTCGCTCCGAGATCGCGGAGGAGGCTCGTCACCGTGTGGCACATGCCGCAGGAGCTCATGCCGAAGACCACCACCGCTCTCTGCCCCGCTAGCCTCGTCACCTGCTCCATCAAGCTCACCCGACCTTCTTCACCACGAACTCAAAAGGAACAATGGTTGTTGATGTTGATGTCTTCTGTGCTAGTGCTAGTGAGCTTTGTAGATTAATTTTGAAGCTCTCGTGTAGTGCGAGGCTTTGAGTTGCGCTGGCTTGGTTGGAGTTGGGCACAGGGTGGCCTCGCATATATAGCCACGGAAATGTGCATTTGGCATTCCGGCGGGATGGGTTCGGATAAATGCCGATCTCCTTTAACGAGTATCGAATATTTGGATGGCAATGGCGATGCGGCAGCCTGATACCAAATGGATTGTATTATTGATAAGGCCTGGATCGAGCTCTGACTTTGTAGTAGGTTCTTTTCCATCCTACTAGACAAGTCAGATGAGAGAGACAAGGAGACAGATGCTGGCGAGATCCATCCTCACAATTATTAGGTCTTTTTTGGGTCATAGGATAGTAGAAAAACCATAGAAAGTGATATGATGCATCTCAACCATTTATGTTGTTTAGGGTTGGGGGGGGGGGAGGGGGGTACTGAAGAAGAAGTGTCACATTTTTTATAGGGAAATGGATGTCATTTGACTCAGAGGATAGTAAAATTTTCATTTAATCTAGGCAAATATTTTTTCCTTTAAAATGTGAAGGATTGATTCCTAATCTTCATAGGAATAGGAATCCATTCCTATAAACTAAAGGGTTCCAAAGGATTTTTTTTCTACAAAATTCATATTCTCTAGAATTCCTTCAAAGTTCCTACAAACCAAAGGAAGCCTTAAGCTCGTAGAATTAGAGGGGACGTTGCTACGAGTCAGCCCCTTGGATCTTTAATTTATAAAAGATCTGCCGGATCGCGAGGCGTTGGATCGGCACGATGAAACGGTCCAGCTTCTTTGCAATAAGATATATGTTACAAAGCTCCTTTGCAACAAGATACGTGTTGCATAACTCCTTTGCAATAAGATACATGTTGTGAAACTTCTTCATAACATGACACATGTTACAGAGCTTTGTTTGCAACATGTGAAGCTTCTTATTAGTAAACGACATGTGAAGCTCCTTTACAATAGAACATATATTAGGAGCTCATTTACAACAAAATACATGTTGCGGGGCTCATTTTGCAACATAACGCATGTTTCAGAAAACGCGATAGAAAAACGAGAGATGTGTCGCCGGCTATCTATTGGGTAAAAAATGGAAAAGAAAAAAATCAAAGAGGATAAAACTGAGGAGAACAACGATGCTAAGTTTGTGGACACGTGTTACATGTACAACACGGCGGAACCGAGAAGCGATCCGTCGGATGATTTGAATCATTTCCCAATTAGAGGCCTACGAGAGCTTCAATGTTTTTTTTTCTGTAAAATGAACCCTACATGTAAGGGTCTGATTAGGTTCGATGGGTCATGTGGTTCCCGCATGATAGTTTCGGTTGTTCGGTAGGCCCATGTCGGTGACCCATATAGTGTTACGTGCGGATTACACTGACAAATATTTCTCTAGGCCAATTTATTAACTGAAAATTTATTTTGGTAGATTATTTTATTAAAATACTTTCCACTTGTCTAAAATACGCATTTCGAGCAAACGTGTGGAACGACGACCCATGTAGCATTATGTGCATACTATGTTAGCAATTCGTTTATTTCTTTCATTCGGTTTTCTATTGAAACACTGTTCAATTGTTCTAAACATATTGATGAAATTTGTTTTTTTTATTTCTAAAATTTTCACAAATTGTAAGAAACATTTTTTAGTTTATTTTTAATTTAAAAATATTAATAAATATGAAAAAAATCATGCATTCTAAAAATTTCTCATGAATTTTTGAAATGTCATGAGTTATAAAAAATTCATGATCTTATTAAAAATTTTGATGTGTGGTAGTGATCTATAGTTGTTTCACGTACGGAAAAATACTGAAGTATGATTGCCACAAATACCATCACAGTAAAGGGTTATCAAACCATTTTTACATGAAATGAGCGTTTATTTCGTGAAGGAGAAGGTTGATGCTTGTTAGTGCGTTGAGTGCGACAAACTGTCCTGGTACATAAACATTAATACTTTGCAGCCCATCCGATAAAAGCGGCATAGTAAAACGCGCAAAAGTGTTCTAGTATACTTTTTTTTGAACCGTCTTCTAGTATAGTATGATGCACTAATTTGAAATTTGATGGATGTGACCAAAGTCTTAAATAACTGGCTATAGCCCGCGATAGTTTCGCTATAGCCTATTCAACACGATGCTGCTAAATGGTCTCATGTATAAATTTCCCACTATAGTTTATTTAAAGGTCAACTGCTATTTGTCATAGTACGCTATTTAAAACAGTGAATGTGACATATCTAGACTCAATCTCCTTGGCAAAACAAGTCAATATTACAGTGCACATATCCTCCTCTGCAGTGCCAAAACAAAAAGAGATCTGCATGACTTTTCTGAATCTTCATAATCACATGATAGAGAAAACAGAACACAGCGCATACGTGCACGTATTACATTATTCTCCAGTGTCATCTTCATGCGGCCGAATATCTACAAAGCCCTCCCGCGCGCTATACCCAGACAGCACCTGCATTACGAAGCAGTGGGACAAGGTTGCCGCTGAGGTGAAGAGACATGACCTTGTCGGTGCATCCGACGAGCCTGCCGCCGATGAACACCGCCGGCACGGAAGGGTTCCGGCCGAGGAGCCTCACCAGCGCCTTCTCCATTTCCTTCCCCCTAGGCTCCTCGTCCAGAGCCACCACCGTCGGGTTCGCCCCGAGATCCCTGAGGAGGCTCGTCACTGTGTGGCACATGCCGCAGGAGCTCATGCCGAAGATGACCACCGCCCGCTGCCCCGCTAACTTCGTCACCTGCTCCATCAAGCTCACCCGACCTTCTTCACTAGGAACTCGAGAAGAACAATGGTTGTTGATGTAGATGTCTTCTGTGCTAGTGCCTAGTGCTCGTGAGCTTTGTAGGTTGTAGGTACGATTGCTTCTAGCAAGCTCTGGTGTAGTGCTAGGCTTTGAGTTGCGCTGGCTTGGTTAGAGTTGGGCACTGGGGGGCCTCGCTTATATAGGCTCAGAAATGTGCACCGGCAGGATGGGTTCGGATAAATGCCGATCTCCTTTAACGAGTATCGAATATTTGGATGGCAATGGCGATGCGGCAACCTAATACCAAATGGATTGTATTGTTGATAAGGCCTGGATCGAGCTCTGACTTTTTAGTAAGTTCTCTTCCATCCTACTCGACAAGTCAGATGAGAGAGACAAGGAGACAGATCCTGGTGAGATCCATCCTCACTTATTAGGCATCTTTTGGTTCATAGGATAGGAATATCATAAAAATAAGAAAACCCTAGAAAGTGATATGACATGTATTTCATTTGTAGGGAAAGGGATGCCATTTGACTCATAGGATAGTAAATTTTTCATTGAGTCTAGGTTAATGTTTTTTTTTCCTTTGAAATGTGAAGGATTGCTTCCTATTCTTCATAGGAATAGGAATTCATTCCTACAAATCAAAGGGTTCCAAACGAATTTTTCCTACAAAATTCCTATCGTCTAGAATTTCTTCAAAATTTCTATAGACCAGAGGAAGCCTTAAGTTCCTAGAATTAGAGGGGACACTGCTACAGGTCAGCCCGCGGATTTTTAATTCATAAAAGATCTGTTGGGTCGTCAGGGGTTGGACCGGCACGACCAAATGGTCCAGCTTCTTTACAACAAGATACATATTACAGAGCTTCTTTGCAACAAGATACGTGTTGCATAACTCCATTGCAATAAAATACATGTTGTGAAACTTCTTCGTAACATGACACATGTTACGGAGCTTTGTTTGCAACATGTGAAGCTTCTTATTAGTAAAAAACACGTAAAGCTCCTTTACAATAAAACATATATTACGAAGCTCATTTACAACAAAAGACATGTTGCGGGGCTCATTTTGCAACATAACATATGTTTTAGAAAACGCGATAGAAAAAAACGAGAGATGTGCCGCCAGCTATCTACATTGGGTAAGAAATGGAAAAAAAAGCAAAGAGGATAAAACTGAGGAGAACAACAATGCTGAGTTCGTGGACACTTGTTACATTTACAATGTGGCGGAACCGACGAAGCAATCCGTCCGATGATTTGAATCATTTCCCAATTAGAGGCCTACGAGAGCTTCAATGTTTTTTCTGTAAAGTGGACCCTGCTTGGATAGGTCTGATTGGGTTCGATGGTTCACGTGGTTGCCGCATGATAGTATCGGTAGAGCCACGTCGGTGACCAATATAGTGTTACGTGCGTATTACACTGACAAAATTTTCTCTAGGCCAATTTATTAACTGAGATTTTCTTTTGGTACGTAGATTGTTTTTTTAAATACTTTCCATTTGTCTAAAAATAAGGATTTCGAGCAAACGCGTGAGACGACGACCCATGTAGCATTATGTGCATACTATGTTAGCAATTTGTTTTTTTATTTCATTCGGTTTTCTATTGAAACATTGTTCAATTCTTCTAAACATATTGATGGATTTTGTTTTTTGTGAATTTGTAAAAATTTCAAAAATTGTAAGAAACATTTATGAGTTTATTTTTTTATTTAACATTATTAATAAATATGGAAAAAATCATGTATTCTAAAAACTTCTCATGAATTTTTAAAATGTCATGAGTTATAAGAAATTCATAATCTTATTAAAAATCTTGATGTGTGGTAGTGATATGTGGTTGTTTCACGGTAAAATACTGAAGTATTAGTGCCACAAATACCATCACAGTAAAGGGTCATCAAACCATTTTTACATGAAATGAACATTTATTTTGTGAAGCAGAAGGTTGGTGCTTGTTAGTGCGTTGAGTGCGACAAACGTTCCGGGTACATACACATTTATATTTTGCAATCCATCCGATAAAAGCAGCATAGTCAAACGCGCAAAAGTCTTCTAGTATACTTTTTTTTGAACGGTCTTCTAGTAGTATAGTATGAAGCAGTAATTTGAAATTTGATGGATGTGACATATCTAGACTCAATCTCCTTGGCAAAACAAGTCAATATTACAGGGCACATATTCCCCCTCTGCAGTGCCAAAAGAAAGAGAGATCTGCATGGCTTTCCTGAATCTTCATAATCACATGATAGAGAAAACAGAACACAACGCATACGTTTACATTATTCTCCAATGTCAGCTTCATGCAGCCGAATATCTACAAAGCCCTGCCTCGCGCTATACCCAGACCGCACCTGCATTACGAAGCAGGGGGACAAGATTGCCGCTGAGGTGAAGAGACATGACTTTGTCGGTGCATCCGACGAGCCTGCCGCCGATGAACACCGCCGGCACGGCAGGGTTCCGGCCGAGGAGCCTCACCAGCGCCTGCTCCATCTCCTTACCTCTAGGCTCCTCGTCCAGAGACACCACCATCGGGTTTGCTCCGAGTTCCCGGAGGAGGCTGGTCACCGTGTGGCACATGCAGCAGGAGCTCGTGCCGAAGATCACAGCCGCCCGCTGCCCCGCTAGCTGCGTCACCTGCTCCATCAAGCTTAGACCTAGTGCTAGTGAGCTTAATTACTATATTGCTTTTAGCTAACTCTCGTATAAGAGGCTTTGACTTTGAGTTGTGCTTGCTTTTGCTTAGAACTAGGTGCATATATAGCCATGGAAATGTGCACCGGCAGGATGATCTTGGAGCAATCCGACCGGAAAAAGGTGATACGGGAAGGTTTGGATAAATGCCGAGCTCCTTTAATCCATGCGACTCCACGTATGGGTCTAGTGTTGAGCATCGAATATTTGGACGGCAATGGCGATGAGGCGGCCTGATACCGAAGAGCCCATGATACATTGGATTATATTGTGGATAGGGCATGGAGCTCTGACTTTTAATAAATTCTCTTCTATCCCCTATTCGACAAGTCAGCTGAGAGAGACATGGAAAGAGATGCAGATGCTGGTGAGATCAAATGGTCTTGTGTGCTCTAACATACATAAGGTTCTGGGATACTGTATAATTAAGACCGAGAAATCTTCTATTCCTAAATATCTATTACCCACTAGCTATTTTTCTTAGACATGCAATTATGCCACTTAAGCAAGGCATGCATGGAAATAAGAATTTAATGATCTTACAATACTCTATGCATGTTGCGCTAGCACATCATTAATCCATGGATGTTAGTTATAAATTTTTTGCAATGTATTTTATGTTGAGAATATATGCATTGGGCGGTTGCAACGTATCTACGTAATTCATACTTTAGATTTGTGTTAAAATGAAATTTTTTATCAACTTCTTTCTTTTGTTATATCACATATATTTTTTAGATTTCATTTTTATTTCCATTCATATTAGATGTGTTTAGCAATTTTTATGCATTTCTTAGCATGTTTCCCGCAGCAACGCGGGACATTATCTAGTACTTGTAATGGTTCACAGTTAGGAAACGATGTGGGTAAACCAAGGTGCACCTACACGTCCATTTTCTTTGCATTTTTTCTCTAAACAACAATCTATAAACCTCAAACTTTGCAGGTCAATATATAGTGTATTCATACTATATTATGCAAACAAAAAGGATCTTTTCAAGAGAAATACTTGAAGTGAGGGAGTCGAATTTAGTTAGCACAAATCTTGATGCTCCCGAATTTAGTTGGATGACATATATAGAGGGGTGCATCACCACCCTGTTATAGAAAGTCCACATTCTGACAGTTAAAGATTGAAAAGAACATATGCTACACTTTTCTTGGGTGAACATATGCTACTTTTTAATGATAAGAAGTGCGGAGTATTATTGTAACTAAGTTTCATTATGAAAATTAATACTCCCTCCGATCCAAATTAATTGACACACACTTAATACAATTTTGTATTAGAGTTGTACTAAGTGTGCATCAATTAATATGGATCGGAGGGAGTAGTGAGATTGTACAAAAGGCGGATACATCTATTGATTGTTCAAGATGCCAACTTTCTAGGGAATTCCTCGGGTTTTGAGGTAGAGCCGAGAGGAGCAAGCACAAACGCGGCATGTGCCACTGGGTGGCAGATCTTGAAAATCCATTTTTCATTTTCCGAGTGCCGAAAGTAGGGTCTTTTTGTGAAGGATCTACCAAATTATTGGTGTAAATTTAAACCAATACATTTTTGTAATACACTAGACCATATTTTATTAACAATTGACCAAAGTTTCCATGTAAAATGTTTCTTATACAACTCTCGTGAAAAAGACAAATTGCCGCCGATTCAGCTGGAACGGGGTGAAATTTGATCTACAAGTGCTTGATATATTGCTCTTTATTTTTTCAAAAAATATATTTCTAGGTGCACAAGTACTCATTTCATCAGAGATCCACCAAGAGTTTTGCAAGATTCCACCCCTAGCTATCACCGGACGTGCCCTCCCTCCCCCGTTTTGACCGCATTTTGAAATCGATGCTTAAATAATTCAAAAAAATTGTAAAACCTTCGCGTTTCATCCTAATTTATGTCCTAGTAACCATAAAAAACAACAAATTTGGAATAATGAAAATATCTTAAAAAAACTCTTCTCAAAACGAGCTATCGAGTATGAAGATTCATGACTTTCAAGCCAAATGACCGATGTTGTAGCTAGTTTCAAAGGATAGTTTTACCAAATGATCTGATATTTTGCATATGTGTGTATATTTGAATGGCCAACAAATTTGCCAAAGGAAGTTTTCATTTTTGTTGCACGAAAAATCCATCTTTCATTTTCCGAGTGCCAAAAGTAGGGTCTTTTTGTGAAGGATCTACCAAATTATTGGTGTAAATTTGAACCAATACATTTTTGTAATATACTAGACCATATTTTATTAACAATTGACCAAAGTTTCCACGTAAAATGTTTCTTATACACCTCTCGTGAAAAAGACAAATTGCCGCCGATTTAGCTGGAACGGGGTGAAATTTGAACTACAAGTGCTTGATATATTGCTCTTTATTTTTTTCAAAAAAACATTTCTAGGTGCACAAGTACTCATTTCATCAGAGATACACCAAGAGTTTTGCAAGATTCCACCCCTAGCTATCATCGGTCATGCCCCCCTCCCCCGTTTTGACCGCATTTTGAAATCGGTGCTTACACAATTCAAAAAAAAATCAAAAAAATGTAAAACCTTCGCGGTGCATCCTAATTTACATCCTAGTAACCATATAAAATAACAAACTTGGAATAATGCAAACATCTTAAAAAAGTCTTCTTAAAATGAGGTATCGAGTATCAAGGTTTGTGGCTTTCGAGCCAAATGACTGATGTTAGTGCTACTTTCAAAGGATATTTTTACCAAATGATCTCATATTTTGCACATGCGTGTATATTTGAATGGCCAACAAGTTTGCAACATTCCACCCCTAGCTATCACCGGTCATGCATAAGATTGCCTCACGGTGTGCTCGTTTCGACGTAAACACTAACTGCTTTGTCTATTATTTATTTTATGTAAATTTGAAAATATAGTATGGCAACAAAATCCTTGCAAGATTCTAATCCAAAAACATTTAAAAAAATTCAAAATCCATGCAAGTATGAATTACTTGTGATTTTCATAAACTATAAGGACCTATTTGCAAAAGTACATTATGCCGCATTTTTAGCATATACAAAAACATAAATAAAGTGGATATTCATAATCTATGGAAAATTCTACCCCAGATTGATATATAATTTGCATATGTCAAAATTTATATAACACAAAATGAATATTTAAAAATCATATAATTAAAATAATAATAAAAAAATGTTGCCGACGGTGAAGCCGTCGGCATAGCTCCAATGCCGTTAGCTGTCCGGCAGCCCACTTGCCACGTGGCATCTATGCCGACGGCAATAGATATGCCGACGGTTGGGGCCCTATTTGCTTACGACCAAAACTATGCCTACGGCCACCGTCGGCATAGATGGAGTGTATGCCGACGGTGGCCGTAGGCAAAGAAAAGCCGTAGGCATAGCTTTGGCCGTAGGCAACTAGGGATTTTGGTGTAGTGCGAGTACTTGTGTCCAGGACTCCAGGTTCAGGAGTAAAAAATGTTGTGTGCGAACGGCAAAATACTGGTGGGAGTGGTGGACCATGGTCCATTCGGCATTTCTGTAGCTCCGTCAGTGGTGCCACGGTATACTAGCAACACATTGTGCGTTCATATAGTTGTTTTCAATGGGTAATGGTAGGTGTTCTGCCTTTTCATATTAGAAGCGGAGAGGATCAGAGGATCCAAACAACACGTAGCATTTCATGTCACGTGTACATATTATTCCCTAGTGTCAGCTGCATGAGCCCGAATATTTACAAAGCCGGCAAAAGTGCTACACCCAGACCGCTCCTGCACTACGAAGCAGCGGGACAAGATTGCCGCTGAGGTGAAGTGACATGATCTTGTCGGTCGACCCAGCGAGCCTGCCGCCGATGAACACCGCCGGCACGGCAGGGTTCCGGCCGAGGAGCCTCACCAGCGCCTTCTCCATCTCCTTCCCCCTAGGCTCCTCGTCCAGAGACACCAACGTGGGGTTCGCTCCGAGATCCCGGAGGAGGCTCGTCACCGTGTGGCACATGCCGCAGGAGCTCATGCCGAAGACCACCACCGCCCGTTGCCCCGCTAGCTCTGTCAACTGCTCCATCAAGAACTCGATCACAAATAAGAGTTCTTGCTTCTTACAAGGTGACAGTGAGCTTAATTACTATAGCCTACAATTGCTTCTAGCTAGCTCTCGTGCTCGAGGCTTTGTGTTGCGCTTGCTTGATTAGAGTTGGGCATGGGGGGCCTCGCTTATATAGGCTCAGAAATGTGCACCGGCAGGATGGGTTCGGATAAATGCCGATCTCCTTTAACGAGTATCGAATATTTGGATGGCAGTGGCATGCGATGCAGCAACCTGATACCAAAGGGGGCGGCCATGATGCAATGGATTTTATCATCGATAAGGCCAGCAGGCTCTGACTTTTAATAGTTCTCCTCTATCCCCTATTCGACAAGTCAGATGAGAGAGACATGGAGAGAGATGCTGGTGAGATGAGATCATATGGTCATGTAGTCTGAGAAAAGCAATTCTACCATGTTCCGTGCATGTAGTCCACACTCCGTGATTGCTTTGAGATTTATGCTATTTTTTTGTCCATTTTAGAATTTCTCTTAATTCAAAGTGTTGTATTTTCTTTTCCTCCCATTCCGGAGTGTATCATAATAATGCTCCAAAAAATTGACCAAAAAAAATCAAGTTTCTCTTAAAAATTTCAGTAATCTTACATACATGTATTACATGAGGTGGTAATGTTTCAGGTTAGTTGACCGAGTAGTTTCGCAACTTCGTGCAGATCATGTTTGAAAAGTTGTCCAAACATGATTTCATGTTTACATGTAGTCATATTATGGGTATGCCAACGGGTCGTGAACTCAAAGTTTACGAACTGAATGTTGGGTTGAAAAGAAACGTTGATTGGGCTTGGCTTTAAGACCAAATTCAACGGCGCGATCCATTTGTCCGTTTTTTGTTCGTCGGCCGCTGTTTGGGTCGCCGCGGACAGAAAACTCGTTGCAACGCGGGACCATTGTTCGTTTTTTGTCGGCCGCAACCCAATTCAGGCTCAATTCCACGACCGATTAGGGTCCGTCCGAACACGCAGCAGACGTGAGCCGACGCGCTGGGTGTCCTCCCCTGGCCCATCTGTCTTTGTGTCCTCAACGGCGCTGAACTGACCTAGCCCGCTTGTCAGCGTCCCACCTCGCCGGTCGAAGGATACAACAACTGATCATCTTTTAGTCCCACCTCGCCGGCCAAGGGACTACAATATGTGTTTATAAAGGGGGCCTGCTTAGAAGAATTGTCTAGTAGAAAAGTTTAGAAAAGTGTGTGATCCGGCGAGTTGTATTCTGGGGCTATACATGTAATAACATGAAAAATAAAATTTCATGTTTACACATGTATATCACCAATATACAACTTATACGTCAATGGCCTAAACTAATATTGCTACTATTTTTATTTTTCATCTTTTTGTATGCTTTCAAAAAATAATATAACAAAATTTGTAAAGTGATGCGACATGAGCGGATAAATTTTGAGGCCGCTCACGTCCCATCACTTTATCAGATTTTGCTATATTATTTAGCAATGTTGGGGATATTGCTTATCGGGAATTTATCGGTTGACCCACGATATGGGGTAATTAAATTGATCGGTTTATTGTTATATAGACAAATTTATCGGTCGATTTATCTTATCGGTCAAACACCAGTAAGCGATAAATCGAACGATTTATCGGAATATCAAAAGTTATCTTGAACTGTATTATTTAGAAAATAGCCCACGGCGGCCCTCGCTTATAAACACCTTCGGCCATCCTTCGACCACCGAGGTGAGACTAAAATTGGGGTCTGTGAAGAGATCGCCGCGGGGATCGCCTGGGACGCATACATGCGGGCTAGATGAGTCAGAGCGTTCTGAAAATAATGGGTTGTGCCCGCACGTTTGGACCAAGCGACCGGCGAACGACAGACATTGATTTGTTTAGCGACCCAAACGGACATAAAGCAAACAAAACCATGGTCCGTTTGGGTTACACTGTTAGAGTTGCCCTAAGTCTTTAGACTAGCACTAATTTTGTTTCCAACGGTGAAGGGGGATCGAGCCTGATTCTCACATGATTTATCCGGTGATTCTAAAACCATTTGGATGGAAATGGACCGGCTTTGGACTATCTATGTCGTCATTTTCAAAATTTGTTCAATGAAATTAAATTTTTGAAAAATCTTTAAAACAAACAGTAATTCCAGATAGATGTAGTGAGTAAACTGGGTAAATATAATGCCATATTATTTAGTGTAGTAGTTCGGAACTTGTGCGAGACGTTTGATTTTGGCCAAAATATGACAAAAATTCCACTTCCTAGTTATAAAAATGGCTCACCTTTACAAGCAATTCCCATCGCATATGGACTGAGCAAGTGATGTTTATATTTGTATCACCAAGCTGAATAAATGTATGTTGACAATTATAATTGTCATAGATAATTGCAAATGGATTCCAAATTTTTTAACATGCAACATAGACGGCAACTTAATTAAAAATAGCTCTTACTTAACTAGCTAATAAAGGAACACATACTTAAACTAGCTACCTAAAACAATGCTACAAATCCCACGCTTCAGTTGTGCCATTCGACGATTCCTCACTGCGATGTGCCAAGTCTGTCTCGAGCTCGACTTTGACGTTGCTGAGCTATTGTCGAGCCATAATTATATATCACAATATTTTTTGATTATTTTGTACAACTAGCAGCATGACTAGCAAGGTTGAAACTCTTATTACAATTGCTGGGACACAAGGAAGTTTCATTTGTGTTGCAAACATTTACCCCTGTCGTTGAACATCGTTGCCTTCACGGATTGATATCTTAGATTTTCGCAGAGAGAAAAATACCGCTTGCTAGAAACTCCTCCACGTGAGAGTCCAACTAATTGTTGACAATCTATGTATGATGATCATTAGCTTTACAAATAAGATTTGTTGTTTCCTACCGTCATCTATGACACCATTGTGGTGACTATTGTCAGTGATGGGCCTATTCTCATTATAAGTTAGTCTGTGTGCATTCTCTACCGAAGAAACTTCATTATTCTTCTAGGAGCTTTGCTATTATAAGAAAGGAAAAAGCTTTGCTACGTCCACGTAACTGATCTAGGTAATCTTACGGGCTGGTCTACTTGGCAACGTTTAACTGGATTAAAAAGGAGGGTAAAATATTTACGATAATACTACACATACGGGCAAACACAGGACGGACTTTCACGGACAGGGTGCGTCCCCTCATCTAATTGCCCCCCCCCCCCCCCCCTGAATTAAACGCTTGGGCCCATCCTTCCTCAACAAATCACTGCTAACCAGCCCCGTAACCAGCCCGTAATCCTCCGTGAATGTAGCATTACTCAAAGCTTTATTAGTTGGGACACACTACGTAGGTTTTCATAGGTGTAGGATTTTCGCTCTTACAGTGCCAAGCAATAAAAGCTTCACCTCCAAAGATATGATAAGTAAGCCAAGAACCCATGAGCCTCATGAAACACTTATCAAGTTGAAACTTATTGTAACTGACGACCGGATAGAGCCTCTATTTAATTGAAACAATTAGCATATTACATAATAGTATGAAAATTTGCTAATGAAGTTTTTGTACAACAAGCCACAAAGTGCTCGGAAAAGACTAATGGTGCTTTCGATGAAAACAACAAGTTCAACTTTTTGTGCACTTTCGAAAAGTTGACGAGAAGATACGGCGTATGACAGACTGAACCTCATGTTATGTTATTCATGCGTCCTTGCTATTTCAGAAACTTTGCCTGATAGTTTACATGTCTTTGTTGTCTGTAGGACCAGAAACTAGTTATTACTTATTACATTGTGTAACAATGTGGCCGACACATACCCTCCTCTGCAGTGAAAAAAAAAGACCTGCATGGTTTGCCTTAGTCTTCCTCATCACCTGATATCTCATTCTTCAGTGTCAGCTACTAAACCCTCCCATGCGCTACAACCAGACCGCACCTGCATTACGAAGCAGCGGGACAAGGTTGCCGCTGAGGTGAAGGGACATGACCTTGTCGGTGCATCCCACGAGCCTGCCGCCGACGAACACCGCCGGCACGGCAGGGTTCCGGCCGAGGAGCCTCACCAGGGCCTTCTCCATCTCCTTCCCTCTAGGCTCCTCGTCCAGAGCCACCACCGCCGGGTTCGCGCCGAGATCCCGGAGGAGGCTCGTCACCGTGTGGCACATGCAGCAGGAGCTCATGCCGAAGATCACCACCGCCCGCTGCCCCGCTAGCCTCGTCACCTGCTCCATTGATCAAGCTTAGTGCTAGTGCTAGTGAGATCAGATAGTGAGCTCAAGATCGCTTCTAGCTTGCTGCTTTGAGCTCTGCTGGCTTGCTTGGAGCTGGGAATAGGGGAGCCTTGCATATATAGCCGTGGAAATGTGCACCGGCAGCCGGCAGGATGACCTTGGGGCAAGTTGACCGGAGAAAAGGTGATGCGGGAGGGTTCGGATAAATCCAGAGCTCCTTTAATTTGTGCGACTCCACGTATGGGGTGGGTCTAGTTTGGAGCATCGAATGTTTGGATTGCAATGGGGATGCGGCGACCCTAGCTGATACCAAAGGCGAAGGGCCATGATAGAATGGATTGATAAGGCTTGGAGCTCTGACTTTTAGTAAGTTCTCTTGTAACATATATTCGACAAGTCAGATGAGAGAGACACACAGAGAGATGCTGGTCTGATATATCCGTATGGTCTTGTGTATCATCATGGCCCCTTTTATACATCTCAAAAATATTGAATAGTAAAATCTCAAATTTTGCAGTTCAACAATGTATTTGGAATATAATATGTAAAAATTATGATTTTTTTGCAACATAAATATTTGAAGTGATATAGTTTATTTGGAAAAAATAACATTTTATAAATTTGTGGTACACCAAAAATATAAAATTAATGTTATCTACACATTGTAGTTCTAATGTTTTGTTAAACTGCAAAGTTCCAACCATATACTCACTTCATCCAGAATATAAGATGTATTATTTTTCGCGGAAATGCATATGTACCTGCACAAGCGGGTACATGTCATATTTACACCATCCATTAGAATAAAACTGATTTGAGATTTGTGAAAAGTGTGCCCAAGAATTTTTTCCTTTGGACTTTATTAATTTGCCCATGTGGTAAAAAGGGGTAATCGTAACCCTCCACGTGCAATACTAGCTAAGCAGTTAGCTTGATGGATGAACGTACAGTACCTAACTACCAATACGTCTAACCCGCCGGTGACTAGCTTACTTGAGTGACTCAACGGAATAATCACGTACTAGCGTTTGTATGCGCCTAGTTGCTCATCTGGTTAAAATACATTTGCATGTTCAATAGTAATATACGAGTAGCTTTTAGTGGTTGTGTATAATAATAAATTGCAAGTGAATATATGATAATGGTTGGTACTACTGTTACACACATATCTCAAGAAGAAAATGGATGGTGTAGATAACTCATGTACCCGCTTGTGTTGGTACAAAATCCATACTCTTTTTTTCGTGCAAGTTAAACTTATGTATGTTAACCAAGATTATGAAGTAAAATATCAACATCTATAATACTCCCTCCGTAAACTAATATAAGATATTTTGGATCACTAGTTTAGTTATTTAAAACATCTTATATTAGTTTACAGAGGGAGTACAAAATAACTAAAATATAAAAATACCTAATACTTTCTTTGTAAATTAATATAAGATGTTTTTGATCACTATTTTAGTACAAATTTGATATTGTAGATATTTATAGTTTTTTCTAGAAACTTGGTTAAACATGCACATGCTTTTTTTTTAAACTACTGTAATACACACTAGTAGAGAAACCCCCCTTTAGTACCGGTTTCAAAGGGCCTTTAGTACCGATTTTGGATCCGGTACTAAAGATCCGGTACTAAAGGTGCCTCCACGTGGTCACGGAGGAGCCCGCGGGGCTGGAGACCTTTGGTACCGGTTCGTAACACGAACCGGTACTAAAGGCTATTTCGTTAAAAAAATTATTCATTTTTTTCTAATTAATTTTCACTCCCTCTTTTTTTTAGAATATCTAGTATTTCCATTAGTGTCTAACTACACTTAATCTCTAGTCAAATTATTTACCTGTGGTCAAACTTCCCAATCGGTCACTCATCCTTACACTACTTCAACACTAGCACGCTTAACTTCGGAGTTCCTTTCCCTCCCACTTCCAAGTGCTTCGCACGCATGTTGTTGTTACTAGTATCATATCAATCCTATTAACATGTTGGTCGATGTCACATTTCTTTATTGCTTAAATTCCAGATAATTCTTTTAATAAAAAAATTAATGATGTAATAATAATGTTGAATAAATAGATAAAATTAACTTTTTAAATTTGTATTATTTTTAATTTTTTAATATTTTTTTGCCAAACCTAAAACCTGAAAATTTGAAAATCTTATAATTTGCTAAAGGTAATAGTAATCTTTATGCAGATGCAATTATTAATTTTAATTTTGAAAAAAATAAAAATATATAAAATTCTAAATTTTCTAAATATATAAGGTTTTCTAGCTGATCGCCCGGGACTAAAGGTCCTTTTAGCTCAAAATAAATCATTAAATGCATGAAAAATATCAAATGAAGTGAGAAAGGGTTGAAATTTTAGTATGTGGATTTGAATGCTGCATGTTGGATGCAAAAAAAAGTCTTGAGTTTAAATAAGTTTGGAAAAATGAAATGCTTTTGAAACACATGTGTTTTCGTTTGAAACCCTCGTACTTTGAAAGAGATGGTCCAGTTTGTACACGAACTGCATCCAGTTTTTGCCGTAATCCTCTCAACTTTTGCACACATGCTATGTGGGTCAAATGATGATACCATGCCAAGTTTCAACCGTTTCTGAGTTCAGTTGTAGTGCTTTCCAATTACAGGGTCATTTAGTTCAAAATAAATCATTAAATGCATAACAAATAGCAAATGAAGTCAGAAAGGGTTAAAAATTTAGTATGTGGCTTTGAATGCTGCATTTTGTATGCAAAAAAATTCTTGAGTTGAAATAAGTTTAGAATAATGAAATTCCTTTGAAACACATGTGTTTTCGTCTGAAACCCTTGTACTTTGAAAGAGATGGTCCAGTTTGTATACGAAGTGCATTCAGTTTTTCCCGTAATCCTCTCAACTTTTGCACAAATGCTATGTGGGTCAAATGATGATACCATGCCAAGTTTCAACCTTTTCTGAGTTCAGTTGTAGTGCTTTCCAATTACAGGGTCATTTAGCTCAAAATAAATCATTAAATGCATGAAAAATATCAAATGAAGTGAGAAAGGGTTGAAATTTTAGTATGTGGATTTGAATGTTGCATGTTGGATGCAAAAAAAGTCTTGAGTTGAAATAAGTTTGGAAAAATGAAATGCCTTTGAAACACATGTGTTTTCGTCTGAAACCCTCGTACTTTGAAAGAGATGGTCCAGTTTGTACACGAAGTGCATCCAGTTTTTGCCGTAACCCTCTCAACTTTTGCACATATGCTATGTGGGTCAAATGATGATACCATGCCAAGTTTCAACTGTTTCTGAGTTCAGTTGTAGTGCTTTCCAATACAGGGTCATTTAGCTCAAAATAAATCATTAAATGCATGAAAAATAGCAAATGAAGTCAGAAAGGGTTGAAATTTTAGTATGTGGTTTTGAATGTTGCATGTTGGATGCAAAAAAAGTCTTGAGTTGAAATAAGTTTAGAAAAATGAAATGTCTTTGAAACACATGTGTTTTCGTTTGAAACCCTCGTATTTTGAAAGAGATGGTCCAGCTGACAAAAGGAGATCAGTAAAAAAAGTGAAAAAGTTCCCCGGCTCGGTGAATAGGCGAAACAATTGTTAGCCCCGTTGAAGTTGTTTAGCGACGATATCGTCCACGTCAAGGGGATGGCGCCCGTACTAAAATTTGTGATTACCTGCCCGTTGATCACACACGTACAGTGACTTAATTAAACTGCCAGCACCTGCAACGGCCGACACAACCCTTTAGTACCGGTTCGTAACACGAACCGGTACGAAAGGAAAACCTTTAGTACCGATTCGTGTCACGAACCGGTACTAAAGGTTTTCTGGCTGACGCCAACCTTTTAGTACCGGTTCGTAACACGAACCGGTACGAAAGCCCCTCACGAACCGGTACGAAAGCTCTTCGCCCGCCTGGACACTCAAACCGGTACGAAAGACCCCTTTAGTACCGGTTCGTAAGGGACCGGTACTAAAGGTTTAGACGGTTGCCCCATTTTCTACTAGTGACACCTTATTATATTTTGGAATGTAACGATTATTGTTTTATTTCGGAGGGATAAAAATGAGAAGCTTGTGTGAAGTGAGGATATTAAGTTAGAATAGATCTTAGAAATTGATGGTCCCCTCTTTAGCTATCATACTGATAGAGGAATGTACCTACACCCGGTTTAGAAGAAGTCTACCCCCTTAAACTTAAAGAACCAGAAGAAGAACACATGATGTACTCATGTCAGCAAACATCGTATGCGCATGTACAAAATCTGAACCATATTATTATCATTTTGAAAGGAGTTGTATTAATTAAGAGAGGCAAACATAGTTCTTACAATCTTGTTGTTGCAGAGATTGACACGCTCTACACAGAGAACAAACGAGAGAGAGTAAGAGAGGTGGAAGACAATGATTTTGCGCTGCGAACTGCTTGCAGCATTTCTGTTTCTGATCTCATTTATCTGAACTCCAACGAGCTCTTGAAAACCAAGTGGAAATGGTTGTGCACGCTGAGCTTACAGGTCGCGCCATCCCACGACGCTCAGACGTGCGTGATCCCTACGTGCCCGAGGCGAGGAATGTGTGATTCATGCCATCCCATGGCGATTCCTGCCGCGAGCTGAAGACTAGCTAATTACTTGATTGAGAAAATGCTAACTGAATCCGTACGTGCACAAACACACGCTGACAAACTGAATTTTCTTCAGATAATTTAACCTGAAACGCTAGAACACTTGGTGCAGTTGATTACCTAACAAATCACCCCCTAATCTGCTGACCTCTCTGATCCCGAGCCTGTGACGTAGCCCACTGAAATGTGTCCTTCCCAGTGACTTGGTGAGGATGTGCGCAACTTGATCCCCAGTTCTGACATGCTCAACATCCACCTTGCCCTGCTCAACATATTCACGGATATAATGATACTTGAGATCAATATGTTTGCTCCTCTCATGGTGGACTGGGTTCTTACTAAGCTTGATTGCTGATTTGTTGTCAACCTTCAGCTTCACCTTCTGAACTTTTCCACCAAGCATCTCTGCCAACAGCCTGCTCAACCAAACATCCTGACTCATGAGTTGCAGCTGTGGCAATGTACTCCGCCTCACATGATGACATGACAACAATTTTCTGTTTCTGAGATGACCAAGTGATCGCCCCTGGTCCAAGGAAGAAGAGAAGCCCCGTAGTGCTTTTGCGATAATTTACATCTCCGGCGTGATCACTGTCGATGAAACCAGTGAGAACTTCCTCCTTTCCTCCTTTTCTGAAGATACAACCATAGCCTAGAGTCCCTTTGATATGCCGCAGAATCTGACTGATAGCTATACAGTGCTCTTTCCCTGATGACTCCATGAATCTACTGACCATCCCCACTCCATTTATGTCAGGCCTGTTGAAATATAAATAAATTGCCTAGCCTCTTTCCATCAGTTCGGACTTTTGAAGTAATTGCTTAGTACATCAATTAATTATGGTATCCGAGCCACGAGATCTTGTGTTCAAGATCTTGCCAACGCGGTATTAAAAAAAAGATTTTGCGGCCTACACCAAATCCACACTAAGGACTAAAATAGACTAGACATGAGGGAGAGTATTGAAATATAAATATATCACCTAGCCTCTCTCCATCAGTTCAGACTTTTGGTTGAGTTGTCTGATGCATCAGACTAAAATAGCCTAGACATGTTAGAACTTTTGATTGAGTTGCCTGATGCATCAATTTAATAAGATCCTGCAGGCTTCCGATCAAACTCTGATACTTGGTTGCATCCACTGCCTGACCCTCGTTTTTCTTCAGTTTCAGTCGATTCTCCAGCGGGTACACTACAAGAGTTGCATTCTGCCATGCCTGCATCCTGCAGAATCGTCACGACATGTCGACCATCACACTGTAATTGCATCATCTTCTTGCTTCACATCATTCCCCAAGTAGTAACTGAGGAGCCCCATATCACTCATCTGAAGTATTTCATGCATCTGCTTCTTGAAGTGGTCAATGGCGTCAGCGGCGGTGGCCGTGATGATCAGATCATCCACATACACCCCGACCCGCAAGAAATTGTCGTTGCTCCCGCGCCGGTAAACAACATGGTCGAGTTGGCATCGCTCGAACCCGGGTGATTGGAGTGTGGCATCCAGCTTTGCGTTCCATGTGCGAGGAGCCTGCCGTAATCCGTACAGAGCCTTCCTGAGCTTGAGCACTCGATGTGTGTTGTTGCCCTCGACGAAACCTGCAGGTTGGTGCACGTACACTTCCTTCTCCAGATCGCCATTCAGGAAGGCAGAGCGCACATCCATGTGAGTCCAAGGTGTTACCTCGGAAAGCTTCCCGTTGCGGCACTTTTACTAGAAAAAGTTTCATGATTTTTGGAGCTCGGTAAAATTAATTTTTCTGCAAATCCAAATACAAACGAAAGCAATAACTAGCATTGAATTAATAAGTTAGTAAAAAAATCAATAAAAATTGATGCCAAAAATATACCAAATTGATATAAATATAGCATGAAACAATAAAAATTTATAGAAATATTTGGGATGTATAATGGCCGAACCTCCCTCCAGAGAGCCTCTCGCCCTCCTATACCAGAGGCCATATAGGCCTCCGAGTGCACCTTTCTCATGGCACACTTTTTCCTCCTCGACCTTCATGGTCGTCTTTCTGTGGCGCGCTCCGCTAGAGACAATGCCTCCCACAACACACAACACGACGTCCATTTGGGCCTAGAGCTCCTCCATAGTGGGGGCGTGGGGGCCAGTGTCATGTCCTCTTCGGCATAGGGTTGCAAGGCATACTTCGCGATGTGGGGCAGCGCGCAATCTGTCCTCCTCGTTGTGGGGCGACGAGGTGAGTGGGCTAGAGGCGGGCCGAGTCCTGGCGCAAGGTCGACATACGTCTACGGAAATCGTTTGGAGGGGATGGTGTGGCAGCGTGAGGAGAGAAACGCGATGAATGTGAGTGTTGATTCGAGTCATGCGTGCCGCATTAGTTATGGCCAGCCAAAATCTCAAGGGATGACAGCAAATAGGCGAGTACGGGTTCATGGGAGACACAACATTCGGTGGAACTCAATGTATTTAAATTGCACACAATATATTTATATCCACTCATGTGAGTTAAGCACTACATCTCACATGTTTTTATTTCACACTTGTATGTGATTCATACATGTGTGGAGCTAATACTAATATGGAAATGTTTTTCTAATTTCATTTTCAAGGTAGAGGCTTTGTAAAACCGAATAAAATCGGGATTAACTCTCAAACAAGTTCGCAAATAGGCACTTGACATAATTAGGGAAAAGAATTGTCACTTTGTACGTATGGCTAGCGACTAAATGTCTATAAGCAACATTTTCATACAATAAATTAGCTAGATAGACAAAGTTGATATCCGATGCAATCTAGTCCAAGACATAATACTCCATGACCACCACCACCATTACCATTGCTCATGCATCCCCCATGGCAGCGACGGAGCTCGACTCGATGCGCGTGGTTGACATCCTTACAGGACTGCTAGAGCATCTACTGGAGCTCGCACTGCTTGAGGCGTTGTTCGGCCTCATGGTTGTGGACGTCCACGACAGACATTTGACCAGAGCAGAGAGCACTACATCCCAGTATCCCACTGCAAGTCGATATCATCATCGAGGGAACCGGCCTTGTGGTCTTTGGCACCTCAGATTTGCTCGGGCCTCTGAACGACCTGGTGTGCAGCGTGTCCATCGCGTCGATTGGGGCATGTGCCGACTACCTCTAGTGGGTTGCGGGGAGAGGAAGCCTCTACAAATGCGGGGCGATGATAGGATCCCCCGTGTCCCGTGCCGCCTATGCCGATTCCACTAGTAGAGAAACCCCTTTAGTACCGGTTCCAGAGGGCCTTTAGTATCGATTTTGGAACCGGTATTAAAGGCCCGGTACTAAAGTCCCCCGCCTTTGGTATCGGTTCCTTGCGAACCGGTATTAAAGGGGCCTCCACGTGGGCGTCCAGGAGTGCGCAAAGGAGCTTTGGTACCGGTTTGTAATACCAACCGGTACCAAAGGTTAATTCAGGGTTTAGGGTTTTTAGGAGGGGTTTAGGGGTATCGGACCGTTTCATATCGCGTCGATGCTTAGGGAGGGGTTTAGGGGTATGGGACCGTTTCATATCGCGTCGATGCGCCTGCTATGCGTTTGGGTTTAGGTAGTACATGAAGATAAAAGGTGATGCATAGCAACTTGGTGCATATATTAATTAATATAACACATGTAATTGCATAAGATCGCAAATTAAGTAGTACGTATGCATGAAGATCGATCTTCATGCATATATAGTAGTGGTACTCTCCGAGGCATACTATCTATTACATGTAGCATAGTGGTACTCGATCTCCGAGTCAAACTATATGTTACATGTACATCATTCATAGTGGAACTCTCCGAATGGCGGTATGACGTCCCGAAGGAAAAATCCCGCCAATTCATCGCCAATTGCTTTGAACCGTTCCTCGATTGAGATATTGTCCCGCTTTCTTGCCAACTGTAAAAGAATGAGATACAAATGAATACATGAGCTACTAAGCACAACTTATATATGATAACAAAATAAATTTGTGAATATTGTTTTCGTACCTCTTTATTTATTTCATTATTTGTTCTCTCGCTGACAATTTTATGGATGTTCTCGCAAACGTAGTATCCACATAGATTAGTCCCCTGTGGTTGTTGCGGGGATTTCTGTACAAGAATATAATTCAATTAAACAATAATCAAGTATGATAAAGGTGTGTGGACCTAGGTAGTACTACTTACTTTGTTCAAACGTCATGTCAGCTTCGGTTTCCATTCATGGGACTGATCTTCCTTGATGAACGTTTCCCATACGCTGCCCGACAAAAGAAAATGCATAAAAAAATTATCAATTAGTTGATATTAGGAAATTAACGAAAAAACCGATATGAATTAAAATTACTTTTTGAGCATAAGAAAAGCCGTCTTGTATAGTATAGGCTCTTTGTTAAGTGAGTCAAAGACTTCAACTTTTCCTTCGTACATATCAATAACGATAAGAATAAAGTGGAACCTGCGCACGTTTAAATATGCAGTGCCATATATATAAGTCATCAGTTAAAATTTGAACATCTCGTGAGAAAAAGAGAAATGTCTTCTAAGACAGTAACACTCACTTGAAGTTGTAAGGCCAAAGTATTATCTTTTTGTCACGTTGTCGCTTCAAAAACCTTAGCAAAGTCTCCGGTGTATCCCTGTTATAGATGGGATCCTCTATGGTTATTTCATGCATTGTATCCGGGTCAATGAACCCAATGTGCTTGATTTCATCCCTTTTGCATTCGAGCATCTTCGATCTGCATAATATAGCGCACAAAAGATTATAATTTGCAGACAAAGAACGAGCTGAGCTAAATACTTCTCAAATTACATAAATAAATCACTTACAGACAATAGCAACTGATGATAGATTTGTCGAGGGCCCGGAGATTGTATAACTGAAAAAGTTCGCTGAAGTCAACGCTCACAGAGTATTCTTGGAAGTAGTGCTCTTCCTTAACTCCAACCATGATACACTGGATCCCTCTCTTTGTGGCATTACTGTAACACGTATGCAAATTACGCATACTTGTTGGTAGCTTCCTGAGATTCTCGACCAAATCTTTCCCTTGAACAAATTGATATGCTACTTCATGTAAGGGATGATCGATGGATTGTCGAGAACTTTCAACGGCCTTCTCGTCAAACACCATGAGAGGGGGGACCGATTGGACGGGTTGTTGTCCGAGCTGGTGCACTTGTTGTTTCCCTTTTTTCGCTGTGACACCCGATTGAGTGGGTTTTTTAGCCCTCATCATCTCGTCATACGACTTTTGTATAGAACGCCTATAGTCAGATGGCGGCGATGGTACAGGGTCATACAGATTCTCAACGGTACGCACAACTTTCACCGGATCTAGAGTCTTCTTAAAAGGGATCTCTGGCACTTTCTTAGCAAAAAAGGCTTTCAGCTCGGACTTACAGGTTTCCATGTTTTCCTCGATAGTTTTTTCCCAAGGTAACTTCTCAATAGGCGGCAGTGGTTTCTCCTTTCTAGGTCTCTTCCTAGGCGGTGTACCGTTCCGCTTAAAGGACGATGTCTTACGTGGAGGATCTCGAGATGGCGGACTCACGTTGGGGTCCCTCTCAGGTAGATGTGGACTTTGCTGCTCATGTGGGCTGCTACCAGGAGGAGTCGATGGCCTTTGCTGCTCATGTGGACCGCTACGAAGAGGAGTCGGTGGCCTTTCCTGCTCAGGTGGACTACGAGGAGTCGGTGACCTTTGCAAAAGGACGATGTGTTTCTTGGGCCATAGGGTGAAACCGTGCTTGACATCGGCCATTGTCTTCTCATCGTCACCTCTAGGAAAATCAAGCTCCAATGTTTCATAACCCGAAACAACTTCATCCACCCCGACACGAACACAGCCAGGTGGAATGGGCATATGATGGTGCGTTGCTCCATCTTCATTTGGGTAAACATAGCCGAACGCCACCTTAACGGACACGTTCCTGAATAACATATGTAGCTCGCAATATGTCTTCTCCGTGACATAATCCACGGGGTAGCTTCCTCCACATCCGTCAAGATGCGAGGAACCCACACTGCTTCTTCGCTGAGATGGGGCGGCATCGACATGAGGATCATGTATAAACAGCGGCTGATGAGGTTCCCTCTGATTTTTCTCAAGCGCCTCCACCCTATTTAACAATTCCGTTAACCTGTCTGACTCCTTCTTCTTCTTTCGCGAATGACTTCTATAAGTGTCAGCGCACTCCGGCCACGCTTCCTTCTTGTTGAGACCTGGGCGAGCTCGAACCCGTCCAACGTGTTCAGGATTGCCCAAAGCGAGTGTCAGCTCGTCATTCTCTCTATCGGGAATGTACTCTCCCTTTCTGACCTTTTCAATTGCATCTATAAGCTTCTTCGTGACTGCTTCAATTTTGTCCTTCCATTTCCCCTGCGCAACGATCTTCCCTGTCATTGGGTCCAACCCTGCCCCATGCGCGAACAACCAGAGCCTGGGCCGGTCGGGCTAGTCCCATGTCTGTGGAGTGATTCCTGCATCCATCAGTTTATCTTCAAACGCTCTCCACTTCGGAATGGCAGTCTTGTAGCCACCTGACCCCAAATGATGGAAAAATTCCTTCTTTGAAGCATTTTTCTTATTTGTGACCGATCGGGACACATGAGTAGACGATTGCTTATACCTCTTAAATGCGGGCCAGTGATCTTTTATCTTCACTAGATTATCATTGAATACTGGATCTTCATGCTTATATTTCTCCCATAATTTTTTCTTCCATGTCTGGAATAGCATGGCCATCTTCTTGAGAGTCCATTCCTTGAGTTTCTTCTTCTGGCCTTCCGTCATGTCTTCCGGTAGGCTGAAGCGTGTCAGTAGATTGTCGCAAAGAAAAAATTTCAACGCGTCGTTGACATAACTAGCTTCAGTCCCCGCGTTCTTCGGCTTATACCACTCTTGAATGCTGATCGGTACATGGTCCCTAACAAGAACTCCAGCTTGATTTATAAATTTGCGGCAGTGCTCTTTCGGATGCACCGGTTCACCGTTATCATTAAATGCGACGAGGGCTAACCTACCCTCGCCCTTTAGCAATTGCGTCGGGCCTCGTTTTGTTTTAACAGACTTGCTCGATGATCCAGAAGGCTAAAAGAAAAATGATTCGTTAATAAGTGCAACACAAATAAATGAATGCATCTACTGATGAACATAGACTTGATACATAAATATACACCTCGCCGGAGTTTGTTATGGACACTTTGTTCTCTCTTCTAATCTCTTCAGACTCAAATCCCTCACCGACATCGTTCAGAAATTGTGTGAGCTCAAAGTCATCTCCATCGTGTTCCGGCCCACGGGCACTCTCAAATATCATTCTCTGCACGGCTTCTTCTTGATCCTCATTTCGGACGAAGGTGTCGTCCTCCATAGCTCAATGTCACTACAAAATTAAGAAAACAATTAATTCATTCATCATGTCATCCGGAGATGGATAACAATTGAAATGAAGAAATCAATAACCCTAACCCTAACACTCGGCGCTTCCGGACTAGTTGAACTATTCTGAACAACTTTCGTGTTCAGAATAAATTCATCCGGAGAGTTTTACGGTATCGGGCAATTATCGGACAGACAACCCAGAGGGGGGGAATGTCGATGTTCGTTGTGTTAGAGGGGGGTAGATGACATGTAGATATCCTATTCGTATTCGTTGTATTTTTCTAATCAATTTGCATGTATAAAGTTTTTGAATCAGACTTACGGTTTAAAAGATATTGAATTTCAAAGTTTTATTCAATTTAAAAGAATTTCTGGAATTTCTTTTATTAGTTAATTAAACATTATCCACAAGGAATCTTTGACTAGGTCCTAATTAAACAGTGGGGCATACATGTCATACACTACTAATTTAAACTAATTCATCTAATCTAATTTCTTACATGTGGGAATTTCTTTTATTATTATAACAACATTATCCAGAACATTATCCAAAACAGTGCCTGACATGTGGGACCCACATGTCAGCCTCTGTTTATTTATAAAACATTTTATTTAATTTTAAATATCCCTGGACCCACATGTCATATCCTCAACAATTATCAAAAATCAATTTTATTAATAAAAAGGCAGTGGGGCCCAGGTGTCATACTAACAAGAGCTTAATTAACCATACTAAAAAGGCAGTGGCACGGGGGGAGGGGGGCACGCCGGTGGCTGAACTGCGGCGAGGTTGGCCGTGAGCTCGCCGCAGGCCTCGAGCGGCATGTTAAATGCGTGCCCCAGGCCACGGGGGCGAGCTCGCCAACGGCCTCGAGCTACGGCTCTAATGGCGACGAGGGATACGGGGTACGGGGAGCGCAACGGAGAGGTGGAGAAGGTGGCCCTGCTCACCAGGAACACGTAGAGGAGGGCAACGGGCTCGGGGAAGTTTTGTAGTCGCCGGAATCGACGACGAAGACGGCGGCGATGCAGAGGGGAAACGGCGGTCTTCGTGTGCAGCAGTGTGTGAGAAGATGTGAGAAGTGGCTTGCGCGGGGTCGATTTGGGGAAGGAAAGGACCTTTGGTACCGGTTCCAACCCCAAACCGGTACCAAAGGTCTTTGGTACCGGTTGTAGGAGCGAACCGGTACCAAAGGTCCAGCCCTGTCCCCATCCCACCGATGGAAATTTGGCCGAAAACCTTTCGTACCGGTTTGGGGTTCCAACCAGTACCAAAGGCCTTTTTTCTTTTTTTCTATTTCTGTTTCCTTTCTATTTCTTTTTTTTATGTTTCTTTCTTTTTTCTATTTCTTTTTCTTTTATTTTCTGTTTCTTTCTCTTTTTCTATTTTTTTCTTTTCTTTTCTATTTATTTCTCTTTTCTATTTCTTTTTTTTCTATTTCTATTTCTTTTTTTTCTGTTTCTTTCTCTTTTTCTTTTCTATTTCCTTTTCTTTTCTTTTCTATTTATTTCTCTTTTCTATTTCTCTTTTTTCTATTTCTATTTCTTTTTTTTCTGTTTCTTTCTCTTTTCTATTTATTTTTCTTTTATTTTCTGTTTCTTTCTCTTTTTCTTTTCTATTTATTTCTCTTTTCTATTTCTTTTTTTTCTTTTTCTGTTTCCTTTCTATTTCTTTTTTTTTATGTTTCTTTCTCTTTTCTATTTCTTTTTCTTTTATTTTCGGTTTCTTTCTCTTTTTCTTTTCTATTTCTTTCTCTTTTTCTATTTCCTTTTCTTTTCTTTTCTATTTATTTCTCTTTTCTATTTCTTTTTTTTCTATTTCTATTTCTTTTTTTTCTGTTTCTTTCTCTTTTCTATTTATTTTTCTTTTATTTTCTGTTTCTTTCTCTTTTTCTTTTCTATTTATTTCTCTTTTCTATTTCTTTTTTTTCTATTTCTGTTTCCTTTCTATTTCTTTTTTTTATGTTTCTTTCTCTTTTCTATTTCTTTTTCTTTTATTTTCTGTTTCTTTCTGTTTTTCTTTTCTATTTCTATTTCTTTCTCTTTCTCGAATTAAAGTACATAGCTCAACTGAAAATTAAGATACACATGGCTAGATTCGAATGTTGGAGTCGCCGATGTATTATAGGAGCATACCACATCACCTTCGCAGGAACCCTCTTCCTGGGGGTGGACTCGCCCTCAACATCGCCAGGGTCATCTCGCCTGATCTTATACCTCAGTGCACCACATACCGGGCATGCATTCAAATTCTCGTACTCCTTGCGGTAGAGGATGCAGTCATTGATGCATGCATGTATCTTCTGCACCTCTAATCCTAGAGGGCAGACAACCTTCTTTGCTTCGTACGTACTAGAGGGCAATACGTTCTCCCCTGGAAGCATCTTCTTTATTATTTTCAGCAACTTTTCAAATCCCTTGTCAGTAGTACCATTCTCTGCCTTCCATTGCAGCAATTCCAGCGTGGTACCCAGCTTTTTCTGGCCATCTTCGCAATTTGGGTACAACAGTTTGTTGTGATCCTCTAACATTTTCTCCAACTTCAACCTCTCCTTTTCACTTCCGCAGTTTATCTTCGCATCAAGAATGGCCCGACCCAAATCGTCATCGGGGTCATCAAAAATCGGCTCATCAAAAATGGGCTCTTCTTCAGCTTCGTCTTCCCCCATTCTACTATCACCGTCTTCAGTGAAAATAGGATAGTTGTCACTATCCTCTTCTTCTTCGTTGTCTTCCAATATAACCCCCCTTTCTCCGTGCTTGGTCCAACAATTATAGCTGGGCATGAAACCGTTCTCCAGCAGGTGGACGTGAATGGTCTTTGAGGTAGAGTAATCCTTCATATTCTTACAGGAACTACATGGACAATAGATGAAACCATTCGTCCGGTTGTTTGCCTCAGCCACGCTGAGAAAATAATGCATGCCTTTAATGAAGTCGGGATGGCACCGGTCACCGTACATCCATTGCCGACTCATTTGCATTATATATGTATATCAAAAATCATTAATTACACAACATCATAGATATATGAGTGACCAACTTAATTAATATTCAAGTTTATCACATAAAACTAAGTTTTTTTTATAAAAAAGAAGGGGCTCACCGAGGTGGTACGGTGTCGGCTAGGGGACGACGCTGGCGATCGACAACGGTGAGGACGGGGATGATACTAAAACCTACAAAACATAATATAATTTCAGCTCAAATTTCATATAAATAAAATAAAATCCCTAACTTAGTACCGGTTCTCCACATGAACCGGTACCAAAGGACCAGCCCTGGCCCCACCCACCATCTTTTTTGCTTTATTTAATTTTCCAGTTTCTAGCACTACAAATGAACTCCGAAAATGTTGAAACTTGGCATGGTATCATCATTTGACCCACATAGCATGTGCTAAAAAGTTGAGAGGGTTACGGCAAAAACTGGATGGTGGCGGTGCCGCGGAAGGGGAAGACTTCGCGAGAAGAGAAATAGTGGAGGTTGGCTTTGCGCGTGCTTTTAACCTCACCCGGCTCTGAATCCCACCAATCAGGAAGAAGTACACGGATCGCGTGTTTCTTTTAAGCGCTTGTGAGTCGTTGTATCCGGCTTGTGAGTCGTTGGATCTGGGAACCGGCATGTACACAATTAAGGTCTCGCGCTAGTACCGGTTTGTGCTAGCAACCGGGGCTAAAGAGGCACACGACCCCTATATATATCCCACCTCTCGGACACTCGGTGTGTACGAATACAAATCATTCGGATTGGCCTGCATACGCCCAACGGTGCATTTGATGTGCGGGCACTCACGAGCCACAGTTGGGTTGTATGCAAGCGAAACCGTGTGTTTTGTTGATATATCTAGAAATCCTTCAGTTCATCGACCAAATACAAATCATTCGGATTGGCCTGCATACGCCCAACGGTGCATTTGATGTGCGGGCACACACGAGACACAGTTGGGCTGTATGCAGGCAAAACCGTGTGTTTTGTTGATATATCTAGAAATCCTTCAGTTCATCGACCAAATACAAATCATTCGGATTGGCCTGCATACGCCCAACGGTGCATTTGATGTGCGGGCACTCACGAGCCACAGTTGGGCTGTATGCAGGCGAAACCGTGTGTTTTGTTGATATATCTAGAAATCCTTCAGTTCATCGACCAAATACAAATCATTCGGATTGGCCTGCATACGCCCAACGGTGCATTTGATGTGCGGGCACTCACGAGACACAATTGGGCTGTATGCAGGCGAAACCGTGTGTGTTTTTGATATATCTAGAAATCCTTCAGCTCATCGACCAAATACAAATCATTCGGATTGGCCTGCATACGCCCAACGGTGCATTTGATGTGCGGGCACTCACGAGCCACAGTTGGGCTGTATGTAGGCGAAACCGTGTGTTTTATTGATATATCTAGAAATCCTTCAGTTCATCGACCAAATACAAATCATTCGGATTGGCCTGCATACGCCCAACGGTGCATTTGATGTGCGGGCACTCACGAGCCACAGTTGGGCTGTATGCAGGCGAAACCGTGTGTTTTGTTGATATATCTAGAAATCCTTCAGTTCATCGACCAAATACAAATCATTCGGATTGGCCTGCATACGCCAACGGTGCATTTGATGTGCGTGCACTCACGAGCCACAGTTGGGCTGTATGCAGGCGAAACCGTGTGTTTTGTTGATATATCTAGAAATCCTTCAGTTCATCGACCAAATACAAATCATTCGGATTGGCCTGCATACGCCCAACGGTGCATTTGATGTGCGGGCACTCACGAGCCACAGTTGGGCTGTATGCAGGCGAAACCGTGTGTTTTGTTGATATATCTAGAAATCCTTCAGTTCATCGAGACTTTTTGTGTGTTCAAAATGAACCATTCAAAGCCACATCATCAATTTTCAACCCTTTCTGACTTCATCTGTCAATTTTCCTCATTTTTCTTCGCTTGTGTCCTTTGCTTATTGCGCCGTAACCATCAATTTTCAACCCTTTCTGACTTCATCTGTGCGGAAACTAAGTTTTTTTATAAAAAAGAAGGGGCTCACCGAGGTGGTACGGTGTCGGCTAGGGGACGACGCTGGCGATCGACAACGGTGAGGACGGGGATGATACTAAAACCTACAAAACATAATATAATTTCAGCTCAAATTTCATATAAATAAAATAAAATCCCTAACTTAGGCATTTCATCGAACACCTTGCTAGCACTAGAAAAATAATACGAGTTAACTAGCAAAGAGATGAGCTAAATTAGGAACGGCGGAAGAAAGGATGATATTGCTAACCCTTGGATAGATAGATGTCGTTAATCTTGTTAAAATGGTGGACAAAAATGAAGATTTGTTGGAGTGTGAGAGGTGCAAAAAAATTAGAAATGTGAGACAGAGGAAGAAATGAAGGATGAATCGGGTGGGCATGGGACAATGTTGAATCGGGTGATTAGTACCGGTTCTCCACATGAACCGGTACCAAAGGACAGCCTTGGCCCCACCCACCGTCTGAAATTTTGGCCGAAAACCTTTAGTACCGGTTCCTAACTCGAATCGGTACGAAAGCTCCTCGCCCGCCTGAACGCCCAAACCGGTACGAAAGACCCTTTTAATACCGATTCGTAAGGAAACCGGTACTAAAGGCTTAGACGGTTGCCCCACTTTCTACTAGTGTTCATTGTTAGCATCGAGAAGTGGTTGGCAACGAAGACTCCTTCGATCCGTGGCGGGTTGATATGCTTGGAATGGAAGAGGGGCTTCAATGTTATATCCACCTGGCAGCTACTGGGAGGGTTTATTTCTCAACCATATGATCGTGCGCTGGTAAGAGAAGATCGCACGGTCGCGGGAACGATGTCAACGATGCACGTACCATCGGGTCTTGATGTACGCGTGCTTGTACGGGGGATAGGCAAGACCGTGGAGGCGCCCGAGAGAATACCACGCGTGCACACACATGTAGTATATTCTTATATCCATTCATGTGATACCGCGAATATGACACATACTGGTTTAGAGCAACCGTGTAATACTGTTTCCTTCCATCACACGTAATTCTTTTAACTAGATGATCTCCCGCGCGTTGCTGCGAGAATTGTTAATAGATAATTTGATATTTTCAAATATAAGAAAATTTATGAAACATAATATAATTTAATTATAAATTTTTTAAAATTAATATTGTTTAGAGTAAACATTTAATAAAAAATGATGATAAATGAAAAATGAGTGTTTATTTTTTTTACTTTATTATCTTGACAATATATTGGTGAGATGATATGAGACGAAAAAAATGTTGAGTAGACACAGTGGAGACATCACCCTTGATTAAATATATTACAATGATAGCATACATATGTGCATTCATAAAAACAAACTGTCGCTTAGAAAAACAATATGTGTGGTAACTTCTAATTTGATTCTCTATTACAAAAGTTACTTATAAATTTGAGTGCAAAAGAAAGTTGATATTTATATGTGATAAGCTGCATACGCATGCGAAGTTAATGGGAGCTTTCTTATGTGGCATACTTTGCATGACCTAGTGTGAAAGAAAATTAAAATAATTGGCTTAGTGGGATGGTGAGGTGGACACCTTACATGTTGAGAGAATTGGGACCAACTTATTAAGAATGTAAGATTCAAACGAGTGCCCACTAGAGCACATAATTTTCTCCACACAATCATGTGCACTATCACAAGTTCTCGCACGGGAATTGAATTTAGCAAACAGTATGGAGAACTTCGCACACATACTTTGGAACTTGTGGCATGTTTCCCATCATCACACACATTGCTTTATTTCTATCGTGTGCACCTCATGCACACGATACACACGAGTCAATTGTGCACGTTCTCGCGAGTTATCGTACACAAGTTGAACAATTGAACTGTGCGTTCGATATCGCACATGATTCTCTTTTCAGAGTTATGTCGATGAATTATCCATTGCACACTTTTTAAGGCACATAATTTGAATTCCAAAACATGTGTGATGCCTTCATCGCACACAGTTCAGTGCTAACGTGTGATATGTGGAACTTAATAGCACCATTTTGCACCTATGGTTGTTTCTCCTACTTCAGTTGTGAAGGAAGAGGATACCACTATGTTCCATTTCTTTCATTTATTAAACGATTAAAAACATAAATGGACACAATATGATGATATCAATCCAACAAATAACATATATTGTCACGATTCACAAGGAAATGAAAAACTCACAGCTCGCAGGCACGCACACACATGCCATTTATTCAATATACCATTCATAGGTGTAAACACTAGAACCTATTAGTAGTTGTTGTTCTCCCAGAACTGAGATTGGAGCCAATCAATCAGCTTCTTTTCCACCTGAAACGCCGTGGCCAAAACATCATCCGAAATAGGTGGCTTCGAGCCAAACACTGCATTCGCAATAGAAATAACCCCAGGGTTTTGGCTGCTGAGTGATGACAATGCAGCCGCTGGCTTGTCATGCGCTAGGTTCATTTGGAAGTGGATCATTGCCTTTGGGAACACAAATACGTCACCCTTCTTGACCACCCTAGAGAAGAGCCTATTTGGGTTGGATGTGACAAACCCAAGGTAGAGTGTTCCCTCAAGCACAGTGAGGATCTCGGTGGCACGGGGATGTATATGTGGTGTGTTTACACCCAATGGTCCATAATCGATGCGTGCCAGTGAGATGCCGAGGGTGTTAAGGCCAGGGAAATTGATGACGTTGATGTTGGTGACGTTGGACCTAACCTTGTTCTTGGTCTCCCTAGGTTGGTCAAGCATGGCTGGATTGAAGAAATCTTCCGTGTTGACGGCCATGGGGTCCTTGCAAGGAAACCCGTTTACTGTCACTGCACACATAGATGAAGTAAGTATAGTGTGTGGTTTGAGTAAGTAGAAATTTACAATAGTTTGTTTTAGTATCAAAATAGCATGCAAAGCACAGAGTAACTCGAGGTGTGATCACTTATATGCTACGAGAACATTATAGCGCATTGCTTCAATTAAGGATACAACATACATACACCTTATAGTATATATGTACCTGGCGACTTCATGTCGGCGATGCAGAAGTCTTGAAGAGGGCTAGGATCGTATGCAGTGGCCTGCCATGAAGCCAGGGCAAGAAGGACAACGCTGAGAAACAAGGAAGAAGAGGAGGCCATTGTGAGATGGTTTGTCCATGGAGGCATGGATAGATGTCCTTATATAGCCCCACATTTGCCCAAGGTGGCGCAAGCAAATTGTGGTGACATGCATGATCGAACTTTCGCATGCATGTGAGCAAAGAGGACAAGTCAAGTACGAGAGGAAATGGTCGACCCAGGTTGAAATAGTCGCTGCTAGGTGCTAGAACTTGATTGGCCGTTCAACATCTCAAAGTTTTATTTATATACGTATGCATTCATCTGCTCCTCTAAGTAACCTTACGTGTGCATGCGATTACATATTTTGCAACACAGAGTATGCACAGAGGTGGCCGAGAATCCTGCTGATTTTGCTCCTCCGTCTCCGGGCGGTGCGGTGCCATCTAGCCCGGCTCCGGGCCGGGCGGCGGTGCTATCTAGCCCATGCTCATCGTATGTGTAGAGACTTGAGAGATATGCATTGGCATATTCAATTCAACCGAGTAGCATTTGCATGCTTGTAAAAATGGTGGATACGGACGATCGATGACTTGTAAACAAAGTCTGCTCGTCATCATATCTTTATCTAGTACGTCATACTATCTGCTCCTATAAAGCAACACAAAATCAATTGCATGTTTGTAAAAAAGGTACATTCCCCATGTTATTCCATTATCTCATGTATGAACCGTTTTTGTTACTTGGTTTCAAAGTTATTATGCTGGCTGCACGCCGTCACCAGCGGGTGCACCGACGTGGCCGAGGGAGGCCGCCACCGTAACCGTACTGATTGACGACATACCCTGCAATCCTTCTTCCTCGAACCATCGACGCTGCCATAGACACACCATCGAGATGGAAAGATTCAACTTATTAGTTATATCTAGACACAGCTGCAACTATCAACGACATAAGTGTCATCGGAGATGATTTTATTGTACGCCGTAACTACCGTCGCCGGAAAGGGTCAAAGTTAGAGATGCCTAAAATCCCAAAACAAAGGGAACTATAACTCCGTCTTGTAGATCAAGGCCTCCTTCCCTTTTCTATCTACATGGCTGGAGAAGGAGGAGGTGCTGGCAACCTGCCGACGATGGAGAAGTGATGAGTGACGAACTGAAGATTGCCTCTCATTGGGGTTAGAAGAACAAATGGCCTAGGGAGCTTTCTGCTAGGGATTGGTTGACTTTAATGAGCTAGATTATCACTAACTTAGCCATTTGTGAGTTGTCGGATTTTAGATCAACGGAGCAAGTATCGTTTCATTGATAGAGTTTCACCTTTACAATTTTGACGTGTTTCAATAATGTGAAACCGTGTGACACATTTTTGAATCTAGGTTTGTTAGCGTTTCAGGCTCAATTCCTAACCTACGGCTCACGTTCGGACATTTTCAGTGTGCATCGAACACACCAAAAAAGCGATGGGTCCATCACATCTCAAAAAAAACTAGCTTGAAAAAAGGTGGCATATTCTTTCTTATAAGATAGTCCTATCCTGATCCTTTCATAATATTCAAGATGGGATTAAATTCATTGACAACATCAAGGCCAAACAGGCTGACAAGGTTGTTCATAGAGGCAACGTCAGGCTGCTGCATATTTCAGCCTATCTGAGCCCAAAATATGGAGTATGCTTGACATCTGTGTGTACACATCTGTACCTGCCAGTACTAAAATTTGTAAGCTTTTCTGATAGCCTCCATGTGTACCAGTAGAAACTTGTCTTGAGTGTACTGCATTTCTACGTAGATTTTTTAGTGTGGTAACCTATCCTAGAGGTTTTCTTTAATGATGACCAGTTCAATGATGGAAAAGTCAGTGGTCGTGACAAACATGGGAATATATATATATGTACGTGCCTTGTAGTAGTTGTGCTTGGTTGCACAAGCAAGATTATTATAAGTTCAGTCGGTGACATGCTTCACATCCCTATGCAGCATATGTGTGCCGTTATATATTGAGGCCATACGAGGATACAATATCGTCAAAAAGAAAGTTCCAATGTACGGATAGGCTTATCCTTTTTCTAGAATTGTATAGTCACTCATATACTGTATATGCCATAGTTGAAAAAAGATTTACGGACAAAGTGGGATACGCTTTGGACGCGATGAGGGATGATAATGGGGTCCATGGTCGTTGCTGCCAAGGGGATGGATAAAGGGAGTTGACATTATTTTTGCCAAACCGTGTAGGAGAAGTGCACGTCACCATAGTATATCAGGAAGAGGAAAACAGTGCAAAGTATGACGCGGTGCAAGGGCCACAACAACAAAACAAAGGACACTATTGATATTGGATTTTTGGCGCGGCAAAAATTAGAATTAAAATCGCTTCAAATGAAATGATTTTCAATATGAAAAGTCATCATATATATCGTCAAAGTGAACAATTTTAATGTGAAGTTATCTTCAGCCGAGGATGTACGAGGCCTCAAGGGCCAAATCAAGGATGCTACAGGTCCCCGCAATAAATGGAGATGAGCAATTTCAAGATGGTCGGACATTTGGCTCCAAGTCCAACGAAAAGCCGAACAAAATTCATGAGAGCACTACGTTCAGGCGTCGTGCAACAAAAGTTCCATTTTTTTGTTGTTGCAAAAGTTAGAAAACAAGCCGAAGCGCCCTCAAGATCACCGTCCACTAAGAAACATTCAACACAAAAGTTGTTTGTCTCATCGAAACGGATACATTTTCTTTTGGGCTCATCTCGTTTCAATATCATATTACTTCCAGATACACGAACAATACTTTATTGTAAACAAAACTGGGAATGGATAGACTGTGTGGTCATATTGTTAGGCCGGACTTGCCGCACGTACGACCTCACGCTAGTGATGAGTTTGAGTTGCATCACATTTTGACAATTTTCATGAAAATTAAAGTTTTTTTCATATGAGAAGTTCAATTGTCTCATATATAGATGAGAGGTGAAAAATGATTGAACAACAACACATAATCGATTTCCGGTGCTTTACCTACTACTTTATTTGTTGTCTCTTCATTTTTTTTCATCCTCGTTCTTCATGTCGAAGAGCAACGAATCTTGAGGCTCTATTGTTGATTAGGTTGACCTAGAGGAATCCATAGCCATCGCACTCCATGACAGGGTTCCTTTAGTCGCGTGGGGTTTTGGATCTTCAAATTTTTTTTGAGGTTATATTAAAAATTTATCACCGACATGTCTTGTCAATCGCGCTCTTAATGAGGCTCGCCTCCGAAGATGTTGTATTACGTAATACGTTTCGCACTGCACGTCGGGGGTACACGCTAACATGTTCTTGTGCGAACAAATACACGTACATCCACACACAAAAATGCACTGTCGGGTGGTGGTTGACTTTTACTCCGAGAAACCCGAAAAGTCCATATTAGGGTTTACAAAAGGACTTTCATGACGGTCGCTGATCTAACCGGTGTTGCACATCTGCTGACCCATCAAAAATGTTTACATAGACTGAGTTCAGGGACGGTAGTACAACTGGGACCTTGTTACCTAGGAGGACTAGGGTTCAGTTGGAGGCTCTCGGCAAACTAGACATCACACCAAGGAGGAGGCAACACCCTTGGTGATTGCTGGCCGTGAAGGAGAGCCAGGGAAGTGGCGGCTTGCGGGGAAGATTTTGTATCGCAACATGTTTTATATGCAGAATATTTCAAGTGCTTTGTGCCAGCTTAACAAAACTATGAAGGGTTGATTTTCCAGTCTTTTGGTGAAACACATTTGTGGCCGAGTTCGTGATGCAACGGGATTGTGATCGCGCATGGGAGGGCTCGCCATGGCACACTAGTAAGCATGTAGTGATTCCACCTGAGTTTGAAGAGCGCATACACCACCTGGAGGCAAGCAATTGTGAAAAAAGATTGATAAGAAGGTTGATTTTCTGCACTTTGATCACATTGGTAGATTTTTTAGGGCAAATTTCCTTTGATGTAGATAAACCGCTTAGAAGGTCGATTTTAACGATTCGGAAAGGAGACAAAGCACAAATCTGTACGAGTTCCAATACAAAAATATCCCTCTTTTTTGGGTTCTCTTGTGGTCGGTTGGGTCATGTTGATCCTTATTAAAGTCCGACGCTCGGGTCTCATGATGTAAATGAAGACCCGCCCTTCAAGTCTAGCCTAAGGGCAGCGGATGAAAGTAAGATGTCAGATCTAGTGACAATTCGTCACGTGAACAGTATCCCCAAACTAGTTTTCATAGGAAGAAACAAGCGTAACATGGAGTGCCGACTAGCTTGGTGTGAAAGTTACACCTCCTAAGGAGAAAGAACCAATGAACAACAGAAAGGGAGGGGCTCAACACAAGGTCTATAGGAGGATTGAGCAACTGCTCATGACTGATGGTCATGATTGTGGTGTGAACAACAACGAACTTGCAGTTAACAATGCTCAACAAGTTGATCTGGGTAATGATGGTATGGCGCGAGTATTGAAGAGAGGGACTAAAACAAGAGGATACCCACACCGATTAGTTTAGAAAATTCGGCATTGGATGGTGACCAACACTGCCTATTCCGATGAATTGCTTGAGTTGGAATTACCGAAGGCTTGAGAACCCGGAGGTAGTTCGCGAGGTTCGCAAGGTTGTGAAGAAGGAAAGGATCTACTCTACTCTTTGTTGTGGGGACAAAGATTAGAGCAAAGATATTGGAAATTCTGCATAATTCCTTGGGTTTATCCACATGTTCTGATGTTGATAGTGATAGGATAAGTGGAGCTTAGGGTTTTTATAGTAAAAAGGTGTTAATTAAATAAGGAACTTTAGCTCTGGTCATATATATGTTATGCTGTAGAAATCCGATGGTGCCTCGGTTCTATGAAGATTTACTGGCTTCTACGACGCCTCGAGAGTGGAAGATAGGAGACATAGTTGGAGGTGCATGACAATATTGCATGTCATTTGTCAAAAAGCTTGGTTGTGCATGGGAGGTTTCAATGAGAGATTGTAAGTTACTAAACACTTTGTCATGCAACGAGGCCATACCGGTAGATGTGAGCCTTCCGTGATGTGGTGGGTGATTATGAGTTCAAATATTTGGGCTTGTCGAGGGTTTTTTAGACATGGGATAGCTGATAGATGGGAGAGGCTAATGTGAAAACCCAGCTAAACCAAGGTTTTTGTAGATGCTCACACGAGAGTATGACATATATGTGCAATTGAACATGATAAAAAAATGATTGAGATTCGTGATTCACTAAACGTGATACATAAGAAGGGATCGAAACAATTTTTATATGGAAAATCGTATATATTATGAAAATATGGTTGTTGAGACTTGGAGAAGGCAACGTTATGATGATGGGTTGTCCGACATCTATTATACTATTTAGCAATTGCAAAGAGAATTGTGAGAATGGGGTTCTAAGGAACTCAAATGGCTATCCAAGGTTGTTTGAAATTTGCAAAGGGAGCCTGACAAGTTGCACCCTAGTCTATTGTGTGTGGCACGCCAGACTAGAAGTCCAGTATGAGGAATATGTGTGAAGCTCTTAGGCTAGAGCAAATGTGGACATGCCATCAGTTTATGGTTCAGCTGTTGCACGAGGTACACCGCAACACCTCATATTTCCACACTCAAGTGGCATAGCGGAAACATATGAACTGTATCTTTGGGATGCGGTTAAGTGATGGATCGACCTATGGAACTGCAGACGAGGATCGAGGAGAAGTTTGATCATTGTATCAAGCTCTCTATACTTCCTAGGATCTAATGATATGAATGATCTTCTTCAAAATGTCATGTTGCATGTATTGCCAGTGGCCAAAGTTGCTCTGAATATACCCTTCGAACTATCTAAGGTGTGGGTGGCGCTTCTTCGGCGCCATCGAAAGCACCTAGTTTCGGCGGGTTTACAGCGGGGGGTTTCTGCTACATTGGGACCTTGTCCATGGATATCTAGTTCCATATGTGTGGAGTTTGTGAATGGTTGAGAGTTATCTATGAGCTTCAATGTCACTTCTATCACGCTTATACTAAAGGTACACCTACAGGCTATCTCTTAGTATGGACCCATCTTTGTATTCCCAAAGCATTATAAATATGCTTCTAAGATTATTACTAAGCGTCTTGGAGAATGGCTGGATGTGTTAGTTGGTGAGGAATAAAGTGCATTAGTCCCCCAAAGCCTTATTTCAGATAACATATTGTGTCTTTTGAAAGTATTCACTCGATGGTAAGAAGAAAGAGAGGAAAGAATCATTTTGTGTGCTATGAAACTTGACACAATCCAAGCTTATGATATGGAGATGTGGCATTGTTTGGAGGCTATTTTGTTCAAGATGTGCTTTAGCATCAACTTTGTTTTGTTGATTGTACGATTGACAATGTGTGGGAATGGGAATCGATTGTCGTTCTTTACACCATCGCGGGGTTTACAACAGGGTTTCAAAATAATGGTCAAAGTTGTTTGAAAATTCATAACAAGTTCATATGAACTCAGAAAAATACAAATAAGATATTCAAATGTTCAAAAACCATCACCTACATTTGCATGTCATTTTTATTCATGAAAATATATTGTTCAACCTTGTATACGTTTAATAACATTAATAAAATTAATAACCTCGGGTAGTTTAAAAATTACTTTTCCCCTTAGTGTAAATGACATGTACATAAAGGCAATGCTTTCTTAATTTATATCTTATTTGCATGTTGCCGAGTTTGTATGAATTTTTACAGTATTGGTCAAATGATCAAAGGGCATTCGAACGAGCTTAGAACAAACCTGAGACCAAAAACTGAGCAAAGCCGAAAAGTAAGAGAAAATCTATGTGTATGTTCTGACTAAGGGTAAAAATGTAATTATCCCTTGATTGTGATCAACAAATTGCCATATTGATGATTATTAATTTGACTAACCCCATATAACGACTCTATTATAGTTTTTTTAGACTCTATTATAGTTGCTCTAAGTTGTATGTTGTTACACAAGCCAGCAAACGTGTACATAAATAGAAAATAATTTCAAAAAAACCAAAGGATCATACCCTCGTCCTCAGTGACGAATACAGAAAAGAGATTACTACCAAGAATATGTTTTATTATCGAGAATTTGTACTCCCTCTGATTTTGATATTCGGTAACTTTTTTTACAAACGGATGTATGTAGATGTATTTGAATTCTAGATGCATCCATTTAACGGCGACTAATTCCAAACAAATGAGATCGAAAATGAATCCAAATTTGAATAGGTGTAGCCAAATAGGCATCATCTCCTCCTGCTCACTCCAGCCGCTGCAGTCGCTCGTCCCAAAATTTGGATCTGTGTAACCGTAGCACTAGAAACCCTAATCCCTCCAGCCGCCGCACTCCCCCGTCCCCTCTCAAACTTCTCTGCCGCCAGGCTCCGGCGGCTGCCGCCGGTGCGCGACAGTCCTCCGGTCTTTCTTCGAGCTCCAGCGACAAACCTTCTCGGCCGCGACGGCTCCCCAGCCTCCCTTCGAACTCCGGCGACAAGCCTTCTCGGCCGCGACGGCTCACCGACCTCCCGCGCATCACCTCTACGCCGCGGCCGCGCCCGCCTCCCTTCGAACTCAGGCAGCACGCCAGCTCGGCCGCGACGCCCCGCAGCCACTTCCTCTACTGGAGAGAGCCAAGGTCCTCCTCTGCTAGGGTTCGGGAGGCCCCTCCACCCAGGCGCCTCCTCCCCTGACGACCAGTTCTTTCCCCGGCAGCAAGGTGAGGAAAGTAAAACCTTCGAATTCTATCCTCTGATGTGCATTTTCATCACGAATCAAGCCATTAGAAATTTTGCACAGTAGGAACAAAATAGTTTATCTAGATTGTAGAGCCTAGGAAACCATATGCATTTGTGTATGATATGACTCCAAAGGTTATTTATGATGCTTGTTTATAAACTTAACTGAACTTAAGAAGCACTGATACATGGATATGGGTGATACGGGATAAGTCATTTTTCCAGAAACAGCCATATGGTGACACGGGAGTAAAAATATATCATGTAATAAGGACAAAGTCGTTTTTTTGTATGTGAGATCAAAGTACTCTCCGTTTGTTATCTCCTAAATTAAGCCTACTAGTTTAATGCCCGTGTGTTGCCACGGGCTAATAAGTGAACCTATCATGCACCGTCAGGCTTCAAGTCCAACAAATTTCATTGCCCCAAAACAACAAACAAAAAATTAAGCTATCACGAGGCTCTCGATCACCTTCAGCTCTTGAGTCTGCTATGCTACATTGTCAACCTATTCCAAACCTACATGTGTTTTCTTGGATCCCATCAACTTGCCATAGTGATTTCCATCGTCCCTAACTTCGGATGGCTTGCAACATTCGTCATCCACTCCTTCCCTAGAGTTTGGACAAATCCAACAATTTCTCAAAGTAAAATGATATGAATGGGTGAATGATCCAATTGCTTTATTTGTCGCTTTCCTCGTGCAACAAGTCATTTTGGTCCCACATGTGATTCCTTTCTCCTTATACGTCTTTGAGGGCTCGTTTACATCTGCCTTGTATCTTTAGATTTCAATCCCTATCTCTCTCGTCGTGTCTCTCTCGCTACAAACCACATCCACCCATGGATTCAAAATAAACCAATGCATGTTCAAAAAGTTGAGAAAGGCATCTACTTTTTGCTATATATATCTCTAAAAATATGTTGAGTTTCACCCAAAAAATTATTCCCCTTATCCATTCTACTTACAACAATTCTTAGGAAAGAAAAATTCACCCTTTACATTTGGATCTTGTTTTTTGTTTGCCCGGGTGAAAGTTATCACAATGGTGATACACAAGTTAACAGGTCCGCGATGCATAAATTATCATTCCTTATTGGGTCATATTTCAACAACTTTTTTATGCCTAAGTAAAAAGTAGTCTTGTAACAAAAAATCATTGTTCCAAAATTCGGCCAGTTAATCGGCAATTCGGCCAGTTAATCGCTACACGGTGGGTCACCGAATAGACAATTAACCGATTTATCGGCCGATTACTGGAAAATTCGGCCGATTAACTGGAAAATTCGCCTATTTATCGCTATTCGGCACCCGACCGAGCAGACACCAGTTAACGAATTCCTGAACAATGCAAAAAATAGAAACCCGATGAGAACAAAAAACATTGTCGCAAAAGAAATGAATAAAAAAAATAAAATATAAATCATAAACATCAACGATGCACATACTTTCTAAAATAGATTCAAACAGTCCTGGTTGTCCTCAAACTCAACCTTAGTAGCCCAATCAATGCCATCCTCAACATATTCCTGATCACAGAAACCACATAATTTTCAGAAAGTTACTACAAGAGAGTTGATAAATCATGGAGTGACTATATAACAATCTCAATCTCGCCTTTCTGAATTTAGCTAATACAGAGAACTAGAAATAGCAATCTCAAGAAGTAAATGCAATACATTTTAATCTCAACAAATAAGGAAGAACGATAGGGTTTGTTTCACCTCTTGTGTTTAAAATAGCATCTATTATTTTTCTTTCAGATATGTTGTTTGGCAGGAAAGGAAGGAATTGCTTCTTCTTCTGATTTGCACTTTGCCTTCTCAGATTTTGACCTCAAAGAAGGAGAGGGCCACATGCAGTTTCAAAACTTTAAAATGGCCACTGATGTACAGTTACAAATGAGTTCATCATCTCTAGAGCTCACCATCACCTATACTTGTGTGATATGCAGTTAGAAATTAGTGTGATGCCTGAAATTTATCATGGTTCTTAACTGACAGACAAGCATGTAAGATCACAAAACTGCAGCAGCAGTACCCTAAATTCACCAAAACTGGGAAGTTTTTAATTTGGAAAATTTATGACAACATTGATTATTCAATCTCTATATCTATTCTATAAATGAGTGGCCAGGACAATTATTTTTACAATTACATACAAGTAGGAAGAGCTAGTAGAGAAAATATGTACGTACGGACGTACCTAGTAGCAGACCCTTGCATTTCCTTCACATCTTTGGACTAACTCTTCTTCATCCTGTGAAATATTCTAAAGTTTTTTTCCACTTTTGCTGTAACAAAGAACCCATTAGGTTTTGAGTGAAAGCAAGAACTGAAATATGGCATGTTTCTTTCCATCAATTCCAAATAGCACCAGAGGAAGAAAATTCCAGAGAGTGAACTGAAAATAAGAGTGCCCCTTGTTCAGCCTGAGAACCTGAAAATAACCTGCTAGCTTCTTTCCATGAAGCTGAAAATAACCTGAAGAGCGCTAGCTCCATGAACCTGAAAATAACCTGAGAAGCCACACCATTACCCTCCTCCACTTCGGGCTACGGTGTCAGACCCTCACCCTCCTCCATCATGCCATGGACGCTCGAGACTGAGCGCGGCTCAGCGCCATGGGTCGGCCCCTCTTTAGCCGTGCTCACCGGCAGCCGAGTCGCACCACAGCCTTTCCTACCCAATGTCATCGCCAGCTCGCCGCGCCTTGGACCGCGGCCTCCGCAGCCGCGCTTCCTCCCTCTGCAGCCGCACCTTAGCCGGCATCTGCCACCCCATCTTGGACGCCATCCGCCGCCAACCTTGGCCGGGGCCCGCAAACACAACCCCTCCTGGATGGCAGAAACCCCCGGCCAAAGAAGGATCGGGGAGGGTGGCGACGGCTGCCATGGAAGGAGATGAGAGGGATGTGTGGGCGGGGGCTGCGTTTGAGGCGGCGTTTCAGGGAAGATGAGACAAACGCGATGAGCCATTTGTTTGGAAAACAATTGACATGTGGGATCGATCGATGGAGAAGATCGACAAGTACAAACTGGGAAAGAGAACGAGAGAAGGTAAGTTGATTACGTCCATGTGTGGTTTTCGTTTCTCAGTTATTTTCCTTCCTTAGTTTGTTCGAGAGAAGACGAGGACTTGGTTTTTTACCGCTGCATGAGGGATCTAGGAGAGGGGGCAGGGAAGTACGAACGAACGACTACGTACTCCCCCTTTAGGAGTAGAGATTCAAAGGACCCACTCAGAGGCATTAATTTCATTGGCGTTGGGCTTTACTTGGCTGCGCCTTTCCCATGTCCTGAACGTATCCACGGCGTATTGGTGGCATGCCCTTATTTTTTTTCCTTTTTATTAAATTCAGAAAATGGGGGGATACTTGGGGATATGTGTATCGACAGCAAATCTGGCTCGTAGCTGTATAGGATGTGTTTTATACGGGATATGTGAGGGGCAAACTTTGGAGTATCGTTGCTTTGTAGGCTTTAACGTGTTGTTTAACTTGTTCGCAAGTAGCTTTTCTGTTTTTATATATGAGATAGTTATGTTACATTGATAGGATTTGTCAAGCATTGAAGGTTGTTTTTTGTATAGCAGGTAGTTTCTGTTCCGATGTGTTAATTTGGATCTGATACTTGATTTATGTTGCATGAGCATACATGCAAATGAAAGGAAAATGGTACTCCCTCCGTAAAGAAATATAAGAGCATATAGATAACTACTTTAGTAATCTAAACACTCTTATATTTCTTTACGGAGGGAGTACATCTTAAGCCCAGGTTCCTGCTTTTCTCTAGAAACATTGTTTATGATAACTAGCTGCCACAACTCACTAAATCTGGACATGTTTCCTTCTATTTGCCTTTATGCTGATGTGCCACAAATCAAGTCACAGGTCCAGCTTAGCACATCAAAATAAATGACCCCATGTACTCCCTTCGTTCCAAATTAGATGACTTCCATTTGTTCACATATGTATCTAGCCCGGCCCAAAGCAGTTTACTAGCCCGAAGCTTTGAGACATGAACATGCAGGGTGTCCACGTCATTTTAACCTATTTCTACCTTTTATTTGCCTTTATTGGTACGTTGACCGTTGAACTAATAATTATGCGAATCAAAGATGTTATCACACTAGGAAACATCTGATGTAGTGACCTGGTAGTAAATTGCCAGTTTTAATGCCCAAGTGGTCACTGTCGAATACCAGTTGCGCATCAACTTTTTCCTACCAGTGTGCACACAACACAACATCAGAATCTGGCATGTAGATTCCATCCACAGGTAGTACTATAGACAAAAATACCAAACTGATAAATGTAGGATCAACTGTTTGAACCCGCAAAGGCCAACCCATGGAGGACTCCAACCACTATGACGAGAGTGTTGCTCTGTTCTTCTGGTAAGCCCTCAAGTTCTTGTTTAACTTGAGATTTTGAATTGCGTAATTTGTTTGAAACTATCTGGCAGTAAAAAATCCTCAGCCCCCTGTAATATTTATAAAACTGTATCCAAAACCCTGGTTGAGCTGCCACAGTACTTACCCTTGCTGCTGCTTTGACATGAAGCTGCGGCCAAACCACCTGCTGATGCTACCAAGTTTTGATCCAACAGTCCTAAGTACCCACTAAGCTACAGCGTGGGGAAATCGGGAGATCAAATGAGCACAGCTGTTCAGGCTGCATGGAGAGGCGGGGTGTACCTTGATTTCCATAGCACATTACATTCAGGGAACCATGGAGTACCAGTGATTTTTTGTTTCTTTTGAAAAATGGACAATTTAACACAACTGGATGTAGTATTATGCAACAACAACAACAACAACAACAACAACAAAGCCTGTCAGTCCCAAACAAGTTGGGGTAGGCTAATGTAGTATTATGCAAGGAAGATAATCAAAGCAAAGTTTGGCTTTCTTAGGAACAATATAAATCAACATTGTCAGATCTTTATGCCATGCCAATCCATTAAATGGTAGGAGGAAAACAGTTTGATAAGGCGGTATGCCACGGCGGAAGTTAGGAGTTTTCTATAATTTATATCTGAATGAATAATAACGTTAAAACTCAGTTTTTTTCAGTTTGTTATTATTAATTTCATATCTGAATTCATTTGTGTAGTTGAAATCATTGCCCCTTTGCCAGTATAATTATTAATTGATAGTTCCCTTTGTAAGAATAGTCCACAGGTTAAGGGTCAAAATTGGTCATTAAGGAAAGGCTATTGGATTCATGTGTTATACTGAAACTTATGGTTCATTTTGCATGGAGTGCATGATTGAAATAAAAAATATACAAACTTCATTCAGTGATTCTTATATGCGATTTCGAGTTATTGTTTGTGATTTACGTCAACCCTTGAGTTTTTTATTTTCAACTTCAACTGCACACAAGTTACTCAAATTCATTACTAACGTCAACATTTTTCATATACTCATTTATGAGGATAGGCAACAGATTCTTGCTGCAATATGGACCGACAAGGCAGGGACGACCATGTAAGTACATTTGAATATGCTCATCACTTTCTTTTTTAAACTGCTGTCTCTATTGTTTTGTATTTATGATGGGTGGGTAACACCGCTGCAGGAAGGGGTGAAAGTTGTTGGATTTGAAGTCCCAACATCACCAGATTCAAGCTACAGTAACCCTATTCCTGGGAATGAAGATGAAGCTCAGGAACCCCCATTGGTTCCTCCTCATCTGCAGCATACATTACTGAGCTTCCCGGCGAGCCATGATGACTCCAGCAGCTTCCCTCTGCCCCAACCCGTGGTGCTCAACCACCTCTACATAGAAAAGGAGAACTCAAGATCCGTCGTCGCCCTGGGGATTACACACCGGTTCAAGGCCAAGTTTGTGACTGTCGTGCTTTACAAGCCAGTACAGAGGCGGTAGCGTGGCAAACATCCATGTACTGTGTCGGCCTTTGTCCCCATTGTGTTATGGCGGCGTATCAAACCGATAGAATCCGTCTGTTGTAGTCCCGGAGAAACAGAGGGAGACTTAATCGACTGCTGGTGGTGGTGGTGATGAAAATGGTCTAGTTGGATGTTTGTCATCTCTGCATCTTTTTCAGACTCATTGGTGACAAATGCTGAACAGTGGTGTATGTCTGAAACTGCGAAACCCACATAGTGGGTGGATGAGGCTTGATGAATAAACCATGACACTGTACCAAGTTGATCGGGTTCGTCCTGTTGTAAATGCCGAAAAATTAAACGGGTTTGGCCTGTTGTAAATGTGTATCAAAGTGCTGATAAAATGCCAAGCTGGTAAAAGCTGAGTATTTGTTGATGTAAAGAAACTGAGAACCTGTTTGGTGTATGATACTAGATCAGATTGTAGTCTTGTAGGCCAAAAATTTGCAACGCCGGACGCTATCAGGTTGCTTTTGTTTGTACATCTTAGAGCATCTTTAATAGATGATGTACAATACATCACCAAATTGTGCTTCAGGTAAAATTTACATCATCAAAAAATGGCTTTTTACATCACCAAAAATACCAAGGCGCTTCGACATCGATGAGCCAGGGTATCTCACTAAGGAGAAGGTCACCAAAGCGGCAAATCGTCTGCCTCACCAAGGAGCGGGCCTGACTTGGTGCTCTAGTGCCCTCCGTCTATCTACCTATCCATCGAACATTCATTAGTCGTTTATATTCAATCAATAAACTAGTTATATTTTGTGAACTTATGGATTGTAATATAAACTTGCTATGTTCGATCTATGTTACGTTAAATTTATTACGTATTGTTGATGAGATTGTATGAAGTGGCGTGAATTTAAAGGTTCAGATGTAATAGGGATGAATGCGGACCCGAAGAAAAAAAAAAACTCGATCCATGGGCACTAGCACCCAGGACATATGTTAAAGAGAGAACCCACCCTGGTGAGGAAACAGAAATTCGCTCCCGACGGGAGTCGAACTCTGGCCGCTGGGATGCGCCACTGCGACCCACGCCACTAGGCTACTGCCTAGTTCTCCGGACCCGAAGAAATGAGAGGGGCATTGTTCACAAACGTATATTCCATTCGTTCTGAAATATAGATAATTGAAGTGTACTAGTGTAGTATATTCCAACTACTTATACTAGCAAAATACCTGTGCATTACAACGAAAAAAAGTTTATTTACTATTCCCCTCCCCCTCCCCCCCCCCCCCCCGCGTCGCCTAGCTCTGGCGACTCGGGGGCGAAACCCTAGCGCCGCCGCCAGAGGCTCCCGCCGGCTAAGCTCGTGCAGGGTCCGGGGACGGCGGCGGCGTGGCGTCTCCCCTGGTGCCGCGGCGGCCTTTTGCGGGCGTGCTGCTCGGGCTCGGGGCGCGGCCCAGCATGGCGGCCTTCTTCCTCGTCCCCTGCCTCGGTGGCTCGTTGTTCGGCGCCGGTGACCGGCTGGCGTTTCGTGGGCCTCTGGCCGGCATCTGGGCGTGGATCCGGGGCGGTCCTCGCCGGATCTGCTGCGTCCCGTGCTGGCTTCTCACGAGGTGGGCGGCCCGGTGGGCGGCTCCGCACGGTGCTCTGCCTTGATGGTGGGCTAGTGGCCGGATTTCGGCTGTGAAGGAGGCTCCCATGGCGCGGGGGTGCTGCCGGCTGGGCGTTGGCCAGATCTGCTGGCCTGGGCGTGGATCTGGCCGGTGGTGGTCTGCGCAATCGTCTTCGGGGAGGTGGAGGTGCTTGGCCATCCAGGGCGCGGATCAAGATGGCGTGGTTCTGGGACCTCTGGTGGTGGTGGTGGTGGGTGGAGCTGCTAGTGCGGCAAAGATCGTCTCCCTCGACTTCTCGTCCTCGTCTGGTGCACTTGCTAACGAAGGTGGCGTCGTGGCTTCAAAAGATTTGGAGTCCTCCATCTCCCATATTGCTCGGGAATCGAGCTAATCTGGTGTCGTTCCTCTATGCGCTATCCAGCGTTTTTGGCGACGGCTGCTTTGCGTTTGTTCCGCGGTGGAGGTCCCGAGTGGAGGCTTTTTTTTCGGGTTTGTGGATGTCGGAGCGGCGGCTCCGGACGGTCGATGTGCGCTGAGGCGGCGGCCTCAGAAGGTGATGCGGTGATGGCCCCATGGGGTGGTGTCGAGGCTCCTCATTACTTGGGTGACGATCTTGTGCCGTATGGACGGCAAGCTCGTCGGCCCGGCCGACGCGATCCGTGGGATTGGTCGGGCTGGTACGCCGAGGCAGCGGCCTCGGATATTTGGCGCAATGTTCGTGGTCTGTGACCGGTCGTCCCATGTAGCGAGGGCTATATGGTGATCGTGTCCTGCGGCATTGCGGCTTGCCTGCAAGCGGGGGGTGTCGGAGCGGCGGCTCCGAATTTGACGGTGTGTGCTCAATGTGATTGTAGCCTTTTGTCATGTGGTAGACGGGGTTTCTTCGCTTGTGCGGTTTTTTGATCCTGTTTTCCTCATAAACAGGCCCACTATGTATGGTTTTCGATCCGGTTTTCCTTATAAACTGGATCAATTTTTCTTTTGAAACGAGATCAAATTCAGGTGGGGATTTTCCCCCCCGGTGACAGTTTAAAAAAAAATCATAAGCTTCTAAACCAATAAGCATGGCACAAGACCCCTTGACCCCTCCCTCCCTTCCACATACTTTATTTCAACACGGCGATCCATCGATTTCTCCTCTTATCCTCCTTTTCATTCTCACTAAAAAGTCGGTTGTGATGTGGACTTGACGTGAGGCACTCCTTCTTGACTCGTTCAAGACAATGGCTTTGTCCAGTTTTCTTCAGAGATAATCTAGATGCGACTTATTAATTATATGAATCACATACCTATATAAATAGATAGGAGAAGGTATAAGAAAGCAAGGTGGTACAATTAATAGGTAAAATAAACGTCTATTTTACATAACGAAGTAGCTTACATTTGCAGAAAAGACAGTAAACCAAGATCTAAAAACGTAATCAGGTTTAAATCATGCTATTGGTCGTGATGTATGTCGTGTTCATTGACTACTACTCACAACATGGAGGATGCCTTCCTCCGCAATGTTTCTAGTCGTTATTGTACTACGGCGATTATTGCGGAACATTGTCTTCCTATGTTGCAGCACAGTATCTTCCTGTGTTGCAGCGCAGTGTCTTCCTGTTGCAGCACTAGCACATTGTCTTCCTGTGTTGCAGCACAGTGTTCGCAGAGCTGTACTACGGGGATGACGGTCACTGGATGGAGGGGTACCTGCGATTGGCGGTAGGATTCAATGTGTCGCCGGCAATGCCGGTGATGGATGACGCGGGTCTCGAGCTCGCCGCCCCACTTTGCTCTCTCGGCCTGACTTAGCACACGATTTGTGTTTCTTTTGAAGATGTATTGAAGGATTACTTGACATTTACCTACAACATAATGGGAAATAGCTCAGGAAGCTCACTCATCGTTGGCTATTTCTTAAGGACCAGATCAAGTATAGAAGTTTAGAAGTTGTGGTGGCGAGCGGCAGGTATGGAGTCAGTCCGACAAAGATCATCTGTTTACAGTAATGCCAGTGAAGTAGTTCAAGCGGTGCTCAACCTGAACGGTGATGACCATGCCCTTGTGGCATGCATTTTGTGGCACTCCCTCACTTCATTTTGTCTCCTTTATAAGTTCACAAATCGTATACTTCCTTCATTTTAAAATATAAATAATTGAAGGGTACTGGTGTAGTATATTTTAACTACTTATATTTCGTTACGACGAAAGTAGAAGATTAAATTTGTTACTTTTCACCATTTTAAAATAATTGTCTTAACCTTAATACAACTTTGTATTAAAGCTAGTACTCCTTCGTATCTTTTTACTTTGCATATAAGATTTGATCTAAATACTAAATTTAGATTAAAAAATATAAACATCTATAACATGTGATACAAATAAAAGTCATCTAATTTGAAACGGAAGAAGTATAAAAATTAATCTCATGATGCATTTAATGGTATTGGTTTCATATTATGAATGTTGATAAATTTTTTTATAAAGTTGGTCAAATTTTATAAGATTGTTTAGACAATTTTTTTTATAAAGTTAAGACAGTTATTTTAGAACGGAAAGAGTATTTTCGATTGTAGATGATTTAAGTTTGTTAGTCGGTACTAGTAGAATGTCAGTGTCATCTTTTAAGGAAATCAATCAATGCCTAGTACTAGCAGAATGTCGTGGTTGATTCGTCAACTGTGTGAATCCATCATCTGAAACCTCACATACATAGTTTTCTTGATCCAACGGCTAGGAACATCCAATGCAGCCAGCCACATCCAAACCGAAGCCTTCCACAAACACTCCTACATATAGCAATGGCCATTTAGCGTCCATCTATCACTCAGTCTCACACTCCTTTTGGCAGTCCAGTCGTCCACATCACAATGTCACCTCTACACAACCGGAAACGGAGTCCCCTCTTCGTCCTCCTCGCGGTCGCTCTCACACTCGCCGCCGCCGCCACAGCCGACGATGCGTCCGGCACGACGGCCCCATTCTACCCCTCCGCGGCGGCGGCCGCGGCGGCGCACTGCGAGGGCACGCTGTACCCGGAGCTGTGCCTGTCGACGCTCGCCGACATCCCGGACCTCCACAAGAAGCCGCTGCCGGACGTCATCTGCGCGGCCGTGAACCGCACCGAGACCGAGGTGGCCACCATGTCCGCCAACTGCTCCGCCTACATCCACGGGGGCTGGTCCCTCAGCGCGCGCGACCGCGCTGCCGTGTCGGACTGCATGGAGCTCCTGGACACCACCATGGACGACCTGGTGGCCACCACGGCCGACATGCAGGCCATGCAGTCGCCGTCAGCGGCCAGGAGGCCGACCATGGAGCACGCCATGACTGTCCTCTCGGCGGCCATCACCAACCAGCAGACCTGCCTGGAGGGCTTCTCGTTCCAGAAGGGCGGGGAGGTGCGGCGGTACATGGAGCCCGGCATCCGGCACATCGCGCGGATGGTGAGCAACTCGCTGGCCATGGCCACGAAGCTGCCCCGGCCCTCCAAGAGCGTCGTCGTCGCGCGGCAGCCCTTCACCGGGTACGGGCAGATGATGGCGAAGGACGGGTTCCCGGCGTGGGTGCGGCCCGGGGACCGGCGGCTGCTGCAGGCGGCGGCGTCGGGGATCAGCGCGAACGCGGTGGTGGCCAAGGACGGGAGCGGGGGGTACACGACGGTGTCGGCGGCGGTGGCGGCGGCGCCGGTGAACTCGAAGAGCAGGTACGTGATCTACATCAAGGCCGGGGCGTACATGGAGAACGTGGAGGTGGGGAAGAGCCACAAGAACCTGATGTTCATCGGCGACGGCATCGGCAAGACGGTGATCAAGGCCAGCCTCAACGTCGTCGACGGATCCACCACCTTCCGCTCCGCCACCGTCGGTAAGACATTGCACTGAATTCATCATGGTCAAATATTGCTTGCTATATGGAGTAAAATGTTGTTGCATTGGTACGTACGTAGAGCTTTCGACGACGACGAGAGGATGCAAACTAACCACTAGCAGAGACGCTGTCTGTCAGTGAGATCCATTAATTTCCGACCCCATGGCCATGGCCATGGCATGTCTATCCAAGAGCTAGCTGCTGGTGTGTGTGCCCATGAATTCACGCACACCAACTGCACCGCACGTGGTCCTGTACAGTTAACTAACTGGAAACACACCAAGCAAGCTAGCTCAGGGTGGCTGTAAACGGTCCTGCATCCAACCCATGCACTGTTACGTGTGCATGGGACGATATGTTATGTATGTTATTCGGTTCGGACGGATATGTTTAGATACGTACGTACAATGTACTTTCCCAGGACCCCAGGACTTCATCCATGATCGTGTGTTTGTCGGCAATGGCGTTCCGATCCATCTTATTAGAGCAACTTTGCCAGATCCGTCATAAAATAAAATGTTACTCCCTTCGATTCATAATAAGTGTCGCTCATCTAGTATAAAGTTTATACTAGCTTAGTACAAAATGAGCGACACTTATTATAGATCGGAGGGAGTATATTTTATATGCGGATCACCGCAAAATAAAAATAACACATCAAATCGATTACAGTAGAACAGATTTTTTAGACACGTATGACATACATACATACATATTTTATATTTAGCAGATTCCGCCAACGAACATTACCAAAACATCGCCGGAGTCAGTACAGGAAGAAATAAAAAGACCTAAAACTACATCACCGAAGGTCGACGGGAGTGGCCTGAGTAGTAGCTCTAGCGTCGCACGTCGGGGTACTAGCATGGCTCGAAGCGGGTGCAGGCGGTGTTGTACTCCTTCATGACGTAATTCCACCCCTGCTGGGCCTCGATGAGGCATTCGGTTCCAGGGTGTTCTCGGCGGATGATGGGGGCTTCCCTCACATCGTAGGCTATGCGAAGCGCGACGGTGTACGGTCATAGGAAACGCTGAAGCTGGAGGTAACGCTCCGACGGATCGTTCAGGGCCTCGTTGCCGCTATGAAAGTACATCATCGCTGGCTGCCGGGAGCTAGAGGGACGCCAACCTCTATCGCAGGTGGTTACGCCACGTCTAGGACCTCCTCTCCTAGTGGAGACCATTTAATTCCCCGCCAGAGTTGGGGTAGGATGCAACGAAGGGGGGAATTAAAGATTGCGGAGGCGGGGAGGGGATGAAACGCAAAACGGAAACCCTATCCCCTCTCCCACACCGTAGATATAGCAGCTCGAATGGGATTATGCGGGTCGTACGCATGATTTTTAATGGTCAAGGTAAGTATGACGGTTCTATTCGAACCGATAATCGCGTCCGTTCGTCAAAAAGCCTGCATATATACGAACTGACTGTGGGATAGCGCATCTGCTAGAATTGCTCGTCTATTCAGTGATGTAAAAATTGTTTTACGGAGTACTATCTTTTTCGAAAGTATTTGTTTAATGTTAAAGGTACCAAGAGTATTTGTTCGCTCATTCCGATTTTTACGTAGTCTAAAACGTCTTGTATTACCGTTTGGCACTACCTGGCTTTGCTTCACCGTTTGCACTACCGTTGGGGCAAAAGCTGGGAGTCGGTCTTGTGCATGCATGCATGCATGCAACGGTGGGATCTATGCCGTTCCAGCAGTTGGTGCGGCATGGCGCAGACCTGTGCCTAGGCGGCCGGCAATGACTGCTCGGTCGGTGGATAAGATCCATCCATACTGCCAAGTCCCAACTATGGGCTATGGCTAGCTAGCTCCAAGTGGAGTAGAGTAGCATTCATGTGTACACAGTGCGTCCGTGATCCGTGTATGCCGTCGGTGGAATTAAACTTAATTTGGCTCCTTGTCTTTGAACGCGTCGTCGGTGTGCAGGCAGGAGGGCACACTACGACCACCAACAAGACATGCACAGGCCCACGCAGTGCCCCAAGGCCAGGCCACCGCTACAAGTAGTGAGTGAGAACTGAGAACCAAACCACGCAGGGTTTTACTACCTGCTGCTTTCGGTGCTAGGGGCTCAACTATGTTTCCTTCGGAGGAGGGGAGGTGGTTAGTTTATAGTACTCATCAGGGCAACTCCAACCGGCAGCTCTCTAAAAATGTTTGCCTTCGGTTCGTTTGGCTTTGTGCGGCCAAAAAAAAAAATATGTTCAAAAGACGGGTCCGTTTATACTTTTTTTGTTCATCGTGATTCATTTACGGATAAAATTTGATGCACATTTAGATTCTTGCGGACCACCAACGCGTCCGCTCGGTCCCGCGTGGCAGTCATACGGGCGTCGACTGGCCTGCCCCACACTGCATTGACCGATCTTTTTTAATAGGACCGCCATCCTCCACCTCACTCCTTGACTTACCTGCAACGGCCACCATGCATGTCACACGACAACGGGGCCGGGTGTGTCGTCGCGACCAAAATGGCCGCGTCGACATCGGCAAAGAGGAGGCCAGTCTGACGCTGCTAGAACGGCACACCGGTGCTTTGGACTGATGTCAACCTGCCCCATGAGCGGCACCGCCAAGAATGCTCGGTAGGGGTCGGAAAAACGATCGGCGAGGACCAATAGTAGTAGTGGGGATTTTTTTTATGCATAATTAAGTTTGTGTGAACTTTTAGAATTAAAAATAAAAAGATAACAGATATATGTTTCGATCTATCGTTAGTCAACCTGCGATCCTAAACAGACATGGTACAAACATTGGTCTGCCGAGGCCTCTAGCTAAACGAACATCGAGCGGATCAAATTTGAATTGGTTTGGATCTTTCCTTTTAAGAAGTTGCCTTCAATTGGGTATGCTCTCCGTATACATACACAGTGGCCATATATACAGATACAGGAGGAGCAAGTCGTGGTGCATGCAAAGTCGGTGAGTGCACATCACCACAAATTCGCGAATCAATCATGTACAGTAGTACTACTATCAGGAAAAACCTAAAGACTTACGAAAATCCGTTTTCATCGTTAGGTTTCTCGCGACGAGATCTTTAAAACTAGATGTCATATGAGCATGTTTTGATAATTTTTAAAAAACGGGCAACTTTGATGCTAAACAAGGCAACTTTAGTGTTAAATATAGGCAACTATTGTACATTATATGTATTAATGAATTTATCAATTAAGTATGACAGAAACCACTTAAAAATCATGACAAATAATTTTCACCGTATATAGGCAAGTAAGCATCATCGGTAAGCATCTTTAATGATCGCAACGTATTTTAAGGCGCCCATTTTGCATTTTTTTTATATAGGTGATTGAATTTATTATGACAGTTGATTGGTTTGGCTAGGACAGTTGCTTACTTTTTGCTAGGATAGTTGATTGGTTTTATTATGACAGTTGCTTGGTTTGTTAGGACAGTTGCTTGGTTTACTAGGATAGTCAGTTGCTTGGTTTGTTAGGTCAGTTGCTTGGTTTGTTAGGACAGTTGCTTGGTTTACTAGGATAGTTGCTTGATTTACTAGGACAGTTGCTTGGTTTGTTAGGTCAGTTGCTTGGTTTGTTAGGACAGTTGCTTGGTTTTGTTATTAAAGTTGTTTGTTTTTTGTTAAGATAGTTGCTTGGTTTGTTAGGACAATTGTTTGGTTTGCTGAGACATTATACATTGTGTGTTTTCATAATATAGTTGCATGGATTTGCCAGGACAGTTGCTTGATTTTGTTAGGATAGTTGCTTAGTTTTGTTAGGGCAGTTGTTTGATTTATTAGGACAATCGATTGGTATTGTTATGACAGTTGTTTGGTTTACTAGGACAGTTGCTTGGTTTTGTTAGGACATTTTTTGGTTTTACACAAAGCAAGATGATAGGAAGTCATATTAGACAAACAAGAAGAATTGATTACTGATAGCACTAAAGTTGCTTATATTCGACACAGAGTTGCTCAAAAAAAGTTCATCGAAACATATTCATATGGGATCTAGTTTTAAAGAACTCGTCGCAAGAAACATCACGGTGAAAACGGATCTGAATTTCGATACTCGAATCAAAAGTTACGGCTTTTAAAATATTTTAAAACTCAAATTAATGCATGCGAAGTGACAGCAGAGTTAGGACCAATTTTTTTCCTTTTCTAACGGCCGAACAGCGCGCACAGTGGTCCGCCGCTCGGCTAGACTGCTGAGCGCGCGTGCGCCAGCTAGCCACGTCCCAGGAAAAATATATGCATCTATCGTCTATTACTATCTCACTAGCTGTCTGTCCCGTACTCCGTATTATTGTTAGCGCACATGGCTGCTTGTACAAACGGACCCCCAATGCTGCAACTACCTTCCCAAGCAAGCATTATCATGTGCCCGTAGCCATCTCGCCGTAACAACAAGAGAATGACGCCTTGCATACAACAACAATGATGCCGTTCACCTCATACCACTAGTATTTGGTCTTATCTCAGCATGCCATGCCATGCCATGCCATGTGTGTGCCCATGCATGCATACGCGGAATCCAGCGAGCTTAGAGCTTAGCAGCAGGCCCGGCCGCCGGCAAACGCACGCGCCTGTGACTGTTCCAGGTTTCCAACGTACTCTACTACTCGTTTATACGCACTACAATCTTAATCATGCGAGCGTATTCGGTAGGTGCGCCAAGATTTCTGTTCCGTTTGTTCCCATCTGCACGGTGTCTACAGACTACAGAGAGTAGAGAGAGGCGCACGGAAGGAAGTCGAGTCGGTGTTAATTTGTCCCTGTCGTCGTGGAACAACACCACAACAGGGCCGGTAGCGGCGGGGCGGTAGCGATAGTTTTCATGCAGGTTCGTTCACACGTCCCCGTCGCCCGTTCTGTATGGCCGGCTGGACGTGAACCTCCTCCGATCCGTGGCCCAAAAACCCAATTAAGCTGAGAGGAGGAGCGAGAGACCGAAAGAGACCGAAAGAGACCGTCTATTGTTCATCCGTTTCTGCACCTAGCTAGCTAGCTAGCTAGTAGGAACTTTCTGCATTAATTCAGTGCTCTCCAAGGTGCCCCTGTGAGAGCATCTTCAATAGTTTGTATGTAGGTATTGTTGGTAAATTGTCCATGTCATCAACCAACAAGCTATCATACAAGCACTTCAATGGGTTGTATGTAAGGCATCCAATAAAAAGTAAAATAATAATATAGTTGCTCTCTAGTCTACCTTGAAGCTTGTGCAAGAGGTGTTGGTTAATCTACATACTACTTTGCTCTCTCACCTGATTTATTACATGCCACATCATCATCTTTAGGCTGGTCACAATGGGAAGTAACTTAGACTAGTAACATATACGGATTTCGAGTCTATGTTACTACATCCACAATGAGTAGTAACATATATGTAGTGTCATATAAGACTTCATTTATTAGATTATAGACTCATATTGTCTTGGTATGTGTGATGTTACTCAAAGAGCAAGTAACTAGCTAAGTTAATATAAACATCTCTCTCCTCATTAACTCATTGCCACATAAGCAAAATTGCTGAATTGGACTCTATGTTACTGCTAAGTTACTCCGCATTGAGGCCAGCCTTAGATCCTAGGTGGCAAACTAACCAACACCTATCTTACAACCATTGAAGATGCCCTGATAGATAGCGCAAGCCTTGGGTCCTTATGCTATTTTGATGATTCCAAGGGATTTCGAATGAATTCCTGCTGATTAGAATTCATGTCGTAATTTGTTATAACGCTGTTGTCTGCAGCCGTTGTGGGCAACAACTTCCTGGCCCGCGACCTGACCATCGAGAACGCGGCGGGGCCGTCTAAGCACCAGGCGGTGGCGCTCCGCGTCGGCGCCGACCTCTCCGCCTTCTACCGGTGCAGCTTCGTGGGGTACCAGGACACGCTCTACGTCCACTCCCTCCGTCAGTTCTTCCGCGAGTGCGACGTCTACGGCACCATCGACTTCGTCTTCGGCAACTCCGCCGCCGTGCTCCAGAGCTGCAACCTCTACGCGCGCCGCCCGCTCCCCAACCAGAGCAACATCTACACGGCCCAGGGCCGCACCGACCCCAACCAGAACACCGGCATCTCCGTCCAGAAGTGCAAGGTGGCCGCCGCCTCCGACCTCGCCGCCGTCCAGTCCAGCTTCAAGACCTACCTCGGCCGGCCATGGAAGCAGTACTCTCGCACCGTGTTCATGCAGTCTGAGCTCGACGCCGTCGTTAACCCCGCCGGATGGCTCCCCTGGGACGGCAACTTCGCGCTCGACACGCTCTACTACGGCGAGTACCAGAACACGGGGCCCGGCGCCGCCACCTCCGCCCGGGTGGCGTGGAAGGGGTACCGCGTCATCACCAGCGCCTCCGAGGCCAGCACCTTCACCGTGGGCTCCTTCATCGACGGTGACGTCTGGCTCGCCGGCACGTCCATCCCCTTCTCCGCCGGCTTGTGACTTGTCTGTCACCCATTCGATCAACCAACTACGTGTGAAGGCCCATTAAAATTATTCAGGACTTGATGATTGATGATCAGGGTTCTCTCTTGGGCCGAGCCGTGCATGCTAGCCCGTGTGTGTGTGTGTGTGTGTGTGTGTGTGTGGAAGGGGCAAATCATTCTTCTATTAGTTTCGTGGCATTTTTTCATCGCAATACGCACTTTGTGGTCTGTGTGTTGGTTATTGTTTATGTTGTTTCATAACTAGCAGATATACCACACAATTGCGCGAAAATATCATTAATGTTGTTTATTTTTTGCCACGTATAAAATACAATATTATTGTGCTATCTAAACATAATGTATTCACCATCCTATCATTAATGAAGCAAAATTGTTGGTTCTCAGAGTAGGCTGTTGCAGGTGTGCATGGGTGGTCATCTCTTAATATTGTTATGGTCTTTCATTTTTACTAGATGATGATAATTAAACATTCCAACTTTGACAAAAAATAAGTGATAAAAATTCACACATGCTTTCCATGGGACATTAGAGAAAAAAACTAGAAATTACCATGCTTTGGAAGACAAAAAATATCATGGTTAAAAAATAAAAATTTCTCTCTACAAAATAGGTTTTTTTTCAAAATATAAAAAAACATTTTTTTAATGAAAATCAAATTTAGAACAAAAATATATTTTTAAGTATAAAAGGTCGGCTGAGTGGTAGAGCCCTTGCATCCTACATAGGAGTCATGTGGTCAAATCCCCCCTCGCACCGTAGGAAGATATTTCTTGACTTATGTAAGTTCTTCGACATAATCTCTCATAAATCAAATAATCATTCAGTCTGCAAAATTGCAATACACTACAAAACGAGATCATCGTCATACTATGTGAGCTTGAGATGTAGTTTCCACCGACATTTTTTAACATTATGGTGCATCTACATTGATCCACGTTGTTTGAGACATGGGCTTGGTATGTGTTCTTACCCAACATGTTTCCGTTCGAAGGTTAAATGTAACCCTCAAGTGATACATCCATAACAGGTCTCATCCTGACGAAAGCATCATCCAGGGTTTTCTGACCGTGGAGGTAATCTCGTTTTGCACAGATTAAGTAGACTCACAAAATCTACAAGTCTAATAAGGCCTAGTCAGCTGGCTATAAGCCTTGCCATGTTATAAAAATCCTACGTGGAAGAGTGAGAAGAGAGGAGAGAGAGTGAAGCGGGCTCTTATTCTACAGCCCGGCTATAGCACAAGAATTAAGAAAAAATAGTATGTATGCAACTATCATCCAATCATATGCATTGTTTATGTAAACATTAAATGCTTAGAGCCAACCTAATAGCCAATCTAAAAACCAACCTATTATATGACTATTTTTTATGAAGGCTCTAGATGACATGACATCTTCTTATAGCCAACAGCCGGTTACATTATTAACCATGCTCTTACAGTAGTTTGGTGGACTCGCCGGCAAATCACTCACAGCAAGAAGTGTCCTCCACAAAGTAGGGGGTATATCTCTATTTTGGGTATAGTCAACAACTGCAACAAATCGTCTTAAAAGCACAGCTACTGCGGAGCAACAGTGGGCTAGACCAGAACCCGAAATCGGTTAAGGTAAATGTAGACGCCGCTTTTTTTTGCAAAAATAAAATAGATACCGCTTTTTTTTGCGGCTGTCATCAGACATGAAAGAGGGAGTTTTATAGCTGCCCGACGCATGTATATTCCGTTTGCTGCTAATGCTGTCACCACTGAAGCAATGGCGAGGAGAGAAAGTATAAGCTTAGCCGACAGTTTGGGATTCAATCGGATTTAAGCTTAGCTAACAATATGGTAGTGCAAAACTGAAAGTAACTGTGGCGTTGAACCTGAAATCTTCAAAGTTTTTTCCAAATAGTTACAATGGCCCATTGGTGCTGGCATAGGTAAGTTCACGGCCAAAGAGACTGAAATTCTGTGTAAGAAAACACAACTATTTCCAGTCAGAACAGTTCTACCGAAATAAGATATGATAACTCTATTGAGTATATAAAAGAAGAGAGAAGAATCCTGCACAAGTTTCTAGCAAGTTGAACTGGAGGAGGCTGTGCGCTTGACATTAAGAAAGGAGACTCACATGTTCATAAGAACGCAGCATCAAATCAGACATAATTAAGAGCAATGAAGTATCTCTACTCCTGAAGATGCAGCACAAGAACATACTCCGAACGGTCTAACATAAGTCATGCTGAAAGCAAAAAATATATACTTTCGATTCCGATTAGAGTCCAAAATCTAACAATCTTATCATCTCTTTGCAAATATTCGGTCCTGCGCGTGGTGTGATGTTCATTGCTACTGCTTCTTTTTCGAGTTGGATTGCTACAGTTTTTTTTTGAACGGTAAATTGCTACTGAATTATTGAAAGCAGGTCACTGAATTTTACTAAAGCAGCTCAACATTTCGTCAATGGTATAGAAGATATGGCACGTCAGTATCTCAATCGCAAATTCTACGTTTTATATCTAGATCAAAACCGGTTTGTTTCAAATACTGTACCTGGACCTGGACGTTCTCATACACAGCAGGCAACAAGAGGCCACCGGTTTCCATTTTTACTTTGAACTCTACTTTTCAGTTTCCGTTGTAACATAAGCAGTCGGCGGAACCTACCCTCGTGCACGGTCCCAACTAGGCAATTACTACCTTATTAAGGTGTAGTACCTCGCCATCAAGTAGTCGGTATGGTGGTTATATCAATGGGTACGATAATTCCCTGGTACCAACTTATAATAGCGCCACTAATAATTATAAGACCGACGCATAGCGCAGCCGGTTGATCCCTGATAAAGATCGATTGAATTGTGAACCGTTGGATCTGATGAGATTTGAGTGGTCGCAATTTTGACACAACATTGACCATATTGCAATTCAGCTGCTACAACATCGATATAACCATGCTTGTCTCCTGGACTATATGGAACGAAAGAAACTCTAGGGTCTTCAGGCAAAAGAGTGCGCCACCGATAATCTTGCTCAACAACATCCTTATGGAGGCTCAACTTTGGAGCAAGGCGGGAGCAAGGAAACTAGGAGAAATTTTAGTGCGTGAGTAATTGTCATGTGGCGTGTTGCTCGGTTGTTACATCGATAAACTCTACTCCCTCTTAATTAATTGATGGGGCAAATCTTATGCCTCCGTTTCTAAGTAAAAATAAAAAAAAACATCGATGATGTTGCAGAACGCCACCACCGTTTGAGGGCGCTTGTCGTGGGCTCGTAGCATCCGTTTGCAACATTGATGATGTTACAAACAATTCCGGTCACAACATCAATCATGTTGAATCTAGGAGTAGCTGTAGCAACATCGACGATTTTGCAGAATGTACCCACCATTATGGACACGTGTCACATCGTCACGAAAACCTTCTGTCATTCAACGCTTCCGCAACATCGATCAGGTTGCGATCCAGCATGCCCTCTCGGAAGCGTTCACCCACATCCGCAGCCCGGCTGTTACTGAGAAGGCCATTGCTCCACCATGTGATGTCTAATGGCCTGATCATTTGTTCTGATACACACCAAAGAGGCGGCATCCTCATCAGACCATTGGCAACCTTGTCAAAAACAGAGTGCCTGCCCAAAAGAAAGCCCTCATCCATCCTTCCATAGCTTCAAGCACCCAGATCGGTGGTTCCAAAACCAGAAGTTAATGCACCTGTCTAGCAGCAATAACTGATAGTATGACAAGAACCAGACGCCCAGCTCTCTCCAAGAATCTTCTCCGTCAGCCGGGGACGAATTCCTTAACCGCATCCAGCAAAGGTTGCCAATGCACTCTCGACAGTGGAGACACCGCCAGCTGAAGATCTTACCTAAAAGGGAAGGAGGACATCTCACAGTTCGACGTTTGCAAGACCCTCAGCCTATCCAGGCCCTTCCCCCGAATCATGACTCCAACAGACTTATCATAGTTCATCTTGAGCCCCAACGCCTCTCCAGAGATTTTAAGCGCATTCCTGACAAAACCAAATGATCTTGGAGAAGAGAACCACATCGTCAGCATAAATGGAGACCCGCTGTCTCGGCCTGATCCCCAGGAGCAGCTCAACCAAATCCAACTCAGTTGCCCGATCAAAAATTGTCGACAACGCCTCCATAGCAATGACAAACAGGAAGGGCGAGAGGGGATCGTCCTGGCAGATCACACACAGACAAATAATCTTCCTGGTGGGAACCACATTCACTAAGGTTCTTCTGCTGGCGGAAGAAAGAAGTATAGCAAGCCATTGAAGCCAACAATCACTGAATCCCTTAATAGGCAGCACCTCAAACAGAAAACTCCCAAGACAGTGAGTCAAAAGCCCTGGTGATATCGATCTTCAGCAGCACACTAGGCACCTTGCCCACATGCAATTTCGTAGCTATCTGACGGACCAGCAGGAAATTACCATGTAGGCTTCTTCCACAAATGAATGCCCATTGATTAGCGTTGACGATATCCCCCATCCTGATTCTCACCCTGTTGGCCAGTGCTTCCGCGAAGAGCTTCGAGAAACAGGGCCGTGTTAAGCTTTGCGAACCCATCGGTCGTCCTCCGCGAAGATTTTAAGCATTGCAGCCATGATGTCTTGCTTAATCACCTGCCATGCACATTGATAATAAGCACTGAGGAAGCCACCAGGTCCCAGGGGCACGGTCTTACAGGAGCTTTTCCACCAAATTCCATATCTCCACCTCCATGAAGATAGCGTGGTAATCTTCAACGTTTTTTTTTGTCCAAACTGTTACCATGGCGCATTGGTGATGGCATAGGTAAGTTCACAGCCAAAGAGACTGATGCTGAACAAAAGTGTTAGATTTGGTTGAAGTTTTAGAGGGATGAACTTGTAATTTTTTATCAATTTTGTAAATGTCACTCTGCCTACAAAACGGCATCCCAAATGTTGTCTCTTTTCTGTACTCTGATTCCGTTTTTTCTGTAAGTAAAAGTAAACATAGAACCATGGCAGCGGCCTACACATCTTCCATGAAGCCCCTCCGTTTCTCCCAGTGGATATCAGGATTGGAATTGATTTGAATTAAGCCTTCTGCTTAACTTTGAAAAAAGTTGTAAATGAAAAGAAGATTGCCAAGTTCAGTTATACTAGCATATTAATCGGCTCCCCTAAGTTTCTTTCTATTGGGTCAAACGCAGTTGTGTCTACAGTTTGGGCAAAGTCGTGCTTAGTTGAAATTCTGTCGGAACTCGGAAGTTTACAGAACTCGGACAAAAAACATCAGTAGAAATGTAAGTACAGAAGTAGTATAAGAAACTTCCTTTACCAGTTTCATACATAGAGTAAGTAATATCTACACTGCCACTCTGACCAATGGCCAATGCTTCGTCACCTACAAAATCATCTTTTTGATGCAAATTGGGAAAGCGAAAACTACATGGATCCAACACTATGAACAACGCAATGGCAACTGAAGTTTCTAATGTTTTGCAGGAAACTTGGAATGGAATATATAACTGAACACTGCTACACTATGACCAGACCAAATGCAGGTGTTATACAATGATGGATGATAAAAATACAAACTTCAGATAATAAAAAAACTTAGTGGATAGTTACGGAAGATAGGCAAACTTTAGAAAACTGAGGTGTCTAAGATTATCTGGGAACAAAGCATAAACATTGGATTTCTCTCATTTTTATTGCAAACTCAGCTGAGAAAGCAGCATAAGTAGTTTGAATAATAGTAGTGTCAAGTGTCAACGCGTTCCTTTATTTAGTCACCCGGTCAGAACACAACTATTTCCAGTCAAGAAAAGTTCTACGGAAAAAAGATAGGACAACTCTATTGAGTATGCTAAAAAAGAGAGAGGAATCCTGTACAAGTTTCTAGCAAGTTGAACTTGAGGAGGTTGTGCGCTTGATATTAAGAAAGGGCACTTACATGTTCATAAGAACGCAGCATCGATTAAGACATCATTAAGAGCACTGAAGTATCTCTACTGCCGAAGATGCACAAGAACATACTCTTGGATCCACACACTCTACTAGTCTGATCAACCTTTTAAAGTATGCATGGTTCCATCAATTAACCGAATAGCTCCCTTATTCACCAAAGTCTTACTCACCACTCCTCTTGAGCACAACTCAGCGAGCATTTCCCGTGCCTCCTTGACTAAGCCTTCATAAGCCAAGCCTTCAATCAATATAGTGTAAGTCGATTCATTTGGCATGCAGCCATTTGATACCATGTAAGTGAACAGATCGATAGCATTGTGTGTTTCACGCCTTTTGCAAAGCCCAAGAAGTATCGCATTGTACAGCACCGTATTGGGCCTTATGCCCATATCTTGCACTTTACAAAATGCTTTAATTGCTTCTTCAACTCTATCTTCCCGACAAAGACCAGAAGATATTGTCGAATAAGTGATTATATCCGGTTGGAGCCCTTTGGATAGCATTTCATTCACCAGTTCTAAAGCTTCCTCTGTTTTGCCAGCTTTAGTAAGGCCATCGATGACCGTGTTGTAACTGATCAAGACAGGGGTGCAGCCTTTGTCCTTGAGTTGATGAAGCAATTCAACAGCGGCATCGACCTCCCCACCGCGGCACAGTGCAGTAAGAAGAGTGTTGTATGAAACGATGTCGGGGTAACAGCCCCTGGACACCATCAGTTCCACAAACCCTATGGCTCTATCCATCTTCTTCTGCTTGCAGAATGCATGAAGTATAGGGTTGTAACTCAATGAATTAGGTGTGCACCCGTACTTTGAGATCTGATCAAGAATCTCCATTGCAGGCTCAACCAATCCTCTCCGGCACAAGAAACTGATGAGCATGTTGAATGTTACTACATTTGGGGGGCACCCCATGTGACTCATCTCAGCCATGAGCTTCTCGGCATCCTCCCATCGCTCCGCGGTGCACAAGCCCTTCAACACAATGTTGTAGCTGACGGTGTTCGGCTCGCATCCATACGACGGCAGGCTCTTCAAGAACTCCATGGCATCGTCGACCCGGCCTTCCTGGCATATGCCGTTGACGACGACATTATAGGTGATGATGTCCGGTGCGCACCCCTTGACGCGCATCTCGTCGAGGAGCTTCATGGCCTGCTTGTAGCCGCTCCTCTTGCAGGTGGCCTCGAGCAGGATGGTGTAGGTGACCACGTCCGGCACGCACCCTCGCCGGAGCATATCGTCGAACACCGCCAGGGCGTTCTCGGTCCTGCCGCGCCCGCACAGGCCCCGGATGAGGGTGTTGTAGGTGTACGCGTCTGGCTCCATGGGCATCCCCGCCACGAGCCGGCGCGCGTTGTCCAGCTGCCCCGTCACGCAGTACCCGGCGACCATCGCGTTGTAGGCCATGACGTCCGGCTCGCACGCCGCCAGCACGCGCCGGGCGTCCGCGGTGCGCCCGGACGCGCACAGCTTCTTGATGAGCGCCGCGCACGGCCCCGCGGCGGCCGCGGAGGGTTCTTGGCCCGCCATGGAGTCGACGAGGCGGAGGGCTTCTTCGAGGTCGCCGCGGCGGACCAGGCCTCGCAGGCGGTCGTTAGAGTTGGAGACGGCGCGGTGGGGGACGCCGTTGGGGGCTGCGGCGACGCCGGCGTAGGCGATGTTGAGGCGTGGTTTGGGGGCGGCGGCTTTGGGCGCGGGGAGGGAAGGGTACGGGTGGGAGGAGGCGAAGGTTCGGAGGGCGGACATGGCGGCGGGAGGCGGCGCTGCTCCTGCTGCAGGCGGGGGTGCGGGCGCGGCCATCCTTCCTTCCTCGGTGCTGCTCCTACCGCGGGGACGATAAGGTGACTTTTTTTCCCCTTCCTTCCTTTTGACGATAAGGTTACTAATGAGTTTTTTCTTCATTTCATTTGATCGCTCTAATAAATGTATTTAGATATATTTTAATGATATAAAAATTATTTTTTATGAAAAAATAATATGAAACGAAGGGAGTATGTATTAAAAAAAACCTGGTTATGAATAAGTGGATCGAGAGAAGGCATTGGCATTCGTATTCACGAATAACATGACGGCGGGCGTACCAAATTGCCCATAGAGTGATAAGGATCACAATGAACTTATCGCTTCGCTGAGTCTCGTTTAGCCCAATAAGCCATAGTACAGTTCGCAAGCAAGTGCCTCCATATGTCATTTGCTACATTACATATCGAACATATCGAAGAAGGCAGTATGTTTCTATGTGCTCGAACTTCCCCTGTTGATAAGCAGGATTGTGCCAATCGCCATGCAAGAGCATCTCCAGCCGCGTCCCCAAGAGTCCCCCAAGCCGGAGCTATTTGCGCCGGGCGGACGAATTTCGCCCAGTCGCGCCCCTAAGGACCTAAATTGCGCTAGATTGGGACGATTTTGGGTCCGGCGATCCCAAGCCGCCCGCGCTGGGGGGATCTTGGGGGGTGCCGGACGAAAGAAATTGGCGCGAACGAGGAACCGACCCTGCGATTTCGCGCGCGCCGCGTCGTGGGGACCCACTTATCGGTGTCTTTCCCACGCGGCGTCCTCATCCTCCCGCCTCGCCTTCCCCGCTCCTGGCGCCGCCGCAGGGGAATCAATGTGACGTCGGAGTCGAGTCCAATCGCCGCGGCAGGCGAATCAATGCCGCCGCGGTTGAGTAGTCCAATCGTCGCCCACAGCGCCGCCACGTGTACACCCGCCCCGCTATATAAAGCGGGCTCGCCGTTGTGAAATGCCGCACCCTCGTCTCCTCTCCTCCTCATCTCACCGCGTTCTGCTCCTCCTCCTCTCGCCGCGTTCTGCTCCTCCTCCTCCTCTCGCCGCGTTCTGCTCCTCCTCCTCCTCTCGACGCGCTCTTCTCCTCGCCACCATGGCCAACCGCCACACCCTCGCCGTGCTCCTCCTCGCTCAGGCGGACTACCCCTGTTCGCCGGACACGCGCCCGCCGCGCGGCTGGGTGCTCAGTGCCGACGGCGTGCCGGTACCGCCGGTGCCTCATGAGGGGGCCCCTTTCGATCGGGAGGTCCAGGCCATCCCCGCCTCTATGACGGAGGCCGAGCGCGCCGACCCGGCGAACGCGCCGGGCAACGTCGTCCGCTGGACGGCGCACTTCAAGGCACACTTTCGCCGCCCCGAGCGGCGCTAAAATAGCGCCGAAAAACGGCTTGGGGGGGGGGGGGGGCGAGCGGCTGGATATGCTCTAAGTTTTAGAGGGAGCTTTGTTTTCGAGAGACGTTTGCATCCCTGCTCTTGTTTTTAAAATCTTTGGCCCAATCTACAAGTTCTTAACCATCCTTGATTTGACCAAATAATAATTTGACATGTAACGCTTGGTAATAAAAAAAAATTAATATACTTTTCTGCTCCGATCAAAGCAGAAACAATTTGATAATTGAAGACATACAAATTGGGAAAGCGCAAACTGTAAATATTTATTTTTAACTCACATGAGAATATATTTTTTGCATTTAAAATAACAAAAGAAAGTTGTAAATATTTTCTTAACATAAATTAGATTTTCACCTTTGAAAAAGTGACAGAAATACAACCGCGCTTCATAAAAAAAGTTCAAAGAAACGAAAAAAGTAAAAGACAAACACAAAGACTAGGAAAAAAGAACTAAAAATAACGCTTCGATGCGTGAAATATTTAATGCCTAACATGTAACAACGCTGAAACGCATCACGTAAATTGTCTGAAGCACTTTTGCGTACGAGGAAAGTGCTCAATGAGCCTCCCAGCTAAGGAATAACGCATAACAGGTCACTCCTAATTACGATAGCTCTTATATCACGCCTTTAGGAGCATGTATATAGTTCACCGTGTGCGACACGCTACTGAGTTGATCCGTCACTCGTGGCGACCAGACCTTTACAAACAAGGTTGAGGCAATCTCTACAATTTAATTGGATCGACAAAAAATATATTAGTAGTCACAGGGCACGGTAAGCGCTAAGCGCCTAAAGTCTTAAGTCGCGCATATACTCGCGCTATTACATGTGTGTACTCATAGCACATCTCTCTCTTCTCCTTGTGGTTTTAGCATTTGTGAAGCAATGGAAACATCCCGGTGTGCATCTCTTTCCGTAAGCGGTATGGTACTAAGATTCAATTGAAGATGCTGAAACCGTTCCACATGCACATGCAGGTGTCTAGGCCCAACCTCATGCGGTTTGTGCCACGTGACTCAAAGTACATCCCAGTCCATTCCAAGTTATAGATGGGTCTATAATAAACTATCAGGCATCCCAAATAAAATAGAACTCTAAGCTATAGCTAGGTCTATAATGAAATTATTAGGTCCATTGTGAGCATCCCAAGAAAAAGAAAACCCCGCAATGTCAGGATAAAATTTAGTTGCAACTGGAAGCGATAAAATCCAAATGAAAGTTTTTGTTGGTTCTAGTTGTTACATCCATTGATATTGCTGATCACGGTGGTGTGACCATAACTGAGAAGAATTCGAAAATCCGTTTCTGGTCACGGGCTCGGATGCTCCCGGTATCCAGGGCATCGATACTACTACTTGGGGGATAGCTGCGCTGATTTGTATTTATGCGTTGTATCCCGTGCGTATTTGCTGTGACAATTCATGCGTTTACTACTTGCTACTTTGGGGGTCGTTCGTACCGGTCCATATAATAGCCCACTGGTCTTAACGTGCACACATATGGATGCTCCCCACCTAGCTCATCACACCCAAACCTGAAGCAAGCTAAACAAAACAAGGGCCTAACTCCCACCGGCTGCTCTAGCCTCCTCGTTCCCCCGGCAAATAGAGGAAGAACTGCATATCCCACGGCCGCTCATGGATCCAACCACAAACGCGCGGATCGGTGACCAGGACAAAGACACATCGGCGGGACCGCAGGAGCTCCTTCAAGGTAAATTTCATAATCTGTTGAATCCTGTCCCTGGTACAGAAGACCTGGCGAGCTTTTTGGGCCATGGAACTTAATTCACTCCGTCACCTCTAGCGGTCTGCCGTTTTCGTCCGTCCTCGTAGAAAACTGTTCACCCACGTATTTTACCAAGGGGGCGAATTTTCTACGACACAAGCTGTCTTATCAAACCTGTATGTCAGGAGTTCTTTTGTTGAATAAAGCTCTTATTAATACTGTAAAAAAAACCCTGTATGTGCTGATCCCAACGACTTCACCAATGAACCAGATATAGGGACCAACTGAGCTCGTGATCAGTTTAGCCTCGTTTTATATAAAACTTGGTGTCGCAACAAAACATGAGGGCCTGCTATAAGTTTGTCGAAACAAATTTGTTATGTCATAGGGCGAAATCAATCTATTTGGTGGTAAGGACCATAAGAGCAAGCACGAAACCACATAGCATATTTGATGCAACACGTATCAGATATTGCTGACCAGGAAACTTAGCTTGAGATGGCCATGATAACGTATGCAATGAGAAACCTGAAGAGAAGGCGCCAATCCCATCTATTATGGTAAAAACTTCTTTTTTCAAACATTCAGTTCTATTTTTGTTTGACCCAATGAAAGTGAATAATGAAAAGAAAGAAAAACATGTCAGAAACAATGAAGCATGATCCAGCCTATTAGCACTTCCCTCTCGCTGAAGAACTCGTTGCATTTCAAAGCCTACAGAGCATCACCAACCGGCCAACAAACGAATCGACACAACAAAATCAATCAGTAGTTTGAGTACACTACACTAAATATTTGTATCAATTGGCAATTCAGCAGCAAGATCCAGCCAACGATAATTACACAAGTTGCAAGTCGTCTTGCGATATTCTGAAGTGCTTCCCAAGTCTCTACTGATACGTCTCAAACGTATCGATAATTTCTGCTCGCTCCATGCATGTTTTGTGTGATATTGCTATGATCTAGATACACTTTCATACACTTTTGATCATATTTGGACTAACCTATTAACTCAGTGCACCCCAGTGCCAGTTTCTGTTTTCTGTTGTTTTTCTATTTCAGTTTTCCCCCATATAAAAAGTGCTCCAAAAATCCGGGAAAATCAGATAAAAAATCAGCGTACCGGAAGCTTCCAGAGCCCCGAAAGAGGGCCGAGGGGCCACCACCAGATGCCCAGGCGGCCACCTGGCGCCGCAAGGGGCATGGCCGCACCAGGGGGACGCCTGGACTCCTGGTGGCCCCCCTGGCTGCCCCCTTCGCCTATTTAATCTCCGTCACGGGAAACTTCCGAAGAGAGAACCCTTTTTCGCAATCTCGCCTCTGTTCCGCCGCCGCCGCGCTTCCAAGATCGGGAGCACCGTTAGGACCCTTCCCGGCACCCTGCCGGAGGGAGGATCGACCTCCGGGAGCTTCTCCTCCACCATGGACGTTTCCCGGATGTGCCGTGAGTAGTTTCCTTTGGACCATGGGTCCGTGATCAGTAGCTATGTGATGTTCTCCTCCCCTCTTTGTTCTTCATAGTTTAGACCTCGTGAGCTGCCCTACATGATCGAGGCACATACGTAATCTTTATGCTTTCGCTATGCTGAGTTTGATGGGATCTAATGTATTTTTGTTCCGAAGTAATTCTTGCATGTTCTTCGTTGTTGTTTATTGCTTTGGCCAAGTGGTAGGTAGTAACTCCAAGAGGGAATGTTATGCTCGATTGTGGGTACATGCCCCCTGATGACACGCTTGAGTGACATAAACATGAGTCTAGGAGGGATGTGCTGTGGCCACAAGGGGGAAAACAACAGTGCTTGTAACCGCGGTTGCAAGGATTCTTTACTTTACGCAAAGTTCTTTTTAATGCAGTTGTCTGTTGCTTTGGGTTTACACTTTGGGTGGGGCTCGCAACTTAATACCAGCGAGATGTTCTGGATAGATATCTCAAGGTGGATGATTAGTAGTAGATGCAGATGGATTTCGGTCTACTTATTTAGGCGTACTGCCCATGCTTTTGAGCCTCTTCCTTTCTTTTGTAGCATAGTTAGCATTGCGGTGCGTTTATAATCCTGTCAATTGCCCATCTGTAATTTTTTTTACCTAGCATAGAAGTTTTATCATCTTTGGGAGAGAGACATCATTAGTGAACATCACGGGACCCCGGTCCATATTCTCATCATTGTTTACACACTCATTTATTTTCTCGCATTTACTTTCAGTTGCTATCATTATCATTATCCCTTGTGTTTTGATCCTTTGTAAACAACAAGACCGGAGAGATTGACAACCTCTCTGAACTTCGTTGGGAGCAAAGTTATTTGTGTCGTGTGCAGGTCCAGGAGAAGCAAGTGATTCTTTTCAGATGGTGCATCACTTGCCGAACGACCTACTTATCATTGCCGGAGTCCTCCGGGAGATAAACCCTATCCTCTACATAGGGGAAATTTGCTGCTATCCTACATCTCACCTTCCACTTGGGGTAACCAACGAAGGGTGAGAAGCCATTATCACTTCCACACCATCAAGCAAATTTATGGCGCCGTTGCCGGGGACTCGAGTGATAAGATAGGGGAGTTGCCCACTACCTTTTACCTTTACTTTTTAGTCTTGTTAGTTTACCTTTCAGTTTTTATCTTTGTGTCCTATATCAAAAATTACAAAAAAATCTGCCACACTTGCTGCTACTATGGGTTCCACTTAAAAACACCAAGTTGTGTGACTTCACTAGTCACAACAACAAAGACTTTATCTGCACTCCTATTGCCACACCTGCCACTTCAGATACCTCTTATGAAATTAAAACTGCTTTCCTAAACCTTGTTATGAGAGATCAATTCTCTAGTGCTGGAGATGATGATGCTTTACACTTGAATAATTTTGTTGAATTATGTGATATGCAAAAGTATAAAGAAGTAGAAGGTGATGTTGTTAAGCTCAAGCTTTTTCCTTTCTTTTTGAGGGACGGAGCTAAAATCTGGTTTCAATCTTTGCCTAGGAATAGCATAGATTCTTGGGATAAGTGCAAAGATGCTTTTATTGGGAAGTACTATCCACCTGCTAAAATTATCCAATTGAGGAGTAACATTATGAATTTTAGGCAATTGGATAATGAACACGTTGCCCAAGCTTGGGAACGTATGAAATCTCTTGTTAAGAAATGCCCTACACATGGTTTGACTACCTGGATGGTTATCCAGACTTTTTATGCAGGCTTGAACTTTACCTCACGGAACCTGTTAGATTCGGCCGCGGGAGGAACCTTTATGTCAACTACACTTGGTGCTGCCACAAAGCTTCTCGATGAGATGATGACCAATTATTCCCAGTGGCACACCGAACGCGCACCAACAGGTAGGAAGGTAAATTTTGTCGAGGAAATTACCTCCCTAAATGAAAAAGTTGACTTGATTATGTCTCTACTTACCAAGCAACCCTCTATTGATCCTCATGATGTTCCTTTAAATTCTTTGGTTGCTCAAGAACAAGTAGATGTGAACTTCATTGCTAGAAACAACTTTAATAATAATGCTTATAGGGGCAACTTTGCTAGTAATCCTAGACCGTTTCCATCCAACTATGGGAACAACAACACTTACCCTAGCAACAAAAACCCCACTTCTGAATTAGAAAGCATGCTTAGAGACTTTATCACTACCCAAAAAGCCTTCAAAAAGAATGTAGAAGAAAAATTAGCTAAATTAGATGATCTTTGTTTGAAGGTAGACAACTTAGCCCTTGATGTTGAGATGTTAAAAATTAGAACCTCTCCCCTTGAGGAGAGTAAGGCCACTCCTATTAATGCTATCCAATTACAAATTAATGAAAATATTAGGATGATGGCTAAACTTAAAGAAAGATGGGCTAGAGAAAAAGAGGAAGAGGATAGAATTAAGAGCCTTCCTACACACCACACATTTTCCACTATCCAAATTGTTGAGGATACCGAAACTATTAGCACCCAATGCACTCCTGGTCCCATTGGACCTATTAATGGTGATGCTAATACGTCAACCATAGAAGAAGAAACTCCTATGAACATAGAGGGTTTCAAACAAGTGAGCCTAGATGACACTACTACCACCTTTGATAGTAGTGATATTGATTTTGATAGTTTCACCCTCTCAGAAGTTATTAGCTTACTACACAAAATGTCTAGAGACCCCCCACACTAGCACACTTAATCTTGCCTTCACGGAGCATATCACAAATGCTCTCATCAAAACTAGGGAGGAGAAGCTTAGGATAGAAGCCTCCACACCTAGGAAGCTAGATGATGGTTGGGACCCTATGATCAAAATTAAATTAAATAACTTCTCTTGCTATGCTTTATGTGATGTTGGAGCTAGTACCTCCGTCATGCCCAAAAGAATGTATGATATGTTTGAATTGAAACCTTTTGATTCTTGTTCTTTTGGTGTTCGTCTTGTCGATTCTTCCGTAAATAAACCTTTGGGGAAGATCGACGATGTTCTTATCATTGTCAATGACAAATATGTTCCCGTTGATTTTATCATTATGGATATAGAGTGTGAACCTTTATGTCCAACTATTTTGGGACGTCCTTTTCTCCGCACCGTTGGTGCTATCATTGACACGAAAGAGGGGAATATAAAATTTCAATTCCCTCTCAAAAAGGGGATGGAACACTTTCCAAGAAAGAAATCCAAGTTAACCTTTGAGTCCGTTACACGGGCTAGCTATTCTCTTTCTCTTGATAAAACTTGATTCTTCTTTTGCCTTATGCCTAGCTTAAAGGCGTAAAAGAAAGCGCTTGTTGGGAGGCAACCCAAGATGTTTTTACTTCTGTTTTTAGTGGTCTTGATGATTGTTGCTACTGTAGCAACATCATTGTATATTTATTTTCAAGCTTTGTGCCAAGTTATAGCCTCTTATGACAAGGGAAGCGAAAGTTGTGACATGCTGTCCAGAAAACAGATTCTGTCCTCGTGACGGAAAAAATCGGATCAAATCACTAGTTCATCTTTTTGAGCTGAATTTTTTACATAGCGTGCTCTATACAATTGGGGAACTTTCGTACGTTCTGAGTTTTTTGATTTGATTTGTAGAAGTGCTCCGAAAAAATCATCTTGCTTTTTCTTTGCAAAAACCTTTTGGCAATCTTGAGAAACAGTAGCTCTTCAAGAATATCTTTATATCCAGTGGGGAAAATTATTTTATTAAGGGTACTAACCTCTCTAATCAGCTTATGATGAGTTATGTATGAAGGAAGTTTTCAAGTGTGCGATGGAAGATGATGAAAGAAGATTCGGGAGTGTCAAGCGCTCAAGCTTGGGGATGCCCCCATGCATCCCCAATAAATATTCAAGAAGACTCAAGCGTCTAAGCTTGGGGATGCCCCCTTGCATCCCCTTCTCCATCAACAATCACCAGTTTGTCCTTCGTCTCACTATATTTTTATCACTTCATGCGTTATGTGCTATGCTTGGAGCGTCTCACTCTTAGTTTTTTTAGTTTTCTTTAGTTTTTCTTGCTGTTCATAACAAGTTAGACCCCGTCTTACTTTGTGTGGGAGAGAAACACGGTCCACTTCAATCTAGAACACATCATAGGATTTTTCATGCCTATCTTTCTACTGTTGTGTGTTCTTTATCTTTTCGTAGCAACTGCCATGTTTAGTTTAAGGTTTAGTTTGTCTTTAGAAAGAGCCTTGACTTTTGTTTAGTTTGTTGCTGGAACTCTCTTCAGTTTTCATGTTTATCTTGTTAAGAGAGTTGGTTGTTGCACTGAGTTGTGTCTTGTCTTGAGAGTAGGTAATTGAGGTTGCTATTTAATTTTAGTAGTAACATGCAATAGTTTTGAGGTATTAATGTGAGTAATGTTTGAACTTTTGGTGTCAAGAGCTCTAGCCTATTAGTGACTGGTGTCGTATTTTGGGCAATCCGTGTTTATTTTCAAAACCTACAATACTAATTGAGAACTCTAGCTACTAGATGGATCGCTAATCTTTGGAGGGATCGAATATTAGAGTACACTCACGTACCGTGAGTCGAGGATGCGCAAGGATAACCAAACCCCCATACACTCCTCCTCGGGGTACTTGTCTCTTTGTGAACCTCCTTATTAGATTGAGAGTTACCGATAATAAGTGCATGAGTTCTTCGGACTAATGTAAGTATTGAAAGTTGACACTTCCACCTCCTCATATTTGCTAGCCTTTCATGTGTCGTGCATTGCCTCCTTCTCACTCCGAGAGTTGGCGTTCACCTTCGCCGGTACATCCAAACGCTTGGAACACTCTGTCATCATAAACCTCCTTATATCCATCCTCAAAACAGCCACCATACCTACCTATCAAGGCATTTCCATAGCCTTTCCGAGATATATTGCCATGCAACATCCACCTCTTCATGACTTGATCTTCATGTCATACATGTTCTTGCTACACTGGTAGCGACATACATTGCATACATCATGGTAACTACATCTTCTTTATGATTTGAGTACCTTGTAAAGTGTGAAAGATCTTCTATACCCTCTTGTAAATTAGAGTGTTGCACTTAAGTGAGGAAAAGATCCAAAAGTGGAAAAAATAAAAGATCCCAAAGAGGACAAATGAGAGTTAAATAGAAAGAGCCATTGAGGCCACCCAAAAAATATAAAAAATAGAAAAAATAGAAAAAGAGAAAAAGAAATAAAAAGAGAGAAAGGGGCAACACTACTATCCTTTTGAAAGATCCACACTAGTACTCCCTCTTATCCTTGTACTCCATAGAGATGATCATTCATGCATATAGCTATGTGGGGACCTTCACACTATAGAACTTGACTTGCGTATTTCAAGGATGAGCCTCCTCAAAAGAGCTCTAGGTCTTCATGAGCGAGCAAGTTAGATGCTGATACAGAGTGGCAACTCTCCTCGTTGGTTACCCCAAGTGGAAGGTGAGATGCAGTGTAGCAGCAAGTTTCCCTTAGCAAAGATGGTAAGGTTGAGTATCGAACCAGTAGGACTCCAAGAGATACAAGTAGGTGTCACAGCGCTTGACGTGGACCTGCACACAGATACAAATAACTTTGCTCCCAACGAGTACAGAGGAGTTGTCAATTCCTCCGGCCTTTCTGTTTACAATGGATTAACGCAAGCGATAAAAGTGGAACTGAAAGTAAAGACTGAAAGTAAACTAAGGGTGTAAACAATAATGTGAAGATGGACCGGGGTCCCGTGATTTTCACTAGTGATGTCTCTCTCCCAAAAGACGATAAAAGTGCTAGCGAGGTAAACAAATCACAGCCGGGCAATTGACAGAATTATGAAGGCACCGCAATGCTAACTATGCCGCAAAGAAAGGAAGGGCTCAAAAGCAATGGGCAGTACGCCAAGGTAAGTAGACCGAAATCCAACTACATCTACTACGAATCATCCACCTTGAGATATCTATCCAGAACATCTCGCTGGTATTAAGTTGCGAATCCCACCCAAAGTGTAAACTCAAAGCAACAGACAACTGCATTAAAAGAACTTTGCGTAAAGTAAACAATCCTTGCACCCGCGGGTACAAGCACCGTTGTTTTATCCCTGGTGGCAAAAACACATTGATGTCTACGCACGCTTCTATTCTTGTAGACTATGTTGGGCCTCCAAGCGCAGAGGTTTGTAGGACAGCGACAATTTCCCTCAAGTGGATGACCTAAGGTTTATCGAACTCAGGGAAGTAGAGGTTGAAGATGTTCTCTCTCAATCAACCCTGCAATTAAGATACAAGAAGTCTCTTGTGTCCCCAACACACCTAATACAACTAGGAGTTGTATAGGTGCACTAGTTCGGCGAAGAGATGGTAAAATATGGGTGATAGGTGTGGCAAAACAAAGTAATATAAATCTGTAATAAAAAGTGCAGCAAGCAAAAATGTAACAAAAGTGAGTGCAAACGGTGTAACAATGATTGAAACAAGGCCTAGGCTTCATACTTTCACTAGTGGCAACTCCCAACAACATTAACATAGCCTAATCACATGATATTTCCCATAAAACATGCAATGGAGACGCACTCGGAGGTCATTCCTTTGTGGTCAAGAGAGGATGATAATTATGTAGGGCTACAAAAGCACACCTCAAAGTTCATAGTTCTCAATCTATGGATTTCTCAATGTCACCGCGGCCATCCAAAGAGAGTACCACAATCACCACAACATATCTCAAGGATAGTCAAAGACAAGCACCAAGAGACTCTCAATCTTCAATCAACACACAAAAGAGGAAATCACTCATGATAATATTCTTGTAACCCATGTCCAATAGACCGCTGTCACCTTGGTCTCGGGGATTATACTAGATAACATCAATTGAGTACATCAATCCAATACATAGAGGAAGGGGAAATATCATGGGATCACCCTAGATTAACATATCCTATGATCACAACGAAGATCACATCATGGGAGAGAGAGAAGAACACATAGCTACTGGTAGAAACCTTAGCCCCGAGGGAGAACTACTCCCGCTTCATGGAGGGAGGAAACAACGTTGATGGACATGAATCCGGGGGCACTTCCCCGTCCCGGCAGGGTGCCGACACAGGAATTCTGGTCCCCCGAAGCTTGTTGGCGATGGCGGCGGAGATCGGAATCGCTTCTGGAAAAAGTACTTCGATATTAGGGATTTCCACCCTGAGGGCTAAATATAGGCGGAGGGGGGTGTCGAGGGGACCCACCAGGAAGCCAGGAGGCCTCCTGGCGCGGCCTAGGGTGGGGCCGCTCCAGGGACCCTCCTGGTCTCCTGGTGGTGGCCCCCCTCCGCTGCCTTGGTGATTCCGGGAGCTTCCGGGTCGCTGATTTTTTATCTGATTTTTCCGGATTTTTTGGAGCACTTTTAATGGCCGGAAAACCTGAAATACAAAAACAACAGAAAATAGCAATTGGCAGCTGGGTGCACTGGGTTAATAGATTAGTCCAAATATGCTCAAAAGTGTATGAAAGTTCAAGCAAATCATGGCAAAGTCACACAAAACATGCATGGAGCAAGCAAAAATTATAGATACGTTTGGGACGTATGAACATCCCCAAGCTTAATTCCTGCTCGTCCTCGAGTAGGTAAATGATAACAAGCATAATTTCTGTGGTGACATGCCACACAACCATATAAGGACTTTTAAGTAAAGCAATTAAAGCATGCAATTCAATTCAAGTCTTAACAAGCAAGAGTCTATATTAGCATTGACACAAGCAAAAAAAGAACAAAAGGTGCAAGAGCTCTCGCTGTCCGTGACTCGAATGTCTCCAGGTGGTGTTTGCGTGGAAGCAGGGGACTGGGAAAAAGAGAGAAAAAAAGTTGTTGAGAACAACTATCTACTAAAGTTTCACACTTGGTCTCCTTTGGATTCTTATCTTGACTCGTCCCCAGACCACTAGCCAGGTACAAGTCAAACTGATCCACTCCCTTTCGATATTTTGAGCACTCATGCAATGGATGAGCGTGAGCAAGAAAGTTGACCCCTAAAAGGCGAAACAGAAAGAAGGTGGAGGAGGAAGACAAAAAGGTGTGAAAGGCTCACATCAATGAGGACAATCATAGGCGAGAGAAGGCCATATGATAGGTATGATGTGAGGAATAGGGATTGCCATGCAACGGACGCACATGTGAGCTAAAATCTCTCCAAGGAAACTAGTGGGGGTGCATCTAACTTGCTTGCTCAAGAAGACCTAGAGCTCGTTTGAGGAGGCTCATCATTGGAATATACAAGCCAAGTTCTATAGTGTGAAGGTCCCCACACAGCTATATGCATGATGATGATCTCTATGGAGTACAAGGGATAGAGGATGAAGTACTAGTGTGGATCTCTCAAAAGGAATAGTAGTGTTCCCCCTTCTCTCTTTTTGTTTTTGTTTTTCTCTTTTTTCTATTTTTTGTATTTTTTTGGTGGCCTCAATGGCTCTTTCTATTTAACTCTCATTTGTCCTCTTTGGGATCTTTTGATTTTGTCCTCTTTGGGATCTTTTCCTCACTTTAGGGGCAACACTCTATATTTTACAAGAATATAGGAGATCTTTCACACTTTACAAAGGTACTCACATAAAGAAGATATAACTATCATGATGCAAATGTATGCCTCTGCCAGAAAAGCAGGATATGCAATGATACTAGCGCGTCATGTAGCGATGATTAGGACAAGGCCCAACTAGCATGCGGCTCATCGATCAAGCAAGTAGCATGTATGACATGAGGATCAAGTCATGATAAGGTGGATGTTGCATGGCAATGTATCTCGGAAAGGCTATGGAAATGCCTTGTAGGTAGGTATGGTGGCTGTTTTGAGGAAAGATATAAGGAGGCTTATGATGACAAAGCGTATCATGCCAAGGGTTTGGATGCACCGGCGAAGTATGCGCCAACTCTCAAGGTGAGAAAGGGCAATGCACGGTACCGAAGAGGCTAGAAAAAGTATAGGTGGGTGGAAGTGTCAACTTTCGAATACTCACATTAGTCCGAAGAACTCATGCACTTATTATCGGTAACTCTCAATCTAATCAGGAGGTTCACAAAGAGACAAGTACCTTGAGGAGGAGTGTAGGGGGGTTTGGTTATCCTTGCGCATCCTCGACTCATGGTACGTGAGTGTACTCTAATATTCGAACCCTCCAGAGGTTAGTGATCCATCTAGTAGCTAGAGTTCTCAACAGGGGTTTTTGGTTTTCGAAAAACACACGGATTGCCCAAAATACGACATCTATCACTAATAGGCTCGAGCTCTTGACACCAAAAGTTCAAACATTACTCTAGTCAATACCTCAAAACTATTGCAAGTTACTACTACAAAGAGAATAGCAACTTCAACTACCTACTTCCTAGTCAAGACACAAAACTTAGTGCAACAGGCAAACTCTTCTAACAAGATAAAACATGCAACCTATAGAAAGTTCAACCTAAAACAAAAGAAAAGCTCTAGAAAAACTAAAGCACTACAACTAAACAGAGCAGCAGCTAAGAAAAGAAAAAGAACAACTCACGGCTAAAAGAATAAGCATGCAAATCCTATGAGGAGTTCTAGTTCAAGCGGAGTGTGTAACTGTCCCACACAAAAGAGTAAGTGATGTGCGAGATGATGATAGTGGTTTCTCGCCCTTCGTTGGTAAACCCCAAGTGGAAGGCGTGATGTAGCACAACAACAAATTTCCCTCGGTGAAGATACCAAGGTTTGTCTCCAGTAGGATTCCGGAGATGATAAGTAGGTGTCATCGGCGCAACTGACGTGGACCTGCACACAGGCACGATAACTTTGTTCCCAATGAAGTTCAGAGAGGTTGTCAATCTCTCCGGTCTTGTTGTTCACAAAGGATCAAACACAAGGGATAATGATAGTAATTGAAAGTAAAAGCAGAAAAGTAAATGAGCGTGTAAACACTGATGAGGATATGGACCGGGATACGTGATGTTCAGTAGTGATGTCTCTCTCCCAAAAGACGATAAAATTGCTATGCGAGGTTAACAAATTACAGAAAGGCAATTGACAGGATTATGAACGCATCGCAATGCTAACTATGCTACAAAAGAAAGGACGAGGCTCAAAAGCATGGGCAGTACGCCAAAATAAGTAGACCGAAATCCAACTGCATCTACTACTAATCATCCACCTTGAGATATCTATCCAAAACATCTCGCTGGTATTAAGTTGCGAGCCCCACCCAAAGTGTAAACCCAAAGCAACAGACAACTGCATTAAAAGAACTTTGCGTAAAGTAAACAATCCTTGTAACTGTGGTTACAAGCACCGTTGTTTTCCCCTTGTGGCAACAGCACATCCCCTAGACTCATGTTTCTATCACTCAAGCATGTCATCGGGGGGCATGAACCCACAATCGAGCAAAACGTTCCCTCTTAGTCACCACCTACTACTTGGCCAAAGCAATAAACAACAACGGAGAACATGCAAGAATTACTTAGGAAAAAAAATATAAGAGATAAGAACCAAATATATTACTCAATCACAATCTGAACATAATCTCATAATCCATCAGATCCTATCAAACTCAACATAGCAATAGCAGAAATATTACAAAAGTGCCTCGATCATGTAGGGCAGCTCACGAGGTCTAAACCATGAATATCAAAGAGGGGAGGAGAACATCACATAGCTACTGATCACGGACCCATGGTCCAAGGAAAACTACTCACGAGACATCCGGGGAGCATCCATGGTGGAGAGGAGACTCCCGGAGGTCAATCCTCCCTCCGACAGGGTGTCGGGAAGAGGTCTTCTGGTGCTCCCAATCTCGGAAGCGCGGCGGCGGCGGAACAGAAGCGAGTTTGCGAAATAGGGTTCTGTCTTCGGAGTTTCCCCGTGACGGAGAATAAATAGGAGAAGGGGGGCAGCCAGAGGTGGACTAGGGGCCCCAGGCGCCCCCCTGGCGCAGCCAGGGGTGGGGCCGCGCCGGGTGGCCGCATGGGCCCCCCTGGCTCCCCTCTGGCCCCTCCCGGGCTCTTCTCGAAGCTTCCTGTATGCTGATTTTTCCTGTATTTTTCCCGGAATTTTTCTGGCACTTTTTATATGGGGGAAAACTGAAATAGAAAAACAGCAGAAAACAGGAACTGGCACTGGGGTGCACTGAGTTAATAGGTTAGTCCTAATATGATCAAAAGTGTATGAAAGTGTATCTAGATCATAGCAATATCACACAAAACATGCATGGAGCAAGCAAAAATTATAGATACGTTTTGGACGTATCAACATCCCCAAGCTTAATTCCTGCTCGTCCTCGAGTAGGTAAATGATAACAACATAATTTCTGTGGTGACATGCTAGCAACCATAAAAGAACTTTGAAAAGTAAGTAATCAAGGTTAGGGATTCAATTCAAGTCATAACATGCAAGAGTCTATATTAGCATTGAAACAAGTAACAAAAGAACATTAGGTGCAAGAGCTCTCGCTGTCCGTGACTCGAATGTCTCCAAATGGTGTTTGCGTGCAAGAAGGGGACAGGGAATACGAGAGAAAAGTATTTTTGTGTTGAGAACTCAATCTACTAAGGTTTCACACTTGGTCCTCTTTGGAATCTTATCTTGACTCGTCCCCAGACCACTAGCCAGGTACAAGTCAATTTGATCCACTCCTTTTCGATATTTTGAGCACTCATGCAATGGATGAGCGTAAGCACGAGAGTTGACACTTAGGATGGCAAAGAGAGAAGTATGGTGGAGGAGGAAGACAAAAAGGATGAGAAAGGCTCACATCAATGAGGACAATCATAGGCAAGAGATGCCAAATGATAGATATGATGTGAGGAGTAGGGATTGCCATGCAACGGATGCACATCCGAGCTAAGAAGCTCTCCAATGGAACTAGTGGGGGTGCATCTAACTTGCTCGCTCATGAAGACCTAGAGCTCGTTTGAGGAAGCTCATCCTTGGAATATGCAAGCCAAGTTCTAAAGTGTGAAGGTCCCCACATAGCTGTATGCATAATGATCATCTCTATGGAGTACAAGGATATAGAGGGAGTACTAGTGTGGATCTCCCAAAAGGATAGTAGTGTTGCCCCTTTCTCTCTTTTTCTCTTTTTTCTATTTTTGGTATTTTTTTGTGGCCTCAATGGCTCTTTCTATTTACCTCTCATTTGTCCTCTTTGGGATCTTTTATTGTGTCCACTTTGGGATCTTTTCCTCACTTAAGGGCAACACTCTATTTTACAAGAAGATAAAGGAGATCTTTCACACTTTACAAGGTACTCAAAATCATAAAGAAGATCTAACTATCATGATGTATGCAATGTATGTCGCTGCCAGTGTAGCAGGAACATGTATGACATGAAGATCAAGTCATGAAGAGGTGGAAGTTGCATTGCAATGTAACTCGGAAAGGCTATGTAAATGCCTTGATAGGTAGGTATGGTGGCTGTTTTGAGGAAGGATATAAGGAGGATTATGATGACAGAGCGTATCATGCCAAGGGTTTGGATGTACCGGCGAAGGTGGACACCAACTCTCGGAGTGAGAAGAAGGCAATGCACGGCACAGGAGAGGCTAGCAAAATATGGGAAGGTGGAAGTGTCAACTTTCAATACTTACATTAGTCCGAAGAACTCATGCACTTATTATCGGTAACTCTCAATCTAATAAGGAGGTTCACAAAGAGACAAGTACCCCGAGGAGGAGTGCATGGGGGGTTTGGTTATCCTTGCGCATCCTCGACTCATGGTACGTGAGTGTTCTCTGATATTCGACCCCTCAGAAGAGTAGTGATCCATCTAGTAGCTAGAGTTCTCAACTAGTTTTGTAGGTTTTGAAAATACACACGGATTCCCCAAAATACGACACCTATCACTAATAGGCTAGAGCTCTTGACACCAAAAGTTCAAACATTACTCACATCAATACCTCAAAACTATTGCAAGTTACTACTAGAATTAAATAGCAACCTCAATTACCTACTTTCAAGACAAGACACAACTCAGTGCAACAACCAACTCTCTTTAACAAGATAAACATGAAAACTAAAAAGAGTTCCAGCAACAAACTAAACAAAATCCAAGGCTCTTGCTAAAGACAAACTAAGACTAAGACTAAACATGGTAGTAGCTATGAAAAGATAAAGAACACACAACAGCAAAAAGATAAGCAGGAAAAATCCTATGATGTGTTCTAAATTTTGAAAGTAGAGCGTGTTTCTCTCCCATAAAAAATAATATGGGATCTAACTTGTTATGAACAGCAAGAAAAGCTAAAGAAAACTAAAAACAAAACCTAAGAGCGAGACGCTCCAAGCATAGCACATAACGCACGAAGTGATAAAAATATAGTGAGACGAAGGACAAACTGATGATTGTTGATGGAGAAGGGGATGCACGGGGGCATCCCCAAGCTTAGACGCTTGAGTCTCCTTGAATATTTATTGGGGATGCATGGGGGAATACCCAAGCTTGAGCGCTTGACACTCCTGGATCTTCTTTCATCATCTTCCATCGCACACTTGAAAACTCCCTTCATACATAACTCATCATAAGCTGATTAGAGAGGTTAGTGCCCTTAATAAATATTTTTTTTCCACTGGATATAAATATATTCTTGAAGAGCTACTGTTTCTCAAGATTGCCAAAAAGTTTTTGCAAAGAAAAAGCAAGCTTAAGGTTTGCAAAAGTTAGGAGAGACAAAACGTGGCAGAATCTGTGAAAAACAGAACAGCAGATAGTAAAGAATTATTTAGGGGTACTTATTCAACTCAAATAAAAAAACTCAGAACATACGGAAGTTTCTTAATTGTATAGAGCATACTGTGTAAAAATTTCAGCTCAAAAAGATGAACTGGGATTTTTCTGGAATTTTTCTGGTCACGAGGACAGAATCTGTTTTCTGGACAGCATGTCACAACTTTTACTTCCCTTGCCGTAAGAGGCTATAACTTGGCACAAAGTTGAAAAATAAAGATAAAATGATGTTGATACAGTAGTAACAATCATCAAGACACAACAAAAGCAAAAATAAAAACCTAAATTCGTTGCGGACTGCCTCCCGAAAGCGCTCTCTTTTATGCCTTTTAGCTAGGCATGATGCAAAAAGAAGAATCAAGGGTATCCAAGATAAGAATCATAAAAACCTTCAAATTGATTTTCAATAAGCTCATTCTTCTTCTTACTAGGAAAGAGATACTTACCTTTCGCCATACCGCGTAAGTGTATGTGCCTATTACCAATATCAATGAAGCCTTTCATAGCACGGAGGAAGTCTCTTTCGAGCACAATGTTACTTTGGTTTGGCTCCATGATGAAGAAATCCATTGGTGCAGTCCTATGAAGGAATGCAACTTGGACTTCTTTTACCTTTCCTTTAATCTCTGAAATATCTCCATTAGAATGTTCATGATAAGATGATAATTTATCCATATCTAGCTTCAAAGAAACATAAACTATTTTTGGCATAGTAGAAACTGTGGATCCAATATCACAAAGAGCAAGGAAGCCTTGGTTAGAGATGCTAATCCTAAGAAAGGGCTCCCAATCATCATCTATCTCCAACATTTCTTTCTTGTTGGACTTAAGTTCCTCTACTTTCCTCAAATCTAGAGCATCCAGTCTTTTTTCAATAGTGGCAAGTCTATCTATGACAGTATCAATACTACGATCATAAACAAAATAACTAGATAGACTATGCAAAATCTCAAGAGCCCTATCTTCATCACACTCTAGAAAATCTCCTTCAGCTATAATGTCAAGAGAGTGTTTACACCACTTAAAAAGACCATGGTAAAAATTTCTAAGCACAATTTTTATAGATATCCAAGGCATAATTCTTTTATGTGCTTCAGAAATTCTGTCCCATGCCTTCTTCATATTTTCTCCATCCCTTTGACGGAAATCGAGAACTTCCGATTCCCTCAAAGCACCTAGCCCTAACATGTTCATCTAAACAAGGAGGACTACTAACAGCAAGATAAATAATTTTTTTGTAAATTTTGATAAAAGACACAAAGATAAAAACTGAAAGGTAAACTAACAAGACTAAAAAACAAAGGTAAAGGGTAGTGTGCAACTCCCCTATCTTAGCACTCGGAGTCCCCGGCAACGGCGCTAGAAATTTGGCTTGATGTGCGAGATGATGATAGTGGGTTCTCGCCCTTCGTTGGTAAACCCCAAGTGGAAGGCGTGATGTAGCACAACAGCAAATTTCCCTCGGTGAAGATACCAAGGTTTGTCTCCAGTAGGACTCCGGAGATGATAAGTAGGTGTCAGCGGCGCAACTGACGCGGACCTGCACACAGACACGATAACTTTGTTCCCAACGAAGTTCAGAGAGGTTGTCAATCTCTCCGGTCTTGTTGTTCACAAAGGATCAAACACAAGGGATAATGAAAGTAATTGAAATAAAAGCAGAAAAGTAAATGAGCATGTAAACAGTGATGGGGATATGGACCGGGATACGTGATGTTCTGTAGTGATGTCTCTCTCCCAAAAGACGATAAAATTGCTATGCGAGGTAAACAAATTACAGAAAGGCAATTGACAGGATTATGAACGCACCGCAATGCTAACTATGCTACAAAAGAAAGGACGAGGCTCAAAAGCATGGGCAGTACGCCAAAATAAGTAGACCGAAATCCAACTGCATCTACTACTAATCATCCACCTTGAGATATCTATCCAGAACATCTCGCTGGTATTAAGTTGCGAGCCCCACCCAAAGTGTAAACCCAAAGCAACAGACAACTGCATTAAAAAGAACTTTGCGTAAAGTAAACAATCCTTGTAACCGCGGTTACAAGCACCGTTGTTTTCCCCCTTGTGGCAACATCACATCCCCTAGACTCATGTTTCTGTCACTCAAGCGTGTCATCGGGGGGCATGAACCCACAATCGAGCAAAACGTTCCCTCTTGGAGTCACTACCTACTACTTGGCCAAAGCAATAAACAACAACGGAGAACATGCAAGAATTACTTAGGAACAAAAATATAAGAGATAAGAACCAAATATATTACTCAATCACAATCTGAACATAATCTCATAATCCATCAGATCCTATCAAACTCAACATAGCAATAGCAGAAATATTACAAAAGTGCCTCGATCATGTAGGGCAGCTCACGAGGTCTAAACCATGAATATCAAAGAGGGGAGGAGAACATCACATAGCTACTGATCACGGACCCATGGTCCAAGGAAAACTACTCACGAGACATCCGGGGAGCATCCATGGTGGAGAGGAGACTCCCGGAGGTCAATCCTCCCTCCGGAGGGTGCCGGGAAGAGGTCTTCTGGTGCTCCCGATCTCGGAAGCGCGGCGGCGGCGGAACAGAGGCGAGTTTGCGAAATAGGGTTCTGTCTTCGGAGTTTCCCCGTGACGGAGAATAAATAGGAGAAGGGTGCAGCCAGAGGTGGACCAGGGGCCCTAGGCGCCCCCTGGCGCGGCCAGGGGTGGGGCCGCGCCGGGTGGCTGCCTGGGCCCCCCTGACTCCCCTCTGGCCCCTCCCGGGCTCTTCTCGAAGCTTCATGTACGCTGATTTTTCCTGTATTTTTCCTGGAATTTTTCTGGCACTTTTTATATGGGGGAAAACTGAAATATAAAAACAGCAGAAAACAGGAACTGGCACTGGGGTGCACTGAGTTAATAGGTTAGTCCAAATATGATCAAAAGTGTATGAAAGTGTATCTAGATCATAGCAATATCACACAAAACATGCATGGAGCAAGAAGAAATTATAGATACATTTTGGACGTATCAGTAAGCTGGGGTCTAACTTGTTACTACAGCAAACCAAGCAAAAAAAAACCTAGAAAAGTAAAGAGCGAGACGCTCCAAGCATAGCACACAACGCATGAAGTGATAAAAATATAGTGCAACGAGGGACGAATTGATAATTGTTGATGAAGAAGGGGATGTACGGGGGCATCCCCAAGCTTAGACGCTTGAGTCTCCTTGAATATTTGTTGGGGATGCATGGGGGCATCCCCAAGCTTGAGCGCTTGACACTCCCGAATCTTCTTTTATCATCTTCCATCGCACACTTGAAAACTCCCTTCATACATAACTCATCATAAGCTGATTAGAGAGGTTAGTACCCTTAATAAATATATATTTTCACTGGATATAAAGATAATCTTGAAGAGGTACTGTTTCTCAAGATTGCCAAAAAGTTTTTTGCAAAGAAAAAGCAAGCTTAAGGTTTGCAAAAGTTAGGAGAGACAAAACATGGCAGAATCTGTGAAAAACAGAACAGCAGGTAGTAAAGAATTTTTTAGGGGTACTTCTGCAACTCGAATAAAAAAACTCAGAACAGACGCTCGAAAGTCAATTGTATGGAGCACGCTGTAAAAAAAATTCAGGTCAAAAAGATGATCTGGTGATTTTAGGCTAATTTTTCCGTCCAAGGACAGAATCTGTTTTCTGGACAGCATGTCACAACTTTTGAACTTTCTTGCAATCGGGGGCTAGACTTGGCACAAAGATTGAAAATAAAGATACAATGATGTTGCTACAGTAGTAACAATCATCAAGACCACTAAAATCTGAAAGTAAAAACTCAAACTAAAGATAACAAGGGTTGTCTCCCTAGAGCTCTTTCTTTATAGCCATAAAGATAGGCTTAAGATTTTAATGATGCTCTCATAGGAATAAGGAATAAGAGTTGAAGAACAAAAGAGAGCATCAAGAAGCAAATGACAAACACATTTAAGTCTAACATGCTTCCTATGCAAAGGGATCTTGTAGAGGAAAAACTCATAGAAGCATAAAGATATTAGCATAGGAAGGCAAAATAAGTGCAACTTCAAAGCCTTCAACATAAAGAGAGGGAACTTGATATTATTGAAATATCTATAAGAATATGTTCCCTTCTCATAATAATTTCCAGTAGGATCATGAATAAACTCAACAATATAAGTATCACATAAAGCATTGTTATCATGATCCACATGCAAAAGGGTACTCTTACTCTCCACGTAAGCATAATCTTTCTCATTGGTAATAGTGGGAGTAGGACTATCATAAACAACTTGAACACTATAGATTAATTGTGATTAGGAAGATGGTGTTCAACAAGGGAGTAATTACCTCCATGATTATGACAAGTTTCATAAGGATAATTTCTCCTTATGTCATAGGTACCTTTAAAATCACTATGGATAGGAGTTATAACATCATCATAGTAGAGAAGAGCATTATCATTGCTAGCAACTATATTTGTAAACATGATGTCTTTATTCTTACTAGCAAAAGAATTATCAATTACCACATCACTAATGGTTAAAGGACTTGCAATCCTATCATCCCCAAGATTGGAGCTTTCCATATCATCACTCTCAGAGTTGGTACCAAAAAGATTTTCAAGGTCATAAGTAGCATTATCATCATTTTCCCAATCACAAAAAGCAACATGCATATCATAATCAAAATCATCTTCAATAGTGCCTATGGACTTAACATCAGGATAATAATGAATGCAATCAAGCTCACCGTCCTCCAAAAATTTCTGCCCGTTAGGATAAAAATTGATGCGAGGAATATGCTCAGGCCAGGTTGATACCCATTCTTCTTCCTTCTTGCTCCTCTTCTTCCTACTCTTCTTTTTCTTCTTATTCACCTTTGGAGGGAGTGGTTGAAGATGATGTTTCTCCACATATCCTAGTTTATCATTAGAAACAATAGGGGAAACTTGGGATAAACTCTCCTTTTTATTAGTAGAGATATAAGAGGCATTTTTATACTTTGGTAAAGTTCCCTCCTTTCTAATATTACTTATGTAATCATTTTCATGGCAATTAACAACACAATAGAGATGGAAATTTTGCAAAGTGTTGCTAATTCCTAAGGCATTAACATCTAGCCAAGAAATCTTTTCTGATAACTCTTCACACATCGAAAATAACATAAGTTCATCATAAAGATCAGATGTGATCATGTTATCACACAACTGATTAACAATTATGCTTTGAAAGTTCATGCATTAAAAATTAAAGTGACCCTCTATGCAGCAAAGTTCAAAAGTAAAAGGATAAAGTTCACACAATTCTCTAGAAATTTCATTTAAATCTTTGACCCAAGTGATTGTTCTTTCATGCTTATGTTGCTTACAATACTTCTCTTCTTCAATCATAGGCCTTTCACAAGGTCTATCCACTCCACAAAAATTAACATGCTTATATAAAACTTAATTTTCAGGAATTGGATCATGCATGTTGCAATCATCATGAACAATCTCATTTTCTTTGAAAATATCTTTAAAAGGTTCATGATGCTTGATCCAATTCTCCTTAGGCATATTAATATGTGAAGCAAAATATTTGAGGAAATCAACAAGGAGTTGAGAATCAAGCCCAAACTCAGCACTAAACTTATTAAAACTTGCAGTTTCAACAAAGGACTTAATGCAATCATACTCATAATTTATACCTGACTCTTTACCTTTGTCGATCTCCCAATCTTCAGTATTGCATTGAATTCTTTCAAGGAGTTCCCATTTAGCATCAATCTTTTCGTTTGTGAAAGAACCCATAGAGGAAGCATTGAGCAAGTCTTTATCCTGTCGAGAGAGACTCGCATAAAAATTAGTAATAATTATATCTTTGGGGAGCCCATGGTCAGGACATTTTATCATTAAAGTTTTCAGTCTCCCCGAAGCTTGAGATATGCTCTCTCCGTCATGAGGATCGAAATTATAAACATAATTCCTATTCTCATGAACTTCATGAAGAGGATAAAACTTGGAGTAAAAGAGAGACTGGATCTCTTCCCAATCCTGTAGGTGAGAATCATCTAGTAGCCTATACCATTCTAATGCTTTTTCTTTCAGTGACATGGAAAATAATTTCTTCATGACTTCACCTCTTGTCAAACCTGAAATCTTAAATAACTCACAAAGTTTTGTAAGTTTCAACAAATGAATACTAGGATTGACTGTCCCATCATAAAAATCATTAATAATTATTTCAACTATCCCAAGTGGTATTTTGAACGGGATACATTCAGTAGGTGGAGGAGACTTCTCTATCACGGGTGTGGTAAAGCGGCCTTCCCCAAACAACGAACTAAGAGTGCAATTTTCCATAAGCATAACTAGTTGTTGACACCGGTTTTTGGCATGGCAATAAACCTATATAAGATGACCTCAAATGAAGAAGTGCTCTACATGAAAAAGTTGGGTATTGTCGATATGAACAACTTTGTAGTTCGAGCCATGATCATCCGATTCCATCTCAAGGGCCGAAACTATGTTTGAAGCAATAAGACCCTGGCATTCGGAGTACTATTCTGCCAATTAGGACATCAATACATCCTCAAATGGGAAAATGTTCTACATAAGCCGGCTTCGTCTCGTCGAACCGGTCGATTTTGATATTTGAAACGTCCAAATCCGAGTTCGTATGAAGAAGTTATTGCCAAAACAGTGCAGCACTGGAAAACCAGGTCGGACCGTCCGAGGTGGAAACCGGACCGTCCGAGCTAAGGTCGGACCGTCCGACTTGAGGACCCCGATTACAGAAAGATTTTTACCTCAGCTCGGACCGTCCGACCTAGAAGCCGGACCGTCCGACCCTATGGTCCGGACCGTCCGGGTTAAAGTCCGGACGTCCGAACCCCCGATCCGGGTCCGAATTTGACTGTGTTTTTGGCAGTTTTGACGCGAATCTGAGCCCTTTTCTTGCACGGAAAGTCCAACCCCCTCATAAATAGATGAGGTGACGGCCGATTGAAACAACACACAATCTAACAAACATATCTACACTTTCAAAGCTTAATTTTATCTCTCTCTCCCTTGTATCTTTCTTCTCGTTCTTCGTTCGTTCTTGTTCTTGCAGGGCAACGATCCACGAGGCCCTAGGGGCGATCAAGTCGACCTAGGGCAGCCCATAGCCGCCGCGCTCCCTGACGGGGTCCCTCCCGGGAGTGTGGGGTTTCGGGTTTACAAAAGCGCCCGCCAGATTGCTTGCGTACCGCGCTTCCGGTCGGGTCTCCTTCGACGTGAGTTGCGGTGTATCACCCCCGACGTCGAGGGTACATGTGACGTATTCGTGTGTCAACACACTTTTTGGCGACTCCGCTAGGGACGAAGCTTTGAACGGTCTCCAGCCCGTTCTTGCTACGAAGAGATCGTCATCAAGTTGCTGCAATCTACGAAGGTAGTATGAATTCCCAATTCACCTATGTAGATGCATATAATTCATCTGTTGTTGCTAGATCACCTTATGAGCATGATGTATCGGCTAGCCCTAGTTTTATCAATTATTCATCTAATTGTGTGCAACAACCGGTTCATAATAATCTCTATGCTTCAAGTTCTAGTTTTAGCAACATGCAACATATGTATCCCAACCCTCATGCATCGGCAACCCCACAAATCCATATGCCGATGAACAACATGATGAGTTCGGTTAATAGAGTTGAAACACCTCATGTAGGATCTTCCAATAGTATACAACAAAGTGTTTCATCTTTTTATTCACCGGCAACTAACTTGCAATATATGAATCAAAACATGCCGGTGGATAGGGAAATTGGCCATGCTACTACAAGTTATTCGGCCAATTATCCTCAACCATCATATGCTACACCTTATGATATTAATTCTTTGGCATCATATGCAACTGTGGATGTTCATAATTCGGCTCCGCACCTTCATGCTTATAGCCGAATAAGTGGAAATCCTGCAGGAGCACATCTTCCTTTACCTAACACTGTAGCATATAATCTTTCCCCTACACAATTGCATAATTTTGGCGACATCTCATTGCCGAAAGAGTCTAATAGCAGTGGGGGGCAATACAATGAAGATTGGGTTGAAGTTGGGCGAAAAAAGATTAAAGATGGCATAGCTGCAATATTTGCTGAGTTTAGACGAGAACAAGCAGCCTTGCGAATCAAAGAAAGAAATAATAATGATTCGGATAATAGACGCAATTCGGTTATTGAAAAAGCCGAATCAACTAGTGTGTGTTTCGAATCCATCAAATCCAAAGAGGCAAGCACCATTGAGAAAGGGCATGACGAGCACATAACAATCATGCTTGATTTTTCCGAAGCTAAGGGAACCTATTTCCTTCCCTATGAGTTCCGTGCCACAGAAATTGATGAGCATCATGAACATCAAAAACACAAGCGTGCAACTGAGCAAAGTTCACTTGATAATCATTTGAGCGATGAAGCATGGAACACAGAAAAAGATGAGGACAAGACATTGGGGAGTCATACAAAACTGGAGCATGCTATTTTTTATATCACACAACAATCGTGCTCTCCCAACATATTTGAAGAGGTATGTTTAGCAAGTGATTTACCTATTTTCCGATTTGGTCGCAACTTTATTGTTGATACATCTATTAGAAAAATTCTCATTAGCAATCTTGAAAGACCAATGAAGAAGGGTAATTTATTTGTTAATAATAAAATCGTTGCAAGGCATATCGGTCAACATGTTGTGGCCATTTATAGAGACCGATAATGACTTACTCTTGCAGCCAAAGCTTTCCCCGTTGCTGTACTTAAAACTTCTATCTAAGTGGGTAGCTTTGTTTGTTTCATACTTGGCTTGCATTTGGTCTCGGTTGAGGCATATATGCTATAACAGTTTTGATTTCAGAAATATAAAGCCAAGGTTTGAATTTTCTGGGAAAACCGATGGTAGTATAATTTCTTATTCAAAGTCATCGGAGATGGAGTGCGAAACACAATGCATAGCCGAATGGGGTGATGCGAAATCTGAACCATTCGTTTGCTTACTTCCAAAGCCGTTCTCGCACCAAGATCGGCTAGAAAACAAAAAGATTACCTTCGATTCAAATATGAGTGATCAGATATTTGATTTATTGCTGAAGAATTATTATATTAGAATTCTTGATCACCATGTTAAGCCATCAATCCAAGGACGAATGTATTGTAAGTTACATGATTCGTTCAAGCATAATTTTGAGGATTGCAATATGTTTCGTCAAATAGTTAAATCGGCTATTGACAGTGGACGATTGCAACTTGTTAAAACACCAAGGGATCATCATGCTATTCCTATTGGTCCTGATGACAAAAATTATTTGCATCGGCTGCTTCAAGCCGATTCATTTAAGGACAAGAAGGTAAAAACTGCAGGTGATGGGATCAAGCTTTCAAGTACACAAATTATTCCTGAGCGCAATGATGATATTCTTGGAGGCAAGGATTCTGTCAAAGTTATAATGAAGACGCCAAGCACCGGGGGGCAACAAGAAAATCCAATGATCGATGCTATCACAACCAAAGAAAGCAAAGGCCGAAGTAGACGGAAAGGTAAAAAGCCGAAAGTCACTTTCGCGCAGCTGTTGGAAAAATACCACAAGATAAGTGAGGAGAAGATTGCTTATTGGCCAAGTAGTCCAAAAACATCAAGATCACCCCCTAGGCGCAAATCTAAAGATCAGTATTGGCAGAAGGGAAATTTCAATGCATCATATTCATATCCTTATTTTGGGCCGCCAATACCGATGTCGTGGATACCTCCCTATGCTTATATGAATCAATATCCATCATGGGGCAGGTATAATTCTAGGGCACATTATCCATCTTATTTTGAACCATCTCATCAATATTATGCAGCTCCAAGAAGGTCCACATTCGATGAACAATTGCATAACAAAGACCGTTTCAATCAAAGGAAATCGGTCCGGAGCTCAAGAAAGAATAAAGAGGTGGTCAAGCAAGTATATTGAGTGAAAAAAGATGGTCGCAAGTGTGCCCCTTCAGATTTTATTTCAAATGACAAAGAGCCAATTAAAGTGTTAAAGTTGGCTACTAAAGGCAAAGAAGAGGAGCAAACAAATCTTCAAAATCGAGATGCCAAATCTGAACGGAAGGAGTTGAGAGTGCACACGGTCAAAAAGTAATTGCCACTGCTTGAAAAAGAATTACAGCCGAGGCGTCCACTCGGTTTGTCGTATTGGCAAAATAAGGAACTGCAAAATCATAGTGCACAAGAACTTGAGAAGAGAAACATGGCATGGGTTCCCAAAGGAAGTAATCTAAATAAGAATAATGCACAAGCTTTTATTGCAAAAAGTGCGACAAAGGTGGAGAAGGAGAAGAGTTTAAAGAATGAACAAACAAACCAATGGTTTCCAAATCATTGGTCCAGAAATTATCCATATTCTTTAGATATGCCATTAATGCCCATGCCAATGGAGTCATCCTCAGCCATGGAGGGCATTCGGAGTACTATTCTGCCAATTAGGACATCAATACATCCTCAAATGGGAAAATGTTCTACATAGGCCGGCTTCGTCTCGTCGAACCGGTCGATTTTGATATTTGAAACGTCCAAATCCGAGTTCGTATGAAGAAGTTATTGCCAAAACAGTGCAACACTGGAAAACCAGGTCGGACCGTCCGAGGTGGAAACCGGACCGTCCGAGCTAAGGTTGGATCGTCCGACTTTGAAGTCGGACCGTCCGACTTGAGGACCCCGATTACAGAAAGATTTTTACCTCAGCTCGGAACGTCCGACCTAGAAGCCGGACCGTCCGACCCTATGGTCCGGACCGTCCGGGTTAAAGTCCGGACGTCCGAACCCCTGATCCGGGTCCGAATTTGACTGGGTTTTTGGCAGTTTTGACGCGAATCTGAGCCCTTTTCTTGCACGGAAAGTCCAACCCCCTCATAAATAGATGAAGTGATGGCCGATTGAAACAACACACAATCGAACAAACATATCTACACTTCCAACCCCTAATTTTATCTCTCTCTCCCTTGTATCTTTCTTCTCGTTCTTCGTTCGTTCTTGTTCTTGCAGGGCAACGATCCACGAGGCCCTAGGGGCGATCAGGTCGACCTAGGGCAGCCCATAGCCTCCGCGCTCCCTGACGGGGTCCCTCCCGGGAGTGTGGGGTTTCGGGTTTACAAAAGCGCCCGCGGGATTGCTTGCGTACCGCGCTTCCGGTCGGGTCTCCTTCGACGTGAGTTGCGGTGTATCACCCCCGGCGTCGAGGGTACATGTGACGTGTTCGTGTGCCAACACTAGTGAAAAGTAAAAACAAGAAACGAAAGGATTTAATTGCAAGATCTAAAGAGATACCTTCAACGCTTACCTCCCCGGCAACGGTGCCAGAAATAGCTTGATGTCTACGCACGCTTCTATTCTTGTAGACTATGTTGGGTCTCCAAGCGCAGAGGTTTGTAGGACAGCAGCAATTTCCCTCAAGTGGATGACCTAAGGTTTATCGAACTCATGGAAGTAGAGGTTGAAGATGTTCTCTCTCAAGCAACCCTGCAATTAAGATACAAGAAGTCTCTTGTGTCCTGATACGTCCAAAACGTATCTATAATTTCTGCTTGCTCCATGCATGTTTTGTGTGATATTGCTATGATCTAGATACACTTTCATATATTTTTTATCATAATTGGACTAACCTATTAACTCAGTGCACCCCAGTGCCAGTTCCTGTTTTCTGCTGTTTTTCTATTTTAGTTTTCCCCCATATAAAAAGTGCCAGAAAAATTCGGGAAAATTTAGATAAAAAATCAGCGTGAAGGAAGCTTCGCGAAGAGCCCTGGTGGGGCCAGAGGGGAGCCAGGGGGCCCAGGCGGCCACCCGGCGCGGCCCCACCCCTGGCCGCGCCAGGGGGCGCCTGGGGCCCCTGGTCCACCTCTGGCTGCCCCCCTTCGCCTATTTATTCTCCGTCACGGGAAAACTCCAGAAGAAGAACCCTATTCCGTGAACTCGCCTCTGTTCCGCCGCCGCCGCGCTTCCGAGATCGGGAGCACCAGAAGACCTCTTCCCGGCACCCTGTCGGAGGGAGGATTGACCTCCGGGAGTCTCCTCTCCACCATGGATTCTCCCCGGATGTCTCGTGAGTAGTTTTCCTTGGACCATGGGTCCGTGATCAGTAGCTATGTGATGTTCTCCTCCCCTCTTTGATCTTCATTGTTTAGACCTCGTGAGCTGCCCTACATGATCGAGGCACCTTTGTAATATTTCTGCTGTTGCTATGCTGAGTTTGGAGGGATCTGATGGATTATGAGATTATGTTCAGATTGTGATAGAGTAATATATTTGGTTTTTATCTCTTATATTTTTGTTCCTAAGTAATTCTTGTATGTTCTCCGTTGCTGTTTATTGCTTTGGCCAAGTAGTAGGTAGTGACTCCAAGAGGGAACGTTGTGCTAGATTATGGGTTCATGCCCCCCGATGACATGCTTGAGTGACAGAAACATGAGTCTAGGGGATGTGCTGTTGCCACAAGGGGGAAAACAACGGTGCTTGTAACCGCGGTTACAAGGATTGTTTACTTTACGCAGAGTTCTTTTTAATGCAGTTGTCTGTTGCTTTGGGTTTACACTTTGGGTGGGGCTCGCAACTTAATACCAACGAGATGTTCTGGATAGATATGTCAAGGTGGATGATTAGTAGTAGATGCAGATGGATTTCGGTCTACTTATTTTGGCGTACTGCCCGTGCTTTTGAGCCTCTTCCTTTCTTTTGTAGCATAGTTAGCATTGCAGTGCGTTCTTAATCCTGTCAATTGCCCTTCTGTAATTTGTTTACCTCGCATAGCAATTTTATCGTCTTTTGGGAGAGAGACATCACTAGTGAACATCACGTATCCCGGTCCATATCCTTATTATTATTTCCACGCTATATTTACTTTACTGCTTTTACTTGCTATCATTATCCCTTGTGTTTTACCCTTTGTGAACAACAAGACCGGAGAGATTGACAACCTCTCTGAACTTCGTTGGGAACAAAGTTATCTGTGTCTGTGTGCAGGTCCACGTCAGTTGTGCCGCTGACACCTACTTATCATCTCTGGAGTCCTACTGGAGACAAACCTTGGTATCTTCACCGAGGGAAAACTGCTGCTGCACTACATCTCAAACCTTCCACTTGGGGTAACCAACGAAGGGCGAGAAGCCATCAAGCAAGTTTTCTGGCGCCGTTGCCGGGGACTCCGAGTGCTAAGATAGGGGTGTTGAACACTACCCTTTACCTTTGTTTTTTAGTCTTGTTAGTTTATCTTTCAGTTTTTGTCTTTGTGTCTTTTATCAAAATTTACAAAAAAATCTGCCACACTTGCTGCTACTATGGGTTCCACTGAAAACACCAAGTTGTGTGACTTCACTAGTCACAACAACCAAGACTTTATCTGCACTGCCATTGCCACACCTTCCACTTCAGCTACCTCTGATGAAATTAAACCTGCTTTGCTAAACCTTGTTATGAGAGATCAATTCTCTGGTGCTGGAGATGATGCTGCTTTACACTTGAATACTTTTGTTGAATTATGTGATATGCAAAAGTATAAAGAAGTAGAAGGTGATGTTGTTAAGATCAAGCTCTTTTCTTTCTCTTTAAGGGGAGATGCTAAAATCTGGTTTCAATCTTTGCCTAGAAATAGCATAGATTCTTGGGATAAGTGCAAAGATGCTTTTATAAGGAAGTACTACCCTCCTGCTAAGATTATCCAATTGAGGAGTAATATTATGAATTTTAAGCAATTGGATAATGAACACGTTGCGCAAGCTTGGGAACGAATGAAATCTCTTGTTAAGAAATGCCCTACACATGGTTTGACTACTTGGATGGTTATCCAGACTTTTTATGCAGGCTTGAACTTTACCTCGCGGAACCTGTTAGATTCGGCCGCGGGAGGAACCTTTATGTCAACTACACTTGGTGCTGCCACGAAGCTTCTCGATGAAATGATGACCAATTATTCCCAATGGCACACCGAACGCGCTCCAACAGGTAGGAAGGTAAATTCTGTCGAGGAAATTACCTCCCTCAATGAAAAAGTTGACTTAATTATGTCTCTACTTACCAAGCAACCCTCTATTGATCCTCATGATGTTCCTTTAAATTCTTTGGTTTCCCAAGAACAAGTAGATGTGAACTTTATTGCTAGAAACGACTTCAACAACAATTCTTATAGGGGAAATTTTTCTAGCAATCCTAGTCCGTTTCCGTCCAACTATGGGAACAACAACACTTACCCTAGCAACAAGAACCCCTCTTCTGAATTAGAAAGCATGCTTAGAGACTTTATCACTACCCAAAAAGCCTTCAACAAAAAGGTAGGGGAGAAATTAGCTAAAATAGATAATATCTTTTTGAAGGTAGAAAGCTTAGCCCTTGATATTGAAATGCTTAAAATTAGGACCTCTCCCCTTGAGGAGAATAAGGCCACTCCTATTAATGCTATCCAATTACAAATTAATGAAAATATTAGGATGATGGCTAAACTTAAAGAAAGATGGGCTAGAGAAAAAGAGGAAGAGGATAGAATTAAGAGCCTTCCTACACACCACACATTCGCTACTATCCAAATTGTTGAGGACACTCAAACTATTAGCACCCAATGCACTCCTAGTCCCGTTGGACCTATTAATGGTGATGCTAATACCTCAACCGTAGAAAAAGAAACTCCTATGAACATAGAGGGTTTCAAACAAGTGAGCCTAGATGACACTACTACCACCTTTGATAGTAGTGATATTGATTTTGATAGTTTCACCCTCTCTGAAGTTATCAGTTTGCTACACAAAATGTCTAGAGACCCCCACACTAGCACACTTAATCTTGCCTTCACGGAGCATATCACAAATGCTCTCATCAAAGCTAGGGAGGAGAGGCTTAGAGTAGAAGCCTCCATACCTAGGAAGCTATATGATGGTTGGGATCCTATGATCAAAATTAAACTAAATAACTTCTCTTGTTATGCTTTATGTGATGTTGGAGCTAGTACCTCCGTTATGCCCAAAAGAATGTATGATATGTTTGAATTGAAACCTTTTGAGCCTTGTTCTTTTGGTGTTCGTCTTGTTGATTCTTCCATAAAGAAACCTTTGGGGAAGATCGACGATGTTCTTATCATTGTCAATGACAACTATGTTCCCGTTGATTTTATTGTTATGGATATAGAGTGTGAACCTTTATGTCCAATTATTTTGGGACGTCCTTTTCTTCGCACCGTCGGTGCGGTTATTGACATGAAAGAGGGGAATATAAAATTCCAATTCCCATTAAAAAAGGGGATGGAACACTTCCCTAGAAAGAAAATCTAGTTACCTTTTGAGTCCGTTACTCGGGCTAGTTATTCTCTTTCTCTTTATAAAACTTGATTCTTCTTTTGCATTATGCCTAGCTAATGGCTTTAAAGAAGCGCTTTCGGGAGGCAGCCCGCAACGAATTTAGGTTGTTCTTTTTGATTTTTTTGTGTCTTGATGATTGTTACTACTGTAGCAACATCTTTGTATCTTTATTTTTCAGCTTTGTGCCAAGTTATAGCCTCTTACGGCAAGGGAAGTAAAAGTTGTGACATGCTGTCCAGAAAACAGATTGTGTCCTCGTGGCCAGAAAAATTCCCGAAAAATCCCAGTTCATCTTTTGAGCTGAAATTTTTACACAGTATGCTCTATACAATTACGAAACTTCCGTATGTTCTGAGTTTTTTGATTTGAGTTGCAGAAGTGCCCCTAAAAAATTCTTTACTATCTTCTGTTCTGTTTTTCACAGATTCTGCCACGTTTTGTCTCTCCTAACTTTTGCAAACCTTAAGCTTGCTTTTTCTTTGCAAAAACTTTTGGGCACTCTTGAGAAACATTATCTCTTCAAGAATATATTTATATCCAGTGGGGAAAAATTATTTTATTAAGGGTACTAACCTCTCTAATCAGCTTATGATGAGTTATGTATGAAGGGAGTTTTCAAGTGTGCGATGGAAGATGATGAAAGAAGATCCAGGAGTGTCAAGCGCTCAAGCTTGTGGATGCCCCCATGCATCCCCAATAAATATTCAAGGAGACTCAAGCGTCTAAGCTTGGGGATGCCCCCGTGCATCCCCTTCTCCATCAACAATCATCAGTTCGTCCTTCGTCTCACTATATTTTTATCACTTCATGCGTTATGTGCTATGCTTGGAGCGTCTCGCTCTTAGGTTTTATTTTTAGTTTTCTTTAGCTTTTCTTGCTGTTCATAACAAGTTAGATCCTGTCTTACTTTGTGTGGGAGAGAAACACGCTCCACTTTCAAAATCTAGAACACATCATAGGATTTTTCCTGCTTATCTTTTTGCTGTTGTGTGTTCTTTATCTTTTCATAGCTACTGCCATGTTTAGTTTTAGTCTTAGTTTGTCTTTAGCAAGAGCCTTGGCTTTTGTTTAGTTTGTTGCTGCAACTCTTTTTAGTTTTCATGTTTATCTTGTTAAATAGAGTTGGTTGTTGCATTGAGTTGTGTCTTGTCTTGAAAGTAGGTATTTGAGGTTTCTATTTTAATTCTAGTAGTAGCTTGCAATAGTTTTGAGGTATTGATGTGAGTAATGTTTGAACTTTTGGTGTCAAGAGCTCTTGCCTATTAGTGATAGGTGTCGTATTTTGGGAAATCCGTGTGTATTTTCAAAACCTACAAAGCTAGTTGAGAACTCTAGCTACTAGATGGATCACTACTCTTCTGAGGGGTCGAATATCAGAGAACACTCACGTACCATGAGTCGAGGATGCGCAAGGATAACCAAACCCCCATAAACTCCTCCTCGGGGTACTTGTCTCTTTGTGAACCTCCTTATTAGATTGAGAGTTACTAATAATAAGTGCATGAGTTCTTCGGACTAATGTAAGTATTGAAAGTTGACACTTCCACCTTCCCATATTTTGCTAGCCTCTCCCGTGTCGTGCATTGCCTTCTTCTCACTCCGAGAGTTGGTATCCACCTTCGCCAGTACATCCAAACCCTTGGCATGATACGCTCTGTCATCATAAGCCTCCTCATATCTTTCCTCAAAATAGCCACCATACCTACCTATCAAGGCATTTCCATAGCCTTTCCGAGTTACATTGCCATGCAACTTCCACCTCTTCATGACTTGATCTTCATGTCATACATGTTCCTGCTACACTGGCAGCGACGTACATTGCATACATCATGTTAGTTACATCTTCTTTATGATTTTGAGTACCTTGTAAAGTGTGAAAGATCTCCTTTACCTTCTTGTAAAATAGAGTGTTGCCCTTAAGTGAGGAAAAGATCCCAAAGTGGACAAATCAAAAGATCCCAAAGAGGACAAATGAGAGTTAAATAGAAAGAGCCATTAAGGCCACCAAAAAAATACAAAAAATAGAAAAAAGAGAAAAAGAAATAAAAAGAGAGAAAGGGGCAACACTACTATCTTTTTGAGAGATCCAGACTAGTACTCCCTGTATATCCTTGTACTCCATAGAGATGATCTTCATGCATATAGTTTGGAGAGCTTCTTAGCTCGTATGTGTATCCGTTGCATGGTAATCCCTACTCCTCACATCATATCTATCATATGGCCTTCTCTCGCCTATGGTTGTCCTCATTGATGTGAGCCTTTCTCACCCTTTTTGTCTTCCTCCTCCACCATACTTCTCTCTTTTCCATCCTAAGTGTCAACTCTCGTGCTTACGCTCATCCATTGCATGAGTGCTCAAAATATCGAAAAGGAGTGGATCAAATTGACTAGTACCTGGCTAGTGGTCTGGGGACGAGTCAAGATAAGATCCAAAAGAAGACCAAGTGTGAAACTTCAGTAGATTGAGTTCTCAACAAAAATACTTTTTTCTCGTATTCCCTATCCCCCTTCTTGCACGCAAACACCATTTGGAGACATTCGAGTCACGAACAACGAGAGCTCTTGCACCTAATGTTCTTTTGTTACTTGTTTCAATGCTAATATAGACTCTTTCATGTTATGACTTGATTTGAATCTCTAACCTTTATTGCTTTACTTTTCAAAGTTCTTTTATGGTTGCTAGCATGTCACCACAGAAATTATGCTTGTTATCATTTACCTACTCGAGGACGAGCAAGAATTAAGCTTGGGGATGTTGATACGTCCAAAACGTATCTATAATTTCTGCTTGCTCCATGCATATTTTGTGTGATATTGCTATGATCTAGATACACTTTCATACATTTTTGATCATAATTGGACTAACCTATTAACTCAGTGCACCCCAGTGCCAGTTCCTGTTTTGTGCTGTTTTTCTATTTCAGTTTTCCCCCATATAAAAAGTGCCAGAAAAATTCGGGAAAATTTAGATATAAAATCAGTGTGAAGGAAGCTTCGCGAAGAGCCCTGGTGGGGCCAGAGGGGGCCCAGGCGGCCACCCGGCGCGGCCCCATCCCTGGCCGCGCCAGGGGGGCGCCTGGGGCCCCTGGTCCACCTCTAGCTGCCCCCCTTCGCCTATTTATTCTCCGTCACGGGAAAACTCTAGAAGAAGAACTCTATTCCGCGAGCTCGCCTCTGTTCCGCCGCCGCCGTGCTTCCGAGATCGGGAGCACCAGAAGACCTCTTCCCAGCACCCTGCCGGAGGGAGGATTGACCTCCGGGAGTCTCCTCTCCACCATGGATGCTCCCCGGATGTCTCGTGAGTTGTTTTCCTTGGACCATGGGTCCGTGATCAGTAGCTATGTGATGTTCTCCTCCCCTCTTTGATCTTCATTGTTTAGACCTCGTGAGCTTCCCTACATGATCGAGGCACCTTTGTAATATTTCTGCTGTTGCTATGCTGAGTTTGGAGGGATCTGATGGATTATGAGATTATGTTCAGATTGTGATAGAGTAATATATTTGGTTTTTATCTCTTATATTTTTGTTCCGAAGTAATTCTTGCATGTTCTCCGTTGCTGTTTATTTCTTTGGCCAAGTAGTAGGTAGTGACTCCAAGAGGGAACGTTGTGCTAGATTGTGGATTCATGCCCCCCGATGACATACTTGAGTGACAGAAACATGAGTCTAGGGGATGTGCTGTTGCCACAAGGGGGAAAACAACGGTGCTTGTAACCGCGGTTACAAGGATTGTTTACTTTACGCAGAGTTCTTTTTAATGCAGTTGTCTGTTGCTTTGGGTTTACACTTTGGGTGGGGCTCGCAACTTAATACGAGCGAGTGTAGGAGATATGCCCTAGAGGCAATAATAAATGTTATTATTTATCTCCATGTTTGTAATTATGTTTATATTCCATGCTATAACTGCAATGGTTCTCGAGTCTGCAATAACCACGAGGCTCGGAGGAAGACTCATATGCACGTGTGGAATAATAAACGGATAAAATATATATTCCTAGTCTCGCCTCTAAGACTAGCTCAAGTGTTGCATGATGGTTCTGTTTTCCTGATCATGGGCATTACTATGCCGGCAACTTTGAGGGCACAATGTTAGAAGAACATTTATGTTGAATCGACCCAGATTGATGTTATGCTATGAGATACATTCGTCACCAGTTAATGGATTATAACACAGAGAAAGTTGAGCGTTTGCATAATTCCTTAGACCATGAGAGTATCGAGTTCCTTCGTACTTGCTTCGTGAACTTTGGGGTTTGTTAAACGTCATCTGTAAAAGGGTGGCTATTACGGCGGCTTACGGGTTCACGGAAAAGTATGACCAGGAACTAGGTAGCTCAAGATTGGGATTTGCTCCTCCGTCGATGGAGAGATATTCTTCGGGCCCTCTCGGTGTTACAGTATCCACCATCGTCTGGCCAGACACAGTGTGATTTGATCACAGGGATGCCGGAACACGGGAACGAGAAAAGAGAACAATACCGGAAACGAGGTAACTGGCATAGTGGACAAGTTGTTGATTCACGGGGATGCCGATAAGTCTCACCTCGGGTGTTTGTAACATATCGCGAAGCAACAGGAATAGCACACGGCAACTGGAGGTTCACTCGAATATTTATTCGTGTGGGTATAGGGGTCAATATGGGTGTCCACGGCTCCGATGTTGATCATTGATCGGAAAGTGTTCCGGGTCATGTCTATACTTCACCGAACCTATAGGGTCACACGCTTAAGGGTCATCTATCTGCTGAATACTAGACAGGGAGTCTAAGAGAAAGTCACCGAAAAGGTTTCGGAGAAAACGGAAAAGTTCTGGAGAGAGAACACCGGAATAGTTTCGGTAAAACCGAAAAGTTGTTTCGGAGTGAACCACTAAGCCGAAAAGGTTTCGGTAAGCACCTGGTACTTTTGGAGGGTGCCAGAATTGTTCTGGTAACTTCTGGAATTTTTCTGGAGAAAAGAATAAAATATTTTTTTCGGAAATATTTCGGAGCTGCCGGAAATGTTCCGGAGCTGCCGGAAATTCTTAGGTTGCTTTTCGCAGATGAAAATCACTAATCCGGAATTGTTTCGGAACGCGCCCAAAATCTTTTTAGTGGGTGTTGGAATTATTCTAAGACCCACAGAAATATTTTCGGATTTTTCGGACGCGAAAAAGTGGTGTCATGAATAGTAAAAAGTACTACTTGAGATATTTTTGGAAAGCCTTCTAGAAGGACTTGGGAGCCAAGAAAGCCCCCTTGGGTTTCCTATAAATAGAGGTGTGAGGGCAGCCCCATATCTTGGATCCAAGCTCTCCCTTGAGTTCTATACAAATGCCATGCATGATCTGGCTTTCTCTCTCCCTCCCAGCGAAATAGTTTCGTAGAGCCGAAAGGCTGTCTAGGTTCCGGCAGGAACTAGTTCTGGACGGCGAAGCCCTGTCGGATAGCTGACACCGTATGTGTGCAACCCCGTAGAGAGGTCGTAGTTTCGATCTTTTGCCCGAAGGGCTGTCCAAATTATCGTTCGAGTTTCAAGGGTCCTCCCGAAGGGCTGTCCGAGTTACCGATCGAGTTTCGAGGGGCCTCCCGAAGGGCTGTCCGTGACACCGTCCGAGGGACTGTCCGACCGCCTCCTGGAGCGCTGTTCGAGGAGCAGACGAGGGAGAACATCCTCGCGGTTGGGAGGTTGTAAATCCTAGCTGCGGGGATCTGCACCGACGATCTACATCGACTCTACTTCCGCTGCGCTACGAGTCGGTAACGATCAGATCAAAACCTTGTATGCAGTCTCCATAGTGGTCCTGGGCGTGTTCGTAGTGCGGAAATTTTTGTTTTCTGTTGCGTTCCCCTACAGTGGTATCAGAGCCGTGCTATGCGTAGATGCATGTTGCGATCTAGAATACATAGAGATGTATGGGTATTGCATAATATAATTTTGGAGTAGATCAGATCTATTGCTGAAAATTATTTATGCGGGTGGCAGATGAAATCTGTTACCCGATGTTCTTGTTGCTTCCCTGGAATTTGTGTATTTCTGATCTCAATAACAGTATGGTGGAGTTTCAAAGTTCTGGCAATCTGCGATCCTGATTGATCAAAGAAGTGCTAACAGTTCGTTGAATTCCACCATAGTTAGAGAAAGAAGAAATTCTGCAGACTAAAGGGCAATGCAGATATGATCTGCACGGGGATCACGCGTATGACGAAGTTCAGTATGGGGCTCGAGATTTTATTATCTCGTGTTTCATACACCCCGCAAAGTTAATCTAGCGACTTGAATAATCATGCTTGATGATAAACGTTGGTAGCTGCGGTTTAAGTCAAAACCTTAGAAGCCACGTAAAATAAAATTTTGCATAAACCGATTAGAGGCGTCTAACTTGGTTTTGCAGGATGTGCATGTGATGTGGTATAGCAAAGCTCATATTAATTTGATTATGTATGAGATGACTATATAATGTAAATTTATTAACATGACCTGCGTGTCATGATTCGGCATGATGGCTGGAGCCATATGATTGTCACTTTAATGACCTGCGAGTCAACCTTATGTAATGCACTTATTTTATTAGCTATAAAGATAGCAATATTATTTGGTGCATCGACAAGGTGGTGGCAAACTTCGCGAAGGTGAACTCCGACGCAAATGCCAAAGACGAAGAAATACTTGACTTCTCCGTCAGAAGGGGCTATACCATATCATGCAATTATGAATTACCTGAGATGTTTATCCCTTAAGTTGCACCCTTCTTGATTGCGCGGTAGTCGCTTTTTATTAGGGTGATCTCTCACTTAAAATATCAAGTAGTTAGTGTTCTCCCAAATGTAGCACCGTCACAACATCTATCCTTTCGGGGTGCGCCATGGATGCATGGGTACGAACGATTGGAGAAATGTAAGGCGGGTGAGGTCAGACCTCGCAGCAAGATCACTTGGTTGTCTTGACGTTCATGGCAGGATCGTCCTGAGCTCGGAACACATGCATCGAAAGATGAACAAGAGTCACATAGAGATGTGATCGGCAAGTTGGCCTACCAAATCAAAATCCTCGTCATGAGATGATGATTCTATGGCGTTGTATTGATATTTGGATCTTGAATCACTCATAATCAATTTTGAGAGATATTGATTTGAGTGGGAGCGCATTTTAGAATTAACTTGTTTAAATCTGAGTGCAATTAATTATGAACACTGTCTAAGTATAATTTGCTAATAGTTGTAGAATAATGGCTCGCGTTTCCACCTTCCCTATTAAAATTGAATAAGCTGTTAAATATCTGGTTAAAACTTTACGGTTGGTAACGTAATGCGAGGATTGTCCTCAAGAGTGCCGAGAAGGATTTTGTCCTATCGCATGCTTTCGGTGTCCTCCCGCTAATGCTATGGATGATGTGACTCTCGTCCTTCGATCCAAAAGCTAGAATTCCATTGTGGTCAAGTGCAATACGTTTGCTTCCATAAGACCCGAACTTCACAAGTTTGGGATAGTTATGTAATATTCATGGAACTGAAAATTGTTTTCAGATACAGACAAAGGCTAAAAGATATGAGATATCCAAAGCAATATTTGTTTGCAAAGTATTAGTAAAGTGTTTACTGGGCATTTGACCGATAAGAGAGGGATCCAGAAGAACGCCTGTCATATGATGAAGGTGAATAAAACAAACAACTTAAAGAGAAAGGAAATGTCCAAAGGGTGTTAGTATGACTCACACGCCTAGGAAGTCCGGGGCTAACGCCACTCTTAAAGTTGGGTGCTTCTTCTGAGAGTAGGAGAAATATATTGAAAGTTAAACTGTTAAAAGTATAAGGGCAAAAAGAAAGAAGACTGGAATGTCCAGCTCATGTATAAAAGTCATGAAAGTTATTGATGTATGGAAGGCTGGTCAAAAATAAATAGTTCTTGGGAATTGTGATTAAACAGTTAGTCCATAATTCTTGGGTATTATGATTAAAAGTTGATCACAGGAATACCCGCTCGATTGCATTCTGTTGCAACTCGATGCAAGAACCACTACGGCCTAAAAGACTTGCCAGTAATGAGGTTTAGATACGCGCTGGGAACATAGTAAAAGTTACTATACCTTCCATCGGTGTATCACCATCTGTATTTATTTTCATAATTCGTTTTAGAGTTTTATACACTCTAGCCCATTGCATAAAGTATGTTGCAAGAAGGTTGTTCATAAAAGAACAATTGTTGTTCAGTATTATGAATAACATAAAGGGCCATGCTTCCATCGGGGATGGGATGTATGTTACGAATATTGATGGTAATATGATACATCCATAACAATGACGCTAAATGTCGAAAGACTAAAAGAATACCACATATGTGTGGCACTGCATTTGGTCACATTGGAGAAACCCGCATGGAGAAATTCCATAATGATGGATTTTGAAGTCATTTGATTATGAATCATCTCACACTTGCAACTTTCGTCCGAAAAGTTAAGTGACTGAAATACGGTTCACAGGCCATGAGGAACGAACAACAAACTTATTGGTGATCATACATTTGATGTGTGTAGTCCGATAAATGTTGTTAGTAGTGGATTTATCTATCTTCAGAAAAGACTCAAGTAGATATATGGATATTTACTTGATGAGACGTAAGTCTGGATCTTTTGAAATCATTCGAAAGGTTTTCAAAAATGAAGTGAAAGTTATTGTGACAAGAAAATTATGTTTCTACAATTCGATTGCAGAAAGGAATTTTTGAGTTACAAGTTTAGCCAATGTCTGATGAGTTGTGAAAAGAGTTTTCATAACTTGCACCTCCCGGAACACCACTGCAAGTGGAATGTCCTTGAAGATGTAATCAAACCCTTTATGACATGGTAAGATCAAAGATGACATAAATCAATTTGCCATTATCCCTTTTAATGTAATGCTTTAGAGACTACGGCTTTTACACTGAAAGGAGCGCCATCAGGTCTGTTGAAATGACGCCATGGTATGGTACGCCCAACCATGTTTTATCTTTTCTTAACATTTGGAATATGGGGATTGTGTAAACTGTTTACAAACCTATTCCAAATCAGACAAGTGCTACTTTGTAGGTTATCCCAAATTATTGGGAATTCCTCCACCACTATACCGAGGCAAAAGGTTTTGCCACAAAGAACGGTATGCTTTTAAAGAGAATGGTTCTTGAAAAAAGGTGAGTGGGAGGACAGTGCAACTCGACGAGATAACAGTATCTTCGTCATCAGATCAAAGGAAAGGAACCTTGGAAGTGATTCCAGAGTTTCCTACTGCAACTGATACGGAAGCCTCTACATGAGATGTATGGACTTCGGTCAAACTTGCAACTGAGCCACGTAGGCAAAACTCGTGCAAACCTCTCAGGTGCGCAAACGAGATATTGTTGTTAGACAACAGCATACCTACGATAATCAAGGAAGCGATGATGGGCCCTGACTCCGGAATTGGCTAAATGCCAATACAAATCCGAGATAGTTTCCATATACGTAATTCAAGATTGTATCTTGATGGACCATTCGGAAGACTTAGAGTCTAACGAATATTAATGGAACTATAAACTGATACGGATAAAAATGTTTTATCCATAAAGCTCGACTTGTTGCTTATAACAATTTCAAGGAATTAACTACGGCGAGATTGTCTCTCCGTAGCGATGCTTAAAGTCGGTTCGGGTTAAACTAGCAATTAATACGTATTTCATTCATGAGATATGAAACATGGATGCCAAAAGGATTTCCATGAGATGGAAATACTGCCTTGGAGATACAGTCCAAGGTATTTTGTTAGTCCAGAGGATGCTAGTAAGTATGCAAACTTCAGAGTTCCTGCGATGGACAAAAGAGAGCATAATGGAGTTGGAATCTTCGTTTTTGATGAAATAATCAAAAGAGTTTGATTTCATCGATGGATAACGAAGATGCTTGTGGCTACAAGCAAGTAAGTGGGAGCATAATAATATTTCTAAAAACCTTGTGTGCCTAACACATTGTTAATTGGAAATAATATAAATTTCTTGACACAAATTAAGACTTCATTGAAAATAGTTTTTCGACGAAGTGCTTGGGCTAAGTAGTCTTGATATTAGGCATAATTATCTACGAGATATAATTGCCTAATAGGGATAAGCCAAAATACATATTGACAAGATGCTAAAACAGTTTAGCGTTAAAAACGCCAAGGAGTGATTCTTGCCGAAGTCACATGGAAAGAGTTTTTGCAAGACTCGGTGTCCTAAAACACTGATGAGAAAAATACATGATGGATATTCCATACACCTTTGTGTTTGGATTAATCATGTATTCCATGGTATATAAAACAACCAGATATGTCCAGTACTCCCAAGTTGTTGCGAGTATAGATACCAAAGTGATCAAAGTACTGATCATGGGACAAAAGTGAAAAATGTCATTGAGTACTAAAGTAGCACTGATGACATGTTTTCTCGCAAGAAGAGATTATGAAGTGCTTGCTGTAAGTAATTACATCAATATAGTCTTCATCAATGCTCCATGCGATTTTCGATCTAAGTTAAGGGTTTTTGTGTGATACACGATATGGTGGCACAGTAAGTTGGAATTGTTCCAAACAGGTTACTGTGGCAAATTCTATAACAAAGGCTGAGTATGATGACGCTTTAGAAGCGACAAAGAAGATGTTGAATCATATAGTTCATTCATGAACTTAGTATGGTTCCAAAATGGCTTTGGTCAATGGAACACTATTGAAGATAGTTGCTCCATAGCTCAGTCTGAGGAATCAAGGTTCGACCAGTGATTCACATATATACAAAGCCTAGTCCACACAAAATATGATTTTTGTGAAAGCGTGAAAACGCGAGGATATGCAAAGATACACACGGAGCTGAAGTTGTCAGATCCGTTGGACATCAGGCTATACCACAAGCGGAGCATATTTTACACCAGTATGCCATAGGTGTAAAGTGCATTAGCATTGACTAGATTATTGACTCTAGTGCAAGTGGGAGTCTGTAGGAGATATGCCCTAGAGGCAATAATAAATGTTATTATTTATCTCCATGTTTGTAATTATGTTTATATTCCATGCTATAACTGCAATGGTTCTCGAGTCTGCAATAACCACGAGGCTCGGAGGAAGACTCATATGCACGTGTGGAATAATAAACGGATAAAATATATATTCCTAGTCTCGCCTCTAAGACTAGCTCAAGTGTTGCATGATGGTTCTGTTTTCCTGATCATGGGCATTACTATGCCGGCAACTTTGAGGGCACAATGTTAGAAGAACATTTATGTTGAATCGACCCAGATTGATGTTATGCTATGAGATACATTCGTCACCAGTTAATGGATTATAACACAGAGAAAGTTGAGCGTTTGCATAATTCCTTAGACCATGAGAGTATCGAGTTCCTTCGTACTTGCTTCGTGAACTTTGGGGTTTGTTAAACGTCATCTGTAAAAGGGTGGCTATTACGGCGGCTTACGGGTTCACGGAAAAGTATGACCAGGAACTAGGTAGCTCAAGATTGGGATTTGCTCCTCCGTCGATGGAGAGATATTCTTCGGGCCCTCTCGGTGTTACAGTATCCACCATCGTCTGGCCAGACACAGTGTGATTTGATCACAGGGATGCCGGAACACGGGAACGAGAAAAGAGAACAATACCGGAAACGAGGTAACTGGCATAGTGGACAAGTTGTTGATTCACGGGGATGCCGATAAGTCTCACCTCGGGTGTTTGTAACATATCGCGAAGCAACAGGAATAGCACACGGCAACTGGAGGTTCACTCGAATATTTATTCGTGTGGGTATAGGGGTCAATATGGGTGTCCACGGCTCCGATGTTGATCATTGATCGGAAAGTGTTCCGGGTCATGTCTATACTTCACCGAACCTATAGGGTCACACGCTTAAGGGTCATCTATCTGCTGAATACTAGACAGGGAGTCTAAGAGAAAGTCACCGAAAAGGTTTCGGAGAAAACGGAAAAGTTCTGGAGAGAGAACACCGGAATAGTTTCGGTAAAACCGAAAAGTTGTTTCGGAGTGAACCACTAAGCCGAAAAGGTTTCGGTAAGCACCTGGTACTTTTGGAGGGTGCCAGAATTGTTCTGGTAACTTCTGGAATTTTTCTGGAGAAAAGAATAAAATATTTTTTTCGGAAATATTTCGGAGCTGCCGGAAATGTTCCGGAGCTGCCGGAAATTCTTAGGTTGCTTTTCGCAGATGAAAATCACTAATCCGGAATTGTTTCGGAACGCGCCCAAAATCTTTTTAGTGGGTGTTGGAATTATTCTAAGACCCACAGAAATATTTTCGGATTTTTCGGACGCGAAAAAGTGGTGTCATGAATAGTAAAAAGTACTACTTGAGATATTTTTGGAAAGCCTTCTAGAAGGACTTGGGAGCCAAGAAAGCCCCCTTGGGTTTCCTATAAATAGAGGTGTGAGGGCAGCCCCATATCTTGGATCCAAGCTCTCCCTTGAGTTCTATACAAATGCCATGCATGATCTGGCTTTCTCTCTCCCTCCCAGCGAAATAGTTTCGTAGAGCCGAAAGGCTGTCTAGGTTCCGGCAGGAACTAGTTCTGGACGGCGAAGCCCTGTCGGATAGCTGACACCGTATGTGTGCAACCCCGTAGAGAGGTCGTAGTTTCGATCTTTTGCCCGAAGGGCTGTCCAAATTATCGTTCGAGTTTCAAGGGTCCTCCCGAAGGGCTGTCCGAGTTACCGATCGAGTTTCGAGGGGCCTCCCGAAGGGCTGTCCGTGACACCGTCCGAGGGACTGTCCGACCGCCTCCTGGAGCGCTGTTCGAGGAGCAGACGAGGGAGAACATCCTCGCGGTTGGGAGGTTGTAAATCCTAGCTGCGGGGATCTGCACCGACGATCTACATCGACTCTACTTCCGCTGCGCTACGAGTCGGTAACGATCAGATCAAAACCTTGTATGCAGTCTCCATAGTGGTCCTGGGCGTGTTCGTAGTGCGGAAATTTTTGTTTTCTGTTGCGTTCCCCTACAGCGAGATGTTCTGGATAGATATCTCAAGGTGGATGATTAGTAGTAGATGCAGATGGATTTCGGTCTACTTATTTTGGCGTACTGCCCGTGCTTTTGAGCCTCTTCCTTTCTTTTGTAGCATAGTTAGCATTGCGGTGCGTTCTTAATCCTGTCAATTGCCCTTCTGTAATTTGTTTACCTCGCATAGCAGTTTTATCGTCTTTTGGGAGAGAGACATCACTAGTGAACATCACGTATCCCGGTCCATATCCTTATTATTATTTCCACGCTATATTTACTTTACTTCTTTTACTTGCGATCATTATCCCTTGTGTTTTACCCTTTGTGAACAACAAGACCAGAGAGATTGACAACCTCTCTGAACTTCGTTGGGAACAAAGTTATCTGTGTCTGTGTGCAGGTCCACGTCAGTTGCGCCGGTGACACCTACTTATCATCTCTGGAGTCCTACTGGAGACAAACCTTGGTATCATCATCGAGGGAAAACTGATGCTGCACTACATCTCAAACCTTCCACTTGGGGTAACCAATGAAGGGCGAGAAGCCATCATGTCCCCAACACACCTAATACAACTAGGAGTTGTATAGGTGCACTAGTTCGGCGAAGAGATGGTAAAATATGGGTGATAGGTGTGGCAAAACAAAGTAATATAAATCTGTGATAAAAAGTGCATCAAGCAAACATGTAACAAAAGTGAGTGCAAACGGTGTAACAATGATGGAAACAAGGCCTAGGCTTCATACTTTCACTAGTGGCAACTCCCAACAACATTAACATAGCCTAATCACATGATATTTCCCATAAAACATGCAATGGAGACACACTCGGAGGTCATTCCTTTGTGGTCAAGAGAGGATGAGAATTATGTAGGGCTACAAAAGTACACCTCAAAGTTCGTAGTTCTCAATCTATGGATTTCCCAATGTCACCGCAGCCATCCAAAGAGAGTACCAAAATCACCACAACATATCTCAAGGATAGTCAAAGACAAGCACCAAGAGACTCTCAATCTTCAATCAACACACAAAAGAGGAAATCACTCATGATAATATTCTTCTAACCCATGTCCAATAGACCGCTGTCACCTTGGTCTCGGGGATTATACTAGATACGATCAATTGAGTACATCAATCCAATACATAGAGGAAGGGGAAATATCATGGGATCACCCTAGATTAACATAGCCTATGATCACAACGAAGATCACATCATGGGAGAGAGAGAAGAACACATAGCTACTGGTAGAAATCTCAGCCCCGAGGGAGAACTACTCCTGCTTCATGGAGGGAGGAAGCAACGTCGATGGAGATGAATCCGGGGGCACTTCCCCGTCCCGGCAGGGTGCCAGCACATGAATTCTGGTCCCCCGAAGCTTGTTTGCGATGGCGGCGGAGATCGGAATCGCTTCTGGAATAAGTACTTCGATATTAGGGGTTTCCACCCCGAGGGCTAAATATAGGCGGCGGGGGGTGTCGAGGGGACCCAACTGTTGGGAATGTGCCCTAGAGGCAAATAAAATATGTTTTATCGAGCATATTCCATTAGTTCATAATACGTTTGATACTATGCTATAACTGTATTAAGCGGAAACATTAATACAGGTGTGGTATACAAACAACCAGGTCCCTAGTTAACCCTAGTATGCTAGTCCATTGGGCGATTGATGATCAAGGTTTCTTGATGATGAGACAATGGCGTCTGTTGACAATGGAGTCGTATCATTGGATAATGATATGATGGACATACACCCACCAGAAGTGTTGCGATGTGATCAAGTCACATAGTTCGACATTGCGATAACTATAACGTAGTGACCAGATCCTTAGACCGTAATGATCATACGTAATTGTCATCTATGAGGAGACTTTGATTTGTATCCCACCGCCTGACTGAAATATGCTGGCAATAATGGTGCACTTTGGGTATTACGAAATAGATGGTTGATGAGTATGCAAATAGATCAAAGCGGGATTTGTCCATCCGTGTGACGGATAGGTACTCTGGGCCCACTCGATGATGTTACATCATAAAGTTTGCAAACGTGTGACTAGCTCACGGAGTTGTAATATCACGGGAACGAGTAAACTTGTTTGTTGAGAACGAGGACGAACTAGGTATATTGGATACCGATGATCAAACTCGGACAAGCAAAGTACCATATGACAAAGGGAACAGGCACACGGTTAATGGATCCAACAACGATTGAAGTTCATTTGATGGAAGCGCAGGGGCTATCAAGGATTGTAACCAGGTCCAATTGATTAGTCATTGATCAATGAGAATTGTCTCGATCTTGTCTGCTGTTTCCCGGACCGTAGGGTGTTACACTTAAGGGTACTCGACACAGTAAGGATTGATTCGGGATCACCGGAGAAATTGGAGAGAACACCAGAATTGTTCCGGTGATGACCAGAATTGTTCCGATGAAGGCCGGAAGTTGTTCCGGGTATTTTGAAAGGTTCAAAATATATTTAATAATGTTTAATTAATGTTTTATTATTTAATTATCTGAATTAAATATTAAAATATATTTAAATATAATTAAAAATGAATTAAAAGGCATATGGGCCTCATAGGGCCCATTAGGGGGAGAGGGAGTCCTCCCCCATGGGCCATGGCGCCATAGAGGGGCCCACCCCCTTTATTCATGGCGCACCCCCTCCCCTTGGGATTAGTCCCACCTCGGAAGTGGAGGGGGGTTGGCACCCCTCCTTGGCCTATATAAGGAGGGGTAGAGGTGCCCTTTTATTCATCATATTTTTGAGATAAGTTCTCATCTCTCTCTCCCTCCTTTCTTCTTCCTCGAGTGGACTCCCCTTGTTTGGAGTCTACACTTGGTTGGGGATTTCTCCACTATACGCACGCCGTCGTGCTACTGGAATCGGGATCCGAATCCATCTTCTTTCCGCTGCTCTACTGGTTCGGAGCCCGGAGGGACGTCGGGTATACTGTATGTGTATAATCCCGCGAGGCACTACACTTGTGGTGCTACTTCATCGTCGTGGTCGTATCGCGAGGTCTTCATCAGCAACGTTCCGACGGGGACGTAATCCCGTCATCGGTCTACAAGGATCAGGTGGCTACAGGAGTCATCGTGGATCTGCGGGGCATCGGGGATTGCCGGTACGACTACACCAACCACGTTCATGCGGGAATGTTTCCCGCTTAACGGACTACATACTGGTATGTGATCTATTTCTGTCCGTTACTTACATCGCCATAGCATAGGTCTTGGGTATGGGTCTCGTAGGTTATGAAAAATTTGTGTTTTCTGCCCCGAACCCCAACACCAACAGGCATCCAGGAGGCCTCCTGGCGCGGCCTAGGGTGGGGCCGCGCCAGGGACCCTCCTGGTCTCCTGGTGGTGGCCCCCCTCCGCTACCTTGGTGATTCCGGAAGCTTCCGGGTCACTGATTTTTTATCTGATTTTTCCGGATTTTTTGGAGCACTTTTAATGGCCGGAAAACCTGAAATACAAAAACAGTAGAAAACAACAACTGGCAGCTGGGTGCACTGGGTTAATAGATTAGTCCAAATATGCTCAAAAGTGTATGAAAGTTCAAGAAAATCATGGAAAAGTCACACAAAACATGCATGGAGCAAGCAGAAATTATAGATACGTTTGGGACGTATCACACATCCCCTAGTCTCATGTTTCTGTCACTCAAGCTAGACATCAGAGGGCTGAACCCACAATCAAGCATAACGCTCCCTCTTGGGGTTGCAACAAACTACTTGGCCGGAGCAAAATACTGCAACGGAGAACATGCAAGATTTACTCAAGAACAAAATATAAAAGAGAAGAACCAAATATATTACTCATCACAATCTGAACATAGTCTCGTAATCCATCAGATCCCAGCAAACTCAGCATAGCAACAGCAGAAATTACAAAAGTGCCTCGATCATGTGAGGCAGCTCACGAGGTCTCGAAAGTGGAAGCACAAAGAGGGGAGAGGTACATCACATAGCTACAGGTGTGAGGAGTAGGGATTGCCATGCAACGGATGCACATGTGAGCTAAAAGCTCTCCAAGGGAACTAGTGGGGGGTGCATCTAACTTGCTTGCTCAAGAAGACCTAGAGCTCGTTTGACGAGGCTCATCATTGGAATATACAAGCCAAGTTCTATAGTGTGAAGGTCCCCACATAGCTATATGCATGATGATGATCTCTATGGAGTACAAGGGATAGAGGATGAAGTACTAGTGTGGATCTCTCAAAAGGAATAGTAGTGTGCCCCCTTCTCTCTTTTTATTTTTCTTTTTCTCTTTTTTGTATTTTTTTGTATTTTTTTGGTGGCCTCAATGGCTCTTTCTATTTAACTCTCATTTTTCCTCTTTGGGATCTTTTGATTTTGTCCTGTTTGGGATCTTTTCCTCACTTTAGGGGCAACACTCTATATTTTACAAGAATATAGGAGATCTTTCACACTTTACAAAGGTACTCACATAAAGAAGATATAACTATCATGATGCAAATGTATGCCTCTGCCAGGATAGCAGGATATGCAATGATACTAGCGCGTCATGTAGCAATGATTAGGGCAAGGCCCAACTAGCATGCGGCTCATCGAGCAAGCAAGTAGCATGTATGACATGAGGATCAAGTCATGAGAAGGTGGATGTTGCATGGCAATGTATATTGGGAAGGCTATGGAAATGCCTTGTAGGTAGGTATGTTGGCTGTTTTGAGGAAAGATATAAGGAGGCTTATGATGACAGAGCGTATCGTGCCAAGGGTTTGGATGCACTGGCGAAGTATGCGCCAACTCTCAAGGTGAGAAAGGGAAATGCACGGTACTGAAGAGGCTAGAAAAAGTATAGGTGGGTGGAAGTGTCAACTTTCGAATAATCACATTAGTCCGAAGAACTCATGCACTTATTATCGGTAACTCTCAATCTAATCAGGAGGTTCACAAAGAGACAAGTACCCCAAGGAGGAGTGTATGGGGGTTTGGTTATCCTTGCGCATCCTCGACTCATGGTACGTGAGTGTACTCTAATATTCGAACCCTCCATAGGTTAGTGATCCATCTAGTAGCTAGAGTTCTCAACAGGGGTTTTGGTTTTCGAAAATCACACGAATTGCCCAAAATACGACATCTATCACTAATAGGCTCGAGCTCTTGACACCAAAAGTTCAAACATTACTCTAGTCAATACCTGAAAACTATTGCAAGTTACTACTACAAAGAGAATAGCAACTTCAACTACCTACTTCTAGTCAAGACACAAAACTCAGTGCCACAGGCAAAATCTCTAACAAGATAAAACATGCAACCTATAGAAAGTTCAACCTAAAAGAAAAGAAAATCTCTAGAAAAACTAAAGCACTACAACTAAAAAGAGCAGCAGCTAAGAAAAGAAAAAGAACAACTCACAGCTAAAAGAATAAGCATGCAAATCCTATGAGGAGTTCTAGTTAAAGCGGAGCGTGTATCTCTCCCACACAAAAGAGTAAGCTGGGTTCTAACTTGTTACTACAACAAACAAAGCAAAAACAAAACTAGAAAAGTAAAGAGCGAGACGCTCCAAGCATAGCACACAACGCATGAAGTGATAAAAATATAGTGCAGCGAGGGACGAACTGATAATTGTTGATGAAGAAGGGGATGCACGGGGGCATACCCAAGCTTAGATGCTTGAGTCTCCTTGAATATTTATTGGGGGTGCACATGGGCATCCCAAAGCTTGAGTGTTTGACACTCCAAGATCTTCTTTCATCATCTTCCATCGCGCACTTGAAAACTCCCTTCATACATAACTCATTGTAGACTGATTAGAGAGGTTAGTTCCCTACTAAAATAATTTTCCTCTACTGCAAATAAAGATTCCAGGAAGAGATACTGTTTCTCTTTCCTGCACAAAAGATTTTGCAAAGAAAAAGCAAGCTTAAGGATTGCAAAACTGCGAAAAGAAAAACCGGGGCAGAAGCTGAGAAAAACAGAACAGCAGAGAGAAAAGAATTTTTTTCGAGGTACTTCTACAACTCAAATCAAAAAATTCTGAGCAGACTCCTGAAAGGTAATTGGATGGAGCATGCTGTCAAAAAAATTCAGATCAAAAAGATGATCTGCTGATTTATCCCGAATTTTTCCGTCAAGAAGACGGAATCTGTTTCTGGACAGCATGTACCAACTTTTGACCTTTCTTGCAATCTGAGGCTAAACTTGTCACAAAGCTTGGAAAGTAAAGAGACAATGATGTTGCTACATTAGTAACAATCATCAAGACCACTAAGAATAGAAGAAAAACAAAAAGAAAAACTAAATTCATTGCGGGCTGCCTCCCGAAAGCGCTTCTTTAGAGCCATTAGCTAGGCTTAAAGCAGAAGATCAAGTCCTTTCAAGAGAATAACTAGCCCGTGTGACGGACTCAAAAGGTAACTTAATCTTTTTCCTAGGGAAATGTTCCATCCCTTTCTTGAGAGGGAATTGGAATTTGATATTCCCCTCTTTCATGTCAATAACAGCACCAACTGTGCGAAGAAAAGGACGTCCCAAAATAATTGGACAAGAGGGCTCACACTCAATGTCCATAATAGTGAAATCAACGGGAACATAATTGTCATTGACAATGATAAGAACATCGCCGATCTTCCCCAAAGGCTTATTTACGGAAGAATCAACAAGACGAACACCAAAAGAACAGGGATCAAAAGGTTTCAATTCAAGCATATCATACATTCTTTTGGGCATAACAGAGGTACTTGCTCCAACATCACAAAGAGCATAACAAGAGAAGTTATTCAATTTGATTTTTATCATAGGATCCCAACCATCTTCTAGCTTCCTAGGTATGGAGGCTTCTAGTGTAAGCTTCTCCTCCTAGATTAGGAAACCAATAACTTCAGGTAAAGTGATGTTGTCAAAGTCTAGGTCACTACTATCTATCAAGGAGGTAGTGATATCATTTAGGCTCACTTGTTTGAAAGCCTCTTTGTTCATAGAGGTTTCTTCATCTATGGTTGAGTGGTAGCATCACCATTGGTAGGTCCAGTGGGACTAGGGTTGTGATGGGTGCTAACAGTTTGGACATCCTCAACTACTTGGATAGTGGCTACTGTGTGGTAAGTAGGAAGACTCTTAATTCTCTCTTCTTCCTCCTTTTCTCTAGCCCATCTCTCTTTTAGTTTTCCCAACATCCTAATGTTTTTATTAATTTGGACTTGGATGGCATTCATAGGAGTGGTCTTCCTCTCCTCGGGGGGAGAAGTTCTAATCTTCAACATCTCTACATCATGGGCTATGTTGTCTACCTTCGAAGAGAGGATATCTAATTTATCTAATTTCTCTTCCACACTCTTGTTGAAGGCTTTTTGGGTAGTGATAAGGTCTTTGAGCAAGGTCTCTAGTTCAAAGGTGGAGTTTTTGGTGCTAGGATAAGTGTTGTTGTTCCCATAGTTGTTGGATGGGAAAGGCCTAGGGTTGTTGCTACCAAAATTACTCCTATAAGCATTATTGTTGAAGTTGTTTCTAGAGACAAAATTCACATCTACTTTCTCTTGAGCAACCAAGGAATTTAAAGGAACATCCTGAGGATCAATAGGAGCTTGCTTGGTAAGTAGAGACATGATAAGGTCAACCTTTTCATTTAGAGAGGAGATCTCCTCGACAAAATTTACCTTCTTACCAGTTGGAGATCTTTCGGTGTGCCATTGAGAGTAGTTCAGCATCATCTCATCAAGTAGCTTTGTGGCAGCACCAAGTGTGGTTGACATAAAAGTTCCTCCCGCGGCCGAATGTAACAGGTTCCGCGAGGTAAAGTTCAAGCCTGCATAAAAAGTCTGGATAACCATCCAGGTAGTCAGTCCAGGTGTGGGGCAGTGATGGCTTCTCGCCCCTCGTTGGTTACCCCAAGTGGAAGGTTTGAGATGCAGTGCAGCAGCAAGTTTCCCTCGGTGAAGATACCAAGGTTATCGAACTAGTAGGACTCAGGAGATACAAGTAGGTGGCAACTTCGCCAGAAATTGCTTCCTGACTAGGGTGTTGTCGTGGACCTGCACACAGCAACAAATAACTTTGCTCCCAACGAGTACAGAGGAGTTGTCAATTCCTCCGGCCTTGTCGTTTACAAAGGATCAACGCAAGAGATAAAAGGTGCAAAGGAAAGTAAAAGCTGAAAGTAAATTGAGGGTGTGAACAATAATGTGAATATGGACCGGGGTCCCGTGATTTTCACTAGTGATGTCTCTCTCCCAAAAGACGATAAAAGTGCTAGCGAGGTAAACAGATCACAGTTGGGCAATTGACAGGATTATGAAGGCACCGCAATGCTAACTATGCTGCAAAGAAAGGAAGGGCTCAAAAGCAATGGGCAATACGCCAAGGTAAGTAGACCGAAATCCATCTGCATCTACTACGAATCATCCACCTTGAGATATCTATCCAGAACATCTCGCTGGTATTAAGTTGCGAATCCCACCCAAAGTGTAAACTAAAAGAAACAGACAACTGCATTAAAAGAACTTTGCGTAAAGTAAACAATCCTTGCACCCGCAGGTACAAGCACCGTTGTTTTATCCCTGGTGGCAACAACACATCCCCTAGTCTCATGTTTTTTTCACTCAAGCTAGACATCAAGGGGCTGAACCCACAATCGAGCATAACGCTCTCTCTTGGAGTTGCAAATAAAATACTTGGCCAAAGAAAATACCGCAACGGAGAACATGCAAGAATTTACTCAAGAACAAAATATAAAAGAGAAAAACCAAATATATTACTCATCAGAATCTGAACATAGTCTCATAATCCATCAGATCCCAACAAACTCAGCATAGCAACAACAGAAATTACATAGATGCCTCGGTCATGTGAGACAGCTCACGAGGACTCGAAAGTGGAAGCACAAAGGGGGGAGAGATTCATCACATAGCTACTGGTCACGGACCCATGGTCCAAGGGGGACTACCCACGGTGCATCCAGGAGGCGTCCATGGCTATGGATGGTCTCCCGGAGGTGGTTCCTCCTCCCGACAGGGTTCCGGGGCAGCTTCTCCAGGCAGCCACGATTTTGAAACGGCGGCGGCGGCGGTACAGAGGGGAGTTCGCGAGAAAGAGATCGATATTAGGGGTTTCCACCCCGAGGGGTAAATATAGGCGAAGGGGGCATCGAGGGGACCCACGAGGCAGCCAGGAGGGTCCCTGGCGTGGCCCAGGGTGGGGCCGCGCCACCTGCCCTCCTGGCTGCCTGGTGGTGTCCCCCCTTCCCTCTCTTGGTGATTCCGGAAGCTTCTGTTGCGCTGATTTTTTATATATTTTTCCCGGAATTTTTGGAGCACTTTTAATGGCCGAAAAACCTTAAATACAAAAACAACAGAAAACAGAAACTGGCAACTGGGTGCACTGAGTTAATAGGTTAGTCCAAATAGGTTCAAAAGTGTATGAAAGTTCAAGCAAAACATGCCAAAGTCACACAAAACATGCATGGAGCAAGTAGAAATTATAGATATGTTTGGGACGTATCAGGAAGTTCTAACGTGTTCATTATCCAATTGCCTGAAATTCATAATGTTACTCCTCAATTGAATAATTTTAGCAGGGGGATAGTACTTCCCTATAAAAGCATCTTTGCATTTACTCCAAGAATCGATACTGTTCTTGGGTAAGGATTGCAGCCACTCCTTGGCTCTTCCTCTCAAAGAGAAAGGAAAAAGCTTCAGCTTGACGATGTCTCCATCCACTTCCTTGTACTTTTGCATATCACAGAGCTCGATAAAATTGTTTAAGTGCAAGGCAGTGTCCTCTCCAGCACCTGAGAATTGATCTTTCATAACAAGATTAAGCAGAGCAGGTTTAATTTCATAAGAAGGTACTGAAGTGGTAGGTGGAGCAATAGGAGTGCAGATAAAGTCAATGTTGTTGTGACTAGTGAAGTCACACGACTTGGTGTTTTCATTGGAACCCATAGTAGCAGCAGGTATTTTTGGAATTTTATATAAGGGACACAAAAGTAAAAACTAAAAGGTAAACTAACAAGACTAAAAAGCAAAGATAAAAGATAGTGTGCAACTCCCCTATCTTGTAGACTGGAGTCCCCGGCGACGGCGCCAGAAATTCGCTTGATACAGAGTGGCAACTCTCCTCGTTGGTTACCCCAAGTGGAAGGTGAGATGCAGTGTAGAAGAAAGTTTCCCTTAGAAAAGATGCTAAGGTTGAGTATCGAACCAGTAGGACTCCAAGAGATACAAGTAGGTGTCACGGCGCTTGATGTGGTGATGTCTACACACGCTTCTATTCTTGTAGACTGTGTTGGGCCTCCAAGCGCAGAGGTTTGTAGGACAACAGCAATTTCCCTCAAGTGGATGACCTAAGGTTTATCGAACTCTGGGAAGTAGAGGTTGAAGATTGTCTCTCTCAAGCAACCCTACAATTAAGATACAAGAAGTCTCTTGTGTCCCCAACACACCTAATACAACTAGGAGTTGTATAGGTGCACTAGTTCAGCGAAGAGATGATAAAATATGGGTGATAGGTGTGGCAAAACAAGGTAATATAAATCTGTAATAAAAAGTGCAGAAAGCAAACATGTAATAAAAGTGAGCACAAACGGTGTAACAATGGTGGAAACAAGGCCTAGGCTTCATACTTTCACTAGTGGCAACTCCCATCAACATTAACATAGTCGAATCACATGATATTTCCCATACAACATGCAATGGAGACGTACTCGGAGGTCATTCCTTTGTGGTCAAGAGAGGACAAGAATTGTGTAGGGCTACAAAAGCACACCTCAAAGTTCGTAGTTCTCAATCCATGGATTTCCTAATGTCACTGCGGCCATCCAAAGAGAGTACCACAATCACCACAACATATCTAAAGGATAGTCAAAGACAAGCACCAAAAGACTCTCAATCTTCAATCCACACACAAAAGAGGAAATCACTCATGAAATTATTCTTCTAATTCCATGTGCAATAGACCAGCTGTCACCATGGTCTCGGAGATTATAGTAGATAAGATCAATTGAGTACATCAACCCAATACATAGAAGAAGGGGAAACATAATGGGATCACCCTAGATTAACATTGCCTATGATCACAATCAAGATCACATCATGGGAGAGAGAGAAGACCACATAGCTACTGGTAGAAACCTCAGCCCCGAGGAGGAACTACTCCCGCTTCATGGAGGAGGGAAGCAACGTCGATGGAGATGTATCCGGGGGCACTTCCCCGTCCCGGCAGGGTGCCGGCACAGGAATTCTGTCCCCCCGAAACTTGTTTTTGATGGCGGCGGAGATCGGAATTGCTTCTGGAGAAAAGGGGTCTGGAATCAGGGTTTCCTCCGTGGGGGTAAAAATAGGGGCCAAAGGGGGCACCGAGAGGGGCCACGAGGCAGTCAGAAGGGCAAGTGGCGCGGCCTAGGGCTGGGCCGCGCCAGGCACCCTCCTGGCTGCCTGGTGGTGGCCCTCCCTTCCTTCCTTGGTGATTCCGGAAGCTTCCGGGACGTTGATTTTTTATATAATTTTTCCGGAATTTTTGGAGCACTTTTAATGGCCAGAAAACCTGAAATACAAAAACAGGAGAAAACAGGAACTGGCAACTGGGTGCACTGAGTTAATAAGTTAGTCCAAATATGATCAAAAGTGTATGGAAGTGTATGTAAAACATGGCAAAGTCACACAAAACATGCATGGCACAAGCAGAAATTATAGATACGTTTGGGACGTATCAACATCCCCAAGCTTAATTCCTGCTCGTCCTCGAGTAGGTAAATGATAACAAGTATAATTTCTGTGGTGACATGCCACAAATTCATATAAAGACTTTTAAGTAAAGCAATTAAAGCATGCAATTCAATCCAAGTCTTAACAAGCAAGAGTCTATATTAGCATTGAAACAAGTAACAAAAGAACAAAAGGTGCAAGAGATCTCGCTGTGCGTGACTCGAATGTCTCCAAATGGTGTTTGCGTGCAAGAAAGGGGATCGAGGAAGAGAAAAACGGTTGTTGAGAACTCAATCTACTAAAGTTTCACACTTGGTCTCCTTTGGAATCTAATCTGGACTCGTCCCCAGACCACTAGCCAGGTACAAGTCAAACTGATCCACTCCCTTTCGATATTTTGAGCACTCATGCAATCGATGAGCGTGAGCAAGAAAGTTGACACCTAAACGGTGAAAGAGAAAGGTGTAGGGAAAGGAAGACAAAAAGGTGTGAAAGGCTCACATCAATGAGGACAATCATAGGCGAGAGAAGGCCTTATAATAGATCTGATGTGAGGAGTAGGGATTGCCATGCAACGGATGCACATGTGAGCTAAAAGCTCTCCAAGGGAACTGGTGGGGGTGCATCCAACTTGCTTGCTCAAGAAGACCTAGAGCTCGTTTGAGGAGGCTCATCATTGGAATATACAAGCCAAGTTCTATAGTGTGAAGGGTCCCCACATAGTAATATGCATGCATGATGATCTCTATGTAGTACAAAGATATAAGATGGAGTACGAGTGTGGATCTCATAAAGGGAATAGTAGTGTGCCCCTTTCTCTCTTTTTATTTTTCTTTTTCTCTTATTTTTTCTTTTTTTTGTATATTTTTGGTGGCCTCCATGGCTCTTTCTGTTTAACTCTCATTTGGCCTCTTTGGGATCTTTTGATTTTGTCCTCTTTGGGATCTTTTCCTCACTTTAGGGGCAACACTCTATATATTACAAAAGTATAGGAGATCTTTCACACTTTACAAAAGTACTCAACATAAATAAAATGTAACTATCATGATGCAAATGTATGCCTCTGCCAGGGTAGCAGGATATGCAATGATACTAGCGCGTCATGTAGCAATGATTAGGGCAAGGCCCAACTAGCATGCGGCTCATCGATCAAGCAAGTAGCATGTATGACATGAAGATCAAGTCATGAGAAGGTGGATGTTGCATGGCAATGTATCTCGGAAAGGCTATGGAAATGCCTTGTAGGTAGGTATGGTGGCTGTTTTGAGGAAACATATAAGGAGGCTTATGATGACAGAGCGTATCATGCCAAGGGTTTGGATGCACCGGCGAAGTATGCGCCAACTCTCGAGGTGAGAAAGGGAAATGCACGGTACCGAAGAGGCTAGAAAAGTATGGGTAGGTGGAAGTGTCAACTTTCGAATACTCACATTAGTCAGAAGAACTCATGCACTTATTATCGATAACTCTCAATCTAATCAGAAGGTTCACAAAGAGACAAGTACCCCGAGGAGGAGTGTATGGGGGTTTGGTTATCCTTGCGCATCCTCGACTCATGGTACGTGAGTGTACTCTAATGTTCAACCCCTCCAGAGATTAGTGATCCATCTAGTAGCTAGAGTTCTTAACGGGTTTTTGGTTTTCGAAAAACACACGGATTTCCCAAAATACGACATCTATCACTAATAGGCTAAAGCTCTTGACACCAAAAGTTCAAACATTACTCAAGTCAATACCTCAAAACAATTGCAAGTTACTACTACAAAAAGAATAGCAACTTCAACTACCTACTTTCTAGTCAAGACACATAACTGATGTGCGAGGTAATGATAGTGATTTCTCGCCCTTCGTTGGTGAGCCCCAAGTGGAAGGCGTGATGTAGCACAACAGCAAATTTCCCTCGGTGAAGATACCAAGGTTTGTCTCCAGTAGGACTCCAGAGATGATAAGTAGGTGTCAGCAGCGCAACTGACGCGGACCTGCACATAGACACGATAACTTTGTTCCCAATGAAGTTCAGAGAGGTTGTCAATCTCTCCGGTCTTGTTGTTCACAAAGGGTAAAACACAAGGGATAATGATAGAAATTGAAAGTAAAAGCAGAAAAGTAAATGAGCGTGTAAACAGTGATGAGGATATGGACCGGGATACGTGAAGTTCACTAGTGATGTCTCTCTCCCAAAAGACGATAAAATTGCTATGCGAGGTAAACAAATTACAGAAAGGCAATTGACAGGATTATGAACGCACCGCAATGCTAACTATGCTACAAAAGAAAGGACGAGGTTCAAAAGCATGGGCAGTACGCCGAAATAAGTAGACCGAAATCCATCTGCATCTACTACTAATCATCCACCTTGAGATATCTATCTAGAACATCTCGCTGGTATTAAGTTGCGAGCCCCACCCAAAGTGTAAACCCAAAGCAACAGACAACTGCATTAAAAAGAACCTTGCGTAAGGTAAACAATCCTTGCAACCGCGGTTACAAGCACCGTTGTTTTCCCCCTTGTGGCAACAACACATCCCCTAGACTCATGTTTCTGTCACTCAAGCGTGTCATCGGGGGGCATGAACCCACAATCGAGCAAAACGTTCCCTCTTGGAGTCACTACCTACTACTTGGCCAAAGCAATAAACAGCAACGGAGAACATGCAAGAATTACTTAGGAACAAAAATATAAGAGATAAGAACCAAATATATTACTCAATCACAATCTGAACATAATCTCATAATCCATCAAATCCTATCAAACTCAACATAGCAATAGCAGAAATATTAAAAGTGGCTCGATCATGTAGGGAAGCTCACGAGGTCTAAACAATGAAGATCAAAGAGGGGTGGAGAACATCACATAGCTACTGATCACGGACCCATGGTCCAAGGAAAACTACTCACGAGACACCCGGGGAGCATCCATGGTGGAGAGGAGACTCCCGGAGATCAATCCTCCTTCCGGCAGGGTGCCGGGAAGAGGTCTTCTGGTGCTCCCGATCTCGGAAGTGCGGCGGCGGCGGAACAGAGGCGAGTTTGCGAAATAGGGTTCTGTCTTCGGAGTTTCCCCGTGACGGAGAATAAATAGGAGAAGGGGGGCAGCCAGAGGTGGACCAGGGGCCCCAGGCACCCCCCTGGCGCGACCAGGGGTGGGGTCGCGCCGGGTAGCCTCCTGGGCCCCCCATGGCTCCCCTCTGGCCCCTCCCGGGCTCTTCTGGAAGCTTCCTGTAAGCTAATTTTTCCTGTATTTTTCCCTGAATTTTTTTGGCACTTTTTATATGGGGGAAAACTGAAATAGAAAAACAGCACAAAACAGGAACTGGCACTGGGGTGCACTGAGTTAATAGGTTAGTCCAAATATGATCAAAACTGTATGAAAGTGTATCTAGATCATAGCAATATCACACAAAACATGCATGGAGCAAGCAGAAATTATAGATACGTTTTGGACGTATCAACATCCCCAAGCTTAATTTCTGCTCGTCCTCGAGTAGGTAAATGATAACAGCATAATTTCTGTGGTGACATGCTAGCAACCATAAAAGAACTTTGAAAAGTAAAGCAGTCAAGGTCAGAGATTCAATTCAAGTCATAACATGCAAGAGTCTATATTAGCATTGAAACAAGTAACAAAAGAACATTAGGTGCAAGAGCTCTCGCTGTCCGTGACTCGAATGTCTCCAAATGGTGTTTGCGTGCAAGAAGGGGGATAGGGAATACGAGAAAAAGTGTTTTTGTGTTGAGAACTCAATCTACTAAAGTTTCACACTTGGTCTTCTTTGGAATCTTATCTTGACTCGTCCCCAGACCACTAGCCAGGTACAAGTCAATTTGATCCACTCCTTTTCGATATTTTGAGCACTCATGCAATGGATGAGCGTAAGCACGAGAGTTGACACTTAGGATGGCAAATAGAGAAATACGGAGGGGGAAGACAAAAAAGGATGAGAAAGGCTCACATCAATGAGGACAATCATAGGCAAGAGATGCCAAATGATAGATATGATGTGAGGAGTAGGGATTGCCATGCAACGGATGCACATACGAGCTAAGAAGCTCTCCAAACTATATGCATAAAGATCATCTCTATGGAGTACAAGGATATAAAGGGAGTACTAGTGTGGATCTCTCAAAAGGATAGTAGTGTTGCCCCTTTCTCTCTTTTTATTTCTTTTTCTCTTTTTTCTATTTTTTTGTATTTTTTTGGTTGCCTCAATGGCTCTTTCTATTTAACTCTCATTTGTCCTCATTGGGATCTTTTAATTGTGTCCACTTTGGGGTCTTTTCCTCACTTAAGGGCAACACTCTATTTTACAAGAAGGTAAAAGGAGATCTTTCACACTTTACAAGGTACTCAAAATCATAAAGAAGAAGTAACTATCATGATGTATGCAAGGTATGTCGCTGCCAGTGTAGCAATAACATGTATGACATGAAGATCAAGTCATGAAGAGGTGGATGTTGCATGGCAATGTAACTCGGAAAGGCTATGGAAATGCCTTGATAGGTAGGTATGGTGGCTGTTTTGAGGAAAGATAAAGGGAGGCTTATGATGACAGAGCGTATGATGCCAAGGGTTTGGATGTACCGGCGAAGGTGGACACCAACTCTCGGAGTGAGAAGAAGGCAATGCACGGCACAGGAGAGGCTAGCAAAATATGGGAAGGTGGAAGTGTCAACTTTCAATACTTACATTAGTCCGAAGAACTCATGCACTTATTATCGGTAACTCTCAATCTAATAAGGAGGTTCACAAAGAGACAAGTACCCCGAGGAGGAGTTTATGTGTGTTTGGTTATCCTTGCGCATCCTCGACTCATGGTACGTGAGTTTTCTCTGATATTCGACCCCTCAAAAGAGTAGTGATCCATCTAGTAGCTAGAGTTCTCAACTAGTTTTGTAGGTTTTGAAAATAAACACGGATTGCCCAAAATAATACACCTATCACTAATAGGCTAGAGCTCTTGACACCAAAATTCAAACATTACTCACAACAATACCTCAAAACTATTGCAAGCTACTACTAAAATTAAATAGCAACCTCAATTACCTACTTCTCAAGACAAGACAACTCAGTGCAACAACCAACTCTCTTTTAACAAGATAAACATGAAAACTAAAAAGAGTTCCAGCAACAAACTAAACCAAAGCCAAGGCTCTTGATAAAGACAAACTAAGACTAAAACTAGACATGGCAGTAGCTATGAAAATATAAAGAACACACAACAGCAAAAAGATAGGCTGGAAAAATCCTATGATGTGTTCTAAATTTTGAAAGTGGAGCGTTTTTCTCTCCCACACAAAGTAGGAAAGGATCTAAATTGTTATGAACAGCAAGAAAAGCTAAAGAAAACTAAAAACAAACCTAAGAGCGAGACGCTCCAAGCATAGCACATAACACATGAAGTGATAAAAATATAGTGAGACGAAGGACGAACTGATGATTGTTGATGGAGAAGGGGATGCACGGGGGCATCCCCAAGCTTAGCGGCTTGAGTCTCCTTGAATATTTATTGGGTATGCATGGGGGCATCCCCAAGCTTGAGCGCTTGACACTCCTGGATCTTTTTTCATCATCTTCCAACGCACACTTGAAAACTCCCTTCATACATAACTCATCATAAGCTGATTAGAGAGGTTAGTACCCTTAATAAATATTTTTCCCCACTGGATATAAGGACAATCTTGAAGAGCTACTGTTTATAAAGAGTTCCAAAAAGTTTTTTGCAAAGACAAAGAAAGCTTAAGGTTTGCAAAAGTTAGGAGAGACAAAACGTGGCAGAATCTGTGAAAAACAGAACAGAAGATAGTAAAGAATTTTTTAGGGGCACTTCTGCAACTCAAATAAAAAAACTCAAAACATACGGAAGTTTCGTAATTGTATAGAGCATACTGTGTAAAAATTTCAGCTCAAAAAGTTGAACTGGGATTTGTCTGGAATTTGCTGGTCACGAGGACAGAATCTGTTTTCTGGACAGCATGTCACAACTTTTACTTCCCTTGCCGTAAGAGGCTATAACTTGGCACAAAGCTGAAAAATAAAGATACAATGATGTTTCTACAGTAGTAAAAATCATCAAGACACAACAAAAGCAAAAATAAAACACCTAAATTCGTTGCGGGCTGCCTTCCCGAAAGCGCTTCTTTAAATCCATTAGCTAGGCTTAAAGATTATACAAGATGCTCTCACAAGAATAAGAATTTTGAAGCAAAAGAGAGCATCAAGAAGCAAATGTGAAACAAATTTAATCCTAACCCATTTCCTATGCATAGGCATCTTGTAAGAAAATAAATCAAAGAAGCACAAAGTGACATGCATAGGAAGGTAGAACAAGAACAACTTCAAAACTTTCAACATGAAGAGAGGTGTTTTTGTAACATGGAAGTTTCTACAACCAAACTTTCCTCTCTCAAAGTAATTTTCAGTAGCATCATGAACAACATCAAGAATATAACTATCACATAAATCATGTTGTTCATGACCTACAAGCACACGTGTATTGTTTTCAACACGGTTTTTAGGATGATAAGATAGATGCAACCCATCACATTGAGCCTTGATAAGAGCATAGTTCTCCGGAATATGAATTGGAGATTTCAAAAGGATAATAGGACAATCAAGTGTGGGTGCAATAGAAACAATTTCATTCTTAACATGAGGAACTATAGCAAGTTCATCTCCGTAAGCATCATCCATAGTGGCATCACGGCCATAAGCATAGAAGGCGTCAACTTCATCAAAAAGGGATATTTCAAAAGAATCCATAGGATCATAACACTCATATAAGGTAAGAGTCAAATAGTTACTCTCATTAGAGGGTAGACATGGATGGCTCCATTCTTCCTCCTCTTGTTCGTCACTCTCCTCCTCTTTTTCATCCAAGGACCTTTCAGGTTCAGCAATTTCTTCTTCCATAGAGTCCTGCAAAACATTAGTCTCTTCCTTTGGAGGAGAGATTCTCTCAAGATGATCAGTAATATAATAATTTGCATCATAGTTTTCCAAACAATAGTTAAGTATAGCAAGACTCTCAGATTTGTAAGGGGCATCATTAATATTTCTAAGAAGAGAAGTAATTTCATAGGCATCCTTATAAGCAACAAATTCTTCTATTGGCTCTGCATCATAAAAATCATAGTTTCCCTTAGCATAAGAAGCTAAGGTTTCATCATAATTGTACTCACATTGGAAAGAAAGGTGTTTGTGCCTCATAAAGCAACAAGATTCATCCCTGCAAAAAGATATATTATATATTGAGCACAAGTTTCTAGCATACTCATACAACTGGTGTATTTGTTTCCATAAGAGTATCCCCTTTTGAGACAAGCGGTGTTCCTTGTACCACTTTTGATGATCCTCGGTGAATCCTCCATGCCAATAAGATCTAGTTTCAAAGAAGTCAGACATTGATTGGCAAGTAAGGAACTAGACATACTATTTTTTTTGGATTTTTTATAAAGGACACTAAGATAAAAACTGAAAGATAAACTAACAAGATTAAAAAACAAAGGTAAAGGGTAGTGTGCAACTCCCCTATCTTAGCACTCGGAGTCCCCGGCAACGGCGCCAGAAATTTGGCTTGATGTGCGAGGTAATGATAGTGATTTCTCGCCCTTCGTTGGTGAGCCCCAAGTGGAAGGCGTGATGTAGCACAGCAGCAAATTTCCCTCGGTGAAGATACCAAGGTTTGTCTCCAGTAGGACTCCGGAGATGATAAGTAGGTGTCAGCGGCGCAACTGACGCGGATCTGCACACAGACACGATAACTTTATTCCCAACGAAGTTCAGAGAGGTTGTCAATCTCTCCGGTCTTGTTGTTCACAAAGGGTAAAACGCAAGGGATAATGATAGCAATTGAAAGTAAAAGCAGAAAAGTAAATGAGCGTGTAAACAGTGATGAGGATATGGACCGGGATACGTGAAGTTCACTAGTGATGTCTCTCTCCCAAAACACGATAAAATTGCTATGCGAGGTAAACAATTACAGAAAGGCAATTGACAGGATTATGAACGCACCACGATGCTAACTATGCTACAAAAGAAAGGACGAGGTTCAAAAGCATGGGCAGTACGCCAAAATAAGTAGACCGAAATCCATCTGCATCTACTACTAATCATCCACCTTGAGATATCTATCCAGAACATCTCGCTGGTATTAAGTTGCGAGCCCCACCCAAAGTGTAAACCCAAAGCAACAGACAACTGCATTAAAAAGCACTTTGCGTAAAGTAAACAATCCTTGCAACCGCGGTTACACGCACCGTTGTTTTCCCCCTTGTGGCAACAGCACATCCCCTAGACTCATGTTTCTGTCACTCAAGCGTGTCATCGGGGGGCATGAACCCACAATCGAGCATAACGTTCCCTCTTGGGGTTACTACCTACTACTTGGCCAAAGCAATAAACAGCAACGGAGAACATGCAAGAATTACTTAGGAACAAAAATATAAGAGATAAAAACCAAATATATTACTCAATCACAATCTGAACATAATCTCATAATCCATCAGATCCCATCAAACTCAGCATAGCAACAGCAGAAAGATTACAAAAGTGCCTCAATCATGTAGGGAAGCTCACGAGGTCTAAACCATGAAGAACTAAGAGGGGAGGAGAACATCACATAGCTACTGATCACGGACCCATGGTCCAAGGAAAACTACTCACGAGACATCCGGGGAGCATCCATGGTGGAGAGGAGACTCCCGGAGGTCGGCCCTCCCTCCGGCAGGGTGCCGGGAAGAGGTCTTCTGGTGCTCCCGATCTCGGAAGCGCGGCGGCGGCGGAACAGGGGAGAGATCGCGAAAAAGGGTTCTGTCTTCGAGGGTTTCACGTCACGGGGGATATATAGGCGAAGAGGGGCAGCCAGAGGTGGACCAGGGGCCCCAGGCGCCCCCCTGGCGCGGCCAGGGGTGGGGCCGCGCCGGGTGGCCGCCTGGGCCACCCCTGGCTCCACTCTGGCCCCACTCGGGCTCTTCGCGAAGCTTCTTGTATGCTGATTTTTCCTATATTTTTCCCGGAATTTTTCTAGCACTTTTTATATGGGGGAAAACTGAAATAGAAAAACAGCAGAAAACAGGAACTGGCACTGGGTTGCACTGAGTTAATAGGTTAGTCCAAATATGATCAAAAGTGTATGAAAGTGTATCTAGATCATAGCAATATCACACAAAACATGCATGGAGCAAGCATAAATTATAGATACGTTTTGGACGTATCAGGGAGAAACTCTCCTTTTTATTAGTAGAAATATAAGAGACATTTTTATACTTTGGTAGAGTTCCCTCCTTTCTATTCTTACTTATGTAATCATTCTCATGGCAATTAACAACACAATAGAGATGGCATTTCTGCAAAGTGTTATTTATTCCCAAAGCATGAACATCTAGCCAAGAAGTCTTTTCTGATAACTCTTCACACATCAAAAATAACATAAACTCATCATAAAGACCAGGGGTGATCATGTCATCACACAACTGGCTAACAGTTATGTTTTGAAAGTACATGCACTGAAAATTGAAGTGACCCTTTATGCAGCAAAGTTCACAAGTAAAAGGATAAAGGTCACACAATTCTCTAGCAATTTCATTTAAATCTCTAACCCAAGTGATTGTTCTTTCATGCTTATGTTGCTTACAATACTTCTCTTCTTCAATCATAGGCCTTTCACAAGGTCTATCCACTCGACAAAAATTAACATGCTTATATAAAACTTCATTTTCAGGAATTGGATGATGCATGTTGCAATCATCATTAACAATTTCATTTTCTTGGCAAATCTCTTTAAAAGTTTCATGATGCTTGATCCAATTCTCCTTAGGCATATTAAGATGTGAAGCAAAAGATTTGAGGAAATCAACAAGGAGTTGAGAATCAAGCCCAAACTTAGCACTAAACTTATTAAAACTTGCAGTTTCAACAAAGGACTTAATGCAATCATACTCATAAATTATACCTGACTCTTTACCTTTGTCGATCTCCCAATCTTCACTATTGTGTTGGATTCTTTCAAGGAGTTCCCATTTAGCATCAATCTTTTCGTTTGTGAAAGAACCCATCGAGTAAGCATCGAGCAAGTCTTTATCCTGTCGAGATAGCCTTGCATAGAAATTAGTAATAATCATATCTTTGGGGAGCCCATGGTTAGGACATTTTAGCATCAAAGTTTTCAGTCTCCCCCAAGCTTGAGCTATGCTCTCTCCGTCATGAGGATAGAAATTATAAACATAATTCCTATTTTCATGGACTTCATGAAGAGGATAAAACTTGGAGTAAAAGAGAGACTGGATCTCTTCCCAATCCAGCAGGTGAGAATCATGTAGTAGCCTTTACCATTCCAATGCTTTTCCTTTCAGTGACAAGGCAAATAATTTCCTCATGACTTCATCTCTTGTCAAACCTGAAATCTTAAATAACTCACAAAGGTCTGTAAGTTTCAACAGATGAACACTAGGATGGACTGTTCCATCCCCTTCATAATGATCATTCATAACCTTTTCAATTATCCCAAGTGGTATTTTGAATGGGATACATTCATTAGGTGGAGGAGACTTCTCTACCACGGGTGTGGTAAAGCGGCCTCACCGAAGCAGCGAACTAAGATTGCAGTTTTCCATAAGCCTAACTAGTGAAAAAAAACAAGAAACGAAAAGATTTAATTGCAGAATCTAAAGATATACCTTAAAACCTTACTTCCCCGGCAACGGCTCCATAAATAGCTTGATGTCTACGCACGCTTCTATTCATGTAGACTATGTTGGGCCTCCAAGCGCAGAGGTTTGTAGGACAGCAGCAATTTCCCTCAAGTGGATGACCTAAGGGTTATCGAACTCAGGGAAGTAGAGGTTGAAGATTGTCTCTCTCAAGCAACCCTGCAATTAAGATACAAGAAGTCTCTTGTGTCCCCAACACACCTAATACAACTAGGAGTTGTATAGGTGCACTAGTTCGGCGAAGAGATGATAAAATATGGGTGATAGGTGTGGAAAAAAAGGTAATATAAATCTGTAATAAAAAGTGCAGCAAGCAAACATGTAATAAAAGTGAGCACAAACGGTGTAACAATGGTGGAAACAAGGCCTAGGCTTCATACTTTCACTAGTAGCAACTCCCAACAACATTAACATAGTCGAATCACACGATATTTCCCATACAACATACAATGGAGACGTACTCGGAGGTCATTCCTTTGTGGTCAAGAGAGGACGCGAATTGTGTAGGGCTACAAAAGCACACCTCAAAGTTCGTAGTTCTCAATCTATGAATTTCCCAATGTCACCGCGGCCATCCAAAGAGAGTACCACAATCACCACGACATATCTAAAGGATAGTAAAAGACAAGCACCAAAAGACTCTCAATCTTCAATCCACACACAAAAGAGGAAATCACTCATGAAATTATTCTTCTAATTCCATGTGCAATAGACCAGCTGTCACCATGGTCTCGGAGATTATAGTAGATAAGATCAATTGAGTACATCAACCCAATACATAGAAGAAGGGGAAACATAATGGGATCACCCTAGATTAACATTGCCTATGATCACAATCAAGATCACATCATGGGAGAGAGGGAAGACCACATAGCTACTGGTAGAAACCTCAGCCCCGAGGAGGAACTACTCCCGCTTCATGGAGGAGGGAAGCAACGTCGATGGAGATGAATCCGGGGGCACTTCCCCGTCCCGGCAGGGTGCCGGCACATGAATTATGTCCCCCGAAAACTTGTTTTCGATGGCGGCGGAGATCGGAATTGCTTCTGGAGAAAAGGGGTCTGGAATCAGGGTTTCCTCCGTGGGGGTAAAAATAGGGGCCAAAGGGGGCACCGAGAGGGGCCACGAGGCAGTCAGAAGGGCAAGTGGCGCGGCCTAGGGCTGGGCCGCGCCAGGCACCCTCCTGGCTGCCTGGTGGTGGCCCTCCCTTCCTTCCTTGGTGATTCCGGAAGCTTCCGGGACGTTGATTTTTTATATAATTTTTCCGGAATTTTTGGAGCAGTTTTAATGGCCGGAAAACCTGAAATACAAAAACAGGAGAAAACAGGAACTGGCAACTGGGTGCACTGAGTTAATAAGTTAGTCCAAATATGATCAAAAGTGTATGGAAGTGTATGTAAATCATGGCAAAGTCACACAAAACATGCATGGCACAAGCAGAAATTATAGATACGTTTGGGACGTATCACGTGGACCTGCACAAAGATACAAATAATTTGCTCCCAACGAGTACAGAGGAGTTGTCAATTCCTCCGGCCTTGCTGTTTAGAAAGGATCAACGCAAGAGATAAAAGTGGAACTGAAAGTAAACTAAGGGTGTAAACAATAATGTGAAGATGGACCGGGGTCCCGTGATTTTCACTAGTGATGTCTCTGTCCCAAAAGACGATAAAAGTGCTAGCGAGGTAAACAAATCACAACCGGGAAATTGACAAAATGATGAAGGCACCCCAGTGCTAACTATGCTGCAAAGAAAGGAAGGGCTCAAAAGCAATGGGAAGTACGCCAAGGTAAGTAGACCGAAATCCAACTGCATGTACTACGAATCATCCACCTTGAGATATCTATCCAGAACATCTCGCTGGTATTAAGTTGCGAATCCCACGCAAAGTGTAAACTCAAAGCAACAGACAACTGCATTAAAAGAACTTTGCGTAATGTAAACAATCCTTGCACCCGCGGGTACAAGCACCGTTGTTTTATCCCTGGTGGCAACAACACATCCCCTAGTCTCATGTTTCTGTCACTCAAGCTAGACATCAGGGGGCTGAACCCACAATCAAGCATAACGCTCCCTCTTGGAGTTGCAACAAACTACTTGGCCAAAGCAAAATACTGCAACGGAGAACATGCAAGAATTTACTCAAGAACAAAATATAAAAGAGAAGAACCAAATATATTACTCATCACAATCTGAACATAGTCTCGTAATCCATCAGATCCCAGCAAACTCAGCATAGCAACAGCAGAAATTACAAAAGTGCCTCGATCATGTGAGGCAGCTCACGAGGTCTCGAAAGTGGAAGCACAAAGAGGGGAGAGGTACATCACATAGCTACTGGTCACGGACCCATGGTCCAAGGGGGACTACTCACGGCACATCCGGGAGGCGTCCATGGCTATGGATGGTCTCCCGGAGGGGGTTCCTCCTCCCGGCAGGGTGCCGGGGCAGCTTCTCCAGGCAGCCCCGATCTTGAAACGGCGGCGGCGGCGGTACAGAGGTGACTTCACGGAAAAGAGATCGATATTAGGGGTTTCCACCCCGAGGGCTAAATATAGGCGGAGGGGGGTGTCGAGGGGACCCACCAGGAAGCCAGGAGTCCTCCTGGCGCGGCCTAGGGTGGGGCCGCGCCAGGGACCCTCCTGGTCTCCTGGTGGTTTCCCCCTCCACTACCTTGGTGATTCCGGAAGCTTCCGGGTCGCTAATTTTTTATCTGATTTTTTCGGATTTTTTGGAGCACTTTTAATGGCCAGAAAACCTGAAATACAAAAACAGCAGAAAACAGCAACTGGCAGCTGGGTGCACTGGGTTAATAGATTAGTCCAAATATTCTCAAAAGTGTATGAAAGTGCAAGAAAATCATGGCAAAGTCACACAAAACATGCATGGAGCAAGAAGAAATTATAGATAGGTTTGGGACGTATCAGATGCTGATGTCACGAGAGCTTACTTCTCGCCCCTCGTTGGTTACCCAAAGTGGAAGGTTGAGATGTAGACAACAACAAATTTCCCTCGGTGAAGATACCAAGGTTTGTCTCCAGTAGGACTCCGATAACGACAAGAAGGTGACAACGGCGCCAGAGATTAGCGGTTGTCGTGGACCTGCACACACACCAGATAGCTTTGCTCCCAACGAGTACAAAGGGGTTGTCAATCCCTCCGGATAAAACGCACGAGATAATAATGATAGCGATAGCAACGGAAAAATAATAAAGCAGTAAATTGATAGAGGGTGTAAACAGTATTGGAAATATGGACCGGGGTCCTATGATGTTCACTAGTGATGTCTCTCTCCCAAAAGACGATAAAATATCCATGCGAGGCAAACAAATTACAGTTGGCCAATTGACAGGATTATGTGCGCAAACCAATGCTAATTATGCTATAAAGAAAGACAGAGGCTCAAAAGCATGGGAGGTACGCCAAGACAAGTAGACCGAAATCCATCTCCATCTACCTACTAATCATCCACCTTGAGATATCTATCCAGAACATCTCACTGGTATTAAGTTGGGAATCCCACCCAAAGTGTAAACTCAAAGCAACAGACAACTGCATTAAAGAACTTTGGGTAAAGTAAACAATCCTTGCACCCGCAAGTACAAGAACCGTTGTTTTCCCCCTTGTGGCAACAACACATCCCCTAGACTCATGTTTCTGTCACTCAAGCTAGTCATCCGGGGGCATGAACCCACAATCATGCATAACGCTCCCTCTTGGAGTCACTACCTACTACTTGGCCAAAGCAAATAAACAGCAATGGAGAACATGAAAGAATTACTGAACAACATAAATATAAAAGAGGAGAATCAAATTTATAACTCAAACACAATGTGAACATAATCTCACAATCCATCGGATCCCAGCAAACTCAGCATAACAACAGCAAAAATATTACATAAGTGCCTCGATCATGTAGGGCAGCTCACGAGGTATAATCCATGAAGAACAAAGAGGGGAGGAGAACATCACATAGCTACTGATCATAGATCCATGGTCCAAGATGGACTACTCACGGTTCATCCGGGAAGCATTGGTACGTCCAAAATGTATCTATAATTTCTGCTCGTTCCATGCATGTTTTGTGTGATATTGCTATGATATAGATACACTTTCATACACTTTTGATCATATTTGGACTAACCTATTAACTCAGTGCACCACAGTGCCAGTTCCTGTTTTCTGCTGTTTTTCTATTTCAGTTTTCCCCCATATAAAAAGTGCTCCAAAAATTCGGGAAAAATCATATAAAAAATCAGCGTGAAGGAACCTTCCGGAAGAACCTGAGTGGGGCCAGAGGGCAACCACCAGGGGCCCAGGAGCCCTTGTGGCGCGCCCCAGGGGCTGGCCGCGCCAACGGGGGCGCCTGGACCCCTGGTGGCCCCCCTGGCTGCCCCCCTTCGCCTATATATTCTCCGTGAGAAGAAACCCTCAAGGACAGAACCCTTTTTCGCTATCTCTCCTCTGTTCCGCTGCCGCCGCGCTTCCGAGATCGGGAGCACCAGAAGACCTCTTCCCGGCACCCTGCCGGAGGGAGGGCCGACCTTCGGGAGTCTCCTCTCCACCATGGATGCTTTCCGGATGTCTCGTGAGTAGTTTCCTTTGGACCATGGGTCCTTGATCAGTAGCTACGTGATGTTCTCCTCCCCTCTTTGTTCTTCATGGTTTAGACCTCGTGAGCTGCCCTACATGATCGAGGCACTTTTGTAATCTTTCTGTTGTTGCTATGTTGAGTTTGATGGGATCTGATGGATTATGAGATTATGTTCAGATTGTGATTGAGTAATATATTTGGTTCTTATCTCTTATATTTTTGTTCCTAAGTAATTCTTGCATGTTCTCCGTTGCTGTTTATTGATTTGGCCAAGTAGTAGGTAGTAACTCCAAGAGGGAACGTTATGCTCGATTGTGGGTTCATGCCCCCTGATGACTAGCTTGAGTGACAGAAACATGAGTCTAGGGGATGTGCTGTTGCCACAAGGGGGAAAACAACGGTGCTTGTAACCGCGGTTACAAGGATTGTTTACTTTACGCAAAGTGCTTTTTAATGCAGTTGTCTGTTGCTTTGGGTTTACACTTTGGGTGGGGCTCGCAACTTAATACCAGCGATATGTTCTGGATAGATATCTCAAGGTGGATGATTAGTAGTAGATGCAGTTGGATTTCGGTCTACTTATTTTGGCGTACTGCCCGTGCTTTTGAGCCTCTTCCTTTCTTTTGTAGCATAGTTAGCATTGCGGTGCGTTTATAATCCTGTCAATTGCCCTTCTGTAATTTGTTCACCTCGCATAGCAGTTTTATCGTCTTTTGGGAGAGAGACATCACTAGTGAACATCACGTATCCCGGTCCATATCCTCATTACTGTTTATACGCTCATTTACTTTTCTACTTTTACTTTCAGTTTCTATCATTATCTCTTGTGTTTGATCCTTTGTGAACAACAAGACCGGAGAGATTGAAAACCTCTCTGAACTTCGTTGGGAACAAAGTTATTTGTGTCTGTGTGCAGGTCCGCGTCAGTTGCGCCGCTGACACCTACTTATCATCTCTGGAGTCCTACTGGAGACAAACCTTGGTATCTTTACTGAGGGAAATTTGCTGCTGTGCTACATCACGCCTTCCACTTGGGGTTTTCCAACGAAGGGCGAGAAATCACTATCATCACCTCACACATCAAGCATCCATGGTGGTGGAGAAGCTCCCGGAGGTAATTCCTCCCTCCGGCAGGGTGCCGGGAAGAGGTCTTCTGGTGCTCCCGATCTTGGAAGCGCAGCGGCGGTGGAACAGAGGAGAGATCGCAAAAAAGGGTTCCCGTCTCGGGGTTTTTGCGTCACGGGCAATAAATAGGCGAAGGGGGGAAGCTAGGGGGGCCACCAGGGGTCCAGGTGCCCCCCTGGCGCGGCCCCACCCTGGGGATGGGGCCGCGCTGGGAGGTCGCCTAGGGCCCTGGTGGGTCCCTTCTGGCCCCCTCGGTGATTCTAGAAGCTTCCTGATCGCTGATTTTTTATTGGATTTTTCCCGAATTTTTGGAGCACTTTTAATATGGGGGAAACCTGAAATAGAAAAACAGCAGAAAACAAGAACTGGCATTGGGGTGCACTGAGTTAATAGGTTAGTCCAAATATGATCAAAAGAGTATGGAAGTTCATCAATATCATAGCAATATCACACAAAAGAGGCATGGAGCAAGCAGAAATTATAGATACGTTTTGGACGTATCAACATCCCCAAGCTTAATTCTTGCTCGTCCTCGAGTAGGTAAATAATAACAAGCATAATTTCTGTGGTGACATGCTAACAACCATATAAGAAGTTTTAAGTAAAGCAATCAAGGCATGTAATTCAATTCAAGTCATAACAGGCAAGAGTCTATATCTAGCATTGAAATAAGCAACATAAGAACATAAAGGTGCAAGAGCTCTCGCTGCCCGTGACTCGAATGTATCCAAATGGTGTTTGCGTGCAAGAAAGGGGATAGGGATATACGAGAAAAAGTATTTTTGTGTTGAGAACTCAATCTACTAAAGTTTCACACTTGGTCTTCTTTGGAATCTTAGCTTGACTCATCCCCAGACCACTAGCCAGGTACAAGTCAAAATGATCCACTCCTTTTCGACATTTTGAGCACTCATGCAATGGATGAGCGTAAGCAAGAAAGTTTACACTTAGGATAGCAAAGAGAGAATATGGTGGAGGAGGAAGACAAAAAGGTGTGAAAGGCTCACATCAATGAGGACAATCATAGGCGAGAGAAATCCAAATGATAGATACGATGTGAGGAGTAGGGATTGCCATGCAACGGATGCACATATGAGCTAAGGTAAGCTCTCCAATGGAACTAGTGGCGGTGCATCCAACTTGCTTGCTCAAGAAGACCTAGAGCTCATTTGAGGAGGCTCATCATTGGAATATACAATCAAAGTTCTATAGTGTGAAGGTCCCCACATAGCTATATGCATGAATGATAATCTCTATGGAGTACAAGATATAAGAGGGAGTACGAGTGTGGATCTCTCAAAAGGAATAGTAGTGTGCCCCCTTCTCTCTTTTTATTTCTTTTTCTCCTTTTTCTTTTTTTTTGTATTTTTTTGGTGGCCTCAATGGCTCTTTCTATTTCTCTCATTTGTCCTCTTTGGGATCTTTTAATTTGTCCACTTTGGGATCTTTTAATTCGTCCACTTTGGGATCTTTTCCTCACTTTAGGGGCAACACTCTATATATTACAAAAAGTATAGAAGATCTTTCACACTCTACAAAAGTACTCAAATCATAAAGAAGATGTAACTATCATGATGTATGCAAATGTATGCCTCTGCCAGTGTAGCAGGATATGCAATGATACTAGCGCGTCATGTAGCAATAATTAGGGCAAGGCCCAACTAGCATGCGGCTCATCGATCAAGCAAGTAGCATGTATGACATGAAGATCAAGTCATGAGAAGATGGATGCTGCATGGCAATATATCTCGGAAAGGCTATGGAAATGCCTTGATAGGTAGGTATGGTGGCTGTTTTGAGGAAGGATATAAGGAGGTTTAGGATGACAGAGCGTATCGTGCCAAGGGTTTGGATGTACCGGCGAAGGTGGACGCTAACTCTCGGAGTGAGAAGAAAGCAATGCACGACACAGGAGAGGCTAGCAAAATATGGGAAGGTGGAAGTGTCAACTTTCGAATACTCACATTAGTCCGAAGAACTCATGCACTTATTATCGGTAACTCTCAATCTAATAAGGAGGTTCACAAAGAGACAAGTACCCCGAGGAGGAGTGTATGGGGGTTTGGTTATCCTTCCGCATCCTCGACTCATGGTATGTGAGTGTACTCTAATATTCGACCCCTCAGAGGAATAGTGATCCATCTAGTAGCTAAAGTTCTCAACTAATATTGTAAGCTTTGAAAATAAACATGGATTGCCCAAAATACGACATCTATCACTAATAGGCTAAATCTCTTGACACCAAAAGTCCAAACATTACTCAAAACAATACCTCAAAACTATTGCAAGTTACTACTACAAAAGAATAGCAACCTCAATTACCTACTCCAAGTCAAGACACAAAACTCAGTGCAACAGGCAAACTCTCTAAACAAGATAAACATGAAAACTCAATAGAGTTCCAGCAACAAACTAAACAAAAGCTCTTTGAAAAGATAAGCATGAAAACTAAGAGCTAAACATGACAGCAGCTATGAAAAGATAAAGAACACACACAACAAAGATAAGCATGAAAAATCCTATGTTGTGTTCTAGATTTTGGAAGTGGAGCGTGTTTCTCTCCCACACAAAGAAAGATGGCTTCTAACTTGTTATGAACAGCAAGAAAAGCTAAAGAAAACTAAAAATAAAACCTAAGAGCGAGACGCTCCAAGCATAGCACATAATGCATGAAGCGATAAAAATATAGTGAGACGAGAGACGAACTGATAATTGTTGATGGAGAAGGGGATGCACGGGGGCATCCCCAAGCTTAGACGCTTGAGTCTCCTTGAATATTTCTTGGGGATGCATGGGGGCATCCCCAAGCTTGAGCGCTTGACACTCCAGAATCTTCTTTCATCATCTTCCCTCGCACACTTGAAAACACCCTTCATACATAACTCATCATAATATGATTAGCGAGGTTAGTACCCATAACAAAATAATTTTTTCTCTACTGGAAATAAAGATATTCTTGAATAGCTACTGTTTCTCAAGAATGCCAAAAAGTTTTTGCAAAGAAAAAGCAAGCTTAAGGTTTGCAAAACGAAGGAAAGGCAAAACATGACAGATTTGTGAAAAACAGACCAGCAGGTAGAAAAGAATTTTTTAGGGATACTTCTGCAACTCAAATCAAAAAACTCAGAACATACGAAAGTTCCGTAATTGTATAGAGCATGCTGTGTAAACAATTCAGCTCAAAAAGATGAATTGGGATTTTTCCATGATTTTTCTAGTCATGATGACATAATCTGTTTTCTGGACAGCATGCCACAACTTTCACTTCCCTTGTCATATGAGGCTAAAAATGGCACAAAGCTTGAAAAGTAAAGATACAATGATGTTGCTACAGTAGTAACAGTCATCAAGACCACTAAAAACAGAAGGAAAACAAAAAGGAATTCCTAAATTCGTTGCGGGTTGCCTCCCGAAAGCGCTTCTTTAAAGCCATTAGCTAGGCTTAATGCAAATAGATCAAGTTGTATCAATTGAACCATCATCAAAATAATCAAAAAGTTCTTCAATAATACAACCACTCTTAAGAGGTCTTTCAAATAAAGGCCTAATAAAGATACTTCTAGAAATAAAGGCAAAAGACGGAAGATCAATTGGAGTCTCATTTATTCTATTAAAGAGAGGTATCTCTTCCAAAGTCTTCACAGTTTCAACCCCTTTGGCAATAGATAGATTATTTTTGAAACGAGGAGCCTTTGGGACGTAAACGAACCTAGGTTCCTTCTTTGCCGGAGTTTCCACCTTTTTGGTTTTGATTGAGGAGAAAGTAGTTCCTAGAGTGTCAATGATTTCCTCAATCTTATCAATCCTAGAAGGGTCCAAGTCATGGGATTTGATGGTCTCCAAGGTTTTGAAAATTTTATGCATGGAGCTATCTAGTCTATTCAAATTCCCTTGAAATTTACGATCCAACTCACTTATCTTAATAATGCTTGGCATCTCTAGCTCTATCTTTTCAAGTTTTTTCATAATATGAGCTAGGGTAATGTCCTCTTGAATGCTAGCAACAGGGAGATTTCCAACAAGATTTTCCATAACACTAAGAGCTTCCCAAACTGGGGATTCTATGAAATTCCCATTGATAGCAGTATCTAGAATAAACCTATTCCAAAAAGTAATTCCAACATAAAAGTTTCTAAGAAGGATAGTAGTGGATTGCTTCTTGGTGGCTCTTTTTTTAGAATCATTAATTCTATACAAGGCATCTTTCAGACTTTCACCACCCCTTTGTTTAAAGGTGAGCACTTCTGCTTCACCAAAGGAAAAAGGACCACACATAATGACAACTACTAGCAAGGTAACTATTTTTTTGTTTTTTGATAAAGGACACTAAAGAAAAAACTGAAAGGTAAACAAACAAGACTAAAAAGCAAAGATAAAAGATAGTGTGCAACTCCCATATCTTGAAGAGCGGAGTCCCCGGCAACGGCGCCAGAAATTGCTTTGATGTCACGAGAGTTTACTTCTCGTCCCTCGTTGGTTACCCAAAGTGGAAGGTTGAGATGTAGACAGTAGCAAATTTCCCTCGGTGAAGATACCAAGGTTTGTCTCCAGTAGGACTCCGATAACGACAAGAAGGTGACAACGGCACCAGAGATTAGCGGTTGTCGTGGACCTGCACAAACACCAGATAGCTTTTCTCCCAACAAGTACAAGGGGTTGTCAATCCCTCCGGCCTTGTTGTTTACAAAGGATAAAATGCACGGATAATAATGATAGCGATATCAAAGGAAAAATAATAAAGCAGTAAATTGATAGAGGGTGTAAACATATTGGAAATATGGACCGGGGTCCTATGATGTTCACTAGTGATGTCTCTCTCCCAAAAGACGATAAAATAGGCATGCGAGGTAAAAAAATTACAACTGGGCAATTGACAGGATTATGTGCACAAACCAATGCTAATTATGCTATAAAGAAAGGCAGAGGCTCAAAAGCACGGGCGGTACGCCAATACAAGTAGACCGAAATCCATCTGCATCTACCTACTAATCATCCACCTTGAGATATCTATCCAGAACATCTCACTGGTATTAAGTTGCGAATCCCACCCAAAGTGTAAACTCAAAGCAACAGACAACTGCATTAAAGAACTTTGCGTAAAGTAAACAATCCTTGCACCCGCAAGTACAAGCACCGTTGTTTTCCCCCTTGTGGCAACATCACATCCCCTAGACTCATGTTTTTGTCACTCAAGCTAGTCATCGGGGGGCATGAACCCACAATCATGCATAACGCTCCCTCTTGGAGTCACTACCTACTACTTGGCCAAAGCAATAAACAGCAACGGAGAACATTCAAGAATTACTGAAAAACATAAATATAAAAGAGGAGAATCAAATATATAACTCAAACACAATCTGAACATAATCTCATAATCCATCGGATCCTAGCAAACTCAGCATAACAACAGTAGAAATATTACATAAGTGCCTCGATCATGTAGGGCAGCTCACGAGGTCTAATCCATGAAGAACAAAGAGGGGAGGAGAACATCACATAGCTACTGATCACAGACCCATGTTCCAAGGTGGACTACTCACGGTTCATCCGGGAAGCATCCATGGTGGTGGAGAAGCTCCCGGAGGTGATTCCTCCCTCCGGCAGGGTGCCGGGAAGAGGTCTTCTGGTGCTCCCGATCTTGGAAGCGCAGCGGCGGCGGAACAGAGGAGAGATTGTGAAAAGGGTTCCCGTCTCGGGGTTTTTGCGTCACGGGGAAAAAATAGGCGAAGGGGCGCCAGGGGGGCCACCAGGGGTCCAGGCGGCCCCCTGACGCGGCCCCACCTTGGGCGCGTCGGGAGGGCGCCTGGGCCCCTGGTGGGTCCGCTCTGGCCCCCCCTCAGTGATTCCGGAAGCTTCCTGATCGCTGATTTTTATTGGACTATCCCCGAATTTTTGGAACACTTTTAATATGGGGGAAACCTGAAATAGAAAAACAGCAGAAAACAGGAACTGGCACTGGGGTGCACTGAGTTAATAGGTTAGTCCAAATATGATCAAAAGTGTATGGAAGTTCATCAATATCATAGCAATATCACACAAAAGAGGCATGGAGCAAGCATAAATTATAGATGCGTTTTGGACGTATCAGATGCACCCCCACTGGTTCCATTGGGGAGCTTTTCAGCTCATATGTGCATCCGTTGCATGGCAATCCCTACTCCTCACATCATATCTTCATTTGGACCTCTTACCTATGATTGTCCTCATTGATGTGAGCCTTTCTCATCCTTTTTGTCTTCCTCCTCCACCATATTTCTCTCTTTGCCATTCTAAGTTTCAACTCTCGTGCTTACGCTCATCCATTGCATGAGTGCTCAAAATATCGAAAGGGAGTGGATCAAATTGACTTGTACCTGGCTAGTGGTCTGGGGACGAGTCAAGATAAGATTCCAAAGAAGACCAAGTGTGAAACTTTAGTAGATTGAGTTCTCAACAAAAATACTTTTTTCTCGTGTTCCCTATCCCCCTTCTTGCACGCAAACACCATTTGGAGACATTCGAGTCACGGACAATGAGAGCTCTTGCACCTAATGTTCTTTCGTTGCTTGTTTCAATGCTAATATAGACTCTTGCATGTTATGACTTGAATTGAATCACATACCTTGATTGCTTCACTTTTCAAAGTTATTGTATGGTTGGTAGCATGTCATCACAGAAATTATGTTTGTTATCATTAACTACTCGAGGACGAGCAAGAATTAAGCTTGGGGATGTTGATACGTCTCAAACGTATCGATAATTTCTGCTCGCTCCATGCATGTTTTGTGTGATATTGCTATGATATAGATACACTTTCATAAACTTTTGATCATATTTGGACTAACTGATACGTCCAAACGTATTCATAATTTCTGCTTGCTCCATGCATGTTTTGGGTGTTATTGCTATATGTTTGCTACACTTTCATATATTTTTATAACATATTTTGGAACTAACCTATTAATGGTTGCAAGAGTGCACAAGTTCTTGTTTTTGTAATTTATGTGTAGAAATTATTTGGATAAATGAAAAGTCACAAAAAGGAGCCTTGTCGGAGTTGGACTCTAACTCTCCCGAAATCTGTCCCCACCAGACAGATTTTAAAGATCGCCTAAACGCTAGAAGACGGCCTCAAACGAAAAAACATAAAACTACAAAGTTGTAGGGATTTTTTTTGGGTGGATCTAGACATAAAATTCGGCCCAATCGGAGTTCGGATGCTCCCTGTGGCCCCGAAATACCGAAGACGTAATCTGGATGACGGGAATCCGAGAGTCTATAAAGAGAGGAAACCTAGGTCAAAGGGCACCACGAAATTCCCTCCCCCTTGGCAGCCGTCTTGAGGGGGAGATCAATCTCCACAGCAACACCATCTCCAAGGAAGAATAAGGGGCCAACGGTCGCTGCCCCCAACGGCCGTGGCCGTGGCCGCCGCCGCCGCCGTCTCCTTCATCTCCTCCGGGCTGCACCTCTCCATCAACAACTCTCTCTCACCATGTCCATGTGTGAGTAGTTCCCCTCGGGGCTGAGGTTTCTACCAGTAGCTATGTGGTCAATTCTCTTTCCCATGATTTGATCTTCGTTGTGATCATAGGCTATGTTAATCTAGGATGATCCCATGATATTTCCCCTTCCTCTATCTATTGGATTGGTGTACTCACTTGATCTTATCTAGTATAATTCCCGAGACCATGGTGACAGCGGTCTATTGGACATGGATTAGAAGAATATTTTCATGAGCGATTTCCTCTTTTGTGTGTTGATTTAAGATTGAGAGTCTCTTGGTGCTTGTCTTGACTATCCTTGAGATATGTTGTGGTGATTGTGGTACTCTATTTGGATGGCCGCGGTGACATTGGGAAATCCATAGATTGAGAACTACGAACTTTGAGGTGTGCTTTTGTAGCCCTACATAATTCTCGTCCTCTCTTGACCACAAAGGAATGACCTCCGAGTGCGTCTCCATTGCATATTTTATGGGAAATATCATGTGATTAGACTATGTTAATGTTGTTGGGAGTTGCCACTAGTGAAAGTATGAAGCCTAGGCCTTGTTTCCACCATTGTTACACCGTTTGTGCTCACTTTTGTCACATGTTTGCTTGCTGCACTTTTTATTAAAGATTTATATTACCTTGTTTTGCCACACCTATCACCCATATTTTACCATCTCTTCGCCGAACTAGTGCACCTATACAACTCCTAGTTGTATTAGGTGTGTTGGGGACACAAGAGACTTCTTGTATCTTAATTGCAAGGTTGCTTGAGAGAGACCATCTTCAACCTCTACTTCCCTGAGTTCGATAAACCTTAGGTCATCCACTAGAGGGAAATTGTTGTTGTCCTACATACCTCTGCGCTTGGAGGCCCAACATATTCTACAAGAATAGAAGCGTGCGTAGACATCACTAACCTATTAACTCAGTGCACCTCAGTGTCAGTTTCTGTTCTGCTGTTTTTCTATTTCAGTTTCCCCCCATATAAAAAGTTCTCCAAAAATCCGGGAAAAATCAGATAAAAAATCAGCGTACCGGAAGCTTCCAGAGCCCCGAAGGAGGGCCTAGGGGCCACCACCAGGTGCCCAAGCGGCCACTTGGCGCGGACAGGGGCCTCGCCGCGCTAGGGGGGCGCCTGGACTCCTGGTGGCCCTCCTGGCTGCCCTCCTTCGCCTATTTAATCTCCGTCACGGGAAACTTTCGAAGAGAGAACCCTTTTCGCAATCTCGCCTCTGTTCCGCCGCTGCCGCGCTTCCAAGATCGGGAGCACCGTCAGGACCCTTCCCGGCACCCTGCCGGAGGGAGGATCGACCTCCGGGAGATTCTTCTCCATCATGGATGCTTCCCGGATGTATCGTGAGTAGTTTCCTTTGGACCATGGGACCGTGATCAGTAGTTATGTGATGTTCTCCTCCCCTCTTTGTTCTTCATGGTTTAGACCTCGTGAGCTTCCCTACATGATCGAGGCACATATGTAATCTTTCTGCTTTCGCTATGCTGATTTTGATGGGATCTGATGGATTATGAGATTATGTTCAGATTGTGATAGAGTAATATAATTGGTTCTTATCTTTTGTATTTTTGTTCTGAAGAAATTCTTGCATGTTCTCCGTTGCTGTTTATTGCTTTGGCCAAGTGGTAGGTAGTAACTCTAAGAGGGAACGTTATGCTCGATTGTGGGTACATGCCCCCTGATGACACGCTTGAGTGACATAAACATGAGTCTAGGGGATGTGTTGTGGCCACAAGGGGGAAAACAACGGTGCTTGTAACCGCGGTTGCAAGGATTGTTTACTTTACGCAAAGTTCTTTTTAATGCAGTTGTCTGTTGCTTTGGGTTTACACTTTGGGTGGGGCTCGCAACTTAATACCAGCGAGATGTTTTGGATAGATATCTCAAGGTAGATGATTAGTAGTAGATGCAGATGGATTTCGGTCTACTTATTTTGGCGTACTGCGCATGCTTTTGAGGTTCTTCCTTTCTTTTGTAGCATAGTTAGCATTGCGGTGCGTTTATAATCCTGTCAATTGCCCATCTGTAATTTGTTTACCTCGCATAGCAGTTTTATCGTCTTTTGGGAGAGAGACATCACTAGTGAACATCACGGGACCCCGGTCCATATTCTCATCATTGTTTACACGTTCATTTATTTTCTCGTATTTACTTTCAGTTGCTATCATTCTCATTATCCCTTGTGTTTTGATCCTTTGTAAACAAAAAGACCGGAGAGATTGACAACCTCTCTGAACTTCGTTGGGAGCAAAGTTATTTGTGTCGTGTGCAGGTCCAGGATAAGCAAGTGATTCTTTTCAGACGGCGCATCACTTGCCGAACCACCTACTTATCATTGCCAGAGTCCTACGGGAGATAAACCCTATCCTCTACATAGGGGAAATTTGCTGCTATCCTACATATCACCTTCCACTTGGGGTAACCAACGAAGGGTGAGAAGGCATTATCACTTCCACACCATCATCTGCTCCCAGGGACAGTTCTCCTTGGTGCCTTTCCAGTAACAACATGTTCATCATCATGCTCTCATTGTAACCAACACCATGTTCCATTGCCATGCATCTGAAGCACAAAACATGCATCAAGTCAACAATAATATAACACATCACAAAGGTAGAATGTTTAACAACTCCTTGTAAATCTGTAAGTGTATGCATGTGTAGCATAAAATAAAGTAAAGGGCAGAAGAGCACCCTGTGAGACTGGAACCACCAGAAGCCCCATAGTTTAGGCTTCCTGCTAGGAGAAGGAAAACTGCAGGCCTAGGCCTTTGGAACAACTTATATGAGCAATGCTATAAGCCAAGGCGGCACTAGATTTCCATTGAAACGGTCCTACCAAGAAAGATGAACTTGTAGTGTCCAGATTTCTTGCACTTGTAGCAAGAGTTATCTTTTGCGGACGAGTTTCTTGAAGGAGAACGACGTTGAGAGGAATTGCTTGAGTGTCTTGAGGAATAGTTCTTCTTTGTGATGAGGATCTCTTTATTTGAAACCGATTGAATCGATTCATGATGAGGGCCAAATCCTTTCCAATGCACTCTCAGGATCATCAATATCACCACCTGAGACAGAAAAAACTTCCGAAAAGGAATGGTGCGAAGCTTTTGGTTTGAGAGCATGAGTTCTTCTTCGTGAGCCATTCTTCGTGAGCCATCTCTTGAGTCTTGAGTCTCTCTATGATATCAGCAGGTACTAGGTCTCTGAAGTCCGGTCTCTCCTTGATCATCAACACCAGATGAGCAAAAGAATAATCCAGAACACGAAGCAAAGTTCTCACTACCATGATGTCGGTAACATCAGTTGCACCGAGAGATGTCAGCTCGCTGTGAAGTGCGTACAACCTGTTGTCGATGGAGGTTACAGATTCACCATCACGATGCTTGAAGCGATGGAATTTAATTCGGAGAGTGTCAACATGAGCATCCTTTTGAGTAGTGAAACCTTCACCCACTTCCTCCAGATATTCCCAGACTTCCTTTGTCGAAGGGATATTCTTCACAAGGGCATATTGCTCGCGAGTCATGTGATTCGTGATGAACACCCAGACTTGCCTATCGAGAGCTTGGAGTTTCTTTTCGTCATCTGTGGGAGCAGTGAGGTCGACGACATGAACTCCATCCTTGATCCGACCCCAGGCATCAACATCAATAGAGACAATGTTTCGCATCATCTTGTCTTTCCATTATGGGTAGTCGGTTCCCTTGTAAACAGGAATAGGTTCATCAGAGAGAATAGCTGCAAACGACATTCTTGACAACACTCCAGGAGGTTAGTCCAAAACACGCAGAGCGTAGAGAGTGCCTAGCTCTGATATCAACTAAAAGAGCAAGAATGTGATCACAAGGGGAGGGTGTGAATGATCACTTTACAATTTTAAGATAAATCTCGAAGTGAAACTATCGAACAACGGAAAGTTAACCACAACTAAGAGGAAACACGAAATCAACCAAAAGAGTGAAGCAGAACAGAGCGAAACTGAGGATAATCAAAACTAAACAACAAAACTAATTATGCTCGAAGTTATATAAAGAATGTAAGTACATGAATTAAAATGAGCCTTTGGACGCGGTGATGTTTGTTCGACAAGTTCACACTCTGCAAAGTGCTACGTCTGTTTGGGGAGACTTGTGATTGAACATGGGAGCTAACCTCTCTTCGTCTTTTTCTCGACTACACTAAAACTCCTAGAGTTCAGTCAGTTTTCACTCGTTGTAGATTCTTGATGCAATCTCCGAAACCTTTGACAAACTATTCTCCGAGGCAACAATTGCTCTTTGCACTCTGAAAATAACTCTCTAACCGTCTAGGAGGCTTGCAGACGTCCAAGATAAAAAAAAATCTAGCAAATCTCTACCTAAGCCATCATGAATCAGCTCATCTCAATGTGACTTTGGTTTCGGTGGGTGTATAGGTTTGGTTTCAGTATCGTTCTTGGGATGCTCACTGCAGTCTCTCTCTCAGATAATAATCACGGAGCATCCAACCCAAAATGACAGGCGGGGTCAGGTATTTATAGGTGGAAATCCCAAGGTGCGAACTGACTGATTTGACCCGAGGTGAAAGCCTGACGCGTTTCCACAACGGTCGGATTAGTCATCAATGCGCAACTTTACTTGCAGACCAAGTAAAGTTGACCCGCAGTCTGAGTTTAGTTTCGAAGGTGGAAAGTACGAAGTCTTTGCCATCGAAACTTTACTTAGAACATATGGGATTTCTCATCTGAAGTTCTCATTGAGTTTAGTTTCGAGCTGAGATTTTTCACTTATACTTTGGCTTTGACTTACCAACTCCTTTTGATAGTACGATTTTTCCTATGTCTCAAAGAATGGAAAAAGAACTACACAAAAACTATTTAGTCTTGCACCGTCTTCTCCATTCCCTTCGATGAGTTTTGTTTCAGGACTCCGTAACTTTGTAGGGGTCACCCAACATGATAAAGTTTCACTCCAATGGATAAGTTTCGTCATCTTGTAAGATTACCTTGAAGATCTATCAATCATCTTGTTCTCCAGGAACCTAAGCAATTGTTTATACTCGAAATCATTGTTAGTTCCTCTACTATTTTGACCAACAATATCCAAAACATTTAGGGGCAAAACTTTGCTCTTACACATCGAGGTGGTCCATGGGCATAATCTTTTGGGGAGCTTGAACACTGACATAGAGTATGTTGGTATACTTGGGCGACTAGTTTTGGAAACACCTCCTTCCCGCTGCCCGCAAGCATTTTTTTATCCACCCTTGTAGTCTCTTCCATACCCGATTCGTTATGTAAACACTCCATTTCCCACCGTTCAACATCTTATGGCAGCCTGAGTTACCTCTCATTCAACGTCCTTGTTTGAATATTCGGGACACCTTGATAGACTCTCTAACCACGTCGAATAGACGACTTTTCGTAGTTTATCCATTAAGCATGACAAGTCTGATCCAAAACATCGTGTAATGCCATTGTATTTTTTTACGGTGGCTTTGCCGAACAACAAACAATCATCTGTGAATACGGGAAAAACAATAATGTTCACTTTTTAAAAATGATAGAAATACAACCATGCTTCATAAAAAAAGTTCAAAGAAACGAAAGAATATAAAAATAAACACACATAATAGAAAAATACCAAAAGAACTAAAAATAACGCTTTGAAGCGTGAAACATTTAATGTCCAACATGCGACGAGGCTCGAGCGCACCATATGAATTGTCAGAATCACTTTTGCGTACGAGGAATGTGCTCAATGAGCCTCCGAGCCAAGGAATAACGCATAGCAGGTCGCTCCCAATTGTGAGAGCTCCTATATCGCACCTTTAGGAGTGCGTATATAGTTCACTATGTGCGATGCACTACTGAGTCAAGCTGTTAGTAGCTATGAACGTTAGTTTGTTCATTCACTTTTTTCCGGTTTTATGTACTTTATACTTTCATTTGTATTTCAAAGAAATATTACATATAGATATTTAAAATTACTTTACTTAAATGGAAGAACTGTACATCGTGCCTTTAGCACACATTTTTTTAGAAAATACTGATAGTATTCAAAGAAATGTTTATGACATTCAATAAATGCTCACATGTTATAAAAGTGTTTATAATAGTTGGAAAAATATTCCCACACTTAAGTTAAATATTCACGTAATTTTATAAAATTGTGTCGTACCATTCAAAAATATGTTCATTATTTCTTAATGTTTATATCTATACAAAAAGGTCTGCATACTTTTTTTAAATGTTTCATACCATTGAAAAAAAATCCAGAACATTTAGAAAACACTCACACATTTAAAAATTATGTTGCTGGCACTTAAATGTTTTTTTATATATTCGTGGGAAATAATAAAACTATAGTTAATACATTATAATAACTGAATGTGTACTTGAAAATATTTAACAAGTATTCATAGAAAATGTTTCAAAAATGTATTCGAGAAAATGTTAATCATGAAGAAACATAGAAAAAACTAAAGAAACAAAGAAATGTTTTTTTAATATACCTTCACCGCACATGATTTTTTTTATGAAATGTGAAAATTTGGTTGAAAAATTATTCATGCCATTCAAAAAATGTCTTTAATATTTATTCAATATTCACAAGTATAAAAAATATGTTCATGCAATTTATAGAGAATATGTATAAAATATGTAAAAAAATTCTTCCATATTCTTTAAAAGAAATTTTTTACCGTTCAAACTTTTCGTAATGACATTCGTAAAATGGTCACATGTTTAAGAATATGTTTGATAAAAATAATGTCAAACATAAGCAAAAAATTTGCACATTTTTTAAGACTGTTCATCAAATTTTAGTTTTTTTTAAAACATCTGTTTACATTTATTCACTTTGTACTAAAAAATGTTTGATGTTCATTTTGCAAATATTTATCATTTTTCTAGTAAATGATTAATATGTATTTATGAAATGTTCCGCATATATTAAAAATAGAAAACATAATAAAAAAATTGAGTAAACTATTGAAAACCGGTAAATAAAACACATGGAAAAACCGATTTAACCCGTTTCAAAAAGGCCACGAAGAGCACGCAGTGAATGACCGGCCGAGTAAAGGATATAGAAAAAACGCGAATAATAGAAGTATGTCAACTTAGGGATGCCTAGCGAACGACCGACTGGATTTGAAAAATTTGCGCGAAATTGACCGGCCGATTTTGACACTAAGCGCATCCAAGGGAATAATAACTCCAATTTTATCGCTAGTGAAATTAATGAATGAGTGAACAAAAAGATACACAATGATGGGTGGATTAATTTCATCTCACTATCTCGACCTAACACCCAGTTGGATCTAAATTTTTCACGTGGACACAAAGAGCCTGCAGAGGAATAATAGCTCCATTTTATCGCTAGTGAAATTAATGAATGAGGGAGCAAAAAAGATACGCATGGCAGGTGGATTAATTTAATCTCACGGGAAGCCTCGAGCTAACACCCAGCTGGATCTAAATTTTTTGCGCGGGTTGTCTGGTTGATCTGGACACAAAGAGCATCTTGGGGAATAATAGCTCCATTTTATCGCTAGTGAAATTAATGAATCAGTGAGCAAAAAGATACACAATAACGGTTGGATTAATTTAATGTCACGGGATGCCTCAAACTAACAACCAGTTGGACATTAAATGTTCATGCGGCATTGACCTATTGATCTGGGTGTCGAGAGCATCCAAAGTGGCAACGGGTCCATTTTTTACCGAATTAATGTATGAGTGAGCAAAAAGATACGTAATAACAAGTGGATTTAAGTTCAAGAGATGCCTCGACCTAACATCGAGCTGGACATAAAACGTTCGTGCGAGATTGACCTATTGATCTGGGTACCGAGAGCACCAAAAGGAGTAATAGGTCCATTTTTACTGAAATTAATGAATGAGTGAGCAAAAGGATACGCACCAACGGTTGAATTTCATCTCAAGGGACGCCTTGAGCTAACATCTAGCTTGACCTGAAACGTTCACGCGGGATTGACCTAATAATCTGGGTGCCGAGAGCATTGAACGGAGCAATGGGTCCATTTTTACCGAAATTAATGAATTAGTGGGAAAAAAGATACTCCCTCCGTTCCTCAATATAAGGTGCCTAAGGTTTTGAAAAAAATTCCAAAATACATGGCATATTGGTATTATACCATCCGTATAGGTAAATATATCTACGGAAAGAGATAGAACGGGGAGTCTATTTCCTATTATTGGCTGATTCGAACTATGTTCTCTTTATTTTTCTTACAGAAAGACCAGTCCAATTGTAACATTACATGTACGCATTAATATTCGTGCAAAAAACTTAGGCACCTTATATCAAGGAACGGAGGGAGTATGTAATAACGAGTAAATTTAAATCTGGGTCCCGAGAGCTCCCAATGGAGCAAAAAAGATGTCACAAATAACGGGCTAACGTCAGCTCATGGGTTGGCTTGAGCAAACGACCAACTGAATCTAAATCGTTCGCGGGGGATTGCCTTGTCGATCCGAAAGCATGCAAAGCAATAACTACACTTTTATTGTTTTCAAAATAAATGAACGAGTGAGTAAAACAAGACACAAATAAATGGCTAACGTTAACTTAGGGGATGCCTCGAGGGCCAGCTGAAACGTTTGCGCGGGATTGACATGTCCATCCTAGCATCTAGAGCATCTATAGGAGCAACATCTCCATTCTTTTCTTTATTGACTCAATGAATGAGTGAGAGAAAAAAGAACGCGAATAACTGGAGTATGTCATCTCAAAGGATACCTCAAGCGCACGGTCAGCTGAATCTGAAAAATTTGCGCGGGATTGGCTACTCGATCTAGACGCCGAGAGCATCCGGAGAAATAACAACTCCATTTTTATCACAACTGAAGTCAATGAATGCTTGAGTAAAAAAACCGTGAATAACCGGTAAATTTTAATTCACGGCATGCCTCGAGACGCCCAGCTGGACCTAAAATCATCGCATGGACGATCGGGATGCCGAGAGCATCCAAAGGAACATGGGTCCATTTTTTAATTACTGGAATTAATGAATGATGTGTGAAAAGATACATAATATTTACGCCCAACTGGACCCAACAAGGGAGACAGGTCCCAGGCTGCCAGGACGGTGGCTTGGGGGTAAGCCTTGAATCCTTTGTTCACTATAGCAGATTTTATACTATGTATTATTTTAGTCAGTATCTTAACTAGGGTATGCCTGGGTCCTGCTTGTATCCAGGCTTCGCCGCTGGCTGGACATGAAACATTCGTGCGGGATTGGCTTGTCGACGTGGACGCCAAGAGAATCGAGAAGAATAACAGGTCCATTTTTATCACTACTGAAGTCAATGAATCCGTGACTAAGAAAATACATGAATAACGGGTGAATTTAATTCACGGGATGCCTGGACACGCCAAGCTGAACCTAATACGTCCGCACGGTCCATCGGGTTGCCGAGATCATCCAAAGGAATGTGCTCAATGAGCCTCCCAGTCAAGATATAATGCATAGCAGGTCGCTCCCAATTGCGAGATCTCCTATATCGCGCCATTAGGAGCGCTTAAATAGCTTAATATGTGCGACGCACTACCGAGTCAACCTATTAGTTGCTATAAACGTTAGTTTGTTCATTCATTTTTTTCCTGTTTTATGTACTTTTTACTTTCATTTGTATTTCAAAGAAAAATTACATATAGATATTTAAAATTGCTTTACTTAAATGTATGAAGTACTCATGGTGCATTCAGCACATAATTTTTTAGAAAATGCCGATAGTATTCAAAGAAATGTTTATGACATTCAATAAATGCTCACCTGTTATAAAAGTGTTTATAATAGTTGGTAGTATATTCCCACATTTTTAATATAAATATTCACGCAATTTTAGAAAATTGTGTCGTACCATTCGAAAATATGTTCGTCATTTCTTGATGTTTATATCTGTAAAAACAAGTATACATAAGTTTTTTTAAATGTTTCATACCATTGAAAAAAAATCCAGGACATTTAGAAAATATTCACATATTTAAATTATGTTCATGTCACTTGTTTAAAAATGCTAATTTTATATATTTGTGGGAAATAATAAAACTATAGTTAATACATATAAAATAACTCAATGAGTATTTGAAAATATTTAACATGTATTCATAGAAAATGTTTCAAAAATGTATTCGAAAAAATGTTAAGCATGAAGAAGCATAGAAAAAAACTAAAGAACACAAAGAAATGTTATTTTTTTAATATACCGTCACCGCACATGATTTTTTTGTGAAATGTGAAAATTTGGTTGCAAAATTATGAAAATTATTCATGCCATTCAAAAAGATGTCTCTGCATTTAGTCAATATTCGCAAGTTTAAAAAATATGTTCCTGCAATTTATAGAAAATGTGTATAAAATATGTAAAAAAATCTTTGCATAGTCTTTAAAAATAAAATTGTACCGTTCAAATTTTTCATAATGACATTCGTAAAATGTTACATGTTTAAGAATATGTTTGATAAAAATAATGATGTAAGACATAAGCACATTTTTAAAGAATATTCATCAAATTTTGTAGTTTTTTTAAAACATCTGTTTAAATTTATTTACTTTGTACTTAAAAAAGTTTGATGTGGATTTTGTCAATATTTATCATTTTTATGATAAATGCTTAATATGTATTTATAAAATGTTGGATGTATATAAAAAAACATAAAACATAATGAAAGCAAAAACGGAGTAAACTATTAAAAGTGGATAAATAAAACACATGGAAAGTCCGGTTTAACCCGTTTCAAAAAAATTCACGCGAGAGCACGTAGTGAATGACCGGCATAGTAAAGGATAAAGAAAAAAACGCAAATAAAGGAAGTATGTCAACTTAGGGATTCCTAGAGAACGACCAGCTGGATCTAAATTTTTTTGCGCGAGAATGGCTGGTTGATCTGGGCCCAAAGCGCAACTAGAGGAATAATAGCTCCAATTTTATCGCTAGTGAAATTAATGAATCAGCAAGCAAAATATACGCAATAACGGGTGGATTAATTTCATCTCACTGTCTCGAGCTAACACCCAACTGGATCTAAATTTTTCACTTGGACACAAAGAGCATCTAGAGGAGTAAAAACTCCATTTTATGGCTGGTGAAATGAAATTAATGAATGGATGAGCGAAAAGATATGCAATAACAGTTTGATTAATTTCATCTCACGGGATGCATCGAGCTAATACCTAGTTGGATCTAAATTTTCTGCGCAGGATTTTATGGTTGATCCGGACACAAAGAACATCTAGGGGAATAATGGCTCCATTTTATCGCTAGTGAAATTAATGAATGAGTGAGAAAAAAGATACCAATAACGGTTGGATAAATTTTATGTCACGGGATGCCTCAAACTAACACGCAGCTGGACCTGAAACGTTCATGCTGGATTGACCTATTGATCTGGGTGCCAAGAGCATCAAAAGGAGCAATGGATCTATTTTCACTGAAATTAATGAATGAGTGAGCAGAAAGATACGCACCAACGGTTGAATTTCATCTCACGGGATGCCTCGAGCTAACACCCAGCTGGACCTGAAAGGTTCGCGCGGGATTGACCTAATAATCTCGGTGGCGAGAGCATCCAAAAGAGTAACGGGTCCATTTTTACTGAAACTAATGAATTAGTGAGAAAAAAGATACGTAATAATGAGTGAATTTAAATCTGGGTGCCGAGAGCTTCGAAAGGAGCAACACAGAAGACATAAGTAACGTGCTAACATCAGCTCATGGAATGGCTCGAGCGAACGACCAGCTGAATCTGAAAGTTTCGCGCCGGATTGCCTTGTCGATCCGAGAGCATGCAAAGCAATAACTACACTTTTCTTGTTATCAAAATCAATGAACGAGTGAGAAAAAAAAGACACGAATAAACGGCTAACGTTAACTTAGGGGATGCCTAGAGGGCTAGCTGAAACGTTTGCTCGGGATTGACATGTCCATCCTAGCGTCTAGAGCATCCATAGGAGCAACATCTCCATTCTTTTGTTTACCGAACTCAATGAATGAGTGAGCGAAAAAAGAACGCAAATAACGGGAGTATGTTAGCTCAAAGGATACCTCGAGCACACGGTCAGCTGAATCTGAAACATTTGCGTAGGATTGGCTTCTCGATCTAGACGCCGAGAGCATCCTGAGAAATAACAACTCCATTTTTATCACTACTGAAGTCAAGAATGCTTGAGTAAAAAACACGTGCATAACTGGTGAATTTTAATTCACGGCATGCCTCGAGACGCCCAGCTGGACCTAAAATCTTCGCGCAGACGATCAGGATGCCAAGAGCATCTAAAGGAACATGTGTCCATTTTTTAATTACTGAAATTCATGAATGATGAGCTACAAAATACGTAATAATAACGGCCAACTGGACCCAACAACGAAGACAGGTCTCAGGCTGCCAGGGTGGTGGCTTGGTGGTAAGCCTTGAATCCTTTGTTCACCGTGGAAGATTTTATACTATGTAATATTTTAATCAGTATCTTGACTAGGGTATGTCTGGGTCCTGCTTGTATCCTGGCTTCACCACTGGCTGGACATGAAACATTCATCCGGGATTGGCTTGTCTACCCGGGTGCCGAGGGCATCCAGATAAATAACAAATCCAATTTTTTTATTATTGAAATAAATGAATTAATGGGAAAAAAGTACACAAATAACGAGTGAATTTCAGCTCGCAGGGTGCCTTGATCTAACGCCTAGCTGGACGTGAAATGTTCTCACGGGATTGGCTTGTTGATGCGGGTGTGAGCGCATTGACATCAACAACAACTCCATTTTTGTCTTACCAAAATATATGAATGAGTAATCGAAAAAAGGAAACATGTTAGTATTAGCTTAGGGATGCTTCGAGTGAATGACCAGCTGGATCTGAAACATTTGCGCGGGATTGGCTTGTCGATGTGGACGCCAAGAGCATCCAGAGGAATGATAGGTCCATTTTTTATCACTACTGAAGTCAATGAATGCGTGAGTAAGAAAACACGTGAATAATAGGTGAGTTTAATTTACGGGATGCCTGGACACGCCAAGCTGGACCTGAAACGTCCGCCCGGTCGATCGGGTTGCCGAGATCATCCAAAGGAATGTGCTCAATGAGCCTACCAGCCAAGGTATAACGCATTGCTGGTTGCTCCCAATTGCGAGAGCTCCTATATCGCGCCTTTTAAAATTGTTAGTAGCTATTAACGTTAGTTTGTTCCTTAATCTTTTTCCTGTTTTATGTACTTTTTACTTTCATTTGTATTTCAAAGAAAAATTACATATAGATATTTAAAATTGCTTTACTTAAATGTAAGAACTGCTCATAGTGCATTTAGCACACAATTTTGTAGAAAATGATGATAGTATTCAAAGAAATGTTTATGACATTCAATAAATGCCCACCTTTTATAAAAGTGTTTATAATAATTGGAAAAATATTCCCACATTCTTAAGATAAATATTCATGTATATTTAGAAAGTTATGTCCTACCATTTGAAAATATGTTCATCATTTCTTAATGTTTATATCTGTAAAAAGAGGTCTGCATAAGTTTCTATAAATGTTTCATACCATAGAATAAAAATCCAGGACATTTAGAAAACACTCACACATTTAAAAATTATGTTCGTGGCACTTTAAAAAAAGCTAATCTTATATATTCATGGGAAATATTAAAACTATAATTAATACATTAAAATAACACAATGTGTATTTGAATATATTTGATTGCGAAATTATAGAAATTATTCATGCCACTCAAAAAAATGTGTGTGACATTTAGTCAATATTCACAAGTTTAAAAAATATGTTCATGTGATTTATAGAGAATGTGTATAAAATATTTGAAAAATCCTTCCATAATATTTAAAAATAAAATTGTACCATTCAAATTTTTCGTAATGACATTCGTAAAATGGTCGCATGTTTAAGAATATGTTCGATAAAAATAATGATGTAAAACATAAGCAAAAAATTTGCACATTTTTTAAGAAAGTTAATCTATTTTTGTAGTTTTTTTAATATTTGTTTAAATTATTCACTTTGTAGTTAAAAATGTTTTATGTGCATTTTGCAAATATTTATCATATTTTATGATAAATGTTTAATATGTATTGATAAAAAGTTGGACGTATATTAATAAAATAGAAAACATAATAAAATAAGAAAACTGAGTAAACTATTGAAAACCGATAAATAAAACACATGGAAAAACCGGTTTAACCCGTTTCAAAAAAGCCATGCGAGAAGATGAAGTGAATGACCGGCCCAGTAAAGGATATAGAAAAAATGCGAATAACGAAGGTATGTCAACTTAGGGATTCCTAGCGAACGACCAGCTAGATCTAAATTTTTTGCGCGGGATTGGTTGGTTCATCTGGACACAAAGCACACCCAGAGGAATAATAGCTCCAATTTTATAGCTAGTGAAATTAATGAATCAGTGAGCAAACAGATACGCAATAACGGGTGGATTAATTTCATCTCACTGTCTCGAGCTAACACCCAACTGGATCTATAATTTTCACTTGGACACAAAGAGCCTCCAGAGGAATAATAGCTCCATTTTATCGCTGGTGAAATTAATGAATGAGTGAGCAACATATATACGCATAACGGGTGGATTAATTTCATCTCATGGGATTCCTCGAGCTAACACCCAGCTGGATCTAATTTTTTTGCGCGGGATTGTCTGATTGATCTGGACACAAAGAGCATCTAAGGGAAAAATAGCTCCATTTTATCGCTAGTGAAATTAATGAATCAATGAGCAAAAAGATGTGCAGTAACGGTTGGATTAATTTCATGTCACGGGACGCCTCAAACTAACACCGAGTTGAACCTGAAATGTTCGCGCTGCATTGACCTATTGATCTAGGTGTCAGAGCATCCAAAGTAGAAACTGGTACATCTTTACTGAATTAATGAATGAGTGAGAAAAAAGATACACAATAATAAGGGGATTTAAGTTCACGAGATGCCTTGACCTAACACCCAACTGGACCTAAAACGTTTGTGCGAGATTGACCTATTGATCTGGGTGCCGAGAGAACCAAAAGGAGTAATGGGTCCATTTTTACTGAAATTAATGAATTAGTGAGCAAAAATATACGCACCAACGGTTAAATTTCATCTCCCGGGATGCCTCAAGCTAACATCCAACTGGACCTGAAATGTTCGTGCGGGATTGACCTAATAATTTGGGTGACGAGAGCATCCAAAGGAGCAATGGGTCCATTTTTAACTAAATTAATGAATTAGTGAGCAAAAAGATGTTTATTAATAAGTAAATTTAAATCTGGGTGCTGAGAGCTTCCAAAGGAGCAAAAAAAGAAGACACAAATAACAGGCTAACATCAATTATGGGATGGCTCGAGCGAACGACCAACTGAATCTAAAACGTTCGCGCGGAATTGCCTTGTCGATCCGAGAGCATGCAAAGCAATAACTACACTTTTGTTGTTATCGAAATCAATGAACGAGTGAGCAAAAAAAGACACGAATAAATGACTAACGTTAACTTAGGGGATGCCTCGAGGACCAGCTAAAATATTTGCGCGGGATTGACATGTCGATGCTAGCGTCTAGAGCATCCATAGGAGCAACATCGCCATTCTTTTCTTTACTGGAATCAATGAATTAGTGAGTGAAAAAAGAACGCGAATAACTGGAGTATGTCAGCTCAAAGGATACCTCGAGCGCACGGTCAGCAGGATCTGAAACATTTGTGCATGATTGGCTTCTCAATCTAGACGCCGAGAGCATCCAAAGAAATAACAACTCCATTTTTATCACTACTGAAGTCAATGAATGCTGGAGTAAAAACACGTGAATAACGGGTGAATTTTAATTCACTGCATGCCTCTAGACGCCCAGCTGGACCTAAAATCTTCGCACGGACGATCGAGATGCCGAGAGCATCCAAATAAACATGGGTCCATTTTTAATTAGTGAAATTAATGAATGATGAGCGAAAAGATACGAATGTCAACCGGGGGATTCCTAGCGAACAACCAGCTGGATCTAATTGTTTTGCGCGGGATTGGTTGGTTGATCTGGACACAAAGCGCATCTAGAGAAATAATAGCTCCAATTTTATCGCTAGTGCAATTAATGAATTAGTGAGCAAAAAGATACACAAGAATTGGTGGATTAATTTCACCTCACTGTCTCAAGCTAACACCCAGCTGGATCTAATTTTTTTACTTGGACACAAAGAGCATCCAGAGGAATAATAGCTCCATTTTATCACCGGTGAAATTAATGAATGAGTGAGAAAAAATATATGCAATAACGGGTTGATGAATTTCATCTCACGGGATGCCTCAAGCTAACACCAAGCTGGATCTAATTTTTTGCGCGGAATTGCTTGGTTGATCTGGACACAAAGAACATCTAAGGGAGTAATAGCTCCATTTTATCACTAGTGAAAATAATGAATAAGTGAGCAAAAAGATACGCAATAACGGTTGGATTAATTTCATGTCACGGGATGCCTCAAACTAACAGCCAGTTGGACCTAAAATGTCCGCGCGACATTGACCTATTGATCTGGGTGTCGAGATCATCCAAAGTAGCAACGGGTTCATTTTTACTGAATTAATGAACGAGTGAGAAAACTGATACACAATAACAAGTGGATTCAAGTTCACGAGATGCCTCGACCTATCACCCAGCTGGACCTAAAACGTTCGTGATGGATTGACCTATTAATCTGGGTGCCAAGAGCATCAAAAGGAACAATGTGTCTATTTTTACTGAAATTAATGAATGAGTGAGCAAAAATATGCGCACCAACGATTGAATTTCATCTCATGGGATGCCTCGAGCTAGCACCCAGCTAGACCTGAAACGTTCTCCTAGGATTGACCTAATAATTTGGGTGCCGAGAGCATCCAAAGGAGCAATGGGTCCATTTTTAGTGAAATGAATTAATTAGTGAGCAAAAAGATACGTAATAACGAGTGAATTTAAATCTGGGTGTCGAAGCTTCCAAAGGAGCAAAACCGAAGACATAAATAATGGGCTAACTCATGGGACAGCTCGAGCGAATGACCAGCTGAATCTAAAACGTTCGCGCCGGATTGCCTTATCGATTTGAGAGCATGCAAAGAAATAACTACACTTTTATTCTTATCAAAATCAATGAACGAGTGAGCAAAACAATACACGAATAAACATCTAACATTAACTTAGAGGATGCCTCGAGGGCCAGCCGAAATGTTTGCGTGGGATTGGCATGTCCATCCTAGTGTCTAGAGCATGCATAGGAGCAACATCTTCATTCTTTTCTTTACTGAACTCAATGAATGAGTAAGCGAAAAAAGAACACGAATAACGGGAGTATGTCAGCTCAAAGCATACATCAAGAGCCAGGTCAGCTAGATCTGAAACATTTGCGCTGAATTGGCTTCTCAATCTAGACGCCGAGAGCATCCAGAGAAATAACAACTCCATATTTATCACCACAGAAGTCAATCAACGCTTGAGTAAAAAAACACGTGAATAATGGGTGAATTTTAATTCACGGCATGCCTCGAGACACCCAGTTGGACCTAAAATCTTCGCGTGAACGATCGGGATGCCGAGAGCATGCAAAGGTACACGTTTCCATTTTTTAATAACTGAAATTAATGAATGATGAGAGAAAAGATACGCAATAATAACGCCCAACTGGATCCAACAACGAAGACAGGTCTCAGGCTGCCAGGGCAGTGGCTTGGGGCTAAGCCTTGAATCCTTTGTACACTGTAGCAAATTTTATAGTATGTATTATTTTAGTCAGTATCTTGACTGTAGTATGCCTGGGTCCTGCGTGTATCCTGGCTTCGCCACTGGCTTGACATGAAACATTCGTGCGGGATTGGCTTGTTGACCCGGATGCCGAGGGCATCCAGATAAATAAAAACCCAACTTTTGTTATTACTGAAATAAGTGAACGAATGAGGAAAAAAGGATACAAATAACAAGTGAATTTCAGCTCGTGGGATGCCTCGATCTAACTCCTAGCTGGACGTGAAATGTTCGCACGGGATAGGCTTCACATAAAAAACAACTCCATTTTTGTTCTTACCAATATAAATGAACTATTGAGAGAAAAAAGGAAACATATTAGTATTAGCCCAAGGGATGCTTTGAGCAAATGACCAGCTGAATTTTAAACATTTACGCCGGATTGGCTTGTCGATGTGGACGCCAAGAGTATCCATAGGAATAAGAAGTCCATTTTTATCACTATCGAAGTCAATGAATACGTGAGTAAGAAAACACGTGAATAACGGGTGATTTAGTTCACGGGATGCGTGGACACACCAAGTTAGACCTAAAACGTTCGCCCGGCTGATCGAGTTGCCGAGGTCTTCCAAAGGAATGTGCTCAATGAGCCTCCCAGCCGAGGAATAACGCATAGCAGGTAGCTTCCAATTGCGAGGGCTCCTGTGTCGCACCTTTAGGAGCGTGCATATAGCTCACTATGTGCGACGCACAACTGATTCAACGTGTTAGTAGCTATGAACGTGTTTGTTCATTCATTTTTTCCTGTTTTATGTACTTTTTACTTTCATTTGTATTTCAAAGAAAAATTACATATAGATATTTAAAATTGCTTCACTTAAATGTAAGAACTGCTCATCACGTATTTAGCACACATTTTTTTAGAAAATGTTGATAGTATTCACGTAATTTTAGAAAATTCTGTCGTACCATTCAAAAATATTTTCATCATTTTTTAATGTTTATATATGTAAGAAAAGTGTGCATAAGTTCTCTTAAATGTTTCATACCATTGAAAAAAAATACAGGAAATCTAGAACATATTCACACATTTAAAAATTATGTTCATGGCACTTTAAAAAAAACGCTAATTTTATATATTCACGGGAAATAATAAACTATAGTTTATACAATTAATGTAACTCAATGTGTATTTGAAAATATTTAATATCTATTCATAGACAATGTTTCAAAAATGTATTCGAAAAAATGTTAATCCTGAAGAATGATAGAAAATACTAAAGAATGCATAGAAATGATACTTTTTTTAATATACCTTCACCGCACATGAATTGTTTTATGAAATGTGAAAAATTGGTTGCAAAATTATAAAAATTATTCATGCCATTCAAAAAACTGTCTCTGACATTTAGTCAATATTCACAAGGTTAAAAAATATGTTCATGCACTTTATAGAGAATGTGTATAAAATATGTAGAAAACTCTTTCCATAATTTTTAAAAATAATTTTGCACGGTTGATCTGGACACAAAGAGCATCTACGGGAATAATAGCTCCATTTTATCCCTAATGAAATTAATGAATAAATGAGCAAACATATACGCGATAATGGTTGGATTAATTTCATGTCACGGGATGCCTTGAACTAACACCCCGTTGGACATGAAATGTTCACGCGGCATTGACCTATTGATCAGGGTGTCGAGAGCATCCAAAGTAGCAACGGGTCAATTTTTACTGAAATAATGAATGAGTGAGTAAAAAGATGCGTAATAACAAGTGGATTTAAGTTCACAAGATGCCTCGACCTAACGCCCAGCTGGACCTAAAACGTTTGTGCGGGATTGACCTATTGATCTGGGTGCCGAGAGCATCAAAAGGAGCAATGGGTCCATTTGTACTGAAATTAATGAATGAGTGAGCAAAATAATACACACCAACGGTTGAATTTCATCTCACGGGATGCCTCGAGCTAACACTCAACTGGACCTGAAACGTTCGCGCGAGATTGAACTAATAATTTGGGTGACGAGAGCATCGAAAGGTGCAATGGGTCCATTTTTACTGAAATTAATGAATTAGTGAGCAAAAAGGTACGTAATAACGAGTGAATTTAAATCTGGGTGCCGAGAGCTTCCAAAGTTGCAAAACAGAAGAAATAAATAATAGGCTAACTCATCAGATGGCTCGAGCAAACGACCAGCTGAATCAGAAATGTTAGCGCCGGATTGCCTTGTCGATTCGAGAGCATGCAAAGCAATAACTAAACTTTTATTGTTATCAAAATCAATGAACGAGTGAGCATAAAACACACGAATAAACGGCTAATGTTAACTTAGGGGATGCCTCGAGGTCCAGCTGAAACGTTTGCGTGGGATTGGCATGTCCATCCTAGCATCTAGAGCATCCATAGGAACAACATCTCCATTCTTTTCTTTACTGGACTCAACGAATGAGCGAGCGAACAAAGAACACGAATAACGGGAGTATGTCAGCTCAAAGGATACCTCGAGCGCACGGTCAGCTGGATCTGAAACATTTGCGCTGGATTGGCTTCTCGATCTAGACGCCGAGAGCATCCAGAGAAATAACAACTCCATTTTCATCACTAATGAAGTCAATGAACGCTTGAGTAAAAAAACGTGAATGACGGGTGAATTTTAATTCACGGCATGCCTCGAGACGCCCAGCTGGACCTAAAATCTTCGCGCGAACGATCGGGATGTCGAGATCATCCAAAGGAACATGTTTCCATTTTTTAATTACTGAAATTAATGAATGATGAGTGAAAAGATACGCAATAATAACGCCCAACTGGACCCAACAACGAAGACAGGTCTCAGGCTGCCAGGGCAGTGGCTTGGGGCTAAGCCTTGAATCTTTTGTTCACTGTAGCAAATTTTATACTATGTATTATTTTAGTCAGTATCTTGCTTGCAGTATGCCTGGGTCCTTCCTGTATCCTGGCTTCGCCACTGACTTGGCATGAAACATTTGTGTGGGATTGGCCTGTCGACCCGGATGCCGAGCGCATCTAGAGAAATAGAAACTCAACTTTTGTTATTACTAAAATAATTGAATGAATGAGGACAAAAGGAAACAAATAACGAGTGAATTTCAGCTCGTTGGATGCCTGGATCTAACGCCTAGCTGGACGTGAAATGTTCGCATGGGATGGGCTTCACATAAAAAACAACTCTTTTTTTGTTATTACCAAAAGAAATGAACTATTGAGCGAAAAAAGGAAACATATTAGTATTAGCCCAAGGGATGCATTGAGCAAATGACCAGCTGGATTTGAAACATTTACGCTGGATTGGCTTGTCGACGTGAACGCCAAGAGCATCCATAGGAATAACAAGTCCATTTTTATCACTACTGAAGTCAATGAATACATGAGTAACAAAACACGTGAATAACGGTTGAAATTAATTCACGGGATGCATGGACACACCAAGTTGTACCTAAAACGTTCGCCCGGTCGATCGAGTTGCCGAAGTCATCCAAAGGAATGTGCTCAATGAGCCTCCCAGCCAAGGAATAATGCATAGCAGGTCGCTCCCAATTGTGAGGACTCCTGTGTCGCACCTTTAGGAGCGCGTATATAGCTCACTATGTGCGACGCACTACTGAGTCAATCTGTTAGTAGCTATGAACGTGTTTGTTCATTCATTTTTTCCTGTTTTATGTACTTTTTACTTTCATTAGTATTTCAAAGAAAAATTACATATAGATATTTAAAATTGCTTTACTTAAATGTAAGAACTGCTCATCATGCATTTAGCACATTTTTTTTGAAAATGCTGATAGTATTCACGTAATTTTAGAAAATTGTGTCGTACCATTTAAAAATATGTTTGTCATTTATTAATGTTTATATATGTAAAAAAAGTGTGCATAAGTTTTTGAAAATGTTTCATACCGTTGGAAAAAAATACAGGACATTTAGAACATATTCACACATTAAAAAATTATGTTCATGGCACTTAAAAAAACCCTATTTTTATATATTCATTGGAAATAATAAAACTATAGTTAATAAAATTAATAGAACTCAATGTGTATTTGAAAATATTTAACATCTATTCAAAGAAAATGTTTGAAAAATGTAAGAAAGATAGAAAATACTAAAGAATGCAAAGAAATGATACTTTCTTAATATACCTTCATCGCACATGAAATATAATGGCATTCGTTAATTAGTCACATGTTAAATATCAATTTAATAAAAATAATGATGCAAAACATAAAGAAAAATAATGTGGCATTGTCTGGATGATCTGGACACAAAGAGCATCTAAGGTAATAATAGCTCCATTTTATCGCTAGTGAAATTTATGAATAAATGAGCAAACAGATACGTGATCGTGGTTGGATTAATTTCATGTCACGGGATTCCTTTAACTAACACCCAGTTGGATATGAAATGTTTGCGCGGCATTGACCTGTTGATCAGGGTGTCGAGAGCATCAAAAGTAGCAACGGGTCAATTTTTACTGAAATTAATGAATGAGTGAGTAAAAAGATATGCAATAACAAGTGGATTTAAGTTCACAAGATGCCTCGACCTAACACCCAGCTGGACCTAAAAAGTTTGTGCGGGATTGACCTATTGATCTGGGTGCCGAGAGCATCAAAAGAAGCAATGGGTCCATTACTACTGAAATTAATGACTGAGTGAGCAAAACAATACGCACCAACGGTTGAATTTCATCTCACGGGATGCCTCGAGCTAACACTCAATTGAACCTGAAACGTTTGTGCGAGATTGACCTAATAATATGGGTGACGAGAGCATCCAAAGGAGCAATGGGTCCATTTTTAACGAAATTAATGAATTAGTGAGCAATAAGGTACGTAATAACGAGTGAATTTAAATCTGGGTACCGAGAGCTTCCAAAGGAGGAAAACAAAAGACATAAATAACGGTCTAACTCATGGGATGGCTCGAGCAAACGACCAGCTGAATCTGAAATGTTTGCGCCTGATTGCCTTGTCGATTCGAGAGCATGCAAATAAATAACTACACTTTTATTGTTATCAAAATCAATGAACGAGTGAGAAAAAAAAGACACAAATAAACGGCTAATGTTAACTTAGGGGATGCCTCGAGGTCCAGCTGAAACTTTTGCGTGGGATTGGCATGTCCATCCTAGCGTCTAGAGCATCCATAGGAACAACATCTCCATTCTTTTCATTAATGGACTCAATGAATGAGCGAGCGAACAAAGAACACGAATAACGGGAGTATGTCAGCTCAAAGGATAACTCGAGCGCACGATCAACTGGATCTGAAACATTTGCGCTGGATTGGCTTCTCGATCTAGACGCCGAGAGCATCCAGAGAAATAACAACTCCATTTTTATCACTACTGAAGTCAATGAACGATTGAGTTAAAAAACACGTGAATGACGGGTGAATTTTAATTCACGGCATGCCTCGAGACGCCCAGCTGGACCTAAAATCTTCGCGCGAACGATCGGGATGCCGAGAGCATCCAAAGGAACATGTTTCCATTTTTTAATTACTGAAATTAATGAATAATGAGCGAAAAGATACGCAATAATAACGCCCAACTGGACCCAACAACGAAGACATGTCTCAGGCTGCTAGGGCAGTGGCTTGGGGCTAAGCCTTGAATCCTTTGTTCAGTGTAGAAAATTTTATACTATGTGTTATTTTAGTCAGTATCTTGACTGCAGTATTCCTGGGTCATGCTTGTATCCTGGCTTCGTCACTGGTTTGACATGAAACATTTGTGCGGGATTGGCCTGTCGACCCGGATGCGGAGGGCATCCAGATAAATAGAAACTCAATTTTTGTTATTACTGAAATAAGTGAATGAATGAGGAAAAAAGGACACAAATAACGAGTGAATTTCAGCTCGTGGGATGCCTCTGAAATGTTCGCATGGGATGGGCTTCACATAAAAAACAACTCCATTTGTGTTCTTACCAAAATAAACGAACTATTGAGCGAAAAAAGGAAACATATTAGTATTAGCCCAAGGGATGCTTTGAGCAAATGACCAGCTGGATTTGAAACATTTACGCCGGATTGGCTTGTCGATGTAGACGCCAAGAGCACCCATAGGAATAACAGGTCCATTTTTATCACTACTGAAGTCAATGAATACGTGAGTAAGAAAACACGTGAATAACGGGTGAATTTAATTCACGGGATGCGTGGACACACCAAGTTGGACCTAAAACATCCGCCCGGTCGATCGAGTTGCCGAAGTCATCCAAAGGAATGTGCTCAATGAGCCTCCCAGCCAAGGAATAACGCATAGCAGGTCACTCCCAATTGTGAGGGCATTTGTGTCGCACTTTTAGGAGCGCGTATATAGCTCACTATGTGTGACACACTACTGAGTCAACCTGTTAGTAGCTATGAACGTGTTTGTTCATTCATTTTTTTCCTGTTTTATGTACTTTTTACTTTCATTTGTCTTTCAAAGAAAAATTACATATAGATATTTAAAATTGCTTTACTTAAATGTAAGAACTGCTGATCATGCATTTAGCACACATTTTTTTTGAAAAGGCTGATAGTATTCACGTAATTTTAGAAAATTGTGTCGTACCATTCAAAAATATATTGATCATTTCTAAATGATTATATATGTAAAGAAAAGTGTGCATAAGTTTTTAAATATTTCATACCATTGAAAAAAAATACAGGACAATTAGAACATATTCACACATTAAAAAATTATGTTCATGGCACTTTAAAAAAACGCTATTTTTATATATTCACGGGAAATAATAAAACTATAGTTCATACAATTAATGGAACTCAATGTGTATTTGAAAATATTTAACATCTATTTATAGAAAATGTTTCAAAAATGTATTCGAAAAAATGTTAATCTTCAAGAAAGATAGAAAATACTAGAGAATGCAAAGAAATGATACTTTTTTAATATACCTTCACCGCACAAGAATTGTTTTATGAAATGTGAAAATTTGGTTGCAAGAGTATAAAAAATATTCATGCCATTCAGAAAAATGTCTCTGACATTTAGTCAATATTCACAAGGTTAAAAAAAATATGTTCATGCACTTTATAGAGAATGTGTATAAAATATGTAGAAAAATCTTTCGATAATTTTTAAAAATAATTTTGCACCGTTCAACTATTTCGTAATGGCATTCGTAAATTGGTCACATGTTAACTATAAAGTTGATAAAAATAATGATGCAAAAAATAACCAAAAATAATGTGGCATTGTCTGGATGATCCGGAAACAAAGAGCATCTAAGGGAATAATAGCTCCATTTATCACTAGTGAAATTATTGAATAAATGAGCAAACAGATACGCGTAATGGTTGGTTTAATTTCATGTCACGAGATGTATTTAACTAACACCCAGTTGGACATGAAATGTTTGCGCGACATTGACCTATTGATCAGGGTGTCGAGAGCATCAAAAGTACAACGGGTCCATTTTTACTGAAATAAATGAATGAGTGAGTAAAAAGATACGCAATAACAAGTGGATTTAAGTTCGCAAGATGCCTCGACCTAACACCCAGCTGGACCTAAATCGTTTGTGCGGGATTGACCTATTGGGTGCCGAGAGCATATAAAGAAGCAATGGGTCCATTTTTACTGAAATTAATGAATGAGTGAGCAAAACAATACGCACCAACGATTGAATTTCATCTCACGGGATGCCTCGAGCTAACACCCAACTGGACATGAAACGTTCGCCCGAGATTGACCTAATAATCTGGGTGACGAGAGCATCCAAAGGAGCAATGGGTCCATTTTTACAGAAATTAATGAATTAGTGAGCAAAAAGGTACGTAACAACGAGTGAATTTAAATCTGGGTGCTGAGAGCTTCCAAAGGAGGAAAACAGAAGACATAAATAACGGGCTATAACTCATGGGATGGCTCGAGCAAACGACCAGCTGAATCTAAAACGTTCGCGCCGGATTGCCTTGTCGATTCGAGAGCATGCAAAGAAATAACTACACTTTTATTGTTATCAAAATCAATGAACAAGTGAGCAAAAAAAGACACGAATAAACGGCTAATGTTAACTTAGGAGATGCCTCGAGGTCCAGCTGAAACGTTTGCGCGGGATTGGCATGTCCATCCTAGCGTCTAGAGCATCCATAGGAGTAACATCTCCATTCTTTTCTTTATTGGACTCAATGAATGAGTGAGCGAAAAAAGAACACGAATAACGAGAGTTTGTGAGCTCAAAGGATACCTCGAGCGCACGGTCAGCTGGATCTGAAACATTTGCGCTGGATTGGCTTCTCGATCTAGACGCCGAGAGCATCCAGAGAAATAATAACTCCATTTTTATCACTACTGAAGTCAATGAACGCTTGAGTAAAAAAAACACGTGAATGACGGGTGAATTTTAATTCACGACATGCCTCGAGATGCCCAGCTGGACCTAAAATCTTCGCGCGAACGATCGGGATGCCGAGAGCATCCGAAGGAACATGGGTCCATTTTTAATTAATGAAATTAATGAATGATGAGCGAAAAGATACGCAATAATAACGCCCAACTGGACCCAACAACGAAGACAAGTCTCAGGCTTCTCGATCTAGGCGCCGAGAGCATCCAGAGAAAAAACAACTCCACTTTTATCACCACTGAAGTCAATGAACGCTTGAGTAAAAAACACGTGAATAACAGGTGAATTTTAATTCACTGCATGCCTCGAGACACCCAGCTGGACCTAAAATCTTCGCGCGAACGGTCGGGATGCCGAGAGCATCCAAAGGATTATGTTTCCTGTTGGGTTTAAAATATTTACGCGGGATTGGCTTGTCGATGTGGATGCCAAGAGTATCAAGAGGAATAACAGGTCCATTTTTATCACTACTGAAGTCAATGAATACATGAGTTAGAAAACACGTGAATAGCGGGTGAATTTAATTCACGGGATGCCTGAACATGCCAAGCTGGACCTAAAACGTCCGCCTGGTCGATCGGGTTACCGAGATCATCCAAAGGAATGTGCTCAATGAGCCTCCCAACCAAGGAATACCGCATAGCAGCTTGCTCCCATTTGCGAGAACTCCTATGTCGCACCTTTAGGAGCGCGTACATAGCTCACTATATGCGACGCACTACTGAGTCAACATGTTAGTTGCTATGAACATTAGTTTGTTCATTCATTTTTTTCCTGTTTTATGTACTTTTTACTTTCATTTGTATTTCAATGAACAAATAAATATAGATATTTAAAATTGCTTTACTTAAATGTAAGAACTGCTCATCATGCATTTAGCACACATTTTTTTAGAAAATGCTGATAGTATTCATGTAATTTTAGAAAATTGTGCCGTGCCATTCAAAAATATGTTCGTCATTTAATGTTTATATATGTAAAAAAGGTCTGCATAAGTTTTTTTAAATGTTTCATACCATTGAAAAAAAAATACAGGACATTTAGAACATATTCACACACTTAAAAATTATGTTCATGGCACTTTTAAAAAAACGCTAATTTTACATATTCGCAGAAAATAATATTACTATAGTTAATACTTATAAAAATAACTCAATGTGTATTTGACAATATTTAACATGTATTCATAGAAAATGTTTCAAAAATTATTCACGCCATTAAAAAAATGTCTCTGCATTTAGTTAATATTAAAAAGTTTAAAAAATATGTTCATGCAATTTATAGAGAATGTGTATAAAATATTTAAAATGATCTTACCATAATCTTTAAAAATAAAATTGTAGCTTTCAAATTTTTCGTAATGACATTCGTAAAATGGTCACATGTTTAAGAATATATTTGATAAATATAATGATGTAAAACTTAAGCAAAAATTTTGCACATTATTTAAGAATGTACATCAAATTTTGTATTTTTTTTAAATATTTGTTTAAATTTATTCACTTTGTACTTAAAAATGTTTGATGTGCATTTTGCAAATATTTATCATATTCTATGATAAATGTTTGATATGTATTTAGAAAATGTTTGGCGTATATTAAAAAATAGAAAACATAATAAAATAATAAGCTGAGTAAACTATTGAAAACCGATAAATAAAACACATGGTGAAACCGGTTTAACCCGTTTCAAAAAAGCCACGCGAGAGCATGCAGTGAATAATGACCGGCCCAGTAAATGATATAGGAAAAACGTGAATAACGGAAGTATGTCAACTTAGGGATTCCTAGCGAATGACCTGCTGGATCTAAAAAAATTGCGCGGGATTGGCTGGTTGATCTGGACACAAAGCGCATCCAGAGGAATAATAGCTCCAATTTTATCGGTAGTGAAATTAATGAACGAGTGAGCAAAAAGATACGCAATAACGGGTGGATTAATTTCATCTTACTGTCTCGAGCTAACACCCAGTTGGGTCTAAATTTTTCACTTGGACACAAGAGCATATAGAGAAAAAATAGCTTCATTTTATCGCGTGAGAAATAATAGCTGGTGAAATTAATGAATGAGTGAGCAAAAAGATATGCAATAACGGGTGGATTAATTTCATCTCACGGGATGCCTTGAGCTAACACCAAGCTGGATCTAATTTTTTGCGCGGAATTGCTTGGTTGATCTGGACACAAAGAACATCTAAGGGAATAATAGCTCCATTTTATCGCCAGTGAAATTAATGAATCAGTGAGCAAAAAGATACGGAATAACGGTTGGATTAATTTCATGTCACGGGATGCCTCGAAATAACACCTAGTTGGACCTAAAATGTTCGCGCGACATTGACCTATTGATCTGGGTGTTGAGAGCATCCAAAGTAGAAACGGGTTCATTTTTACTGAATTAATGAATGAGTGAGAAAAATGATACACAATAACTAGTGGATTCAAGTTCACGAGATGCCTCGACCTAACACACAGCTGGACCTAAAACGTTCGTGCTGGATTGACCTATTGATCTGGGTGCCAAGAGCATCAAAAGGAGCAATGGGTCTATTTTCACTGAAATTAATGAATGAGTGAGCAAAAAGATGCGCACCAACGGTTGAATTCCATCTCACGGGATGCCTCGAGCTAACACCCAGCTGGACCTGAAACGTTCGCCTAGGATTGACCTAATAATTTGGTTGTCGAGAGCATCCAAAGGAGCAACGGGTCTATTTTTAGTGAAATTAATGAATTAGTGAGCACAAAAATACGCAATAACAAGTAAATTTAAATCTGGGTGCCGAGAGCTTCCAAAGGAGCAAAACAGAAGACATAAATAACGGGCTAACTCATGGGACGGCTCGAGCGAACGACCAGCTGAATCTGAAACGTTCGCGCTGGATTTCCTTGTCGATTCGAGAGCATGCAAAGCAATAACTACACTTTTATTTTTATCAACATCAATGAACGAGTGAGCAAAAAAAGACACGAATAAACGACTAACGTTAACTTAGGGGATGCCTCGAGGGACAGCTGAAACATTTGCGCGGGATTGGCATGTCCATCCTAGCGTCTAGAGCATCCATAGGAGCAACATCTCCATTCTTTTCTTTATTGAACTCAATGAATGAGTGAGCGAAAAAGAACACGAATAACGGGAGTATGTCAGCTCAAAGGATACCTCGAGCGCACGGTCGGCTGGATCTGAAACATTTACGCTGAATTGGCTTCTCAATCTAGACGCCGAGAGCATCCAGAGAAATAACAACTCCATTTTTATCACCACTGAAGTCAATGAACGCTTGAGTAAAAAAACACGTGAATAACAGGAGAATTTTAATTCACGACATGCCTCGGGACACCCAGCTGGACCTAAAATCTTCGCGCGAACGGTTGGGATGCCGAGAGCATCCAAGGAACATGTTTCCATTTTTTAATTACTGAAATTAATGAATGATGAGCGAAAAGATACGCAATAAAAACGCCCAACTGGACCCAACAACGAAGACAGGTCTCAGGCTGCCAGGGCAGTGGCTTGGGGGTAAGCCTTGAATCCTTTGTTCACCGTGGCAGATTTTATGCTATGTATTATTTTAATCAGTATCTTGACTAGGGTATGCCTGGGTCCTGCTTGTATCCTGGCTTCACCACTGGCTGGACATGAAACATTCGTGCGGGATTGGCTTGTCGACCCGGGTGCCGAGGGCATCCAGATAAATAACAAATCCATTTTTGTTATTACTGAAATAAATGAATTAATGGGCAAAAAGTACACAAATAACGAGTGAATTTCAGCTCGCGGGTTGCCTTGATCTAACGCCTAGCTGGACGTGAAATGTTCTCACGGGATTGGCTTGTTGATGCGGGTGTGAGCGCATTGACATCAACAACAAATCCATTTTTTTCTTACCAAAATATATGAATAAGTAATCGAAAACAGGAAACATGTTAGTATCTACTACTAATATAAAAGGCACGAGAGGTGCTGATCCAATACACCTCGTACGTCCATTGCTATTCATCCAACAGACCACGTTGCACCCATGTTTAGCGGCACAACACACCTCACCGCTAGCATCCCGCAAAACAAAACCGTTCGCTAGGTCTAATCTAATCCCACGCGTACCTCACGCCGCCCCATCCCCGCCTCCACTCCCTGATGGCTTCTCGCCCCTCGTTGGTTACCCCAAGTGGAAGGTTTGAGATGCAGTGCAGCAGCAAGTTTCCCTCGGTGAAGATACCAAGGTTATCGAACCTGTAGGACTCAGGAGATACAAGTACGTAGCAACGTCGCCAGAAATTGGTTCCTGACTAGGGTGTTGTCGTGGACCTGCACACATCAACAAATAACTTTGCACCCAACGAGTACAGAGGAGTTGTCAATTCCTCCAGCCTTGTCATTTACAAAGGATCAACGCAAGAGATAAAAGGTGCAAAGGAAAGTAAAAGTTGAAAGTAAATTGAGGGTGTGAACAATAATGTGAAGATGAACCGGGGTCCCGTGATTTTCACTAGTGATGTCTCTCTCCCAAAAGACGATAAAAGTGCTAGCGAGGTAAACAGGATTATGAAGGCACCGCAATGCTAACTATGCTGCAAAGAAAGGAAGGGCTCAAAAGCAATGGGCAGTACGCCAAGGTAAGTAGACCGAAATCCATCTGCATCTACTACTAATCATCCACCTTGAGATATCTATCCAGAACATCTCGCTGGTATTAAGTTGCGAATCCCACCCAAAGTGTAAACTCAAAGCAACAGACAACTGCATTAAAAGAACTTTGCGTAAAGTAAACAATCCTTGCACCCGCAGGTACAAGCACCGTTGTTTTATCCCTGGTGGCAACAACACATCCCCTAGTCTCATGTTTCTGTCACTCAAGCTAGACATCAAGGGGCTGAACCCACAATCGAGCATAACGCTCTCTCTTGGAGTTGCAAATAAAATACTTGGCCAAAGCAAATACCGCAACGGAGAACATGCAAGAATTTACTCAAGAACAAAATATAAAAGAGAAGAACCAAATATATTACTCATCACAATCTGAACATAGTCTCATAATCCATCAGATCCCAACAAACTCAGCATAGCAACAACAGAAATTACATAGATGCATCGATCATGTGAGGCAGCTCACGAGGACTCGAAAGTGGAAGCACAAAAGGGGGAGAGATAGATCACATAGCTACTGGTCACGGACCCATGGTCCAAGGGAAACTACTCACGGTACATACGGGAGGCGTCCATGGCTATGGATTGTCTCCCGGAGGGGGTAGCTTCTCCCAGCAGGGTGCCGGAGCAGATTCTCCAGGCAGCCCCGATCTTGAAACGGCGGCGGCGGCGGTACAGAGGAGAGTTCGCGAAAAAGAGATCGATATTAGGGGTTTCCACCCCGAGGGGTAAATATAGGCGAAGGGGGGCATCGAGGGGACCCACGAGGCAGTCAGGAGGGTCCCTGGCGCGGCCCAAGGTGGGGGCGCGCCACCTGCCCTCCTGGTGCCTGGTGGTGGCCCCCCTTCCCTCTCTTGGTGATTCCATAAGCTTCTGTTTCGCTGATTTTTTATATATTTTTCCCGGAATTTTTGGAGCACTTTTAATGGTCGGAAAACCTGAAATACAAAAACAGCAGAAAACAGAAACTGGCAACTGGGTGCACTGAGTTAATAGGTTAGTCCAAATAGGTTCAAAAGTGTATGAAAGTTCAAGCAAAACATGGCAAAGTCACACAAAACATGCATGGAACAAGCAGAAATTATAGATACGTTTGGGACGTATCAACATCCCCAAGCTTAATTCCTGCTCGTCCTCGAGTAGGTAAATGATAACAAGCATAATTTCTGTGGTGACATGCCACACAACCAAATAAGGACTTTTAAGTAAAGCAATCAAAGCATGCAATTCAATTCAAGTCTTAACAAGCAAGAGTCTATATTAGCATTGACACAAGCAACAAAAGAACAATGGGTGCAAGAGCTCTTGCTGTCCGTGACTCGAATGTCTCCAAATGGTGTTTGCGTGCAAGAAGGGACTGGGAAGAAAGAGAAAAAAGGTTGTTGAGAACAACTATCTACTAAAGTTTCACACTTGGCCTCCTTTGGATTCTTATCTGGACTCGTCCCCAGACCACTAGCCAGGTACAAGTCAAACTGATGCACTCCCTTTCGATATTTTGAGCACTCATGCAATGGATGAGTGTGAGCAAGAAAGTTGACACCTAAAAGGTGAAACAGAAATAAGGTGGAGGAGGAAGACAAAAAGGTGTGAAAGGCTCACATCAATGAGGACAATCATAGGCGAGAGAAGGCCATATGATAGATATGATTTGAGGAGTAGGGATTGCCATAAAACGGATGCACATGTGAGCTAAAAGCTCTCCAAGGGAACTAGTGGGGGTGCATCCAACTTGCTTGCTCAAGAAGACCTAGAGCTCGTTTGAGGAGGCTCATCATTGGAATATACAAGCGAAGTTCTATAGTGTGAGGGGTCCCCACATAGCTATATGCATGATGAAGATCTCTATGGAGTACAAGGGATAGAAGATGAAGTACTAGTGTGGATCTCTCAAAAGGAATAGTAGTATGCCCCCTTCTCTCTTTTTATTTTTTTCTTTCTTTTTCTCTTTTTATTTTATTTTTTGGTGGCCTCAATGGCTCTTTCTATTTAACTCTCATTTGTCCTCTTTGGGATCTTTTGATTTTGTCCTCTTTGGGATGTTTTCCTCACTTTAGGGGCAATACTCTATATTTTACAAGAACATATGAGATCTTTCACACTTTACAAAGGTACTCACATAAAGAAAATGTAACTATCATGATGCAAATGTATGCCTCTGCCAGGGTAGCAGGATATGCAATGATACTAGCGCGTCATGTAGCAATGATTAGGGCAAGGCCCAACTAGCATGCGGCTCATCGATCAAGCAAGTAGCATGTATGACATGAAGATCAAGTCATGAGAAGGTGGATGTTGCATGGCAATGTATCTCGGAAAGGCTATGGAAATGCCTTGTAGGTAGGTATGGTGGCTGTTTTGAGGAAATATATAAGGAGGCTTATGATGACAGAGCGTATCATGCCAAGGGTTTGGATGCACCGGCGAAGTATGCGCCAACTCTCGCGGTGAGAAAGGGCAATGCACGGTACCGAAGAGGCTAGAAAAAGTATAGGTGGGTGGAAGTGTCAACTTTCGAATACTCACATTAGTCCGAAGAACTCATGCACTTATTATCGGTAACTCTCAATCTAATCAGGAGGTTCACAAAGAGACAGGTGCCCCGAGGAGGAGTGTATGGGGGTTTGGTTATCCTTGCGCATCCTCGACTCATGGTACGTGAGTGTACACTAATATTCGAACCCTCCAGAGGTTAGTGATCCACCTAGTAGCTAGAGTTCTCAACAGGGGTTTTTTGGTTTTCGAAAAACACACGGATTGCCCAAAATACGACATCTATCACTAATAGGCAAGAGCTCTTGACACCATAAGTTCAAACATTACTCTAGTCAATACCTCAAAACTATTGCAAGTTACTACTACAAAGAGAACAGCAACTTTAACTACCTAATTTCAGTCAAGACACAGAACTCAGTGCAACAGGCAAACTCTCTAACAAGATAAAACATGCAACCTATAGAAAGTTCAACCTAAAACAAAAGAAAAGCTCTAGAAAAACTAAAGCACTACAACTAAACAGAACAGCAACTAAGAAAATAAAAAGTACGGCTCACAGCTAAAAGAATAAGCATGCAAATCCTATGAGGAGTTCTAGTTCAAGCGGAGCGTGAATCTCTCCAACACAAAAGAGTAAGTTGGGGTCTAACTTGTTACTACAGCAAAGAAAGAAAAACAAACCTAGAAAAGTAAAGAGCGAGACGCTCCAAGCAAAGCACATAACGCATGAAATGATAAAAATATAGTGCAACGAGGGACAAACTGATGATTGTTGATGAAGAAGGGGATGCATCGGGGGCATCCCCAAGCTTAGACGCTTGAGTCTTCTTGAATATTTATTGGGGGTGCACATGGGCATCCCCAAGCTTGAGCGTTTGACACTCCTGAATCTTCTTTCATCACCTTCCATCGCGCACTTGAAAACTCCCTTCATACATAACTCATTGTAGGCTGATTAGAGAGGTTAGTACCCTAATAAAATAATTTTCCTCTACTGCAAATAAAGATAATCTTGAAGAGCTACTGTTTATCAAGATTTCCAAAAAGTTTTTGCAAAGAAAAAGCAAGCTTAAAGTTTGCAAAAGTGAAGAGAGACAAAACGTGGCAGAATCTGTGAAAAACAGAACAGCAGGTAGAAACGAATTTTTTTAGGGGTACTTCTGCAACTCAAATCAAAAAACTCAGAACATACGCAAGTTTCGTAATTGTATAGAGCACGCTGTGTAAAACTTTCAGCTCAAAAAGATGAACTGGGATTTTTCTATGATTTTTCTAGTCACGAGGACAGAATCTGTTTTCTGGACAGCATGTCACAACTTTCACTTCCCTTGTCATATGAGGCTAAACTTGGCACAAAGCTTGAAAAGTAAAGATACAATGATGTTGCTACAGTAGTAACAATCATCAAGACCACTAAGAACAGAACAAAAGCAAAAAGAAAAACCTAAATTCGTTGCGGGCTGCCTCCCGAAAGCGCTTCTTTAGAGCCATTAGCTAGGCATAAAGATTATAAAAGATGCTCTCATAAGAATAAGAATTTGAAGCAAAAGAGAGCATCAAGAAGCAAATATGAAACACATTTAAGCCTAACCCACTTCCTATGCATAGGGATCTTGTAATAAAATAAATCAAAGAAGCACAAGGAAACCAGCATAGGAAGGTGGAACAAGAACAACTTTAAAACTTTCAACATAAAGAGAGGAGTTTTAGTAATATGGAAGTTTCTACAACCAAACTGCCCTCTCTCAAAATAATTTTCAGTAGTATCATGAACAACATCAAGAATATAACTATCACATAAATCATGTTGTTCATGACATACAAGCACACGTGTATAGTTTTCAACACGGTTTTTAGGAACATAAGATAAATGCATCCCAACACATTGAGCCTCAATAAAAGCATAGTTCTCCGGAATATGAGTTGGAGATTTCAAAAGGATAATAGGACAATCAAGTGTGGGTGCAATAGCAACAATTTCATTCTTAACATGAGGAACTATAGCAAGTTCATCTCCATAAGCATCATCCATAGTGGCATCATGGCCATCAACAAAGCAAGTATCAAAATCATCAGAAAGGGAAGTATCAAGTGAGTCCTCGGAATCATAAGATTACTCTTCATAGCAATCATTAGCCTCTTCTTGGGCAGAAGCATTCTATTTTTAAAATCCTCAATATAAGCATTGGAAGTATAATTATCAAAGCAATAAGCAAGAACAACAAAGTTTTCAGACTTGTGAATAGTATCGTAATACTTTTCAATCAAAGAAGCAATCTCATAAGCACCTTTAAAAGCAACAAACTCTTCAATCTTTTCAACATCAAATTAATCATAAACACCTTTGGCATAAGAAGATAGGATCTCATTTTCATTAAACTCACATTGGAAAGGAAGGTGTTTACGCTCTGTATTAGAGCAGCAAGTAAAATCATAAATGTGGCATAAACACTCAGCATAGCAATAAGAAACTTGTATTTGATCCCATAAGTGTTTCCCTTTCTGAGATAGGCGGTGCCGCGTATAATGAGCATGCTCATCCAATGATTTTCCCTCAACCAAGTCGGTTGGGTTTTTAGCGCGAGAACAAATTGATCGAAGACGATCCAAGTGAAACATGTCCATCCTACCATATTTGGGTGGTTCCACACCCATAGTGAAGATAGCATCAGTAGGTATTTTTGGTATTTTTTATTAAGGACACAAAAGTAAGAACTGAAAGGTAAACTAACAAGACTAAAAAGCAAAGGTAAAAGATAGTGTGCAACTCCCCTATCTTGTAGACTTGAGTCCCCGGCAACGGCGCCAGAAATTTGCTTGATGGCTTCTCGCCCCTCGTTGATTACCCCAAGTGGAAGGTTTGAGATGCAGTGCAGCAGCAAGTTTCCCTCGGTGAAGATACCAAGGTTATCGAACCAGTAGGACTCAGGAGATACAAGTAGGTGGCAACGTCGCCAGAAATTGCTTCCTGACTAGGGTGTTGTCGTGGACCTGCACACAGCAATAAATAACTTTGCTCCCAACTAGTACAGAGGAGTTGTCAATTCCTCCGGCCTTGTCGTTTACAAAGGATCAACGCAAGAGATAAAAGGTGCAAAGGAAAGTAAAAGTCGAAAGTAAATTGAAGGTGTGAACAATAATGTGAAGGTGTGAACAATATAGGCGAAGGGGGGCATCGAGGGGACCCACGAGGTAGTCAGGAGGGTCCCTGGCGCAACCCAGGGTGGGGCCGTGCCACCTGCCCTCCTGGCTGCCTGGTGGTGGCCCCCCTTCCCTCTCTTGGTGATTCCGGAAGCTTCTATTGCGCTGATTTTTTTATATTTTTCCCGGAATGTTTGGAGCACTTTTAATGGCCGGAAAACCTGAAATACAAAAACAGCAGAAAACAGAAACTGGCAACTGGGTGCACTGAGTTAATAGGTTAGTCCAAATAGGTTCAAAAGTGTATGAAATTTCAAGCAAAACATGGCAAAGTCACACAAAACATGCATGGAACAAGCAGAAATTATAGATACGTTTGGGACGTATCACCCCCCCCCTGCCAGGACCCCCGACCCATACCCGCTTGCCCGCCGGCCCCCTGCCGCGGCCGGCAGCGAGATGACGAGGACGCCGCCACTCTCATGTCGCTGCACCGTTCCCGCCCGCCGGCTTCACTTCCCCCTCTCGTCTTCATCGGGCTGAACGGGAGGCCCTTCAGCCGCCTAGCACGCACGCCTCAAAGTGCTGGCACCGCCGGCCCCGCGCCGTTCACCGGCATTGCCCTTTGCAGGACCCTCGCCTGCAGCCGAGAAGGCTGCTCAGCTCCTTCATCCAGGATGAATGCTAGGTTTCATCTATTCGAGTGGCGCGTGCAGCCCTGCCCTTCACTTTGATCTGTTGTTCAAGAAGGCAGCGACAACGGCATCGACGCGAGCCTTTAGCGGCGGGGTCCTTCAACATACCATGAGGGACTAATCGCAATGGTCTCCTTCAGCTGCGTCAATAGGAGCCTTCAGCGGCGCCTAATCTGGTCGACACAGGTTAATTTTCATTTGAATGCATGTGCTGCTTTTCTACTGCTTCAAGCGCTGAAACCCGTCTTTTATAAATTCCAGTGAGGCAGAGCTTCCACCGTATGGTGACCCATTACCGAAGCCAACAAGCTCATATCACCAAAAGAATTGAGGATTTTTTTTATTGAGCAATGGGCAAATCGATGGCCTGGATACTTCTCTAATTGAGGATGGAGTTTACTATGGTGCATGTACATGTACGACCATTGCCAGTGAGTACGAAGTTTTGGAACATCCATTTAAATGCATCTTTAGTGTTCAAACTATCGTCTCCCTATAACTCACATTTTTTTGTTTTATATTCTCTGCTTTCAGCCTCCAAGTCCTAACACTAAGTGTCCAAGATAATTTTGTGATGGATCATATTCAGAGCTGATGGAGAACTGGAGATGCAAGCCTCACATGATTGTTATTGCAACAACAATGATACGAGTAGATGGTATGCACTTCATTGTTTTGCCTTTGTCTGCCTGCTATTGTGTATAAGTTATCTGCTAACACTTTTAACACCTTCTTATATACTAAATTTCAGGGGCTATCTTGTGTACAACTCACTCTCGGCTGTACTTCAATCCAAACATCAATGAAGCAATAAACTTGAGTGCAAGGTGCAATCTGCCTGACTACTAAAGCCTATCTATTTTTTAATCTTGACCATCAAAAGTTGCAATATGTATGCTCGCAAACCTACCAGTGGCGGCTATTAGTGTACATGGTGGGTGCCATGCCCCCCTTAGTTTTTGCATCCATAAAAAACATGCTATATTTTAGGCTTAATTAGTGTTTAAATTAGAGATTTGCTCCTTCTTACCTATTAATTTGGTTCCATTCAAGTAATAGCCCCCTCTTAAATTATGCTCAACCTCCGCAACTTGGACCTACGATACTTTCTCGGATTAAGAAGTCTTCCAAACTAGAGATTCTTTGAAGATAGCCATAAAGCCCGAATCATCTTTTCCATGATACAGTCCTGGAGTGATAGAGACTGTCTAGATATTTTTCAATGTCCCTAGCTTTAGTTTCTATGTTGACATAATTAAGTGTAATATTTTAAAATATAGAAATTGTGAGGTCGGATGTTGTGAACTTTACAACTCAGCTTAATCTCCTACCAGACTGAAGAATAGTGATTCTTTCTAATCAATGTTTATATGACTGTAGATCTATCTGGTGTCAAGAAGCAAAATGGCAGTTATTTCTTCTAATTTTTCCCCAGTTTAAACAATATTGTCATACAAGCGTGTTACAATTCTCCATTAAATTACAGAGGAAGGGATCATTTGTGTTTTCCATATTTTGTTGTCCAAAATAAAGTAAACAAGGTGTTCACAGTCGTCATGCTCGCCGCAGAGCTGCCAATGCAAATCCTGCCCGTCTATCAATGCATGCATATTTTGCACTTCTAACATGTCTGCTCTATGGTATAGGATGTGCACGAGAATGCAATTTCATTACTAATTTGTATTCTGAATGCACATCATAAATCATGGCTTAATTACCTTCGGGTGCATCGACCGGCCAACCGTGAAAATGTTGATGGCACTAGCTTTCAACGCTCACAATTGTCTTCCTGTCATAAAACACTGCAATGCATCAGCGGTGCACAGATTTGAAGGCACTATCATCGGATGTCAGGGCTAGTTGTTGCTTTATAAGCACACCCTGCCTTCATTTCCATTTGCTCGACCACACTTATCCTCAAAGAAGCCATCTGCTACACGTTCATCTTCTAACGACGCTCATCTGCTTCATGTTTCAAAGGTTCATGCTAATTAAGTTATCCAATTTTTAGTATAAACTTTGCTTGTTGTCAGCATTTTTTTGCTAGCATCCACAACTTTGGATGCTATGATCTAAGATGCATGTATGCAAGCGTCTTGTAATGTTGTATTTCTCAAGCTGCTAATTACCTGGACACCAATGGCGATATTATTATTCCACGGGGATCTAGATGCTCCGATGGTTTGATAGAAGGAAATATTTATATACATGAAATATTCACACCACAACATCATTGATCTACTTATCTTTCCTTTTCTCCAGGTTCCATTTTAGAGCATACACATTTGTGAGGTGTAGAATTCCTCATGAGAGCACCATAAATAACGGATTTAAAGACATACAGTCTCATAGATTTTTTCCTGTAAGATCGTGTGAGTCGTTTCAGCTATTTAGAATTAGATAAAAAGGGGTGATGGATTCAAGTAGATGTCGCCGATGCTGGTTGGGACACCACTGCTCTTGTGTGGATGGGTTGTGTGTTGCAGATAGTATATTGCAACTACATTATTAGCTTGGAATTTAAGAGCCTAGGAGTCCTCAATTTGCTTGTTTACACTATTTTTTCCCTTTGAGCTTCATTGTTGCACTCCATTCCTGATGGATGAAAATGGGGTTTTGTCTTTACTCAAACTTTCTGAAGTTTGACCAAGTTCATAGAACAAAGTATAAGCATTCATACCAAATCAATATCATTAGATCAATCATGCAATATATTTTTGTATTTTATTATTTGGTACTGTAGTTGTTCTATTTTTTAATATAATTTCATTCAAACTTTATAAAGATTGACTTAAAACAAAAGTAATATGCAAACTAAAAGTAAACTAAGGTAGCATATTTTAAATTTACAAATATTTATTCCTCATTCTCTTACGGTATGTTTTTGACCTTTTTCTTTCTTTCAGGTTTGCCTCTACCCATTTGTGCAGTAAGTACAAGGTCTCACCATGTTGAAGACCACTTTCAATTATTTCATTTTCATTATCATTTTGTTACATTCTACATTATGGGGACTTGAGGTGATTTGTCAGTTGTATGTCATAGCTTCACTATTATTTTATTAGCTCCATACTAAATGTAGCATGTATCAATTAGATTGTGGTGTTTACCTTAAAAAATGGTTACAAGAAGTCACAGTGGCACAAGTTATGCGAGGTTGCCTTCTTGATACATGATGATGTATCCTTGTGAAGTACTCCTTTCGTCCCAAATTATTTATCGCAAATTTGTCTAGATAAGGATATATCTACTTGTTTTCAGTATAGATACATCCTTATCTACACAAATCTGCAACAAGTATTTTGGGACGGAGGAAGATGCACAACATCATTGAAGATTTGATTAGGCTTAAGACATAAGGAGACATAATGCTTATATCCGAATGTTAATGCGCATAGTTTGTCGCTTCTGTAAAATCTGGAATGATTAGAATAGTGAGACATGCTCAATGTTACTTATTTTCACATTTTCTTTTATATGAATTCAGACCAATGATCAAGTTGTTGTTTATGTGTGTTGATTGACTGCCATTCTATAAGACAAAATCTAATAACATATTGTTGTACGTAATGTTTTTTTTAAATGTGTATGGTCTAGAATTCCATTGTGTGTGCATGCTTGATAGGATATCCGGTGCCCATATGGAAAGAGTATGTAAAGCAATGTTTTGTTGGGATTATGATTTGGAGCTACAGTATTACACTTTTTTGTTGAGTTTATGTAAATAATTGTATCTTGACTAGGATTAAGAAGTTTCGTTTTACACTTACATGTGCGCTATATATGCAAAGACATGTTTTATTCGGATTATGATTTGGAGCTATATTATTAAACTTTTTGTTTACTTTATTTAAATAATTGTATCTTGACTAGGATATATGAGAAATTTTGTTTTACACTTACACGTGCGTTGCACATGCACGCTAACTAGTTAGCATAGGGATGCTTCGAGTGAATGACCAGCTGGATCTGAAACATTTGCGCGGGATTGGCTTGTCGATGTGGACGCCAAGAGCATCCAGAGGAATGATAGGTTCATTTTTTATCACTACTGAAGTCAATGAATGCGTGAGTAAGAAAACACGTGAATAATAGGTGAGTTTAATTCACGGGATGCCTGGACACGCCAAGCTGGACCTGAAACGTCCGCCCGGTCAATCGGGTTGCCCAGATCATCCAAAGGAATGTGCTCAATGAGCCTCCCAGCCAAGGTATAACGCATTGCTTGTTGCTCCCAATTGCGAGAGCTCCTATATCGCGCCTTTAGGAGCGTGTATATAGCTCACTATGTGCGACACACTACTGAGTCAACTTGTTAGTAGCTATTAACGTTACTTTGTTCCTTAATTTTTTTCCTGTTTTATGTACTTTTTACTTTCATTTGTATTTAAAAGATAAATTACATATAGATATTTAAAATTGCTTTACTTAAATGTAAGAACTGCTCATAGTGCATTTAGCACACAATTTTTTAGAAAATGATGATAGTATTCAAAGAAATGTTTATGACATTCAATAAATGCTCACCTTTTATAAAAGTGTTTATAATAATTGGAAAAATATTCCCACATTCTTAAGATAAATATTCACGTATATTTAGAAAGTTATGTCGTACCATTTGAAAATATGTTCATCATTTCTTAATGTTTATATCTGTAAAAAGAGGTCTGCATAAGTTTCTTTAAATGTTTCATACCATAGAATAAAAATCCAGGACATTTAGAAAACACTCACACATTTAAAAATTAAGTTCGTGGCACTTTAAAAAAGCTAATCTTATATATTAATGGGAAATATTAAAACTATAATTAATACATTAAAATAACACAATGTGTATTTGAAAAAATTTGGTTGCGAAATTATTAAAATTATTCATGCCATTCAAACAAATGTCTGTGACATTTAGTCAATATTCACAAGTTTAAAAAATATGTTCATGCAATTTATAGAGAATGTGTATAAAATATTTTAAAAATCTTTCCATAATATTTAAAAATAAAATTGTACCATTCAAATTTTTCGTAATGACATTCGTAAAAGGGTCACATGTTTAAGAATATGTTCGATAAAAATAATGATGTAAAACATAAGCAAAAAATTTGCACATTTTTTAAGAAAGTTCATAAATTTTTGTAGTTTTTTAATATTTGTTTAAATTATTCACTTTGTAGTTAATAATGTTTTATGTGCATTTTGCAAATATTTATCATATTTTATGATAAATGTTTAATATGTATTGATAAAAAGTTTGACGTATATTTAAAAAATAGAAAACATAATAAAATAAAAAACTGAGTAAACTATTGAAAACCGATAAATAAAACACATGGAAAAACCGGTTTAACCCATTTCAAAAAAGCCATGCAAGAAGATGAAGTGAATGACCGGCCCAGTAAAGGATATAGAAAAAAGGCGAATAACGAAGGTATGTCAAGTTAGGGATTCCTAGCGAACGACCAGCTAGATTTAAATTTTTTGCGCGGGATTGGCTGGTTCATCTGGACACAAAGCGCACCCAGAGGAATAATAGCTCCAATTTTATCGCTAGTGAAATTAATGAATCAGTAAGCAAACAAATATGCAATAACGGGTGGATTAATTTCATCTCACTGTCTCGAGCTAACACCCAACTGGATCTATAATTTTCACTTGGACACAAAGAGCCTCCAGAGGAATAATAGCTCCATTTTATTGCTGGTGAAATTAATGAATGGGTGAGCAAAATAGATACGCATAACGGGTGGATTAATTTCATCTCATGGGATGCCTCGAGCTAACACCCAGTTGGATCTAAATTTTTTGCGCGGGATTGTCTGGTTGATCTGGACACAAAGAGCATCTAAGGGAAAAATAACTCCATTTTATCGCTAGTGAAATTAATGAATCAATGAGCAAAAAGATTGCAACGGTTGGATTAATTTCATGTCACGGGATGCCTCAAACTAACACAGAGTTGGACCTGAAATGTTCGCGCGGCATTGACCTATTGATCTAGGTGTCAGAGCATCCAAAGTAGCAACTGGTACATCTTTACTAAATTAATGAATGAGTGAGAAAAAAGATACACAATAATAAGGGGATTTAAGTTCACGAGATGCCTTGACCTAACACCTAGCTGGACCTAAAACGTTTGTGCGGGATTGACCTATTGATCTGGGTGCCGAGACAACGAAAAGGAGTAATGGGTCCATTTTTACTGAAATTAATGAATTAGTGAGCAAAAAGATACGCACCAACGGTTAAATTTCATCTCCCGGGAAGCCTCAAGCTAACATCCAACTAGACCTGAATTGTTCGTGCGGGATTGACCTAATAATCTGGGTGCCGAGAGCATCCAAAGGAGCAATGAGTCCATTTTTAACTAAATTAATGAATTAGTGAGCAAAAAGATATTTATTAATAAGTAAATTTAAATCTGGGTGCCGAGAGCTTCCAAAGGAGCAAAAAAAGAAGAAACAAATAACAGGCTAACATCAATTATGGGATGGCTCAAGCGAACGACCAGCTGAATCTGAAACGTTCGCGCGGAATTGCCTTGTCGCTCCGAGAGCATGCAAAGCAATAACTACACTTTTGTTTTTATCGAAATCAATGAACGAGTGAGCAAAAAAAACACACGAATAAATGACTAACGTTAACTTAGGGGATGCCTCAAGGACTAGCTGAAATATTTGCGCGGGATTGACATGTCGATCCTAGCGTCTAGAGCATCCATAGGAGCAACATCTCCATTCTTTTCTTTACTGAAATCAATGAATTAGTGAGCAAAAAAAGAACGCGAATAACTGGAGTATGTAAGCTCAAAGGATACCTCGAGCGCACGGTCAGCAGGATCTGAAACATTTGTGCATGATTGGCTTCTCAATCTAGACGCCGAGAGCATCCGGAGAAATAACAACTCCATTTTTACCACTACTGAAGTCAATGAATGCTTGAGTAAAACACACGTGAATAACGGGTGGATTCTAATTCACTGCATGCCTCTAGACACCCAACTGGACCTAAAATCTTCGCACGGGAGATCGTGATGCCGAGAGCATCCAAAGAAACATGGGTCCATTTTTTAATTATTGAAATTAATGAATGATGAGCTAAAAGCTACGAATGTCAACCGGGGGATTCCTAGCGAACAACTAGCTGGATCTAATTGTTTTGCGCGGGATTGGTTGGTTGATCTGGACACAAAGCGCATCTAGAGGAATAATAGCTCCAATTTTATCGCTAGTGCAATTAATGAATCAGTGAGCAAAAAGATACACAAGAATTGGTGGATTAATTTCGCCTCACTGTCTCGAGCTAACACCTAGCTGGATCTAAATTTTTTACTTGGACAAAAAGAGCATCCAGAGGAATAATAGCTCCATTTTATCACCGGTGAAATTAATGAATGAGTGAGCAAAAATATATACAATAACGGGTTGATTAATTTCATCTCACGAGATGCCCCGAGCTAACACCAAGCTGGATCTAATGTTTTGCGCGGAATTGCTCGGTTGATCTGGACACAAAGAACATCTAAGGGAGTAATAGCTCCATTTTATCACTAGTGAAAATAATGAATCAGTGAGCAAAAAGATACGCAATAACGGTTGGATTAATTTCATATCACGGGATGCCTCAAACTTACAGCCAGTTGGACCTAAAATGTCCGCGCGACATTGACCTATTGATCTGGGTGTCGAGATCATCCAAAGTAGCAACGGGTTCATTTTTACTGAATTACTGAATGAGTGAGAAAAATGATACACAATAACAAGTGGATTCAAGTTCACGAGATGCCTCGACCTAACACCCAGCTACACCTAAAACGTTCTTGTTGGATTGACCTATTGATCTGGGTGCCAAGAGCATCAAAAGGAGCAATGTGTCTATTTTTACTGAAATTAATGAATGAGTGAGAAAAAGTATGCGCACCAACGATTGAATTTCATCTCATGGGATGCCTCGAGCTAGCACCCAGCTGGACCTGAAACGTTCGCCTAGAATTGACCTAATAATTTGGGTGCCGAGAGCATCCAAAGGAGCAATGGGTCCACTTTTAGTGAAATGAATGAATTAGTGAGCAAAAAGTTACGTAATAACGAGTGAATTTAAATTTGGATGCCGAGAGCTTCCAAAGGAGCAAAACAGAAGACATAAATAAAGGGCTAACTCATGGGACGGCTCGAGCGAATGACCAGATGAATCTAAAACGTTCACGCCGGATTGCCTTGTCGATTCGAGAGCATGCAAAGCAATAACTACACTTTTATTGTTATCAAAATCAATGAACGAGTGAGCAAAATTATACACGAATAAACGACTAACATTAACTTAGGGGATGCCTCGAGGGCCAGCTGAAACATTTGCGCGGGATTGACATCTCCATCCTAGCGTCTAGAGCATCCATAGGAGGAACATCTTCATTCTTTTCTTTACTGAACTCAATGAATGAGTGAGCGAAAAAAGAACACGAATAACGGGAGTATGTCAGCTCACAGGATACCTCAAGAGCCTGGTCAGCTGGATCTGATACATTTGCGCTGAATTGGCTTCTCGATCTAGACGCCGAGAGCATCCAGAGAAATAACAACTCCATATTTATCACCACAGAAGTCAATCAACGCTTGAGTAAAAAAACACGTCAATAATGGGTGAATTTTAATTCACGGCATGCCTCGAGACACCCAGTTGGACCTAAATTCTTCGCGTGAACGATCGGGATGCCGAGAGCATGCAAAGGTACACGTTTCCATTTTTAAATTACTGAAATTAATGAATGATGAGCGAAAAGATACGCAATAATAACGCCCAACTGGACCCAACAACGAAGACAGGTCTCAGGCTGCCAGGGCAGTGGCTTGGGGCTAAGCCTTGAATCCTTTGTACACTGTAGCAAATTTTATACTATGTATTATTTTAGTCAGTATCTTGACTGTAGTATGCCTGGGTCCTGCGTGTATCCTGGCTTCGGCACTGACATGACATGAAACATTCGTGCGGGATTGGCTTGTTGACCTGGATGCCCAGATAAATAAAAACCCAACTTTTGTTATTACTGAAATAAGTGAACGAATGAGGAAAAAAGGACACAAATAACAAGTGAATTTCAGCTCGTGGGATGCCTCGATCTAACTCCTAGCTGGACGTGAAATATTCGGACGGGATAGGCTTCACATAAAAAACAACTCCATTTTTGTTCTTACCAAAATAAATGAACTATTGAGCGAAAAAAGGAAACATATTAGTATTAGCCCAAGGGATGCTTTGAGCAAATGACCAGCTGGATTTTAAACATTTACGCCGGATTGGCTTATCGATGTGGACGCCAAGAGTATCCATAGGAATAAGAAGTCCATTTTTATTACTACCGAAGTCAATGAATACGTGAGTACGAAAACACGTGAATAACGGGTGAATTTAATTCACGGGATGCGTGGACCCACCAAGTTAGACCTAAAACGTCCGCCCGGTTGATCGAGTTGCCGAGGTCATCCAAAGGAATGTGCTCAATGAGCCTCCCAGCCAAGGAATAACGCATAGCAGGTCGCTCCCAATTGTGAGGGCTCCTGTGTCGCACCTCTAGGAGTGTGTATATAGCTCACTATGTGCGACGCACTACTGAGTCAACGTGTTAGTAGCTATGAACGTCTTTGTTCTTCCATTTTTTCCTGTTTTATGTACTTTTTACTTTCATTTGTATTTCAAAGAAAAATTACATATAGATATTTAAAATTGCTTCACTTAAATGTAAGAACTGCTCATCATGTATTTAGCACACATTTTTTAGAAAATGTTGATAGTATTTTAGAAAATTGTGTCATACCATTCAAAAATATTTTAGTCATTTTTTAAAGTTTATATATGTAAAAAAAGAGTGCATAAGTTTTTTATATGTTTCATACCATTGAAAAAAAACAGGAAATTTAGAACATATTCACACAATTAAAAATTATGTTCATGGCACTTAAAAAAACGCTAATTGTATATATTCACAGGAAATAATAAAACTATAGTTAATACAATTAATTGAACTCATTGTGTATTTGAAAATATTTAATATCTATTCATAGAAAATGTTTCAAAAATGTATTCGAAAAAATGTTAATTCTAAAGAATGATAGAAAATACTAAAGAATGCATAGAAATGATACTTTTTTAATATACCTTCACCGCACATGAATTGTTTTATGAAATGTGAAAATTTGGTTGCAAAATTATCAAAATTATTCATGCTATTCAAAAAAAAATCTCTGACATTTAGTCAATATTCACAAGGTTAAAAAATATGTTCATGCACTTTATAGAGAATGTGTATAAAATATGTAGAAAACTCTTTCCATAATTTTTAAAAATAATTTTGCACCGTTCAAATATTTCGTAATGGCATTCGTAAAATGGTCACATGTTAAATATAAATTTGATAAAAATAATGATGCAAAACATAACCAAAAATAATGCGGCATTGTTTGGTTGATCTGGACACAAAGAGCATCTAAGGGAATAATAGCTCCATTTTATCGCTAATGAAATTAAATAATAAATGAGCAAACATATACGCGATAATGGTTGGATTAATTTCATGTCACGGGATGCCTTGAACCAACACCCAGTTGGACATGAAATGTTCACGCGGCATTGACCTATTGATCAGGGTGTCGAGAGCATCCAAAGTAGCAACGGGTCCATTTTTACTGAAATAATGAATAAGTGAGTAAAAAGATACGCAATAACAAGTGGATTTATGTTCACAAGATGCCTCGACCTAACGACCAGCTGGACCTAAAACGTTTGTGCGGGATTGACCTATTGACCTGGGTGCCGAGAGCATCAAAAGAAGCAATGGGTCCATTTCTACTGAAATTAATGAATGAGTGAGCAAAACAATACACACCAACGGTTTAATTTCATCTCACGGGATGCCTCGAGCTAACACTCAACTGGACCTGAAACGTTCGCGCGAGATTGACCTAATAATTTGGGTGACGAGAGCATCGAAAGGTGCAACGGGTCCATTTTACTTAAATTAATGAATTAGTGAGCAAAAAGGTACGTAATAACGAGTGAATTTAAATTTGTGTGCCGAGAGCTTCCAAAGGAGCAAAACAGAAGACATAAATAATGTGCTAACTCATCAGATGGCTCGAGCAAACGACCAGCTGAATCGGAAATGTTAGCGCCGGATTGCCTTGTCGATTTGAGAGCAATAACTAAACTTTTATTGTTATCAAAATCAATGAACGAGTGAGCAAAAAACACACGAATAAACGGCTAATGTTAACTTAGGGGATGCCTCGAGATCCAGCTAAAACGTTTGTGTGGGATTGGCATGTCCATCCTAGCATCTAGAGCATCCATAGGAACAACATCTCCATTCTTTTATTTACTAGACTCAACGAATGAGCGAGCGAACAAAGAACACGAATAACGGGAGTATGTGAACTCAAAGGATACCTCGGGCGCACGGTCTGCTAGATCTGAAACATTTGCGCCGGATTGGCTTCTCGATCTAGACGCCGAGAGCATCCAGAGAAATAACAACTCCATTTTTATCACTACTGAAGTCAATGAACGCTTGAGTAAAAAAACGTAAATGACAGGTGAATTTTAATTCACGGCATGCCTCGAGACGCCGAGCCGGACCTAAAATCTTCGCGCGAACGATCGAGTTGTTGAGAGCATCCAAAGGAACATGTTTCCATTTTTTAATACTGAAATTAATGAATGATGCGCGAAAAGATACACAATAATAACGCCCAACTGGACCCAACAACGAAGACAGGTCTCCGGCTGCCAGGGCAGTGGCTTGGGGCTAAGCATTGAAACTTTTGTTCACTGTAGCAAATTTTATACTATGTATTATTCTAGTCAGTATCTTGACTGCAGTATGCCTGGGTCCTTCCTGTATCCTGGCTTCGCCACTGGCTTTGCATGAAATATTTGTGCAGGATTGGCCTGTCGACCCGGATGCCGAGGGCATCCAGACAAATAGAAACTCAACTTTTGTTATTATTGAAATAAGTGAATGAATGAGGAAAAAAGGAAACAAATAATGAGTGAATTTCAGCTCGTGGGATGCCTGGATCTAACGCCTAGCTGGACGTGAAATGTTCGCATGGGATGGGCTTCACAAAAAAAACAACTCCTTTTTTGTTATTACCAAAATAAATGAACTATTGAGCGAAAAAGGAAACATATTAGTATTAGCCCAAGGGATGCTTTGAGCAAATGACCAGCTGAATTTGAAACATTTACGCCAGATTGGCTTGTCGATGTGGCCGCCAAGAGCATCCATAGGAATAACAAGTTCATTTTTATCACTACTGAAGTCAATGAATACGTGAGTTATAAAACTCGTGAATAACGGTTGAAATTAATTCACGGGATGCATGGACACACCAAGTTGGACCTAAAACGTTCGCCCGGTCGATCGAGTTGCCGAAGTCATCCAAAGGAATGTGCTCAATGAGCCTCCCAGCCAAGGAATAACACATAACAAGTCGCTCCCAATTGTGAGGGCTCCTGTGTCGTACCTTTAGGAGCGCGTATATAGCTCACTATGTTCGACGCACTACTGAGTCAACATGTTAGTAGCTATGAACGTGTTTGTTCATTCATTTTTTCCTGTTTTATGTACGTTTTTACTTTCATTAGTATTTCAAAGAAAAATAACATATAGATATTTAAAATTGCTTTACTTAAATGTAAGAACTGCTCATCATGCATTTAGCACAATTTTTTTCGAAAATGCTGATAGTATTCACTTAATTTCAGAAAATTGTGTCGTACCATTCAAAAATATGTTCGTCATTTATTAATGTTTACATATGTAAAAAAAAGTGTGCATAAGATTTTTAAAAAATTTCATACCATTGAAAAAAATATAGGACATTTAGAACATATTCACACATTAAAAAAATTATGTTCATGGCACTTAAAAAAAACTCCTGTTTTATATATTCACTGGAAATAATAAAACTATAGTTAATACAATTAATAGAACTCAATGTGCATTTGAAAATATTTAACATCTATTCATAGAAAATGTTTGAAAAATGTATTTGAAAAAATGTTCATCTTGAAGAAAGATTGAAAATACTAAAGAATGCAAAGAAATGATACTTTCTTAATATACCTTCACCGCACATGAATTGTTTTATGAAATGTGAAAATTTGGTTGCAAAATTATAAAAATTATTCATTCCGTTCAAAAAAATGTCTCTGAGATTTAGTCAATATTTACAAGGTTGAAAAATATGTTCATGCACTTTATAGAGAATGTGTATAAAATATGTAGGAAACTCTTTCCATAATTTTAAAAACTAATTTTGCACCGTTCAAATATTTCGTAATGGCATTCGTTAATTGGTCACATGTTAAATATAAATTTGATAAAAATAATGATGCAAAACATAAACAAAAATAATGCGGCATTGTCTGGATGATCTGGACACAAAGATCATCTAAGGTAATAATAGCTCCATTTTATCGCTAGTGAAATTTATGAATAAATGAGCAAACAGATATGCGATAATGGTTGGATTAATTTCATGTCACGGGATGCCTTTAACTAACACCCAGTTGGACATGAAATGTTTGCGCGGCATTGACCTATTGATCAGGGTGTCGAGAGCATCAAAAGTAGCAACAGGTCAATTTTTATTGAAATTAATGAATGAGTGAGTAAAAAGATACGCAATAAAAAGTGGATTTAAGTTCACAAGATGCCTCGACCTCACACCCAGCTGGACCTAAAACGTTTGTGTGGGATTGACCTATTGATCTGGGTGCCGAGAGCATCAAAGAAGCAATGGGTCCATTACGAAAATAATGAATGAGTGAGCAAAAAAATACGCACCAACGGTTGAATTTCATCTCATGGGATGTCTCGAGCTAACACTCAATTGGACCTGAAACGTTCGCGCGAGATTGACCTAATAATCTGGGTGACGAGAGCATCCAAAGGAGCAATGGGTCCATTTTTACCGAAATTAATGAATTAGTGAGCAATAAGGTACGTAATAACGAGTGAATTTAAATCTGGGTACCGAGAGCTTCCAAAGGAGGAAAACAGAAGACATAAATAACGGGCTAACTCATGGGATGGCTCGAGCAAACGACCAGCTGAATCTGAAACGTTTGCGCCTGATTGCCTTGTCGATTCGAGAGCATGCAAATAAATAACTACACTTTTATTGTTATCAAAATCAGTGAACGAGTGAGCAAAAGAAGACACGAATAAACGGCTAATGTTAACTTAGGGGATGCCTCGAGGTCCAGCTAAAACGTTTGCATGGGATTGGCATGTCCATCCTAGCGTCTAGAGCATCCATAGGAGCAACATCTCCATTTTTTCTTTAATGGACTCAATGAATGAGCGAGCGAACAAAGAACACGAATAACGGGAGTATGTCAGCTCAAAGGATACCTCGAGCGCATGGTCAGCTGGATCTGAAACATTTGAGCTGGATTGGCTTCTTGATCTAGACGCCGAGGGCATGCAGAGAAATAACAACTCCATTTTTATCACTACTGAAGTCAATGAACGCTTGAGCAAAAAAACACATGAATGACGGGTGAATTTTAATTCACGGCATGCCGCAAGACGCCCAGCTGGACCTAAAATCTTCGCGCGAACGATCGGGATGCCGAGAGCATCCAAAGGAACATGTTTCCATTTTTTAACTACTGAAATTAATGAATGACGAGCGAAAAGATACGCAATAATAACGCCCAACTGGACCCAACAAAGAAGATAGGTCTCAGGCTACCAGGGCAGTGGCTTGGGGCTAAGCCTTGAATATTTTGTTCACAGTAGCAAATTTTATACTATGTATTATTTTAGTCGGTATCTTGACTGCAGTATGCCTGGGTCCTTTTTGTATCCTGGCTTCGCCACTGGCTTGATATGAAACATTTGTGCGGGATTGGCCCGTCGACCCGGATGCCGAAGGCATCCAGATAAATAGAAACTCAACTTTTGTTATTACTGAAATAAGTGAATGAATGAGGAAAAAAGGACACAAATAACGAGTGAATTTCAGCTCGTGGGATGCCTCGATCTAACGCCTAGCTGAACTGGAAATGTTCGCATGGGATGGGCTTCACATAAAAAACAACTCATTTTTTGTGCTTACCAAAATAAATGAACTATTGAGCGAAAAAAGGAAACATATTAGTATTATCCCAAGTGATGCTTTGAGCAAATGACCAGCTGGATTTGAAACATTTACGCCGGATTGGCTTGACGATGTGGACGCCAAGAGCATCCATAGGAATAACAGGTCCATTTTTATCACTACTGAAGTCAATGAATACGTGAGAACGAAAACACGTGAATAAGGGTGAATTTAATATATGGGATGCATGGACACACCAAGTTGGACCTAAAACGTTCGCCCGGTCGATCGAGTTGCAGAAGTCATCCAAAGGAATGTGCTCAATGAGCCTCCCAACCAAGGAATAACGCATAGCAGGTCGCTCCCAATTGTGAGGGCTCCTGTGTCGCACCTTTAGGAGCGGATATATAGCTCACTACGTGCGACGCACTACTGAGTCAACCTGTTAGTAGCTATGAAAGTGTTTGTTCATTCATTTTTCCTATTTTATGTACTTTTTTCTTTCGTTAGTATTTCAAAGAAAAAATACATATAGATATTTAAAATTGCTTTACTTAAATGTAAGAACTGTTCATCATGCATTTAGCACAATTTTTTTTACAAAATGCTTATAGTATTCTCGTAATTTTAGAAAATTGTGTCGTACCATTCAAAAATATGTTCATCATTTCTTAATGTTTATATATGTAAAAAACGTGTGCATAAGTTTTTTTAAACGTTTCATACCATTGAAAAAAAATTACAGGACATTTAGAACATATTCACACATTAAAAATTTATGTTCATGGCACTTAAAAAAAACTCTATTTTTTGTATTCACGGGAAATAATAAAACTATAGTTCATACAATTAATGGAACTCAATGTGTATTTGAAAATATTTAACATCTATTCATAGAAAATATTTCAAAAATGTATTCGAAAAAATGTTAATATTGAAGAAAGATAGGAAATACTAAGGAATGCAAAGAAATGATACTTTTTTAATATACCTTCACCGCATATGAATTGTTTTATGAAATGTGAAAATTTGGTTGCAAAATTATAAAAATTATTCATTCCATTCAAAAAAATGTCTCTAACATTTAGTCAATATTTACAAGGTTAAAAAATATGTTCATGCACTATATAGAGAATGTGTATAAATTATGAAGAAAACTCTTTCCATAAATTTTTGAAATAATTTTGCACCGTTCAAATATTTCGTAATGGCATTCGTTAATTGGTCACATGTTAAATATAAATTTGATAAAATAATGATGCAAAACATAACCAAAAATAATGCGGCATTGTCTGGATGATCTGGACACAAAGAGCATCTAAGGGAATAATAGCTCCATTTTATCGCTAGTGAAATTAATGAAAAAATGAGCAAACAGATACGCGATAATGGTTGGATTAATTTCATGTCACGGGATGCCTTTAATTAAAACCCAGTTGGACATGAGATGTTTGCGCGGCATTGACCTATTGATCAGGGTGTCGAGAGCATCAAAAGTAGCAACGGGTTCATTTTTACTGAAATTAATGAATGAGTGAGTAAAAAGATACGCAATAACAAGTGGATTTAAGTTCACAAAATGCCTCGACCTAACACCCAGCTGGACCTAAAACGTTTGTGCGGGATTGACCTATTGATCTGGGTGCCGAGAGCATCAAAAGAAGCAATGGGTCCATTTTTACTGAAATTAATGAATGAGTGAGCAAAACAATACGCACCAACGGTTGAATTTCATCTCACGGGATGCCTCGAGCTAACACCCAACTGGACCTGAAACGTTCGCGCGAGATTGACCAAATAATTTGGGTGGCGAGAGCATCCAAAGGAGCACTGGGTCCATTTTTACCGACATTAATGACAAGTAAATTTAAATATGTGTGCCGAGAGCTTCCAAAGGAGGAAAACATAAGACATAAATAACGGGATAACTCATGGGATGGCTCGAGCAAACGACCAGCTGATGAAACGTTCGTGCCCGATTGCCTTGTCGATTCGAGAGCATACAAAGAAATAACTACACTTTTATTGTTATCAAAATCAATGAACGAGTGAGCAAAAAAAGACACGAATAAACGGCTAATGTTAACTTAGGGGATGCTTCGAGGTCCAGCTGAAACGTTTGCGTGGGATTGGCATGTCCATCCTAGCGTCTAGAGCATCCATTGGAGCAACATCTCCATTATTTTCTTTACTGGACTCAATGAATGAGTGAGCGAAAAAAACACGAATAACGGGAGTATGTCAGCTCAAAGTATACCTCGAACGCACAGTCAGCTGGATCTGAAACATTTGCGCTAGATTGACTTCTCGATCTAGACACCGAGAGCATCCAGAGAAATAACAACTCCATTTTTATCACTACTGAAGTCAATGAACGCTTGAGTAAAAAACACGTGAATAACCGGTAAATTTTAATTCACGGCATGCCACGAGACGCCCAACTGGACCAAAAATCTTAGCGCGAACGATCGGGATGCCGAGAGCATCCAAAGGAACATGGTTCCATTTTTTAATTACTGAAATTAATGAATGATGAGCGAAAAGATATGCAATAAAAACGCCCAATTGGACCCAACAACGAAGACATGTCTCAGGCTGCCAGGTCAGTCGCTTGGGGCTAAGCCTTGAATCCTTTGTTCACTGTAGAAAAATTTATACTATGTATTATTTTAGTCAGTATCTTGACTGCAGTATGCCTGGGTCCTGCTTGTATCATGTCTTCGCCACTGGCTTGACATGAAACATTTGTGCGGGATTGGCCTGTCGACCCGGATGCGGAGGGCATCCAGATAAATAGAAACTCAACTTTTGTTATTACTGAAATAAGTGAATGAATGAGGAAAAAAGGACACAAATAACGAGTGAATTTCAGCTCGTGGGATGCCTCGATCTAACGCCTTGCTGGACGTGAAATGTTCGCATGGGATGGGCTTCACATAAAAAACAACTCCATTTTTGTTCTTACCAAAATAAATGAACTATTGCGCAAAAAAAGGAAACATATTAGTATTAGCCCAAGGGATGCTTTGAGCAAATGACCAGCTGGATTTGAAACATTCACGCCGGATTGGCTTGTCGATGTGGACGCCAAGAGCATCCATAGGAATAACAGGTCCATTTTTATCACTATTGAAGTCAATGAATATGTGAGTAAGAAAACACGTGAATAACGGGTGAATTTAATTCACGGGATGAGTGGACACACCAAGTTTGACAGAAAACGTCCGCCCGATCGATCGAGTTGCCGAAGTCATCCAAAGGAATGTGCTCAATGAGCCTCCCAGCCAAGGAATAACGCATAGCAGGTCGCTCCCAATTGTGAGGGCACTTGTGTTGCACCTTTAGGAGCACGTATATAGGTCACTATGTGCGACGCACTACTGAGTCAACCTGTTAGTAGCTATGAACGTGTTTGTTCATTCATTTTTTTCCTGTTTTATGTACTTTTTTACTTTCATTAGTATTTCAAAGAAAAATTACATATAGATATTTAAAATTGCTTTACTGAAATGTAAGAACTTCCGATGATGCATTTAGCACACATTTTTTTAGAAAAGGCTGATAGTATTCACGTAATTTTAGAAAATTGTGTCGTACCATTCGAAATATATTCATCATTTCTAAATGATTATATATGTAAAGAAAAGCATGCATAAGTTTTTATAAATGTTTCATACCATTGCAAAAAAATACAGGACATTTAGAACATATTCACACATTAAAAATTTATGTTCATGGCACTTTAAAAAAATACTAATTTCATATATTCACGGGAAAGAATAAAACTATAGTTAATACAATTAATAGAACTCAATGTGTATTTGAAAATATTTAACATCTATTCATAGAAAATGTTTCAAAAATGTATTCAAAAAAATGTTAATCTTGATGAAAGATAGAAAATACTAAAGAATGCAAAGAAATGATACTTTTTTAATATACCTTCACCGCACAAGAATTGTTTTAGGAAATGTGAAATTTTGGTTGCAAAATTATAAAAAATATTCATGCCATTCAGAAAAATGTCTCTGACATTTAGTCAATATTCACAAGGTTAAAAAAATATGTTCATGCACTTTATAGAGAATATGTGAGTAAGAAAACACGTGAATAACGGGTGAATTTAATTCACGGGATGAGTGGACACACCAAGTTTGACAGAAAACGTCCGCCCGATCGATCGAGTTGCCGAAGTCATCCAAAGGAATGTGCTCAATGAGCCTCCCAGCCAAGGAATAACGCATAGCAGGTCGCTCCCAATTGTGAGGGCACTTGTGTTGCACCTTTAGGAGCACGTATATAGGTCACTATGTGCGACGCACTACTGAGTCAACCTGTTAGTAGCTATGAACGTGTTTGTTCATTCATTTTTTTCCTGTTTTATGTACTTTTTTACTTTCATTAGTATTTCAAAGAAAAATTACATATAGATATTTAAAATTGCTTTACTGAAATGTAAGAACTTCCGATGATGCATTTAGCACACATTTTTTTAGAAAAGGCTGATAGTATTCACGTAATTTTAGAAAATTGTGTCGTACCATTCGAAATATATTCATCATTTCTAAATGATTATATATGTAAAGAAAAGCATGCATAAGTTTTTATAAATGTTTCATACCATTGCAAAAAAATACAGGACATTTAGAACATATTCACACATTAAAAATTTATGTTCATGGCACTTTAAAAAAATACTAATTTCATATATTCACGGGAAAGAATAAAACTATAGTTAATACAATTAATAGAACTCAATGTGTATTTGAAAATATTTAACATCTATTCATAGAAAATGTTTCAAAAATGTATTCGAAAAAATGTTAATCTTGAAGAAAGATAGAAAATACTAAAGAATGCAAAGAAATGATACTTTTTTAATATACCTTCACCGCACAAGAATTTTTTTAGGAAATGTGAAATTTTGGTTGCAAAATTATAAAAAATATTCATGCCATTCAGAAAAATGTCTCTGACATTTAGTCAATATTCACAAGGTTAAAAAAATATGTTCATGCACTTTATAGAGAATATGTGAGTAAGAAAACACGTGAATAACGGGTGAATTTAATTCACGGGATGAGTGGACACACCAAGTTTGACAGAAAACGTCCGCCCGATCGATCGAGTTGCCGAAGTCATCCAAAGGAATGTGCTCAATGAGCCTCCCAGCCAAGGAATAACGCATAGCAGGTCGCTCCCAATTGTGAGGGCACTTGTGTTGCACCTTTAGGAGCACGTATATAGGTCACTATGTGCGACGCACTACTGAGTCAACCTGTTAGTAGCTATGAACGTGTTTGTTCATTCATTTTTTTCCTGTTTTATGTACTTTTTTTACTTTCATTAGTATTTCAAAGAAAAATTACATATAGATATTTAAAATTGCTTTACTGAAATGTAAGAACTTCCGATGATGCATTTAGCACACATTTTTTTAGAAAAGGCTGATAGTATTCACGTAATTTTAGAAAATTGTGTCGTACCATTCGAAATATATTCATCATTTCTAAATGATTATATATGTAAAGAAAAGCATGCATAAGTTTTTATAAATGTTTCATACCATTGCAAAAAAATACAGGACATTTAGAACATATTCACACATTAAAAATTTATGTTCATGGCACTTTAAAAAAATACTAATTTCATATATTCACGGGAAAGAATAAAACTATAGTTAATACAATTAATAGAACTCAATGTGTATTTGAAAATATTTAACATCTATTCATAGAAAATGTTTCAAAAATGTATTCGAAAAAATGTTAATCTTGAAGAAAGATAGAAAATACTAAAGAATGCAAAGAAATGATACTTTTTTAATATACCTTCACCGCACAAGAATTGTTTTAGGAAATGTGAAATTTTGGTTGCAAAATTATAAAAAATATTCATGCCATTCAGAAAAATGTCTCTGACATTTAGTCAATATTCACAAGGTTAAAAAAATATGTTCATGCACTTTATAGAGAATGTGTATAAAATATGTAGAAAACTCTTTTGATAATTTTAAAAAATAATTTTGCACCGTTCAAATATTTCGTAGTGGCATTCGTAAATTGGTCACATGTTAAATATAAAGTTGATAAAAATGATGATGCAAAACATAACCAAAAATAATGTGGCATTGTCTGGATGATCTGGACACAAAGAGCATCTAAGGGAATTATAGCTCCATTTTATCGCTATTGAAATTAATGAATAAATGAGCAAACAGATACGCGATAATGGTTGTTTTAATTTCATGTCACGAGATGCCTTTAACTAACACCCAGTTGGACATGAAATGTTTGCGTGACATTGACCTATTGATCAGGGTGTCGAGAGCATCAAAAGTAGCAACGGGTCAATTTTTACTGAAATAAATGAATGAGTGAGTAAAAAGATACGCAATAACAAGTGGATTTAAGTTCGCAAGATGCCTTGACGTAACACCCAGCTGGACCTAAATCGTTTGTGCGGGATTGACCTATTGGGTGCCGAGAGCATCAAAAGAAGCAATGGGTCCATTTTTACTGAAATCAATGAATGAGTGAGCAAAACAATACGCACGAACGATTGAATTTCATCTCACGGGATGCCTCGAGCTACCACCCAATTGGACATGAAACGTTCGCCCGAGATTGACCTAATAATTTGGGTGACGAGAACATCCAAAGGAGCAATGGGTCCATTTTTACTTAAATTAATGAATTAGTGACAAAAAGGTGTGTAACAACGAGTAAATTTAAATCCGGGTGCTGAGAGTTTCCAAAGGAGGAAAACAGAAGACACAAATAACGGGCTAACTCATGGGATGGCTCGAGCAAACGACCAGCTGAATCTAAAACGTTCGCGCCGGAGTGCCTTGTCGATTCGAGAGCATGCAAAGAAATAACTACACTTTTATTGTTATCAAAATCAATGAACGAGTGAGCAAAAAAAGACACGAATAAACGGCTAATGTTAACTTAGGAGATGCCTCGAGGTCCAGCTGAAACGTTTGCGCGGGATTGGCATGTCCATCCTACCGTCTAGAGCATCCATAGGAGTAACATCTCCATTCTTTTCTTTATTAGACTCAATGAATGAGTGAGCGAAAAAAGAACGCGAATAACGGGAGTATGTCAGCTCAAAGGATTCCTCGAGCGCACGGTCAGATGGATCTAAAACATTTGCGCTGGATTGGCTTCTCGATCTAGACGCCGAGAGCATCCAGAAAAATAACAACTCCATTTTTATCACTACTGAAGTCAATGAACGCTTGAGTAAAAAAACACGTGAATGACGGGTGAATTTTAATTCACGGCATGCCTCGAGACGCCCAGCTGTACCTAAAATCTTCGCGCGAACGATCGGGATGCCCAGAGCAACCAAAGTAACATGGGTCCATTTTTTAATTACTGAAATTAATGAATGATGAGCGAAAAGATACGCAATAATAACGCCCAACTGGACCCAACAACGAAGACAGGTCTCAGGCTTCTCGATCTAGATGCCAAGAGCATCCAAAGAAATAACAACTCCACTTTTATCACCACTGAAGTCAATGAACACTTGAGTAAAAAAACACGTGAATAACAGGTGAATTTTAATTGACTGCATGCCTCGAGACACCCAGCTGGTCCTAAAATCTTCGCGCGGACGGTCAGGATGCCGAGAGCATCCAAAGGAACATGTTTCCATTTTTTAATTACTAAAATTAATGAATGATGAGCGAAAAGATACATAATAATAAAGCCCAATTGGACCCAAAAATGGAGACAGGTCCTAGGATGCCAGGGCGGTGGCTTGTGGGTAAGCCTTGAATCCTTTGTTTACTGTAGGAAATTTTATATTATGTATTATTTTAGTCAGTAGCTTGACTGCGGTATGCCTAGGTCCAACGTGTATCCTGGCTTCGCCACTGGCTGGACATGAAACATTCGTGCGGGATTGGCTTGTCGACCCGGATGTCGAGGGCATCCAGATAAATGAAAACTTAACTTTTGTTATTATTGAAATAAGTGAATAAATGAGAGGAAAAAAAGACACAAATAACGAGTAGATTTCAGTTCGTGGTATGCCTCGATCTAACGCCTAGCTGGAAGTGAAATGTTCGCACGGGATGGGCTTCACATAAAAACAACTCAATTTTTGTTCTTACCAAAATAAATGAATGATTGAGGGAAAAAAGGAAACATAGTAGTATTAGCCTAGGGGATGCTTTGAGCGAATGACCAGTTGGAGTTAAAACATTTACGCGGGATTGGCTTGTCGATGTGGACGCCAAGAGTATCCAGAGGAATAACAGGTCCAGTTTTATCACTACTGAAGTCAATGAATACATGAGTTAGAAAACACGTGAATAGCGGGTGAATTTAATTCACGGGATGCCTGAACACGCCAAGCTGGACCTAAAACGTCCGCCTGGTCAATCGGGTTACCGAGATCATCCAAAGGAATGTGCTCAATGAGCCTCCCAAACAAGGACTACCGCATAGCAGGTCGCTCCCATTTGCGAGAACTCCTATGTCGCACCTTTAGGAGCGCGTATATAGCTCACTATGTGCGACGCACTACTGAGTCAACATGTTAGTTGCTATGAACGTTAGTTTGTTGATTCATTTTTTCATGTTTTATGTACTTTTTACTTTCATTTGTATTTCAAAGAACAAATAAATATATATATTTAAAATTGCTTTACTTAAATGTAAGAACTGCTCATCATGCAGTTAGCACACATTTTTTTAGAAAATGCTGATAGTATTCATGTAATTTTAGAAAATTGTGTCGTGCCATTCGAAAATATGTTCGTCATTTCTTAATGTTTATATATGTAAAAAAGGTCTGCATAAGTTTTTTTAAATGTTTCATACCATTGAAAAAAAATACAGGACATTTAGAACATATTCACACATTTAAAAATTATGTTCATGGCACTTTTTAAAAAACGCTAATTTTACATATTCGCAGAAAATAATAACACTATAGTTAATACTTATAAAATAACTCAATGTTTATTTGACAATATTTAACATGTATTCATAGAAAATGTTTCAAAAATTTATTCGAAAAATGTTAATAATGAAGAAACATAGAAAAAACTAAAGAACATAAAGAAATGTTTTTTAATATACTCTCACCGCACATGAATTTAATTATAAAATGTGAAAATTTGGTTGCGAAATTATAAAAATTATTCACGCCATTAAAAAAATATCTTTGCATTTAGTCAATATTAACAAGTTTAAAAAATATGTTGATGCAATTTATAGAGAATGTGTATAAAATATTTAAAAAGATCTTACCATAATCTTTAAAAATAAAATTGTAGCGTTCAAATTTTTCGTAATGACATTCGTAAAATGGTCACATGTTTAAGAATATGTTTGATAAAAATAATGATGTAAAACATAAGCAAAAAATTTGCACATTATTTAATAATGTTCATCAAATTTTGTAATTTTTGAAAATATATTTTTTAAATTTATTCACTTTGTACTTAAAAATGTTTGATGTGTATTTTGCAAATATTTATCGTATTCTATGATAAATGTTTGATATGTATTTAGAAAATGTTTGGCGTATATTAAAAAATAGAAAACATAATAAAATAATAAGGTGAGCAAACTATTGAAAACCGATAAATAAAACACATGGTGAAACCGGTTTAACCCGTTTCAAAAAAGCCACGCGAGAGCATGCAGTGAATAATGACCGGCCCAGTAAATGATATAGGAAAAACGTGAATGACGGAAGTATGTCAACTTAGGGATTCCTAGCGAATGACCTGCTGGATCTAAAAAAATTGCGCGGGATTGGCTGGTTGATCTGGACACAAAGCACATCCAGAGGAATAATTGCTCCAATTTTATCGATAGTGAAATTAATGAACGAGTGAGCAAAAAGATGTTGAGATTATAAGCAATTGTTCGATTAATTTAATCCAATAATAAATCATGAACATGGCATAGACAATGTTAATAATACTAAAACTTGGTGATTTACGCACGTACTAGACAAACAGTAGAAACATCTATGCAATTCACTAGTACTGCACACATAGAAATAAACACGAGAGGGATAAGCGTGTTGTACCCTCTAGTTGGCCAGTTGACCGTAGCAGCAGCGGAAGCCTCGTCGGCCACCCGCTTGTCAGCGGCGGCCTTGTCGGCATCTAGGCGATCGGCGTCGGTGCCCATGTTGATGAAGAAGGCGATACGGACGTAGTCGAAGTAGAGGATGAAGACGAACAGAGGCGAGAAGACGTGTACGAGACGCTCTCCAAAAACCTAATCGCCCTCTCCCGTACAGGATTTGGAGAGGCGGGGTTTCGGAGGCCTGCGCTCCCGTCAGCCGTGTACGCGGTAGACGGGATGGGATCACCGGCGACAGCAGCAGTGAGAGGAACGACCGGGGCGCAAGTGCGAGGAGGCTAGGTGTTGGTTGTGTTTTTCCAGAGCCGCGACGCGTCCAATATATAGGCACGTCCGGGTAGGAGAGCGGTCAGCTCACGTTTAATGTATGGCAATTACTACAGCCATTACCGCGTAATTAGTATGGCAATTAGTACGGCTGTTAACACCACATTTAACGTGACCGTTTATAGCCACAAACAATATGACGTTTCATATTCATATTCATGGCACACATTTAACGGACTTTTCTGACCGCCAAAAAAGATGCTCTCGGCTCGAGGCATTCCCGCAAACCGCGGCGCGCGCGTGCGTCATGACGAGGCGAGAGCGAGGCGGGCGGCGGCGGAGGAGGAGCGCGCGTGTGGAACCCCTCCTTTCCCTTCACACCAACTCATACCTAGTGGGAGAGCAGCTCACCTTATAAGTTGGTGTAAAACTCTCTCAACTAGCCATGTGGGACTAAACTCCCACCACTTGCTATGGCTGCATGGGCCTTTAGGGATTAAATGGAAATTGCTAGGTGGGCTTAAAGTCCACCTCATATTTCAGCAATCCCCCACCAGATCCCAAAGACCCATGGTGTCGTCCTTTGTTCCAAACACTGGTTTTATATACCGGCGTTTCAGTGGAGACCCGTTAAGGTTGAACATCCACCTAGAGCAAATAGCTAGACTCCTTCACAACTGAACAATGGACTGTGCCTTGAATTTTCAGTTTGGCGTAAAGTAGTTTTACTAAATGTCTTGCCAATACAAGGCTGCCGAAGGCTGACCCCTCGGGTGGAGCATATTAGTCATACTCCTGGCCTATTCATGAACTTACTAGAGATCACCGAAATCTCATAGACCATGACCAGCAGTCGGGTTCATATAGGTGTGTTCCTCCAAAGATCACTCTGTAGGATAGCATCTTGCTTATACAAGATTTGGAACACATTAAGACAAAAGTCAACCTGCCATACAGTTACCGAGAGTTTTGCATCTCCAGTGGAGTGGGTTAGTAAAATAACTCTCCTCCGTTAACCATCAGATTGTTTTCCCAGGTCCTACTTCACGGGATCTCCGATCACATAGGTTAGGTTACCACCATGGCAACTCATGTGGGTCTCATACCCATCTCCCTGGATGCATTTTCTATCACAACTCGTGATAGCCCTTTAGTAAAGGGATCTGCCAGATTCTTAGCCGACTGGATATAATCCAACGCTATCACTCCAGAGTTTCTTAAATGTCTGACAACTTTTAATCTCATTCGTATGTGTTTATTGGATTGCATGTTGTCCTTTGAACATTTTACCTTGACAATAACAGTCTGATTGTCATAGTTCATAAGGATAGCCGGAACAGGCTTTTCAACCACTGTCAAGTCCATCAAAAGATCTCGAAGCCATCCTGCTTCGACACCAGATGTGTCTAATGCTGTTAATTCAGCTTCCATTGTCGATCTCGTTAAGATAGTTTGCTTGCAAGACTTCCAGGAAACAGCACCACCTCCAAGGGTAAACACATACCCCGTTGTGTCTTTCATCTCGTCAGCATCAGAGATCCAGTTTGCATCACAATACCCTTCAAGCACTGATGGGTATCCATTATAGTGAAGTCCATGGTTCACAGTGCCTCTCAGATAGCGCATAATTCTTTCAACAGCACGCCAATGCACATCACCCGGATTGGAAACATACCGGATCAGCTTGCACACTGCAAACATGATGTCAGGCCTCGTGGCGCTCGCTAGGTACATGAGTGAACCAATAACTTGAGAGTATCTCAATTGATCTTTAGCTGTGCCTCTGAACTTTCGAATCTACACACTAGGATCATATGGTGTTGGAGAAATTTTGCAGTCTGAATATCCAAAACGACTCAAAATCTTCTCAACATAGTGGGATTGCAAAAGTGTGATCCCACCCTCATTATCTCTCAATAGCTTGATGTTCAAAATCACATCAGCCGCACCAAGGTCCTTCATCTCAAAATTCTGAGATAGAAACGACTTAACCTCCTCAATGACTTTGAGGTTGGTCCCAAATATCAGTATGTCATCAACATACAAGCACAGTATAACTCCTTCGCCCCCACCATGGCGATAGTATACGCATTTTCAACTTCATTCACAACAAAGCCAACAGATGTTAAAGTCGTATTAAACTTCTCATGCCATTGCTTAGGTGCTTGTTTCAGACCATATAAAGATTTTAGTAACTTACACACCTTTCCTTCCTGACCATCTATTACAAAGCCATCTGGCTGTTGCATATAGATTTCCTCGTCTAACTCTCCATTTAGGAAAGCCGTCTTAACATCCATCTGGTGGATGAGAAGACCATGCGAGGCTGCCAACGAGAGTAAAACTCGAATGGTGGTCAGTCTAGCCACAGGCGAATAAGTATCAAAGTAATCTTCATCTTCTTTCTGGGAATATCCCTTGGCCACAAGCCTAGCCTTGTACTTTTCAATCGTACCATCGGGCCTAAGCTTCTTTTTGAACACCCACTTGCATCCCAATGGTTTAGAGCCATAGGGACGTTCGGTAATTTCCCATGTCCCGTTAGCCGTGATGGAATCCATCTCGCTACGGACCGCTTCTTTCTAGTAATCAGCATCCGGAGATGCTTAAGCTTCTGAAATAGACGTGGGAGTATCATCCACGAGGTACACAAGGAAATCATCACCAAAGGACTTTTCAGTCTTTTGTCTTTTACCCCTACCAAGGGTTTCCTCGTCATCCTCCTTAGGATTTTCATCACGTGTTTGTTCATAATATTCCATAGGAATGGCAGGCATAGGAGTCTCCTCAGATTTCTGTCTAGAAGTGCTTTGCATATCTCTCATAGGAAAACTATCCTCAAAGAATGTTGCATCTTTAGACTCCATAATCGTACCAACCTTCACGTCAGGTACCTTAGATTTCACTACTAGAAATCTATAGCCGACGCTATTCTTAGCGTAGCCCAAATTAACGCAATCCACGGTCTTTGGTCCAAGCTTACGCTTTTTGGGGATCGGCACATTGACTTTCGCCAAACAACCCCAAGTACGCAAGTATGAGAGTGTTGTTCTTCTCTTCTCCCATTGCTCATAGCACTAGTAGAAAACAGGGCTTTGGTTCAGACCTGGCCAGCCCATTAGTCCCGGTTTAGTCACGAACCGGGACCCATGGGGGCATACGTCCCGGTTCGTGCGCCCAGGGGGCCGACCGGGCCTCGTGGGGCATCAGTCCCGGTTCGTCTGGGGCCTTTAGTCTCGGTTCCATCCACGAACCGGGACGAATGGGCCTCCATCCATTGGTCCTGGTTCGTAGCTGGAACCGGGACTAAAGGCCAACCTTTAGTCCCGGTTCCAGCTACGAACCGGGACCAATGATGGCGCTTCGTCTTCCCGCGCTTCGTCCCGAGGCGGTTTCTTCGTATACGCATGCGCCCGATGAGATGAGCTTCCCATGCGCGTGTGGTGCCCGATCGAATGGGCCTCCATCCATTGGTCCCGGTTCGTAGCTGGAACCGGGACTAAAGGCCAACCTTTAGTCCCGTTTCCAGCTACGAACCGGGACCAATGGATGGCGCTTCGTCTTCCCGCGCTTCGTCCCGAGGCGGTTTCTTCGTATACGCGTGCGCCCGATGAGCTTCCCATGCGCGGCGCGCGCCCGACGAGCTTCTCAGGCTTTATAAGTAGAAGGCTAGGGCCGGTTTCATCCGACTCATCTCATCTCATATATCTTGATCTATCTTGATCTTCCCTTCTCATCTTGATCTCCCCTCTCGCGCCCGACGAGCTTCTCCCCGCCATGTCGGGGTCGCCGCTACGGTGGCCGTCCGACTCTGACACCCCGTCGGACGAGGACAACCACCCTGAAAGGCGCAAGTTTTGGGACTGCGACGACCCGCCTCCGAAGCCGCGGCCTCGAGCTCAGCGCGGGCGACGATCATGCGCCGCCGACGACAGCCCGCCGCCCGCCGACGATGACAGTCCGCCACCCGCCGACGACAACAGCCCGCCGCCCGCCGACGACAGCCCGCTGGAACGGCTGGAGGCGTTGGAACAGCTGGAGGCGCGGGAACTTCGCCGTGCCGCACGTGCGGAGAAGTCCGCGGCGAACCTGGCCTAGGCGAGGGCCAAGAAGAAGGATAAGAAGAGGGCCGAGATGACGGCGTGTGTGGAGGCGAAAGTCGCGTCGGAGGAGGCCACCAAGCGGGCGGCGCCCAGCGGCGACGATGAGGGCGCCAGGACCTCCGCCAAGAAGCAGAAGATCGAGTAGTTAATTAGCTCTAGTCGTTAGATTAGACGCTTCTAGCTTCAATCTTCTGTAATAAATATTATGAATTATATATATATATTTTTGGTGATCAGTTAGCTCTAGTCGTTAGATTAGACGCTTCTAGCTTCGATCTTTTGTAATAAATATTATGAATTATATATATATTTTTGGTTTGTTTCAATATGAAATAATTATTGTTTTTAGAATAATAATTTCAAACTCAAACGGTGAAGCGTGTGACATCATTGTTGTTTGTTAATCGTGATTGTTTTTTTAATAATTGTTTGGAATTCAAAAAATTAAATCATGTGATATCAAGACCTAAGGGTTAACATGATTGATATCTTAATATTGTCAGGAAAACAACAAGTGCAGACTTGGAAACTAGGGGAGATAGAACCTGAAAGTTAAGCGTGCTCGGGCTGGAGTAGTGAGAGGATGAGTGACCGGCTGGGAAGTTAGATGATTTGGAATGAGTGTTGATTAGAGATTAGAGATTAGTGATTAGAGATTAAATTCTAAAGCAGTGAGGAGGGGTGATTAGAGATTAAATTGTCAAATAATTCAAAGATTCGAAAATGAAAAAAATACAAAAAAAAATTCGAATTTTTTTTTTCGAAAAAATTCCTTTAGTCCCGGTTGGTAACAGCCCCCGCTCCATCCGGCTGCCACGTGGAGGCCCATCTGTCCCGGTTCGTAAGCAAACCAGGACTAAAGGTCATGGGCTTTACTAACGACCCTTTAGTCCCGGTTCCAGAACCGGAACAGAAGGCCCTCATCAACCGGGACAAATGGGCCCTTTTCTACTAGTGTAGGGAGTGACCTCATTGTCTTTTGTCGGAACTTTATTCAGGACATGACATGATGTCAATATAGCCTCCCCCCACCATGCCTTGGATAAACCCGATGTATCTAACATGGCTTAACCAAATCTGTTAGAGTACGGTTTTGTCGTTCGGCAACCCCATTTGACTGAGGTGAATAGGGAGGCGTCCTCTCATGAATAATACCGTGTTCCGCACAGAAATAATCAAACTCTTTAGAGAAATATTCTCCACCACGATCTGACAGAATTCGTTTAATCTTCTTTTCAAGTTGATTCTCAACTTCTGCCTTATAGATTTTAATGTAGTGTAGAGCCTCATCTTTAGTGTTCAACAAATATACATAGAAAAATCTAGTGGAATCATCTATCAACGTCATGAAATATCTCTTTCCACCTTCAGTCAACACACCATTCATCTCACAAAGATCTGAATGTATGAGTTCAAGTGGCGCCATGTGTCTCTCCTCCGCAGCCTTATGGGGCTTGCGAGGCTGCTTTGCTTGCACACACGACTGGCACTTAGAACCTTTGGCTAAAGTGAAATTCGGGATCAAATTCAACTTTGCTAACCGCGTCATACAACCGAAACCAATGTGACAAAGATGTGAATGCCAAACTTTTGTTTCATTGCCACTTGAATGATTATTTTTCACGACTTTATTACAAAAATCAGCTAGGGAAAAGTGGAACAGGCCTCCGCATTCATAACCTTTTCCAACAAACAGTCCATATTTTGTAACAACTACTTTATTAGACTCGAAGACCAACTTAAACCCTTCTTTACATAGAAGGGAGCCACCAACGAGGTTCTTCTTGATTGCGGGGACATGCTGCACGTTCTTCAGCTGCACGATCCTTCACGAAGTAAACTTCAGATCGACTGTACCAACACCATGAACAGGAGCATGCGACCCGTTCCCCATTAGGACGGAACCGTCGTGTGTGACCTGATAAGAAGAAAACAAAGAGATGTCAGCACACACATGAATATTTGCACCTGTGTCAATCCACCAATCTGAAGACTGATTAACTGAAAATACAGTAAACAGATTACCGTACCCAGATGCCCCATTATCATTGTTGCTCACAATCATATTTGCAACTGGCTTCTTGAACTTGTTTGGGCACATGTTAGCACAATGTTCCTCTGAGCCACAAGTGAAGCAGCCATCTTTCTTCTTATCCTTCTTGAAGGTCTTCTTACCCTTCTTCTTAAAGTCTGTATTCTGTTGGACACCGGTCTTCCCCTTGTGCTGGTGGGAGTTGAAGTTCCTCTGTACCATAATGGCAATAGAAGTCCCTTCTCCTTTTCCGTGCGAGTCCTTTGCCCTTGAATTCTGCTCAACACTCAGATGGCCGATGACATCCTCAACTGAGAATTCACGCATCTGATGTTTCAGAGTAGTGGCAAAGTTCCTCCACAAATTAGGCAGTTTAGCGATTATGCATCCCGCGACAAATTTGCCAGGTAGTCCACACTTAAAAAGCTCAAGCTCCTTAGTGATGCACTGTATCTCATGAGCCTGCTCCAATACAGAACGGTTCTCGACCATTTTGTAATCGTGGAACTGCTCGATGGTATACATCTCGCTTCCAGCATCAGTAGCGCCGAATTTAGATTTGAGCGCCTCCCACAAATCCTTGGCAACCCGCATATGTAGATATGCGTCAACCAACTTATCTCCAATCACGCTTAGAACGCATCCAACAAAGACGACGGTGGCCTCCCTAAACGCCTTCTCCTGGTCAGGAGTAATCGTTTCAGTGGGAGTCGCACCGGCGACCCAGAACACATTCATAGCCGTGAGCCATAAGGTGGTTTTTTTCTGCCAACGCTTAAAGTACGTCCCCGTAAATGGGGTTGGTTTCGGTGCAGCAGCAAAGCCTTGAATCGAAAATTGCCTACAAAAATTAGGTTTTTGGATTGTTGAGAATATAGGCAATTGTTCGATTAATTTAATCCAATAATAAATCATGAACATGGCATAAACAGTGTTAATAACATACTAAAACTTGGTAATGTACGCACGTACTAGACAAACAGTAGAAACATCTATGCAATTCACTAGTACTGCACACATAGAAATAAACACGAGAGGGATAAGCGTGTTGTACCCTCCAGTTGGCCAGTTGGCCGTAGCAGCAGCAGAAGCGGCAACCTCGTCGGCCACCCGCTTCTCAGCGGCGGCCTTGTCGGCAGTCAGGCGATCGGCGTCGGTGCCCATGTTGATGAAGAAGGCGATACAGACGTAGTCGAAGTAGAGGATGAAGACGAACAGAGGCGAGCAGACGCGTACGAGACGCTCCCCAAAAACCTAATCGCCCCTCTCCCGTACAGGATTTGGAGAGGCGGGGTTTCGGAGGCCTGCTCTCCCGTCAGCCGTGTACGCGGTAGACGGGATGGGATCACCGGCGACAGCAGCAGTGAGAGGAATGACCGGGGCGCAAGTGCGAGGAGGCTAGGTGTTGGTTGTGTTTTGCCAAAGCCGCGATGCATCCAATATATAGGCACGGCCGGGTAGGAGAGCGGTCAGCTCACGTTTAATGTGTGGCAATTACTACTCACGTTTAATGCGTGGAAATTAACATTTAACGTGACCTTTTATATCAACAATCAATATGACGTTTCATCTTCGTATTCATGGCACACATTTAACGGACTTTTCTGACCGCCCAAAAAGATGCTCTCGGCTCCTTTCCCTTCACACAACCTCATACCTAGTGGGAGAGCAGCTCACCTTATAAGTTGGTGCAAAACTCTCTCGACTAGCCATGTGGGACTAAACTCCCACCACTTGCTATGGCTGCATGAGCCTTTAGGGATTAAATGGAAATTGCTAGGTGGGCTTAAAGTCCACCTCATATTTCAGCAAAAGATACGCAATAACGGGTGGATTAATTTCATCTTACTGTCTCGAGCTAACACCCAGTTGGGTCTAAATTTTTCACTTGGACACAAGAGCATATAGAGAAATAATAGCTTCATTTTATCGCTTGTGAAATTAATGAACGAGTGAGCAAAAAGATATGCAATAACGGGTGCATTAATTTCATCTCACGGGATGCCTTGAGCTAACACCAAGCTGGATCTAATTTTTTGCGCGGAATTGCTTGGTTGATCTGGACACAAAGAACATCTAAGGGAATAATAGCTCCATTATATCGCTAGTGAAATTAATGAATCAGTGAGAAAAAAGATACACAATAACGGTTGGATTAATTTCATGTCACGGGATGCCTCGAACTAAAACCCAGTTGGACCTAAAATGTTCGCGCGACATTGACCTATTGATCTGGGTGCTGAGAGCATCCAAAGTAGAAACGGGTTCATTTTTACTGGATTAATGAATGAGTGAGCAAAATGATACAGAATAACTAGTGGATTCAAGTTCACGAGATGCCTCGACCTAACACATAGCTGGACCTAAAACGTTCGTGCTGGATTGACCTATTGATCTGGGTGGCAAGAGCATCAAAAGGAGCAATGGGTCTATTTTCACTGAAATTAATGAATGAGTGAACAAAAATATGTGCACCAACGGTTGAATTCCATCCCACGGGATACCTCGAGCTAACATCCAGCTGGACCTGAAACGTTCGCCTAGGATTGACCTAATAATTTGGTTGCCGAGAGCATCCAAAGGAGAAACGGGTCCATTTTTAGTGAAATTAATGAATTAGTGAGCACAAAAATACGCAATAACGAGTGAATTTAAATCTGGGTGCCGAGAGCTTCCAAAGGAGCTAACAAGAAGACATAAATAACGGGCTAACTCATGGGACAGCTCGAGCGAACGACCAGCTGAATCTGAAACGTTCGCGCTGGATTTCCTTGTCGATTCGAGAGCATGCAAAGCAATAACTGCACTTTTACTTTTATCAAAATCAATGAACGAGTGAGCAAAAAAAGACACGAATAAACGACTAACGTTAACTTAGGGGATGCCTCGGCTGAAACATTTGCGCGGGATTGGCATGTCCATCCTAGCGTCTAGAGAATCCGTAGGAGCAACATCTCCATTCTTTTCTTTGCTGAACTCAATGAATGTGTGAGCGAAAAAAGAACACGAATAACGGGAGTATGTCAGCTCAAAGGATACCTCGAGCGCACGGTCGGCTGGATCTGAAACATTTACGCTGAATTGGCTTCTCGATCTAGACGCCGAGAGCATCCAGAGAAATAACAACTCCATTTTTATCACCACTGAAGTCAATGAATGCTTGAGTAAAAAAAACACGTGAATAACAGGTGAATTTTAATTCACGACATGCCTCGGGACACCCAGCTGGACCTAAAATCTTCGCACGAATGGTCGGGATGCCGAGAGCATCCAAAGGAATATGTTTCCATTTTTTAATTACTGAAATTAATGAATGATGAGCGAAAAGATACACAATAGTAACGCCCAACTGGACCCAACAACGAAGACAGGTCTCAGGCTGCCAGGGCAGTGGCTTGGGGGTAAGCCTTGAATCCTTTGTTCACTGTAGCAAAATTTATACTATGTATTATTTTAGTCAGTATTTTGACTGCAGTATGCCTAGGTTCTGCCTGTATCCTGGCTTCGCCACTGGCTGGACATGAAACATTCGTGCGGGATTGGCTTGTCGACCTGGATGCCGAGGGCATCCAGATAAATAAAAACTCAACTTTTGTTATTACTGAAATAAGTGAATGAATGAGGAAAAAAGGACACAAATAACGAGTGAATTTTCAGCTCATGGGATGCCTCGATCTAACGCCTAGCTGGACTTGAAATGTTCGCACGGGATGGTCTTCACATAAAAAAATAACTCCATTTTTGTTCTTACCAAAATAAATGAACTATTGCGCGAAAAAAGGAAACATATTAGTATTAACCCAAGGGATGCTTTGAGAAATGACCAGCTGGATTTGAGACATTTACGCCGGATTGGCTTGTTGATGTGGACAACAAGAGCATCCATAGGAATAATAGGTCCATTTTTATCACTACTGAAGTCAATGAATACATGAGTAAGAAAACACGTGAATAACTGGCGAATTTAATTCACGGGATACATGGACACAACAAGTTGGACCTAAAACGTCTGCCTGGTCGATCGAGTTGCCGAGGTCATCTAAAGGAATGTGCTCAATGAGCCTCCTAGCCAAGGAATAACGCATAGCAGGTCGCTCCCAATTGTGAGGGCTCCTATGTCGCACCTTTAGGAACGCTCATATAGTTCACTATGTGCGACGCACTACTGAGTCAACCTGTTAGTAGCTATGAACGTGTTTGTTCATTCATTTTTTCCTGTTTTATGTACTTTTTACTTTCATTTGTATTTCAAAGAAAAATCACATATAGATATTTAAAATTGCTTTACATAAATGTAAGAACTGCTCATCATGCATTTAGCACACATTTTTTTAGAAAATGCTGATAGTATTCACGTAATTTTAGAAAATTGTGTCGTACCATTCGAAAATATGTTCGTCATTTCTTAATGTTTATATATGTAAAAAAAGTCTGCATAAGTTTTTTTTTAAATGTTTGATACCATTGAAAAAAATACAGGGCATTTAGAACATATTCACACATTTAAAAATTATGTTCGTGCCACTTTAAAAAAACCGCTAATTTTATATATTCACGAGAAATAATTAAACTATAGTTAATACAATTAATAGAACTCAATGTGTATTTGAAAATATTTAGCATCTATTCATAGAAAATGTTTCAAAAATATATTCGAAAAAATGTTAATCTTGAAGAAAGATAGAAATACTAAAGAATGCAAAGAAATTATACTTTTTTAATATACCTTCAGCGCACATGAATTGTTTTATGAAATGTGAAAATTTGGTTGCAAAATTATAAAATTATTCATGCCATTCAAAAAAATGTCTCTGACATTTAGTCAATATTCACATGGTTAAAAAATATGTTCATGCACTTTATAGAGAATGTGTATAAAATGTGTAGAAAACTCTTTCCATAATTTTAAAAAATAATTTTGCACCGTTCAAATACTTCGTAATGGCATTCGTAAAATGGTCACATGTTAAATATAAATTTGATAAAAATAATGATGCAAAACATAACCAAAAATAATGCGGCTTTGTCTGGTTGATCTGGACACGAAGAGCATCTAAGAGAATAATAGCTCCATTTTATCGCTAGTGAAATTAATGAATAAATGAGAAAACAGATACGCGATAATGGTTGGATTAATTTCATCTCACGGGTTGCCTTGAACTAACACCCAGTTGGACATGAAATGTTCGCGCGTCATTAACCTATTGATCAGGGTGTCGAGAGCATCAAAAGTAGCAACGGGTCCATTTTTACTGAAATTAATGAATGAGTGAGTAAAAAGACACAAAATAATAAGTGGATTTAAGTTCACGAGATGCCTTGACCTAACACCAAGCTGAAACGAAAACGTTTGTCGGGGATTGACCTATTGATCTGGTTGCCGAGAGCATCAAAAGAAGCTATGGGTTCATTTTTACTGAAATTAATGAATGAGTGAGCAAAATAATACGCACCAACGGTTGAATTTCATCTCACGGGATGCCTCGACCTAATACCCAGCTGGACCTGAAACGTTCGCCCGAGATTGACCTAATAATCTGGGTGACGAGAGCATCCAAAGGAGAAATGGGTCCATTTTTACTGAAATTAATCAATTAGTGAGCAAAAAGGTACGTAATAATGAGTGAATTTAAATCGGGGTGACGAGAGCTTCCAAAGGACCAAAATAGAAAACATAAATAACGGGCTAACTCATGGGATCGCTCGAGCAAACGACCAACTGAATCTGAAACATTCGCGTCGGATTGCCTTGTCGATTCGAGAGCATGCAAAGCAATAAATACACTTTTATTGTTATCAAAATAAATGAGCGAGTGAGCAAAAAAAGACACGAATAAACGACTAATGTTAACTTAGGGGATGCCTCGAGGTCCAACTGAAACGTTTGTGCGGGATTGGCATGTCCATGCTAGCGTCTAGAGCATCCATAGGAGCAACATCTCCATTCTTTTCTTTACTGGACTCAATGAATGAGTGAGCGAAAAGAGAACACAAACAACGGGAGTATGTCATCTCAAAGGATACCTCAAGCGCACGGTCAGTTGGATCTGGAATATTTGCGCTGGATTGGCTTCTCGATCTAGACGCCGAGATCATCCAGAGAAATAAACACTCCTTTTTTGTCAGTACTGAAGTCGATGACCGCTTGAGTAAAAAAACACGTGAATGACCGGTGAATTTTAATTCACGGCATGTCTCGAGACGCCCAGCTGGACCTAAAATTTTCGCGCGAACGATCGGGATGCCGAGAGCATCCAAAGGAACATGGGTCCATTCTTTAATTACTGAAATTAATGAATGATGAGCGAAAAGATATGTAATAATAACACCCAACTGGACACAAAAAACGGAGACAGGTCCTAGGCTGCCAGGGCGGTGGCTTGTTGGTAAGCCTTGAATCCTGTGTTCACTGTAGGAAATTTTATCCTATGTATTATTTTAGTCAGTATCTTGACTGCGGTATGCCTGGGTCCTGCCTGTATCCTGGCTTCGCCACTGGCTGGACAAGAAACATTCGTGCGGGATTGGCTTGTCGACCCGGATGTCGAGGGCATCCAGATAAATAAAAAATCAACTTTTGTAATTCATAAAATAAGTAATGAATGAAGAAAAAAGGACACAAATAACGAGTGAATTTCAGCTCGTGGGATGCCTCGATTTAACGCCTAGCTGGACGTGAAATGTTCGCATGGGATGAGCTTCACATAAAAAACCACTCAATTTTTGTTCTTACCAAAATAAATGAATGACTGAGCGAAAAAAGGAAACATATTAGTATTAGCCCAGGGGGTGCTTTGAGCGAATGACCAGTTGGATTTAAAATATTTACGCGGGATTGGCTTGTCGTTGTGGACGCCATGAGTATCTAGAGGAATAACAGGTACATTTTTGTCACTACGGAAGTCAATTAATACGTGAGTTAGAAAACACGTGAATAGCGGGTGAATTTAATTCACGTGATGCCTGAACACGCTAAGCTGGACCTAAAACGTCCGCCTAGTCGATCGGGTTGCCGAGATCATCCAAAGGAATGTGCATAGCAGGTCGCTCCCAATTGGCGACGCACTACTGAGTCAATATGTTAGTAGCTATGAACGTTAGTTTGTTCATTCATTTTTTTTCCTGTTTTATGTACTTTTTACTTTCATTTGTATTTCAAATATAAAATATATATAGATATTTAAAATTGCTTTACTTAAATGTAAGAACTGCTCATCATGCATTTAGCACACAATTTTTAAGAAAATGCTGATAGTATTCACATAATTTTAGAAAATTGTGTCGTACCATTCGAAAATTTGTTCGTCATTTCTTAATGTTTATATATGTAAAAAAAGGTATGCATAATTTTTTTTAATGTTTCATACCATTGAAAAAAAATACCGGACATTTAGAACATATGCACACATTTAAAAATTATGCTCATGGCACTTAAAAAAACACTAATTTTATATATCCATGGGAAATAATAAAACAATAGTTAATACAATTAATAGAACTCAATGTGTATTTGAAAATATTTAACATCTATTCATACAAAATGTTTCAAAAATGTATTCGAAAAAATGTTAATCTTGAAGAAAGATAGAAAATACTAAAGAATGCAAAGAAATGATATTTTTTTAATATACCTTCACCGCATATGAATTGTTTTATGAAATGTGAAAATTTGGTTGAGAAATTATAAAAATTATTCATGCCATTCAAAAAAATGTCTCTGACATTTAGTCAATATTCACAAGTTTAAAAAATATGTTCATGCAATTTATAGAGACTGTGTATAAAATATGTAGAAAACTCTTTCCAAAATTTTTAAAAGTAATTTTTCACCATTCCAATATTTCGTAATGGCATTCGTAAAATGGTCACCGTTTAATATGTATTTATAAATGTTCCACGTATATTAAAAAAGAGAAAACATAATAAAATAAAAAACCGAGTAAACCATTGAAAATTGATAAGTAAAACACATGGAAAAATCAGTTTAACCTGTTACAAAAAAACCACGCTAGACCACCCAGTGAATGATCGGCCCAGTAAAGAATATAGAAAAAAACACGAATAACGAAAGTATGTCAACTTAGGGATGCCTAGCGAACGACCAACTGGATCTAATTTTTTTGCGCGGGATTGGCTGGTCGATCTAGACAAAAAGCGCATCCAGAGGAATAATAGCTCCAATTTACCGCTAGTGAGATTAATGAATGAGTTGAGAAAAAAGATACGCAATAACGGGTGGATTAATTTCATATCACTGTCTCGAGCTAACACCCAGCTGGATCAATTTTTTCACATGGACACAAAGAGCATGCGGAGGCATAATAGCTCCATTTTATCGGTGGTAAAATTAATGAATAAGTGAGCAAAAAGATACGCAATAATTTTATCTCACAGGATGCCTTAAGCTAACACCCAACATGATCTAAAAAAATTGTGTGGCATTGTCTGGTTGATCTGGACACAAAGAGCATCTAAGAGAATAATAGCCCCATTTTATCGCTAGTGAAATTAATGAATAAATGAGCAAACAGATACGCGATAATGGTTGGGTTAATTTCATGTCACGGGATGCCTTAAACTAACACCCAGTTGGACATGAAATGTTCACGCGGCATTGACCTATTGATCGGGGTGTCGAGAGCATCAAAAGTAGCAACAGGTCCATTTTTACTGAAATTAATGAATGAGTAAGTAAAAAGATGCGCAATAACAAGTGGATTTAAGTTCACGAGATGCCTCGACCTAACACCCAGCTGGACCTAAAACGTTTGTGCGGGATTGACCTATTGATCTGGGTGCCGAGAGCATCAAAATAAGCAATGAGTCAATTTTTGCTGAAATTAATGAATGAGTGAGCAAAACAATACGCACCAACGGTTGAATTTCATCTCACGGGATGCCTCGAGCTAACACCCATCTGCACCTGAAACGTTCGGGTGAGATTGACCTAATAATTTGGGTGACGAGAGCATCCAAAGGAGCAATGTGTCCATTTTTACTGAAATTAATGAATTAGTGAGCAAAAAGATATGTAATAACGAGTGAATTGAAATTTGGGTGCCGATAGCTTCCAAAGGAGCAAAAAAGAAGGCACAAATAACGGGCTAACGTCAGCTCATGGGATGGCTCGAGTGACCGACCAGCTAAATCTGAAACGTTCACACCGGATTGCCTTGTCGATCCGAGAGCATGCAAAGCAACATCTACACTTTTATTGTTATAGAAATCAATGAACGAGTGAGCAAAAAAAGACACAATAAACGGCTAACGTTAACTTAGGGGATGCGTCGAGGGCAAGCTGAAACGTTTGCGCGGGATTGACATGTTCATCCTAGCGTCTAGAGCATCCATAGGAGCAATATCTCCATTCTTTTCTTTACTGAACTCAATGAATGAGTGAGCGAAAAAAGAACGCGAATGACGGGAGTATGTCAGCTCAAAGGATGCCTTGAGTGCACGGTCAACTGGATCTAAAACGTTTGCGTCGCATTGGCTTCTCGATCTAGATGCCGAGAGCATACAGAGAAATAACATCTCCATTTTTATCACTACTGAGGTCAATGAACGCTTGAGTAAAAACATGTTAATAACGAGTGAATTTTAATTCACGGCATGCCTCGAGACGCCCTGCTGGACCTAAAATCTTCGCGCGGACGATCAGGATGCCCGCATCAATAGGAACATGGGTCCATTTTTTTTAATTACTGAAATTAATGAATGATGAGCGAAAAGATACGTAATAATAATGCCCAACTGGACCCAACAATGGAGACAGGTTCCAGACTGTCAGGGCGGTGGTTTGGGGGTAAGCCTTGAATCCTTTGTTCACTGTAGCATATTTTATACTATGTATTATTTTAGCCAGTATCTTGACTGGGGTATGCCTGGGTTTGCTCGTATCCTGGTTTCGCCACTGGCTGGACCTGAAACATTCGTGTGGGATTGGCTTGTCGACCCGGGTGCCGAGGACATCCAGATAAATAACAACTCCTTTTTTGTTATTACTGAAATAAATGAATGAATGGGAAAAAAAGGACAAAATAACGAGTTGTGGGGTGCCTCAATCTAACGCCTAGCTGGACGTGAAATGTTTGCACAGGGTGGTCTTGCTGATGCGGGTGTGAGCGCATTCACATCAACAACAACTTCATTTTTGTCCTACCCAAAATATATGAATGAGTGAGCGAAAAAAGGAAACGTGTTAGTATTAGCTCTGGGGATGCTTTGAGCGAATGACCAGTTGGATTTGAAACATTTTCTCGGGATTGGCTTGTCGATGTGGACGCTAAGAGCATCCAGAGGAATAATAGGTCTATTTGCATCACTACTGAAGTCAATGAATGCATGAGTAAGAAAACACGTGAGTAACGGGTGAATTTAATTCACGGGATGCCTGGACACGCCAAGTTGGATTTGAAACATCCGCTCAGTCGATCGGGTTGACGAGATCATCCAAAGGAGCGTGGGTCCTTTTCTTTAATTACTGAAATTAATGAAAGCTTACTCACAATCTGAGTTTAGTTTCAAAGGCAGAAAGTATGAAGTCTTTTCCATCAAAATTTTACTTAGCACATATGAGATATCTACTCTAAAGCTCTCACTGGGTTTGGTTTCGAGCTGAGATTTTTCACTTATACTTTGGTTTCGACTTACCAACCTGACGAGGGGGTGACCCCACGACTCCTGCAGATGAGGGTACCTGGTGTGAGTCAAGACCGAAGGTCCTCTAGAAGCTTCGATTGTCCCATGCTCGGCCCACCCGAAGCACCGACGGCTGCACCGACGTAGGAGTCCTCGGCATTATGGAAACCAAGGATTGGCGTCCAAGACTAGCTAGATTAGGTAATCGCCTTTGTAAACCTAGACAGACTCCTCGAGACCAAGCCTAGTATAGAAAGGCTGGGAGAGGGGACGTCTGGGACAACCAATATCACCGCAAAAAATCTTGGTCTAGAGTGACTCTCGCTTTGACCGCCACTTGATACGTCCCAAACGTATCTATAATTTCTGCTTGCTCCATGCATGTTTTGCGTGACTTTGCCATGTTTTCCTTGAACTTTCATACACTTTTGAGCATATTTGGACTAATCTATTAACCCAGTGCACTCAGCTGCCAATTGTTGTTTTCTGCTAATTTTGTATTTCAGGTTTTCCGGCCATTAAAAGTGGTCCAAAAAATCCAGAAAAATCAGATAAAAAATCAGCGACCCGGAAGCTTCCGGAATCACCAAGGTAGCGGAGGGGGGCCACCACCAGGAGACCAGGAGGGTCCCTGGCGCGGCCCCACCCTAGGCCGCGCCAGGAGGCCTCCTGGCTGCCTGGTGGGTCCCCTCGACACCCCCATCTGCCTATATTTAGCCCTCAGGGTGGAAACCCCTAATATCGATCTCTTTTCCGCGAACTCGCCTCTGTACCGCCGCCGCCGCGGCCGTTTCAAGATCGGGACTGCCTGGAGAAGCTGCCCCGGCACCCTGCCGGGAGGAGGAACCCCCTCTAGGAGACCATCCATAGCCATGGACGCCTCCCGGATGTGCCGTGAGTAGTCCCCCTTGGACCGTGGGTCCGTGACCAGTAGCTATGTGATGTACCTCTCCCCTCTTTGTGCTTCCACTTTCGAGACCTCGTGAGCTGCCTCACATGATCGAGGCACTTTTGTAATTTCTGTTGTTGCTATGCTGAGTTTGCTGGGATCTGATGGATTATGAGACTATGTTCAGATTGTGATGAGTAATATATTTGGTTCTTCTCTTTTATATTTTGTTCTTGAGTAAATTCTTGCATGTTCTCCATTGCAGTATTTTGCTTTGGAGAAGTAGTTTGCTTGCAACTCCAAGAGGGAGCGTTATGCTTGATTGTTGGTTCAGCCCCCTGATGTCTAGCTTGAGTGACAGAAACATGAGACTAGGGGATGTGATGTTGCCACTAGGGATAAAACAACGGTGCTTGTACCCGCGGGTGCAAAGATTGTTTACTTTACGCAAAGTTCTTTTAATGCAGTTGTCTGTTGCTTTGAGTTTACACTTTGAGATGTTCTGGATAGATATCTCAAGGTGGATGATTCGTAGTAGATGTAGTTGGATTTCGGTCTACTTACCTTGGCGTACTGCCCATTGCTTTTGAGCCCTTCCTTTCTTTGCAGCATAGTTAGCATTGCGGTGCCTTCATAATTCTGTCAATTGCCCAGCTGTGATTTGTTTACCTTGCTAGCACTTTTATCGTCTTTTGGGAGAGCGACATCACTAGTGAAAATCACGGGACCCCGGTCCATCTTCACATTATTGTTTAGACCATTAGTTTACTTTCAGTCTTTACTTTCAGTTCCACTTTTATCTCTTGCGTTGATCCTTTGTAAACAGCAAGGCCGGAGGAATTGACAACTCCTCTATACTCGTTGGGAGCAAAGTTATTTGTATCTGTGTGCAGGTCCACGTCAAGCGCCGTGAGACCTACTTGTATCTCTTGGAGTCCTACTGGTTCGATACTCAACTTTAGCATCTTTGCTAAGGGAAACTTGCTGCTACACTGCATCTCACCTTCCACTTGGGGTAACCAACGAGGAGAGTTGCCACTCTATATCAAGCAAATTTCTGGCGCCGTTGCCGGGGACTCCAGTCTACAAGATAGGGGAGTTGCACACAATCTTTTATCTGTGCTTTTTAGTCTTGTTAGTTTACCTTTCAGTTTTTACTTTTGTGTCCCTTATCAAAAATACCAAAAATACCTGCTGCCACTATGGGTTCCAATGAAAACACCAAGTTGTGTGACTTCACTAGTCATAACAACAGTGACTTTATCTGCACTCCTATTGCTCCACCTGCCACTTTAGCACCTTCTTATGAAATTAAACCTGCTCTTCTTAACCTTGTTATGAAAGATCAATTCTCAGGTGCTGGAGAGGACGCTGCCTTGCACTTAAACAATTTTATCGGGCTCTGTGATATGAAAAAGTACAAGGAAGTGGATGGAGACATCGTCAAGCTGAAGCTTTTTCCTTTCTCTTTGAGAGGAAGAGCCAAGGAGTGGCTGCATGATGCCCCACAGGCGTAAGGGATCGAGATAGTCTTCGCGGGTAAGTTAACCCAATTTATTGATTCGACACACGGGGAGCCAAAGAGTATTTATAAGCTTTGACAGTTGAGTTATCAATTCAACCGCACCTGAAATATACAAGCTGGTCTCTAGATCGTAAGTACAGGCATATGTACAAAAGTAGAAACAAGAAGAGTTCATACCGGTTTTCCTTGTTGCTTCCCTTCCGTCGATCTTCGTCATTACTGCCTGGTCACTTGCACGATCGAACGTAGGAAATATAATCAAATGCCATCACGGACTCGAGCTGAACTCTGAAAACAAAGCAAACTAAAGAGAGAAAGGAAATATTTTTGGGTTTTTGAAGGTTAAAAGAGAGCAAAAGAAAAGAGAAAATCTTTTTGTTGTTTTTGCAAAGAAAGAAAGAAAGAGAAAACAGGAAAAGGCTTCGAAAAGATCAAAGCGAATAAAATGGATAATACAATGGAAAAGTGAGAAGGGAACGTACTCCCCCAAGCTTAGGCTTTTGGCCTAAGTTGGTAGTAGCTAATGTCCCCAGAAGCCTCCTGCTCCAGGGTAGTACTGGTGAGTCCAAGGGTCGTATGAGGCTTCCGGCGCATACACCGAAGTCCTTGGATCCTCCCACGAAGAAGGATCCGCGCTCCAAGCAGAGGAAGACCCTTCACCAAACTGGGTGACGGTCTCTCCCTGGAAAGGTGGGAACTCACCATGCTCCTCCTCGTCGGGCACAACCCCCTCCATGGGGTTATGAAACTGATGCTGGACCACGAACTCATCGAACTGGATAACATCAAAGGACCATCCGTTCCTTCGAGAAAAATCAAACAAAAGAGGTGCAGGTAGACGCTCCGAAACGCAAGATATAATCAAGTTTACCAAACTCGGAAGTCATGGTAACAAACTTATGCCTTTTCATAGCAGCAAGATCAAAACTTAAATAAGTAAAAGGCTTATCATCGGGGTGTGGGGTGCCATTAAGAGACTCTAGGATAAGTGTGGCGTAAACGCCACCAAATAAATCTCCCTTGTTACCGTTCATAGCAAGGCGTCGAGCAATTAAGGCACCCACATTATAATCAAACCTCCCTGAGAGGGCGGTTGCCAGGATAGCAATATCCGGCGCAGATATGTTGCTCGTGTTGTCACGAGCTAACACCCCTCTAGCAATAAAATACGCAAAATACCTGAGGTGTGGGAATAAGATGCTGAAGATCTTTGACCGATGAATATCCCTTGTATCCATGCTACAGAGAGAGTTGAAGACGACTCTCAGCTCGGAGGGCTGAGAGCTCATCTTCATCGTCAATCCAACGTTCGGCACACCTATTATTTCACAAAACTTTTCCAAAGGCATGGTCAAAAGATCATTGTAAATTTTAAACTCAACAGAACTAGCATCAAGGTTATATCTAAAACTGTTAATGAAACAGGAGGTGAGTTTTTGATACTGAGCAACACGTCACGTTGCGAGCCGCGTCAGACCTGCATTAGCACAAAGATTATAGAACTCCTCCTTAATTCCTGCAGCTTCAAGGAATTCATCGCACGGGAAGGTCATTGCACGTGCTGGGTTTGTGTCCTCAAACTACTCTAAGGGCACATGATCTTCGTTGTAGCTCACCCTAGCAGTCGAGGGTGAAGCTGCAGCTCTTGTAACTCGATCGGAGCGCTCGGGCTTTTTCTTCCCAAGCCACCCCCTTGCTCTTCCTAGCAAACTCATTTCTGAAATTTTTAACAACTTACAAAAACAAGGATTTAAACAAAGTGAGTTAAGGCAAACTACTCAACCCACTTACCTAAGGCATAAACTTGTATCAAAACTTGGAAAATAAAATTCTACACATGCATGCAAGCTCATATAAACAGCACCAAGAGTTACTAAATACTCACAAATGAGGCCACCAATCAAAAATCTAATTGGAGGGGTGAAGGAGCTACATATCAGGGAGTATTTGCTCAAAAATTCAGCTCGAATGGTGGGCTGTAGAGAGAGATCGAAAATCGCCTCCAAGAACAGCAAGAACGCAAGAACAAAGTGCAGAACTCATGTTTTTGGAGAGAGAAGAAGGAGGAGGAAGAAGACATACCTAGAAGTGGGGCCTGTGGGTCCTAGGCGCCCTGTGGGCGCGGCCAGGGGGCAGGCCGCGCCAGCTGGCCGCCTGGGCCACTGGTGGCCCCCCCTGGTCAGCCCCAGGTGCCTCTGGGTCACTCCCGGCATGGAAATTTTTATTTTTATTTTTCTGGAATTTTTCTGAAAACTTCACTGTTGAAAATTTCTCGGAGTTCAAAAAGCTGCAAAACTTTCTGAAAACTTAAAGCGGTGATTAGTATTGTGAAGCTTCAAAAAAATAAAAGACTTGGTACAGCAAAAAGAATGAAAGCTAAAGCAAATGAAAACATAACAAGCTTAACTTTTTACCTATATAAAACAAGCTCAAAAGTAAGGTTGATCAAGTCTTACCAACAAACCGGCGATATATAGAACAAAAACTCTCCCCTCTTATGAAGTGATCATTGCACCTTTACTTTAATGGACATTGTCCCCACCATAATGGTTTTGTATTTGTGGTGCACATGTAGTGGACAGTCCCATTCTCCAATCTTCACGGTCTCGATATTCTCTATAGAGTTAAGGCCATGCCTCTTGTCAATCTTCTTTGGAAAATACACCGTGTGTTCTTTATCATCAACGTTGAAAGTGACCTTTCCTTTATTGCAATCAATGATAGCACCTGCGGTGTTAAGAAAAGGTCTACCAAGAATAATGGACATGCTCCCATCCTCGGGCATGTCAAGCACAACAAAATCTGTAAGGATCAAACAGTTAGCAACTTCAACGGGAACATCCTCACAAATACCAATGGGGACAGCTGTTGACTTGTCAGCCATCTGAAGAGAGATATCTGTAGGGATTAGTTTCTCTAAACAAAGCCTCTTGTAAAGAGAGAAAGGCATAGCACTCACTCCTGCACCAAGGTCACATAAAGCAGTTCTGACGTAATTATTTTTTATGGAGCAAGGAATGGTGGGTATACCTGGATCGCCGAGCTTCTTAGGGATCTTGCCACTGAAAGAGTAGTTAGCAAGCATAGTAGATATTGCCTCATTAGGAACTTTTGTTTTATTTGTGACAATATCTTTCATGTATTTTGAATAGGGAGGTAACTTAATAGCATCAGTCAAAGGAATTTGAAGAAAAAGAGGTTTCATCCATTCAGAAAATTTATTATAATGCTCTTCTTTAGATTTGAGGGACTTACCTGGAAAGGGCATGGGTTTCTGTATCCATGTTTCTCTTTCCTTCCCATGTATTCTTGCGATGAAGTCTTCTCTAGAGTACCTCTTGCGTTTATCGGGTGCTTCTTCTTCTCTTACCTTGGGAGAATCATCCTTCTCAGCGTCTTTTTCTTCAGGCTCGACATCGTCTTCTGTTTCAGCGTCGGAGGTAGATATGCTGTTAGGGTCAACAGCTGGCTTTTCACTTGTGATAGGATCATCGGGATTGTCAGCCTCCTTGTGTTTCTTCTTCTTCTTTTTCTTCGGAGAGCTACCAGTCTCGTCTTCTTCTTGTACTTGAGAATCTTGCTCGATCCTCTTTGGGTGCCCCTCAGGATAGAGTGGGTCCTGGGTATGCGTTCCACCTCTAGTTTTGATGCCATAAGCTTGTATGTCCTGTTTGGAATTATTAGCAAGCAAATCTTTTTTCACATTAGAAATTTGTTCAAGCTGAGTTTGAACCATATGAAAATGCTTAACAAGACATTTAACATCATTAACTGTTCTTTCTAGAACATCACATAAACTTTTGATAGCAAGAGAATTATGATGCAACTGACTTTGTAACTTCCTATTAAAATGGTCTTGCTTAACAATAAAATTATCAAGCTCATCTAAACATTGTTCGGGAGGCTTACCTTTAGGGATGTCACTTTCAGTAAAGTCTAATAGAGAGTGTACCTCTACCAAGGGAGGGTGAGTAGTAGGCTCACACAACTTCTCAATAGGCGGTAAATTCTTCACGTCTTCGGCTTTAATACCTTTCTCCTTTATAGACTTCTTTGCTTCTTGCATATCTTCGAGGTTCATAATTCTTGGCAATTTTGCACATTAATTCTTCTGCATCGTCCGGCGTTCTTTTCCTGAAAACACAACTAGCACAACTATCCAGGTAGGATCTGGATTCATCGGTTAAACCAGCGTAAAATATATCAAGCAGTTTATTCTTGGGGACTCCATGTCCCGGCATAACCTTAAGTAAATCACAAAACCTCCCCCAAGCTTTAGGGAGGTGCTCATCCTGCAATTGTTTAAAGTTATAGATTCTTTGCAAAGCAGCATGTTGCAGATGAGCTGGGAAATATTTATCAACAAAGAATTGAACTAAGTCTTGAGGACTCTTAATGGAACCATAGGGTAGTGCATCATACCATGATTTAGCGTCTTCCTTCAAAGAAAAAGGAAAAAAGCTTGGCCACATAGAAGTTTCGTATCTTCTCATCAGTAGTGAATAGGTTACCTAGCTCAGTGAGTTTGGTCAAGTGTGCTATATCATCATCATTTTCTCTTCCATAAAAGGGGTCAGCCTCGACTGTAGATATAAGTGAAAGATCAACAGAGAAATCATAATCAGGATCAGTGATGCATATAGGAGATGTGGCAAATTTAGGACCAGGAATAACTTTGTTCTTCATGGAGTGCCTTTTGAGCAACTCCTTAACAGCACCAAGGTCAGAGTCGACACACTCTATGAGTTCCCTGCAAAAATCATCATCAAGAGTAACATAATCATCATCAAGGATTCTCTCCTTGAGGTCATCTAAGCATGGGTAACCAAAGGTTTTGCAGGTAGGAATATAGGTAGCAGGGGTCTTGGTCTTGGATTCTGCTACAGCCTTAGCAGTCTGAGTTTCAATATGGTGACCAAGAAAAGTAGCATCATCAAGAGTAGTGGAAGCATCATCAAAAGTGTCGGACATAGTGACAGACTCAATAGAAGCATCATGTAGTGGTGGTGAAGTAAACTTACTCATAACAGAAGGTGAATCAAGTGTAGCACTAGTGTTCAGAACAGTACCTTTTCTTGTACGGGATGGTAAGATCGGAACCTTGGGGTCTCCTTTCTTACCCATAGCGGATGATGTGCAGCAGGCAGGATACTTCAAGTAGACTTGTAAATATTGCTATGCTCCCCGGCAACGGCGCCAGATAACGCTGCTTGATGCCCCACAGGCGTCAGGGATCGAGATAGTCTTCGCGGGTAAGTTAACCCAATTTATTGATTCGACACACGGGGAGCCAAAGAGTATTTATAAGCTTTGACAGTTGAGTTGTCAATTCAACCGCACCTGAAATATACTTGCTTGCAACAATAGATAAGTGGTAATGGTAATATGATAGTGATAGTGGCAACAGCAAAAGTAAATAGCAAAGGTAACAACTAATGACCAGCAGGATTGAAAACACTGTAGGCTAGGGAGATGGATGGTCGGGTGCTGCATGGATGAGAGTGAACATGTAATAGATTCTAACACGGGGCAAGGCACACAAAAAAGCAATGATCATCTAGGAAAATATCAAACATTAGGCATGTATCCCGTAGGTAGTTGTGCGTGCTTGCAATAAGAACTTGCACAACATCTTTTGTCCTACCATCCCGCTACGAATAGGGCCAAAAGGAACTTATGGAGATTAAGGTGCTCCTGTCAAAGAGCACCGAAACAAAGCAATAAACTCAATGGATACAAGGAATCCTCAAATTATGGACCATCCCCTTTGGTGTCCCAAGCTGTCACCTTTGGGATCGCCGGTTCCGGACCATAATAGGTGCATACAACTCATAGATAGGATCTAGAACACAAATATATTCATGAAAACACATAGGGTTCAGATCTGAAAACATGGCACTCGGGCCCAAAGTGACAAGCATTAAGAGCAACAAGTTGAAGCAAAGAAGATAAACACCAATCTAGATGATAGGCAACATGCCCCCAACAATCTCACGAACTATTACATGATCAAACTCATCCAATCCCTACCATCCCCTTTGCCTACAGCAGGGAATTACTCACACATGTGAAGAGAAGTCATGGAAGATGGATGGAGTGGTGATGGTGATGACGATGGCGACGATCTTCCCTCTCCGGAGGTCAAATCAGCCTCCAGATTAGCCCTCCCGTAGAAGAACAGAGGGTGGCGGCGGCTCCGCGATGGAAACTCGGAGAAAGACTTCTGTTCTGGGGTTTTCCCGTCACGGGGATAAATAGGAGTCTCGGTAGGGCACCAGAGGAGGGGGAGGCGCCCAGGAGGCCAGAGGGCGCGGCCCCACCCCTCTGGTCCCACTTCTGACTTCTGGCTCCTTCGGGTGCGTGGATTTCCTGGTATTTTTCTGGGAATTTTCTGGAACGTCTAAAATCCATTTTCCTGCGCACAATAAAACCATACAGACAGCTCTGCTGAAAACAGCGTTAGTCCGGGTTAGTTTCGTCCAAATCATGCAAGAATGAGGGCAAAACAATAGCAAAAGTGTTTGGAAAAGTAGATACGTTTGAGACGTATCACTGCAATCCTTACCCAATAACAGTATCGATTCTTGGAGTAAATGCAAAGATGCTTTTATAGGGAAGTACTACCCCCCTGCTAAAATTATTCAATTAAGGAGTAAAATTATGAATTTCAGGCAATTGGATAATGAACACGTTGCCCAGGCATGGGAACGTATGAAGACGCTTGTCAAGAACTGCCCCACACATGGACTGACTACCTGGATGGTTATCCAGACTTTTTATGCATGCTTGAACTTTACCTCGCGGAACCTGTTAGATTCGGTCGCGGGAGGAACTTTTATGTCAACCACGCTTGGTGCTTCCACAAAGCTACTTGATGAGATGATGCTGAACTACTCTCAGTGGCACACCGAAAGATCTCCAACTGGTAAGAAGGTAAATTCTGTCGAGGATATCTCCTCTCTAAATGAAAAGGTTGACCTTATCATGTCTCTACTTACCAAGCAAGCTCCTATTGATCCTCAGGATGTTCCTTTAAATTCTTTGGTTCCTCAAGAGCAAGTAGATGTGAACTTTGTCTCTAGAAAAAACTTCAACAATAATGCTTATAGGAGTAATTTTGGTAGCAACAACCCTAGGCCTTTCCCATCCAACAACTATGGGAACAACAACACTTATCCTAGCACCAAAAACTCCACCTTTGAACTAGAGACCTTGCTCAAAGACTTTATCACTACCCAAAAATTCTTCAACAAGAGTGTGGAAGAGAAATTAGATAAATTAGATATCCTCTCTTCGAAGGTAGACAACATAGCCCATGATGTAGAGATGCTGAAGATTAGAACTTCTCCCCCCGTGGAGAGGAAGACCACTCCTATGAATGCCATCCAAGTCCAAATTAATGAAAACATTAGGATGTTGGGAAAACTAAAAGAGAGATGGGCCAGAGAAAAGGAGGAAGAAGAGAGAATTAAGAGCCTTCCTACTTACCACACAGTAGCCACTATCCAAGTAGTTGAGGATGTCCAAACTGTTAGCACCCATCACACCCCTAGTCCCACTGGACCTACCAATGGTGATGCTACCACCTCAACCATAGATGAAGAAACCTCTATGAACGTAGAGGCTTTCAAACAAGTGAGCCTAAATGATATCACTACCTCCTTGATAGATAGTAATGACCTAGACTTTGACAACTGCACTTTACCTGAAGTTATTGGTTTCCTACACAAGATGTCTAGAGACCCCCACACTAGCACACTTAATCTTGCCTTCATAGAGCATATCACCAATGCTCTAATCAAAGTTATGGAGGAGAAGCTTAGACTAGAAGCCTCCATACCTAGGAAGCTAGAAGATGGTTGGGATCCTATGATAAAAATCAAATTGAATAACTTATCTTGTTATGCTCTTTGTGATGTTGGAGCAAGTACCTCTGTTATGCCCAAAAGAATGTATGATATGCTTGAATTGAAACCTTTTGATCCCTGTTCTTTTGGTGTTCGTGTTGTTGATTCTTCCATAAAGAAGACTTTGGGGAAGATCGACGATGTTCTTATCATTGTCAATGACAATTATGTTCCCGTTGATTTCACTATTATGGACATTGAGTGTGAGCCCTCTTGTCCAATTATTTTGGGACGTCCTTTTCTTCGCACAGTTAGTGCTGTTATTGACATGAAAGAGGGGAATATAAAATTCCAATTCCCTCTCAAGAAAGGGATGGAACATTTCCCTAGGAAAAAGATTAAGTTATCTTTTGAGTCCATCACACGGGCTAGTTATTCTCTTGAAAAGACTTGATCTTCTGCTTTAAGCCTAGCTAATCGCTCTAAAGAAGCGCTTTCGGGAGGCAGCCCGCAACGAATTTAGGTTTTTCTTTTTGCTTTTCTTCTGTTCTTAGTGGTCTTGATGATTGTTACTACTGTAGCAACATCATTGTATCTTTACTTTTCAAGCTTTGTGCCAAGTTTAGCCTCAGATTGCAAGAAAGGTCAAAAGTTGGTACATGATGTACAGAAACAGATTCTGTCTGCTTGATTGAAAAATTTGGGATAAATCACCAGATCATCTTTTTGATCTGAATTTTTTTGACAGCATGCTCCATACAATTACCTTTCAGGCGTCTGTTCAGATTTTTTTTGATTTGAGTTGTAGAAGTACCTCGGAAAAATTCATTTCTCTCTGCTGTTCTGTTTTTCTCAGCTTCTGCCCCGGTTTTTATTTTCGCAATTTTGCAATCCTTAAGCTCGCTTTTTCTTTGCAAAATCTTTTGGGCAGGCAAGAGAAACAGTAGCTCTTCCTAGAAATCTTTATTTGCAGTAGAGGAAAATTATTTTAGTAGGGCACTAACCTCTCTAATCAGTCTACAATGAGTTATGTATGAAGGGAGTTTTCAAGTGCGTGATGGAAGATGATGAAAGAAGATCTTGGAGTGTCAAACGCTCAAGCTTGGGGATGCCCATGTGCACCCCCAATAAATATTCAAGGAGACTCAAGCGTCTAAGCTTGGGGATGCCCCCGTGCATCCCCGTCTTCATCAACAATTACCAGTTCGTCCCTATAAGATTCGCGTTCTTGAAAATCGGCACTTCTCCAAATCCAGAAGTCGCCTATTACACGGCTCACAAACTCTGCCTGGGGTGGGGCTACCTATTATTCGTAGGCGGTACGTACGACGTCGTTGCACTATATTTTTATCACTTCATGCGTTGTGTGCTATGCTTGGAGCGTCTCGCTCTTTACTTTTCTAGGTTTGTTTTTGCTTTGTTTGTTGTAGTAACAAGTTAGACCCCAGCTTACTCTTTTGTGTGGGAGAGATACACGCTCCGCTTGAACTAGAACTCCTCATAGGATTTGCAGGCTTATTCTTTTAGCTGTGAGTTGTTCTTTTTATTTTCTTAGCTGCTGCTCTGTTTAGATGTAGTGCTTTAGTCTTTCTAGAGCTTTTCTTTTGTCTTAGGTTGAACTTTCTATAGGTTGCATGTTTTATCTTGTTAGATAGTTTTCCTGTTGCACTGAGTTTTGTGTCTTGACTAGAACTAGGTAGTTGAAGTTGCTATTCTCTTTGTAGTAGTAACTTGCAATAGTTTTGAGGTATTGACTAGAGTAATGTTTGAACTTTTGGTGTCAAGAGCTCGAGCCTATTAGTGATAGATGTCGTATTTTGGGAAATCCGTGTGATTTTCGAAAACCAAAAACCCCTGTTGAGAACTCTAGCTACTAGATGGATCACTAACCTCTAGAGGGTTCGAATATTAGAGTACACTCACGTACCATGAGTCGAGGATGCGCAAGGATAACCAAACCCCCATACACTCCTCCTCGGGGTACTTGTCTCTTTGTGAACCTCCTGATTAGATTGAGAGTTACCGATAATAAGTGCATGAGTTCTTCGGACTAATGTGAGTATTCGAAAGTTTACACTTCCACCCACCTATACTTTTTCTAGACTCTTCGGTACCGTGCATTGCCCTTTCTCACCTCGAGAGTTGGCGCATACTTCGCCGGTGCATCCAAACCCTTGGCACGATACGCTCTATCATCATAAGCCTCCTTAAATCTTTCCTCAAAACAGCCACCATACCTACCTACAAGGCATTTCCATAGCCTTTCCGAGATACATTGCCATGCAACATCCACCTTCTCATGACTTGATCTTCATGTCATACATGCTACTTGCTTGATCGATGAGCTGCATGCTAGTTGGGCCTTGCCCTAATCATTGCTACATGACGCGCTAGTATCATTGCATATCCTGCTATCCTGGCAGAGGCATACATTTGCATCATGATAGTTATATCTTCTTTATGTGAGTACCTTTGTAAAGTGTGAAAGATCTCCTATATTCTTGTAAAATATAGAGTGTTGCCCCTAAAGTGAGGAAAAGATCCCAAAGAGGACAAAATCAAAAGATCCCAAAGAGGACAAATGAGAGTTAAATAGAAAGAGCCATTGAGGCCACCAAAAAAATACAAAAAATAGAAAAAAGAGAAAAAAAATAAAAAGAGAGAAGGGGGCACACTACTATTCCTTTTGAGAGATCCACACTAGTACTTCATCCTCTATCCCTTGTACTCCATAGAGATCATCATCATGCATATAGCTATGTGGGGACCTTCAAACTATAGAACTTGTCTTGTATATTCCAATGATGAGCCTCCTCAAACGAGCTCTAGGTCTTCTTGAGCAAGCAAGTTAGATGCACCCCACTAGTTCCCTTGGAGAGCTTTTAGCTCACATGTGCATCCGTTTCATGGCAATCCCTACTCCTCACATCATATCTATCATATGGCCTTCTCTCGCCTATGATTGTCCTCATTGATGTGAGCCTTTCTCACCTTTTTGTCTTCCTCCTCCACCTTCTTTCTGTTTCGCCTTTTAGGTGTCAACTTTCTTGCTCACGCTCATCCATTGCATGAGTGCTCAAAATATCGAAAGGGAGTGGATCAGTTTGACTTGTACCTGGCTAGTGGTCTGGGGACGAGTCAAGATAAGAATCCAAAGGAGACTAAGTGTGAAACTTTAGTAGATAGTTGTTCTCAACAAACTCTAGAATTCCATTCATTTTTCAAACGTAACTCGATTGACTCAATTTTATAAAAGTGATTTTCATATAGTAGCAAAAGTACTAAACCTGAATTTCCCTTTGGAACCTTTTACCACCGCGGTTACTCTTAGCCCATAAACCCAGACTTTTTTCTCTCTTTTTCCCAGTCTCCTGCTTGCACGCAAACACCATCTGGAGACATTCAACAGCTCTTGCACCTTTTGTTCTTTTGTTGCTTGTGTCAATGCTAATATAGACTCTTGCTTGTTAAGACTTGAATTGAATTGCATGCTTTAATTGCTTTACTTAAAAGTCCTTATATGGTTGTGTGGCTTGTCACCACATAAATTATGCTTGTTATCATTTGCCTACTTGAGGACGAGCAGGAATTAAGCTTGGGGATGTTGATACGTACCAAACGTATCTATAATTTCTGCTTGCTCCATGCATGTTTTGTGTGACTTTGCCATGTTTTGCTTGAAATTTCATACACTTTTGGCATATTTGGACTAATCTATTAACCCAGTGCACCCAGCTACCAGTTGCTGTTTTCTGCTGTTTTTATATTTCAGGTTTTCCGGCCATTGAAAGTGCTCCAAAAAATCCGGAAAAATCAGATAAAAATCAGCGACCCGGAAGCTTCCGGAATCACCAAGGCAGCGGAGGGGTTCCACCACCAGGAGACCAGGAGAGTCCCTGGCGCGGCCCCACCCTAGGCCGTGCCAGGAGACCTCCTGGATTCCTGGTGGGTCCCCTCGACACCCCCCTCCGCCTATATTTAGCCCTCGGGGTGGAAACCCCTAATATCGATCTCTTTTCCGCGAACTCGCCTCTTTACTGCCGCCGCCATTTCAAGATCGGGGCTGCCTGGAGAAGCTGCCCCGACACCCTGCCTGGAGGAGGAACCCCCTCCGAGAGACCATCCATAGCCATGGACGCCTCCCGGATGTGCCGCGAGTAGTCCCCCTTGGACCATGGGTCCATGACCAGTAGCTATGTGATGTACCTCTCCCCTCTTTGTGCTTCCACTTTCGAGACCTCGTGAGCTGCCTCAGATGATCGAGGCACTTTTGTAATGTCCGCTGTTGCTATGCTGAGTTTGCTGGGATCTGATGGATTATGAGACTATGTTCAGATTGTGATGAGTAATATATTTGGTTCTTCTCTTTTATATTTTGTTCTTGAGTAAATTCTTGCATGTTCTCCGTTGCAGTATTTTGCTTTGGCCAAGTAGTTTGCTTGAAACTCCAAGAGGGAGCGTTATGCTTGATTGTGGGTTCAGCCCCCTAATGTCTAGCTTGAGTGACAAAAACATGAGACTAGGGGATGTGATATTGCCACCAGGGATAAAACAACGGTGCTTGTACCCGCGGGTGCAAGGATTGTTTAATTTACGCAAAGTTCTTTTAATGCAGTTGTCTGTTGCTTTGAGTTTACACTTTGGGTGGGATTCACAACTTAATACCAGCGAAATGTTCTGGATAGATATCTCAAGGTGGATGATTCGTAGTAGATGCAGTTGGATTTCGGTCTACTTACCTTGGCGTACTGCCCATTGCTTTTGAGCCTTCCTTTTTTTGTAGCATAGTTAGCATTGGGGTGCCTTCATAATTCTGTCAATTGCTCAACTGTGATTTGTTTACCTCGCTAGCAATTTTATCGTCTTTTGGGAGAGAGACATCACTAGTGAAAATCACGGGACCCCGGTCCATCTTCACATTATTGTTTACACCCTTAGTTTACTTTCAGTCTTTACTTGCAGTTCCACTTTTATCTCTTGCGTTGATCCATTGTAAACAGCAAGGCCGGAGGAATTGACAACTCCTCTGTACTCGTTGGGAGCAAAGTTATTTGTATCTGTGTGCAGGTCCACGTCAGGCGCCGTGACACCTACTTGTATCTCTTGGTGTCCTACTGGTTCGATACTCAACCTTAGCATCTTTGCTAAGGGAAACTTGCTGCTACATCGCATCTCACCTTCCACTTGGGGTAACCAACGAGGAGAGTTGCCACTCTGTATCACCACTGCAATCGCCATCATCATAATACAATCGAGCAGGAAGTAGGGGTTTCACCGATCGAGGGCCCTGAACCTGGGTAAATCCCTGTCACCTGTTAGCCGATGAGATCGCCAACCTCGCACTCTCCTCTCTACGATCTAAACCCAGGGTACCTTACCATGGGATTTTCCGAGGCTGATCCTCGTCAATTGGCGCTGACCATGGGGAATACGCAGGTTGCAGTCACGATATCGGCGGCCCCGTCATCAGTAACTGTCGAATCGACGACCTCACCAGCACCCAACATCTCAATGGATCGGGCAGAATCTGATCTGTTCGAGTCCCTCGGCTTCATCGCGCACCTTCCGATCTTGCGATCGATCTTCGCCGACCTACGCACAGGAGTGGATCTGACCATCGGTGGGTACCAGATCTATGTCAACCGATGGGGCACTCCCCGTCTCACGGATCGTGTTCGATCTTCCACGACATCATCAAAGACTCTCGGGGGTCCAGCACCCGCCCGCGCGACGACTCCACGAGCCGAACATGCAACCCACCTCAGCCCGATCTACAACACCACTCACAATGGCTAGAGCAAAGCGCCCGGATGGAGTGGAGGCATCGCAAGTAACCCGAGACAAGGAAGTAGGACGACATTCCAGGTGTACATGGAAAACACCGACGCACCAACCTCAGACAATAGAGGCAAAACAGTTGACCCTAAAAACTATGGAGGACCTAGCGCGAGCGGCAGGAGTAACGAGCCCGACGAGAACGAGCGACTAACAGTAACCCTCGGAGAGCAGGGAACCATACCACAAAAAGTATTCAGGAGCCAGCGCAGAAGCAACCAAGACGGCGATCAACCCGAAGGCAGCAAGCATCGGGCCTCAAAAAACGCAAGACAAGAAGAACCCACCGAAAAATCCTCTTATCCAAAGAAGCGCTAGCCAGAGTAAAAGACGCAGTGAAACACGGCAAGCTCTTGCCACAAGACGCAACACGCGACGAGCTCAAAGCATATATAAAGTTAGAAAACGATATCACAAAGAAAACCAGGAGAATGAGGCTAGAACTGGAAAAGAAAAGGCGATTCACGACTACGTCAAACACCATCCGCCAAACAACCCCAGAGCCTATGGACGATCACCCCGAGCAAGAATCCCCCCACCAGCGCAGGTCCAGATACAACAACCTACTCCGCAGAGACAAGGAGACAATCGCCCGCAATCTAGACGACATGTTCAAGCTTGAGGACGAGGACGAAGAAGAGGAAGAACCACTCACACCAGCAGAATCTCTTATCGCCGTGAAAGCATATCTCCACTGCGCAGAAACCGGAGGAAGAAAAGAAGTAGATCGCAATACGGCAAGGGCACTCAAGGTGCTGAATGACACACTCGGAGTTTCAGCACCCAAAAAGGCCAGCACAAGAAGGCAAACACGCGAGTGGTCGCCGGATCGAGACCCAAGCTCAGCCGACGACGACGATGACGACGACAACAACGACCCCCCCCGCCATGACCACCTTGATCGTAATAGAAACTGCGACAGGGGCGATCGTGGAAACTGTGGCACCCCGGCTCAGAGGACCGGAATGCCCCGTGCTCCAGCCCAGAGATCAAGTCTTCTGGAACACGGCACTGATTGGTATAGAACTGAACAACTTTCTATTACCGAAGATGGGGGTACATGAGGTCTATTGCAACGCTAGCCTAGACACAGCTTGCTCCTTAGGCTAGCCTCAGTTCTACACCAAGCAGCATCATAACTCTCTAGCAGCGGAATATCGACGGCAGCGGAATAACTCTCTAGCATGAACTCCGCATAGAGATAACATGATCAACTTGACATGGTGTTAGTATGTGGTGGTTACGATGGTTCATGACATAACATGGCAATGATATGATCTAAGCATAGCATGAATGTAACATGGCAAAACATGGCATAACAGGAGCATATTCAAGGATAGCATGGCAGTATAACATCAATCATAGCATAGCAACATGATCATAATCATCGATATAAGCATATCATCGAACAACAATTTTAGAAGCACGTCAAGGCTTTGCAAAGGTGCAAAGGGTATTGTGGCTTGCCTTTCACGAGAGGAGTGTGAAATACTCCCGGATCTTCGACGCAAGAAAAACCCTGCAAAACATTTCAAATAAAGCAACGGGAAAAAGGTCAAACGCCATCTTTTGTTTGACCAGCAAATAACATGACAAAACATGACATGAAACCTATGCCAACACGAAGAGGAGCTCGATACGAAACCAACGCAAAAAGAATCAACCCGTTTGGACTTACGGTTGCGGAGATACGAAGGAAACGGTGTCGGGGGTGGAGTTTTGGAAGAAATACGCTTTCAGAAAAGTGAAGGCGTATTCTGGGCTACTGCGGAGGAAAATACGCTTTCGAATGGAGAAAGCGTACTTTCGGGCACTGAAGAAAGAAATACGCTTCCTTTCGCCGAAAACGTATTCCGGCCAGAAGGGACACGGAATGCGCTTCCAAAAGAGGAAAGCGCACTGGCTGGAGTACGCCACCACTTGAACCAGACCGGCCCGGGGCTACTGACGAAAGGGGCCCGGACGTCAGTCTCCTTCCTCTCTCTCCTCTGTCCTCTTCTACCTCTCGCTACGGGGCAGAGAGGAGGCCGTGGCTGCTGTCCTGGCCGCCGCTGGCCTGCGCGAGGGGAGCCGACGGTGGGGTTGCTGGGCGCGGCGGCCCAAGGCGCGCCGGGCAGTGGCCCACGGGATGCGCGGGGTGGCCAGACGAGGGAGCGGCGGTGGTGGCCGACCCGCGCCGGCTCCGGCCAGTGGAGGGGCTCCGGACGGCTGCGAGGACGAGGTTGGATAGGGAGGAGCTCTGGTGAAGGCTAGGTGCTGTCGGAGGGAGAGGGGGCGGCTCGGGTCGCCGGATTTGAAGTTGACCGAGGCGGTGGCCTAAGAGGCCGTGGAGACAACGGCGGCTCCGGCGAGCAAAAATGGCGAGGGGGAGCGAGCTAGGAGAGAAAGGGGAGCTGCTGGTGTGCTCTGGGAGTGCTCGGGGCGAGCCCTTATATAGCCATGGCGAGATGCCGTCGCCGGGCTGCGACAACCAGACGCGGCCAGGGCAGGGGGTGAGCTGGCGAGGTTCGAGGTTGCTCGGGAGAGCTCGGGAGGGGGACGTGGCGCACGCGAGCGGCGGAAAGCCGTGCGGCGCGGCAGGACATGAAGAAGACGCCGCAGACGCTCTGTAGCACGACATGGACATGACCAACACGCGTAGAGCGCGGCCAGAGCACGCCAAGTGCGTCCAAGCGCATGGCCACCAAGGGCACTGGTGATTAGGATAGGGTCTCGCGTGGCCAAAGATGTCTAGCATGTTCTCCTTTCCACGCCGATCACTGTGGTATGCTTGGTTGGCACGATGGTGCTCTGGATTGATCTCTATCTCAAGGAACAGTTGGATACATCAAACTTGGAGCAGAAGCACAGCTCACCTGGTGGGGGTTTGGATAGGTTCAAGTTGTCTTCTGGCTTTGGGGTACAAAGGACTAGAGGTCTGGAAAGTTTGGGCTCAAATGGATCAATGTACATGGCACATCCTTTGCAATTGTAGCAATGTTGCAGAAGGTGTTTGTAATGTGTCATGGCTTGTACATAGCTGCCCTAGGCATGATATCTTGCATAGCTCAATCATACACTAGGATGAGTACGTATACCAAGTTTCACATCATTTGGAGCAATATTTTTGGTACTTCCTTTGTAAAGCACCAAATAGGTCAGAATGGTGTTGGTGAGGCTAGCATCACATAGTATTATTGGAATTGGCTGAAAATTGGTGTAGCTTGGTTTTTTGGCATGGTTCACGTGTGTATAAAATTTTATGGCCATTGGACACACACAGCTAGCACTTGCTTCACAATGTGGCCCACTGGTCAGAAACTTAAACATGATGGTGCACACACATGGATGATTGGATTTGGCTCAAATATGGTTTGGTGGAGTTATGTGGTGGTAGGATAATGCTCAAAAAGTTTCAAGGCAAATGGGATCCCCTATCATGCACTTGCTTCACAATGCCCCCTGGCTGCATCCAAACTTTGGGAATTTATCGTGGGAGTTTGGCTAATCAAATGGTGGTGGACTTTGGAGGAGATCAATGAAATGATCATATGAGATTTCACAAAAAGTTTCACCAGCCATGGATCAAGATAAATGGCACTCCCTTCACAAAGCTCCAATCTGCCCCCCACACACAAATGAATTTTTCTAGAGGAAAAATACACTTGGGCTATGAAATGTTTTTGGAGAATTTGGCAGGATATGATGTCAATGACATGTGGGAATTATTTGGGGATTTATGGAGCAATATAAATAGGGGTTGCTTCACAAACCTCAAATAATAGGAATATCCCTTTTATTGGAAAAGGAATACTTGGCTTGAATAAAATGGTGGCTTGGATGAGATGGATCAATGGAATGGCATTGGATGTTGGGAAACGTAGTAGAAAGCAAAAATTTCGTGCCTACGAATCAAGATTCCAAGATCATCCAAGAAAGATGGCATACAAGGTTTAGGCCATTGCTCACCAACCGATGTAGCGGAAGTAGAGTTGGTGTAGCTCGTTGAAGTAGATCTCGCGGATCGTCCCACAAACAGTCCCTCGATCAAGATCACCGAGGAAGAAGAAGCACCTCGATCCGTCCCACGCACAAGTCCCTCGAGCAAGTCCCTCGAACAAGATCTCCGAGGAAGAAGAAGCTCCTCGAAGAAGGACCAAAGATATGATCCCTCTATTAGTATCCACACGTTCCGTAGCAGCAATCCAGCAGCGCTCCGCCGTCCAGAGATGAACGCCACCGAGAAAACTAGAGGGAGAAAACCCTAACGGATTCCGATCTAGAACAGCGTCTAAACCGGGGTCTAATTGTGGAGCAACGGGGTTTAGAGAGAGGGAGGGTGGCGCATAGGCCTTGCGCCCCCCACCCCCTCCCCTCATTATATAGGTGGCCAGGAGACCCTTGGGGCGCAATAAGGGGGGTGGGGAGTCCAACTTGGACTCCCAAACCTCCCAAACCTTCCCACCGGAAACCTGCCATATTGGAGAGTTGGACTTTCCACCTGGAGGGGGATTCCTTCTCCTTGGTGCGCCCCCACCCCTTGGCCGGCCAGGGCAGCCTAGGTGGCTTGCCCCCCAAGGCTAGGGGCGTGGGTTAGTGGGTGGTACTGCCCGGAAACTTCCGGAACCTTCCAGAAGCTTCCAGGACCTTCCAGGCTTGTTTCGTGACATTCCGGAACCTTCTGGAGCACTTCCAGGACTTTCCGGGACCGTTCTCGGACGTTCCGGAGCCATCCGGATAGTTTCCAAGACCATCCGAGTTACAGTTTATGCCACCCGATGACCACGAAGGTTGTCGGGATGCCCAGCGATTATCCGGAAACTATTATGGTTGATCCAGGACTTCCCCATTACCATTCTCATATGTTCCGGAACCACCTGGGACTACTCCAGAGTGATCCGGATATATCCTTAAATACTCAGAACTACTTCTGGTGCCCTTATGAACTATTCCATAAATCCCCGGAACTACTTCCGGTACCCGTATGAACTATTCTGCTTTGCTTCCACTAAACTTTCTACCATTCCAGCATTCTAACGGACTACTACTCGTTAAGTGTGTGACCCAATAGGTTCGGTATAATGCGGACATGACTCAGAACATCTTCCGGACATAGGTCAACAGCCTTTTGTCAATAGCCAATAATCAACAACGGAGCCATGGACACCCATGTTGACTCCCGCACATACACGAAGAAACTTCAAGTGAACCATTATGTTTATTCATGTACCATTCCCTTTGCTTTGTGATATATGACAAAGTTAGAGGAGAGATGTTTGGCACCCATGTGTAACAACTTCTTGAACACAAGCCACTCGTTATCCTCTTTGCTCGTTTTTCTCTATTTCTCGTTATTGTATTCCGGTATCCCCGTGATTAAATCACAATGCGTCTGGCCAGACTAGAATGGATACCGTCATACCGAGTGGGCCCAAAGTCAATATCTCTTCATCGTGAAGGAGCAAATCCCATTCTTGAACTATCACAGTCACTAGCCACACCATCTGACATACCTAGAACTTATTTTACTACTTCCCATTTACGGGAGGATTCATCTAAGAACCAAAGCATGTCTTCCTGTGTGAAGCAACTTGATACTCTCATGGTCTAAGGAATTACGTATATGATAACATTTCATGATATGACTTATAACGTAGTTACGATGTGATATCTAAGTATATCATTCAATATTGGGGTCGGTTCAACATCATTGTTCTGCTAACAATATGTTCCCATTGCTACTGACATCCTTGTTACAAGAACAATGTCCATGATTAAGAAAATGTAATCATCAGTTAGCACATGAGCTGGTCTTAGAGGCTAAACCAGGAACTCTTGGTGTTTACATTTCCACACATGCAAATGAGTTTTCTTCTGAATCTCACAGTCAGGGTCATTGCAATTATAGCACAGAAATATAAACATTAATTACGAACGTGGAAATATATATATAATAACATTTTATTATTGCCTCTAGGGCATATTTCCAACAGTCTCCCACCTGCACTAGAGTCAATAATATTGTCAGTGCTTGAGCACTTTACACCTATGGCATACGGTGTAATACATGCTTCATTTGTGGTATAGACTTCATCTACGAATCTGACGTTTTAGGCCCGTTTGTATCTTGCATATCTTCACGTTTTCACGCTATCATAAAATTCACTAATTTTATCAGTTTAGCTTTGTATATGTTTTGGATCATTTGGTAGGACCTTGGTTCCTTTAGAATAAGTCATGAAATCATTCATCAATGTTCTATGAGCTTCAAGCATCTAGGAAACCATACCGTGTTCATAAATGAACTGATGATTCAAAATACCCTCCCTTGTTACTTCTTTAAGCAACAATATACTTAGCCACTGTTATAGAATTCGCCACAGTATCTAACTTAACACAGTTCCTCCATACTTTGCCACCCTTACGTGTGAAGCACATAATCCCAATTAAAATCGAAAATCGGTCGGATTAAGTATGAAGACTGAATTGGTGTAACTATTTACATCAAAAATTCAGCTGGTGTAACTCATTACAACAAGCTCTTCATTCTCTCCATTTTCCGAGAAACATATCTTATCTATCATAAGTTTAACTTTTCACTTTTTGTCCAATGATCAACATATTGATCACTTTGGTATCTTGCTCGCAACATTTTAGAGCATTGGACATATCTGGTCGTTTTACATATTATGGTGCACATGATTAATCCAAACACATAGGTGAGTGAATTCAATTCATGTGTTTTGCTTTATCTGTGTTCATGAACACTGATTTTTGCAAACAACTTTTCACCATGACCTCGGCAAGAACATCTTTCTTGGCGTATTCATACTAAACTACTTTAGTATCATGTCAACATGTAATGTTGTCTTTAGCATGATCAGGCACTTACTATCTACATAGATCATTGTGCTCAATACTAATGCTATATTAGCCCAAGTACTTCAGCTGAAAACTATTTCCAATGAGGTCCTTATTCGTGTCAAGAAATTTATATCATTTCTAGTCAACAATATGTCATCTACATAAGTTTTTAGAAATATCATTCAGCTCCCACTTACTTTCTTGAATATTCAAGCATCTTCGTTATTCCTGATGAAAACAAACTCTTTTGGCAATTTCATCATAACGAAAATTCCAACTCCATTGTGCTAGCTTCAGTCCATCACTGGACATCCAAGGCTTGCATCTATTTTAGCATCCTTTGAATCGACAAAACATTCCGGTCGTATCACATATACGTCCTTTGTTATTTTTCCATGTAGGAACTTTGTTTTGACGTTCATTCTACCATATCCTATAAATGAGATATGTAGTAATTGCTAATATAACTCGAACTGACTAAGGCATCTCTACGGTCGAAACTATTTCGCCGTAGTCAACCTTTGAACTTGCTAGAAAACAATTTTTCAATGAGTTTAGCTTTATGGATAAAACAACTTCATCCGAATCAATTATAGATCCATATATATATTCTTCAGACTTTTAGTCTTTCGGAGGGTCTACCAAGTTCAAAACTTGACTTACTTCCATGGATACTATCTCAGATTATTTGGCATTTAGCCAAATCCCGGAGTCAGGGCCCATCAACGCTTCTTTGTATATCACAGATTTATCATTGTCGAACATTAATATCTCGTTTTACATATCATGAATGGTTGTACGAGTTTTGTCTAATCTGTGTGGTTCAGCTGCGCACTTATTTGAAGATTCAACAATCTTTAACAAGTTGCACTGTCCTCCCACTCACTCTTTTGCAAGAAACATTTTCTTCAAAACACATTGTTCTTAACAGCAAACAGTTTTTCTTTTGTGTAGTGATAGAGGAATACCAAAACTTTTGGCATAACCTTAACAAAGTAGCACTTATCTGATTTAGGGTTTTGAGTATGTCAAACATATGCCTCATATACCCAAATTTTAAGAAAAGGCAACATGGTTTTAACAGTCCATACCATATCTAATATGGTGTCATTTCAACAGATTTGATGATGCTCTTTTCAGTGTAAAAGCCGTAGTCACTAACGCATAACTTTAATAAGTATAATGGCAAATTGATAAACGTCATATTTGATCTTACCGTGTCATACATGGCTTGATTACATCTCTCGAACACTTTACTCATAGTGATGTTCCGGGAGACGCAAGTTATGACACTTCTTCACAACTCATCAGACGTTCGCTAAACTTGTAACTCAAATATTACTTTGTACAATCTAATTTGTAGAAGCTTTATTTTCTTGTTACAATGAATTTCTATTTCACTCTAACATTCCTTGAACATTTCAAAGATTTCAGACGTATGTCTCTATTGAACAGATATCCACATATCTACTTCAACTCATGAGTGAAGATAGGGAATCCACTGCACACAACTACACTTATTGGACTGCACACATCATCATGTATGATTACCAATGGTTTAGTTTCCCGTTCATGTATGGCCTATCAACGGTGTTTTAGTCACATTACTTCGAGACAAAGATCGCAAGCGTCAAGTGATTCATAATCATATGACTCGAAAGTCCATCATTTATGGAAATTCTTCATGCATGTTATGTCACTGGTGATAAACGACAGTGCCACATCTATGTGGTATTTCTGTCAGTCTTGCGACGTTTAGCGTCAGTGTTATGGATGTTTAGTATTATTATCAAGATTCATAGCATACAACCTATTCATAATGGAAGTATGGCCTTTACGTTATTCATATCTTTGAACAACTCTCTTGCAATAAACATGATTCAAAATGATGTTTTGCAACAAGGCTAAAGTGTAGTAACAATTTACTCAACTCTAAAATGAATTATGAAGATAATCATAGAGTCAACACACAGTATAGTAAACCTTTTACCGTGTTCTCGTGTGTGTCAAAACTCATCATTTAGCTAGTCATAAAGGCCATAGTATTTCTTGCATCGACTTGCAACGATATGCAATTGAAGTGATATTCTAGTGATCAATAGTTTAATCACAATATACAAGAATTAAGATTAACCGCTTAATCATGATTCCCAAGAATTACATCTTTTGACCAGCAACGAATTCATCTATAACTTCGTATGACTTTCATTTCTGAGCTGGATATTCCAGTCTTCTTTCGCTTTGCCTTTATACGTATCATAGTTCTATTTCCAATGTCACTCCTACTCACAGAAGATCACATATGATCAAGGGTGGCGCATGCCATGGACTTTCCGGCGTGTGAGTCTTACTAACATCCTTTGGACTTCCTTTCCCTTAATTCTCATCATCATATGATGGGTGTTCTTCTGGATCCCACACTTATCAGTTTTGTTTAGAGCACAATGAACATTTTCACTAATGCTTACAATCAGACATTGTACTAGATATCTTATATCCTACATCAATTGTCTTATCACTGAAAACAATTTTTCAGTTCCATGAGTATAACATAACTATCCCAAACGTTTCGAAGTTCGGGTTTCATGGTGATTACGACAATACACTTAGCTGTGGTGGAATTCTAGCCTTTTGGATTATGGATGTAAGTCACATCATCCATAGCATTAGCGGGAGAGCATCGAAAATTAGCGATAGGACATGGTCCTTCTCGGCACTATTGAGGATAGTCCTCACAATACGGTACCAATCGTAAAGTTTTTTTTACCAGATAATACAGTTAATCAAAATCAATTGGGAAGGTGGTAACGCGAGCCATTATTCTACAACGATAATGCAAATACTAAGACTTTGTTCATAACTAAGTTGCACTTGTGATTAATCAATTTAATTACTAAGTGCGCTCCCACTCAGATCAATATCTCTCATAATTGATGCTGGAGTGATTCAAGATCCAACCCAATCGTCCGCCATTGATGTGACATCACTGATGACTTAGACTGGACCGGTAGGCCAACTTGCCAATCACGCCAAAGGTGATTCTTGTTCATCTTTCGATGGGCGTGTTCCGGTAGCAAACTTTTATCCAAACCGTCAAGAAAACCAAGTGTAATTGCAGTGTGTTCTTAACACACCCGCCTTTTATGCGTCACACCGTGTGCACCCATGTGACATAACCTGCTCCGATGTGAAACATAGTATAGACGGTGCTACAGTTGGAAGAACACTATCAACTTGATATTGTTTTGCGAGAGATCACCCTAATAAAATACGACTACCGCGCATCAAACAAGGGTGCATCAAAGGGATAAACATCACAGGCAGTTCATAAAATTATGTGATATAGTATAGCCCTTTGCTTCGTGAAGTCTTCGTTGTCTTCACGTCGTCGTGGTAGAAGTCACCGTCTCCACCAAATTTCTCCTTGGCGCCGGGACCAACACCACGCCTTTCGGCATGTGCGTCGGGGTCCACCTCCGCATCGTAGATCATCACCTTGCATCTATCTATTGCTTTTCCTCGAGCTAATAAACAGTTCTGGCACGCAGGCCATAATTAAGTGACAATCATATGACTCCAGTCATCATGCCGTACCACGACACGCAGGTCGCGAATAAATATTACATAACATATAGCATCTCATACAAACACATTGCAAACCTTGAAGGCTATACCACATCACATGCACATTCTGCAAAAACGAGTTAGATCGCCATATACACGGGTTGTTGCAACTTTTATCGTGGTTGATTAGCAGGTTACATGCAAACGTTGTTCCCTATACAAACCAAACACGATACTTCATTGTTGCTAGTTTAACGTTCGGGGTGCGTGCAACAACTAATGCCACAAGCCAAACTTCGTTCAACGCGTGACCCCCTATACAAACCATGTTAAATCTTCTTATTGCGAGATTAAGATGAGATCCAAGGAGTTTGATGTAAACCATGATCAATGCAGCCAGCATACTGAAAGCAGCATAGAGGGATCGATGGAAAACTCAATCCTTGTAGCAAAACCTCAACTTGCCATCAAGCATAGAAAAAAATCACATGACAAGGAAGCAACAAGAAAATCAATGCCTCATATCACACATATGATCTAGACCTAAACATGCATCTAATAAAGGATCGCTCATGATACCACTGTTGGGAAACGTAGTAGAAAACAAAAATTTCGGGCCTACGAATCAAGATCCCAAGATCATCCAAGAAAGATGGCATACAAGGTTTAGGCCATTGCTCACCAACCGATGTAGCGGAAGTAGAGTTGGTGTAGCTCGTTGAAGTAGATCTCGCGGATCGTCCCACAAACAGTCCCTCGATCAAGATCACCGAGGAAGAAGAAGCACCTCGATCCGTCCCACACACAAGTCCCTCGAGCAAGTCCCTCGAACAAGATCTCCGAGGAAGAAGAAGCTCCTCGAAGAAGGACCAAAGATATGATCCCTCTATTAGTATCCACACGTTCCGTAGCAGCAATCCAGCAGCGCTCCGCCGTCCATAGATGAACGCCACCGAGAAAACTAGAGGGAGAAAACCCTAACGGATTACGATCTAGAACAGCGTCTAAACCGGGGTCTAATTGTGGAGCAACGGGGCTTAGAGGGAGGGAGGGTAGCGCATAGGCCTTGGGGACAAGTTGTTCCGCGCCCCCACCCCCTCCCCTCATTATATAGGTGGCCAGGAGACCCTTGGGGCGCAATAAGGGGGGTGGGGAGTCCAACTTGGACTCCCAAACCTCCCAAACCTTCCCACCGGAAACCTGCCATATTGGAGAGTTGGACTTTCCATCTGGAGGGGGATTCCTTCTCCTTGGTGCGCCCCCACCCCTTGGCCGGCCAGGGCAGCCTAGGTGGCTTTCCCCCCAAGGCTAGGGGCGTGGGGTAGTGGGTGGTACTGCCCGGAAACTTCCAGAAGCTTCCAGGACCTTCCGGGCTCGTTACGGGACATTCCGGTACCTTCTGGAGCACTTCCAGGACCTTCCGGGACCGTTCTCGGACGTTCCGGAGCCATCTGGATAATTTCGAAGACCATCCGAGTTACAGTTTAAGCCACCCGATGACCACGAAGGTTGTCGGGATGCCCAGCGATTATCCGAAAACTATTCTGGTTGATCCAGGACTTCCCCAGTACCATTCTCATATGTTCCGGAACCACCTGGGACTACTCCAGAGTGATCCGGACATATCCTTAAATACTCAGAACTACTTTTGGTGCCCTTAAACTATTCCATAAATCCCCGGAACTACTTCCGGTACCCGTATGAACTATTCTGTTTTGCTTCCGCTAAACCTTATACCATTCCAGCATTCTAACAGACTACTACTCGTTAAGTGTGTGACCCAATAGGTTCGGTATAATGCGGACATGACTCAGAACATCTTCCGGACATAGGTCAATAGACTTTTGTTAATAGCCAATAATCAACAACGGAGCCATGGACACCCATGTTTACTCCCGCACATACACGAAGAAACTTCGAGTGAACCATTATGTTTATTCATGTACCATTCCCTTTGCTTCGTGATATATGACAAAGTTAGAGGAGAGATGTTTGGCACCCATGTGTAACAACTTCTTGAACACAAGCCACTCGTTATCCTCTTTGCTCGTTTGTCTCTATTTCTCATTATTGTATTCCGGTATCCCCGTGATTAAATCACAATGCGTCTGGCCAGACTAGAATGGATACCGTCATACCGAGTGGGCCCAAAGTCAATATCTCTTCATCGTGAAGGAGCAAATCCCATTCTTGAACTATCACAGTCACTAGCCACACCATCTGACATACCCAGAACTTATTTTACTACTTCCCATTTACGGAAGGATTCATCTAAGAACCAAAGCATGTCTTCCTGTGTGAAGCAACTCGATACTCTCATGGTCTAAGGAATTACGTATATGATAACATTTCATGATATGACTTATAACGTAGTTACAATGTGATCTCTAAGTATATCATTCAATACTGGGGTCGGTTCAACATCATTGTTCTGCTAACAATATGTTCCCATTGCTACTGACATCCTTTTTACAAGAACAATGTCCATGATTAAGAAAACGTAATCATCAGTTAGTACATGAGCTGGTCTTAGAGGCTAAACCAGGAACTCTTGGTGATTACATTTCCACACATGCAAATGAGTTTTCTTCTGAATCTCATAGTCAGGGTCATTGCAATTATAGCACAGAAATATAAATATTAATTACGAATGTGGAAATATATATATAATAACATTTTATTATTGCCTCTTGGGCATATTTCCAACATTTGGAAGGCTTGGAATCAAGGGTCACTTGAGCATGGAAAGAAAATATGCTCAAGTTTCAAGTCCAACGAGGTGATCAAAATCAAATCCAATCGTAAATCCAGAAATAAATCCGAAAAGTGTTTGGAAAAATAAAGTTCCAAAATCCAAGGTGTCACAGCAACCGCCGACGCGATGACCGCCGATGGGACGCACGCGACGACATCACGCAAAACAGAGTCAATCGAGGACGTCGGAGATGCGCAACTCGCGATGAGTACTCAGATGAGGCAGAATCAGACAGAGACTCCAAGCCTTCCGGCGCTCTCTGCTTTGCACAAGCAATTCGCGAGACCCGAATGCCCAAGGGTTTCAAGCTAAATTCGACCGCACATAAATATGACGGACTCCAAGAACCAGAAGGATGTCTCGACGAGTACTTAACTGCTGTAAAATTCCAAAACGACACCAACATCACAGCCATGCAGTACGTGCAACTCATGCTCGAAGGCTCAACAAGGCACTGGCTGAAAAATCTGCAGCGAGGATCCATCAGCACCTGGAGGCAGTTTCGCAGCGCATTCATCAAAAACTTCAAGTAAATCTACAAGCGACCAACATCATTTGAGGAGCTAAGGGCCTGCAAGAAAGGGACCCGAGAATCCTTGAGGACATACATCCAACGGTGGACCATACACAAAAACTCAGCCGAGGACATCTAAGATTAAAGCGCAATCGATGCCTTCAGACGAGGACTGCAACGCATCGACTTCGAAGAGCAGCTCGGGCAACTCAATGTCCGAACAGTCGCACAACTACTGGAGCATGCCAATAACTGGGCCTACGGAGAAGACTCCATAAGCAGCGAAGAAGACATACCGGCGACTCGTGGCGACCGCGACTAGGACTACTATGACAGAGATAGAGGTTTCGACTGGCGAAAAAAGCGACTCAGACGCAACTTCTATGATGATAGAGGACACAACATGGTCGCGACTGGTTTCCCCAGTGACAGATACGACAGACGCCGGGATGACAACAGACGACAACAAAGAGAAGATCAGGACGAGCCGCAGCACAGTCAGAAGCGCGAGTGGCGACCACGACATCCTCGCGACGACACTAGGGTACCGCGCTCAGTCAAAGAGCAACTCGACGGACCATGGACCTTCCACGGATACAAGGATGAGCGCAGAGAAATTCGCGTGGGACAGACCCTGAGAGAATGTAGCCGCTTCAACGACCTGTCAGAAGAAAGGGTTCGGAGTGCAGCACCTGCCCCACAACCACTCGCAAGTGTAGCCATTGGACCAATCGCACACAATGCCCCACCGGCTCCTGCCCTACCAGCAAGGCAAGTCGCAGTCATCCAACAAAGAAGCATGACATCAGAATAAGCGGAAGAATTCCCAGTAGCACATGGGAGAATCTGCATGATCCAAGAAGGAAGGCCGTCAAATAAGCAACATAAGAAAGTCACTCGGCAAGTCTTCTTAGCAATAACAACACCCCAACAATACTAGAGTTCCTCCACAGGTAGGAGGCCGACATCACTTTCTCTCGAGAGGACCACCCACCGATTATTCCTCGACCAGGACACGCCGCACTAGTGCTCTCAGCCAGAATCGGGAACTATGACATGTCGCGAGTGTTCATGGATGGAGGCAGCGGCATCAACATCATCTTTACCAAAACCCTAGAAGAGATGTTCATCCCAACCTCCATACTAAAGACCTCAAGCACAACCTCCCACGGAATCATACCAGGCAAATTAGTTTATCCCCTCAGCAAAATAAGCCTAGAGGTAGCCTTCGGCAATGAAAGAAACTTCAGGAAAGATACTCTGGACTTCGAAGTGGTCGACTCGCGATCGTAGTACCACGCCATCCTCAGCCGACCAGCCTTTGCACGGTTCATGGCCGTCCCCCACTACGCCTACCTCAAGCTACAGATGACCGGGAAAGAGGAGTCATCACTGTCAGCGGAAGCTTCATTAGATCAGACCCTGTGATAGAGAATTCCACAAAATCTCAGAGAAATTTGTAGCACACCCAAGCAACGGAACAACCTGAGAAAGCAACATCACTCGAAGAACCAGCAAGCACCAAGGGAACAAGGACAACAAAAGTAGAAGATATCACTTCACTCTCCTTCTACCCACTATCTTAGCAGCAAATTTTTATTTTTTTAGGCCTACCAAGCTATCAATCCAAATAAGGTTGTTTACAACCACTAGTGTAAAAACTCCAGGGAAACAACAATACAAGGAATCTTTCCCCCAAGTATCTTACACGACTCAATACCGGCACTCGGGGGCTCGCGCACGGCAGCCACCCTCCGATCCGTTCTTCGCTTACGCAGCTTATAAACTGGCACTCAGGGGCTTGCGCACGACAGCAACCCTCCGATGCATTCTTCGCTCATGCGACTTATAAACTGGCACTTAGGGGCTCGCGCACGGCAGACACCCTCCGAGACGTTCTTCGCTTATGCGACTTATAAATTGGCACTCAGGGGCTCGCGCACGGCAGCAAACCTCCGAGGCGTTCTTCACTTACGCGACTTATAAAACTGGCACTCGGGGGCTCGCGCACGGCAGCCACCCTCCGAGGCGTTCTTCGCTTACGCGACTTATAAAACTGGAACTCAAGGGCTCGCGCACGGCAGCCACCCTCCGAGCTGTTCTTTGCTTATGCGACTTATAAACTGGTACTAGGGGGCTCCCGCACGGCAGCCACCTCTGAGGCGTTCTTCGCTCACGCAACTTATAAACTGGCACTCGGGGGCTCCCGCACGGAAGCCACCCTCTGAGGCGTTCTTCGCTTACACGACTTATAAACTGGCACTCGGGGGCTCGCACACGGCAACCACTCTCCGAGGCGTTCTTCGCTTATGCGACTTATAAAACTGGCACTCGGGGGCTCGCGCACGGCAGCCACCCTCCGAGGCGTTCTTCACTTAAGAGACTTATAAACGGGAACTTAGGGGCTCGCGCACACGACAGCCACCCTCCGAGGCATTTTTCGCTCACGCGACTTATAAACTGGCACTCGGGGGCTCGCGCACGGTAGCCACCCTCTGAGGCGTTCTTCGCTCACGCGACTATAAACTGGCACTCGGGGGCTCACGCTTGGCAGCCACCCTCTGAGGCGTTCTTCGCTAAAAACGTGACTATAAAATAGACGCCCGAAAATTCGCGTCAGAGACGCTCTTCGCACGACTACAAAGACAAAACCTGAAGTCCTGATAATCAACACCAAAGCATCTGTACAATACTTCACAACGCAAAGGCGAGCCCCCATACTTACAAGTTATCAACAGAAGAAGCATCCAAGCTACCAAAAGGGCCTATCCATCAGGCTCCGCCTTCACCTTACAAAGAGAACCAAGCACATGATCATTCTCCTCGCAGACCTTCTTCACAACCAAACGCGAGGGCTCGTTCGCTGCCTTGTAGTGATCCTCCATTGGCTCATCCAGACCACCAGGAGGACATGAGCCGCTGCCATGCGATCTATCCCAGGCCAATGACTATGTATCAAGGCAAAGGCACAGCGCGCTCCAACTTGAATCTGATAACTCACAACACATTGAAGATCAGCAGACCGAGAAAACACACAGCAAAGTTGCTTCAAGGACTCCGTAACCGGATCCAAGGGGTAAAAGTCAGAAAAAATGCCGCCGAATTCATTACTGCAATACTCCAAAGCCTGCGGAAACTTGCTGGCCCGACGGCGAAGTACAACCAAACTCTGGGCCCGATCCCTATCCATCCACAAAGGATTCTCAGCCTGCACAGTAAGGTCATCTATTCACGACATCTCGGACTGCACCGCCTTCTCTTCCTCGCAAACCCGACCAGCAACAACTTCAAAACAAACAAGAAAAGCTTCAGTGCACACAAAAAGAAAAACCTCGAGTGCAATCGAGCATAGGCACTCACTCTTCAGAAGACTAACTAACTTTGGTATCCAAGACACCAAGTTACCCAGCGCAACCTTAGCCTGCTCACGCTTCGAGCGGTGGACTGCAACAACACTCTTGAGTCGACTACTCTCGCGCTCAGCATCTCTAAGACACACGGGGAGGGACTCATACACACCCTCACGAGCGTCTTCCTTCAACGAACTCCAAGACCGAGAGACGCCCGGGACTTCCTACCGCAAGAGGAAAAAAGAAAAATGAAGTCAAAGTACTGAATGAAAAGAACAATCACAAGGACAAAACAACATCACCAGCTAAATTCAACATCTGTCACTCTGGAGGAGATTTATTACAAACTCAAAAGTCAAGCACAAGGGAAACAAGATTTCCCCGATCTACTTGGCGCCCTCGGACCTTTGATTATTAGCTTCTACAACCAACTACAACAGGCGAGCAAGTTCAGTTGCTCGCGTGCTCTGTGCCGTCGTGTAATTAGGCACGCTGTCAACCATTTCATCCTCAATGGACATACCACGCCCTAAGAGAACAACAAAGGACGTCGCAAGCCCACTCACCACGGTTTCTCGGACAAAGCTCTCAAAGATTCCACCACCTGAGCCAAAAGCAGCAACCCGAGGATCAAGACCTTCGGGCCGAACCTCCTCTTCTGGATATACGTTTTCATGCATAAGCTTGAGGAGGGTGACGGTTTGATCTCTGATGGCCTTGACAGCATCTGTAGCACCCACGACGGCATCCACGGCACCACAAAGAGTGCTCGAGTCCGCAGAAGCAGTCGTCGCAATCTCAACACCCATAGAGGCTACATCATCAGAAAAATAATGATCATAAGTCAAGAAACAAGTCACCACCAAGGCCAAATAGCAAATCATTCCCACCTGTCAGATCACCCGCCAGGACGCGCAGGCGATCACCCTCAGTAATTTTGGCCTGCCGACGCTGCTCCTCCGACTGCTGAAGACGGACAACCTCACCAAGGTGCACCTGAAGCTCTTCCTCCTTCGACTCCAAAGTGCCCCAAAGCAAGGTGAGCTCCTTCTCCGCCGTAGCAGCTCGTTTCTCAGCCTCCTTCTTGTGGCATACATCAAAGGTGCCATCAAACACGCAAACTTACAACCAGAAAAACCACGAGCAGCACAATAAAGCAGCAAAGTAACTCACGCCTCATGAGGGTAAGCTTCCCATGGACTGCATCATGAGCACACCTGGACCAATCAGCATCAGTCAACACGCGCTCACAAATATGCAACAACGGCTGCACCGGCGCAAAAGCAAGAAGCAAGGTGTTACAAAGGAAAACAGTTCAAGACTGCAACCAACCACAAGTGGTTGCTCACAGTCTCGCGGGCTACTCCCATCGGGAGCGCTGCCGCGCCCCCAATGACTTCCGAAAAACAAGACGCAATACCTGTTCAGCCATCCGATCGAAGAACACATCCTTCTCTTCGATGGGGATCCTTCTTTTCCAAGACATACCCTTCAGCTACCGTAGGCTTCATGTCCGGAGAAGAATTGCCTTCCGTGGCTTCCCCAGAAGCACCAAAGGGAACGGGTCGTTCCCGCACCCGAGACCGCTGGAGTCACCGAAGAACTCGAACGTTCAGCAACCGCTCCAGAGTCAGTTGAGTGAAGGTTAGCAGCGACTCCTCGAGACGGAGCACTTGTTGAGGAGGCAGTCCGAACATGCACAGTGTTGTAGCACACTAGTCATCAATATGAAAATTTAAAGCAGAGACAAAAGCAGTCTAAAGAAAAATGGAGCACAAACCCAACGGGCGCAACACCCGAAAGAATAAGTGCCCCAAACTTATGCTTCTTCGGATCAGCCAGAGGAGGGCATGGGACATCATCCGACGCCACCGGTGGAAGCACTACACCACCACCCCCAGTCGGCTGCCCAGCAGAAACCGAAGACCGGCCCCGCCTAAAACGTAGCGGTACCAAGTCATCATCATCATCATCCATCGGAGGACGACCACCAACACTAGCACCCGCGGGTTCTCTAGCATTAGCGTGTGAGGACTGACCAACAGCATCGCCACCCGCGGGCACGAGGTCCACAAGCATAACATCGTGATCCTCTCACATCCTGGCATCCTCGTGCTGTGGCGGGTTGCTAAGCAGATGAAAGTGACCCTACAAAGCAAAATACATTCAGCAATCAACAAAGACTTCGGACAAACCCACAAGATGGTCAAGGATTGAAGAAATATCTCAGGCAAAGGCACGTCAGCCGCATACAGAAATACATGACTCTCAAGACCAGTAGTCGTACACTTGGTAATCTGCTGGATCCAAAACAGGAGATCACTACCCAAAATATCTGTGGGCGAGCACCTTGTCGTTTCCTCGAGCCCCATGTACTGCCACATGGGATGCACTCGGTACTGCAAAGGCTGGATGCGCCTCATCAAGAAAACAACGATAAGCTGTCCACCACTTACCGTCCTTGCCAGATCTTCAACAATTGGCACCATGGGGTCCACGATCGCCAATTCAGAAGCAGACAGAACATGCTTCCAAGACGGTCGTTTTTTCACCCGATTAGCCAAATCAAATGGAGCTACACCATACTGGTGACCGGCAACATTTTGGTCCTTGAGATTGTGGCACCCCGGCTCAGAGTACCGGAACGCCCCGTGCTCCAGCCCAGAGATCATCTCTTCTGGAACACGACACTGCTTGATATAGAACTGAACAACTTTTATTACCAATGAAATGGGTACAAGGGGTCTATTACAACGCTAGCAGAGCGGGGCGGAGAACAAGCTTGCTCCTAATGCTAGCAACGGAACCACATCAAGCGGCTGAATAACTCTCTAGCAGAGGAATACATCTTAGCAGCGGAACAACGGCGATGGTGATGGATGATCGTACGATTTAACGCCCCATCGTTGGTTACCCAAAGTGGAAGGTTGAGATGTAGATAGCAGCAATTTCTCTTAGCGAATATGCTAAGGTTGAGTATCGAACCAGTAGGACTCCAACAGATACAAGAAGGTGGTGAAGTGAACAATGGCTCCGTTCACAACTCAAGGTTGCTTACTTCACCTGGACCTGCACACACAGCAAATAACTTTGCTTCCCAACGAGTACAGAGGAGATGTCAATTCCTCCGGCCTTGTTGTTTACAAGGATAAAGCGCACGGGATAATAATGATAGTGATAGCAACAAAAAAGTAAATAAAGCAGTAAATTGATAGTGAGTGTAAACAGTATTGAAATATGGACCGGGGTCCGATAATTTTCACTAGTGATGTCTCTCTCCCAAAAGATGATAAAATAGGCATGCGAGGTAAACAAATTACAGCTGAGAAATTGACAAGATTATGTGCGCAAACCAAAGCTAACTATACTATAACGAAAGGAAGAGGCTCAAAAGCATGGGCGGTACGCCAAGACAAGTAGACCGAAATCCATCTGCATCTACCTACTAATCATCCACCTTGAGATATCTATCCAGAACATCTCGCTGGTATTAAGTTGCGAATCCCACCCAAAGTTTAAACTCAAAGCAACGGACAACTGCATTAAAGAACTTTGCGTAAAGTAAACAATCCTTGCACCCGCAAGTACAAGCACCGTTGTTTTCCCCCTTGTGGCAACAACACATCCCCTAGACTCATGTTTCTGTCACTCAAGCTAGTCATCAGGGGGCATGAACCCACAATCATGCATAACATTCCCTCTTGGAGTCACTACCTACTACTTGGCCAAAGAAATAAACAGCAACGGAGAACATGCAAGAATTATTGAAGAACATAAATATAAAAGAGGAGAATCAAATATATTACTCAAGCACAATCTGACCATAGTCTCATAATCCATCGGATCCTAGCAAACTCAACATAGCAACAGCAGAAATATTACATATGTGCCTCGATCATGTAGGGCAGCTCACGAGGTCTAATCCATGAAGAACAAAGAGGGGAGGAGAACATCACATAGCTACTGATCATAGACCCATGGTCTAAGGTGGACTACTCACGGATCATTCGGGAAGCATCCATGGTGGTGGAGAAGCTCCCGGAGATGATTCCTCCCTTCGGCAGGGTGTTGGGAAGAGATCTTCTGGTGCTCCCGATCTTGGAAGCGCGAAGGCGGAACAGAGGAGAGATCACAAAAAAGGGTTCCCATCACGGGGGTTTCACGTCACGAGGGATATATAGGCGAAGGGGGGAAGCCATGGGGGCCACCTGGGGTCCAGGCGGCTCCCTAGCGCGACCCCACCCTAGGGCGCGCCGGGAGGGCGCCTGGGGCCCAGGTGGGTCCCCTCTGGCCCCCCCTCGGTGATTCCAGAAGCTTCTTCTGTGCTGATTTTTTATTGTATTTTTCTCGAATATTTGGAGCACTTTTAATATGGGGGAAACCTGAAATAGAAAAACAGCAGACAACAGGAACTAGCACTGGGGTGCACTGAGTTGATAGGTTAGTCCAAATATGATCAAAAGTGTATGGAAGTTCATCAATATCATAGCAATATCACACAAAAGAGGCATCAAGCAAGCAGAAATTATAGATACGTTTTGGATGTATCAACATCCCCAAGCTTAATTTCTGCTCGTCCTCGAGTAGGTAAATGATAAAAGCATAATTTCTGTGGTGACATGCTAACAACCATATAAGAACTTTTAAGTAAAGCATTCAAGGCATGTAATTCAATTCAAGTCATAACAGGAAAGAGTCTATATTTAGCATTGAAACAAGCAACATAAGAACATAAAGGTGCAAGAGCTCTCGCTGTCCGTGACTCGAATGTCTCCAAATGGTGTCTGCGTGCAAGAAAGGGGATAGGGATATACGAGAAAAAGTATTTTTGTGTTGAGAACTTAATCTAGTACAGTGTCACACTTGGCCTTCTTTGGAATCTTATCTTGACTCATCCCCAGACCACTAGCCAGGTACAAGTCAAAATGATCCACTCCTTTTCAACATCTTGAGCACTCATGCAATGGATGAGCGTAAGCAAGAAAGTTGACACTTAGGATGGCAAAGAAAGAATATGGTGGAGGAGGAAGAAAAAAAGGTGTGAAAGGCTCACATCAATGAGGACAATCATAGGCGAGAGAAAGCCAAATGATAGATATGATGTGAGGAGTAGGGATTGCCATGCAACGGATGCACATATGAGCTAAGGTATGCTCTCCAATGGAACTAGTGGGGGTGCATCCAACTTGCTTGCTCAAGAAGACCTAGAGCTCATTTGAGGAGGCTCATAATTGGAATATACAAGCCAAGTTCTATAGTGTGAAGGTCCCCACATAGCTATATGCATGAATGATAATCTCTATGGAGTACAAGATATAAGAGGGCGTACGAGTGTGGATCTCTCAAAAGGAATAGTAGTGTGCCCCTTCTCTCTTTTTATTTCTTTTTCTCTTTTTTCTATTTTTTGTATTTTTGGGTGGCCTCAATGGCTGTTTCTATTTATCTCATTTGTCCTCTTTGGGATCTTTTAATTTTGTCCACTTTGGGATATTTTTCTCACTTTAGGGGCAACACTCTATATATTACAAAAAGTATAGAAGATCTTTCACACTTTACAAAAGTACTCAAATCGTAAAGAAGATGTAACTATCATGATGTATGCAAATGTATGCCTCTGCCAGTGTAGCGGGATATGCAATGATACTAGCGCGTCATGTAGCAATGATTAGGGCAAGGCCCAATTAGCATGCGGCTCATCGATCAAGCAAGTAGCATGTATGACATCAAGATCAAGTCATGAGAAGATGGATGTTGCATGGCAATGTATCTCGGAAAGACTATGGAAATGCCTTGATAGGTAGGTATGGTGGCTTTTTTGAGGAAGGATATAAGGAGGTTTATGATGACAGAGCGTATCATGCCAAGGGTTTGGATGTACTGGCGAAGGTGGACGCCAACTCTCGGAGTGAGAAGAAAGCAATGCACGACACAGGAGAGGCTAGAAAAATATGGGAAAGTGGAAGTGTCAACTTTCGAATACTCACATTAGTCCGAAGAACTCATGCACTTATTATCGGTAACTCTCAATCTAATAAGGAGGTTTCACAAAGAGACAATTACCCCGAGGAGGAGTGTATGGGGGTTTGGTTATCCTCGCGCATCCTCGACTCATGGTACGTGAGTGTACTCTAATATTCGACCCCTCAGAAGAGTAGTGATCCATCTAGTAGCTAAAGTTCTCAACTAATTTTGTAAGTTTTGAAAATAAACATGGATTTCCCGAAATACGACATCTATCACTAATAGGCTAAATCTCTTGACACCAAAAGTTCAAACATTACTCAAAAAAATACCTCAAAACTATTGCAAGTTACTACTACAAAAGAATAGCAACCACAATTACCTACTTCAAGTCAAGACACAAAACTCAGTGCAACAGGCAAACTCTCTAAACAAGATAAACATGAAAACTCAAGAGAGTTCCAACAACAAACTAAACAAAAGTTGTTAAAAAGATAAGCATGAAAACTAAGAGCTAAACATGACAGTAGCTATGAAAAAGATAAAGAACAATCACAGCAAAGATAAGCATGAAAAATCCTATGATGTGTTCTAGATTTTGAAAGTGGAGCATGTTTCTCTCCCACACAAAGAAAGCTGGGTTCTAACTTGTTATGAACAGCAAGCAAATCTAAAGAAAACTAAAAATAAAACCCAAGTGCGAGACGCTCCAAGCATAGCACAGAACGCATGAAGTGATAAAAATATAGTGAAACGAGAGACGAACTGATAATTGTTGATGGAGAAGGGGATGCACGGGGGCATCCCCAAGCTTAGACGCTTGAGTCTCCTTGAATATTTCTTGGGGATGCATGGGGGCATCCCCAAGCTTGAGTGCTTGACACTCCTGAATCTTCTTTCATCATCTTCCCTCGCACACTTGAAAACTTCCTTCATACATAACTCATCATAATCTGATTAGCGAGGTTAGTAACCATAATAAAATAATTTTTTATCTACTGGAAACAAGGATATTCTTGAAGAGCCACTGTTTCTAAAGATTTCCAAAAAGTTTTTGCAATTAAAAAGCAAGCTTAAGGTTTGCAAAATGAAGAAGAGGCAAAACAGGACAGAATCTGTGAAAAACAGACCAGAAGGTAGAAAATAATTTGTTAGGGATACTTCTGCAACTCAAATCAAAAAACTCAGAACATAGGAAAGTTCTGTAATTGTATAGAGCACGCTGTGTAAAAATTTCAGCTCAAAAAGATGAACTGGGATTTTTCTGTGATTTTTCTAGTCACGAGGACAGAATCTGTTTTCTGGACAGCATGTCACAACTTTCACTTCCCTTGTCATATGAGGCTATAAATGGCACAAAGCTTGAAAAGTAAAGATACAATGATGTTGCTAAAGTAGTAGAAATCATCAAGACCACTAAAAACAGAAGAAAAACAAAAAGGAAATCGTAAATTCGTTGCGGGCTGCCTCCCAAAAGCGCGTCTTTAAAGCCATTAGCTAGGCTTAATGCAAAATAGATCAAGTCTTTTCAAGAAAAAACTAGCCCGTGTGAAGGACTCAAAAGGCAACTTAATATTTTTCCTAGGGAAGTGTTCAATCCCTTTATTGAGAGGGAATTGGAATTTTATAATCCCTTCTTTCATATCAATAATAGCACCCACGGTGCGAAGAAAAGGACGTCCCAAAATAACTGGACAAGAAGGTTCACATTCAATGTCCATAATAGTAAAATCAACGGGAACATAATTGTCATTGACAATGATAAGAACATCATTGATCTTCCCCAAAGGTTTCTTTGCGGAAGAGTCGACAAGACGAACACCAAAAGAACAAGAATCAAAAGGTTTCAATTCAAATATATCATACATTCTTTTGGGCATAATGGAGGTACTAGCTCCAACATCACATAAAGCATAGGAAGAAAAGTTATTCAACTTAATTTTAATCATAGGATCCCAACCATCTACTTCTTTGTACTTTTTCATATCATAGAGCTCAATAAAATTATTTAAGTGCAAAGCATCATCATCTCCAGCACCGAAGAATTGATCTTTCATAACAAGGTTCAACAAAGCAGGTTTAATCTCATAAGAAGGTGCTAAAGTAGTAGGTGTAGAAATAGGAGTGCAAATAAAGTCACTGTTGTTGTGACTAGTGAAGTCACACAACTTGGTGTTCACGGAGGAACCCATAGTAGCAGCAAGAAAGATAACTATTTTTTTGTTTTTTGATAAAGAGAACTAAAGAAAAAACTGAAAGGTAAACTAACAAGACTAAAAAGCAAAGATAAAAGATAGTGTGCAACTCCCCTATATTGAAGAGTGGAGTCCCCAGCAACGGCGCCAAAAATTGCTTTTGATGGTACGATTTAACGGCCCCTCGTTGTTTACCAAAGTGGAAGGTTGAGATGTAGATAGCAGAAATTTCCCTTAGCGAAGATGCTAAGGTTGAGTATCGAACCAGTAGGACTCCAACAGATACAAGAAGGTGGTGAAGTGAACGATGGCGCCGTTCACAACTCAAGGTTGCTTACTTCACCTGAACCTGCACACACAACAAATAACTTTGCTTCCCAACGAGTACAGAGGAGTTGTCAATTCCTCCGGCCTTGTTGTTTACAAAGGATAAAACGCACGGGATAATAATGATAGTGATAGCAACGGAAAAGTAAATAAAGCAGTAAATTGATAGTGGGTGTTAACAGTATTGAAAATATGGACCGGGGTCCTATGATGTTCACTAGTGATGTCTCTCTCCCAAAAGACGATAAAATAGCCATGCGAGGTAAACAAATTACAGCTGGGCAATTGACAGGATTATGTGCGCAAACCAATGCTAACTATGCTATAAAGAAAGGAAGAGGCTCAAAAGCATGGGCGGTACGCCAAGACAAGTAGACCGAAATCCATCTGCATCTACCTACTAATCATCCACCTTGAGATATCTATCCAGAACATCTCGCTGGTATTAAGTTGCGAATCCCACCCAAAGTGTAAACTCAAAGCAACGGACAACTGCATTAAAGAACTTTGCGTAAAGTAAACAATCCTTGCACCCCGCAAGTACAAGCACCGTTGTTTTCCCCCTTGTGGCAACAGCACATCCCCTAGACTGATGTTTCTGTCACTCAAGTTAGTCATTAGGGGGCATGAACCCACAATCATGCATACCGCTCCCTCTTGGAGTCACTACCTACTACTTGGCCAAAGCAATAAACAACAACGGAGAACATGCAAGAATTACTCAAGAATATAAATATAAAAGAGGAGAGTAAAATATATTACTCAAACACAATCTGAACATAGTCTCATAATCCATCGGATCCCAGCAAACTCAGCATAGCAATAGCAGAAAGATTACATATGTGCCTCGATCATGTAGGGCAGCTCACGAGGTCTAATCCATGAAGAACAAAGAGGGGAGGAGAACATCACATAGCTACTGATCATAGACCCATGGTCTAAGGTGGACTACTCATGTTCATCCGGGAAGCATCCATGGTGGTGGAGAAGCTCCCGGAGGTGATTCCTCCCTCCGGCAGGGTGCCGTGAAGAGGTCTTCTGGTGCTCCCGATCTTGGAAGCGCGGCGGCGGCGCAACAGAGGAGAGATCGCGGAAAAGGGTTCCCGTCACGGGGGTTTCACGTCACGAGGGATATATAGGCGAAGGGGGGCAGCCAGGGGGGCCACCAGGGGTCTAGGCGGCCCCCTGGCGTGGCCCCACCCTAGGGCGCGCCGGGAGGGCGCCTGGGCCCCTGGTGGGTCCCCTCTGCCCCCCCTCCCCTCGGTGCTTCCCGAAGCTTCTTCTGCGCTGATTTTTTATTGTATGTTTACCGAATTTTTGGAGCACTTTTAATATGGGGGAAACCTGAAATACAAAAACAGCAGAAAACAGGAACTGGCACTGGGGTGCACTGAGTTAAAAGGTTAGTTCAAATATGATCAAAAGTGTATGGAAGTTCATCAATATCATAGCAATATCACACAAAAGAGGCATGGAGCAACCATAAATTATAGATACGTTTTGGACATATCAATGGACTCCACTCCAAAGGGACACTTACTGGGACACCTCCTAGCTCGCAAACACCGGGAACGTCGTCCTACGCAGCCACAACATTGCCTGCAAATCTGGCATGACACGCCAGGTCAGTACATTGAATGTACTTGCAAGCTCACAACAACCAAAGCATCAGGGCAAAACAATAGCATGGCAATAACAGTTCAAACAATGTTAACATGATAAATCTAGCATAATTCCAAGATTAAGACTAGTGCAAGAACAACCATCGTTTAAGGTCACATGGACCACTTACTCATCTCATGATCATCGCATGATCATGCAACTTACCTCAGAGTCCTTGCAGACTCAACAATCAGGATACAGGTCATCGCATGACCAACAACTTTCAAGGGTCATTGCATGACCAACAACTTCACGGGTCATCGCATGACCAATAACTTCCACGGGTCATTGCATGACCAACAACTTTCACGGTTCATCGCATGACCAACAACTTAGCACGATCATCAACCAGGTTCATGTTGATCCATAGTGTGACCTAGTATGAACTGTGTCCAATACCGTAGACTCGGCTACTCGAATTGATTCATACCCTCTGCAGAGGTTGCGCACTTTACCCACACCATGGAGTTCTTCTCTCACCCAGTACCTTGGAACTTGTCCCACAGGAACCTCAGAACTCCTACCATAGGAGTGGACTAGGACTTCTCCAACGATACCATTATACCGCGTGCCTCCCTTATCATATCACCTCACATACTTCGCAAGTCATGCCGTGGGTAGCCCCGTGTCCTCCAGACACCCGCCACCATCGTGGAAAACGGCCACCGCGTGGCAAACAACATTGTCCCAAACGGGGACAGAGATCCATATAACCAAACTGGCTCTCAAGACTATCGCTGTTTACCGGGCCATGGTAATCGTGCAGGCATAGCCTTCCCTCCTTGGTGATACAAATAAGAGAGCGCAATCATGGCAATAACATGGTCATAGCATATCAGAGAAGTCATCGCAATATTTGAAGGTCAAAGCAAGTTTTAAACTACGTCAAAGTCTAACAAATATGGAAAGGGGGTTGTGGCTTGCCTTTCACCAAGGGAGTGTGAAATACTCCTGGTCTTCAACACAAATAAATCCCTGAAAATAAATATTTTAAAAGGTCAAATAAAATGTCACATACAAGGTTTATTTTGATCAGAAAATAACAACATAACAACATGGCATAAAATTTATGCCAAATTAAAGAGGGGCTCAATAAAAAACTAGGGGAAAAAGAATCAACTCATTTGGACTTATAGAATAAAAGATATCACTAGTCAAAGATTGGTAAAAAATAATGAATTAAAATATATTTAAATTGATTTTCTGGATATTCCAGAAGGGGGTGACGTCGAAGTCGGCTTTAGGGAATACGTTTTCACTTAAAAACGTTTCAGGCTGGGATGAGTGGCTGGCGTGTGGGGCCATCTTGCCAGGTTAGAGAGAGGGGGAGAGAAACAAAGGCATGGGGCTCACCGGCGTCGAGCTCGCCGACGAGGAGTGCACGACCGGGGGAAAGGATGGTGCAGGGGGCTCGGTCAATCCAAGGCGAGCATGCCCGTACCCACAACGTCTCGAGAGGTGGCCGGACGGCGTGGCCACCGTCTTCTCTGGCGGCGGCATGCCACATGATCCGACGAGGTCCATGATTCCGACCAAAATTTGGGGCGCGGGCGGTTAGGGAAGCACCACGGGGCCGAGGGGAGGGTAATGGTGGTCTGGGCTTGGCCGGAGGGGCACGGGAACCGGTTGGAGACGACTGCGATGCCGAGCGGCGGAGCTCGCCGGAGTGGAGGAAGAATAGCTCGTCGGTGTCAAGTCTCTGCACTGGGCATCGATTGGGAGAGAGGGTAGCTCTATGGTGGAGCTGGGCGAGCAAGGGGATGACTTTAAATAGCTAGCGGCGATGCCCGTGGACAAAAGCCGCCGAGCAGACACATCCACGGCGGAGCAGTGGTCGGGTGAGGTGGCGCGCATCGAGATGGTTCGATGTGGACGTGTCCAGTGCCTCGGGCCACGCGCACCGCATGCCGAGTGCACACCATATGCATGCTCACCAAGTTCACTGGTGCTCTGGATAGATTTTTGATACGTCCCAAACGTATCTATAATTTCTTATTTCTCCATGCATGTTTTGTGTGACTTTGCCATGTTTTTCTTGAACTTTCATACACTTTTGAACCTATTTGGACTAACCTATTAACTCAGTGCACCCAGTTGCCAGTTTCTGTTTTCTGTTGTTCTTGTATTTCAGGTTTTCTGGCCATTAAAAGTGCTCCAAAAATTCCGGGAAAAATATATAAAAAATCAGCGCAACAGAAGTTTCCGGAATCACCAAGAGAGGGAAGGGGGCCACCACCAGGCAGCCAGGAGGGCAGGTGGCACGGCCCCACCTTGGGCCGCGCCAGGGACCCTCCTGACTGCCTCGTGGGTCCCCTTGATGCCCCCTTCGTCTATATTTACCCCTCAGGGTGGAAACCCCTAATACAGACTCCTCTTTCGCGATCTTTCCTCTGTTCCGCCGCCGCCGCCGTTTCAAGATCGGGGCTTCCTGGAGAAGCTGCTCCGGCACCCTGCCGGGAGAAGCTGCCCCCTCCGGGAGACCCTCCATAGCCATGGACGCCTCCCGTATCTACCGTGAGTAGTTTCCCTTGGACCATGGGTCCGTGACCAGTAGCTATGTGATCTATCTCTCCCCCTTTTGTGCTTTCACTTTCGAGTCCTCGTGAGCTGCCTCACATGATCGAGGCATCTATGTAATTTCTGCTGTTGCTATGCTGAGTTTGTTGGGATCTGATGGATTATGAGACTATGTTCAGATTGTGATGAGTAATATATTTGTTTCTTCTCTTTTATATTTTGTTCTTGAGTAAATTCTTGCATGTTCTCCGTTGCGGTATTTGCTTTGGCCAAGTATTTTATTTGCAACTCCAAGAGAGAGCGTTATGCTCGATTGTGGGTTCAGCCCCTTGATGTCTAGCTTGAGTGACAGAAACTTGAGACTAGGGGATGTGCTATTGCCACCAGGGATAAAACAACGGTGCTTGTACCTGCGGGTGCAAGGATTGTTTACTTTACGCAAAGTTATTTTAATGCAGTTGTCTGTTGCTTTGAGTTTACACTTTGGGTGGGATTCGCAACTTAATAGCAGCGAGATGTTCTGGATAGAGATATCAAGGTGGATGACTCGTAGTAGATGCAGATGGATTTCGGTCTACTTACCTTGGCGTACTGCCCATTGCTTTTGAGCCCTTCCTTTCTTTGCAGCATAGTTAGCATTGCGGTGCCTTCATAATCCTGTCAATTGCCCAACTGTGATTTGTTTACCTCGCTATCACTTTTATCGTCTTTTGGGAGAGAGACATCACTAGTGAAAATCACGGGACCATGGTCCATCTTCATATTATTTTTCACACCCTCAATTTACTTTTAGCTTTTACTTTCCTTTGCACCTTTTATCTCTTGCGTTGATCCTTTGTAAACGACAAGGCCGGAGGAATTGAAAACTCCTCTGTACTCGTTGGGAGCAAAGTTATTTGTTGCTGTGTGCAGGTCCACGACAACACCCTAGTCAGGAAGCAATTTCTGGCGACGTTGCCACCTACTTGTATCTCCTGAGTCCTACTGGTTCGATAACCTTGGTATCTTCACCGAGGGAAACTTGCTGCTGCACTGCATCTCAAACCTTCCACTTGGGGGAACGAACGAGGGGCGAGAAGCCATCAATTTTCACATGGCCAACCTTGTCCCTCGTGTAGTCCTCTCATTGCTGATCACGCATGTGCAAAGAGTTTGACCAAAGGAGCCCTGGTGTGATCTCTAACTCAAGGAACAGTTGGATACAACAAACTTGGAGAGCAATCTGTGGTCGAATGGTGAACAGGGGGAGGGGGCTATGTTGTCGCATTGTCTTGTGGTTGGAAGGACTACGGTTCTGTGAAATTTGAGGTCAATTGGACATGGTGTGCACATACTTCCTTTGCAAATGTACAATCTAGTCAGAAACTTGATGTTGAAGCTGTCATCAATTGGGTGGTTGGATTTGTCTCAAATTTGGTGGAGAGAGGTTATTTGGGGGTGTGCACAAGTGTGCAAAACTTCAGGCTAGGGGAAGTACCTAGCTAGCACTTGCTTCACAAGGTACCCTGCTGGCCAGAAACTTGATCTTGATGATTCCCTCTCATGGGTGGTTGGGTTTGGCTAAAACATGGTTTATGGGAGTCATTTGGGTGTGGTAACATGTGTGAAAAAATTCAGAGCAATTTTATACTCCTACCTTGCACTTCCTTCACAATGCCCCTTGCTGCATACAAACTTTGGGAATTTGGTGAGGGAGTTTGGCTAGTACCCTAGAGCTGAAATTTGTCATAGGATTATGAAATGATCATAAGATCTTGTACAAAAAGTTTCAGAGGAAATGGACAAGGATAAATAACCCATCCTTCACAAAGTGCTATTCTGCCCCAACAGACAAATGAATTTATCTAGGTGAAAAATCCACTTGGACCATGCAATTTTTTTGGATATTTTGTCAAGATATGATATCAATGACATGTGGGAATTATTTGGGGATTTATGGAGCAATATAAATAGGGGTTGCTTCACAATCCTCAAATAAAGTGAATATTCCTTTTATTGGAAAAGGAATATATGGCATGAAGGGAAAAGTGGCTTGGAGGGGTTGGATCGAGGGATGATTATTGGAAAAGTTTTGAGAATCATGGTCCACTTGAGAAAGGAAAGAAAATATGCTCAAGTTTGAAGTCCAAAGAGTTGCTCAAAATCAAACCAACTGGCAAATCCTGAAATAAATAAGAAAAGTTTTTGGAAATAAAAAGTTGCAAAATCTAGGGTGTCACAAACCTACTCCCCTTAGGAAAATCTCGTCCTAGAGATTTGGTTGCTCAGGGAACCATTGGAAACTTACCATCTTAAGGAAACTTATTGCTTCTCGGGTTTCCTTTTCACTGCATAATGTTCCCGCGGTAGCATCCAAGACATTTTGGCTCAGTGGGTTTACTTCACCCAATCCATATTTCTGACAGGTGTTTTTCTTTTATGTATCAGATCCTTTCCTATTGTCTTCCATCCTCATGTTGGTTCACTTGTATGATAGCGAGGTATCTTGCCATAGATTGGATGCGGACGCTATCCGTACTATCCTCGGGGTATCTCGAGCCTTTTCTGCGACACATTCTCGAATCCTTTTATCGGCCTCTTCGAGAATAGACTTACCTGCCATGAGTCGTTGCTGAACTCAAGATGCTCATCATCGTGATGTCCCATTGTGTGGAACTTTGACTGTCTGCACATGATGTTGCATCCCTTGGCTGTTGGCTCATCCTGCTTGAGCATTAATTCTGATGGGCAAGAGCATAAACTCTGCATTTTTACTCACGCTGAGATTTACTTGACCTGTTTCCATATACGGGTGTGGCAGTAGGCTGTGTTATGCTTCAACACGGTCCTGGAAGTCAAATTGCTGAGCCGGGTAGGGGATCTTTAGCGGGTCCTACTGGAGTATTCCAGCAAAACTGACAATTGCAAACATGTGCAACTGCACAAGTGGACTGGATTGGTACTCGGTTTCTTTCCCACATGAAGTGAGATTCCTTAGGTTTAGGTGTCCATGGTGATTCGTATGGAAGCATGGTTTTGACTGATCGAGGTGAATTTGACAATGAAGTCCAGGCAATTAATCCTTTACCTTACTTGTCGGACTCGCAAGAGTTGCATACTTTTGGCATCTTATAGGTGTGACACTAACCTCTGTCGCAAATATCGCAGCAAGGTTCCACATACGCCATGTATGTATGCCTTGGTCCTTGCTACTGCGACAATCACACTTTTAGGTACTTCTCGTATGCTGACTTTCCTGTGGTCGGAATCCTTTCTCTGAGCTAGCTGGGCTTCCTTCATCCTTTATCTCTTGGCTAATCATGCTTACTGTTGGTTGCAATAAATTGTACCTCAAGGTTATCCTCCTTCGGGGCCTTGTCGGATGTGAGGCGCTGAACCTTGTGGTTGTGGTTGAGACCAAAGGCTTCATCATTTCCTTTCCTTAGGGTGTTCCTTCCTGACTTGTCGATCTTTCCACCCGGCTGGGGTGTGTATCTGATTCTTTGGCTTGTGTTCCTCGCAGGAGTTGCAACACTTACCACTTTCCATGTGTATAACTCACTTGACTATGAGAATGGTTGTATCCATACTGGAGTAGGTCACATATCTTGAGAATTGTGCCCATAAAATGTGCAGGTCCATATGTAACTGTCTATGTTGAAATCTTCATGGACTCTGAACAGTCGGGTTTCGGACAACACTGTCACAGGCACAATGGCGTGTTGGAGAAGACTGGGTAGCTTATGCTCGAGCTTTGCTGGGGTAGCGTGCTGAAGAAGGTTGGGTATCGTATCCCGAAAGCTTTCTCCGGTGGCGTAGTGAGGAAGGTTGGGTGTCGTACGAGGGGAGCTTCTCTGATAGCTTACTAAAGATGACTGGATGTTTTGCCTTGGAAGTTTTCCCTTGGTACTGTGGATGTACCTGTCCTGTGCTGCAATTTGCTGCGATAGCTTGTGCTAGAATCCATCCCTGTGGCGTACTGAGAAAGATTGTGTCAGAACCCCAACTAGGGTAAGTGCTAGGGTTGTTTGATTCCTTTGCATCATGCAAAAATTCAAAAGGAAATTCAAAAATGGGGAAGCAGAAAGCCCTAAGAATTTATTTGAAATAGCCAGAGAAAAATCTTTTTCCAAAATTCTTTTGAACATTTGGAAAATTCCTATAAATGTTGCTGATCATTTTAAAAGTGGTTTGGGATCAATCCCATGCACATGGAATTTTCTAATATTCAAACAGTGGCTTTGGAAATTAAAATAACCCTATTTGAATTGAAATTCAAAATTTGTTGAATTTCAAAAATGCCCAAATTCCATATGTGACTAGCTACTGGTCACCTAGGATTTATAAAAGTAATTGGGCATTTTTATAAAATGCTTTGGTATTTTTACCAGGGAAAAACAAAAGGGCAGAAAATTTTAAACAGAGAATTAAAAGGAAAAGGGACCCCGTGGCTTCGGCCCAACTCAAGCCTGTCTGGCCCAGCACCTCGGCCCAGCCCGCAGCGGCCGCCTGTCGTCTTCCCCACCGACGCCGAAGCAGCTCGGTGGCGGCCTGGGAGCACGCCGCGGCGCCACCGCGACGCCGAGAAGGCTCCAAGGCCCCCTGTGCCTCTTTCCCTCGCCGTGCAGACCCCGTGCACGCCCCGCTCCTCTTCCCCTCTCCCTGGTCCTTCCCCTCCTCTCGGCATCGCCATTTTTGCGCAAGACCGAGCCCGCCGGAGAGCGCCGTCGCGCACACGCGTGCTCCCAGCCAGCAAGAGCTCCAGCCAAGTTGTCCAGAGGGAGCACCGGGAACTCCTACGTCGCCGTGCAGAAGATGGCCAGCTTCTTCGCCACGTAGACGCCGGATTCCTCCACAAGTCGTCGCCGGAGCCGCACTTCTGCCGTCGTCGATTCGCCGCTTGCTGCGCTTCCCCGACCACGCCGTGGACGTCAACGTTCTCCTCGTACTCCGGTGAGCAGATCCCCCCTATTCCCGCCTCCTCCCGTGCCCCGGAGTCCGACTCCGACGAGGTCCAAGCTCCGGCCGCCGCAAACGTCATCGTAGCCGTCGTCTCGAAGCTCCTGGAGACCCCCTGGTGGCACAGATCGAAGCGGACGAGCCCGGCGCCTCTTCCCGTGGTCCGCCCATGCCAAATGGTGGCCGGAATCCCACTCCGGCAACCCTCCGCCGCGTCTGCAGGTCGCCGGCGGCTAACCGCCGGCGGGCCGGATTATTTAGCCCTAATGACCCTGCTTAACCCCCTCTAGCCCAATGACAGGTGGGCCCTGCCCCTATTTTAACCCCTCTGTTAAGTTAATCCAACCGGGGATTAACCCCCTGAGGCTGACAGCCTGGACCCACTGGTCAGCCCCCCTTGACGTCATCCCCACGCAATGCTGACGCAGTAAAGAATTTCCAGAAATAGAAAAGAATTAAAGTAATTCCAGAAAATTCCAGAAAATCATTTAAACTTGGGAAATTCATAACTAATTCATATGAACTCCAAATATAGCAAATAATATGTCTAAAAATATCAGAAAAATCCAAGGATTATGAATATGGGCTCTGTTTTCATGTTTAACCAATTAAAATTGGGTGAACAGTGCAAAACATCCATATGGCTTTAATTCAAATTCAAATTTGAAGCACATTTGCAAATGACTTTGCATGTGACTTCTTTTAAATGGAATTGTACACACTTTGTGACCAAGAACATCACCATTTAAATATTGATCATGTGTTTGATGCATTGCAAATAAATTTATACCATTGTTTGATTATTTGCTTGATAGACGTGCAACTGGAACCGGAGGCCACCCCCTTCGTTGAAGACCCCGTTATCGAACCTCGTCAGCAAGGCAAGCAAACCCCATTGATCATGTCTATAAAATCCTATTTTCCCTCTCAGTCTCGCTTATGCATGTTTAGGAGATCACCGAGACACGTTCTTTCGCATAGTTGAACCCATTCCGATGCATGACCTATCATTCTGTCACCGTATTAAGCAAACCACAATCCTAGCAGATTTAGGAGTTGAATGATGAGCATGTGGCCCCTGCACTGTTAGTGCTTTTGCTGCTTAGTGATACAATGAGGATGTTTTGATTGTGAGTCGGGATGGAATGAACGCAGTGGTGTTGATGAAAGTGAAACGTGTTGGTGAATCCACCCTAAGCAAAGGTGAACGATGAGAGGCTGTGTAGGAGTACACAGTGGGTTGTCTTGTTGAACACTGCCCTAGGCCCCGAGTTCTTGTTTTGTGATCCAAGACAAAGAGTATGACCACATGTAGGGTTTTATGGGAGCCCCGTTTGGCCTCTTTACATACCCGATCCGGTCGAGGAGTCACAATAGATTCGGGCTTTCCATTTGGCATGTGCATAGAAAAAGAATGAAGAAAAGGTTGCATCATCCTAGATATGTGGGTGGACTTGTGAGGCAGTGAAACCATCTGGCAGAGGTGGCGTCTCGGTCCCTTACATTATCTGAGTCCGTTTCGTGGAACCGGCCGGACTCTCGAGCGGTGCCAAACTGAGGTAGTCGACTCCTGGATTAGAGAAGTTGATGTGAGGTTAGTGCCTTGGTTTCATCCACGTCCGACATCTGCTTGAAGGATGCCAAGAACGAGGCGATAAGTGATGACACGCGTGTGAAGATGTACACCCCTGCAGGGTTAATGAACTATTCGAATAGCCGTGTCCGCGGTTATGGACTACTTGGAAACCTCTACTTGATCATAGACAACTTGAATGGATACTTATAAAATCCGCAAGATAAGCGTGAGTGCTATGGTGTGCTTCTTCGTGGGGAAGTCGAGGAAGTAACCATAGTGGTGTATTGTTTGGAGATGTAGTGGACTCGTGTACGCTTCTTACCTCAAAGTCTGGTACTCGTAGTACAGGATTAGCCAAGTCAAAGCTGGCACTTCTGCATGTTGAACCCCACCTCCTTTACCTTGATACTTGAGCATGAGTAGTTTAGATCTGATGTAAGTCTTGCTGAGTACGACTTTGTACTCACGTTTGCTTATTCTATGTTTTAGATAAGAACCGGACCCCGATGGAGTCACCTTCGTGAAGCTCGATGTTGACCTTGGTAGTATAATCCCAGACAGCAGTCTGGCCCCTCGTGGAAGGGCATGTTTGTTATACAAGGCTTCTCTAAGCCATTTGTTAAACTTGTCTGTACTCAGACCTAATTTGCTTCCGTTGTATGATGTGATGTTGATCACAGACATGTGATCTTTGTATGCTCTATGTGTATATCTATAAAGAGTACTTTGTAGAGTTATGTGATGATACATGCTGTTCATACTAGGCATGTGTGCTGCGTGTATGATTATAACATGCATGTCTTAGTATGGGTTTTTCGAGACCTTAGTTGTGATCTGGCTGGCGGTCTTTTATACACCAAGTGGCCCTTAGATGTGCGCAGCTTGGGGCATCGCGATGTGATTGCTCGTGACTCTGTCACGTGAACACTTTGTTGTATGACCGAGCCCGCCCTAGACCCCGACTAAGTGATCGGGATGGAGTAAGTCTATGTAAGAGTTAGGATCCAATCGATAACATGGTTGAGGCGACTTGTCTATGAGTATGGGATTCACCACCCATAAGCATTTAGACTTGTGAGCGGACGATGAGGACCCATCTCAGATGATCATCCGGCCTGAATGGGATGCCCCCTCACGTTCGATGCTTACCGAGAACGTTCTGTGCTTGGCCTTGTCTGCCTAGACAAGTGGGTACGGTTCTCGGCTCTCCATGTGATTGTATCATGACTGGAAATACATACGCTAACCCCGGGTCCCTACCGAGACGAGGAAGTGCCCACGGATTCATCCCCATCGACGTTGCTTCCTCCCTCCATGATGCGGGAATAGTCCCTCCTCGGGGCTGAGGTTTCTACCAGTAGCTATGTGTTCTTCTCTCTCTCCCATGATGTGATCTTTGTTGTGATCATAGGCTATGTTAATCTAGGGTGATCCCATGATATTTCCCCTTCCTCTATGTATTGGATTGATATACTCACTTGATCTTATCTAGTGACCATGGTGACAGCGGTCTTTTGGACATGGCTTAGAAGAATACTTTCATGAGTGATTTCCTCTTTTGTGTGTTGATTGAAGATTGAGAGTCTCTTGGTGCTTGTATTTGAATATCCTTGAGATATGTTGTGGTACTCTCTTTTGTGGTACTCTCTTTTGATGGCCGCGGTGACAGTGGGAAATCCATAGATTGAGAACTACGAACTCTGAGGTGTGCTTTTGTAGCCCTACATAATTCTCGTCCTCTCTTGACCACAAAGGATTGGCCTCCGAGTGCATCTTCATTGCATGTTTTATGGGAAATATCATGTGACTAGACTATGTTAATGTTGTTGGGAGTTGCCACTAGTGAAAGTATGAAGCCTAGGCCTTGTTTCCACCATTGTTATACCGTTTGTGCTCACTTTTGTCACAATTTTGCTTGCTGCACTTTTTATTACAGATTTATATTACCTTGCTTTGCCACACCTATCACCCATATTTTACCATCTCATCGCCGAACTAGTGCACCTATACAACTCCTAGTTTCATTATGTGTGTTGGGGACACAAGAGACTTTTGTATCTTAATTGCAGGGTTCCTTGAGAGAGACCATCTTCAACCTCTACTTCCCTGAGTTCGATAAACCTTAGGTCATCCACTTGAGGGAAATTGCTGCTGTCCTACAAACCTCTGCGCTTGGAGGCCCAACATAGTCTACAAGAATAGAAGCGTGCGTAGACATCAAGCTATTTCTAGCGCCGTTGCCGGGGAGGGAAGGTATGAAGGTATATCTTTAGATCTTGCAATTAAATATTTTTGTTTCTTGTTTTTATTTTCACTAGTTAGGCTTATGGAAAACAACAAAAATATTATGAGAGAGCTTTATGAGCTCTAACTTGAGTTGGGACATGAAGTGTTTGAAGAGAAAATCAAAAAGCCTATGGAGCTTTATTAGTTGCACAACACTCATGATAGTAGCAATGTTATTAGTATGTCTTCTTTGAATATCTTTGATGCTAATGATATGCAAAGTTATAAGCTTGGGGATGCTACGTTTTATGAAGATGATCTTTTTAGCCCCCCCAAGTTTCGATGAGAAAACTTATTTTGATCATACTTTGCCTCCTATATATGATGATTATTCTGATGACACTTATGCTATAAATAATAAATTTTTTCAAGTGGATCATGATAAGAATGATTCATGTGATAGCTACTTTGTTGAGTTTGCTACCACTATTACTAATGGGAAGGATTTTTCTTATGTGGGGAGTAACAAATTTTCTATGCTTGTAGATCACGATAACAATTTTTTATGTGATACTTATATTGTTGAGTTTATTCATGATCCCACTGAAAATTATTATGAGAGGGGAACATATGCTCATCGATATTTCAATAATATCAA